>CM056573.1:8727500-13607500 GCA_029721435.1 Gymnothorax reevesii
CGTTCTGGCCATCTGATTTTTGACCTCTCAGTCCTTTTTGCCCTCCTTGCCTTGTCCGGGCGTGTTGTGTTAAACAGCGAGTGTTGTGACCCATGATTGTGGGCAGATTTGCAGCAGGTTTGGAAAGGTTTCCCCGCCAGGACGTCCACTCCGCCTCCATCTGCTGCTGTCTTGTGCGGGTCCCACCGGGGAGCTGGGCTAATTTTGCAGTCAATTAGCAGAAGGCCTGCTTTTGTTCTCCTACGGCCCCCATGGGCTCAGTTGCCAGTCTGCTCCGTCCCGTGGACGCTGCATTCAGATGGCGCTAGTCTTTTTTAAATGGGCTTTTTCCCCTCCCCAAAGCCCCTCCCCTCCTCCTCACTTAATGACCTTTGTGACATTGTTGGCCAAACGTTGTCTCATGCAATGATGGGTTCTGACGGGCGATACAGTACATTGAGAATAAGAATAATTGTCTTCGCTGCGGTGCAGCAGCAGGATTATTACCCTGAACAAGGTAGTGCTCAGTCCATGTTTGCGTTGGTCAGCTGTACCATGTAAAATGGCGATTTGTCAACATTGATATTTCCATTTATAAATTTCAAAGTCCTCTCACAGCCGCACTTCAACCGGAAATTATTTTAATGGTTCGCATTACTGCCATGAAGTGAGCACTCCTAAAAATCGTCATAAAAATTTCTGCCTTTTTTGTGCAAAAATATCTCTGTTTAATTTTACCCAACCCTAACTCAAGACCTCAGTTTCTATTTGTCATTTGGAGTAAATTTAAATGAAACCTCAAGATTAGACTTGGACGCAGACTTCGCAAAGCAAGACAGAAGGCTAACATTCATCAGGCAGTCATCTCTTAGCTTGAGCCAATATATACATAGGCCATACCCAACATGCATGCACACAAAAGACTGACCGAGTATTTATCACTGACATGCCAATGGTCTGTAGATTCGATATGCCTGATATGTTTTTCATTTTAAATGTATCTGTCAGAAGCCTTTATATAGAGTAATATTTTAATCAATTCCTATGAGTTTATGTGATTGCATGTGATTTTAAATCCAACTTTTAGAGGATAATTGTTTTCATTCAACTTGCTTGTATTACCTTTATTTGTCTAGTGTGATGTACGGGATTTAGGATTCTTGGAAGAATAGAGAATTTGATCTCGAAGAGATCCCTAATAAGTTGAAGTAAATACTGAAACCATTTTAAAGAAGAAGTCAAGTCAAGTCATCTTAAAATAAATTACACTGCTGAAAAAAACATTCTGTTATGGGAGCTAATATCCAAAGAAGGATTGTTTTTTTTTTACTAATAAATTATTCAGATCATTTCCATCAATCTCACATGTATAATAATGACTGAGTTTTCCCACTTAATACATTCATATCATTTCTTAATTACTATAGGCTATCTATTTGTCTGGATTATTCAGGATACAATGTATATGGGGACAGGTTTAGATTACTGATGTGTTAAAATGTGGAGTTACGGAAGGGTTTTTATACCTCTGAAGGCCAGGCCCCAACGCAGACAAATGTACAGTTGCTGAATGTGAATAGTCATTCGTATTCTTACTTTTACTATATTTCATGAGTTGGTTGCCAGGGTTAATATTTAGGATTTGACATTAAAATATTATGAATTTTCTCTCACGTTTAGAATCAATTGTATTTGGAAACTGTAGATTATAAATATAGCCTAAACCGAATTCTATGCCATTGAAATGCATATGCATCAGACACATAATGAAGTGTTATTTCAATGTGCTCTCGAGTGTGTAGTTGTCTCCGAATTACCTACTGTGTCCAAAAATATCTGCACGTCATTGAAATTGTATAATCTAACCTAACCAGACAGAATCAGGCCCTTACAAAACAAAATGGACGTAAAGTGTTTGCGTGATAAGTGACGGACTTTGGGATCTCGCTAAAATAAGGTGCCATTTGGCGGCACGACATTTCACATCACAAACTCCTCAAAACACATCGTGCTTAATGGAAGTGGCGAGGCTGTTTGCACTTCACCATAGAGGGTGACATTAACACGCGTAGTTCAGGAGGCGAATCAAAACTACTGCAAATACAGTGCCTCCACATTTACTGTGAGATTTGTTTTGGGAGATGATACAGAAGACCCCAGTGATTCCATGTTGCTCCATTAAGTTGCTGTGTTGTGCCAGCCAGATGTAGACTTCCCTGGATAACCTCAGTCAAATGGGTGTTTTTGAAGATTAACCCTAATGAGACAGCTTTTTTCCCCGGAAACGTTGGTTTTGTAAATGTGTCTATAAACAATACATCTCTGCATCGGACCTACAAATGCGCAGCCAATTCCAATACTCTCAAAATACATTTAGCACGCATTTCTTTATGATCACATCTGCTTATACAGCTGACAAGCAATAATATCTTATAAAATAAAAAGTGGGGGATTTTGAATATATATCATTATTCTTTTAGAACCAAGAAGCACCCCACAAGTCCTTGGGCACTGTTCTCCCTAGCCTCTACCTGGCCCCTCGGTGCTGTACCTGTCTTTATTTAATAAATCATTTTCGGTAATAAAATATTCAGAGGATCATGCAGGGGAGGTTAAAGAATTTCTAAAATTTTTATAGCGTGACAGCCTGTCCCATATAAGCCTCTCAGCTGTCTCATATTCTTGGGCAGGAAAAATCTTCTGTGTCACTCTAATAGTCTAGAATTACACTTGTATCACTGCCACTAGCATATGGGGCGGTGTATGCCCCTAGGCTCAGCTCCCTCTCTTTCATGGCATTTAGAATGATAACATTTGGAAAAGCTAGTTTTGACAGAAATGTGAGTCTGCAATAGAGCAGACATCCATGGTGTTCTGTGCCGGGTAATGATGGCAAGTTTGCTCGTCTTCATAGCAGTCATTGCAGTGGGAGGCTCAAATGATGGCATGCTTTTAATTATTCAGGCTACTCTGTTCTTCTTTATGGATTTGGCAGGATTCTTATTTAGCCTGCTGGACTGTTCTTCAAGGGATCCACTTTTTTTCTTCATTTATTTCCGCAGAAGGTAACTAACAGATTTTTGATTTATTTACGTTTCGTATTGATTTCTCACTATGAACGTTTTAGGTAGTGCCATTGAAGGTCATTAAATAAAAAAAGCCAAAACAGGCTATCTTTCAGTAAAAATGGAAACTAACACACGCACACACATACACACGCATTATATATATATCGCATACTATATGTTTATAAACACACGCACAGACAAACACACACTAATGAGCCAAAACATGAAATGCACAGCTAAACCACATAGCGTTGATTATCTTGCAACGACGTCATATGTCACTCATACACACACTTGCACGCCCGCGCGCAAACGTGTCCTAAATATTCGTTTAGGAAATAATTTGAAATAAGTGGAGATGATGTGCGTTTATTGAAATCTGATTTTTACAGAAGTTCCTTCTGATTCCTTTAATTTTTTGATCATGCTTTGCAATATAAAGGGTGAAAGATTGTTATCTCTCCCTAGAACATTGTTTTAAAGCTTTCAATAATTTTTTCATACATTTGTGGGCAAATTGGTGATCCTCGGCCCATCTTTGTTCCTTAAAGGGACAGTTCACCCAAAAAATGAAAATTCACTCATCAGCTACTCACCCCAAGGCTAATCGAAGGGTCCATAAATTTCTTTCATCCTCAAAACACTTTTGACGTTACAAAGAATAACAGCATTGAAGACAAATCCAAATCAACTGAAGTCAATGGAGGCCACTTTTCAAGTGCAAAAAAAACAAAATTTAAAAGCCACAAAATGCCTCTATGCTGCTCATGCAGTGTAATCCTAGAGTCTGTAAGCCCCGACATGAAAATATGACTCCTAAAGACGTCTTTTCACCATGTTTTTAGCCCAGTTGTCCAGTGTAGCCTCTTAGCTAGAAGCCCTGTTTTTTTTCGCAGAAGTTATTCAGGGTTTCCGCGACATGTAATTGATCGTGGCGCACCGCCGCGGCTAAAAGCCGCCACGCCGATGTAAAATGAGAGTATACGAGCAGTATGGAGGCATTTTGCTGTTTTTAAATGTTGATTTTTACGCTTGAAAAAGTGGCCTCCATTGACTTCAGTTGATTTGGATGCGTCTTCAATTATGTTTTTCTTTGTAACTCAAACAGTGTTTTGAGGACAAAAGAAATTCACGTCCCAATATACAAGTTTATATTTTGATCTTCGACTCCCCTAGAGTACTCCTGATTGCGCAAAGTAAAAAAAGGGTACTTATTCCGCTCATACCGCCATCTTCAAAAAACCCCATTTGTAGTCCATAGTAGTCTCTGCCTGAAACGCCTCATTGGGGTGGCTCTTCCGCTATGGCCCCCACACCCCGTGTGCCCACTTTCTTCTGACTGGCCAGCTTTGAGGAGGGCGGATCTATGAGGGACAAGGCAGCAGAACGCAGTTTTCCTGGTCCGGCTCCATAGGAATCTACGGGCATATTCTGCAATCTAACACAGTACATGTGTATAGATCTAGTCAAATTCACTTGTTCTAATAAATGCTATGGCGAAAGTGGAGGACGCAGTGCAAAAGTCTGGCAGCTCAAGCACGAATTTGCTATCGGCTACAATTTGCTACAGCAACAGTTGGCGAGTACAGCGGTTTTTCTACTTTATAGCTAGGATGCCGGGGAAGCTAGAATCCACCCCATATAGACACATTTGTAGAAGGGGTCGACATGCCCAAGTGTGGACCGGAGACCGTAGAAATCCGGTGGGCATGAGTTTATAGGGAAACATGGACAGCAAGGAGCAGCTAAAAGTGGACCAACAGCTAATGGACTGCTTCGGTGTGTATTAGGACCAGCTGGTTTTTGTGCATAGCTGTGGTGTGTTGTTAGCGTAGAGAAACGAACAGCTTCCGCGCTGGTATATGACGGAGGGGAGAAAGCCCCAAACGAAACGGCCTTTTCGGAGATAGCCAGTGGTAATGGTTGCTTCGAAATGACCAGCTTTTCCTCGCGAAAAATAGGCGCATTATGGATAGCGTGCGAGAGCTAGATAGAGCTCTGGTTATGTCATGAACATAATACAGGTTTTACAGACCGTAAGTTCCGTCTGCGAGGAATGTTACTTATGTGGAGCTAGCGGATCGATCACTTTTACAGGAAAGAATTTAATATTCAATCGATGGCAATGCGAAGAAATCGTTTGTTATCCTGGACACGTTATAGCCTGTGCGCTTCCCTATTGCTTTCACCTGTAGTATCTGGGAGCTTGCCCAGACATTGGAGATGTATCAGGTTGACCCCGGTCATGGATAAGTCAAGCGATCGTTTCATAAGCACCCAAAAACGCACCCCAAGCTCTGCAAAATCTATGTCTGGTCTAACCGCAGCCCAACTCGGCAGACACATACAGCACCTCTCCGTTTAGCTTCGACTGTAGTGGCTAAAATCAGGCAACGTTATGATGAAACTGTCACATTGATGCTTACCAGTTACACAAGCATACCAATCATAATTGCTGCATATAAGTTAACCAGAAACATTTTTAATTAGCAGAGCACGCAAACTAGCATGCAGTAGCTAATAAGCGGTCATGACTTTGAATGTAATCTGTTGCGCGAAAAATTAGTTTCACGTTCGGCGTGAAAGCTGCTTAACATGCCCATAAGGCCTGTGTTTGCGTCTTTGCATTGACTTTGAATGTAGCTAATCTGTCGCGCGAAAAATTCGTTTCGCGTCCGTTGTGAAAGTGGATTGACATGCCCATAACGTGTATTCGCATCTTTGCATTGACTTTTAATGTAGGCTAATCTATCCTGCGAAAAAATTTTTTCATGTCTGATGTGAAAGCAGCTTTATGGATTGTACGCGACTGCTAGAGAGAGCTCGGTTATGTTATAAACATAATACGGGTTTTGCAGACGGTAAGTTCTGTTAGCGCGGACAAGTTGCTTATGTGGAGGTAGCGAATCGATCACTTCTACAGGAAAGAATTACCTAATTAATCTCCGCCTTTTTTCGCCTTTTAATTAGCCACAACAATTTCTGAAGGGGGATGAAATTATGTTCGGGTAGTGCAGAGAAATCATTTGTAAATCATTTGGTAGAGCTTCTGCATTTCGCATTGCTTTCACGGTAGCACCAGAGAGCTTACTCAGACATTTGTGAAATAACCGGCTTATCCCGGTCATGGATAAGTGAGGCGATCAGACAGCAAGTTCTGTTACTGTGAACAGTTGTACCAAGCATCCAAATTACAAACAAGCATTAAAAGTTAGCTTCAAATGAGGTTAATGTTCACACACCTTCTGTAGAATTTCCCCTGATATCACTCTTGCATATTTAGGACACAAACATATTAGCAACAGTAACTTGACTACATTAGCCTCTGTGTTACAGCCACAATCAACTGGCTATCATGTCAGGTTGGCTTATGCAGTAAAAGCAACTTACAGCTTCTGTGTCTGTGAGTCACGGACAGTCGCGACCGATACAGGCTTTATCTTCAGATATTTTACAAATTCCCTGCGTTTGAGGCCACTTGTTAGTGCTTACTATCCCAGCGGTCCTGCTCGCCACCTGTAACACGTTAGCTTTACTTTCATTATTTGCTGTTATATGGTTATACAGCTTGTGGCTCCGAGCACTTGATCGATGGAGCTGCTTCAGGTTTGAGAAGCAGCTGAAAGGCTTATTCCCTATCGAATTATTATTTTTTGATATAGCTGTCTTTGGTGAAATGCTGAGCACAAACAGCTAACGTTCCCTTTGGTCGTGGCTGCCAGCAAACAAAAACGGCTACCCACTGATTTCTGGTGGAATTGTCTTTTGGAAGAGAAATATTTGTTTTTCTTCGCATCCAAAAGTAAATGGACAAGTAGCTTTGGGAGAAATACTAACAAAATTGCACCTCAAATGATCTGCGGTTCTTCTCTTGTATTTTCAAAAGTGCAGACACTACTAAGGCATAGTATGATCTGCCATTGTTAGTGCCAGCTAGAATATTTTTCGATGTGGGCAGGTCCAGCGCATTGGTTGGCCCTGGCTAGGTCTGTACTAATTGGACGGCACAACCGTCCACAATTGGACAAACAATCAGGTTTTTCCCAGATCTCGTGAAGATGCTGGGGGTGGGACTCTGATAAGCAATTTCACTTCCCCCGCGACCCTTTCGGTCATGATACATGCTGTGTGTTGAAATTGTCATGAAATGATTTTCAATCATGCCGAAATAAAACAAAAAAAAAAAAGATCTCGAGAGGAGCTGTTCAGAGGGGAAATCACGCTCACGAATTCAAGTTCTTGGATTACGGCAAAATCTCATGTTTAGAAACTTTTCAGAGGTTGAGCATGGACAACCAACATTATAATATTACTAATATGTACTAAAAGAAGGATCAGCATGTTAGGTCGCCTTTAAGGAAAAGGTCTTTCCTGGAAGTAGCCTTTGTATCAAGTAATGACTGCAATCACCTGCAGATATCACCTGTTTCAAATCACATCATATTCAATTTTTTTACCGCATTACTTGTCTAACTTTTTCTGAATGCTTTGCAGGCCTGAATGGCAAGAATGGATTTATATTTACAAATAAATGAAGTCGAACAGGCGAAAAATTAAGGGCCCTAATTTGACGATCTAAACTCCGCAATTGCAAGTGCTAATGGTATCGTAGTTGAAAACTGGGCATATTTAACTTCACTCCAATGAGGAGGCAATAAGGTAACTGTAGCAGTGTTGTAAAAAGTGTTCTTGCAAGATGAATCAATTGCCTGTGGGTGTGGAGGGGGTTTTGTTCCATTAAGGCCAATTAGATCAGCTGCAGTCATTCCCTTTAAAACCAGTGCATTAATAGCATAGCAAACTGGGAATTTCTTCAAGTGAGGAAAAAGTGCACGGCTTATATCACTGCTGCCTCCTTCAGTCCTCCGAGAATTGTGCTCCAATGTAATAAGCAGTTCAATGATGTGAGGCGAAAATGAAAGCGAAATGGCACCAGTGCATTTTGTACGAATGTGGGCCATTTAAACCATGTACAAAATGGAAGTTGTGGAATGAAAACAAGGACGAGACTGAGGTAAATAATTTGTACTCCCCCACACAGTGAGAAAATATTCACACCTTCCCATTAGACCTCACCAGCATTTTATAGGCATTATTTATATAATTTCTTTGTCTACAAAAGTAAAAATAAAGAGGGGAAAGAAAACTATATGAACAATATGTGAGTGAACAACTCCAGTAGCTGGGATTCATTCCCATTTAACTACCATTAAGCAAAAGCATTTGCATTAAAAGATGGTTGGGTGGGGGTATCAGAACGCACATGAGGTCTTTGTCACAAAAATGGCGCAGTGCCAACTTTATTCATTGGCACACCACCTAATGTGCCGAGCGACCTTCTGGGTCGCAAACACATTTATGGCAGAGCAGAAAAATACCAAACTGGGCTAAGGCGATAATAATCCCCTTTGCGACGAACAAAATTGTGAATAATGTTGCTGCCGCATACGTTTCAATTTGCCAAAGAGTGAAAATACATACCTAAATATCTTACCTTTATTTTAGAATTTAGAAATCGCTACTTTTGGTTTTTCTGTGCATTTTTATGTGCATACTCACTCAACTTTTCCGAGTTGGGGTTGTACCTTTGGTCCCTTTAGTGGGAGGTGGGGCTTACAAAAAGTGCAGTAATTACTGATGCATATGCTTACGGGCAATAAGCAGATTAGGACTGAGATGCCAGCACCATAATTCTGTTTATGGTATGTATTGTATCATTAAATATGCATACATGAGTTGGTTGACTGAACTAAAATTCATTTTTGAATTACCTGCTTCTCCAAAGCCCAAAAACAACATCTATTCTATACTACAGCATTGAATTTACATGTAGTTCACCTTGTTATACCAGTGCAGTATGCGTATGTGGTTCTTGATTAAATGGTTTAACATTCATCACGAATACTGTTGGGAACCAGAAATATTGGTAGGACCCGCTCAAAAATGCTTCATAACCACACTGTAAGCCTAGATAGTGTGGTGCACTGAGCTGTTTTGTGGAAACTGATTACCTCAAAAAATAGACTGAACCAACGTAATCATCTTGTGTTCACAGCACTTAAAGACACGGTAAAAATAACTTTTACCTCATTTTCCTTTAAACAACGTCCAGCCAATGCAACTAAGTTGGCTTACGTACTTTTTTTGAGGTGAAAGGTTTCCACAAAGCATTTGAGTTCGCCACGTTATCTGGGTACATGCTTGAGCAGTTCTCTCTCACGGTTTTGACTCTGAAGCTGTTACGATTGCTTTAGAGTCTTCTTCGTCTTTCATGAGCTGGGGAACGTGATGTGAAAAAAAAAGACATGGGGTGAAGGGCTGGTTATTGAGCTTATAGGTCTTCAGGGCGAGGGGCCCCCCTGCCCCACACCATTAATCATCTCCTGGCCCTTTAACACCTGGGACTAACTTCCAGCTCGCCGTGTTGTCATATTGATATTATTCCCTGTTGATTACCTCATTTACTGATCCCAGGTTTGAATGACCTCTTTGAAATATTTTGTAACTGTCAGTAAATGTCCGTCATATTTCAATGCATTATTTCGGCTCCCAATCCCTGTGACTGAAACACCCATGCAGTGGGCTTTGTGTATTTAAATATGAAACTTCACCAAATTTACATGTAAATAGAAGTTCTAAATTAATAGGCTCCAAATAGGAAAAAAGATTGTATGGTAATACGCTATTATGGCTTTTAAATATGTTAGGCCATGTTTTGAAGGAGCATTACCATGGTCGGAGCACGAGCAACTCATGTTGGAATAATTTCAATTTTGTTTTCCAATCTAAAGTACAATTTCATGCAGTTCAACTGTCATATCTAATAATAACCTAAGATTGCTCACTAAATTGGGGATTTTCTCCAAGTTTCAGTGATTGGCAGAGTCGGAGTGTAATGGTTTTTCAGTAACCAGATGCTGACCAGTGTGGACACAAAAATAAGATTTCTTTCAGATTGGAATGGGAGACGTTCACATCCTGTACTCCATGGATCTAGATTGGATATATATCTGCTGCCATATTCATGAAGCATCTTATTTTACTTCTATGAGTTTTCATAATTATTATTCTTAATTATTACTTTGGTCATAAATCCATTCTGTAAGCTTCCAATATTGAATTGCACTAAAAACAAAAGAGAAATTTTTATCTATAAGTAAGGTGTCATGAGTTCAGAACACAGGAGCCAAGCAGTGGTCACAGACAAAGCCACAAAGGATCTCTTTAATAACCAGACTTTATAAAAACTTGGGCCGGTGACCCGAACAACAATGAACATCAAAGACTTCAGGGATTTCACAGCGGGTACAGAGGCTAACAGCCTAGCAAGGGAAAGGCAAAGACCAGGAACTTAAACACACAAAGAAAAAAATCAGCAAAATGGGAACTGGTGTGCAAAGCAAGGGAGGCGAACACAAGAGAAGGGAGACTGAATGAGGCAATTGAATAACCAGAACTTACTTAGTTCGAGCTCCCGCTCAAATCAATCCAGAGGGCCTCCTCCACAGCACTTTGTCCTCCATGGCCTGTCGTAACTCCTCCACATCCTTCAGATCGGAGTCACCGTGTAGGTAATCTATGTAGGTGACTTTGGGTATTCCTGAACTTCATTTACCCCTCATTGGTTCCCATAGCACAAGTTGTGATGCAGTGATATGGGGGTGTCTGATACAGAGGCCAACCAATTTCATCCTACGTTGTCTAACTTTTTTGGCGGTAGGAGGAAGTTCTTGGTGCAGCTGAACATTTGTCAGTTTGCCATGGGATATAAAGACACATACGCAGCATGCGTGTGCAGCAGCCATTAGTCTTTTTTCAAGTGCTTTAGAAAGCGTCCACGTTTCAGACCCATATAATAGGACTGATTCAACCGTGGCGATGAATAATCTCACTTTCAACTTGCGCAGGAGACTAGATTTCCAAACTTTGCTCAGCTTGTGGCAGCTGGTCCATGCTAACGCTTTTCTAACTTCAAAATCTGTTTCAGTGTTTTGCTTCCAAGAACCAAGATATTTGAAGTTTTTGACCTTCATCACTATGTCACCACTTCTGGTTTGGACGGTAACTGGAGGTTTTTTGGTTATATGTCATCAGTTTGGATTTCTTAGCCTTAAGATGTAGTCCTACTTTTGCTGCTTCAGTTTCCATTCTGCTAAGCAGCGCTTGTGCTTCTTCAATCCTCTCAGACAGAAGCGCAATATCGTCTGCGAAATCTAGGTCGTTGATGACAATCTGCGGGTGGCGACTACTTTTCCGTCTTTCGAGTTCGAAACTCAATTCAAGTTCTTGCTCACCTAATGTTTGACACATGACACAGTCAACAACTATTGCAGATAGATAGGGAGCCAGCGTGTCCCCCTTGCATTACCCCAGCAGTAATGTCAGACAGGTCTGACAAATCTGAAACTAACTCAGAAGGCTAGACTGTGGAAAAAAGCCACAAGGCAAATGGGACGTAACATAAGGGTGGTTTTGATGTCATTGCTCTGGATGGCATATTTCATGAACGCGCTTACTTCCAACTCGCAACATTATCGGCATTTTGCCACTGTCTATACTGCCCTACAAAGCCTAAGTGCAGTAACTATGCGTTAGGTAAAATTTGAGTCGAGCAGTTTTGGGCCTGAAAATATTTGGAGGTTAGGATTTATTTAGATAGAAATTAATACATAGCGAGTCAGTAAACCATAATCTGTCATAGATGTTCTAACTATTCGTTTGTTGGGACAGCAAACAAACTCTGAAGCCATATTGTACTGTTTAAATTATTCTGTAGTTAGTGCACTTAGCCTTTGTAGGATATACTGGCATGATTAAATTAAAGTCATAATAAAAATACAAAAGAGAGAGATGTAATATCATGCCACCATGTTTAAATGAGACATCTGAATTAAAATGTAAAACATTAATATCCTAGCCTCTCTACACTGGCTCCCAGTACACGACTGGATCCGATTCACTGGTGCTCACTTCCGGTGCCGTCCACCCCAGCTTACATCTCTGAGCTTCCCCAGCCATACTCACCCAGCCGGTGTCTGAGGTCGACCAACCAGTTGCTCCTGGCATTGCCTCGGACCAGGTGAACGACCAATGGTGACAGAGCCTTTGGGGCGGTGGACCTGAGGCTCTGGAATGCCCTCCCCCAGGACCTGAGAGCCTCGTCCTCTGAACTCAGTTTCAAAAAACTGTTAAAAACACTCCTATTCAGACAGGCTTTCCGCCATATATAGCCAATCTCACTGTATCCCCATGCCCTTCAACTTCTACTGTTTTCTACCGTGCAATATTTATATTTATGCAATATTATGAGTACAGCTTCTGATCTGTGGCAATGTGCTGCAGTAAGAGCAATCAGATCTGTTTTTTTTTTTTGTTGATTTTTTTTTAGTATTGTTCGATGCTCCGACTCAGTGTTTCACTTGTTTAGGTAACTTATTGTGTGCTTCTGTGCAGGTAGGTTCAGTACTGAGCGTGTTCACACTTATGGCAGACTGGGGAACATGGAGCACGATGCCACCTCAAGGAACAACAAACATTGTCTGTAATATTGTCACATACTCCAAAAGGATTTGATCCTACCATGGGAAGATCCATCGACAATTTGTCACCTCAGCATTATGAGGTTCTATCGGGCAAGTGTTTCTGAGGTACATAGAACCTTATGATGCTAAGGTCATGACTTGAGGTAAGATGTTCCTCTCCTCAGGGAAAGAAGCCTCTAGAGAGCTGTAAAGACCCTCGAGAGCTACATTAATGGGGCATAGCATATAGCCTTCAAATAAAAAAATGTAACAGAATCAACACCCCCTGCCCCCCCTCCAAGAAAAAACATGGGTGCATGGAAACGCGTATAGCGGTCAGACATATCAAAATTGGGTCTTTTTTTTTTTTTGAAGAAATGGATGCCGTGTGTTCCATATCAGAGCAGAAAAAGACCATCCAGGCTCTTTCCAAGTCCAAATTAGGGGGATGTGTCAGTGGCAAGGTTAAATTGCGCTTCTGTAAAGACAGCATTAATGCTGAAAAGTACACTGGGATTTTGGGTGCGGGTGCTGGACTGGCCTACTTGCAGTTGCAACTTGTTCCCAATGTAAAAATTTGAATAATGCAATAAGAATCAAAATTTGAATGAGGAATAATGAATAATCAATAAAATATTCATATGTGAATATGAAATATGTGAATAATCAATAAAAATCATGTGGTGAAACTTCATATAAGTTGCTGTTGCATTGTTTTCAATATAGTACTGATCAAAGATAATTTAAAAATGACTGCTTTAAAATTTAATTTTAATTTTGTACATCGTCTCAACATTTTCTGATTTGGGGTTGTAGAATATACAAGAAGTGCTGGTAATACTTGAAGTCATCGTCATAAGAGTGACATGACACTGTCATAACTGTTACATGACATTCATGAACGTGTTATAAACATGTCAATGTCATAAACGTTTATGACTATTGTCATTAAGTGTCATTCGGTTTTTGTAATGAGACATTGACATTGTTTGGGTTGTCTTGAGTCCTAAACATTTATGACATTGACATAATGTTTATAACACGTTCCTGACTGTGTCATGCCACAGTAATGATAGTGTCATGTCACTCTTATGACGATACCTTCAAGTAAAGTGTTACCGAAGTGCTCAAATCCTTTGACATTCATCAGTGACACATCCATGAGTGCATACTGAAGAGATTTTCTGATGTTGGGCAAGTTTCTTTATTATTAGGTTGAATTATTATCGGAAGGCCTTCCTTGGCCTACCAGACCTTTTTGTGATTACCATAGCTGGTGATGTTAAGCCCACAGTTAGGCCTGGATCAGCTTTTTTCTCTTGTTTCGTAGCCCTTCAAAGGTTTCCTTGACTCTGACTGTCATTCCCTGGTTTTTATGCTGACAAAGACCTATGGCATGCTTCTTACAGAAGCTTAGAATCTACCATCATTTTCACTACACATATTCAAAGGGAAAAACAAGCAATAATAGTATCAATAATAATAATAAGGAGAATTAGTCGTAGTAGTAGTGGTTATAAAGAGGAAGAAGTTGTAGTAGTAAAGAAGAAAGCGAGGAAAAGAACAGTTGAGAATCTGCAGATTCACAGCAGTTGTGTTGTATTATAATTCAGAAAAATTCTCACCTGAGTCAAGTGAGGACAAATGTGTTCATCACAAAAATTAAATGGCTCACCGTTCGTATAGCAAAATTCACAAGTGATCTTCAGTTAAGAGTAAAATCATTTTGTGCACATGGGGTGATAACTGTTCACATTTCAGTTCTGTGCTTCTGATACCAGATGTGAATTTGAATGCCTCTACTGCACTGTAATCGATTGACTGCTCTCCCATGTGGATGTGCAATGTGACCAGACAAAGAGCTGCACATTACTGCGAACAAAATGTCAATCATTTTCCTCTAAAATGATGCTGACAGCTAAATACAGACTTCAATTCCACCTAGGAGGAATCATTATTTCAGAATAATGAATGGCAATAAAAGTTGTTTTTCCTTTTTTATACTCATTCTCAAGTTTTGAATTTAAATGCCCACTGTATGTTTATAGTTCTGGGTGTATTGACAGATTTCCATCTTATTTGTTCAATGTATTGAATTTTTAAAGAATGCCTTATTCAAGTGATGGTAAAGAGGTTCTCAAAACTGAATATAATCATAAAAAAACAAATTTTTTAAAATGTGTATGAGAAGACTGTTTTCCATCTGAAACAACTTTAATAAACGCAGTCTGGAGCTCACTCAGGACTGTTGAGGTACTGTCGAATTTCCTTACCTTCTCCTCTGTTCCAGACAAAGGCAATTAAGTCGGCTTCCACATTTTTGTCGAGGCAATCAGGTTCCTTACTTGTAAACGAAAGGGGTTTGGAGGAAACTCCTTTCATTCATGAGCATGATAGCATTGTGTGTTCAACACCTGTACACCTGTTTTTCACCTTCTGAGTGTTTTATATCCTATGTGCCAACTTTTTCGGAAATGTGTTCCTCTGATCAAATTCAGAATGAGTGTGTAATTGCACAAACAAAACAAAATTGATGAGGTTAAACATGAAATATTTTTTGTCTTGTAATTTATTTATTTATTTTTTACTTAATACAGGTCAAAGTTGATATAAAATTTCTGCTTTCTTTTTTTATTGAATTTCACACACCAGTGAAAACATGGGGTCGTAGCTTGATTTTGCCCATAATGGACGATTTTCAATTTCAATTAAATTTTACTGCAATATGTATAATGTTAATCCAAACATTATTCTACTCAGTACATTTTAATACATTAAAAAGCTTAGATACGGTAACAGCAACTAGCTTGCCCGATGTCTGGATGCATGAATGAACATTAATGTGGTCAGTTCCAGCATGCCTTTCCAAAATCATGGGCCCAAGCATAAATTGAGGTCAGGTTTGAGTTTTTTTATTTTTAATTGATTTTCCCCACAATCCAGCTGTCCTTGTCAGTTAGTTTCTCTTTCATTTCCATAATTAGTTTTCATTATTTCATTACTCTCTCCTGCTTTGCCCCTCACTTAGTGTTCTTGTTCTCACTCTGTTGTTAATCGTCATCTTGTGTATTTTAGTTCCTGGTCTGCGTACCTTCTGTGCTGGATTGTTGTCTTCTATCTTCATTGTATGATCTAATGAAAGGAAGTTTTTTTGAAGGGAAACTCTTTCCTTTGTCTGTGGTCCTAGCAACTGACTTCTTCTAGTCTCTCCTTCACGCCAGCTCAGAGGTGTGTGCCGGCCCAGTGTGCCCTTGTTCAATCAGCTCGCCATCCTGGTTACTGACCTCAGATCAGTCCCTTCAACTACGCCTCACCTCAACTGTTTTAATCCAGTTTGTCTCCTGCCTGACTTCGAGCCTTCTTCGAATATTTCTTCTATGAATGTGTCCTTGAGTCATTTGTCTTCTGTTAGTTAAAAGAGTGTTTATCTGTGACCTGCATCTGCTTCCTGTTTCTTAAAATTGTGACAAATTGATTTTAAAAAATCCACAAATAAACTGCAGTTTGTTTAGCCTGCAACATGATGCGTAGACATGTAGAGCTGAAACAGAAAAATATATCTCACCATATAAATACCTACAAATGGCACAACGAATTTGAGCCCATAAAAGAAATGATGAGGTATGCCTACTCTTCTGAAAGTCTGCAGATCCCTGCTCTGCAAAGCTAGGACTTCTCTTGATTGCAAGTAAATCATTTGTAACCTGCCGCATTTTAACTGGCGGTACAAAGTCGAGGCTCAGTACATGCATAGAATTCATAAAAATAATATACAACAGCAAACACTGGATGTATGTACAGCATTCGATCGTTGTAAGACCCCATTTTTAACCCCTTTGCGCAGATATAGATGCCGGCGTCCGGTAATTCTGAAATTTAATTCTTAAGTAACTGTGTATTTGAATTTCCAAATGTCTTGCTTCACTATAATAATTTTCCACAGTCTTTGTAACACTAATATTGAGTTATCAAGCCTAAATAGGCTCATGCAAAACAGGAAAAATTGGCATTATTTGTATACTGTGCAAAGGGTTAAAAATTCATATCAAGAAAACACAGGAAGGCAGCGGTGAACGTATACAGCTTGGGCTATTTTAATCAAATCCAACGGAAAATAAACATATTTAAAAGTCTCTCAATGAAGCATAAACGTGATCTGTGATGTAAAGCAAGTTGCCAGCCCATTTTCCTCTGTAAGATGTCTTTTTTTAATACAGCCTGATGTTTAAGTGCTGTTTCTGAAACCCCCCTGAAGTTGTACCGTAAGTGGCAGCTTTGAACAAGCACTGCACGGTCTGTAGTTAATGAGGCAAATTCTCTAGCTCCTTTTGGCAAATTGCTTTCAAACAGGTCTTTGTGAAAGTGACTGATTCCTCCCCCCTATAGTTTATTAACTTTGTGTTTCAATGTTACATGAAGCTTAGCAGGACCTAACCATTACTTCCAAGTGCTCTTAATTGCCAACCTTTTAGTTTGCAGGGCTGGCCCCTCTTTGTTGACTTGACAGTCACTCACTGCCACTGCTGGAGGCAATGCTAGCCAGCATAAAGGCTGTCCTGAAACAGCCTCACATTCAGCGTTTGTAGGTCCACCTATGATTATTTAAACTTTTACAGCACTATCAGAGTCTCTGCCTCCACTACCACAAATAGGAAAATGCTCAAAGTAAAATTTTCCGAGATTAAATAATTGGGCACTAAAACACACTGCAGGCCTGCATGAGAAATGAGTGATTTAGTTTAGCTTGTGTCAGAGCCTTGCCAGATTGTCTGAACTGGAGGTGAACTGAAGAACCTGGTTGAATTTGTGTCAGTTAGGGATAGGACTCACTTGCAATATTTATCTACAGTATTTGCAATCTTTACGTCTGCCAAGGAGGTTATGTTTTCACCCGTGTTTGTCTGTCTTTTTTTTTGGCTGTTAACAGGGTAACTTAAAAAGTTATAAATGAAATGGCATGAAATTTTGTATAATGGTTGTAGTCTAAGGATGAGTTTATTTAATTTTGGAAGTGATACGGAACAGATTCAGGAGTCTAGTACTGGCATATGGCGTGGCGGAGGTATGCTCTCTACCGAGTGCCCATCCAGTTTACTCATTGATATGCAAAGTTATTGTGAGGACTAAGATATGCAAATGAGTCACTCCTTCACTCACTTGGCTGTTAGCAGATCGATATCTAAATGTTATTTTGCATGCTACCGCAACAGAGTTTGAAGTGGCTACGACCAGTGGCGTAGCCAGCAGGGGTGCTAAGAAACGTCCCTTTTTTGACTGCAATTAGTAGTTCTCAATCATTTTCCTTTATTGACATGGTTTCCAATTATCGTAACTGGTTTATGATTTAATCGCTGTTAGATCGCATATGGAGAGAAACCGTGTCTTCGGTTGCCAGTTACGAAAAAAGGGACGTGTCTCAGCACCCCCGCTGGCTACGCCACTGGCTACGACAAGGAAATTCAGGTTTTCACAATATCTTCGAGTTGGCTAAATGGAACCTTCAATTGTAATCTTTAAGGAAAGAATCCAGTATCATTGTAAGAAAATTTTTTTTTGCATCGGCAGGGTTTGGCGTATGGCAGCTGGACCGAGACCCGTCTCTGCCAGTCGGCGTCTCACCAGCGATCCCTCGCTCGCCCATAAGAGGGGCTGATATTTCTCATAAACTTATAAACCCCAATTTTTTTTATTCTTGATATCACAGAGGATCAAATCTTGCAGCCTGCAAGAGGAGGCCTTCAATAGAGAGCTCTGAGATCCTGAAGCTCCTGCTGAAAGGCAGAAAATCATTCGAGCCTCAACATGGGGCCAGTGAGTCCAAGCTGTCTGTTTGTTCTGCGGCTGAACCAGTACTATTTGAAAGCTGCAAGGGACTACCATTGGCCCAGAGATCAGGGCTAATATGACACCCCAAGGCCTAATCTTCTTAGTGGACCAGGATAAAAATGAGTATCCATTACGGAATCAACCTTCATCCTTCCCCTATTGGGGAGAAAGGGACTCTGATAGCCAGCGATGAGACAATCGCCCGACTCTAAGCTTAATCAGGTATTAGCCACTAAAGCTGTTAGAGTGAACAGCTAATCTCCATATTTACCCCTTCTGTATTTACAGGCCTAAATCTCCTGGTCCTGCTAGATCAAAGATGACTGGTTAAAATCTGATTAGATTGAAAGAGTTGGGGCTAAAGATGAGGCAGCAGTGGTCATACTAGTACACAATGTCTTTATGACCTGTTCTTTTCCAAAGATGTTGCATATTTTTGACTTCCACTTTGTAATTGAATTAGAAATGTGAAAAATGACCCTATAAATGACTATAAACACGTGCTGATGTGCATGCAGACTAATTGGTGTTCTTACAGTAGAAATATGATTACATGATGAATCATCGTCACATTGTTTTGAACCTACAGCTATAAAAACCCACAGGAAGACTCCTCCTGGGTTTTCACATTGTTTCCAACAATTAAACAATATGCTGATCTCAGTCTATGTTCAGAACAACAAAATATGAGCTGACATTTGAGGATTCTGTCTGCCTGACAGAAATGCACCTAATGCTTCCCTCTCCACTGAGGGGTGTTCAGCTTAAAAAAGAAACCTGCTGCCTACAGACACACAGGGCTATTTGTGTAGGTTTTAGTTTTTAAATTTGCAGACACTTACTTCATTACTTGTAATCAACAGACATACAGTATGTATGTACTTGCAGTATTTGGTGATTTACCCTACATTACCATATAGCTAGTAATTCAGTTTGAAAATTGCATTTCATGTCTCTATGTTTTTGATATTCGAATTTAACACCTTGTATCACTCAGATACTGTTATTTATGATTGATAAATTTGCGATATTTCTTATGCGGTCTCTCCTGTCACCTCATACATCAGTATGTGGTGTTATATTTTCAACATGTTAATATTTTCTTATATCCTCTCATGGCTGTCTTTCAAGTTCTCATCGGAAATACACAGAAATACACACACACCTTTTCATTCATACAAGTACATTTTATGAGAAATGCACTATCCATACCTCTTCTTCATTAAGAAGGTGTAGACACAACCTGAAATGAGCCAGATAATTTGTCTTATGTCATTCAGGTCTGTAAATAAGAGTGAGTTCACAGTTATTGCTGTTAACGGTGGTGCAACCAGGAAATGCAGTAGGTTTAATGAGGAACTTAATTTTTTTACATGTGCACTTTGTGTGGTTTAATTAAATAACTAAACTGTTAATATAAGAAAAGGTGTGAGATGTTTTCACACGTTTTTTCTATTTTGTCTTATGATGCAAAAATCACTCTTAATGATTCAGTTGATTAAATTAGTCGTATCAGGTATTCTTCTGTTTGGTCGGATGGAAAACCTGCAGCTCCTTGGCCCTCTTACAGTCCAGATTGAGACCCCTGCTCTTGATAAGAGTCATGTTACTGCGCAAAAGCCTCATTGTCTTAACGGAACGTGATTTGAATGAACTCGAATCCATCAGTTGCACTCGCTCACCAAACTGTACGGTTTGGCAGTGCTGGGATGGACTGTAAACATCACAGTATAGCGCTAGCTAAGCGTACCTCGGTAAGGGAGAAGACATCTGTGCAGGATACACACTGACATGTGGTCTCGATACAAAACCAAGAACTCGGCTCCCAACCGCAATTCGCAGGCCGACGACAAAACAAACAGCCTCGTCTTTCCTCCGGTTCTGCTGTCTCTACCTACTTCGGCTGGGCAGGGGAGCTCCTATTTACAGTGACACCTTACCATATGCCTCTGCCTGGGTCCTGCGAAGCTGCTGCACCACCCCAGGAATCTGGGTAATGCTCCTTTGGCTGAGGAGACCGACTCATTAGAGTGGATTAAGCAGCGATGCCGGGAGGGATAAAAGCTGAACGGCGGGGCGAAGAGGAGGATGGCGGGGAGGGATTCCTCGGAGGCTGGGCGTTTGTGTGCCGCCTTCATTACTGACCAGCCCCATTCAGTTCAAGCTTTTTCAATTATTAGGGAGGAAAAGCAATGGTGGCCCTTTAATTGCAGGGGCCAGGGCTCCGAGCAGCCCGGTGTCAGGGGACACTCCGCCTGGCCCTGTCGCCTCCTGCCGCAGCCTGACTTAAGGATGTTCAAGGGCAGGGACCTCACAGCGAGCTCGTCTCCCAGTTGGGCTGGGGAGGGATGGGGGGGGGTCTGCCTACTCTAAAAGCACATATAATTTAGTGGTTGCGCCTAAGTGCACAATCTGCGCTCGGTGTCAGGGGAGGGCTGTACAGAAGCCGGGAACCGGCTGCGATTTGCTCTTTTTGGCACCGGGGCGGCAGCGCTCTCGGTCGGCTGAACCGTCCTCCCCCAGTCCTTGCCCCCAGCACACACACCAAACATGTTTTTGGTTGTTTTTTTTTTTAAACTGGGCAATTGAGCGGCCATAATGCGTTAACACAACAGATGTACGCAAACATCAGGCTCAATCTGTACCAGCCTCAACCATGTCGTAATGTGTTATAATGCTAAACACAAAACAGGAAAATACAGCAGGAAAAGGCCATCCGCACCAGAACATAATAAATGCATCATGAAAACATCAGTACATCTGCATTAGCTGCTGTCCTTCAGTTTTGCAGTTTCTATGGTTACTGAATACAATACTTTTTTCTTTGCAAATTGTCATGGATTTACTGCTGAAAACAGTAAAATGAATCAAAAATAAATCAAAATAAAACATTCTTATGATTTAATGATACTATAGCACTTGATGAAATACTTTAAAATTGAATGAAGTTCCTCCTCCTTCGAATTCTGATCTGAAAACAAAAGTAAGAAAGTCTGTCAATTAAAGATGACAATAATAATCATGTAAAATGCTTTAAAGGACAGTAAGAGTGTTATATCTGTACAGGCAAGCAATGTATTGTTTGACCTTTGCTATGACAATTCTTTCCAATGCAAAGTGCTTTTTTCATAGTACTGAACCATATGTTCACTCATTTAAGGTGCTTTGTGTGCATGATACACTGGGTCAGCGCAGTCCCTTGCTGAGGACTGCATTATGCCTTATTTTATTGTGAATTAATTTGATTAACTTCTGCAGTGTATTTATCTTACCGGCCTTATTTTCATTTACACAGCAAGTTTCCCTGGATGAAGGAACCTGTGACCGCGGCTCAATCGCAATTTAATCATATGCAAGAGCCACAATTAAAGCGGCTTAATTAGTGGAGAATATTACGAGGTCTGTTTCCAGGGCGTCTTTGAGCGTTTCTAAACTGGGAGAGGAGAGCTGATGCCACACAAAGGAATTCAAGAGTCCTGCTGCATTTGCTATGCGCTGTGCATGACCTGGAGATATGGGCCTAAAATGTTCTTCTCAAAAAGGAAACCCTCTCCCAGCGGCAGGTCACAGAGCGGGCTGCACCTGGCCATTTCTTGGTCATTTTGATTGTCTGATTTTTCTCCTTCATTACTGCCGGCAGCTGTGAATACGGTGGCTTTTTTAACCGCTAAACGCTGCCGGTGCAGTTTTATCGGAGAGTCGCCGGCATACTCAGGGGAGTCCCGTTATCTCCTCTGCTCTTGAAAATTGATATTGAACATGGGCAGGAAAATCTTGCGAGCTGGTAGCAATTAGCTAAAAAGGATTTGCAACTCTGTGATTCATCGCACAGGAGATCGAAGTCATTTAGAGACAATGTTTTTTTTCCTTCCCCTCCTAGTTACAGCTCGCTGCGACTCTCGGGGTAAACCTCCTTTAGCCTCCTACATGCCGGTGTGACATCTCCTATTTTTGGGCCAATTTCTCTTCCTGAAAAGTAGCAGTCTGCCACAATACAAACAAGTACCCTGATTCTGCAATGTCTCCATTGCTACCGCCGAAGCCCTAAACTGATATTGGCTGCAGGGAGTTTGATTTGAGAATTCTGCCGTGCAATGAGCTACACTTTCAAACATGGTGGCCAGTCCAGTTCATTTACAGGGAGAAATGTTTACCGCAGCTTTGACATAAAATTTTCCACTGACCTCTCCCCCCAATGTGCCAGCATACCTTCTTTCATCTGGTCAGATGATTAATAATACTGTGTAAAATTGAGTAAATGCATCCACTCAACTTGGGCTGAAAAGGAATCACAAATACAACCCTATTGGGAGAATCACATACAAACGTGGCTTGGGAATAGATAATACTAGTCATCATACTGCATATGTCACTGGAGCTAGCTCAGTTATCTACACTGATGATGTGCCCGTTAATGGCAGCAGTAGTCTTAATCCTTAAGTGTACAGACATATTTTATATACTCAGATCCGAACACATGACTCAAAACTGCAAATCACTGTTCCTGTTCACATTTTGCAGTGTGTGTGCACGAGTGTGCGCGTGTGTGTGTGCGTATGCAAGCATGTCTGTGTACATGCATTCTCATTCCCTTGATGCTCATGTGCATTTGTGTGCATGTAGAATTTTGCATAAATTTCCACATAAATGTCACTGAATAACATCAGTCTGTCTCTAAACAGAAAAAATACATTTACCTGGCAAAGATAAAAATAAATATTATTAGCCTTTAGATGAAACATTTGAAAAATATAGACACACTCAGGGCAAGCGCACCATATCTGTTTACATTCCCTGCCCTTCTTATGCGGATAAAGGCGTTGCATTTTGCTTTTTTACACCACTTGAAGCTTGCCTGACTTCACATTGGTGTGTCAATCTGCCTGTTGAGACTTACATCGCAGGGTCAGAAGCTCATGAGTGAAATGGTATTCTGGGAAAGTGCTTATCATTTGTAACCAGAGCTGGGGAAACAAGTCACTGCTGGGGGTTTAAACAGCTGAGGGAGCAAATATATATATATACACACACACACATATATATATATATATATATATGCTGTGGTTTTCTCGTATGTACAGCAGGCTCTGGTTGTCTCATTGACAGGATTGTCCGAGGTGTAATGTCTCTGTCAGGTATTGGTGTGAAATTACTCAATCTCGGCTGTGTTTACTGAGATTTACGCCTTGCTATTTTAGGCTTGTGTGTGGAACATTGAGGATAAGTACATCTGTGGTACAATTTTCAGTCCAGCTCAACTGATATTGGTGTCATCAGCGGCTAATTTGGCCTCCTTTACTTAAATCACCTTAAAATTCAGTCGCTAACGCAAGCCTGAAATAAAACAAGATGATAATAATCTATGTCCAAGCATCGCCCTTGTATTGTTGCAGTGCATTAATGTGTTATTTTATTGTTACTTTTAGTCACTGGAATCAGGGTGGAATGAGGTGCTTCCTGCAGGCACACAGTGATATCAAAATCAACAGCCCAATCTCACTCATAATGCGCCTTTGGACACCCTGGGCATTCCCATAAACTGCAGTGCAAAGCCATCAGCGTCAGCATCGGCAACGCTAAACATGACAACAAAAAAAATTATTGGCGGGACACGAACGTGGAACTTCCTTCCTGCAAGGAAAGAGCACTAATCTGGTCATCCCAGTTGGATTAAAAAAATATTCCTTATCCCCACCCCAATCTGGGTTCAATATGATTGCGAAATAATGAGTCCCTTTCCCCAATCCGTTTAAACAGAATTATGATTCCCTTCCTCCAATCCCAATCTCAGATCCATAAAATGAATTAATGAAATGATGGCTCCCTTTCCTCTATCATATTCAAGAGAAGCTTCAAATAACAACGCCCAAATACTACATTTTCATTGTTTACCGACATTTGAACATGAGCGTCGCAATATGACGAGTCAAGATGATACCATGTTGAAACCAAACCAAATGCAAATTTAGAGAAATGGAGTGATGGGTTTTTCCAATGGTATCTGTTCCGTTTATCTTTATAAATCAGGTTAAAAACAGTTGTGTGCGACTCCAAAGGTGCCAAATCCTCCCACGAATTTCTTTATTGGAAAATATACCAAAAAATACATCTCATAAAGATCTGTGCTTCAGGGGCATGCCCTGGTGAAAGCCGTACAGTTTATAAGCGAACGGCAGACATTAGTACAGTGAGAGATGACAGATTACCTCATATGCCATGCAAGCACAGCCACACAATGGCTTTAGCCATGACAGATTACCTCGCTGTAACCCACTTTATGTTAAACTCATTCTCACTGTTCAATTTCACAAGCGTAATTTTGTTCCTCGGCATCACACAGTCCTCTGCGGACTAACTGGGTTCCTTTGGTAATGATTTTCTTTCTATTGTATTGTTTTCTGCATAATCAGGTTGGTAGTCAAGGGTTTGGGTGACACAGCCATCTGTCAAGTTCATTTGCTTTGTAAAACGCAAGGAATAATGGCCCATACAACTGGAGGCTATCCGTTATCCAAGGAGAATATGCTCACCTCTTCCTCCCTTTTCCAGAGAGATATTTTCCTCCGCTTATTATGCGATACCCTTGGTTCCGTCGCCTCATTTTTTTCCCGCAGTTGTCACATGGGCATCTTGTATGATGAAATTTAAAGCCACAATTCAATTAAGGGTATGAGTTATCTCTACATGATTTCCAGGGCTGAGGAAAAGAAGCTGCCAGAAGTGGGAACGCAGTTCGGCGGCGATGATCTCTTCGCTCCTGCAGCCTGCCAGCTCCCATTTCAGAGAGACCTGCTTCATCTCAGCCCAGCCTCGAGTTCTCAAACGCGAGGAGCATCCCCTCATCTGTCAGCACCATGAAAGGAAAAATGTTGACTCATGAAATGTTCTGTGGTTAACGCCAGTGACACCACTGATGCCAGTTCTTACAGCTCCTCCTAGGAGTGACCCCCGACCGGAATTTATGCACAGTCTCAAGACTAAAAACTCTTATGTGATATTTGCACGGCCTAACTGTAAAGTTATTAAACTGATAGCCAAATCTTATTGTCCACTTTGTCTTCTTTATGCAGATATTCAACTACATGTGTAATTCTTCATGCACTGTAGACTCAAAAAACAAACAAACAACAGATTGTTTCTGTATGGTTATTATGCAAAGATTATATTGCTTCTGTATTGTGCTTTTTATGTGGGTGGCAGGATAGTGCACTGAATTGTACTGTCACCTCAGTGATTATATCGCATTTGAATTCTGATGTATAGCCTTCATGAGTGAAATTTTGTTTTCTCTGTGTCTGTGTGGCTACCATAATCCAAATGGATACAATAGGATAATTAGAGATTTAAATTGTATACATATCTGAATGCGTCTGTCATTGAGATGGATTAATAACAAAAACAAAACAAAGAAATAATTATTGTTATCATTATTTATTATTATTATTAATAATAATAATAGTGTTAATAATAATAATATTTTGAAAATATGATTATTCAATGGCGATTGTTTTCCTCTTGCATTTTATTGGCATCAAAATAATATTGAGCGAAATTCTAAAAAAACATCTCTTATCCAGGTATTGCAATATATATGGAATGATAATGCAATAAACATGAATTACTACCTTAAAAATATGATCAAATTTAACATTCCTAAAAGCATACTTATTGGGGATGGTCAATCATGATTATGAATTTATAATGTTCATAGCATCATATAAATAAGTGAAATCAATGCCATATTCACTCATGCAGCCAAATCACAGTTTATATTTTAAACCAATCCCTTTTTTCCTGGAAGCCGGGTGAAATGATTCAGGTAGTCTGGGACCGGAGCACAGTTTAACCCCGCAGAGAAAAGCTTTAGCGCGAGCAGACAATGATGGGTCTCTGTGGATCCATAAAGGCCCTCATGCACAAAGGAGCCAAGGCTGTGGGCAATGAGAATCCAGACAAATAGAGCCAAGAGTCAGCCTAATGAATTCCGATCATGCCAGGTAACGAAGCAATCTCCGCTGTCCAGTGTCCCAGCATACGGTCCGAGCCTCCTCTCTCTCAATGCATAGCCAATGGAGCACAGAACACTGAAATGAGCTATTTGCCTCATATCTATGCCGCAATTTCAGCATTCAGTGCCAAACACTGGCTTTATGGAACATGCAGTTGACACAAAAACACATTTTGGAATCCATTACGCATTACTGGAGAAGTGTATTTGAATTTTCGGTGGAATTGTGCATTATTTGTCTGTTTATTTCTGTGCCAATTGTTTTCCAGCTCCAGTAATACAGTCAGTGCGGAGTATGAATGAATGATGGATTCTGAAAAGGTAAATTTAGTTTACTTTACGTCAGGGAGAGTCAAAACACAAGTCTGTATATCCAGAGCTAAGGTGTGTATGTACACAAAAGGTGCATTAGAGTCCTTATGAAAAATTACCACAAAATACTACAGTAAAAATACTATAGTTTTCTTCAGTAACTATGGTATTTTTGCGGAATTACTATAGTTTTACTGTAAACAATAGTTAACGATCATAAATTTTTGTAAGGGAGAAGTCAGCCAGAAAGTAGGTAGAAATATTATCAAGGGTGTGACTAAGTTTCTGCCATTGTTCACTTGTTAGAGCAGCAAAGTCATTGCTGAAGAGGAAACTGCTTCTTTAGTAAGTGAGAAATCTATTTCCAAGACCAGATTTTACTGCAGCCACAGCTAAATTTAAAACAAACAGAAAAAGGATGCTGAATTAAAACAAACCCAGCAATAAAATTATTGACAGGGACAGTAAAAACAGAACTGAGCCATGCATGCTGTGCTTAGGTCTTGAACTGTTTCATGAAATGTTATTGACTATGCGCTGATGTACACACACACATACACAAACACACATACACACATGCACAGTCTGCTGCTCAGTTATTGACTGCGTTTCTCTGAGCTGGTAGCCGGGATTAAAATGCACGGTTTCATTGCAGCGCTTAAGTCCTCCAGCTGAGCTACAGGTAGCAGAAGTCTCCTTCAATTAGACATAATCATCACTCACAGTCAATGATTGTGCTAAAGGCTGCCTTCAAATCTGTGAGGGATTCACATTTAATGTACTGATTCAGCCTGTCTCAGCCAGCCTCTCTGTGTACTGAAACCAAAGCAATTTAGTTCTTGCCCGCGGCCGTTTTGGCAGTTTGTTGAGAGCGGAGCGCTGTAAGGACTCGGAGATACAATTTAATCGGAGACATCTGCGCACAGACAGGCCCTTTTCCTTAGCTGAGAGTTAAGTACAATCTTAGCAGTGGTTCTGTTTGAAGTGCGAGGCATTATCTCTCTCTTATAATATCACTGCTGGAGAGGGAAAAACTGAGAAAATCGTCCTAATCTGATACCTACTGTGATCCTGGGGACAACTGGACACGAGAGAGCCACTGACTCTCCAGACGGGAGTGGCTCACAGCAATCCATTATGTTTCCACTGAGTAAAACCTAACAGGCAGTACATATAACGAACATCTTTATTATTATCATGAAATCGCACCTTACAGTGCTATTTTTTGCATCCACCACAATTGTCAGTTAGCATACGTTACTTTAAATTGCCAGCTAACACCAGTTTATCCGCGCAGTTTTTGTTTCATAAGGGCCAATCAAACTATTTTGAGCATGTCTCCCCAATATCCATGTAGTAATAATAATAATCATTATCATCATCATCAAGACTGCCATTGTCACCATCACAATGATGATATAAAAGTAAGGGTTTGATGAAAAGGCTTTACACCTCTACAGACACAAAAAGCATAGAACCTTTACTCTGGAAAACTGTTGTTATGAAATTTTTTTTTTTGCACAGCGTTTATTAAAAGCATAATTACTGTTTGTGCTGTAATTATGGTTTCTCTAGACAGGTGAAATAATACACTCTTTTTGTAAATGAATGCAGGGTATCATTTTTATTTGCTATATTTTAGATCAAAGATGCTAGTCCATTATACGCAAATGAATTTGTAATGTGATTCCATGCATAGGTATGAAGAGACATTTATCCAGATGTAAGTCATCAGTGAGAGCATTGCCATCAGTGAATAACTATTGTCCTCAAACAGAGCAGAGAATGATAAAGCATTTAGAGCGAGGCTAGAAAGGTTAAAAGGACAGATAGTTCTTGTCATCGCTCATTTCTTAGACAGGACAAAAGTAGCAAGCATGGCTTCAGTATCTGAAAATAGACGAGGTCGCAAGCGCATGGCGGCCAAGTTGAAGATAGAGCAATACTACAGTTCAAGTCACAGTTCAACAGCCACTGGTGTCGTCAGACAGCGGTATCAGCATCAAAGTCAGAACTTTTTAAAAGCGGTCAAACGTCTGCCCTTTCAAGACAGCGATAATTTTTTCTCTCTTTTTTTGGCGATGACTCTCTGATTACGTTGAATCCCGCAATATTTTAGGCAGTACTACTAGCTATGTCAAACGTTGTTGTAAACAGCAGCGTACCTTAATATTCCTGAAGGGAGGCATACTCTTCCCCGTCACGGCAGGCACTAAATCTCGAGGAGAATTACAGTTGCATTTTTTTCTGATGCAATACAGTCGTGCAGAGCCCACCAAACAACAGGGATGTTTACATTTCATTAAATGACTGACCCAAGGGCAATCTCTATTAATATTTTTAATTTCACAAATAAATTGGAATTATTCCATTCAAAACGTCATGAATGTGATCGTGACCCTATGTCTCTCATTCAAAACAAAATAAGCACTAGACAAAGAAGATTATATCGTGGCATAAAAGTGTGAAATAATTGCGGTAAGCACATTGTGAGATCCCAACACTGTATAAACACGCACAATAAAATGATGTCCTCTGAAAGCCTGTGATAATCAGGGCTTGGAAACCTTATAATTTTATAATTTTTCACTTGATTTCAATCTGAGTGGTTGAAGTTGTACTCTGATGAAGCCCCTGGCCAGATGACAATTTAAAAAGAGTTTAAATTGAGAGAACAAAGTTTTTGGTGCGCAAATTGTTTGTTTTATACAAATACAGAGCCAGCCATAATGGGTAACGTATTGTTTCTCCATTTCTAGTTACTGATGCTCACTGGACATAAATCACTTCTTCCCAAAATACATACCAAAGAATAAGAAGTTGCAACAATGGCCAATGTCTTCTTAAGTGACAAATGTTGTGTCAGCGCCTTTTATGACCAACACAAGAGACTCACACAATCCCAGCACTCAGAGTTTAATGATTAACTAAACAGAATGAGAGATGAATAACGAAATCAGCAATTGCTTTGTTTCCAATGACCTTTTTAATTCTGAATGAGAGCCTCAATTAGAATCATACTTATGCCAATTATGGCCAAGGATAATAAAGATAATTTGTTGATCCTGAGTGCCGAGGAAGGCAGTAATGAGGACCTGTAAAATGATAATAGGACTTGCGTCGCTCTCATTGTGGTTGAAGACAGGAGCATTGGAGACATTCACTCCAATTTAAGAAATTCATTTTGAGAGTATTTATCAAATCTTGTGACTGGAAATACGAGAATAAACTAACTATGCCAGTTATTTAACTTTTTTCCCTGAGCCTAATCTCTTCCCGACGCATCATAGAGTGACTCCACCTGTCCAAGCGTCAATACATGATGCAAAATGAGGCTTTTGGTGTCCTCATCTGATGTCAGTCTAAAATTAACCCTACCCCCTACCCCCTGACCGGAACCCTAACCCTAAGTGTCAAATAAGGACACCAAAACCCTCCTTATGTGTCGTATATCGACATTTGGTCAGGTAGCGTCACTATATAAGGAGTTGGTATGAGAATGCATTGGTTTCCCTTTGTCAAATATGCAGTTGTTAGTTTTGTACAGTTAATAAAAGTCTTTTTAAGCAATGTAGTCATTCAATCCCATTCTGTGGGAGTGTATTATCTCTATCAAATATTGAGGTAGAAAAATTTAAAAGAGAACTTTGAAACTTCTTGATCTGCATCCATAATATTTAATGAAGACCCTTGGGTTAGAGTTAAACAAACCATTATATCCAGGATTATTACAATATTTACAGGCAAAATTCTAATGAATATGCAGTGAACTCATGTCCTAGAGAATGGGCACAATTCATTTGTGGCTGAAGTTATTTCATTATGCTCCGATCAGTTAATTTTATTAAATATTTACAGAGTGTACATTCCTGCTTAAAAATTTTGAGTAGTTCCTGCTATTTTATTGAAATTTAACATGTTATTTAGGGAGCTTGTCAATATTCTGAACAGTGAACGCGTTCATTTTTGAACGGACGCCTGCTCATTTTTGGATGCGTTCGAGGCTGCAAACCTGGTTCGATAATAAAATTCCTTCTGTCCAATTTCTGATGCGTTCATTTTCTGATGCCTGCCCAAGGCCTGATGCATTCATCTAAAACTGAGCGCCATTCATATAAAACTTAACTTTGTTCATTATAAAAGGTTCGCAATCCAAGAATTTCTGTTTATAGTCTACTGTTCTGAGTTTTTTATTGCAGATTTTGTCGATGTATGTGACAGTTTATGCGGTTAACGCCATCTCCTAGTTTTCCGTCATTTACTTTAGATAGATTTTAAAGGTAGAAATTATCACTGTTACAGCTGGAGTCTTCTCTCTGTTTTATGCATCAGTTATATAAAATATTGTCGTCACTCATTTCTTTTTCTGAAATGTAGGCCTATATTTGACTGGCGACATGGTACCAGAATTTGGAAAAAACAAAATGTGCATGTATGTTACCCTTTGCCCGCCATCGTCTTTGTGGTCTCGCGATTGTGTTTTTCTGTATGTGTATCTGATTTTTCTACATCAGCTAATGTTTCATAATAATGTAATAAAAAATATTACCCAACGATAAAGATTTATAGCAAGATTTTAAGGGTGTCGAGAACAATAAAATTTGCCACTATGACTTAAAATAATCAGATATAGGGGAGACCGGGTCTAGTCGTATCTTTTAACGGCTGTAGAATAGACATTATCAGGTTTTTGTTACCAATATGCACTGTACAGATATAAAGTTTATTGGACTGCATGACTGATCTATATGGGGTAGTTTGTTACAGGAGGGGTATATTGCTACAGGTCTCATTGTCATTGTAAGTTTTTTTTATTTCATATACTAGGTATAATACACCTGCTAAAGATTATTTGGCAATTTAGGTGACGCTTCAGGAATGGGATTATATGCAACCTACTCCTGTTGTCTGAATAAAAACATATTCCGGTTATCTAAACCAAAACAAAGTAAACTTAGTCGACTGAACAAATTAAGTATTAATCGTGCACATCATCCAAAAGTCATGTCACCGGCATTCCAGCGTGTTGCATGAATTCAGGTCTCACTCCGTGATCTCATATCCCGGAAACAGCTAATCCCTATGGCATCACAAGACTAGGCTACTTAGCAATCACGCTCATTCAGTAATCGAACTGATAAACCCTTAATAATAAGGTTTATATTCATAAAGGCGTGTGTGTGTGTGTGTGTGGGGGGGGGGGGGTAAATATTTATTAACATTCAGACATGTTGATTTTATAATACTGAACACATGAAGAGTTTTAATTTGGTCATCTGCTTGTCTAGTTCTGGACTTGTCGTCGGCAGCTCCCACAGAATGGCGGTTTCATGTGTTGTGACTTCAATCTGAAAAAAATACTGCACATAAAATAATTAGAACAATATATAATATGACAAATGGTAGCCTACAAAATCTGCGACAATCAATTGAATAAAATCTGAATATCATTGCAGAACTCATAGTGTACGTAGTGGCCTGTAAAGTGTGGCCTTTTTTTGGCTTGCATGTTCACAGGTTTAAAAAGAAGGGATTAAATTGGCGGATAATTTTGCAATTTGATATGAGTGGGACTAAGTTATCCTAGTTATTATACTCACAGAATAGGAGAATTAAACTTGGGCAGTCGCGCAGATGATGTGATACAATGCGTAAACTATAATTTTAACCCCTTTCCGCAGATGTAGACGCCTGCGTCTATAGACCTGCAAATTTAAGCACGCTGTTACTGTACTCGATCACTAGATGGCATCCCCGGATCAGTTATTGAATGTTCACAAGCAAGCAGACCTCGAACGCGATTCTGAATATGGGGAAGTTCACTCCGCTCCCTGTTTTTCGAGAGCTGCATGAATTAAACTCCTCAGCTAAGCCTGATGTGCAAACTGGTCAGTATCCTTGCCCATAGTATCGATCCAGCAGTTTAAAATAACGATATCTTGACACAGAAAAAAACTTTATCTTTTGTAGCAACCAGTTTAGCCAAAGTGAGCCAACAGTATTCAAATTAGTGTTTCAGAAAAATTAGTTTTCTGAGGCAAAAAAATCGACATGGTATTGATTCTCTCACATTCTACTGTCAATTACAGTTGTCACATACAAAAAAATTCGTTGTTCCCTACCGTGGATTTACGCGTAGATTCCTTCATTGACAAATCCAGCGCTTCCTTATATCCACCCAAGTACTGGCGTTGATAGCCAATCACTCAACCATACACTCAGGGTCCTCTGCGTAATTGTAGAGTTACACTATATGCCCTTGTGAAGTTTCCCTGGTAACAATGTATTGATTGGCTCGTTTCTTATCCAATTCCCGAGTGTTTAAACATTTTAGAGTAAGTGAAACACATTGATTGGACAAACACAGAGCATACAAACCTATGAGTATCAGCACGCTCGGTTGTATCCTGTCTACGTTATGCACATTACGCGGCAAAAATAGACGCGCTTTATATAAAACAGGTTCGCAAAACCGGCTTTGAAGTGTTCAGTTACATTTACAGGATTTAAATGAGATAAGGATATGATCAGTTGGAATTATTTCGAATGAAACAGGACCGAAGGGTTCTTGCTACCAGATCGGTCTCTGGAGGAGGGATTCATGAAAAAGGTCAGGCGGCTACTTTTTTTTTTTTTTTCGTTTTGGAATGTATACATACTCGACAAAGTCGAATGTCGAAGTTTTTTTCCTGGTTAAAACGCGAACTGCCCGAGCATTTGGATGGAACCCCTGGTACGTTCATTGCACGTTTCTTTTGAATCGGGAGAGGCAATGGATTGTTTGATATAACCTGAAAGTGGAGGGTCTGTTCTGTTAAAATAAGGTATATTTCAGAATTCAGATATTACTGAGTTAGTGAGGTGTACTTGTTCCTTACAAGTGTTGAAATGGGTTTGTGAGCTTAGAAGAGGGGACTGGTAGCTTCCATTACAGCGTGAATGTTCTGACCGTTTAATTAGCAGTTTATTTAATGCGTGTTTGTGTTGGCATTGAAGAAAAATGGCCAGAACTCTAAACTTTGTTATGGAGCAAAGGCATGTTTTGTGTTTGGAGAGGTTACTATAGCATGTAGGTAATCTAGAATGTAATGTTGAAGATGAATTCTACTTGTGCTCAAGGAGTTTATGATACCAGAAATGTAAAGTTTTAAGCCCCAGCAGTTTTTCAATCCTCAGAATTATTTTTTTTTGCAATTTCAATGGCGAATTCTCATGAAGATTTTGTAATGTTTGCAGCTCTATTTTCTCTACCAAAATCATGAAAATAAACTGAAATACAATGTAATTCTAAATGCTGTAAGTGTCTTTTCTGAATTGAGCCACATTTTTCCTCTTTATGAAGCTTGAATCTTAAATTATACAGCATTAAAGTGGGTAACCCATAAATAGCCAAATTTGGCTTCTGCAGAAAGGGGTTAATGTTTTTAACCCCTTTGCGCAGAAGCCAAATCTGGCTTTTTAGGTGTTACCTGATTCAAGGCTTTATAATTCAAGATTGCAGCTTCACAGACAGAAAAACTTTGGCTCAATTGAGTCTAGACACTTGAAGCATTTTGACTCCCATCGTATTTCAGTTTATTTTTATGATTTTGGTGGAGAAAAGGGGCTGCAAACATAAAAAATCTTCATGAGAATTCACCATTGGAATAGCAAAAAAATAATACTGACAAATGAAAAACTGCTGGGGCTTAAATCTATACATTTCTGGGATCATAAACTTCTTGACCACAAGTGCAATTCATCTTGAACATTAAATTCTAGATTACCCGGTTGCTATGAGCTAAATTAGACAGCTGTGACTCCCCAAAGTCTGACATCCATCAAAATGGTTCACTGTCAAATCATACATGAATCATATATTTAATACAAATTAACTTTTGGGGCATGAAATTCAGCATGAACTAATGATTTTCTGGTTGAATTTAGCATGAATTTATCAATATCAGTGCAGTTGAACATCATTGGTCACAGTAACCTCTCCAAACACAAAACATGCCTTTTCTCCATAATAAAGTTAACAATATTGTCCATTTTTGTTAGAAGTCCCCCAAGCATTAAATAAAGTGCTGATTAAACAGCTATAATATTCACGCTGAAAGGAAAAGCTAACCGCTCTCACATCCGAGTTCATAACCTTACATCTTATAAGGGTAAAAACTCACTAACTCAGAAATATCTGAATTCTGAAATACACCTTATTTTAACAGAACTGAAATGTCACTTTCAGGAAAAATCAAATGACAAATGATGAAATCTTAATTTCGAACACGTTAAAAGATAAAACAGAGATAATCACCAAAACAAATGGCCACCATGCCAATACCAAAACAAAAACAAAAAGCAAACTGTTGATAACTGTCTTGCATGAGCAGCAAGATTGTATGCTCGAAAAGGAGTAGGAAGTAGTAAGAACTTATTTAATCCTACCCCCTGTATTACCATATTCTACAGTCAAGTTATTAAATTCTCTATTATTATATTTACAACATTCACCGTCTATTCAAGAACCAATGGTACTTACAATTTGTTGACTATAATATTCAATAAGCTACTTATATACAAATATACACAGAATATTGCACCTGTATATAATACTGAATTTCTATACTTCTTGAACCCCCTGCGCACACACAGAAGAAGACATAACAAGACAATGTATCCACATTTTTCCAAACCCTGCCATTACCGTCCTGGGTCAAACTGCTGTTCCTCATCCTTATATTTATTTAAAATTTGGCATTTGGCACAAATGCCTCCATACTCAACAGAATGGTGTAATGAACGTACCGAGGGATCTACTGACGTGCGTGGGCTGCATGCATTTGGAGAAACGAAAACCTCTGCATTCGATGTCTTTAAACGCGGTATAAATTCTACAGCAAAAAGCCATTTTGAGCAAAATGCAAACAGAGTGGAAGTATAACCTGTTTTCTTCATTGATGCCCTCCTCCAGAGACAGATGTTTCGGGTTGAAGGAACCCTCCGGTACGGTTTCATTCGGAATAATTCCCATTGACCGCGTCCATACAACATTTATCTCGTAAATGAAACTGAACACTTCAGGCCGGTTTCGGGTGTCTTTGTTTCTTTGATATCGCATCATTTTCAGCTGCGCAACCGTGGCCAACACTCGAAGAACACAACCGACCTTACTTTTACGCTTAGCTGTGTATCCTATTCTTATTGTCCAATCAATGTATTTCAGTTATTTAGGAAAGTTGAAACACTCTGGAATTGGATAAGAAACGAGTCTATCAATACATCATTACCGGTGAAACTTCACGAGGGCGTGAACTATAACTGTAGAGTTACGCAGATGAATCTGAGTATATAATTGAGTGACTGGCTATCGACACCAATACTTTGGTGTATAGAAGGGAGCGCTGAATTTGTCAATGGAGGAATAAACGTGTTAATCCATGGGAGGGAACTACGCATATTTTGTGTGTGATGACTGTAATTGACAGTAGAATGTGAGAGAATCAATATTATGTTGGATTTTTTGCTTCACAAAACGTATTTTTTTAACCGCTAATTGGAATACTGTTGGCTCACTGTAGCTAAAATGGTTGCTACAGAGTACTAAGTTTTTTTCTGTCGCAAGTGATAATTTTTTCAAACTACTGGATCGATACTATGGGCAAGGATATTGACCAGTTTGCACATCAGGCTTAGCTGAGAAGTTTAATTGGTGCTACTCCTGAAAAACAGGGATTGGAGGGAACTTCTCCATACTCTAAATCGCATTTCAGCTCTGCCTGCTTGTGAATATTCAATAGCTGATCCGGGGGTGCCATCTCGTGGTCGAGTACTGTAACTAAGTGCTTAAATTTGCATGTCTATAGGCGCGAGTGTCTACATCTGCAGAAAGGGGTTAAGTTATTTACAATCTTTTGCATACAAATTGCCTGGCGGTCACATCATGATTTGGAATTCTAAAATTGTTTTTTATAGAAGAAGGAATAAGTGGCGCACTGACACAGCATGGAAGCGATGTTCATTCCAATAAAGTATTCACACAGCAACATTTGAATGCTTTGGCTGACGGAACGTACTCCGGTACCATAATCACAATTTATCTCCGGTCTTGAGTGTGGAATGTGTTAAAGCATCGAACTCGATGAAAAGTGTAAGCATATAGTGAAAGATTGACGATCAGTAAAGATATAATCTTGAAACTGGTGATTTGGTAGGATTTTTTAGTTGACGTGAAAACTGTCGTTTAATAGGCATGTACGTTACTATATACTTCTAAATTCTGCAGGATGTGAGGCGGGGAATTTTTTTCTCGTAAGAAGGAAATATTTATGCACATTGGGGTAAATTTTGCGAAGTGGCGATCACATTGATTTTTTAACGTGAGAGCGGGTAGCTACATTTGTTTTTGTATGCCGTCTGGTCAAAAATGAACGCGTGCTTGTTCATTTTTGAACACTCTGCCATTCGTTTTTAGTTGAACACGAACAGAGACTTGTTTATTTTTGAACGCCTGTTCAAATTTTAATGCATTCAGTATATTGACAAACTCCCTTAGTTGTCATAAAAACGAGTATTTGGGAGAAAAATATTTTCAAATGAAAAATAACACATCAATTTTTAGTGAATTCTAATTGAAGTATCCACCATGAGATTTCATTCATCGCAAATTGCAAATTTATTGCCTTTGCCTGATGTGGTAGTTTCCTGCTCCAAAATGAAGTTTCGTGTCTCAGGGAGGTGGACAGTGCAAAAGGAGGCGTGTCAATGCATGAAGCCAGCATTGTGCAGTTTTCACACCAGAGACCTCGTTTGCATATTGACTCACCCAAAAGAGCTTTTAACACAAACACTACCACAAAACAAAATGTAATACCTGGTGAATCTGCCACTATCCACCCAAATGGTTCTACACATTACTTCATTGGAGCTTGGTTTTCACTGGACCGGAGGAGGCAGTGGTAACAAAAGTTGGGCACTTGTTCTTCACATAACGAAATTCCCAGTTCACCATGGTAAAAACGCTGGTTATAAAGCAACTGACAGCGGATAATCTAATGGGGTTTGGTTCCATTAAAGCCTAACACACCCGCAGGAATTATTTTGCTTGAGTCCAACCCTTTTGACAACAGTTCCATTACTGCGCAATTGCCTCCCGTGACAAAGTCACTGGAATGGAGCTGCGCAAACCCAGATTTGCTTTGGAATGCAAAAGTGATTCCAAACTTTAGAACGATAGTGTTTGAGATTATTTTTTCCCCTCATTTCACAGCCTAAATTTTTAAAGTTTAAGCCAAATTTGTATATCATCATAACTCTTCTATTGGTCAAAAGACATTTCTGTCACCAATGGCTTACTAGTGGAGTCTTATTTTTCTTATGCTTGTTCAAGGCTTTGCTGTTGCCAAAGACAGCCTATAGTTAATGAACAATTAATACAAAAAATGTGTGTCATTTGACTATAAGAGGAATTGTCGTTACATTATTGTAATTTTTTTGTTTATTTGTGAAAAAAAAATTACCAAGGGGTGCTGTATAGCATGGTGCCTTTGTAATTCTCGTGCATAGATTGTTGTGATTCTGCATTCTGCCAGTCAAGTTCTGTGCCTGGCCTAGCCATGTTTAGGATTTCTGTGTTTAGTGACCACTGCCTGCCCTTTGACTATTCTTAGGATTGTGTATTGTGTTTTGGTAATTTAGATTTCATGTTTATTATTTTTCATGTTTAGATCATTTAAGTTTTCATGCCATGTTTTCATTTCCATGCATTGCACTTCGTCTACCCTGTCTTGTCATGTGTATATCTTTGCTCACGGTCCCTAATCTTGTGTGCCACTCATTCGGGTGATTTATTGGTTTCTGGGTTTTCAATCTTCCTTCATTATCTCGTGTGCTTCCTTCTTCTCTCTTTTACTATCTACTAACCATACTAACAGCTTATTGTTTTCAATAATTTCTAATCCTTATTAACATAAAATATTTTTACTAACTTACTAACATGCACTCGGGATTGTATAGCTGCACATACTAATTGACTAACGATCTCTCAGCATTCGCCCAATTCTAATCTCCGCCCTCCTTGCCTATCCTTTATTATCTCTGCTGCAGTTTTCCACTTATATCTCTTGCTGTCCTTTTCTTAAGACTATACACTTTAGTACTCCTTAATCGGAGCTGTTGTTTGTTCATAGGATTGTCTTGTGATCCCTGTCTGCGTTTTGGCTACAGCCAAATTCAAGTAATTAGTTTATTCCTCATGTGTCTCTCCCTGATCATTGTTACCATTGATTGCACCTGTTCTCCCTGGTCATGTGTTTACCCCGGGTGTGTATATAAGATGTCTGTTTGGTTCACTTTCTTGTCAGATCGTTCTCCCTAGTTTTCTTGTGCTACGTTTCTCGCCTCGATTTCTCAGTGTTTATCTTTCTGACTGGATTGCCCGACTTTTGATTTTTTGCCTTTGTGATTTTGGATTACTGTTGCATCTGTGTGTTTTGCCTGTTTTTCTGCCCGACTACGAGATCTGTTTGCTGCCCTCGTAACGATTCGGATTACGTCCTGTGGATTCTGGCTTGTCTCTCTGATAGAACTATTCCTGTGTACCAGACCCATTTCTGTCCGACTACGATTACTGTGATTGCTGCCCTGGTTTTTGATACTATTTTTGCCCAACTGGATTTTGACTTTTGGATTGTGGACTTTGTACTGTTTTTCGCCCTGCGGGGGTCACTCCCCTTTACAAATAAAACTAGCTCTACTGCATTTCCTGGTTCTCGCATCTGGTTCCTGATCGCAATACAACATTGATGCCATATTCATAAACATGTTTTTCTATTTTATATGTAAATATGTGTATTTGATTTTTTAAAAATAAGTAAGTTATATTATGAACATTTATTTTAAAGTTTATATTTGAACAATCAATTACATTTTTGGGATTTATTTGGTACTTAACTTCATGATAGTACTTTTGTATGTTGTATTGTATGTGCGTAGTACCATCATTAGCAATCATCATGGAAATGTCTTGCCTGGTGTCGAGGTGGCCTAACATTCCACATGGTTTCCATGTAGCAAGAAAACAGTTTTAGCACTTGAATTTTTCATAGAAGAACCAAGATTTGGCATTTTCTAACCCCTCCTAATTTAACAGCAAAACAAAACTCATTTCTTTATGTAAATCAAAAATCCCCAATTCAGTGTCCACTTCAGCTTTGTACAAAAACTGGGTGTTAACTTGGTACTTCCATTCAGTAGCTGACTGTCTTGAGGAAATTAAGGAAAATTGTTGAGTTGGGAACAATGAACCCGCAGCATGTATAAAATATCTGATGACAAAAGGCAGGAGTCCGTGTCGGTAGCAAGTAAATATGTATTGTGGCTAGCTATGGTTATACTGCAAGTACTAGGAATGTATACTGCCTATGACTCCAATAAATGAATTAAAGGCCCTTTGTCTCGTTAGGATTGGGGTCAATAGAAAATGACTGCGACTGGAAAGGTATTCTTCATGCTGTAATTACTGTGCATGGGAACTAACAAGCTCTGATAATCACAAAGCAGTGGCTATCCTATACTCATTTTTAGGACATTGTTGTTAATTTATTCAGGTGCAGTTCTGTGCCATTTTGTGAATGGAGCTCTTTAATGTTGTTTCACTTGACTTGGTGGATGAGTCAGTATTTCACACTTGGAAGGCAACAGTTTGAGCAGAGAGCACATTAAATTGAATGAAGTTAGTGAGTCATTTATTCCCAAAGCAATACTCCGCTAATTCCCCATGTCCCTCCATTTTACTGAAGTGGGGAAGTGGCTCATTTATGAGGTATAAATAGGATTATGTAAAATATATGCAAATACTTGGTTGGGCATTTCAAATAAAGTAAAAAAAAAAAAACTCCCATTTTAGTTAAAATGGTTTGAGGATTCATTTATAAGGTCCAGCGCTGGGGATGGCAAATTTAGTCCTGGAGGGCTGACGTCTGTACAGGTGATCTACTCCAACATCAGTGCACTTGTAAAGTAGACCGTAATATTAATGCTGTGACAAAGACACAAGCACATTCATCAGCTAATGTGGATGAACAGCAGTAATTGTAATCTTAGACAAAGATAACCTGAGTGAACACAGATTACAGGTTTAAAATGATTATTCCATGTCCAACCCTACCTAGCCCTATTTAAAAAACTCCTTGTTCCCTCAGTTACTAAATCAACCATTTAAACAAATTAAAGAGTGCCTTTTTCTAAGATCAGCCCAAGAGTGCCAACTCACCATCTCCAAATCTCTTCATACTTCATAATTATTGAGTTTGGGGCGGGGAATAGGGAACTCAGTCATGACTTTGGTAATTAACCCCTCCCCTGCTGAGCAGGCCATGCCCACATTTCTGTGCCGTCTTGAGCGGTAACAAATTTGACTGCTCCAAATTTCAACCTTTATGGAGGTCCCAAGTTTTCATCAATTATTTTTCAAACTATTTTTGAGTTGGTGGACTGCAACTTGAAGTGAAAAAAATCCTGGGACCTCCATGTAAGTTGACGCTATCATCGTCTGAAGTCATAAGCGATGCCATTTCCGACACATGGAAATTGGGTCCTAGTTCCATCCTACATAAAGGTCCCAAACAAATTACAACTGTTTTCCAATCTTTGCATGCCAAACATCGATAATCAACAGTTTGTGCAGGAAGCAGAATAAGGGACCAAAAGTGGGGTAGATGGGCGTGGTCACCCCCACTTCGAGCCGCGTTCACTAAGAACTACATGGCCCCCCAGGTGGACCATCACCAGTATCTGCTACATCCACATGTGAACTTTTAATTTTCCCAACGCTGGATGGGAATGGAGATAAAGTATTACTGCTGGGGCTGACCAAAAAAAAATTTTAAAAAGCAGAAATGTCTGAAAATGCCATTACTATGCAAGCAAAGACACAGCCTCATATTTTCTCTTGTGGTACTATGTTAGACAGCACAAACAGCCACTGAGTCCTCAACAAACTCATGTATTGCATCTGAAAAATTCAATACATGGTACTTTGTAGGAGAAAACAAGCATCAAGTATGTAATCTTGTTTTCTGCGGTAGCTCTCCAGTTTTTGATGATCATCATACAGTGTAAAAAATAAAAAAAGTTGTCTTTACTTCAAAAAGTTAGCATACTGGCGGCATTCAAATTTTCAAGTTGAGCTAATATTAAAGTCATAATCTTAAATTCAGTTAGCTTAAAATTTTATGGCAGCCTGGATGCTAACTTTTTTTAAGTTAAGGCAACTTTTTTTTTCTTTTTTTTTTTTTTTCAGTGACATGACCAAACAAGTGTAGGAAGACTTTGAAATACAGTACAGGGGCTGTCCCAAAATATAGAAGTAATCAGTAAAATTCCATTTTTATTCCATCCTGAATAAACATGTCCTCCATTCGACAAGCTAAATTTTTCTTTAAAACACTTACACCTGTCAGCTGCATGTGCACCAAAACACACACGCCCCCCACACCCACCTCTCACATACCAGACCATTTTGTTGTTTTGATGAATAAATCAAATAAGATGCCTGCGAATTTAAGCAGCCTTCTGAAACATTTCATTCAAAGTCTCCAATTTTAATATTTAACATTCTGAGAATTTTTATTTTTAACAGGTTATTTAGTTCTTATGTCAGGATTCTGTGACTCCATTTGCGTTTTCCATATTGCGGCTGTATTACTCTACTAATTGTACTTCCTGAATATTTCCCAGAAAGTGCAATCGTGTAAGAATAAAATGCAGGGTGCTAAGAATACTTTGTATGTAAAAAAAAGTGTGGCTAATCGCAAAAACCTTTCGGGAATGCAGGCTGCCCTAAAACAATTGCATAAAGGAACAGGCCTCGTGCAGAGCCGATATTCTGATTTCTCTTCCCGGATTTCTCTCAATATCATCAACATTTTCCTTTTCCTCAGAGAAACTGTGAAACAATTATGCTCTTGGGATGCAGCCCCGGAGTCCGTAATTAAAAAGAGATATCATCAATCAGAGTCCCCTTACGCGCAGGAGGAAAACTCGGCCTTTCGCAAAAGCAATGTCTGGGGGATCCCCGCTCCGCAGGCATCCCATACTCAGCACTTCTCCGGCGGCCATGTTAGGATAGCGGGGTGGATGGGAGAATTCCGGGAGCAGCGTGCTCACAAATTCACGGGCACATCTGGGACTGCTTAATGAGTTAATGCCAGTTAATTACTCACTCCAGTGCAGTTGACCAAACTCCATCTCCGTCTCCAGCTCTCGGGAGATTAATGGGGTAACAGAAATGCTGAGAAATTACCATCCCAGTCAATGCAAATGGTTCCGATTGCAGGTGTCCCACAGAATTATGTCCAGCCGCTGTTGAACAAGCAGTAGTACCAGGAGTGCTCCAATTGTAATTCAGCAACAAACTTCCCTGCCCAACAGAGCCAATTTATTTCACAGTTCACTCCCCATAAACAGTGACTCAGCTCTCGCCACAAGCCTGTACACCAGCTGAGGAACTCAAGGTCTTTGTATAAGTGCTGTATAATTTGTATTGACAACGAGGATGGGTCAAAATAGAATGGCACACTTCATATATTTATCAAAAAATTGATGCTAATGGCGTCGGCCGGAATCATTTTTGATTGATTTTTGCCCCCCTTTTTGTTTGAGGGATATATTCTATTTCAAAATAACATTTTATTTTATATATTGCACGTAAGATAGAATAAAAAAAAAAAAAAAAAAACAAAAAAACTAGGCGTTTTATAAAGTAACAATTCAAGTTGTAATAGATAACATGAGGTTAATGAAATAGAAGAGCAATTATACAGTGACAACGTGGCCCAGATAGCCTCGAGTGGCAGAATTAAAATCATTATGTTGTGCTAAGCTCTATTGGTCCATGAACAGAATGACACACTGATATAATCCCACTAATGTCATAAAGTTCACAACCAACATTTCTCTACATGTGGATGACAAACCCCAAAATGTCTACATAAGGAAATCAATAACATTTGTTTTAAAACGAAGACCAAGGACCAACAAAGACCAATATTACATGTACAATTTTAGCACAATACCATATAGCATACAAACAAACTGCTGTATAAATGTCCAGACTAAATTCAAATCATAGTGTAATTTTTGTGAAAAGTAAAACGCATACTTTTAAATGTGTTGACACAGGGCATATTCATTGACAGCAATGCCCCCAGCCCCATCCCAAGTAGCCTTGCATGGATTGAACTCCTTGCCTTTGCAAAAGCAAATGCTAAATTTATAGATATTGTGTAGATAGCGAAAGCTAAGAGTGGAAGTAAACTTGAACGTTGTTTGGAGGACTGCAGTGATTTCATTCGTCCAACACTTTTTGCACACACTGCGTCTCTCCCCCCCAAGAAAAAAAAAAAATACACACACTCACTCACACACACACACACACAATCTCTTGGCTTTGGGTTTCAGAGCCATTGATTTTCCAGCGCTTTCCTCAGTCTGCAGGCCAAAAGGTTTCAGATTAAGAGGGTGGGACAGCTTCCTTTCAGCACTGGCAGGTCAGGTGGGCTGCTAAAGGTCAGCCTGGGGTCAAGGCAGTACAGTAGAGGGTTCGGCTCAGTTAGCGTATTGCTCTGTGGTTTAGAGTCGAGTCCTGATCTGTGTTCATCCAGACAATAAGTCTCTACATGCACACTTCCAGATCACCCAGCACCCACATGTACATTCGTTCTCAGAGGTCTAAGCAGCAATCCAAAAGAGCCAGAAAACTGACTGACTGTTTACATCCAGGGAAAAGAGGAGTTGAAAAATAAGCAATTTATTTCAGGCTTCTCACTCAATGGTGCAGTTTCATAAAAAAAAAGAGAGAATAAATCATAAAGCGAAAACATTAATGACTCTTAACACACTGTCTGTGAGTTCTTGGGTGTGGTGATCAGAAGAGGGCCTGGAAATACATGGTAGTAAAAGGCGATGACAACACGTAATTGGTCAAATCGGAGATTCTGCTTCCTCATCAGTTATCCAGGTTTCAGCAGTTTTTTGCAAAGGTCTCGATCCCGAAGGAACTATGTTGTAAAACTGCAACGGCCTCTGAGGGTTATAGTTGCGATAATTAACGTTGTCTTCAATATGGCTCATGCAGAATGTTGAAGAGGGTAGTGAACACTGAATATGACTGACATTTATAGGACTTTAGACCAAAATGGAGTCAAGAGGTGATGAGTCTAGAACATTCTATTGAGATGACATAATGAAATGGTTGGCGTTTGAAAAGCTGACCCAGAGTACAGATGTCCAGGGGTACTTTACCTGAAACATATTTATAAGATTTTGATTATTAATAATATACATTTTGAATTATACAATTTCTTTTATGGTCAAAATTCAGGCTGGAACAAAAAGCTAACAGTTGTCACAAAATATTCCACATTACTGTCAAAAATCATTAGTATTCTCTGAACTTGTTTGGACAAAGAAGAGGAGGGAGACAGTGAGAAAATAACAGTGCTTTTTAAAACAATGAAGATATTTAATGAAAAAAAGAAGAAATTGATTTGCAAATTACGCTACTTAAAAAACAAGCTGCAAAATAATATACCATAAGAATGACACCTGGGCAATATTGTTATAAATATGTAATTCTGGAAAAATAAATGCTGACTGACATCTGGTATAGAGACTGCAGCCTACTCACTTCTCCATAAATGAAATGCCAATGCCAATAAGGAGTCTGATTTGATTCCTTGTTCATACTCGGGTTAATGAAGTAGCTGAGAATTCTGCATCCACCCAAGGAAAAACAACACAAGCACTGCCATTATTCTGAGCTCACCACAGACTTTTTTTAAGGCTCAGGGCTGTTTGAGGTCAACCGATGTTTACTTGCTGCAGGGTCTGGCATTGCTGCGTGAATTATACGGGCTGTCATTGTCCACACAGTCTGTTTCGGGGTCAACTGAATTATTACCACAATGACTGTCTAATCTGATTGATCTTCACAAAGCTGCCCTAATAATAATAATAATAATAATAATAATAATAATAATAATAATAATTATTATTATTATTATTATAACTTGAGAGGCAAAACATTAAAAAAAAATTTCAGACATGTTTAAAAACCTGAAAAAAATGGAACTCACACATCCATTCTGCAACTTCTGTCTGTGTTCTTATCATCATCATCATCAGTAGCATGATAGTTCGGATAGTAAATATTACTCCCTCAATTAAAACACTTATTCTCATCATCTCCATGGAGTTATAACAACAATAAAACAGGGTTACGGCTTGATCTGAGTTCGGTTGGGAATTTTGGGAGTGCAAAAACATTGCTTTTTAATTCATTGTTATTATTCTGTACATGTGAAAATGAAATAAAACAAATAATAAAGTCAAAACAAAACAAAACAAATTAAAGTAACGGCACATACTTTGCAGCATCTCTGTGGAAAGATAACGTCCATTTCTTGTTTGGAAAGGGTGGAGGATGAACTTGGAAAAACTGTTTGAGTCCCACCCCTTTTTTTAATTGACTAAAAAATTCCAAACAAGACCATTTACATAGAGACAGAAATAATAAAACAATACAAGTCAAACAAAGCACTTCCCGCATAAAGATTTACTACAGTTAACTATAGTTTGCTACAGTAAAATTGATGTAAACTATAGTAAACTAAACTTTACTACATTAAACTATAGTATGTTGCAAATATACTATAGTAGTTGAATATCATTGCTCTAGTTTACTATAGTAGTTTGACTATATAGTTTGACTTTCGTGATTTACTTTAGCATCACTATAGTAAACTACAGAGTTACTATAGTGTTGTATATCTATAGTAATCCCGGAAAAATACCATAGTTACTGCAGACAATTATAGTATTTTTACTGTAGTAGTTTTTGGTAATTTTTCATAGGGGTTTACACATTCATCTTTTGTCTTTGTTCATCTATGTGATATCTATGTTATTCTGAAAGATTTGTTTGAGCCTACTCAGTGACGGGCACAGTTTTATATCATGGCTACACTTGTTCCACAGAGAACAGAGATGGAAATGATTTTTTGCATTTGTCCTCACCAATTTGTATTGAATATGCATTCACCTCTAATAAAGTGCTTACTTTCTATGAAGGTATTATTGATGAAAAAGGTCTGAGAACCTGTAACTGTGGAATTTGTAGTTGTGTAAAGCGATTTGTATGTGTATCAGTAAATCTGAGGTCACATACTCCATGAGTTGTGTACTTGTAGATTGTTTTCTCTGCACAGATACAACACAACACTTACACATTCACAACACTTACACTCATACACAGTCACAGATTCTGTTTCCTACAAGTCACAAATCGCGCCCTTTCTACTCCGCAATGTAAAGCCCCTCTCCTTTGATTGGCTGTGGGACGAAAGACGATCTCCTCTGATGGGCTGTGGAATCAGTCAATCTCAGATCAGCACCCGCCTTTTTCTCCATCGACTGAATGCACAGATAGTTTTGCACCGAATATCTCAGTGGACAGGGCGCGATTTGTGACTTGTAGGAAATAGAATCTCTGACTTGTAGGAAACGGAATCTGCGACTCGTGGGGAAGATTTGAGTAGTTGTAATTATTGATTTGTATTTGTGTTTTAAAAGAACACAATATTTTCATGAGAAATAATTTCACATCAATTGAACTTTCATTGCACAAATTCACATTCAGATTTGCACATATTCAAATTTTGTCCACAACTTCACATTGTTTGATACAGGTGCACAAATATGTTTTGCAGCAAATATACTGCAACAATAGGAGAAAAATGTGAGCGTGTCAGTTTATTTAATCTGTGACTTGTAAAATAGGATTTGCGCACCTTTAATTAAGAATTTGTGAATGTGTAAGTGTTGTGTTGTATTTGTGCAGAGAAAACAATCTACAAGTACACAACTCAGAGTATGTGACCTCAAATTTACTGATACACATACAAATTGCTGTACACAACAACAAATTCTACTGTTACAGGTGCTCAAACCTTTTTCACCAATAATACCTTCATAACTTTCCCTCCTCTGGATGCTGGTCAGTAAAAGTAGATTTTTTGCTTTGTACAAAATTTGAGTAGTTTTAACTTGACCAAATACTTAACCCCTTGATGCGTGAATTTATAATTTTTTTAAAATAATTGTATGTGTTTTTGCTTTCAAGCAGATGCTAAATTGGTTGGATTCACAATGGAAACGGTTTGTGGCAAATTCGCAGCAATAGGCGTGAAGGGGTTAAACTTTTTTGGTTTCAGAATGATAAAGAGTGGGTTTGTTGGTTCTCAAGAATTGACTTTGTATGCATTTCTAATGGCTGTTTTTTGAAGATGAAGATTGGCTCAGTGTTCCCCCACACCTCCACACAGTTGGCGATGTATGCAAGTTTGAAGGAACAATACAAGGTGTATAGTGATGACTGTTGGAGGAAATATTAATATAATATTACTATTGACATAGATATTTTTGCTTTCACATACCTGCGTATGGCTATGTATTTAATTTCAGACATTATTTTGATTTCCATATACTTTATCACAAGTCTATTGTCGGAGTTAGTTGACCTGTTTCCAAATACTAGAAGTTTTAAGAAAGATGAGAGGAACAAATGTAAACAACTTGCAGCGTGCGCCTTAGTCTAGCAAATTGCATATTAAATAGTGAAGAACCTGTGTGTCCTAAAACAGTATACACTGTCAAAAGAGGAGAAAAGAACTTGAAAAAACTCCCCATTATGATGCAGCTAACTGGCGGCCATATTCTCTCCTGGATATTTAGAGGACCTTTTTTCAGAACAGGGAGTAAATGAGAACAATAATGGTCGTTTGAGTTTTAGCAACAAATGTAAATATGGAAACAAATAAATGAGTATGTAATAAATAATAATTCCAGGCATTTATGGTTCTTTCGTTCAACAGACAATTGAAAATAGTCAAACTCAGTCAAAACATGATGGCGAATTTGAATTCACTAATAAATTTATATTTAGTTTTTCATTTTCTAACTAAATATGATTTATTCATTGACTTAAGCATTGTCAAAAATAATCATTTAATCAATCGCTTAATTAATTACCTAAATAAATAATGAATGAGAGTTCACAACAGACTTCCCTTTAGATGTCTCAGAAAGATGCGGTTGAGTAAATTTATCAGGCAGTAATGTATACATTGCTTTAATCAGCTCTTTGATCTGCAGCACAATTCTGCTACAAGTCAATTAAAAACTAGGCTGCCAACGATGAATTATGCAGTCATTTTATTAAAACATTTATCAGCCAGACTTATTATAAATAGATGACTTCAGTGAGACTGGATTAATGGGTCATTTGGTTTGCTTTTCTGGTTTGAAGTTTGTTGTTTACATTTTCTGAGGCGCTGGCTTCATTTCATCCTGGAGGAGCGAGGGCACATATTGTTCTGCCGGTTTGTGATTGCTGGAAATGTCCCATTTGATCAGAAAGGAAAAGCTTTATTAACAGTGTCTTGGCTCTTTACTACCCGCAGAAGAGACGCTGATTGTGATTGGGCCTTCGCTGTCAACAGAAGGTCAAGGGGTTGGGTGGGAAGCTCACATGTCCTGTCTCCCCTTTGCCCTCCCTGACTGCCCCCTCTACCCTTGTCTCGTAGTGGCATGAGGGTCATAGATAGAACCGGGAATGTTATGGTATCCTGGAAATGCTGGACAGGAAGGATAAAACTGTAGAGGCCACAACATAAAGCACACTTAAGGGGCCTTTTCACTGAGAGCCAGCTTTTGGTCCATTTTGATACTTGGATTTCAAATTTGCTCAAAGGCCCTGATATGAGAACCAAATATTAGCTAGAACGGATTGATGTAAGATTTTTTGCAAATTTAGTATCGGTTCATCAATTTCTGTTTGAAAAAAAGTTGTTGCAACAGTGATGGCAATGTTCTCAAAGGAAACGAGAGTGAACTAGAAAATAAAATCCATTTGGGAGACAATGAAGCACTGATTTTGATTCATCAGTATGTTTAGGGGAATTCATATGTGAAATGCAGTAGCACACCGCAAATCTGTGGTGCATTAGCCCCTATTCTCCCCAAACCCCCACCGGCCGTGATACTGCCATTGTGAAGAAGTAAGTTTTTCACACAGGTTTAATACAATGTACATCTGACTTGAATGTCCTTTCAAAGTAAATCTTTAATTTAGAATCATGTACTGCAGCTATTGGAAATGAAACATCTTGTTAGCTGAATGGTGGAATTAGTGTTTTTTGCCTAGAGTTAGGGTCCAAGTGCATGTTTTTGTTCTTATGATATTGTGTCCAGAGTCACTGAGTAGAGAGGGTTGGAACATGAGGGCCCGAGAAATATCTAGTCACATGACATACGGAGCCATTTTGTTTCCAGTAATACTAGTGTGGAATGTTAGGAAATGTACTGCAGTGGACAAGCCAGCAGCAACATATTTAAGCTATCTGAAAAGGCCCACCTAAAATTATCTATATCAGTTTTAGTGTACTTTTTTTATTTCAAGTTTTCTGTATCATTCCTCATTGCTGTGAATTTTTTTGTTTTAGCTGTCAGTTTTCATGTGTCTTTGTTTCCATTCATGCTCCTCGCTAGCCCTTACTACTCGGTGTGTTAATTGCTTTGTTCATGTCCTTGTTTGTATCCATGCCCCCAGTCATGCATCCCTGTAGTTTTGAGTTCACCCTTATGATCCGTTTGCTCTATAAGTTCTTAATTTTTTTAAGTCTGAGTCTGTTTCTGCGTATTTTGGCAGTAAGTCACAAGACTTATTATTCCAAGTGATTTTTCCAGTTTTGATTTTCATTTCTCTTTTAGTTTTGGAGTATTGATACATCCGTAGTGATTGAGTGATATTTGGTCACGACTTCCTGATTGTCCTCAGCTCGTGATCCAGTCAGCTCCCCGGAACAGCATTCTGTCTGCCTCTTTTTTTGCCTGTTTAACATCAGTGATTCTGCTACTCAATTTTGAACTGCATTCCCACCATTTGGCAATGAAATGGATTGTTTGACACTGAGCTTTATGTCAGTAAAGTCTGTGAAACTGATCTTCCATCTGTGCTTGAGTTCTGAGCCCTAAGTCTGTCAACTAGTTTCACACAGACAGAAACTGCCTGAAATACAACAGAATGAAATGCATTTCATCACTCCTGCTCATATGAGTTTTCCCATTTTCTCTATTCTTGAGCCTAAACATTTTCCCCTCTCCTACTTATTGATTCCATTGCCAGCTAAATTATAGTTTTCCTCCAAAAGTAATAAGTTTTTATTTCCTGAAAATATAATGAAAAATTCCAATAACTTCCATGGTGCAAAACTGCACAGTTTCACAAAAAGGAAACAAAATGGTGTCAAATCTTGAGTTGTCAGGATTCTGTCAATCAAGGGACTAAAATAGTTTCTCAAACAATCTTCTGGACCAATCAATGAACAATAAAGGATTTAAAGGACAGAGAAGTGACTCCACAGAACAGAAGGGGAGACTGATCATTCCCAATAATTCTACAAACAGCGACAGAAACAAATATTACCTGAATTTGATTCATTCATGGTCTCCTTGATTGTCCCATATGTCCCAGCTGAAATGTATGCTATTGTTGAAAAAAATACCATCTGATATTGCTCTGATGATAAAATTTTTCTTTTTTTAGGCTTGAATATTTAACTAGATCAAACTTCATGAGACTGACCCAAGGCTCAAGGTCTCTTAAAATTTTTCCAGCTGACAGGATTCACAATATTTCACAGTAGTTGAAGAAACAGGTTTTACTTTAGGATTGAGCTAGTGTTTTCCACACCTGAGTTGTTCTTGTTTCTCTCCGTTTCCTGAGGACAGATTGGAGGCAGTTCTCACTAATAGTTGACACGCCATGAATTGTGATGGATCACCTGGAACCTGACAGAGGAAGACTAACGGTGACCTCCCTTCATCATCATCTGTCGACACTCACCTGTTTCCCTATCACCTCCATCTTCTCCTCAACTCCTCGCTTCCTCTACAGTTTACATTCATGTAGCCACAGGAGAGGAGAAACAGGCACTCTTTTAGAACAAAAAATTCCAGCTCCCCTAAGAATAGTAAATAAGTTTATTCTTAGAAAGGAAAAGGAAGGGGGTGATGGGTATTGAGGTGATTGGGGGGGTAGTTCCTTAGTAATTGGAGCAGTGAGTAAAATCTGGAAGACAATTACTCAGTAAGTGCCGGGTCTTTGTTTTTGATTATCTTAGGCCGTTTGGAACCTGTTGACAAAGATTATGCAGGTACAGACCTCCAGGGCTTGCTGATGGCTCAAAGCTGGGCCAGTTTATACGTCGGAGTGCTTCAGTAGAATGGCTGCCAGGTATGTCTGCTGGGCTCTGATAATGAAGCCGCCGTGCCGCTCCGTTGTGCGAAAATGTTTCCATTAACCTCCAACAACAAAACTCTTCAGTGCAATTTAATACATCTTTCATGTCCATCTTGTTTCTTTCAGAATGCAGATTTTGTACTCTAATAGCCGCTAGAAGCACAATCGGACTGCTTTTTTTCAGAGATAAAGGCTCCCCTCATCCGGTTTGAGTGTTTCGCACTTTGAAATCCGTGAACTTTGATAACGATGTCCAAGTGAGTCAGGTGTTGCCGGAGAGGGCATTCAACGCGAGCTTTTTATTTATTTTTTATTGTTTTGACTCATATGTCCCCACCCGCCCCTCGCCTCTGCAGAGCAATAATCTCAAATCATTTCCAAAGCTATTCTCATCAAATGTGGCCGTGCCTCTAACCAACCGTGCGGCACATCTGGAAATTGTGATTTGACCTTTATTTACATTACTAAACTCATCAATTAGACCAGTATTTCACAGGCTCTGATGAAGCTAATGTGAAATATTTTGGCAAGCTCTGGAATGGATCTAGTGCAAAACTCATCTCTTTTGTAGCACAAACAACAAAGCGGAGCCAAAGAATGGAGGCTAGGCAATAACTCAGTCGAAACAGGCTGCTCACATCAGTGATGCACCCCCACAAAACAGTGCGTGAAAGAGCCAAACAGTGGCTAAACAAACATCTTCTGGCAGAGGCTCCAAAACCATTTGGGTTAAATATAACGCTCATTAGTTCACAGTGAGGCTGAATGCTGACAATTGAATTGTTTTGGTTTCAATTGTCAGTTTGCCTAACTGAACACCAGGAACTGAGTAATTTATTTCTGCTGGTGTCTTCCGTGCATAGTAGCAGTCAGTTTTGTCTGTCTGTCAATCTGCAGAATTAATTTTACGTCAAAAGCTTTTTAGAGCGCAGCATGAAAAAAAAAGCAATCTAATAACTGAGAACTAGTGACATAAACAGTGACTGGTGAGGATTTGCCAGTAATCATTGGCTGCATTATTGGTTTTGCTTGAGCTGAAAGGTTTGCAATTGTGGAAAGTCCCAGTAAATCAGACCCTTGAGGAACTCAAATCTGGAGATCAGTTTGATCTAAATCGCTGACCTGACCTCTGCCCCAGATATCTCTACAGAAACCTGCCGCCGAGCTCTGGGTGACACAGAGTGCACAAGATAACGTTACGTAGTTTAAAATTCCCAATCCACCCCCTTTGTTAAGCTGGGGCACAACTGCTATTGTGAAGATAAGCAATCCCTAATTCGGTGTGATGTTTATAGTCTTCAAGGTTCCTTTTCATTTCTGAAAATTCAGAGAAGGCACTGAAGGACAGGAAGACATATTTTCCAGAGGTGAAGGTACAGTATGCATGACAGCTAGGAAACGGCACTGGCTTCAAAGTTGCGTGAATTAATTGTTAATTGATAATTTAATAGTTAGTATTTTATTTGATTTTCAATCAAATAAAAAAAAAAAACAATAAGCTGAGACCAAACACTGAAGTGAATCAACACTCTGGATGAGGGCTGTAAGTAAATAAATGCAAGAACCACCGATTGTATCAGCATAAAATTCCAAAATGGCTGAATATACACAATGTCAACAGCGGTAGTATCAATGCCCTGAGCAGTTTTTTGATTGAAAGCATGAGCTGGGGGCATCAGGACAGACAGATTGTGGAACACAGCCTGCAGCCAGGTATTTAAGCCAGAACTGTAAGTGTAAAAGGATCTGATGCACCTGGTCAGAATGATGACTTTCGTTACGATCGTGAAGAATGGGTGTGTGCTGAACTCACCTGTCACACTGATATCCCCCCCCTCCCAACAGAGGACTGACTGCCTCAGCAAATGAAAGTGCATGAACTGAGTCTCCACTCTAAGTGTATGAGCACAGCTGGAGAATGAATTTGGCTTGGGAGTGGAACAAAATTGTTGATAACTGCTGGACGACTGGTCGGCTAAAATCCTTACTGTGGATTCGGCCTATGACTGCTGCCAGCATCATTCATGTGGAGTACGAGACTACAGCTGAGGACCTAAATCTTGGGAATAATTTCTGCTTTAGAAGTAGCCGTGCTGGTTTGAACATTTCCCTTTACTCAGTTGTGTTAAATAGCATTTCCTCTGTGATATACCTGAGTTAATAAGGGGTGGTAGGCAAATGATGAAACCATATATAGTAGAGATGGAAATTTCGACACGCAGATTCGAACTGTTTTGAGCACTTTCGAAACTTCCGAGTTTGACACCGGTTAACGACTGAGAAAACTTTTGTCACGTGACTAGCAACGTTTTTCCTGCTCCGCCGCGGCAATGATCCATGTGTTTTGTTTCACTTCAAAACATTTTAATAGCTGCAGTAAAAGTTTCTGCCACTAGGCTGTGCACTACTGAAATAAATCTGGTTTCAAAACAATTCAGAACATTTCGAAACAGTAGTCGTTTCAAAGGTTTAAAAACTGCTTCAAAGGTTCGAAATTGCCATCTCTAATATATAGTTTCAAAGTGAAAACTTTGTATGAATAAGTCACATACAAACCGTGCACACTTTCGCACTCCAGCTGCAGGTATTCACAAATTTATCACCCCCATGGCTTCCCTATGCATTTGCTGTAAAGGCAACAATTACCACAATGTATTGTGCTAGCTCAATGATCAAGAAACGCCCTCAACCCCATGTGGATCTGGTACCTACAGCTATTATGAGATATGTTTGAATAGCCTTTTTTTTTGCTGAGTAAAGTTCGTAACTCCTTAGGAATTATCCAGAAGTATTTATATGACAACCATGATAATTTCTGAAAAATTTGTAAAATGCCAGAGAAAGGTGGTTTATTGCTCTTTTATTTATCTCGTTTAGCATAGAGTATGCTGAACCATCCGTTATGAAAGAACAGCAGATAACGCCATCCCATAATTCCTTGCTCCAGCAGTATTTAAAGTGACTCACCACCCATCTGGCCATGACTGAAAACCAATGAACATGTCGACCAAGGGATGCATCATGACGTTGCTCCCGTCAGTGCAGGCAGAATCTCTCTGCATCTCTTTTCTTAAGACCTATTCAATTATTGTGGATGCCTTTCCTTCACTCTATGATGTTTTTACTCAGATTTAAGGAGAAGTAGTTAAGAGTTTGATGACAGGACGTAATTTTGTGACCGTAAACTTTGCGGTGAGTGTAAACATGATTGACTGCCACGAGAATTGTCCAATCACATTAGATCAAAAAACATTAAAACAATACCAATTCGCTGCCAATAAAAGTGGGAGTGTCTGGGGCGCACAGAACTTCGCCTCGTAAGGAAATTTGAAGAAACCAATGAAACAACAGCCTCGGCTCACTTGCTCACCAAAACTTTGAGAGCTTCCATAAGGTACTGTTCAAGGGGGTAGGAATACTCCACGGAAGTTGAAGCTCAATTGAACGCTCAAAGTAGATGATCAACTAGCGGAAGTTTTTCCATTCACCCCCATTCATTTTGCCTGACTTTTGACATCAAATAACTTTACAGTAAAAACATTACGAGCCTTCATGTCAGTGATAATATTTTCTACAGAGAAACTACATTTTGTACCAGACGTCTTACTTCGTATGTAACGTTATGGTCTAATAGTAGGCATTTTTAGCCGATGCCGCCAGCCTAGGCTAAAAGTGACGTGAAATCCCGGCGACTTTCTGTCGCACAGGAGGTAAATAACCGTACTGTTTAGACCAGAAGCCCATAACGAATCATAAACAGAAGACGATTGAGACACATCGCTAACAAAGTGAAGTACCTATGAAGTAATAATTTGCAAAACATCATAACATCGAACGGAATCAGACTATACTGACAGAAGCAATCGCTTGCTCGCTGGGAATTATGTGTAGGATACATCTAACAGACGAGTTACCGCTTCTCAGGACGTTGGTTTTAGTCAGAGAGCTGACTTCGAGCCTGCGCAGTAGGCGTGGTGCCAACTGAAAACTCGTTCAATTGTGCTTCACACTCTCCCGTTGAAAATAGCGCCATCCCGCCGTCCACTAAATTTTACCGTCTATGGTACCGTTTGGCCGGCGTCCCTCACCCAGAAAGTATATGTACAGTATACAGAGAAATTAACCAAATACAATTTGGAACCGATATTTTGGGGCTGTTGACTGGCGCTCACAGCCTGAAAAACAGATTTATTGCATAATTTGCATTATACCACTAAATTATATTCACCATATTTAAGTCAATTTTCATCTCATGATATTTGAAGGGGGCGGCGCCCCAGTGCCCTCTACTGGCCGGCCGCCACTGATTCAAATGCAGCTGCAGATAGCATTGCATTGGAGCACTGTTCACTGTACTGTGTTGAGGACTAGTTGTGTTGGTAATGCCAACGGTTTGTTCTGAGCTCAGCTGCATGTGCCACAATAAGGCCGAGGCTGTTGGTGGAATTTTTCTCTCTTCACCTGCAAGTACTCTGCTGGAGTATTACCCCCTAATGTATAGAGGGTAGTGTGGCCGCAAAATACTGTTTAGGGATAGTGGAAGCTGCTAAATGCGTAATTCATGGGTAGCGGGTAGTGGCAACGGGTAAGGCAGTGTGAAATATAGAGCCCATAAAGCCTTCGAAATTACTTTCCAACGCTTTCTAGGCTAATAGATGTCAAAGGCTTTGTTCCTCATCTGTTCTTCATTTTCTTCAGATTGTGGCATCATGTGCTGCTTTTTGCTTACTTTAGATTTCCAGATCGGTTCTATTTAAGTGATGTTAAGATTCAACAGGGCTGGCAGGGATTGTGCCCAGGTTTGTCTCGTGTAACTGAACCCAGTTATCGATTAAAGTTGTTCAATTTGTTGGTTCAGTAACTAAGAGGGAAATTACTTTTTTTTCCCTCAGGGCCAGGTATGGTTGGATAGCTTTATTCCTTCTGTACTTAAAATCAACATTTAAAAATTGCATTATGTGTTTACTTTGGCTATCCGTGTATAATAGTACAATTAGTTTGATGACGTGTGACAAATATGCAAAAATAGCAGAAATTGGGGAGGAGGCGAATACTTTTTCCCTGAACTGTACAGGAACAGACAGGAGGACAGAACACCTGACTGACATCCAAGAAGAAGACGACAGCGTTCAGAAAATTTTCTGTTTTTGCCATTTTGTTACTCATAATAGTTTCAGATACAAGTTGCAATGCAAGACAAGGTTAACTTGAGAAAACAAAATAAGGCTTTAAATCAATCAATTAATCTATTGTACACAAAATGTAATCAAAAACCAGCCATCCATGTGAAAATTCCCTCCCTCCCCCCTATTACAGTCAAAAAATAGAAATATGTGTTGTGAGGGATTTTTGCCACATACTTCTCAGTAGTAGCCTATTGCTTTAATTGAACCTCACTGAAGGGTTTTTGAGCCTGAACTGCTGGTTAAGGTCATGCCACACAGGCCAGATATAGAACTGGGCCTGGGTGGGAGTTTGCTGTGCACGTTTTGAGTCTAGCAGTCATGTTTATTTAGGTCATCCTTGCAGTGTCATCTGTGTCTTATAGGGGCATCAATGATTTTTGATTTTTTTGTTGGACATAATAATATTCTGAGCCTGTTATACCAAGGCTAGACTAGCTTGTTGGTAAAATTTTTGACAGTGAATGCAATTTTCTTCAATCTATGAATCTATGTGAATTAGATATCATGTTTGTTTTAGAATTGTACTGAATTAGCCCTGCAGGTGGTGGATTTAGATTAGCATGCTCACTAACATTAACTACCAAGCACAGCAGGCTGCAAAGCACTGTCTCTTTGAGAAGCTGTCAGGCTGTTGGTTAATTGAAATCCCTTTATTTCATAGGATAGAGAACATTATCCGTTACAGTTGAGCACCACCAGTGCTATTGAAGCTGCTGTGTGCTTGAATTCAGAAGCTCTGGGGCTGGAGCCTTTGCATGAAGATCCAAGTTCAAGGACCACACTTTCCCTGTCTGCTTTGCACCCACACAGGGAAGTGCTGTTTCTGCACCCAAATCATGACTCACATCATCTTCACCTGTTTGAAATTATGTTTGATTTATCCAAACGGCTACCTTGCTCAGTCTAAGCTGGGATTGGTCACTATACCCCAATAAGCATTAGACCCGATTTCAACATTGCGGCTATGGCATAGCTCTCATGTAGCCTTGAAAATGTCTGGCCAGGAGTGGATCATTTTTAGCCCAGGAAGTTTAATTAAATTATTACATATTTAGATATCACACAAACAACAGTCGAAGTCTAAGAAGCACAGCTGTTTGTTTTGAAATAATTTGAATGGCTATTTCAAGATGATTCTGTCTGGCTATGTCTTGGCTACATTTGGCCCGCTTTTGGCCGAAACATTTTTAAACAACATTTATCACCTTAAAAATGTTTAGAGATGCACAAATACGATTTAGTTGATTGATATGAATTAATTTATTGTTTAGTCTAACTGTGGGCTATAGTTAGCTGGACATATTCTGGACTTCATGAAAGCAAGGCGTTGAGAGAATCTGTCTAGAAATCTATATCCATATTTAGACCAAGGAATCAAATTAATATTACTTCATACTTTTATATATACTCTTCCAAAAAAGAGACTATACATTGTTTTTAGCAACAATTTTTTATACATGAAATGTTTTGACAAATGTGGAAAAAATATTGAAAGGAAAGTGTAATCAATAATTCAATATTTGTATAGTTTCTTTTTTGGAAGAGTATATTTCAATATGTTTTCCACATTTGTCAAAACATTTCATGTATAATAAACTGATGCTAAAAACAATGCATAGTTTCTTTTTTGGAATAGTATATATTTCATCGCTAAAAACACTTTAAAATGCCAAAAAAAAAAAAAAGATGTGGAACTGTGTTTTTTAATGTCAAAATGGTCTTAGAAAAAAAAAATTAGGCAATGAAGACTGAACATTTTCATCATAAGTTTAATTGTGTTTAAGTAAGGAAGACCACATTCTAGGTGAGTGTCTTTGGATTATCATCATACTATAATTTGAGGAACGTTTGTCTGTCTGTCTGTCTGTTCCCCTACTCCTCCTAGGTCCTTTGACGGATCTTCACCAAACTTGGTGGGTCTATGTAGGTTGTCCCTGGAATTGTCCTTGAGGGGTTATTTTTTTGAAAGGTCAAGGTCACTGGGGTCAAAGGTCAATTTTTCGCATCTCCCATCTCCCTGGACAGATTTTCATGAAAGTTGGGATGTGGACGTAGGTCGTCACAAGAAATGACCGCGAGAGGTCCGTTCCATCAAAGGTCAAGGTCACGAGGGTCAAAGGTCAAACCGTAAAAGTCAATGGACAGTTTCCTGACAAACAAGGCACAAACACAGACAATGTTTTCTACAGAGAAATCCTCAACTAACCAGTAAGCTCCAACCAAACCTTTCTACTTTGGACTCTCCATCACCCCCATGCCAGACAAAACTCCCCTTCCTCTTGGGGATAAGGGTGTGGCATAGCCCTTTACGAATGTAACTGCTGTATTTCCATTTCGATGCTCGCACAGTCAAAATTATTCTCGCCACGGGTAATTTACTAGTTAATTGAAAAATGTTTCTCTGTGTTGCAGCTAGCTAGTGGCCGGGGTTCAGCTAACATTACCAGTCCATGTTTTTGACACTTCTGAAATTGGTCAAATTTTGATGATATCAACCGTTTTCAACTCTGTAATGCAAGGGCATTGGTTTGTTTTCAACTGTGGCAGGGATAGTTTTTATCAGATGACAAAAAATAATTTTGGATGCAGGCTTGCTCTCCATCAGCAATTGCAGCTTTCTTCAGACAATCTACGGAGGAAGAAGTAAACACTGCAACTGGCGATCACTTCAAGCAGGTTCCAGGATGAATAGGAGGTGGGGTCTTTCCGAAACAAAGAACAGTGAAAAACACCAGCGTGTGGCTTAAAGTAATATTTATTAAAATGTCCCATTGTAAAAGGTAGCTGCCATAAACAACATTTCCATTATTAAATTTATGGTTTTTGGATTCTTATTTTTATTTCCTGTTATTTTTTATCCTTGATTGTATTTTCTGTTATATGACCAATCAGTTAATTTCCAATAATGTTGACTTGTAGGAGCTCATTGCCTTATAAGCAGTCATGGAGGCTTTGAGAGCTTTCTTGGTTCCTCTCGTCCGGGACGATATTGATTTGCCCACTATCGGACTCTTGTGCCAGCTGGCATTAATTGGGGGCGTCTTCCGGATTCTATTCAAGCCCTAGTTCCGCCTCACTGCTCTTGGTAGAGTGTCAGTCTTATGTTTGCACTTTAGCCGGTAAGGTCTCTAGTAAGACAGTTGTTGAGGTATAAGCTGCAAAAGAGGAAAAGTTAGATAGAAGTTAGAAAAAGTTAGAGAGCTAGATAGCAAGGGAATCTCTCTGTTTTCCTCTTTCTGGGCACCGTCTGGTGCTACTTTTTTTTTCCCTTTCAATTCGTTCTGTCGAGTTTGCATTTCTTCCTTGAACTTGGACGAGATCTAGGTCCGTTAGAAGTGCGAGTCTCTCTCTTTTTTTTGTGTGTCTCTCTCTCAATCTGCGAGACTTCCTTTTATTCTGGCCACTGCTTTTGGCGTCTCGACACACCAGCCATCACAGTTTTAATAAGAACTTAGTCTCCGGCCGGCACAGAAATTTAGGAAGCAAAACCCAAGCAACAGCAGCAGGTTGGCAGTCTGTACGGTGGATAGATACCTAAGAATGATGACTCTCACATGGGGTCATTTTACTGCAAATAATGTGAGCCTAGTCTCATCCCACTGCATCATAAAGTGACCGTACATGACCAAGTGTTGATGTACAAAGCAAAATGAGGCTTTTGGCGTCCTTATTTGACACCAGTTAAAAAGAAAACAACCTTTTAAGCCCTAAACCCAAACCCTAACCTTAAGCATCAAATTAGGACGCCAAAGCCTCCTTTTGCGTCGCATATTGATGCTTGGTCAGGTAGTGTCACTTCATAACATGTTGGGATGAGAATTTTTGAAAATGCACCTAAACTTGCTTAGTTTAGCTTTGACAAATACATATTTAGGTCCATTTTTAGTCAATGGGCCTCATGCAGCAACATTCTCTTATATTTTCTGTAATTTTTTTGCTAAGAGAAAAAATAAGAAAAATAAACTCTGGATGTGCCAAACTCTCTTACCGTCTAAATCTGCTCTTAGACATGTGTGCTGAATGGTGAATGCCGCTTGATCGTAAATTGGAAGCGTGCGGCCGGTTGTTTTAAATTAGCATATATGACACAGAGGCGTTACCAGGATGCCAAGCTTGTGTGGGCATTTGTCCTCTTTGGGGGGCAAAAAAAAACAACTTCTAAATCGCCGTAAAATAAAAATAAATAAATATGTATATACTCAGTGGCGGCTGGTAAATGGTGATAGGTGAGGGACATTAACAGGTGTGATCAGTTTTCATTAATTATGCACACTAGGGTTGTGCCGATAGTGAACGCGTTTTAAAGCGTAGCACCACCACCTGCTGCCATGGGGCGAACATCCGAGCTTTCCCTTTTCCTTCATTAAACCCAACGCAGGTTGGAAGAAAGTGCGAAACATCAAAGGGCATGTGAAATGCTTCCGGAAAAAAAAATTGACTGACGTCAATATTTTTCAGCTGCATGCTGCATGGAGCCAAGTAAAGTACTACAGAATCGTCTCCTATTAACCAATTAGGCAACTCTCAGAAAAGCAAACCTGTTCCCATTTACTTTGCTTTATTGGCAATCAAATGTTGGATTCGTTTACTCTAGTTGAATGAGACAATGAGCTGTTTAGACAACATGTTTGATTGATACATTTCGAAATTTAAATGGCCATAGAACAGCAGATTTGCATGGACACGATTGTCATTGCCACGCGATTTCGTGTGACTGATCATTTATATCCCACATTCACGTTTCATTCGCTTTTGGGGAAGAGGAAGATTTTTAAAATAATTATTCAAACTGGCATTCTTTAAATCTAACACCGTAGCCCATGGTTTGTCTGCTTTTCACCATCACATCTTAATTGTTCAAGGCAACAGAAATTGCTTGATTGTTTTTTAGACCAAGTACACGGGAGAAGATTTAGGGAAGGGCGGAGCACCTGCAATTAGGGAAATCTAAACTCAGGCTTCTTCGGCATTTTAAATCATTTTAAGCTGCTTCAGGCGTTTGTGTTTAAAGAAATTACACGCGACTGCCTACACACCCCATGACGGCAAGTGGTCTCCTCGCACTTTAAAACATGTGTTTGCCTCTAACATGGCAATATCTCCCACCACTTCAATTTTATGTGTCCGGCCGAACAGAGCCCAATGCTATATCCGCCGCTTTGCGCTAATCCCGCGGCAGGAGATAAAAATCCTCGTTCAACATCGCCACATCCGTACTCAGCATTTCATCTCTCGTTGTAGTATTTTTAGGAGATCTATAATGATATAACAAATCTCTTTATTTTTAATTTTAAGGCTGCCCTTGCTTTTAAGCATATAGAAAATACACAAGGTCGAAAACATTCTGAAAAGCGGATGAAACATGAATGTGTGATATAAATGATCAGTCGCTCGAAATGGCGGGGCAATGACATCCTGTTCATGAAAATCTGCTGTTCTACGGCTATTTAAATTTTGAAATGCATCAAACATGCTGTCTTAGTAAACAGCTCTACTCATTCCACTTAGAGAGTTAACAAATCCACCATTTCATTGCCAATCAAGCAGAGTAAAAGGGAACACTTTTACTTTTCCTAGAGTTGCCTTCATTAGTCCTTTACTTGACTCCGTGCAGCATGTCGCCGAAAAAGCTTATGCCAGGCAAGTTTTTTTCCGGAAGCTCCGGACTAGCTGCTGGCTATCCGCCTGGGCTCACTTGGTAGCCAACTCAGGTTATAACAACACGAGTCAACACAGATGACAAACTAGTACACAAATTCTCTTCATGCCAAACAAGTAGCCTGACAAAAGCGGTGGCAGAAGTAGCAACAAAAGAGATATGGGCGAAGTTTTAATTCCCTGAGTGAAGCGCAGGGACGTAGACGTGACATCAGACTGATGAGTTTCGACGGCAATCGAAGAGAATGGGAGGGTGTCTAGTAATTCGAGAAAGCCCATTGGTTTCACAGTACAATAGACTGGTGTTATGGCCCCAATTTGTTATTACATTTATAACACAACAGCAACAGCAAGGGATGACAAACACAGTTTTAACAACTAAAACACATTTAATTTTTAACAAAGACAAAGACTAATAACAACCTACAACTAAAGACCAAGATTGATAAATAAAAAAAAACAGAAATAATTACAGTCCCTTTTTGGTGGGGTGGCTTGGTGATGTACTGGATAACGAAAATGCTCAAACTCAGGCAAAGAAATGCACAAAAGAAACGTCACAGGTCTTGAACAGAATGGCAGGTCTGGTCATCTTCTTGCAATTTCTCCTACTACTTTACTGTCTCAATTCTTTTCCTTATATACTCTTTTGCAGACCCCACCCACATTTAGACCTCTTTTTTTTAATTTTCTGAGACTTGCCCCAGACATGTCCAGGACATGTCTAAACATGACTCCAGTCTGAGCTTCACAAAAAAAGGTAAATACTGCCATCTAGTGGCCTATATTCACATTACACCTCCATTCCAAAAGGTAAAAATTTTGACTCATAAAGGCAAAATTTTTCTTTTCAATACAAAATGGTTAAGTGAACACTTGTCTATATATACATATCATACAATATTCAAACACATGATATATATATACACATTCAAACACGGGATAAGCAATCAGCAATTACATTGTCTGTACCCTTCACATGCTTAATTTCCAAGTCAAACTCCTGTAAAATCAAACTCCAATTCAACAATCTCCGATTCTTGTTTTTCATCTTACTCAAAAACATTAACGGATTGTGGTCAGTGTACACAATCATTGGCTTTTGTCCTGTTCAAACATAAACCTCAAAGTGTTGTAAAGAAAGGACCAGAGCCAACAGTTCCTTCTCTATTGTGGAATAGTTCCTATGGTGGCGATTGAACTTCCTGGAGAAGTATGCCACGGGATGCTCAATGTCATCAGAGTCACTTCTCTGTAGGAGCACAGATCCACAAGCTTGGTCGCTAGCATCGACCGCGATGGAGAACGGTTTGTTGAAGTCAGGAGATTTGAGCACGGGGAAGTGACACAGCAGAGACTTCAGGCGATCGAAGGCTCTCTGGCATGCATCATCCCAGGTGAACTATACGCCTTTCTTCAGTTGGTTAGTTAGACTGAGAGCAATCTCAGCAAAGTTCTTGCAGAACTTGCGGTAGTACCCGATCATTCCAAGGAAGCGGCGCAAAGCTTTTTTGTTGTCAGGAACTGGAAAGTCCATGATGGCTTGGACTTTAGCATTTATGGGTGCCACCTTACACTGGCCTATGACGTAGCCAAGATAGGTGACAGTAGCACAACCAAAGTCACTCTTGTTCAGGTTAACAGTCAGGTTAGCCTGGGTCAGGCGCTGGAACAACGTCTCTACATCTTTTAGATGTTCTTCCCAGGAGTCACTCCATGTGATCAGGTCATCGATGTATGCACCCGTGTGTGGCAATCCGGCGATTGTAGACTGTATCATCCTTTGGAACGTGGCTGGGGCATTTTTCATGCCAAAGGGTAGGACTTCATACTGGTACAATCCAGATGGTGTGGCAAAAGCAGAGATGCTCTTGGCCCTCTCAGTTAAAGGCACACACCAATAACCCTTCAATAAATCAATCTTGGTCAGAAACTTTGCTTGCCCTACTCTATCAATACAATCATCAATCCTAGGTATTGGAAACACATCAGTTCTAGTTACATCATTGACTTTGCGATAATCTGTACAGAATCTAGTACTTCCATCAGGTTTTGGAACTAGCACACAGGGTGAACTCCAATCGGAGTTGGAGGGTCTGATAATATCATGTTTTAACATGTACTCAACCTCTTTCTCAGCAATCTTTCTCTTTTCAGGATTCATCCGGTATGGATGCTGTTTTATTGGTTTGGCATCACCAACATCTACATCATGAGAGGCTATAGTAACTCTCTTTGGAACATCAGGAAACAAATCCTCATATTTCTTGATCAACCTTTCAAACTGATCTCTCTGTGAGGGTTCTAAGTGCTGGAGTTTTACATCAAGATTTTGCAACACTTCAGTGTTTGACAATTTACATGAAAAAACTTCAGCTTTAATTCTTGGTTCATCATCTTGAAACTCCCCCTCATCTTCACACGTTTCGACCATTGGAGAATCTGAAGTGACAGCTGCAACCCTAGCATTTCTGTCATGATAAGGCTTTAGCATGTTAATGTGACACAATTGTTTTGGTTTTCTCCTATCTGGAGTCTTCACAATGTAATTGAGATCATTGAGTTTTGTCAGAATTTTATAAGGACCATGAGATCTAGCCTGCAATGGATTGGACTGCAAGGGAAACAACACAAGGACCTTTTCTCCTGGTTTAAACTCACGGCTTCTAGCCTTATGATCATACCAAGTTTTCATTTTTCCCTGACTTGATTTCAAGTTCTCTTTGGCAAGGTCACAAGCTGCACGCAATCTTTCCTTGAACTTGCTAACATAGTCTAACAGACTGATTTGCGGCTCTTCCTCTTGCCATTGTTCACTCAATAATAGCAAAGGTCCTCTCACTTCACGACCAAACACTAGCTCAAATGGACTGAATCCAGTAGACTCCTGCACTGCTTCTCTAGCTGCAAACAACAGCAAATGAACCCCTTCATCCCAGTCTTTCTCATGGTCATAACAATAAGTCCTCATCATTGTCTTGAGAGTGGAATGAAACCGCTCTAAGGCACCCTGACTTTCTGGATGATAGGCACTAGAAAGAATCTGTTTTGCACCTAGTTCATACACAACCTGCTGAAACAATCCTGAAGTGAAATTGCTACCTTGGTCTGACTGAATTTCCCTGGGAAGACCAAACAACGTGAAGAACTTTATCAAAGCCTTCGAGATTGCAGTTGCCTTGATGTGACGTAGAGGTATGGCTTCGGGGAATCTGGTAGATGCACACATGATTGTCAACAAGTACTGATTTCCAGATCTAGTCTTGGGTAATGGACCAACGCAATCAACAATGACCCTAGAGAATGGCTCCCCAAATGCTGGGATAGGCTGCAATGGAGCTACAGGTGGGTCTAACTGGTGTTTTCCAACTACCAGACAAGTGTGACAGGTTTTGCAAAAGTTGGAAACGTCTTTCCGAAGCCCAGGCCAAAAGAAGTGTTTCATGATCTTATCAACAGTCTTGTTAACACCAAGATGACCTCCTAAAGGTAAACTATGAGCCATTGTTAAGATCTCATTCCTATAGACCTTCGGAACAACAATTTGCCTGACCACTGCCCAATCTGCATTGGCAGGGATATCAGGAGGGCGCCACTTCCGCATCAACACACCATCCTTGAGATAATACCCAACTGGAACTGCATCTATTTCTTTTTCAGGAAGGGCTCTCCTCTTTAGTACACCAATTTCAGGATCATTAGTTTGCTCCTCAATCAACCGCTTTCTGGACAGAGACAAGTCTCCAGACACATCAGAATCACCAGACCCATCCGGCTGGCTGAATAGAGAACTGATAAAAGTATCTGATAAGTCCTCAAACGGAGAAACCATAGTAGGCCAATCAGAGTCATGAGGCGAACCACCTGAGTCCTGACTATTCAATGTACTGGACGGCACCACAACATCATCTTCTTTAGCCTTCTTGGCCATAGCACGAGTCACTGCGCAAGAAGGATACAGAGATGGGTCCTCATCCCCATTTTCAGTGCTCGGCTGTGAAGTAAGATGTACAGGGGGAACTACTTTGCCCCCAGCCAGGTCATTGCCTAGCAACAGAGAAACACCCTTTATAGGTAGACTTGACATAAGTCCCACCTTTACCTGTCCTGTAACTAAATCTGACTTCAAGAATATAGAGCGCAGGGGTACAGATACAGTCCTCCCTTCAATACCTTGTACAAGTATGAAATCCCCTGAAGCGGTCTCATCACGTAACTCCAAGGAGTCCATCAACAAAAGTGACTGAGAAGCTCCGGTATCCCTTAGGATATATATGGGGACAGGAGTAGTATGCTCATTCAGAGCCACAAATCCCTCTGACACAAATGGAAGAAATTCCTCCCTCACAAAGTCAGCTGTATTAGGCTTTTTAGCCCCACAAGAAGCAGGCAATTTAGCAGATTGGTTATCTACTACAGGGGTTTCTAACCTTGTTTTCACAAAGGCATTTGGTTTGGTATCCTTTTCTTTTTCTTTCTTAGCTTTAAGGAACCAACAGTTAGTTGTAACATGACCAGATTTCTTGCAATAACTGCAAACTAGACCACTTTTGTCACTGTCAGCTTTTACACTTTGATCAGACCTGTTACTGGATTTCTGAGCACCATCACCAGATTTGTCTTTGTCTTTGGGTGAGGAATCTTGGGTATCACCGTAACCCTTTTTCTGAAATTGGGACCATCTATTATTACTGCTAGACTGAAATTTGGACTTATGAGTGAGAACATATTCATCTGCAAATTTGGCAGCTGATTGCAAGTTCAGTGCTTGCTTCTCATTAAGGTAGGTCTTAACATCATCCTTAACACAGTTCTTGAATTCTTCAACTAACACCATCTCTTTTAGTGAGTTGAAATCATCCTTGACCTCCATAGAAGCACACCAGCGCTCAAAGCAAACCTGCTTTTCATTAGCAAATTCCACATAAGTCTGATTTTCAGATTTCTTCAGACCTCTGAATTTCTGTCGGTAAGCCTCTGGAACCAACTCATAAGCTCTCAAAATAACCTTTTTGACAACCTCATAATCAGAGGAATCATCTGCAGACAAAGCCGAATAGGCTTGTTGAGCTTTACCCTTGAGGACAGTTTGCAACATCAGAGGCCAGTGTTCCTTTGGCCACTGGCAACTCTTTGCTACCTTTTCAAAACACTGGAAATAGTTGTCAACATCCTTTTCTGAAAATGGAGGCACCAGTTTTACCTCCTGACTGGCACAAAATTTATTTTTAGTTTCAATTTTAATTTTTAGTTTCTCCATTTGGAGTCTTTCTTCTCTATCGAATTTCTCTAATTCAAAATCTCTCTGTCTCTGTCTCTCTCTTTCTGCTCTTTCCTCTTTCTCTCTCTCAAATTCTCTTTGTTTTTCCTCTCTTGCTAATTTTTCTAACTCAAACTGCCTTTGTTTTTCTTTTTCTTCCCTCTCAAATTCTCTTTGTTTCTCTTTTTCCTACCTTTCTTTCTCTTTTTCCTCCCTTTCTTTTTTCTCTTCTCTTGCTAATTTTTCCAACTCAAACTGCCTTTGTTTTTCTTTTTCCTCCCTTTCAATCTCTAGCATTTTTAATTTAAGTTCCATTTCTATATTTGGATTTTCCACTGGAAACTGTTCCAGATCTCCTGGTGCAAACACATTTTCATCAATGTAATATTCAACTATCTCTCTAGCCAGTCTTGCTTTTCGCATGGCTGGTTTCACCTCTGTCAGCTCTAAATGTCTGCAAATTTCTAGCAGTTCTGTCTTTTTAAAAGACTTCAAAACCCCTACGGTTGGTGATGCCAAGAAATCATCCATTGCTGTTGTCAATATATATCTAGGAAAATTCACAAAAACAATTTCACAATTTGGAATGTTAGATTTTCAATAAATTACTCACACAATGGTCTATCCCGGACCTTGAGCCCCCAATTTGTTATGGCCCCAATTTGTTATTACATTTATAACACAACAGCAACAGCAAGGGATGACAAACACAGTTTTAACAACTAAAACACATTTAATTTTTAACAAAGACAAAGACTAATAACAACCTACAACTAAAGACCAAGATTGATAAATAAAAAAAAACAGAAATAATTACAGTCCCTTTTTGGTGGGGTGGCTTGGTGATGTACTGGATAACGAAAATGCTCAAACTCAGGCAAAGAAATGCACAAAAGAAACGTCACAGGTCTTGAACAGAATGGCAGGTCTGGTCATCTTCTTGCAATTTCTCCTACTACTTTACTGTCTCAATTCTTTTCCTTATATACTCTTTTGCAGACCCCACCCACATTTAGACCTCTTTTTTTTAATTTTCTGAGACTTGCCCCAGACATGTCCAGGACATGTCTAAACATGACTCCAGTCTGAGCTTCACAAAAAAAGGTAAATACTGCCATCTAGTGGCCTATATTCACATTACACTGGCGAAGAAATCCACCAATCACACATAGTGATGGACAAATGAAGCATACATAAAGCTCACTCTAAATGGCTGTCTACCTCCGGCTGTGAATCAGTTCGATATCGTGTGTTTGCTGTCAAATAGTAGTAAATCAGTTTTTTTTCTTGAGTTTTCATTGGGTGGGCAAAGTTTCTCTCAGGGTGGACACTGCCCCCCCTTGGTAACGCCCCTGATATGACACTCACTAAACGCCATATAAGGGCGGGTGACATGCCGTGTGCACAGAACCAACAGCTTGTGGCAATCTAGGGCACTTTCACACCAGGGTAAGATTGCTCCGTTATCGCCCCATAGGACGATTGTCCCCCCTCCATTCTCCCCCCGCTGGTCAGCTTTCACACTAGTTGTATCATGCCGTACCCGAGTATACTTGCATACATGTCAAAATCCTGGTACAGTGCGTTGCAGTATGCACCTAGGTAGTTTTAAATGGTGAACGATTTTAAAAGAAGGCGCCAATAGGCCTATATTTCGGGGGTCCAAACAGATCCGGGCGATCTCTAAAAATACGCTCTCTGCTCAACCCCTGGATGGCCAAAGCGTCCAACAGCAATAGAGAAGCCATTCAGAGACAGAACGCACGCCAGTATCTAAGGGAATTATAGCTTAGTCCTAATTGGGATCAACTGGCCAAACTCTTTCGCCGAAGAATTAAATCAGAAAATCATTATAATGATTAAAAACATAAAACAATGAAGATTTGATTATATGATGAATTATTAATGTTTACTTTTTAAAACTTGTGTTTCTGTGCATTGGACAAGCAATTTGTGAACAGATATGACAGTTTTCTGTCTGACAGTTTTTCTTATCTCGGTAAGAGTGCTCTCGCCCACTCCTAAAATTTTCTGTTACCTAAGAGAAGAGCAAAAATAAGGAAACATCGGTGCACCTCAGAAATCAATGGGTAAGAACAAAATAAGATAAAATCTGGGATACGAACAAAAATAAGAGAAAATTTGTTCTTATATCGCTTCTTGCATGAGGCCCAATGTTTGCTGGGGATACAGTGTTTGAATGTATAATGGCCTGCATCAGTGGTTCTCAAAGTGGGGTCCCAGGGGCCTCAAGGGTCTATCAGGGGTTTCCTAGGGGTCCCCAGTAAAATGGGGAATAGATTTATTTCACTAATATTTCATGTTATTAAGGTCAGCCAGTGAGAGAATATATAAGAATGACAAATCGTTGATGTCAGTCACTTCTATCTCTTTCCCAAATTCAAAATACTTTATTAGCGTGACAAGAATTTCATTTGTATTGCCACAGCAGGCCAGGCAGTGAACATAAAACATTATAATATACTCAGATAGCAAAATTCTTCTAGTCCATATCCGGCCCACACCTGACACGTTCATCCGGCCCACATACCACAGGGAATGATGGCACTTGGGTGCTCCGCTCCCGTTTGCCAGAATTTGGCCACAACCAAGCCATCACGATGCCAGATGTCAGCCATGAACATATGATGCAGCAAATGTGGGCCAGTTTTGGTTCACTTACAGACTGACTATTGTCACTCTGCCAAATATTTGCCAATTGTGGGCCATATTTGTTTTGTGATATGCAGGCCAAATTCAGCATTTACCACATGGGCCACTTTAGGCTCACATGTATTTTGTCCAGGCCAAAACAATTCCAAAAGTGCCAGATCGTTGCCTGATGTGGCCCACATCCATATGCTATCTGGGTATGCAGTACCAGTCAAAAGTTTGGATACACTTTGCTATTGTCACAGTGCTCTGTTTTTGGAGAAATTGCTTAAGCTCTGTATATAACCTCAAATGGAATCTGGTAAGAGGTAAACAGCCAGATGTGAAAAGAGAAAAAAAAAACTATTTTTGAATAGAGTCAAAAATTTTGGAATTCTCAAAAAAGCCATATTTTGCAAAGTAAACAGGTAAATGAGCTCCTTCCATTTTCCAACAGCTGAATTAACCTCTTCCACTCTGGACTTGCCAACAGAGTTATTATTGCCCAGCTCTCACCTCACCTTAAAGCGCATTACTTTTACAAACCTTTTCCCATTAATGTTTCCTAATTAGCAACTAAGCGTTAATTCGTTCAGCTGCGAGGACCAATCAGTAGAATTACTGTCCATTTCCCCTCAGCTTACATTACTATTCATTGCAATGGTAATCAAACATTCTCCTATCCACATCAATGGTGACATAAAATGTCAGTGACTTTCTAAGCTACTGGGAGCTCGCAAAACGATGTATATTTTTTTCCGTTTCAGTGTCCGATTGGCTTGTTATGCCGAAGAAAACATTTTTTAAAAATACAGTTTTGCTGACTTTGGTCTGCGTGTTAAGTTTGGTTTACAGGTCCTCTGCTCCTCCGTATCACAGTCTATATAAAGTCCAACATCTTTCTATTCCTTTAACAAACTGCTTCATGTCTTGATTTCTATTCATTCTATAATGCAGTCGGTAAACGTTTTATGAACACTGAGGCCACACAAGCCCTCTCTTCAACTGTAATGTTTATTATGCCTTTATGCTCTGGGGGAGATAACGGAGTGTAGGATGGGATGAGGGAATAGTTTGTTGTTTTGTGCCATTTCAAATGTATTATGAGGGTGATGTCATTGTAAAGGTCAGTTTACAAATAAGATTTGTGCTGCTATGTAACTTATTGCCTGGAAATCATTCCTTTAACCAGGTAGTTTGTATCAAAGCTGCAACGCAGAACAGATTTTTTATTTTTTTTTTGTTTTATCAGCAGCACAAAAAACCAGCCATTGAAGTTCATGTGACAAAGAAAGACAGATTTAAATAAATGAACGTAAGTGACAGAGGTATTTTAGCACAAGCAAACACACTTTTACTTTAAAGAATGCTGGAAAATAAACTTCACAGGCCAAGAAGCTTGTTAGGTTTGTGGTTACGTTCTAAAACTCAAAAGCGGTCGCAACTTGTCACGCGGAATCCCTGGGCACATTTGGCACAAGTGCTTACCGCAGAATTTGCCATCTGACAAATTATTGAATTCATCCTCCTCACAGTTGGCATTTCATTGGTGGCTTTTTAGCTCCTTCAGCGAATGCAACTCACCACAATTTAGTCACTGACAAAGAGCCGGAAAGGGACAGAAGCATACGGTTTTCTGAAACAATTCCTTGAAATGCCTTCTGTGCCATGTTTTCTCGAATGTGATCCCAAATAAGGCTGCCTAAGTCATTTTATCAGTATCCATGACCACAGCAGTCAGAGGAAGCCTGTGTATTTTGGCGAGATAATTATATGGGCTTTAATAGGGCCACGTAGCCACAGGCTGTGCGTCTTCAATAACATTTCTGTATGAGCTTAGTGTCGCAGCCAGCGAGACTGTGTGTCCGTGTTCAGCCATGTTAACAGAAAACCTCATAAGACAGGATTAGTGGGGAAAACAGTAACAAGACAGACAGTAAATCTCAGGAGACAGAGTCCCGGCCCCAGCCACCAGACATTAATTACACGCGTTTAAATAGATAAATGTTGGAAGACTGAAGTTTAACCCGTCTAAACCAAAGTATTTAACTCTAAAGCCACGCACATTAGACAAATTAGACATTATTTTTCGCCCAGGAATTTATGGAGCCAACTAAGGCCATTGTTTTCAGGTTATCGCGAGTGCTTCAGCGAAAGAGTTTCTGACGCTGGGAAATATGTGGCGATGAAAATGGTGTCTCCAAAACTGAGCGACACACACGTGAATTTTATATTGTTTATCAACTGTAATGAAAAGGTTTTTTTTTTAAAGGTTTTTGATATTTAGCATTTGGTATTTATTTACAGTGATTAACGAAATTTTAAAAAATAAGAGAAAAGGCACAGAGGTCAATCAAACTAGCGGTGGCAGAGTGGAGGAGGCCTCATTGTGTGTGTGTGTGTGTGTGTGTGTGTGTGTGGGGGGGGGGGGGGGTTGAGGGGACAGGGACGCCTCCTGAGTGTCAGCTATGACCTTCGACTCCTCTTCAAGTGTTCCCCATACTTTGCGGGTTAACCATCTTTAATGCTTTATGTATGCCTTGCTTGACACGCTTTGCATAAATGATACCAAATAATTGGGATGTATAAATAATTCATATTGTGTTAATGCAGGTGAAATGGCTCCCCAGCTTGGAGCGCTGCCTGTCGTTCACCAAAAACAATCTTTACCGTGGAAAAATATATATATAACAAGTCCATGGCATCGGAGTGTATGTGGTCTGCTCACATTTGCGCTTTTTGTGTGCTTCGCGGATTAAAACGCAATAAGTATCAATTAATTTTTATTTCGCAAACTGTGGCTAATGTGATTTCCTGCAGGCAAATTGGATGCAATATTGTCTGAGATAATCCCTAAACAATAGCAATTTCACTATATCATAATGGTTTGCGTGGTTTGCGACAGTAAGCGAGCTCAAACTAAATCCTGTAAATGTACACACTAGTGTATGACATAATGAGCAAAATTCACGGCAATTACTGCCATTTTTATTACATAAACATTAACATTCTTTACATGTGAATAGACAAAAATAAATAGACAACACTGTACAATTACTAAAACATTTCAGAATTTTAAATATGTATTCCAATGACGATATGAGAAATGTATACTGGAGAGAATCTCATTAGACTAAATACATGCATTAACGGCTTGCAAGTATACGTAATGATGCCAATTCAAGGGCTTCAATTCTGTAATGGCAGGTATTTTCAATCTGAATAGGAGTCAGTTTCTTACCCGAGTAATTGCTCCTTTTCAAACAGCAAATTTTGATTGTCGCGATAAAAGGACACGCAAAACCATTCATGCCCGCTAATATTGAGGGAATCTTAACCAAAGAGAACAGAATTAGTCTCAATAGCAGCTAGTCATTATTGTGGAGAGGTCAGATTTTCTTTGCTTCTTTATTCTCTAGGCAGGGTCATAGCACATTCTCAGCAGTATTTTTATCTGCGATGGGATCCAGGATTATTCTCACTGAGGTCTGACCTTCAAGTACTGGGTGGCAAATTGGGTCACACCACACGGGTGTTAAAAGACACACATTCTCAAGTACTAACACTTATTGGCACACACAGCCACAATTTCAGTTGCGAGCTGTCAAAACCGCACGCAGAAATCATGCAAACACACATGCATTAAAATAATGCATAAGCCCTCGTCATAAGAGCATAAGCCTGTGCGCACACACAAATTATGCACACACACTTGCGCGCCGACTCAAACACATGAACAGATGCAACACAGTCTGAAACCTGTTCTCGGAAAACAAGTATCTCACGAGCAGAGTGTGTGGGGACTGTGCACTAAGACAATAAACAGGTGAAATTCCAGCTGAGAAGCACAGCCGTGGTAAAATGGTTCTTTCCTGCTGCAAGGGTTCCAGTTCGCCATTGACGTCTCCGCCCCTGTGCCCGGGCCAATCAGTCCCGGACCCCTCATACTCATCCAAAATGCTTTGCCACGATTACAGGACTCCCATGACCTTCCCTCCACAAATACTGACCCCCACATTTGAAGCTGGGGTTACGGGCCACCAAATGTTTTGACTGAGAAAGACCTGCCCTGAGCGACTCTCGTACGACATATTTCTTTTGGCAAGAGGATCACCTGGTCCTGGGCGTACATCATCACTAACTTATTACATCTCAAGGCAATTAGCCGAAAATAAACAGCCCAGACAAACCAGGCATTGAGCCGCAGAAACCGGGAGAAAATAGCCTGGGGTGCCCTGATATTCCTGAGCGGCATCAAAGGCCACTCATTGGCATGGGCAGAAATAAAGAAATGTATTGTTGTGGTGTAACGCCTATACAGTACCGCGGCTTAGCGCATTATTTTTCCACTGATTCAGGTTACATGCTAACTCTGCCGGGTATAATGGGCCGGTGGAAAGAACTTTTCACTCGAACACTATATGCAATGTGCTGCATGGTTAGTTCGGGATTAAAAACCCATTCAGTTCCTCCCCTGACATGAAAAGTCAAGTCTCAGGACTTTGAGGGGGCCCTGGTCGTCTGTCATTAAGTGGGACGGCACATAATGAAAGACTTCGGCTTTCATAGCCACAAAAAAAAAAAAGGCCCGTCCTCTGAAATCTTTACTGATTTCCTTTCTCAAAGGTAGGGATAATGCACATTCACAATTGACGGCAATAATCAAAATCTGCTTGGTTATGAAGGAATAACCTGGTCCTTGATTGCATGTGACTACCTATCAGAGAAAAGGCAGACTAAGCAGAATGCTTTAAAGTTATTATCTCTGGTGAAAAGAAGGAAAACACACATTAATCAAATTTATGATCCGCTAAGTACACAAACTCCATTCATACCAGTTATGTTATGTCTGATTGGTTTACCACAGGTTGTGAGAACATTCTCTATAACAAGCTGATGTTCAAAGTTCAGAAAAAGCAGGTTTTTGAAAAATTGGGGCGAGATAAATTTTCGTGTAGCAGTTCACAGACAGGTGGTGCTAGATGTGGTTCTCATTACAAAGAGTGATGGAATGCCTCGAAAAAGACGCACTTGTATATTTATAGTCCTGCTTCTTTTAAAATGCAGATGACCCGGGGATCTCCACTGGCATGACTGGGGACGCATGTCCTCTGAATTAGGTCAATTGGCAAAGGTGAAAATTGGACGCACATCTATATCAGGTTTTCAATGAGACTGTGACATCATTTCCTCCCAAACATGGGTGGCGCCAAAACACGAGCAGAACAGCACTCAAATCCATACAATCGGAGGCACAGAAAGAGAAGGTCACAGCATTCTTTAAACCCCATAAAACCTTCGGACACATACACTGGTCCAACACATGCAGCTCCTGTATTCAAACCAATAGAACTTCCAGCCAATTTTAAATTGTAGTGGAGATCCCAAGATTTCCAAAACTCGCTAGCATGTCCCGCTGAATTACAGGGAAATGCATTTGAAATGATGTTGAAGATCTAAATATTTTTGATGTGATGCTGTGGCCATAAAAACATGGTGCCCTATTTTTAAATATTTCACTCAGTATAAGAATGATGTAGCTTCAGGGATTATTTGCAACCAGCAGATACAGGATGTGCGCGATATTGTCCTATAAAATGAAAAAACAAGAAGCTTTTTCTGACTCTGAACCTTCATAAAGGAAAACTTACAGGGGTCAAAGACAAATGTACTTACATGTGAAATAGAGACAACCTCCTCTGCATTAAAGCATCTCCAGTTTGAGTCCATACGATGCCCGTGTCATATGAGAATCCATCTGCATATTTGCCCATCTTACCAATCAGTAAACACTCTATCAGTAAAATATTCATGCTGCCCACTTACCATATTTCCATTTTTCCAACGAGTTGAACAATTTAATGAAAGTTCTTAGTTAAATTACTTATTATTGAAATGAGCATATTCGGTTTTTGCAAAGAAGAAATAAGACCGTCTATCATCTTTCAAGTCAAAAATATGGGCAATTCTTCATGGATTCAATGCCATTGAACAAAACAGTCCAGTGCTGTTTGACTTACCAGGGAGATGGCATGGAAAGTTGAGTAAAGTCTGAAAATGCCTGAAATAATTACATACATCATCCAATGTCTGAAGGAGGTATTTTTTGAACCATTCACAGTTAATTGAATGAGGATTCCAATTGCCAGGGGTCAGGAGATCAGAGCCGATAATCAGGCCTAATGATGCTTTAGGGATCGAGGGGACAGGCCACACTGACTATTATCCTTGCACTGATATCCATCTCTCTCAGGTAGGCCAGGTGTGGCCTCTCATAGTTCAGTGGAACTGGTTACAGGACAGTTTTACTGTCAGTCAAATTCTAGCTTCAGTCTGACAAAAGGACCACACAGTGACATGTGACGGATAAATCAGTTTGGGAAGGTGAGGTGCCATGATCTTTGGCTGCGATCATTGCGGAGAATTTGACCTTTGAATCAGTAGGATGAAACTCATAGCCACTCCAGCTAAGGCATAGAATGCTCTCTAAATTTATCAGTGATCATTGCAGCCAATGTTCTGTTAGCTTGCAAATGCCCAAATTCACTTAGCTTTTGCGTCAGCCATGGCCTGCTTTAAGCAAAAACATCTGCACATTTAATTTAATAAAATGACAGTAGCCACCAGCAATGATAAGTAACAACCGTATTAGTAACCCGCATTGAAATCACGGTTGTTCTCATTCAATGTTAGCAGTGATTGGTAAACAAATTTAGCGCATTGACATTTGCAAATAACAAATGTAATTTGTTAAACAGGAAGATGACGTATTTATGTAGCGGCAAAGTCAGCATTGAGAAGAGGCCAAGGAGTATGATTGGAAAACCAAGACTTTGGATTTTGACATGTGAGATGCAGTGCATCCTCAGTGCGATCGTGAGTTTAGTATTAATTTTGCAAGTGTTAGTCAGGACTATTTTTTAAGAACCAGGATTGCCTTTCCCAAACCCCGATCTCTAACCTTAACCTAATCTAATAATGATCGCCGTTCCCTCACCTGGAACCGAAACTTTAATCTCTTGGAAGTGGTAAGTGTAACTGAAGCCACAATGTTTTTCTAACAGGTACTTTTTAAAGGCACGGTGTCAGTGTTAATCGAGGTAACTGAGGAAATGCGCGGTGCCAGTCGTATCAATGGTGCCCTTGAGCTGTTGAAATCATGCCTAGCTGAAAATTCCTTGGATGAAGCATGTATATTTTGAATAAGTTTTTGTTAGATTCACATGAACCATTTAATGAGGATACGTTACCAGGAGATACATCTTCCAGGTCAAATATAATCTATAAGTCACAGCATTCTGTTTTATTTTTAATTTAACATTGCATCCCAACCTTTTCGGATTTGGGGTTGTATATATCTCGGGATGACTCCTTACCTGCAGTGGTCTCAGATTGCACACCCCATTGCAAACGATTGAGAAACTACTAGAACAAAATGTTTGGAAGATTGATTATTGTAAGTAGTATACACAAATACAACTTATGGCTAAATACAATTGCTGTATAAACTGCTTTGGATTACTTTTTCAGGCTTCAGACAAGTTTGCATTGAATTCTCATAAAAACCCCATAAAATTGGCTCACTAGCTCTGGATTTCAGCTTGACCTTTCAAATGAGTTTGTAATCTGCAAATTGTAAGACATTGTTACAACTTTGAAAGAAATTTTTTTTTTTAAATGACAAAGGCTTACTTCACACTAAGCTTTTTTAGGCCTTACTCTGATCTCATCTCACTTTACACACCTATGTGTACACTCAAAAAGTGTATCGATTTGTATTTAGAAACAATAACTTTCAGTATTATCCAGTCAATGAACTGATTCTTGCAAACTGATCATATTTTTTTCCACTTTGTCTTGAAACAATGTACGTCTTTAGCATACTGCTAATGCACAATGGCTTCAGAGGAAGGCAATAGGGCAGAGAGCTATTGTGCTGAGCAGATGATTAGTGCTTTCTTCCAAGTTCAGGTAAAAATGTGCGATGTTTAAACTACCATTCAGTTCTGCAGAAAGGCATGCCAAAATTCAGATTATCCACTGACATCTAAGTTCACAAATGGCTTTCCGAAGACTTATGTTATCTGAATATGGTATCACAACGCAAAGAATGTTTTGCTAAAATGAAACTAGGTCAATTTGTAATGATTAAATATGGTTGTAAACGCATTTCCTGTGCAATTTCATATGCTCCGCTTACAATCACCTAGTTTCAAAGAGCGGTACAAAGGAACACGGCTGTCGGGCAGGACATGCAGTTGTTGCTCTCAGTGCACTGAAAGATGCAATCAAAAGTCATCAGGAACAGCATAACAGGTTTAAGTTCTGCAGGGTTGTCAGACGTTGCCTCAAAATTCACTGTCAGATTCTCAGTTTTCACAGCTCTCACAGTGACCCCTTGTTTTCTATGGCATGGAAAGAACAGCCAGGCTGGCTTTGAAGCTGAACTTAGCACAGTGTGGCTGTCTCACACTTTTTAAATATTTTGTTCAGTTTCTCAGTGATTTACATAGGCATATTTCTCTGTCATAAGTTTGGCTGCATTTCATGCTTTTCCTCCTTAAAAGGCAAATCTGTGTCAGTTTAATAAACAAAACTTGTCCAAACTATCAGCATTTGACGATGCAGCTTTTAGTCTTGCACCTTTCAGCCTATTAAGTCTGTGCTTATGAATTTCTCTCTCCTGTTTGCAGATTTTTTTGGGGGGTGGAGCGGGGCACAACTCTCGAAACTATGATGGACACTGGATCAAAAATTTTAACGACCTCCTTTAAAATTCACAAACAGTATGTTGTGGTGAGGAGATTAATACAGAGTAGAGAGAACTGCTTATATTTCAATTGAAAATAGTAAAAATAATTAACAATATTTTTTCAAAATATTTCACAGTCCACTTCAGAAATCTAGATTTTACAAACAGAAGCAGCTAAGCTTTGTCCCTTTGTGCGCTCGCTCTGGAAACCAGGAAACGTAGAGGAGAAAGGGGTCGAACTTTCAGCACGCTTATCAGTTTCATGTGAGCTGCTCAGAGGAATGCCTAGATTTTCGCTCAGATTCTTTCCCACAAGACTCTCTGAATTTGTTCACCGTTCTCCCCTGGTATCTAGTTACTGGACACGACATGCTGAATTACCTTCGGAATCAGTTATGTCAATAGTGTAGCGTTAGATTGTAAAAACCGCACATCTCTGCAGGATTTACAGTACTGCTGTAGCCCCACTGTTTTTACAGTGTCGCTGCACATAATGTATGGCTTCTGAAGATGAAAGCCATGACCCTCTCCTTAATTCATTTCAAAAGTATAAACCTGTCCAGAATTCTCAGTCTTTCTCAGCTGATATCTGCTGCTTAGAAAACAAATACATTCAAGCTTCCTAAATTTGCATTTGCAATATTTATTGAGTGTTTAATGGAATATTAGTTTGATTTTTAATGGCACTTTCACTGCCACCACACCTGGATACGTTCACATCAAAATGACAAAAATAATATTTAATCTGTAAAATCCAGGCTCAGAAATGCTAAGTATCCTCTGGTACTTTGTTCAAGTCACTTGTAATTGCTCATTAGCACAGTTCTTTTGCCAGAGTTAGAGTATATAATTAAAATCATCTGGCCAAGTCCAAGATTAGAGGAAACTAAACAAGTCCCCCATTTTTAATCTTTTTTTTCCCACACCTGTGGTCAAAATGTTGTAATGTGAGAAACGCTGCTCACATTGCACCATGAGTAACTTTGTAACTGCACATTGTTTTTCACTTTGTATTTACTTTCAGTTTTTTTTTAATAGCCTTATTCTCTCCCTCTGAAGAGCGAAGCAGTTTAGCTTTAGTTCAGCATCATGAATTATGCTGACATGAAACTGAAGCCCTCGGAGAGGACAATGCTCCAATCATTGAGCCATCTTCCATACTCATGAGCCAATCACAGAGCCACTGCCCACACAACACCTGTGATAGGACAGGAAGGGAAGAGAGGAATACTCGGCAATAATGCATGCTTTTTGAAGAGGTTAAATTAACTCTAAAAGTACAACTGAATTTCTAAAGAAGTTGGGATGATATGGAAAATGCAAATAAATAAAGCAAATAGGAATATGAAAATCATTTGATGTGTATTGAATGGAAAACAGAGGAAATAATGTAATTGTTTTTCCATCTTTACTTTTTTAAATTGCCTGTAATACTGTCTGTATGTCGGTTTTCTAATAATTTTTGTTTCCAGACCATAACTCAAGGAATGCTCAATATTTATTTATTTATTTATTTTTGCAAAACTTTCTACAAGCGACAAACAAGTGCTGAACAGGTGCCTTTTGGCAATTTGGAATTTTTATATTGATTTTAGGTTTTGGTTTATACCTTTTAAACTGTGGGCCTCAGAAACATTTTTTTCTGGATTCTATTGGTCCATACAAATCTTTTCATATAAGTCATACACATTTGTCAAGGTGTACATTTTCCGCCATTTTGAATTCGACTTCCTGCTGCAACCAAATTCTTTGAATCTGCCAGCTGCCTCTGTCCTCAAAATAGTGCCACAATTAGCACAGTAAAAGCCTACGGTATGCGAGGATACATTTTTTGTAAAAGATATATCCCAGATAGCATACGGATGTGGGCCACATCAGGCAACGATCTGGCACTTTTGGCATTCTTTTCGCTCTGACAAAATAGATGTGAGCCTAAAGTGGCCCATGTGGTAAATGCTGAATTTGGCCCGCAACTAATATGGCCCACAATTGGCAAATATTTGGCAGGGTGACAATAGTCAGTCTGTAAGTGAACCAAAACTGGCCCACATTTGCTGCATCACATGTTCTTGGCTGACGTCTGACATAGTGATGGCTTGGTTGTGGCCAAATTCTGGCAAACGGGAGCGGAGCACCCAAGTGCCGTCATTCCATGCGGTTTGTGGGCCGGATGAACGTGTCAGGTGTGGGCCGGATATGGACCAGAAGAATTTTGCTATCTGGGTATTCAAAGACTGTCACACGCATTCATAGAAAGAAATACCGCCATAACAAGAAAATTAATTCAAATTCTGAATAAAAAGATGAATGTTCTAAATGTTAGACATTTCTTGACTTGGATTGTGAATTTATTTATTTTTTTAAAGATTTTTTTTGCGGACTCTCTCCTTTATTCGACAGTCACACGCTAGAGAGAGACAGGAAGGTTGGGGAGAAGAATGGGGAAGACATGCGGCATATGACCCAAGCTGGAATCGTACCAGCAGGAAAGACACAGCCTTTAGACCGATGTGCCACTGGGGCACCCCAAGGTGTGAATTTCTAAGTGTGACAAATGCTTCATACATCACCTACATCACATACATCATTTGCTCTTACTACCTTTCCACCTGGTTTGAGACCATGAGGCTCAGACTGTTTGCTGCAATACTTTTCCAGGCAGAGCAACTGATCAATAATCATATTCTGGGCAATTTGCCTTTAGCTTTACAAGAGGCAATAAAGGTTCCGTACTCACACCTTTCAACCTTTTATGTAAACACAGAAGACCCCAAGGCATACAGCAGGCTTTTATTAATTGATTTCTTATCACTGTGTTGCATCAATTTTAATAGCCTCCACGCACATCCATTAGCAGCAAAGCCATACAGATTCTAACCTGCATTTTAATATTGTTCGTGGGATTTAGGATTTTTGAACAAATAGATCCCGAAGTGCAAAACTTACCAAGCGAATGTCAAACAAACTCTGTGTATCTCCTGAGTATCCTATTATATACAGCTCTATATTGGAAAAAGTTGGACCGTAAGTGAAATACAAGTAAAACAAATGAAAGCAGAGAATGGTGGGTCATTTTTGAACAGAAATAAATGGATATAAATGAATAAATACATTTTTTTGGAAATCATGCCAGCAACAAATTCCAAAAACGCTGCGAAATGAGCAATGTAAGACTCTTAGAATTTGTAACACTAAAAAATGGGTGAACAGGTGTTGAACAGGTGACAGTATCATCCTTAAACATAACATGAGCATCCTAAAAAGGCCCAGTTTTTTACAAGCAATGAGTATTTGAGGCCTGCCAGTTTGCAAAAAAAAAAAAAAGCTGCAGGATTGATAAACCAAAGGTTAATAAATGTGCTTTGGTGAGGATATCAGGGATTATACCCTCGACAGATCATAATATTATTCAAGGATTCTGGATGATTCCCTCCTGATCTTCAATCCCTCAGATGGTCTTTATCGGGCGAGGAATTATATTTATGTATTTCAGTCGGTGTCCAAAATATGGACATGCCTTACCTTGAGGCAGCAGAACCGCAGCGATTCCGCACAGCCAATCAAACAAGATCAGGCTATGTCACAGGTAGTGAGATCATGGAGTCTGACGCATCAGCCATGGCTCACAGCATCTCATACCTACTTTCTTCTCCAGACCTTTCGAAGTGTTGCTGCGTCCCCCTACCCACACCCATTTACATTGACATAACATCTTAACTGATGATAGTAAGTTGCAAACTATACAGTTGAATAATTGTGCTAAATGTTCAGATAGCTGTCGTTTACATAGGATTCTCGATATCAATGAAATTTTTGCGTGAAAGAGGTGACACCATATTTGATCATACTCCCTGATCCCCTAAGAGTAGGCAAAATATCGATAAGACTGTTTATGGACATACACCCACACTGCGGTACTACGCTACTCAAGGTTTTTTTGAGTGCTCTATAAAGGGTTAAAACAAATTTTATTCTGTAATGGATATTATCTAACCAGCTGAGGCTGCTTTGGAAAACCTTTACCAATAACCACCATACATTATTACTTCCACAAATGCAAGTTAAGACTTTAGTATGCACCAAGAAAGTCATATATCAAAAACATCCAGAAATGACAACTGTCTTCACCAAAGTGTGAACTCAAACGGTAACATGAGCCTGCAATAACTACTGCCATGTACTGTGAGTGGTTATTTGGGCAGTGAGACCATTTTCATTATTTTAGTGCTGTGCAACAAACAGTGGATTTGAAAAGAAGCAATCAAGATATGCTTGAGGCCGCGTGGACCATCTGGTGTAGGGTTTGGGCAAAAATATTGAAGGAACACCATAAAAATGTCTTGTTGCCATTTTAAGAAATAGCTTCTACCAGGCACTGGGTTTCTTTCATTAGTGATGATCTGGCTGTCTCCAGTTCCTGCTCATTTTTGGGCTATTTTGCCTTCACTGTTGCCTAAAGCATATGAAATGCATGCTCAAGCCTGGTGGCAGACTTGAGCATTGTGGAAAATTTCAATTCTTTGCCTTCTTGGGTTGGTTTCTCAGAATGCTTTGAGTCATTGTCCATCTGCACTGTGAAGTACCATCCATTGAGTTTTAATGCATTTGACTGAATTTGAGCTGATCATTTAGCCATAAACAATTCAGAATTCATCCTGCTGCTTGGGCCAGTGGCCACATCATCAAAAACACAAGGGAACCGATCCCTCTGGCAGCCACGCATGCCCACAACACGCTTCACAGATGAGGTGGTGTGCTTCAGATCATGAGCAGTTCCTACTCTTCCCCATACTTTTCTCTTCCCATTATTCCAGTTCCAGTTCCAAAAAAAATATTGTTCAAAAAGCAGAAAATCATGTGCTTTTCCCAGTTTCGTCTTCAAATCAGTGGTTGGTATAGAAATCTAACCAAATCCAGAAAACAACTTGTTTTTCCTCCTTGTCTAGCTATCCATCTACAGTATGACAATGCTTTGAGATGCAGTAAGAACAGATCATTCTGATAAAACACTAAATGTAACAACTTTTTTTCTGGGTTTTTTTTTCTCATTTCTGTTCAATTGTGAATTTTGGAGACGAAAACAGAAAAAGCTCACAGATTTCCCTTTATTAAATTGACATGTTCAATGGAAAAAAAGAGTAATACATTCCATACTTGCTTGTCCTGTTAGTTGAGCACAGCCTTGGAATGTGGATAGGCTACATGGACCCAAAGTCATAGAGTCGAAGTTTTTCCTAGTTTTTTGAAAAGGTTTATTTTTCATCAATGACAGCAATCGACCATTCACTTAACACTAGATTTTTGGGGAACACTTTACTTGAAGGCATCATCATAAGAGTGACATGACACTGTCATAGCTGTACATGACACAGTCATGAACGTGTCATAAACATTATGTCAATGTCATAAACGTTTATGACTGTTGTCATCAAGTGCCATTCGGTTTTTGTAACGAGAAGTTGACATTGTTTGGGTTGTCTTGTGTCATAAACATTTATGACACTGACATAATGTTTATAACACTTTCATGACTGTGTCATGTAACAGTTATGACAGTGTCATGTCACTCTAATGGCAATACCTTCAATAAAGTGTTACCGATTTGGATTTTGTTAGTCAATCACAAAGTGGTTTTCTGCCATTTCAAGATAGGAATGCAGCAACAATGTGTCTGGCCACACCTAATTTCATGGCCGACATGTCAGTTTCTTATTCAGCCTGAGTGCAGGTTAGGAAAATGGGCACTGCATCAGTCTAGAACTTGCAAAGACACTTGCGTTGTGCCACTTTATGCCGACTGTAAGATAGAACCCAAAGTGTTCATTTGAGGATAATGACAAATGGATAAATGGCATCCTAAAGTGGTTGCTGCCCACAGTTAGCAATGTTTGGGTCTAGTTTAACCCATCAGACATATCATAGAACAGCCATCTACATGTGTGTTATAGCCTTTTTTTCAATCAAAACCTGCCTAATCTAATGTATCGACAGGGCTGAGATCGTAAAGGACCCATGGCTTCATGCATTCATTTAGCCTGTTGCTAACTTACCAAACAGTGCTCCTCATATTCAATAAATGAACAAGCTGATAGTATATTCACTCATTCAGAATGTGAGCTCTCTATTTTTATTTTTTTTCAACAGATGAACAGAAAGCCTAATAACAATAAATTCACCTCTGATATAAAAGCTCAGTCTTACCCGAGCACTTTGCTAACAATTAGACGATGCATGGAAATGATTAATTTTTGCAAAGACTCACTCAAAAAACGTGCAAACATTACATGCATACACAATATAGGCATATGGGAAGGAATTTCAACCATTTCTGTTTGGCAATTAGTGATTATTTCACCATGGAAATGCACAACTCATTTTCTAACCCTTTCATTTTAATTAGTGTTTTTAATAAACTTAAAACATTTATGTATCTCACTGTAGAAAAATTTAAATACAGCAACATTTGCTCTCCAGAAGGAATCGCTGCCTGTTTTATTGGGCTTTATATTAATTGTTACTTGTAATTTGTCAAGTTTACTGAAGTGCTTTGCTGGACTGTCTCCAAATACTAACAAGCTGACAGAAGGTCAGCAATATTTAAAGCACTGATGAAGTACTGCAGGCCATTTATTATCCTGGCTATTGTTGAAAAGGAATAAACATTCAGAGAATCTGAACGTTGTCATGTTTAGATAGTTATAACCATCAAACTGTCACATGTATAAACTGTAACTGTGCTCTATGTGCCGTGTACAATAATTACCTTAAAAAAGGAAATTGTTTTAACCTCAAGGAATTTTCACAACACAATAAGTTGTCTTCATTCAGCTGGACTTTTTTTATGCTCTAAAATTAAAGTACATATTCATTCTTGCCACTAAAAAAGATAAATATATGCACCTTCCTGACAGAGGCACATCTACCAAGACACACAAAGAATCTCCCGCCTTCTCTAACTCAATCTTGGCCGCACGGTCTAACTCTGGTTCTCGGTTGGTCACTGAGCCCCTCTGCGCTTGCTGGTTTTTTTTTCAACAACAACTGCAATTCCAGCCCTTCTATAAGCTGATAATTTTTATCAGTTTTATGCGCATCGCGTTTGGAAGGATTTTTTACTCTCTTAAGCCATGTTATGTTAGGAATAATCATGCATGACATGATTAAAAACATGTTAATATTGTGGTCATTCTGCTACATGGCAGAAAATAACCTATAGAAGAGGCAGCTGGTTTTAACTGATCAAAGTAAAGACTTTGGTTAATCATTCGGCAGTGAAGTGGTTGAAGTGTGAACTCCAGGCCACCAGATCTAATCCGCTGGAAAATAGTGAAGAATCCCATTACAATCCTGGTGATAGTGAGCCAAACTTGCATTTTGTGGTTAAATGCAGGGACAGAATGATTAAATAAGTTGAATATACTTTCCTGACAACCTACTGAAGATCCTATTGATTAAAGGAAAAGACAATGAACGTTGTGACTACACTCTGTCAAAAGTACTACCTGATGTTTTTAAACTGACTAACAATTAATTTCAGGCACGTTTCTCCATCAGCTTCAGAGTATCACAAAAGCCACAACAAGCTAGTTTGTGCACGTCACCGCCTTGACTGTTTACTGCAGCAGACATGATGTTCTTTTGGCCCCAGTGCTCGCCAATGTTGGACGAAGATTTCCTATTAAGGCTTTTCCGCTCACTGCAATATGTCATCTAAATATGCAGCAGTCGTGGCACTTATTGTCACATGGAACCTGAATTTCGAAGGTTTTTTTCGCGGATCACTGCTAGAATATTGCTACCAAACAGTTAATGAGCAAAAAAATGTCTCATAGGTTACATATTAAGTCAGTATTGTCTTGGTTAATTCTCATGTGAATGATGATACGTTATTTATATCTAGTTGAGCACGATATTCCTCACCTTTTTTCGTCTCTTCGGAATGCTGTGTTTTCTTCCTGTGAGACACTGACCAATGGTGTTGTTGTCGTTCACAATGCACAAACTCAGTTGGGTAAGCATCGAGTCTCACGTCACACCATTTTGTCGTGGGACTGATGCCATATTTTAAATATTGGTCCTCTCAATAGCAAGGGAGGTAAAAAATCCTCAAGTATTGCCACAAATTATGGTTGGGTTTGATGCCAACATGGCCCACAATCTTCAAAGATTGTTTTCATTTGGCAGGCCTTGACACAGGGAAGCTGTGAAATGCGAGGAAAAGATAAAAATGAGATTATGAGCTTATGATTATTTTTTTCTTTCAAGAAGAAAAAAGAAAAGGCAAGTTTTACGAATAAAAGGACAGTACTAAAATTGACATGGAAACTAAACTTGTACACGGAAAGGCATAGGTAAACAATCGGGGGGAAAGCAGTGTAATAAGACACTGGAAATCGCAGTGATAAGTAATGACTGCTCGACTAACAAGAGAAACAACGGCACATCAACTAATGAACAAACTAAAACACGTGGCGAGGACTTGGTAGTCAATCGGATAGAAAATTAAGATAGAATTGACAGGAAGAATAGACCCGCTGAAAGAAAAAGGGAAATAAATATACATGGACTGAAACACAAAAATCATCGTAAAAAAGGGAAAAATAAAATGTGGAAAAAAAAAAACAGGTAGAATCCTGAGAAATCCTGACAGTCTCAGCATTGCTACTGTGGTAATTGACTATTGTAACTGGAAATGGGTGATTCTTAATGGAATATTAGAGCAAAATAAAGGCCCATTTTCAGCAACACACTCCTGTGGAACAATGGCGCATTTTGTTAGCTAATCCCAGGTTATCCTGTTGAAAGTTCAATTAATCGTAAGAATAATCTTATTGGCATTATGTTAGCACAACTTAAAACTGCAAAAAACAAAAAAAAAAACAAACTTGGCACGCTTTGGGCTGCTTGATTATCTGAGACATCAGCATTAGTTGGTTCAATTGCGGCCTGAAAATTGCCAGAAAGAAAGAGCTTTCCTCAAAAATTCACCAGTTTGTAGTTGTATAGGATAAAGCGGGCAATTTGATGAGAGAAGTTACCTAGAATTTGACCACTCCAATCACAGAACAACACAAACTAACTCTACCCCAGACAGAAAGAGAAGTGGAAGACTTCGGAGTTCAGCTGCAAAGGAAACTGATATTTTCATTATCTAGTTTTTGATACAGACTCCTCACAGGTCCTCAGCTGCCAGCTTTATTTCTTGGTGCCCATGAGTGCAGTCTCATCCTGATGTGTCATATACTGATACTACCTGACCAAGTCTCGATATACGATGAGAAAGGAAACTTTTAATGTTCTTATTTGATGCCAGCGTTAAAAAGAAACCCTGTCTCCTGACCCCAAACCCTGACCTAACCCTAATCGTAAATATCAAATTTGGATGCCAAAAGCCTCTGTCTTTGTCATAAATAGCGATGCATGGTCAGGTAGCGTCATAATATGATAACTCTGGATGAGACTGTGTTATATTCGCATCACCTCACTCTCATCCTCAAGATAAAGAGGCAAAACTGATATGCTGACCATCTTGAACGTTTCAAAGTAAAAGCCATATTGGGGAAGGGCCAATAAAATGAATAGGTTAAAATGGCTTTTAGTACAGAAACATTGGTTAGAGGATAATAGGAAAAAAGTTTAATGCATAGACAAAGTTTGAAGTGTCAGGAGAGAAGAACAGTGTTGTTGCACAGAGTCAATCATGAGGAAAACAGTGCCAAATTTGTATGTAGCTAAACACAGACTGGAGAAAAATCAAGATAAACAGACTTATATTTTTTATGTCAAAATTATTATTTTTTATTACCACCAAAATTATGGTTTTTCAAATGCATGTAAACTTCAAAAAATGGCTGACTCCTGTATGTCTGGCAATGTAAGTGTTTATGCCCTGTAACAAGTTGAAGGGGTTGTACTGGAATCACCTCATCTGTCTGTCTGTCTATCTTTCCTTCTGTCCGAGCGTCTGTGGATGCAAATTTTTCTGGAGCTCTTTCCCCCTCATTTTTTCGCTTAGAAAATATGATATTGGGGTATATGAGAGTTGACAATATATGGTAATGGTTACTACAGTTGAATGCAGGCTGAATGCAGGGGAATTTCTTTACATCCGTAGTTTTTTCTGGTGTGTTGCACAAAGTGTCATGAAGATGCAGGAAAATGGGGTTAGCAAACAGAAAGCAGTATAGGGAGAAGCACTCTCATCGCGTAATGTTTTTGTTGAATTTAGCACAAATAGAGATAACAAAATCGCCATGGCACGTCATTCCTAAAAATAATCTCCCTGCCTTGATTTTTTTTTTAAGTGTCAATGTCTGGCACCTCAATGTGCTTTATAGTATCGCGGTGGAAAAGGATAGACAATTAGCGTGTGCTGGTTAACGTCATTGTTGATTGTAGCTGAAGTTGATACAGCCGTTCTGCTTAATTTCACCTGTTTCACATTACCTTCTTAAGACTTGTCACAATTTTTCCTCCCAATATCCCCCCACACCACACTTTTTCAAACAACTTGTGTAATTTTCTTGCCATTGCTCGTGTGTATTATTGAATGAATTAACACTGCAACTGAAAAATTTAGATTCCTCAGAAGTGTCATAATGCAATGTTTAATCATGGCAGTAATATTTTATCAACGCGTCGAAAATTACCTAAGACAAGGGCAGCTTCTTGGTTGCCCCTCACCCTGTGCTTGGTTATCAGTTATTCATTGTAAGGCAAACTTTTGGGCTTACATGTCCAGTACATACACACATATACACTGTACAAGACACACTCAACAATATACACTCATTGGCTATCCACTGCATCACCATGCCATCCAGTTATGTATCTGGCCTTATTAATGTGCTACAAATGCATTTAATATTTTGGAGATTGTTTTGAAGATTTGTTTTTCCCCTCAGGGTTGTTTAAGGTTAATGTTTATTGATCACCAACTAAATGGGCCCAAAATTCTGTCCGAGAACGAACTGCATTGCATTGAGTTGGACACAGTATTTTACTTTAAGATTAGATTTTATTCATTCAAGCAGTCCATCATACCAATCCAATCTGAGCAAATTGTGAGTGTACGTACGTGTGGGTGTGCGGCGCATGCAGGTGCGCGTATGTCTGTGTGTGTGTGTGTGTGTGCGTGCTTTTTTTTCCTTCGCATTTTCTGGATTCTGATTTAATTGTTTATCAGTTGTTGAAAGTGGATCATCTCAAGAGATTGCCGGTGTAGGGGGGCTCATTGGCCATGCATGGCAGCTATGTAGGAAGATTAAAATAACACTGAGTATATTCTGTAAATGAAGGGAGAGCTAAGAGAACTCTCCGGAGTCCATTATAAATTTTAATAATACATCAAGGTACTGTAACTGAATAACCGATCTCTGCGGGAGGAAACATGACATTTGGCTAATATTACAATATAAATTATGAAAACAAAAAGAGCTTTTAGTTAATCTTGTCTCTCCACTTTTATTCCTTACACTTTTTTTCTATTTTTCCCGAATCCAGAAACACCGTGTAAACAAACAAAAGTGGGGAAAAAGCAGTTTGGCATCTCAGTAGATTAATTAATGTGCCTCTGACTTGGCATCAGTCGTAGAAAATTATGTGCATAAATAATATCACTAATTAAAAAGATGCAGATTAACATGCAAATAATGTTAATGAGGATCTGCAATTCCAGAGTGTATTCGCATAACATCAACAATTTAATGTGTTGGAAGGCTGTGTTTGCATTACATTAATAAAATTCAAAGACCCTGCATATAAAATTCTGTCGGAGTCCCTGTTTCCACTTGTGAGTTGTAAATTCTGTGGGCAGTAACAGGCAGTCCTTTGGCAGATGCAAAAGTTATTATCTCAAAGGCTCACTGAAGTGGGACCATGTGCCAGTGTGACCAGCTGTTGGGAGCTGGGCAGCCAGCAAAGCGCTAAGACAATTAACTGTATTAGTTGAGCAGCCTCAATATTTATTTTTGCAGATTAATCTGAAGCAGCTGGCTGAAATGCATATGGAAAACAGGAACGCAACTTTAAGCTATAGACTGTACTTTTATAAACGCTGAAAGGGAGATTTATAAATATTTTCCTTTGTTTGTTGGATGGTTCTGTTACTCATGCACTAACATTTTTCCTTCATCGTATCAATGTGTAACCAGATATTAGTCATATGGATAATTTTGCTAAAATGAACATTCTATAGGTCTCGGAGTATTGTTTACTTATTTATAGATGCACAAAAGAAGATTTGCTGTCAGGTTTTTCAACAGATTGATACAGGGAAAAACATTGTGTGAGCGTTTTGCATTGTTTCCCTTCTCTTAATGATTTCATGGTTTTCTTTGCTGGGCAAACCTGTCGAATACTTCATTATCGTAAAACGTGAGCATGTATAGACAGCAGTGCAGATTTATTTTCAGTGGTTTCATTCAACTTTTTTCATACTGATACCATGAAAATAGTCACTCTATGTATGTATATGCACTCTTGAAGCCTCTTATTGCTTTTCAATAGGCAAAATAATACCACCAGCTTGGACAATGTTTATAGTCTTTGTTCCAGAGAACATGGCAGCTGTTTTTACCAAAACCTGCTTGAATTGTTGATTCGTCGGACAACAAAAAATGCTTCCCCTGTGTTTCTCTCCATCTCAGAAAGCACCGAGCCCAGAGAAGTTGGTAACACTTTTGGACAGTTTAGATGTATGGCTTCAGCTGTGCATACTAAACCATTACTTTTCATCTGTGGATGCAGTTGTGGATGGTGTCGGCTGACATGGATCACAAAAGTATTTCTCAGCCCATATCGCAATATCCATTACAGTCAGATGATGGGTCTTAAGGCTGTGACAACTGAGAGATCAGCAATCACACGCATTCAGAAGTGGTTTTCTGTGGTGCTCTTTTGTCTTTTTATTGCATTTCGCACCATAAATGGTGACACGCCCAAAATCCTACTGATTCATCTTTGGGAACATTATGCTCAAGGAGATCGATGATAAGCTTGTGCATCTGTTGGCAGATTGGCGAGCCCAAGCCCATGTCTGCTCTTGAAGGACTAGGCCTTTTTTGAAGGCTCTTTTCATACAGTTACACAATTAGCTCACCTGTGTAACATCATATTTTTTCGCATCACCTTAATTATTGCAACTTTTCACACCATTAATAGTCCTAAATTAGCAGACTGGCAGCAGATTTTTGGAGTCTGGTGCGGCTATCAAAATTCAAATGAGAAAATAAAAAAACAAACAAACAAATAAGCTAACAAAGACAAAAAAAAAATTGAATTCATGATTTAAACCACCAAATTACATGTCGTTATTGTACTTTTAATATCGCAGAGAGTGAATGGACTTTTCAACTTGCTGCATGTTTTATATTATTTGCATTTTCCATGACATGCCAACTGTTCCGGAATTGGCATTGTTGATGTAATTAATGCACATAAAAAAAATCATTGTGGACTTAATGGATTTCACAGTATAAATGGGATGACAAACCTGAGTGCACAGTTTTCTTCCTATGTGGTAAACCTCTGTAGGATTTACATTTGGTTCCTCTAGAATATAAAGTGCACATGCCCTTCTCCCAGCAAAAAAGATGGTGTTTTCTGTTTTGGTTTCTGTCCTGTTATTCTAACTTTTTAAAGGGGAATCTGCTTTTCCATTCTGCTCAGGCTTCCGAGGACCATTTTTCTGTCTGCATTAAACCTGCACAAACTATCTCTGAACACGAAAGGTCCCGTTAGTTTACACTGGAGGCAAGCCGGACAGAGGTTCCACTCCTGTTTTTGTAATGCCTGTACAGAAGGCAGCGAGCGGGTTTTTTTAATAAAGAGCCATAAATGAATAAAAAAACACAAGCCCTCTCCTGCCACTTAAAAGGTAACGTCAGCAACACAGAGGAGTGGTGTGCGGAGATTTCCTCCTTAATGTTTCACTGAAGTATTTCAGGAGCATATTTCATGGAGACAATAATTCACGCAAGATTTGGATTTGAACCAGAGCCAGTTAATAGTAAAATCTCAAATATCTGTGGTATTAGTCAGCTAACGCAGCTGCCCTTGCATAAATTCATTCTTTTCTGAATTTTCATTCATTTTTTTTTCAGCTGATCTGCGGTCGAGATGTGAACGCTGACATTACACACCAGGGGAAACTCAAATGGAAGGATTCCGACATTAAATGCCGACTGTTGTCGGACTGCGGGGTAGCATGAGGCAGGAGTGCCGGACACTTCTGGATGTCTTGATTTGTGAAAATAAGATCTCAGTTTCACAGCACCTGATGGGACTTGACTCTTTTAATGGATGGCTGTGAGCTATGGGAGCTGCCGGGAGCCTGTTAAAATATTCAGACACGGTAATGCAACTGATAGCTTCTTGGGACATGAGGTTTGTATTATGCTTGGCTTTGAGACTGCAACAGAGCGAGATTCGTAGGAAGGGGGAAAAATAACACAGTGACCTCTTCAGCTGGGCAGAAGAGCAGCTGGTCAATAACTTAAAGTGAGCCCTGCGCTGTACTGGCTTTGCACTACTGGGACTCCACAGACAACACATAAAATTATGACAGGAAAATGATGGATCTGGGTCATAAGTCTCAGTTCAGCCATACAAACAAAACATCACAATCTCGTGTTACGACAATACGTTTAATGGATGGGAATTAACAGATGTTGATTGCATTCCAGCCCTTGACAGCGTACCAAACACAAGGGGAGATGGGATATTGTAAAAGGACTCAGTATTCTGGGAGGAAATGTGCTCCGGGCATTTGTTTAACCTCCACAGGACTTGCTTTATAACTGTAATTAGCTGAAAGTACCCTCCACAGAGTGAAATATTTGAGTACAAACAGGTTAAAGACCCTTCATTTTTTAAAAATTTCAGTATGTTTTATGGCTCTGTTTCAGAATCCCGAGGGAAAAATTTTGGACTCAGAATCCGAAAAACATGGTACACAATGGAAGCAGAAATAGGGTAAAAAATGAATGATTTTAGAATTCCGCTCACCCTGTGCTACATTGAAAATGGGACAGCACATTTTTAAAGTACTAATATTTGAATTGAATTGCTTATGGAAAAAATACAATGTGGTGACAAGAACTGAATTCAGAAAGTTGGCACAGTCATTTGTTAACCACTTTGTTACATCGTCATGACTTTCTATAACACTCATTAAGTGTTTTTGGCACTGAAGATACTAGTTCATGATAACAAGCATGCAGAATTTCCCCCCATTTTTCAATGATGGAGGACTTAGCTGCACAAATGTTTGGGTCCTTTGTCGCCCAATATTTTGCTTCCTAATACGCCATCCATTCTCAGAGACCAAACAGGACTGCACACAGGCCAGTCTTGCACCACCACTTTCTGCTTATGCAGCCATATGCCTGAAATCAATGTAGAATGTGGTTAAGCATCATCTTGCTGGAATATGCTGGGACATCCTTTGTACAAATGATGTCCCGATGGCAGTATATGTGGCTCCAAAGTTTGTACACATCACTTCGCATTAAAGGTACCCTCACAACCATGCCTTGTGTTCTGATACACCCCCTTTCCATGAAAGGATTTTAGATCTGATGTTGATAACAGCTTGGATTGTCCATGTCGGCTTTGGTCAGAACAACTTGTACAAGCCAAACACTGAAAAACAGCAATAGACAGAAAACCTTACTCAAATCAAAGCTCTCAGAGACAGATGGACACTCGGTATTATAGTTGCTAATGGCCATACGACTACAGATGTAAAAAATGTCCAAATAATTGAGACAATCCGTATCTGAACCAATCTCAACAATGAACAGTACATTGTTTGATTCACAAAGCTCATTATGATGGCAGTGTTTCCTAGCATGAGATAAAAAAATTTTGCTAGTTGAATTATCAGGGCCTAGTCATCTTTGCCATTTAGCTAGTCTCATGAAAATGTGCTCCCTGATAACCAGGTTTGCTGTGGTACACTGGTGCAGTGTATAGGTTGAGGTACTCATTCTAGCAAGCAGGTGTGTGGAATAATGCAAAAATGCTATCTCAGTCCCCCAATCCTTCCTTTCTGATAAGGTTTATGAATGAGACATTTTTGGATGGATATAACATTTTAAGTTCCTGCTCTCCAACTCTGATAGGCACCTACAATTGGTCGGCAGTCTTTTGGGATTACCTTGTTGGCTTTTGCCATTTGCAGCAGATGCATTTCACATTTACTCTGGTCTTTTGTTTGTCCTGTGAAGCTTCAGCGCATCCAGCTCATGCGCCCAAAAATGACAGTCTGACGCAAATATTTAAGTGTATGCAGTTTTTATTATTATTATTTTGACTGGGAGGATCGACTGGATCCTCTGAATGTGGATGAAGTTAAAGTTCTAGAACTAGTCACTGATGTTAAGTGATAACAAACCGGAAGACAAATTATTAAAATACAATTTCAGATAAAATACATTTTTATGGGCCCCTTATTAAAAGTGCTGGGTGCAAGTTTTTCACTTGTATTAATCACTTTCTATTGGAAATGTGTGAATGGACTGTAACTTTACAAAAAAATGAGACCTTTCCAGACTTTCTTAGTATCTTAGAGTAGCTTGTGGATTGATTTCAATGTGGAGGTATCAGGTCAGATTTTACTCCAAAATCAAAAGGAAATCACATTCATGTGCTCTTCCAAGTGCCTTGTCTGTCTTTTTTCACTCACCCATAGTAGCTATTTAAGGAGAAACACTGGCTAACAACATTAGCTTGGAGAAAGAATCCACTTATCATCGATAAATAAGTGTTGACAGGATCTGGGAAATTAACAATGGTTATCTGAAATGATAGAGCAAGGGAAACTTCTATGATATGTAAAATGATGAGGACACAGACTATGTTCCTGGATAATGCCAAGAATGTCTGCTCTTTAGAACCTGTTACTTTATTTTGCAGCTGTATTTTTTTGTCCATTATCTCCAATCTACTCATCTCTCTCCAATAATCTGTCTTTGACTGACATAAGATCAGGATTAAGTTATTGTTGTCTCAACCCAATCCCAGACCCTGTCATACATCAATGTCAGTTAACAATAAGAAAGACTTATTTGATAATGCAGAAACAGCAAAATGAAGGTCACAATGGAAGCAATCATGTCAAAAATGAAGGGTGACAATACATGTTATTTATATCCTGTCTAGCTCACAAACAGTTAGCATTATCATTCAGAAAATATACTAATGCTGACGTTTCGCACCCCTAAGTCAGCGCGTTTACATAATATTAGATAAAATTAAATTATCAGAATATAAAGCCTGGGAGCGCATTTCCCGATAGTACAGATGTTAACTTATATTGTTGTAACCACAGACTGTGAATGGACGAACTATGTTAGTTGCTAGCAACTATGCTTATGGGAAACGCACTCCGGGGTGGTAGAAAGGGCACAAAGTAGAGCATAACGGTGTTTGAGCCAAGCTTTGGCTAACGCTATAACCACCGGAGATAGCGTGCCTCTCAGTTGTACGAAAAAAATAGCAAACAACCTGTATTAAAAATACAGAGCTGTAAAGTTGTCCATGTTCAAAAAAGCCACTCGATCGTACGCAGTAAATGCATTTGGCAGGCTACTAGCTAGCCGCTAGCTTACTTTTTTGTCAAATGTGTTGTCTGTGATGGGATTGGTCAATCAGAAATATATGCAACAAGATCACGCTGAAAGGCATATCGCCACCTATCGTGGCGGAGACGGGCATATTTTGGTCAATACATTGAATTTCGTCCGGCACATGTATACTGAGACAAGGACAGTAGTCCGATTGCATGGCTTAATCGAGCTATTACTGTAGCTCGACTTAAAGGAACTATAGCATCCAGAGGGCGAAATTTCACAAACAGGCTCTCATTACGTAATTCTTCATCCTGAAAAAAAAAAACATGGCAGTCATTTCCCATAATATCAAACCATTTTAGAGTAATGCGTAACTCTACTTGCCCTGGGAACGCCCCTTTTTAATCGTAACAATCTATAATGCCGCCCTTTCTTAGCAAAACGTCATCTAAAGAACTCTAATTCGCTGCATAGCCAGTATGTACAACCGCATGTAAAATATCATTCTGATCACTTCATTACATGTTTTTGTCGCCCCAGTGCTTAGTAACTTCAAATCTGATAGGATTTACATTATGAGCGAAAAAAAATTGGCTATATGCATATTTTTTATTTAATCTTACACTGGTTTTCTTAAGGGGAAATCAGAGACACGCTAAATGGTCTAGAGAGCCGTGGTTCACTCGCGTTCGCCATCTGCGAAAGCTACTGCTAAGCGCATTATCCAGGTGTTTTGTTCTCCATTTATAACAACATAAGTACCTAATTTTAAAAGTGTATGATTCAGATTTCTGTGATGAAAATCTAATTCCTCGATCAGCTGTTCGCGAGTTTGCCAAACTGCGTGCTACACTTTGATGTTGATTTGACTTCGTTCATTATGCTCTCCTGAGCTGACATCCAACTAGCTTGTTAGATTATGCATGGCATTTGGTCAGGCTAGAGGAAAACAATAATATGATCTGACGAAGAGAAAAAGATTAGATTGCGAGACAAGAGTCAAGAAACAGTGGCAGCATGCAGCTAGACGCGCAGCAGCAGCTAGGGGAAGCGCTTTCACACTGGATGCGAAACAAATTTTTACTACGACAGATTACATTCAAAGTCAATGCAAAGACAATAATACACGCATCTCACGTCCGGTGTGAAAGCAGCTTAATAGAGCGCTGGCGAAGAGACGGCGTTAAACGTGTGAAATGAAGCCAAAGCCTGCTAAGTGCTAGCCACAGCCAGCACTCTATTAAGCTTTATAGTGTCTAAAATGAAAGCCCTGCTGAAGCGATGGCGTTGCTAACGCGTTATAATTGTTCATTAGCAGCCTGCCTTCATTTTCTTCCATTTTCAGTGCCCGGTCTGCTCTTCTTTCTTCCCTTTTCCTCAGCGCTTCTCTCCTCAAATGGACTTTTGATTTTCGGGATTTGGCTTGATTTTTCTCATCTTTTTCATCACGAACTCAGACCAAAACCCTTTATCCTCGAAGTCGGAATGGTTGAAGTGGTCATTACAAATCACACTATTGTCGCTTGGTCCTTGCCAATTTGCCCGAGTCAGTTTTCCCTGAGAAGCCAAAATTTTACTTATTTTTTCATCTTTTGGAAATCGATGAAGGCTGGCTCCTTCTTTAGATACGTTACTAGAACCTACTACAATGCATCTAGTAGGCATTTCCTCTGCCCTTTCCTGAAATTTTGCGAGAAAATAAAGATTTTATAAACTTATTGCAGTTCGTGTTCCATAGGCAGTTATAAAAAAATGAGCTCCACTGAGCTCGTCTCGTTCTTTATATGACGTCAGCAGGTTGATGTGGCAATCCCACCGAAGTTGGACCTAATTGTGGGCGGGGCAGAAACTTGCTGAAAATCAAGGTCTGCCACTAGAGAACAAGCCTAAAATTAATACTGTGTGTATTTTGATCAGAAATTTTGGCACAGACATAGTTAACAAGTACAGAACTATGTAATTAGTGTTAAAGTACTCGGTAATAGAGAGTTCCTTTAACTGTGCATGTAACCATACTGAGTGAAAAGTCAACAAACAACAATTGATAAAGCTGGCTAGCTAAAGCAGACTAATTACATAAATGCAGTCATAGAGGATCTTAATTGAGTGGGCGTGTCACAAGAAAAGTATAAAATGAGGTAAATTTACTGTTTGTTGCAAGCTTTAGCAAGCAACAAACCCAAAATTTGCTCAATAAGTTCCATAACTTTCTTATGACATGACCAACAGTATAAGATTTTGTTTATCACATAACTACATTCCAAAATATAATAGAAAACAAATGTAATTTTGCACCCTTTTTATAGTTTTAGCAATGACCTAAATCTATGCTCGGCTAACTCAGTCATTAACATGCACATTTGAATGAGCAGCAGTTTGTAAGTGCAGTCAACTAAGCAGCTAGCTAATATTCATTTGCAAGGGCGTTACTGTGTCTCAAATTTTGGGGGGGACAAGATTTTAAGGGTCTTTTCTTTTTTTTTTTTTACCCACAAGCAGACAATGTTCAACGCTGCGCAGTCTGTTAAGATAAAGGCTGAAATGCTCCAAAAACACGGATCTTCAAAAGATTTCTAATCAAGGTTTTTGTTACAATGTTACTTAACATTTTGTCTAAAAAAGGAGCACTGTCTAGGTGAGTAGAGTCCAATCTTATCCACGAAGGGCCACTGTGTGTGTAGGTTTTCATTTTTGCCCAGCGCTACATCACCTGAATCATCTAATTAACTAATAATCATGGGGTTCAATAAAAACCACAGATTACATTCAAAGTCAATAGAAAGATGCGAATACACGGTCATGTGAAAAATTTGTTTCACATCCGGTGGAAACCAGGGGCTATTCCACAAAGCTGGCTAACTGAGTAAGCCTGGCTTTTGCACAAAGTAAAACCCAAAAAGCTATATTTATTTCAGTCCATGTTCCAGATTTGAATCATTTCTAGGTTTTACTTTGTGCAAGTAGCTGGCTGTCGCACTGTCACTATAGAACAGTGCTTCTCAAACCTCTCCTGGATTACCACCTGTCCTACATGCTGTAGATCTCTCTCCACTTTAGCACTGGTGATTCAAATGATCAGCTCATTATTGATCAGCGTTTGAGGGTTAATAATGACCTGATCATCTGAATCATTTGTGCTGGAGTAGAAAGAGGTCTATAACGTGCCAGACAAGTGGTGCTCCAGGAGAGGTTTGAGAAGCACAGCTATAGAACATATAGTATTATTGTATGTTGTAAGTGTATAGTGTATTTCTCTTGTATCAGCATCAAGAGAAATTCTGCCAGCTGCCAGGCCACCACTACACATAAAATAATTAATAGGTTATATTTCTCTTGTGTCAGCTGCTGAGCTGCCTCTGCATATTGAACACGTCATAATATATTCTGTAGTTCAAGTTAGCCTATGCCCGGCAAGTTTCTATTTGGGGGGTTAGTTGTAGATGCCTGCCTTTGATACCACATTTGCATGGGCAGGGATCTCTCAAAACAGAGCATTGTGGCAAAATGTATGTATATATGTAAACCCAATTTATGCACATATGTCTATATGCCTTCAATAAATCTTCCTTTTTGACAAAGTGGTCCAATTAGAAATGAAGCCTTGGCGTAAATTTTGATAGGCTATGGAGTCAAGCAGCTCCATTTAAGCACAGCAGCAGCTTCAACCTGCTTGAGAATCACCTGACTGCACATGACTGTCACCTGACTTCACCATCAGATGATTGCTTCACTGGTAACATGCAGGATTATTTAAGCTGGCATCCTCTAAAATGCGCCTCGCCCGGCTCAATTGGCAACCCTCTTACACGCCAGCACCACCCGTCAAATATGTTATTCATTAATACTGTTTAATCCTGGGGGGGTGGGGAAGAGTTCTAGTTGCTCCTTACCTTCGGTTCCATGTTTGGATTGGCAGGGATCTCTCAGAACAGAGCCATGTCGCCAAACTGAATGTATGCACATACTACTGTATGTCTTCAATAAATCTTTTCTTCTTGACAAGTGTCCCCATCAGAAAAGCACTATTTCTGAAGTCATAATAACTTCGAAAAGCAAAGCAGATACTTCTTCAAGAACAGTTTTTGCACTCAACAGGAATGAATTCACATGGCTTTTTGAAATAAATTTAATTCAATGGATTAATGGACACTAGAGATACAGTATACAGCATAATGAGCATAATTTAGATTTTCATACTTAAAATTAATTTTAAAAATTAAACGTCAAAAAAAATTTTTTTTCCATTAAGGCAAGTAAAAGATGGTACAGCCTTTACAAAGCCCTGATATTAGCATCAATGAAGCTGTCAAAGATTACCTGGAGAGATGGATGTATGTGTGCAAGTATGCACAAGAACAGCGACAATATGCTTAGAACCACCAATCTGCCAAATTGTTGCTTATCTCAGTAAGATAATGGCAAGCCGCAAGCTGCACATTAAAGCAGAGAGTCTTCCTAATTTGAAAGAGCGGGAACTAGACAGGTCTACCTGCAGCCCAGACCTGTATCCCGTTGAATATATCAAGGGCTGACTGAAATAAACAGTTATGTCCAGATGTTACATATATTGGACATAACTGTTTATTGCAGTCAGCCCTCGATATGCAGTGTTTAAAAAATTGGAACAATTGGTTTACTCAGTCCCCTAAATGATTGCTTGAAGAACTGATAAGGGAAGGTGATATAATGCAGTGGCAAAACATACCACTGTCTCAACTTTGTCTCAATTATATCCTGAAGGAAAAAACTGAAAATATTGACTATTTTATGCACATTTTCCATATCACCTCATTCTTCAGCCTCACCCTTCTTGGAATAATTCTGGAGATTTTTTACTGATGACACTGATTCCACAAGGAAATCTTTTGTAAGCAGTAACATGATTGCGTAAGACCATAAAAAGCCCATTTTGAAGAAAGTACAGATATTCCGACAGCTAAAATCATCAATAAAATCATATTTTCCCCACCACTGCCCATCATTATGGGATGCATTATAGCTCATTATATGCATTCCTGCACGTATGTCTTCCTACGTCCAGGGGGAGGTTTATTAAGTGCCTATTCCCAGCCAGGGTTTTGACCAGCGTGGAGAGGACTGATGTTTGCTGGAGGGTGATCTCCTGGTACATTTTAAATCCTAAACAGTGCCTAATTCAACACGATAAATGTTACCACTGATTTACACTTACACTACACAGGTATTGTTTAACTCCCTTATCCCAAACTCTGAAAAATGAAAATAATCTATTTTTTTTTAATATTCGCAACACCTCATATACCCTTACACAAAAAAACCAAGACACAAGAATTAAATCGCAATTATCGTGAAATCCATCATTGTAATTCATACAGTGGTGTGCTATTTGGATAGGTAATGATTTTCTAATGCGGCAATTTACATAAGTAGCCCTGAGATGGGTTATCGTTCTCGATCCCGCACAATTACAATTCTAACTCCATACATCAGAGCTCACAGCTATGTAAAACCACAGCACTAATTAATAAGCCATTTACAGACTGCAGCTCGTTACAGTGGTCCTGGAGCTGACCTTACGGAAGATGAGCCGTCTCAGAAGTGCCTGTGTGTAACTACAAACATAATGATGTGCCAAGAGGGAATCATTAAAAATAATTTACACAAGCCTTCATTTACAAGATCTTTTGATAGCGCCGCTTCCCTGGTGTTTAGAGCCGCGGCGCAGCCCCTACCATTTGGAAAGCGCCAACCGGGAGAGCGAGCGGGGATACCTAAGTGGTTAATTAAGAGCTGTTGGGGCGCCGCGAGAGCCTCCTGAAAAATCCCTCTGATGTCTGCCATGTCAAGAGTCTCTCTCAGGCATAGCCACATGAGGTAGCTGCCATGGAAGGCTAATTACTGGGAACGAAGAGCAGCTGAGAGAAAGGGTCCCAAAATGAGCCCTCTCCAAGCACACCCAAGCTAATATTTGGCAATCGCATCTTTTGTGCTGCCATACGTTCCTAAGCAGGGGAGAGACAGAGGGACTGAATCTGTCTGGATGGCTAAAAAAGGGTTAAATGCACCTTCTTGCGGACGCACACGCACACACACACCCACACACTGGAGGAAAGCTGTAAGACTGTACGGTTACCTGAAAAAGCATGGGCCCATTGACAGATAGACAAAAAACGTAATTGGATAGAAAACTGATTTTATCACTGCTCACTTGACTAAAACAGTGTGGACAAAAGAAGCAAGAATGCTGTGAACAAAAACTTACAATTGAATGATTCAAAAGCTCGATTTTTGGTAATTTGGAAGGAATACAATGGTTGTTTTGCTGAAATGTACACCGCAATGCCCAAGCATATTATTGTTCAATAACAGGATGATAAAATGACATTTTTTTCCCACATTTGACTAATAAACCATTCAGCACACTGGAAAAAAATGAGATTGTACCCTCTTCTATCATCAAACCAGATTATTCTTTTATCAAATCAGTAATTTAGTCTTTTGAGTGTGTAAGTATTTTCACTGCCTTTTCAACACATTGCTGTTTGACACCTCCCCCAAATAACAACGTTGCCAGGAAAGAAGTGTACCGTTTAGATATTCTTCCTTTAATCTGGCCAATTCCCTGCTGCTGTGTTGAAATTCCGTTCGAATGAAAACGCTGCCAGTGCAGTGGCGAACAATGAGAAATTCAAGCAATACCAGGCGTGAAAGCTTGCGCTGATGATGATACATTGGACCGGAGTGCGGTGTGCTTGGCTCACTGTCTTGTTTCAGGCCTTCAGCCTAGAAAGAGGAGGCTAACGGTTTGGGGGGGTGGGGTGGGGAGGGGGGTTAGGGGGGAGACAATAAGGATTTAAAAGCCAGAGCTGCCTGGAGCAAAGCTGCTTTGGAAAACGCCGCTCTAGTCCCATCCCCAGCGACAGAAGGCTGGCAGAGCAATCATCTTAGCACCGTGGCTCAGACGCTGACCTGTGATGAAATGGTTTATCTAACCAACTTTTTGCTTGTCAAGGCTTTATCATCTAAGCGGTCAGCCAGAGCCCGGTCCTCGCGACCCTGATCTCGTCAGGTGAGGGGGTTCACGCCAGACGTCCTCCGGCCCGGAATTAGGAAAGAACTGACAGGTCACATGACAGAACACATCGCCGCGCTGCAACCTTTGGGTCCTTGTACTCTCGATGTCACCGGGATCAGACAGCCTGCAATTTGAAATCCACCTCCCCGATTCCAGATACCAGCACTCACAATGGGTCAGCAAAAAAAATAAAAAATCCCATCAAAACCGTGTAGGACAAACAAAATAATATCCCGGCCGATGAGGTGAATGATAACCGCGGAAACAGGACAACCGCATCTTACGTTATCTCTCCCAGTGATTTATGACTTTATGAATTAAATGTACTGTATATCAGTCTACCGTGTGCTGGTGCAACAAATTTATACTCTACAGCTCGGTATAAAGATGTGGCTCACCATATGATTTCGCTGCTTGAATGCCTTGCAAGGGTTTTCCCACCAGACACTGGCTTTGTAATCAACACTGATAGGAGAAGACAGCCCATAAAGACAGCAATAAAAGGCCTTCATTGAGCTTCAAAGTTAAGATTGTCACTCAAAAGGCTCTAAGATTGAACGGCAGCAGTGCAAGCCTGCCTGTGTACTTTTCTTGAAGATCAGCATCACTTATCAAAAACAATATTTCAAGATGCTTTCATTTTTTAAAATGAAATGTAAATTTAGTGCAAGCTTTGATTTTGTTGAATGTGTTGTATTTTTTCTTCAACTTGAACATTATATACCATGGCTAATGAATGTATTGCAGTAAAGTAGTTTCCTAAAAATCTGTTGTAATTGCCATCTATAAAAAATAAATAATGTTTTTTTGGGCTGATATGCTTTAATAAATGTCTCCAAAACCATCTTAAATGTCCAAGCTGTAATTTAAAATAAAGACAGGGAATGAGAGAAAGAATGAAAACTATAATCAATTTCTGTTCTCTTGCCTGACTTACTGTTATAGACCACCGGAACACAAAAGACAGTAATCACACGTTTATGCGGCACCAGTACGATCCAAAGTATGCAATTATATAAGAACTGCCAAAAAGTTAAGAGTAACATTATGTGTCATTACCTGATTTTTCTCCCGTTTTCTTTGCAAACGTGGCAGATCTGTCCTGTGCTGTTACAAGCCTCTATCTTTGAACCTGACAGTTGTAAGATACTGTACCATCCCACACAGAATAACCAGAATAGCTATTTGCATGGCAGGTGACCTGGCAAACGCTATTCAGGTGCCAGTGGAAGATAAATCTGTCATACAATGACAAACCAGTCAACTATAAACATAACAAACACAATATAGTGAAAAAAAAATGTGTCCCCCTCTGATTTCCCTTATTTTTTGCATATTGGGCACAAAAAATGTTTTCCAATCTTCACACAAAATGCTGTGTAAGATGAGGAGAAATTAAGGAAGCACAAAATCATTATCGAAGCAATTAATATCCAACACCTATATCACCTATATGCAGGGCCGTTGCACGGGAGTAGCGAATCTCTGTGTGAACGTGATGTGCTCAGTCCTGTTCATTGTCATGCATGTGCGTGAATCACGATCACACAAACATAGCTATACGAGTTCTACTGCATGCAGCTATTCTAGGTCCAATGCATGCACCTTTATGGCATTGTAGTGGAATAGGCTGCAATTTTAACAAGTAGAATAATACAGCGACATCATGCACATTGTCTCAGGTATAACTTTTTACTATTATAGTCCTTCAAAGGAAAACAAAAATTAATTCCAAAAATATTAGCTTTGCATTATCAAGTCAACTCAGCGATCACTTTATTTTGGCATTACACAAATTTCAACAAGATTTTTGATCATTTCAGCCTGATCACTGCACATAGCCTGAGGTCACCGTTGTATGCATATAGCTATTCTGGCTCTACTGCGACAGTATAATATTGCAATACGTACTGTAGGTAATACATTTTGAGAAAATAGGCTTGAATAATATAGCATCATGCATACACCGTCATGCATCACTCGTCGCTATAGTCTTTCAAATGAAAAAAAATCAACACTAAAAACTAGCCTATTGGCTTTACCACCCATTGATGACAGTAATTTCACATGTCACTATTTTTTCATGAAGTTTCTATGGAAAAAGACCGGTTGACAAAAGCTGGAACGCATTAATTCAATTTTGATATTTCAGATATACATTTCATTATGATGGAGGATTTTTTTTCCTGCTGGTCACGTCATATACAGTCAGGAGTGAGAAATTTTCTGTCGCTAAAACAAATGAGATGGACTCAGTTCAATTCACTATACATGTAAATGGATAAAGTGAAATTGACATTTGTCCCTTTCTGGCCTCAAACTCAGTTATAAGATTCTTGAATTCTGGAATGTGACATCGTTTTCAACGATAGAAGGGTGAGCCCTGCCTAGTGGAGGTGTGCCAATAGTTTTTTTTTTTTATTTCAATGACTAAAAATTTAAAAACAAGACAAGTTGGATGTTTTTAAAACAACATAGTTTTGTCTAAAGATGCTAAATAATCAGATATTTTCTCAAGCAATTATGCAATGAGTATGATTTACTAATAGAACCTCATCAGATTTTATCAAAAACAAAAATGGCCCAATATTAAAAAGGACTTCAACAAATATTCCATAAACTACTAAGGAAGAAGAAATGATTTCTGAAAGATACAAAGAGCAAGTCTTGCAACTGTCTATGATGTGAATGATGTCACATGCAACTGTACAGCTATTTTAGTTCCACTGTTCGTCTCCTTTGCAAACTTTTCCCCAACAGTTAACCAAGTGCAATGTAGACAGACTCAGAAAGCATTTATTTTCATGTGTCATTGACTACATATAATAGAACTGGAACACAGGAATTTCATTTGTGAGTAATTTGGGAAAGAACAGTCAAAAATAATTATAGTCACCAAAAATAAATTAATTCTAGAACCGTAGGCCGAGCACGAGGCCCTAGAGATGCAAGGCCCTGTGCAGTCGCACGCTTCGCTCACACCATGCGATGGTTCTGCCCTAGTGAAAGAGTACAGTATGGTTGCCTCCCTAAACGTAATATGTGATAGCTCAACCTATCAGAAATGACTGAAATGCCAGTGATATCAGGAGATCAGTTGTTAACATTGCAATGAAATAATTTTGGTCCACTGTTATTTGCAAAAGTATTTAAATTCACCCAAATTAAATTGATTTTCGAGTGTAAACTGCCCTACTAAAACATCTCACTGGGTTCAAGTACGGGGTTTGACTATATCACACCAAAATCTTTATTTGGTAGTTTTGAGTCATTTTGATATGACATGCTCTTTTGTTTCCAAAGCGGTCAAAATTGTAAGAGAAATGTGAGGATTGAGATCAACTTTTGTCAGCCTGCACTGATTTAGGGATCTCACCATCAGCAGTCCATGATACAGTGTTAATATTCAGACAATGAAATCTATCTCTGTGTGTAAAAGAGTCCTCAGATTGCATAGCATTAAGAAACAAGATGCGTCTGTAACAGACACAACCACATGGGCTCATTCCAAAGATCGGTCAGTTCAGCCAGTTTGTCTTAGCATCATGAAATGCAAGTTATGACTCTACTACACAAAGAAGCCATATATCAACACCGTCCAGAAACACAACCTTCTTCTCTGGGCTTGAGCTCATCTCGGACTGACAGACAATATTTAAAGAAGTGTTGTGTTCTGATATGCCCATCTTTCAAATTGTTTTTGGTAATAATGGACATTGTGTTTTCAGAGCTACAGAGGAGAAGAACCATCTCAACAGTCATCAGTGACTTGTACAAAAGCCGGTGTCTGTCATGGTCTGTGGTTGCATTATCGCACTCGGCATGGGCAACTTGCACATATGTGAAGGCGAGACTCATGCGGAAGGGAACAGGTATAAAACAGCATATGCACCTTCCAGACATGGTCTTTTTTGGGGGTGCCCCCGCTCGTTCCAGCAGGACAATGCAACACCACCACTTGGCGTGTATTACAACACCCCGAGCCTGTCTCTCACTAAAAATGTATGGCGAGTGAAGTGCAAGATACAACAATGGAGACTCAGGACAGCTGACTATCTGAGGTCCTATATTACGCAGGACAGGGAACAAATTCTGCATTCGAAACTCCAACAATTAATGTGCTAAAGTCTGAAAGGACTGCTAAGCGTAAATAAAAGGAGAAGTGATGTTAAACAGTGACCATGTTTACATGCAGTCAATATTTGGGTTAAGGTCAATATTTCGGTTTCTGAAACATTCGGAATAACCCGTTTGCATGTGTGAGCAAACAGAGTTATTCCTGTATACATGGTAATTGCAATCTATTGGGATATCCCGATCAAAACAGTGACGTCCGGACAACGTCCCATCATGACGTAATGCACGTCATTTCCACGCATTACGCGCAAGATTCCTTGCGAATGGAACATGCACAGAACACAAATAAATGTTCCTTTTGATGGGGATATCCCGATAGGCGCATACATAACCATATATTCGGGTTAGAAAAGGAGCAACCCAGGGGTCATTTTCGAGTTTTTAGAAACTGGAGTATTAGCATATTTCGGTTTTTCAAAAGGGTTATTGGCGGTTACATGGCCGTGTGCAACCAGGTTATTGCTAAAATTCCGGTTATGAAAGGGTTATTGACTGCATGTAAACGTAGTCATTGGTGAACATGCACTTGTCCCTACTTCATTTGAATGTGTTGTAGGCAACACATTTTAAAATAGCCATCATCTAAAAAATAATAATAAAGTTGATGAAAAAAAACTTGAATGAATATGTTTTCATGTTTTTATTTCAAATTGAAGAAAATATAGCGTGCACATCCACTCAACTGAGGTGCAGGACAACAAGAAAATCAGCAAAGAAATAAATGGCAACGTCCGCACACAAGGACAATGCTCCCCAAAAAATTTATTCTGTCAATGTTTCGATCACAAAGTGATCTTCGTCAGGATAAAAGACAGGTGCTGTGTTCTTTTATCCTGACGAAGATCACTTTGTGATCGAAACATTGACAGAATAAATTTTTTGGGGAGCATTGTCCTTGTGTGCGGACGTTGCAATTTATTTATTTCAAATTGACACAGCCAAAAATGAATTTGAAAATTACTACTTTTTTATTTAAAATTACTTTGCAAACATTGTCCCAATTCTTCCAGAATTGCAGTTTTAACGCATCATTCTCTAATTTAAGCTTAAAATCTGAGGCTGCTTTGCAAATGGTTTAGCACTGCATTGTTAAAAAAATCAATAATGATCATTTGACGACTGAATAGACACAGATATTGGTGCACTCAGTCACACTATCCATCTATCTATCTATCTATTTATCTACCTAGGAAAATTTAAAAGAAATTTGTACGTCCTCATAGGTTCAAGCACACTGTGTAGCCATTGCAAATAGACAGAACATATTTATGATCTGAGAACATATATTCATTAATTATTCAACTATTGCTCGGTAGTGTTTTGGGAATAGAAACGCCATTTGATATGCAAAGTGTTTTAGCACATATAATATGCATACTTGTATTTTCAATCCTTATACATGCAGAAGGTCCAACTTTAGGGCTTCATGGGGACAACTGCCCACCTGCTTATTCATGTGATTATCCAATCAGCCAATCATGGGGCTGCACAAAGCATAAAATCATGCAGAAACAGGTCAGCAGCTTCAGTTAATGTTCACTTAAAACATCAGACTAGGGAAAATCCGGTCTCAGTGACTTCAAGTGTGACATGGTTGTTGGTGCCAGACGAACTGGTTTGAGTTTTTCTGAAACTACAGTTCACCTGGGATTTAAGTCTCAAGAATGAACAAAGACCCATGAGAGGAATCCCGTGAGTGTCAGTTTTATGGACAAAAATGCCCTGTTGATGAGAGTGGTCAGACAAGAATGTCTAGACTGGTTTCAGCTAACACAAACGCTACGGAACTCAGATAACCACTCTATACGACTGTGGTGAGCGTGGAAGAATCTCAGAATGCGCATCACATTGGACCTTGAGGTGGACGGTCCACCACTGCAGAAAAGCAAGTTTGACTCCACTTCTCTCGAAGCGAAGTTGCCGCGGCACTGGCTCACCGATACTGGACAGATGAAGACTGAAAAAAGTAATTTCATTTCTGCTGCAACACAAATGTTTGGGTCAGGATTTGGCATCAACAGCATGAGTCCATGGATTCAGTTCAGGCTGCGGTAGTTCTGTGATGGTGCGAGGATTTTTTCTTGGTACACTTTGGGCCCCTTAATATCAATAAATCATGAATGCCACAGCCTGGTTATTGTTGCAGACCATATTCACCCTTGATGGCCAGAATTTACCCACCTTCATGGCCACTTCCAGCTCAGTAATTCACTATGTCACAAGGCAAAACTCACCTCAAACTGATTGCATGAACATGATGATGACTTTAGTGCACTTCAATGACTTCCCTGGCCATCAGATCTAAATCAAATACAAAACCCAAAACCAGTGAAGTTGGCACGTTATGTAAATCGTAGATAAAAACAGAATACAATGATTTGCAAATCCTTTTCAACTTATATTCAATTGAATACACTGCAAGACAAGATGTTTAATGTTCAAACTGAGAAACCTTTTTTTTGCAAATAATCATTAACTTTGAATTTAAAGGCAGCAACACATTGCAAAAAAGTTGGCACAGGGGCCTTTTTACCATTGTTTTACATCGCCTTTCCTTTTAACGACACTCAGTAAACGTTTGGGAACTGAGGAGACCAATTTTTGAAGCTTTTCAGGTGGAACTCTTTCCCATTCTTGCTTGATGTACAGCTTAAGTTGTTCAACAGTCCGGGGCCTCTGTTATCGTATTTTACACTTCATAATGCGCCACACATTTTCAATGGGAGACAGGTCTGGACTACAGGCAGGCCAGTCTAGTACCCCCACTCTTTTACTACGGAGCCATGCTGTTGTAACATGTGCAGAATGTGGCTTGGCATTGTCTTGCTGATTAAGCAGGGGCGTCCATGAAAAAGGCGTTGCTTGGATGTCAACATATATTGCTCCAAAACCTGTATGTACCTTTCAGCATTAATATTGCCTTCACATATGTGTAAGTTGCCCCTGCCTTGGGCACTAACTCACCCCCATACCATCACAGATGCTGGCTTTGGAACTTTGCGCCTATAACAGTCCGGATGGTTCTTTTCCTCTTTGGTCCAGAGGACACGAAGTCCACAGTTTCCAAAAACAATTTGAAAGGTGGACTCGTCAGACCACAGAACACTTTTCCACTTTGCATCAGTCCATCTTAGATGAGCTTGGGCCTAGCAAAGCCGGCGGCTTTTCTGGGTACTGTGGATAAATGGCTTTCGCTTTGCATTGTAGAGGTTTAACTTGCACTTGCAGATGTAGCGATGAACTGTAGTTACTGACTGTGGTTTTCTGAAGTGTTCCTGAGCCCATGTGGTGATGTCCTTTACACACTGATGTCGGTTTTTGATGCAGTTCCGCCTGAGGGATCGAAGGTCACGGGCATTCGATGTTGGTTTTCAGCCTTGTCGCTTACGCGCAGTGATTTCTCCAGATTCTCGGAATCTTTTGACGATATTACGGACCGTAGATGATGAAATCCCTAAATTTCTTGCAATAGCTCGTTGAGGAATGTTGTTTTTAAACTGTTCGACAATCATCTCACGCATTTGTTCACTCAGTGGTGACCCTCGCCCCATCCTTGTTTGTGAATGACTGAGCATTTCAGGGAAGCTGCTTTTATACCCAATCATGGCACCCACCTGTTCCCAATAAGCCCGTTCACCTGTGGGATGTTCCAAATAAGTGTTTGATGAGCATTCCTCAACTCTCTCAGTCTTTTTTGCCACTTGTGCCAGCTTTTTTGAAACATGTTGCAGGCATCAAATTCCAAATGAGCTAATATTTGCAAAAAATTACAAAGTTTACCTGTTCGAACATTAAGTCACTTGTCTTTGCAGTGTATTCAATTGAATATAGGTTGAAAAGGATTTGCAAATCATTGTATTCTGTTTTTATGTACGATTTGCACAACGTGCCAACTTCACTGGTTTTGGGTTTTGTATTTGCTATCATCAAAACTTGGCCCAGACTCTCATAAGAATGTGTCCCACATAGTTTGGAATACATGGTATGAAGATTAGAGACTATTCTAAGAAGAGAAGGAGTTCCTATGTAGTGTTAAGGCCATTTCATAATTGTAAGACATATGTCGACAGACGTCAAAAGATAAGTGTCTTACGATACAGATTCTTTTATGCTAAAACTAAGTGTTGTCTGCAGCACAAACTGTCATCTCCATGGAAATTACAGTAATTTCCTTATAACCAGTAATTTCTTCATCATAGATGTTCCTCTCTAGATTCAATAGTTGTTTTTAAGTTGTTAATGAAAATAAGCTGCTGCTGAGCTGCATCATAATGCAAAAAAATTTTTTACTGCATACCTGAGGGCCTCTCAACAACTGTATATGTTGATATCTCATTTCTGGAACATTTTCTTTTGCGGGTGACTGCCTATTTTAAATTTTTATTTATTTTTTGATGTTGACTCAAACCCTCTTGCAAAAAAAGGAGCCCATTAACATGTGTGTCATACGTTCTGAAAAGCAGCTACGCTGGGGACGGGGGATACTTTTTTCCTTTGCCAAGTGTCACCGCTCATTCCTTCAAAGACAGCGAGAATCAAAACAAGCGCCCTCCCCTTCCATTCCAAAGCAGTTTCGCTAAAATCTTTCAGAATGAAAGGACCCAGAAACATGATTAAGTTTTGAAGTAAATAGTCAATAGTTATTGGCACTTTGTCCTGAGATATAATCAATCCTTTCCCACTTTAACTGGACAAAACTGCCCTGAATTTGAAGATTACATTTAAACTGCATAATAACTCTGCTGCAAAGACAGAGCACTGCAATTTTTTTCATTTACAGTATTCTCAAAAATATGTGGGGGCAAATCCATTCTTTCTTGTTTTGGGTTTGTTCTGACAAATGTTTTATGTTTTAATTAAAAATTAATGTATAAAGCGCAGATTTTCAGCTTTTCCCAGAGGGTATACTTTCTAAGTTTCAGTTTCATCAATCAAAAATTACAACATCTTTTATACATAGACCAAAAACATTAATGTGCCCTGAAATGTGATTAACCCAGGTGTTGTATAATTCATCAAGTGTTTTTAATGGCTACCTTAGAACAGGTATAAGCCAGCTTTCAGGATTGAATCCTATATTTGGCTTTCAGTTGTCTTCAGAGTTATTGGCATTTCCCAGTATATCTGCCGTAGTGTAGTTTTGCCTGTAAAAATGAGGTGTTCCATGTGCTCAATAAGCTGGGCTGTGATACAGAGGGAGGAAGGTTTCCACTTTTCCACCTGACGGGGGTAAGATACTGTACCATCCCACACAGAATAACTAGAATAGCTATTTGCATGGCAGGTGACCTGGCAAACGCTATTCAGGTGCCAGTGGAAGATAAATCTGTCATACAATGACAAGGCAGTCAACTATAAACACTGACAAATACAATGTAGTGAAAAAAATGTGTCCCCTTCTGATTTCCCTTAATTTTTTGCATATTTGGCGCACAAAATGGTTTCAAATCTTCATGCATGTTATGTTGAAGTGAAGCATGAAATGTTATATCTATAGATCTTAATGATGACGAGAGCTTGCCATCTCTGAGTATGCAATTCAACATTCAGGTTGGGACACACGGATTGCATCTTACTCAGACTGCTGATGATTTTCACAGTGGCTGACATGCACTTTTTTTTGGTTCCTTTCCAGGGGCTTCCATTCCCTGAGTCCATGGAGGACTTTAGCTGATCACCTCAGGCTCTATCTTGGTCACACTCTGGAGCAGCAAATGCACCACAGCAGGTTTTCCAGCCGTTACTTTTCCATCTTCATCTGTAGTATTTTTATTATGTTTTCCATTTAATTTGTAGTCATTTGCATAGACTTCTATTAGACTAAATAGACTTCCTGTAGTAAAAACCAGCTGACTTTCACTTACCCAGCCAGCAGAGGATGGGCTCCCCTACTACACTGGGTTCCTCCTGAGACTAATTCTTTTTAGGGAGCTTTTCCTCACCATTGTCTGAGGGCTTTTTTCTTTTAGGGGGATTTTTTTTTTTTTACCTCAAAAGATATTTTGGAGACTAAGGCCAGGGCCGGCAATTGGCATAGGCGATAGGCGGGCGTCTAGAGCGCCATCTGCTGGGGGGTGCTGCCAGTCACCCTTAGCCCTGAGAAATAAGAAAATAAACAAAAAAACCAACTAATAATTTTCGATGCCCATTGTGTGCATCCAGTGTGTGTGTGCGTGTGTGTGTGTGAGAGTGTGTGGGAGAGAGAGAGAGTCTGGAACTAGGTTTTGGGCATGTCCTGGGCATGTCTGAGAGGGGAGAGTCCCAGAGAATAAAAAAAATTCTAAAAGGTGGGAGGGGGCTGCAAAAGAGTATATAAGGAGAAAAATTGAGAGAGTAAAGTAGTAGGAGAAATTGCAAGGAGAAGGATACATTTGACCAGACCTGTCACTCTTTTCAAGACCTGTGAAATTTTTAGTGGATTTTAGCCTGTGTTGGAGCATTTTCCTCACCCGGAACATCATAGAGAAACCCCATCACAAGGGACTGTAAATATTTTTTTTCTTGTATATGTCAATCTTGGTCAGTAGTATAAATTGTAGGTTAGTTGTCAGTCTTTGTTTAATTAAATCTGTTTAAGTTTAAAAATTTTGTCTGTCATCCCTTGCTGTCTTATATGTCATAACAAATTGGGGCCATAACAGTATACTTTCAATTCGTTACTTTGACACTGGCAACTTAGTAACTCGTTTCAAATTAAAATATGAATTTTTATTAATCATTTATGGATTATCTGGATTTGGCATGTTTGAGAAGAACAGCAGTGCTCGGCAGGGCATGTTAACCGCTTTTTACAGATGTGTCTGCCGGCGGACATGGAACTGCAAATTTATGCACGCAGCTACAATATTCCATCACTAGATGACACACCTGGATCACTAATTTAATATTCACAAGCAAGCCGAGCTGGAACACAGTTCAAATATGAACCACTTCACTCCAATCACTCCAGTTGAGCATCAATGAAGAGGTCCCAAGTCAAATATCATTTGATGATACCATCAAAGAATTTGCCATTAGGAAATCCAGAAAAGTCGAATTCTAATGCCGCTTCAATTTTAAAGGTGAATAGAAATGCCAGAAACAACTGTTTAACATTTATTATTTGAATTGGGCATAGAACTACAAAAACTTCAATCTTTTAATTTTTTAGTGGTATGTACAGTATCCATAATAGCACTTTTGTTTGAAGAGTATAAAGTTAATCCAGTTCATGGGTCATAATTTGCTCAAGTGTCCTTCCATTGTGTTTAAGAGCTTTTGCATAGTTTATGGAGTTCATCCATTGTCATAATTTGTTAAATATCCTTCAAAATTCTTTGTAGCATTTCTGTATGTGCAGTTTATTAGAGTTGAAGTCATAATTTGCTTGTTGAAGTGTTGGAGTGACTTGTGACTAATTTGTTAAATATTCTTGAGCATCCTTCATATTATTTTTGTATACAGTTCATTAGAGGTGGCCCTTTTGCATAATTTTAAAAGTGCTTTTATTTCCACAGTTAATAGACTTAATTTCTGTATCTGTTCATTAAAATTTTTGTTAAATATTCTTAATTTATGGAGGTAGACCTTAGCTTTCTTAAGATTCCTCCTATGAGCATCTTTATACCTATTTTAATTAAGTTATTCAAAATAATGAAAAAGAAAATGTTCTGAACCTATTCTGTTGTTTATTGTCCATGCATGGCACATTGTTTAATTGCAATGTAGTCAACTAGAACTATAAGTGGGTGAAAAAACTGCTATCCAAAGTAAAGCAGTTAATATGTGTCTTCAGTGATGTTAAGTATAGTAATGTCAATTATCAGGGCAACGCTTGTTATGGGAAAAGAGGGGTGGTGGTGGGGGGCGGCAAAGCTCGCCTAGGGCAACCGAAGAGCTAGATCCGGCCATGACTAAGGCCAAACATCTGCCTTCCTCTGTTAAAGATGACAGTTTTTGACAGTTCCTCTATTTAAAAAAAAAAAAAAACACTGTGAAAATAAGATTGATTTCAAATAATTATGATCAAATAGGGATGGACTGGGATAAAATGCCAGTTTTAACAGGTTTTGCACTGTACACTCCCATTTACTGTACTCTGTTGACAGTTTATATTGCATTACATAACACTGGAATTGCGTGCAAAACAATCTTAGTGTTAGTCCATGTGCATTCTTCTGAAAGGAAAAGGCAAAGCCCAGGAAAAACACAAATTTTAGTGGAATTTTTATTTTTTAGGTTTCAGACAAACAACCTGTTCTCCAAATGCTTTAAAAAGACCTTTAAGAAATGGTGGGTGTGTTTAGCAGTAGAACAAGAAAAAAGCAGACTGTAGTCAGAATAAATGTACAGGAAGCGCTCCATAATATCCTGAAGGACATTGTTGACTGGGGATTGGAAGACATCGAGGGCATTAGTAAAGCCGAAGGGTATGATCACATATTCATAACACTCTGTAGTAAAGCCGAGGGGTATGACCACATATTCATAGCACTCTGTAGAAGTATTGATCGCCATCTTCCATTTGTCCCCCTCCTAAATTCATATCCACATTATTTAGGTTAAGTTTGATGAAAAGGAGAGCATCTTAGAGTGTTTCAAAGACCACAATATCAGGGGTGATAGGGAATGGTGGTGGAATTCAGGCCATGATTGTTGATGCACAGACGGAAGCACCCAAGGTTTTTGCCCTTGAATAAAAACCCCTCGCTAGCAGGAGAACAAGAGGGTTGAATCATGGCTGCAGTGAGAAACTCTCGATGCACTTATTCATGGTTTCGGTCTCAAGGATGGGAGATGGGAGAGTAAAAACTGGTGACCCCTAGGAGGTGACGTCCCTGGCAGTCGCTCAATGGCACAATCATATGATTGGTGCAGGGGAAGAGAGGTGGCTCAAGGTTTGCTCATTTTTTAGATCCCAGTTATCAGACAGGATAGCACACAGGTCTGGCATTCTAAACACAAGACCAGATTCAAAGACAGCAAAATTCTGAAAACAGGTAATGGGCAGCACAATGAGGGCTTAACTTCAACACATGTTGATAAATCCATGATCAGACTGGAGCGAGATTGAATTTATGTCTTCCTGGTGGTTTCCACAGATGGTGAGACTCACAGGAGGAGTAATAAGGGTGATCCGGTTGAGGGGGGCCCCTGTGATGGTGAGGGCATCCACCAGTTGTGGAAGAGGCAAATAAGGTAACTGGAGCTGGGTGACAAGCTGGGAATTGATGAAATTGCCATTGGCACCAGAATCAATCAGGGCAGGAATGGGCAACTAGCTGTCAGGGATTCAATGTTCCAGGACAGGATGGAACTTACTTCAAGGGAATTTGCATTGAGGGTTGTGCTCACCAGTTATCCTATGGCTATGAGTAAGCATTGACTTTAAAGGGAAGGTAAAGATGACATGCCCTGGATTTTGACAGTAGAGGCAGGACCAGGTCAAAAAGAAGGTCAAAAAGAGAACAAAAACAGAATCGGGATCCAGGGTACGTTGTCAATTATAGGATGCAAGAATCAGACTAGGTAGACACAAGTCACTCATTTAGAATTTAATGAGCCATACCACAACCCAATCTGCTCCAGCCACATGGCTGAAGCTAAGCAGGTGAGGGCTTGGTTAGGACTTGGATAGGAGACCACCTGGGAAAACCAAGTTGCTGCTGGTAGAGGTGTTGGTGGACCAGTTGGTTGAGATAATTCCTCTGATGGACAATGTAATGAAGGACATGCTATCTTTTGGATGAGACGTTAAACAGATGTCCTGACTCTCTGTGGTCATTAAAGATCCTATGACACTCTTCGACAAGAGTTAGGGGTTCCCTGGTGTCATGGCTAAATTCCTAACCTAGCCCGTTCAAGCTGCCACCTAATCATCCCCCGATCTAATTGACTATGCAACTTGTCCTCTCCCTCTCCACCTCAACTCCCCAGGGCTCCCTTTAAACGGAGATTTCAATCTCAGTAGGACTTCCCTGGTTAAATAAAAGTTAAATAAGATAATCAACAAATGGGAAACAGGCAAAATCAAGCAAGTCTAATTGGCTGAATGGACGAAAAGTTGGCTAGGCAGAGCATGACAAATGCTATGACAAACTTGCCCAAAACAAGGAAAACAAAGGGGAATAAACATGTGTAGACTAGAGGAAACAGTGAGGAAAAAGAAAGAGAAAGGCAAGATAAGTAGGGCAAGACAGTGAGATAATGATATAATTAAGGGAAACAGCTGACATGACACTCGGAAGACAAGGTAAATCAGAGCAGGTAGACATGGGAAAGAAGGATGCACATGGGTGAATACAGAAACAAAACAAAAATAAAAAAGAAAACTGAGATAAAACACAACACAAACCATACAACAAATTACAGATTCCTGACGCACATATTTTCTCTTCTGTAACAACCCGGGCAAAGTTTAGATGCTGGTGACGGATACCAGTGACATTCTAAATGCAAGGACACGGCACACTCTGCTGCCATCTTTGAAATGCTCTCGGGCAGCGGATCATGGCCGATAAGACCAGAGCCCTGTCTCTTTGAATGGGGAGATGCCTAGATACTGTCATATGCATTGCCATTTGACTTCCGTATTTGTAGACATTGTCAAACTGTTAACAATATTGAGTCATAAAATTTCTTCTGGTAGGCATTAATGCAAACGAAAAACAACATTTTTTCACACACCTTGAACACATGTGGTATCCTCAACTTAGATCACAGCATTTTGCTTTGAGGCAACCATAACCGTTGTAGCCATTGTGATCGTAAACTGTTACATCAGACAGACATGCTGTTCACTGCCATCATCTGTTGAAGATGAATAAACACAACACTTCTTAGCTAGCTCAGTTTTCATGCAACTAATTTATCTGATATTAAAGTTCTTTTCTGTGTTTCTTAGCTACCATAATTAGGTTTTTCAGGCAGAGTGAGTATAGACTATAAGACAATCTGTGGTAATTATGCGTAGCTACAGAAACATTGCTAATTCACCCATGACTGGCTGTACAATAGGGATGAATGTAATTGGTGTTAAAACAGACAATGAAGTTTAAATCTGTCTTATTTCAATGGTTGCCTAAGGTTTTCTTATTTCAATGGTTCCCACAGAGGCGTGATGTAGCATTGATGGACTCCCAACCTGTACAGTCTGTTGTAAATATCTAAGTTGAGCAAAATCTGAAGCTTGTGATTAACCAACCGTATGTTTTGTGATGACATTCCGCCATCTCTACCATGTCAAATTTACCCATTGAAAACAATGCAGGGTGCCACCTATACATTTAGGTAATCTCTGTCGATACGTTACAATCAGGGTGAGGCTGCAATAGCAGTAATTACCGCACCAATGCATGGTGGTCTTTTTAGGCTTTTTAAAGATATTGCCCAGGCCAATGAATTTTTTTTCTACGAGCCTACTGAAAAAATGTATGCTGATTTTACTGTTTACCATCTTCGACTTGTTTGACATTGATTATCCATTAGATGTGGCCCCTTCAGTAATGATTTCAGTTGCCATGGAAAAAAAAGTGAATGGAGTGGGATAAAGGTGTATGTTATGTACGCTATGAGTAATCAGCCAACTTTTTTTCATTTTTTATTATTCATTGTAAACAGTGACTTAACATGGCTTCTACAATCCATTTAGATGTAAGCAGTATTGCAATAACATATACACTACACCTGTTCTTTGTTGATAAATTCTCCCGGGAGTGGGGAAATGCAATAATATCCTAGTTCGTTTTGATCAGGAAGGAATTGTGGCCAGTCAATTTAACACCATCTTAGTAAGAAATAGTCAGGAAACAACATTTTAGTCACAAGTTCTGGAAATTCTTCAATTTGTGTTGATGCCGCTCCAACTTTACAGTGCCAGAAAATTTTGAAATGAAGTTCTTGCCACATTTGTTAACTTGCCAATTGGCTGGTGACTTCAGTGTATCCAAAGTGCTCAGCAAAGTTTGCATTTAGAAGCTAGATCAATTACAGGAAGTGAAACAGCGTAATTTGAATTGGGATGGCGTAGCTAAACCTTTTCATGAATGGCAGCCATGTAATAGACTGAGAACTCCCCTTTTATTGTTTATTTTTTTGGGGGAGCACAATGCTCATGTTGTGGCGGCAACATGCTGCAAAAAATTTCCCTCGAACTTCTAATTTATTTGTATAATCATTTACATATTTATTTCTCTCAAACCTTTTCCGTCTATTTATTTTCCATCCGGTCATAATAGATATATAAAAAAACATACACATGGCTGATTCTTTTTGAAATGCCTTTTGAAAAAAAAAAAAAAAAATGTGCTAAAGATAATGTTCTGAGCTAGATGGATTTCAGTGATTGGACTGGTCTCCCCACTAGACAAATTCAATTGCGGTGAGGTCTACAGAGTGTCTCACGATCTCTCTCTGACAAAAACAGTCATCTTATTTACACGCTTCACAATGACCTGCTGCAAATGTCGAAAAGAGGAATAAGGAGAAAAAATAATTAGCATATTAATCTTTTTTATGCTGTCATCTTTCAGGTCCGGGAGACTATGGTGTAATTTGAATCTAAACGCTTTCCTGGCATTAGAATTCATTTTAGATGGGTCAATTGTTCCATAATAAAAGGATAGAAGGTGTACTTCATGCCCAAGATTTATGTTTGCCATTTGTTCATATTCATGTGCCACTGAATACCCCTCAATTCAAATGGTGATGGCAGCTCATATCAGCGGGGCTCCAGCCCCACAGATCACTTACTAGCAGCCATGAATTTCATTTGCGGCACAAAAAATGCGGAGAAATTAACTCAGAGAGTTTATTGATTTTTGCTCAACAGAACCCTGTATAACAGCTCTATTGCCCTCGTAATGATTAGTGACAAAAGTTTAATTAAGCAATTATGAAGCCAATAATAGAGTTGTCTGGTTTGCTTAGCTTTAGACTGTTTAAGACTTATCTCCCTCATGCACATCATAGCAGCTGGAATGTGCTTGGAGAGATTAATGCCGAGAGAACACAGATGCCCACTTTAATGCAGCTTCGCGATGCCGTCTGAATGAAGTTGAGAACACAAGCTTCCCTTTATCAAATTACAAGTCTGCTTTTCATGAATATGTAATAAAAAAAAAATCCAGTTATGGCTTCAAGGTGTAATTATAAAGACATACAACAAAAACGACACACAATTCTGTTTGAGTAATCCCTGCTATGAAATATGCATGATAATGTATTGCTGAATAAAGACTTACAATGTTCTAAGAGGCTTTGGCATTGTACAGCTATCCAAACAATTGGACGATATTTCTGAATGTTACTTTAATGTTTCATTTGATTTTTAATTTTCTTTGTTTTCCTCAATCGCCTTTGAAAGTTATTAGATTTTTCACCCTCCTGCACGTCTACAGATACACACAAATGCTGTTGTACATAACTTTACACAGAATTGAAAGACAAAACCAGGATGTGATGTGAAAATGATCTCTGAATATAACTTGTGTTCAAAACCCCGGGTGAAATTATAATGATCTCCACTGGGTCTTTTCATAGGCCACGTGTTTAACTCAGTCAACGGATACTCCATGTCATTTTCTAAAATAATTTATTATCACAAATTAATCACAAACGTACCAACAAAAATACCCTCATCTCAACACGCATACTTGTCCGCCCGGTCAGATGGAAAGCTATTAAATATGGTGAATTGGACAATGCTCAATGACATTTAAAGCAGACTGCACTACTTGTATTCATGAAGTTCTCTCCTCTCGAGCTGAGCTTTAATAGCCATACCCTCTTAAATGAGCTTTCGCTGGTGAAGCCCAACTCCCACTGTACGTTGTCAGGTAAAAGCTGAAAATCAGCCCTAATTGTGCACATTAAGACCCGACCTGCAAAAATCAAGAGCTAATCAGCAGCAGCTTCGAAGCCCTTTGGAAACATTATCTCAAAGCTTGGGATTGATTGGTAATGTCTACCTTAAAAAGTCTTCCCCGGGCAAGTCTAATTAAAGAATTCACAGAGCAAAAGTTCAGACTTTCTTTTAGCCGTTACATGTGTCACAGGGTATTCATGTAAACACTGTTAACTGGATCGACTGTGGACCTGCATAGTGAAGGAGGCAAAACTACTTTCAAAAATGCAATTCTTCTCCATTCATAAGTAGGAGGAATGCTTGATTTAACTTTATAAAATGACTGTCATTAAAATAAACAAACAATATAAACAATATTTCAGTTGTATTTTGCTCTCCCAAGGGTTTTGTTATTTTACTCTCCGTCAATTAGTTTTACTTTCCAATGTCCTAAATGTAGGTTAACAGCTGTGATTGTTTCTGTGTTTTGAATGTACAGTATGTGAGAGACTACAGTTATTTTTAAAAATCTTCATTTAACTGAAAGGCATGTATCCTGTTAACTGTAAGGTTTTTATAAGGATTAAAAGTCTGACGAACAGAGTAAACAGCAGGTTACACTTAGTGAAACTGGACTAAGCAACAAACCTCATCGTAGCTTCCAAGAGAACGATTTGAATTTGCCGAAGGATTATTTGACTACTACACTACACTTGAACTGAACATCTGAAGTCGTTAAAAAGAAGAAAAAAAAAACTAAGACTTTACATCGTGACTACCTTAAAAACAAGCAATGACTTTTGAATTTGGCACAGCATACAACAGAAAACTCTTTTAGTTAATTTAGCCTACAGAGCTATTGCAGCACAGTAATGCATTCTATAATCAATCAAATTTCTATCTTTAAAAAAAATATTTTTAAGGATCATCACGATCACCTGGGACCCAAGGTGTCATGACTACATGTATTTCCTGTAGGAAAGGAACTGGCAAGTCTATAAAAAACAAAAGTGAGCAAAGCAATAACAATCAGCTGCTGAACTACTATCAGGATTTAAACCCGCAGTCAGGATGAATTCTCAGAAACCTCCCAGGCAGGTATTTCCTGCTCAGCTTTTGTTTCAGTTTATGAAGTCATAATTCAAAATTTTGCTTAAAATACAGTACAGAAAGAACAGGTGAAATGTTTACATAGAATGAAATACTATGAGCACAAACAAAGAAAATGTGTACAAAATGTACCAGCATTTTTTTGATTCCTTATTGAACGCTGAGATTAATACTAGCATGCAAACAGGCAAATGTGATTTATCTGCATCAGATTGGAGATATTACATACTTTCTTGCTCAATATTTGTTGCATCGCTATTTTAAACAAGTGTTCATGAGAAATGAAAAGGAAGGATACTGCAGTGAAATGGCCGTAATAAATTCGCATTCCTCATAATTTTTCCGACCGAGTAAACATTAACAAATAGCAGTCAGACTTACTGAGACAAAATGGAAAACAAAACCTTGAAAAACACTTGCATTTCATTGATGGAATGATAGCTCCTTAACACTACAGCATCATTTACTCTTCTCTCTTTAGTTATGAAGCAAAAACTACTGAGATTACAAGACTTTATTTTACTCAGTAAAAGACAATTTTCAAAAAACAGAAATAGGAAGTCATTGGAAACACTGCCATAAATACCAGGTTTGAGGAGCTCATAACGTACTATTTTCATAAACCCTGGTTCTGATATGGATTGCATCTAGTGACTTTAAGAGCTGGTCCGTGGTTACAAGCATCTATCCCATCAAGCACCCATCTTTCCCCCTTCTGAGAGCTTTGACCTGCATCCAAAGTTGATATTTTAGGTGCTTTGGTTGTTTTTATAAGCCGTAGGCTTCCAATATTTTGTCCCCCTCTGCATATAAAACTATTTAACAGGATTTGGTGCACTTGCCTGCCAAAGGGCCTTCCATACAGCTCTGCTCGATTAATATGAATACTTCTTATACACCCACCCTATAGCATCAGGCATCGGTCCTCTTGAATATAACCTAATAATTGCGATGACGATTTGAATTTTTTTTAATATTATTTTTGCATTTGTATCTTTGAATAGTCAACCAAGCATTTTATTTACAGTTTAACAAGTAGCTAATACTATTGTATAATCTGAATGCAATTCTGGAGGCAATTTTGATGGCAAAACTGGTAGAATTTCTGGTGGGGAAGAGTTTGAATTGAATGAGATTCGGAAAGAGACATCAAATCGGGCTCTGAAGTGAGGTGAGTATTTTTGCACATGTGAGTGTTGCACTGCATACTAAATGTATAAGAACTTTTTTTTAGTAGTTTCATTCATTCTTCTTTTGTTGGGTAACATCAAAATATGCACGCATTAACATGAAAGTACATGCTAATACAAAATGTATCGATCAAATCTATGTAATTCATTTTCAAACTTTGAGATGATGCATAACAATCCGAAAATGGTTAAAAACTTGGATCACAATATTCATTTTGCCAAAACATGTTGGAAAATGTTTTTTAATGCAGGCAAAAAAGGGTTAAACAATGGGAAAGACAAAGCACCATCTGTGAAATAGTGCCGGTCTATGATAAAATAATCATTCTACCCATAATATGGCAGGAGATTGGTTCAACTCTCAAATCACAATTCTTTAATGTAAAATCAAGTATTACAATTTGGGAATAAAAACATTTAATTGTCTTGGCTTTAATACTTGGTTCTCAATTTCAGATGATTCTACTATCAACCATCCATCAAAGACCGCACCAGATAATGGTAAAACACCACTTCATGGCGGGCTCTCGGACTCATTCCGCTCCCATTTTAATAATTCCACTGGGGAGGCGTTCACGGTTTAATCCGCCGGCAGAACCATTAGTCTTGTGACTGAAGGTCAAGGTCACCATGGGTCACCTCTGCTGTCCTCTCTTGGCTGTTAGGGGAAAGTGTGAGTGCTCCGACAGCCCAGAACATTGTGATGTCAGCGGCGGTTTCTTTCCCCCGCTGGACGGAAAAATGACATCCTGTAGGTGGAAGGGTGCCTGCCTTTGCACTTAAGCCGACCTGCCACATCTCGAGAACATGCACTGTTGCCAGATTGTGAGCTAATTAAGGAGCTGTTGGATGACCGTCATTGCTGTCTTGGTGGTAGTAACTGGAGAATTGAGGGCCTCATCCTCACTGAGAGGCTTTGGAACGCCAATGGTCATTAAAATCCCACAAGACTTCAATTCCGCCAAGTTTTTTTTTTTTTTTTCTGGGTTCAAAAATCTTGATGGATATATTCAATAAAACGCGCATTACCACGTTTGAAATCGTAGCTTATAAATGACAAAGCTTCGGTACAAACTGTCGGCAATCAAGCGGCCCGATTACATTTCAGTGCTCCTGCTAATAGAATTACTGTAAATATCAAACAATACAATAATGTGACGATCCAACTCTAGCCACATGAAAACAAAATAAAGAGCCAAGGGCCAGTTTCTCATGGTGAAACAGAGAATAATATTTTCACACTTTGATATTAGAGTGGTTGTTGGGCTAGGCAGACGCAGAGAATGGAACCTGAACTTTCACTGCACTCAAATCCAGTGCATCGCACACGGGCATGAAGGCTGATTTCAAACGCGTTTCACCTCTGCCGTGGCGATTCAGCACTTTGTGTTGTTATTAATTGACTTGAAATACTTGAAGTCTCAGGGAGCGAATCCGCGCACTCTTATTTCATTGGCATGTCTGCTCGTGACGGGCACGGCAACACTGCAAAATGCTCCCGGTTTGACAGCAGCATCCTTGTGAGACGTACTCTTTGCTTAAGAGAAAGCCTTCCGTGCATCATCTTTATTTCTCCCCACTATTAGGAAAGTGGAAAGCTACACGCCACGGGTAAAATTCAGCAGCCTCCTAATAAGATGCCTATCAGGCTCTCGGTCCTGATTTGCGGTTCCGTCTAACTCACTATGATTACATTTTATGAGGCTTTCACTCTGCTCGAGCTGATCGTCCAACTACGTGGCATTAATGACACTCCAGTCATTCTGGCCCCTTCCGCAGTGAACAGAGAGTTGACATTTCCTGACATTTTCTCAACTAATTACAGTACAAATAATTAAGCATGTTCGCCTATGTAACAAATGAAGGCGAAGGCCATCTGTCATCCTCGGTGATTGATGACACTCCGGGAGACTTTATCTGATGGGCACTGCCACAAAGTACTGGGGGGAGCAAATTTATGGGAACGAACAATGCAAATTCGGCGTCATCTCATCCAGTTAAGCGCGGAAGCAATATCCGTGTCAAGGTGAATGTGACAATGAAAGCAAAATATTTGCATTTTGGGGAGCGGGTTGAAGGGGAAATCAGAGGCTGTAGATGACAGGCCTAATTATTTCGGCTCACACAGGCCAAGACAGCTGTTTCTGGTGTCCCGAACAAGCCTGTCACACAGGTAACCAAATAGGTCCGCATATGAGTCTGTATCCGACACCGTACTGAGATGTCTGCGGCTAATGACCAATGCTAATGTTGCTGCCATGTCGTAAAAAATCCTATATGTGTCACAGTGCACTTTCTTTAAGGCAGTCAACATTTTGCTACATAATTATGTGTTAGAGAATTAATTCCTGGCTGTCAGCTGCGCCCGGCTGACATTTATTGACTGTGACAAATTGTCTGTTGCCATGGCAACTTCAATTGTACCAAAAATAAAGCAGTTGTTTTCTCTTTTTTTAGGAGATCAGGCCTACTTAGATGGGATGGTTAATTGTATTGGGTTCAAATTGGTGCACTTTACTCAATAATCGAGTATTAATTTGGTTTAAATATGAACAAATGGAGTCACCAATCAAACTGATGATCTAAAAACCACCTGAATTGAAGTTCAGGGATGTGCATAGTTAGAACAGTCAAGCAAAATACATTTTTATTGCATTTAAATTGCAACCTCTGAGAAAATTTGGATGTTAATGATGGCTCATCAACAGCACTGGGCATTACTACTGAAAAGTTTTGAAGTGTTTTACAACAAAGAATCAATCTATTTTTATTGATTCAATGTAGAGATATTACTGGATTTTTCAACATTTCAAGGCAACAGATAAGCAGTAAATAATTTGAAAGAGACATTAAAAAAAATCAAATGAAAAAATTACATTAGTTCTCTATTCCTCAATGATTTTCGTCTACGCCATAGTAGTGTGATTCTTAGCCTCCTGTAAGCTATTTGAAGACTGTTTATGAGCAGCAATATACAGTGTCACACATCCAGGTTAACATGTGGGGTAGATTAGGAGTGACTCTTTGCTGAGGTTTTGTTTTCATCACTTCAGTTAGTGCAGCCACCACAATTCCTCAATGTGGGACAGAGACCTGCAGCGTGGTACCTTTCATTCATTCAGAGGAAAGAGGGTTGGTTGTGCTGTAATAAGAATGACAAAGATATTAGATACTACAATGGCAATATCAGACCAGATTTTTTTAATTATGCAGCATTCCCAGAGGTTGCGCAAGACAATACCCCCAATATGGCGCTCTACATCATGTGAGGCCTTTCTAGAACTGTGCTTTGAAATCATCATTCTGGTGGGCAAAAGCATTAAACCTCCACCATTTTTGTTGCATAGGTTAGGCTCAGAAATAAGAGGGCACATTATAGGCGAATGTTCGAAAATGAGCGGTGTTAAAGAAACCATGTAAAAAATAAATCTATCAATAATGGAAAACGATCAATGTGTGAGCACATTTTATACCCAGCAGAAAATAATGTAAAGTCTTCATATTAGAGCTTATAATATGATTGACATCAAATACATTACATTCATTCATAAATTCTCATATATTCATACATCTGTTTATAAAGCGACAGGCAACTGACTCAGGAACTTCATGAATGGTCTAGGTTATTGTCAACCTCAGCATCAATGTTACACCAATTACACCCAATTTTGGCGGGCAATACTCCTGAATTCCTTATTATGATGCCACATTATCTAGATAGTGACCAGCCTTCTATACTCCTGACACCAATCCACAGACGGAAAAGTTCACACAGAAAAAACTGTCTTGCGGTGTGCTAAAAAACCCGTCAATGAAAGATGAAGCTGCCGAAACATTCTGTTTTCAGCTTGCATGGAGAGTGGGCCTTGTGTACAGGTATTACTCCAGAATCCTTGAATATTTTAACTATATTATGCAGCAGTGGGTGAGGTATCCAAAACCCTTCCTATCTTCTTTGTGAAACACTAGCTAAAAAGGACAAAATAGCTATGAAGAGGTAATGCACAGATGCTCGCTAAGTCGTTTTAAGAATGGCACTAAGCTAGCTACATCAACAACCAAGCCATAAAAAATTTAACTAACTGAACTTGGAATTCAGTGAAAATATTAACAGAAATTAGAAATGCTCATTTAGCTATCTACTGATTCTCCTTGAAAATAAATAAAAGCCACTGTTTCTTTCCATCTACCGAAAAGCATAATAGGTCCCCTTTAATATAAATTTAGTCACCAGTCCTGTATTGAAGTGACACAGGCTAGTACCTAGTATAAAGCAGTTAAACAAAAAGTAGATAACATACATTTTTGCCAACATCCTGCTGGTAACTGGTTACCATTGCTGGCATTAGTTTCTAGATTGCAGTTTATTCAAGTCAATGCAATGAATAATTCACTAGCTAGCCCTTCTTGTCATTAAAGTAATAAGTTATATTACTCATTGTTATCGTTGAAGCTTGAATTTATTAATATACTAGCCAAGGTTACCATCAATTGACAGAGTAAACAATACATAATTACCCAGAGGCAGAGACATATTCACGGTGGAAGAAAGCTCAAAATTTTCTAATGAGGAGAGCCAGAGACATCTCTACGTGATTTTTGTTGACATCTGTGATCCAAGTGATCCGAATTATTCTCTCAATGGCTGTCAAAATGACAATTGCCCTGCGTGGCCTTGTATTAACCTATTTTTATGTCACTCACAAAGTAAAATTTTGAATTCCAGAATTGTGTTTTGGAAGCAAGTCCCACTGGATACGCTAGAATGAGCAAGCCAACGAGATATGAAATTTACCTGTGCATCAATGGCTGCGCTGCATTAGATATTAAGGCAGCCTATAAACTAGCGCAGCACATTGTAAAAAAGTTGTTCACGCGATTTTGAACGCGACCATTGAGGCCTTTGGGGCCAATCAAACATGCTTTATTGACATGGGGTGTCGTTTTTGTTGAAGGAACATTTATCCCAAAAATTAAAATTCTGCTTTTATCTATTTACGTTTATGCCCTTTGAAGTTTCTCAGTCTGAAAAGAACACTATGTCATTTAAGGAGTATGCCAGCAAAACTCCTTATGATTTGGATTGCAGCACAGATGAAGCCACCGAACTGGACACTCTTCAAGCATCTGCTGCGCCTTGATATCCTGTCCATGAAATCCAGAGTCCAACACCAACTTGAAATGAGTTTGACTTAATGCTGAGAATCCAGACACAAGTCCTGCTTTCGTTGTATAGGGATTGGATGGACCGAACTAATGACCTCCAAGCCTGATACTCGTACAGCACCCCCCACAGGATATCTCATGGGACACAGTCATTTGCCTTATGTAGACTGGATGGGCAAACTCCAGTGACCCTTCCAGTAGCCGTGCAAGGATAAAAAGTTGGTCCTCTCTTTCATAGCCAGAATGGATCTTGCATTGGTCCTCTTAGACCCAAGGTTTGACAATCCAGTGAAGTGTCCTTTCCAGCACCCTGGAATAAGTATTCCCTGGGAGGCTGTGCAGTGTGATCCCCCTGTGGTTGGAGCACACCCTCCGTTCCAGCTTTTTAAAAATGAATACTAACACCCCAGCTTGCCATTCCAAGGGTTTTATACCCAACATCCACATGATGTTGAACAAGTGTGTCAACTATGACAGCCTAACAACATTAAGCGTCTTCAGCGCCTCTGAACAAATCCTGTCCATTCTCGTTGACTTGCCACTGTGGAGCTTTTTTGAACACCTTAGTGACTCCCACCTGGGAGATGGGCTAAGACCCACCCAAATGTTTTCATCCCTGCTTCCTCAATGGAGGGCATGTCTGCTGGATGCAGGAGTTCCTCATATTGCTCCATCCAACACCAATATGCCCAGTTGTGCATGGCAGTTCTGCACCTCAGCTAAAAACAGCCTGAGTGAAGCCCTGCCTCCTCTTCCTGAGTTGTTTGCCAGAACCTCTTAGAGGCCACCCAAAAGTCCTTCCAATAGCTTCACTGAACTTCTTCTAAGCTCAAGTTTCTGTTTCCACGATCACTGTGGCTGCAGTCCTTCTAGCATGTCAATACCGGTCTGCTGAGTCAGGAGTCCCCCAGGCCAACCAACCCAAAAATGTCACCTTCTTCAGCCTGACAGCCTCCCTCACTGCTGGTGTCTACTTAACAGGGGCCAAGACTGACACCAACGACCTTCAGGCCGCAGTTCAAAGCAGCGACTTCCAAAATGGAGACTTTGAACCGGGTACACTCAGACTCCATGTCCCCAGCCTCACACAGGATGTGGGAAAAGCTTTGTGAGTTGTATAAGTCGTAGCGAATGTTCTCTCTCTACCAAATGTTGCCAGTACACTCTCACAACACGTTCAGCTTTACCTGATCTATCCAGCAGTCTTCCCTGCCACCTGATCCAGCCCATCTCCAGGTGCTGAGCAGTTCACAGCTCTGCCCCCTCTTCACCCAAGTGTCTATACATTTGGCCACAGATGTGATGACACGATTACAAAATCGATCATCAACCTTTGGCTAAGGGTGTTCTGCTACTAAGAACACTTATGCTCCCACATGGTGTTTGTTATTGATAATCCACGACTAGCACAGAGATCCAATAACTAAACATGACTTGGGTTGGGATCAGGGAGGCTATTCCTCCCAATTATTACCCTCCAAATGTCTCTGTCATTGCCTTCAGAAGCACTGAACTCCCCTAGCAGAATTATGGAAAACCCACCTTGAGCCTATTCCAGGTCCCAGCCTAGGGACTCGAAGAAGGCTGAGTACTCCAACCTGCTGTAAGGCACGTAACCATAAACTAAGTCAGAGCATTTTCCCCTGCAATACACAAGCACATTGTGAAGAACCTCTGGTAAACCAAGATAAACTCCGAAAAGTGGCACTCAGTCGAGGAGATGTAAGTTTCCCTGCGCCTGTTCGCCACCTCTCACCTTGGGCAACTCCAGAAAAGTACAAAGTCCAACCTATATAAAGGAACTTGGTTCCGGAGCCAGAGATTTGCATAGAGGTGAGTCTGACTATTTCTAGTCGGTAGAGCTTAACCTCCCACACAAGCTCCAGCTCCATCCCTGCTGGTGTGGCGATATTCCATGTCCTAAGTTTACATCAATGGCCCCAGGAACACCAGGGTCTCCGTCCCTGTCTGACACCTGGTCAACATTGCACTGACCCCTACTCCTCCCCTTATGGATGGTGGATCCACGCAGAGGCGGCTCCCCACCGCCTCTTTAGGCTGAGCCTTGCCGGGTCCTGGGAAAAGCCTGACCACCATGCCCTCTCATACAAGCTCCTCAGCTCAGGCTTGGCTCCAGGAGAGGGCCTGGTAGACCCCATTCTGGCTAAGGTTCTCAAACTTTCCAGGGAAGGCATCATAGGAGTCTAATGAATCACATTTTGTCTGGCCCCCCACCTGGGACCAATTTACCATGGAAAGCCCAATCAGGAGCTAATGCTGCTGGTAACATGACACCCAAAATCCCAGAGACACGCAAATTCCTCTACCACGTTAAGAGAGCGATTATTTGAGTAGGGAAAGAGATACCAGGAAATTAATTCTTGGTTTACTGCAGCACAGAGTAATGGGAGACCTGTGTTGTAGACCAAACACAAACAAAAACATTAGTGATGGGTGTCGGATGGAAGGGCTATTAAAACTTACTTTATCAAAAAAAACTATTGCCTAAAACACTTGTAAATAATTACAGTATCTGAGGAATCTTTCAATTATGTTCATTCTGCATGAACTGCTCACATGGTTTAGAAAACAGCTGTATGTTTCAACAAGGTTATAAACAGATATACAGTATTGGGTATGCTACAGTAAGTACAAATAGCAATATACAGCTAAAAATGTACTCAAAATTTATCAACTAGGAGTTTTGTATAATTGACTTTGTCTCTTGACACAAGTGTACAACATTGTATGTGGAACCAGTACAAAGTTTTCTACAGGTATGAGATGCGGAATGTAGACGAATAGCAGTTGTGTGAGTGCGCTCAAGAACACAAACAAGACCTTACTTCCTCACTGACTTATTTCTAACTGACCTTACCACTGCTTGCATGAACAATAATAAAAACAACCACTGAAGGGAGCTCTTAGCCTCACAAAAATGCAATTCATTGCAACACTAAGAATTAATTAAACATTTTTTTATTTGATTTTCAATCCATGCAATTTTTTTTGGTCATTTTATGATTTTATAAATACTAAATGGTGATTTGGCTCAACCCCCATTAAATGATGTTTTCTGTTTGGTATAAGTGATCAGGCCATTGATGCATATCCAAATACTCTTTCCTGAATGCATATCGGGAGTATTGTACAAAAGCATTATCAGTCTGCTCTTTCACAGATTGGCAGAGTCATTTTGTATCCAGAATCTCATTGGGCTCATAGAGCTGCCAGTACCCATCTGTTCCACAGCAGGAGCTCAGGGACATCACAGTAAACTTTGATCCCCGCATATATTTCGCCAAACCCGCTAGGATTTGCCCGCCCCTCCACAACCATTGTGAGAGTGCCCCACTGTACAAATTGTAGATTCATTTTAAGCATGGGCGGCAACCCATATGTACTCCGAAAAGGGAAAAGCGTGTAAATCTCTGCATAAAAGATAAAATACTCTTCATTGTTGGTAAGCGTAATACACACACAATAAAATGGAGCAAAAAAGTGTTTATAAACCTATCATCCTCTAATTATAGAGGATTAAAGTTTAATTTTGAATAAAAAAAAAAAACCTCTTATGATTCAAGAGAATGCGCTATAAAAAACAGTCCGAAAATAAACAAGATGACAATTTTACTGTGGACCAACGAATGGGACTCATATACAAAGGAACTAACTGAGGAATGAAACAGAGAGATTCAATTGAAAATGAGAAAAGTGATAGTATGTGCAGCCCCTAGTTGCAAATGTCTAAGAAAAACACCAGTTAAACAAGTCCCAAAGGATGTCTAAATTTTGCCATTTTTACTTGATCACAGGTGACTTTGACTTTGAAGCAACACAGATAAACTTGCTTCATAATTCGGTGATCAACTCTGAACACCCGATCATCGTCTGATCAGTCAAGTGACACGCATCTAAGACAAAAACATCTTTTGTAAATTTGGCCCCAGGTATATTTTCTTTTTCATAAGGGTTCTGCTGCAGAGAGGGAAAACTGAGTTCCCTTCCTAGGTGTCGACAACCGAGCATTTAGTTGGATTTAGCTTAGTTGGCCTCAGACATGAATTGAACTAAAACTGCAAAAAAATCAGAGCACAGAAACACTGGGGACTGATCAGTAGTAAGTGAGGTGAATCTAAGCAAATGTGTTGACTCTTGACATTACGAGGAAAACAACTGAATCAGATCATTCATACGTAATTTATTTGGAATCGAGCTTCAGCAACAATGCTGGGATAATCTGATTGCATGTTTTGTCCAATGTTTCGTGAGCTAGGTGTGTGACATGAGGTCTTTATCAAGTGTCTTTCTCAGTCTAAAATCACACTATCCAACACAATAACAGCACATACCTCTGGGCGAAGGGCAACATTTCGTCATAATCACGCGAACATTGTAGCAGAAGGCAGCTAATTAGGGGGAATAAACTTTAAATAATATATAATAAATAATCAAAAAATATATATATAAAATAAACCTTATTTTTCTAGTCTTTGAGAACAGAAATTCCAAATTTTTGTTGGAATTTTGTTGCTCATCCCCCAACTTTGAGGAGATGGTTGTGGCCCTCACTGATCCAGTAATGATCCAGACTTTCCATAACAAGCCACTGCTCATTTAATGCTGGAGAGCCTGGGCATACCTTATCTCATTACACCCCACTGTGCAACTACCTGTCCACTCGATCCTACCCCATCTCCTCTTCTGAAGCAGCCTAAACCACTAACACAAGGCAGGCGGGATCCATAAAATCATGCACTTTGAGCCAAATTACGATGATACCATGTGGTAGCAGAAATCAAGATTCCACAAACCAGGCAATATTCTACTGTCCAGTTATGGCGAGCCTCCTCTGCAGCCTCAGTTCCCTGCTCTTCGAAGATGGGATTAGAACCTGGAGTGGCCTTCCGCTGTTGAAACCGTCCTCTTCGGGGTTTGACGTGTGGTCCCTTCAGAGATGCTCTTCTGCATAGCGCTGTTCTAATGCACGGTTATTTGAGTTACTGTCACCTTCCTGTCAGCTTGAACCAGCCTGGCGACTCTCCCTGCCCTCTCTCATTAACATGGCATTTTTGCCCACAGAACTGCTCCTTGCAGGATATATATATATTATTTTTTGTTTTTTTGCTCCATTTTCTGTTAACTCCAGAGGCTGTTGTGCATGAAAATCCCTAGAGATTGGCAGTTTCGGAGACAGTGTGGTCTGACACACACAATCATCCCACTGTCAACATCACTGAGATCAGTTATCCTCTGCATTGAGATAATTATTCTTAACTACAGCAGAACCTCTTGACCAAAACTGCCTGCTTTTATGTACTGAGTAGCTGCCACGATTGGTTGATTAGATATTCACATTAATGAGCAGGTTTCCAGGCGTTCCAATGAAATCAGCTACCAAGAGCTCCTTGACGGACACACAAATATGTTTTTTTTTTACTATTCATTATTTATCATGGCTACCTGCTTGTCCAAATGTGCACCTCTTGTCTACATATTTGTTTGACTGTGTGTCAAGACACAGTCACAATTCTGCACCCTCTCAGGTTACGGCAACACAACAGTGTTCTTTTCTCGTGTTCATGAGTTTTATGTAATACCCTGTGGATTACATGATGCTCTATGGACTCATAATGTCCGCTTCTCACAGGAGAAGCCACGCAGTATAATAATAATCATAATAATAACAACAACACAAAATTGTCATCAGTATTCGCTGCCGCAATAGACTTCCGTTTTCCAATCCAAGTCATGACTGGCAACATACATACAAAAAAAAATCCATTCATCTGGGTAAACTAGTAGCTGTAAAAACCTGTCCCCACTAATCCAGACAGACGGGACGACAAGCATCATTGCAAAATCCTCTACTACATTTTGTGGTGGGGGGAAATAATGATGATAATAATGATATAACGAAAATAAGATATTGTCATCCATATCCCCCACCACCACGGAATTCGGTTTTTGAACTCAATCAAGGTCATGACGAGTAGCAAACAAAGATAAAATTTCATTCATTTTGGAACATTTTGGTATAGTTTCTCTGAAACATATCCCATTTATATGAACGGATGGACAGACGGATGGTTGGATGGATACGTCTTATTGGTCCACATCATGGCTGTATTTATTTAATCATAAAAACAAAGCAAGACTGGACATAGGTTTTCGATTAGGCAGGTTGCTGGTAGTTGGAAGGGAAAGCAGGCATAGCTGACTATTTTACTTTAAAATAATCAATCAGGTAGCTTGCTATAGCCCCTTTCACAATTGGGGTGCGACTGCTTGCGACAATTTGGTTGCAAGATACACCAATAAAAGCGTCCCTCGCAATTGATCACAAAAAGCTTTCACAAATTCAACAGGAGTTGTACAACAAGAGCAACTAGAAGCGACCGTTGTAAGATGAAGGTGCATAGGGTTATGCAAGTGGTCTTGCGTTCACATTTGAGTGTTGCCCGAGTAATAGCAATTGGTGTGACGTCAACCATTAAACTAGTGCGACTGATCGCATGATCGTATGAGCTGACGTAAGACCATGTGATTGGTCGGGCGTTTGGATGAGATTGGTTGTACTATCATGTGTTTGGTCTGAGTCTGAGATGCAGCAACCTCAACATCCGGAGAGGGGGTATTGGAACAGGAGCCATCCTTCTTCCTTGAAGACTGAGGACCTTTTGAATCTGATGGCGTATTTTTCCTATATATATACTAATAGGAATAGTCGCATATTGGCTCATACAGTCTTACAATGGTAGCACAACGTTGCAAGATATGATGCAAATTGTTGAACAACAGTCTCACAGTCACATCACAAACACAACCGAACACACGACTCTTCTCTAGAGATCCCGAGCACACGTGCAAGTTTTGCACGACTTCCAAGCGATCAAGTGCGATTTTTAAGTCATGCGAACTTATGCATCAAGTCATTGCGGTTTGTAACGTTGTACAACTCTCGTATGCTTGTCAGTATGACGTAACATGACTAGGCTTCTTGCATACGGTCTTGTCTCAATTTTGAACATCTTCAAAAATCAGACACGACCGGTTCCGACCGCTAGAGACTCTGCAACGACTGCGATACCTCGCAAGACACACAGCGAGTGCTCGTGTAACACTGCTAAGGAAGTGTTGCAGGCAGTCGTAAACTGCTCGCAACCCAATTGTGAAAGGGGCATGATAAAGAAATTACAGACCATGTTGATCACACCAGCCATTCTTCTAACCTTTGTTCCTCCAGGGCCCTGGCATGGACCATCTGAAACCATTTGATCTCGGCCTTCATTTTGATTTCATCTACACACCTGTAAAGTTTCGTGACTGCACCTTGCATGGTTGCCATGCTATTGCAGCGACAAAATCTGCACATATAAATAAAAATGTACTGGCAAAGTACTCAGAACCACGTCTGTGGTACTTCCCACAACAAAAGGTATCTCCAGGACCACAGTACGCCATCATCTTGCACTTTTAAGTTCATCTTGATTGAATAATTTCAAATCCATTGTGGTGGCTTGCAGTGCCGATCACCACTGTAATAGTACATATGGGCTTAATGATTTTATCAAGAATCCAGACTGCCATACAATCAATTCTCAGAAGGTTCAACTGGGGAATTATACAACATTTAGTACAGCAATGTTGAGTCGCACCAGGAGATACTGAGTAACAGCTTCCCATTGCAGTCTGTACATTCACAGAAGACAATTAGTGATAGAACAAAGAATGGCGTAGGATTTAGAGAAAAAAGGACATTAAAGAGCGTAAAACAGGTTTAACATTTTCCATTATTTGCGTACCAATGATCCCCAGCCCCTTGGGATACAGTACTTTGTTTTCACCAGGCAAAACCCTGACTCATTTATCTTCTCTTTCATTTCAAATTTCAGATGTCAGCGTCACTGCTGTAGAACCTCACATCTTCCTGCTTGACTGTAGCGATTGAATATTCTCTTCAGTGAGATCTTCATACTCTCAGGTCTTCAGTTGTCAGGAACACATTAAAAGTTATGATGCACGTCCTAAGGAATGAGTGCGAGAAATGCCATGTAAAATCGGAGCCCAAGAATAATTTTCCAGTGATCTTTTCAAGTCAATAAATCAAAAGAACAGATGCAGAGAGCAATATCTGAACCAAAATCATTTACATGCTTTAACATGTTTTCAAAAACAAGGCAGATCTTCAACTTGAAAGCACTATATATTTTATATTGGGCATTAATTTTACCTTATCTGACCTATTGTGTAGAGGTATGGGGAAACACATATAAACGTAATCTTCAAAAAATAAATATAATGCAGAAAAGGGCTATCAGATTCATCAACAATGTAGGATTTAGAGACCACACATATAGACTTTTCTTAAAACTGCAAGCTCTAAAATTTCAAGATCTGATTCAGTTTAAAACGGCACAAATAATATTTAAAGTAAAAAATAACTTACTCCCACACAACTTAAATAAACTGTTCTCAGCGAGAGAAGGAGGCTATAATCTAAGAGGGGAACTGAACTTGAAAATCCATCGTGTCAGAACAACCTTGAAAAGCATGTGTGTGTCAGTCTCTGGGGTCAAATTATAGAACAGTTTAACAGATGAATCAAGGAAATGTAAAACCATAGGCAAGCTTAAAAGAACATATAAAATACTAATTTTAAATAAATATAAGGATGAGGAGCAGCAGTTTGACCCAGGACGGTAATGGCAGGGTTTAGAAAAGTATGGATACATTGTCTTGTAATGTCTTCTTCTGTGTGTGCGCAGGGGGTACTATAAGTTTAGAAATTCGTTATTATATACAGGTGCAATATTCTGTGTATATTTGTACAACCCCAATTCTGAAATAGTTGGGACGAAGTGTAAGTTGTGAATAAAATCAAAATGCAATGACTTTCAGATCACACGAGCCAAAATGTTATTTACAATGAAACATAGATAAACATTCCAAATGTTGAAACTGAGACATTTTACATTTGTATCCACATAATGAGCTTATTTCAAATTTTCTGGCTGCAACAGGTCTCAAAAAAGTTAAGACACAGGCAAAAAAAAAAGGGCTGAAAAAGCTATTAATATTTCAGAGAATCAGCTGAAAGAACATTTAGCAAGTAATTAAGTTAACTGGCATCAGGTTTGTAACATGATTGGCTATAAAATGGATGTCCTGGAGTGGCTGAGTCTCTCAGAAGTAAAGATGGCCAGAGGCTCTCCAACCTACGAAAGCTTGCGTAAAAAAATTGTGGAATATTTTAAAAACAATGTCCCGCAAAGGCTTTGAAGGTCTCATCATCGACGATGCATAACATCATCAAAAGATTCAGAGACATTGGAAAAATCTCTGTGCGTCAGGGACAAGGCTAAAGACCTTTGCTGGATGCCTGTGATCTTCGGGCCCTCAGATGCCACTGCATCACACATCGGCATGATTCTGTTATTGACATTACTAAATGGGCCCAGGAATACTTCTTGAAACCACTGTCTGTAAACATAGTCTGCCGTGCCATCCACGGATGCCACCTAAAACTCCATTGTTGAGCATGATCCAGAAGCACTGCTGTGTTCTGTGGGCCAAGGTTCACTTAAAATGGACTGTAGCAATGTGGCAAAGTGTCCTGTGGTCAGGCGAGTCCAAATTTAACATTCTTGTTGGAAATCATGGGTGTCGTTTCCTCCGGGCTAAAGAGGAGAAAGACCACCCCTCCTGTTATCAGCGTTCAGTTCAAAAGCCAGCATCTCTGATGGTATGGGGATGCATTAGTGCATATGGTGTGGGACACTTGCATGTTTTAAAAAGCACCATGAATGCTGAAACGTATATAAAGGTTTTAGAGCAACCCTCCAGATGACATCTATTCCAGGGAAGACCTTGTGTATTTCAGCAGGACAATGCAAAACCACATACTGCAGCGATTACAACAGCATGGCTTCGTAGTAGAAGAGTCCATGTGCTGAACTGGCCTGCCTGCGGTCCTGATCTTTCACCGATTGAGAACATTTGGCACATAATTAAACAAAAAGTCCAGCAAAGGAGACCCAAATCTCTCCAGCAGCTGTAAGCCTGTATTAAACACGACTGGGATCAAATTCCAATGGCTAAACTCAAGAAACTTGTCTCCTCAATGTCCAGACGCCTCCACTCTGTTTTAAAAAGAGGAGGGGATGCTACACCATGGTAAACAGGCCCCTATCCCAACTTTTTTGAGAGCTGCAGCAGCCAGCAAAGTCGAAATGAGCTCTTTTTTTTTTATTAAATTGTAGAATTTTTCATTTTCAACATTTGCTATGTTATCTCTCTTCTATTGTGAATAAAATACTGGCTGGTGTGATTTGAAAGTCATTGCATTTTGATTTTATTCACAATTTACATGTTCTCCCAACTATTTCGGAATTGGGGTAGTATATATGTAGCTTATTGAATACTATAGTCAATATATTGTAAGTACCATTGGTTCCTGAATATTGTAAATATAATAATGGAGAATTTAATAACTTGACTGTAGAATGCTGTAATACAAGGGGTAAGATTAAATAAGTTCTTACTTCTTCCTACTCCTTTTTGAGCTTATAATCCTGCTGCACATTCAAGACAATTGGTATATATATTGGTATAGGCATGGTGACCATTTGTTTTGGTGATTATCTCTGTTTTATCTTTTTTAACATGTTTGAAATAAAGCAATCAATCAATTAGCATCAAAACAACCAATTGTTAATTGCGCGTGCCTCAAACTAAGAACAAAATACATTCTTTAAAAAGCAATTTCCCTGTCGGTATTAAGGCCAATAAATTTTCTTGTCAGTAGTTGGGGTTGACACACCAGTTTCTATCCCAATCCCTGCCATGGTCTACTCTCGCGCTTCCCAAACTTATCCTGGAGTAACATTTGTCCTGCATGTTTTATAGCTCCCTGCTCTAGCGAAGGTGATTTAAATGATCAGCTCATAATCCAGTAGCTTCTCAGGTTCATAACAACCTGATCATCTGAATCACTTGTGTAGGAGCAGGGAGAGATCCAAATTATGCAGGACAAGTGGTACTCAAGAAAAGATTTGGGGAAACACTGGTCTATGCATCATGCTGGCCAGTCATGCTTGGAATTGTATGACTAGCTAATTTAATTAAAATTTTCCATAAAGTAGCCTACTTCCAGGACTACGCTCAATTATAATTCAGCTCGGACGCATAGCCAGGGGTATTCAATCTTACCTCAGCAAGGCCTGTGTGGATGCAGGCTTTCATTCAAACCGTTCATTCCAACCACATTATTATACACCTGATTCTTACTGATCAAAGTCTATAGTAAAGACTCCAGGGGCTCATGAGCAGAATCAGTCGTGTGACAGGCTGTAGCCAGAAAAGACTTAGTACCCCCGCCCCTAGCTATGGACGAATCTGGGGGGAAGTCCCGAAAGTAAACAGGCCGCAATTACTGCAGTAGCTTCTCCCTCAATGTGCATGCATTTGAAAACAAGCTGTCCTAAAAGTACGCAATTGCCTACTTTTGCATTTTTTTTTAAATTAAAAAATCTATGTGAAATTCAGCCTTTTCTTCATGAAGACTGGCCTTTCTTTCAGACCATACACTTCACACGGATTCTCTGGCTATGCAGATAGCAACAATAACAGGAGTCAAACTGTATTCATCTCACAATGACTAGTATGCAGCTAGTGAAACAAGTAACACCAGGCTAAGTTAACAGTGCTTAGTTGACGTTAGTGGGCTAAGATACTCTCTTGGGGCTGCGGTGGTCGCACAGAAGAAATTAACTCGATCAACTCCTTGTGCCGTTATTGTAAAATATAACGTTAGTTGCTCTCCCTAGAGAAACCTAATGACCACAAAGCTAACATCAGTTGGTTGGCATCACAAACTAAACCCTCGCAATGGCGTCCGACAGCCCTTTCTTTACTTAGCTAAGTAATAGTAGCAATGCTACAGTGTAGAAATTCTGATTCACCCACTAAGTCATTAAGACTAGCCACCGCGGTAATAGCTGCGCCGTTAGATGGCAAAACACACAAAGTGGTCGCCGGATTCGACGATAGTCGCCCCTCTTGGAACCAGTGTTATCTGCAGTTTGGAGTGAAGTCTCTATATTGTCCCCAGTTTTATCTGAGAAGAGCAATATCGGTACATTAGAACATATGATGGTTCAAATAATTTACAAACTATCTGTCATGGTTTTTGGAGGCTGACAAGCTTTCTTTGTTACTCTCGTCCGAGACGATATCGTTTTGCCCACAATCTGATTCTTTGGCCTACTGGCTACAATTGTCGGGGGCACCTGAATTCTATTTATACCCAAGTTCTGCCTCGCCACCTTTGCTAGAGTGTCAGTGTTACCATTGCACTGTAGCCCGCAAGATCTCCAGCTAGAGAAGTGTTTAGTTGCAAAAAAGGAAAGTGTTAGCTTGCAAAGGGACTCTTTCTCTTTCCTTTCCTCTTTCTGTGCAGCATCTGGTGTCTTTTTACCTCGGTTCCCGAGATTTTTCCTCTGTTTCGTACTGTCCAGCTCGCTCTGCTTCCTAGTTGCACTCGGACTGGATTTGTGTCCTTTGGAAGCGCGGGTCTCTCTCTCCTGTTTTGTCTGTGCTCGTCTCTCTTGCATTCCTGTGCATCCTATCGTTCCGGCCGCTGCGTTTGGCGTCTCGTAACACCAGCCATCACACTATCGACCCATTGTTTTTTTAGAACTCATATGTCGGCAGTTTATGAGTAACGCATCCACATTGTGAATTGGTTTATTTCTGAAGTATGAGAATCTTCAAAACATTCTTAATTCAAAATAGTAGCAAACATTCAGCAATTGAATTTTATCAGACAAAGCAGAAGTACATCGAGGCATGAGGTTTTATTGTCCATGTGACTCAGGAACCTGCCAAACAGTTTCTTAAACAGATTACTGAACACAAAATTTTAATGAATTGTCCCTCAGACAATATTGACAAACATGTGGTGTACAGCCAAATAGCATTTGAAAATCCATTGGCTTCCACTTAGAAAAAATACAAGTAAAAATGGCTTTCAGCCCTGCATTTAACCTGCCAAGCAAGCGCAATCAATATTATCATTTACTCTCTCCTTATTTTGTGTGCAATCACATCCAAGACGTGAACATTGTACTGTGCATGATGAAACATGCGCAGGCTAATGGGATGAGATACAAAAAATTATGCTGACAGTAAATCATATTACATTCCTAATAAGCATTAACTGGATAACTAGGTCAAAGGATTATTATCTTAATTGATTTTTCAAAAGAAACCTAACAGAAAAATGTCAATGCTTGAATATTTCTTCATGCATCATTAAAACAAGATTGGCTTTTAACAAAAAGAGAATCCTTTGCAGAATTGATTCTTGCTCCAGGCTTCCTGCTAGTAAGTGTATTACATAAAATCTATACAGGATATTAAAACAACACCATTTTGTAAGACAGTCACAATTAAAAGCTGACACCCGCCTCTTTGTGTCTTTGCTAAAGCTTGCGCCTGACTAAAAAATCAGGATCAAAGCCAAAGCGCAGTGTTACAGGGGTGCGAACAAGGAAATAATCTTCTATACAGGGGATTTAAAAAATGTATCCTCAAATAACACACTAGTAAATAGAGATGCACTTTTAATAGGATCCTGATCAGTAAGGTCAGTTAAATGAATACATCAAATGGAATCAAATGGCTCAATGCAGTTTTTTTGCCTATACATACACAGATGAGCCAAAACATTAAGCCACTCACAGATGAAGCAAATGATGTTGATTATCTCATAACAATGCCACATGTCAAGGCCTATAAACAGACCTAAGATGATAAGCAGACAGTCAATTCTCATAGTCAACATGTTGGATGTGGGAGAAATGGGGCCTCAGCGATTTTGACAACAGCCAAATTGTTATGGCCAGACGAGTGGGTCAAAGCATCTCCAGAGGAGTGAGGCTTCTGGGCTGCTCCCAGTCAGCAGTGGTGAGTACCTACCTGTCCAATTAGGGACAAACCATGAGCCAGTGACAGGGTGCAGGGCGCCTAAGGTTCATCAATGCACAAGGGCAAGGAACACAATCCCAACTGGTCGACGAGTCGACGAGAGGGCCACTGCGGCACCAGTCAGAGAATTTTATGATGCGAACATGAGGAATGTTTCAGAACACTCTCTCCCAGTACATCATACCCTGCCGTGCATAGCAGTGGCCTAGCCAGAACTGAAAATCGGGTGTGCCAGGAACATCCCTGACTTGTTCGCAATCATCTTTCCTAATGAACAATACATTCACTCCGAAAACAATCCACACAATCAGGTGCTGCTGGTTCTCCTCGTGAAGGTGATGACAATCATTTGTTTGGACGCGGTTGAACAATTATTGCTCCTGACTTGTTCTCAATCATTTTCCTTAATTAAAATGTTTTACAATTAAACCGATACACTATTGGCAATTATAGACGCTGCATTTTTTTAATGCAATCGAAGTGTGACAAAATAATAGGCTAAACTCTGTTCCGAAAAATAATTTACTCTTAGCCGCACGCTTTACGAAACTGCTCCGCGCTACATTTTTTTTGGCCCATCAGGCAATCAAACATGCTCTTCATGATCGCTTACATTGGTGGCATTAAATCAAAGACAAAGATGAGAAACACCTGTACGCAATTCTGAGTATGGCTGATTGGAAGGCAAAAAAAAAATGTCCAAACGAATGATTTCCATCATTCACAAGGAGATCTAGCAACAGCTGATAAAGAGGAGTGTTTATGGAGTGAGTGCATCTAGTTCATTAGGAAAGATGATTGCAAACAAGTCAGGACTAATATAAATTGTAAAGGGATATTCCTGGCACACCTGAATTTCAGTTCTGGCTACTCCACTGGTACATAGTGCTTTGTAGATCTGTCGAAGCGCCCAAAACTCTGGCCCATTGTTGAAATCACCTACAGTAAGTGTGTGAGCGCTGGAGCTCTAGCCTGCACAAAATGTAAATTATTTTTGCACATTTTAGCAGTATTTATTAAACCTACATTTGAATTTATTAACATTTAAATTCACTATCCAAATACACTAACACACTTTTATTATTTGCAGCGCGTCTCTTCTTAAACTGCTGGTCAGTGTCTTTTATCTGTCTCTTTTTATTATGAATTAATAATATTATTATTATTATTATTATTGCTTTTTTTTTTTTATTGATTCATATACCTTTTTAATGCATTTGGAATAGAGAAACACTATTTTGTTCCACTGTATATGTACTTACAGATATGGATGTAGTGGCTATCAAAAAACTTGTTTTTGAACTTAAACTGGACTTTGGAGCAACTGAAGAAGGTTGCCTGATGCAGCGAGTCGCTTTTTCTTTTACATCATGTGTTACGGCTGGGTATATTTTCTCGATTAACCTAGGAATAGATGGAACCAGGATGCACTCTGGGAAAAAAAGAAGCTGGTAAAAGGAGTGTAATGCTCTATGAAATGTTCTGCAGGGAAACAGTGAGTGAGGATATTCAATCGGACTTCAGTGAGGGGGACCTGAACAATATTAGGCAGGTGGCTGCTCAGTGCGCATATTCTGTATATATCTGTGCTAATCCAAGAGAGATTAGTTATTAGATCATATTGCAGTGAAATGCAATACTGTCCCGATGACTGAATAATGACATACTTCTGTGAAACATGACTAGACCCCTCCTCTGGCAGAGGTCACTGGCAGATGCTCATTGCAAATGCGCGAAAGAAATCCATCGTCCTGACACTCATCAACTGGCTTCCTGCGACTTTTCGGTTTGTCGTAAACCAATGAAGATGCTGCACTGGAAAGTCAACAAGATAAATTGAATGCTTGCAAGTGGCTCAGTGATGTGTGACTTGGAGAGGATGTAGTGTTCCGCACATTGTAGATTAGCACTCATGTTTCCTTTTTAAGATTATTTTGGAGCTATGTTCACTTTGATCTTTGCCTCGCCTCCAGCGTGTTAGGTTTGGCATGACTGGTGTGTCCGAGCCCCAGAATCAGCGGGGTGCAATATTGATGTTTATCAATGAGTTTGTGGATAAATTAGAATAGCAAAGGTCTGCAGTGTGATGGCATTTCCTTTCTGCTATGTAAATGAGATAAAGTCCATGATCAAGACCCTTTTTAGCCTCAGGCACAACCAGAGAGTACACAGTTGTAAACGAATGGATGCATTAATTCTGGCCACTTCATGTGCATCGGCAAATAAAAAAATAACTCCACTCTGGGAATGATGGCAAACTGTTGCGATTGCAGAAAATATGGAAAACAAGGTTGAAACAGAGCTGAAGTTCAGATTTCATACTCATAAGTTCAAAATGAAATGATCACCTGGTTTATCCTGCTGGACTAACGCCAGTGACCAGTTCTGGAACACCCTGATTGTGCCTCAATCCAACTTCACATCCAGATTCAGATTGTTTAGATATTTGCAGATGTGGTGATGCTCCCCCAACTTTAATAATAATAATAATAATAATAATAATATTTACCTCTGCCAGGAGTTATTGTGATCGCTTGCGTGTGTGTTTGTGTGTTTGTCAGCAGGATACTCAAAAACGATTCAACGATTCACCACAAAATTTTATGGGAAGTTGAATGGCATGGATGGAAATAGGTGATTACATTTCCACGCCGATTTGCATTCAGACCTGGATTCTGCAGCTGATTATAAGTGCTAGTGGATCAAAACCTGCTGGCCTCTCTGAGTGCCTTCCGGTTATTGTTATTATTATTATCCCTTGCAACAACGTTGTTGCGGGGGATATAAAAATGGGGTCCGTCAGTCCGTCCGTCCGTCAGTCCGTCCGACACGTTTGTTGTCCGGGCTATAACTTTGAAACTTATCATCCGATTCTGATCATATTTGGCATCGAGGCGTAAAACCACATAAAGGTGCGTCATGATAAACAATTTTGAAAATATCTCTACAATTATTTGCGTTCTGGGGCAAAAAGCGACAAATTTGTGGGAGAGCTGTAATGTGTCCTGTCTTGGCTATAAATTTGAAACTAATCATCCGATCGTGATCATATTTCGCATCGAGGTGACATAAAGGTGCGTCATGACAACAATTTGGTATAATTTTCTGGAGTTTTCTGATACAAAAAAAATAGGCCGGAGAGTATGCAAGGAAATTAACAGCTTTGCGATTAGTACAGTTCTTTAGAAATCTAAATGCATATAAACATTCTCTATTCAAATATGCAATGTCAGTTGCGAGGGATATTGCTTGACAATGTCAGCAGCTTTTTGTTGTTGTTGTCGTTATTTTAAATAGTGGTGGTGGCAACAATTTAGAATAAAGACACACACACACACACTGTGACAAAGCTCATGCCTTCTGCGTGCCCTGTGTCCTTGGCCAGGTTCCCTGCCAGCACCTGCCTGAGCGCTGGATCACAACGCCGACACCAAGTTCAGAGGAGAGAAGCAGGTGAGCTGTCATGGTGTGGATGGCAAGCCACACTCTGTTCCCTTGTGTCCGTCCTTAAGATGTGTAAACTTGGTATTCCTTCATGTTCATGTTCAGAACTGTTATTTTTCCACTCAATGTCTGTGAGAGAACTTTCACATTTACATTACAAGTTTTATCAGCTGCTCGTATGACGTCTAAAAATTAGCGTTCCGACGTCTGCTGCTAGTAATGAAACTTAATTTGCAGTTGAAAACTTTCTTCTCTAAAGTGGTTTTGCAGCTGTTGTGTTTCTGGTACAGTAATAGAAACATATTCAAGTGCGCTATTCATAGGGATTCCTGATTTCTGTATTTTAGTGTAAATTTAAGCCAGTGGTGTCCAATCGTGCCATGGAAGGTCGCGAGTATGCAAGTTTTCATTCCAACTAATTGCTGCACCTGCTTATTTCACTAATCAGCACACTGTTAAGCAGAGAGGAGGGCTCAAATTAGTGCAATCAGCAGGAGTAGTGAATCTCCAGTTCTCCTGTGCTGGCTGATGCCGTCGTGACAGCTTCCGCTTGCTGCATGACGTTGTGCACTGACACTAGGGCGAGGACTACCGTCCTCTGCCTGGCGACTACCATTGACGACAATGTGATAGCCCCTGTCCTCTGCCCGACTGTGCTTGCTGGTGCCATTGTAACATCTTTCACTAGCGGCCAGAAGACTCCCGCTGTTGGCCGGTGGACTGTTAATCCAAGGTTTCATCCAGAAGATCGTTTTCATTGATTTCTCTCTCCTTCTTTTTGTCACTATTGTCAGTATTATTAATAATACTATTACTTATATCTCAAAAGTCTCCTATGACCAAGAGTTGAGAATTAGCATGTGTGCAAAACCACTCAAAAAATGCATCTGGTTTGTCTAATGTAATTGAGACGTCCATGTTAAAGAAAATGTATTGAATCTAATTTTATTGAACAGAGCTAATGTTCGTTTCAGAAATTAAATATGATCTAACTATTTTTCATGCTTCACAGCTACCAGGCATGATGCAGGGAATCACTGCTTACATGTTTCATGAAAACTGTTATAAATTTGTGGCAAAAACGTCTGCAACCCAGCACTGTTTACCTGAAACATGAAATATTACTGAGGTATTCACTGGTGTTATGAAAGTGATTTTACTTGGCTATTTAGATGTTCTGCTTTTCATGTTCATCAATTTCACAACAGTAAGTATTCTATATCAACGAAATTACATTTGCTGCATTAGGTAATATAAATACATGCGCTGAGCATTCCTCTGGTTTGAAAGTGAACTGAACTTTATGACAAATTCTGCAACATAGTAAAGGCAATGGCTTTATTGAGAGAAGCCAACAAACAAAGCTTCATTGATCTGGCATCAACATGTGCCACTCAGAGGGGCAAGCCATGTCCGCGTCAGTGATTTCTAAACACTCTGAGATCAAAAAATTATTAATATTTAGTATTAGCACTGATGAGATTGTGGCATCCTCTGGAGAGGCGAACAGGATGTTGAGCAGGGCCATTCCTGACGTCAACAATGTTTGGCAGATGGCGCTGTCAGTTTGGGTCTGAGTTTACTCTTTCACGCATATGGCAGCATCTTTTAAAATGAACACGCTTATGTATTATCTATGGACTAAAAGCATGCTACACAGCCAGGAATGTATCAGAGGAGTTAAACCTCTGTAAACAACGAGCAGCGGTTGTGTAAATGTGATTTTACTGACATAAATAGCAGGAACATATGGCTAGAGACAGGAAGTGGCTGATACCTGGATAGAGTGACATTCTGCAAGACAAGTCACTGTGTTTATGACATGATGTTGTCTGACAGTGAGAGAGGAGGGGAGAGAAACAAATGACTTTTTCATGAACAACCTGACAGTGCATATTTGACCATTAAAGGGTCTTCTAAGAGACTCGGTCCTTCCTCTCTGAAGTTATCTGGACAAAACATACAAGATCTTCTGCTTTCTGTGTGCGTGCATGGTGCTCGCGTGCCCATGTGTGTACATGCGTGCCTGCATGTATGCGTGTGTACCATCGCAATCAAGTGATAGTTAATATATTCACGTGCATATGTATGGGACTGAAGAAGCGGTAAATGTTACTCTTCTTGGTCAACTGGCATCCAAAATGAGCGTTCTGATATTAGTCCCACTGAGTAGAAAATTAACCTCTAATCAATTATGGATGATATATATTGTACTCGATTTCATTATAAACCAAATCACTGACATTGTACGTTCTTTCACCTCACACATCTTCAACAGACTCTTTTCCTTTCATTTCTCAGCTTGATCTCCAACCACCGGGCCTTTGAATTTCTCATCTCGCAGCCGAGTCAAGTGTTAGCTCTCTTAACCCTGGCTTTCTTTATTGTCTCCTATCAGCAATCCCTCTTGACAAGTCATGCCAGAAGATCGGCGCCCTGTTAGATAATGTCACTTGTCTGAGGAGGGCCCCACAAAACTTCCTGAAACCACACGGAGCAAATGGTTCACAGCTAAAATAAACGAGACAGCAGGACTGTGCAGAGTAATGGATAGGAGAGGATGGGAGTTCCTGTGGAGTTCAGTCAGGGCTCTACAGAGGTGGTCAGCGGGTGTCCATTATCTCAGAGTGAGACTTATTTAGCCAGTGGTTTTCGTGCATGTATATACAAGTCAGCCTTGTAGGAAAACTAAATGCAAACTATACACAAAAAATACATTACAGAAATACACTGAACATGTGTGAAGGTAATATGTTCATAAACTTATCTGTTGAGTTAATGCTTCCTGATTTGAATAAACGAAGGCATTTTGACTGCCATACTAAAAGCACTTTGCAAGGACAGATTCAGAAATGCTATCCACAGTCCCTATACCTCATTTGTTTGCACAAACTGGTTTAAATTGGGCAGGGCTCCCAAAAATCATGCCAGTTGGATTTTTTTTTCTTTTTCATTCAGTGTGTATAGTCTTGCTGCTTTAATCATGCCGACACAAATACTTCCATTTTGTGGGGAGTAGTGATCTATTTACCTCGGTGGCCGATCCTGGTGCTGAAGAGCCACAGGTTATACTGGTTTTCGTTATCGATTAGTTCAGACCCAAGAAACCAGGCAAGGTGAGTTCACTGTTCAATCAACTGCTTTCATTGATGATCAATTACTTCTGAGTCTCAACCAAAAGCAGGGGCTTGTTCTACATCGCGGGGTCTAGCGAGAGCCTGCAAATTCTCGCCTCTTAAACAATCGTTTGGTCTTTTGGTTGACGAGCATGAACATTGCTGAACAGACTCAGCTTGATTTTCAATATGGTCTCAAGCCTTCTCAACATCAGTATCCACACTTTCACACAGCTGGTTTGACTCAGAACCCTTGGTGGCAGCTATTTTGAGCCAGAACTTGCAACTTGTTTAAAAGGGGGGTATCTTTCCCTTGCGAGACCTTGCATGAGACCATTAGTTCTTGAACATACCCCAGTATACACTGAGGTACCTCAAAAATAGGGGTGTCCACCACTGATCTAATAATCGCATGAAGAGATTAAGAGAACTTATGTTCACTCTGTAAACGGAACATTTAGAGTTCTTATACTGCATACTATGATAATATTCCATGCAAATTCCTGTCTGATAAAGCTAGAACTAAACTAGTTAATATAAAGTATCAGCCATTTGTTGGAGTGATTTATTTCATATCTATTTACTACATTACTAAAAGCTGTAGATTTTTTTATTAAGAGTAACATGTACAAATGTCTTTTATTTAAGGTGAAAAACATGAATGAGGACTGATATTTCTGTGTGGTATTGTTCTCAGTATGCCTCTTAATTAAAAAATAAAATACAGAAAATCCATTGGTGCTGTTTGACATTGCAGAAGTCAGTGCATCAGCAAAATAAGGTCCTGGCCTAATATTGCAAATTGGGTGCTCATTCAGTCACCAGCATGTTGAGAGTATGATTCATTATTCATGCTCATTAAATTCTGGGTCTCAAACGAGCAAAGACTGCTTGCTTTCTGCCAAATTTGCCAAGTTTGTGATGTGCCCACTTGAGACCCAAGAATTTAAATCCAGGACACCACTTTTGAATAACTAGCCAACCAATAAAACAAATTCTGCTTCCAATTTAATTTGATCACATTTAACAAAACACACAATTATTTCTTTCCTTCCTCACTCCCTGGAAAAGCCTTTGAAATGAATTTACCAATAAAATGAACATTAATAATTCTTCTTGTCATGCATAATATGCACCACAAAACATTGCTCGTTTTTCTTAAAGAATAGCAGTTTGAAGCCAAGTAATTCAAACTCAAGACGATCCGGTATTTCAATATTGAAATCTTTGCTCACATCAAGTGAACAACTCATTGCTTGTCTTTTCTCCGTTGTTCTGTCCCATGTCTGTCCCCTCAGAACACCCCAGAGGCCCACATACCCTCCAACACCTGCCTCACTCTGGATTTACAGTGTAACACAAACAGTGATTAGCAGAGACAACCAGTATTCTGCTTGCCGGCATTGCAAAATATTCAAATGTTTTCCCACTGAGGACTGGCAGACACAGTCAAGTATTTAAATATTCTATTTTTTGTGAGTCTTTGGTTTTCCGCTGAATTCCAGTTTTGAGAAAACAACCCCCAATATTCAGGCCAGACATTAGTAAACAAAAAAAATTGACAGTGCTGTGAAAAAGTATTTGCACCCTTCCTATCTCTTCATTTTGCATATTTGTCTCACTTAAATGTTTAAGATCGTCAAATTAATCTGACTATTACACAGTAATAATCTGAATAAACACAAAATGTAGTTTTTAAACGATAATTTTATTTATTGAAGGACAGAAGCTATCAAACCTCGCTGCGCCCTGTGTGTAAAATGCAATTATTCTCTTAGTTACCAAATGAACCAATTAAACAAATTTGAGTGATAATGGGCTTCCCCTTCTCTAGACGCACCCACCCATGTTTACTTCCAGACTTGTTGAACCTAAACACCACTTCAATAGAATCTTTCTGGCAATGTGAAGTGGGTAAAATCTGAAGAGATTCAAGATACGATGACCAACAAAGTTGTTGACATCTGTCAGTGTGGGGTAAGATTAGAAAGCCTTTTCTAAGACTCGGGGACCCCAGAAAAACTTGCATCTTAGGAACACTCCTACTGGTGCCTAGAACTGGAGTTGGTCCCCGAGGGCTGCACTGTGGCTACCCACTGCTCCTAACTATAGGATGGGTTAAATGCAGACGACAGATTACCCTATGGGGGTTCAATAAAGTGTATCTTGACTTTGCAGAGAGCCTTTGTCTACAAATTTACAAAACTTGGAACAGCAGAGAACCCAGCCGAGAGTAGCTGATCTTCCGAAATCCTCCAAGAGTGCATTGATGACTCATCCAGCAAGTCACTGAAGGCCTCAGAATGACATCTGAAAGAACAACAGTCCTCACTTTCCTTAGTGCACTGATTCACTGTTTTTTGAGTCACTTGAATCCAATTTAGATGATGTTGCATGACCTTTAACAGGCAATTGAAACTCTTCACAGTGATGTGAAAGGCTCATCGCAAATATTTGATTGCACCCAAGAGTGGCGCAACCACTGACGCTACTAAGTTGATGAAACTTACCCAGTGCCAGAAATTAGTGAGATATTTTGCTGTGGTGAGTAGCTGGTCACTTCATGTTTTTACCATGATTGTCAAAGCTCATACATGCCAACCTGGCAGCACACAAGCGCAGTATACAAAAATGTTTTAATGGCAAACGGTGTACCATCACTGAAACCTCCACCACTGTGATGTGAAGCAATGTACCTTACAGAGAAGACAACTTCTGCACAGTGGTAATGAAGCAGACTTGTGGAGGTCAATCGATATTCGTCTCCCCCTTGTCCATTGGCTACATAATTCTCAGATACGGTACTCAAAGAAAACCAGGTAAACCCCAGAAATGTTCTCAACATTTTTCAGAATAAGAACTATGGGCAAACAAGAGAGTAATTGGCAGAAATACATACATAGATTGCTGCTGATGATCACTGATCACGGTTGTTAAATCATATGGCTATATCATCGACATTGTTACAACTGGAGGAGTCCTGCGGCAAGACGCTTACCAGTATGCCAGCAAACCCTTTTCTATGGGAATGTGAAGTTCCTAAATCTGTGGTAATTTTATACTACAGGTTCAAGAACTATGTATATTGGCCTTACAAAAGTATCCAAAAGCATTTTTAAACAATACAATAAAGACAGATAACAGCACAATTAATAATAAATATAAATAAAAGGGTAACACTTTGCTTGCAGGTATCGTCATAACGTGCCATAAACATTATGTAAATGTCATAAACGTTGTCATTAAGTGTCATTCGGTTTTTGAGATGACAAGTTGACATTGTTAGGGTTGTCTTGATTATGAGAACTTCATCATAGGAGCGATGTGACACTGTCATAACTGTTACATGACACATGTAACAGTTATGATAGTGTCATGCTACTCTTATGATGGTACCTTCAAGTAACGTGTAACCAATAAAAGTTTAGACGAGTCATATTTTAAAGATATACAATGTGTCCTTCAGGATTAGTTTGGTCACCAGGCCAAACTATTTTGACAGCCTATGTCATCCAGCCCTCCAATATCTAAAAACATTAAAACGCCAACTTATCAGGCGAATAAAAACACATTACTTAACTTCAGCGGTCCCTGCTGTTACATTTTGATTCTGTGTTAGTTTTCCACACAATCTGGCTGTCTGCAACTTGTTCGGTTTTTCTCCTCAGTTGATTTGAACCGTCCTGTGGCTTCACCCCTCCCCTAGTGCATCGCTCTGCCTTCTCCGGCCCTTGACACTTACTGTTGATAGAAGTCACCGTGTATTTAAGTTTCTGTCTTTCGTTTTCCCCTTCACCAGATTGTTGATGAGCCTTTGTGTTCAGATCACTCTCTGATAGTCATCAGTGTTTACTCCCTCCAGACCTCCCAGTACCTTTATCCTCCATTGGCTATTGTTGGCTGTAGTCCCTCCTCAATTGTCGTCCTTTGCCCATTGTCACTTCCCTACCTGTTTCCTTCCTCTCCCTTCTGATTCGATTCTATGGCTTTCTATCTGTACTGTACATTGTCCCTGACCACACTGGAAAAAGTGATTTTGACCCCTAGTAAATGTTCCATATTTTAATAGAAATAGGTGTGCTATTTAACTCCACTTAGAAAATATAGGTAATTTCAAATATTCATCATAATAAAAATATCTAGCTTCAGATAAAAATATTTTGTGCAACCACTTACCTTGAAAAATTATGTTCATTCAACAAAACATTTTTTTCAGTGCAGCCTCTTCTCCAGGCCGCTGAACACCGCTGCCTGACCACTCCCGTCCACAGACCATGATCTGACCTGTTCTCCATTACCCTGTTTGCTTGTGATCTGATGTGGCCTGTCGAATCAGATAGAAAAGCGCATCCTGATTGTGTATTCGATTCCGCCTTTGCTATCTCTTGTTCTAGTCTGACACCATAATCATTTCAGTAGTGCAGAAATCAATTTCTTCATCCACATGTTCTCATGTAAGTTCTATTGCAGCTAATTTATGTTCTATTGTTTTTGAGACTAAAGCACGCAAAAGCAGCAGAGATACAAATTCAAAAATTAATGAAACTAGAGTGTTCAGGTGAACACAAGTGTCGCCTGCGAAGCTTTAGTTTGAAGTATGGCAACTTGACAATTGTTTCAGATCAGGGATACTAAGCTAATGATACTACTATAGTAACACTAAAATGTAGCCTGAAATGTATATTAGGCAACATTACTTAAGACACACCTACATTTGATAATTATAATTTTAAAACTATAAAAATGTGTTGTCTATATATTTAACTGTTCCATTGTCTGCACTCCTTTAGTCTGTAACAGCTCTATATTTTAAAGCTATCTGAATTCTAGTTCCAAAGAGTATTCTCATTATTTCCAAGACTAAAAAGTACAACAATAAGGCATTCCATTTAAAAGCTTTCTGAGAACTAACTCTAAGTGTTCTTATTATTGGTCATTGGGTAACAGTGCCATTTCATCCTGATACAAGAAAAGTCACACTGTTAGATTCTCCGCGCAATCCCAACAGACCAGCACAGATACTTCCAGTACTGCAGTACATGTATCCCGACATGGACATCAGTGATATCATTTATCCCACTGTATCACAGCAGCCAGCCAATGATCTATTATGTGGGGCATACGCTGTTTCTTCAGCATCAGCATGTATATATCCACAAACCAAAAATGTTTGAAATCAGTCAATATTTAGCCAAGTTATTGTCCAGAAAACCATTGACCAATGAGAACTCATCAACCTCATAAAATATGCGTAAATTCATGCAGATCACGTTGGTCATCAAATACATCCTTCGTCATCCCGGAATGCATCCACAAACCAAAAATTTCTGAAATTGGTCAATATTTAGCTAAGTTATTGTCCGGAAACCATCGACCAATGAGAATTGAGCAACCTAATTATAATGCATAAATTCGTGCAGATCACGTTGGTCATCTAACACATTCTTCGTCAACCCGAAATGCATCCACACACCAAAAATTTTCGAAATTGGTTAATATGTAATGACGTTATAAGCACTTATGTGAAAGTGTGACTACCAACTGAAAGTGTGACTACCGGACAGACAGACGGACAGACAGACGCTGGGCAAAGTGATCCCTATGTGCCGCTATGCTTCGCAGGCGACACAAAAAACACACCAGCTGAATTAATGGGGACATTATAGGGCTGCTTCTTAAAGAAGTAGAACGAGGAGACTTAAAATTTGGTGGGCTCTGACTTACAGGTTACAGTTATTTGCAAAGGCAAGCCTGCACAAAGCATATGCTGCAGCAGTATGTCAAGATGCCTGCTCCACTTCAGTGCTCTTTTACAGACGAGCCAAACAAAAATAAGCAGATACCTACAGAGGAGAAAGAGTAATGCTTTTCCATCTGTCTCTGTTTGAAGACATGGTAATATTAATCTGCTCCTTTCATATACTCCTAATGTACTGGAAAGACTTCCGCAGACAAGTGCTTTTATACATGTCCCTACACGTCTGGACCTCTACGGCTTCCACAGCACAAAACAATATGCCCTTCAGTCGAAAAGCCCCGTGGGCTGATCAGAGCTGGGTTATGGTGTTTAAAGAGCAGGCACTCCAGCTCCAGTCTTGTGCAGGACTGGAAATAAGAGGACCTCAGGAAAAGTATTGTAAATCCACTGCAGACCTTTTACTTTTCAACCTCATACCTGGGAGTAGTGCAAAAGGACATGGTGGACCACAAATCTGCAAGAACTTTCCACTGGTCTCATTGCTAGATGTATTATGGACAAGCGTATTGAGCACAAAACTAAATAAATGAAATATGGATGGACAGATGCACACTCTTTACAATGATATGCCTACGGTTCTGGGAAAAAGTATTTGCCGCATCCTGATTTCTGCTATTTTTGCCTACTTGTCTTGCTCTAATGTTTGAGATCATCAAACTAATTTTGATGTAGGCAAAGATTATCTCGAGCAAACACAAAATGCACTTTTTAAACTATGATTTAATTTACTGATGGAAAAAGCGACCCACCTTTACCAGGCCTTATGTGAAGAACATGGACGTCTGGTCAGGGTAGACAGTGACTTTGTCAACATGTTTTCACGTACTACGCCCGATTGTCAATTCAACCTTTTTTTTTTTGGTCAATTAAGCCTGTAATGATCAAGAGGTGATAGTGACAAAAAGATGAATTTACCTCTATTCTTTGATTTGAGACTGCAAGGAAGTAAATCTAAATAATTCATTAGGAAAAAATCTCACCTCTCTCGGTAATTTTGTATATTGTTCATCAGATCATGAAAGATGACTGAAAAAAAAAAAAAAAACTCGGCAACACTTTACTTGAAAGTATCATCATAAGAGTGACATAATACTGTCATAACTGTTACATGACACAGTCATGAATGTGACATGAACATTATGTCAATGTCATTAATTTTGACTCAAGATAACCAAAACAATGTCACCTTCTCATTACAAAAACCAAATTACATCTAATGACAACAGTCATAAACATTTATGACATTGACATAATTTTTATGACATGTTCATGACAATGTCATGTAACAGTTATGACAATCTCATGTCACTCTTATGACGATACCTTCAAGTAAAGTGTAACCAAAAACTCCCAATTTTTTAAAAATGGCATTAAAAAGTACATGTTTAACTGGGGATAAATTATCGCAAACATATTGACCACACATTGAACGCTGCATAAGAAAGTTTTTAATATTTGTTAATGGCATTGCATTAGCTTCCTCTAAGCAAATATGAACAAACTTTCTCGTGAGCATTTTAAGTTCGATGCACTGAGCAATAATGTTATGGATGGAACTTGCGCGCCATTCTGCCTTTTAGTCTTGTAGATTAGTTAATCAATCCTCAGACTGCTAATCAAGCAAAGCAAAAGAGTTATCGTTTGCTTAATGGTGAGGATTCTGCCTACCCTGACTGACCTCTGACGGCATGTCACTGATGAAGAAGTAATTTCCCCCTTAGTTACTAAATTGGTCAATTAAACAAATTTAATCTATAATTCGGTTCAATTTCACTTCACTCACCGAGGCATGATTACTGCCAACCTTGTTAAATCTAAAAATCACTTAAAACATCACCTATCTGTAAATGTGATGAAGACAAAAAGCAAAACACGATGCCGTGATCTAGAGAAATTTAAGACCAGAGAAGGCTGTTGGCACCTATCAGTCAGTAAAAAGTAACAAAGCAATTTTGAAGGCACTGGGCCTCCAGTGAACCATACTGAGAGCCATTATCAACAAAAAGATAAACCCTGGAACAGTAGTAAATCTTCCCAGGAGTTACTGGCCGATCAAAATTCTTTCAAGAACATATTGACAATTCATCCAGGACGCCACAGAAGAACCCAGACTAACGTCAAAAGAATTGCTGGCCTCACTTGCCTCAGATGTTCATGACTTCACTATAAAAAAGAGGCTGGGGGAAAAAATGCATCCACAAGAGGGCTGCAACGTAAAAACCACTGCTGACCAAAAAAAAGCACGCGCTCACTAATATTTGCCAAAAAACATCTTGATAACCCAGAAGACTTTTAAGATAATATTCTCCAGGCTGATTGGTCAAAAGTGGAACTTTTTAGAAAACATGGGCCCCATTACATCTGGCCAAAAGCTAAAACAGCATTCCACAAAAACAATGTCATACCAAGTGAACCACAAGAGTGGTAGTGTGATGCTCTGGGGCTGTTTTGCTGCTTCAGGACAAGGGCAACTTGCCATTATTGATGGAATCATGAATTTCACTCAAAAATCCTGACGGAGAAAGTCCAATTATCAGTTAATGATCTAAAGCTCAAGTGCGGTTGGGTTCTGCGGCAGGACAATGATCTGAAGCACACAAAGAAGACTACCACCGAATGTCTCAAAAGAAACAAAATGAAGGTTCTGGAGTGGTCAAGGTGAAGACCTGACTTGAATCCAATTAAGATGCTGTGGCATAACCGTAAACAGATAGTTGCTGTTGAAAACCCTTCAAACCGGCTGAATTTAAACATTTGAAACAGAAGTCTGCCAAACATCCTCCACAGTAAAGTAAAACACTTATTGCCAGTTATCGCAATCTTTTTGCATTTATTGCCATCATGGTAGTACAACCAGTAATTGCGTTGTAGTTAGTTGGGGCAATTATTTTTTGACTTGGGCTAGATTGGTTTTGAATAACTCAATTACTGAATTTAAAAACCACATTTTACGTTTACTCATGTTTTCTTTGTCTCAGAGGAAAATTTGTTGGATAATCAGAAATATTCAAATATGATAAATAGGCATAAATATATATGAAATTGAGAGGGCGGTAAATACTTTTTCACAGCACTGTATAAATGGATGAACAGAAACATGATTCCTAATATGCTGCTGGTCCTCTCTGTGGCTCAGATCTGCTGGGACGTGGACTCTGAAAGACCTCTGAAGATGCCCTGAGGTACCTGGCACCGAAACTTTTGCAGCAGATCCTTTAAATCCTCTAAGTTGGGGAGTAGAGCTGCCTTGGATTGGACTCGCTGTACCCTCACAATCCTCATCCTGAAACAGACAACTTCCATCAGGATAGCTATGTTTCCGTATAGGCCTAGGTTAATCAACCAAAATTAACTCATATTGACTTTCAATGGCCCCTCTCCCAAAGGACACAAGTGGACCCAAATTACACTTTGAATATCTCTTGTCAGTATGCTACACATGCACTCATGCCTTATTCGAGAACATGGTAAAGATGATTCATCTGAACATTGCACTTTTTACCACATCTTTAGATTAGCACCTAAGGTTTTTCCACCACTGAACTCTCAAATGTGTGTTTGTCTTCGAAATGAGGATTTTTTTTTCTTTTTTTTTTCTTGCTTTTTTCACCGTCAGACTTTTGTTACCCAGTATCGTGAAAAGACACATTTCCAAATAGAGGCAATGAAATTGATCAGACAAAACATTTTCTCTTGGAATATTTTCAATTAAACTCTCTGCAAAGAGGATTAAGAACCAGAGCTTGCTGTTTTCTCTCGCATTTCCCACATTATTTATTTATTTATAATTACTTCTTGTTTGGTTTTTAGTGCTTGTCCTTTTATGACTTGCCTTTTCTAAATTTTGTTCCTGCTTTCATTTTTATTTCTTGTTTTAGATCTCTGTGATGCCTCATGCTAATGTTTTTGCTCTCCCTGCCTCTTTTGTAAAGCACTTTGGGTCAACTCCTGTTGTTTTTTTAAAAGTGCCATATAAATAAATTGACTTGACTTGACATTGTCTAAACTTTTTCAAAAATGGGGCTGTAAGAGCTGCCAGGTAGCTCACTCAGTTAAAGCACTGCATTGCAGAGAAAAAGTGACTATCAAGGCGCGGGTTCGAGCCCCGGTCGTACCAACTGGCAGTGGTCGGCAGCTTTTTCAGAGTAGTGCACAATTGGCCAAAGCGCTACAGGAATGCAAATTGGGAAGGGAAATATAAAAAAATGGTTGCTTTGTTCGTTGCTCAAGCGCCTCCTGTTGGCCAGCCGGGCACTCGTCAGGAAGATTCTAAGCCTGGTCATGTTCGGGTATCCTCCGCCCCTGTTCTGAACTTGTGAGGAGTTCAACCAATGAGTGTAAAGAAGCAGTGGTTGACAGGCGTGTGCTTCGGAGGAGAGCCGTGAACCCTCCCTCTCTCCTGAATTGGCGACAAGGGGTCGCATGGGGGCAAGCCTTGTACGTAGTTCCCCAATATAGCATTCCAGATTCAGGTGGGATTGGAGATGCCAAATTTTTTAAAAAAGAAAAAAAAGAAATGGGGTTGCATGAAAATGTGAGCTAATGTTGAGAAAGTTGTGCTTAAAATGAGGCCAATCAGGGCAGAGAAAAGCGCAGGGACCAGATACACAACTGCACAGGAGTCCAAATACCTCACTCTCTACTGAGAGAAACATTATACCTCTTCAGCTAGCAGCTTCATTAAGAGCTATTCTATATCATGACAACTACGAGTCATCATAGGTCAAGTCTTTTTCATTGAATAATTTTCAATTTCAGAAAGTAAATAAATAGATCAATAAAAAAGGCAGGATCTACGTGGATCTACTGAATTCCTTTAATTTGTTACTTTCGAATGTAAGAGAAGCACAGCTTGCGGAGGTCGTCCAGGTAGACAACTTGAGACAAGCACTCACTCTGATAAACACTCTAACTTCTGCTCCGTCCCTTTCTCATACCAGCTACTGAGCTGCTCCTCTGTAGCAGAAATGCCTCTGCCTGCTGCTGTACTGCATCTTTGCCTTTAGCTGCTTGCTAAAATTGCCTGCTGCTGTTGCTGCATCACTCTTGCCTGCAGCAGGATGACACTGCCTGATGTCATATCACACTCTCCTGTCACTAGTCAAAACTGACAGCAACAATAAACTATTCCTTCTGCTTACAATCTTTTTAGGCTTGCTTTTGCTGATTTTATTGTTTAAGTTCTTTTATTATGGGTGTGTTTTCATGTATGTCTCCTTTTATTATCTTGATTTTTTCCTATTTTGATGTTTAATTCCCTGTTTCCCCCATTTTGTTTTATTGCTTTTATGTACATGTATTTTTACCTGTTTGTGAAGCACTTTGTGCTGTATTGCTTGAATGGTGCCATATAAATAAAATTAATTATTATTATTTATTACAAGGTGCAGAATGTGATGAGTTTGTGGAGATGTTTCAGCTTTTCATCCCTGCACTCACTCGAGTAAAGGAGGGGGCTACAGGCTTCTTTCTTTCTGTTGTTTTGCAACTTGAATGTTGGGATACGCCTCATCACCATCTTGTCTGATCCCCTACATTGTTACCTTTAATACTTGGTTTAATACTTAATACTTGGGTGCAAAACCTTTTCGGTTAATGACTGCATGAAGTCCAGAACCCGTAGACATTACCAGATGCCGGCTTTCTTCCCTAGCAATGCTCTGTCAGGCCTTTGCTGAAGACATTACAAATCTACAGCCCTACCTCCGCCATGCTTCAGCGATGAGATGGAATGCTTTGGACTATGTGCAGTTCCTTCTTCCTCGCAATTCACTTTAGGTACCAGTTGAAGTTTTTCTCATTTGCCCTAAGACTTTATTCCAGGGCTGTACCAGTTTTTTAGATGTTTTAGAGTAAACTCTCATCTGGTCTTCCTGTTTTTGAGGCTTAACAATGGTTCAAATTTTGAGATATACCCTCTGGGTTTACTCTGGTGAATCATGTAGCTGAGTGAGTTAAATCTGTAACCCAAAATCTGCGAAAACCACTGCAACAGTTCTTACACGCCTTGAGAGAAATAAAGTTAAAAAAAAATTGAGTAGGAAAAACATTAAATGTCTTATTTTTGATTTTTTCCCATTTAATACAGGTCTAGGATCATTAATAAATCGCTGTTTTCCATCTCATTTTTATTTCCGATATCATTTCAACTTTTTTTTAGATTATCCAATTCCTCTTAAGCTTCTCAAATGAGAACTGTGTCCAAAATATTGTTTACACAGATCACTAAATATTTTTGAAAAAACCCATAAAGTTGAAGGTCCACGCTTTGAGAAAATCCTCATTGTTTAAAATCAAATCTACTGTGATAGTGGATAGTACTAAAATACTTAAAATTATATCTTTGTTCAAATACTTTGACCAGACTGTACATAATATCTTTCAGAGGACAGTCTGATTCAATATCACGCTTTACCTCACTCTAAAACTTGTAGAACGGAAGTGATTTATTATAGTCTTTTCCTGGTTGAACAAGAATATCATGAGGAAGTTTTAATGTAGCATTTAATCTAACTTAAATCCAAATATGAAAATGTAAATTTAAGATAAGGTAAATGATGCAAATTTGACTATCATATTAGCTCAGCGGTTCAGCACCTCCATACTGTACTCAATGATTCTGCTTTAGTTTTTGGCAAATGGAAGTTTAAACCATGTTGCACTTCATCCAAGCTTTGAGTTATTTCACTAATAGGAGAGAGGCTCTCACCTCTCTCTATTGTGTGTTACCTTTATAGAAAATATGTGAAAGAATTATGTCATTCAGTAACTATTAAAGATGTGGCTTAATGTAGTGTCTACAAACAATGTTTAGTCACAGCTTTTGGTCACACGTAGTAAGGAGCAGATCCCTGCACCGCGACTCTGAATAAAACTGCCCGCATCAGTCACAGAATCTACTCAGCTCATCTTCCGCTGTCGAATGGAAACTGGATAGCAGAATTTTATTGGCCATTACAAACCGATGCAATGATCAGATGACATGAAACACAATGTGGTCACTGTTCGGAACAGGTGTTTGCTTTCTGCATACATGCCGGAATCTTCGCAAATTGTCACATGAAAAATAACCTTAGTTTCACCAATGGAACTAACATTTCCTTTTCTTTCTGTTTGTACCGATTTTACGTTCGTTGTAGACAACACGGGGAGAAATAAAACTCGCTGGTCTCTGACAGGCATTGCAAATGAGGTAAGATCTTGATTCATCCGGTTTGAACATCAAAGTGACACATTTGGATTTAACAGTCTGTTCACTGGAATTTGGCTCTTGCAGCTGCCGTACAGATCCTCTAATCCCTCTGTTATATGCCTCTGCCAGAATAATTGCTGGTGTGCAGACTGTACAGATTATGTGAATATAGCAGATCCCCAGGTGCACCTGATAAACCCAATGATCCTGGGGGTACAAGTGTTCAATGCATCATGCACTGAACTCCGCAGTAGACTCTGTCACTCCAGGGGCTGCAGGTTCAAAAACTGCCAGTGATCATTGGGTTATCGGAGTTATCTCCTTCAAGGATACCAGCTGTCAACGGTGAAAGGCACGCCTCTCCTGCTTTGAGCGCTGGATTCTCCAGCAGCATGACGCGGCCCACGGGGTTCTGTACGAACATCAGACTAGATTCTCAAAATGCAGCTCAACAAAACTATTTCAAGGCAAGGTGGTGCCTCGTCCAAAGGTCATTCCAATCCATACAACACCATGTAGCTATCAAAGTTGCATATTCAAAAATATATTTGGTGTCAGTAGTTCCAAGAGGCCGTAATATGCATAAATAAATCGGACATTAATAGGGGGCTAAGAACTGAAAGAGCGAAGGCGCCTATTGCTCTCACTGGTTTCTTTACTATTCTTTGGCAATTGAGGTCTAAGACAACCCAAATAACAGTATGTTAAAAGGTTGTGAAATTTGGTAAATTGATTCCTTTCAATCAAAATAACTTTTTAGAAAATTTTGAGGTCTATGTCTTAAGAAATGCATCACCATCATCAGGCCAAATTTGTACTTATACTGTCACTGCAACATCTGACCAAAAATTGATCTGGCGCTGTGATTTACAAAATTGAAAAATGTGTAATATCTCAACAACTGTTTATCCTATGGATTTAAATCTTTTTTCACTGGCTCCTCTCCTCATAGTACAAATAATTACGATGATTTAATTACTCATTGAGCAGGACAGCAGCCAAACATATTTTTAAAGAGAGCTTATACTTCTTTGGCTGTCAAGATAACACAATTTATTTATTTAATTTGGCATCTTTAATCCCATCTGATTCTGAAATTTCCAATCGGCAAACAACGCACATAAGCATGTTCATATGTGACTCATGGCGCCATCTCAGGAGAGTGAGGACAGTCCGCGGCTCTCCTCTGAAACATGTCTGTCAGCCGCTGCTGAGATCTAAACATGCGGGAGAGAGAGAACTCCGGGAGAAGTTTGAGAAGCACTGATCTTCATAATTTGTGATTGTTGAAGGCAACGCCAAAAATTATACCAGAAATAATATCACCTGAATATCATCGAAACTTCGAGAAAATGACCATTCCCAAACTGAAAGCTTCTTAATACGGCTTCTACACTCAGTGTCGTATGCCCAAGTATCTGTCACCACGCACGTTTAAGTCATTTTCAGCTGCTACGCAAGACCGGAAGCCACTCGGCCACCGAACCATCCCATGACGCACGAGAAATGGGGCGTGACTGAAACATGAGCGCATTTTTTTCGTATTGACGATTGTTTGAATTACGCAAGTGAGCGTAGAGTCATTTGATTCTATAACAACAAGGTCTGGTTCCTTGTGTTTGTCCTGCCCACGCAATGTCCTCATTGGCTGAGCCGAATGAGCGGAACATGGACGAAAACCGCTTTTTGGAGATAATACTTCACAATAACATTTAACTGGGCACGCTACAACCAGAAATGAAAGATTCTGAGATCCAGCAGAGACACACAGACGGTGTGGCATGGGCGCCTCTCCCAGCAGTTGCATGAGAAGGGATGAACAACATCCTGTGTTTTTTTGGTCGCTGTGCACCAGTGCCCTCAGAAATTAAGTCATTAATGGGGAAATGGGGACAAATGACTGTTCAGTAAGTGTAGCCAGTGCTGATGCAAGCGTGCATCAACGCTAGAAAAACTGTCAAGATATGTGCATTTCAAATAACATAACGTAACATTTTGTTGCTTGGCTAACAAAGGTGGCAAAAACCAATACTGTGAGCTTGCTACATTATTTGTTGGGGTGACAACAGTAGTTGCTTGGCTAAAAAGACAGTACCCAGCTAATATGAGGACACAAGTTACTACGGTTAAATCTGCGTGGCTCTCTCCTGTTGGAATGTATCCGTGTTACAGTTGTGCTCACTGCAATGCGAAATCACTGTCAATACGAAATCTTTTGATCATCTACTTACTGGACGCAAAATTTCCCTACGTCAATTTATAGATTGTTTTATGCATGATATCTATACGCTTACATATCCTTGTGGAAAAATGCTTGTTAGTCAAACAAAAAGGTGATTAAAATTACGTATTGCTGAACATGAAACTGTAGTCCGATTGGCCAGTTTACATTGAAGCCAATCATTATTCATCCTCTACACTCAGATTCGTAGAGATGGAGAGAATTATTCCACCCCCCAAGAGGAGGTGATATTCTCCAGAAGGTAGCCCAAAGAGAAATGTTTTGGATTTATTTACCCAAATCGGTGACTCCTGGTGGTCTGAATGAAGACTTTAGTCTGAAATGTTTTTTGTAATTGTATGTATAACATTCCATTTTGTCTCTTTTTAATAGTGTTATTATGTTTGCATCCATAGTTATTTCATTCTGGAGTAACTTTGCAATATGTGGTCTAATTGGGTATTGGAATAATTGAACTGGTTGGATTTGTTTAATTGCCAGCATCTGCAATTTGTGCACTGTGGAAATTAAATATTCTGACCGTGTTTCATTTCTTGTTGCGCTCAGACAAAGGCTGGATTTAGCCGAAATGCGTTCGCGGTTTTCAAATGTTTGCCTGTCAATAATTGGTGAATCTATATTCTGATTTGTTTAGTGCAACCATTCTCTGCGTTGAGAGTACCACACTTCAGGTTAGGGACAGTGTCAGTATCACTGGCGAGTGCAAACAATTTTGGTAGTTATAGTCTAAACATCGAATGTCTGTGGAAGCAAATACTTAACAAACAAGAAAATATTTTTAGGTTCTGTATAGTTGGAAAATTGTTTTGTCTGATGTCTCACACAGAGTGAGGTTGAAGCCTTTCTAGCCTGCCAGCCTTCTTCACGACGCTACGACCACCACTAAGCAGTCAGTGGGGGTTTAAAGCAGCTCACAGCACACAATGTGAGTAGGGATCAATTCTAAATTTGCTAATTCTCCACCCTTCCTTTCTCTCCACCCTCAATAGATATCAGAGATGGTGAACTAGGTATCTCTTCAACTGTTTCCACTTGGCACAAGACTTTATTCTCGAAATGGGACTTTAAAAATGTATTGTGTCTTACTCTCCGCCATGCCAGTCCACGCAATGGTGAAACTATAGTAACCGATAATCTTCTTCAGTTCAAAAGAAAGTATGTATCATGGTGAGAGACAAAGCAGAGGATAAATGCTAGAAGCCCCCACTCACAATGGACCCTGGCAGGCAAAAGTCCAATGCGTCACTCTGCTGCTGTCCTCATTCCACTATGGCATTGCAACCGTATGCGACTCACGAAAATGTACAAACTGCATTTCTGTTCTAAAAGGTACTAAAACTACTAAAAATCACAGGGCTTTCCAAACAAATGTGTGTTGAGATTTAAAGCCCACCCCACCTAATCATCCCCTGTTCTAACTGGCTATGGTATTGGTCCTCTCCCTCTCTGCCTCAAGCTGATGTTTGTTGATCGTTCTGGTGCAAAATGGATAGTTTCGCATCACCCAGGTGGGCGCTGCATATTGATGGTGGTGAGATGAAATTGCCCTGTACATCTGGAAAGCGCTTTGAGTGTTCGTGAGAAGGCGCAATATAAATGCAGTGCTCATTCATTCCAGCCCATGCAATATGTGTCATGGTTTAGTCCCGCCGGTAGAAGGCATGAAGCCGCAGGCACTGGGACCATGTACCCTAACACCAGAAAAAGGGACCCACACACACACAGGCTGAGTAAAAATATAAATAAAGATTTAATTAAACCAAAACCAGGGGAGCAGTGGCTAAAGACAGGACTCCATCACACTCAGAATAAAAACCAGAATGCAGCTGCACTGCCAAACTGGCCGTGCAGCTCTTTTACACTCAATAGCACCTCCACCTCAATGAGCGGCAGCTGTGGCTCGTGGAGGTGCAAGCCGGAGGGGGGAGGGACTGCAGGGCAGGACCATCACAATTTGTGGATCTATAGAACTGATGTACATTTATAACGCTCTCGCACAGATGCGTCATTTGCTGATGAGTAGCCTTCTCTCAATTTTTTTAAAGGCTTGATCCTTTTGTCTTTAATCTTCGTTTCTGGGATGAAATTACTGTACTAATGGGCCATTTCATGCAAACTGCAGGCGATTGCACCCCAGTTCCTCTTGGAGTTTGCAATTTTTCAAAAAATCACTTTTTATCTTATCTGTTATAACTGTTACAATGACCTGACAGTGGGATGATCTTTGAGAAAATCAGAGTCAACTGGCTTTACCTCGTGCTTCTAATTCTTTCTGCATGATTTCGCCGGGAAAAAACAACCAATCAGAGCCAGGAGGAGTGACTGACGATGACAATCATTTCTCGTGCACATGCAATTCAATTAGCTGTGTAGCCTAGTTGTGGGTGTTTCTTTACAGCTGGACAAACGCTGGCCAGCATAAGCGCTGCAATTTCCCACGGACTCCCATATATGTGAGTTCAAACTTGAGAAGTTGAGAACAGGAGTACAAATTTCTAAGAAAGCGAGGACACGGTAAGCTGAATCTGCAGTTTGAGACAGTTGTGTTCTTGTGTACTTAACATTTCAGCGCGAGAATTTATTTGTTCACCTTTCTCACAAATTTAATTCTGGTAAAAAAAAAACAGTTATGTGCTCTTTCCTGGGCGGATGCTGTTGTCGTCAACAGTCACCAGAGAATGCTGTCACATTAGCTGCAAAAGCCATAGGGAAATAGCAGACTTGCCGCCAATAGGCGTTGCAAGCTCGGTTCTTAACAATAACTTCCTCGGTAGTTGGTTACTAACGCAGGTGGGTGGCTGGTAGATACATCTTATATCACCACAGATGCATTTTCTGGTCACAAAACCTGTGTTTTCATATTTAACAGTCAACATTTCTCATCTAGTTTTACAAAATATTGTAAAACCCGCAAAACAAGACCAACGACGGAAATTGCTGGGGGCGAAGGCTCCAAGTGTTCCTTGGGCTGGTATTAGCACGCCTGAACTCCTGGCTGGTGCGAATCAAGATAAAATGGATATATTTTCTCCGTTCGAAGAACAGGGCACAAAAGCTCAACGGTGACAATTAATCTGACACCCTAATAAATTTAGAATACCAAATTTAGGTTTACCCTCGTTAAATATCTGACTCCATATTACTCCAGGTTGATTATACCTCGAACTCTTCAAAGACAACGGCCGTCACTCCATTGATGCTCCCAGGTTTTTTCGCATCATGGCCGGATCCCAGGTTCGTTGGTGAGATTAGAGGTTGGAAGTCAAAACATCACAGCAACAGCATTTTTTGGCGTGACAACTGCAAACCCAGATCTATGCGCCCCCATGGGTTCCTTCAGGGAATTTTAACAGAAAAACAACATTTCGTCCATGGGTTTCCTTAAGGCTAAAATCCCAGAACCGGCAATACAGTAACCCTTTATGCAAGTAGATCATGGTTGTCTCTCCTACTTAATAAAACCAATTCCCATACCGAGCCGCTGGCCAGTCGTTCCTTGGTTGGGATTAACCCCCTAAGTATCTGCCGCAACAGGACTAGAAAGAATGTACATGCGTTAAGAGTCACTGAGACCACGCAAGCTTAAAGGAATAACGATAATTTATTCATCAGGGAGGCAAGAGCTTAAATCAAACAAATCAACGTTAAACCAATTACAAGTTACACATAACATCCTGGAAGGGGGGTCAAATCAGGTTTTTGGGTTTCCACCAATTGGAGGATGTAATAAAGCAATTTAGCAGAGAGAGGAGAATAGGGCGATTACCCGAGAGGATTCTGACCCATTTTCAGGAGTTTCCAAAAGGGAATGAAACATAATTTCAATGGGAATGAAACATACTTCATTCAACTCCTTGGATTCCCCTGAGAATAACAAGACCAAACATGATATGAATATGCTCTAATATGATGCATTTGTTAAGAAAAGCTCTTAAGATGATTATATAGGTAAATTGGGTTCTAAGTATATAAGTGAGTTCTTAGCAGGATATTGAACATATCAGCAAATTGTGAAGTTCTCAGAGGTTTAGATTATTTTAAACAGATAAGGTCCAGTTATATTAAAATACTGTGGACAGTGATATGATTCTCACAGGGGCATTGTGTCAGCCAAGGCTTTGCAACTCCCCCCGCCCCCGTACAGAGTAAAACCAGGGACACTTGAAGACCATCGTCACCTTCCACTAGCAGGCTAAGCGAACATCCTGGGGGTTGTCCACAAAAGTTTTATTGCTATCTGGCATGGCTCTGGACCGAGCTTATCAGCCATTTGTCACTTACAGCCTCTGAGCCCAACACGCAGCAGCATTTCTAGATACTACAATATCAAGTCATAAACCCCAAACTTACTAATTTAAGACAAACTTTCCTGGCTGGATCTCTTCAGGTCTGTGGAAGCCGCTCTCGTTCTGCCACCCGGAAGTACCTTGGCACATGTTGTTAACAGACATTCTGAAATGCCGTATAGTTTCATATGTCAGACGTCAATGGTTACAGTCACACCCCGTTGACAATATCTCATTTACAAACGTTGCACTTGTGGCTGACGCTAGCTTGTTTCCAGTGCTAAGGCTAGCTCAGTGGCTAGCTGTGTTTTATACATAATATGCTGTAACTCTATATCTAATATGCCCAGGTAGTCGTGTTGGTTTGGTCTTTGACCTGAGGCCACATAGATACTTGTTGATAGTAGAATGTAGATATTTCGCTGTGTTTGGTATCTAGCGCTCACACAGCTCCGCTGACGATTCACACATACGACACTGCATCCAGGTAACAGGATGCGAGACTCGCGCTCCTGCATGTGAATCAGGGGGCATGACTTTGGTCAGAGACTTTAGGGGAAGGGGTGGGTTTAGAGGTGAGGCTACATTCAAATCTTGCTTGCTGTTCCAAGATTGCATATTCCAGCTTTAATTATAAGATTTAAAAAAATCTTCAAAACATTAATTTCATACATATGAGAGTACAGTTGTGAAAATGGATGAATATCAAATACTCCAAGGGTGGTCTCTAATTCTTAGTCATGAACATTATACATTTTCACTGTGAGAAAATTTTTAAAGTACAAATTCCACTAAAGCAGATATTTACGTACTTCTATGGGATATGGGATATGGATCTGGATGGTCCTTTTCATCTTTGGTTCACATTTCTTCCAAAAAAGCTCTGAAATATTGATTAGTCTGACCAAAAAATACATTTCCACTTGTGATGGTCCATGTCAGAAGCCTCCAAGCCCAGAGCAATCAACAGCCTCTCTGAACACTTTTGACATTTGCACTGGCATTTGTTGATGTAACTACGTATTGTGGTACTTGATCAAGGTTATTCACAGTAATCTTAGGCTCATGTTATATCACTTTTAGATTAATGACAGATTAATGCAATTCCATCTGAGTGATCAGGTATCCAGTTTCGGTTTGTGACTTTTCCCACTATGCATAAAAATTCTTCCAAATTTTTTTGAATATTTTAATTATGTTTTTTTTTAATTATGTTCCTATTTTTCCTCTGCAGAATATTGTTTTCAGATCTTTTAAAGATTTTCTCTAGCAGATGACGGCAAATTGGCAATCCTCGGCCCATCTTTGCTCCTGAAGGATAGACCTCCCATGGAGGCTGCTTTTATCCCAAAATATGATTACAATCACCTGCCGACATCAGCTGTTTCAAATCACATAATCATTCAAATTTTATACCTCATTACTAATCCTAAATTTCCCTCGTCTCAATTTTACTGGAATGGATGTATTCTTACTGACAAAATTAAGTTGACCAGCTGAAACATGATACATCATGTCTAGGTAAATTTATGGGGTGGTCACACATACGTTAGCCTCCGTAGCTATCCATAGGAAGGGATTACCATAGCCCAGACAACGTAGAAGTACTTTAACTTACTTTAACATACTTCAATGACATACAGGCTAGCCTAGTACACTGTAATTAGACGTACTGACAGCCCTGGTGTAATGTAGTATCCTTTAGATTCGCGCCAAATTTGCTGATTACAGAGAACGCTACGTTTGGCTACGGTAGACTACAGTTGTTACTATGGTAAACTATGTGTAACTACATTAAACTAATGCTACTGTTACTGCTACGTTGATAAATATGCCCGCTACCATGGCTATCTTTTGAACATGCCCAACAGAAAACCACGGTTTTCTTACATTAATGGCCAAGTTATTTCTACAGATAGCCACGGATGGCTACGGTCTGCCACGTAAGGCTACGTTAAGCTAGGAGGCTTCCACAATGGTTAACTACGTCATTTAACGTATGTGTGACCACTCCTTTAGAAATCACAGCTTTCTGTTTTTAAGTGCATTTTCCATATCGACCCAACTTGGAGCCGGGGTTATACATTTCATGAGAGATTTTAAATATTTTGTCATGCTAAGATAGACTTTGGGGGCGGTCATAGCTTTTTGTGTGTTGAGTTTCATGCTCTCCCAGGTTAGCATGGGTGTCTTCCAGTCACACAGCTGCCATCCCTCCGTCCAATCACATGCATGCCAGGCCAATTAGGGACTCTAAATTTCACACAGGTATGAGCCGATCCAAGGGCTCTGACCAGTGGTATGCTAGATTCATAATGCATCGACGGTTAGATATTGAGACCATGAACTAAGAAATAAATTTTAATGAACAAGCAATTTGGCGCTATTGCTTTGTTTGTTCTTGTAGCATTCTGATTCCATGTTCCAGCAAAATAACCTAAATTGCACGTCTTGTCTCTGTGGGCAGAATAAAATTGTTTTGTCCCAATAACATAAAATGGTCTTATTCAACACAGAACAATCTCAGGGCTAGGTGACTGCTGTATTTAGCCTGTTTGTCAATGAGTAACTTTAGGTTTTTTTTTTTTTCAATTTTAATCTAATAAATACATTTGAAAATCTGTCACACTCACTGCTTATAATCATTAGCTTTAAGTCCCACTTTTGCACAATGGTTGCTGTACCACAGGTATAATGACCAGCATGGATCATTTTGAGTGTGCTTAGTGAAAGACCAATATCCAGGCTATTTTATGGAGTCAGTTATTATACAGACTATTGTACTATTATTATTTTTATGGAAGGAATTTTGTTATCCTTTGTGTGATCCTGCTAAATGGCAGAACTCACTTAGTATGCTGTTAAAGAACACAAGTCTCTTCTACAACTCCTGAAAAACCAGAGAGCGAGTATGATCCATCTCAGTTCCCAACACTTGTGTCTTAGTTGAATGATAATACCTTTTCCTATTCACAGGCTGTAAGGCCCACTTGAACAAAATTTTCAACAAAATGTTTAATTATTGATTCTGGTTGCAGTATGAGCGCTAAATCGACATCCTGTACAATTAATTTGATCTTTTCAAGCATTCTAGTAAAGCGTCAGTCCAACTCCTATTGAAGCAGTCTGAATGTCACCCTGTGCTGTTCTTAAGAATTCTTTTATATTTCCTTGTGTGGGTCTGGTGGTTTTTTCACGGTTTATTTTCTTCGTATCGAAGCTCAAAATGTGTGAACACACCATTGTAAATGAGATTTGCCTTACCTTGCAAAGGGTTTGCAGATGATGTTTGGTCAGTTTTTTGAAATTACTATTAAAAATTGATACTACACTTGTGTTCAAGAGGAGGGGAACAAATGATTAATGGGTTGAATTATTAAAATCAAATTATCTGTCCTGGGAAAACCCCATTTACGGCTCTTATTCATGATGTTTTCCCCCAGACAGCTCCTGGAGTGTTGGCCACTAAGAAAGGTCACAAAAAAGTAAGTAGAAAAGCCTGCAAAGCAAGCACTTTTACATTTGTGAGTAAAACTTGTAAATGGATTTTCCGAAACTGGATGGACCATTTTTTTATTACAAAAATCCCACATATCACTATCAATTTACAGGAAGAGACTTGGCAGAGACAGGAATAACAGGAGGAGCCATAGCCAATGATCTGCCTGCGCTTTACAATGCTACAGCAGGGCTTTCTTCTTCTGATGTAATTTCATTCTCTACACAGCTCTCCTTCGGTCCCGCGTCCTTCCCACTGTATCAAGCATATAGGGCACCGTGAGAGAAAGCCAATTCCTGCAGTGACTGAGCACTGCCCACTCTTCCCTGCAAAGCTAGAATAGCCAGGCGTGTTTTTTATCTCTCAGATTTCCTAGGGTTATGGCTAAATACCAAAGCACTGCCGGCTGGTCATGCTTTAAGCTACGAGAGAGAGAGAGAGAGAGAAAAAAAGTTAAGCTTCCACGTTGGCTAGCTGAGATATGAGCTATAAGCTGACAAGTAATTAAACCAACATATCTGTAACAACTGTCATCTCTTATTTCTGTGCAGCTTGGACGTAAACCAAAGGCGAGAGAGCCAAAAAAAAAAAAAAAAATGGAGGGGGAGACAAGACTTCACATTACTGGGCTACTGCTGGGTATCTCCCAAAGAACAGTTTAGCAGACTGGGGCATTTAGAGGATTGTGCAGGAGATCAAAAGGGTCAGAGATCCCTTTACCAATTAACAGCAGGAAGGAGAACATCAAATAAGGTGTTAATTTCAGTTCTGCAGTGTTGCGTAAGCCGGGCATGAAATGCATTCTTATGCCTTTGAGTAGCCGTAGCGCTAAGCCATTGATGATGTCACCGGTGCAATAAAGGGAAGCTTAATCGCGCAAAGAGTGGTATGCGGGGATCTCTGTCAGTTAGATGCAGAAGCTTGTGCACGCTCGACTCGACACTGTTGTGACAACAATAAGCTTTGTGGCTGATTAAGAGCAGTTTCGTTTCAAGCATTCGCGTATGTTACAGGGAAGATATTTACTTTTTTTTCATGTTTGATTAAATGTTGTAATGAAGTTTTCCCGATGACTGTGTGATATCAGCCTGGAGTATAATGGATATTATATAAGATACATAAAAAAAACTTTAAAAGTAAGTTAATAGTTATGCAAGCATGGAATAATTAAACATTTACAGTCCATCAATGTAGAGCTTTGGTCTATTATTAATGTGCAGATATGGAGTATGCCAGCAGATTCAAAACAGCAGAATTAGCCGTGTTCCTCATGTGCGGTGAAAGACAATGCGCGCTTCCTGGGATTTTGCTAATTGACAGCCGGCCAGTATGTAAATGAAGTCCGCCATCAGCAGTGAGCCCGCTGCCCTCCTCACCCCATCTCCCTCCTCTGAATTTCAAAGCAAGTATTTCTTCCTTTGTCTTTACGGTTCCCAAAGACTGCGAGTAACCTCCCTGACAGAGAGAGAGAGAGAGAGAGAGAGAGGAGGGGGGATGGAGAGAATAACAGAGCGCTTGAGAATGAGGGAAGTGTGTGACGGAGAGTGAGTGAAGGCATGAGAGAGAGAGAGGGAGAGAGAGAGAGACAGATGTGTTTTGGGTAGAGAGACAGGGGCTAAACCCCTTAAAGCAGTAGAATGTGGGGGTGCGCTTGACCCCCTCCTTAGCATCTCCGTACGCACATCAGTAAATAACGCTTAATTTCAAATTACGGCAGGGTGGGGCCAGCAGACCCCCCCGGGCTTCGGTAATAACCAGGCCTTGGGGCGCTCACCTGCTGAAGGAATGTAGGCCGGAGTCAAAAGGCTGAACCGTACACAAAAGCCCATTCCATTACAACCGGGTGCAAAAAAAGCACATTCAGGCACGTGGGTCTTGAGGGCACTGAAGGAATTTTTGAGGAATCGGTGGATTCACTCGGAGTGAACTCTCGAGTCGGCTGCCAATATTTATATTTATTAGCTGACTTGCTTATTAATTTACTCTGCCATTTATTTTAGCAAGAGGCCTAATTCTTTTCATCATGGTTATTGATGGTGTCCTTAGTGGGGGAATGAGGAATGAGATGCACAAATTAATTAGAAGAGCATATCAAAGACCTTTTTGAAAAAAAAAAAAAAACTCTAGTATGATTCAGTATGTAAATACCGTCAATGCATTCATTTTGAATAATTAGCAATATGTCAAATATAAGCACAAATAAATTATGTGCGGACAAATAACATTTGTATATCTGACTGCATAATGTATTATTGGTAATCCCATGAATCAAATACATCTGACTGACGATTGAAGTTTGTTTTTGACAGTGATTTGTTTGGATGTATCAGCATGTTTATATACACAACCGCTAACAATACATGCGATACAAAGATGTTCTTGCATGTGAATATTTTAAATATCAATTATGATGATGGCAAAGTATGGTATAGATCGCAGCGCATTCAAGAACAAAATATCGACAAAGCTCTCTCTAAGTCGAGCAATATATTATTTCTTATTATAGCACTAACAATACCAGCTACGTTTTTTTTTTCTTTTCCCAAACCATGTTACAAATTCAATTATGGTTTGTAAGGTAGGAAAGGGTTGGAATATAATGTGGTTTGCCTCATTACTCAATGGTTTTTCTCAGGTGTGCCGCGTCTAAAAAGCATACATTGATTTGTCTACTTTCTGCATATCAGTAATGCACCCCTCAATTTTCCTGCGCTCCGATTATGCACGCCGTAGCGCAAGTAAGTAAAATAATCATTTGTAATTCAATGGAACAATCTTAACTCGTTTAGCTGTGCTGGGGGCTGTGTGTGTCTGTGTCGGGGGGGGACAAAGAGCTCAACATTATCTGCTATTGCTCATTATGCATATTTTAAAACAATTTGCAATTCAAGGCCACACAAAGTGGTGGGGAGGGTAGAGGGGGAATTAGCCTTCAGAAGACTGCTGCTAGCCTTGACCTTCGACCACATTCCTCGGGTCGAAACCCTAATTAGGTGCCACCTCAAATATTTTACATTTTTCTGAAACATTAAAAGCCCACATGCAAAGACCATATGGATTGTGATTAAATGGAGATGTTTGTTCCAGGTGTGAGTAAAGATAAAATGTATATAATTTGCTGTCTGAGAAGATGGTAAATTCACCTATCAGGAGGAAAAACTAGGCAGCATCTTCTATTTTCTCAAAAAATACCCAACTTTCTCATTTATTCCGTTCACGAAAAAGTCTCAACTAAAATCTTGGCAAAATATGTCAGAATCAACAGCATGCAAAACATTCTATGCATCCACAATAAAGTCTCTCTAACAGACATATTTACATTGGATATTTGTGTAGATTTTTGTGCTGAGTGGGACAAATATGTTCATTGGCCCTTTGTACCTTTTTAAAAGTAGTTGTAGTATAGTAATGTCCCGACTGCTCGTGCACTCAGTTCCTGCTTAATATTACCTTGGGTGGTGATTTTTAAGTTGTTTTCTCTTTGAATGAATGCACAAGTACAAATATTGTGCATACAGAACAAGATTTTTTTCATTTAAATGCAACAGAATAAAGTGTGTCAATCGATGAACAACCCTATCATCCTCGATAGTGAATGACCTTGAGACCAGTTGCACGTACCATAGTCGAGTTTAAAGGAAATGTGCTTTTCAGCCGAACAAATTCTGTTCTGTCAAGTGCAGGTTTTTTTTTGTATGTGTGAAATATAAGCTAAGATGCTGACTTGCCCTGCAGCAGGTGAAATGGAAAAGTCTCAGGAATCACGTAATTTACACAAAAAGAGACTCGAGGGAGAGTAGAAAGATAGAAAAAAGATTAGTTGAGCCTTTCAGATGAATTCTGGAAAGTGGTGTCAGTTGAAAGCTGAAATTGGCCTCATTGCTCCTTTCGCTTCTTGTATCTGGTGGCTGCTGTGTGAGAATTGAGTTTAACGACATGATGACATAACAGTAGAGCACAAGCACAGGGACGGGCTTCGCAAAGCACGGGGAAAACAGCGATACTCCTGTCAACGGAGATCAGTCCTCTTATAGAGTCGTCATTTCCATGGAGCTCGCGATGGCTCTACAGGAAGAGCGGAGACGGACGAGGGGCAAAGTTGAAAGGTTGAGGCATGCAGCAACAATGCAGAGCAATATTTCTTTTCATGGTGTAGGATTTCAAACTGATATAAATGTTGCATACACTGTAAGTTAAATTATGGACGACAATAGAGGATAGGTTGGAAGGCCACATTAGCTTTGTTAAACATGTACCTATTTGATAAATGCCTTGTTTGAAAAATACCTCATTGAAAGGAGTGTGTGGTCATGTCATGCATTCTGTTCTTTCCAAAACTGTCTTAAGACCAAATCAGTGTCCGCGAGGACACTCAAAGTGCAGTCACTCAGTTACTAAAGCTGTTGAATATGTCCGCATTCTTATAACAGGAAATACTGCTCTCCAAAGCTGTGCAACTCAAAATTGCATTGAAATTGTGTTGCAATTTTAACCCTTTTATGACTAAAATCTGAAACGAAGGCTTTGGTTGTGAGTTAACTTGAAAGAAAATGGCATACACAGGGCTGCCTATTGATCTTTAAACACTGGATGAATTTAACTCTTGAGCCCTTAATGCAACGTTTTATCTACCTTAGATTCAAAGAGAATTTTAATGATGGTCTCACCACACAAATATTAATGGATAGGGGATTCTTCACAACTTTTTCCCACTTGAATTAGGCAACAGAATTACCTGATGTCACTTTTTGTACATGTGAGGACCAGACCATTGATCATGTCCTGTGAAAACAAATCAGAGAGCAGGGTGCTCATTTATTCTCAAAGCTCTCCGTTTCTGTTTTAATAAGTAAGAGAGATAGGTGCTCCAGAGCAGAGAAAGCTAGCTGGTGCACCTTATCAGCAGCAGACTGATTTTGACTGTTCTGACAGTGACACAGGTAATCCATCATGTCATCAGCTCCGTGATGGATGTCCCCGTGTCGCATCTCTGTATGTGAGCACGGGTGGACTATGTAGCAAGTTAGAAGGCAAGTAACACTTAACCCCTGCGAGCCTTCTGCACCAGCTGAGGTCACTACAATAGCTGTCATGCCATGAGTCCCTACCCGTGACAGTAAATCTATATGAACTCCCGCAATCTGCAATCATGACAACTCCACACTGTGCATTCCCATAATCATGATAGGCGTAAAAGAAAAATGCTGCGGTGCTTGCAGCATTATATGCTGGTTAAATGGTTTATTAAACATGTGGCAAGTAGCAGAAGAGGAAAAAATAGTCTCAGATGAAAATGTAACTTTATTTCCTAATTCTGGATTCCCATGGCTGAGAGAAGGGGAAGGGAGAACAGTGAGGGTCAAAACAGAATGACAAGGAGACTGTTTACACCCAGCTCTGGGCCTCGTGAGCACAAACTGTTCATGGACTATGGCAGCAAATCACTGATGATCATCTGCCAAACCTTTTTAATGCAATAGCATCAGCTCCAGGAAACTCAAGTTTTTTGTTTTTTTTTTTTAATCCACACATATTTAATGAATCAACTTGTCTACAAAACCAAAAGACGTTGTTTCTTTCATCATTATGGTGAAAAGCACCTCATGGAGGACATTTTGGTTGAAAACCCGGGGGTCAAGATGTCCGTAAATCTGAAAGACCAACAGAGGGAGTAGCAGGTATACTCAGAACCACACCATCATGACGAGGTTTGTTTGCAGCGTGTCTGCATTTTGCGAGGCTATATACATATTTGTTTCAAGTGAGTCATCTTATTGAGGAGATGTGATCATTCCAAGTGCTGAGATTCACTCCGGCTGCAAAGTTCAGAATATACCCTGCAGCGGAGAGGCATGATTGGCTGAAAGCCTCCCAGGAAAAGAAGAATGGAATTATTCAGGGCATTATCCCACACCTCATGCTTCTGATTATGGGTGATTTTGTGGTTCTTTATGGCAGTGAGTTGAGGTGTCAAAAAGAGTATTGTGAGAAAAAAATGATACAAAGACTGATCAATGGCTGATTTATTATTGTACACTTGACAGAAAAAGCACGTATGACCCCTCTGAACTGCCGGAGGACTTGACGGCACAAGTACTTTTTTTACAAGTACTTTCACTCAGCAAGTACTGGAGGAAGGGATACGAACACATAACCCCACCATGAGCTGGGCTTTCTACAGACTCAGAAGGTTTAAGCGAGTGGATGCAAGAGTGCTTACAGTTCCTTTACCGCTCAGAGGCATATTTGAGCCTAAATTTAAAGCAATCGCTAGGTTTCCTTGAGCCTGAGTAGCTTCACTGGCATGCATATCAGGACACAAGCTAGCGGTCAACGTGAAAATATAATTGATATTAAAAAAAAAACAAAAAAACTTATAATTAGTCTTTTTTTTATTCTGTTACCCAAGCTGCAAAAACACAAACACAGTAGCATGTTGGCCTGGGAGTATGAATGATGCCTGAATATCTCTGCGAAGAAGATTGACAGAGGTTTTGAACCAGGGGGATATACAGGAATCCAGCTTAAAGACTGGATGTTCATGCTGATCATGGTTGAAGAAATAATTTCTTCAGCTGTCCAATTCAGCAGAGGACTTTATCATTCACTGGCAGCCCACAAGTTAGTGCTTCATACAAGATTGGGAAAAAAGTTAAGAGGCTAATGTTATGACTTGAAAATCACAACAAAGAAAACCAGCAACGAGAACTTTATTATTCACTGATCAAAAAAAAAAGAAAAAAAACTTCTATGAATAATCCACTGTTTAATCTTATAATAACACTTTAATGCCACTATGTAACTCTGTTGCCAAAACAAAAACTCTGCTACTAGTGACCAAAATCACAGCATTTATATAGAATAGGAACATTCTGGTAAGATCTACAGGATTCCTGGGTGATCCCACCCCCTCCAGGCAAGAAGAAGCCAGAAACCCCTAGAAAGCACTAGTCTATTTCATCACAAAGAAGTGGTATTGCATCTGATCACGTTTTGCTACCAACACACCACCAGAGGGTGCTGATGAACAAAATAAATAGCTGACCAGCAAGGCAGCAAAAACAGCACGTAACAAATCTCCATTTACAAATGATATATAATGCTGTACATAAAATACTCATACATATCACTAACAATAAAAAAAAACACAACTGTGAAAACACTGGTGACCCGTGTAAGTGGACCTCATTTTGTACAGATCTGAACGACGTGGCCAACTAACTACCTCAGTAATTGTTCTTTTCTCATTTCACACTACTCCGCTCCTCCCTTCCTCTCAAGGCATCTCATTTCCCTGTCCTCCTCACCATTCCTCCTTTCTCCCACACCTGTTCTTTGTCAAAAGTCTCCACTCATCGTCGACTCACTGAATGCCTAATCTCTCTCACTGTTTACACCTTCGTACTGCACAGATGCGACTGAAGTCTCACCCAAGTTGGAAGGACAGATAAATGCCGGAACCTGGGCCATCTTAAAGAAAACAACCTCTTTCACCCTGTCTCACTCATTATTCTAGATCACTACCTACATATTAAGCTGAAATGTCAAAAAGCAGCACTTCATGCCGCCATGTAAAGAAATTGAGGAACTGATGAAAAAAGTCAATGACATTTATGGTTCTGCAAGAAGTTAAAAAGCCATTTCTAAAGCTCTGGAACTCCAGTGAACCATGAATGGAGCCATTATCTACAAATGTAGAAAACTTGGAACAGTGGTTGAACTTTCCCAGGAGTATACGCCCAACCAAAATTCATTCAAGAGGGCTTCGAAGACATCCAGGAGGTCAGAAAGGAACCCAAACAAGCATCTAAAGTACTGCAGGCCTCAGTTGCCTAATTAAGATCACTTTCACAATTCTGCAAAAGGAAGGAATTCCTTCTGAATGGATCAAAAGAAACAAAACGGAGGTTTTGGAGTGGCCAAGTCAAAGTCCTGTTATGAAGCCAATGGAGGTGTGGCATTACCTTAAACAGGCAGTTCGTGCTCAAAAGCCCTCCTATATGTGGCTGATATAAAACAATTCTGCAAAAAAGAGAGGACCAAAATTCCTCCACAGCAATGTGAAGGACTCATTGCCAGTCATTCAGACGTTTGATTGCAGTTGTTTTCGCCAAGGGTAGCACAACCAGTAATTAGTTTAAGGGGGCCAATTATTTTTCAATGGATCATATGGTTTTGAATAACTCCACCTTCAATAAATGAATTGATCATCTTAAAGCTTTACTTTGAGTTTACTCAGGTTGTCTTTGTCTTAGTTGCATGATCTGAAACATTTAAATATGAATAATAAATAAAACCAAAGAAATCTAGAGAGGGCATATACTTTCTTACAGCACTGCAGGTGAGCAATTATTTTGGTATAATGATTGCTATTTGATTGTTTCCTGCTTATATATACTTGTCTTTACATGTACAAGTTTAGCCATTGGAATTTGATCCCACTCTTTTTAAATACAGGTTTCCAGCTGCTGGAAAGTTTTGGGTCTCTTTTGACGGACTTTTCGTTTAATTATGCGTTAATAATGGTCTTAATCGGTGAAAGATCAGGACTGCAGGCAGGCCAGTTCAGCACACAAACTTTACTCTGAAGCCAAGCTGTTGTAATAGCTGCAGTGGTTTTGCTCTTCTGAAAATACACAAGGCCTTCCCTGGAATAGATGTCGTCTGGACGGGAGCATATGTTGCTCTAAAACCTTTATATACCTCTCAACATTCATGGTTCTTTCTAAAACATGCAAGTGTTCCAAACCATATGCACTAATGCATCCCCATACCATCAGAGATGCTGGCTTTTGAACTGAACGCTGATAACAGGAGGGGTGGTCTTTCTCCTCTTTAACCCGGAGGACACGACGCCCATGATTTCCAACAAGAATGTCAAATTTGGACTTGTCTGACCACAGGACACTTTTTTACAGTCCATTTTAAATGAGCCTAGGCCCGCAGAACACGGCGGCACTTCTGCTCAATAATGGCTTCCTTTTTGCTTGATGGAGTTTTAGGTGGCATCTGTGGATGGCACGGCAGACTGTGTTGACAGACAGTGGTTTCTTGAAGTATTCCTGGGCCCATTTAGTAATGTCAATGACAGAATCATGCCGGTGAGTGATGCAGTGGCGTCTTAGGGCCCGAAGATCACAGGCATCCAGTGATGGTCTTCGGCCTTGTCCCTTACGTACAGGGATTCTTCCAGTTTTTCTGAATCTTTTGATGATGTTATGCACTGTCAATGATGAGACCTTCAAAGCCTTTGCAATTTGACGTTGAGGAACATTGTTTTTAAAGTATTCCACAATTTTTTTACGCAAGCCTTCTCAGGTGGGAGAGCCTCTGGCCATCTTTCCTTCTGAGAGACTCAGCCTGTCTAAGACATCCCTTTTATAGCCAATCATGTGACACACCTGATGCCAGTTAACTTAATTACTTGGTAAAAGTTCTTTCAGCTGTTTCTCTTACAAATTAATTTCTTTTTAAGCCCTTTTTTGCCTGTGTCCGTACTTTTTTTGAGACCTGTTGCAGCCAGGAAATTTGAAATAGGATCATTTTGTGCATAAAAATGTAAAATGTGTCAGTTTCAACATTTGAAATGTTCTCTCATAAATAACATTTTGGCCCATGTGATCTGAAAGTCATTGCTTTTTGATTTTATTCACAATTTACACTTTGTCCCAACTATTTCGGAATTAGGGTTGTTATTGAAAATATTACAAAGACAACATATAAGATGTGGAAACTGAGAAATGTTATTGTTTTCTGAAAAAAATATGTGCTCATTTTGAATTTGATAACAGCAACACATCTAAAAAAAAAGATGGAAAAGGGGCATGATTACCAGGGTGTTGAATCATCTCTTCTTTTAAGAGACATCCTGTAAATGTGTGGGAATGGAGAAGTCTGTCTGCCATGGTTTTGCGACCAAAACATTTCCCCATTCTTGCCTGATGTAGGATTTCAGCTGCTCAACACTTTGTGGCCCTCTCTGTCATATTTAGCATTTCGTAATTTGCCAAATATTTTCAGCGGGTGACAGGTCTGGATTGCAGGCAGGCAGGTCTTACTCCCAAACTTACTGCAGAGGCAATGTGTTGTAATTCTTGAATAATGTGGTGTTTGACATTATCTTGCAGAAATAAATAAGGCCTTCCCTAAAAAAAATCTGGACAATAGTATATGTTGCTCCAAAACCTATGTTTATTGTTTTGCATTAATGTTGTCTTCACAAATGGCCAGGTACCCATGCCATGTGCACTAATGCACCCCCATACTGTCATGGATGCTGGCTACTGAACTGTGCGCTGATGAAAAGGGGAATGGTCCCACTCCTCGGTCTCACTCCACCTCAGCCTGGACGCCACGGTGTCCATGATTTCCTAAAATGATTTCACGTTTTGATTGATCAGACCACAGGACAGTTTCCTACTTTGCCTCCATCTGTCTAAAATGAGCGCGGGCCCACTGAGGGTGGCAGCATTTCTGGATCTTGTGTATATATGGTTAAATCTTCACATGGCAGAGCTTTAACTTGCATTTGTAGATACTGCGACAAATTGTGAACTCAGTCAGTGGTTTACAGAAATGTTCCTGAGCCCACGCAGTGATTTCCACAACAGAATCCTGTCTGTTTTGATGCAGTCTTCTGCCCTGTCCTTCGCATACGGGGATTTCTCCGGATTCTCAGAATCTTTTAATGAAGATGAAATCCCAAAATTATTAGAAATTTTATGTTGAGAAACATTGTTTAAGGCTCTGTTTCCGTTCCTGTTGGCGTTCCCACTTTGTTTCCAGAGCGTAACTCCTAAACCGTTTGCATGATCCTAATGAAACATTGCATACTTATCACTCAGGTCCTGAAGTGGTGCCTTGAGTATGTGCTAGTCTGTTTGTCCGTCCATCCGTCCGTCCAGATGTGATCCATTTCTGTCTGGAGCATAAGTCCTAAACAGTTTGCATGACCTTAACGAAACTCTGCCCATCTGTCTGTCCACCTGTCCGCTGTGTTAGGCGGGGAAGGGGGCCAGGGGGGAGACGTACATTTTTACGATTGAAAACACATTCTAGTTTTTAAATTGGTACACAATTCGCCCATCACAGTCTTTCACAAAGTGGTGAAGCCCTCGCCTTCTTTACTTCTGAAAGACTTTTTGTACCCAATCATGTCACTGACCTGTTGCCAGTCAACCTAATTACCAGTGAGATGTTCTACCAGGTGTATTTTGTAGCATCATACAAATTTTAGTCTTTTATTGCCCCTGCTAACTTTTTTTGAACAAGTCAAATTGAGTGGATATTTTTGAAAGACCAATGTAATTTCTGTTTCAACATTTGATATGTCGTCTTTGTACTATTTTTGATGAAATGTGGGGTTCAAGTGATTTGAGGATCATTGCACTCTATTTTTTTATCTACATTTCACATAGCATCCCAACTGTTTTGGAAATAGGATTGAACAGTAACATCACATATACCATTTTATGACAGTCTTATGTCAGATGATTCTGGTGAAGTATTACCACCCATGTGAACGTACCTAAAATGTGCAATGTAAAACACTCATATTCCATACTTGGAGTCATCTGTTAAATGACTTCAACAATCTGCTTACAATCTAGAAGAGTGATCTAGCCATTCATCTCAGAGGCTCTCAAACAAAACATTAGCAGTAATCTACCACAGAGGCATTAATAATCACAGAGATGTGCATATTTGCATTCCGTTAAACTTTATATAGTCTCTCCTGCTTAACTGAATCAACATATAGGTTTCAAGTGAAGAAAAAGTAGCGTTATCTGCTCTAAAAAATAATCCTTCATAGAGGCATCTGAGGTGATAAAAATCAATGGTCTGAATAGAAAATTGCCTTGGTGGGCTCACTACTGTTGGGAGGATAAGCGGAAAGATTGAATGCGGGGCCGTTTCATGTGTTTGTGTATTTATTTATTTCTCTGTTTATATTTTATTTATTTCCCACATTTACTTTGGTTTTTCCTTATTTTACAGGAGAGCGTACTAAGCACTCCATTTCAAGGGTTGTACGGCAAAATCCTGCTGCCTTTTGGGTGTTGAAATGCCCCCATGCGAAAAGCATAAGACTGTGAGGCCCTAGCTGGTACTTGACCCTCATGTCTGCAGTAGCAGTGAATGAGCAAAGAAGAAGCTATTTGAAAATATGGAAGAGAGAAGCGATAGAGGAGCTGTAAATACAAATGAGCGAGGGAATTGCATTATTTCTGTTGTGAAGCCTCATTTGCCTTTACAATGCTGTTCTGTCTCTTTAAATGCCAGCAGAGCAAATGCTGTTCTAAAACAAAACTAAACAAATCACCCAAACTACAAACAGAATATAAAAAGGAATAATTACTGCTGTGTTTAATTATTTAAAAGGCTTGCATATTCAGAATTCTCATTCAGCGTGTAATTCAAGAAGAATTGTGACAACAAAATGTGCATAAAGTGAATTACATATACAAAACTGTGCCGCAAATGAACAATCTTCTATGCATTTTATGGTACTGTAGTTTTTTTGGGTTCTCTTTCTTGTATTGACATGTAATAATACATAAAATGCTTCAAAGGTGTAACAGACAAATTGATTTTCCAGCTCTGCAGGTGCCTTTGGTGAACTACGTGTTTTGAAACTGTATTTCACATTAAATGTTGTTTCTGTTTCACGACACCAAATTTTGTCGTGCTGAAGCACTGTTTGTTGTGTCAACTGTAGAACAAAAAGAGTTTATTCCCTCGTGCCTCTGAGATTCTTGTGTCTGGTTCCTACTGATATTATTTAGATGTTCGCTGCACAACGAGAGCACAACATCAGTCTGTCATACTTTTCGCCACAAACTTGTCCTTCTTTTTTTTTCTCAGCTCACTCCTGAGTCATGGATGTGTACAGATGTGTCTGCAGGCAGAGGTTCTGAGTCGCGTGCCACACTGTGGTGACCTGTCATTTCATTCGGATTTATTTTCCTCCACTTTTTAACCTTCGCTGTTTACTGAAGTAATGAACATCATTAAAGTTTATGAGTTATTGCAGAATATGCGGGCTACCACCACGAAAGGCAGACCTCCCGCTTCAGTGTGTGCTGCTATCATAGACTAATTAGGTCTGAGAACAGATAGAAATCAAATAACCTCCCAACAAGATTAAGGTCTTCATTTTAATGCTGGAACAACTCTCTGAGTGGATAAAGCCAAAAGTGGTTGTAATTGTTAGTCCAAGGGAAGGGAACTTAAACATGCAGCTACGAACAAACAGTTACTATCTGAGCAGGAGGGTAAAATAACATGTTTTAGTGATACTGGTCCCTGGGAAATGAGTTCTAAAGATTGTTTTTGTTCATAAATGTGAATGTCAGCAGTGAGGATAGAGTAGAGCAAAGTGGCAACAGTTTTATTAGCTAAGTGTTGATGTATATGCAGTGAAATAAATGATGTTACTGTCCCCACGTATTAGCTATTGCGTTAGTGCAGTCTTTCACAAATCAGACAGAGAGCAATGGAATGTACATCCAGCCAAGGTATCATTGTCATTTCATTTAGTTTTCGGAATAAATTTCCAAAATTGAACTCCAGACAGGAGTTAAGGATTCTTTCAAATTCTGGCACCCATGCAACTTTGTTTATCCATCCATCCATCCATCCATTATCTAAACGGCCTCTTCCTGGAATGCGCCCCGGACACCTTCCCAATCCAGTGCAGAGCTCACACACCATTCACTCACATCTACAGGCAATTTAGAGTTTTCAATCAAACTTGAACCCATTTTTTTACGCAGTAGGAGGAAACCTACTCAAACAACTGGAGAATATGCAAACACCAGACCAAAGAACCCCCTCTGAACTCCTGAACCCTTTGTCTTTAATACGTTCTCAGAATGTAGAATGAATCCATAAACTGAGCAATGTGAGAAGTCTCAAAACAATTTTCCAGTTAATTCAACTGAATTGACCTGAATGTGATATCAGGATACCATATGCAGGGGAACATACTGGTTGTGTTTGGAATCGCCGTGAACTAACCACTCCGACACTGACTGTGGCCAACACTGACGAGTAGTGGATGCCTAAATTGCATTCTCAGCGAGCCAAATTTTATAGTATAAAGTCAGTTGCTGTCTTTTTGGTGAAGTATGACTAATGCAACATGGTCAATGGTTGCAACAAGACCCAGGTGATCTTAGTAGTTTAGTGGTCATATGACTGTTTAGAACAAGATATGGATACAGTCACATACTGGCTTATAAACTGTACATAACTATGAGGAGTAGCATATGGTATTTAGTGTGTACTGATACAGTATGTAGCTAATAAGTATGCATTTCAAACACAGATAATGAATACGATTACTGGCAGATTAATGGTCCAGTGTGTGTTGTGATGTCCGTGTCTCACCTCGGCAAGACTAGTCACCCATGACCGCAATATTTTTAAGCTCTGTGAAGACAAGCTAGAAGAGTCACATTTTTGTGTTTAGGCAACCAATCCCTACTTCATTGAGTTTAAAATTTGCCTTTTAAATGAAGTTATGCACTTCCAGGTGGCTCACAGCAAAGACGTTTTTCTGGGAGCCCAGTAGCTGGGTTCAAATCCCAACCAAGGCCTTACCGGTTATGGCCAGGAAGGAGCTCAATAATTATTCCAGGCTCAGCAGGGATAATGGAGGTTAAGCTGGTTAAATATATTAATTTCATCACTCTCTAGTGGTCACTCCCGGTCAGCCAGGTGTTTGCAGCTGCTTGGGCTGAATGTACACTGGCTGCATAGTGTTACAATGTAATGTGATTGTCACCCACACTGTGTAAAGAAGTTAGGACATTAGTTAGAGGAATTGCTTGTCACTGCCTCCTCTGCCTGAGTCGATGGGGGCAGGTCGCTGTGGTGATGCAAATAAAAGTTAAGCTGAGTTAAAGGAGGGGGAAAAATAAATAATCCAGCCATCTATTATCTAGCTGGTAATTCAGCTCAGGGTCCAGCAAGCAGAGTAGCCCAACATGTCCATTACCCAACCACTTCCGGCATTTCTTCCTGTGGGACTCCTTGGTGTTCCCAGGCCAACAGGGAGACATAGTCTCTCCTTGGTCTGCCTCTTGGTTTCTTCTGGGTGAACATGGTATAGAAAATCACCGCAGGAAAGTGCTCAATGAATGTGCTTACCAAGTACCCAAACTACCTCAACTGACTCCTCTCAGTACGAAGGAGCAGTGACTGTACTCTGAGGTTCTCCCGGATGACTGAGTTCCTCACCCGGTCCAGGTCAATAAACCCAACCACCCCATGCAGGAAGCCCATTTTGTCCAGCATTATTCACAATCTCACCCTTTCAGTCACTACCCATTGCTTGTGACCATATCTGAAGGTTGGGGCAAAGGCCAACTGGAATCTGTTATGGCCGAAGGTGTTGGGAGGCAAAATGCAACAGCGGGAGAAAGCGAGACTAGCCAGGACCCAAAACACCCACAGGGAGATGTATAAACGAGGCAACAGAAACAGCTCTCATGCTTCCAAAAAGGACGCCCAACAATCCGAACCCGGAAGCAAAGCGAGAGAGGAAAAACAAGCAAGGAGAGCAATAAGGAAATATCTCGAGAACCGACAAAGTCAAAGTTCCTAAATTGGTGTGACACCAAAGAAAGAGAGGGAAGGAATCAAAAAGGAAATTTCCATAAAGAAATATAAATCGCAAAAATGCTTTAGTCTCAAATCCGTTACTAGAGATATCTTCTGGCTGTATTGAAAACTGAAATCAGACACTCCAGCAAAGGAGGCGTTTGTACATCCAACTTATATAGACTTAGAGGAACGCGCCGCCCACACCAGATAAATCCGGTTGGGAAAAGAAGCCGATAGAGAAGGAATTCGATATCATCCCGGGAGGAGAGACACAAAGAGAAGTCCTTCACACGCGCACACCACCTAAACCATGACAGAAAATTATTCAAATATTTTGTCTCCCGATTATTTGCTTCAGAATCAGGCATGAAAGTGCAATAAAACTGCATTTAATTCTTGTTCACTAACTTCAGTGATTTCACATTACCATCGATGATGTATCCGTCAGCACCCATGAGATGAACTGCCGCTATATGAAGGGTTTTGGGGCAAAATGACACAAATCCCAAAATGCTCTTTTAAGATAAATTGAATTTGGTCCCCATTTGCTCAGATAATCATTATTTCAACTAAAGTGTTGAAAAATAATTATTTTCCAGCAATGCAAAATTGCAGATGGTAAGTTGGAAAAATATGATGCCCAATGGTCCATAATACTTCAACCAAAGAGTGAAAATTATTTTTTGCCAAGATGCTAGTTAAAAGAGCTGCTCACGCTGAGACAATGGCAGGTGGATCGCTAATTTCAGATACACATGGAAGCCTCGACTAGATTTTAAATATTCATCAAAATGCACTTCGAATACAAAGTAAAATCCACCATAGCCGTTCAGTGAGATGGTTCCTCACTGCGTATCAGCTAATATTACTGGAAGTTTAACATCATTTTGAAAGAAAGCAGTGACCTACTGAGAAAGTACATGAGTAAATGTGTAGCAATACACCATTTATTACAGTTTCCCCTCAGGCGAATACCTTCCCCTTAAGCTTGAGCACGGGAACATTCTGTTTCATTACCTTGTGAGATAAATCGAGAAAAAAAGGCCTCTTCAGTACCGAGGGAATTAAAATATTCAGGCTTGTCATATCACTGTCTAGGCTCGGTTTCATGTGGGGCACGTAATTATAATAGCACCTTAAATTGAGCCGAGAAGAAAGATGGGTTGAAGTGCAAATTAATTTCAGATTACCACAACAAAGGCAATCAAATCTCAACAAGCTTTCCTGCAAAATGCCTTCAGAAAGGGGCCCAGGGTATGTCCCCAGCTCCTCGATTTGACAAAAAACAAAGACCTTTCTGCTTAAATGAAACTAATGATCTAAAGGAGTGAACATACCTACCTGCCACATATATAGCGCTAAATACTCCTCACCTCTAGCCCCTCTTTTAAAAGTCAGGCTCATTAACAGTCCTGTCAGCTGGGACAGCCGGGAACAGCTTCATTAAAGCAGCAGCCTTAGACCATCACTGCACGACTCACTGAGCACGTCCACCGGACAAGTCACTCAGGGTTAGCAGAGTATAGGCCCTCATGAAGAAGACAACAGTATTATTATTATTATTATTATTGACAGAAAAAATGAATATCTTTCAGAGCTTACGATCCTCCTCCTGGTATTTTTTCAGGCAATGGACAATAAGAAACTGTCTAATAATGCCTGTTGGTTCTTTCTTCCCTAAGGTGATCTCCAACCCCTGTATTATAACTCTAGCAGGACTAGCGAAGCTCTGTCCTGTGGATCAGCTCTATGAATGTCATCCCCCACATAGTTTCAAGGTATTTAACCACTTTGGAATAGTTCCCAATGCACACATTACCACAGGTATAAGTTTTATCCTAACACCCCACATTTTTCTGAATTCTCAGGCCACATCTTGGCATTTTGGGCTTTTTTTTTTTTTTTTTAAATCTTCCTCAGCTTTCACTCCAGCATCTTGGAGAATAGCAACATTAATAATATTACAAGACTTGGCTTCTTTATCAATGGCCTCAAGATCAGGTCTTATAACCTGAATCTCACTGTCAGTACATATACTAAATTATTATTAGCAGCACATAATATTATTATTATTATTATTATTATTAGTAGTAGTAGTAGTCGTAATTCCCAGTAAGCAAATGAAAGGTGAGTGAAGGCATGATGTGGGGCAGTACTTAACCCCTTTCAGAAGAAATAGACGCTGACCTCTGTAAATTCCAAAATTTTATTCCAAAATAATTCTGCAGTTGAATTTCCAAATGTCTTACTTCACTGGATTAATTTTCCACTATCTCTATGACACTAATATTGAGTTATCAAGCCTAAATTGGCTCATGCGTAACAGGAAAAATTGACATTATTTGTATTCTGCACAAAGGGGTTAATGGTAGACAGAATTTGTTTCTTTTCTTGAACTGTGTAAATTTTTGGGGCGTACACAGAATCAGCACACTTTATTCTGTCGTGAACAGTGAGATCACACCCAGATGCTTTATTTTTAAGGGTCAAATACATGTCTTTGGCCTCGAGTCTGGCTGCCCTATCTGAACGTAGGCCCTCTTTTCTTGCAGACCCTTCCCAGACTGTGAATACGACCTTACATAAATGGACTCACCTCCCAAATAATTCACCTATCCATCAGCATGGCTTCTAAGAAGGCAAACATCTCCTTCTTCTCTCCAGTGGGAGACCTGTTGTGCTCGGGCGGGGATAGACTGCGGAAAAAAGTCGAGCCTCATTACCTCCTCATTACCTTTTGCAAACTGAAAGCCTTTTTTTTTATTAATCGCAAGAATGAAAGGCCTGAGAATCTCAATGAGAGCCCTCCTTTTAGTGCGTACACTTCCAAGCACACAGGTCTGCTTCTTTGGGGAGCTATAAGTTCTATTTTCACTTGAGTAACACAATGTTCCAATCATTAAAGTACGATTTTAAAGTGGATTTGTCGTTGGCCATCCGGCTCTGAGCCGATTTCCTGCCTTTACCTCGAGAGGCAAGTTTTATAAACCTGTCATGTTTTATTACCATGATGGAATACATAATCTTTTGAAGTTATTTTACAGTTTCTCTTTTTATATCTGTTTATTTTTTCATAATGCGCATTTTTCTCTCAGAGGTCTCTCTCATCTGCATTTCGTTGCCTTAGGGGGTCTGAGTGTGCGAATGTGAGAATGAGCCTGAACGACCATGCTAGTGAGTGTGGTGAAAGCCTGTGCATAGGGTTTAAGTGTGTGTGTGTGTGTGTGTGTGTGTGTGTGGTGCATGCCAGAGTTATTGAGCTGTGGTTAAGTGAGTGAGCATGTGTGTGTATACGTGCAGTAGCCTGCGGTCTAAGGAAGTCCTGTCTTTCGTAGATGTCAGTGTGTATGTGCGCGCATTGGCCTCACCTTGAGGTAAGTCCTGTCTTTAGTACACCTAAGTGGTTAGAAAGACTCACAACTCCACAAGTACTGTCCAGTTCATAAATATTTGGACACGGGCAATTTTTATTGTCGCAGTCTTGCGCTGCCTGATGTAGCTTACATCAAAAAATGTGGATAAACTTGAAGTGCAGACTTTCCGCTTTAATTTGATGTTGACTGAACTTTTGTGAACGCCTTTTGTGCATTGTCCTTTCTTTTTTAAAAAGTAATTGTTGGACTATTGGTTTTATGCTGTTCTATTGCGTAATGAGTTATCCCTTTATCAGTCCCTTCACAAGTGAACAGATTAAGGGCCGAGAGTGTGGCGTTTGTGCTTGCAATATGCTGCTGTGAGCTCTTAGCATTAAGTCCAAAGAGCTGTCATTGATAGTGAAGCTAGATAGCCTGAAAAAGAAAAGCCTTCAGAGAAATAGCAACAACATTTGCTGGGATGAAATGAACTATTCAAACACAATTTTAAAAATCAAGAATGTACTGGTGAATACAGGAACACCGAAAGGGTCAGAGGAACGTGCATAACTCAGATTCAGCCAGACGCTCCAAAAATCATTGGATGGCGCTTTAGAGTGCAGGCGGACAATGACCCAAAGCATACTGAGAAAGTGTTTTCAAGGAAAAGAAGTGGAATGCCATACAATGTACAAGTCAATCAACTGACTGAATTCAGCATGCATTTCACTCACTGAAGGCAAAACTGAAAGTAAATAACCGAGAACAAAGACTCCTGACAGAGGGTCACATGGCAGGAAACCCTGTGTCTGCAGTGCTGCCTACATATCAGTTCTAGCCTTAAGGCAGATATGAACATAACTTCAGAATAAATTATGATTACACTAGTTTGTCCCATTCTTTCTGAGCCCATACGTTAGGGGGGCAATGTATAAAAAGTTGTAATAGTTCCAAAAGCATTTTTAGCAGAACCATAAAATTAAACATGAAAGTTTTAAAAGTACTTTTAGCACATCTTAATTATTTCAAGATAAATATTTTCACTTATTTATTATTTTTTGAACCCAATGTGATAGCGTGCATACCCAAAATAATGAAAATGTTGTCTCCGTAGATTTATGGTCGAAAACAACCACATCACCACTACAGTACTGTATGAATAGTTACCTTATCTCTGTAAGCATATTGAAAAGCCACACTTTCAGATTTGGACATAACTGGTATTTTTTGTTCAAGAAAGCTGAATGTCTGAATATTTAGACCAGCTGACATATGAGAAGCAGTAAAACCAGACATTTTTGAGTAGCTCTATTCAATCAGCCAAAGTAGACGACCACAGCACTTATTCATATCGTAAATCAGAATGCTGATCCTTTTCAGGGTCAGGTAAAATTTTTTTAAATTATTTACGGTAACATATTAGCTTTCTCAAACGGCTCATGATGTCATGGCATAAAGGCTTGAAAATAATGTTTATATAAGGAGTATGTGTACACGAGCAGCCATTGTAAATGTGATACGGTTACCGTATATTTTCCTTAGTAACGCTTTACTTGAAGGTGTCGTCATAAGAGTGACGTAACACTGTCATAACTGTTACATGACACGGTCATGAACATGTCATGAACATTATGTCAATGTCATAAATGTTTATGACCCAAGACAACCCAAACAATGTCAACTTCTCATTATAAAAACCGAATGACACCTAACGACAACAGTCATAAACGTTCATGACATTGACATATTGTTCATGATACGTTCATGACTGTGTCCTGTAACGGTTATGACTGTGTCATGTCACTCTTATGATGATGCCTTCAAGTAAAGTGTTACCTTTTTCCTTTAATATATCACAATGACTAGGTTTAAAAATTAATATTTCTACTTTTAGGCCAAGTTGTGATGAATCTCCTTGATACTTGTGGACAACTTAAAAACAAAGCATAAGGTCGAAGTTAAATAACATCCATGTGCTTTTTTTTTTTTTTTTTAACCAGAAGTGTGTTTTTTTAATGATAATGACCAGCATTTCACTGTGTGTGAAAAAATTAATGAATTAAGCTATAATGAATTGGTTTCTTGTGAAGCTTCATCCTTTCTGTTCGCATATTAATAGAACTGAATATTCCGGGGATGTTGAAAGATCAGTGAATATTAATAAAAACGCTGGTGCTGGCCGGCGGAAAAATATTCTGATGGGGAAAGTGTAAATATATGGTAATAACTTGGTTTAAAAATGTTGTACATCTAATTTTAGGCCTAGCACTTGAAATAAAAAAGTAAATTTGAAAGGTGAGGGATTCTGGGTCTTTTTTTTTAGGCTTCTTCCCATTTCAAAAGGAGAGAGGCCCAGAAAAGGACCGCTCTTCGGCCGAAACATGGCTGCTGAGTGGCGCCTGTGCCTTTGAATCTATCGCACTGCTCTTAATTCAGGGTCTTCGGGAGGACTGAAACAGGATTACCTTCTCACAATTCAAGCAATCATTCAGTTTGGACTCTAATCTTTCATGTGTCAAAGGTTAATCAAACCATCCCAATGCAACTGCTCCTCAGGCCAATATGCTGGCTGTACAGTCTCCCATTCAGCTGACTCTAAAGGCCCCACCACTGCTTTTCTTGTTCTGCAAATCATTTGTCATCATTAGTATCACTGCCTGCCAGCATGGACACCATGATCAGCTCTGCCACGACAGCCAACATTTCCAGCAGCGTCATCATTTCTGCAATATAAGTTTTGATGGAGAGGAAAATGCACATTCAAACAGAAAACAGTGATTCCTAAATTTCGCTTTACAATTTTATCATCGCAGACCGCATGAAGACAAGATAATTGACGTTTGGTCTGGTCAACTTCACTTTGTTTGTGAATATATATTCATTTCTTCCATTCAAGCCTGCAATGCACTCCAAAAAAGTTGGGATGCCGCAGTTTAGGGCTGTTTATGAAGTAAAAAGTTTGAATAATGAAGTTATTTAAAAAAACTGATGTAAGCAAGTAATTGTAATTTTGATACAATTCAAAAGCAGCACCCAAGAAACAACGAAAAAAATAGGTTGAGGATTACTATTTCACCCACATCTGAGAAAATCATTGAAACGTTTGAAACAGTGTTCCTCAAAGAAAAATTTAAAGGATTAGGATATTTCCCCCCTCGACAGTATGCATAAAGTATATTGAAAAGATTTAAAGAAGTTGGAGAAATTTCCCCATGTAAAAGCCAAGGTCACAAGTCTATGGAAAACAGCTGTGGTTTTGAATCAAAAAGCCTCGCTCTGTTATGGTATGGGTGTCATGGTTTAGACCCGCCGGTTAAAGGCAACAAGCCGGCGGGCACAGGGACCATGTACCCAAGAAAGGAGGGACCCAAGAGCACAACAATGGGGTAGTGTCACTGTCCTTAGCAAGGTTAACTTGCGCTTCTGTGAACGCTCTTTTAAGCAATTTATGCTGCCTTCACAACAATATCCTCTGCAGGGATGGCCATTTATATTTCAATAATAATCATAATTTATTATTCAATAATAATAATTTCAATGCGAAACCACATTCTACACACAGCCAAAAGGATTGGCTGTGGAAGAAGAGGATGCGAGGGCTGGACAGGCACCAACAGTCCCAACTTGTCTCCAATTGAGAACATGTGGTGTATGTTGAAATGCAAAATGCAGCAATGATAACCCTACACTGCACACACCATAAGAATTTTTTTTGCAGGAGGAATGGGACAAAATTACACCTGAAACAGTAAGTGTTTAGGGATCAAAGACACCAAATAAGTGCAGGGGTGTGGCCAAGGAGTGGCCTAGGGTGGCACGGGCCACCCCTGGAATCTGATTGTCCACCCCAGGTGCCACCCCTTTATCCTAAACTATAATTTGCTATCTCTCCATTCAGAGTCGGCACTGAGTTTCAACTGTAAACCGCATTATCGTTTACATGTCGAATTCAGACTTACACCTGAGAGGCAGTAATTTGTGTCCTACCAGCCAAAAACCCAGAGAGAAGTAGAAGTTTCAATTAAGAGGATTAATTAAACGAAAGTAGGTTGCTGAGAACTCTCCGCGGTTTGTGGCCACGAACTTGCGATTCCCAAACTACAAAGCTATCAGGGAAGTTTTGACAACTCGGATTGGCTGAAAAACTATGTTTCTCAATAGCATACCTGTCAGTTTTTGGGGAAGGCATGCATGCCCTGGGGAGGTGTAATAATTATGTCATGGTGGCTGGACAGCGCTATACCACAATGTGTGCTATCATTATTCTTTAGACTATATAGCAATCTAACTGACATTAATCGATGAAAATCTTTTAAAATCGTCATCTTATTTCAGTGATATGATTTGGTTTTACCCTAACTTTACTAACTTAGCTTGCTGCAATACGAATTAACTTTGTTGATTTGTTTTTCGGCAGTTTTGTGCGTCCAATCTGTACTTTCAGATTTTTGGCACATTGGCTAGCTACCTACAGCAATCACTCTTGCTGCTTAGTAGCTGGTGAAGTTAGGGCAAAAACTAGATGATATTTACAAAGATTCTCCTTAAATAACGTTAGCTGGCTAGCAAGGTGGTCATATAATCTGAAGAGTAATGTAATATGCGATCGCATACATTACAGTGTAGTGCAGCTGCAATTAGCAATGAAATAATGTCTCAGTCACACCTATCTGCTTGCTCTCCAGTTTACAGAAGCTGTTAATCAAGATTGAAGAAGGTTGTGTGGGTGTGATCACGTGACCAATCAGAGTCATCTAAACTTCTCCCATAGCTGAGGGCTGCCAGATTGCTCACTCGGTTAAGGCACTGCGTTGCAGTGCAGAAGTGACTATCACGTCACGGGTTCGAGCCTCGGTTGTACCAACCGGCAGTGGTCAGCAGCTTTTTCAGAGTAGCGCACAATTGGCCATCACAATACAGGGTATCGGGTTCAAATTGGCAAGGGAAATAAATGAACAGCTTTGTTTTTTGCTCAAGCGCCTCCTGTTGGCCAGATTGGAGCTCGTCCACAAGATTCTAAGTCTGTTCATGTCCGAGTATTCTCCGCCCTCGTTCTGAACTTGCGAAGATTCAACCAATGAGTGTGAACTGTCTTCATTATCCTGAGTTGGCAGCAAGTGGTCGCAAACGAGCATGACTTGTACATACTTCACCAACTGGGCATTCCAGATTTGGATTGGATTGGAGATGCCAAATTTATAAGAAAAAAATAACTTGTGTGGTTTGGTAATAGCAAGTTTGCTTCTGGGCCTTATGTTCTCTGGACTCGCTTTCGCGCTCGTGAAAGATGTTAGTGGACTTTTTGGTTTGCATTCTATGCTGGTGGTTAAGAATGTTTTCATTGTAGTAAGCAAAAAAGAAAAAGCTTCCCCCATATTTTTTTTTATTTTCATGACAATGGGGTGCAGGCCATCATTTTGGCTTGCTAGCAAGCCTGTCGTCATTGTTCGGTTACTGTCAAAGTTACAAATCTTAGCCATGTAAATCTGTCTTGTGTTGCTAACTCTGCAGGCCTGTGTAGATATTGGATGTTGCAAATTAGTCATGCTTACTGTACTTACATACTGACATACTGTACAAATTTAAATTTATAATGCAAAATATAAAGTGACATTCACCATGCGGCTGTAGAGGTATTAAAAGAAATTTTAAAAAATCAGGATTTCTTTATACGTATGAAATCCAAACCAGCAGAGCAGGACAGTCAGTCAGAAAGCGGGAACCAGCTTCACACTGGCAGGGATGTTCAGCAGGAGCCTCCAGGTTCAGTTACATGGGTGTGTGAAATCCTGAGAAGTTAGTTCCAGATTTCTCTTGAGTAAGTACTTATTCAATTGCCTTGGTAATATCAATGATATTGTGGTTAATTGCCACACATTGAAACTAAAGTTGAAACTTATCAATTACTGTATGTGTAGAGGCGCAACAGTCGTTATTTAATTTTAGTCATCTGGGCTGAGTAACACACCACTAACCCTACTTAATAAAAACAGCCTTTTTATATCATTCCATTCACAATTTATGTGTTAATGTGCTTTATATCACATTTGAATGGAGCAACTCAGTCAAGTTGTGATTTGTAATTTATTTTTCAAATCACACGACTTCAAACACAGGAATGAAAGACACTCTCCTGTTGGTAAGTAAAGTACATGTGGATAATGGAGACAAAAATGGTGAAATAGTGCTATTCTGATGTGTATGTTTGCGCTTGTTTGTGTATATTTGTGTGTGTGGCGGCTGGCCGCACGCGCATTTCATGCCACCCCCCTGCTGTAGTCCACCCCAATCAAAACAGTCTGGACACGCCACTGACTCAGTGTTGAGCGCAGTGACAAGAATTGGGAATATTACAAAGTGGCAAATACTGTCCCAACTTTTTTGTGAAATGCGATGCGATAATCAAAATTCAGCTAATTATTTTGAAAAATCAATATAATTCAAGTGGTTAAACATCAAACAAGGTGCTTGTGTATTGTTTTAAATTAAATAAAGTTCAAAGATCACTTACAAATCTCTGCTTTCAGTCTTAATTTTAATTGAACGCACCATCCCAACCTTTTCTCCTCTATGGTAATACAATAATAACTGCCATTATCATTAATACCATCATCACCATCATTATCATGACTTTAATCATGATCACAGCCCCTCTCATCATTGTTATTTCTATCATTACTGTCAACTTTGTCACAGGTGTTGCTGAATTATTAAAATCTTTTGTAAAGCCATATTTTGAATGTTTTTTTTTTGTAGTCATATAAGGAAAAACAAAATCATATATGATTGAAGTTCTTTTGCAATTATTCTGAGAGATAACCCCGTGAATCGGCGTTAACTCTGTGCCTACAGTGTATCCACCATCCAGCCTACAATTAGCGTCCATGAAATAATTACTGCTGATCACTGTGCCTGAATGTAACCAGCACTGGGTTAGAGACAGAGGGAAAGACCACTCTGAAAAACATTTTCTTTCTAATAAAATTCATGCAAACAATACTGTAAAAAAATAAGTTTTCAGGTTCATGTACATCTATGAACTTTTCCTTGCCAGTGATAAACAGCCTTGCGTCTTTACCATATTTATAGTAGTGCCAAGAACTTCTTACTATCTGGGAACAAATGAAGAGGGGCGGTGATTAATGAACTGCCGGCCGAAAGTCAGCTCTGAGATAACAGTCTCACAAATAATAAATGAGAAGTTAAAATTCACTGGGGAGAAAAACAAGTGAGCAGCAATTCCTTCGGAGTAGATAATCTAGCACCCATTGTGAATTAAAGCCTTCGTTGGTATTCAGGCTGGGTAGAGGCCTAACACAGACTTACCATGCTGGGCCTTGTTTGGCTGACTTCTTCCCTTCTGATCAGCGACTGGATAGGGCATAGAAACGGCATTCCCGGCAGTACCGTAAAATAAGAGCCACTGTACTGATATCACCCTGAGCTGAAAGGGTGAGGAAATTGGAATGGCCCAAAGAAATCTTGCAGTAATTAATCATCATATCGTGAGACCCGTCAAACCTTCTCTCTGCTGCTGATATTCCTGTCAATTACACCTCCTAGTCATTTTTTTTTTTTTTTACTCAGTAATAAGTTTTATGCCTTGAACTTCAGTGGTAATTTGAAACCCCCTATATAATTTGCATAAAACAATAACATCATACCTGGAAACCAGCAACAATGCTTTAATTGTGTGAAATAAAATAAAAATAGAAAAATGTACATGGTTGCTATTTTTGCTTTTATGTTGTGATCATTAAGTGGTTAATAATTTATTAGCATGGATAAACAATATATTGATCACTTGTCCTTAGTCCATATGTTTATGCAGTGTTGTGAAAAAGAATGGCAATGCTGCAAAGTGGGAGACACATTACAGTCACAACTTTTTAAAAATATGTTGCAAGGATCAAATTTGTAATAAATTTTTATTTTGAAAAATCAATTAAATTCATGCACTGAAACAACAGATAATGTGTTGTTGCAATGTTTTCAATGTAAATACGGGTTAAAGATAATTTAAAAATCACAGCTTTCAGGTTTAATTTAATTCAGCTTACCATCCCAACATTCCTCTGATTTGGGGTTGTTCTTAATCCCTAAAGAAATCATAGGTGTGCTTTGTAATATTTAATTTTATTTTATTTATTTATATGAAATAAAACTATCAGCATCATCTTCCAGTCCCTTGAAATTCAGGCACACTTACACCTAGGCGGATTGCTATTATAATGGCAGATTTGGGCCCCAATCGGGTTCAGGCTTTGATTCTTTGCCTGAATCCGATTGGGGCCCAAATCATCTGCCAGAGAGCTTGGGTTTAGGAAAAAAAAAATTGTATTTTTCCTGGAGAAACCTGCAGTGAGTGGAAATCCATACAAAGATTTCCAACTAATATTCTTCCATGAGGCATGAAAGTCCACAGATGTTTGAAGAAATCTGAAAACATACCAGTTGAGACCGTTGGACTTTGCAGCGGGACAATAATCAGAGGCACACAAGCAAATCAATATCTGAATGACTCAAAAGAAACAAAACAAAATTTTTGAAGGGGCTTTGTCAAAGTTCTGACTTGAATCCAATTCAGATGCTGTGGCATGACCTCAGACAGACAGTTCACACTTAAAAACTTACTTTGTGGCTGAATTAAAACAATTCTGCCAAAATGAGAGAGGCAAAATTCCTCCACAAAGATATAAAAGACTCATTGTCCACTATCACAAACATTTGATTGCAGCTGTTGCCTCAGAAGGTGGCACAACCAGTCATTTGGCTTCAAGAGGGAAATTAGTTTTTCACATGGGGGATGAAGGTTTCGAATAACTTCAGTAAATGAAATGATCATTTAAAAGCTGCATTTTGTGTTTACGCAAGTTATCGTTGTTTTATATTAAATTTAGTTTGGATGTGACCTGCAAAAAAATAATAGAAATCGGCAAGGGGGCCAATACTTTCTTCACAGCGCTGCATATAAACATAACTGAAAACGCAGTCAAGCCAAGCCCTCCACTGCATCCTCTGTGTGCACTGACCCAGTTGAGCGGAGTCCCCAGGAGATTCACTCAGTGTAATTACAGCTAACAGCTCTGGTGCAAATCTTTCACTCTCCCCATCCAGCACCTCCGGAGACCAGCCCCAACACACCGGCGCGACCCCGACTGCCGCAGATGTGGGGAAAATATCACCCACTTTACCAGAAGGCAGCAGCAAACTGAATCACATAATTTGAAGTAAGAGTAATGTTTAAATAGAGATAATAATTGCATTAAAAAGAAGCAAAATTTATCCTTTTTTTTTTTGCATTTTTGAATATTATGAGGCCAGCTAGTGAATTACATTGTTCTTTTTGTCCTTTGTGTTGTATGATGAGGTTTGCTATATTCTATCTCTCTCTCTCTCATCTAATGAGGTGGTTGCAGCATTATGCTGTGATATTGAGTATAACACTTAAAAAAAAAGGTTTTCTGGAGGATAATGGGTTGAGGAGTCTAATGCAGACGTAATGACACATGAGCAAATTCACAAAATTTTGCATATTCAGAGAAAGCAGTATTTGAATACAGATGTTTAGTAATCTGATTGTCTGACATACGCTACCCGTATACATGAGCAGACACAAGTACGTGGCACTCTGGAATATGCACAGCGGTTCATTTGGAAGAGTGCAGTAGCTGCATGGCCGAATTTAGAGAACGATCCACTCATCACATCAGTAATGGAGCGTTAATCAGTTAATGTTAATCAGGCAAAACTGCGCAGTTGTTTACACTTTGTTTGCGTGACATAGTTGCTGCCATTGATGGCTTGTTGTCTTTGCTGATTTTACTACTGTCTCAGTTTGCTGCTCACCCACCACCACCCAAACTTCAGCCTGTTGATTAGATCCAGTTGGGGTACGTGTAGATCTGTGGTCATTTGTTCATGAAGTAGATATTACTTCACCCGGTGTTCAGGGAAGTGCTCAATAACGTGCTCTGAGTACCCAGAGTACAGTGGCAATCAGGGAGCGCAGACTTCTGCTGAGGTCAACAGTTCACTCTTCTGTGATGCGCAAATCGGTAAGGGCAGTCAACATATTTCTATGATTGATCAAGACTAATTGCATTGATCTTTACTGTCATGTTGTGGATTTTTAGAAGTGTGGCATTTATGGCCATGTCTTGCGATTCTGCAAGGGTTAAAAATCCTTTAAAAAATGTTCTGAATCTGGATGGTGATCCGGATCACCACCAAAATCAAATGTATTTTGCCTCAGGCCATATCCTATCCCTTTAAAACACTTAATCAGAACCTGTAAATATAACTTTTTGAGTAAATCTGCAAAAAGACAGACTGCCTGACAAATAAATAAACAGATGAAAGCACCCATGGAACGACAATTGCAAAAACCCAAGGCAAGACTGAACATTTTGATGTTAGTCCCTGTCTCCATCATTTTTCTCAAGTGAACAATAAGCAGTTTCTACCTTTTCAGTGACCTTAACCTTTCACCTTACCGGTCCAAAGTTAACCTTCATTCTTCCTTGGACGTATGACTTCCTGTAGTAAAAAATTCTAATCAATACCTCAGGAATTGTGGACGCTAGATATCAGCTAAACAAACAGACAGGCAAAAACATGACCTCCTTGGCACAGGCTTTTCAAGTCAATATCTGAGTTTTTCTGTCTGAAATAAGTTTCTTGACATCTGTCCTGTAGTATCACCAACATCAGTTCCTGGTTGTTTTGGGGCCTTTTACTTTCAGTCTGTCAGCAAGTGGCTGAAATGCATGTTTAATTGATTTCAGAGTGTGTGACTGACTCAGCCAGTGAAGAACAATCCCTCTTTTCACCCTGAAAAACTCATGGGTCCCTTCAGCAGCATGTTTGGGGTCATTTTCTGCCACAAGGTGAAGAGTTTTCCATTATATTTAGTGTTATTATTTTTTTTTTGGCTTTGAGTACTCACTTTATGTCTTCCGAACATGTTGCTACCATCAGCAGCCACATCAACAAAGTAAGATTCATTACCGCTCTGAAATGAAATAAAAAATAAATAAAACTGGTGAAAGTGATTTGTAAATTCTCTTTTACCTGCAGTTAGTCGAAAACAGCATAGGGAAATATATTTGAAGATTCACAGAATGAGCTAGTATAATTTTTGGAAAAATTCACAATTTCCGAATTTGATGCAACCTCCTTGCATTTTAGATGAGGCTGAATACCAATATTGGTTGCATGTAACCTTCAGCTCCTCAGCCGGCAAACCATCAAGAATCAAGCATGTTTCTGTCATAATATTAACCATAAGGGCTGGTAAATATTATGGAAGATTTGAGTCATACAGGTTGTCATGGTATCATCAAATGTAAGTTAAGGTTGTAGAATGCAAAGCAGAAGCCATAAATCAACGCCATTCAGAATTGCTGCCAACTTCACTGGGCTTGAGATCATCTAGAATAGACTGATGTGGAGTTGAAAGTGCTGTGGTCTGATGAGTCCAACTTTAAGCTTGTTTTTGGAAATTCTGGACATTGTCATCTCAGGGCAAAAGAGTTGAAGGACCATCCCAGCTGTTATCAGTGATGTGCTCAAAAGTCACCATCTGTCATGGTCTGGGGCCGCATTAGTGCTCTCGGCATGGGCAACTTGTGCATCTGTGCTAGCACAATTGACAAAGAAGTGTACAGGTGTATTTTGGAACAATGCATGTTGCTTTCCAGGTGTCTTTTTCAGGGATGCCTCTGCTTGTGAACTTTCTGCAGGTGCATGTATTACAACAATGTCGCTGAGTGCGGGCAGAGTTTACAGAGTGCGTGCAAGAAACTAGCCTGCCTACAGCCAGGACCTGTCTCCCAGTGAAAACTTTGGGTGGTTTATGAAGTGCATAATACCGCAACACAGACCTCGGATTGTTGACCAACTGAGGCTGAATATTAGCCAAGTCCCTGAATGACTACTGAAAGAAACTGAAAGTAGAGCCAATGTTACACAGAGGTGAATAACAATGGAACATGCTGCAGACATCACATAATGAAAAAGCTATCATTTTCAAAAAAATAATGAAGTTGATGAGTCAAAAAATTACTTATTTAGTTTTTTGTGCATCTTTCAGTTGAATACATGTTTAAAGGATTACCAAATTTTGCTCAGTGTTTAACTGATATTTTACGCTGTTGTCCCAGTTCTTCTGTCTTTAAGGTTGTTTTTCATGCTGTTTCATGAATTTCACATCTTTGTGATATAGAAAATTAAATGTAATTTTAAAAAAATTAATAGAAAACCAATCAGTTGAGCGCTCAAGTGGGTAAAAAGTTCTTTTTTTTTTTTTTTTAAGAAAATTTATTTTAGTTTTTTTTCATGTCAAGTATTTAGAGGCAAAAAAGTTTTATAATGCTTTGCAATGTAGCGGTCTATTTTAGTTATTTCACATCAAAATTTTCACATCTCCCATGCAAATTAATTATGGTTTTGCAACTTTTAGGTATTTGGGATATGTACTCTAATGAGATGTTATTCTCAATAAATTTGCGCGGAGACTACAGTATTCCTCACAGCAGGAAGGCTAGACTAGAGTTACAACACCGGTTGTGGCTTACGGTGTTTACGAGACTTCGCAAAGACGAAGTGCGAGGGTCTGTCTTAAATAGCTCAACACCACCACACAGAGGAAATGAACAGCAGATGCATAAAATGTATAGGAGAAGAATGCGGTCCAGCTCTTAATAGACTCTTAATAATAGAGTTTGTAGGCTGGAGGTGTGGCCTTACACCCATGGGTATTAGTGACAGGTCTCTGAAGATGGGCACGATTCACAAACGTTCTGATGCAGGCCATCCCTGTTGTGATTCTACATTTTGCTTGTCATGTTTAAGTTCTGTGCCTGGCTCGGCCATGTTTAGGATTCTTGTGTTTTAGTGACCTCTGCCTGTCTGACCATTCTTAGGATTGTGTATTGTGTGCCTGGTATTTAGATTTCTAGTTATTATTTTTTATTTTTAGATCATTCAGTTTTCCATGCCATGTTTTCATTTCCATGCTTTGCACTTTGTCTCCCCTGTCTTGTCAGGTGTGTATCTTTGCTCACGGTCCCTTGTCTTGTGTGCCACTCATTCGGGTGATTTATTGGTTTCTGGGTTTCAATCTTCTTTCATTATCTCGTGTTCTTCCTTTCACTCTTTTACTGTCTTTCTAACACATGCTAACAGTTTATTGTTTTTGCTAATTACTAACCACACTAATCTTGTATATTTTTACTAACTTTCTAACATGCACTCGGGATTGTATAGCTGCACATACTAATTGACTAACTATCTCTCAGCAGTCGCTCAATTCTAATCTCCGCCTCCTTGCCTATCCCTAATTATCTCTGCTGCAAGTTTCTGTGGATCTCCACTTATACTTTGTGCTTTCCTTTTCTTTTTTCTTTTTTTTTAATATAAATTTGGCATCTCCAATCCCAGCCGAATCTGGAATGCCCAATTGGTGAACTATGTACAAAGCTTGCTCGTATGCGACCCCTAGCTGCCAACTCAGGATAGTGAGACAGTTCACGGCTCTCCTCCGAAGCACGTGCCTGTCTGCCACTGACTCTTATACACTCATTGGTTGAATCTTCGCAAGTTCAGAACTAGGGCGGAGAATACCCGGACATGAACCAACCCGGAGTCTTCCTGACCAGCGCCCGTCTGGCCAACAGGAGGGGCTGGAGCAACGAACAAAGCTGTTATTATATACCCAAATCCGGCAGTCCCTTCCCAATCTGAAACCCTGTAGCGCGATGGCCAATTGTGCGCCACTCTGAAAAAGCTGCCGACCCCTGCCGGTGGGTACGCCGGGGCTCGAACTCGCGACGTGGTGATCACCTCTGCACTGCAGAGTTTCCTTTTCTTTTATCTTGGCACTTCAGTACTCCTTAACCGGAGCTGTTGTTTTGTACTTAGGTTTGTCTTGTGATCCCTGTCTGCGTTTTGGCTACAGCCAAATTCATGTAATTAGTTTATTCCTCATGTGTCTCTCCCTGATCATTGTTCCCATTGATTACACCTGTTCTCCCTGGTCATGTGTTTACCCCGGATGTGTATATAAGATGTCTGTTTGGTTCACTCTCTTGTCAGATCGTTCTCCCTAGTTTTCTCGTGCCACGTTTCTCGCCTTGATTTCTCAGTGTTTATCTTTCTGACTGGATTGCCCGACTTTTGATTTTTGCCTTTGTGATTTTGGATTACTGTTGCATCTGTGTGTTTTGACCATTTTTCTGCCTGAATACGAGATCTCTGTTTGCTGCCCTGGTAACGATTCGGATTTCGTCCTGTGGATTCTGGCTTGTCTCTCTGATAGTACTATTCCTGTGTACCAGACCCATTTCTGTCCGACTACGATTACTGTGATTGCTGCCCTGGTTTTTGATACTATTTTTACCCAACTGGATTTCGACTTTTGGATTGTGGACTTTGTACTGTTGCTTTTTGCTCTGCGGGGGTCCTTCACCAATAAAACAAGCTCTACTGCACTTCCTGGTTCTCGCATCTGGTTCCTGATCGCAATACAACAATCCCGTATTAGCAGTATAGGATTTAAATAAAGCCATTGATTTGTTCACTCCATATTCTGCCATTTTTTTATGTCCTCTGTAGTTTTGGGTCACTGACTTGCTTTTACAAATAATAATAATTATAATAATAATGTGTATTTACAACCCCAGTTGCAAAAAGTTGGCACAATATGGGAAATGCAAATTAAACAAAGAAAGCAGTGATTTGAAAAGTATACTCCCCCTCTGCTATATACAGAAAACATTTCAGGAACACATTATTTTAGGCTTTGTGAATTCAGTAGTTTACTGAAAATATATGCTAATTTCAAAACTGATAACAGAGACACACTCTGAAAAATGTGTCAGGAGGGGCTATTTTGGCCTAATAGTGATGTGAGAAGTTGTAATAAGAAGGTGCTGTGAAACAGGTGATTATGAACAGGAACGCTAACTGTGTGGTAGCACAGGGACTTTCCTAGTTAAATAAATAAAGGAACCTCCAAAAAAGGCCATGTCCCTTAAGATCTAAGATGACTTGAGAGTTTCTAATTTTCCAACCAATCTGCAATCTTATTATCCATCACTGAGAAGAATGTTTTCCAAAGACAATTCGGCAGAATTTTGGTTAAGTCACCTTCCACAGTTTGTGATATAAATATAAGGAGGAAGGAATCTGGTCGAATCTCTGTGATAAAGGGCAAAGCCATGCTGATTACTTGTCCTGATTATAGCCAATTAAACCATTTGTAAATGGGGAGTCTAATGACTGGCTGTGCCACACCAAGCCAAACAAGTTCACAATGAACTTGATCTTATATTATTGATAAATCAAGAAGTGTTAAGACATAAATAGCATTCATTTTAAAATCCAGGGGGGAGAGGATGGCTTCTGTTAACCCTTCCCAGACCTCAGACCTTCACTTATTTCTTGCCAGACACCAACACAAAGAGTCCTGATTTCTAGAGACAGATAGGAAAACAAAGACAGAGAATCCACTCGACTCACAATGAAGCGGATGGAGTGAGGGCATTTTAACAACTGTGCAATATATTGTCAGATGTTTTTGGTGCTATCTCTGGCTCAAGAATGTGTTTGGAGACAGTTCTACTATACCTCAGCTTACGCCTCAGGCATTGTTCATTCAACATGCTGTTTCCACACTAAGCCCATTGCCCAAATACCAGCCCAAAATACTGTTATCCCTACACCTCGCTCACGAGCACTGGGCGCTGCCCCTCAGCAGTGATCCGGAAGTTTGCCAATCAGACGAAAGAGAGGTTTAAGGAGTAAGAGAGAGGAGCTAAAATGACTTGTTTCAGACTGAGGATGAACTGAGCAGCTGCATTAAGGGCCAGTATAAGATTTAAAAAAAGGTTGTTTTGGACTGTTAATCATACAAGGCAACTCTAGGGGAGTGCCAGAATTAAAACATAACACTGGATATGCGCATAATCGGTCCCCTGTAATGTTCGGGGTTCACTCAATATATATTTTTTGTCTAAAATACATTTTTAAATTTTAAACATAAATTTCTTCAGAATAAACTTGAAGAAAACCGTCATCTCCTGGGAAGGGCCGGGCTTAGCATTGTCTTTATGTAATTTTCAAATATTCTGTTTTGGCCATAACCTCTAAAACCTGATCGCCCCTGAGCAGTAGTGCAGGTGCAACAGCATTTACACTGGGCAGTCAATTTAATGATTCACTAATACACAGTTAGCAACACACATCAATATTATCATTCAGAATCCTTTAGAGGCATCCATTCTTGATAACCAAGTAGTTGTCCCGGTCAAAATACCAAGTTATAGAGATCAACTGACCAATTATTTTCCAAGGTTACCTTGAGTATACATCCAGGAGGTCACAAAAAGCCCACACAAACATGTAAATAACGGTTACAGGACTATTTGTCCTCAAATTTTTTGTCCCTGGACTCTTCGTCCCCGGGGACTTTTCATCCCTGGATTTTTTGTCTCCTAATGATAAAAAATGTGCCAGCCAGACAGACCGGTGAACTGAGAAAGGACAAATCACCCTGGTATAAGGGTAAAGGTTAGGGTTAGGGTGTTATAATGCAGAAAGAGGGCAAAGCGTTATTGGAGATGAACCATCCAGGGACGAAGAGCCCTAGAGCCGCGAATAACTGCAGCCCTCCTTTAGTTAAGGTCAGTGTTCACAATTTCACAATAAGAAAGAGTCTGGACAAAAATGGCATCCATGGTTCACCAAAAAGAACGCAAATGCTCTCCTCATAGTTAATAAACATTAATAAACATCTTGACGACTCCTAAGACTTTGGGGATAATAGCCTGTGGACTAATGAGTGAAATTTGATCTTTTTGGAGGTCATTGGCCCCATTACATTTGGAATAAAGCTAAGAAAGCTTTCCACAGTTAGAACATTATACCAGCAGTCAAACTCAGTGATGGCAGTTTGTTGGTCTGAGGGTTGTTTTTTTTTTTTTTTGCTTCAGGACCTTACAATATGAAAAGTAAATATGAAAAATTAGCAAACATGTAAGAAATCAAGAAGGGCGAAATACTCTTCATGGTACTGGACAAAGTCAAGGCAAAGTCATCTTTATATTTCCACATTCATTTATTTTCTTATTCCTTTTAAAATTGCCACATTTTTTTTGGTTCTTCTTTAAAATTTCAATCATATTTATTTTTTCTTTTATTGACTTATTAATTTTTTTGTTATTGTGGCACTTCTGATCTTCCATAAAAACAGGGCTTAAATTCCTACCATTCTGTTGAAATGGATGTAGAGTAAATACCCTAAACTTCTCAGTCTGCTTTTTAAAATCACAGATTATCTCTCATTTCTAATCCAGAATGTTTGGTTTCTGAATCAAAAACAAAAAAGTGTCTAAATAATGTCCGTTCAATTGAGGATCCAACAAACTGCTCCAATCCTAGCAGCTTATTCTGGTGTCTGGGTGATTGGAACATATTACACCAACCGCATTAGCATAATGCCTTCTCCCTCCTCTAGCTCTGTCTTGTTAACCGTGAGATCCCAGAGGTCCTTAAGTACTTCCAGCCTGTTAATAATCATTATAGATGTGCAGTGAAGTGGGAGAGAAGAATAATTAACTCACCTGAGCCAAACTAAATTAACCCTTTTTTGTTTTGCTTACCCCTTTTTCAGGAGTGCGGTGTCCATCAGGGACCTATTAGAAATATCTATTAAAATGTTAAAATTTTGTGGCGCTCATTCCATTTACATTTGGTGATGAAAGCTGTAGCAGACTTTGTTTTAATGATTTAACAAGGGCGGGTTTTTTTCAAAGTAATTAAAAGAGCCTTATCTCTGCTTAGAAATAATAAAGTGCCATTCAGGGTGATTGTACCTACTAGACCCAAAACATATGCGTTAAGATGTATGGACTATCAGGTTAAGGCTGTAAGCAAACTTGACTTTGCTTATGTTTTTCTTCATTTGTCAAATCTGGCTATATAATTGTACTTAGTTGCTTATCTTCAGAAGCCAGGCACCAGACAATGCGGTCACTCAAAGTATCCTGTCGTTTTTAGGACAAAACAAATGTTTTCATATTAATCTTAGGAAGAATCTACCATAATAAATGTCCTTAGGACAAAATTACTTCCTTATGATGTAGAGACCAGGGGCTTGCTTAACGACATGCGAGCTGGAATCTGCGTCATGTGATAGATTTTCTGTTCTTTGCCGTGAATTGCGCAAAGATATCACAGTCGCATGACATAAATGCAAGTCACAAGCATACTTGTGCATTTAATCAGTAAATCGGCTGTCCCACTCATCTGCACACCTCATTAATTAGATTTTTCAGTGTATGTACTTCTGCATTCGTTCACGTCATTTTACACTCCTCACTTCTACGTGGATCATCCACGGTTTTCAGAATTAAAGACCCCAAGTACGGAACTGGGAAGTGCAAAATTCAGCTCCCAGTCAGATGAAATTACAATTGGTATAAGCCTGAATGACAATCTTTAAATATAATGATGCAATTTAAATTATTAATCAAACCGAGATGTCTCCCAAGTACACTAAACCTGCACTTTAAAGTAAAACTGTGCACCTTGATATTTGTAACAAGTAAATTCAAACAACATTCTGCCGCCGAGAAGCCATCCATCAGTAATGTCATCTCTAACCAAAAAAATTGCACAGTGTTTCTCCAAATGTTGCGTCGGGTGAATAATCCATATTTAACCACAGCACTTATGTACTTTATAATTGTTATATGCATCTTGTCAACTATGTACGGTTCCCAATCAAATTTCTACTGTTTCAGTTCATACTTTTATAGGGCTTTGGGTGCGTCCAGTGAAATTGAACCCAGTTATCAATTAATTTAGTTTATTTGTTTGATTGTTTTGTAACTTAGGGGGCAATTACATCTTCGAAATTGGACCAGGTAGGGTTAGATAGATATTTTTCCCTACAATATATGAAGTCGTCATTCAAAAACTGCACTTTGTGCTTAAACGGGTCACCTTTGTCTGATATTAAAATCAGTTTGATTGTCTGAAACATTGGAGTCAAATAAGCAAAACAAGAAGAAATTGGGAATGGGGCAAGTGCTTTTTCACAGCACTCTGTGTAGTTCTATTGTGGACATTGCAAGTATGGATACAGTCACCAACTGACACAGACGGCATATTTCCTTAAATTCACAGACAATTTTGCACTACTGAGAGGAATGTGAGCTTTGATCTCTCAAGAAACAACTGCCGTTCCTGAAAGGGCTTCGGAGTACATCAGAGCCAGAAACGAAGAACAAATCAAAACAAACATTGCCCTTTGTAGTTGAATGTGTGTATCATCTTGAAATGCAGAGGGCTGTCCTAGCCTGCCTTTACAGGAGCTCCTTTGATTTTCGATGTTACTTCTGCAACGCCCTCCTGACTTATAGGTAGCGCATCTTTCTGTGCATTTATAGGTAGCATGTTGATGAAACGTACAAACCCCTAACATAATCCTGGTTGAGAATAATTCCTCCTGAATTTCACATGTGAAGAATGTGTTTGATTCTGTGTTCATCTAAAGGTGCAAGTACAATGTGGCAACCCATAAAATTCACTTTGATCAGAATGACAATATCACCCGATAGCTAAACCTGTGGACTAGTGCTTCATGCTTTGTGATATAAAGCACGTTCAATGCATTCTTTCTCTTTTTTTCTAGCACCAAATTATTATTATTATTATTATTATTATTATTATTATTATTATCAATAACAAGAGTCATCAGTAGATGACATATCCCCCCAGCCCCCAAAATCGAATCGCAGAGATTCCAAAATATCAAAAGGTATCGGTCTAGGACCTGATTGACACACACAGTAAGTTTTCTAAAAACATATTAGATGGTATTTGAGTTCTACTCAGGGAACAAAATGATTACAGACGGATGGACGGACATACTGACGATGTATGCCCCGGCATTATATGCTGGGTGGATATAAATAGTCGAAAGAGTTCTGTCCTGGACAGACGGACAGACAGGCAACCGCACTGACGACAACATCCCCACAGATTATATGCTGGGGGGATAATAATGATATTATCATTATTATTATTATTATTTGGTCTTATTGAGCAGCATATACGTAGTTCCTAAAAATTTGGAGTGGGTATGCTTGGCAGCTTTTCAGCACTCAAATTTGCCCAAATTTAATGAACTGCTGCATTTCCCAGAATCTCATGTGATATGAGATATTTTACATTCACTTAAAACACATGCACTGACTGTTTGGTTGGACTGAACATAAGTACATTTTGTCATAAAATTGGGCTCACATTACTGGTAATTATAGATATATAGAAACATGCCAAAGCTGATTGTACACTGTGTAATTCTGCAGACTCTGGAGTAAAATGAAGTGTCCACGGTTCTATTCCCCTCTATAAATGAAAAAGATTTATGTAATACATTTAGACATGATGATCTGTCACCCAGATAAAAATATGAGAAGTGGTAAAGCCATAAAAAACAGAAATGTTCAATTCACCAAGGCCGTCCGTAAGATGAAAGATTCTTTATTTTAGCTTATATATCAGAATGACATATTCTTTAATGTCATGAAACAGTATCAGACTGTCCAAGTGCATTTCTCAATTGGTTTCATTTAGAATGGCTGGCTGAGATATTGAGCTGACTTCAATATTTTATCATTGCTTGTATGCCTCTTATACTCATGCATGGAACAAATTTCAGACATGCTAAATGGCTGATTTTTAAAGGCTGATACATGAACTCATTGGCTACTGTAATAGACATGCCTTTCTTGTACCAATCTGTAACACCCTCAGCCACATTTTTAACCAGTATTTAACCAGGAAAAATTCCATTGAGAACATGTTTCTCTTTTTCAAGGATACCCTGGGAGAAATGCTGGACAGAACAGCTGCAAGTGAGGCAGGCATGGAGAGGAACAGGAGTAAAGCCTCTGGAGTGATTTTGGGGCTAAAGGCCTAGCTTATCTGTCCAACAGCAGGGTATTTCCAACTGGATCCTTCCGGATCAAGTCAGGATCCCAAGCCCCACTTGGGGCCTGAACCAGCAACTCTTCGGTTAAGAGTCAACCAACCTCTCGGCTGCATTAATATTATGAACTGCTCAGACTAAAAGCAAAAGTCACTGTCATCTTTACTGTGACCAGCGGAAAATAGCATGTTGTGGTCACTAAATGACCAACATGATCATTGACAATAGCACTTTACTTTGGGCCATTCAGATATTACAGTCTTATGTGTCCCTAGAAAAAAAAATCCTGACAGCACAATAGCACTGTAGACACGCAGCAGAATGGTTCCATGTACGGTCTGATTCTGCCTTCTCCTAACTTTGACCCTGTTGTTTGCGTGTCACAACAAAAATTGAGATTAGTTAAACCAGGCAACATGTTTGCAATCTTCAATCTTTCAGATCATACTGGTCCAACATTCACTGTAGTCACATCTTTCCTTATGGCCCAGTCAGACAGCCGATCACGCACGAATCACTCACAAATCACGCACAGATTGGGTTTGTACGTGCTTGTGCGTTGAGAAATTGACCAATTTTTCGGGGTGTCGGGGGGTAGAAATCTCTGACGAATCACGCATGAATCACGCATGAACCACGCATGTATCACTTACAATCACTGACGAATCACTGACATATCGCACACGTCGACGCATACTAGCAAATACAGTGCAGTATTCCACGAACATTCGACGCATGCCCGACGCATGAATCACCGATGGAGCACGTCCAAACACGAACGCTTCACGTATTGTCAGTGGATGTCAGTGGAATGAACGTGATACATGCGCGTTTCATGCGTGATATGAACGTGGGGCATCAGTGGACGGACGTGGACGTGCGCGGGTTCAAACCAGTTCTGACGCATAAGCACTGACGGCCGACGACTGTCCCGCGCATAGTTACGCATACTCGACGCATAAACTACGCATGGCGACTCGTGAATTACGCACACCAACACACAGTTGTGCGTCGGAAAAATTTTGAACCGTTCAAAACTCAAAATCACGCACAAACCGCCTTCGACGCACATCCACTTACAATCACTGACAGTCCACGTTTGTTCCACCTACGAATTATGCATACGACATACGCTCCGCGCAGAAAGGAAAATCTGTGCGTAATTCGTGCGTAATTCATGCGTTTTCGCTGTGTGACTGGGCCATTAGCGGCTGCCTGTGGCCCATCAGCTTCAACGATCAGTTCATCTCGGTCACTGACTTTCTCCTCAACAGCTGTACATGGCTGTTATTTGAGGATTTGTGGCTTTCATAAGTCTCTTCATTCTCCTCGCATCGCTGTCGTTAACAAGATCATTTTGCCCACAAAACTACCACAGTTTTTTTTTTTTTTTAATCATGGATTATTGTACTAGTGTCTCTAAACTCAAGAACAGGGATATTCAGCAACAGTTTGAAAAGGGAGAGATTTCACTGAAAGGGCATATGGTGCTGAGACAAAGTATTTTCCCCCCCTCCTGATTTCTCATATTTTTGCATGTATATCACGCTTAAATGTTTCAGACCATCAAACTCATTTTTATTTTGTACAAAGATAACTTGAGTAATGACAAAAATCTGCTGTTAAATAATGATTTCATTTATTGAAGTAAAAAAGTTATCCAAATATACCTGGCCTCATGTGGAAAAATATAAGCCCCCGTTAGTTACTACAGCATAACAACCACTTATACAACTTTATAAATGGGTTGGATTTCAATAAACACACCCTGGCATAATTACTGCCAGCGCTGATGAATCTGAACATCACTTAAATGAAACCTGTCTGGAAATGTGAAGTGTGCAAAAAGCAGCATGTGATGCTACGATCTAATGAAATTCAAGAACAAATGAGAAGCAAAGTTCTTCACATCTATTTCTGGAAAGGGTTACAAAGCCATTTCTTAGGCTCTGTGACACCACAAAACCAGAGTAATAATCATTGTCCACCGATAAAGAAAAGCTGAAATGGTGATGAACCTTCCATAAATTCCCCAAAGACCACATCAAAGCCTTATCCAGGCAGTCAAGAAAAAGCCTAGATGAACATCTAAAGAGATGCAGGCCTGACTTGCCTCAATTAAGGTCAATGTTCATGATTCTACAATAAGAGGCTGGGCAAAAATGGAATCCCTGGGAAACTTGCAAGGTGAAGGCCACCGCTGATCAAAAAAATATATAAAATACACAAAGGCTCATCTTATATCTGGCAAAAAAAATCTTAATGACCCCCAAGACTTTTGGGGTTATATTCTGTGGACTGTGGACTGGGTCAAACGTGGAACATTCTGGAAGACATGGATCCTGTTAAATCTGGTGTAAAGCTAACACAGCATTCCACCATAACAGCATAATACCAGCAGTCAAACATGGTGGAGGCGTGATGGTCTTTTGCAGCTTTGTTGCTTCTGGACCCGGGTGACCTGCCATAATGGATGGAGCCATGAATTGTGGCGACGATCAGGAAATCCTGAAGGAGAGAGTCCAGCCATCAGTTAATGACCAAGAGTTCAAGTGCAGTTGTTTTATGCAGCAGGACAATGATACAAAGCACTCAAGCAAGTCCACTGAAAAGAAACAAATAAAGGTTTAAGAGTGGCCAAGTCACAATCCTGACGAAGATCTGATTGACATGCTGTAGTAGGACTTTAAACATGCAATTCATGCATGAAAACGCTCGCAATTTGCAAGGAAAGATAATCATACAAACAGAAAACAACTTATGGTGCTGTGTGACCTGTGTTTCTCTGACATACTGATAGGGGGTTCATTTTTATAATGATTCACTGTTTCAAGGGCTTTTGACAAGGAGGATGTTGCCAATGAAGCGGCGACTTTATGATTCAGATATGAATGCACACTTTCACAGGGGACTGGAAGTAGGGGAGACTGGGGTCCGATGAGTCATGGGGACCAATGAGCCATATCACTATTTTGCGATCAATCGATGACAGAGCTGCTCAAAACAGACAAAATATTTGACCATTGACTGATGAGTCATGGAGCCATATCACTATTTTGGCTATTTAAAACCCCCTTGGCATCAATTGATCGCAAAATAGTGATATGGCTCATTGGTCCCCATGGCTCATCGGACCCCAGTCTCCTCTACACTGGAGTCAAAATTCAGCTACATATAGGGAAAAAGCCCTGAAAAAGAGAAGTTGAAAAACTATTATAAAACCAAATGTAAAAGTGATGAGGAATTCAGGGAGATTTAAAGTCTTCAAAATTTTTTGTTGGAACATGTATGGACATTAACACTAAAACATCCATAAAATTTTCATTTTTGGTTGCAGTATCATGATATTTGAACCAGCAGTTGGTTTGGCTTCTGGCTGCGGCTTTATTATTTTTTCTAGGCTGATGAGGCTTTCACATAGTGCCACAGGGCTAGATGAAAATACAGAATCTTCTATTGCCTTAAAAAAAAACAACATTTCCTGTATTATTACTCAATTTGAGTAATATTCTCTGTATTTCTGACTACTGAAGCTGAATTTACTGTGTGTCACCTCTCAGAAGAGACTGTTATTATGCCTGTAGTCAAAGGGATTCAAGACCAGTAAGCACTTGCATTTGGGTGGACATTTGATCAAAAAAGGGATGAATGTTAGGTCGTAACAAAACATAAACAAAGGGTTGATTATCTGGGGACAATATTTGTGAAAAGTGGCAATTTGTAATGAGATCACTGACTACTGTTGCATAAGAGTTTAAAATCTACCCAGGAATGGCAGTTCTTTTCTGATGATGTTGATTTGCAAGAAGCTAAAGATGTAAGTGGAGCGATAGATATGGCACATGAAGACTGCTTTCCACAGAGATTGCTGCCAGGGATTGGGTGCACGTTGGCATCACTCCAAAACTTTGTGGGTCCCTCAGATTGGCTCATGCCCCGAGGCACAGGATAACCGCATGTCGGCAAGCTCAAGTATGAATTTCCCATCAGTAAAGCGAGAGATCGCTCTCTTTGCCTTTGAAGAAATGATCCGCACCACACCACACCTCCTGGTAGAACAGTGAATGGATCTCTGTTAAATCCAATTACCTCCTTTATCCATTTCTCCAGCAGTGCTCTGTTTCAACCTCACAATGAGGTTTGTTATAAAATCAGCGATGTGTGATGGTGATGCTGTGTTTTTGCGATGATTCATAAAATGAAGTCAGTCATACACACAAAAAAGACCAGCTTGACTTGGAATGCAAGCACTTTGTTCCATAAGATCCATTACTATTTAATCTCTGTCCTGTCAAAATAAGGTAACTCAAGTATTGGAATTAGTTCGTGAAAAAGCACTTTTTTGCAGTGGCTCTCAAGACACTTCGCCTTGAGCCATCTAACACCTTTGTGCAAAAGCAGATCTTGGCACTCTGTTGAAATTTCAGACAGCAGTTGACTCAATGAATGATATTGTTGGCTAAATATGACAAGAATGAAATGAATGGATACAATTATGTTTTTATTTTCCCAAGAAATTAACACCTTCTAATATGAGTCGATTGGGTAAGTTTCTGAAGGAAGAGGTCCAAGTGGATCAGTGAGCTTGTTTGGATGGTTCCATTATGGGATACATTTGAACAGATCAAGTGAACAAGTGTACTGTAAAATGCAGACCGGGCAGTCAGAGGACGCGTGCGTACCACTGGCTGTCATGGAATGTAGCACGATGGATGGTATTACAAAAGTACTTGAAATAGTAATAGTGCACAAAGAGCAGTTAAATTTGCAGATGATACTAAATTGGGGGGTTTGGCGAGTAGTTTTTAGTCCACTAAAGTGATTCAGGATGATTTGGATAGAATCCAGAATTGGGCAGAAATGTAGCAAATGAAATTTAATGTAGCGAAATGTAAAGTTGTACATGTAGATAATAAAAACATTAGACAGGATAACTTCATGGGAGGTTTAAAACTAGAATGCGCTGCACATGAGAAAGATCTGGGAGTGATTGTTGACCAAACCCTCACAGGCTCTAGCCATTGTGCCGTAGCAGTTAAAAAAGCTAATCGGATGCGGGAATACGTTGCCGAAAGTATTGAGTACAAATCTAAGGAGGTGATGCTTCTTTTGCACAACGAATTCGTCAGACCACATCTGGAGTATTGTGTACAGTTCTGGGGACCATACTTTGAGAAAGATATAGAGGCTCTAGAGAAAGTTCAGAGAAGAGCCAGGAGGCTAATTCCAGGTATAAAAGATGAAAGCTATGAGAAGAGGCTCTTTAGTCTTAGGAAAGGGAGACTAAATGGTGATTTCATTGAAGTCTTTAAATATGTTAAAGGAATTAACAAAGTGAATTATATAGGATTCCTTCGACCAAGTGTTGTGAGTAGAACTCAGGGTCACAAATGGAAGTTGACCAAAGGTAAATTTAGCACTGATATTCGAAAATATTTCTTCACCCAAAGAGTAATTTCAGTTTGGAATAGCTTACCTGTCCATATTGTTGAGGCAGAGACCGTGGGGGTTTTCAAGAGCAGGCTTGACTTAAAGCTAGATACCATTGAGTCATTGAGTATCTGAAGGGATATATTCACAATAGTATAAAGAAACTGGCGAGCGTAGTTGGGCTGAATGGCCTGTTCTTGCCATTCATGTTACGTTATGTTATGTTATGTTAGAGCAATCATGTATATTAGTTTTGTGAAGAGTTGCACAAATAACATAACGGAGGCATTACAACAAAAGTTGCAAAAGGATTGCAGAGAGGAACCAGATAGCAATCTGACAATGCCACCTCAGCTGCATGCAGCACTTTGTATTTGATCGTGTATTTTCAGGATTTGTTTTATTTCGACAAGACCTTATTTTCAGTGTGGGCGGGAATAGATGGCCCCGGTTCAGTCGGTGTCCCAGAAGATTGAGTGCAGCTGGATTTTCATCAAGAATCTCATGGGTAAAAGCTTAGAGGCCTTAATGATCTATTGTGATTCTTGTTCTTAATTATTCATCAGCAGCATTTGGATATCTCCCCCTTATCGTGATTGCAATTGTTTTCCATTTTGTGAGAATAAAAAGAAATCAATACTGTAAATAAAAGCCAGCAAAAAAAAATTTGCTAAAAGATCCCACAGACCCCTGGAAAAAGATCTTGTGATCAGCCAAACTCTTCCTAAAATCTACAACCATGGCTTTGGTTTATGGGACATTCAGATGAAAGAAGATCTCATCACACTACGCCACAGAGTCATCCACCATTCGACCATGGATCTGATCCTCCCCTTCCTGGAGACATTACGGAGTCACCCAAAAATTTTTATCAAGAGTCAATTTTGGTAAATACTGCGACAGTGATCCTTTTGGAGAGAACCAGTAGAGAAATACTGCCTGTTTAGAAGGTGCCATTAGACACGCTGACACCCATCGATCAGAAAGTCGAATATCCAGCTGATGACAATTTTTTGTAAACAAATGCAGTGTACTTTGTTGGCCCACCAAACCCATAGGGATTAAAATGATCTCGTTCCTTGCACTTTTAGTAAGTAAGCAAATTTTCAATAACCAAGTTGTTTTAGTTCAAGTGTTAGCCTACATACTATAACTGTAAAAAGAATTTTACCCTCTCAGGCTCATAATCACTGGTTATCATTGTCACATGTGTGGTGTGCTTATTTACAAAAGCCTATAACAGAACTTGAAAGCCAACAAATACCACAAGTCATTGGTAGATATTGAAAGTTGTCATATGCCTGCACTCAAGAGGCAGTTGAAAACACCTGATTAACTCAGGAACACGAGTAAATCCTTGAGCCCCAAATCATCGGTCCCCACGAATAATTATAATATGTTTGTGTCGTGTCTATATGGATAAACTTGTGTAAAAAGAACCCTTATAAAAAACATTTGAAGGAAATCAGCATTGATTGACTGCTTAATAGAACCACCTGAAGAAAAAATGCCACCTCAAGCATTATCTAACAAACTTGATATGATTTCATTTAAAAAGGCAAATAGTGATAAATATAAGTACCAATGCATCCAAATCTCACGTGCAAAATGTCCCAACTTCAACCAAGGAAAGGGTGCTCAATGCAGCAAGAGCCACGCAAAAGGTGATACCTTGTGCCGAGTCACGTCAGGTCTCAATTAAGAGCACTGAAGCCAAACCAGCTTACTGTGATGGGGAAACCGCCTGATAACAAACAAGGTCACATGACAACCATAAGTCATGTGATCAAGGTTACATGTTTGGAGGCCAGTTTCCGGACATTTTGGGTGATGGCATATTCTCTATGCGCCTGGTAAACCGGCCTATAGGGTTCAAACGGTTAATGGGCACAAATAGGCAAAGTGCTATCGACTAAGAGGAAGATAGAATGTGATTGTTGCTGTAAAGTATTGCTTGTATTCATTAAAATGCAGCACATATCTGATTGCAATAACCAAGGGACCATTTTACAAATGTGGAAACACAGAATGCAAACCAACATTTAAAACTTAGCATGGCGAGTCCCTGCAAGTGAACAAATTTTAATGAAAACAGTAAAATAAAAAGTGGTCGTCATATATTTTAATGAAAAAAAAAAAAATTACAGAGGCTGTCAAAAATGCGTGTCCTCACAATCACAAGATACAGAAATTCATGAAAAGACATTCGGCTATGCAAAACACATATCAGAGAGGATAAACTCCATGGAAACATCTGTGACTGTGGACACGCGTCATCCATATAACCCATGCATCATTCACTACATGGCTTTCATTAGGCTTCTACAGCGATGGTAATTTCCAGCGTTTATTTCAATAAATGTTTTAAAGATGATATCTGATCCCTGCTAAGCTTAACTGCTTCCCCGATGTTTTTAAAACATCAAGGAACGCTCAATACTTTAAAATAATTTGCTCCCAGCAGGCTGACAGCAGAGCGAATCTACAGGGCCACCAGCAGTGTTTCACACGCATAAAGGCTGCAGGCCTTGGGTCAAATGAATATTCTTTTGTTATATTCTGTTTTAACTGCAATTCCATTTAATTTGCCCTTGTTACATTTGAATTTCTCTTGATTAATTTTCAAGCTTACCTGCAGTTGTTACCGAATTAATGTTCATCATGTTTTACCCAGAAATATTTCAATATATTTATATTTAGATTTCTTTTGACAGTTTTAAAAGAATTGACTTCCCCTTTCGTTGGACTCATTCAATTGAACAACAGTCAACCCTTTTTCTAACTCAGCGAGCACTGACTATTAAGCATGTTCACTGTGAAGCGCAGAATTCCAGAGCTCAGCATTCTGAAATCACGAAGAGGTGAGTTGAAACAATGAGGCAGTGTAGATTTTAGCTGTATAGAGCAGGGTACATCACCGACCCACTGAGCTCTCTGAGGGCGTGATATATGTGACATCACATAAATCAGGAATTAAGGAAATAAAAAGCTTCCCCTCAGGTCATGTGTCACTTACAGTAATACCTTCCAGCTTGACCCCTCACACATGTGCAACAGCGTGAAGTAAGCAGCAAACCAATGACTTCTTGTTGCTTTAAAAATGTTACAGTTAATGTTGTACATACGGTGATGCATTAAAAATGCAACGAGTGAACATGGCCGCAATGTTTCCAACACGAGAACAATACCGAATGATTTATGAGAAAAATCCCTCGGCCTTCTGCCCGAGTTCTGTTGAGACATGAACGTTCACATTTAAGAGGGTTGCACCATTAGCAGTTTATTTAGCTTTTCTTTGGGGAATAGCATTTTACTTAACTATAATGGCTCAACAAGCATGCTCGATGACTGAGCAAACTGAATTCCCGGGGTGGATGTAGCTGTTTCACGACAAGTTGCACAAGACAGAATGGCCGGAAGATTGCTGGCAATAGTAGGTCTTTTTACAGAAAACAAGGATAAATGTGAGGTGTCATATTATTTTTCAATTTACAATAAGCTTTTAAACACATGCCATAATTTAAGCTATGTTGTAGTGAAGCACACACCATCATTCCGTTGAAAGGGCTCAATTTCAAATGAGCATGAATGACAGTGGACTGCCTGCTGCTGCATCCTCAATCAATAATACTGATCTTTGTCAATGCTTTTGGAGCTGCCAGAACAGAATATAACCTTTCTGAATGTGTCCTGATTACAGGAATGATCGTCTGTCGAGGTGTGTGAAAGCATCTGGCAGCCCTAGGACGTATATCAATCCTCATCATTTTAATTGCATCATCCTGAGGCTGCAATTCAGACAGGCACCTGATTGACCTACTGTATATCATTTAATGAAGTAATTTCAATAAAAAAATCTGCTCATAGCTGATCACTAGCTTGAGTATTCTCAGACCGCGTGCACAAGTGGATATACACTGCCTTCCACTGACATTAGCGCTGATGTTAAATACGAACAAAAGGAGCGATGAATAAATGGAATTATTGGGCATCCTCTTGATATTTAATGGAAAATATGAGCAAAAATGTAACTTTTAATTGAAATACAATAATTGAAAGAAAGCAACAATTGCCATCATGAGGTAAATATTTCTCCCAATAACGTGTGCCACAATTATGGGATCCTCTTCATTTGGTACCTCCCCTTACCAAAACATCCGCTATGAATCCTCTCCAGTAGTGTGTACTGACGTTTGACATGACTCATGTATCTCATGGTCCATTTATGGACATCACCGTATCCTGCAGGTTGCCGGTTGTGATTACGTTAGAAGACTGCAGTGGCCATGGCAAAGCCTAGATTCTGTCAAAAATACAGTCGTTAGTTATATTTGTGTTGATTGTAATGCATACTTTGGACTACTGCCCAGTTAAAGATTATTGGTTGGGGTAATGAGCAAATATTTTCATAAAACAATAAAAGCTAATAAGTTCAAACATTTTATTATGTCTCTGTCTTAAAAATGGAATACAAGTTACAGGGATTTACAAATTACCGCCAATTCTGCAGGAATTCAGGTTGTACTGCACCGCCCTCCGAAAATAAAGATAAATGTTTTTGGTGTTTGCACAAGAAATTCAATAATGCCATCCTACCTTCCTACCTCTAAAACTGTGAACATATGGTTTTATGATACTAAAACTATGATACTGGATTTATGATATGATAAAAGCCTGCATGTCTGAGCTTTTTACTTTTAGAGATGGCGCCTCGTCAGACTGCACTACACTTAATTGTAACAGAGGTTTCCTTCTTTCCTCATTTATTTCCCGTTTTAAAAGAATCACTGGATGTGAGATAAGAAAACACACCACACCATTACAAATTGTCTGGATTATGATATGGCACAACTCTATGCAGACTAATGAAGGGATGGGAAGAACCTGCTCATGATCTTAAGAATACAGTCTCATCTGTGACACATGGTGAGAGCTGTGTTATGGTGTGGGCATGTATGGCTGCCACGGGAACTGGCTCCCTTGCATTTATTGATGACATTTCTGTTTACATAAGCAGTCAGATCAATTCTGAATATTATGGGGCTGAAATATGCCCCAAAAATTTGTTGGTCAGCGGCACATAGTGTTATTGTGACGGTACGTTCAGGAACCACTCGCGAGAACAGGAATTCCAAAAATCTTAAGCTTTTATTGGAAAAAGGGTTGGTACCAGAAGACACAAAAATTGCCAAGCCAAAAGCAATATCCAAAAAGCAAAGTTGAGAAGACAGGCAGAGGTCAAAACCAGTAAGGCAGATGTGCAACGGTACATAGGCAGTAAGCCAAAAATCGTAGTTGAAATCCAGACAGGTTGGTCATTCACAGGGCATCCAAAACAGAAATTGTGGTCATACAAAAATGGATCAAAATCCAAAAAGACAAAACAGGAATGGTAGGGCAAAGCAATCTCGAGGTCAGACAAAACAGTTGAGAAGAAGCAATAAACAAAAGGCCTACGAGGCGCTCTGCACAGATGAATACTGATCAACATTCTGACAGCGAATGAACTGCAGTGAAGACTTTAAATAGACAAGAGGGAAGTCACACGCTATGCAGGGAACAGGTGAATTGGATAAGAACTAATTACAGAGGTAATCACACATGGGGAGGTCCTTAACCAAAACAATTGGCAAAAGCCAAGACACGGACAGGATCCACGCAGACAACCTATGACAGATAAACAGCTCCGGTCAAGGATTTCTAAGTGCACAGACAATGAGTGTAGGATAGTAATTAAGCACTCGCACGTGCGAGATTTGGATCACATTCCAATACTTACAGCCTTCTCCATATAAGACATTATTTTGAAAGCTCAGGATCAATACTTCAAAAACTACCAAAAAAAAAAAAAAGGTTTTCTGTTACTTTTGGACGAAATTCAAGCCCCTGCCATATTTCTAGTTTTAGAAATGCCGAAGAGAAGTCAGCTCCACCTCCTAGTTCCTGGTACCATGGTTGAGTACTACACTGGTGCTGTAGTGAACATTACATCAGCTGACAATGGTGATGCGACCAAAGGTCATGGTTCCATGGTACAGTACAGTGAATGAGTGTACAGAAATAAGAAATAATGAGGTAGAAGTTATTGATATAAAAAATATATGCATATCAGAAGTGAAACTATGTCATGCATGCAGCAGACCTGAAATAATGCTATGGGCAAAGAGGTCATCAAAATTTATTTATTGATATTGATAAATTTATTATTTATTTATTTATTCATTAAGCTTTGTCAGAAGTCAGGGAATGATTGCACAGGTGGCAAGGCACCTATTGTGAGGAGATCATCCCACAACATGTACAGACAACTGAACAATGAGAAGAAAAAAAAAATAGTAATAATAGAATAAGACAGTATACCAGCAAGTGCAAGTAACATCAGAGGGACAGACGGCAACGTGAACAATGACATTTGCCAACCCATTTACAGGAATCATCAGAAGAAAAATAGTTGTGAAGGTTTTCTGTATAAAAATGAAATAGCTTTGATTTTAAAGCAGCTGTAGTATCAAAAATTTCATAGAGGTGACTGACTTCCACAAATAAAATAACCTGTTAAAATAAGAATGGCAAAAAGACTCATTCCTAAATTTTGGAATTTTCATTAAAAATGTATCCTCATTTTGAAATGAAACAAAATGATTGTAGTTAATGTCATATCCCTCCTTCAAGCATTTGCACAAGAATACACAATCAAATACATCACGTCTGTAGCCCAGCGGTAAAAGATCAAGCTTCATTAGTCGGGCTTTGTAATTGCTTCCAACACAATCATTATAACCAAGAATGTACTTAGTGGCTCTCCGTTGCACACCTCCAATATGAAGGAGAGATTTTTTTTGACAAAACGGCCCAAGATCGGGTGGAGTATTCTAAAAGTGGTCTTTTAGAATAAGCGAAATATACAGTTTTCGTTTTGTTTGAACAGAACATGAATGACCGCAAGTTCTTTGAATTAATGCAAGCATACGATTTGCCTTACAGACCAATACTTTAGCATGTGCATCCCATGATAAATTTGATGACGTCACAATCCCAAGATTGTCTGAGATTGATCCCAAGATTGACTGTCGGTACACGGACACGCAACTGGACACAGCCACTGCCACACAAAGTTAAAACTTACTGTGAATGATATAAGGAACCTCATGTGAGATTTTATTTTCACCTTTACCCTGCTTTTGTTTTCTAGTTCACAACCTTCATTTAATGGCTGTCTGATGGTTGTTGTACTTGTGTGCGCATATAGGCATCCTGCTCTATCCAAATAGTAAAGTGCATGTCGTTAAAACAATTTTCAAAGCAGAAGAAAAAAGTTTCCTAACCCCCCTTAAGCCTGACCATAAATCATTTGAACTGAATCCAGGCTCAGGCAAAGACACGTCTTTATTCATCATCATGTGAAACAAAATTTGACATCAATAACTGCCTCAGTATACTGAAATGTAGTGAGGCACTTCCTGTGTTATAATTGTGTGACATCTACGTTAAGTACAGAGATTGTTTTTGGTTTTGCTATGTGTGAAATCTTGGGATTAGATTACCGAGAAAGAATCAAAGGAGACCCTTGTTTCTAATACTTCCACAGATAAAACAGGGAAATACCTTGGGAGTTTCCAAAGAATGCATGCTGCTAAATGGTACCCTTGAACACTGTTTATGCTCGGAACCCTTCATTAAGTCTTCCCACACTATTTAGCTAGGACAAATACCCTTCGGTCGCTGCTACTGTGGTTTGGATTTAAGACGACTTATTTAATGAGGCGAGAATAATGGTAATATACACCTTTAAGACTGAGCATCCACAAGGGATCCAGTATCATTTCACACCATTTATTCAATTCCCTTCATGCCTCCTGATAAGTGTTATGATGTACTTTTTTTCTTATGTTCGTCCAATTTTCTTGCAAACTTTTAACTACTTGCAGTCATTAAACTACAATTGTCAGGTTTTTTTTTGTTTTAAAAGAGGAAAATGCATTGTGAGAGAAACTAGCACAGGCTCACAGCACCACCCTTTGTCATTGATACGACTCTTTTCTCATTTTGAAGACATACACGAAGTTGGAAAGCTGCGTACCTCCATTGACTCATTCTGGAAAACAGGCAATACAAAATATAATTAATTCAATGAAATTTTGGCTCATTTTGAATCAAGTTTGGCTCGACACTGACCTGCAGTAAAAGGCAAGTGTTTTACATTTGCCGCTACACTATGATATTTTTAAAGGGGAAAGTTCACCAACTTTCAACCTCAAAATTAGTATGTAGATTAATAGGAGACCATTACACTCAGAAAATTACAGATTTTTTTATAGGTGATTCCAGATATAACAAATTATGCAATGAAAACTGCATTCCCTGCAACAAAATTGGAAGTAAAGTTGTTTTGATTTGAAACTTCATGGGGTGTGGTTCCTTGTGTTAGTTTGTCCTGCTCGCTGAGTGTCCTCCCTGGCTGAGTCAGCGCAGTGAAGCCAAACCTAAGAACACCGCGCACAGGGCATCACGCTATCCGTTGCTAGAATAAATAGCTACAGCCCCGGTGAACATTCCGGATGAGCAAAACTTGGAAGATGACTGTTTTTTGGAGATAATGCTACTCAGTGATATGTGACCTTTCATGTTTGACCAGGTGCACACAGCTCCTGAGGTCCAGCAGAGATGGGAGGCCCAGGTGGTGCGAGCCGCTCTCCCAGCATCTCTCCCAGTGCTGCAGCGTCTGCTCTGCTCCAATGCCTGCAAAAGTGAAGCAGGATACAGATAGTTTGTTTATGGTTGACGTCAGATGCATAATACTATCCATCCATCCATTATCCAACTAGCACTAGGGCCGATCCTACCATTGAACCCCACTTGGACAGATCACCAGTCTTACGAAGGGCGCACAGACCATTCACTCACATATTTCTCCCCACAGGCAATTTAGTGTCTCCAATCAGCCTGTCCTTAGACTGTGGGAGACAACTGGAGCACGCAGATAAAATCCACGAAAACACGGAGAGAACATGCAAACTCATCAGAGAAAGGCCCATGATGGACTCAAACCCATAACCTGTGAGGCCACAGGTTACCCACTGTACCACAGTGCAACCCCTGTATAATAATGCTAGACAGCGAATATATAATACATTTGGTTACTGGCTAATCTGTAAAATTAAAATGTAGGAAGATCTGATAAATAATCTGGAGTGATTGAATGATACAGCACAGGAAATGCGCCAGTATTGGGATTCATTATTTCAGGAGGCCACATTTTACATTTTATAAAGCTGTGCAATATAAACGTGCACCTCTAGATGTCCTTCCATAACTCTAAAACAAGCATTCACAAGCAAAACAAGGGCTTACAGAAATAAATTGCATCTTTTTCAAAGAAATAGTTGCCTGAGATGTCAGCATTTATCTGGGGAGTTGGGGTGGGGAGTTACAGGGGTGCAAATCACTGTTTTTCGAAACTGTACATAGAAATTCAGTTGAAGTTTTTTGTTTTTTTTTTGGACAGAATACATTTTTCGACAATTCAGACAACACTAATGCAAAGAAAAAATCAAGTCATTTCAGAACAGATAAAAAGTAACATTACATAATAAAGCTATTCTTCCCAGTTTTAGAAAACAAGAATTTAAAAGAAGGCACAACTTAAAAAAACCAATCACAATGAGAGCCTCATGAACGACATGTACTCCTGGTCCTGTGGAAGTACAGTGCAGGGATTTGTTCAAGATCACGAGATACAAATGCACTTCCGTCATCATCCTCTGTTCAGCTATCATTGTAATACCGTCTCTGCATTTAATTCATTGAATGGAACCACAGGCTTGTGGCTGACAGTGTGATCAAGAATAACAGCAATTAGGGAACAGACATTCCTTACAATTATATCTATGCGGTGGGGACTGTATGGAAAAAGCTCGAGGTATTACCAAAGAACAAGCACCAAATGAAAGCTGAAGTCAAACATGTCTGTATGTACAGGGCTAAGTGCGGATTATCCCATAAAGAGAACATGAACTTAAATCAGAGCAAGAAAAAACAAGCCAGAGACCTGGGAGGTCTAAGACAGGTTGCTTTGATTTCTCCACATTCAGAAAGGGGGTAATTATTGGAGGTAAATGGAGAAAAAAAATGCAGTGACGGGGTGTGACAGTGCAGATGGCTTTGTGCCAGACCTGGTGATCTTCTCTTCCAGGATTGAACTGAACTAAATGACACGGGCTAATTAAACCTATATGAATCAGTTCTCGGACCACCAGATAGTGTGGGATACTTGGGGCCGATGGGCCATATCAGTATTTTGGCTATTTAAAGCAGCTCTGACATTCCTAATATGTAATTTGGCTCATTGGTCCCCATAGCTCATCGGACCCCAATCTTCACCATTGCATATATATTTATCAGTGTGAAGGAACATTTTCTTATCGCAGAGGCAGTAAAAATTCAATTTAATTTTGGATCATAATCAAAGAATTCAATGGATGCCATTTATTCCCTTTCTTCTGCTTTCTTAAATTTCCAGAGGTGAGTTCAGTCACAGTCTTCTTCCTGCACAAAAAAGTCTGCTAAATTTTTATTATTCAAATTCTGCACTCCATTCAAATGGGTGAAGCACGCGCTCGGTCTTAATCTTACTCATGCAGAACTGAGGAGGTGCGCGGGCGGGATCTGAGTGTCCTTGCCTCGCCCGTCTGCCAGGCTAACGGACAGCCGCTCGGGATTGAGGCGTCGCCACCAATCAGCAGAGCTGAACTTCCTCTCCGGGCTCAGACAGGGATAAGCGAGCTAACAGAGACACACCCCCTTGCTTCCCTGGCCACCTGTGATGGAGTAGGGGGATCGTCAGCGGCCCTGAAGCGCGCGGGGCTCCTCTCGGATGCACCCTGCTTTTGCCGGCTCAGCGGCTGCGGGGACGGGCCACACAGCGTGTCTGCCTCGAGAGCCCATGGGCATGACGCTAAGGCAGGCAAGTCTAAGCAGTGTTTTATTAGCCATGTCAAGCAGCTCAACCGAGAGCCCCTGTTTGCTTATAAACAGGCCATCAAAGGAGAGAGCAGCAGCTGAAATTATGGGAGCGAATGAGGCCTCGCTCCAGGCCTTAACTACCGACAGTGGGATCTTTCCGGAAAATGCAAGACCACTATTCTGCTGATTCACTGGAGAAGAATGAACTCCTGAACTTCAAACTCCTGAATAAAGATATTATTTAATATATATATACTCAACAAAAAAAAAGTTTTGGAGTTTTTTTAATCCATGATTTTCTCTTGTTCTGAGCTTCCCAAGACACCGTCAAGCTGTAGTGAAGCACGTGGTGATCGCAGACGATGTTAAAATGAATTTGGACATCGTTTCATTTAATGATCTGGACTTGGTGTGATTCTGGTCTTACCTGTGGATACCCTGTTTTGGGGTCGTCTGATCGAATGATTCGATGTCTTGGATTAATGCCTATGAAGTAAACTACACTTGGGAGTTACATTCAGTTTTTGCATTTCACAAACTCGGGTCAAAATCCAGTGTCCCTAGCAGTGGGGGACAGTGGACAGAGGACAAGGAGGGCGATAAACACGTCTTTAAACTGCTTATTAGTCTTGAACTGTTTTCAGTCAATTTCCCTGGTAAAAGACACTTGAACCCTCCCCTCTCAGGTGTAGCTAATTGTCTTCGTTAAGATGAGAAATCAAACGCACCAGTTGAACGCAAAAAAGAGTGCATTTCAGTCTTTTTCAATTAAACAATCATTACGCACAGGTCTGACGACTTGTATAGGATGTGACAAAATTTAACTCAGAAAATCCACAGTGTTTTTTTTCATGAAGAGTTGCCTATTAAGGTATGTGAATTAAACATTATATTGAATTTATTGTTCACTGGCCTAAACATTTCATTATAAGGGAAACTAACATGTTGACCCAGAACAATGATTGAAATCGGGTCACTAATCTTATCAGTTCAAGGGATGTTTTCCGCCCCCCCAGTTTTCCGTCCACCACCCGCCACTGGTCCCTTAACTTTTTCTGTTAACTATATATGTACTTCAAATATTACAGCGATGTTTAACCCTTAATTCGACTCAAATTATCGGTCTGACTACGTAGGAACTGTGGCCAGTGTAGCAAAGTGCTGTAAATATAGGCAGTTCACATGTAAATAATCCCCATGAGCTCTGTTTCTATTGTTCCAGAGAAAAAAAGAGTACTGACATACTAGTGTACAATGCTGATGTAGAATTTCCCCGAACCACTGTTTTCCTTGGATTGACCCTCTTTGGTCAACCGAGAACTAAATTTAATGAATACTTCCCATATTTCATTTAGAACAATCCGTGTGTACAAATTGTGTAACAGCCATACTAACTAAGAAATTTGGATTTATTTCCATTGTATATTTTTGATCTCTGCAGCAGATGTCATTATATTGCAGGCTAAAAGAATGTCATTTAGGGGGTTTCAACAGCTCTCAAATGTTAAAAGGTGTTAAATTCGACCCGGATTCTATGTGATAGTAAAACATGTACCAATTAAATAGTGTTTAATTGCACGATAACCCATTTTCAACATTTCAATCTGTCCTATGAAGTATATTAACTTTTGGAGGGATTATCAAGATCAGCAGTTTGCGTTATAAATTTAGTGTAGTTTTCCCCATGAATTTTATGTGTGATATATTTTTTAAGATAACATGCAGATCCAATTAGACAGAGTTCAATTATGTAAATGGATCAAAGATCCCAGATCTTAAGTACAGAGAACAACTCTAGACGCCCTTGAAATGCTTTCTAATTTAGATTATTCACTGTTGATATGATGTGCTGTTATGATCGTTCGCTGTTCTAACTCACCCCATTACGTACCGTTTGACGTTCTCTGCATCGGAGATCAAGAGTTTAATGGAAAATTCATCTCGGACCACCGTCTGCAAGCTTCAGAGAAGCTATTCTCTGATGTGCTGAGTCAATGTGTTCCCACAAGACATGCCGGCTCTCTGTACCGGCCAAGGGCCGAGGCCAATCCAATGTGCTTTGTAGTTCTCGAGGAGAAATCCGTCACTTGGCAGGAAAGCAATTTGGGCCAGTGACCTCCCCCTCGCTCGACCTTCCCATCACAATCTCCATTGTTCGCCAGGCAACAAGGATTTAAACGCGGCATTTGAACCCCCTGAGTAATGTCAGCACTTCACTTAGTCAAAAACCACCTGTCACTTTCAGAGAACGTGCATAACTTTCATGAGCTGAATCCCAGCTCATTTTCATCATTATTGAACTTTGCAAGCACATTACGATGTTTACATTGTCATCCGTGTGCCAGTTTTTGGACGTACCTGTAAAAACATCTTTGTCAGTGGATGCATGGGAGTGCGCAATGGGGCTGTTTTGCCATTTCTTGGTGCTGCAGAAGATGTGCCTTCTGGGGGCGGATTGAACTCTGAATGCATCACAGAGGGAGGGGCAATCTCTAACCCTTATTCATTTATAGTGCAAAAGTGCACAGTAATAAAATTCAAGGTGATGAAATTTAGAAAGGAAAGGAAACCAGCTCAACCAAATGTTACCTAAATCACCTCGAGGAAAAGCTTCGTTTTATCACATAATTAGCGTAGACAATGGAAACTTTGAGTTTAACATTTGAAAACATGGTAACTTATGTTCAGTGTCTAAAACTTGTCAACAAAAGTGGAGTTTAAGAGAAGAAATGAGTTGACCTGAGGCTCTCGAGTATTACGGTGACCGTGACCAACTTTTTGATTTTCTGCTTCTGTTCTTGATCTCACTGCATTTGAAATGAAACAAAAATATGAGTCTAAAGGGATGAATATCTGGCACTGAGACTCTTATTTTCCACAGTTTAATGCATTTTACAGATTTGTTTTAGTAAATATACCCAGATCCATCATTTACATCAACAGGTTCTGTAACGTCATTTAAGCCTTTATCTCTGTAATAACGCCATTATAACAAGGTGTGAAATGGGTTGTACAGAGGCTTTAATCAATTGCCTTTCATTAGTGTCACAGGTGTCTTCAATATTTCAATCAGTCATTCAGCCAATTTAAATGAAGAAAAGTTCTCCCTGTACTGTGTGGTATTATTGTCCGCATCAATTAGAGTATGGAGAAGTGAAAGAAAAGACTATTTTTGCCATAGATGGTCAAGGTAAAGGCCACAAGACCATCTGAAAGCATCCTGATGTTCCTGTCACTATGGTAGCAAATATTATCATGAAGTTTAAGGTCTATGGGACTGCAGTCGACCTCTCCGGATGTGGCCTCAAGTGGAAAATTTACTCTGGACTTTGATTAGGATCATTGTCCTGCTGCACAGCCCAACTACGCGTGAAGTAGGACCTCAAATTGACATTCACAGCCATTCTACTTCAGTGGAGAGTAGCATTTGTGGCTTCATCAGCAATGGTAAGTCCCCAAGGTCCTTCTGGGACCATCGCACTACCACGTGTTATTATTGTAGGATGCTGCGTTAGCTTTATGCCAGATGTGATGCAACCTGTCTTCCAAAAAGTTCAACTACTGACTCATCAGTCCATGGAGTATTATCCAAAAAGAGCCAAGTGTCTTTCTCATTGTGGAATCATGAACACTCACATTAACTGTGGCCAATGTGGCCTGTAGATGTGTTACTCACGGTTCTTTATGACTACCTGGATGAGGTCTCCATGCACTCTTTGAGGAATTTGGTTGGCCAGCCACTCAAAGGAAGGCCCACCACTGTTCTAATATTGTTCCACTTGTACATAACAGCTCTCACCATGGTTTGCTGTAGTCTCAGAGCCTAAAAAAATGGCTTTGCAACCCTTTTTCAGACTGAGAGATGTCAAGGACTTTGTTTCTCATCTGTTTTTGAATTTCTTTAGATCACAGGGACAACCAATTAAGGGATCACTCAGGACATGACTCCGCGCAAACCGTTTAAAGTCCATTTTCAGACCTTGACACGGCTCGTTATAACAAAATAAGTAAGGGTGAATACATGGGTTGGTGTGCGTTAAACAGTTTTAAGGCACAGTATGGAAGCAAAACTCTATTTTTCATCTGTTCTTGGATTTGTTTAGATTAGAAAGGTGCTGCAAGCCTGAGTTTTGGGGTGCGATTGAAATGGGAATTATTTAATAATATTACCCTGGGTGATACCACTTGACCAGTGCAGGGCAGCATAAAAATAGTGTGACTCAACATCCTCAATAATTATTGGCACCACTGGTTAAGAAGCCTTAAAATAAGTTCAATTTGTATTGCAGAAGCATACTCTCACACTGAGAATTGTAATAAAATGTAACCTTCAACTCAAGTGAATTTTAAGGGAAAAAAATCCCTGCCTAGGAAATGATTATTTTTCATAAAATCACCTGTTCCACAATAATTGGCACCCCTAACAATTCCTAGGAAATAAATGTAATTGAAGTATTTCTGTCATTTCTACAGTAGTTTGATCAGAGTATCTAGAAACATTATATTAGTAATTCATCACTTCCTGTTTCCCTGGGGTATAAATATGACGTGACCTAGAGGCCATTTCTCTTATCCACTCTTCAACATGGGAAAGACAAAGGAACATACCATTCAAGTGAGGCAGATGTGTCTCGACCTTCACAAGTCCGGCAATGGCTACAAGAAAATAGCCACTCGCCTGCACCTGCCCATGTCTACTGTCAGAGGAATCATTAAGAAGTTTAGAACAACTAGAAAAGCACCTCATGCCCACTGTGAAGTATGGGGGAGGATTGGTGATGCTGTGGGCCTGTTTCTCTTTGAAATACCAGGACATTTTAAATCAAAATCTGGTGGCGTCTGCTTGAAAGCTGAAGATGGGTCGTCACTGGGTCTTTCAGCAAGATAATGACCCTAAACATGGGGCCAAATCTATACAGAAATGGTTCACCAGACACAGAATCAAGCTCCTCCCATGGCCATCTCAGTCCCCAGACCTCAACCCCATTGAAAACCTGTGGATTGAGCTGAAGAGGAGAGTGCAGAGGAGAGGACCCAGGTCGCTGGATGATTTAGAGAGATTGTGCAAAGAGGAATGGTCGAAGATCCCTCTTTCTGTATTCTCCCATCTTGTGAAACATTATAGGAGAAGATTAGGTGCTGCTTTATTGGCAAAAGGGGGTTGTACAAAGCATTAACATCAGGGGTGCTAATAATTGTTGCACACATGATTTGATGTAAAATAATTATTTTTTAATGTTGGATTTTTTTTTCCCACTGAATAAATGCACTTGAATTAAAAGTTGGATTTTCCTCTTTTTTCATTGTGGTCTTGTATTATTTAGAAAAAAAAAACAGGATTTATTAGAAGCTAAAGAACACATCTTAACCAGGGGTGCCAGTAATTATGGAGGGCAGTGTATATATATTTTTTGAAGAGGTGTCAAAACATAATTCTCTGAATTCATCCAATAATCACAATACTGTGCAGATTTAAAGATACAGTAGTGAATGAGCTCTTCGCCTGCACAGCGCAACAGAGAGCATTTGGAATCATGTGCATTTTTAATGTCTTTTATTTTATTTTAATTCCTATTTGTTAGATTTCACAAGTAAATCCCATATATCAAGCCATGCAACACACAAACACACATGCACAGACACACACTGTCAAACTGCATTTACCTAAGACACAGAAGCTTGCACGTTGTTCAGCTCAACTGCTTCCTTAAAAGACAGATTTAAGCCAATCCCACTGTAAGAGTAAGAATTAATATTCAGCCTCCTCATTGCAGTAGCAAAGCCAATGAGGCCCTGCGGCGGCACAGGCAGCTCGGGTTATTTCCTCTCAGTGCAGAGTCATCTCCAGTCAAGATATGCTCTCTGTAGTCGATAATCCTTTATTGCTCTAAATCGCACACACTCACAGTAATTATCTAATAACCCCCCATAAAAGACCGTAACTTTCTAATCTGTTTATGATTATCATTGCAGTGATCCTGTGCATTAATGTCTGACCTTCAGCAACTTTGACCTGATCTTAATTAGCGGGAATATCAGATCATTTCTATATAAGAAACTAGCCATGACTAAATGAGTGAACCCCAGGTACAGCTAATTTCTGAAGCAATTATCTTTTCATGTCCAGAGATTTAACTGATTATCTGCACAATTTCACACAGTTTTATGCAATTCCCTGTCATAACAAATTCTATTTTAAATCACTTTACGAAGAAAGAACAGCATAAGTTTGCAACATTATGTATTATTTCAATTCTTTTTCAACTATGACCATGTCCATTAGTTCTCCAAAATTACTGAAAAATGTACTGTAAGCGAGAATAACATACCCTCAATACAATACAGTAAATATGCATATAATCACGCTTAATTTCAGCCTTTTTTCATGACACCTTTGTGCACAAAACAAAAATAAAATGCAGGAGCTCAAAATTCAGTGAAAAAAAATCTTTATTTAGTCTGAACCCATGTATAATAAATTTTGCATAGTAATCATAATAATGATTATGAATGACTTCCTGTTGCCCAGGGGCATAAACAAGAGGTGACACCCTGACTAGTTTACCTCAGTCATCCATCACTGTGGTTTAGACAAAAGAATACAGCAACGATGTGTGACAGAAAGTTTTGCAGCTTTAATAATGGTGAAATGCTTCAAAAAAGCTCTAAAAGTAGCAATTTTGACTATCAAGACAGTAATTACGAAGTTTAGTGGCCATGATGAAAGTCCGCCTGAAAGAGAGCTGATGCTTATATTAAATGCATACAGTGTGAGGGACAAACTTAAGAGAAACTGTGATCACTTAAATTTTGTCTGACAACTTTTTTCAATGGAATACAACTTTAAAGGGTTTAGCAAATCATTGCAAGCAATTTTTATTTAAATTGCACATAATGTCCCAATTCTTCAGGAACTGGGGTTGTGGCTTTGAAGACTTTCTGACACCAAAACGTCAATTGTTAATGTTTTAGCTCATCAATTTGATTGTCCTTTAAAAATAATGTCTATTTTGAAATGTGAACTCGTCAACACCTGCGAATGAAGTTGGGGCAGGTGCTTGTGACTTCATAACATCACTTCTCAGTTGATGTTTTGGAACTGAGGACAGTTAATGTTGGAGTTTCAGAAGCGGAATTAGTTCCCATTCTTGACTGATATAGAACGCCACTTGGTCAACAGTCTAGGGGGGTTGATTGTTGTATTTCGTGCTTCATAAGCATCCATGCATTTCCAATGGGAGACAGATCCTGGCTGCAGGCCCTCAGTGACTACGATGCCCCACTTTTTGTAATACATGCCCAGTGTGGCTTGGCATTATCCACCTGGCATAAGCAGGGGCATCTCAGAAAAAGTCACTGGGTAAAGCTTTGTAAACCTGAATGCAGTCTGCAAATATTGGCACTAACCGTACTGCAGATCAAAACCGGGCTCAACTAACTCTTGTGATGTGAAGCAATATAATGACTGTTGCACTGTTGTCAAAAGGGTTGGTCTGAGACCATATAAATACCTGTGGGTGTTTTGGTTCCATTATGGCCGAAAAGATCAGCCACTGTCATTCTCCTAAAAATCAGAATTTTTTTTGGATTTTTTTTTTTTTTTTTGTGGAAAAAAAAAAGAAAAACATAAAATTCTTGGGAACATTGGTTTTCGGCGTCATATATTCCCACATCACACATTCTAGCTGCTCAGTGCCACCCTTGGGACCACAAAGGCCTGCCATGGTCCCATAGTCCTCCACTACGTAAACGCTCGGACCCAGGTTTTCCCAGCTGAACATTTCCCAACCCATTACTGTCCCTCTGCAAGCTTATCCTCTTCCCAGAGTGCATCCCAGTGCCATCTCTTCCCCATGCAAATGGCGCACACACATGCCTCCAATATACACAACGGAGAGAAGAAAATGGGACCAGGCAACCCCCCAATGCTCCTAGGTCCAATTCCAAAGATGAAGTGAGTAATGCATGTGGTTCTATGGTGAACTGAGTCATAATGGGAACTTAAACTGCTCTGTTGTTGTGATTCGGTCTTTGCCATGCCATGTTCAATGTTTCACGCCCACGCTCAAGTTCAAGTTCTGTGCCTGGCCTGGTGCCATGTTTTGTCTGACCCAGGTGTTTAGTGACCTCTGCTTATGTCTGACCCTTCCTAGATTATGTATTGTGTTTTGGTAACTTAGATTTCATTTTTTATTATTTTTCATGTTTTAGTTTATTCATAGTTTCGATGCCATGTTTCATTTCCATGAAACACTCTTCTGCTCACAAGCCTTACTGCTTAAGAGATTATCCAATGCCATCATTTGGCCATTATGATTTGGCTCTTGACAAAGTGAATCAGGTCCCATTTCTCCTGCATCCAACACAGCGACCATGAGAACCAACGATGCAGTCATGAATATAAGAACACGCAAAAGTGCAAAACACAGATTATGCCGAAGTTGACCTTAAAGAACATTTAAAAAAAACATGAGTAGAATATGAAGAGCTTACAGAGCTGAATGGTCTGTGGTCAGGATTTTCCCTGATAAACAGATTCTAGGTTTTTTCATAGATCACACGCCGAAGATGAAGGACGCCAGACAACAATCCAGCAAAGGAAAGTCGGAGACCAGGAACTATGATCTATAAGGAGACAAGCGACAAAGTGGAAAATGCTGTGAGGTCGCAGAGAGTGAAACAAGGGGGGAGGGGAATGGAACGAGGCAATAATCAAATAATGAAAATCTAAAATGAGGACAGCTGGATTGCAGGAAAAACCAATTAACCCCTTAATTGGCGCAGAAAACAAACAACACCAATTTTTCCCCTCGTGCATGAGCCTATTTAAGGCTTTTTAACTCAGTATTTGTGCCACAAAGGCTCTGGAAAATTATTCCAGTGAAGCAAGACATTTAGAAATGGTCAGCAATTAAATGTTGAATGTATTGACGCCGGTATCTAAATCTGCGCAGAGGGGTTAATGAAACACTCAGAGCATGAGTTCCCCACCATGATTCTCCCTTACACCCCCCCCCCCCCCCCCCCTCTTTGTGTGCAATTGGGTGGCGACCATCATTGATCAGGAACTGGAACACAACGGGGGCATTAGTGGCATCACTCTGCGCTCATAGTGGGCAGAGGAGTTGTTGAATGCCATTTTCCATTCATCTTCTTCATTTATGAAAACCAGGTACAAACCAGGTGGGAGGCATTGCGCAGGTCCTGCTTTGTGGCACCCTTGGAAGGTCAACAAGGCTGCTACTAAAAGTCGGAGTGGGTTTAGGTTCTTGACTGTGATGCCATCCAGACCTCAGCAGTTAGTGGGCAGAGGGAACTGTCTTTTTTAACACAAAGAGGAAGCCAACACCAGTTGGTAAAGAACGTCAGATGAAGCCAGAAGCCAGGGCTTCAGAGATATACACATCCATTACTCTGGATTTTGACACTCAATGAGTGGGTGTGCATTAAAGGTTTTAAAGGGCAATATGGAGGCGAAACTTTGTTTCTCAACTGAGTGGCAGAGAGCAAAAGTCCACTATCTGACTTTTTCCAAGTTCTGAGAAAATAAGATTTGAAGTTTTGTTTGAACAGAGAAATCACTTTATTTTACACTTTACACTTTTCTGGAGTCTGTTACGATAATATGCTAATTTTGTTTGTACAAAATAAAGTGATTTTTCTGTTCAAACAAAACTTCAAATCTTATTTTCTCAGAACTTGGAAAAAGTCAGATAGTAGATTTTTGCTCTCAGCCACTCGACTGTTCTTGATTTCTTCAGACTGTGGTATTGTGCAGGTTGTAGTCTTCACATTGCCAGCAAAGTTCAGTAAATGCCCCCTAGTGGTAGTGTGAGTGCAACAGGATTTACATAATCATTCAAATTAATAATTTACCAATATATTATAATGAAACCACATCAATATTTTCAGTCAGTTTACAACATACTTTAGAGACATCCATTCTTGACATCTAAGTCTTTGTTCTGGTCAAGATATCAAGTTATAGCCTATATAGTTATAGCCAAGTTATAACATTTTAACAGTGATCACTCAGTTTTATTTATTGCATGTTCTTACCTTTACCTAAAACATGTCTCGGTAAATGATCAGGATCATAATAATAGCAGCAGATTAGATGTCTGATTACATGACCAATTGGCCACTTCAAATGTAAGCAAAATTACCATATGGATAATGATAATACAATTTATTTATTCCTCATTTATTTCGTATGAGCTCAAGGTGTCAGTTGGAATTCAGCGCAAAGCTGAATATTACCAGGACACTTAAAAATGACTATGGGGGCGCTCTGGTGGCGCATTGGCTAAAGTGTGCGCGCCACATTAGGCTGAGTCCTTCCCGCGGCAGCTGGGGTTTGACTCCGGCTCGGGCCATTTGCCGCATGTCATCCACACTCTTATCCCACCTTTCCTGTCTCTCTCCACTAAATACTATCTAAAAAAGGGAAAATCCCGAAAAAATTATCTTTAAAAAAAAGACTTTGAGAGGCTCGAACTGTAAATATTTGACATTTTTTTTATTTTAGCCAACAGTAAATGTATAATCTATATAACTGTCACTTCAGTGGAGCAAAGAGACAAAGCAAGTTTTCAAAATAACAATCATCATTCTTTGCAGTGATAGCCCAAACTAGAGGAGAATCATCTGAAAGATAGAACAATACATAATCTCTTAGGATACAGATATTGATATAATTTTTTTACACAAGAAGTCAGCATATAAAGGATCCCAAAGGAAATGTAATTTAATCCAAAATTCCTGTACCACACCAATGAATTGATTGCAAATTTTACTTTTTTTTTTTTTTAACGAGCATACCTTGTTGAAACTAAATATCATATTCTGGACTGTGCTTAAAACTACCTCTTTGGTGATGAAGTTGTACCTCTCCAGTTTTAAAACAACATCAAACCATATTACGTGCTTTTATAGTATTTGTTCTACTGGGCTTTCTATGATACTCGATTTAAAAAAATGGCGAATGGGCTCTTCCATGTTTTTGATAGGCTGCTCTAAAATTTGAATTGATGCAGACTCCAGATTGGTGTCATTTCCTCAATACCTGCTGTTGCTAATCAACTAAAAAATCTCCAAAATTTTAAGAAAATTTTGATTTTTAGACATTCTCCTCACACAAATGGATGAAAATGGCTGACAGAAGAACCAAACGCGAGTGTCCGGAAATCCAAAACCGTAGTTATTTATTCAGGCAATGGGTCGGGAAGCCAGGGGTAGCACAGAGACATAGTCAGGCAGGCAAGGTTCGTACACAAGAATGAATAAATGCGACAATTAAAACAAAAGGGCTAGGAAAAAGAGTAATCAGTCAGACACAGGCTATGGTTGCACACAGGAATCAAAAAAAGAATACTGGCACTAAGTACAGGCAAGGGAGAAATAGGAATGAAGATCTGATGAAAATCTGTAGTGAACTGAGACATAATATACCCAAGGAAATTACTAAACTTGGCTGGGAATAGGATAGGTGGGAGTTGCTAATCAATCTAATCTAATAAGCACATGAGGTAAAGACAAACCATTATCACGCATCACAATTGACAAACCAATCCTAAACAGGCAACTCCCTGATTGGAGTCTGTTTTCATAAGTGCATAATAGAACAGGAGGCAGCTCGAGGTAAAACAGGTGCAGGAGATCGCAGTCATCCACAGACTCAGGGATAGGAAACAGGAGGGCGGAGTCTACAGACGAGAGCAAATGCAAAGAGTACTAGTAAAAAATGAACAACATGATCTTTACACACCGCTACATGACAAGTGAATATTAATAAACAAAAGTACTCAGGATGAGTATATTAGTCTATGTTAGTAATGACATAACGTAACATGAAGTATTAATCTTAATTAATATGTTCATAGGAGAATAGCGGGAAATACAGGAAACGAGACGTGAAGGAAGACTTTCGGAAACCACGGAAACCCACGGAAATACCTGAATAGATGCACAAACGCGGACAGGGAAGTGCATGGCTTAAATCACATGGAAGACGTACATGACGTGACTGAGGCAGACGAGGTGCAACCCCAAACACATGAATAAATGAAACAATAAACGATGAGCATAATGAAGCCAGAAAATACAGATTATGACATTCACTGTTGATACTGAAACTGGTGTTTGACGGAAACTATTTAGCGCAGCTGCTAGTTGACAACCTGTGAGGCGTCTTTGTCTTAAATTAAACACTCTCAGATATTTGTCTTCTTGCACAGTTGTGCATCGGGGCCTCCCACTCCTTTTTTCTGTCCTTGTTAGTGGCAGTTTGTGCTGCTCTCTGAAGGGAGTAGTTGACAGCATGGTTAGAGATTTTAAGTTTTCAATTTCTCGCGTTGAATAGCCTTCTTTTCTAAGCACAACAATAGACTGACGGGTCTCTAAAGGAAGTTCTTTCCTTCAGGCCATTTGGGCCTGTAAACAAACAACTGCTGATGCTTCAGGTACTAAACCACCCTCAAGAATGCCATTCTCCCTTTTGCGCTTCCTTATTAGTTCAACGGTTTTCAGCTTTGCATCACATTTGCAGAAGGGTTTTCTAATAATCAATTAGCCTTATAAAATGTTTAACTTGGATTAGCTGCCATACCAAGAGATTGATGCTGAGGACTGACAGTTGCTGATAATAGGTCTCTATGCAAAAAAGATAGATTATTCTTTGAAAATCATCTTATTAATTTTAATCGTTAGTAAAATGGATAAAAATGTTTGTGAAATGCATGAAAATGTATTTTTCTTGGGGAAATCAAAGAAGTTTGCAAGTGATCCGAAACTTTTGAGTGGTAGTCTTGTAATGTGAATAAAGGCCACTGGATGGCAGTATTGACCTTTTTTTGTTAAGCTCAGACTGGAGCTAGGTTTGGGCATGTTTCGGGCATGTCTGAAACAAGTCCCAGAGAAAAGAAAAAAAAAGTCTAAAAGGTCGGAGGGGTCTGCAAAAGAGTATATAAAGGGGAGAATTGAGACAGTAAAGTGGTAGGAGAAATTGCAAGAAGAAGGATACATGTGACCAGACCTGTCATTCTGTTCAAGACCTGTGAAGTTTCTTTTGTGGATTTTTGCCTGTGTGAGAGCATTTTCCTCACCCAGGACATCACCAAGCCACCCCACCAAAAAGGGACTGTAAATATTTCTGTTTTTTGTTGTATTCAATCTTGGTCAGTAGGTTAGTTAGTTGTTTAGTTGTCTGTTCATTAAATGTGTTTAAGTTTTTAAAACAGTGTCTGTCATCCCTTGCTGTTGCTGTTGGGTTGTAAATGTAATAACAAATTGGGGCCATAACAAATTGGGGGCTCGTCCGGGATAGACCATTGTGTGAGTAATTTATTGAAAATCTAACATTTCAAATTGTAAAATTGTTTTTTTTTAATTGAATACATATATATTGACAGATCAACAGCAATGGATGATTTCTTGGCATCACCAACCGTTGAGGTTTTGAAGTCTTTTAAAAAGACAGAACTGCTAGAAATTTGCAGACATTTAGAGCTGACAGAGGTAAAACCAGCCATGCGAAAAGCAAGACTGGCTAGAGAGATAGTTGAATATTACATTGATGAAAATGTGTTTGCACCAGGAGATCTGGAACAGTTTCCAGTGGAAAATCCAAATATAAAAATGGAACTTAAATTAAAAATGCTAGAGATTGAAAGGGAGGAAAAAGGAAAACAAAGAGAATTTGAGAGGGAAGAAAAAGAAAAACAAAGGCAGTTTGAGTTAGAAAAATTAGCAAGAGAAGAGAAAATTGAGAGGGAAGAAAAAGAAAAACAAAGAGAATTTGAGAGAGAGAAAGTGGACAGAGCAGAAAGAGAGAGACAGAGAGATTTTGAATTAGAGATATTCGATAGAGAAGAAAGACTCCAAATGGAGCAACTAAAAATTAAAACTGAAACTGAACATAAATTTTGTGCTAGCCAGGAGGTAAAACTGGTGCCTCCATTTTTGGAAAAGGGTGTTGACAACTATTTCCAGTGTTTTGAAAAGGTAGCAAAGAGTTGCCAGTGGCTAAAGGAACACTGGCCTCTGATGTTGCAAACTGTCCTCAAGGGTAAAGCTCAACAAGCCTATTCAGCTTTGGCTGCAGATGATTCCTCTGATTATGAGGTTGTCAAAAAGGTTATTTTGAGAGCTTATGAGTTAGTTCCAGAGGCTTACCGACAGAAATTCAGGGGTCTGAAGAAATCTGAAAATCAGACTTATGTGGAATTTGCTAATGAGAAGAAGGTTTGCTTTGAGCGCTGGTGTACTTCTTTGGAGGTCAAGGATGATTTCAACTCACTAAAAGAGATAGTGTTAGTTGAAGAATTCAATAACTGTGTTGAGGATGATGTTAAGACCTACCTTAATGAGAAGCAAGCACTGAATTTACAATCAGCTTCCAAATTTGCAGATGAATATGTTCTCACACATAAGTCCAAATTTCAGTCTAGCAGTAACAATAGATGGTCCCAATTTCAGAAAAAGGGTTACGGTGATACCCAAGATTCCTCACCCAAAGACAAAGACAAATCTGGTGATGGTGCTCAGAAACCCAGTAACAGGTCTGATCAAAGTGTGAAAGCTGACAGTGACAAAAGTGGTCTAGTTTGCAGTTATTGGAAGAAATCTGGTCATGTTACAACTAACTGTTGGTTCCTTAAAGGTAAGAAAGAAAAAGAAAAGGACACCAAACCAAATGCCTTTGTGAAAGCAAGGTTAGAAACCCCTGTAGTAGATGACCGATCTGCTAAATTGCCTGCTTCTGGTGGGGCTAAAAAGCCTGATACTGACTTTGTGAGGGAGGAATTTCTTCCATTTGTGTCAGAGGGATTTGTGGCTCTGAATGAGCATACTACTCCTGTCCCCATATATATCCTAAGGGATACCGGAGCTTCTCAGTCACTTTTGTTGATGGACTCCTTGGAGTTACGTGATGATACCGCTTCAGGGGATTTCATACTTGTACAAGGTATTGAAGGGAGGACTGTATCTGTACCCCTGCGCTCTATATTCTTGAAGTCAGATTTAGTTACAGGACAGGTAAAGGTGGGACTTATGTCAAGTCTACCCATAAAGGGTGTTTCTCTGTTGCTAGGCAATGACCTGGCTGGGGGCAAAGTAGACCCCCCTGTACATCTTACTTCACAGCCGAGCACTGAAGATAGGGATGAGGACCCATCTCTGTATCCCTCTAGCGCAGTGACTCGTGCTTTGGCCAAGAAGGCTAAAGAAGAAGATGTTGTGGTGCCGTCCAGCACATTGAATAGTCAGGACTCAGGTGGTTCGCCTCATGACTTTGATTGGCCTACTATGGTTTTTCCGTTTGAGAACTTATCAGACACTTTAATCAGTTCATTGTTCGGCCAGCAAGATGGGTTTGGTGATTCTGATGTGTCTGGAGACTTGTCTCTGTCCAGAAAGCGGTTGATTGAGGAGCAAACTAATGATCCTGAAATTTGTACACTAAGGAGGAGAGCCCTTCCTGATAAAGAAATAGACGCAGTTCCAGTTGGGTATTATCTCAAGGATGGTGTGTTGATGCGGAAGTGGCGCCCTCCTGATATCCCTGCCAATGCAGATTGGGCAGTGGTCAGGCAAATTGTTGTTCCGAAGGTCTACAGGAATAAGATCTTATCAATGGCTCATAGTTTACCTTTAGAAGGTCATCTTGGTGTTAAAAAGACTGTTGATAAGATTATGAAACACTTCTTTTGGCCTGGGCTTCGGAAAGATGTTTCCAACTTTTGCAAAACCTGTCACACTTGTCAGGTAGTTGGAAAACACCAGTTAGACCCAACTGTAGCTCCATTGCAGCCTATCCCAGCATTTGGGGAGCCGTTCTCCAAGGTCATTGTTGATTGTGTTGATCCATTACCCAAGACTAGATCTGGAAATCAGTACTTGTTGACAGTCATGTGTGCATCTACCAGATTCCCCGAAGCCATACCTCTACGTAACATCAAGGCAACTGCAATCTCGAAGGCTTTGAGAAAGTTCTTCACGTTGTTTGGCCTTCCCAGGGAAATTCAGTCAGACCAAGGTAGCAATTTCACTTCAGGATTGTTTCAGCAGGTTGTGTATGAACTAGGTGCAAAGCAGATTCTTTCTAGTGCCTATCATCCAGAAAGTCAGGGTGCCTTAGAGCGGTTTCATTCCACTCTCAAGACAATGATGAGGACTTATTGTTATGACCATGAGAAAGACTGGGATGAAGGTGTTCATTTGCTGTTGTTTGCAGCTAGAGAAGCAGTGCAGGAGTCTACTGGATTCAGTCCGTTTGAGCTAGTGTTTGGCCATGAAGTGAGAGGACCTTTGCTATTATTGAGTGAACAATGGCAAGAGGAAGAGCCACACATCAGTCTGTTAGACTATGTTAGCAAGTTCAAGGAAAGATTGTGTGCAGCTTGTGACCTAGCTAAAGAGAACTTGAAATCAAGTCAGAGAAAAATGAAAACTTGGTATGATCATAAGGCTAGAAGCCGTGAGTTTAAACCAGGAGACAAGGTCCTTGTGTTGTATCCCCTGCAGTCCAATCCATTGCAGACTAGATTTCATGGTCCTTATGAAATTCTGACAAAACTCAATGATCTCAATTACACTGTGAAGACTCCAGATAGGAGAAAAACCAAAACAATTGTGTCACATTAACATGCTGAAGCCTTATCATGATAGAAATGCTAGGGTTGCAGCTGTCACTTCAGATTCTCCTATGGCTGAGATTTGTGAAGATGAGGGGGAGTTTCAAGGTGATGAACCTCGAATTAAGGCTGAAGTTCTTTCATGTAAATTGTCAAATTCTGAAGTGTTGCAAAATCTTGATGTAAAACTCCAGCACTTAGAACCCTCACAGAGAGATCAGTTTGAGAGGTTGATCAAGAAATATGAGGATCTGTTTCCTAATGTTCCAAAAAGAGTTTCTATAGCCTCTTGTGATGTAGATGTTGGTGATGCCAAACCAATAAAACAGCATCCGTACCGGATGAATCCTGAAAAGAGAAAGATTGCTGATAAAGAGGTTGAGTGCATGTTAGAACATGATATTATCAGACCCTCCAACTCAGATTGGAGTTCACCCTGTGTGCTAGTTCCAAAACCTGATGGAAGTACTAGATTCTGTACAGATTATCGCAAAGTCAATGCTGTAACTAGAACTGATGTGTTTCCAATACCTAGGATTGATGATTGTATTGATAGAGTAGGGCAAGCAAAGTTTCTGACCAAGATTGATTTATTGAAGGGTTATTGGTGTGTGCCTTTAACTGAGAGGGCCAAGAGCATCTCTGCTTTTGCCACACCATCTGGGTTGTACCAGTATGAAGTCCTACCCTTTGGGATGAAAAATGCCCCAGCCACATTCCAAAGGATGATACAGTCTACAATCGCCGGATTGCCACACACGGGTGCATACATCGATGACCTGATCACATGGAGTGACTCCTGGGAAGAACATCTAAAAGATGTAGAGACATTGTTCCAGCGCCTGACCCAGGCTGACCTGACTGTTAACCGGAACAAGAGTGACTTTGGTTGTGCTACTGTCACCTATCTTGGCTACGTCATAGGCCAGGGTAAGGTGGCACCCATAAATGCTAAAGTCCAAGCCATCATGGACTTTCCAGTTCCTGACAACAAAAAAGCTTTGCGCCGCTTCCTTGGAATGATCGGGTACTACCGCAAGTTCTGCAAGAACTTTGCTGAGATTGCTCTCAGTCTCACTAACCAACTGAAGAAAGGCGTAAAGTTTACTTGGGATGAGGCATGCCAGAGAGAGTGACTCTGATGACATTGAGCATCCCGTGACATACTTCTCCAGGAAGTTTAATCGCCACCAAAGGAACTATTCCACAATAGAGAAGGAGCTGTTGGCTCTGTTTCTATCTTTACAACACTTTGATGTTTATGTTTGTACAGGGCAAAAGCCAATGATTGTGTACACTGACCACAATCCGTTAATGTTTTTGAGTAAGATGAAAAACAAGAATCGGAGATTGTTGAATTGGAGTTTGATTTTACAGGAGTTTGACTTGGAAATTAAGCATGTAAAGGGTGCTGACAATGTGATTGCTGATTGCTTATCCCGTGTTTGAATATGTATATATATATATCCTGAGTTTATTTGAATATTGTATGAGTTGTATATATAGACAAGTGTTCACTTAACCATTTTGTATTGAAAAGAAAAATTTTGCCTTTATGAGTCAAAATTTTTCCCTTTTGGAATGGAGGTGTAATGTGAATATAAGCCACTGGATGGCAGTATTTACCTTTTTTTTGTTAAGCTCAGACTGGAGCTAGGTTTGGGCATGTTTCGGGCATGTCTGAAACAAGTCCCAGAGAAAAGAAAAAAAAAGTCTAAAAGGTGGGAGGGGTCTGCAAAAGAGTATATAAAGGGGAGAATTGAGACAGTAAAGTGGTTGGAGAAATTGCAAGAAGAAGGATACATGTGACCAGACCTGTCATTCTGTTCAAGACCTGTGAAGTTTCTTTTGTGGATTTTTGCCTGTGTTAGAGCATTTTCCTCACCCAGGACATCACCAAGCCACCCCACCAAAAAGGGACTGTAAATATTTCTGTTTTTTGTTGTATTCAATCTTGGTCAGTAGGTTAGTTAGTTGTTTAGTTGTCTGTTCATTAAATATGTTTAAGTTTTTAAAACTGTGTCTGTCATCCCTTGCTGTTGGGTTGTAAATGTAATAACAAATTGGGGCCATAACAGTCTAGATTCAGATATGTATGTAGTTTAAAAATAAGCTTTGAATCATATGTCTGGCATTTATACTTCCTGGGATACAGAGCTTTCTGTAGCAGAAATCAAAACAGGCAGAATTTCACCTATTTTTCCCTTCGGGCGTTCAAGCTTGAGTAATATTTAGATTCAAAAGGGCTAGCAGTAATCATCCTTTGGAGTGTTTATTGAAATTGAACCCAATTATCAATTAAATTAGTTTAATTAGTGGATTTCGTAACTAAGGGGGCAAATACTTTTTTCACTTATGTCGGGCCAGGTACGGTTGTGCATCCTTTTCACTTCAATAAATGAAATGTAACATGCTAATTTGGAAATTTAATTTTTGTTTACTACCTAGGGTTATATTTGTCTATTATTAAAATTAGTTTAAGGACCTGACAAATTGGCAAAAGTGGAAGAAATAGGGAATATGGCAAATACTTTTTCACTGCACCGTATTAGGCTTTGTGAGTGGATTTTTTTTCTTTACTCGTATCTTTTTCTGTATCTCATCAATAAAAAAACAGCAATATGTCTGAAGACTTTTAAGGCAGTTTTCAACTAATTATGGTTCCATTGCCGTGCTGTTTTTGATCTGCTCGATTACGTTATTAGTCAAATCCAGTGGTTCCGAAGATCAGCCCTGGGGCACCCCGTGCATGCTGGTCTTCCCCGACCACTACTGCAATCATACGATTAAAAATAATGATTTAGGTGTATTTCTTGTTTAAACAGTTATTTACCATCTTAACCTCTTAAGTCCCAGCCTCTTTTTTAGGTTTCTGTTTGAAAATGACATACCCAAAATGAATAGAGTATATCTCTGTTTGTGTAGCATGAAGTATCAGAGAGGGAGACATGGAAATGTGGAGAGAGGGTTGATTTTCTGACTCTACTCGGATTTTGATATTTGAACATTAATATGCTATGTTTGAGTTGTGCTTAGTGTATGTAAAAATGACTTATAATTGCTTGTAGCAGAGGCTCTCCTGTTTCATTTGATGTGTAATATGACTATATTGCAACTTAATTAGCGCGGCGTTGTTGGTATTTTGCTGTGGTGAGTCTCAGGGTCCCCCAATTGGGGGACCCTGGAGTTTAAGAGGTTTTTTAAACTGGATGGAGAGGTTAAACTGGATGGAGACATCCATGTGTGCGAGAAAGAATTAAAGAATCTTGAACATATTGTTTTTATTTTTTCATACTCAGAGCAAAATCAATTTGCATTTTGATATAAATCAATTTAGACTCGGGGGAAATCAGTAAGCTTCAAATTTGGTCGCTGAACAGAGATGTTTTGAGTTCTTTCAAAATTTTGGGTTACACTTTACTTGAAGGTACCGTCATAAGAGTGACATGACACTGTCATAACTGTTATGTCACTTATGACAAAGTTGTCATAATCAAGACAACCCAAACAATCTCAACTTGTCATCTCAAAAACCGAATGACACTTAATGACAATGTTTATGACATTGACATAATGTTTATGACACGTTCATGACTGTGTCATGTCACTCTTATGACGATACCTTCGAGTAAAGTGTTACCATTTTGTGCTTGAACATTAATGTGTGACTGTTGTGTTCCAGGGTTCTGGCCTTTGGCCAGAACAGTATTGTTTGTGGTTTTAAGTTTCATGTTCCAAGTTTCATAGTTCATAGTTCCATAGTTCATGTTTCATGCCATAGTTTTCACAGTTTCTTGTATTAGGATTTTACATTTCATAATTCATGTTCCATGTCCATGTTTTTGTTTTTGCCAGGTCTGCCATGCCACTCCACCGCTTGTCTGCGTTCCGCCTCGTGCCTTCGTTGTTGCACATTTCAGAGCTCTGGTTGGCTTTGGTATTTCCCTCTTCCTTCTGTGCTGTGCTGATTCGGGGCTCTCTAAGCTTAATTGGCAATTAACTGTTTTTAAGTTACTAACATTTACTAACACTCACTGGGTGGTGTAATTCTTAGATAGGCACATTACTTATATTACTAATTTAGACAGGGAGTTTATTGTCATGATTCCTGCTTTGCTATTTCAAGATCTTGCTGTGCTTTTCTGTTCTTAACATTCATGCTTGCTTCCAAACTGCATACTTAATTGGTACTTAAGCTGAGCACGCTCATTCTCTTAATGAGCAGGTCATGTCATCCAATCTCTGTCCATGTCTTGATCTTGCCATGCCTCTTGTTTCTGCTTCTCCAGGTGTTGCCCCTCATGTGTCCTTGATTATCAAGCCTTTATCTGGATGCGGTGGAAGTTGGCTGGCAGACAGTGTCTCGCGTCTCGTTGCATGATCAAGTTTTGCCAAGTTCTTGTTGTCAAGTTCCCTTGCATTTCTAGTTTCAAGTCTTGTCCTAGCCTCTTGTCTTGTGAATATATTTAGTCCTGTTATTTATTTTTCTTGAGCATCTTGCCTGGAGTTTCCAGTGCCTTTTTGTTTTTTGCCTTTTTGCATTCATTGTTAATAGCTCTGTGTAGCTTACCTTAGTTTGTTTTTTGCAACCCTTTGGGCCAAGTTTTTTGTTGGCCCTCGTGCCTGTTTTGTTTTGGTTTATAATAAAATCCTCATTCCCTTTTCCCGCATCTGGTGTCAACTGATTACATATCAGTAGACACTGTCTCCTAGACACCAGCGGGATGGAGCGCAAGATCGCCCAGCAAGAGGCTGAGCTGTTATGTCAGCAGCAGCGGATCCAGGAGCTGACTGCAGCACTGACCACTCTGCAAGCCAGCCTCCCCTGGGCGGGTTCCAGCCAGGCTCCCACCATGCCTGCTACCCAGCCCCTTGCCACCCCTGCACCTGTGCTCCAGCCCGGAGCGGAAGCACCCCAGCTGCAGCCAGTCACGCACCCAGGTCCTGAGCCTCGCCTTCCACCACCTGAGCGGTACGGCGGAGAACCAGGGTTCTGCAGGGCCTTCCTCACCTCCTGCGAGATGTGCTTCGCTCTGCAGCCTTCCACCTTCGCCTTGGAGCCGGCCCGAGTCGCCTTCGTCTTTTCCCAGCTGACGGGGCGGGCTCGCCTGTGGGGAACTGCTGCATGGCAGGCTCGGCTGCCCTGTACTACCACCTACCAGGCCTTGGCGGAGGAACTGCTGCGCATCTTCGACCGCTCCAAGCAGGGAAGAGCTGCAGGGCGAGAGCTACTGAGGATGAGGCAGGGGAGGAGATCGGTGGCGGACTATGCCATCGACTTCCAAACGGCGGCAGCTACTTCTGGCTGGAGCAAGGAGGCATTGTGTGACGTGTTCCTCCAGGGGCTGTCCGAACCAGTCAAAGACCGACTGCTCTTTTGCGAGATCCCAGAGTCTCCAGAGGCCCTTGTCGACCTGGCCCTTCGTATTGACAGCCGCCTGGAGGAGAGGGCGCTCACCCTTGGCCCTGGCCGACGTTCTGCCCCCTCTGGTCAGATCCAACCCCCGGGTCCCAGTCATGCGTCGCCTCGGGACCAGCCGAGGAGAAGCACCACCACACCCCCTCCTGGGGAGGCATCTCCCATGGAGATCGGGAGGTCCCGGCTCACCCAGGAGGAGCGCCAACGGAGAAGGTCGGGGGCATGTTTTTACTGCGGCCAGCAGGGTCATGCTGTGCGAGGCTGTCAGTCAAGACAGCGCCCCCTAGCATCTGGAGGAGTACTGGTGGGTGCTTCATCCAAGGAGACCTCCTCCTACCGCCGGACCTGCGTTCCGGTGACCCTGACCTGGGAGGGCCGCTCCCGCAAGACCACCGCCCTCATTGACTCGGGGGCTGAGGAGAACTTTATCGACGCCAGAGCTGCTGCTGAGTGGGGGGTTCCCCTATGCCATCTTCCCAGCCCATTGTCCATCTCAGGGCTGGGTGGGCAACCCCTAGCTAAGGTGTCCTTCCGGACCGTTCCCATCCAGCTGCTGGCGTCCGGTAACCACCGCGAGCAGATCCGGCTGTTCGTGACCGAGACACCTCGCTCCCCTATTGTCCTGGGTCATCCCTGGTTGGCGCTACACAGGCCGGCGATCGACTGGGCCCGCCATGAGGTGCGGGAGTGGAGTGCCTCCTGTTCAGCCAGCTGCCTCCTCGACTCCCGACCTTCTTGCTCTGTGGGTGGACCAGCTCCCGAGGGGAGGCCAGACGTCTCCAGAGTGCCCCCCGAATACCACGACTTAGCAATAGTCTTTAGCAAGTCCCGTGCGGTGTCCCTGCCCCCGCACCGTCCGTATGACTGTGCTATTGACCTCCAGCCTGGCACAGCACCTCCTAGGGGTTGTGTCTTTGCCTTGTCTGAGCCAGAGAGGGGGGCCATGAACAAGTACATCCGGGAGTCCATTGCAGCTGGCATCATCCGTCCATCCTCCTCTCCCGCGGGGGCAGGCTTCTTCTTCGTCAAAAAGAAGGACGGCTCCCTGCGCCCCTGCATCGATTACCGAGGCCTAAATAAGATCACCATCAGGAACCGCTACCCGCTTCCACTGATGTCCTCGGCATTCGATGTGATCCAAGGGGCAGCCATCTTCACCAAGCTGGACCTGCGGAATGCTTACCACCTCCTGCGCATTAGGGAAGGCGACGAATGGAAAACCGTATCAACACCCCTAGCGGCTACTGGGAGTACTTGGTGGTTCCATTCGGCCTGACCAACGCACCCGCAGTGTTCCAAAACTTGGTGAACGATGTGCTTGGAGATATGATCGGGCGGTTTGTCTATGTCTACCTGGATGACATCCTGATCTTCTCCCGGGATAGGACAGAGCACACAAGCCATGTTCGCCAGGTGCTCCGCCGCCTCCTCGAAAACCGCCTCTTTGTTAAGGCTGAAAAGTGCGAGTTCAGCACCACCACTGCCTCCTTCCTGGGGCACGTCATCTCCCCTAACCACCTGGGCATGGACGAGGAGAAGGTCAAGGCTGTGGTGGACTGGCCCGCACCCAAGGACCGCAAGGCCCTATAGAGCTTCCTGGGATTCGCTAATTTCTATTGGCGATTCGTCAGGAACTATAGCACCATGGCAGCTCCCCTAACTGCCCTTACCTCCATCAAGGTGCCATTCCGTTGGACTCCGCAAGCCGAGGTGACCTTCTGTGAGCTGAAGAGGCGCTTCACCACCGCGCCCATCCTCACCACCCCCGACCCCGCCAAGCAGTTCATTGTGGAGGTGGATGCCTCCAATGTCGGGGTTGGTGCGGTGCTATCTCAAAGATCCAGCAATGATCAGAAGGTACACCCGTGCGCGTTCTACTCCCACCGGCTGACGCCTGCGGAGTCCAACTACGACGTCGGGAACCGGGAGCTGCTGGCGGTGAAGCTGGCCCTGGAGGAGTGGAGGCACTGGCTTGAGGGGGCAAGGATTCCGTTCTTGGTCTGGACGGACCATAAAAACCTAGAGTACCTCCGCTCTGCCAAGAGGTTGACGCCCAGACAAGCCAGATGGGCCCTCTTTTTCGACCGATTCAACTTCTCCCTGGCCTACAGGCCGGGGTCCAAGAATACCAAGGCTGACGCGCTCTCCAGGCGTTTCGACGCTTCCTCGGCCAAGGGAGAGCCCAGCTCCATTCTGCCCAGAACATGTTTTGTCAACAACGTGTGCCTCCGGATCGAGGAGCTGGTCCGCAACGCCCAGAACGGCGCAGCTACGCCCAGTGCCTGCCCTGCCAACTGCCTGTACGTCCCTGCAGCTGCCCGGTCTGACGTTCTCCAGTGGGGCCACTCCTCCAACCTGTCATGCCATCCTGGGGTCGGCCGGACCCTGCGGTTAATCCAGCGCCGTTTCTGGTGGCCCAAGATGGCAGCAGAGGTCCGGGGGTTCGTTTCTGCCTGCTCAGTCTGTTCCCGCGCTAAGTCCTCCCACGCACCTCCCTCTGGTCTGCTCCAACCACTGCCCATTCCTCACCGTCCCTGGTCCCACATCGCTCTGGATTTTGTCACTGGCCTGCCCGTCTCCCATGGATACACCACTGTCCTGACCATTGTCGACCGGTTCTCTAAGTCCGTTCACTTTGTGCCCCTTCCTAAGCTCCCCTCTGCCAAAACCACAGCTGACCTTCTTATCCAGCATGTTGTCCGTCCCCATGGCATTCCTGTGGATATAGTGTCAGATCGTGGTCCCCAATTCACCTCCCAGTTCTGGAAAGCATTCTGCACATCCCTTGGCACCTCCTTCAGCCTCAGTTCCGGTTACCACCCACAGACAAATGGACAGACTGAGCGGGCCAACCAAACCCTGGAGACGGTCCTCCGATGCGTGTGCTCGACCAACCCAAGGTCCTGGTCTACCATGCTACCCTGGGTCGAGTACGCCGTAAACTCCCACGCCGCCTCTGCCTCCGGCCTCTCCCCCTTCGAGTGCTGTATGGGCTACCAGCCTCCACTGTTCCCCAGCCAGGAGGAGGAAGTCGGAGTACCTTCAGCCGGGGCATTCATCCGGCGGTGTCACCGTGTGTGGCTGTCTGCTCGCCGCGCCTTGGTTCGGGCGGGTAAGACCATGAAGACCACAGCAGACAAGCGTCGGCGCCCAGCCCCTCACTATCGGGTCGGCCAGAAGGTCTGGTTAGCTGCGCAGGACATCCCACTCCGGGTGGAAAGCCGCAAGCTGGCTCCTCGCTTCCTGGGTCCTTTCCCCATCCAGAGGATCATCAGCCCCACTGCTGTCCGGCTCAAGCTCCCATCCACCATGCGACGTCTCCACCCAGTATTCCACGTCTCACGCCTGAGGCCTGTTGCCACCTCCCCCCTCATGCCCCCACCTGAGCCTCCGCCTCCTCCTCGGCTCATCGACGGAGGGGAGGCCTACACAGTCAAAGCTCTACTGGATTGCAGACGGAGGGGCCGGGGCCTCCAGTACCTCGTGGATTGGGAGGGGTACGGCCCAGAAGAGCGTTCCTGGGTCCCGGCCAGGCATATCCTGGACAAGTCCCTCATCCGTGATTACCACCAGCCATTACCCTAAGCCATAGTTCCAAGCCATAGACTCAAGCTAAGCCTAGCCACAGCCCCAAGCCACAGCCCCAACCCCTTAGCCCATAGCCACAGCCCCAAGTCCAAGCCCAAGCCATAGTCTCAAGCCAAGCCAAGCCAGAGCCACAGCCCCAAGCCATAGCCATTGCCATAGCCTAAGCCTTAGCCCCAGCTTGCTGGAGACCCCAAGTAATCTTGTTTATGTTGAGTGTTTCTTGTTGTCCTGTTTCTTGGTTAGGTGTTTTGTGTCTTAGGGTTTTTGTCCATAGTATTTACTTGGTTATTAGTCTTGTAGGATTTGTATTTAGTTTTGTGCGGCTTCATGTATTTTAGTTATTGGTGTTTTTTGTCAGCGTCAGGTGCCGCTTTTGTAAGGGGGGGGGTACTGTTGTGTTCCAGGGTTCTGGCCTTTGGCCAGAACAGTATTGTTTGTGGTTTTAAGTTTCATGTTCCAAGTTTTATAGTTCATAGTTCCATAGTTCATGTTTCATGCCATAGTTTTAACAGTTTCTTGTATTAGGATTTTACATTTCATAATTCATGTTCCATGTCCATGTTTTTACTTTTCCATGTTTTTGTTTTTGTCAGGTCTGCCATGCCACTCCACCGCTTGTCTGCGTTCCGCCTCGTGCCTTCGTTGTTGCACATTTCAGAGCTCTGGTTGGCTTTGGTATTTCCCTCTTCCTTCTGTGCTGTGCTGATTCGGGGCTCTCTAAGCTTAATTGGCAATTAACTGTTTTTAAGTTACTAACATTTACTAACACTCACTGGGTGGTGTAATTCTTAGATAGGCACATTACTAATATTACTAATTTAGACAGGGAGTTTATTGTCATGATTCCTGCTTTGCTATTTCAAGATCTTGCTGTGCTTTTCTGTTCTTAACATTCATGCTTGCTTCCAAACTGCGTACTTAATTGGTACTTAAGCTGAGCACGCTCATTCTCTTAATGAGCAGGTCATGTCATCCAATCTCTGTCCATGTCTTGATCTTGCCATGCCTCTTGTTTCTGCTTCTCCAGGTGTTGCCCCTCATGTGTCCTTGATTATCAAGCCTTTATCTGGATGCGGTGGAAGTTGGCTGGCAGACAGTGTCTCGCGTCTCGTTGCATGTTCAAGTTTTGCCAAGTTCTTGTCAAGTTCCCTTGCATTTCTAGTTTCAAGTCTTGTCCTAGCCTCTTGTCTTGTGAATATATTTAGTCCTGTTATTTATTTTTCTTGAGCATCTTGCCTGGAGTTTCCAGTGCCTTTTTGTTTTTTGCCTTTTTGCATTCATTGTTTATAGCTCTGTGTAGCTTACCTTAGTTTGTTTTTTGCAACCCTTTGGGCCAAGTTTTTTGTTGGCCCTCGTGCCTGTTTTGTTTTGGTTTATAATAAAATCCTCATTCCCTTTTCCCGCATCTGGTGTCAACTGATTCCATATCAGTGACACAAAGCAGGTTTTGCTCTATTATTTGTTCTCATCATAGATTTAGTTCAGCGACCATGTGTGCACAGTTTCACCAATTAGGGACCCATTGATTTCTTGCTTTGGTTGGCAAATTTTCCCCTCCTCTTATGCAGTTGTTTCAAATATATCACAATGTGGATATGGAGTAATTATTCCTCATGGCATATATGGAAATTTATCAAAATGTGGCTTCAAGAGGATAAATAACTGCTCTACACATAAATGCACCTAATTAAGCCAAATTAACAGTTTGTTAAAATCTTACAATGGTAATTATAGTTGGAACAAAAACCAGTCAACACAGGGGGGCCCAAGGACCGAGTTCGGGAATCACTGCGCTAATCCCATATTTAGCTCGATTCTTAAATTTTGATCAGGCATTTCACTAAATTGTTTCTCATCCATCCGGTCTCATTAATCTCCCAAAAATTTGCAACTTCTCCAAAGGGGAAATGCCGTGAAACTCACCTGAATTAATCAGAAAATACATGTCTCTGTGCATCTACATACACAAAAGATGTGAAAATATTTTTATGCCAAATATATGAAATCATATCTACATATTAATTTTATGGCTTTCAGCCTGAGTGGCTTAGTGTGTAAAAGCGATGCATTCTCCTAAACTGAAATGCCAACCCCCCTGCCCCCACCCCATCCCAGCACCACTGCTCCCCCAAGTGCCTTTTTCCCATGCATAAGAGACTATATTCAAATGAAGGGAAGACCTTTCACATACATGAGCCTATAATGGAGGGCTTAGCATAACTTCCACCTGATTTCCAATGCAAATATTAGCAGTCAAGTTCAGTGTGCAGCTGCAGATTGCAGTTTATCCTTCTCACACACCACAGAATTCTTTACGCTTTGGAAACATTTCGCTTATCAGTGCGACGCAATGATCAACACTGCACAACCCCCCCAGTCCCGGAGAGAATTCAAGAGGAGGATAATCGACATTCACATTCAGAGCGATGCACCCAAACTTCAGGCTTCACGTTTCCATACTCATTTGAATACTTATTGTTGAATACTTCATTTAAACATCTTAATTGCTGTAAGCCAGACCATCACATAAGAAATGACAAAGCCCTGTTGCATGATCCTCGTATCCTCCAAAGTATATCACACAGAGTTGTTTACTGCGCAGAACAGCTAAAGCCAGTGCTCACAAAATTATTACAGACCGATGCGTTTCTCTTTTTCCCATTCAAGTCAGCCCTGCATTTCCGCATGTCTTCTAAATTCTTCACTGCCCTCTTCAGCGTTGCCTCATGAAAACATCCATAGTTATCCAAGAAATAACAACGTAATCTAAATTATGTTTATTTAATTTCTATATTTAATTAATTTTACTTTTAAATTTAAAATACCCGTCATGTATTGTATATAATATAATATAATATAATGGTGTATTAAAATGATATTCTAACAGTGTAAAAACATCCATCCATCCAATATCTAGCCGGCTCATTTAAGGTCAGGGTCACAGAAGGCTTGAAGCCGATGCCAGCATCTCTTGGGTGAAAGATAAATAATCCATTACAGGGTACAAACAGTGTTCACTTACACATTCCTTACCATGGATAATTAACCACAGGCTCAGTTTTGGCCAAAAAGGCATGTTTTTGGACTAGGAAACTAAAGTGCCCAGAAGAAATTCATATATAAACAGGGTATAAACGGAGCATTCCAGAGAGGCTGAGTCTTTCAGATGTAAAGCGCTTGGGCAAATACAACGTTGTAGTTCAGAAATATAAGAATAGTTCAATCACGAAGACTTCTGATTTAAGGAAAGGAGATTTATTAACAATGCAATGACATGAAAGAAATTCAGTATTTGGCGATGACTCCGTCCTCGAGGACCCTCAAGCGAGGAGAGGCGCTGATCTGCCTGGGTCGCAGGCAGGGGCGAAGCCATCCCCCGTTGGACAGAAGGGGCACACGGATGAAGTAGATGCTGAAGAGGGTGGAGTCAGAAGTTGGTGGCGGTGGGGAGGCGGTGGGAGATGCGGAGTCTGTGCAACAGCAGACAGGAACACGTCAGACACAGATATAGAGAAGACCAAAGGCGCTGATTGGGTAAGAGTAATTGCATGAGAATCTACGTCTCGTGATTGAACTTTCGTTTACACTTCCATTATATTTCTATGTAAAATTGCAAAGCAGTTGATTTCAACATCTTTGGCTCATAATATCATTAAAAGATTCAATGAATCTGATGAGATATGCAAAGGACAAGGACAAAAACTAATACGGAATAGCCATGATCTTCAGGTCCTGAGGTGGCGCTGCTTCAAAAACAGACAGGAAATCATGGACTCCGCGTCTGCTGGGCTAAAGAGGAGAGGGAGCATCTAGCTTGTGCACAGTTTAAAAAACCAGAAACCATGATAGTATAGGGTTGCATTAAGGCATAAGACATGGGTAACTTGCACATCTATGAAGACACCATTAATACTGAATGATTATATACAGGTTTTGGAGCAACATATACTGTCATCCTGATGTCTTTCAGGGAAGGCCTTGCTTATTTCAGCAAGAAAATACCAAACACCACATTCTGCAGGTATTACAACAAAATAGCCTGGTAGTAAGAGACTCTGAGTGCTAAACTGGCTTGCCTGCAGTCCAGACCCGCCACCCGCTGAAAATATCTGGCACATACCAAAACAAAACAAAAATAAAAAGACAAAGGAGACCCCGAAGTGTTGAACATCTGAAATTCTACATCAAGTCAACAATGGGAAAACGTTTTGCTTTCAAAACTACAGCAGTTCGTTCCCTCAATTCCCAAGCGCTTGCTGAGTGTTGTTAAAAGAAGAGGTGATGCAACACAGTGGTAAACATGGCCCTGTTCCAACTTTTTTGAAAGTGTTACCAGCATCAAACTCAAAATAAGCAGATATTCTTCAAAAAGCAATAAAGAATAGCATACCTCTGTTTTACTATCTGATATGCTGCCATACTAAATTCAATTAAATATGGAGTTTAAATGATTTACAAATCATTGCTTTCTGTATTCATTTGAATTTTACACAGCATCCCAACTTCCTTTGGAAACGGGGTTGATGAGCAAGTCTAGTAGGTCAGACTCAGTTGTAAATCCTCAACAGCAAATGACTCCCCTGATGTCTGGAACCTCTGCTGGGTTTCCTTGCCATTGATACTGCGCCAGGCCTTCACCGCAGTCTTCAGTTCCTGTTTGCAATTGGACGTTTAGCCCTCAGTGCTGCGTTCAGCAAGTGACCCGCACACACAGCTGGATTCAGGCCATGTGATTGAACTGCCCATTGTTTATTTTTTCACTACTTGGCCTCAAGTCCTAGGCTGTTTCCACAGTATGCTTTGGTCATTCTCCAAGTGCACTGTGTTACACCGTTCAATGAGTTTTGAAGCATTTGGCGGCACTCAGCAGATATTACAGCCCTGTACAATTCAGAATTCATTCAGCTTCTTTTGTCAGCAGTCACATTATCATTAATTACAAGGGAACCCATCCCATTGGCAGCCATACATGGCCATGCCATGTACTACACTCACCATGCTTCACAGATGGGGTAGAGTGATGATCTAGTCAAGGAATCATATGCAGATTCAGGATACAATACAATTAAGTAGTTTATTGTTAGGAATACAGTAGCGACAGGAGAAGGGCCGAAGCCCAGAACAAAATGAGCACAGTCCAGCTGAGGTAGTATAGAGTGGTGAGGGTAATGGCCGTGTAAACTGGTGTATTTATCAGGCCTATTTAAGGCCTTTTTGAAAAATCCCGGGAGAGTGTCATGCTGCCATGTTTACCATAATAACCGATCTGTGGGCTGAAGCACAACTTCTCAGCTTTCAGGAGCAGTTGGAATTTTTTAGATTGCGCAAATCTTACAGTAATTACAGTACTTACAAAATGACAAACACAGTTGTGTCGGCGATGACGCGTTTGAATTAAAAGGGTTAAATTTTGTATATATAGAGGAAGTTATTATCAATATGAATAAATTTTAATAATGATGAATTAAAATACACAGAATAGTCATGAAAACAAATTACTCTCTCCAAGCCTGACTAACATGATGCTCTTGTATGCGCAAAATTGCAAAGAATGCCTTTCCTCGGGTTAAACCAAAAAACATGGATTGACATGATTCAGGAGTCAAGGGGTCAAGACTATACCCTGAAATAGCTGAGATTTTAGGCCAATTACAAAAAGTTAATAATGAAATTTATGTCAGCTATTTAAATTACAGCCTAGCCTTCCTGAATTCAGGTCGTGTTCAGGGAAATATCATTCACCACACTTTATAGCCAAAGTCCTCTGGGCCTTTTGGTATTTCTGGGATTACCATTTTGTACTTTTTCAGAATTTATCAAGTCGTTGATGTGGCCAAACTAACTGTTTTTACTGTCTCTCTGATGGCTTCATTTCAGTTTTTAAGCCAAATAACAGCTTGTTTTACGGGTAGTTCCTTCTCCTTGAACTTCACAGCTCTTTAGACAGAGTACAATCCAAATGTACTTAATTTGAATGCACTCTGCCAAGCTTTGGCCAGACTGTGATATGATCAATGAGAGAAAACTAATGCGACTTAGAGCCAAGCATGACAAAAAAATTCAAGAGCTAACCCTGACCATTCTGAAGATATAGATCTACTGTATTTAAATCCATTAAATTTTTTTGCACTTGATTTCATTCACGAGTGCAACCATCTGAACTGTTCCTCTACATCTCTAGACTATTAATGTAGGTATGTGAGCACTTGTTAGGATACATGGAGTCATGTGGACTGAAATATTGAGGCTTTGACCAACAACATAAAATGAAAAAATAGTATGTAATACCATGTTAGCCACCTGTCTTTATAAAGGACAGACTTCAACTGCATTTAGCTTGTTTTGGAATAAAATGTGCTAATTCAGCATCACCCAATTTTTTAATCCTATGTAATAAAGTGTCAATGGATTATAGGCAAATTGTGATTTTTATAAAACAATTTTAATTACTGCAAAAGGAAAATGTTTTCTTTAATATTTTAGAATATCTTTCATTTCAAAGTGATGTCCACAAATGAACAATTTTGGTTCAATTGTTTTGTTTGTGCAGGACTGTAGTTTTGACTCTTCTGAAGACAGTTTCTAATACGTTGACTTGACGCTGTCACTGTGTTGTATTAATTGAAGTTAAGGAAGTCAATAGGTGGTTGAAAAATAAGGAAAAATGCAGTCCAGATGTAGGACGTGTCTTCATTTCATTTGCTGAGCAAAAAAACTCAGGAAGCCGTGCAGGTCTGGGTGAAATTCACCCTCATGATGTCTCGGTCGCAGAGTTCAAGCAGTCTGTAAGGATGTGTAAAAATTACTGAATTTAACTGCATTAATATGTCCCAAATATTATGTCACCATGAAATAAATAGCTGATTAAGTGATTTAATTTCTGCATGTTGCCAAAATTTATATATAATAAATTTTATTAAGTGCTATTTGAACTTCAACCTTATGACATTTGTTTACTTCACCTGAGAATGATTAGCGAAGCATCTGTTATAACATTTACCCATAAATTCAGGTTAGCGAGGGCGAGCAAAGATGGCTGCCTTTTTAATATGTTTCCCAGTAAGGAAGTAAAATATGAAGCAGACTGCCTAGTGAAAAAGTGATCCTTTCGACTGTTGAAAGAGTCCTCTTCACTTGTGGAAGTATTATTTAAGTTGCACCTGTAATGCAGTCACGTAATGGCATCTGTTATTCTTGTTCCTCACTTTGCATATTGTCAGGAAGGCAACTGTTTTTTCCGCTAACTGGAATTGTGCTGGTCTTGCAGATACAGCATTTGAATCACTCTTTTAGGCTTTTAATCACAAGAGGAACTCTAAATCACAGGAGAATGATCTTATTGCAGTTTTGAATGGAACAGTATTCCTGCAGAAAATACAATACAATACAATACAAAATACATGTTGAAACTGAGACATTTTACATTTACATCCACAAAATGAGCTTATTTAAAATTTTCTGGTTGCAACAGGTCAAAAAAAAGTTGGAACACAGGCAAAAAAGGGCTGAAAAAGCAATTAATATACAAATTTTGCCACTAAACGCGGCCATGTCCCCTGCCAGGTCACGGAAACTGACTGGGGTCGGCACATCACACTAATACACATTGAAGCCAAAGATGAATGAAATCAATCAAACGGTTCTTGAGAAATCGCGTTCACAACAACGACATGACAAACAGACGGATGGACAGAGCTGAATACTATGTACCCCGCTCCGCTCGTTACCGCGGTGGCGGGGGACAAATAGAGAATCAGCTGAAAGAATATTTAGCAAGTAATTAAGTTAACTGGCATCAGGTGTGTAACATGATTAGCTATAAAAGGGATGTCTTAGAGAGGCTGAGTCTCTCAGAAGTAAAGATGGCCAGAGGCTCTCCAACCTGTGAAGGTTTGCGTAAAAAAATTGTGGAATACTCTAAAAACAATGGTCTTCAATGTCAAATTGCAAAGGCTTTGAAGGTCTCATCATTAACAGTGCATAATATCATCTAAAGATTCAGAGAAACTGGAAAAATCTCAGTGTAATGGACAAGGCCGAACACCTTTACTGGATGCCCATGATCTTCGGGCCCACAGACGCCACTGCATCACTCACCGGCATAATTCTGTCATTGACATTACTAAATGGGCCCAGGAATACTTCAAGAAACCACTGTCTGTAAACACAGTCTGCTCTGCCATCCACAGATGCTGAACTGGCCTGCCTGCAGTCCTGATCTTTCACCGATTGAGAACATTTGACATAACAAAAAACAAAAAGTCCGTCAAAGGAGACCCAAAGCTCTCCAGCAGCTGGAAGTCTGTATTAAACAAGAGTGGGATCAAATTCCAATGGCTAAACTCAAGAAACTTGCCTCCTCAATGCCCAGACGCCACCACTCTGTGTTAAAAAGAAGAGGGTATGCTACACAGATGGTAAACAGGGCCCTGTCCCAACTTTTTTGAGACCTGTAGCAGCCATCAAATTTTAAATGAGCTCATTTTGTGGATAAATTGTAAAATTTCTCAGTTTCAACATTTGCTATGTTATCTCTGTTCTATTGTGAATAAAATACTGGCTGGTGTGATTTGATTCGGTGCGATTCACGTTTTGATTTTATTCACAATATACTCTTTGTCCCTACTATTTCGGAATTGAGCTGTATTTCTCTAAAAGAAATTTTCATTTGTATGTTGTATTACAACTATTTATTTCCAGTTGTGATGACGCGTTGTCAGAAGATGGTTTGATCATCAATCATCACATCACATCATCCTTGGCAACAAGATCAACCACAACCCTAACTCTTAATGTCGGAGTTAGCCAAAGCCCATGGTTTTCGAATAACTTCTAAGAGTCAACTCTCAGAGACTTTACCACCGCTTAGGAGTTCTCCTAGCGCCAAGATGAGATTCTTTGAAAATACAGCCTCTGGTGGATATTTCGTGATCAACAGACTGAAAATGCAGTGTAACATAAACTGTCGTACCAGCCAAGATAAAGTGTGTCACCCAAAGCTTTGGCATTAAAAGTTTCTCATTGCATTGGCAGTTATTATTTCCAGCTGGCATTATGTCTGTGAACTCATCATCAGAGCAAAGACATCCTTTTCAACCAAATCCAGCCATCTAGCACTCACTCAAGAGCTTCCCTCTCTCGAAGACATTAGTCCTCCAAACTGTAATGCACTGGAAAACAATGACTAAAGGCTCTTCTCTGAATTTTGTATTTTAGAACAGTCAGTAAATCATGTGGTCAAGGTTTGTCAAAGCCAAAGAAATAATGAGATCTCTTTCTTTCCCTCATTGTCAAACTTTATTCAAAAGCAAGCTCTTGTTTCAATATCCGATGAGCCTGAATAAAAGATTTCATGAAGCACGGCTCGGATTTTTATCACACAAAACATAAAGCCCCATCACAGCTCGAGATGATAACATTAAATTAGCGATGTTCCTGCCAAGTCAGAGCAGAGAAATTGTGAGAAGAGAAGTGATAAACAATCACAGTGACACAAAAATTAAATCAGAATCAGTTTGCCACTGTGTCTACAGCCAGAAATCTGGTTCGGCTTACACTACTTCAAAGTTTTCCTAGGCTGAATAAAAACAGAGCAGTTTAATTTTACTTTAGGAAAAAGGAAGGCTAGTTTCTGATGCGTTGTCTCAAAGGGGTATGTGGCCGGCAGCTTTGGTGTAATATTGCATAGATGAAGATGTAATGGTGCAGGCACAAGTTACAACGAAATAAGTATTCTCCCTCACTCCCTCTTTTAAAGTAGAGCATTGTACTGTGTATTCAGTGGTGAGAAGTATTTGTCCCCACGTTGTCAATTATTTTTGCATAGTTGTCACACCGAATGGTTACAGGTCATCATAGAAAACGTAGAAGAATATGAGGCAACACAAATGTAAGTGGCAATCACATGGAAGTAGAATGTGTCGGCGAGGTTTGGTGATAAAAATTTGCAAAGTTCTTTTCTAATTCTGTCATGATATTTGTCTTTTAAATGCATAGCGGCTGGGCAAAAGAAGCTGAGATGGTCCACAGTAAGACCATCAGGCTGGTGGTTCAGAACAGTTTCAGAAATGGTTAAAAGTTGGTTTAAAAAATTTCCTGGAGTTTAGAACTGTCTTGAATTGATGCCGCTGAAAGATGCAATATGAGAATCGCCCTCCGTCGAGCTCTAATCCGGTGGCAACTCTGATGCCAAGCGAATGCAACGAGAGCGCTTTTCCTCTGTAAATCCCTTCAGTAAGAGTCATAGAGAGTTTGTATCTACTGGATACAGAGACTAAAGTGAACACCAATCACCACAATGAATAGTATTTGAGCAAACTTCATTGTTCATTGTGAAGAAATAATTAATGTTGGAAAAACAGGTTCAAAAGCGAAAGTAAGGTACGGTGCAGGGCCATGCGTAATGTACACATTGCAGTTAACTAGTACAGCACAGTGAAGCGGTGGGATTGATTGGTGAAGTGGTGTGATTTTAAAGTTTTTAACCGTGAAAACTGTGAACCAGTATCGCTAATATCTTGCCTGGGTAACAAAAGGACAGTATAAGATGTCTAGAGCAGGACTTCCTCAAACCGCTTCAGAAATAATTCATAATTGGAAACAGAGCTTAAAATGTTAAAGGACTGCATTTTAGGCAAATGGATTTCACTGCTGGGTCACTGAAAGAAATATGCAAGCCCCATGTCTCCATTCAAATGCAATAATGAATTAATTGATTGGACAGTTGGCAGAAATGACGAAACTGTTGTTTGAATTCAAATGGTGCAATTGAATTTTGATTTTGTTAAAACTGTAGTTATCAATGCCCAATGCATCCAAAACAATAACTTATACGCATGATGCAAAGCTACTCCTGCATTTGACACTGTATTAAGCACAGGACCAAAATTCTGAAGAATGCTGTTCAGAAATCTGTGGTAGTAAACAATTTCTCCATTTTCAGTCGGTATTACAGGCTCTGTAAACGGAGTTGGCCTTGTTTTCTTCAGCGTCATGTGTACCTTCGAAACAAGAAAAAAATAATACTTCACCACTATTTTTGTGAAAAAAATAATGTTAGTTTTTACTGCTACTTTGACATGGCACCCCAAGGGTACTTTCCTGAAACCTATAACCCTGCTCATGAAACATGGCGTGCTAATCGTGCTACACTCATAAAGTGAAAAATCTAATTTAAGAGTCTATAATTTAGTATATTATCCGTCAGGAGCGATGGCTTCCATCGACAGAGGGACCCTAAAGCCGTTCAGGGTCAGGCCGATGTTCTTTTTTCCAGCCCCGTAGCAGGAGCTGATGGATTTGATTAATTTCTTGGAACTGAGGTTTGTCTTCTACAGCTCACTGAACAACTTCATTTCAACTGATGAGTTCACGTAAGGGTCAGAGCAATCCTCATCTTTGACAATACCACAAAATGTGAATTAATTTTACGGCAACAAACTATGGCCTTTAACCTTTGAAACAAACTATGATTAAAACACTCAGCACCGGAAACGCTCCCCTGCACACACGCGCACACACACACACACACACACACACACGCACAGGGAAATATACAGTATTTAAATGGTGATATGGCATTTAGCTCTCAGCTTTATGCATACACAACATATTTATTTATTTATTTATTTTTTTTAGCTGTTTCCCAAAATAAAGAGAACTGTAATTTTCCATAGATGAGGACTGTTTGCATTGAAGCCTGTGAAGGCAAAATCAAAGGAAAATTATCATTTTTGATTTGGGCAAGTTTAGTCATCTGTCTCCGACTTTACTGCTGAATCTCCCTGCACCCATGTTTACCAATGACAGTTGCACTGTGACAAGCAATGCTGAAGGTTTAACTAAAACTAACGGCAAGAATGCTTACATTTCACATATTTAAGGTTTATACATTCCATGTTTCACCGAACGAATCAGCATTTTGGGCGGTTATTTTAAGTGGGCACATTTTCAGAGGTATAACACTGGAACGTTTTCATTCAGAACAATGCATGCTCAATAATAAAAACGGTTGGAACAGAGCCTCTGAAATCAGCACTGCATAAAGAAATCAGCAGACTTTCAATTGACCGCACTGTGTTTCAGCCTTTCTCCTGCGCTCTAGCGTCTGTCAGCGATCTGTGACAGAGAGGCGGCTGGCATTATTACAAATAAATATTGCTTTGAATATATAGCCGGTCGTTTCACTGCATTACGGTTATGGCGCGAGGAATAATTGAATCTGTCCTGATTATGATCTCGGCGGGGTAATGAATGGTTTGTGGCTGATGGTGAGGACGCCGTAAGTTGGTTCATCTGATGTTGCCGTTTGAGTTTACTGCACACCGCAAAGAGGGAAAAGGTGTGAGAAATGCTAATGTAAACACATTAACTAGATTATTGAGTGCAAATTTACTTGTAAACAAATGCGTGTGAATAAACCTCATCATTGGGAATAAATAAATGAAATCCAGATAATATCTCCTTGTGAGCCTTATACACTGAAAAAAGTAAGACAGTTCCACACAAATGAGTCACGCGACTTCTCATTAATCTGATTGATTAAAGTGGCCAAAAATCTGAGAATTTAATTTGAAATGATTTAAAACAGTTGTGTTGAACTTTTTCAGCATATCCTGTGTACACAGTATGTTATTATGTAGATGGGTTGCTGAGGTGAGGGAGGGGCAATCAACAGCATAACAGTTAATGATTGGTTGTTTCCAAACAACTGAAATGCCTTTGTCTGTGAGAACACTTTCTTTATTTCATTTATTTTTCATTGACCACAGCAAATTATTGTCAGGGAGACACACCCCTATTCACTGCTTGAAGCTTCCTGTAGCATCTTTTTGGTGGTATCACGCAGCTACATAATAATATGTCACTTTACTATGATTATATATGTTCCTATTGTAATGTAATAACACTTGTAATTATTTGTTCTAGCAAGCCATCACAAGATATCAACACATCTGGAGCAATAAATGTGTGTTTCTCAATGAAAGATAAATTAGAATAATGTTTGGTTTATTAGTCACTCAGCAGCAAGCTGGCTAACATTATGAACAAACACCAGATAAAACTCGGCTCCAGTTTATTAGGCCAGGCGAGACTGTGGTCGACCGTTGACCAAGAATTTAAATTTTTGGCCCTTACTCCTGAATTGACATGACATGATTCCCAGTAAAGCCATTTGAATTATTGCAGTTTTCAAATATGAAAAGTTTGGCCTGGTGGTGGCGCTACAGCAAAGGTCATAGGGTGACCTACATCAGTAACTGACCTTCTCTATGCACCGGAAATGATCAAAAGAAATGTACAAATGCATGACATGAATAAATACTGTTATAGTTTTTGCACTTGGAAACGTAAAGTTTGACCTAGTAGTGGCCCTACAGGAAACATTATAGAGCTATCACAATCAGTAACTTCCTCCTTGATGCGCCAGAATGTAAGTGCAGACTTGACACGATTCCCATTACAGTTTTTAAAAATTTAAAAAGGCCTGATGGTGATGCTATAGCTCTGATCATAGGATAAAAACAATCAATAACAGCCCTTCTCTATGCACCAGAAACAATCTCGAGAAGTCCAACATGATTCCCATGAAAACTGATGAAGTCACTCCACTTGGAAATCTAAAGTTTGACCTGGTGGTGGCACTACAGGAAAGGCTGTAGGGTTAAAGAAAACAATAGGCTTCATTCTCTTTGCAACAGGAATGAACCAAAGAAGTTTAATGTGATTCCCTTAAAAACTGTTTGGAGTTATTGTGCTTAGCACAAACGATCTGCAGCGGTGACAGTGGTATGGAAGTTTTTATTGGTCTTCAATGTTTGTATCCCACAGAACCCAGTCCACAAATGCGTACTGTGATCCACAAATACGAGATACTATCCACAAACTTATTTTTCATTTGTGTTCCATTAAGTCGAATCCACAAAATTACTGAGCAATTTGTGAGTACGCATAACTTACTCTGTAAACAAGTATTTTGATATCACGTAAAAAGATACAGTTTTTACAAATGTTGATTGTTTCACCACAAAAACGCATGATAAAAGGACCCTCTCTCAATATATGCATGCGCAAATCTTTGCTCTAATCGTGAAATTATTACCCCAATTTCTTTCAAGAGATGCAAAGAATTTTGTGGATCTTTGAGTATCAAGTGTTATCATTGCAATCCTTGCATGCTTGAATATTTCAGCTGTTTTGTCATTTTCCTTGATTATTGTTTCACATTTTTGAGCATTTAAAAAAAAAAATCAAAATACTAGCGTGTTTGCGACTACAAATTATTTGCTTATAATTTTGCCTACTTTTAAAGTTCATTTATCAGAGAGCTATTTCAAATAACACTCGGCCGGTTTGAGTTTTAATTTTAGCACTGCTGTTGTCGAACCACGTCAAAACTGAGACATCAGTGCTCAAAATTTTTCATGCATGTGCAAACTCCACAAAGGAAGGACCCGGGCTGGATTTGAACCCGCAACCTATGCTTGCTATATTGCTATACTATGCTTGCCATGGCTATATAGTGTGTATATACACTATAAAGGCAAAATTGTGTGAACATCTCTCTGTAACCTCACAGATACAGTATACACAGAAAACACATGTTCAAATTCTAAATATCATTTTTATGGAATTTAGAATTAATTGGTCAATATGGCATGATTAGGCTGACATTTACCTTCCACTTGAAGGTATTGCAATTCAAAGCTCTTTTATCATTAGGACTTTTTATTGATTTTTTTTTTTTTTAAAGAAGAATATTGATTTATAATATTGAATATTGAACCAACTAGTCCACATTTATTCTGGTAACATTAAACCTGCCAGACTAATTCAACCAAATGGTGAATGTTATTCGCTAATGACCATGACTGCATTTCAAAAGAGGTTACGTCTGCACATGTTTGTAAATCATCTGCCTTCAGCAGAGATAAATAAAAGGACCCAAATAAAACTGATGCTTCACAAACACACCGAAAGGGTAGATCTAGCCTGAATGAATAAAGCGAGAGTATGTACCTATCCTCAGAATTTTACTTGAAACCTTGGCCTGCCTGCCTGTCTGGTGTAAAAACTCAGGGCTCATTACTTGAAGAAAACCTGTCTGCCGAACAAAACTCAGTAAATTGGTTCCTTAGCTTTGTTTCTTTCTGAACAGTCTCGCCTGGGACAGGAGGGAGGGGAGCTGCCTGGTCGACTGAAGCTGTGGACATATCTCTCAGATCCCCTCCAACAGTTTCACACTATTTGAACTGTGTTTTCCCTGGGTATTTTGAAGAGCTTTTGCTCCATTCTCTCTGGCATTGAGGAAAAAAAAAATATTGACGACGTGTTCTTTATACATTTTTTAACGCACCGCTCTCCTCCTCCAGCGCTTTCAGGCTCGTCCAATCCACTCTGGACACGTGGATTAAAAAGGCCTGACTCGCCCCTATTTGTAAACAAGTGCGAACGACATAAACACATTAGTGTCACTTCTTGGTAAATTCAGTGTTAAGAAATGCCAAGTGCGTGCACTGCAGAACACTTTGATTTAGCTGTCCTGGAATCAATAATTCATCACAAGGCCTGCACTGACATTGGCATTTTGAGAACTTTCTAAGCATAAAGAAAAAAAAATATGGAAAAACACAAGTTTTATTTATTAATGGCTTGCTCTGGAAATGGCAAGTCCCCATGTTCTGACGACGTGTAGGGCGGCGAGCTATTCATTGTTGTCGCTGTTGTTTCCTAGATTTATGCTGGGATGAAAAAAAATGCTTTGACGAATATTTTTGTGGATGAGTGGCAATGAGTGCAGTCCCTTCAGGTGGTGCGGTCAGGTTAAGCCTCGGCACAAAACCGCACGGTCTCTGAAAAAAATAACTCATTCTGTAACCTTCAGAGCTGGAGAGAGTGAGACACTGCAAAGGCCCAGGACACTTACATTCGCTGCATGGCAAGAAAATGGATTTCTATTTATGGGGCCTTATCTCTGATCGTAGTTCATAGCCCCCTTTCAGCGCTGAAGTTAACATCGTTACCTCGTGTCAGACAGTGTCCTGATCGCTGACTGGAGATGCTCTGATGGCCTCCAATCTGCCAGCCTGATGATAGCTGTTTTACAGATATTATCAAGCAAATTCTATCACTGTCAGCATGTATTTCTCTCCTGCCACCCATATATGTCACTCTGAGGGAGTTCCTGTATATGTGTACTGACAGGTGACAAATGAAATGAAAAATAAACGTAGTGTCTTTTGTAACATGTTTGGCCACCAAGCTCTACCAGAACAAGCTCCACTTGCACGCTAGTATAGATTTAGCACGTCTTGGAGAACTCCACCGGTGGGATTGAACATCATTCTTCCAAAACCTTTCTCTCGTTTGGTGTCTCCCCGATGGAGTTGGTCAACCCTGTCAAAGACTTTGGTCCAAACTCCTCTATTGGTTTATGATTGGGTGGAGACCTGGTGACTTTTGAGGGCCATAGCACATGATTCAAATTATTTTCATAGTCATCCATTCATTGGACGTCTCATGCACAGTGGGCGGGGCAGTGAAAGAGGCCACTCCCATCAAGATAGTGATGTTTCATCGAAGGATAAAGATGATTTCTCAGAAAAACTGTAAATTCCTAATTTCATGCCAGCAAGACTGTCAAAATTGGGACAGTGGAATGGACCAGCTGGAAACTTTGTGGAGACTTCAGAGAAACACCCATCTGGAACATTCCACGAATAAACAGGGGAGGGAACAGTCTATTCAGTTATGATCATACTGTATGTACAATGAGCAAATGGCAGGGTGGTTTAGCAAAAAGGTTTGCCACTTTGTCAAAGGCTGCATGTGTGAATAGTCAAATGGTTAAATGTTTTTCAGCCTGTAATTGCATCAATTTAGGCATCTCATCGTACATTCAAAAGTTAGGAAATATCAGAATTTTCTGCTTTTTTTATTTTAAAGATGGCTCGTTCTTTTTAAAGTATGTAACTTCTCCATCTCAATCTTTAGCAGTTGATTTTCAATGAAACCTTCTGAGTTTGCACCTTGACATGGCAAGTGGCCTTGGAAACTATCCAGAACAACTGCATCAGTGTAATGAAGCATGTGGTAGAACCACAGCAACCTATTCAATGAAAAGAATATGTACTTATGAGGCTCACCTGACAGACCACCTGACACCTGACACCAGACAGACCAGAGCCAATGTCCACATCATTGATCACAAATAGGATTTGTGGTTGTAAGGGTTGTACTCTGAGCATCGGTGTTGTGCACGGAGGACAGGAAATGTTGGACTGGACTCAGGTGTGAAGATGGATTGGATGTATTTATTATGCGTTTCACACAGCAAGAAGATGAGGCAGTATACAATACAAAAGGAACAAGGAATTGAAGTTCCGGATAATACACTAGACTCTAGCTACAGTACAATGTATTACGAAGAGAAAACAAGGAATCGAGGCTCCTGGATAATACTGCCCTGCAAAGCCTCAGTGGACACTGGATAAAATGTGAGTGCAGTTCTGGGCCTGAAAGTGAATGAGGTCAGCATTTATTTAGATGGAAATCATACCATAGCAAGTCAGTAAACCATAATCTATCATTGATATGTCAACTATTCGTTTGTTGGGACAGCAAACAAATTCTGAAGCCATTTTTTTACTGTTTAAATTATTCTGTAGTTACTGCACTTAGCCTTTGTAGGGCAGAATAATAATTAAGTGCTGAACATAAACATTAAATACCTTTAAAGTTTCAAGAGTTAGAATATGTATGCGAATGCAAGAAATAAGTCGATACAAGACTAGAGAGTAATACAGGCTTGTCAGGCTTACGAGACTTCGTAATGACTAAGTGCGAAGCTCCGTTTTAAATAAGCAAACACTACCACACAGAGGAAATAGATGCAAACAATTATTGCGGGACTGGAGAATGCAGTCCGGGTCTTAATAGACCGGTGAGTTGAAGCGCTGGAGGCGTGGCCTTACAATGTAAAATTGCAACTTTTATGATAAAATACAGAACAATGTAACTGTAGTTTTTTGCTTTTTTTTTTTGTCACGTTATTAATTTTGGCGACAAAAGAAATCACAAGTACAATTGTTTATTTTATGGAAGGAGAGTCATATTGCACTCTGCCATTTAGCGTTCTTTGCAGCACACTCTATAAATACATTACCTCATCTCACATTATAACATATCTCTAGTCCTTCTTCACAATATTTGATATAAATGTCAGTTTTTCCTTGATTTGTGCCATTTGTAGATTCTCTAATTGCTGCTACATAGGGAATTTGGGACCTTCCCTCCTGATAATATGCAACACTTTTAGAAGATTTTTGGTGAGGAAATGTTTATAACAGGGACCCGCCATGCAATTTTTTGGTTATTTTTTTATTTTGCTAATATTTCATTAGCTCACCTGACGAAGTCAGATGAGTTTATGTCATGGCCTGTTTGCCCGTCGTTCATCGTCCTCGGCATCGTTCATCGTCCGTAAACATCTTCTCCTCCGAAACCACTGGGCCTCTGAAGCTGAAACTTGACAGGTACCTTCCTACCCATGAGGACACCAAAGTTTTTTCAAGGCGTTCCGATCCGATTTCAAACATATTGAAAATCACATAATTGGCCATCTGAAAGCTATTTATGCACATATTCAGCTGAAATTTGCTACATAGTTACTACGTGGCAAGATACGTCACATATCTAGTTTATAAAACATCACATCACATATAAAAGCAGCTTCCCTGAAATGCTCAGTCATTCACAAACAAGGATGGGGCGAGGGTCACCACTTAGTGAACAAATTCGTGAGCTGATTGTCGAACAGTTTAAAAACAACATTCCTCAACGAGCTATTGCAAGAAATTTAGGGATTTCATCATCTACGGTCCGTAATATCGTCAAAAGGTTCAGAGAATCTGGAGAAATCACTGCGCATAAGCGACAAGGCCGAGAACCAACATTGAATGCCCGTGACCTTCGATCCCTCAGGCGGTACAGCATCAAAAACCGACATCAGTGTGTAAAGGACATCACCACATGGACTCAGGAACACTTCAGAAAACCACTGTCAGTAACTACAGTTCGTCGCTACATCTGCAAGTGCAAGTTAAAACTCTATAATGCAAAGGGAAAGCCATTTATCAACAGCACCCAGAAACGCCGCCAGCTTTGCTGGGCCCAAGCTCATCGAAGATGGACTGATGCAAAGTGGAAAAGTGTTCTGTGGTCTGACGAGTCCACATTTCAAATTGTTTTTGGAAACTGTGTACGTTGTGTCCTCCGGACTAAAGAGGAAAAGAACCATCCGGACTGTTATACTGTTAAAAGCCAGCATCTGTGATGGTATGGGGGTGTATTAGTGCCCAAGGCATGGGCAACTTACACATATGTGAAGGCACCATTAATGCTGAAAGGTACATACAGGTTTTGGAGCAACATATGTTGCCATCCAAGCAATGTCTTTTTCATGGACGCCCCTGCTTATTTCAGCAAGACAATGCCAAGCCACATTCTGCACGTGTTACAACAGCATGGCTCCGTAGTAAAAGAGTGCGGGTACTAGACTGGCCTGCCTGTAGTCCAGACCTGTCTCCCATTGAAAATGTGTGGCGCATTATGAAGCGTAAAATACGACAACGGAGACCCCAGACTGTTGAACAACTGAAGCTGTACATCAAGCAAGAATGGGAAAGAGTTCCACCTGAAAATCTTCAAAAATTGGTCTCCTCAGTTCCCAAACGTTTACTGAGTGTTGTTAAAAGGAAAGGCGATGTAACACAGTGGTAAAAAGACCCTGTGCCAACTTTTTTGCAATGTGTTGCTGCCTTAAGGAAATGATTATTTGCAAAAAATAAAAATAAAGTTTCTCGGTTTGAACATGAAACATCTTGTCTTTGCAGTGTATTAAATTGAATACAAGTTGAAAAGGATTTGCAAATCATTGTATTCTGTTTTTATCTACGATTTACATAACGTGCCAACTTCACTGGTTTTGGGTTTTGTACTTCTTAGGTGAGCTACAGGGCCCATGGCACTATTTTTAGATGTATTGCAACTTAATTTTCATGGCAGGGATCAAAGTAATCATGTTACCACTCTACTTCTGTCGGTCGAATGTTTATAGCCTTAAAAATGTGTGCCGCTTTAACGCAAAAAAGGTAATGCAATGTCTATGTTTTGTATTCTCAAAATTAGAATAGATTTATTTAAAGTTATTGATCATGCCATGTCAGTTTTACTTATTTCAAATATGACTGGTATGTCTGCAGAATTGTATCCATGGGGACACAATATTACCTTACTGCATCAAAACTCTGTATCCTTTTATGTGCGGAACATATGTTCAGATGGAGTTGTTACAAACGCTTGATTCAAAATAACAAGGCAATGTAAGGTAAGACAAATTTATTTAGATAACAGATTTCATACCTAAAGGCAACCCAAAGTGCTTCACAAATTACACAGGCAAAAGCACAGGAAGGAAATTATTAAACGGTAAAGTAATAAAGGCAAGCACAAACATGCATATAGAATGAGACAATGAAAGCTAAAGGCAAAAGCATATAGAGTAAAAACAAAAAGAACAATAAAAACACAGAATTCAACATTATAACAAATAAATTAGGTAGTATGACAAATTATTTAAAAGCAATGGTATACAGGTAGGTCTGTTGCTTGGATTTCACAGTAGTTACTTCTGTCAGAAGTCTGAGCTTTTCTGGCAGTCTCATCCACATTTGAGAGGCAAAGAAGTGAAAAGCAGCTTTGCCGTGTGTAGTTTACACTCGGAGCAGCCAGTTATCCAGAAACAGCCGAGCTGAGAGGTCTGTGAGAGCTCTCCCTGGGTCAAAAGATCCGACAAGCATCTGTGACCTAACTCGTTTCATGACTTACGGACAAATAATATGATTTTAAAGTTTTTAAATCCAGTCCAGCGATATGAGAACTAGGGTGATATCTTGAGCCTTTTTGGGGCCTTTTAACAACTGTGGCAGTTGCACTTGAATCATCTGGAGCTGTTCGACTCCTGTTTTTGACAGATCAGTGAATAGTCCATGGAATTGGACCAGTCAACCAGGGATGAGAGCATATACCGGTTTCTCCAGATCATGTTTTGAGATCATGTCTCAGATCCTTGAAAGGTTTTTGAGGTGGTTGAAGGCTGATTTGGCTAATGACTTCATGCAACTTCTAAAATTAAGTCTCCAGTTTAGGATAACGCCAAGGTTTCTAGCCTCATTTTTTTTTCTTTTCAGGGGCTTTTTAGGTGAGCACAGATTATTGGTCTTTTATTTTTTGGCTCAAAAAAAAAGACTCCAGTTTTGTCCTCATTCAAATGAAGAACATTTTAGAACACCCAGCTACTAATTTGTTTATTACACTGGCCCAGGAAGTCAACGGGACTGGAGTCATATGGTGACACCACTTTATACATTTGTGTGTCATCAGCTTTCATTTGATTAAACGCCTTAAAAATTCTGGTAAACTTTGGCTTCTGGCTTTATGTAAACATTAAATAACAGAGGACTGAGAACCTACCCTTGAGGAACCCCACATGTTGTTGGGATATGCTCTGACATAAAGCTATCAATTGCTACAAAATCATCTCTATCTTGAAGGTTTGATTTGAACCAATGGAGGACCATGCCAGAGAGACCAAACCAATGTTGTAATATTTCTGATAATATGCTATGATCAACCGCATGAACTGAAGCATTGAGGTCCAGCTTTAGAACTAAGACTTCAGCAGAGTCAATTGGGAGTTTAATGACATTAAGCTTACAAATCAAATAGATAGAGGATATCTAATGAGTTAGCTGGAGATATAAATTTTATGAAACAATAGTGGTCATTTTTGTTTGTACCGAACCTTCAGCAGAAAAAAATGAAAATTACCACTGGAGTTTCATATATTTGATATCTCCTGCTCATGCATTTAAGATACTATTTATCACATATACATGTGAGTGTTATATTATTTGTAAAATTAAAGAAAAGCATAAGCTTCTAGTCGGCAGTCTATTCAAGTCAATAGTAAAAATAATTAGTTAGCTAGCATGCTAATTCTTTCCTTCATTAAATTGATAAATTCAAGTTTCTTCAAAAACAATTACTTATTACTTGAATGGCAAAAAGCACTAGCATGCTAGCGAATGACTCATCCCTTTGACTTGAATATACCGCATCTTGAAAATACTTATTTCCCCCACTGTATTTGTCCTTGTGAGATCATTAGGATGCAACTAGAAGACATTTAGACTCAGCAAAGTCAAGCCTACTTTTTTGCCACTCAGACAGATGATCTCACTGAGGTCAAGATCTCACAGGAGAGACCTGAATCTACAGTAGTTAAACGCTGACACGCACACGCACACACACACACACACACACACACATTTTGTAATGGAATAAAACGAGACATTAAAAATAACAATAATCATTAGAAACAGTAATACAGTCAGACAGCTGAAGCCAAGAATGCTTGATTTAGAGGAAACAGTTAGAAACAGGACTCGAAAGTGTTCAGATTTGCACCAGGGTCTTGAAAGCACCTACAGGGAGGGAATAATTTCAATGAAGCCATCACACTTTGAGCCATCTTTGAGGAGCATAATGTTTAAAAGCATTTATGCCAATTTTGTGTTTATACAAAATGTGATCCTAAGATCTGGTACTACATTTATTTTATTTTGCACTCATCTGAGTGCTGAGGCAGTCAGGGAGATGGCCAAGCAATGCTTTATGGATGAATAAAATGCCTTGTTTTAGTCAGTGATAACCGTCCAACTTTTTGATAAACAGTACAGTGGCGAGTCCTACATACATCTCCTGCACTAAAATGGAGAGCACTTAGTTTTAAAATTGAAGCAGCAGCATACATGCAAATCATGTTGCCATAATTTAAAACTGATAGAAATGTTTTGTTTACAATTTCCTTGCAACTAGATAATGAAATGCAAGTCTGATGGAAGCCTACCTTGATTCTTAACTTCTTGACTAAGTTGTCAAGGCGACTCAAAGCCATATTCCTTAGTTATAAAATGACACCTTTTGAGAAGGGAATGTTATCGGTAGAGAATAGTGGTACTACTGAGCAACAGAACACAGGAGGCCATGTTTAACAGAAAAAAACCTCATGGATGTGATTTGCTTGCATACTTGAGCCAAAGGTGAGTGCCATAGATCATCGCAGCCGTGATGGTATTCACTATTACACTTAGGCCTCAAGTGCTCTTCTGCTTTTATGCAACAGTATTGATCTAATAGCAGCAGTTTAATGGTTTTGCCTCAAATAAAGTGCAGATAAAGTTGTGATTAATAGTTTTTATTGCGCTGCAAGAAAGTAGTTCCACTATCAAGAACTTGCTGCTTAGTTGTGCAAACCTATCCGTGAGTTCACATGGCAAGGAAGTGAATCAGTAACGTTAACCTCATTAGCACTATTTGTAATTTTTCCAGACTCATCACCCAAATCAAACGTTATATTGGTAAACATATTCATTTCTGCCACACAGAGAAGTGATTAAATAAGCTTCTTGTCTGTGTTAGCTAGCTTATAGAAGCAGAACAAGCTTTTAATAAGCTGTTAATTTGAATAATGTAGCGACGGACTAATGCAGAAAAGTTTGTGGAGCCCCGTGATCTTTAAGGAAACAGCACTCAGCTCTCACCCAGTTTGATTTCTTGAATGGAAACATCTGCTCTTTTATCTACATGTAGTATTTAGGACAGTATATGACCATTATGTTTTTTATTTTTCCTCATCTACCAGACATCTCTAGAAATGAAAGCAGTTACCCCAAGTCTACGCTACCCTTGGCTATGCATAAGTAAAGACAGATCATGATTGGAATTTCAGTGGTGAGTAAAGTAGCTTTTTTTTCATCCAGAATATTGCAGTTTAACTTCTGAGCTAATAAACTGTCCTGTGGGCCACTGCAAATGGAATTGTTATAGCTGTCACGCAAAGATTTGATAAAACTATAAGCACATTGTACTGACAAACTAACTCACTCACCCGACCCAAACCCAACTCAACCTACCACAGCAGCCAGGTTAAATAGCCGCGCTAGAAAATCTCCTCACATCACCCTTATTCTTTACAAGCTAAACTGGCTTCTCATATCTTATCATTATTTACTTTTTACTGCTCATGATCACTAACAAAGCTGTGAACAAGGTTGCCCCATTTCTGACCTACTTCATCCTTACATACCTGTCCACCCACTTAGGTCCTCTGATACTGGTTTACTCTCCATTCCCCATAAACCATGGTCCACTTTTGGAGCCAGGTCCTTGCATTATTGGCCCAAAATGCTGTGAATCAATCAGCCTCACATCGTCCAAGGCTCAACTCAAGACGCAGTTTTTCACCAAGCGTGACCACTCAGAAGGTGAGGACTGAGCCGAAAGTGGAGGTTGATGGGCCAGCCAGATCCGCGATTCGTCATTAACTCGTTATTATTGCAGGCAGTTTGACAAAAATTGTCAGATTGTGTTGTATAAAACTTCTGATGCAAGTCATGACATTTCACTCCAATGCAGCTGTAGTTCTTTATAATTGCTGGTGGTGTGATGCAGTAACTTGCAAGCACCAAATGTAGGCAACTACTTCCGACTTCTGACTCTCGTTCCCAGCAAACCAGACTGAGACGAGCAATGACTGAGATGTTCACAATACTGAGGAGGGTGTCCGACAGAAAGCACAGCAAAATTCTGTAATTTAAACCTCTGTAATCTCACTTAGCCCTACATGCTCTGCCTCTGCAAATCAATCGCTGAAACTTTCTTTACAGCCACATCACATAAAATTGTGGCATTATTCTCATTTCAGAATGTCAGGGAGGCACAGTCGGATTAATTTGACACAAGCTGCGACTACAAGTTGATCCAGGAGGCAACGAAATACCTAAAATTTTCAAATAGTTGTGCATATAAACTGAATAGATTATGTTACTGCGTTGCATAATTTCAAATTCACATCTCATTCTCGAGCCATTGTGGCTTGTCAACAAACATAATTACCAAACATAACTGAATTTTGTTTGCCTGCCATTAATAGTAGCCTAGATGTCAAGAAACTTTCATGGAAACTTTGATAATATGAAATATAGGCAGAAAAGCTAGGCTTTGGGTGAACACAGACATAAATTATCATTGTATCATAGCCATGACACCACATGGCTTTTGAAATTATATTTTCTGGTTGAAAACCTCTTGTAGTCTGCTCAGTGGGGATTATGTGCAGTTTGAAGTACTGTATATCTGGTTGTAATGGTGATTGAAGATCTGTGGTGAGATGCCTTGAGGATGGAGGGCGAACTGACAAACGCGACAGGGCTGAACAGTTTTAATATACAGTGTTTTGAGGCTTTCACTGAATTAAAGCATTTTGCATCAAATATTGCTTTTTGTGATTAACATATTCTCTAAACGATCATCAAACTTTGAAAATGATTTTTAAAAAATTCTGCTGTTTTTGTAAGTTGAAATAGCACAGTGGAAACAGAGGAATGAAAAATACATCACGAGAGGTCTGTTTTTCGATGTCTTTTTTGGCTGTTAGCAGCTGAAATTTGTGAGGGCTTCAAACAGCCATGAAAGTCTCCCTGCAAGGTGTTTGGGCTGCTGTGGAGGGCTGTGTGACTCAGCAGACTTATTTCCTGTCTCCAGCCTGACGCCGCGCATTTATTTCACCTTATAAATCAAATGCAGATGGGTTCCATTAATATTAATGGCTGTAGAAAATTCTTATAGTGAATAAATAAAAGTGTCCCACTGAAGTGCCATCCACAAAGTTCATTCTGGCGCCTCTAGTGTGCAGAGGATAGAGGCACTGAGTAAAAACAGAACTGCGTGTTCCCCAGGACTGATATCAAAGGAGCCCATACAGTATACAAGACCTGAAGATTATACAGTCTATGGATTTAACTGTCGTCAAACCTGTTTTATCATTTGCTTTTGAACAACTTTTGTCCTTCAGATTTCACTCTGTTCTAAAAATCTAAACACACTGCCCCTTTAGTACATTTTTGTCAAGTCTCTCCAAGGCTGTTTATTGTCAGAATTGGTTTGATAGGTTTATGGCACGGTAGGCCAGTCTGAGTCTTTCAATCTCACAGATTTTGTTGGTACACATGAAACTTCTTGGGTTCATTCCTCGAGGAGGATGCCTACTGTATTTGGTAAGCCTGAAACTTTTCTTGTGGCACGATGACCACATTGAACTACACTTTTCCAAATTCAAGAACTTGCGGTTTTGATGGTAATCAGGTCATATTTCTTTTGTTTCCTTCAGGTGAGCACAGAAGGCCTCTGACTGATGTTGGCCACTCGATGACCTCTGCTGTAGAGCCACCAACAGGCCAGACCTTTAACTTGTAGATACTGCAATATTTCGAACAGCTTTAATGAAAATCCTGTCAGCTTTCAGCATTCCTGGCGCATGGAAGAGGAAGTTTTTAACTGTGGTAGCTCTGTAAAGTCTCCTGTGGTACCATCAGCTGGTCAAATTTCACATTTACAGCTGCAGTAACTCACAGTTTTGATTGGAATCGAATCATGTCACACTTCTGTCTGTTCTTGGTGAATAGAGGTGATGTTGGTGACCCTAAGACCTCTCTGAAGCATTAGCACTGGGCCAAGCTTTTAATTTTTACAAAGTACAATCTAGTGAAATGTGCTGTTATCATTCATAGCAGAGGGACCTTTTTGGTTCTTTGTGGCTTTTTTGTTTTTTACTGTAGCTCCACGATTATTTGTAATTGTGGAATATTAATATGAACTAACTACATTACGCCATTTAATGTCAAAATGCCAAGTTAGCAAGAAAACTGCATTGCGATGTGCTTCGCTTGCCACAAAGAAAAATACTGTGGCAGCTTAAAATTTTAGTTAAGTCGTAATGCCAAGCCAGATGTTTTCAAACTTGGTTCCAATCCCATGGTTACTCGGGGCCTCGGGCACCCACAGACATTGCTGAGCTCCCACAGTGACAGCTAACCTGTCACAGGAAAGCTTTTGCTCCATTGGTTATGTTTGCAGTAGCACGCGCAACGCACAGTCCAATTGAAAATTTTGTCAGTTTGACCATTAAAGTGCAAAGCTGGCAACTAATTTATTAGCAAGTACTGCTAGCCAGCAAAACAAACTCTGAAAATGGACAAATGTATCATTCAAAAATCAATAAACTGAAAAAATGCCACCGACAGACGTGAAAAAAGTCTCACCAGTGCCTTGTCGTGTAGCCAGCAAGTAATGTTGACGATGCGAACACCTGCAGCAGTTTGGATGGGTCAAATTCAGGGGACAGATTACCCTGAGGGGTTCAATAAAGCATGTCTTATCAATCTAAGACATCCCTGAGCTACAGACACGGCTGGGTCACACTGATGTCATGTGGCTTTCACAAGAAATTTAAAACTTGATGATTGATATCAGTGATTGCTGATGGTTGATTGATTGCATTTTACTCAATGCGTTTGTGCAGACAGATGACAAATTAATGGAAAAAAATCAACATAAACAGTTTAAGAAAGGGGTTGGGCCTCCACAAGCCGCACGTCTTAGTTTTCAAATTCACTAGAGGGATGGAGTAACTTCCTTGCGAGAGATATTGCCTAATATCTCCTAATATCTCTATAAAATAAAAAAGAGAGAGAGAAAGCATATTTTCCTTCTGTGTAGAATATGGCCATGTTTATTTGTTTGTTTGGATCATAACTGCGCACAGGAAACATTACATAATTACATCAGAAGAATTACCGTCCTGTCTCTGTCAATGTCACCCTGAAGACTGCGGAGTTTCAGGAGATATAATCAATGCATTGAAATATTACAGATTGGTTAAGTCTAAAGGGAGCAAGAATCGAATTAATTATTGTCGAGAATGTGATTTTTTTTTGTGCATTTCACATTGCGACCAAAGCAAAACTGGCATTTAGTAATGACCAACAGAGCTGATTACAGTGATAAAGCCTATTATTTTCTTTTCATGTTCTCGAGAGCTCCAGAGCTTTCCTGAAGACACAGTGAGCACCATAATTCATTGGACAGCGACACATTTATATTTTGGTTCAGTACTCTGGCACTTGAGTTTGAAAGGAAACAAAGACAATGAGGCTGAAGTGCAAACAGGCAGCTTTAATTTGTGGGTGTTTTCATCCATATCGGATGAAGCCATTTAGAAATGACAGCACATTTTGTACACAACTCCACCCCCCACCCCATTCTCATGCACATAAAAAATATTGGACTGTTTAACATAATGTAAAATAAGGTAATCATTTATAACACGCGCTCACACATTCCTCGTTCACAATGACCTCTCGAAGTCTGTGACGTATAGATATCACCTGATGCCTGGTATCTTCCCTGGTGATGCTCTGCCGGACCTGTACAGCAGCCATCTTCACTTCCTGCTTGTTTCTGACTCTTTTTGCCTCCAGTATCCTGTTCTGCATGTACCATGCATGTTCAGTTGGGTTCAGATCCGATGACTGACTGACAACAGAATCAAAATAACAATTATTCAAATCACTGTCCAAGGAATTATGCCTCCCACTGAATATGATTTATCAGTTCAAGAGCTGCATTCTAAGCATAAGACCCCACTTGGTTCTTGCTGTTTTTCGCATTCTTCAATACATGGGGTGAAAAGAGATGACAAACACCGATAAGTGGTTAAGGAGGCAGGCGTGCAGACAGACAGACCGACAGACAGACAGACGGATGGACGGACAGACTGATACAGACGTTTTCTAGCACAAGTCGTCTCCATACATTTTTCTGCGGCAGCCAACCGAGAATGTCAGTATCCATCACCGATGACTGGATCGATAACTGTGTTTTGGCCCCAATCTCCTACGAGAGATGGCATGTCATCAGTGGCAAACAAATATAACAATTAAGCACACTACCCACCAGACCCAGTAACATTTTTATTGATTTGTCCTTCGCAAATAATGTCATTTGTGATCAATAAGTGGCTTTGAGGAAAACAGTATTATTTATGATGCCAAAACACTATAAAAATAGGGGAAATACATTATAGCCAGTGTCTCAAGGCAGACCGCATAATCATGCCATGGTAACTAACACTGCATCGCTGAGGGCGTGAATGCAGATTGCGAATATGTACCTCAACAGCCTGGCTAACATTGTGTCCATTGACTACGACTGCAATTGTCATATTGTTTAAATTCTGTATTTTCACATCTTTGTTTCTGTACGTCAAAGATGTAATGAGATTTTATACTGTGCGATATTTCACTATTTTACTGACCTAACAACAATGTATTCACTTTTCCCCACTGGCTAACCATTGAATTTTATCTAATGCAGTGCAAACCTGAGTCAGTCAATCTGAAAGGTAATCACTTTTTTTATTGAAGATTTTTATTTATCTTTTATTTATTTTGTATTTTTCTGGGACCAGCTTTATACTATGTTACTTAGCCCTCTATTGTTTTCTTGACACTCATTTTGAAAATGTCCAGTCGTTCCACTTGTCCAAATTCCTAATTCATATCTGTTGAACATCCCCCAAATAAATGTCAATTACAGAAAGGAACAGAACAATAATATCTGTGAATATTTCATGCGAGAGCACATTTTGTCTTCCTCATTTTAATAATGGGGGGGGGGGGGGGGGGAGCGCTTTTGCATTCAGAAGCTGATTTTTTAGCGGCACTAGATAACGGAAACTGACCAGGTAAATCTGCGCTATTGTCTCCGTGTTTGTTTAAGAAATCGATTTGTGGAAGCTGCGAAGAGCCAGTCTTCTGTTAATTGCAAGACGTAAACATGGTCAGAAACAAATCTACTGCACAACAAAAGTGAAATAGAATCACTCAATTCTGCAGCTGATGATAAAAAAGACTCTGGTTTGGATAAGAGGATTGTTCAATCCGGGGCATTCTTCATGCAAAGGCTGCCAGCTGGGCCCAGCTCTGCTCTCATCTGCGATCCTGGCAGCCATCAAATATGGATGGAAGGGAGATCTACAGTACCTTCTTTCAAAGGTAGCCAACGTTAAAATGGCTGCTTTGACGGCGCTCTGGGGTAGGCTCTCAAAGTAAAGGCACTTATGTATTTCTTGGAATTTATTTCTAATTTGGAATTGAGGTCACACAGGTTCATGGGGTCCCCCTCCTTCATGCAGCTAACGACAAAAACGCAGTCCATTATAAATGGCTGGCTGCTATGGTCACACGTCTCATTTATTGTTTATACTAGTTTTGTTCGTACATCATTTGTCGGGAATTGTTTTCTATTTTGTTTTCATCTTAAGACCTCTATTTTTGGCCTTTATTTTTATATTTAACATCTCAATGTTGCTATGCACTGTATCGTATTCAAAATAACTCAAAATGTTTGAGTGTCCAGATGACGCTGCACAATCTACACAATTAATGTTAGAATGCACACCTTTAACACACTAAGTGTGAATGCTCTGAATAATAATAATAATAATAATAGTTTTTCCCCCAACCCCAAGATTGTGCAGCATGGGGACTGTTGAGACGCCGTCATTGCGTTTCTGCCAATAAAATATGAAAATTAAAAGGCCTGGGCTTTTCCTTTGCCATCGCCAGTAATGATCCCTGATTCCCCCCAGACTCAAAAACTGCTGACCATTAAATTATTCATGGGCACGTTATGAATAAATAAACTGACAGCCCTTCTTGGTACAAATCTGGGAAGTATTTACTCGTTTAATCACTGAATTTTAACAGAAGCTGCAACACATTGCATAAGCACTCTACTCTCAGGACAATTCAGACTTGACCAACAGCCAGCGTGTGGCCTGCCCGGTTTCAAGGCCCATTTGCATTCAATCTCATTTTTGAGCCTTTTATCAAGGCTTTTTGGGGAGACCCACCATTTCCAACAAATGATTTGACTGCACACAGGCACATCCATTTCTAATTAACCCAGCGACTGCACATCCCCTCGCGCTGCAGCGATTTCCATGATGGAGACTCTAAAGAGGTATCGTCCTACAGTCAATGTCTGTCTGGATAGAACACCACTGAAAGATCTCAACGCTGAATCCACCGTTGAGAACGGTTTGAAACATCTGAGATGTAACACTGCCAGCGGTCTCCTGCGCTGTCTCTGATTTCATATTGCTTGGTTGTGTGCATTGACTCACAAAAATGCCCAAACTGTTCAACAACAAGGGCACATACAGAATGCAGCATGATAGTTGATACTGATTGCGAGTCAGTGCACTGCACCTCTGTACTGATAGATGAATAAAATAAACATCCAGTTAAAAATTCAGCAAGATTTAACAGGATGCATTCAGTGGTGGAAATAATTTTTGTTCAATAACCTGAGGGGTTTAGGCCTTCAAAAGCACGCCCAGTTTATGTAGGAAGTTACTGGCTTTTCATTTTTAGATGCGTAAGACTAAGTGGATTTCTTTGGAAGTGATACAGTATTATCCACTAAATAAAGTAAACAGGGATGTGCTGTGTTTCTGAATTTGTTTCCCACCTTAATATGGCTTTGACAACAAGCAGCGCTGTGGAGAGTGTTTGACGTATGAAGCAAAAAAAATAAAAAACTGCCCTGACCTCCCATTTCATGAACTGCACAGAACCTGGAATCTTCAAGTGACGGAAAAAAAAAAAATACACCTCTTTAAATCTGCAATAATTGTTTTGCATATGAGCGAGCCTTGTACATAGTTCTCCGATTGGGCATTCCAGATTTGGGTGGGATTGGAGATGCCAAATTTATAAAAAGAAATAAAAAAAAAACTTCTGTATTTTTTGAATGCATCATATTTCACAAATTCTTATGTCTTTCAATATCAAATACGTTTTTGCGTGACATAAATATTTATCGTCTGCGGCCGTTCGTTTTCAGAGAGCAATTCCAATGCAGACAGGATGCAGTCTCTCAACACAGAGAAAAGGAGTCTGCTGGGATTCAGCGTGTAAGCTGCCAATTTCTGCAGCAGAATCGGGCGGGGGTATTTATATTGTCATGCCAAAGTATTAGAATCATTGCAGAAAATGCAGTCTTCATTAGAGACCCTTTTTAAGCGTTTCTCGTGCCTTGTATCGCGGTTTGCTGGCATGTCGCTAAATGTCCTGGGTAATCGTACTGTCCGCCTGCATTGGATTATTCCCAGCTCCGGGGTTTGTGAATCTCATTTCATTTACAGTTTTCCTTGGCAGAAGCTGTCTTCTGCGTTAGCCTCTAGGTAAAGGTAAGTTCCAGCTCGACTACGCAGCCTCTGTTTTTCCAGACAATTGGAACATCCTGGTGATGCTGACAGCAGTCAGTCTGTACACTGCAGGCCTGTTATATTCATACTGATTCCTCTGTCCTCAGCTTATTCAGAGGGATGTGTGTATCGTTTACTAATAAAAATAGCCCACATTTGTCAATTCACCATCAAACTGTTCAGAAATGAAGTGCAATATCTAACTGGAAAAAGTGTCCGATGAACACATGTTGTGATTCAGACGCCATAAATTAAAAATACAGTAATTGTTGATTTTAATATCCGTTCATGTGCACAGTTGCATACAACAGTGTAAATATATTAACAAAATTATTTCTGAACGGCCTTATGAAAGCCTTTTGAAACAGGTTTGTCATCTCAGATGTGCTTCATGTATGCATAACGTATTTGTATTGACAGGGCAAAAAAAACAAGTGTTGCCAGGCAAAACAAACCTCGCCTGGTAGCCCTTCTTTTAGAGCTTCAGCTTTTGATTCGATCATACCAATGCGGTCTTACTTGGCGACGACTGAAAATTTGTGACCTTCAGTTTGACATTTCAAGGTCACTCAAGGTCAAAGGTTATAGCGCCAAATGAAAGCTCATATGTAACTTCTTGTTACAATAAACACCTCTCTATCTCTAATCTTTTTAGAGGTATAATGAAAAATAAACAAATTTAAGCAATGACCTTGACCCCCCGAGATAGAGTACCTACTCACACTTTAACCCTCTGAACCCCGTCCTACAAAATGACCTTTAAGCAGCCTTTTGAAAGTCACCAGTGTTGAACTCCTACCAAATAATTTCAGTCCTAGAAAAGCAACCCGATAACATGACTAAAGAGCCAGTGCGAGGCCCATACAGACAGTTATTAGTCAGTATCATCATAACTCTCAATTTTCCAAACTATACAAAGGTAACTCCATTCAGACAAAAACAAATCAACAAGGATCAGCCACCAGTAGCCTTATCAGATTCTGTGAAATACTCACAAACCCCACTGACATTAGAAGTTTGTCAGCTGCCTCTTTCAAGGGATATCTATGTCTTCATTGAGCGCAGTCTCATCCCGGGGCTTAATATAGTGACGCAACCTGACCAATCGTCAATATACAATGAAAAAGGAGGCTTTTAGTGTCCTTATTTGACGCCAATATAAAACAAACCCTACCCCCAAACCCCAAACCATAAATGTCAAATAAGTATATCAAAAGCCTCCTTCTTTGTTAGATATCGACACTAGGTCAAGTCATGTCACAACACGAAGAGTCGGGATGATACTGTGTTACGTCAACCCGAAGGTTGCGGAAGCATCGTAGCGGTAGGGATTTCAAATTGGCTACCTGATCTTTTTTTTTTTAATTTAGCTGACTTTTTGGCTCATCAATCCGACTCATGATGTTTGCACATATAAAATCCCACTCAGCACATAATTCCCATGTTTGTGGTTATTGCACCTTTGGCACACCTGCCTTTGTGACTGCACTTCCAGGACAGAGAAGGGTAGAAAAGTGGCCTAATGCTTACATGGTGCGGATTAAGTGCGTTTCCTCTGGCTCGAGGGCAAATGGAAACAGACTCACAAAAACACTGCAGTCAATCATTGTCAATGTCTGCTGTCAATGTGATGTTTGAACTCCCCTCTCCTGGTGATCAGAAAAGTATAATTATATCCCCGAATGCTGAATGGTGTTTCGGGGATATTATGTTTTTGGTCCGACCGCCGTGCCGCCCTAAGTGTTAACGCGATAACTTCAGTAATATTTCAATTAGAAATTTCATGTTTTGCATATAAGTAAGTATCATAAAGAGGAAGAACTGATTCGATTTTGGGCAATTTACAATTTTTGATTGGCCACCAGGGGCCAAAAACTGAAAAAAATCACTGTTTTTATCATATCTCTGGAAATATTTGTCTGATTGACCACAAATCAAGTGCAAATGAAAGGTCATGACCTGAGGATGTCCCACAATGACATTATACCTGTTTGGTTAAAAATTTTGACACAAGGTGGAGCTTTGTCAAATAAAATTCACCATTTATGCCATATCTTTGGAACCATTTGTCCAATTGACACGAAACTATGTGCAACTGCAAGGTCATGACCTCACAACGTGTCACATGATGACATCATATCTGTATGGTTCAATATTTTGCCACCAGGTGGCGCTTTGTGATGGAAAAATACCATTTTGGTCATATCGTCAGAACCATTTGTCCGATTGACCTGAAATTAAGTTCAAATTAAAATCTATTCAAGGTCTATTCAAGGATTGGGGAATTGGAGGATTAGGGGCGTTTGGGGATATACCCCCAGCCGTCACCTCCGACGGCATAAGCCTAGTTTAGAATTTAGATATTAAGAGGCCCTGGAGTGGTGTGAAACCAAGGAAAGTGAGGCGTCTTTCATGTTGATTTTGAAAGAAGAAATAAACTTCACCAAGAGCCTAGCCAATTTTCACGAAGTTCAGCACAGACTAATTTACACCACTGATGTTCATAAGTGTCCATGCATATATGTGTTTCATATGTTTTCATGCAAAAAAATGTGTATTTGAATCATATTTTTTATTGTGAATTGTGAAATATAAATGGATCAGCTGATGATTAACAAATAGTGATTTTGTAATATGCCATTTTCCTTATAGTTAGTCATGAACATACTTGTAGGTTGCATTTCTTTAATATTTATTTGGTTTGAATTCCATAGGTCGCACACATTGAAAGACAACAGGTCACTAAGTAAAAGTATTTTTAAAAAATATGTCCAAGATTAGGCTGTCACGATTGTTGTTACCACATGACCATAAGTTTGAGCCAACATCATTAACTCTGCATTACTGTTTGATTGCTTTGTATTACTTTACATAGAGGAATTTGTGAGACTTTACACAGTAATGCACTGGCTTTTACACTGTCTAACCATAGTAGGTTTGCCCAACGAAACATTTGGCTGACGCTGTTGGAAATAAATGCATGTAGTGTAGGAGAGGGGAGAGATTAGCCCAAATATTGTTTCAGAGCACACACACCCTCCCGGAATTCTGGGTCCCTCGGTGCTGCTGCAGAAGTGATGGCGGCCTGCTGCAGTGGGTGGGAGGTTGTTAAAATGAACAATGATTTCAAACTGAATGAAAGTCCAATAATACGCAGCTTTGTCACATTTGACTTTTGCAACAACAAAAAAAAAACAGAAGAAGAAGATGCTTTTACCAGGACTGTCAGGAAGCCAGCAGTCAGAAATCTATCATCTGATGCTATTCACTAACTTAAAATCCCAGAGCATGCTCTCAAATCCATCAAGGCCACCAGGCTTTGCAAAAGCCAGGTTTATTGCACCATCACGTGCAGAGTTCAGAACATTTCAGTGTTTTGCGTGAACTTCATTCTTGAACTGTTTGTCCGAGAACTACGGAATTATTAGTAATGCTTATACTGTAATACTGTGTATACAGTTTGCAGTGTACACAGTGCAGCATGTGAACAACTAATCCACACTCAATTTCATGATCAAAACAGGCCTACTAGAGGATCTGTGTCATGTAATCTGATGCATTTGAAAAACAGAAATAATATGATTGGGGAAATGCATGGACTATAATCCTGTGAGCAGAGTTCTTTAAGCTGACGACTGATTTACTTCTTGTGGATTCAGGGTTTCTGTCTCAATAATTACGCTATTAAGGAGGTCATCGCCTTCTCCTCCCATTGATAATTCCAACAAATGTATTTAAAGTGATAGAACATTACTTGTCCTCAGTACCACAGCTTGACACCTTTATGGGTCACCCTTAATGAGGCTGTTCTTCGTTTCTTAATTGAGACCCTGATTTGGGCCAGTTTGAGTAATCGTCAACATGCTATTAATTGAATAACCACTGTTAGCCCAATGAAATTGATCCATCATGATGATAGTGCTGGGCCTGGGCGTTAAATCGTGGGCTGGATAAATTCACACACATCACTAAATGCTAAATAGTTGTGCTTGTGTTTGTCAGCTAAGGGAAGTCATTCAGGGACAGATTTACTCGGAACAGTGATTGGCCAGAGAGATTTTTCTGCACCAGTCACTTGAAATGTTATATTTTGTCTGTGCAAATAGGTTTTGCACTTGTAAAAAGTCTCAGTGAATCTGTCCTCAGCCTTGAGTCTTTAAATATGCATAATTTCTACGAAAAAAAAATATATATGTGTGTGTGTGTGTGCGCGCGCGCTTATGCATGTGCGTGTGTGTGTGTGTGTGTGTGTTTGTGGGTGGCTACACTTTCAAGACCTAATTACTCAAAGGGCATGGCGGAGAGTGACTGATTTGGTTTTGTAAGAAAAACACGCATGGCTCATGCAAAGGAAGTTCACGTGGTCTTGTCTGCTTTAGAGTAGTATCATCAAAGAAAATTATCCTCAATTTAAAATCAGCCAAAATACATTCAGTATAAAACATGAAAAAAAAATCTATTGTATCCTTTTTAGACTGCAAGATAATATTTTTCTGTGCATTTTATGGATGAACTACATAAAATATATTTTTACAAAGTCTGAAAGCAATATTTTGATATTTGCAGATGTGGATTTGTGGATATTTAAACGCTCCATGGTATCAAAGAATTATTTTTATTTTTTGTTTTTTTTTGAGGAGGAGGAGGAGGAAGTAAAGAAGGCAAAATTACCTCATTTCCTGTGGGAGAAGCAGTGGTTTACACTGGGAACTTTACTTTCACTGAGGTCACTGTAACCTGCTGTTATGAATTCAGAAGAAATGTGTAAAAAAAAAGAAGTCAAAGATAGCAAAAGCTAAATAAAAAGCAGGCTGCTAAGGTAACATTATATTATTTTCTTCACGATAAGAAATCAGCACTGTAAAAAAAAAAAGCATTCTTCACAACTTTGAAGCCCTCTTCCCAAACAGATTATTAACTGCATTGGAAGGAGACTGTAATCACTTGCATTACAATATTATGCCAGCCCTCAGAGAGGCTAACATACTAGCATAGCATAACAGGAAAGCAATACATCAGAGTGGCTTGTTTGCTTGTTTTGCCCCCCAAAATGACTTGCAAATCTATGGTGTCTGGTGCCAAGCAAATTGAAAATCACATTGCAGGCGCTGGCTGTGAAAACTCGGGGCAGCGCACAGTTATGAGCGCGAGGAGTCGCCGGCTGTGGGTTCCTTTCAGCCTCCTGGAATTTGAGGCCTGTTTCGGTAGCCTTGAGGTACCCGTTTACAAAGTGATAGGTCTCAGGGTTTTCTGACTTGGGGCAAGACAATAATTTTACCCCTCCGCGTTGCCAAGCACATGGGCAACTGCTGATTAGAAATCTGGCGGAGAAACCAAAGCCGTCTTATCCTGGAGGGCCCATTGCGAAAAGACCAAAGACACTTCCACCATTAACCCACTGACAATTCCAGCAAATCACTCTCACGAGCGCAAATACAAATTGGCCCATTTTGTTCTACTGCGCTTTGCTTTCCCACAAGCTGCAAGTAGGAAAGGTGCAGTATTCACACCGAGGGGAGGAGCGGAGTGCCGAAAATTTGGGTAATTTATTTTATGTGAATGAGAATTTATTTATTTATTCATCACACGAATAATGAGTGAACACACAATTTAAATTGAATAACAATTTAATCACTAAATGTGATGGATGTATCAATGTTCTGTGATATTAAAATCACAAAGAGCCATGACCACCTTTTATGAAAAAAAAAAAAAAAAAACTGTTTGATTGGGCCTAAATGAGTTAACACTTAAAAACATCAAGCTAAAAAAATGCAAATAAGGGTCTCAGAATCTGTTTATATTAATTTTACTTACACTTTTCCAGTTCGTATTTGAATAGTAGCCACTCTTACCGACTAATATATATTCAGTATGGTTATTTCCTATTGCACACTATTTCACTGATACACATATGAACATAAACACATGCGCAAATATTTGTATGCACAAATTCTTTTGCATACATTACTACATTTGATGTTCACCCTCGCAAACACATACTCACACGAAAACAATCTCTCAGTCGGTCGCTCTCTCTCTCTCTCTCTCTCACACACACACACACACACACACACACTGACAGACGTACACTCACACAATGCCTCTTTCTTTCCCACTTCTCTCTCCCGTATTCTCTGTGGCCTTTCTTCTTGTTCTTCTCCCATTTAGGGATTCGCGGTGTTCAAAGGGGAAGTTCAAAGGAAATTTTAGCTGCGTTCAAAGAAAATGTGAGCTAATACAGGGTATTTTCAATACCGTACGGGTGCATTCCTTCACACACTACAAGACTGATAAAGTAGATTGAAAATTAAAAGTTAAAATGCAATGAATAACGATCATCTGATGTCATCTTCATAGATGTGACCTCAATTCAACTGAAGTCGTCCCCGTAGCACGGACCGTTGACGAGGAGGCCTCATTTTAAACTTTACGACAGGCCAATCTATCAACGGGATTCCCAAAGTATTCTACAGTATGTGTTCCACAGCAGAGAAAGTCAAGACAGTGACATCATTGGCAACTGAAAGACAGCAAAATGAAAATAATTGCCAGGGTGGACAAACTCTCAGTGTGCGTAACCCTGATCAAATAAATTTGCTGGAGTCAGGATTCGAAAGCAGTGACTGAGGTGAACAATACTCAGGGACTAAGTATAATCATCTGATCCCCAACCATATTGATTCGGGGCCATTCGCTCTGACTGCATAAATAGCTTGACTGTAGCTAAGGTAGCTATAGTGGTTATGAAAAAAAAAACACTTCGTAGCCAAGTGAAAGTGAAGTACCGAGTTAAATTTGCCTCATAGTGATAAATTAAGAAAACAAACACTTCCAGTCTTCTTTCATCAAACTTATTTACAAATTTCAGGAACTCCAAAATATAAAATCAACAATCATTTCGTCGTAAGGGCAAATGAAGCGACATAGCATCAAAGTGTACCCTGTAGCCATTTCAGTCATTCTGGGCGATTTATCTCTTCCAAACGCAGTGGTAATAATCCCTTTCCACTCTGAGACAAGCGACCACACAGTCCCTGCATTATCCCAGGGTAAACAAGTATGGAAAAAATATTAAAAATCAATAGCCCTTTCCTTCTATCATGCTCAATGACATCCTTCATAAATCAGATTTTTTAGAGAGTTCTGGTGTTGAGCTTAGAAGTGATTGAAAGCAAAGGGCTTTCAAATTCTAAGTGTAATCAGATTTATTGGGCATAAGGAACTGTTTAATTATAAAGATGTCAGTAAAAAAAGCATCAATAACATTAAGGCCAAAGATTTTATGTCCTATTGGGACTTTCAGCGAATTATGTTTTTAGCATGCAAAAGCTGCATTTTGATTGCAATAGCTATAAAGCCTATTATGTATTGATTTGAAACAGAAAATTGCATTATATTATCAATTAAAAAAAACATTTTTATTCATTTAATTATTTAGCACTCTAATAACTGTGCTCTCGTGGTTGGAGGAATGTCATGTATCAACAAATTACAAAAAGTGACCTGCTGCATTTTCACAGTGTATAAAGTATGAATTAAGCATTCAGTTTCGACTACAGCCAAAATATTCCACTTGAGATATGAGTTCATCATGCCTGTTAAACAGACAACCCATTACCTCCCTTGTCAATGCCAATTATCCTTATTTTCAATTCAAAGTTTACTGCTTTCTGAGTATTAAGCTGTGCAGTATGCATATGACTCATAATTAAGATTTACCACTAGCCTACAATTTATAATCAAGAGGGAAAAAATGCTCTTTTGATGTATAAATCAATCTGAATGTTAGAACATATAATATGACAATTAAATATTAATAGCAGCCCCTTAATGGATGACCTGTGAGATATTAGCAAAGTTTTTCAGTTACATGCCATATATTCCTCTGTATTGTGGCGGCCTTCCCAAGAATAAACTCTGCTTGTAAACTTTCCACTATAAACCAGCGAAAATTACCAACTAAACTTAAGACGAAGCATGCCTCAACAGTGGACTTATTACTCGTGTTTTCAAGTGTCATCAAATAACCGTTCGGTACGTGTATGGAAAAATAAAGAGGGAATGTGGGTCTAAATTTGACCAATTTAATTCATGCAGGCGTCATAGATATTCCAATCGGATTGTTTGAATGAGTTTTTTTTTTCGCTTTACCTAAGTGTTTGCAGAGAGTCCATTATGCGTACCTAAGTTGACCATAAACCTGCTACATACTTCTGACCAGTCGCATCGACTACCGGCCTCCACCAACCCGCAGAGGCGGACGAGGTCGTGCTAGAGGAGATACTGCCCCCTGCTGTGCACAGAACAGCTGTCAGCGTTCCCTCAGTGTCGAAAACAGTTCATGGACTGCTCTGTCTGGTCACACGCTGTTTACCGAATAACCTTTTGACAACTATATAACACTGATCCGCGTTTTCGATAGGCTACTGTGCCTTTTTTTAGGAGGGGGAAAAAGTTCGTGAACGAGGAAAGGAATTTGACTCCTGGCGGTTATTGCGTGAATGTTCGGCTATGGCACAGGACTATTCTTACTATGATAATAGTGACGCTTGTGGCGTTAGTTTTCATTCAGAAATTTCGACATGCATTAGTTCGCTTCATATTCTTGATTAAAGCTCCGCACATCACAGACTAATGAGAATGTTTTTTCCACCTGCCTGTAAATTAAAAATAATATTTGGCCTACACGTACTTCACATTACCAATGCAGCTGAATAATAATACGCCTAATAATAATAATAATAATTATTATTATTATTATCATTATAAATAATAATAATTATTATTATTATTATTTTTATTATTATTATTATTATTATTATTATTATTCAGTCTAAACAAGGTGAAGCTGAAATTATTTGCATTTGCTTTGGTTATTTGAGATTAACTAAAATAAATTTAGTTGCCTTTGAGTGAGCAGGTATCACACCTTTTCTATCACTATGGAACAACAGGCATGGGTGTAATGTTTGCATATTCATATTTTTCAAAAGAATAATTACCCAGCGACCTGATTCATATCAGAGCAAAGGCGACTTTGAAACGGGAATGCTACGCGCTGAGAATAGTCTATTGTAAAGAATAATTTTACACGGGCAGAGTAAACTACCTGCAGCGCGAGGCAAATAAATCTAATGTTGAATTTTGCATTCCCAGTTTAATCCTGCATTTTATGAGATGAAATAACCAATACAGAATTTTTTTTTTTTTTTAGATTTCGAGGACGATCGTGTATTAGATTCATACTTGCTTTTAATGTTGCGATTAATTTGTGTTTGCGTTTGGTAGAGATTACTGCTATTGCGTTGAAGTGATTTAGCGCGAGTGATCATATTTTGATCACGGCGAAGAGGAGGGGGTGGGCGGCGGGCGAACTGCAGAGGAACTCTCCACCAAAAAAAAAAAAAAAAAATCTTCGCATGTATCTGGATATTCTGGCCTGACGTAGAACGAGACGATTTCATTCTGTTAAACTGATGCGATCTTGAAAACTCTAGAAGGCCAGTATCTCCCTGCTTATCAATATCATAAAGAATTTTCGTCTTGCAAATTTTGATTTTAAAAACAAACAGGAGGAACATATGTTAACTACTCAAATGAATTTACGCAATACCGTTGTATTACGAGCTGTAGGCCTAATAATAATAATAGCCAAATCATCATCATCATCATCATTTTCTATTTTAAGTTGCAACTCTGACCTTCGTTGACATTTTTGTGTGCAGATAAGTATGCTTTCATGCGACTCGTCGTGAATTTCAATTAACTTTTTTTGTGATTTAAGCGTAGTTTATACTCGGTGGACCCCTGTAAAGGAGACCGGTAGTCGCAGGAAAATTGTACCATGTGGAAGCCGAGTACCGCCTCCTACAGGCCGCTGGACGAATTTCTTTTAATTGTGTTTCGGTTATAAATGTCGTTGCCTAGGTTCTAGAGAGTCGGAATTTTATTTATGTTACTTGAACTTGATACTTGCACATGATACTTCGCTCATGAAGAAACCCAAACGATTCACAATAACTTTACGTAATTTGAACAAAATGTTCTCTAATTTAATTAATGCAGGTCTACTTTTATGTTGTTTTATTATTATTATTATTATTATTATTATTATTATTATTATTAATAACAATTATAAAATAACATTGAAAAAAATTACATTATTTCTAAAACCCCTTTTTAATATTTGGCGCATAATTGGCACATTTATATTTGGTCAGCTCGACACAGCAGGAATCAAGTTCGGATGTGTTCCTTTCAAAATTAGCATAAGCATTTGTTATGACGGCGACATCACAAAGTAGGCATAAATGATAAATAGAATAAACTAAAGCTCCGCATTTAGTATAGACTGCTCGTCTCCTTCTTCCCAATGTTCACTGTGCAGCAGTCCAACACGTAACGAGGGAAAAATAGATAAAATCCCGGTTGCGATGGGTACTGAAGACTTATTAAAGGGACGAACATTGTTCAGCGCGAACCTCCACCACTGTTCTGGGTTTTGTTGCTCAGTCCCGTTTCACAAGGCGAGGGGCGGAGATGGAATATTCAGATGAGATGGAATGACAGTTCCTGTTTTCCTGCGCGCTCCAGAAACTCAACTGCTCCTTCCTTCAACTCCTCACTTCATAGTTCTGAGTACTAAAAACAACGGGCGCTAGGGGATCGTGTCGTTGCCTCCATGTAGGCATTTTGTCGATCCTTGTGGTTGTGTTTTTTAATTTACCTCGTTCTGTCGATTGTTTTACGCGCGGGTCGGTCTTTTGATATCGTTTGATTTGAACTCCTTTCTTACTTAGGAGAACAAAACAAACGCCCGTACAGCAATGTCGTATCCTCAGGGTTACCTCTACCAGCCCCCAGGCTCTTTGGCGCTCTACTCGTGCCCAGCTTATGGAGCTTCGTCTCTGACCGCCCCAAGAAGCGAAGAGCTGGCACGGTCTTCGTCAGGATCAGCCTTCAGCCCCTACCCGGGATCGGCTGCTTTTACAGCTTCGGCTAGCGGCTTTTCGAGCCCGCTGCCCTACCCTACGGACCCTGCCACTGGATTCCCATCATACATGGTAATATGCAGTTTTTGGAGGGGGGTGGAATTGATAGCCTACTTTTTGTTGACAATTTAGGAGACCAGCACGCGTACGGAAGTGTGTTCTGAAGATGATTGACGTGCTATTGTTGATTAGACAAAGCCTGCGCATTTGAATTACCTACATTGTTACTCTGAGGATCGTTTTCACTTATATAATCATTATATGGGCCAGAAGTGTCATTTATAACGGATTATCTGCTTCGAGGAATCACGAACGCTGTGTTTGAAACCACTGTTGCACTGAAGTGCATGCCGTTATAAAAAAGCATAGTCAAGGCCTATATCTTCAACGAAAAATATTTGGTGAGCTTAATTTTACTGTTATTCCAAGGGTACATTGACAAATAGCTTACTTTATATTTTATACAATGTTTAAGACACTTATACTTAACATTTATTAAGGCCTATTTTTCATATTAATTCACTTAACAATCACAAGTAAGTTCGAATAGTTCAATGCTTTTATTTTCAAAGCCATCAAGTTTGATCTTATGAATGTTCTCCACGTATCTCCTAAAGCAATTTTTTGGTATTTTATTGTTAAATTTTTCGCCCTCTCGAGCTTAAATTAGGTAATTTGAATATGATTTTAAAGTATTTGCACATAAGCAAAGTTAAATAAGCTCAATTTAAACGTGAAATGAGAATTAAAATGCTAATTAAAAGGTGCTTAAATCGTTTTGAAAAGGTGCATGCCTACTCAGTTGCAAATTGGATTTGGGACGCTTTACTGCGGTGATACGTTAAGGCTGGTCTTTATAACAACAAAACCCCATCAAAAAGTCCTCTTCAAAGAGAATGGACGAAGTGATGGGGGTGATTACGGAAAACGCTACCCTTTAACTATTTATTATTCTACGGTATTCTGTGTGATTTGAGCCATTCTTTTGGCGAAATCATGAAGATTGTGCATTTATGCATTTACTTAATGTAGCCTATGTAGTTACTTATGAGGTATGCGATATTTTCATAACCGTACTGGGAACATTATTATGTCAGGTATTCTGAAGAGTTGATTGTGACCGTTGTTTATTTCAAAGGGCTCCCCGTACGATGCACACACAACTGGAATGGCTGGAGCAATTGGTTATCATCCTTATGGAAACCCAGGATACCCATACCAGCTGAACGACCCTGCTTACCGAAAGAACGCTACACGAGATGCGACAGCCACCCTAAAAGCTTGGCTCCAGGAGCACCGTAAGAACCCCTACCCGACCAAAGGAGAAAAGATCATGCTGGCTATCATCACAAAAATGACCCTCACGCAGGTCTCCACTTGGTTTGCTAATGCCAGACGGAGACTCAAAAAAGAGAACAAGATGACTTGGGCACCTCGGAATAAAAGTGAAGACGAGGACGAAGATGACGGGGACGGGGAAAGGAAAGACGACCATTCAGAGAAAAACTTTGACAACAGTGAAACTTCGGCTGAGGATGAAGGTAAATTACGCCATTATTCCTGTTAATTGGCCTAGTAAATTTAACAGTAAAGTGCGGGATGCTTTATCAGTTGCAAAGTTATCTAAAATGTAGGCCGATTTATTTTTTAGACTGTGAAGGGCTATTTGTTTTCTTTGTAGGGTTGGTTTATTTACCGACATCTATAAAAGCCAGTCCCCATCTATGCCCAATCGTGAAAATTTTCAATGTATCTATTCATTTATTAATAAATTTTATTCGACTTAATTATCTGATTCATGTTCATGTGGAGCTATGTAATGTGCACGTTTTTTTTCTTTTTTGCGCGTTAATGACAGATGGATTATTTTTAAATCTCTACCTCTTTTTCTTTTAGGTATTAGTTTACACGTTGACATTCTCACTGACCATTCCTGCTCAGCGGAATCAGACGGAGAAAAAAACAGTTGCAGGCTTGGAGATATCGAGTCTGGGACAGACATTAAGGACAAATGTGAGGATGACGATCACGACATCGAAAACGAGGAGCGCCAGCGAGGCTTGTCACCGAAGCCAGTGACATCATCGCCACTGACAGGGGTGGAAGCCCCAGTTTTAAATCACCACCACGAAGACTCGTCAAGAGTCAACAATAAAGCAGGCTTTGACAGCAGAGTTTCATCAGGCCCGCAGAGTCAAACCATCAAACCTAAACTGTGGTCATTAGCAGAAATCGCCACTTCGGACCAAAAGCAGCACCCCGGGCAAAACTGTCCTTCAAGCGTGCGAGTATCAGCGTCATCAACCACGTCTCCAGCCAACACAGTCTACCCAGCTTCTTCCATCTTGGGAAGGCCTATTTATTACACTTCACCGTTTTACAGTAATTATACAAACTACAGTAACTTCAGTTCTTTGCAGGGTCAAGGGATCCTACGATACAATTCTGCTGCTGTGACTAGTAATGAGGGGCTCACTCAGACTGTGCTGAACTCAGCCGCTATTCATAAACAGACTAATGACTCTCTAATAAAGAGCCACCCGAACCATCTCGAGCAGCACTTCAGACCCTCTAATTTAGACTCAAAGAAAGGTAGGTGAAACTCATGCTATTTAGAATGGAAATTCGCAAACAAGCTCTGTGTCAGATTTTCCCAGACCTGTCATTTATTCGTGATTGTTTGGCTGAAGTAGTATTGGAGGACAATATACCGGCTGTAATATCTGCTGTTTCAATATGTAGGCCTATGTTCATTTGTTTTCGTCAATTTTCAGCGTTACTTGCGAAACAAATATCGAAATTAAATAAAAATGAAGCTATTTGATTGTAAGGAGAATGCGTAGGCCTTTATCTCAGTGTTACTCGAGGAACATTACCCAGGCTTCGTATCCTTTGCGGGGGAAATGTGTTTTTAACTTCGCTTTTGCATGAGGGGTCCCGGTGTTTTAAAATAAAAGGCTCCCCTTACTCAGCGACAGGGAGCTGTGAAATGAGAGTCCCGTGACTAAAACTGGGGTTGTATTTTTGACAGACACATCTGACGTGTGCACAGTAGGAGCCCAACAATTCCTATCAAGTTGAGAAGATGATTGCGCAAGTAAGTTAATTAGATTTTTTTAACCGTTCTGTTTGGGGTGAATTATTATTATTTTTTATAGGAAGGCGGGGTTGAAGGAGAATTAACCAGTGTAGGCAGTGTTTATATCGTTAGGACGCGTTACGTCAGTCAGCGGTAGGTAAGTAATAATTAAGCACCGTAAACGTCATGAATGCCATGGCCATCTTGGTGATTTAGGGTACTTAAATAATCAGAATCGTTTCAGGAATGAAAGTTGACCTTTCAACTGAGCAGTTTTTATTTCATCTAAAGGCATACATTGTGTGGATGTTTGAATTTTTGTTTTGGCATTTTTAAAAATTTTTATTAAAAGGCACAGTGCATTTTAACTGTTTATTTTTTATTTTTATTTTTTCAATTCTGCGCAACTGTGGCTGATTTTGGTTTTTATTTCCTTGGTCCACAGGTAGGTGTCACAATTGCTTTGAGGAAAAAGCGAACAAGCCATCGCTTCAACTTCCTATTTCAAACAAAACAATTATCTTTTACCGGATCGCATATTGTTCCACCCTTGACACGAAGACTGCAACGCTCTAGACTATATCTAATTCATACTGAAACTAATCACATATTTAAAGAACAATAATATGATAATCATTGTATTATTTCACTTTCTTTTTTAATCAAATGTGCATTTGTTGTTAGGTTTCCAATGTTTGTGACTTCAAAACATACGCTGTTTCTCAGGATCCCAAGATTGCTTCATTGCCACGGGATATATTGTACAGGCCTACTATAGGTGTGGATATTAGGCCTACTGTAAAGCTTATTTGTAAAAGATAAATAATTTAGGAGGAATGTGTCGGAAGACTTGAGAACTTAAAAAGTGAAATACATTTGATATTTATTTTTGTAATGACGGCAAAAGCCTATAATTTATGCAAGTTGTATTGCAATTGAAGTTGAAAATTGTTTTGTAAATAAATTATGCCTTTTTATTTTTAACGTTATTGAAAGCTATAAAATCTTTGTTGGTTGTTAGCAAGAATAATTTTAATAATTTATATCTGATTGTAAATAAAACTGGCTGGTATGTGCTGGTAAAGTTGTGCAGTGCTTATAGCCCATAGATTTTTTTTTCATTGAACAAAGGATGCTTTCTGGCGAAATTGTTCATGAAATTGTGACCAATTTCATAAATTTATCGAAGGGTTCAAAAATAATTGCACGTGAGTACAATAGTAGGTTTAGTACCGCTGGGAAGATTAATGAACGGTGCGCGGCGCTTTAAATCATCCGATTTATCTTGACGTGCTGTGTTTTTAAATGATCCCACTTCTTGAACAAAATGAAACTTGTTTTACGGCAGAAGGCCAGTCTGTGGTTTAAAAATGTGCGCAACATTTAGAATTCGACCATAAAAATAGCCTTTTGGGTGTAATAAATTGCGCGTTTATTTCCAGACCTTCATCTGTTACTCACCATGATTAATAATGATGTTCAGTTAAAGCTTTATTAGTCTCGGGCAGGGTGATTGTGGGCGCTTTCAGTTGAGTTTACGGCGGTCAGTCGGGGTTCATTATGATGAGGCAGTATTGAACATTTATAAAATCGTGTCTAAACATCTCGTAGTAACAATGGGACCGGGGTACTCTGAAGGGAATTGCAGGATATAACAATATCTGACATGCCTGTTTTCCCCTTAGAGAATGTGTCCTTTTACATTAACGCGAGTGCTGGTCTCTTCTAAATTGCAACTATAATAATAATACTACCAATATTATTATTATTATTATTATTATTAGTTTTATCATTAATAAAAATAATAAGAATAAGAATAAGAATATGATTATTATTATCACTACTACTACTACTACTACTACTACTAATAATAATAATAATAATAATAATAATAAATATGACCAACAATAACATTGTTGTTATTATTATTATTATTATTAGTACAACGGACTACATATCACATTTTGGTTTATTTCTGAAGCGTTACTACACCATATTTCGCGCTGTAGGGCTTTTTTTTTTAGTGATTTGCACATGATCTATCTTAAGATACCCATACTTAATTGTCTACTTATCGGCTATTCAAGACTGTAAGACTAGGTTACTCTCCTTCTTTTTCGTTAACCAATCTGGTGAAAATTTAAGTGAGGTTGTTCATGTTTATAAAGAAAAAAAAAATTTGTATGCTTTTTGTATTTATCATTAATTTTAAAACTAGTTCTGAAACATTGCGAGATGATTCAGATAGGTCTATCGTTCGAGGTGAACAACACTCCAGGGAGTTACTTCCCCTTAAACTTGGCGCCCAAGCTCAAACGTTTTTGAATTCGGCAGTTTTGCGCTGGAAGGACGAACAATGCCATCGTAGGTCTGAGAGGTTCAATTAGAGCTGATTTATTGAAATGCAGGCTTTAATCTCAGGTGCGATCCTTGGGGACTTTCTGCTGTTGTCAAATAGTACCAGAGGCGATTTCCACTTCGGGTTCCTGATAGAGTCTGGCTTTCTCAGCTCCCCTCAAATGTCAACATTTGTTCTCAATAAAGAGTTATTGTTTCTGTAAAACAGCTCACCAGCCGCCTTTGAAGACATGAAAAGAACTTCAATCACCTCTGTCTGATTGGAAACAGAGGAAGGGAAAATAAGCGCAAAACATGAAGAAATAAAAGCTCATCTCGAGACGCTCGCATTGGCGAAATCAATGCAGCGCTTTTGGACGACCGTTGATAATCACACTCACTGCTTGAGAGATTATCTCTTCACTTCCCTTACCTGTGTAAACAGTGTTAGCAGATTTGTCACAAATGGCTAATTGACATTCCTCAACCCAATACACCTGCTGTCGCTGATTTAAATCAGGCTACTTCAGTAGCCTATTGTATACTAGTCCAGAGTATGTAGGCCCATCTTATCCAATGAAAACAATATAGCCTTCGTCGCTTTATATTGGCTGGAGACAGACCGCTTGGGCTTCCTGTATTTTAGTTTGTTTGAGTAGCCTACCGAAGAGTCAAAGTAAAATTGATTGGCCTGCTACATGATTTCACATTCGAGACCCGTTTTCGTGGCCTCTATTACATTTATTATTATTATTATTATTATTATTATTATTATTATTATTTTGCGTAAATACACAATTAAGCGGCTCCGAATTTAACAGAGCAACTCACACATGGCGCGCGGCCTGACGCGCGGTAGTTTCCCTTTGCTGGTATTGAGATTAACCTGTCCAAGTTTTATTGTCGCAATGTGAAAATTACGGTTTGCAATAAAACCAATATCAGTGGAACCGCGTATCATTTCCGATACATTATTCTTGGCTACCAACACTATAAGGTCGATTTTACAGGTTGAATTGGTGGGTTATAGCTCCTTAAAGCAGGAACTAATGCAATGCTACGTCCTGGAACAGGGGTTCTCAGCGTCACTCCTGGGCCTCCCTATGTATCCTGGCTTTTGTTCCAACCACTGTTGCAATCGTAGGATTTTAAGACGCAGTCAGTTTTTCTTAATGTGGAGCATTTATTTATTTATTTATTTAATGAAGCAGTAATTTACAACAGGAGCCACATTTTGCCACAAGAAATAGAAATAAAATTTCCATATCTACATATATTGGAATCTGCACTATAGAGGGACATTTTACCAAAAGATTCCTACCTGCTAAAAAAAAAAACCCAAAACCCTCTTTTCATGCTGTTGTTTACAGCGTATCACATGGAATTTTCATTCTTCATGGTGTGTGCAGATATTTCTGTACAAATTCGGTTTAAGCAGACGGCAGGGTGGCCTTGTGGTTGGTTGCTTGACTGGTAACTGAAGAGTTGCTGGTTCAAGCTCCAGGTGAGGCCTGGTATTCTGGCTTGATCCGTAGAGATGAAGTTGGGAGGAACTCTGCCGTTGGGCCCTTGAGCAAGACCCTTAACCCCAAAACTGCTCCAGGGGCTTTACTCCAGTCTCTCCCAGTTCCTCCTCACCTGCAACTGTTTCATCCAGCATTTCCTCCAGGGCGTTCTTGAAAAAGAGAAAAATGTACTCTCTGGAATTCTCCTGGTTATATACAAGTAAACAAAACTGTTCTATGCATGAAGTCTGACCAATTACAACAAACCTACAGCATCTTAAAAACCGATGATTAAAACTGTCGTTGGAACAAAAAACAGAGGTCCCCAGGACAGGCCATGTCTTGGAGTTTATCTCAAAACCATCAGAGCTTCGTTTCTGCACTGAAAATTGTTCTTAGCTTTGCGCTTTATGAACTATATGGTGGCACATTTTAAATGGTAATTAATACATTTCAGGTTAAAGTCTATTTGCAGTTTCAGCATAATCACAATTTTGCTACCATGGAAATTTGAATAATCATGACGAAAGGAATTAAAATACCAGACAGGTTAATCCAGGCTGGGTCTCTTGCTGCACCCAGTCAAACCAGATCAACATACTGCAAATAAATGAATATGTGACTGTAAATAAGTTGATGACGCTGGCCTTTGTTGTTTCAAGTGCTAAAATGATCCTGTGTCATGTAGCAGTTGTGCCTTCCTGTTCTTTTTACAGCTATCCATTAAGGTTAGGCCATAAATATAATTTTGCAAGGAAAAGGTAAAAATTGCAAACAAATAGATTGCAGGTGGGTGAAATAAAAGACATCAAAGTGAGAAGGGTTTCAAGAGTGAGGTTAAGGTCTTTGCCCCCATAAAGGTGTCAGAGGGAATATTCACTCACCTGCTGATCAAGAGGAGCAAAAAGGCAGGAATTATATCTGCGTTTGACGTTTTTCCGCAACAAAATTCATAAAGGAACCTCGGGACTATTAGTCTGGATCAGGTCACCAACTCACAGCGGCTCTGGATTCAGGCAGTGAGAAAAAGACTGAAAATGCTTTTTGAATTTATTTGTCTGGCCGTTTGTAAGCTGCAATACATCCACATGCAGACATGGTTAGGTCAAAACTCAAGGTAAAAAGTGTTTAACTGCAATTATGAACAAACCGCTTGTACTGCTGTTGAGTGGGCCGACTCAGGCACTGCCGGCAGCGCTAAATGTAAGACACTGAGGAGTAATGCGTGCAGTTCATATCTGAAATGAATTCACTCATTTACGCAACATGATTTATGAAGTAAAATGAGGCATTATATCCCAACTACTAATATATTTCTAAGTTGACAGCCATTATGAAGTTTATATGTTTTTTTTTTAATTTCAGAAAATTTATGATTTTTTTTTCCAGTTCACACCTTTAATCTGAGTTGCCTGCAGGTTTTTGGATCATTTTATTCCCACCCCTTAACACTCATACTGTGTCAAGTACTGAGGTCTGTAAGGCAAGAGGATACTTGCCGTGTCATTCAGGGCGCAGCATTTGTAAGTACTTGGTGAAAGACATGTACTATTGTCTTTGAATTATACATTTTAAAACAATTACTTGGAAAGATTAATATTTGCAAGCAAAAAGAAGAGGAAATTAGCTCAAATATAGCCATAATGGCTTTCAAGAATAAAGTCTTTTTTGCCTGAGTATGACATAATAGGCTATTCTTTTTCATACCTCACCTGCGAAGCAAATAAAAGATGGGAAAACTTGAACTGGATTTCTTTTCCAGGATCTAGATTATATGTATTTACTTCAGTTTTGTTATTTTTTTTTACTTTTTGTGAATTTTCTCACTTAAGATGTGATCACGCAATGAAGCGCGAAGTTCATCAGACAAATTCAAATGAACATTAGCATGTGTTCAGATCACATCAAAAATTTTATTTGCTTTAAAAATAATAAGACTTTTTAAAATCACTTTCTTGGGTTATTTTACATTTTTATTTTAGAAGAATTGTATATCCTTGGCTTAAAAATACATGCAGGCAGGCCCATAAATATTAGGATGATGAAGCTATTGTTATTTTTGCCATCAACCACGGCATGTTGAATCTGTGTACCACATGAATATGAGCTCAAAGCACAAATTCTCTGCTTTATTCGAGGGTATTTACATCCAAACTAACTAACTTAATTGGACCATTGACAGCACAGATGTTCCTTGGCTGCTATTCCCTCATCATATAATTTACTAGAGAACAGACACAGTAAAAGGTCTAGAGATGATTTCAATTGTGGCGTGTGCTTTTGGAATGAAGCAAGCCATTTTTTGGCTCAAAAAGCCAAAGAAACCCCTCAGAGAAAGAGAGCAACAACATTTTGTGCGGTCAAAACCATAACTTGGTTCATTCTTGAGAAAAATGCAGTTGGTAAGCCAAGGAATACAAAAAGCCCCAGAAGACCATGGATATACTTCCTGTAGATGACAGATGTATTCTTTCCCTGGTCAAAAAAACCTTTATTACAGTTGCACAGATCATGACCTTACTCCTGAAAGAAAATGCATCTGTGTCAAAGTAAGGTGACACAAGACTGGACGCCAAAATATTGTCATAACCAATTTAGCGTAAAATTCCTGTCACGTACAATCTGATTGGCTGAAGTGTGGTTTAGAGTAGAAGCGGTACCACAACCTGGTTAGGAAAAATAAGCATGCAGACTGGACATCTGTATGGAAAATTCAAAGGTGTTATCACAGTATATAGACTGGTAAACCTAAAAACATCTAAAAAGTGTGGAAAGTTCTGGAACAAGATCCTATGGACAGATAAGACAAGATCATCTTGTATCAGAATGTCTTGAAGAGAAGGATAAGACATGGAGAGGACTGCTCACGATCTGAAGCATGCCACCTCATCTCAGAAGCATACTTATGTAGGGGCTCGTATCGCTGCAAATGGAACATGACTGCTGACCAAAGCAGTGGGATGTTATCTGAATCTCCATAGGGCTATATTATTCACTCAGATTCAGCTAAATGCTTCAAAACTAATTAGACGGTGATTCGCAATGCAGGTGGATGATGACACAAAGTGCACTGCGAGAGCAACTTTGCTGAATGTTCTAAACTGGTCAAGTCAATAATGTGATGTGAATCCAGATGAGTTCGCTCTTCATTTGATGAAAAACCCAGAGAAGGAGCGGAAACCTGAGAAAGCTGGGCCAGGCAGAGCATCACAGGGAGGGGAACCCAGGACCTTGGATGTATATAAGTTCCTGACTTACAGGAGTCATTGTTTTGCAACCATGTAAGACAAATAAACATAACAAGGGTTGATAAAGATGTTAGTTTGCTCAATTACTTTTGAAACCGTAGGAACGCCACATCTAGATTGTGTCATTTCAAATTCATCGTGGTAGCTTTTATTGTTTTCATAAAATATGATTTTCAGATGTCATTATTTTGTAACATGAGAAACTTTTATATTTTGTGCGATTCAGTGCATTAATATGATAATATGAGCACCACATCAGCTAGACTAAAGGGTGAAATGTTGATTCTGTATGTTTCTTAACTAATGTGTGGTTGTTGTGTGTATTATGCAGGCAATATTCAATTTGCAGGAAGCAAGCGACATATCTATTGTGTCTGTAAATGACATTAAGACGGCGGTCCCCAGTATTGATCTTGGGGGCCCCACTGTGTTTGCGGGTTTTTTTTCCAACCACAGTTGAAATTGTAGGATTTTCACATGCTGTTCATTTGCCTTAATTGGGTGAATTTCATTTTCAGAGCTGATATTTACCCTCGAGCCTCATGTTGACAGAATAGCCGTGTGTGACATGAGGAATAAAAAAACTATAGTATGATGTACTGGAAACTACTACATTAAACGAGGGAAAACATTTAACCAACCAAATTAAAGAATAAGTAAGTTCCTTTCTGATGAGGATTATTTGACACATGGTCGTGAAAAATAATTAATATGCAAATAAATGATAAGGAGTTAATTACATCCCAGAAAGGTATAAGTTCAAACAAAGTATTTTGAATGAACTTACAGAACACTCAACGCCTATCTCAATGCCTAATGTAATCGGTTTAAAATATTTCCTGAATTATGTTTAATATTGAAAACAAGCATAATATGCTCCAGGGTATTCTATTCATTATTACATGCATGGATATTTCTGTCAAAATGTGGCTTAAGAGCTTCAATAAATTCTCTAAACACGAAATTTACCTAAGTAAGACAAAATAACAGCCTGTTAAAATCTTACGTTTGCAATCGTGATTGGAACAAGGCCTAGCAGAGACTGCGGGACCCCAGAACTGATGTTAGGAACCACAACATTAAGGCATAAGAAGACCACTGTGTTATCACCATGTCAGTCATTTTTATTTTCATAACGGCCATCATTACTCTGAGCTGGGCTACACGGAAATCCGGTTTTTATTGCTTACATTCTCGAGATCAATAAAGTAATACAATATTTTCTGTGCCAAATTTCATTGCTCACATCCTCCAGATTTCTAAACTAATGTAATGTTTTCTGTCCCAAAATTTAACCCTACTTGACGAGAGCTTAACTACCTGAATATGTTTGTGTTCCAGTCTTAGAGGTAAATACAGGGATAAAAAGTGATCGCCATACAGCAGGTGCCCTCAAAAAAAATCTGTTTCCTCCCCATTAGAACTGAATTAAGTCAGACTCATCGTCTCTGTTCTCATTCTCCTTTTTCTGCAGAGCACATTACATTTCTGTCATGCTTTGTAGGCAAACATGATCTCCCCTGAGGAGGCCAAACAGGAAACCTATCCAGGCAGCAGCCATTAGCTGGAAGAAGAAAAAAAAAATGCAGCGAATAAACTCTGTGCGCAGTGGCATCAGGACTAATTAAGATTCTGTTTAGCTGCCCTGGATTGAATGTTAATATTTCTCTGCCTTTACAGGAATGCAGAGAGACCTAGAAAGTGAGACGGAGTGAAAAGGAGAGCTAGAGAGAGAGAGAGAGAGAGAAGGAGAATAGCAGAGGGAGAAAAAAGGGAGAGAAGAAGAGGTGTGCATCTTAAAAGGTGATGGCATCTCTCGCTAGCTTAGCCTAAGGTCTGCCCTGAGCCCGTTACAAATTCATTAGCTCAAATTACTGAGGAGATTCCTTTTAAGGCTCTCTAGCTAAGCCTCAGTTTCTTTGCTAAAATTAAGCGAAATGTAGTCTCGCAAAGCCAACACACTTGAGGAAGATAATGATAGCGTTATCCCACTGTCTTTCTCTCTCTCTCGGTGTGTTTGGCCCCTCCTTCTAAGGCAAATACAGGCCAAATTTGGCAGGAAGATTCAGGTCTACTGCTGGAACTATAGCCGAGACTCCAGTAGGATTATTGCCCCTTTGAAGTTTATTTTAGACCGCTTTCATGGAAGTTTACATGATTGGGACAGGTATTTACAAGGATCGACATGAGAAACTTAATTGCCATCTAGCAAATGGGTCTAAGAGCAGCAAATCCCAGGATTCAAGTGACCTTACAGAGTAGCAGCAATGTCAGATCTCATCGACACAAGTAGAACATTTTGTTGTTTTTCCTTATTTCACTGGAAAATATCTGGAGTTCAGACGTGTTGATATCCTCATAAAATACGAGCAAACAAGAAAAAAAAAGCTTCCAGAACACAGATTTGGATAATGTAGTCAAAATGTTTCTTTATATTGTATAATATAAATGGAAATTGTAAAGGTCAACCGAGATTATACACACCGGGCTGCTACAGGAACATAAGGCTATTTATCTTCAGTAGATGATTGTGTACAAAGGTATTGCATGCGGAAATTTAAAGGTGAATTGAGGAATTGCTTGTACATGTTGCACAGCATCCGAAATTGCAAATATCGTGAGCTGAACGCAGCCAATATCAGAGCGGATGTAGGAATGGTTGTTCGCTGTCCCACCAGAACAGGGATAAATTTGTTCTAGTAACTTGGCAAATTACCAATAACATGGCTAAATATTGTTATGAGCACAGAGTTGTGAAAAAACGATTTGCCTGCTTCTTGATTTCTCCTATTTTTGCATATTCATCACTCAAATGATAAAGATAACCCAAGTAAATGCAAAATGCAGTTTTTCAACGATGAGTAAATTTATTGTGGGAAGAATGCTATAAAATAAAACCTGGCCCTATACGAAAAAGTAATTGCCCCTGAGTGACTATATCGATCAAGTAAGACTATTTTAATTGAGTTCAATTTCAAAAGACCCTCCCAGGCATAATTACTGCCAGCCTTGCTGAATCTTAGCATCACTTAAATGGAACCTCTCTGGCAGTGAAAGGGTCACAAAGTCATTTCTAAGACTCTAGGACTCTCGCAAACCACTGTGAGAGCCGTTATCTACAAACACATAGAACTTGAAGCAGTGATCAACTTTCCCAGGATATTTGGCCGACCAAAATTACTCCAAAATCATATGGAGGACTCATCCAGGAGGTCACAAACGAACCCAGACTAACATCTTAAGAACTGCAGGCATCACTTGCAGCAGTTAAGGTCCGTCTTTACAAGTCTGTAATAAGAAAAAGACTGGGCAAAAATGGTATCCACCGGAGAACTGGAAAGCGATTATCACTGCTGAACAAAAGCAACACAAAGGTTTGTCACCCATTTGCCATAAAAGCATCTTGATAACCCTCAAGACTTTGGGGATAATAATCTGAGGACTAAAGTGGAACTTTTTGAAACACATGGGTTCCATTACATGCTAACATACAACGCGATGCTAACACAACATTCCACAATGAGAACATCTTACTAACAGTCAAACATTGTGGGGATCGTGTGAAAGTCTGAGACTGCTTTGCTACTTTACGACTTGTCATAGTAAATGGAGCCATGAATTCTGCTTTCTACTGGAAAATACTTAAGCTAGTCACCATGATTAGGAGCATCCAAATTGTTTATTTCATGAAGAAAAGGAGACAATTAGCTCTGTGTTTGCCTTCTTCCAGCAAGAAAACACAGGACCAACCTTGAAAGAAATGAAATATGATTGAATATGGACCACAATCCTTTGCAGCCGTAACAATTGGATACATCATTCAGGTCCCAAAGTTTTCCGATAAACAGCAAAAGTTATCTATCTTCACTGTTGAGCTCCTTACATATTGAAGGAAAGGACGTCAGATTTTTCTCAAACATGTCCCATGGTATGTTTACTGTTCATAGTCACTTCTGCTCTGGTTTATCATAGGCTACATTATGCCAGCTAGTCGACTCTGACTTGAACCACCCCAAAAATAACGTTTGCAGTGCCACTCTGAATATAGTCTCAAATCACTTGCCTTTGCAATTGCAGACGTGTCGTTACTGATTGGTTTGCTTTGAACCAACATGTGCGCCATAATTAGGAAACTCATGACAGTGCTAGGAGGAAAATCCAGGGGCTTGTCTACATTTGCATTCAAACAGTTTGAACTTGAAGGCAGGAATTTCGTGTAAGAAAGAGAGCCTATTCAGACCTTTGATCATTTGATTGGTAGGGGAGCACTGTCTCCCCTCTTGTGAATGCCCTCTGTGACTCCTCCCTTCAGGTTTCTTGTGTGTCAATCAGAAGTATTGTCTGTGTTGATTGGTTGACATCTTGCATGCTTCCCTGGTACCGGCTGTGTCTTATCTCATAGTTATCCCTCCTCACATGTGTGTGATGCATTTATACTGCATACTTTTAGATCGCAAGTTGCAGGATTGTCCCTTGTCTTATGCACTTTGGCACCGTTCAGTACTCGCTAGTAAAACAATTTGTCTTTTGAAATTAATTTATAACCTTTAATGATTGTAAGATATGGAAGTATTCCTCCTAGTTCAGTCAGTAGGAAAAAGCTCCCAACCCTTTTTTTTTGTCTCCAGCATTGGGACTGCATTTCTGCTCATCTACTCTTAAGTCTGTTCCTCTGCCCAGTTTATTAGGAACAAGCTCCCAAGCCTTCTATGGTCATCAGGATTGGGACTACGTTCCTGCTAAATGCCTCCATCCTGCCATCTGACAGTTCAGCTCTGGCAAAGTTCACACTCCAGCTGAACTGTGCCATCGTCCTCTAGGCTCCATCTCACTCTCTACTGTATTACAATCAATAAACCTTTCTGTTGGATTGTACTCTGCCTCCGCATTTGATTCCTGGTCAGGATCATGACAAGATCAAGGTAAACTGTCAAACGGATAAGTTGTCGTGCTGTACATATTACTGAGTACAAATGAAAACGCACCACTTGAAAAAAGTCAATATTTATGCAACATCTTGCACGCACACCACAGGTAGAATGAATTTCACTCTGAATTTGTGCACACATTGCCTTTAAAAGCATGTGAATCTGAATAAAATTTCACTTCTTCACTGATACTTGTGAAACGTCGACACTATGCCGCGACTTACAGCCCCTGAACGGGAACGTGCCATAGGCATGCTTCAAATTGGCGCCAGCACTAGGGAAATTGCCAGACGACTACACTGCGCACACACAACGATCGCAAGACTCCAACAAAGGTTTCTGCAAACGGGGAGCACTCGGGATCGTCCTCGACCGGGTCAACAACGTGTGACAACGGCACGTCAGGACCGTCAGATCGTACGGGATCATGTCCAAGACCGAACACTACCAGCGACAAGAACGGCTGCTCAAGTCCAAGGACGACGTGGATTCATTCACCCCAACACCGTACGGAACCGTCTGCGAGCTGCAGGCCTGCGTGCACGACGTCCTTATTTCAGCCCCATATTGACGGATCGTCACCGAAACCAGCGTCTACAGTGGGCAAACAGGCACCAGAATTGGCGACTACGACAATGGCACGGTGTCATCTTTTCTGACGAGTCACGATTTCACTTAAGGAACGCAGATGGCCGTATAAGTGTTTGGCGGAGACGTGGTGAACGTTACAACGCCGATTGTGTCGTTCAAAAGGACCGTTGAGGTTGCCCTTGTTCAGGAGTGGAATGCTATCCCTCAGAACACTATTCAGAGACTGATCAACTCCATGCGACGACGATGCACCGCATGTGTCAATGCAAATGGCGGTCACACCCGTTATTGACCATCCTGTTTGACCCCTACACCAGTTAAACCTCTCTCGCGCATTAACATTATCGTGAATGAAATTCAATGATGTTTACATGTCTTCTTAAATCATTCATTATCTCAAATGCATCATACATATATACTTCACATATCAATCCGTGGAGCTATTCCAGATTTCGTGAGTGGTGCGTTTTCATTTGTACTCAGTATATTTCCAACGCCATACCTGCAACCTGTTAATCTGAATAGCTGTACTGAGTGACATCATTTCCAGAGGTCAAAGCCTCGATTACACATGGTCAAAGCCACAAAAAGGAGATTACAAGGGTGGCTTATGTTCCTTCTAAAGCAAAACATGAACACTTCGCATTTTATAGTAGAGCAACTGCAGTCCTGCGTAAGGCTAAACTTGAGATTCAGAGCGAATGTTAGCATAATTAGTAGTCATGGAGTAGAATTCGCACACATTGACAGATCTTATTCATAAACTTCTGATTCACAACAACCCCTCTTGAGACTTCTTTCTTTTATGTTGAATAATATTTGCTCCACTTTAATGTGTTGCTCCTAAGATGAGTGAGAAAGAGTTACATTCGTAATAACGTGCTCTCCTCGCTCTTACTGTGTGTGGTCATAATACAAGGCAGGGTAACCATTTTATGGAAACAATAAACATTGCTTTCAATTGCATTTTTTAAAATAGGTTTACCCTCATGATGACTGTGAGTGATATAAGATCAGTGAGACACCGATAGCGAGATCAGGGAGTTTATTAAAATAAAGGAAAAAAGGCACGAGGGCCAACAAAAAACTTGGCCCAAAGGGTTGCAAAAAATTCAACTAAGGAGAGCTTCATAGAGCTGTTAAATAAAAATCCAAAATGACAAAAACAAAAGCCACTGGAAACTCCAGGCAGAAAACCGTGAACAGAAAAGAATAAATTGACTAAGAAAATATACAACAAGACTAGGCTTTGCAAGGAAAAATGCGTAATAACTACTATAAACAACAAGGAAACTGTGGGCATGAAAGGCACTGAACATGAAAACTCATGGGCATGAAAAACTTGTGGACATGAACAACTCGAGACTCTGTCTGTCAGCCAACTTCCACCGCCTCCAGATAAAGGGAGAGAAATCAGGACACATGAGGAGCAACACCTGGAGAAGAAACAATGGGCAAGGCAAGATCATGAGACATGGACAGAGATTGGTTGACATGACTTGCTCATTAAGAGAATGAGCGGCTCAGCTTAAGTACCAATGAAGCATGCAGATTGGAAGGAAGCATGAATGTTTTTAGAACAGAAAAGCACAGCAAGATCTTGAAATAGCAAAGCAGGAATCATGACAATAAACTCCCAACCTAAATTAGTAGTGTTAGTAATGTGCCTGTCTAAGAATCACACCTCCCTGTGAATGTTAGTAAATGTTAGTAACTTAAAAACAGTTAATTGCCAATTAAGCTTAGACAGCCCCGAATCCAGCACAGCACAGAAGGACGGGGGAAATACCAAAGCCAACCAGAGCTCTGAAATGTGCAACAACGAAGGCACGGGGCGGAACGCAGACAAGCAGTGGAGTGGCTGGGCAGACCTGGCAAAAAAACAAAACACGGTGTAAAAACTGTGATATGAATGATGACTATGGACTATGGAACCTGGCACATGAAACTGTTAAAACCATAATACACTGTCCTGGCCGAAGGCCCAGAACCCTGGAACACAGCAGTGAGTACCCATTGCAGTTGCCATAAATACTTTTGGTTATGTAATGTATAGTGTATGTGGACACATTGGGCTCTAAATTCGTAGACCAGACGCAGGCGCGGCGAATGGGGGGAGCGCCGCACCAACGGGGTGGTTGCTGAGGATTCAAGGAAAATCTACAAAAATTTACAAATTCTACTCTGAAGTTATTTGGTTGTGCAGCTCTTGAGAAATCCAGAAAGCTGCAAGCCCAAGTACCACTTAAGCAGCTATTGAATAGGCACTGCTCTTGGACTAAAAAGCCAGGAATTCCTGTCTGTGAATTTGTATTTTAGTGAGTTCTTTGCATATTTCCATAACTCTTCATCTGCTCAGCTTCAAATTTGGCAGATGCATTGCTGAGGACCCAAGGAAGTGCAGCGTGGTTTGAAGATGTTTGGTGGTGCAATTCTCGAAAAACCAAGAATGCTGCAAACACCGATATCGCTCAAGCAGTAATTAAACAGGCACTGCCCAACTCAGTCCATACAGATGGGTATATTACCTAATAACTGCACTTAAACACATAATTTATGCACCTTACAGCACAGAAATTACTTTTTTTTAAATAAATTTGGCATCTCCAATCCCACCCGAATCTGGAATGCCCAATTGGTGAAATATGTAGTATGTTCTCCTCCGAAGCACGTGCCCGCCAGCCACTGTTTCTTATACACTCATCGGTTGAATCTTCGCAAGTTCAGAACGAGGGTGGAGGATACCCGGAAATGAACAGACTTAGAATCTTCCTGACGAGTGCCTGTCTGGCCAACAGGAGGCGCTTGAGCAACGAACGAAGCTGTTTTTTTTATTTCCCTTGACCGGCAGTCCCAATTTGAAACCCTGTAGCACGTTGCCCAATTGTGCGCTACTCTGGAAAAGCTGCCGACCACTGCCGGCTAGTACGACCAGGTCTCGTACCCGCGATGTGATAGTCACTTCTGCATTGCAACGCAGTGCCTTAACCGAGTGAGCTATCCGGCAGCTTGACAGCACAGAAATTACTTGAGAATTAAAATAAAAAACTGGTTTGCTTACCCACTTCGCTCAGGATTGACTCATTCTTTCCGAGACCTGGCTTGCAAACTGATCACAAATAGCAGTGACTCTATGCCATACACATACTGCACAAGCCCTGATATTCTATCGCAGCCTCTTTTGAACCGAAATATGATGTTCTTCTCCTGGAATTTCCTCTCACAGTTCTTGAAATAAGATTGTCAATATTGTAAAGAACATCTCTTCCTGATGCATCTCAGGTTCATTTACTCATACTTATATGGCATTTCTATGATACAGGACTGGTCATAGTCGGCAAACAAAATGAACGCACCAATAACAGGTCCCTTGATCGATACTGATGCAGGGGCCACATCTAAACCCATCTGCTGGTAAAACATTAAGGTTGAATACTTTACGGCGTCACCTTTTTGATAAATTCTGGTGGGATCGCTTAAATAAAAATATGCAGGAGTTTGAAGCTTTGAATAGCATTGCATTGCCGTAGATATAAATACATTGGGCCATTGATCAACTGCACTTCTGAAGTCAGAATAAACCTGATAGGCCGACCAAGAAATAATTAGAGCTCAAAGCCAAGGGGCCTTAAAAGAGATCTTCAAAGTCGGGGTTCAGGGGGCTGAGGGGGCACAAAGCCAAGGGCACTCCATTAAAATGAATGTGAAAGAGAGGAGGTGGGCAAAAGCAAACATGAATGTTCAAATCTTACAGATAATAAGTCTCGCTAAGCCTCCAATCCCCACTTGACCACAAAGGAGCTTTGAGGCTTTACTGTGAGGCTGCCTTGAACTAAACTCCTCAGTTTGACTTTTCTTCAAACTATCCGCAACTGCCAGCATTGCTATTGTTCTACATTGTTAAAATGCGACTCGCCAATATCTAAGCTTCCTACCTACGCATTTGTAAATGTCAACAAATTTATGGACAGCTCAGTTGTTCTCTATAATGGCATACAACGGCTGATCACAGACATAGATGTAAGATTGAGTAGGCGGAATCCTAACCTTTTATTGAACTATGCTCTTAATCTACTCCAGTTCGCTCTGCTTGTTTAGCAATAAATGCAAGTATGAAAATCTTGTTACATACTGCATTTAATGGAGGCTTGATACGCTTAATATCATGATGTTTATTTTAAATGCACGATTCTAAAAGCTTAAAACCTGATAAAAATTTTTAAATCTGTTCTTATTTTTAATGACTTTAAAATAACATCTGATGAAAAAAGGCCCCAATTTGAGATGGTATTCAGAGAAGGTCAGGCTATATTTCTAATTAATTAGTGGGCTATTGTCAAGCAAGCGAATGTGTGTGATTTCCATTCTTAAATCTCATTGTTAGATCCACATTTTTGACATCTAATGATGCCCACCATTCTATAGGAATTAGGTAAGTGGAAAAATGAAAATAATACAGCAAGCAGTATTTTGCAAACCTGTATTCAATTCAAAGAGTACAGTATTGTTTTTCATAAATAATAGCTATGTCGAATAAAAAGTGAAGCGAGCATAACGTTCTAATGAACTTGAGACAGGTGCACGTTTACTGATGTGAAACGTCACCTTTCCCTCAAATAATACCCAGTAGTCATTTTGGAACTGAGGACACAAATTTTTGGAGTTTCAAAAGCGCAATTTGTTCCCATTTTTGTCTGCTACAGGAGTTCAGTTAGTCTGGGGTCTGCATTTTTGTACTTGGTGTGTCATAATCTACCACACATTTTCAGTGGGAGACAGGTCTGGACTGTTGGCAGGCCAGTCTAGTACCTAGACTGTGTGACTATGAAGTCACGCTGTTGTAATATTTGCAGGGAGTGGGTTGGCATTATCCTGCTGGAACAAGCAGGGGCTTCCCTGAGGAAGAGAACCTCTGTTAGGTGCACGTTTGCCCCAAAATGCACGTGCACCTAATGTGTCATTTCTTTCTTCGTTGATGTGAAAGTTTCCATTGCTTGGTGCAGTAATGCAGCCCCAGACCATTACAGATGTGCACTTTTGAACAAGTTTCTGATAACATTTGATGGTCTTTCTCTATTATGGCCCTGGGAACACATGTCCGTTATTTCCAAAACAATCTGAAAGATAGACTTGTCAGACCATAACATTATGAAACGCAAAGTAAGACTACTATGCAAAGAGGAAGCCATTTATCAACACTATTCAGAAACACTGCCAACTTCTCTGGGCTCAAGCTCCTCTGAAATGGTCCGACAGGCCAGTGGAAAGGAAGAGACTGGAAGTGGGAGGTTGTCACAGACGTCACAAACAATTATTAATAAAAAACATGAACATGGAGTTGGTGAGGTTATTTTGTCATTGTATTATTTCAACTGAATGCAGGTTAAAATGGATTTGCAATTTACTGCTTGCATTTTTATTTATATTTTGAATATCTTCCCAACTCTTCTTGAATTGTGGTTGAAAGTATTTAAATCATTGTGCTCTCCAAGCATTTGATTTGATTTTAATTAAAAATTGACAACAAAATGCACCAGATGAAATGAGACCAAACAGTTACATTGGCTGACTTTTTATTTCAGTTTGGACGTTGTGAAGATTCAAATTTATCTGCAGGAATCGCCAGGTGTCACACAATGATTCGTTGCAGGAGCGACATTAGTTCATAGTATTCAAAAGACATGATGAAATTTTGTGTGATCATTAATGTTGCATAACTTCATGATGCAATAATTCTTTTTTTACTTTTGTAAATAAATTGGGCAGTCTGTATTTGCAACATAGCTAATCAATGTTAGGTTGCAAACCTGGCAATGTAAATTAGGACAGGTTTAGTGTTATGTTAAAAGGGGAGGACACTGTAGGGCTTTTTACTGCATCACTGATAAAAGCACATGCTGAAAGTCATAACTATTTTCTACCGCGTGGGTATAACAACACATTCTCATCTTGACCCGTCATATAGTGACTTTACCTAACGAAGCGTTGATATACAACGCAAAAGTAGGCTTTTGACATCCTTATTTGACGCTAAGGATCAGGGTTCCAGTTAAGGGTTAGGGGTAAGGGGGCAGGGTTCTTTTCAACCTGGCGTTAAATAAGGAAGCCAAAATCCTCCTTTTGCGTCATATATCAACGCTTCGTCGGGTAGCGTCACTGTATGACGAGTCGGGATGAGACTGGGCCCGGCATAAAGACCCAAAAAGCAAAAAATGTGACGGTGAAAAAATGTACAGAACTTTAATGCAATAAATCCCGTGTAAAGGGGGCTTATTGTTTCTCTGTGCTGATAAGTTCAGCAGCAATCCAGGTCATTAATACGTCAGCAAATATACATGTGTCTCATACCAATTCCTCTGGCAATCCTTTCGCTAGTCTGTACTTCCTGCAGCAATCGGCTGTAGCCCATTATTTATTGTCCAAGCTCAAATATTCAAACCTAATGGTAAAAAAAGGTCTAAAATGGACCATAGACAGATATATCACCATTACGAGTTGTATAAGTCAAAATGTACAATATTAAAAAGCCGAAGGCAAAGATACTGTCATGAACATTGCCCAGAAGGACAGGGGTGCAGTGGGTAGGGCTGTTCCTTCGCAACGAAAAGGTCAGGGTTTCGAATCCAGCCAAGTGCCATTCTTCATGGAGACGGCCTGTTCTCCCTGTCTTTCTGGAGGTTCTCTCTGGGACGGGAGCTCTCGTGTCCTCCAACAGACTGACTGGAGACTCTACATTGCCCTTTGAAATGAGTATTTGAGCGAATTGCATGCGACTCAGTTCCTGCGCGCATCTAGAAGACTACAACAGTTGACAGTATAATGTGCTGAGAGTTTCGTTAAACACTGGCATGCAGTGTCTCTACAGTGATGCACGCATTGCCTGACTGGTGAAAGTCTGTTTTGACTGTGCTCCTTGAATGTGATGACAACAGAAATTAAGCATCCCTGTCAACATTTTTCCACATTTACATCAACATTCGAACGCATTGAAATATGTCATCAATTCAATATTCATTTTGAAAAAAAGAAAAAACAACATTTTTTCTCCCAAAAGGAAAATCTGAAATACAGTCTCTCCTCAATACATACACATGTATTTACTGAGGTGTGTAAGTCTTTACATATGATGTCAAGCACCATTCTGACCGTTCTTACTTCACAAACACACTTGAAAATAGAAACTGTCAGGAATTTAAAATGACAACAACCCTTTATAGGGCACAAAAAAATACCTGAAAAAGCTGGCTGTAAAAAAGTACTGCGCGTTGGGCTTATGTCCATAAATAGTCTTAACATCACTTGATCTTGGCTTAGGTGAAAAGGGCATATGATCAAATTTGCCCTCACAATTAAATTTTTGTTTTTCACACAAAATCTCACTAATTTCTAGAAATCTTACACAAACAACACCAATCCCAACTTTTAGTCCAACCTTTTCAATTTTTAATGCGTGAGTTTTCATCAGTTTTCTTTGGTGAGTAATGATGTTGGGTCCTTGTGAGTGTGACGGGGTCAGGGCCCACAACCGCACTGTGAGAGGTCTAGAGAAGAAAAGAAGTTTGAGAGGCTCTACGCCACTGCTGATTGGTCGAACACCCTGATGCCACTGCCTGTGATATTGCCTGATTTTCTCTCATTGGCTGGGAGAAATTGGCGCAGTTCTACTGCCTCGTGGAGAGGCATGGGGGCGCCACTTTGGATGCCGAGTGAAGTTACCAAATATGGTTCCTTGCCCGATAAGGGGTTAAAAATGCTCAGATGCCTGAAATTCGATGTTAACTCCGCGAACCTCGATTTATCTGCATTAAGGGATCAGATGATCAAACTATTTGTAATAACAAAGGAGAGTCGCATCGTAAGTGTGGTCACACAGCGCAAGATAATCCCTGTAAATGCCCTCTAATGTTCACTTGTAGCACCACAATATTAGAATAGCTCTTTCAGGTTCACACAAAGTACCACTTTGTTTCTCCCACATGGCTTAAATTAAAAGCAACCCACCAGAGCAAAAGCGTACTCCTCTGCCACATACACCCCCCCAATCTGCCCCACCCCACTCCAATACCCCCCTGCCCCTCAGATAAGGTCATTCCCAGAACAGGGGCGGGGGAATCTCTTCCACAGCCCGACATCCCTTTCAGGACAGCCATCTTTCAAGCAAGTCACCCAGGAATATTAGTCTTATTTCATTTAATCACCAAATCCTAATGCCAGAGATTTCAATTCATTAAAGGCACTCAAGAATTCACGCCAGCTGTTTCCTGCCTCTTGGCTTCAGGAAGGTGGGGAAAGACGGGCAACTCAATACCGAGCGAAGCCCGGCTGTGCTCAGCATAATTCGACCGCCTAATTATACCGCACACTTCCACTGCTTAAAGAGGAGGGTGTCCATCAGGGAGCCGACGGAACAGGCTAAAAGCCTTCCTCCGCACGACATCGCTGGGGCACATTCTCTTAATCTGCCACCAAAGTCACATTCAAGCACTTTCCCTCACCTGCAGCAGAACCAAAGCCTGAAAAGTATTTAGAAATTAAGTTCAGATGAAGATGTTCCATTTAATTTAATAGCTGTGTGGGACAGAGTAGGGAAGTCTGAATATTGGATAGACATATTTCTCAAGACAAAAAAATATGTTTCTAGATGTCTTATTATGCGCAAGTGATAAGTTAAAGATTCATGCAGATACAAACTGATATTGGAAACAATTTTTATGATAATTATTATGATTATTCACAGTTGTAATAGTACTTTTAGAAGTAGCAGTATTTTATTTCAACTATTTCGGTCAAGAATTAACATATAATTGAATAGTTAATCTTTAAAATGTGGCTGCATATTTACGTGGAGGTTAAGGGGTAATGCGTGCATGCTTGTTCCATCGAATGAAATTCCAGACAGATCAAATCCCTTTTCTAAATCTCTTTCTTAAACAGTGAGATGCAATCCAGCTTTATCTGGTAGCGTTGCAGCGCATTAACACTCTATCGTCCATCCGCTTCTGCAACAGTGCTCCTGCAGTACTGAGAGAGAACTATGTCAGGGGAGGTAAACTGGGTCCGTAATCTGAAAAGACTCTCGCTGTTCTCAACCGCCTCACAAGCCTAAGCAATGTGACTTCAGTTCCTCTCAGTCTGTTGAACAGTAAGCATACTTCACAGCAAGTGTTCCCCCGGGGAGAATTTTTCAGCATTTTCTAGTTTCATTTTCCAGCACTTTAAGCGAACAACACATTGACCATTCCTTCTTCCAAGGGACTCTGCTTTATATATTCTTTGCTGCTTCGTTTACGAGAGGGCGAAAGAGAAATGATGATAAAAAATGGTGGGTCAATGCACACCACATGCTGTATATTTCAAATGAACATTTAATTGTGTACAGGCACCCGATGCTGTTGCTCAAATCACTTTTCAGGAGTATGACCATTAGAAACTGTATGAAATTGACATATTTTGCATTCTTATCAAAGAAAATTGCATATAAATGCATTTATACTATATGCGCAAATTGTATTTTTTCTTTCCTGCGCATTTGCATTTTGCATTAAATGGTTTAAAACTTACACATTGCACATACATGCAAAAGGATATTTGCCAGTCTGTGTGCATCAAAGTTTTATCATGATTTTTTTTGTTGTCATGGAATAAAAAGTAGACACCACATTTACTAAAAGGAAATATACCGCTATACCAAACATGGCTTTATGACCTTGTCAGATATTGATGTGAAAGCTATTGTTAGATAAAACCAAAACAAGAGGACTGAAACCTTATCTTCTTCTGCCCCCTCTGTGCTCGATGTGAAAGTGAAATTATCAAAGTGTTAATATGGTGCTTGGTGCAGTCCATCGCTGATACTGCACCAATGCGCTTCCATCCGAGATCCTGCACAAGCATGGCTATAGGCTACTCGTTCATTTTTATTGAATAGATGGAAATTTTAAGCCACGGCCTGCATATATAACAGGTGTCACTGACTAGAGTAAGAAACCTTGATATAAATATGCTGATGAGCCAAAAAATGGAAACCACTCACAGGGGAGGCAAAGAATTTTATCTAGTGACTGCATATAACATTTACTTGAGACTAAGGTGCATGTTAAAGACTGCAGACAGATTTTAGATGAGAAGCGAACAGGCAGTTCTTATAGACAACATGTCGGATGTTGGGGACATGGGACCTGGGTAACTTTGGCGAGGGACAAATTGATATGAGCGGACGAGTGGGTTAGAGCATCTCTGAAGCCACTAGGCTTCTGGGGCGCTCCCAGTCAGCAGTGGTGAGTACCGATCAATGGTGCTCCAAGGACCAAAAATCCATGAACTGGCGGCAGAACTTTGGGCACTCAAGGTTCACTGATATGCACGAGCAATGAAGGCCAACTTGTCTGGTTCAAAGTGACAGAAAGGCTGCTGTGGCACCAATCGCTGAGAAGTTTGAAGATATTTATGTTAGGAATGTGTCTCAGTACACCATGCGTAGCACCCGGCTGCATATAGGGCTTTGTGGCAGCAGGCCCCTTCGAATTCCCATTTTATCCTCGGTCCACCATCAAAAACGACTACAATGGAACGTAAGCATCAGAACAGAGCATTTGGAGAAGACTGCCTGGTCCAATCAGTCCCATTTTCTTTTATTTTCTTCGTGCTGGGTACGTGCGCACCACTGACCTGGGAAAGAGATGGCACCGGAATGCACTGAGGGAGGGAGAAGAGCTGGTGGGGAGGGTGCGATACTCTGGGAAATGTTCTGCTGGAAACCCTACGTTTGCGAATTCAAGTGAATGGTCAGGTTAATAGAGCCTGTTTTGGTGTACCAAGGGGGACAACGCAATATTCAGCATGTGGTTCACATATTGTGGCTGATTGGTGTATTGGTTTACAAAAAAAACTCCAAATGAGATCCATGGCCCAAGTGAGATAAGCAGTAAATTCGTTGCAACATTCTGTAGGACTTTAACCTTAAACTTTACTTGAACCCAGCAACACAATACTTTCATATGCTTCTTCTAAAAGCTATCACTGGGAGGCACTAAAACTGGTGTGAGTACTCGTCAAGTGGCATAGCATTGTCCGAACTTATTTTTGTAAATTGTTGCACAGATGTTATGTCACAGGGTCAAATGAAAGCACTGAAGGTGCTGATGCCTTAGTGCTTACAGCGGTGGCAAGTATATCCCTTAATGAAGCTATAAAATTGGGTGTGGACATGTCAGAGTGCCCTAGCTGTGCATCTGTGCTTGACATACTCATGTATTTACCCACCAGTGGCAGTCTGATGAACATTAATGTACAGTTATGGAGGGAAACACCTTTCACACTGTTCAGGGTCTATTTAAAGTCGAGCTGAAATAAATAACGCCTTTTAAACCCTTTTAGATCACATCCCTGGTCATATTGTGTATCTATTTAACCATAAATGACAAAAAAGAAAACAAAAAATCAGTTTCTTATCATTCTTATATCAAAATCCTATCATGTTTTGTTGTGTTCCGGGGTTCTGGCCTTTGGCCAGAACAGTATTATTCATGGTTTTAGCAGTTTCATGTTTCAAGATTTCATAGTTTCATAGTTCATGTTCATAGTTCATGTCATAGTTTTAACAGTTTCTTGTTTCAGGATTTTACATTTCAAGTTTCATTCCTTGTCCATGTTTTTACTTTGCCATGTTTTTGTTTTTGCCAGGTCTGCCCAGCCACTCCACCGCTTGTTTGCGTTCCGCCCCGTGCCTTCGTTGTTGCACATTTCAGAGCTCTGGTTGGCTTTGGTATTTCCCTCTTCCTTCTGTGCTGTGCTGATTCGAGGCTCTCTAAGCTTTATTGGCAATTAACTGTTTTTAAGTTACTAACATTTACTAACACTCACTGGGTGGTGTAATTCTTAGATAGGCACATTACTAATATTACTAATTTAGACAGGGAGTTTATTGTCATGATTCCTGCTTTGCTATTTCAAGATCTTGCTGTGCTTTTCTGTTCTTAACATTCATGCTTGCTTCCAAACTGCATACTTAATTGGTACTTAAGCTGAGCACGCTCATTCTCTTAATGAGCAGGTCATGTCATCCAATCTCTGTCCATGTCTTGATCTTGCCATGCCTCTTGTTTCTGCTTCTCCAGGTGTTGCCCCTCATGTGTCCTTGATTATCAAGCCTTTATCTGGATGCGGTGGAAGTTGGCTGGTAGACAGTGTCTCAAGTTCCCTTGCACTTCTAGTTTCAAGTCTTGTTCTAGCCTCTTGTCTTGTGTAAATATATAGTCTTGTTATTTATTTTTCTTGATCTTCTTGCCTGGAGTTTCCAGTGCCCTTTTGTTTTATGTCATTTGCATTCTTTGTTTATAGCTCGGTGTAGCATACCTTAGTTTGTTTTTTGCAACCCTTTGGGCCAAGTTTTTTGTTGGCCCTCGTGCCTGTTTTGTTTTGTTTATAATAAAATCCTCATTCCCTTTTCCCGCATCTGGTGTCAACTGATTCCATATCATGTTTACTTCATGTAAAAAGCTAGTATCAACCAATTTCAACCAATGATATAACACAACATCCACTCGTCAATCAAGCTGAAACTTTTAGTGGCACAGAGCTAAGATTCATTTGTTAGCTAGCTAGCATTGTTATGTCGGTGCGTCTTTGGGTGTTGGCCACCTCAAACTTTGTTTTGTTTCCCTAAGATACCGTAGCTACGGACCCTCTGGGTACAATTTATTCACTTTTAGGAAAGTGGTATCTGTTACAGCTCCAGGTTATGGGCAAGGCATTTTAGACTTTGGAGCACGGCATCAATATGTTACCACAAAACCAATCTTGTTACCCCCTCCTGCACACTACCTGAATTTGGTCTTAAAATGTGGGGAATGTATGTCTTATCACATTACCAACATTTCCCATGCCAGAACATGGAGCATTTCCCGGGAATTCCCACCTCAATGAAATATCAAAAAACAAGTAGTTCTTTTAAAAAGACAAGCTGGGTAGTCAATATCATTAATATGTAAACTGCTGGGATTCACTCTGTGATATGCATATTGACGTGGAAGTGGCATCAGATTTTGAATTATTGTCAAGGTGACTGAATATAATGTTCACTTGATGATTTTTTAATATAATAATGCTCACTTGATGCAACATTGTATTTTCCAATGTTTGTACAATAAAAATGATTATATACAAACATTAACATTGTTTGATTGTGGATTCCTTCCTGCATTTTGTCCATTTTATTCAGGATGATGGTATTTTAAATGAATTTAAGGAGTATTTCCTTAAATAAGGAGTATAAGATTAATACAACTCCAATTCCAAAATAGTTGGGACAAAGTGTAAATTGTGAAAAAAATCAAAATGCAATGCCTTTCAGGTCACATGAGCCAATATGTTATTTACAATCGAAAATAGATAACATTTCAAATGTTGAAACTGAGACATATTCCATTTTTATCCATAAAATGGATTTTCTGGCTAAAACAGGTCTCAAAAAAGTTGGGACACATTCAAAAAAGGGCTGAAAAAGCAATTAATATAATAGAGAATAAGTTAACTGGAATCAGGTGTGTAACATGATTGGCTATAAAAGGGATGTCTTAGAGAGGCTGAGTCTCTCAGAAGTAAACATGGCCAGAGGCTCTCCAACCTATGAAGACTAGCGTAAAAAATTTGTGGATTACATTAAAAACAATGTTCCTGAACGTCAAATTGCAAAGGCTTTGAAGGTCTCATCATCGACAGTGCATAATATCATCAAAATATTCAGAGAAAATGGAAAAATCTCTGTGCGTGAGGGACAAGGCCGAAGACCTTTATTGGATGGCTGTGATCTTCGGGCCCTCAGATGCCACTGCATCACTCACCTGCATGGTTCTGTCATTGACATTATTAAATGGGCCCAGGAATACTTCAAGAAACCACTGTTTGTAAACACAGTCCGCCGTGCCATCCACAGATGCCACCAAAAACTCTATCATGAAAAAAGGAAGCCATTGCTGAGCATGATCCAGAAGCCCCGCCGTGTTCTGTGGGCCAAGGCTCATTTAAAATGGACTGTTAAAACGGACAATTTACACTTTGTCCCAACTATTTCGGAATTGGGGTTGTATAAACAAACACTGACATTTTAAAATTGTCTTAATTGTTCCTTTATATTTCACTAGGATCCAAGTTTTGGAGTTTTGGATTTCGACTACGGTGGATTATAGGATGGTTAAATTGATACTATTGTGGGTAGTTCAGCTGTTGTCTCCTGCATGTATACCATTGTCAATTTTACCTTTGCACAATAATAAACAGAAAGTACCATTGTCAAATCTAAAATTCCCTAATAAAACACAAACACACAATATTATAACCACAGCTTCAGCCTCAGAAGTTCTTGCATTAAAGGTCCTTTGACAGATTGGCGGGTATTCACAAAGGAGGAATACTATTATTCCAAGGACAAATCAATTTGTATCGAAACTAAGTCTTGAAATAGTTCAGGAATAAGTCTATTTGATATGACTTAGTCAAGGACTCGGGGGCTTCACTCCTATCGGTGTATGGTGTATTACATTTGTATACACCATACACCACTATTGAATGAAGCTGGACTAAACTTTAGTCCATGATTTATTTTATTCCAGGAATAAACATATTCATTCTTTGTGAATACCAGCCATTGGCTTCCATTCTAAACACTTGGTGTAAGGTGTAAGGGTGCACTAAATTCAGTCCTGATAGTATTTGATAGCCTAACCACTATGATCTAGTTCCTGAACGACTGCCAACATTATCATAAGTCTCTTCAGGGTCAGACATAGGTCAGAACTAAATACAGTCAATCCTTACATACAGTGCACAAGTTATCATAGTAAACAGCAAATGATATCATCAATCCAAGTATCTTGGATACCCGTGATCTGCGCGATTTTAAGCTAGAAGCAGGGGTGTTCATGTAATTATCAAATCATTAACATTATACATAGATAAAGCAAGAGGGTTATTCTTGGCACCAAAAGCTCTTCAAAGATATGGTAAGTTATCGATAACTTGGTGACATGCCTTTGGAAATGTTATTTCTGAGACTCACATTATATTAATTTTTATCAAAACTAGATATTGCACAAGTTTACAACTGAAATAATGGATCTGTAATATATAGAAGTCGATGATAATATTTGTATGAATATTATACAAATCTGTAAAATAGTAACTTGAATAATAGTCATACAAATCTTTCATTTTTACAATATTACAACTTGTATAACATAAATAAATTTAATAATATAATGATTACAAATCAGAGTTTGACGTGATTGGTTCATTCGGCGATTTCCTTCAATGTAAACATTTTATACACCAATCGGAACAATTAACTGCGGCCGCGTTAGGATAGCGTTAGTTGGCAACAAAGATCAATGAAACGGAGCATTTCATTGGTTGAAATTTGCTTCGATAAATTTTATTGATGATGAATTCAGTCATTGATTTTAGTACTTAAAATAAATGCTCCACTTCCCGATGTGGGAAACACACTGATAAAATTGAATAAATTTATCGGTGGATTTTAAGACCAAATTTAGGTGGTGTGCATATGGGGGTCGGCATGTCCCATAGTCTATTTTACAGTGGACTGCTTCACCAACTGCATGGAGCATGGGCTGGGCTTCGTCTCTCTCTCCCTGACGGATACTGCTGTCCCGTTGGTGTCCACGCACTTTTCAACGGTCAAATCGAATTCTGCCCAACGTTATGTCCTGCCTGTCTATGCTGTTTCGCTTGGAAATACCTCACAATATGGAAGTTAGATACTCTCAAAATGCTGTTTCTGCTCGACTTTAACACTGACCAATAATTAGTGAAATTCACTCTGTGGGGAAAACAATAGGTTTCTGGAGGAAAGCACCTTTCACACTTTGCAGGGACAGAGGTCGCGTGAACCGAACATTTTCTGTCATTGAAGGATTTTTTTTTTTTAACAATGATGGAACATTTTTAAGGCCGTCCTTCATTTTGACAGAATGTAATTCACACTCCCCGTCCAATTGGTTAAACCTTTTGCAGTTTACTTTTCTTGATCAGCAGTTGCTCAAACGAATTGGTAGAAGGACAGTCAAATTTATTTTCGATAGCATTGTTATACATTGCACCACGAAATTATGAGGGGTTTTCTTTCACTCCTAAATTACGATAAACCACCATAGCTGTGGCAGATCCAGAGATCACCAGAGGGGGGTGGGGTGATTTGTAAAGTCACGTGTCTTTACTCAAATAATATCATATATCTACAGCTGGAAAGAATGAGAAAATCTGACCACTTTGACAAGTCAAAGCAATTAATAATAGTGGTTCATTGCCAAGACTCTATATATTAGCCAAAGCTGCCCATCCACAGGCTATTTGGAGTCACGAGGCTTAACCCTCGGGCTGCGTTTGCGACTGAGGAAGCTTTCATCCAAATATTGGATAAATAATGTCTTGCAATTTGGTTAGGAGTCTGTGGTCTATTTTCTGAGATGAATGAAATTCTAATATTATTTCATGTTGGCACATAGTAGCAAGTCTCAGAATAAGCTCGTCAGCCAGAGAATGAAAACAATTATCCCTCAGTTTGCTTTTGCTCAAGATGTTCAGCTGTACCAAAGGGAGTGCACACCTGCCACAGTTAGTAGCTGGCTAGTTTGCTACAGCATTCTAACTACCAAAGCGCACCACCAGATGACGTAGTCTTTCAAGTGATTCCCCCATTGTAGAGCCTGCCGTACATTGCTGTAATTATACGCTCAATAGATACGCACAGCAAGAGCTGTGGTGAATTCAGCATTCACCAAAGTCAAAATGTAGGGTGATAATGCTTAATATTAAAATGTGCAAGTATGAGATAGGAAAATACAGGTCAACCAGGGTTATTAGTAAGTTTACATAATGCAATGTTACCGTTTGACTGACCATAGTGCCGTTAATGGGACCTGGCAAAGGTGCGTCAATGAGCTAAGCCGAGCACTCGCTCGCACTCCCAGGGGGATATCGATACACACAGAGCCCGCAGCCGCAACATCCCAGCGGTGTACAGTTTTTGTCTCGCAACTGCTTAGCTGATAGCAGAAACAGTGTTCAACCTGCCACCGCAAGCAAGTTGTCAGCTCCATTCCTTTACTTTGTTATGGCCCCAATTTGTTATGACCCTAATTTGTTATGACACACAAGACAGCAAAGGATGACAGACAAAATGATAAAACTTAAACAGATTTATTTAAACAAAGACTGACAACTAAACTACAATTTATACGACTGACCAAGATTGAAATTTCCAAGAAAAACAATATTTACAGTCCCTTTGGTGGGGTTGCTTGATGATGTCCTGGGACAGGAAAATACTCCAACACAGGCAAAAATCCACAAAAAAACTTCACAGATCTTGAAAAGAGTGACAGGTCTGGTCAAATGGATCCTTCTCCTTGCAATTTCTCCTATTACTTTACTCTCTCTATTTTTCTCCTTATATACTCTTTTGCAGCCCCCTCCCACCTTTTAGACTTTTTTTTATTCTCTGGGACTTTCCCCCCTCAGACATGCCCAGGACATGCCCAAACCTAGCTCCAGACTGGGCTTAACAAAATAAATGGACAGATATGATTCAGCATCTCGCCCACGGCGAACTATGAGGCATCGAGCTGATCTAGTTTTTTGAGCTTGTATCAGCCGTAGCCAGGTTGAAAGCTTCGAGCTAGTAGGGCGTGTTTCTGCAGCCAGGCTCCATTTGGCCTGCCTCAGCTCCAGCGACGGTCCGCCTTTTGCCCATTTTTGGATTAGCCGGCAGGTAGGCGGAGTGAAGAGCGACCAAATGGGCTTCAGAGTGGATATTCAGTAATCTATGGGTGACGTCGTGGAGCATACGTCCATGTTTTATGCAGTCTATGTGGAAAACGTGGTCACAGCATTTTACATACATACATACATACATACATAACCTAACATGAATGGCAAGAACAGGCCTTTCAGCCCAACTAAGCTCGCCAGTTTCTTTACACTATTGTGCATATATCCCTTCAGATACTCAATGACTCAATGGTATCTAGCTGTAAGTCAAGCCTGCTCTCGAAAACCCCCAAGGTCTCTGCCTCAACAATATGGTCAGGCAAGCTATTCCACATTGAAATTACTCGTTGGGTGAAGAAATATTTCCGAATATCAATTCTAAATTTACCTTTGGTTGACCTTTGGCCAACTTCGGTGAATTTTCAGTGGGCAAGTACAAAAAGTCCCCTCCGTTTGTGGGGCCGAACGGGGGGTCGTACGCCACCCACGCCCCCCGCCCGGATCCGCCACCGCATAGGCCTATGTCTTTATAAATTGCGTGCTGAAGTAGCATGTGAACGGTATAGATTGACAAATTGATTAGTGAGGCTCATGAAGCAATAAGCTGTGCAACATCACATTCTTTACATCTATATTAAGATTGTAGAAAACGGATTCTCTTGGCTTCTCGCGAGAGAAGCCTCACAAACTAATTTATAGACATATTGATAATTTACGTCGTCATTTGCCATCGAAAATAAATTTGACTGTCCTTCTACCAATTCGTATGAGCAACGGCTGATCAAGAAAAGTAAACTACGAAAGGTTTAAGTCAATACGCTTTGAATGGCGAGGTTTTGGCTTCCTTTTGTTATGGCCGACGAACCGCCACTGATATGATCAATTGCTTTTCATTTGTAAAATTTGCTGCCCTGCTGCCAGTAGACGATTGGTCAGATGCTACAAATTCTGTCTCTTATGTCAACACGCAGATATCTAAGTCGGGAAAACCCCAGTTGACATAACGAGTTTATAAGCAGCTTCGTTGGACCGCTTAGCGAGACTACGGTTGTTAGGCTTAGTGAAGCCCAGCAATAACTGAAAGCATTGTTCATTTGCACACGGTTACTGTGTGGGGGGAAAAATCATTTGTGATGTTTTATAAAGATCACACAGCAGTAAGTTAGAAAATCGAAACAGTGCTGTATTTTACACAGTGCTTAATGTGTGTCTGTGAACAGCTTTTTCTTCGTGGAAGTCTTGATCGCTCACAGCAGCCATCGTGATAATCAAATAGGGCTATAACTCAAAAACAAAGCTCTATCTCAAAAATCTGGCAAATTTAAGCCATAGAGCCATATTCTAGGACTTGATTTTGACCGGCGCAGCAGCTACCCCGGTAACAGACAGAATGACCGAATAAATGACACACAAACGAACTACCGTATGCCTCGCTTGCGCATGCCTGCCGAAGCATAAGAACTGTTGACAAATTGACAAATGTAGGTTCTTGTGTCTAAGACTAGTGTGCTACAGCCATTATGTTTGGCAGGACTGAAATCAGCAGTTAATGTTTGACAAACATCCCATTTTTCTGAATGTCCAAATGTTAATTCCTCCTTTTTGAATTGGCCATTAAATGAAAGCACAGGAGGCAAAAAAATTCTTCTAGAATAGAACAATAATTGAAGCACCTATTACTAAAACCCCATAATGTCATGGTCTGGCCCTGCAGGCCCTCCCCTCTCCTGTCTGCACCTCCACCTCAACGAGCCACAGCTGCTGCTCTTTGAGGTGGAGGTGTTTTGTAGAGTATTTAAGCACTGCACTGTCAGTTTGGCAGTGCAGTTGGATTCTGTAGGCTCGCTCTTTGTGTGTTGGCCGTATGCTATGGAGCCATTTCTTCTTCTTCTTCTTCTTCTTCTTCTTCTTCTTCTTCTTCTTCTTCTGCTGCTGCTGCTGCTTCCCTGGGTTTTTGATGGTTTTTAATTAAACCTTTATTTATATTTTTCTCAGCCTGCACGTTTGGGTCCCTCATTTCTCCTTTGGGTACATGGTCCCAGTGCCCGCCGGCTTGTTGCCTTTAGCCGGCGGGGGCAAAACCATGACACATAAGTCACACTTGACTTGACTTGTGGGGTTTTAGTAATCAGTGCTTCAATTTATTAAGTTTACGGGGGACAACTTCTTTGTGGGGGTAATATGGGTGTTTGCTAATGTTTTACTTTCAACTGATGAAATGATTCAAACATGCTGTCTGTTTACTTAGGCTACATTCGTAAAATACTACATTATTATTTTAGATCTGAAATGATTCAGCGTTATGATTATACATCACTTGAATAGTTACTTTTACAATGTAAACTGTTGCACTTTTATATATGCAATCACAAACCAAAATATGCTCCCAAGTTGAACCTGAAAATTGGCCAGATTTATCTTTTTGTGCTGCTGGGTAGCTATGTAGCTAGCTACCACGCTCGATATTTAGCAGTCAGTGATTTTGAAGCAGCTGGCTAGCAGGCTAATTATAAAAAATAACATCAATTATAATCAACAGTGACACACTGCGCTCTATTTATGCGCCTTTACAAATGGAAACAGGTGGTGGTAATAGTGCATTTTCACAAATTTTGTACATCACAAAACCCATATTTATGGCCTTTGCCCAGTTTGCGCTGCGCTAGTTCATTACCACAGACCTCGTTTACATTTTCACTCACCCAGACAACCTTTTAGCGCAAACTCTGTCATTCTATACTGCTTTCACCAGTCTAAATTTCAGCCAGCAGTGCTATTCAAAAATAAACGGTTATCATTCATATTGCTTTTCCTTCCTTTTCAATTTTTCACTTTCATTCTATACCCTATAAGTAATGTATACAAAATGGAAGTGGGATCTAATGGAAGGGGGATAGTGAAGGATAATGATCATTCATCAGAATATTTTGTTTGTGTGAGGTCACTGGGGGAAGTACAAATCATTAACTTAAAGTCTTGCTCGTATCATGAGTGCTATTTTGTAAACGGTATAAATTACCCACATCTTCTCATATTACACACATTACTTGGTGAATCAACCCCTACTTCCCAAACTCCTCCACGCTTTCTATGGGGAGGGTAGTGGTAGCTTTGTCCTCTGCTGGTGAAAGGAGCTGCCCCTCCAGAGGATCTGGTCTCCAGGATACTTGAAGCTTGTTCTTACAGTCCTTTTTACCTCACTTTATTGAACTGCTTACTACATTAGAAAGAGGTTCTCAGAGGGCTGAAAGAGGCGGCATAAATTCTTGTTCTTCACCTGACCAAACTGCCATTCTCTATGGTGTTAAAGCACCGGTTTTCAAGAGACTGATGATGACTGATTTGATTGGCCAAACCCCCACGACTTCAACTGGTAATAATTTGTCAAAGACCAACCCTTTTGACTAGAGCGCGACAGCTGCACTGTTGCCTGTCATCAAAACAACCAAAATGGAATTAGACGCACCCAGTTTTGATCTGCGATATCACCGGCACTTGTGTTTGCTGTCTGTGTTCTTCAGTACAGAGACCATTATATTTAATTGTTATAGTATAGCGAACATATTGAGTCTGCTTGACCCAGATCCAATGTAGCTTTGCCATGCACCATATGTAGAAAAACTGCCACTCATTTCTCATGTAATAGTTATATATTATATACATGAATCTAAAGCAGACAAATAACATGCAAAGCTCCATACAAAAAATTAAATACATTTACACCACATAGTCATAGAGTCATCATGCAAGAAAGGCAACTAATAGTTATTAGTAATGGCATATTGACTGATCATCATAACTGTTGGCTGTGACCAGTATAACCCTGGATAATAAAACATTCAGACTAAACACTTCAATCAATGGAGAGAGAACGATGAGTGACTGCAGAAATGGTCTTGAATTACTGTGGTAAAGAATGCAGGAATGCAGAAATGAAAGGTCTCCTCATATGCAGTAGGTATCCATTTCATCAAAACAGGATTCCCAGTAAATTTACTGATTCAAAGCATTATCTTTGTTCTTTTCTGCACTTCTATATATCATCAAAAGATTGAGCAAATGAAACATTACAATTTACTTGGCAGTAATGAACATACTTTTGTCAGTTTTGCCTCTGGAATGTAAACGTTGGCCTCAGTGTAATACACCAGTTTGAAGACACTAACCATCGTTCCTGCAACAATCAATATTGGTGCAGCAGTTAAAAAAGGGTCTGTACTTTAGGGCCCATGGATAATTGTGCACAAAGACTTTATTACTTTTCACAATACTTTCAACAGTAGATGTGTGTAATTATTTCCATAAGTGCCCCAGCGTACATGACTGGCTCCCCACGGCAAGATGGCACCTATAAAGAAAGTAAACAGACTCTATAACACGGAGCTCTACTGCTGACAGGAACGGCTGTGTAAAGAAAGGGTTTGCCTTCGTCGCTGAATTGGCTGGCAGTCGGCACATAATGAACAACAGCTCCCGGGGACAGTGAGAAAGATGTGTGGGAAAACTTTAATTAAAAGCTTGTCAGTACAATTTTACCTGAGTGACATCATCTAAATGCAAGCTTTTTTTCCCCCCGTCTTTGTTGTCTGCGGGATAGCAAGTAGTGCTCCAGTTTTGCCGAAAGCAAACGGTTCAGTTTAAGCACTGGAGAAATTCAGCATTACAGACTAACAACAATAATCCCTTTCCTGGTTTTTCACCATTACAGTTTTTAATAGCTCACCCTTGTGGGACAATGCATGAACCTTTTCTCTGACTTATTAGTCCTTAAGTGAAAATTTTGGGATCCTTTTTGATGCGACCTTTTCTCTCATTTGGAGTTTTTCAAGGGGATTTAAAAGTTTACCCCCTAAGGACATTTCTTATTATCAAGATACCCGATACTTTCATATCGCTGTAAACCCAGATACTATTCCGGACTAAAATGTTCTGTGGAAACCGATTACCTTGAAAAAATGTGAAAGCCAACTTACTGATCTTGTGCTCACAGTACTTACAGCAAAAACTACTTACTTACAGTAAAAATGGTTTAATAAGTTTTCAAAATGTTTACCATGATTTTTATATACCATCTGTACCAGTAAACTACGTTGGCTTACACAATTTTAGAGGTAAATGGTTTCCACAAAACATTTGAGTGCACCTCACTATCTGGGGTCACAGCGTAGCTAAGTCCTGTCTCTTCAAATGATATGCATCAGATTGTTATAGTAAGTTCACTGTGGCAAAATAACGGGATATTTTCATAAGGACAACAGAACTCTGAATTGAAACTACTGTAGACAGTGTCTGACCTCCAAATTGTTCAGACTCCAAAAAATCTGCTGAAACAGGATTTTATTTGATATGCTGCCCAGTCTAATAAATTAAATTTGGCTGATCTCAAGTCTTAGGTCAAATAACTGAGCAAATTTGATTAATGTTTGATTCTTCATGTTGTTTGATTAATTTTGATTAATATATTTATTTTAAACAGTGGGATGAACATGAAACAAATGAATGAGCTCATTGGGTGCTCACGGTAGGATGTGGCATCTTATCTGTGATCTCTTCGCAAAGGCAGTTGTTGACAAAATATTTATGATCTTTCATGATTTTAGGTTTATTTAATTACAAACAGAGTTTGGAAAGTTAGCGTTTGGTGAAAACTGTGTTACTATCGTCCAAAGCTAAAACGCATTTGATCTCAAAAGTAAGATTAAACTTGAATCTGGGCTCGGAGTAACTAAAATGCAGTTCAGCTAAAGCGCATTGTGTCCCTGGGCATATAGATGGTAGAGTGCTAATTGAATATAACTAGTCCACACCGGGGGATGCATGCACCACAAATGCACGCAGACTTGACAAAAATGCCTGGCAACACCATTAATTTGCTCATGAACAGCTTAAATTAGGAAAAATCTGAAAAAAAATCTGCATCTTCAGTCCCTGTTTTATGCCAATGTTCAGTGCCCATATGCAGTATCAGACTGACTGGCCAACCAATTACAGAGAAAGATGGATTTGGAAAGACGGACACCTCTCTGGATTTTATATTTGGATAATATTGATTCCTTGTATAATAAAGAATCGAAACAGCTGCTCAGTGATCATTGGATAAGTGTTCTTCTGGCTGAGTCTGACCGCCAGGATGTTTCCCGATATCTGACACTCATAGATCCTACCGCTACAGGAAAAATACTTGAGCTGCATAGCGCTACACTGGACCGACGGCTTTTCATGGGAGTCACTTTTCCTTGTGAAAGTCACTTTAAATAGTTTATGAAAAATCTCTGACTCAGTTTCTGTCTCTACGGCATTTTTTCCTAAGATTATGCTGATTACCTACTCTTGGCATAAAATATACAAATTGAAATCCACTTTGCAATAAGCTAAAGGGTCCATAAATATTTAGAAATTGACAAAGTTCATGTTATTTAATCACAGCATATTGGAGTTGAAAGTATATGATGAATATGAGCCCAATGCAGACGTTCAGCTTTAATTTGAGTTTATTTACATTTAAATCAGGTGAACAGAGTAGGACTTACAATACTTTTTACATGTGGTACCTCCAATGTGGCTGAATTAATGTAATTTTGTAAAGTGGGCTAAAATTCCTCCACAGCAATGTGTAGGACTGACTGATCTCTGGTTGTGGTCATTGCTGCTGATGGAGGAACAGCTATTAAGGACAGAATTACTTTCTCACCGGATCTATACATGCTGGAGAACTTTTACATTCAATAATCATACAAAGAATATTTATTTTGCATTTCCTCACATTCACCATGTCTCACTAGCTATTACATTTTGAATGAAAATATTAAACAATTTACTGTGTCAAATATGCAAAAATAGATTCATTAAATAGGGGCTACAACTTTTTTTTACTGCAATGTACAAATATGCGATATGTAAAAAAAAGCAAACAAACATACAAACAAAAAACAGCAGGACACAATCAAAAACTTTGACTTCATTTAACTGCAAGGGTAGGTGGTATGTGTTTCAGAAGCAAAGAATGATTTATAATTTGTAACACTGGAGAGAGCATTTTGCTACTGTTGTTTTATCAACCTGTTTGTCAGGTCATTTAAGATATAACAGCTCTGAGATTCATGGTCGAGATATGATTGGGTTTTTTTTTTCAGTGAAAAAAGCACACGAGGGCTTTGAAAATTATAGTATAGATAATAATGTATGTATTGATCTTTGATATAAATTACTGCCATAAAAATCTTCCAAAACCATGGTCAAGATTATTATGTGCTTTAAGGCAAAATAAAAGCTAATAATTTGATAGAAGAAGTATTCCTTGTGGAATCACCAGAGCGCACCAGATCTCCACAGGTCTCAGAACTGTCAAAAAATAGTATTTATTTATATATTTTTGGCACTGCATGGTATATGTGGAAAACAGTTCATTTCAGCATGATATCTCCATCCAGACAAGTTCAAACAAAATGCTCACATTTTGTTTTCATGCATTTTAACTTAATGTAACCCGGAAACGAATTGTTGCATAAGGCTCATGTTTTCTGGGTGAGTTCATTTCACAGGAAGATTTCTGATCCTACCATCAAACTTTGAACCTTTTCGGGGGCAGGGCGATTGGAAGGCCAAGGTCAGAAAAGTCTCCTGATTTCCCCCTCTCGGAGCCAGTTTTCTCATATGTCTTCTGCATTGTAGTTACTGGTTTTCTTAAGGTGATAGATCTCCCAGAGGCTTCTTGAAAATATAAATTTTCCCAGCATGTTCCAAATTATTTCGACAATGGGAAGCTTTTGTTCGCTTTTATTAGCCAAATTGTCTATTTGGTGCCACGTTTCCTCCAATTTTGATGGAGATGTCTTACTTTTAATAAAATTGGGTCTTAAAACAGCTGACCTAGAACTAACAAATAAAATTATAAAAATTTCTAGAAGCTGTGCAGTGGAAAAATAATGACATTCTTTCATGGTAAATTCATGATTACATGTACTGATATAAGAACAACTGAGAAAAGTCAATTCACAAAGTTGATGCTGATAACTAACCTTAAGGGGTCTTCAGAGTAAAGTGCGTCTCCAACCGATACAACTTCAGTCCAAATTTCAAATTAATCAGATGAATATTAATGACTTTATGAATGCCACAAGGTTGAAAATCAGTCAAAATTGTGATTTTTGGTAATTTGCATTTAAAATCACAAGTGACAATTGAGGCATAGGAAAAACAGAGATTATTGGTGTTTACTAGCATCTCACTGCATTCCTTTATTTATTTCATTTATATTACGTTGAATGTGAAAATCAAAAATATTGAAATTTTCAACAAAAAAAAAAAAAAAAAATTGGGACAACCCTCAACTGAATTATGTGTCAAAAACTACTCAAAAAATAAAAAGCCAAAAAAAAAAGAGTCATAAACTTGTGAGCTTTGGAGATTTCATGAGAAATAACCTACAATAGTGTTGTGCCAAGATCCATTACACCTCTGTCTATTCAGTCCCAAACCCCTTCATCCCCGATCAAGGTCACAAAGGGTGGAAGCCTTACCCAGCATCCTCTGGGCGAGAGGCAGGAACACACCCCGGACAGCGGACCAATCCACTGCAGGACACAAACTCCTTTTATGGACACACGCATGCCTTTGGGCTACACAAAGTCTCCAGTTAGCCTGACATGGATTTCTAAAAACTGTAGGAACAAACACACTGGCGTCCCCAATGGGGAAACCCGTAAACATGAAGAGAACATGCCAACTCTACTTAAGAAGCCTGGACTAAGACCTGAACCCACAGCTTGTCCTCAAGATACCGCAATTAATTCTAAATTGAGTCAGTCAATCTGAGACATTACTCAGTGAGGGAGGGTTTCAGGTTGTAGGACTGTTTTTATCTTCACTCATAAGTGAGCAGCAAGTCTTTCCGCAGGACCCGTGAATGTGGTGCACTTATCTGATAGAGTGACTGTGCAGCTCAGCTGGTGCACTGCAGAGTGAGGAGAAATGGCAGCTGGCTGAATCAGCTCAAGAGGACGGACCTCTAAATGACTTTGAAGTTTTTGAGTTCCAGGAAAATGGGATTGTATGACAGATCTTAAACTAGAACTAATCGTGCAATTAAATAGTAGATATACGTTGTATTAAATAAAATTTTGCTTCAAATTTGATGCACAAATGAATTAAGTGATAAACCAGAAACGCCCGTGTTTGAACACCCTCGGCCTGACGGTGCACACACGGACGGACAGAAAGACAGACAGACGATGAACTGATGACAATACCCTTCGGCCTGAAGTCAGGCCGAGGGTAAAAAATCCATAAATTGATATTTTTGTAAGACATACAACTAGACAGTCATTTTAAATATAATTTTAGTATTTAGAATAATGTCCCACTATAGTTAATGAGTTGTTTTATGTTGGTTTGTCAATTGCTCACAAAAATAAAATTCATAATTACAAGGTGATTCATCACCAGTCATTCTCTCCCCTCTGAAAAAACAGACATCCATCTTTGATTGTGAGCTCTGCTCTGATTGGCCAGGGAACTGAGCTTAGAGTGAAAAAATGTATGCCTGTGCAATGAGGTTAAGAGAGGTGGGGGCATGTATAAAGGCTGCGGCAGGGATCACAGACACAGACTGAATTGGTAACTGAGCATTTTGCAAAACAGGGGTGCGTTTCCCGAAAACATAGTTATGCTAACTATGTTAACAACTTGGATAGTTTGTCCATTCACAGTCAATGGGCCCAACTAGTTTGTATGTGAGTTAGCATCTGTGATTTTGAGAAATGCACCCCAGGTCTGTTTGTGACGTGGAAAATAATGCAAGCTTGCAACAGAAATACTGAAGTGGAAAAGACGGTCTCATGACTTAACTGGGGTGAGCAAAGTGAACCTTCTGCTCAAGTGAAATGAACGGAGAAAAACTATTTTCCTCCTTGTTTCTGGATGTAAACCAACAGACCTCAAACTGTTAATGTGAAAAGAGAACAGAATTTATTTAATTTTTAAAGATCTTGATCACTGAAATTCGTCTTTTATTGAGGGTCTTGTAGCTTGTAGCTAGTTGTTTAAGGGTGCGCTCAATCTGTATCTCAAATGATGACTAACCATCTAAAAAACCGGTAGCACCTTTTCACTGAGTGTAAACTAATTTTCCCAACCCTTTTAGTGTGAACATGCAAAGAAAGCACAAAAAGACCTCGTCCTTAAGGTTGAGTAATAATAAGGTAAATAAATACACAACTAGCAGGCAAGTTAGCCTGTATCCTTGAGTTTGCGACGGCCACCAAAGACACTGGTGACTCTATTGGCGCAGTTCCTGCCCCTTCTTTAAGAATTAACTATTCTCTGAAGTTACTGTCAAGATAGGGGGAGTAAATGATGAAAATTGAAGTGTTATCAGAAAATGTATGGTTTTAAACTAGATATACGGTAGGACAATAAGAATGCAATCACCAAAATAGGATGACTGATGATTGGCAAGCCAATCCCTGTCATTTTTGTTGACTTCTGCATCAATAGAACACGGAGTGAAATGAATCCAAGTGCACTAAGTAGTGTTTAAACTGGACTACCTGGAGGAGGCTGTGTAATGTTGTGGAGATGATGGCTAGTGCCCAGCACATTGAGCAACTGGAAGGAATTCCAGTTTCCCTGTATTTGCAAACAGCTTTAACTTCAAATTTAACATTTCTAAACCACAATTATAAAGGCACTGACACAGGCCACTCCTATCCATTTGAGTGTTATTTGCGGCATGTGACTGCTTAACCCCAGAATGCTAATGTTGGGAGATTTTAAGAACCCAGTCTCATCCCGACTTGTCATTTTGTGAGTCTTCCTGACCAAGTCTCGATAGAGGACAAAAAAAGGAGCTTTCTTGTGTCCTTATTTGATGCCTATGCGAAAACGAACCTTCCCCCAACTCCAATGCAAGCCCTAACCCTAAATGTGAAATTAGGATGCTAAAAGCCTGCTTTTTCAACGACGTCGGTGCTTGGCAGGATAATGACATTATATGACGTCTTAGGATGAGAATGTCTTGATTCTAACCCATACCGTGGGATGCCACATTACTTTCGTTTCATGGTAGCAGAAAGCAGCCATTAGTGAGTTCTTTTAGTGCGACAATCTAAATGATTCCAGCTTTCTTTTGTGTCACCTGTGCAAAATATTTATAAGAGAAGAGAGCTCCATTATCAGGCATTATTATATCATGGGAAGGAAATCTTGGTTATTTTTAACTTCCCGAGACCAAAATATGGCTTTGAGGAATTCAAATGTGAGACGGGACATTTTCTTAAGACCGATGCTTTCACCCGCTTTTCACCCCCTTCGTCATGGCGAACACCAGACTTTACCCATGGATTACAGAAAACATGTTTCGCAAAAGTTTCGTGACCAAACTGCACATGCTCAGCTATTGACATAGCCCCTTTAAGACTGCAAACTGTTGCACTCAATAAGGAAACAGTCAGATACACTGAGTTCACCAAGATCTAGCGGACTTCCCAATATCCTCCAAGCAGCTATCATCATTTATGTTTGGTGGAAAACTCTCAATTTATTAAAATTCACAGTGCAGGAGAATTTACTGCATGCACGCATTTTAATGTACTCTAAGTATGTGTGGCGCTCTCATTCTGCAGGTAGACAAGAGCACCTGGGCACAGCAGTGTTCAAAGACAAAGCAATTGATCTTTGTTCCACTGCAAGATGTGCTGAAAAACTGTGAAGCTATTTTTTTGGAACTCCAGTTACAACGCCAGCTCATAAAAGTTGGGACGGTATGAAAAATGGGCAGATAAACAGAAAGCAGGAATAGAAACATTTAATTTGACTGGTTTGTTCATTGCAGACAAGAAACAAGACATGTAATGTTTTTTCTGGTCTCCTTCATTTATTTTGTAAATATACAGTCTCTCCTGCCATTCAGGCCTAAAACACAGTCCAAAATATAAGAAAAAGTTGGGACAGGAGCAATTTAGGACTAGTATTGGGGTAAAAAAAAGAATAACGATGTGATTTGAAACACCTGATGTCAAGTTTCAGCGCCAAATATGCTGTGTATTAATCTTTGAATTGTGAGCTGCCATAAGAGTTAGCCTGCCAATATAAAATAATTTCAAGCAGTGACAGCTAAGTTACAGCCCAGTAGAATTTATGACTTTGACAAATTAGTGCAGCACCTGTGCTGTGATTTATCATTCTCCAGAACTGTGCCTTTGAGGGAATTCTGTGTGGCGCAGTTTCCTGAAGACTTCATAGTAGGAGCCGATGACTTTTACCTAAAGTTATTAAGCACATTCCTGACCACAATTCATTTTGACAAATCGGTACTCAGAGTACTAAGATTCTTTGACTGTGTCAAACACTGCTCCGTTCTCCTGATTCGATCACCTCCCTCCTGCAAACCTCCGTGGGATATTTGGTGGAAAGATCAGCAAAGATGGCTGAAGTGCATTGTATTGTGCTGCAAATATGGAGAACTTCTTCAGTCTACAGCTGTTGAATGTTATGGAAAAACCTAGTTGGTATAATTTTGGTCGAAAGTAAGTTAGGGCCAAAAGTATTATCCAGTCAAGCGCAAGCACGTCGGCTTTAGCACACAGCAACCCTGCAGTGTATGTCAATCACGCTGCAGAATTCTCTGCAAGATGTTCGAAGCTCATATTTTAGTCGTGCATATAATTACTGGTAGAGATGTAGACAGTGAGATGGTAATATATATTCTCTCATATTTCCAATAAGTGAGAATTTGCATTCTTTCATTCTTTATTTTTATTTTTTCTGATGCGTGAGAAATGTTAGGTCTCATGAGAGTGAGTGAAAAGACTAATTTGAAAAGGCAATGCTAACTTAAAATTTCTGATTGTGTGTATGTGTGTGTGATGTCAAATCGCTAAGTTGTTCACCAAAACATTACTGATTATGAGCATGTGTGTCTGTGTATGGTTAAGAACTAGCTTGCTAGCATGTTTTTGTGAGGTTGAGAACTTCAATTTCATACCAGCAGGGCTAATACAGAAAACATGGCTGTTTTTATGTTTAGAGTCAAGGACTAGCTAGTGACAGTATTGCTATCTGCGTGTGTCCGTGAAATGCTCGTTTAGTAGCTATAACTGTTAATTTGTGGCTTGCAGTCTTAACTGAGATCCATTCCCAATAGAAGTTCACGATGAAACCATGATATCATGAAGCAACCATTTGTGTGGTGAATACTTCCAGGATTCCATATTTCCTCAGCTACACCTGAGTTTTCAAGGTGTTGCCATGTTTCTTGCTGTACTGGCCTTTGCAGCAGTTTTCATGCTAAACAAGACCATTCTTTTGCCAGATGTCTGCTTCTACGTGACAATAGAACTTATTCCCTCCTTTTCCCAATGCCTGCCAGCTTAAAGTAGGACCAATGTGCTACACATGATTTTACGTAGTTTAAGTATTCTTGAAACAACCTGATTTTACTTGGTTTATGTATTCTTGAAACAAACCAATTCAAGTATGATTTCGGTACTGTAATGATTTTTTAATTACAATTTTATGGGCTTGACAAACAATCAAAAAGGTGTTGAGACGACGTGTGACACCTTCTATCATAAATGATCTTGCATTAAAATTTATTGATAGCAAATAAAACACGTTAGGTATTAGCCAGTAAGGCTGGTGTGCTGAATCAAATAGTTTACCATATCGTAGTGTTGCAGGTTTGTGGATGTTTTTGAAGTTTCTTCAAATTTTATATTGATAAATTATCCCATATTGATATATGTTTGCTGCTGAACACTTGAGGACTAAAAATATGTGCAGCGAATCCTGCAGAGTAATACTTTCGAAAATGTATTTGATACAGATGAGTGTTAAATGCACACTGAGTGAAATCTGCCGGCAACTGCGGCATTAGACGACAAAATTATATGACTGAATATAATAAGAGTTAATTATAGGCTTTTGTGGCACCCCATGGCGTTACTTTATGAAGGATAAATAGCAGCAGATGTATCGCCATTATGAACCAGCATGTTTCACACAGTACCAGGTTTCATTATTCGCGAGCGTCCTCATCATTTTTGCGATGAGATCGGATCTGCCGTAGCCCATTTCCCTGTGGTAATAACGATAATGTGATAAGTGGCGTGCGTTATTCCATTTCTGAGCTGTTACGCGTAGAGCGATTGCATATGAGAAAGTGTGTGTACTCTGGGCCCAGCTGGCTTATAGGAGGCTCTCACAGGCTGAGGTCCTTATCGTGGGCCTCTGGGGATATTTGTCCCTTTGCAGTAGCAAAGCCACCGCATAGCAGGCCAATGATTGCAGGGGGGTGGTTTGAAAGAGGAGAGGAGTGATTGATGGCTGAGGGGACCAATCTGCTCTCTGACCCTTCAAATGGGTGGTCCCTGTTGGGCAATATCAGGGTCAAACATCAGGGCATCTGTGGAGGAAGTCCATTTTGCAGCTGCCTGGTAGACCTTGAATATGGGCCTCGGCAGCTTTCACTTGTACTTTTTCTGATCGTGAAATAAAACCCTGGGCAGTACTGTGAACTCCTGAAGTACTTCAAGGTATATTCAAGGCATATTAGTATTTATGGAGGAGACGGAGAAGACCATTTCACAACAGAAAGCGGAAAAATCACATATAATTGTATTCTCACATGCACATGCCCACACACCCACACACACACACACACACACACTGTATTAAGGCTCAGGCTGTCATGTTTTACACAATATTAAAGGAGAATGTTCCATATTACCGGGACTTTTCACCGACGTTACCGTAAGCCGAAAGGCCTGAACATAACTGTGAACATTGGGGCAAATGAATCCCCCTTCTCTTTATTTACTGTGAAAGGAGAGCCGCAGAAAAGGGGATTCTATTTGGCCAGGGTTATCTTTTTTGCTTGGATCTCCATCTGCGTGATTTTGTAGGCGCTGCCCTCAGGCCTGTTTTTTCACCAGAGCAAATCACCCAGACTCACCCCGGGCTCACACATCTGCTGATCCACCCCTGCCTCCAGCGTGGCTCCAGGTTCACTCTAGATGAAGAACACAATGTCATTTCCTGTCATGAGCAGTGAAATTTGTAGCAACAACGTTAAGGCTTTCGCAGGGCTTGAACTAGTGCCAGCCTGAACAGGGAGACAATATGTCTTTTTATCTGAAATGTCTGAACTGAACAGTGGCCCGCCCCACTGTTCCGCTATTCGTATTTTCCAGCTGATACTCTATAGCCACAGCACTATCAATGACAACTACTCCTTCAATCCTTTCCTTGCCTCTAAACATTCTCTCAGAAGAGGAGGTATGTGAGGATAGAGGAATGAAGGAATTGTGTATTCAGCATTGGAACATCCTTGTCCTGTGAAGTGTAAGTTTTAATCTAATTCAGTTGCAGTCATTACACATTGGGAAAGTTATATTCTCAGGGTTTTCAATAAAATTATCTGCGACTGGTGCCACAGCTCTCTGACGGTTAGGACCAGACTGTATCGCCTTTGCTGCCCGCTCAGTTCAATGAGCCTGAAACACCTGACACCCTGTTGATGGTTAATAGTTTTGCTCTTCCTCGGACCGATGTCAGTACGTACTCTCCGTTGCGGACTAGGAGCATCCCACAAGCCTTACCACTCCAGAGATGCTCCTACTGGCCATAGCTATTTGGTCATGGCCAAAGTCACACAGGATCCATTTCCTCTTCATCCAACACATCAACCACAAGAACCGACTGTTCACTAACTGTCTACGTCTGTTTACAGTCCTTGTCATGTGCTGTAGTTACGAGAGAATTAGCTTTATTTTCTTTGTTTTTGAGTGTTTATAATGTCTGGGCTTATCAGCGTATACCTGTATTCAGTCCTTTATAATAACCCCTTTGAGTAGATATAGACGCCCGCGTCCGTAAATTCCAAAATTTTATTCTCAAATGTCTTGCTTCACTAGAATAATTTTCCACAGTCTCTGTGACACAAATAATGAGTTATAAAGCCTAAATAGGCTTATGCATAACAGGAAAATATCGGCATTATTTGTATTTTGCGCAAAGGGGTTAAACTTCATGTACAGACAGTCAGAGCTGTGTATATTTAACGTGCCAAATCTTTCATTCTGGCTCTGTACACTACCACAGGGCACGTATAAAGCAACAATCAAGACAAGAAGTGCAGACTTATTACAAATATATTATCAACCCAATTTGTAGATACCCACAGATAAAAACTGGAAGTGTGCATTTTGAGCTTACAGTATATTCTTTAACTTCAATTCCAATATGTTAAAGAAGACAGCTAAAGCATCAATTACTGTCCAACACCAAAAATTTATAATCCTGACTTTATATGTTTAAAAACTGTACTACAGTACATACATACAAGTTGACTTTACAAACATTTTATTGTGAATATTTAATTTGGAACATTTGACGGTGAAATTGCCATCTAAGGGAGAAAATCCTTTTAATTAACTTTTGTTACGATTCAAATTTGCTACTCGGCTTCACATTAGGAGGTGATAAGGGCTTCAGAGAGTTTTTTTTATTTATTTTTCTTCTCATATTAAATAAATCTGGTTATGACTGTGGTCAGAAGGGCCTGAATTCTTCATGGTATTGGTGATGGTGCTGGATGGGTTGGGAGTAATTTTAAAGGGATGCAAATGGTCAACAACAATACTCTGGTCGGCTGGTATTAAGGGTCGTACTGTGTGCCAAGAAAATACTCCCTGCATTACTACCCAGCAGCAGTAGCCTGAACCATTTTCAGTGTTGGTGCAGTGGTTTGCACTGCCGGCTCACAGCAAGAATGTCTTAGGCTCAAATCTGGCCTAGGGCCTTTCTGCGTGGAGTTTGCATTTTCTCCTCATGTTCTCCTGGGTTTCCTCTGTGTACTCCGGTCTCCCCCACCCATAAAAGCAAGGAACACTCCCACCAGTACCCCTGACCAAGGAACTGGCTTGAGCACTGGAGTTGGTCCCTGGGCGCAGCTCTGTGGCTGCCCACTGCTCCTAACTATTGGATGGGTTAAATGCAGAAGAAAAATTACCCCACGGGGTTAACTTTAGAGATTGTTGTGACTGAGAATCCCAGGTGAAAATATTTAAACCACTCTGTCTGGCAACAAAAATTATTCAACCACCACAGCACCTGGACCGCTCATTACCTCTGCCAAGGGCCTTATGCTATCACCTTTGTTTGTTAACAGGACACCTCTAAAAGCTATGAACGGATGGGCATGAAATTTGACAGGATGGTGGGGGGTAGTCCACAAATGACCTGATTTAGTTTTGAACTTTATCTGGCAGATGTTCTGGATTCTAGATCTGAAAGAAGTTAAAATATACCTGAACAGAATTATTAACCCTTCTGTAATGCACAAATGTTAATTAAATTTCAGCAATAAATAGAATCTACACTTATTTGGAACTGATTATAGTTCTAGGTGACAGAACATAAAACCTGGAACCCTGAGCAGTGGAGAAAAGTAATTAGTCCCTTGATGTATCCTTGGCTAGCTTTCCTCTTCGCTTTCAGCAACCTCCAAAGTGATAAAGTCTATAATGAAATGCACTATTCACATATAAAGACTTTGTTTACGAAACGCAATAAGAGCCAAAATTACAAAAATTGATATCATGCCATGAAGCAATAGCCCTGTGCTTCATGCACATGGTGCAAGAATCCATTTTCAGAAATTCATACTATAAGGTGTATTTTTTCATGGTCAATATTTGTGTTTTTCTATAAAGTTCAATACGTGGCAACATAGAAAAAGCAGATTTACTCAAAATGAGTAGCATGGATGTATTGTGTTTTGGAAACAAACTCCTTATATTATTTATATGCAACTCCAAAAATGCTGAAAAAGCCGTCTCAATTAAAGTAGTCCTGACATGAATGCCTGGGGATTTCTCTAAAAAAATAAGGAAGGGAAAAGGTCGGAGAGGATGTCGCTGGAAAACTGCATTATCTTGCAGACACAGCGTGGTGTGAGCACTGACCCCCTTGGATGTCGGTCACTCCCTGTCCTGCCGTGCGGAGTCCCGCCAATTTACAGGTGGAGAGGCGTTCGGGCAGCTGACACAGACTGATGACATATTTATCCACTTGTCAAGCCCTGCCCGTTTGCTGAGCGCTCACCTAGCTAAACAAAACAATTGCTTTCCTCATTGGCTAATTGGGACGTCCCCTGTCGCGAGGCTGAGCAAAGTGCTTGATGAGGCATAAAATGATGATTAATTAATTTACTGCTCGGTTGGTCGTCAAACTGAGAGGTTTATGGTCCTCGCAGCGGTCAGCGCTCGCCGTTTGAAGCTCCGTGGCACAGGCCGGCTCACTCACAGCCCGGCACTGCCTTTGCTTTGACCCATGCAGCAAGCTTCCTGGCTGACACTGAGAGTGTACAGTACATACTCCGTGAACAGTGAGAACAATATAGGATTTTCCCTTTACACTCCTGCACAGCAGATTTGAGAGCAATGAGTATGAGTTTAGACTATTTTTAACATTTACACGCATAGTGTGCCACCCAGATAGGGACTGCAGCCCTTCAGTTTACCGTTCAAAATATGTATGCTATGTCACCATTCAAATGTTTATGGAAGGACTTCACAAAATGCATCTTGCCACACTTTCAGTGTCTAACTGCAAAGCGAATGGTTATTGAAAAAAGCTGGGTTTTTCTGAAACCAAGTTTAGCTTTTAATACTGCAATGCAGATTAAAGGTGTAATACTTAGAGATACAGTCCCTGCTTGGTCAGTGCGCATTACAGCGTTCAGAACAGCCCGGGTTGTGATCCTCACTGATTGACAGCAGTCCAAGCGTGGGTTTGCCATGTCGTCAGATTATTTCCATGACAATCGTGCTGTTTATTTCTAACAATCTTTGAAGGAGCTTATTCTTTTTCATAGAGTGAGCTAAGCTTCCCACACGAGAAACATAAAGCTGTTTAATTCATATGAACGTGCCTTAATGTTTTATAATTATTGGTTTACATTGAATCAAATGTAATGTCAGTATACAGTATACACTACCGCTCAAAATTTTGGGATCACTTGGAAATGTTCTTGTTTTCCATGGAAACACGCATGAAATTAGTCTGAATAGGAAATATAGCAAATGAACAGAACAACTTGACATTGTCTGAGTTGGAAATAATGATTTTAATGGAAAATGATGAATATGTACATCAAACTTTGCCTTCATCAAAAAAAAACTACCCTCACTGTTGATACTGAAACTGGTGTTTGACCGGAACTATTTAGCGCAGCTGCTAGTTGACAACCTATGAGATGCCTTTTTCTCAATATCAAAATATCACTATTGTCAAATATCACTCTCAGATATTTGTCTTCTTGCACAGTTGTGCAGCGGGGCCTCCCACTCCTTTTTTCTGTCCTTGTTAGTGCCAGTTTGTGCGGCTCTCTGAAGGGAGTAGTTGATAGCATGGTAAGAGATTTAGTTTTCAATTTTTCGCATTGAGTAGCCTTCTTCACTGACAGGTCTCTAAAGGAAGTTCTTTCTTTCTGGCCATTTTGAGCCTGTAAACAAACAAACAACTGCTGATACTTCAGGTACTAAACCAACCTCAGGAATGCCATGCTCCCTTTTGCGCTCCCTTATTAGTTCAACGGTTTTCAGCTGTGCAATACATTTGCAGAAGGGTTTTCTAATAATCAGTTAGCCTTATAAAATGCTTAACTTGGATTAGCAGCCATACCAGGAGATTGATGCAGAGGACTGACAGTTGCTGATAATAGGCCTCTATGCAAAAATGTAGATCATTCTTTGAAAATCATCAAATTCATTTTAATCGTTTGTGAAATGGATAAAAATATTTCCGAAATGGGAAAAATTGTTTGTGAAATGCATGAAAATGTATTTTTCTCTGGAAAACAAAGAAATTAGCAAGTGATCCCAAACTTTTGAGCGGTAGTGTAAATATCAATGAAATTGGAATCACATTCAAATTCACATTTCAAGCAAATGAAGGTGGAGAAATTCTTTTTAGTTGACCAAATCTTTACAATCTGTCTGGTAGTCAAGAACACTAGGAGATAAGCCAACCCGAAGCAGGATTGTTGTGGTAAAATCACTTTAAAATGGGTCTTAAGGATAAAGATACTGTCATATTATTTGGTATTTTACCAATATGTAACTGCTGCAAATCCAGATTGAGTGTGCTGCATCTGATAGTTACTGCTCTGAAAATCTTTATCAGTGCTTTGTTTCTTGAGTAATAAGATTTTATAAAAGAAAATATATGAAAGAGGAAATAGCATCTCCTCAACAACAGTGAGGTGTAATTTTAATTTAGGGTGAAATGGCTGTGTCCTTAAGAGGGTTATCCACTTTATACAAAGGTATTGAGTTAGCGAGCTTTCGAAGCATGTAGTGAATCCACTGAATTGTGATTGCGAATAATCAGTTCTGCAATTCTGTAAATTTCTAAAAACTGCTGTGGTGTACAGTTGGGCAAAAGAAAGTAGTGGTGAATGAAAATGACATTATTGTTCATATATAAAGCCAGATTTGAACAAGCACTCAATGGAAAAGGCGAGTGAAAGTGGTGAAATTAATTTTGTTCATCACTATTGCTCTCAGAGTGACTAATCCTTCAATGTACAGTAATATAAAACCATGTACTGATACTGTCAAACTCGTAATATCCGGCACCATGTTCCAGTGAGTTAGTGCAATTTAAAAACAAGCACTGCAGTGTGTTATGACAAAATAAACTGACCTAATATCAGAGGAGATTAAAGATAATCTTTGAGATGCCATTCTTCAGGCTGTTAATTTCAACTCGGAGTCAGAATCTGAAAGAGCGCACAGACTTTTATTGCAGGAACACAGATTTAGTTCACACACTTGGCGCCATTGCAAACCCGATGCTCCTCAGTCGTCTCCTGCTGCCATCAATTAAATATGTTATCAGAAGAGCGCAGTGCAGCGTGGAGATATTTGGGTACATTTTGCAGTTTAAGCACCCGGGTCGCAGCACTGAGGGGATGAAGTCGACGCTAAAAAAAAGAAAATGTAGCGCTTGGCTCCTGGCCCTGCCTGCCTTCGTGCCTTTTCTCTGTGAGTCGTAATTGCTTTAGGACTCACTAAATCTACTTCTGAATTCAAAGCTTCAGACAAATAACCGGATTTTCTGCAAACAAGCTGTGCTGTGTACCCCCCGCCCTCCTGCGTTGTCCTGTGGGCAGCCCTGCCTGTTACACACCCGACTGCAGCTCGCCGGCGAGACGTGGGGATGGAGAGATGAGCCGGCATTAAGATGCCCATCTGCTCCAAAGAAATATCCCTGACCCTCACTATCATAGTTAACCAAATCATCACCACGAAAACCGAAACAAGGGGAGAGATTGAAGCAATGTGGTTGATGGTGATTGACATATGTTCTGCTACATTGTACCAGTCCGTCAGGGGCGAGGTCCACACATATTAATATATTAATATGGTGTTAATAACAATAATCTTTTAATTACTGGTGTTTGTCAGCACCTTCTGGTGTTTTTAGAAATAGGTAGTGCATCTGTTCAGTCATGGTTCACCCAAGTCAAACACAGAGTGACTTACGTCTTTAAATGAGGATGTGCAAGGTGGTATCGTTCAAATGATTTTCCCACTGGTGCAATCTGAGATATGAAACCCCTGAGATTAAACTATGCGCTCAATATTTATCTCTCCTCCCATTTGCATGTTGCCCTAGTAGGAAAATTCCAGTCGGTCCTTGCGTCCGAGGGAAACAAGGCTGCAAATATCATCAGGGCGCATGCACATATATCGAGCCGATAGTCTGCTTTTGGTTGGCCAGATGTGTAAAAGTTGAAAAAAGTGAACTCTTTTAAATGAGATAGTCGTCATGATATCAATAAGACAGTTATAAAATTGAGAAAAGCGTTAACTGTGCTAATGCATGAGTTCAATGAAAGGTATACGAATGGCTTGGTTGAAACATATCAAGTCATCTTAAAGATCTGAAGGATGGCTACTAACATGTGACTCTAGGTCAAATATCTGCTGGCTCTGACTCTAGTCACTAGTTATCTGGGAAGACTTATGAATTTTTAAACACCTCCCTGCCTCCCAATCTGTCACTGCAATCTCTCAAAAATTCTCAGGAAAAAAAGAAAAAAATCAGAAGATGGGTTAAAGAGGACTTCTACACTAGGCGAACAAGCTGAACTCTATATAGCAGTATTATACGATAATATTTCTCTTTTGAGAGACCCTAAGGACTTTCTTATTTTTATTATTCCTCTACATTTCTATGATTGGCCTTTGAATACAAATTAATCCTCGCACAAAATCATTAGCAGCTGAGCACGGCCCCTTGAGAATTTGCAAGCATCCCCAGCCCTGAGTATTTGCCTAATCTACTAATTAACCCAGTCTGCAGGGGGAAAAAAATACCCATTATATTTGGGGATAAATCATGAATTTATTAGAATATACCCATCATAGGAGGTTGAATCAGAATGAAGGACAGGACAAGCAAGCAATAATGTTTAAAATATTTTTATAACATGCCCACTGTTATGTTGAATAGCAGTTTGCATATGTCTGGACTAATTTCTGGCTAATGAAGCTATATGATCAAATACATTCTGATTTAATTCACTGTTCCATGGACTTCAAAAATACTGTGGGAAGGTATTTGTTTTATGTGAAGCCCACCGTAATATACTGAAAAAATGGATCTTTTGTTGCTAATATTCACAGAATATGTGATTAAATTAATTAGAATATTACTATTCATGCTCAGAGTTCTAGCTGTTGAGGGGTGGGGGGCTAGATGTTTTTTGTTTTTTTTGGGGGGGGGGAATGTTGACATTTCAAAAATTAATTATTATTATTATCATTATAATTCAGTTTTATTATTGTTTATTGTACTGAATTACCATATACACCGCTAATTTACAAAGAATATATGCCAGTTGAAAAGTTCATTACTTTCACTTAAGTCTGTATTTCCTTTATTATAATTCATAAACACAGACCAACCCAGAACTTACTTAGTTAGCAATCACATAGATAAATTACAGGATAGCTTTCTGGCAATGTTATTTATAGCTAAAAATGTTTGCAACCAACTTTACTCAACAACACCTACTTACATTACAGACCTCAAATTTTAATTTTAAAGACAATTATGTAATTATGATTCATTTGTCAGCTGATGTTGCTTAGCTAAGTGAAAGGTGCACCGCAAATACGATGGTCTTATCTCGCTGTCGAGGGTGTTGTACTAGGAAGCGAGATTAGTGGGTTAGCACAGTACAGAGTGAGGCCTAAAGGCATGGTTCTTGTCTCGAAAGCGGCTCTCAATGGGAACTAATTGTGGCAGGCCAAAAGAGGGCCCGGATGGGGGTTTGAACCCCAGACTCCCGAGTAAGAGTCACATGCGCTGACCACATCGTCAAAGAGCCAGGCTCGTTAGTAAAGTAGCAAGAGCGTGTACTTATTAGGAGGCATTTCAAATGACAGGACCCATCAACTGTCACATACTAGCACCCCCGATTGAGAGAGTGGGGTTGGTCAAGCCAGCACATGCAAATAAAGCCTAGCCAATGTTGGACTTGCTTTGTAGTAAACCCCTCAGTTCTTTCTTTTCACAGCTGTTCGCCGGCGCTGTCTCATTGTATGATGATGTTCAGCAAGAAATCTGAGCCACGATACTCTGCTAGCCCTCCAATCTATTTGTACACCCTGTTATCATGCAAGATCGCACCAGGGTTAGGAGGCTAATCTTTCATGTGTTCTGCACTGACCAGGTTCAAATACAGCAGTATTGTTGCTGGTGCTGCCTGTATTTTTCACCTCAGTATGCATCGTCACTCCACGACATCAGCTTGGTTGCTCCTATTGACAGAATAAGCAAAAAGCAACAAGTTTCACACTTTGATTGTTTGATTACGCTATTTCTGTGGAATTTCCCAAGTGAAGAGTAACCAGATTGATCAAGTTTACTCTAACTGCCTATGTGTGAAAATTTAAACACTCATATCTCAGGAACAATTGATCCTCATTTATAAAATGTTTATTTACAATCTGTTCTTGTATATCTGTTCTTGCCTAGTAGCCGTTGTTCCTAACTGCAATTTTCAGCTTGTTTACTAGTCTGTATTTTTTTAAATGCTCAACTATAGCTGGTGTATGCCAGCCATCCAGCCTGATTTGTTCATGACTGCGCTTATCGGTGCTCAATACGAATTGTAACTTTTCTGACGCAGGGTATGGCTGCTTCGAATAACCTTATTTTTTTAAACTTACTGTGTGTCAGTTTAGATAAACTTTTCACCTTGTAATGAATGCTCATAATTTTGTTTTAAATGACTCATGAAGGGACTCATATTATTATGGATGGTAAATGATACCATAGGAAACCCTGTTGCCTAATTCAATTTTCTTTAATTAGAGAAGGTTCAGCCCAGAGGTATCTAAGTGATTTAGTTTACCTTTTTCAATTGTATTGATGCTCCAAGATTTCATCAGTCCACTTGCTTTCGCCCAGTCTTCATCGACCATAGGCCAGAACTTGTGAGTGCAAACAGGTAAAATCCTTTCACCCAGTTCTGACTGGATGAATCCAGTAATGATCCAAAATCACATCAACTGGCCTTTCAGTTCAATCCCAGTTTCTGAGTTTCCTCTTCTCACGGAGCAGTCAGACACATCAATAATATACTCAGGTAAGTCTCAAGATGGTAATACTTTGTGACTGTTAAGAAAGAGGTCCTAAGAGTGTAATTTAGAACCGATAGCCTCAATTCACTTGATTCAACGTAATACTATCACTTTGTTCATCTGTTGCTATTGACACAGACATTCTCACATTCACAAATGTGTTTTTCAAATTACTGCTACTCTTTCTTATTCCAAAAATTGGATCACGTTTAAATGTTTTTCAGCAGTGTGTTACAAAGCAGGATCACTGAGTTAGTTGGAATAGCTGTGATTCAAAAGTCAGATCGGCTCGTCTTGTTTCTGTCTATAATCAAGATTTGAATAGATTTTGGGCTTTTTACTTAAGTACGCATATTCAGCTTGTTCATTTGCTATGTTTATGAAGCGGGGCCCAGGTGTGAAAGATTAATAATACTTTTCCATGATTATGGGCAGGTATGCTTGGGAACATTAATGTGAAACTTTTGTTCCGATTTATTTAGTAGGAACGTTGCCTTGTGGTGTACAGTGATAAACACGCATAATGACCAGCCAGTTATGAACTGCATGGTGACCTAAGCAGTGGGCCTTCTGAGTGCATGGTTTTAAGTTTATTACTGCTACTAATAAATGTATAATTTTTATTTTTATTTTTTACATTGCATGCTTGGTGTAAACATCCGCAAACTCTCGGTCCAAAAAGGTTCTCTTTCACTCCCTTGACTTTGCTGTTGTCATCAGAAATTTATATTAGTGGCTGTACAGATATTTAAATTCACTCACTGTGGCTACTTCTTTATGTAATGACCTGCACACATTTACTGCACACATTTTGTCAGGCTCTCTTCCGGACATGCATATCAAAGGAAATTTGCCGCTGAAATTTCTAACTATGCATTAAGCTTATGACCCAGAGTGAAACTTTTCTTCAAACTGCCAATTTTCGCATTTAAAATTGTGACATAGGCAAGCATGGGGTGGGAGGTGGCGAAGAATGGCCCAGTAGTCACAAGATCACTGAGTCTCAAGTATGGTCTTCAGCATTATTGTGTGCAATTTTAACTATTTAGAGTGGTCACCATGAAGCAAGCCAGAAGAATGCCCTGCTCATTTGGCAAGCATCTCCAGTATTTTCCGAATATATGATTCTCATTTGTACAATATGTCTCCCACCAAAGAACGATAGTTTCATCGACCAAACCCACCTACTCCCTGCTCAGACTGTAATCTAGTGACTCAAGGTACATTAAAACTGCAGTTGATAACTTTTATAAAAAAATAACTTTATTCGTATTTGCTAAAACTGTCATTCTTTACTGAGAGTAGGACATCAGACAGGTACTGCGTAAAATCAGGAACAGACTCCTAACAGTGCATCCAATGGCACTGGCAAGAATCTGTCCTACCCGAGCAAAATACACAAATCAGGGCTGGGAGGACCTTCTAATGCCGTGTCAATCACTTCTCGCACACGTGCTGTTTGGCCCCCTCCTCTGCACTTGCTCTCTGCATTGGTGAAGAGTGCAATATGGCGTTCGCCCAGTTCCTGGGAGAGGTTAAAGCCACATTTGTTTTTTTCATGTACAAAAATAAAAATGTCATAATACCCTTTCAGCTATCAGTAACTAAAGCAGTCTGAGAGAAAATTTGTGCGTCTGTGTCATGGACCTGGGCGGTAGAAATCCTGGAAAGTCAAAATCTCTTCAGCTACACTTCTAGTTCCTTCATTGTCAACAACAAAATCACTGTGAAAGATAACATTGCAAGCAGAAAAAAGATCAAAACCGCTAGCAGAAAAGCAGTCAACAAAGAAAGAGGTGGAGTTTAATTGTAATTCTTGCAACCCACATAAACAGGGCATAAGTGTTAGGAGGATCTGCTAGCATTGTATTGGTATGCCGCTTCTTAGCCTGCCTCTACATTAACACCGGTCTGGACATTTATTTACAGTGACTGGGCTCTAGTTGTAATAATGTAAAAGCAATCCATCTGTAACATAATAGCTGAGGGTGTGAAATACTTAGAAACTGTAGCTTTAATAACAGGTGCCTTCATGTGTTTGATAGCCTAGCATAGCGTTGTAGCTTTGCATAGGCTAGCCTGATGGCATAGTGAAAATAATAGTCTCCATAAAGCCAGAACAGTTGCTTGGTAGTTCTCTGCTGGGAAGCAGATTAAGCTCTAGTGAAAAGAGATGCAAACTAGCTTCTTGCAGTCTGTCCACTTCCCTTGTCCGGTTTTTAGATCCCAGAGATAGAGTTCACATCATATAACCTCTGATAAATAAAAGAAAAAAATCTAATATTACTCATCTGTAGATATGTTTTGTTATATATGCAGCTAGCTACTAGGCTTGGAAGTTAATGCTAACGTTGTGTAGGTAACCTGATATAGTTTGCTTATTAGCTTAGTTGATATACAGCCTTGTGTTCTTATCTTCTTTTGATTACCAAGCACAATTACAATGACTTTGTGATGGCGTGGTCTGTGATGTCTGTGAGAAACTTGTAAATGGGGCGGCGATGGCCCAGGAGGTTGAGCGGTTGGCGTAGGAATCAGAAGGCTCCTGGTTCAATCCCCGGCTCCTCTGGAGAGCATGTCGAAATGTCCTTGAGTAAGACACTGAACCCCACGCTGCTCCTGGTGTGTAGGCTGGCGCTTTGCATGGCAGCCTCTGCCATCAGGCTGAATGAAAGGTGTAACTGTGAAGCGCTTTGGGGTCATGTCATGTGACTAGAAAGCGCTATATAAATGCAGTCCATATACCATTTACTTTTTGTTATTACTAGTGTTTCTTACTTCACAATAAGACACACTGGTGCTCCTTGATGAAACAGGTGGAAAGAAACAAAATAAAATTGCGATCAAAAATAAACCAGTCATGAGCAGGAATCAGAAACTGCTCATATTATAAGACATAGGGAACAGGCCTCAGAAACTGGCACAGGACTGAACAGAAGTGGGGGGATAAAATAGGAATCTAAGCCTAATTACTTTGGGTGCAGGTGTGAGAAGTTACTGGGAGGTGTGGCTACAAATGAGGGAGCATTTAAACAATGAACAAGGGGAGGTGCAAGTGCAGGAACTCCTAAAATAAAAAGGGAAAAAAAAAAAAAACTGGTGCCAGGCACAACAAGCCCCGCCCCTTGCACATACTTTCATCTGATTGAACGAGATTCAATGGGGATCTATTCTGGGTCAGTGACAATCCCTATACTGAATTTTTGGGGTGAATTTGGCCTTTAGTTTTGCTGCTAGAGTGTTAACAAACAAACACAGAAACACACCGAACCAAAAACAATGCCCCTTGCCCTTACCCTTTGGGTGGGTCGGGGTAATAATAAATACAATATATACATAAAACATGACGATACAGATTCAGATCCTGACAGCAGTAACGGTAAGAGACCCAACATGCAGAAACAGAGCAGTCTTGCCGGTGACGCTGCAGAAGTGTCTGGCGGACGGTGATCAGGCTGCACTGAGGATGAAGCCGGTTTGCACTCCTCTGGCCTCCAGGTTGACCTCCACACTGAGGGCCAGTGGTAAACAGAGCAGGCCAGGGAAATTATTTATAAGCGTCACCCCCTCGCTCTAATTTAGTTTCATCTACTAAGTCCCCGACGGTGTACTTCAGGCAGCAACAATGGCCGGTGAACTTTTGATCCAATTAATAGTTAATGACAGATTTGATTACAAATACGGTCCCTTATTAGATGAGCTCATTGTCTGGCTGCGAGGGTGTCTGAAGTCAATAGTTTCAATGGGAAAGTTGCACTCTGGGTATTTTTTTTTCTGTTGACCTCAGCTGATTAATCACCATTTTCATGTTTAACTCAGATCTTTCTTTTTGCTGACACAATTGACATAGTAGGAGTTCAAAAAATAAGATCAAAAGATTTCTTGTTATGCTATTCTGTTCATTGAAAAATACCAAGCATTCAAACATTCCTTTAGCTGTACTTCCAGCTTTTTTCAATGATTACAGCTTAATACTGAGTAGTTTCTACAAATTCAAATTCAAATTCAATGCAAATATCTTCCACGGGGATAAATGCAGAACATGTCAATAACCCTTTCAACATTATCATAAAATCAAAAGTGACTCATGTGGCTGGCCACTATTGGAACAGATCAAAAATTGGCTGAAATTGAAGAAAGTCTTTAATTTAATCTATATTTATTTTTGCAAATTCGTTTTTTTCCTCTACAAGGTTTTTTTTTTTTTAAAGCAAGAGCTTCAGTATTATTTAAAAAAAAAAAGATGCATAAACACCTGTCCTTTTATAATGCTACCCTTATAGATATGCACATGGATGATTTGGCTGTCATAAACAGAAATATTCACAAAGCAGGTGCATCACATAACAGCGGAGCTCTTAGCTGGATATAAGAGTGGATATGATAGTTCAGCCGTGCAACATGAGTTGCTGTGATTTTAAAGGCTGCAAAACCAACACTTTCTCATCCTGACGTGTCGTGTAGTGATGCTGCGGAGACACCCTGCCCAAACACTGACATCAGCGGCAGCTGGTGGGCTGAACATTGGGGAGAAAGAGAACAGACCTCCAGGTTTTAACCAATGGTACACTTGGTATTCAGTTTGGCCAAATATTAGCAGCGTGACCTAAGCCGGAGCCATTTTTTCCCATGCTCTCAGCCAGTAAAATTTTCGCAAAAGTGATATTTACCTTGGGAAATAACAAAAATCATGCGCGGGCCTGTGGGAGAAGTACTACAGTTATGTGATAAAATATTTCTCTGTATTGGAATTACAATTTAATTGCCGTAAGCATTGCTTTATGAAGGAATTTGTGCGTTTGACTGCTGGTGGATTGTTTTTAATCATTGGAAAATGTTTTAACCACGGCAATTGATTGAAATCAGAGCAAGACTAGTTAAAAGGAATTTTTCTGTCCCATTGTCCTTCAATGGGATTGAAGAAAGGGAATCATAATTTCATAAATTTATTACATTGATTTGCGATTGGAGTGGGGGTAAGTTTTTTTTTTTGGTTGAGGCATTGGCGGTAGTTGGAGGCACTGGTTGGCTCTGTTGCCTAGAAACAAAAGGGTTTTGAGTTTAAGGTGTGGCCATTTTGTCAAGTTTGCCATCATCATCAATACTTTCATTGTTGAAAGTCTATTAAAATACCAAGGATACCGACGATGGCCAGAAATGGCCCAAAATATTTATTTTTTGTTGTATAGTGATGCCTGGGGCCCAAGTGCTGATATATGGTGCCTTGGGAGTGAGAATGGGTTCACACAAAATATTATTAAAAAGCAGCTCTTTCCAGGCAAAAAAAGTAAACGTAAAGTTCTGAGAGCACTGGATTTCTCAAGAGCTATGAGCTATACTCATTATTAAAGGACCTTGCTAATTTGAGTTCTCTTAAATTTAAACGATGCATTGTATAATAAATCCCCTTTACCAAACAAAAAGTAATAACAAAACAGAAAATAATAACAAAAGAATTTCAAGAGATGTGTACAATGAAGTCCTTTCTCCTCTCTGTGCAAGCAGTTTCATGATGCCCCTGCAGTATTCCCAGTGCAATAACTGCATTGACCTGAAGGCACAGACAATATCTTATTACCGCTTCAAGGACAACAAGGTAATTTATACATAACAAAATCTTACACTATTAGTCTCAAGACTATGTGGCAGTATTTCGGTCATTATAATCCAATCATTTTGCAAACTGATCACACGCAGTGTCATGTTTATATAAATTATTAATTTACTGAAAGTCTATACTTTTGAAGAAGACAGAATACAAACTAGTATTTCAATAACCATCATAATCAACAGTAAAATTGCTCATTTTGCTCATTGAGCCCCCCCCCCCAAAAAAAAATCCCATATGATGAAGCAATTCATACCTTGTCTGCTTATTTAAACCGAGTCATTCAGTTCAGAATATTGCCAGATAATCAGTCTAGTTTGCATGTAATATGATGTTTAATATATTTACGGTTTGTTCCAAATGAATCTATATACAGAGGCTGTTGATGAACTGCCTCTACTTTGAGAGAAATCCATTGCAAAGCATCTCCAGCGGACAAGGCAAATGTTGTCATTGCATTTCTTTATAACATGCTGTCTGGCCATACTTTATTATGGTTGTGGCTGCTGGTCAGAGCTACTGCTGTGGTTGAATTACTTGGATACAAAGATGCGGCAATCAAAAAATCTCTGATATTTTTCTGGTTAGAATGCATTGCTGCCACTGGGAAACTGGAAATTGGGCTTTAGCCGTCTCGGTGAGTGGAACTTTTCATTCTGCTGTAATTAGGCATATATTTGCATTATTTATATCTTCCAAGCAGCATTTTCAGGGAACATCAACCATTACATTTTAACCAGAAAAAGAACAGCAACATTATCTCGTAAAAATAACATTGTTTATGAAAGACATCAATTAAATTTTCCAGATGTGCCGCCGAAGATGAAAGTATTGTATACCTACTACATCTGCGACCAAAATATGGATGCAATCCTTCAGCCGCTGAATCAGATTAATTCCAAAATGGACAGTGAACTAGTGCTTCTAGTGTGACCATTTTATGGAATAACTTGATATGGCTGTATGAGTAGAAAATTGTAATGTCCATGTAGTGTTTCATCATGGCAAAAAAAAAACTAACTAAATTTCAGCCATAATATACATAGGTCTACTAATTCATACATCACCTGAGCTGAATATACGTTATGTACAACACGTAAACAAGTAGAGCAGGCACGGCATTATAGGTGGGCCTGGGTGGACCTAGGCCCACCCACTCATCTACAGGTCCACCCTAAACTTTTCTTAAAAAAAAAAATCGTAATATATATTGTTTTAAATATTTCATGATTTAATTCATTAATGATATAAATTTGTTAATTTTAAAAACGATTTTAAAAGGTTGGATATGTTGACGCTTTAACTGTGGTCAACGTGCTCGCTTATAAGGAGATGCGCGGCAGTGTAGCCTGTGCGTAAACGATTCCAGAGCGCTCCTCTTGGGTCAGAATCAAGGAGAGCCGTCAGGGATGGGTAGCCTATGCACTGAAACGTAAAAAGATGCAACAAAATATTTCAGGAACATTAGCAACCAAATTCAATATAAAAGAGATAATATAGTAGTACATCAGCTAAACATTTTATTAGGTGAAGATTAAAGCCCAGACTGAAGATTCGCGATGAGACGGGTTGAAACTTCCAACTACTAGCGACACACCAGTTTGCGATGTTCTGCAACCTGCCAGTTCACCTCGATGCGACGAGAGGATGTATCGTTTCCATAGCACTGTCTCTCAGCGCTTCCATTTTAAGTGCCAGCTTTTGAGGCCGATTTTCCTCGTGTTGATGAGATTGACACAAAAGTTGCATTTCAGCTATTGAGAAAACAGCGAGGACAAACAAAAAAGAAAGAAAGGGGAAATAATTTGGAGCCGTCCATGATCGTGGCTTAGCCAGAACTTAAAATTGGGTGGGCTCTAAACATCCCTTTAAAACAATTATTAGTTCTGACCATCGCAATCATATGCACTCAAGTCGAAAACGCTCCGCACTATCGGGCGTTGCTTGTTCACCTCATGGCAAAACAACAATCGTTCATTTGGACGCGCAATTTTGTGCATTTAAAATCAGTGGCGTAGTCAGAACTGAAAAATGAGCGGTCACACATCGCTTTTCTACAATTATTAGTCCTAACTTGTTCTCTGTCAATTTCTTTTGTAGAAACAATTTTCCACGTACAAGAATATCTTTCATGATGCGATCTAGGGCAACACTGGTCCATGGGTGCTTCAACGAGCGCAGTGTCAAGAGACATGGCAGTATTCATTGGTACAGCAGTCGATCTCAAGGGATTAGGATAAAGATTCGGGATTGTGGTTAGGGGGAGGGTTAGGGGTTTCGGTTAGGCTTAGGGGAAGGGTCAGGGGTTAGGGGAAGGGTTAGGGTCAGGGCAGGACTTGAAATGGGGACTACCGTACCCATAGCAACTGCCTTCAACAAGATACTAAAGGCTCTGTTGCCAATCGGTGCCAGGATCTTGCAGCAGGAGACCTGCTCTCTTTTGAAAATTTCTTCCCGGTTATTCCCGGCGCAGTTCCAACCAGCTGACAGTTTGTAACAGATGTCACAAGCTGATTTTGGTATGAGCTGATTGGCTGTTGAGACGAGTTACGTGCTTTAAGTTCATAAACCAGCGTCTTGCGATTTGACAGGTTGAATCTCTGGCGACCCACCAGCCGGCTTGAGTCAAGCTGCGACGAGCCAGTTCACACTGCTGCAACTCCTCCCTGCGACGTTCTGAAACGCTCTCATCTCATCGCAAATGTTTGGTCTGAACTGGGCTTAAGTTTTCCTAAGTGACCTAATCTTTGGAATTTAGGCCCACCCATTATTGGTCTTGCCCACCCCAAACTGAAATCCTGGCACCGTGTCTGAAGTAGAGTACCGTGAGAAATTATTTCCTTCTTCCTGAATACCTCTATCATGTCACATGGTTTGCTTTCACATCTTCATGCAAAATGTCAAAATGTCAATAATATTTTGTAACACAGGTAGAACTTACAGAAAAAAATGCAGTTTATATTTTTTTTCCCCCCAGAAGAAAAGGTTATCAAGCACCTATAATATCCATGTTAAGAAGTTATTGTTCTACTAGTTATGCCACTGTTAGCATCTCAGTGAGGTTCAAGTTAGGATTTGGACAAGACGAAACGGATATTTTTTTTTGTTGTTTCTTTTGAGCCATTCAGGGTTGGACTTACTCTTGTGCTACAATTAATGACTCGCAGAATAATAAAAATGCACCTTCAGATCATGGATTGTTGACCAGACATTTAGGAGTTTCTTGCAGAGAGTAGAAATCATGGTTTTATTAATTATGGCATGTAGCTCAAGCTGCGAAGCAGCGAACCTCAAATCAGCACGCAACCACCATGTTTGACAGATGGCATGACGTTCAAATTTAGAAATTCCATGTTTGGTTTTAACAAAACGTAGCAGGCCCCATATGTTCCAGGAAGTCATACTTTCAACTCACTCGTGTACAAAATTTATTGTAAACGGCTTGGTGGTCATAATTTTTTTATTTTTTTTGGCAAATGTGAGACAAGCCTTCATGTTGCTTTTGCTTTACTGTGGTTTTCACCTTCCAACACTAGCGAGGATCCCATTTTTGCACAGCCTCTTTCTAATGATGGGACCATGAACACTGTCCTTTAGTAAGGCGAGTAAGGCCTGCAGATTTTTGAATACTCATCTGGGTTCTTTTGTGGCTTCATGGATGAGTTGCAAATGCACTTTCGGAGGTAATATGGGAGGCCGACTACTCATGGGAAGGTTTACTACTGCTCACTTTGCATGTAGTGGTGTTCACTGCGGTTTTCTGGAATCCCAGAGCCAAATCCAGACATTTATATTGCATCCACACTTGATATTATTTATTCTCATCACTTCTGAATTTTTTTCTTTTTGATTGCAGGACAGTGTGGGTCTTTGACAGACCTATTAGACTTTTCACATTTCCAGACCAGTTCTATTTAAGTGATGCTTAGACTCAACTGGAGTAGCATTCATTAATCCCAGGTATGTCTAGTCCAATTTAAACAAATTATCAATTAAAGTTTGATATTGTTAGGAGATAATAGCTTTTCCCTGGGGGACCAGTAGGTGTTCAATAACCTTTTTCCTTCAAGAAGTGAAATTACACTTTTTAAATTGTACATTTTCCTACATCAAATTTATTGAAAGATCTCAAATTTATAGACATGTCAGGAATCAATAAGGGGGCAAGTACATTTTCCCTGCACTCAAAGTAGGTTACATGTTTTTTCAACATACTGTTCTTAAAATAGAATAGGTTTTAATACATTAATTTAAAAGTCGTCATTTCCATTGTTGCAAGTTATGGTTTCCCGTGCAATTCTCTGTCAAAATTAATTTGAATAAGGTCTTAATTTACAAAATAAATAACTAAATAAGTGCAGATATTGCAGTAGCCTTTGGTGTCATTTATTTTTCTCTAAGCATCTTTCAATTCTACAAACAGTTATAGTTCTTGACAGCTGATAGTTATTCATGAATTAGGTTAGATTACTGTTTAGTCATTCATACAAATTACACCGGTAGCTTTATCAAAGAATTATAGCCCCTGCAATGCATATGTAGTCGGGAGAGAAGGATTTGAATCAGAAAGTGGTTTATTTTACACCGCAGGCAGAAAGCTCAGCAGCTTTGTCTGACACCGGCCTCTGAATAATTGAGAGAGGAAAAAAGAAAAGGAGAGAATTGTCCTCATGACAGTTGTCCCTGTTGTTGTGGCTGGGGCACGCTGTCGCCGGTGAGACAGAGGCCTGGGGTACAGTTAACACAGGCTCAGGGAACCTCAGTCTGGGCAGCAGGCTAACTGGACTCCTAACTTCCATCCCCCACCCCTGCTCTCCATCTGCCCCCCAATCCCTCTGGCCATCCGTCCGCAGAGAAACAGGCACACTCATTGTAATTAAAAACGTATTCCTTTTGAAGTTTAACCTCAGTATGTAGTATGGATATATGAATACATAAAAACACATACTGTATATACAATGGGGAAAAACTGTGATCGAAGTGACTTTGAACTTGAAATGATTGTTGGTGGCAGACAGGTTAAAATGAGTATCCCATAAACTGCTGACCTCCTGGAATTTTCACAGTCTCGAGAGTGTACTGAAAGTGGTATGAAAAAAAAACATCCAGTGAGCATCAGTCCTGTTAGCATCCAGTGAGCATCAGTTTTGTTATTGAGAGAGGAGACAGGAGATTGGCCAGACTGGTTGTTGCTGATAGGAAGGCGACAGTAACTGACACAGCCTCACGTTACAGTGTGATGTGGACGAGCATCTCTGAAAACACAACTCACTGACCCCTGAAAGGTATGGACCTCAGCAGCAGAAGACCACACTGGCCTCCACTACCGTCTGCGAAGGCCAGGAAACAGAGGCTACTGCGGGCAAAGACTCAACTAAGCTTTACAGTTGAACGATTGGAAAAATGTTTTCTGGTCAGCTGAATCTCCAGATTTTTACAGATGATAAGGTCAGAATCTGCTGAATCCATGATTCCACTGATCCGTCCTACCTTGTGTCAACAGTTCTTGAGCTTTATGGAAAAAACCTAGAAAGTCTAATTTTGGTCAAAACTGAGTTAGGAGTATTTTCGTAATTAATAGGCTTTTGCCCATCACATATAGTAAAATATAGTTTAAAAATAAACCCTGGTTCTCATTTTCTTTTTTTTTGGCTTTGACAAAACCTAGCAAGTCACTACTCTACACTACTCTTACTAAGTCACTAGCAAGTCTACTTTTTTCGGGGTCGTGATTGTCCTGCTCATGTGCGTGCGCAGTTTCGCAATTGGCCCAGACCCAGCCCCAGTACGGGGGGGATACTACGAAGCAAGTTAAACATAGATGACTTTTAGTTCAGTAAGCAGGTTCAACTAACGTTGACCTCGCAATCACAGATAACTGGTATCATATAACAGTGGTTATAACCTTTCTTTGTTAACCTCAGCTTTGTGCTTTTTTGCACAAAGTTCCATGCGTCAATTTTCCATATTTCCCTTTATAAAATGTCCGATCACGTGCTGAATGTTGCTCCGAGGAAGCTATCCCTGATCCAGGAGCAGAAAGACTGCGGGATGTCTCCCCCCGCGGCACCAGGGGGCGCCCAGCGGCTTTATAGGAGACAGGAATTTTCACACTGATTGGTTGAACACTGAAAGACTGCATGATGATGACTGCATGCGCATAGACTCTTGGGAAATTGTCATTGAGGTTCATGTTAGTAATTGTATTCTTTTTGGTTGTAATAAGGGCAGAGAGGAATTCTGGTGGAAAATTGCTGACCGTGTAAATGCGTAAGTCGTCTGATGAAGGACTAGTGGAAATCACACTAGTTTCTCGGCCAAATGAAACAAAGTGAAATTATATTATAAATTGAATATTATCTGACTGATAAATACCAATAATAACCTCCGTTTTACTCATTTCTTCGTTTTTGGTACAAAGTCTCTTTTTCCATTGCTTTTCGTTTACACAGCATGATTGTAATATAATTGTATTCCACCCCTAACCCTAACCAGTTGCATCATTGCAAATTTACAGTAGTCCTGTGGCATAAAATACTATTTAATAGTTTAATACGCTTTAATAGTTGCAGTGTCAAGAGGACATGGGAGCAAGTTAAAACAAAGCATAAGAACATTTTTAAAAGTAGTGCGCCCTCTGCTGCTTTGCTTTCATAATTATTTCAATTATTTTAATAGTATGCGTTGTAAAATGTATGGCGCAGCTTACAATATTCTTGCTCATATCTTCTGCAACACCACCTGAATGTTGTCTGTTCCTGAGGCAAAAAAAAAAAAAGCGATGTTATGCATACTGATTGTGCAACTTAAGTACCTCTCTTTGCTACATTGCCAACACTTGGCTCCAGTAGATTGCATAAATAGCGAATTCCCTCAGCTGACAATCCGTAGCGTTCATAGAGAATATCGTCTGGAAAAGCGAACAGGTCATGCCAGACTCCCTCCGAAGAGAACCGCCAACATTTCGGGCACCAAACTCGACAGGATTATTCAAGAGAGGTGATGCTAACTTCAAAGGAGGTGCTTAGTGATAAGGCAGCACACATATAGCCCATTACAGCCGAAGCTCAGCACCTAACCTGCTACCGACCAGGTTAAGTTCGCGGCGTAAGTTACCATGCTAATGTAGCCATGTTAAAAGAGAGGCATCTTCGTGATATTGAAAAGCCTATGTTTGGGCTCGACATAACCTCGCTAACCCACTTATCTTGCTTCGCTTTAAACCCCCCAGGCTGAGGAGCCTCTTGTTTTTTTTCAGGGTAGCGATTGTCCTGCTCATGCTGGCGCGGTTTTGCGATTTGCCCTGGTCTAGACCTGGCCCGAGTTCAGGCTCTGAGGAACCTCTAGTTGATATTTGATATTTGATTGTGGAGAAAAAACCGAGCAAGTTGATCTAACCTGGTTTTTCCACATGAAATTTTCTATTTTTTTGGAATGGGAAAACCTGGCAAGTCAAATCAGCCAATAATGAAGCAGTATACATATCACATGATGTCAGGTCAGTTCCTATGCAGAGCACTGGTCATGAAGGACATTCATGGAAAAGAGAATACCATAGGGAATTGTTAAGTGACCTTTGTGATTTGTATTGAATAAGTTAAGATTGCTGCACAGTGTGTGTGTATGGCTATGTTCTGAATAAAGAAATCATTTCATATTGCTAGGTTTTTGTCCACCATTTTGATCATTGCTATTTTACATATCTCGATACGAAAACTTGGTCATACTGGCAGGTATACTGATAAAAACAGAAAAAAATGTATATATATATATGATAATGTATATATATAATGCATATACAGTATATAATGCTTATAATGTATTGAATAAATAACTGCCAAGTCAGTTCTGTTGTTGGACAAGAGCTTAACCCCAGAGAGATCCAGTTTCCCATGTTTTCACTTTTGTTACTGACTCAATTTTTCCATAACACTCAAGAGCTCAGGCTGGTAGTAATAGTGTTATGGTGGATGGAATATTTTGTAGGTACAGATTAGGCCGATTAATACCACTTCAGCATCATTTCAATGATACTGCCATGTTGCTGACTGTATCCACCCCTTGATCGCTAGAGTCTACGTAAATTTTGATGGATCCATCCAGCAGGATAATGCACCATGTCACAGACCTCAACATAATTGAGCAGCTTTAAAATGTGTTGGAAAGGGAAATTCTGTAGGATACACTGCCGACAAATCTGCAGCAACTGTGTTATGCATGTCAACAAGGATCAGAATCTCGAAGAATTTTTCCGACACTACGTTCAATCTATGACACAAAGTATTCAGGATATTCTGTGGGGGAAAATGTTGATCCTATTCTGTATGAGAGAGGCATGCAGTGCTGTAAAAAAGTATTTGCCTCCTTCCCATTTATTTTTGCTTATTTGTCATATTTAAATGTTTCAGATCCACATAATCTTACAAAAGGAAAAACACACTAGTAAACACAAAATCCAGCTTTTAAATGATCATTTATTTTTTTGAAGATAAAGTGGTATTAAAAAAACCTACATCATCCACGTGAAAAAAATAATTGCCATCAAAACATATCAACTAGCTGCATAACTCTTTGTGGCAACAACTGCAATCAAACATTTGCAGTGGCAAAGAGTTTTTCATATCGCTGTGGAGGAATTTTGGCTGACTCTTCTTTGCAGAATTGTTTTAATTCAGCCACACTGGAGGGTTTCCAAGCATGAACTACCTGTTTACGGTCATGCATCAGCATCTCAGTCAGATTCAAGCCAGGACATTGACTTGGCTTCTCCAAAACCATCAATAGTTTCTTGAGAGCCACTCAGAGGTGGGCTTGCTGGTGTAATTGAAAATCATTGTCCAGGTGAATAGCCCAACTGCACTTGAGCTTTAGTTCTCAAACTGATGGCCAGATATTCTCCTTCAGGATTTTCTGGTTAAGAGCAGAATTCATGGTTCCATCAATTACAAAAAGTTATCTAGTGAAAATAAACCCAATTATTAATTTAATTTCTTTATTTGTTTGATTTAGCAAAAAAAAAAAAAGGGGGGGGCAATTACTTTTTCAAACAGGGCCAGGAAGGGTTTAAATAGATTTTTTCCTTGAATAAATTTCCTTGATTATTTAAAAACTACATTTCATGTTCACTTGGATTATCTTTTGTCTGATATCAAAATTAGTGAGCATTGATGATCTGAAACCTTGAAGTATTAAAAATACGCAAAAAAAAGAATAAAAGATTGAGGAGAAGGCAAACAGGGTTGACTGGGGACCGATGAGCCATATCACTATTTTACATATTTTATGCTGCTCTGACATCTATTGATTACAAATACTTGGTATGGCTCATTGGTCCCCATAGCACATCGGGCCCAACTGTTTCACAGCACCGTACCTAATAAAGTGGCATCTGAGTGTGCATATAAATTATGTCACAGGAATAATACAAAAAACGCAAAACAAAGCTGTGTTTGGAAGGGGCCAGCCAGAGTTAACCCTTTCTTATCCCCGCTCGCTGCAGCCTGATGTCGCGAGCCGGGCTCTGACAGTGATCGATGCGACAGAAGGAAAGTGTTAATGATATTCTGCTTTTGATGGCTGGGCTACTTCACACACATTTGCATTTCCATTCATCATCGCAGCATTTATCATTATGAGGTGGGTGCCAGATCTAATTAAAGTCTGGGCTAACAGGGTGACACTGTTTAAAGTAGGGGAAACAGAGGAAAGGCTTCCAGCAGGAAGCGGGGCACTGTAGCACCAAACCCAATTAACTTCATTCCAAATTAAGTCATTTGAGGCCTCTTCATTAGAATTAGGCCGAAATTGATGGCGAGTGGGGAGTTAGGGGGAGAGTTCAGTTTCATAATATTGCTGTTGCTTCTGTTTCTCCTCAGGGTGAAGTGAAGCCTGATTCACGGTGAAAAAATTATGTTATTCATTGCTTAGCCATGATTATAGCAAACAATAAATATCTGAGGACAGTGGAACAAGGATACGACTACTACTGCTAATAATAATAATAATAATAATAATAATAAAAGTAAGAGTATGCTTACTACCTACTTGTAGCACTTGCACGACTAACTGTAATGATAGTAATTGCAGAAATAGTGCTGGCAATAGTGGTCAACCCTATCATTTTTAACCCTTTCAACTCTAACATTTCAATTATGCTCTCCCTTAAGTCGGTTCTGAAAAAGCCATTTTTTTCCATATTGCAGGACAATGTCACATATTTGGTCTGTATCTACTGGTTGCAGCTCATTACTGTAGCTACATCACAATTATTGAGGGAAATTTTAATGCCCTGGACAACATGTTTTAATGGCTTCCGAATTACGTCAAAAGGAAAAGATCAGGATATTGAACATCATTTTAAACGCATTTCCCTGTAATTCAGCCGGACATATTTTGGATCCTTGGAAACCTTGGGATCTCCACTAGAATTAAAAAAAGCTTGAATTTCCACAGACTTGAATACAGGAGTTGCATTTGACGGACCTATGCATGGACCTTAGATTTTATTGGGCTAAATATATAGTATGATTTTTGCTTGTAACATTGAGATGAATATACGATGAATATACGTACGCAAATCAATTTTTTGTAATTGGTAATTCTGTTTTCTCAAGCTCATTTTCTGATGCAGTTCGTATGTAGGCGCTCTAACCCCGAGAGATGCAGGAGTCATATTCGAAACAAAGGCTGCTGACATGTGTGAAAGTGGGTCAGAGGTTGGACTCCAGCAATGACCTCCATCCATCAGCTGGCACATGCAGGCCTGGGAGGTGCCATCCTTCTCCTGGGGAGGAAAGCTGCTTTCAGGGCCCCGGTCCAGCAAAACTCTCACTGCAGACTCATTCAGTCCAGAAGAGAGGGCACAGATCGGTACAGTGCATCTACAGGCCCAAATTCTCTCTGTAATGCACTCGCTAGTTTATTGTTGAGTGAAATACCATATTCACTCTGCTATTACATTTGCTGTAGCTTTATTTTGCACCTTGGCGGAAATATGTTTTGTTTTTATGACATAAAAATTCTCATAATCTTTGTCAATGTCATGCCTTTCTTGAGTGTGCTGGCTTTTGTTTTTGGAACTATAATGATGAAAAATATAAAGAATCTTATGTATAATTTAATGCTTTTTTGTGCATTCTGTGTGACACAAGCATGTTGGTAAGAATATGTTAAGGAAGATATAACGAAAAAAAATCAAATAATATACATTTCTGGGAAGATACACCAGAAATTACTGGCTGGCCAAATTAAATACAAAAAATACAAAAATGAACAAATTATTTTTAGATTATTCTTTTTTTCTGAGAAGATTCGTCAGAAATTACTGACCAAATCAAATAACAAAAAAACAAAAATGAACTATTTATTTGAAGATGTTTTTTGAAGGTAAACCTTACAAGAGCTGCAGATGTAAGCAGAAATTTTGGACCGATGACAAAAAGGGTGAGGGCGATTGAAAAAAAATGTGACGGCGGCGGAGAGGAGGAAATGAGGGGTCTGACAGATAAGCATCGTGTCAGCTAACACCACAAATTACACTGGCTGTTATAACCGCTGCTGCCGTGCAGTCATTAAACGTAACAAGCAGGGAACAAAAGTCAGGCCAGGAAAACAACTTTAAACAACTTGTTTTCCCTCGCTGCCATTGTGATAAGGGAACAGTAACCCGAACAGCCTCAGCCCAGTGCCATATGCCGCAGGAAGCCGAGACCCTTCAGCGGAGAGAGAGGCCCCTGAATTATTGATCAATGATTAGCAAATGCAATAGAAATTTTAGACTCGGAGCGCTGCACATGTGCCAGTGTGTGTATGTGTGTGTGTGTCTGTCTGTGTGTGTCCTTGTCTCCCTTTGTGAAGTAAGGAGTGAGTGTTTCAGGGGTGGAGGCAGGATGGTCGGGGCGGGGGTGGAGGGTGGAGGGTGGGGGGGAGGGATTCATCATTTATGAAGGGACAAAATAGGAGGTAACAGAGGTGGGTAACAGTAGGTGATTTCAGGCCTGTATTGATTACTGGAAACAGCAGGAGGTAAGTGTAGTGTGACAGACAGAACAAAACCTGACAGCACATCGGCCCCTGTGTCGCACTCCACCAGCATTTCTTCACATCTGAGACGTAGTTCCACTTTCCGTTTGCGACTGTGCTCATGCCCAGACTCAGGGGCAAGGCGGTGTCTCATTCAGCATCTAAATGATGCATGTACAAGGCGATGCATGCGAGGTTTGATGCACATGGAGATGCATGTAAGGTTTGACGCACAAGGAGATACTGTACATGCAAGGTTTGATGCATGCAGAGATACATCCAAGCGCTGATGCATGTGGGAATGTATGCAGGGTTTGATGCATGTGGGGATGTATGCAAGGTTTGATGCATGTAGGGATGCATCCAAGCTCTGATGCATGTGAAGATGCATGCGGGGTTTGATGCATGTGGAGATGCATGCAAGGTTTGATGCAATTGGGGATGCATGAACTGGAGGAATGCATGTATAGAACAAGGAATTTGGAGTTTATTAAATATGTCGAACTATGGTAACCATGTTCTTGGAGATCTATTGTCCAGAAGGACTGCACTCCCACCCCAACAAAGCAGACCTCATTCAACAGTTGAAGGGCTTCTTGAAATTGCTAATTAACAGAGTCTAGGGCATCATATTGTGGCTGAAATAAAAACTACCTCAGAGCAGTGTATAAATAGGTTGATGTCCAGCGTGGATAATTTGATGCATGTACACTATAGGGCAATGAATGCATGAGATGACGTGTGCATAATTTAATCTTTGGACACCATCGGGTAATGTACCCAGTGGATGATGTCAGCATAATTTGACGTATGCCCTGGACTATGCATGCAGGGGCATTTACACATATTGTTTAATGCTTGCATTTTTGGGATTCAAATTCAAAAGGAAAAATGTTGCATTTCATCAATCCCGGCAATGATAAAAACAGTACTTTTAATTTGATAAATCATATAATTATTTGGAAATGAAAAGAGATATTTACCCTTATTTGAATCTTTCCTTATCAGAGTCAGATGGGTTTTCATGACTAATAATTGCCTTGAAGTTTGACAAAATGTGTATCTACAGGATGTCAGCATTATAATACGGTCATGCTCATCATAAATGAAAGAACACCTTTTGGCTTCAATGCATTACATCGTGAATTCTGATGAACTATTTTAAAGTTTTTAAGTGCCTCATTAAGTATGTTTCCACGAAATTTTAAACAAAATTCAAATCTACAGATATTTTCAATTCCACCTTTAAAGTCCCGCCTGGAGTAAGTAATTCACCAAATAAAAAAAAAATTCCAAATTTAAACAACGGTATTTCTGGCTATTTATAGCAAAATAAAAGAAAGAAAACAATGAATTCACTCATTAATTTTGCTTGCTTGTGAGCTGATATTATTGTGATGAGACAGTATGGCCTAGATGTTGAGGTTGTAAATAAGCCGGAGAGCTTCCTCCCGAAGTAGAGTCAAAGCAGTATTTAGTGAGAAAACCCTCAAACACATGCTTGTTAGCTGTGTTTATCTTTCTTTTTGAACAGTTACAACAGTGGGGAAAAAACAAATAAAACACCCAGCAGCTCGTGAATATAAGGACCGAACTATAGCGTTTGAGAATGCGCTCTTCAATCGGCGAGGAACAGTACTACACACACCTTGGCTCGTCTCGTAATGAGTCGTCTCTCGCGGTGGTAATCTTCTGCCTTTCGCCACGCCAAAAGACAAAAAAAATTGCATAAATAGAATTACGGCGCTATTGCTCCACTTTATCTGATGAATACAAAGCAGCAATATTGTGTTAGCGAGCGTTTTTAGAAGATATATTGGACTTTAATAAAATTCGATCAATGCGTTTAAGTCAAATTGAATTATACGTAAGTGGATAGGGTTGACATATGTTTCAATATCTGCGAGTGATACATTATTCTCCAGTGAGCATAAAATTTAATGAAATATAAATACCCATTAATCCTCATGTTTCAGCCAATCTCTCGCCATGGCTCCTGCCTGCTGTTAGGCAGAGCAGGGCCTGCGAGAGGAAAATATTCATCTTTTTTTATCTGGCAGCAGGTCGGGAAATGAGCTCCCCTCACAAGGTAATGGAGAGAGGTGCAAAGCGGGCGTTTGAAGTATGACTGCCACTCGCGAGACACGACAACACCTGCCATATGGCATACCACTTGGCAGCAGGGGCAGGTTCATGCCATGCCCAGGTCCTGTAGGTCTCAACCAAAGGCCATCAGACCATTGTAATAATGGAGAAAGAAAGGACCAGTAAGAATAAACATTGTGAATGGAATCGTGTTCTCAGATGTGGCTGCGCTGCACACCTGTCTCACGCGGTACTGTCTTAAGATCAGTCTAGTTTGAAATCCATTCAGTTGACCAGATGAAATAAGCTCAGGCCGTGGGCTTCTTGAATGGGTTTAAAGTAATACGATAGTTGGACATGGGCCGAACTTAACAGGCTACTCCCTGCTGTGGTTATAATGATAGAGAATGTACGTTTCACTTTGAAATTTGGTTTTAATATAAGTTGAAAAAAAATTAAAGGGAAAAATCTTAAAATTTTATTCTGACTAACACATTTTGACCACCTGTCTTTAAGCTTTGTGAAGACAACTTGTTCACTGTACACAAAAGGCAGGGACACGGCTGAGACGCAACAGAAGACAGACATGCAATGACCCGGGCAGATTGTCTGTAAACAGCAGGGTGATATTAATTGAAAATAAATAATAAGAGGCTAGAAGCAATAGTGCTCAGTTCCCAGAAGTGTATAAAAAGAACCGAATACAACAGCATCTGAAATCCCACGGTGAAACGGAAACGAACTGAAGCTAGCGAGGAGGCTAATTTTATATTCAATAAAAGAAATTCTATCCTCCCCTGAGAGTGAGTTGTTTTTTTCCTTCCAATTGTGTTTTTTTTTTTTTTTTTTTTTGAAAAAGGAAAGTAAAATTAGCCTCATCCAGCATTGGTTTAAAACATAATTAATTATACATTAATTTATTTGCAACTTTCCATTGTTATGTGCGCTGTCTTGCACTATCCAGATTCTCTTCAGAATTAATTTGCTTATTTTATTCATTGTTATGAAGTTTTTGTGGATTTACATTGGCAGAGACAGTTAGTTGTTGTTAATATCATTTCATCGGGCATCATTCAACATCTGTGACTGCTGCACTGGCCTTTTACCCATTTTGTTGTAAAACATTACACTGGAAATTGGCTGCAAAGGGGCAATTGGAAATTAACTGACTCAAGTTCATAGCACCTCAGTGACTGTGGTATATGTCACTTCTCTAATTCCACTGTACCTTCATTCACTGGAAAGATTGGCAATTTTATAAATATACAATGCATCAGACAATTGATCTGAACATTTTTAGAGCAAGACCAATTACATTTAATTCTAACAAATCTCACTTGGTCCTTATTGGACTCTCTCAATCAATAAAAGTTCTCTCTCCATCATTCTCTAAGCATTACAAATAAAAAATTTACCATTTTTATATCTCGAGCCTTGGATGCCTGACAGTAAAAGGTATTAACTATGTGACAAATAGGAAGGATGTTTTGAATGTAATCCATCATTCGATGTTTTACTCAGTTGTAAGAAGTCTGAAAACTAGCATAGATGTTGAATGCAGCACATTTCTAGCCCTTTCAGTCAGCCTTGAATTATTAAGAGGATTCTCTGGATTTCACCTCTTGCTTTCCCATACCTCAGCGTAATTATTAATTGAATAAATAATGGTCACAAGATGACGGTGGATTTTAATGTCGTGACAGAAATGATTACATGGTGCAAAGAACGTTCTGTAAACCAGGATTTGGTCAATAAGTATTCCTTAGATTAATAATAAATGGTATCTTTCCATGGTAGAAAAAGCTGTCAAGTTGATGAAGGACACAGATGAGGATCTATATAGCTGGCAAAACATCCAGAGATATGCACAAATGCTGCCTGATGTGTGTGGAAATAAGCTGTCTTAGAATGTTCCAGAATAATTATTCACTGCAGGTGGATATTGGCTACGACCCAGCCTGATACATCTACCTTTGCAAGTACCAATTCAAAGCCTTTTATCGCAAAAAGTGAAGCTACTAAGTCTTTCTGATATCTTGACAAAATCAAGATATTCCTTTCTCTTATTCTTCATTTGGAGACAATAAAATTCATTTTATGTCAAAGTATTAAAAGCTTATAAAATGAGACTTGATTCCTTTGTAGTTACTTTTTCTTTTTAAATACACTATGTTCCGTGAGTCAATCCTAAGAAGAGAACTTTAATCTGAATCACTAAGGAGAGGAATGAAATATGTGGCATTTAGATGTTGACATTTAAGTATATAGTTTTTTATGATTCACTGTTATTCTTTATTTATTTGTCTTATGCGCTAAAAACTATAATTTAGTCATATTAGTCTTAGTGCACCCTCACAAAGCCATTTGGGGGGGGGGGGGGCACTTAGTGAGAAATGAAAATCATTGTCACACTAGTGATTTCCACATTTTTGCTTGTAATTCACTTTTTCATTTACATACTATTATTTTAATTTTAAAAAGTGTCTTATAATATTCTCAGTATGATTATTTTTGGGTCTACTTTGCATATTCAATGTTGGAAGGTCTTTTTTTTATAAACCATTTTAAAATAAATGTTTCAAGATACTTATTTAGTAATTTAACTAATTGTTTAATTCATTTAATGAAATAATCAATCAATATTTTGAAAGCATTTCACATCAAATACTTTGGGAAAAAATTCTGAAAAATGAAGAACTCTTTTGAAAGGAATAGGGGGAGTCTTTAAAGATGGGACATGTTCAGATTAACTGAAAAAAAAACATGAAAATTCATGATATTGAAATAATAAGTAAACACATTTTTTTAGCCATTGTGTTTACCTAACACAGCCAGCAGCTAATACACCAACTTAAAACATATAAAAAAATTGCCAAAAGAAAGAAGAAGAAAAAAAAACACCCTAAGAGCATAAATTATTTGAATGCAATTGTATCTATCCCTGGAGCACAATACTATTTTGTTCTTTTAAATGTTATAATTAGTTGTGAGACAAGAACATGGAGTTCTCATCAGGTCTCAATTATCTTGTGCTGAATCTCTGGCTGGGTGTTAAGGACAGGAATAGTTGTTTGTAATCGATATGTCCACCTTACCTGTCTGGGGTTACATTGTACCCATGACTCAGGGACTCAGGTGCGCAGGTAAGAGACGCTTCAGAAAACAAAGCCATTGTCAGGATATGACCTTCTGCCCGACTCCTTCATACTAAAGGAATCTGGCTGCATTTAGAAAGTCTCATCGGTATTTTGATAAATTTACAAACGAAGCTCAGTGTTTCCCCTCGTGTGATTTTACAGTTTTTGGTTTTTTGTTGTTTTCTCAGTGTTTTTTTTAATACTTCACATTACACATTCAGTGGCCACTCAATTCCCTCTTTCAAACAATTTGGTTGGACCCCCCTTGCCTCTGCCCCAAGCCAGAACAGGCCGGATTCGTCATGGGACGGATTCAACAAAACTGAGAACATCCTTTAGAGATTGTGGTCTATGCTGACATGACAGCATCATGCAGTTGCTGCAGATCTGTCAGCAGCACATTTACTCTGTGAATCTCCTGTTCCATCACATCCCAAAGGTGCTCTATGGCAGTGGTCCTGGTGCCTTTTCTTGTTCCATCCAAAATTTAATTGTTCCATTTTTGCAAGCTGTTAAGTAAGCAATATGCAACTCCCTGCTGGTCATTATATGAAACTGCTTGCATGTGTGAGAAGAGAGTCATTAACCACTTATGGTGCTTGTCCAATGCATGGTACGGCTCTGCTCGATTTGACACCACTCGATTTTTATGCAAATCTGTTGTGCACCAGGTACCTTTCTGAACACCTCCTCGGCCAAAGGTTTCAAGCAAGCAAAGCCGATACTTAAATGTGAGGTCAAAGCGCTGAAGACTTCAGAGGGAATTGTCATTCGCTCTACACAAGACAAGCTGACACAATACATAACAGAATTAATATTATGGTGGAATTGGATGATTTTCACTGCAACACAATGTGAAGAGTAAACAACCAGACGCGTCTCAAGTAGGTCAATACTGCATGTGGCCAAACTAACCAGCTGGCTAGCTTTCTTGTCAGCTAATTTAACACAAAATAAACATTTTGGGTCACATTATCAGATAGCAACTTTCAGGAAAACCAATTATATTCTTAAAAAACTAAAAGATGAAGGGGGTAGCGAATGCATAGTTGTCAAAAGCACGGCAACTTGCCAATAATGAGCAGCTAAATGCAAACAAGCCTGGTACCAGCCATAAACACAGAAAACGATTGCTTAGGGAACTAAAGCAATTATGCCAAAATATGGATAAATAGCCATCTAGTGTTTTTACCGAGAACCAAGAACACCAACATTTCAAAATACCTGTTCGTTCCTGTGTCTGTGTTGAATGAGGGCATGTTGCATTTAGAACTGCGCTGAAGATGACGTTCATGGTTGGTCCTGCCTATAGCTGAACACGGTCTATGCTGTGTGGGAAAACGAGTACCTGGTGCTGAAACTGAGTAGAGTCGAGTAGAGCCCGTACCATGCGGTGGAAAAGTGCCATTAGATGTGCAATCATTTTTGTATAATGACCACCGTGGAGATGTAAGTTGGCCTGATACTACAAATAAAACATGCACATATATTTACATAAAGGCATAATTTTTGCTTCTTTTTTTTGCCCAAAAAATTCGTTTCTATGCAGACTATTAGGTTCCACCACTGTTCAACTATTGTAAGCTGCTTTGATGCAGCCAAAAAGTCTGTGAGTTGGTCATCATATTTTCACATGAAGCAAACACTGTAGCTGCATGCCATAGACTGTGAATTAAGATATTCAATTCATCTCCACATCCTAACACTAGCCCATCATAAGGAGGCTGCCATCGTGCACATTTGGAGGCAGAGTCTAAGCAGTTGTGATTGAGGGTTGAGCCGCAATATTGAGGTCCCGCCCATACTGAATACCCACCCTACCTATAGTCACATCCACTGAACCTTTTTAGCCCAACTGGCTCCTTCTGTTAGTGGTCAAAGCTGCGAGTGGAACATAGGCAACAGAGCAGTTCTACTACAACTGAATGCGAGTTAAAGGGTTCGATAGTTCCAATCTTTTCCAAGTAGAGTTATATGATGGTAAAAGACATTTGCGGCTTTCCTTGTCCATGGTGGTTTTTTGCTTAACCAATGTCCGGTACTAGCAGGCAAGCTAATACATTAACTACGGATAAGTAGCAAACCCAATATATCATACAAACCAACTTTAAAAATCCAAGCTTGCTCACCTACAAAAATGAGGTAGAGTCAATGGGTGAATAGACTACCCACTGTCATGGGTTGTAACATTAGCTTTAACTATCTAGCTACCAAGCTAACGCAGGTTACCCTACTGAATCTCTGAATCTCAATTTATCAGTTTCTGGGTCACTTGTGTTATCAGTGAAAATTAATTGCAAAGTCCTTTGCTCTTAACATGACAATACAGTGAACAGTAGCTACATCACACTACATTTAAGTAATGAGCTTTTTACCACCGATTTCAGTTCCTCTGTACAGTGGCCTACAAACAGCACAGGGTTCTATGTTCAGAGCAAAGACCGTTTTATAATCCATTTTTGTTGGACTTGCTAATCACTATGGGTTATGTCGATTTGTACTAGGACCTAGCAACTTATGCGTGTGTAATTTTAACATTATATCTCTTCTCGATGGTCGCGCTCAACCTCCGTGCAATGCCCGGGAGCAGGTCAACTGATGATGACTTCAGTCAGAGAAGCTGTTAATCGAAGCTGTCAATCATGAGTTTACACCCCATTTTTATACTATAAAATGACTAAATAAAACAAAACAAGAGAGACTGTCTTTGGCAAAAACTTATTTGACATGTACTTAAATACTTCAGTGAGGCCCATGTCCCGTCCACTAACATGTAGAGGGTGGGCATATAACTTGTACCGCAGCCAGCCACTAGATGGCAATCAAGATTTCTTGACCTAACTTTTAGAGTGCTGTTAGGTTGTCCATCTTTATAAAGAGCCAATGCTGAATATCATACACTGACCTGGTGTTGCATTACAAGCAAAGTGTATCGGTTGCTGTGTCTCCCAGAAGTACACAATCTGAAACAGAAAATTGACCTCCTTTAACCTCCATGGGTCAACCAATCACTCGCAAGGATTTTACGATATCGCAGTAGTGCTACTTGTAGCAAAGTTTGGAATTTAATTGTGATTCTTCGAGAGTCACAACCTTCGCTTTGCCTCAGGCCACATTATATAACTTAAGTGTGCAATTATTTTTGTATAATGACCAGTGTATTGTTGATACATCAAAATTGCAAGACAATTTTTTCTTTGAAAAACTCACATTTGCCCCTCTCAACATATGGGAAGAGTAAAGACTTGTATGAAAATTAAACTTAATGTCCTCATGCATTCACAATAGTGCCAACTCCAACTACAGCAGAACCGCCAGATTTTTTTTACTTTTTTTTCTTAGCCAGGGCATCAAACTCCTCCATTTGCATAAAATGAATTTAAAATTCCAAGTGCACTTATCAACTGTCACAAGGCCTTGAAAATGACAGAGCAGCTTCTCAAAAGGACCCATCAGTGATCCTCCACCCAATGCTCCTGGTGAGTAAAACAGGTAGCACTCCTATCACAGCCTACGGAATTTGATAACCCTAAAAAAGATTTGTGGGTGTCTGTCCGACTCCATCTGGGACACACCGTGAATGCAGAAGAGATTTAAATGCAAGACTGCACAAATAACTTCATATTTGCTTGGCTTCCATTGTGTACATATTATCTGTGAATCGAAGAAACTGAGATATAGGGGGGCCTAATTTCTCATACTGTATGTGAAACTGCAAACCCTGATCCTCAGTAAATCAAATGGAGATTGAATCAGTGCTTAGCTCACAGTGACAAAATCCTGAATTATGGTTTCCAAGTGCCAAGTGACTGCAGAAAATATATTTAGCTGCACACACGAACAACCATGAATAATATGGTTTCCTAAACAGGTACAGTGCAGCTGGTGAATTTCTTCGCCTCAATCTCTGTGCCCCACTTCTCTCTCCCAAAGAGCACAGCCGGGGGCCCCCGGAGCTTGCCTGAAGCTGTCCAAAGGGAGTATGCCCTCCAATGGTACCGCATTATTAACACTTACTGAGCATTGCTATATTGTCCTTGACTGCCTCCATAAAATGGCTCCCCCCTCATCACAGTTCATTCAAAACACTCCAAAAAGGCTGGAGGACATTTTGGTTGTATGACTGTTTTCTTCTGAGGAGGCAATGACTGTTTGGCCTAAACAGGTTGACATGCTTCAGCTCTCTCTTGTCAGGAAAATACTATCAGCTGCATGCCAGGGATGTCGACTGGATTCTCCCGTTAACCCAATAAAACCTGCAGACTAATCTATGGACCTGTTACATTCAGCTGCTGTATTCAAACCTGTTGAACTTCAGGTCTGTTTTAAATCTGGGGGAGATCAAGGTTCCCAAAAGGATCCTAAATATGCTCCAGTGTATTATGGGCAAATGTGCTCAAAATGATGAACAGGATGTAGTTATTTTCCATTTCATGTTATGCTGTAGCCATAAAAACATGGCATCCTGAGTTTGAATATTTTCCTCAATATCAGTGTGATGTAGCGTCACTGGATCATTGTAATCAGCAGATAATATGTGACATTGTCCTATAATATGAATAAAATACTTTCGCTTACTTGGAACAAACTTAAGGGAAAACTTAAGTAAAAAGGTAGAAGTTTAAGTTGTTAAGGCAGTGTTAAGATGCAAAGTAGCCTGCTGTACGATGTCCAATCTGAATCATGTCATTACATCTTGTGGCTGAACGCCCAGCAGGGAGACGCAGAATTTGTACAAAAGTGAAATAAGGAAGGAAATGAGATTAAAGTGTTTTCCAGCACTCCAGCATACCCTGCTAGTTGATTAAATTCCCTCAAGTTTTTCAACTCCTTTATATTGGGCAAAGAAATCGAAAAGGGCCACAAGCAATGTTTTGACGGGTACATAATCATTGCACTGACGGTTTGTATGAACTCTGCAGTGGCAGATATAGAGCGCACACCTCAGAGGAGGGGAGTTAATCGTCTTGCCTCACTTAAATTATCAACGCAGGGTAAAGAGAGTTTTCTAAAAATTATGGCTGCTCACTCTACACTGGAGCACTATAAGGGAAGACACCAAAGGGACAGACGTAACCTGATGTCCTCATGATGTTTTTAGGGTTCCTGATGTTCTCTCCGAAAATTCTTTAACAATCCAAATATAGGAGCAATGAGGGGACTGGAGTTTTGCACGTGGGGATTTGCTCCCACTTGATGGAGGTGTCCGGTGCCTTGATTTCATCAGCGCCCGGGAAGCACAGGCACCTCATTTCTTTCACTACCACTTAAGCATTTAATTATCGATGCGTACTGTTATAACTAGTTAATTAATTATGCATGAAAGATGCACAAACAGCTAGTTAGACCTCATACTCTCTGGATGGCACTTTCACACTGAGCCCTCGCTTATGTGATTTTCACTGTGAGGAGAATTTTCCTGCTTGGTTAGAAACAAGCTATTCACATTAAGTAATGGAAACAGAGAGCAAGATTTTTCCACTGTGTGTCCTGCATTTTGTTCAAAAGATCAAAGGACTGAATGCATTAACTCCCAGAATTAATTTGTTCATTAATAACAATTAATTATTATCAATTTGCACAAACCACATTTCATATGGTTACCACAAATACAGAGTTGCAGACTATGTGCGGTTTTCAGGAATACATTAAATTAAATATTAAACCTTTAACCATGGCCCCACTAGAGGTCGGGACATTGGCGTCCCAAGCGAACATAAATCCTTTTGAGTTCATGCATGGGCAGTCCGCATGGGATAATGTTCCCCACGGTTTTGTGAGCTCAGTCTCATACTAACGTGTCACAGTGACGCTACCTGACCAAGTGTCGATATATGACATGTAATGTGAAAAAATGCCACTAGATGGCAGTATTGACCTTTTATTTGTTAAGCCCAGTCTGGAGCTAGGTTTGGGCATGTCCTGGGCATGTCTGAGATGGGAAAGTCCCAGAGAATAAAAAAAGTCTAAAAGGTGGGAGGGGGCTGCAAAACAGTATATAAGGAGAAAAATTGAGAGAGTAAAGTAGTAGGAGAAATTGCAAGCAGAAGGATACATTTGACCAGACCTGTCACTCTTTTCAAGACCTGTGAAGTTTTTTTGTTTTGCCTGTGTTGGAGCATTTTACTGTCCCAGGACATCACCAAGCAACCCCATCGCAAGGGACTGTAAGTATTTTTTTTCTTGTATATGTCAATCTTGGTCAGTAGTATAAATTAGGTTAGTTGTTAGTTTGTTTAATTCAATCTGTTTAAGTTTTAAAATTTTGTCTGTCATCCCTTGCTGTCGTAAATGTCATAACAAAAACGAACCCTACCCGCTTACCCCTAGCGGGTAACCCGAACCCCAATCGGTAAGTGTCAAATAAGGATGCCAAAAGCTTCCTTTTGCATCTGATATCGACGCTTGGTCAAGCAGCGTCACTATGTCACGAGTCGGAATGAGGATGTGTTGGTTTTTTTGCTTGGTGGAAAAAAAGTGTGAGACGCTTCCAAAAAATTACTACCTTTCCGTGTTCTTCCTGGTTCATGAATAGACAAATAAAATTTGATGTATTGATTTTAAATTATAGTATGTATGAGCATAAGACACATTTTTGAGAACTTAATCTGTATCAGCAGACATTAAGCGCCATTCCATGAGAAAATGGCACTTTTTGAAGAAGTTGAGGAGTTTAAGGAGTTGACCCCCCTGGAATTAATGAAACTTGGCACATAGATATGGGTGTCTCACGGACAATTTTTAGGTCCGTATCTCACTTTGCCTGCTAGTGGTGCCACCTGCAAAACGTGATTTTTAAGAAAAGAAAATTTACTTATTTTAAGAATTAAAACACTTTTTTCTATCACCATTTTCTTAGTAAGACAAGAAATTTGTCCTCGATTTTAGGCAATTTTGACTACCTTGCCGATGGGGTAAGTAAATTTCACTTGTCAAGTGATTATTATTTTATTGACTGTTAAAAAAATATAAGCAAATAGAGCTAAAGGGAGCCATAGCTGCCTCTGCCCTCCTCTCACAGATTATGGGGGGTTTTGGGGGGTCAATTGCTCCGATAATCTGTGCGGTACAAAAGGCTGTGGGACGTTTAATCGGTATACAAAATGGCACTCATGGTATCAAAACAAGGGCAAGAATAAACTTAACTGGTTGCCCACGAGCGCTGGGGTGTAGCTCACGAGTAGTCAGAAGTGTGCAGTTTGACACAGCCATACAGCAAGTCTTTTAAGTCATGAAAAATGAATCTTTGAAATAATTTTAAAATCTGGACAAATCAGGGAAGCCCGGCCCTTTGGGGGTCCAGCGGATCAGCCCAGGGAAGCCTGCGCATTAAATTACGATTGATGTCTGCGACAGCAATCATTTTTCCTCTTCCATTATTTATTTATGGTCTTAACTCACAAGTAAGCGCACCTAAACACAGCTACTTGTGGCAAGAATGCATTTATCTATAGCTCAATGCTGGCTGCTCTGGGCTGGCCCCGGGGCCTTGGATATATAGCTAGAAGAGCATGATTCCCACTGCCAAGAGTTCAGGACTCCTCTTAGGCACAAGAAGCCTAAGGCTGCAATGTTCAATGGCGACAGCAAATTGGGAACTCCAAAATCTTGGGCTCACAATACACACTGCTTCTTTGGCCTGTTATAAGTTCTTAGATGTTCTCTCAACTGGGGTAGTTTCTAGGTTTTATACTGCAGGAAGTTTGGGGTTATCTGAGTTCGCGAGACTGCAGTATAAGGTCATAGAAAATGGTACTGATGAATACTGAGAGGTCTTTCTTTAGCTTTCATGTCTAGAATGATGTCATAGTCCAAACATATTTTTCATTATTTTAAGTGTGAAGGACCTCTCTTAATTGCATTCACTCTCGTATTGAATATGTATGTCAGAATAGAGTGGATGACCACTGAAATAATTTAGTGTGAGATTTTTTCTCCCCCCTCCTTTTTCATGTTTCAGTAATTTCTGTTCATTACAGCTATTCTGCACCATATATTATTTTAGCCTCTGCTCTGTCAGGCATCATTATTTTCAAATGGGGCTTGACAGATCACAGGGTTCAGCGAAAAAGTCATTAAATTTCATTATTCATACAGGTATATCACATCCATCTGGCGGTCGGGGTTGGCAAGTTCATTTAGAGATTGTCGTAATTGTAATATTAATACGTATCGTGAACACTAAATACTTTTTCTTCAATTATTTGCCCTGGTGGTACCACTGTGTTCTTTGTAGTAGCCATGTATAAGCTCCTTTTATAGTCCCCATAGGTAAGTACAGTATATCTAGGCCTTAATATAACTGTCATGTGTCTTAACTTTATCTTGGAGTGAAATTCAGCAAAACAATGTGAGTTCAATTTGACCGTGCTCTCTGGCATACCCTGATTGATTGATTGATTGATTGATTGATCTTTTATTTTGGTTGTCAAAAGAAAATCCCACAGTGTCATCAGTACATTCCAGCATCATACATCACATGTGACTAAAGAAAATAAATAAATAACAATTTTAATATTGCATTCACTCTGTTCCATCCAAAAAGGTGTAGCCTGAAACTATATGCTTATTTGGCCTACCCTTTTTAATTTATGAACTATAAAGGCATACTAATATATGTAATATATATATAGTAGTATACTAGAACAAAGAAAAAAGAGGAAAAACAAAAGAAAAGAGAAACAATTTTAAATAAGCAAAATGTACAAACAGAAAAGGTGAGGTAAAAATTGTATAAATTGTTAGTAAATCATATATATGTTATTATTCTCTCTCATGAAAATGGTATGGTGTGGTGAACCACAAGATATGTATTTCTCCAACAATTTGACATGTTTATTGACAACCTCTAGATTAAAGATCACTTGCCAAAGTCAGCAAATATTTTCTGAATAATGTTCAGCATTGCATCTTCTAATTTAAAGTGAGATCAAAGTGTTATTCACTCCTACAGTATGTGGAATGTAGCTTGATAACTGTTGCTCAAGAAGAAGGTCAGAAACAAAGGAAGAAAATATATTTTTAAAATAAATGTTATTCACTGCAACATTATACTGCAAAATCTCAGAGTAATGAGATGCGAGTCACAGTGGTTGTATTTTGTGTTGTCTGGGAATGAATGTTGATGCTCATTTTTGTTAAGCTGAATTGTTGGGGGTAGCTTAAGAATTAAATTTGATCTTGTCATCCTGACAAACAACGTCAGTGCAGAGCCTGAGTGGCAAGGTTTTTTCAGATTATTTGAGTTGTCTGCATAATTTTTTCGGCAAACTCCGAGCTTGTCTCTTAGCAACAGGTTTAGAAGAAAATGTTGGCATTGAGCCAATTACCAGGAGATACTTTTAATTAGGATAACAATTTATTACATTTAGGGGCCAATATTTCTGCATGTGCCACATCTGAGAATATGTGCACAGACTGAGCACTATATCCATTATGTGGCCAGTTTTCCTCGTCAAAGTAACAAGAAAGATAAAATACGTTATTTCGACGCAAAATTGCATTGTAATCAGCATTTCTCATTTGGGAATACTTGTTGCTGATCTTTGTTTTCTTTGTTGAAATTAAACAATCATGAAGCAAAGGTCAGATATTGAGGAATGAGGTGAAAGCAAATACAGAGGTTACATAGTAGTTTAACTTGACTACTTAGGCTACACGGCACATAATAACCAATTGATATTATAATTCTTTACCAGCTTGCTGAGATACGTTTGGAAGGTTGCAAACTGTCAAGGCTTACGTGGCATGACATTGTAAAAGACTGACCAAATTTTTTAAATTTATTTCCAAACTAGCCTAAGACATACTAGCCAAACATGGATCTGAGGTTTGATAACTTTTGGTGACGAGCCAAACCAACACATTCTCATCTGGACTCGTCATATGTTGACGCAACCTGACTAAGAGTCGATATACGACACAGAAGGAAGCTTTTGACGTCTTTATTTGACGGTTAGGGTTAGGGTTTGAGTTAAGGGTTAGGGATTAGGAGTTAGGGTTTGTTTAAAACTGGCGTCAAATGAGGACGCTAAAAACGACCTTTTGCGGCGTATATCGATGCTTGGTCAGGTAGTGTTAATATATGACGCATCGGGATGAGACTGCGCTCGCAAAACCACAAAACTCAGAGAGACAGGAATGACATCGATAAAGTTACAGACGCATCGGGATGAGACTGCGCTCGCAAAACCACAAAACTCAGAGAGACAGGAATGACATCGATAAAGTAACAGCCAAAGTCACAATCTTTTGAAAATATTATTTGTAAGGGGGTACACTCTGTTGTTTGATTCTTGTAAATTTCCCTAACACTAGGCCATAACTATAGGAGTGCTTGGGGATACTAGTAGACACAGAGAAGCTAGTCAAGTAAATTAAGCATTCAAAACTTGGATTCACTCGAGACAAAGTGATGCAAACTTAGGTGCTGTGCTAGCTAGCATAGCTAGCTAGACTGCATTCAAAGTAAAAACACAATACCAGGACTGATGTCGGACATCCGTCAAAATTGGGTAGCTTTGCTAATGATCAAAAACTAGAGAGCCGATGACTTCGCTGACACCGTCAAACATTGCAACACATGACATTGCAAGCCAGCTAATATTACTAACTTGCCCGACAGCATGCAGGTCAGCTCAGGATCTGTTTTGCAGCCTTATATGTTGCAAAGCTTTAACTAGAAACCAGTCGAAGTTTTTCTCTTGTCCAACCACTTACTTGGTCACTCTCTCTTAATCTGTTCATAGCTTCCTCAGTAAATACTCTCTTTGATCTATTGGCCTCTGCCACAATGTCCACATATACTGGGCTAACGTTTTCTTATAGTTGGTGCTGTGACATAGCTGGCGCCGTAAAGTGTAGCACACTTTTAACAGGTGATCGTCCCCGACTCTATCCCGACCTAAAGTTACAAACTGCAAGAACAGGCCTTTGGGGCTCGGAGTGGAAACGAAAAAATGTACCATTGGTAATCCATGTACACCATAAACATGATTTTGAAGCTGGTTTTTTAAAATTAAATAGTTGCATAAGATTGCATGAAGTTTTGATCAGCAATATACAGTTCTAGACCCTCTGCAATTCTTGTGAGCCTTTAGCACTACCAAACCACTACCTAATTCAATTCATAAATAGAGAAGGACAACTGAGTTGCTGCCAGCTGACCAGCTATTTGTTAAACGGATTCCATTTAACTAATTAAAAAAACAGCTATAGCCTATTGTAGATATTAAGGCCGTTTTCAAATGCAAATACTTTGATCATTTTTAATCACTACTTTTTACAAGCCCGTCCGAGACAGCACGGGTAAATTCCCAAAGTTAATGAGATTGTTAGTCATGTGACCCGTGATGTCACAATAGAACACCCTGGAACCATATCCAATTGATGCTTGTCATATGAAGCTCATTGGCGGCGCATATTACTCGAGTTTGTTTCAGTGGCTCTCGCAACTTTTTGCCTAGAACATGGAGTTGAATAACATTCCAGATGTAAAAGATGTTATTAATGTACAACCATTTCAATTTGAACCACTGGGGAACCAGATCTCGAGTGTATGCTAGGACGATTCCGACAACTCAGACCCTTCTGATGCCATTGACAGTTCGGACATCGAGGCAAACAACACAGAATAGTATGTTTGATGCCTTGCCACACGAAAGTGTTCTTAAAATGAAATATAGTGTTCACGGATTAACTTAGGTTGTTACTGCGATCAATGTTCCTAAGGGACTGCAAAGGTATGGCTTAAAAGTAAGTTCAGATCATCTTCCGTGGAGTAAGTCATTTTTGTGAGCATTGTTTACCATCTTCATTATAACCAGGAGGAGTGATAATCTTTTCATTGGGCCTCGTCTGAAATTTGGATTTAAAGGAAACGAGACTAAATGTTTTGGAACATTAGTAGAAAAAATAAATATGTGAACATGGTAAAATCTAATTTGCCTACTTTATAATTCGAGGTTCAATTCTTTGTTCTTATACTTGAGGAGAGCAAACCCTTTAATCAGTGTAACCCTGAACACCCTTGAAATGTCTTTTCCAGTAACCATATTTTGCCATCCAGTTGGGGTCTCTTGCTAACTGACCTGTCGAAAAAATGTTTTGAGCAGAGATGACTGTAATCCAGGACAGTCTTGAAGTCCTCGTGGCGGCTGTAGATAATCCATGTTTTTTTTGGTGAGGTTAGTCACTCAGAACATTCATATGCAGCGCAGAATGGCATTTCTCATCAATTCAAGGCATGAACTATGGCTACTGGTCCACTAAAATACACAAGGTGTAAATACAGCTCCATTGCCTGATCGCTTCAATACTATTTTTTTTTTGTTTCTCTGAACGTGAGGATTCGACTGACATCTTTGCCAGAAAGTCCCAAAGTCAGAGGGTGAAATATGCATACGACTGCAGCATTTTGAATAGCAAAAGGTTTTTCGAATTTAAAAATAGGCAAACTTCGTAAATCAGTGTTAAAGTGTGTTGGAAATGTTTTTCGTTTAACTATAATTGATATGTACTTTAATTAAAAAAAAAACAAAAAAAAAACAAATTCTAAATCAGCTTTCAGAAGTCCTTTAAATCTGCCAAGACAAGAATTGTTCACTAACTGCAGAAGAGTATAATCCAGGTTCAGAAAGAAAAAGTCCATCCCAGAATATTGTTCCGGCCACAAAAGACCTGTCAGTTGGCCCTATTCTTCAGCTCGGAGGTATAAATAACAAGTGAGATCTGCTGGCATGGTAGGATTTTTACTTTCTGACCCCTGGATTATACACCTCTGATGAGCCACATCACTGAATAAGTCATTCATTCCCTATTCCTTCAGTGCTTGGCTTCCCTCTCAGCCAAACAATTTTCAGATACAGTAAATATTAAAACTTCCCAAACTTTTTTGAATGAAAAATACAGGTCGGGCAGAGGTCAAGACTGACACAGGTGCATCGTAAAGTTGCAATGACTGCGCAAGGTTGCTTCATGAGATTTTCAAACTGAAAATCCTACATAGCGAGCCTTGAAGACTTTTTCCCCACAATTCCTTCTGTATTAAACCTCAGTTATTTGCCCTGTTCAGCTGTTGGAATTCTATCCATTTTAATGTATTCTCTATCCCCGTCCCTCTCTCTCTCTCTCTCTCTGGTTGAAGGGAGGGCGCATGTTAGGTGGGTAAAATGAAAATATCCCTGATGGCGCTGCAGAGGAGTCCTGAGACCGTACAGCTGTATCTGTACATTAATTCATAAATAATGAATGATTAATTGATGAAAGATTAATGCTGAGTTGATCGGTAATGGTCTGGCTGCCATGTCACTTGATTGTAAATATGGCGAGCAGGCTGGAGATGCAGAGGTACAGGTGCTCCCCTGCAGATGCTGCTCAAAGGGGGTGCAAAGGGGGGGGGGGAATGACACCAGCCTTCAAAGGGCCTCCTGTCTTTAAACAGGGAGCCAAAACATTGTTTCAGTAGCCTCCTCTTCCCAGTCAGGGGTGTTTGGGGACATCTAAACTCTGCCTACAATCAACATTTCTCTTTATCTCGCAAAGGAAGTGCAAGTCTGAAGTTTTTCAAACACTTTCCCGAGCTGATCGCCGAACTGCGTTTGAGATGAAAAGCTTTTGTAATGCGGAAATTTCAGATTCAAAGGACGTTTCAATCAAACCCTGGATATTATTTCTTCATTCACTGTGGATGTAAAGACTGTCGGATAGTGCCTGCAGCTGTGTAGCAGCGCTGCAGCAGCAGTATTAGTTATCCGTTCGGCTTCTGCTCTGCTTTCAGGCCGGTGTGTCAGAATGAGTAAGCTAAAATTAAAATTTGAATTTGAGGCACCAGAAGTCAGTTGGCTCCCTCAGCCCGCTTGAGAATTTGTATTCAGCCGTACGTTGGGATTTATTATCCCTGCTTCACAAGGAACCTGAGGGGATGTTCGCCGCACCTCCAGGGAAAAACCTCCTCCTGCTTGCGAAGCATTAGCCCCGAAAATCAATGCAACTGGTCTATCACCATCTAAGCGCAATGTCTTTAAAGCCTTTCTCGAAAATTAATGGTCCTAACTTTAAAACTGGTACTAACAGAACAATATTCCTTTGGTGATAGGTGTACATTTACTTAAACGTGTAACAATGGTATTCATTGATTTTTCCTTTAGCCAGTACGAATGCATATTGTAAATTTGTACAAAATTCCCTAGGTTTTTTTTTGGTAATAACTGGGTTTTGCTATTACAATGCTGTGTTTTTTGTAAATTACATTCACACACAAACGCACTCACACACATGCACATGCGCAGGTGTGCACGCATGAACACTCATTCACACATCAATAAAGTAGTTAGTAAATGAAATATACATATTTTACCCAAAAATGGGGCATATGAGGTGACTTGTGTCCATTATGTCATAATAGCCTGCCTATACTGTCAATAATGGATTCTGTATTAGCAGTCTACTGGAAGTCATAAGGTATGACAAGAGGGCCTTAAATGCAAAATGCAATTCAGCAAGGGTTTGAAGGGTTTCACTGTCGATTGAGTACAGCCAGTTCCTCACATCATCGCCATTATTATTATTATTATTATTATTATGTTCTTTGTAGTAGTAGCAGTAGTATTTAAGCAGTAAGTAACGCCAATATAAAAATCAGTTTCATAAGGACTTTGTGAATTGATAATTGACATATGGACATTCATATTTTTGTTAAGTGTTTTTGGTTTTGGAGCGCTTCCATTCAGATGCACAAATAAGGAAAATGTGTTTACACTGCAATAATTAATCAAAGTATTTTGTAATTACACAGCAAAATGAAAAATCAAATTTACAGTGCATTAAACCCAAATATACTGTATGAATTTGACACATTGTGCGCTAAAAGTTCTGTTTTCACGGGAAAGCGTTTTTATGATTTACTCTTGGAGAATGACATATTGTAAGACTGGCATAGTAATTATACCAGCTACCACCATCTTTAGCGGTAGTAGATCAAGTTCTGACGACAATCCATCCCCAAAAGAAAGTGTATCGTATGTGAGTAAACAATGTGATCTGAAAGTTGCGCGTAATTAAGCACCGACCCTGTAGCTAATCATTTCTTATTTCCTGCATGGAAGAGTAGATCTTCAAACAAACCTTTTAGTGAGATCATTTGGAAACTGCATTACATATCCCAGGAGATCTGTCCGTTCCCATTCCCAGCCCATAATTTGAATTGAAAAGAGGAATTTGAGTTGTCTCTATTGTTATCTGCGCATTCTCTTGGTTCCTCAGATTTGCATTTTCATAACAACAAAAACCAAATATGTCACAACATTGGTTACATGACTTTGCCTGCTTGGGTTAAGCTAGAGGCTGTTTGAACTTCTGGAATAGATTAAATAAAGCTATTATCAGGAGGCTTAACTCACAAAATATGAAGTTTCTTGTAGTTTTCTCCAGACAGATGTCTTTCCATGTTTCAGGATTTACCATTCAATAAAAATGTCAATGCCTCCTAGTACTAAAAATGTAAAAACATCAACGTGACAAGGATCATCTCTCACTCTGTCTGTAAAACATTCTCGCCATCCACACAAACACCGTTTTATGCGGGAGAGCATTCAATCCGTGACAGCATTTATAATTCATCATTATAAGTCAGTTAGATTATTAATTACAACAGCAGGAAATAAAGTCTCATGGGGTCTCCTGGTTTCAAATAACTGCGAAGAACCATCTGGAAAAAAATGTGTTTTTTTGACCAAAGATCGTATTGACGGAGAGATAGGCCCACACCTTAACAAGCTGAGCTTTGAAAAATACGATTTGTGCTCTGAAATTGGTGAATGGATGGATGTGTGATGTGGAAGAGAAAGGGGGAAAAAAACATTGAATGGATCGTGAAATATGAAGATCACTTCAGGGATGTCAGCATCTCCCCGCCGACGAGCGTTCTTGTTCTTACGCCGAACGTTCCACCTCAACACAGTCATCAACCCGGGCCAGGCTGGAGAGGAGCTCCCTGCCGACAGGGGCTCCGAATGCATGTTTATCACCCAGTGAAATTCAATTACTTTTATGCTTCGTTTATATTTCACATATCAGATAAGTAGTAGGATGTGGCCGGCAGGAGACGATCAGCTGAGGGACTGATGACATGGGTGGATAATCCTCCCGTCCTCCAGCACACCCGCGGCTCCAAAATATGGTTCTGATTTACGGCACACTTACCGTAAAATATGCTGCATGGCAGGTATCATCTACATCTGCTATGCATTTAGCAGAAAGCACTGCAGCCTCTGCCGTCAAATTTAGCACTTGGAATCGTCGACATCTCCCTGAGACCCTGAGAGATGTCTTTATTTAAATTTTGTTCTGTCAGAGAAATGCACTGATAATTCCCAGAATTCTTGATAAAATGTGGAATGTATGTATCGGAATACATACAAATTTAGAAGTATTTGGACACTGGCCCGATTTTCATATTTTTGGCTTTGTGTATAACCTCAATGGATTTGAAATGATATGATGGACATGGGATTCAGTGGTGCACTTTCCACTTTTTTTAGGGTTTTTTTAAAGAATATTGTGGCAACTGTCCAATTACCCCCATTTTGAAAATTTCCCTGCCCCCACACCCAATGGGTTCAGAGGTTCAAAAGTAATTGCAGAAGCTAGCATAATCATGAAGAAAATTGACATTTTTTATAATGGATTGCAAATCACTTGCAGTCAATAAGTGCCCAGAGTTAAATAATCACCAGACGCTGGCTAACTTCCATTTTGACTCTCCGCTAGGCCGTCCAGTGGCCATTTCTGCTGGTTCTTGGGGCAGTTTGGCTTGAGTTTTTCCTTCCTTCCTTGAAGAATGCAAGCTGTGTGAGTTACAGTCCTGCAATATAGTTATAAATGGTTCATAATCTGAGAGTTCTGGAGTGTTATACAAAACAAGCCCCATTAGATGACTGCCCTAGTTTTTTTTAATTAACATTGTTAATGTTTTGTCATGCAGAGGTTCGAAAGACATTATTAGACATTACTGCAATTTTTCTGAGAGAAACAGTTATTTTACCTTGAATCACCTGAATGTTTTGATGATATACTGTATGTTTTGTAGAATTCATCATGGAAGCTTGAGCAAAAACATTTGTTGTGAGCTAAGACTATAATAAAAATAATTTGCAGAGAAATAAAATGCAACATTACTCCAGAGGTGTTGCGCCATTCTGAATGATTCTTTAATAGCAGTTATGTTTGGACTTATTTTATCCCTGGTCCTCAACCCTTACCTGTACATAATTTTCATGACTGTTGATTATACAAAACATAAGAGTATATATTCACAAGAAACAGAGTCAAAAGCTGAAGGCATTGTGTTACCCCCTCTTCAGTCAGTAAAAGCAGAACACATCAAATAATCCCCCTATCTTTCAATATGAATAATTTCAAGAAATATTATTATAATAATTATAATATTAAGCGAGTCAATCTTAAAGTCGATTTAGGAGTCTGCATAGATATCACCCAACATTGTTGCCCTCTTTGCCTTTTACTAACATTTGACTAGTCACAAAGTATGCTAATTACATCATCCATAGTTACACCATATTTCTTGATATTCACAATGGGATTTATTACCAAGTGTGGTCTATTTCAAAATGTATGCATTTTTGTGGTTCAATGAAATCATTAATAAACCCAAAACAATGGTTTTCCACACATTTGAATGCAAATGTTTGTTGTTTTGCATTTGGATAATTTTTATTGAGAAATAATTGGACTTTTTATACGGAAATGTTTTCTTTATAAACTGTACTCGAACTTCTGGAAAGAACAGCTCTTTAGACTAAACCTAATGCAGCCAGAGCAGATCATTAAAGCACACCCCAACCATTCTTACACTAAATATATTACTTGGGTCTTATTCTGTTTTATGTCTTATTCTGCCATCAAAATCATCTTCTTTCAAAATTGCAAAAATGCAGTATTTCATGATTTAGGTGAGGTCTCTTGGTTCCACTGAAAGAAAATCTGGACAACATACTGTAGCATGGTAAACTATCCCACGGTGATTCTGGACTCGAGCAGTTTGAGCGATGCCTTTTTCTATTTTAACATGACAATGGCACCATGGAGAGGGTGAGGACCATATGTGGTTTGTCGAGAGCGAGGTAGGAGAATTTGTCTGCACTAAGCCCTCAACCCCATTAAATACCATTGAGATTAACTGTGGAGCTGACTTAGTGCCAGGTCAAAATGTGTACTTCACTGAACAACCTCACGAATGCTTTTTTTTTGGGGGGGGGGGGGGGGGGGGGGGCGGGGGGTTAGGAGGCAAATCTCAGCAGCAATGTTCAAACATCTGGAGGAAAACCTGCCCAGAAGAGTGAAGACTGTTAGCTGTTATGATCCAGACAAGGAGCCAAACACAGATTCAGGGTAAAATCCACTAAGGAGTAACTTGTCAACAGGAATAAGGTACAAGTAGAGTGAAAGGCTGTAGGCCGGAACTGCGGAGGGGCAGTCTAGCTAAGTAGTGACTGGAGGGCCGTGTCTGTGTCCATACCAGTAGTTTTCCTGGAGCAGAACCCGGGTGGTGAATCCCCTTCGCAGAAGGAGGACTGCTTGACAGTTGAACCCAGGGGTTTAGCAGGAACGCAGTCAAAATCCTGGAGATTGATGACAGCTTGGGAAGTGTTTCTAATAAACAGACTCAGGAACAGGTAAGAGCAGTAGATCAATAAGATGCGATCCCATTTCTGGAGACGGATTTGAAAGTTTGAGCGCTTGTTCTAATTCATACGCCTCCAAAGAGTGATTACTTTTTTCTTTATCATTAATTTACCAAAAACTGACTGCAGGTTTAGCAGGGTGTAAACTATGACAATTTAGCCACCAAAATGAAACCACAATGAACTTATATAAACAGGACATTCATAAAAGCGGCTATGCATACAAACGAGAACACCTAGGAGCGAGGGAGGACATAAGGAAATAAATCAATTAAAGAGACAAACTGCAAAACACACCCACAGAAAATGGGGGATAAATTACATATTATCACCCATGATGCTGGAATGAGAGGTTGTATGAGCAGGTGTCCATACGGATTTGGCCACACTATTCTTTCATTATGCTACTAATATTTATACTAAATTATTTCTGAACAAAAAACTCAGCTCAGTTTAAAGCTATTTCCAAATAAATTCTTACCTTTAAAGTCAGTTATGCAGGATAAGAACCATAAAAATAGTTTTTGTTCTTGATTAAGAGATTTAATGTTTAAATATCCTATTTTGCTCCCATATAAAAAAGGTAAGATCTGCGCACAGGCAAGCAATCTTACTAGCACTGCAGAAAACCCTTAATCAGCCTGAATTTAGTGAGATAAAGATGTTGCCAGCCATTCTCAAACTGGGGAGAAAAAAAATACAAACTGTAAATAAAATCTGCAATTGCACTCCGCTGTGATAAATATTTCATAGGCGAGCAGAACATATTTTTAAAAATAAATTTAATACCTCCTATTGTTAAGATTAAGATCCCCTCGGCTCAAAGATAATCAATTGTTCTTGTTACAGTACGGCTGGGGCCTTTGAATGTAATATAATGGAGTCTAATAATGGCTGAAAATGTGGTGCGCTCAGAACACCATTAATCTACATGTTCTGGAAATGTAACCAATTGTCAAAGCAGTGCTCTCAGATATTCCATCACATTTGCAATTGGCTTTCCACTGTGCTACAATTCATTTGCAGTGTAATGCACCCAATAAAAATGTATTCTGGCTGCTCTATTGATTGTGAAATAGCTTAATCTCACCCAACAGAAAAGATAAATATCCCCATTTTCCTTTGAGAAATATTGTTTTATACCATATCCTCAAATAAATTGTAGTAACCCAGAAAAGTAAGTGTGGCGCACAAGACATTTTTTCCTCCTATTATTGCATGTTTTGGATCCCAATATAGAATGGCCAGATTGACCGTGATTACTGATAAGATTGATCACTGTGATTGGATAGTCATTAAAAATATTGACTTGATGGATTTATATTACATGTTTATTAAATGTCTTACATTACAGTTTTATTATGTGTACTGTGTATCATATTATATTAAATTTTATAATGTGTTATCATTTATTCCATATTTCACTATTGGTTGACATTATCTGTTATTCGTAAAAATTCCAACAAATATAAAATATTCAGGAAAATACAGTGGGTGAGAGGGGAGAGATAATGATGGACAGACCACCACATTACAGAGCTCCCTGAATCATTCTGACCTTTTGATTTTTAAAAATATTTCAGTTTGCACTCCATGCTGTATCTTAGAATGAATCAATAATATGTGAGACTGGCTGTAATTACTTGATATTAACCCAACTTCACTGAAATTATAATATTTGTGCACTGTGAAATGTAACAGAATTTAAGTTCTAAATAATCATATCAAACACACTTGAATGAAAAGCCATGGAATCCAGTTTGATTTGTGGAAGGACATGTGAGTGTGGGTGAGGCATTTGTCCCTAACAAGGTCAGATCGGTGGGCCCTGTGACTCGAATTGCGTTTCATTAGCTGCTTTCCCCATTATCTGCAGCCATCTAGTGTCTGCTTTGTGCTCTAGAAAACTTCCCGACTTTGCAGCCTGCTTGCGAAGCCAATTTATACTGTACAGCAGTGCATGTGTTCTGTGATTCAGCAGTGCATGTGTACGGTGATTCATTAAGAATTAGGAGACAAAGAATACATGTTAACACGCGATTTTAATTGTCATATCACAGGAATTAATTCACCTGAATAATGACAGCACACTGATTGCATATTAACCATAGGTATTCACACAAAGTAAGAATACAGTATGAATACACTGAAAGGTTAGCATTGAAGGAAATTAACTTTTTTTTTTTCCTTTTTCTTTTACGTTTCTGAACATGCAATGAAAAATACCAACATAATTAGTGTTGGAATGATTTAACATGGTGGCTTTGAATTTCTCACTTTGAATGGTACAGAGGTGTCTGGGTGCCATTTTAGAAAAAAGTGAAATACAACAATCACCTGCTCCCCATCGAAATAAACTCAGTTGAAGGCCATAACTGCTGCTATTACATGAGCAATTCATCTGTTTACACAAAAACCAGTCCCCTTTCAGGGTGACCATAGCTGTAAAAGCTGTCAAACAAGAGAAGCCAGGGGACGGTACTCCTGTCCCACATTAGTGAGTGAGTGAGGATGTGCGTGAGAAACAGAGGAAAGCAGAGCTCTGCGCTTAGACAGGAGGTGAACTGACTGCGGTCCCCTCAGCCACCTGATGCCTCCAGGCTTAATCACTGGTCCCTGGGGCGCTTCACCTGGAACTGGAACTCCAGAGCCCTGCCGGATTATCACCCGCAGCCCAGGAGGCAAGCGAGGCCTGGCCCACCCTCAAGATCTCGTACATAAATCATCAAGGCGGCACTTCGCTGCTCATCGTTTCTGTGCACACACAGGGCTATAGGAAGGACTTTATTTGCTCTAAGTAGGAGACATGAATGATTTATCCTCAAGGAAGGGTGAGGTCTTTTACATACGTGGCTTAGTGGCTGTTTACTTGGAAGCATTTTCTCATATACTGTATAAATAATTTCTTCTCAAAATAAAGGGTAGATGCATTATATCAGGGGTCACTTTCTTCTGGAAGGCTAATATAGCCCCGGAAAACAAACGCAGTGCCTCGTAGCTGCCAGGGTATCTGAGGAATCTGGTGGTGTTTTGGTGAATTTGGATCTTATGCAATGAGGACTAAGACAGATTTTATAAAGAAGAAAAGCTGGACCTTGTATTGGACAGCGAGTGATTATTTACTCCAATCCTTGCAATGATTTGGGTCATTTGAATTTCAATTACTAGCAATGTTACAATCATTTGAAATCAATTGAAACTTAGTCACCTTGAGGCTCATTAGCCCATCTGGTTGTAATTACCCAATATGCATAAACAACAGTTGCCGCTTCCAAACAGTGACGTAACAAGTTGACGCCGTGCCCAAATACAAAGCTTGTGGACTAACTCTGACATACAGTGCCACAATGATGAAGTCATTTTGTTGGCCAACCCACATTTTCTTCCACTATGGATTCCCTTACCATATTTCCAATGTTTTTTTTTTTTTTTAGCTAACTAGCATTTCACGTTCATTCAACATGTTAACTGGTGTGGGTACCAACAATCAGACAACACCAACAATCATAAAAAAAAACATTACAATCAGCTGACATTCCATACGCAGCATTAATCGTCAATTTAATAATGTGCAGCGCATACGATGACATCACCTGTCTAAGCAGCAATCTTAACCTTCATCACACAGCAAAGGAGTTACAATTCCCTGCCCCCCACCGACTTATAATGCGAGATGAGAACAACTACTCCCTCTTCCTCTCTTTGCTATTTTCCATCACACACCAAGCACAAGGACAGTGCTTGTATCTAGAACTAACACAGACTGCAGTTCCGAGAGGCCTAACTACCTCTAGAGAACTCACAACTCTGTGGAACTCTGTTAAAATTCTAGAGTGCAAGTATCACAACAGACTAGCTGACACCCAATACCACGGCTGGTTGACTATGGAAACTACCGTAAAACAACTTTGGCAAGTAGAAAAGGATATTCTTTTTGGCGAACGGTACAGTGGAACGGCAAAGCTGCTGCAAAGGACTTAGGACCTCGGCTTTGTGCATCACAACTGAAAATCCCCACAGGGATCACCACGCCAGATCTGCCTTCTTCAGTAGATCACCAAAGGCAACAAAGACTGTGGATCACAGAAAGACTGTCGAAACTTTTGAGGCAGTACTACGGTTTAGCTTTGTTTTCACTTAGATTATATTGCATTTTGACTCATCTGATGTTAATGAGCAATCATAGTTGCGTCCTTCTTTCTGACTTTTTTTTACCACCACCTCCAATGAAGTTGGAGCGTGGAGGTCATGTTTGCATCTTCGTTTCTTTGTTGGTTTGTTGTTTGTTGGCTTGTGAGCAGAATAACTCTTAAACTTGGGGGTGGAGTTGGATGAAACTTTGTGGAAGGATGAAGTATGGGTCAAAGACAAACTGATTAACTTCTGGTGCATGTACATTAAAAGTCAAGGACAGGGTGGCCCTCTTTAGTGGTAACCCTGGGTTTATGTGTAGCCGGCATGGCATTAGGACCCTGGGGTAAGCAGGAGAGGATGAATAGGGCATGAGTTAATGGCGATCTGCTTGCATTCTATGAGTGGATCAGGAGAATAACAGCTCATGTTTATGTTAGTGCCTTATTAGGCGTGTGTGACTTTAATACTGATAGCGGTATTGGCGGAGGTATGCCCTCTACTGAGTGCTTCCCAGGAGCTTGTCAGCCCATTCAAAGAGTGACTGAGTGACTCTTAAACGAAAAACTGCTTTTATTTTGTGATCAAAATAAAATTAAGCTGGCTCGGTAACAATAAAAGAGGACAGTACAATTCCTTAAACTGAGAAATCCCTGGACAGATGAACCCCAGTAATAGTTAGCCCCATTTTTTTAAGTAGAGGGATCATATTAGCTTTGCTTGGTCCAGTATCAAAATCAAGGAGTTTAAGAATCATGGAATATTATTGGCTGTGATGACAATCAAACTTCCATAGTCTGGTGTCATCTGAACCAGTCAAATTCATGGATATCCCTGGAATAGACGACAAAACATGCCTCCACTGTGCCACTTTCCATCTTAGATAACACCAAGCCCAGAGAAGTCGGCGTTGCATTTGGATAGTGTTGATGTATGGCTTTGGGTTTTCCTAATAAAGTTTCGACTCGAATCTCTGGATGCAAAGGTGAATGTACTTGCTATATGTCGCTTTGAATAAAAGCATCTGCCACATAAATGTAATGTCGTTTGAATCCTGTTCACTTGCAAATGTTTATTAAAGTACAATTTCCTTGCCCATGTCATGATATCCATTATAACTACATAACAGCATTTAAGACTGTAACATCTGGTGAATCAGAGATCACATGCATTCAGAATTTGTTTTCAGCTCTATGCGCCAAGATTAGAAAGGATTTCTTTAATCTTTTAATTATATTACGCATTGCAGAGGGTGACATGCTCAAAGTCCTAATTGAATTAACAGGTTAAACCATCATATAATTAGTTGTTGTTGTGTTTTAATATAGCAGAGGGTTTGTGGTCTTTTCAAAGCACTCCTTTCAGATTCAATCATATAAGTGGCCATTTTTGTCAACTCTCCATAGAAGCCATCATTCTCACTGACAGCACATACATTATGACTTTGATCAAACCGCGGTTCGCAAACCAAGCAGCTTTTCATTATGTGGTTCTTTTTGATAGTTTGCACCCAAAAAGCCTTCAACCTTTGATAAATTAATTCAACAGGCAATAATTGTTTGTATTGATTCAATGTTTGATTAACCAGTGCTATGTCAGATATTTTTCTGTGGGAAAAACATGCAGTACCCTTGTATAGCCCTTGTCGTAACATGAAAGGAAACGTCTTAAACATAATGTAAAGCACAGAAATCCTCTGTGAATGATTTGGCCAATAAGCAAACTATTATAAAAAAAAACCTATACATTTTCATTCTCAGTTATTGCAATGCCAAGACTAGTCATTCAGTCATTTCACTTCTGAGCGGAGAAAATTTGTTTTGGTGGAGCTTGAGTAGAGGGACAATATTCTGATGATAAACTCAATGTTTCCTCTTGACTCCTCTCTTATCAGCCCTCATCTTGTGTTTCAGTGGTTTGTTGTTGAAAAAGGGGGAAATCATGCCAGCTGCTGGTGTGTAGAGGAAAATGTGCCTCTGTTAACTTACAAAAAGACAGAGAAATCACACATAATATTGAGTTCAGCCTCATTGCCAAAGACTACACAACCTGAAAACCAGGGGGGGCATTTTTATACAAATTTCCAAAAAGCGCTTAAAAAAGCAGAGAAATTCAGATTTGGGGATTTTTTTTTTTTTTTTTTTCATCTTTCTCGTGATAGTCTTGAAGAGGCATGCGGTCATATGCCATGGTAAGTCTAACTGTTTTAAATGAATCCTGATATACAGAGGGCCCCCAAAAATACCCATAGGAATTTTTGAAAAGAATAAAATACCAACTTTCAATTAAAATGACAATTTGGGTATTTCTAAAGAGAGTTGTGTATCACCCTTGCATTCAATTTGTTTAATTTTCCAATTAATCTTTGTAGTATTTGTTTGTAGTATTTTTTTCATTCGATTGGTTTGTTATTTTATTTTTGTTCTTGTAATTGTATATTGTATTCACGGCCTCTCTGCAAAACAGCTTTTTTGGCTGATTGAGGGCATTTTATCCCGTGATTAAATAAAAATGGACAAAACAACCAAACCCTTGTGTTGCTGCAATAAGGTTCCGGCTGAAAGTGGACAGAAATGTACGGAGAAAAGAGTCATAGGTTCTGGCAGTTGAAAGACTTTATCCACCAGAAAACAAGGAATGAGAGCCCACTGCCAAGCAAGACAGGCTAAAGGAAAACCGCCTCTGAGAGAAAATTAAAACACAGAACTAGAACAAAAACACAAGGAGCAAGGCCTCCTCTGGTCACAGGGCCTGGTAAATCAAAGCACTCTTCCTAAAAGAGGCAGGCAGGACAATGAGACTGTAAAATACCCAAAGCGAAGAACCAGCACTGGGAGTGAGCCCATTTCCCTGCAATAGCAAAGGAGTGCAGATGGGGGTGGGGCCGCATTCCTTCCCCAATTTTCACTGCATTCTTCTCACGGACTACGACCCTGTGTTGCTGGCTTTGTGCTTCAAGACTGCGGACAGTGGCCAGGATTGCAGATGGAGCTGCAGCAGGATCGGTTTTTAGGACTGTGTACAGCAGCCACAGGAACAGGCAGAGATGTGGTAGTGACAGTAACCGCTTAGTAACCCCTAGTAGCATCACCAGACGTCTTAGCACAAAGCCCAGTAGATTGTCATCAGCACATGCTGATAAGAGTCTGGTACAGGACGTTCCATATGTTCACTTCCATATGAGCTGCCTTCGAAGACTCCTCAGCATCAGATGGCAAGACAAAATGCCAGACACAGAAGTTCTGAAGCGGGCCGGCATCCCATCAGTACACATCCTTCTTCAGAAAGTGCAAGTTCGATTGGCTGGCCACGTAGCTTGCATGGATGATAACTGCCTATCAAAGCAGCTACTGTATGGCGAGCTTGAACTTGGGAAGAGGTCCACTGGTGGCCAAAAGAAGCACTTCAAGGATTCCCTTAAGCGATCTTTGAAGGATTTTAGCATCAACGTCCTCTCCTGGGAGAGCTCTGCACAAGACTGTACCTCGTGGAGGACCTTGATTGCCAATGGTGCAAAGACAGGAGGGTTGCTGAAGCCGAGTGGAAGAGAAGAGACCGTAAAGTTCCTGCAGCTAATATTCCACCCACTGCATCTATGCATGTATGCCCCATATGTGCTCGGGACTGCAAGGCTCAGATTGGCCTGTCTAGTCATTTGCATGTTCATCAAAACAAATGAACATTTTTAGTAAATGTCAACAATGACAAAAGATGCTGAAGTACTAAAGTCATTTTTGATTTTGAAGCACGAACCTGGACAGGATGTTCCAGGCTAGAATCCAGGCACTTTCCTCGGGACCACAGCCTGCCCAGTCCACGAGGTATTGGACCTTCCGCTGCACTCGGGACAAGGCCAGAATCCAGCATATTGTCTAAACCGGTTGCTCATCTAAGATCAAAAGGGGAGGAGGATCTGAAACCTCTGAAAACAGCGGCTGGAGGAGGTCGCCTTCAAGAAGGACAAACAAGGGAGGCCACCAGGCTAACCTGGCATAGAACCGCTAATGGACTCACAAACCGAGGCGCCAGCTTGTGATTTTCCTCTCTGAGGGGAAGGTCTTTATCAGCCAGCCAGACCTTGTCCCCAGGTTGAAAAGGAATCTACGGCCTCCAATGGCAGTTAGCCTGATGGGTAATTGAGTTGCAGGCGCAGGGAAGGGTATCTCTGGCTCTTTTCCAAGTTCTGGTGCATTGACTTGCAAACTGGTACCTCCATCTCTGACTCCTGTCCCGGGAAAAGTTGGTACCCAAACTGGAACTCAAATTGGGACATCCCAAAAGTAGAATCATACAGCGTTGTAGGCATACTTAGCCCAGAGAAATTGCTTACTCCAACTTCAGGGATTGTCGGTGCTAGACAACACAAGGCAGGCTTCAAGTCCTGATTTACCCTCTCCATCAGTCCATTAAACTGCGAGTGGTAACCTGTAGAAAGACTGGCAATAGCCCCAATGATGGAAAGAAAGGCTGACCAGACTTAGGACACAAACTGAGGACCCTTGTTTGAGACAATATCCTGGGGAAGGCCATGCAGGTGGAAGACATGCTCCTATATTAACATACAGATGAACCCTCTGCAGCCCAGGTTTGGCTTACTGGACTGATCTTATTTCTTTCTCGATTCCCCTGGCTCCCGGGGCCAGGGTCAGATGTGCGGCAAGCATTTGCTCTGGCACTCGAGCCTCTTCAATCACATCAGACTGGTAGGAAAGGTCATCCACATTGGAATTCTTGGACCCCATTCTGTATGAAAGGGTGATCTGGAACCAGTCGAAAAATAGAGTCCACTGGGTCTGGTGGGAATATACACATTTGCCCTGCTGCATATATAAAAGATTTTTATGGTTTGTCAAAACTATAAATGGATGCTGAGCTCCCTCCAGCCAGTGTCACCACTGCTTCAATGCCTCCATCACTCCCACTAACTCTTGAATCCTCATGTCATAGTTGGCCACAGCTGGGGAGAGCCGGCAGCAGTGTAAGGTGCTGAGATGAATCTTGCCATCAGCTGCAGCCTGTTGAGAAATGATCACTCCTAGTCCCACAATGTGAGCATCCACCACTTCTATGAAAGATAGTGAAGGGTCTGTAAGTTCCAGGATGGTGCCATATTTAAGTCGTGCTTCAGCTCCCTGAAGGCTGAGACCCACACAAGGCACCCTCTGGTCCTCTTAGTCAGAGCTATTATAAGAGCAATCACAGAACTGAAGCTCAAATAAAGTGCCTGACAAAGATGGCAAACCCCATGAAATGCTGTACCTGCCACACAGTTAGTGACTAGACATTTCCTCATAGCCCACACCTTCTCTTTATACATCTGAATCTGGACCTAAGAAATCACAAACCCAAAGAAAGTGATGGTGGAACTTGCACTTTGTCTGGCTTAGCATACAGATGGTTTTGCAACAGTCTCTTCAGGACACAGCAGACGTGCAGACTGTGCTTCTCCATGGAGTGCAGGAAGATCAGGATGTCATTCAAATATATAAATCTAAGCTGATAAAGCATTTTACAAAAGAAATCATTGACTAGGCCCTGAAAGACTGCCAAGGTATTAGACAAATCAAAAGGCATCACCAAGTATTTGTGACACCCATGGGAGTGTCGAATGTCTTTCACCTGTCTCCCTCGTTGATGTGCACCAGCTTTTAGGCAGTGAATAGATCGATCTTCAAGAAGAGCGTGGCTCCCTTGAGCTGTTTGAGAGCTGTCACCAACAACGGGAGTGGGAACTGACTCGTCACAATGATGCTGTTAACAGATTTATGAACTGCCAAAACAGGGCCGAAGGGTCTAGGGTTTCTTTTCCACAAAAAATCCAGCTTCTGCAGGTGACAAAGATTTGCAGATGAAGCTGTTAGCCAGTGCCTCCCAGATTCACTGCTCCATAGCTATGGTCTCAGGCTCAGAAAGTGAATACAGCCAATCTCAGGGCGGGGGAGATAGTACCCAGCGATCAGGTTAATGGCTCAGTCACGAGATTGATGTCGGCCTGATCCCTGCTGAACATCTCCTGCAAGTCATGGTACTTCTGGGATTTCTGCAACCTGATCAATGGTTGAGTATGCCTCCTCTGAAGGTCAGTCCTACTTATGACAGGACAGCTGGGAAGGGGTGTCCACTTCTCCAACTCTCTGGACCATGCAAGTATTCTGATGAGTGAATGAGGGATAACCTAAGTCCAAAGGGAATCCAAGTGCTACAGTTAGGTAATGGGAATTCTGTTCTTTCTGGGCTCATTCCAGGGTAAACCAGAGTGGGATTTTCTGGTAGTTGATGCCACCACAGCCTAACGGGCATCCATCTAGGATGGTGACCTGAACTGACTCCTTGAGGTGGTAAAAGGTGTTTCTCCTCTGTTGCACTCAAGAATGGTCCAAGAGATTCCTAGCAGCTCAAGAGTCCACAAATTCCTGCAATTATTGAGCCTGGGACCTTGCCATGAGGGTGGTTGATGACAGGACTCGGGATAAAGGGGAGGATGGTAAAGAGGCTTAACTTATCAGAACCTTCCCCTCTTTCTTGTGGGCCTCACCTTTTCCTGGTCAAACTGTGCTGTGGCATATAAAGTGACTGAGCTCCCTGCAGCACTGGCACCAACCCTCTAGCATTTGCCGTTTTGCCGTAGGTGCTCCTGTTTGCGGAGTGAGAGTCCACTTGTGCTGGGACGATTCTGAATTGATTCTTTTTTAAGGCGTAGTACCACTACCTGCTGCCATGGGGTGAACATCCGAGCTTTCTCTTTTCTTTTATTAAACCCGATGCAGGTTAAACAAAAGCGCTAAACATCAAAGGGCATGTGAAATGCTTCCGGAAAAAAAACTTGAGTCTGACATCAGTATTTTTCAGCAACGTGCTGCACGGAGCCAAATAAAGGACTACAGAATTGTCTCCTATTAACCAATTAGGCTACTTTAAGAAAAGTGACCTGTTCCAGTTTACTTTGCTTGATTAGCAATCAAATGGTTGATGCGTTTACTCCTTAAGTTGAATGAGTAGAGCTGTTTATTAAGACAGCATGTTTGATTGCTGCATTTTGAAATTTAAATGGCCATAGAACAGCACAGCATGAACACGATTTCCATTGCGTCGCATTTCGTGCGACTGTGATCATTTATATCTCACATTCAGGTTTCATCCGCTTTTCAGAATGTTTTCCACTTTGTGTATTTTTTTGACAAATTTTTAACAAATCTGTTTTAAATTCATCTTTAAAATTTTTTTAATTATTTAAATTATTGACATTCTTTCACTCTAACACCGTAGCCCAGTTAGGTTTGTCTGCTTTTCACCATCACATCTTAATCGTTATAGGCTACTGAAAATTGCTTGATTGTTATTTAGGACAAGTACACGGGAGCAGATTTAGGGAAGGGCGGAGCGCCTGCAATTAGCGAAATCTAAACTCAGGCTTCTTCCCGACGGCATTTTAAATCGTGCCGCTTCAGGTGTGTCTGTTTCAAGAAATTACACGCGACCCCATGACGGCAAGTGGTCTTATAACACTTTTAAAAAACATCCTCGTTCAAGATCACCAGATCCCAACTCTGCATTTCATCTCTCATTGTAGTATCTTAGGAGATCCATAATGATAAAATAAAAATAGAGATTTGTTTTCAGATCGCCCCTGGATTTCAAGCGTCTAAAAATACACAAAGTGGAAAACATTCTGAAAAGTGGATGAAACCTAAATGTGAGATATAAATTATCACAGTCGCACGAAATGCCGAGGAAATGGCAATGGTGTTCATGCTGTGCTGTTCTATGGCCATTTAAATTTCGAAATGCATCTATATATATTCAATATATACTATATTGAAAATAGTACAGCAAAACATGATTTCCTACATAAATGTAATCTCTTATTGAAAGTACACAGTTTGATGACTGTAACAGATTGCAAAAAAGTTGGCACTGTTAACTGCTTTCCACTGTGCAACATCACCATGTCTTGTAATCAGACTCATTAAGCATTTAGACACCAATGACACACCAGTTGGTCGAGTCTAGCAAGTAGAATTGTCCCCATTCCTCCATTGTTTAAGTCTTTGGCTGTGCAATAGTTCTGGCCTTCCTTGCTGTATAATTTCACTCCATAATGCACCATACATTCTGAATCTGAGACAGATCATGACTGTTGGCAGGGCAATCTAGCACCCACACTCTGCTTACGTAACCATGCACTTGGAATCCCGAAAGAATGCAGTTTGGCATTGTTTCACTGGAAAAAACATCAGGTCACCCCTGGAACGGATGATGTCCAGATGGCAGCATACCTTTCATACATACCATGCATATCTTTCTTCCAACTGTGTATAAAAGTATTCATCCCCTTTCTGATTTCTAGGAAAACAATGTCCATTATTTGACAATCTGAAAGAATGACTCGTCAATCCACTGCAATTCATTCAAGTTCTTCGTCTGTAAATTTCACATATACTTGAGCCCAGAGAAGTTGGCAGTGCTTCTGGATAGGGTTGATATATGGCTTCTTGGCTTTGACACATCTTTTGAAGTCATCTGACGGTTCAAAGGTCACAAGTATCCAATTTTAGGATACTTTAGGATTTTAGGCCTTTTACGCATGAAAATGGCTCCGGTTTCTTCGCATTCTCAGAATTCTTTCACTACATGATGGACTGTTAACAAAGAGATCCCTAAATTCAGTGCATGTTCAGAATTTTTACTATTCACTCAACCAGCTTTTCCCAATGTGGCAAACCTCAAACCATCTTGCTAGCCAACAACTATGCCTTCTGTGACTGCCTATTTTACGTATATCCAAAGGTAGTTGTATCAACTCCTTAGCTGCAGCATGTACAAACTTTTTAAATTACTCCTTACAGCTTTTATTTGAAATTACCATAATGCTCTGACTTTTTAAGTGTTTTGATTGAATATTATTCAATTAAGTGAATTAAAACGTTAAATTGCGTGGCAGTGTTGCAGGGAAAGGATTCAGGTATGTACATGAGATAAAACATCAGACTGAGGCACTAAAAATGAGCCATTATTAATGAATAACAATACTAACTGCTTGATGTTTATATGGAGCATACATTGGAGGAAACCACAATTCATCAACCAACTATTAGCCATTCCCATAGCCGGTATTCAAATGAGCTCACCAACCACAATAATATGTACAAGCAGCATTTTCTGTCCGAAATGACAGCTTAGTAATGCAAACCATCATATTCCCCTTGCTTCATGATCCCCTAAATATAAAAATACCAATCCCATGTTGTTTTATAACATGGTTGATAAATCATGACCTAAGCCCATTATTCTATCAACTTGTTAGCAACGTTTTTTTTCCCCAGCTAGCTAGCTTTTTGATCTGAAAAACCTATGACAGGTCTGCCTTAGCCAAGTAGGCTACTAGCTATTCCAATTCCAATTAACTTGAACAAGTGCACGCGGGTTCGAGCCCCGGCGTACCCTCCGGCAGGGGTCGGCAGCTTTTTCAGAGCAGCGCACAATTGGCCATCGCGCTACAGGGTTCTAAATTGGGAAGGGACTGTCGGATTTGGGACACATAATCAGCTTTGTTCGTTGCTCCAGCGCCTCCTGTTGGCCAGACGGGCGCTCGTCAGGAAGACTCTGGGTTTGTTCATGTCCGGGTATCCTCCGCCCTCGTTCTGAACTTACGAGGATTCGACCAATGAGTGTATAAGAATCACTGGTTGACAGGCACGTGCTTCGGAGGAGAGCCGTGAACTGTCCTCACTATCTTGAGTCGGCAGCAAGGGGTCGCATACGAGCAAGCTTTGTACATAGTTCACCAATTGGGCATTCTAGATTCGGGTGGGATTGGAGATGCCAAATTAAAAAAAATAAAAAAATAAAAAAACTTGAACTAGTGCATGCCCGTTCAAGACATGTCTGCTTGGCTTCTGATATTGCTGCTTGCATCTTTCCCAAGATTTCCAGAGAAATAGGCATTTATATTCGATCTACGCAATCTAGTGTTGATACCAATAGGTGATACCGTAAATGAAAGCCCCTTACTTGCATAATGAGGCTGAAATGCTAAAAGAAGTAATAATAAAAAAAAAGGTACAAATAGAAATTTGTTTCGGAAAATAAATAATACGGAAATAAATACTTGAATAAATCCATTGAAAAAATTAATAAAGGAATAAACAAAATGAAAAAATGAAATGGGAAACAAATACATTGGAAATTGAATGCGAAGGTAAATAAGTACAGACACCAATTAAAACAGAAATATTAATTTTGCAGCATTTTATTTTGTAATTAATGCGCACATTTATTTTTAGTAGTATTTCTGGGGCACTTAATGGCATATTTAATGCTAAACTACCCTCAAACTACTTTAGTGAAAGAATTTAGGTGCAGATATGAAATACTAGTGAGTTTGGTTGCAAGTAATTCTTATGGACTTTTAATTTAGTCGGGGCTTTATCACCCTTAAAACTGAAGATAGAGAGCAGTTGCATTTGGTTAACCAAATGTGTTTTGCTTGTCTGCAAAGTGCTTTATTCTCTAAATGCAAACTACAGTGAGTCCTATGGAATCTGTTATTTCGGTGTTTCATAAATGCAAACTGACAGCCAGAGTGCATTCCTTACTTTGCACTACTGACAAAAAGATCAATAGCTCTTTGCACCCAAACCATATTTCTGCTTTGAACATCACTGATTCTTTTCCTTCCTTTTGACAGGAACACACAACTCCCCCACCCCGCTCACGCACACACACACACATGCACACACACATGCGCAAATGCTTGCGCAAGCACACACGCACACGCACGCTTGCCTTTGAAGAGAGGACATAATTTCACTGAAACCAAAGACAAAAGACCACGTTTTGCTTGCCTCTATCCATAGCACTACCAGGTCTCTGCCATCATCCTTCAGGTCTGGTACAGTAGCCTTTCTCTATTATGATCTAAACGGGCGCATGAGGCCAAAGTCTGAGAGTGGGAAAGCCTGAAATGGAAAACTCTTCCACCTTGGAAGGAACAAGCCTGCATGCCCACTTGAATCAGCTAGATGCGCACCGCTACGTGTCTCAAAAGACATGAAGCTTTTATAACCATGAATATTTTTTTGTTCCCAAGTTTTCCGAGGTCAACAGCATGACCAGTCCCACCTGACCGTTTTAGTTTTCATTCATGCCATACCATTGGCTTCTAAAAACTTATGTTTTTGTCAGTGTTGACCTATAAATATTATTATTACTATTTTTTTTAAGCCAATACCGTTCTAAACCGTATGAATTATAGCTTTGTGGAAGCTATTTCAGTTGCCCAGAAATATTGAATCAAAGAGTTATGCCTTCTTGAGTGCATGTGTTCCAGCATGTTCTCTCCTCCCTCTTGGCTTTTGGGATGGACACATTACACTTCCTACATAAGAGTTCCAGTTCAGTTCCACCACAGAAACTCATTCAGGAAGGGCCAAAACTCCATGACGGATTTAAAAATCATTTTGTTGGATGTTTTTGTATTGAGAGGGTGGAGTATTGCATGTAATAAAAATTCCTAAAAAAAGCAAAACAAGTCTTTTCCTTTTTTAAATGCTGATGGTGCCTGCTCTAAAAGGGATTCCTGACTGCTTTCAGCGGAAGTGCACATGAGAGTGTGGATTTTGGGAGGCAGAAGCCGTTAAACATGGATCGAGGGGCAATAACTTGATACCTACACAAGGACTGTTTCCCCGTGCCAATTGTTGACATTTGAACTTCCTGAAAACTAATGAAATGAAAATATGTGCGAAGCTCGGGACTGGATGAGGGAATTTTACTCACATAACAGTCTTTCAGACATTTTTCATTTAATTCTGTTATGTTTCAATTAATGGCATGGCTTTAGCTAGTCTGTGAAGAGGTTACACAAACATTACGCACGCTCTAAGTACACACTTAGTGTATGGCTTAGGACGTTGGCTACACATTTACGGCTCCAGATAATTAACTCATTCCTCATGTCAACTAGTATGGAGTAAGAATATCGACCCAAAACATCAGCACGACCACCCCAGATATGAATGCATCTAGTATCCGGGCTTGCAGTTAAGTACAGATTAACACAGTATTATGCCATATTTATATCAGGAACTACTTTCACCTGGAAGTTCTTTCCCAACAAACCAACAGTAAGAGTCTAATCACCCGCGTTGTTTTCTGAATGCGGAATGAGACAGGTTGTCACCATTTTTGACACATAAGCAGACATTCAGCAGACCATTGATCATGCACTCAGCTGTGAACACAATTGACACAGACAAGCAGATTTTCATTTGCTGGAGTGCATTATGGGAGCTTGTGACCTTGGGGACCAGAGAAGAAGGAAAAGAGAACCATTTCGTCCCTGAGAGTCTCTCAGCGAAACCACGGCGCTAACCAGGTAGGTTTCTCGAAACAGGATAATATCATACGCTGTGAAGGCAAGTGGGCTTCAGTGCTCAGAAACAAAGGATGACAAATAGTCGAGACAAACATAAAATGCAACCGGAAATTATGAATGAATTAGATCTGGTTCGTAGAGATCACAGCATGGCACCATGCATCCGCACAAAGCACAGTCACTGTGTAATCATGCTTGGGTATTCGCAGGAATTACGTTTCACACACAAGTGATATTAAATACGATCCCATGCCAAACCGATTTATTGTTTTCTTTGGACTCCTGATACAAACCTCACTGATTTATTCCAAATTTGAAGATAAGAAGGACCATTTGTTTACTTAAGCCACTCAACTAATGCTTTTGTAGCCCACCAGGAGAATACCTACGTTTCTTTTAAAAGACTTGCGACCTGAAATGTGCAAACACTCCAAATGGCGGCCAGGACAATTTTACTTGGTGAAAATGACACAGTGAGGGATTCCTGAAGTGGTCATCTATTACTCTCTTTATTTTTGTGACTGAAAGTAATTTATAAGTATAAAAAAATAGAATATTGCAACAGGCTGGTCCCTCCCAGAATGGCTAAGAGAGGAAACACACAATTATGTTCTTAGACCATGCTTTTGGGTCTAAAATGCATCCATCTTTAGATGCAATCATGCAAGATCTCCCCAATGAGTTCCTTGTGATGTCACTTTGCCATGTGGTGCAATTTTTATCAGAAAGGTAATCAAAATGATCATGTTTTCATTGTAGCCAGTTTTTTTTCCCTGTCACAGTGCTTATTTCCACATGGGCTACAGCTCGTCTTCATGTGTTGAAATGAATTTTATCACTAAAGAATCATTTGGTTTCTGTTTTTTTTTTTTTTTTTACTGAGGAAGGTTTGTACCAATGTGAAAGTTGGCAGCAGTTTGACGTCTCTCCGACCACAAAAATATGAATTACTTTATTTTCACTTTTCCGTGGAAAAATTACTCAATCGAATCTCTCTGGTGTACGAGATAAAGGTCAGTGGGAAGAATTGGTGAGAGGTTACTCTCTGGAGTTGGAGCACCAAATGTACCTTTTACTCTCAGACTTGGAAGATGAGGACAGAGGTGAATAATTATTGGATAAAAGGTTTATAAAACCCAGTTTTTCTGAATGTCCTAATGTCTCTCCAGCCACAAAGACTAACGCACTTTTCCTCTAGATGAATATACAGGATATAGTTATAAACCAGGGGGTGTTCTCCCACTAAATTAGATGACACCAATGAAAGTGTTATGTAAATGAGGTTTTGCAAAGCGATTTGTGGCATCTTACATGAAACAGATTGCACGTGACTTGCTGAAACCAAGTTTAAATAGAAGTGAAAATACTATAAAATACTATCAATAATCTATCATGATTATATTGTGTTTAACTGTACCATCAATTTGCAGGCAGGCTACATGTGGAATTCATAATAAGGTAACTTAACCATGGAGTCTTTGTGCCATTTCTCAGAGCCAACTTCACCTGATTGCAGGTTTATATGAGGGTATGGTTGAAAAATATTCAGAATGACATGTCAGTTGTGACATGAGACTCATATTTACTGCATTTTATTTGTTCTATCCACCCAGTTTGGAATCGCAATTTTTGGAGTGCGGAAAGTGTATTACATTTTCGTTTATTGACAGACTGTAGAATTCTGATATCACAGGCCTTCCAAAGTAGCTATTTTTGCCATGATTGTTCTCCCCAGACTGTGAAATTCAAAAGGCTGTTTCATTAGAATTGCCATGTGCTCCAATCTATTCTGTGAATTTAATATTTGGTTTATGTGCGCCAAAGGATAAGGGTGCTATAGAATGATTTGTTTGAAATATTCCTGTGCTTTTTAGTAGCGCATTCCGGATGCCTTGGGAACTGGGAATAGTTTTGTGTGTGAGCAGGAAGTTTTTGGAATGTATTGCAGGCATCAAATTCAAAATGAGCGAATATTTCCAAAAAAACAGTGAAGTTTGTCAGTTTGAACATTGAGTATCTTGTCTTTGTAGTGTATTCAATTTAATATAGGTCAAAAAGAATTTGCAAATCATTGTATTCTGTTTTTGTTTACATTTTACACAACATCCCAACTTCATTGCAATTGGGGTTTGTAAGCTGTGAGGAACACAGTTTGCAGAACTAAATATTTTGTTAATAATATAGAGGTCATTCAGTGTTACGCTTTTGGGACTTCAGATAACACCGCCTTTCTGTTATTTTTCCCAGGTCCAGCTCTTTGTGGGAACTGGGAAGTTTGTAGTGAGAACTTCCCGGTTCTTAGGATGTCTCAAAGACGACATAATTACGCACCTTCATCAGGAAATCCGGCTGCTGAATTCAAGGAAGTCGCATTGTAGTCAGCATACTGTAACTTGCAGACATTGAGTGTGGAGGTCTAACCCAGAACCCTCAGCCAGTAAAGGTCGAGGAGGCTCGCATCAGTCCAGTATGTGATGGAGACTCCTGGGCTGGAAGATTATAGAAGATCAGGGCTGCGATGCAGAGGCAGAAGAGCACTGGGGTGACTGTACAGGGTTGCTTAGCTCTGGTCTGAATAGGAAAGCAGGGTGTACCTCATCACTAGACAGGATGAAACCCTTCATGGTATCATGGGACATCTGGAGATGTTCCACAAACTCAGGAGGGAGGGAAGCAACTAAACTGGTTCAGGATGTGCCAGAGGATTCCTTGGGACAGAATTGAATGCCTTTCCCTCGTTGAAAAAAGTCAAAGTGGTGGTCTTCTCTTCTTCTGTTCCCTCCATGACTACAGTAGTTGACATGCACAGAAGACCATATCAGCTGTCCTACACCCAGGACTCTAGGAGGACATCTTCAGCTCTTCAGCAAGGATGGTGAGTCAGTCTGCCAGGACTCGAGAGATTACTTTTCCAACTGTTGTAAGGAGTAAAATTCTGTTGCCACAAATTGCACAATCTCATTTCTTAAAGATGGTTACAATCATTGCTTTTTTTTTTGGATCATTTTGAACGGAATGCTCCTTCCAGCAGTAAAGCTCAAACATGACAGCACGAGTCAGAAAGTGGCCACCATTTGATTAATGGAAGCTGACTAGCTCAACAGGTATGTTATCGAGACCTGCAGCTCAAAATCAGCCGTGAGATGAGCAGCGCTGTTTCTTAATAGACGTGCTCAGTCGTTGTGAGCATTTCCACAAAGTCCTGTGTCATCACGGGTCATTATGAGGATGACCATTGATACATGACAATTGCCTTATAGACAAAGGGCTAGATGCTAATGGCAGAATCCTGCCCTTTTGATAGGACCTGTGCCTGGAAAACTTTGGATTTATACAGGGCATTTAAAAAAAAAAAGTCCCACTTAGAATGTTAATTTTAGGGAAATTTTTCAATCATTTTTTGAAAATCCTTTTACATACATAGGCTGATAGACAATGGTTCAGTGCCTTTTTGTGCAATTGCACACACTCAATATGTTACGCATGAGTGAGCAAAGGCTAATTACGTGAATTGCGATACATCCGTTTTGCGCGAAAAAGTGCTGGGATGAAAACAGGATCTGAGACCACATGAAGCAACGTTACACCCTCTATACTGACAATAGACTCAGCGTTCTCTGGAACCTGCACATGTGGGTCTGCACCATTGCAGCCAGAGTCATGAGCTCCAATGAAGAAAAAGGACAAATTGAGGGACGGTAGAAAAAACTGAGAGAGGGATTAACGTGGTATTGGTTCCCAACTTCCTGCCCCACCTCCTTTGGCTCCAGGGTTCAAGATCCACTGCGAAGGACAGCTCTGACAGTGGGGGATCCTGGGACTGCAGCATGCACTGATGGGCGTGGCATGGCTGTGAGCATCGTGCCCACTTGCTAGGATCCATCCCTGGACTATATGCAATGCATATACTGCTGGACTACAGACCGATGTGGTGTCAGCCGTCCGTGGCTTTCGCCCACTTCATACCAACTAGTCTATGATGAAAAGCCTCGTTGATACGGTGAGCATATGCCACTATAGAGTTTGTCAACCACCAATAGAATCAGCTAATGATTTTGATTCAAGGCCTTTCGCCGATGGAGAGAAGGTGCTTCTGCAAGAATCTACTTGAAATTATTGTCTCAGATGATTGACTCATTGATGGTAATCTCAGCTGCCTGGTAATCACCTATTCTGTATTCTATCATGCAACACAAACGTGCATTCCTTGAACCAAAAATTATTGACCAGGCAGAATTAAATAAAATCCACAAAATGGATGACTTTTCAGTCTCACCTCCTGCCAAAAAAATTGTGTAGTGAGCACACAGGTATTTAGTGAAAACCTTAATTATATTTCACATATGCTTAAGAATACATTAGTTTATTTCTGGTAGACTTCAATATGGTTACTTTCAGTCAATGAGCCATGCATAGAAAACATTAAAAAATAATATTGCTCAATAACTGTCAAACAAGCCTACAACACACTGTCTCTGCAATGACAGTGACTCCTGACCCTAATAAAAGTACTGTAATTTGTTCCAAGACACATCCGCATGCAGCAATAAATATAAATTCTATGCAGACATTACACTAATAGCACATGGAGCGAAATTTATAATGAAACTAAACCTTCAGTTATGTCACTGGGGGTGGTCCAAGGCCTCTGGATTTAGGTCAAGCTTAAACAGTAAGATGGAGAGACAGAGATAAACACCTATAGGATTCACAGATAAACACAAATGCTGAAACTCAATATCTAACTTTAATAATTCAGTGCAGTGTTTGCAGGGCTACAATGTGTTTTTAGTCTTGAGAGGTTATGAGTCATATGTTGCTATTGTTTTTCCTCATCGAGGCACTTTTGGCAGCAAAGCACCAGATTAAAGTACCTCTTGTGCACCAGATCACGATTACCAATTGTTTCTATATTGGATAGAAGAGATTTGGACAGCCGCCCTGTCACAGTATTTATAGGGTGGCCTTCGCTAAACAAGTACAAAATGTTTTCATGCTTAGTTTGAATTAGGCAACAAATGTGACTTAAGAATTTTTCGAGCCAGGGTTTTTAAATGAAAACGGATCAAAATCGATTAGCAAATTATTGTTTTTTAGTGCATTTTAATATTGTGCCTGTTTTGAGAACTGATATTTGTTACTTGATTCTGCAGTTTCCATGATATGATGGGCTAAAATATTATCAACTGCGTTTTATGGACAAAGTACTTGCAATGCAGCATCGTAAGTATAATGCGAACAGTGGACTTTCATTTCTCATGCCATGCATTGCTAGTTCTGATAGACTGAAGAGAATGAATACCCTCATGTGCCTATAAGCAGCATATATTATAAAATAAAAACAGCTGACAGCTTGTTAAAATGTTGAGATGCCAGTTTTACTTGGAAAAAGCTCCAGCTCATACAGTTTCGGGACTGCATTTGAAAAGCACTGGAATGCCTATATTATGTGCCGAGAATTAGGATTTTTTTTACATATGATAAAAGCTGTCAAGAAAAAAAATACATAAATGGAGCACTATGGATGAATTGTATTTGCATGGAATAAAATATTCTCGTGTATTTGAAAGAAGAAAAAAAAATCTGGAAAAATTTGTTTCAGTTCTGTCCAGATTAACCATGGTAATTGCAGTCCCTTTTTTAACATATTGAGCCTGGCGTTGCAGGCGGTAGCAATAAATTATTTGCAGTTAGCTGCACCGCTGGTCATTTGCAGTCCTATCACAGCAGTTCCCCCATTCAGAGGAGATAAATGTGATTTAAATTAATAGCTAGTCCTAAATAACTCCTCAGCTGGTAAACGATGCATTTATCAGTCAGAGACAGCCCATGTCCTTTGATTCATGGGCCTCTAACGACATGAAGGGTGCCTACAAAAATTGTTATTACTTTTTAATAAAGTGTACCAGTCAGTCTTCAGTCATTTATCAGCGGCGGTGGCATTCTGACAAAGAGCAATACATTTGCGGTCGAGGAATTGAAACATAAAAAAAGCTTGAATTTCAATAAAAATGTCCAGAGTAGAAAAGCTACATTTTTGTAAATGAGCTCAGTGTAAAACAAGGAAGTAACATGAAATAATGATATAAACAGGGATTCAAATGGTTAAGTCTATAAATAGTGAACCTTAGCCACAACAATAATACAGATGAACTGATGATAATAATATGATAATAATTCTTAATGAAATGGTCCAACTGGTAAAACTTGCAGATCTCTTATCCTGGAAATATACCACTAGCTTCCGTAATAAATAAAATGACAAGTTAATATCAATAACTTGGTAAAAAGTTAATACCAGCTGTGATATTGCATGGTGGGCGGTGGGTGATCATGAGGTGATCAGACAAAGCAATAAAAAAATAAGTGTTTGGCTTGTCACCTTTTATTTAATCTAAATAAGTTTCCATCATAAATTATTCATAAAACTAGACAGAAAAAGCCAAGCTGACCATCTAAAACAAAATCCTTCAAAGCAACCCAGGCGTAGTTTTAACTAGAAACCCAAAAACCAAAAAAAAAAAAAAGGAGAAAAGTCCTTTCTTCAGGCCTTTGAACCAGGCCTCTTTTGGGAGGGCAACAGGTCATGGCTAAGAGCCGAAGTGATATCAATGAAACGGAAGCACCATGGTGAGAATTATTGCTTTTGGAAACTGCAGGTTGCAAGTGTAGGTAGCTCATATGTCAGCGCCTGAAACCTAAACACTTGCAGTGTAATATTTGATGTAGTTTTGTATTCTTGTTGTTGTACTATTTCATTGTAAAGGAATAAGGTATAATTAATACTAAAGAGAATTATCAGAGCTTCAGCAATAGCATCCAATAAACCTTGGAAACTAGCTGTAGCCGGTTGGGACAAACAGCTCAGCTCATGGCTACACACTCAGTAAGCAGCCTGAACACGACCCATAATGAAGAAGTTCCTTTTAACCCATTGGGTTCATATAGGAACTGGGTAAAATCAGCCGAAGAAAATCAGTGGCCTGAGGAATTTACTGCAGTATATTACAGAAATACCTGTGGGGTGTTGCTGCAGTGCCACTTTAAATACTTCGAAAGCATAAAAGCAGAGGTAATGCTATTTGTACAACCAAGCACTATGGCAGTTATACGTGTTAGTCTGGCTACATTTGTGCATCGTTTTAGATATGGAGCATTAATAAAACCGCAACAATCAAAGAGTAAACATAAAATGAATGATTAAATATTTAGTTTTTTATGCTCTTTTCTTCTAAATTTGCCTTTTTATGATGGTTTTATGATTGTTCTTTTACTATCGCTGCGGTAACTCTGTCTACCCTGCCTGCATTAGGCGCATTTAAATTCTCTAAAAAGCAAGGAATATTGCCAGAGAATGGACATCATCTAGAAATAGTTTGGCTGGTAGTCTAGACAAGGAGCATCCAAATTGTCTACTTGATGTAGGAAGGGAGAAAATGAGCTCCTTTTCCTTCCAGGAAGGAAACACAGGACTAACCATAGATGAAAGGAAAGATCTAATATGGACCACAATCATTTGTACTTGTAGCGACTGGAAAGTCATTTGAGTCGAAAAGTTTTCCAATAAATAATGAAGGCTATCTTCGCTGTCGAGCATGTGGCATATTGAAGGAAAGGACAACTGATTTTTATCAAACATGCCCAAGGTACATTCCAAATCTCCCTGCAACCGTTCCTTGAGCCACGTGATGTTTTTGAGCGAGGTGAAGGAAAAGTGGAAATGAAAGGAGAAAGCCTGCCTATTTAAGAGAAATCGGACACATTAGGGTTTGCAAGTATTAAGGCCAATCCTCCCGATGCTGTGATAGGCACACCTTCAACACCGAAAAGCACAAGCCCTCATAACGGCTCTTCACTGAGAAGGATGGAGACCCTGGAGTCACTGTCAGAGATTGAAGCATCAATCCATGAGGAACAGGAGGTGACTGTTCCCCCAGATGAGCTTTGCGTGGTGTCTGTCAACCAGGCGTTCAAAGATGCATGTCTGACTTTGGGTGTTGCAGCTGACAATTGCTGGATCTAAAACCACTTGAGCACTTTCTTTTTTTTTTTTTTAATTTTTGTGATACATAATGCCTCATTAAAGTTTTTTTTTGCATATATCTCAGCATATGAAGTGGTCTATGTGGCAATTTCTGCCCATTTTTGGATGTGCGAGTACTTCCCCTGCCAGTTTTGGATCTAAAACCAGCAATAGATGCTAAATACAGGCAAATAAATGGTTCATTTGACTCAGTTCTCAGGCTTTCAAATTTTCGGTTGCTTTGGAGTGTGCATCGGTTGAAGAGAACTGGTTACCGTCCTGGTAATGTTCAACTGAAGATTTCCTCTCTTCCCTCTGTGCTCTAGGTAGTGTATATTCAGGATGTTCCATGTGCACTTTTTCCATGGTCACCTCATGTACTTATAAAGGCAAAAGTGCAATATATTTTGTGGTCCTTTCCAGGTCATATTTGGTAAAACCACTTTCTTTGCAACGTCAAACACATTTGGTCAATCGATCATTATATTCATGGAACATGAACAAGTGTTCAGTATTTACATCATGTTACAACTTAATTCATAAAATGCGATGCACTGCACATTGCGTTTTCCAAACATTCCCAGTTCTGGGATTACAGAACAACCAGAATCAGCAGTAGCGCAATTGTGACAACTTTTCCTGGCTGCAGTGCAATCTGATCTGGGCCACTTTGTTTCAGCCTCTGCGATGTCAGAAAACTAACTAAAAATAGCTTTGTTTTATTACCAGTCAGATGTATGTGAATCCAGCATTTCTTGTCTTTGATATAAGCTATGTACAGTTGTACAAGTGGTCTATATTTTGTAACAGTTTTATACTGCAGTACCCAAAGGAAACCCACGGAAGCACAGGGAGAAAACGTCAGAGAGAGACCCCAGGCCACTTTCGAATCCACAATCGTCTTGCTGTAGTTGCCTATATAAGACAGATTAAGCGCTTGGTATTCAAAGAAAATACAACATTACATGAAGTGGGGGCATGTTCTAGCGAAGAGTTGCATCATAACTCATACTGTGTATGTTGTACTGCTCTATGACTCAGTGTCCACTTGGGTCAAAAAAAAAAAAATTAAATCATTTAACGCAAGACATTTAAGTAAATATCATATATTTGAAGCTTGTGGGGTCCTCACATCTACAATACTAGGGATTACAAAATCTCCAAACCTTACCATGGGTGGTGCTGGAATATTTCGTCATGTGCACTTCCAGTTTCAGAGTGTGAAACTAGTTTTCCTTTGCCTTTCATGCTACAGCCATCACAAGAGAGTTACTATTTTGGAACTGTTCATGTACTGTATTTATTTTTTATTTTTTTTTAAATGGAGGCATAAACCAGAATATTTTGAACATGCACAATCGCTTACGTTCACGCAAAGCAAATACTGTGGCCGTATATTATACAGCGACCTAGTGTTGCTTTGTTTTCGAAGAGTATTGGTCACTGTACTTACTGGCAATGCACAATCCTAAATGGAGAGCTAACCTATAACCTCCAGTGCATCAGCCAATCACATCCAAGGATTTGGTGAGAACAGCATTGAAAATTTAACTGCGATCTCTCAAATTTTCATTAGCATGTTACCAGCAAGGTCCAACAAAACACCTTTATCAATTACTTGTGACTATTTTTCATATGCGAATCACACATGAGAAACATATTGCTATAATGCATGATTGAAAACCAACACTAGATTCTCTCTCAATGCAGCTGTACAAAGTTCCCAAGCTTAGTTGTGTTGTGATAGGTGGCGCCCCTGTCTTACCTTATTGTCTTTGCAGAGATACTGGTGGCAGTACATAATTGTCTCAATTCTTGATGAATTATGTAATCTGTAAAATGCAAATGAAATGTAATGGCCGGTAGAATACGGAGGCCAAGTGCAATGACCAGAGAGAAAGAGAGTAGCTCGGACACAGTAAAAACACAGAGAATAATGCAGACCAAACAAAAGTACTCATGCTTCCAAAGGACGTATAATAGACCGAACTAGAAAAACAAAAACTGGACCTAACTTAAACAAAGAGCAGACACGACGTGGGCACAGCAAAATACAAGACTTGGGAATCATACAAAGGAAATACTCGGAAGGCACAAGGAGCTGAGATTTCACCATGCAGAGCAGAGTCTAACAAAGTTCCGTCTGATGTCTCTTCTCACTTTGCCCACAGATATAGCCACAAGAGGAGGCGGGGACTCAAAAAGCAATCTCTAAAGGAATCAGAGACCCATGGAATTTATAAACAAATTAACGAGGACTGGGTTAACAATAATGACTCGAGACAAGATGCTGAGACCATCAATCAAACTAGACAGTTTAGATTATTAAGGTAATCTAAAAGTGACGAGTAAAAAGCACCACTAGAGAAGCAAAGGAAAGCACAGCTTTAAAACGCGGTTAATCAGGGAAAGCTTAGGCAGGAATACAAAAGCTAGAAGCACTCGCACTCGCTAATGAGTTAATTAAGGTTAATACTATGTGACAAAATATTTATAATCACCCTGAAAGAAGTGATGGTTAGTACGGGTTAGTAATTATCCTATCAGCGAACGCATTCACTCAGAGTTTAGCGAGACCCAGAATTAAATACAGGTGGAAACAATGAATGAAATACCGCAGCCGAAACCGAAAGAGGAAATGTGATTGGAGAACGAGGCGCAGGCAACTGAAGGCTGTGACACGACATCACTGGGGATTGGCAGAGAGGGAATCGATCATCAGATGGCAGAATGAAAGCTGTAAAATAAAATGAAAGTAAAGCACAAGCAAAAATAAGCACAAAGACAAACATAAGGCAGAATCAAAACACAAAACCTGACCACAGATATCTTCGGCTATGGCGCTTAGCTACAAACAGGCACTCTAGCAAAGAGGCGTGTCGAACATCCGGCTTATGTTGAGTCCGGAGAAGCACCGCCCCAGTTCAATCAGCCAGCTGGGTAAAGAATCCGATTGAACAGGAATTCGATATCGTCCCGGGACGAGAGCTACAAAGAAAAGTCCAAAACTCACACACAAACATCCAGAACCATGACATAAAAACAGAACCAAGCAATTAGTACATTTCCTTTTCCTAAAATCAGCAAAAAAAACACAAAGGGATATTAAAGTACTTCAGGTTTTGTTGTGTCCCCTGCATTGATTTTTGTAAATAGCTAATTCTGAATTTGATACCTGCAACACATTCCAAAACAATTCGGGCAGGGGAATGCAAGGACTAAAGAAGTTGTGGAATGCTGTGAAAATACACCCCCAGGTCAGAACATTTTCATGTGCCTAAGTGGGGACTGAAAGGGCTGGAAAAGTCATTTAATCTTCAGAAAAACACCTGTTTGGAACATTTCACAAGAATTGAGGAAGTACAACATGTTTGGGAGTTTAAACTCGACTGTGGTTGGATGTTAAGACAGGACAATAATCCAAAGCTGACAGTATAAAAAGCACAACAATGTTTCCAGCAACTACTACATCAAGGTTCTTCCACGATCATTGCAATATCCTGACCTAAAGCCAATAGAAAACCTTCAAGATGAGCTAAAGAGGAGAGTATGTGAACATGCACCTTGGAATCTGAAGTATCTGGAGAGATTCTGCATGGTAAAACAATGTCAGGTCCCTTGCTGTGTCTTCAGCAATCTCAGGACACACTATAGCTGACTCTTAGCTTTTATCTTGGCAAATGGAGACTACAAAAAGAAAATATCATACTTACATATTTTTCATTCTTAATGCACACACAGTAACCACGGCATACCAAAATATAACACAGGGAACTACTTTTTCATATTTTGGGTCAATTTAGAAAAATTAATGAAAATTCACGCTGAAACACCGTCATTAAGAGAGTCTTTGCTTCTCAAATGTCAAAAAGGGTCAAATCTGACCCTTGGTAAATGTAAGGGTTAGATCCAGTAATTGTGGCAATTGTTCTTGAGAAAAAAAAAGTTTCATGGTAGTTTTTTTCTTAAAATAGAGTTCTGAACACAGGTTAGTCAACCAAACTACGCCTTAACAAGTCACTCCATTTATCCATGTTCTAACCAGCCAGGCTATTTATACCGCCTTCATCGTGCAATCCTCGTCTGACTCGTTTAACGTCCCTCCCCCCCATTCCCTTCTGTTATTCTCTCACCCTCTCACTCTATGGGAACTTCTGGGGGACTTTGAGAGCCTTTAAGACTCTGAAGAAATGTGTCGCCCACCCTGAGTCTTGTTACCTCAGGCTTCTCCTTATCCTGCGCTGGTCTCTACTTGACTTTATTCCATCCTTCATCAGTACGAATTCCCAAGCTCATTCGATTCAATAAATATCATAAACTACTATTTTAGGTGTGGTTTGGAATTCATTAAATCGCTATATTTCAATTAAAGGTAAATATTTATTACACCTTGCTTCCAAAAACGTTGGGACGCAGTGTAAAATGTAAATAAAAACAATACAATGAATTGCAAATTATTTAATAGTACAAAGACAACACATCAGATATTAATGGAGAAATTTGGTTATTTTTTGAAAACTACATCCTCACTTTGAGTTTGATGCAAGCAGGATGTGTCAAAAAATGTGGGACAGGGGCATATTTATCACTATGCTGCATGTTTTTAACGACACTATGTGCGCATTTGGGAACTGAGGACATCAGCTGCTCCAGTTTTGAAAGCAAAAAAAAAGCTTTCGTTCTCGCTAGATGTAGGATTCCAGCTGCTGAGCATTTTGTGGCATCCTTTGTCATATTTTTTGTTTCAGTGGGTGAAACTTCTGGACTTCAGGCAGGCCAATGCAGCACCCGAGCTCTTTTATTATGGAGCCATGTGGTTGTAATATGTGCAGAATTTAGTGCAGTATTGTTTTGCCAAAATAAGCAAGACCTTTCCTGAAAAAGATTTTGTCTGGATCGCACCGTATGTTGCGCCAAGACCTGCACATATCATTCAGTATTAATGGTGTCTTCACAGATGTGTAAATGACCCATGCCATGTGCACTAATACTCCTCCATACCATCAAGACACTGAGTTTTGAACTATGCGCTGATAACTAGTTAGATGTGCCCTGTCCCTGTTTGTTCACAAGATGAGGCATTCATGATTTCCTGTAAGAATATTATACTTTGATTGGTCAGACCACAAGACAGTTTTCCACTTTGCCTCAGTCCGTTGTAAATGAGCTCAGGCCCAGAGAAGGTGGCAGAGTTTCTATATGTTGTTCATATATAATTTTATCTTTGCACAACAGAGTATTAACTCAAATTTGTGGATGGAGTGACAAACTGTGTTCACTAAAAATGGTTCTGATTAGTGTCCCTGAGCACATGCAGTGATTTCCACCACAGAATTCTGTAAGTTTTCATGCATTGCATAAAAGATCACGGTTTTTGGCCTCGTCCCTTGTGTGCAGAGATTTCTCTGGATGGTCTGAATCTTTTAAAGATGTTATTTACAGTGGCCAATGAAGTCTCCAAATGCTTTGCGACATTATGTTGAGAAAATTATTCTTAAATCGTTGAACTATTTGCCCATGCAGTCTTTCAAGGAGCGGTGAAGCCCTCACAGACTTCACTTCAGAAAGACTCAGCCTCTCTGGGATGCCCTTTCAATACCCAATCATGTTACGAACCTGTTGCCAATTAACCAAATTAACTGAGATGTTCCATGAGGAGTAAAATTTTAGCCTTTTGTTGCCCCTGTCCCAAATTCTGTGAAACACGTTGCAATCATAAAATTGAAAACGAGCTGATATTCCTCAAAAAACATGAAAATTTCCAGTTTAATTTCTCATGTTGTCTTTGTACTCCTTTCAATTAAATACAGGGATAAGATGATTTGCCATTTACATTTTACACAGCGTCCCAACTTTCTGGGAAGCAAGGTTGTAATATTTTGATCAAAGGCATCAATTCCTAACTACTTTTGTTGACATTTAGCAAGGGTGCCAATATTAGTGGAGGGTACTGTAATCATTGGATGTTTTAATTGGAGCTTGTGTAACCAATTTTCCATAGCAAACTACCCATGGGAAATCCTCCTTATCTTTGTGTAGAAAGGGAATCCTTGTCCAGTTTACAGAATTTAATTCTCCGGAGCAGCAGGATGCCCTGCTGCCCGAATGCCATTACAGGGTGAAAAGGATTGTGAAGAAAGCAGGCATCAGTCAGGGGCTCCACGATTAAGCGGGAGGCATGACCTTGTTTCTCGCTTTGAAATAAACAGATCACCCCTCAATATCTCCACCAAAAACGCGCCACTCTTTTAATTTAGCCTCACAGAAAACAAGCCGGGGAAACAGTCCCCCTGTGTACGGGGCCCATGTTAAACCTGCTGCCCAGCCAACAGTCAATCCATTAACCTTTATTTAAGTTCCTGCCGCATGTCACCGCCCCCGAGCCTCTCCCCTCTTTTAATACATTTTTCTTAATAGTTGATTGCCTGAGAAGGAAAAGGGCAGAGCGACTCCTCTTGACATTGACTGTGCCATTCTAATAATGAGCTTCCCTTTCTTATATCATCAACAATACGCCGTCACCACCCCAGCCCGTCCGCCCCATCCCTTCCCGGCTCCACCTCCCGCATCGATGGCTGTCAGCGGCCGTTCCCCCTGGAGGTAATGTGAAAGGGCTCCAAAGCCAGGGGTCATGTTAAATAGTAACGCAAATGTTATTCCTCAATTATCCAACTGGGCTAAATGTCAATTGCTTCATGGGAAATCTGCCGGACGAGTGTGTGTGTGTGTGTGTGTGTGTGTGTGTGTATGAGTATGAGAGATGGAGGGAGGGAGAGAGAGAGAGGCTTAGTCTTGCTTTCCTGCCTCAGGGCCAGTCATGTAAGTGTTCAGACTAGTTCATACCCTTCTACCCCCATTCTCACTCACAATCCCCCCTTTGTAACACCGCAAATAACTAATTGCCCTTTAAACATTGAGACCGTAATCAAGATATAATTTTTGGTTTATTCACATCAATAATGCATCTTGATGTTGTACTAATTCAAAGGAGGCCTCTTTTGCTCAGAGGAAAGTGCACCATGACCGAGGGGGGGGGGGGGCCGGTGAGAACATTCCAATGATAACTGCTCAGTTTGAGTTCTGTTTCTCCAGTAGATTTAATGAGACTCCGGGCCTGATTGGCACCTCAATGACTTAGTCGACAAAGGCCATTTCCCTGCAGGGTCAAGAGCGGAGATCACCTGCTGTAAGTGGTCATCTCCAAACGGGGCGGATTTTATAAATTACTAAATAATATTTGCAAGAACAAATTGACTTGGATTGGGGTAAGCAGAGATCAGGACCCTGCAGAAATTCGGAACAGTCAGGTAATCAGTTACCGGACTGGATTTAAGAGAGTCGTCCCGCTAGCGCCCGCAGGTTAGCGGAGAGAAAGGCACACACAGGCCGCTCGCATCACCCCGCATAATTGTGTTTTGCAAATAACGGGCGGAGGAGGAGTACCTCATAACCTCAGTGACCCGCAGCTCCCAGAAATGAGTTTGTTTATCACGGAGGTCAGAGGCAGCCACCGTGCCGCTTTCTCGTACCTTTTTACCTTTCAGGAACAACAGAAGGAAGCGTTCAGCTCTTATCACGTGAAAACGTGCCACAGAAATCGATCACGGCGGGAATTCAGTTGAGCTGTTCTTTAGTACAGTATATCATGATAAATGCTGTGTAGTATTTTTTTGTGCTCTGTTGAATAAAGAATGCAATATAGAACAGAATGTAGATGTCTATATGCTTTCTATTACCCATCGGTTTCTCATCTGTCTTTTGCTTGAGCCACTGCAAGGCCGTTGATACTATAGATCTTATCTGCCGATCAGTGTAATAAAACTAAAGTGTTGAGCGGGAAATTGAAAATGTTGTTGGGCAGGAAATAGCAGTGCTCTGTCATAATCTACAGCTGAAAACATGTGTTTGTCCAAATATATTAACCACTTATCTGATGCTGATTCTCAGTGCTCCGTTTATTTATTTTTTTTCTATCTGTCAATTTTAGTTTCCCACGTTTGACTGACAATTAATTGTAATCTTTTGTTTCTTCCAGACATATACACAGTTTGATGAGCTCAACCCAAATAATTTTTATGTTGAAAAACAACTGCTCACATTTAGTCCTTGTAAAAATGACCTAAGAAGACTTTTTGCGATGACTGTCAGTTTCTTTTTTTCCATCTCTGAATGACAGCACATGAACCAAACGTATTAGGAAATAGGCTCAGAGACCAAATTGAATAAAAAACCAGGAAATTATACGACAAATACGGATAACTTATTTGATATATATAAACAAAATCAATGACAGACTTTTTTATTGGAAGTAATATAATATTGTGACTGAAACTAGTGAGTAGTGGTTTGTTATTGGGTGGGAAAAGTGTGAAGATTTTTGAACAATTTGAAGAGAATAATTCACTGTTTTGCTTTTGGCTCCTTGTGAATAATTTGCCATAATATGCATGTGAGGACTGATGATGATATAGCTGACACAAGTCTGCCCTCTGTCTGAAGGCACTGAAAACGCTCATAACATTATACTGACAGAGGCCAGGAAGAAGCATCCCTAGTATCTTAAATAAGCCACACGTTGGAAGAATTACAGTTTGAAAAAAATCTCAAATATTATCCAGCGCACTGACTCAAATATTTTTAAGTAAACCCTGAAAATTTTTCCTTTTTTTTTCAGGGGCATTTCGAAAATACAAAAGCAAAAGGATACTCATATTTTGTACGGAGAAATACTGCTTTGAATGACATCTATCTTCTTTGATGCATATTGTGATTGGAATCAAATTTTCTGTATGATGCTGCTATGATGGCAAACATTCAGTCAAACATCAGGCCCAGATTTCAGTTTTGTTTACTGACATTTAGGGAGCTGAATTTACTATGTACTATTTAAGTATATTAATCTGGCTGTAACTCAAGCAGTAGCGGCTCTAGACCCGGGAATGGCGGAGCGCACTCACGTCCCTTTATGACAATTAGTCCTGGGTAGTTCGCAATCATTTACTGACGCGTTTTCCAATTATCGTACTTGGCAACTTAAGACACGGTCTCTCCAAATGTGATCGAACAGCGATGAAATCATGGGCTTAATTCAGCTCAGTGGCGGAACCTGAACTGAGAATTGTGACAAAACATCCGTTTAAAACAGTCGTTAGTCCTGACCTGTTCTCCGTCATTTTCATGAGTAACCGAAGGTTCGCTCCGAGAGCACTCCGCAGTTAACAGCTGCTGCTTGTTCTCCCCGATTACGTAAGAAGACAATCATTCATCTGGACGCTTATTTGCTGTATTTAAATCAACGTTAGTCAAACTTGCATACCTGACGACTCTCACGCAAACAGCTTGAGCAGCACGCTGCCTATTTAACTGCCAAGTGCCTCTTTTTTATCAACCCACACAATACCGAGAGTGAAAGGCGATATTTAACTGGAACACGGACCTGATCAATCAACGCGAAGCACTGGCCTATTAATAAGTAATTTTTTTTTCTGTACTGAATTTCGCCCATGATTTCATCGCTGTTCGATCACATTTGGAGAGACCGTGTCTTAAGTTGCCAAGTACGATAATTGGAAAACGCGTCAGTGAAGGAAAATGATTGCGAACTACCCAGGACTAATTGTCATAAAGGGACGTGTCTGCGCCCCGCCATTCCTGGGTCTAGAGCCGCTACTGAACTCAAGGACTGACTGATTGAAGTAATGGCAGTGGCTGTATTTGTGGGATCATAGCATTTCTGACGACCAAAAATTTTAAACATGTTGTATGAATGATGAAAACTAGAGTGACAATTATTGCTTTTCCCCGAACCCAGAAACCGTGACCCTAAACAATGCCTGTGAATGGTGGGATGGTTTTCAAATCCACTTCTCACGTTCCTGACCGATAGTTTTCAAATAGCTTCACCGTAGGAGTCCGGTGGGTTTGCTGACCTCTGGCTCTCCCCCATCCCAGCCCTTTCCCAAGTTGAATAGTATAAGCTATTTTTTAAAAATGTCGTACTGACAATAAATGCTTAGAAACCTGCCAATAAAGCAGGCATGCTAGCCAGTGTGATGCATTTGATATCCACCCGTTTTACCAACACTTGGACAGGGTTGAATCAAGACCAAAACAATCACCTCTCCACTATCTGCTTATGATTTTCTCCTAAATTTGACCTGAGATATTTCAGCAATTTGGAACATCATATTATGCTTCAGGATGTTTTGCACAAGTAGTGACATATTTTTAAATGAAAGTTATAAAAATGTATCAAAAACCAGGCTACCCAAAACTCATTAAGCACACGGGCAAGAGCAGAAATATATTCCTGCCTCTTTCTCTCTCTTCCTGTCCACCCTATCTGCACCTCAGTAAAATGAATATGATGAAATAACATCCAAATCTATATTGTCGGAGGGGATTACAACTTAATATTAAAAAAAAAAAATTCCATCCATCCTTAGATGATGGTGCGGTTGATGGCACTTTGTCCTGCAGCGCTGCTGCAAAAAGGCATCCCTTGCACACTATCGGGCATCGCCTGTCACAGCACAGCGAATCACTCAAAATGCCCCATTTTAAACCCTGTAGTGAACATAAACATATTCCACTTAAAGTACTCCGTAATAAAACCATCATCCTCAGTCCCGGTTCCATGAGTTAAACTTTCATGAGAGCGACCCTTCTTTCTTCCCTGCAGTTAGTTTCTCCATGCTATCAGAGGCAGATAGTCAGGAGTATTGATACAGTGAAGCAATGTTCATAAATGTGTCAGTTCAAAAGACTGACGGTGATTTTTGTTTGGCGTTTCATGATGGCGAACTGATGGTGTTTTTGTTCTGCCACAACACTGGATTTAGAAAAAGAAAACAAAAATCAAGATGTGCTTGATTTTCATTTTAGCACTCAGTCACAACTTTTGTTTGAACCTTGTGGGAATTACACCTGCTTTAACCCTCCAAGCTACAGCAAAGAGTGCACTGCATCCAGCTATGTATAGTGCTTTGTAGCTGCATAAGAGTCCCAGTGCTCATTCTAACCCTAGCTCGAAGCCCAAAAGCACAAACAATGGGCGCATGAGCATGAGAACTGGACAATGAAGATTGAAGGTCACTTGGTCCCATCTACTTTCATGGCATGTGCACTATTAAGTGCGCTATTTAGGGAAAGAGATGGCACCAGGATGCACTGTGGGAAAAAGACAAGCTATTTGACAGGCCACCTAAGCCAGTGGTGAAGGCACACATTGGACGAATTTACGTATAAATGAATTTAAGCAATAATAGGGTTCAGTTTCACAGGACACATCTGGGTATGTTCACTACCAGCCCTGTTAAATAAGAACATCACTTATAAAGAACCCGTTTGGCAGTGTGAGGTAGGCAAAAAGCAGAGCACAATGCTAAAATCTAAAAAAAAGTCTAGAACAGATAAGACACAAAGTTGCTGAGATCTATCAGGATGGAAAGGGTTACTAAGTCATTACTAAAGCTTTGGGACGCCACCAAATTGCAGTGAGACCCATTACCTATAAATAAAGCAGACTGGGAACAGGAGTGACTGGCCTACCAAACCCCACTGAAGACTCATTCTCGAGGTCACAAAAGAACCAGGTCTAACATCTAAAGAACTGCAGGTGTCACTTTCCTCAGTTAAGGTCAGTGTCCATTATTCCACAGTAAGACAGAGACTGGGAAAAATTGCGTCCATCCATGGGAGAGCTGCAAGGCAAAACCCATTGCAAACCAAAATGAACACAAAGGCTCATCTCACATTTGCGATAATATGATGCAGACTGACGAGTCAAAAGTGGGAAATTTGGAAGATATTGGTCCCATTCCATCGGACTTAAAGTAACCACAGCATTCAACAATAAGAATATTATGCCAACAGTCTAACACGGTGGCAGTGATGTGATAGTGTAGTGCTGCTTTGCTGCTTCTGGACCGAGGGGACTTCTCATACTTGATTGAACCACGTATTCTCCTCTCCAGCAGAAAATGCTGATGGAGAATGTCTGGCCATCAAGTCGTGACCTACAGCTCATGCATAGTTGGTTTACTCTGCAGAACAATGATCCGAAGCACATGAGTCCACCACCAAAGGCAGCACAACCTGTTATCAGGTTTAGGAGGCAGTTTTTTCCACATATGTCTTGAAATACTCTTTACTTTCGATAACTGACATCATTTAAAAAGCAGCATGTTTTGGTTTACTCACGTTGTCTTTGTTTATATTAAAATTAATTGGATGATCTACAACATCTAAAAATGACAAGCCAAAATAGAAGAAACCACGAAGGGTACAAATACTTTTTCACCTCACTGAATATCCCATCAGTTTTTATAGGCGGTCTCTGGCACTCTCCATTGCGGTCTTCCTCCCTTTTTTACTCTGAAGCTCCGTATTTGCGCTGGGGTAGTCCGTTCTTCATCTTTGGTGTGGACTTTGGGCGCTTTTCATTATTGCCAACAGGGATCCTCACTTCCCTCATGAACATCTCTGCTTCACATCTTAGTTCCTCCCAGCAAGGATCCCAGCAAGAAAGAGCCGCAAGGACAGAGGAGCCAAAGATGCCACATGAGAAATCCCTCACTCACTTCAGCGACGTCTACATGGCGGTGCCGCATTTAAACGTCACGGCACAAGATAAGAGGTCGGCATAAGATAAACCTGTGTTCTGGCTCCTTCAGAAGCCTCCTCTCTCCTCGCTTCATGTCTCCTCGAAGTGCATTTAAGGGATTGGAAGGTCCTCTAAGATGGTGGAGGTGGAGTGATTTCTGGGTCACACAAGGAGACAGGATGCGAGTAAACACAAGTCGACATAAGCATCCTCTGACTCGTATTCGCCTTCTTCCTGAAGGGTGTTTTGATCTGACTGTTGTAAAGGTGTTCTTAAACCTGGGAAAGAATTCTGCCATCCACCAAAGTGGTTATTCATGGTCTTCCCTGTCTTTCTTCTTAAGTGTTCTTTCCTTATAGGAATACAGCAAGTAGTTAAATGATTTAAGGTAACTTGGCAACACCTCACATTTTTTTGTTATCCCTTTTATGGGTTTGGTTTGATTTTTCAGTGTAATGTTGGCTTGTTTCACTGACATTGATGGCTCTTTGGGCATAATTTTTTGTAGTTCACAGCCACAGATTCTACATGCCACTCTTGTGCAACTCTAGACCTTTATTTTACTCATATAAGATGACACACTTGGATAGAAAAGAGCTGGGCAGCCAATCCTCTCCTCACCTAGGTCCGGATGTGAATACCCTCAAATTACAGCATTATGGGTGATCGTGTGCAGTCTGCCCTCATTTGAACTCCTACTCATTATTTACTTTCTGCATCAAAATGACATGGGAGGGAGAAAAAATAACTTTGTAAATGTCCCAATATTCGTTAGCCTGACCTGTGTGTTTTGCTTTCACCTGGGATATTTTAACTGCCTTTCAGGTAAAAATAAAAGGCAAATGGCAAAATTGTTACGAAGAGTAATTAGCATTACATAAAATTACATGTCTCCAGAGCCATATCTAGACTATGGTTGCTAGCGGGTTTTTTTTTAGAACATTGCTTCCCCTCAGCTTTGTAAATGTTCAAATATTCATAAACCTGACCCATATGTTTAGCTCTCACCTGGGATACCTTAACTAGCTTTCAGGCAAAAGAATAAATGCAAATGGAAAAACTGTTACAGAGGCTAATTTGCATTAAATAAATTACACACCTTCAGAACTATATTTATACTATGGTTGGTAGCAGATCTTTTTTAGAACATAGCTTCGCCTCGTTCTAATTGATGAAAAGAAACGTGAAAGCATGGGAGGGTTGACCTTGTTATATGGGGTATCTAACCCCAATTAATCAAAGATTCTTTTGAGATGCTTCAAGCTAATAAATAGCAGGTCCAATCAAAAGTCTTGCGCTACAGCTGGTCAAATGGCTGTGCCACTGGATGAGATTAAAGTGCTTTGTGAATGAAGCAAGCACTTCTAACACAATCTGTCCACATGAGTTAGTTAATCTGAGACGGCAGAGAAGCCGTTAAAAAAGACACACCATCTCCCTTTTTAATGGCCATTTAAACATTTTACTGCAAATTACATGTCAAATTACCCTTGAAGCAAAAGCCTTTTAATGACCTATTAAGAAGTCTTCTTTCTAGTGTAAATCTTCATTTTAAATCTTTGTATGAGTCATTGGGGATTTTAGAGGAATTAGTCATGTTTTAAATTGTTTTTAGGCTATTAAAAGGGGATTATTTAATGGCGTGACAAATTCTTACAAATATGTAATGAATGTTGACGAGAAATGAAATCCAAAATGCAAATGATTTGACATTGACAAGCTCTAATAACCCACAACATTGTTTTAAAATGTGGCTGAGCTGTGCCAATGTAACACTTTCTATTCAGATAGAAATTTTTATTATAATACAACTGCCACCAAATTTGGGAATTAATTCAACTGTAAATAATCAGAAAATGAACTGGAGAAGCTGGCAGGGTTTTATTTTTATTCATCATAGCATTTTTCTCTCTGCTCTATTTCCAATGGGTCACACAATGGCTGTCTTTCAAGGACAGCCTTAATGCATGTAATGAATCATTAAATGATCGCCAACACATATTTTGCAACTGTATTATTAGCTTAATGATAAGCTCTGTCTATCGACAACCACTGATCCATTTCAAAGCATATATGCCATCACAAGCTTTTTTTATTCATTGCAGACCAAAATCATCAATATAATCAGACTTACAGTCATTCATTATTAAAGAAGGTACAAATCCGAGAGCTCAGCTATACGCACGCCGGTACAGTTATTAGCATTTTGTTTTTATTGGTATAAATCTGACACCACTGAGATGACGTTACTCTCCTGCCCTGCTGCTGGGACTCTGGAAGTGTTGCACGCAGGCGAATGGCAGATTCATTATGAGCAATGCAGGCGCACCACAGAGACTGATGCCAGGGTGCCTTTGCTAATAATGGCAGGACATGGGCGGGGGTGCATGTGTGGAGTGAGGGGTGGGGAGAGGGGAAAAACAGACGGAGAGGGTGAAAGAGAGAGAGAGAGAGAGAGAGAGAAGGACGATGAGCTGGAGACGGGTCCCGGACAGCACCAGCTGTTGCCAAGGCTCCACCCCAGCGAGACCGGCGATCAGATTCTCCTCGGCGAGGCGTGGCAATCTTCTGACCTCCCCGGGTCTAAGTGACATGGGGACACTTGACTGACTCAGAGACAATGATCATCTGGCTGAGTGAACATAAAGCTGGACCCAGCGTGTGGAAAGGAAAGGGCTCCGAGCCTCAGCTCTTATCTGCTCCTCTGAGCTCGCCACCTTTTTTTCTTTCTGCTGCCTGTCACTCTGAACTGGACACAAACTGATAGTTTGTTTTGTTTAGTCATTGAAGTGTCATTTAAATAAAGTTCTCCTCTGAAATATCTGGTCCAGCGACAGGGTATTTATTTATTTTGGTTTTTGTTGCATTATTGCATTGTATTTTGATTCAAAATGCAACATGGAAGCGAATGTGGAAGACAAATTTAAGTGGCAATAAGGTCATATCTAAGAGCTATTTAAGATGATTTAAAATAATGATGTGCAGCATTTTTCCTTGGAGCCTTGTTAAATACAGTGATGAATGGTGCTCACTCAGGGTCCATGTACAGAATCTAGAGTTTTCATTCTATTGTGCTTGCCTCCAAAACATAACGCAAGATATATTTATAGATAAGATTTTTTTGGGATGACTAATTATGGCACAGTGGCAAATTAGGTAGCACTTTTCCTTTACCGCAAGAAGGTTATGAGTTCTCGTATAGGCTGTTTCTCTCTGGTCTGGAGTCTTCACGTTCTCACGTTTTCAGAAGTTTTTTCCGGGAACTCTCATTTCTCCTCACAGTCCAAAGATCTGCATGTTCGGCTAATTAATGGCTAAACATACCAGGTCATGGGTATGAGTATGTGAGTGACTGGTGTGTGTGTGTGTGCCACCATCAGATGTGGTGTCTAATGTATATTCCGGACCTCCCCTAATACACTGTAAATTCTGGGAAAGGCACCAACCTGTAGCTAAGACCAGGAGTAAGTGGTTTAGCTAACTGGTGGATGAGGTAGCTGATTTTCCACAGTCTCATCCCATAATTTTACTTGTCTCCCCATGGTCAATTTTGAGGGATCTGAAAGGAAGTCTCTGAATTAAAATCTGGATAATGTGGTGTGCACATGCTCAGACACTGGCTAATGTATTTCATTTCCAAGATGAAACTATTACTCATTGTGTACACTGTTCTTTTTTTTTTACATAGATAAAAATCTCACGCAAGCTTATTGTATCTTTAGGTGTACAGAAAATTGTATACTTCCATTCAATGGTGCAGTAAAGACATGTGTATTGACCCTGTATCCACAGATAATTACGCCCTTAGGAAAAATTACAAAAGGCCACATCCCATCAATACTTCTCAGTGATCATGTAGACAATCATTTCTCCTGTAGGGCAGTCAGCTATTATTCCCCCAAAATGACAAAAAATAAAAGCCATCCAAAACCGGCTAAAAAATGTGGCCCACGACCAGAGACCTCCCGTGGGATGCCTTGGAGGTGTACCACATGCTAATGGAGGAGTTGTACCTTCTCTAGGGTATGAAGTGGGCAGCTTCTCCAGTGGTATGAAGTGGGTTGCGTTCAAGAAATTGTCCACGATAGTCTAGACCAGGGGTAGAGAACCTTCTCCAGAAAGAGCCACTGTGGGTGCAGCTTTCATACTAACCAAGCTGCTACACACCTGATACTAATCAAGGCCCTTAAGAAAAATTCCAGAGGTTGATTAGTAGAATCAGGAGTGTAGCAGCTTCGTTGGTATGAAAACCTGCATCCACAGTGGCTCTTTCTGGAGAAGGTTACCTACCCCTGGTCTTGACCACTGTGAACCCATCAATGTCAATGTCAAGTTTATTTATATAGCACATTTAAGAGCTAAAGGCCAACCAAAGTGCTTTACAGTATAATATCATCAATACAAATTAACAACACACAACAAACAGGGTAGAAGTAAGATACAACAAGTGACTCAACTCAGCCAAAAGCCAGGGTAAATAGGTAAGTTTTAAGACAAGTTTTAAAAGTAGAGAGGCTAGTCGCAGACCACACAGACAGAAGCAAAGCGTTCCACAGTGTGGGAGCCGCCACTGCAAAGGATCAATCTCCTCTAGATTTTAAGAGGGATTGAGGGACGTCCAGAACTAGCTGGTCAGCTGGTCATCAGAGCCCAGTGATGAAGTCCATGTTGATACATGCCTACAGCTGATAGGGATCTTTGAAGGACTGGAGAGGTCCACTGGGTGGCTGCTGACTGAACTTTGCAGAACAGGCAGCAAGTATCACAGGCAGCAACATGATCCCTGTTGTCCAGCTGGATAGTAGACCTCCAGAACCATTGACAGACAAGGGGCAGGATACGGGATACCTGTGGTAGGCATGCTAACAAGGGGGCATGAGCCATAGCAAGGACTCTGACTCTCACCATTTCCAGGATGAAGAGGTAATTCACTGGTCACCCCAAGAGGATGGAGCTGGACTGGAGGCCCTCCTCCATGACTTGCTTCACCTCCAGCAGGCATCCCCAGAGGTGAGGGTATGCACACGAGATGGGGCATAAGGCTTAAAGTTCTTGAACCCCAGGGAATAGGTAAGGATAAGTTAAAATTGGCAAAAAAGGGAATACCAGGCCGGCTCATGATTGGGCCCATCGGCTAATTGAGGTACTCAAGGTGCCGGTGGTCTGTCCAGATAACGATGGGGATGCTCTCCTCCTCAAGCCAGCACCTCCATTTTTCAAACACCACACTGATGGACAGGATCTCACAATCCCCAATGCTGTAGTTCCTCTCCACAGAGGACAACTGCTGAGAGAAGAAGGCGCAGAGGTGGATCTTGCCATCTGCTGCCCAGTGGGAGAGGGCGGCCCCAGTGTTGACGATGAAGGCGTCCAACACAATGATAAGCCCGTCCAAAAGCAGGTACCACCCTGCATTCATGCAATTTAGTTTCATGTGACAGCTGCCCTCCAGAGCCAAGTATTATCTGTGAGTTTGGTTTGAGTAATGAAGCTCTCAATGATGCGCAGACAATAAAGCTACTGTAAGTGAACTTTTTGGTTTTAAAAAAGTGTTAAATAGTTCCACATTCTGGCAAAGATTATTTATTTAGAGTGCCTGGTCCATAACACAGGTCTCTCCGTCACTGACTTCTGCAATAACACAGCATATAAAATTCTGGAGTCACCGACTGCCCGTGTCCAATCAGATGAGAGAACGCCATACAGATGCATTTCTCTCCGCTTGTGAACACGCAGATAGTAAACTGTGCTGTTAGTGTGCCATCTACTGGAAAAATCAATAGCAGTAATGCAATTGCAGAACAGATGAAGCTTCCGATCCAAGCGCTATGGGAGACGGCGTACTGAATTAAACAGCCAAAGCGCCGAAGAACAGTAGAGGAACGAATAGAACTAAGAGGGGAAAAAAACGCGAGACAGCCAAGAGCTGTACTAATATCAGTGCCACTTTCAATTGGGAAAACCGAAGGAATCAAAGAGTTTAAAAAGCAATGCACAGCTAGCCATTCTGCAACTGAACAGGTGAGCTGTGTTTTACTCTGTTGTAGTTATGCAGTTTTATCAGCCTCGGATGGTCCTGTTGGCCATTTTTAATCCTGTTAATATCAATTTATAAATGAATCGTCATCGTTTGTGGCCGACTACAGGTTGCTTAGCTGTGTAACAATCCCATGTGTTGCTATAGGACACTAACTAGTTTTAGCTAATACCTTCAAAATGCCAGTCATGTCAAAGTTTCTGCATGGATGTAAGGTGTCGTTGGTCTATGTTATCAGTGAGGCTTTCACACGACAATCACTGAGAGTGTCTGCTCATATTGTACTTATATTGCAACTGAGCTGCTACTCTCCTTTGCCTTTGTCGGAAACCGATGCACGGTCCTGTGCCTGGCTCGGGTATGGGGGGGCGGGGACTGCTTACATTGCCTTCAGAGAAGCAGCTACGAAAACGACCAAATCAGTTACAGCAGTTTTAAGTGACAAAGTGAGAGTGTGCAAAATTCAAGGATAACCCTGAGGATTATCAAAAAAAAGAGAGAGAGAAAAATCACCAAATCAGATTAAAATTATGCAAATTTACCTCACAGAAAATGAAAAGTTAGTTGAAATTTCCCACCATCTGTCCCATCACATCTCAAAATCTAAAGCTCCATTCAAACTGGGGTGACGCCTAAAGTAGCAGTGATGCCACGAGGCATTGGCTTTAGCTGCTGCGACCAAGGACAGGCAAATCCCCTCATCCACTGACACCATCTCCTCGCAAATCTGGTCTCTGGAGCCTCTGGTTCTGGAAAGGGACCGTAAATCAAAGTAGTTTGTCCTGCAATTAGACAAAACCACTGACACATCCAACACAGCCATACGGCTTTTTTATTTACGTTATGTGTACGAAAGTGTGTGATTTCCACAATTCTCTGTTTTGTAAACTCTTGCCAGAGAAAACAACATCTGCAAGCATCTTCTGTGTCAATAATGGAATGAAATTATGGCAATTCCTCTTCATCCTGTTTTCCATTTCATTTAGCCTGTTTCTTTTTTTTTCCTTGACCCAATTCCTAAATGTTAAAATTTGATCAGTTAAACTGAACAATAACTCTGGTCAACACCAAATTTATTTTAGCTGATTTAGAACAATTTTGATGAGCTGAATCCAAAAATCACATTGGTTTTGCTCAACCAGGTCAACTTTATGAAATATCACCACATTTTTGTTTACACGTAGGAGTATTATCACTTTATATGATGCAACATTCTTTTTTATTCCTTGAAATAAACGAACTCTGAATAATTCAGATGCGCCAATTTATGATTAACAGGTACATTTATTTTCAGGTGAATGAAATGGCTCCGGGCAGAAGTGTGTTTACCATGCTTTTTTTTGGATGAAAATTGGTGACCAGGATAAAGCTTGGGCGCCACACATGGCAGGCAAGACACGCATCGAGAATCTGCATCGGTGGACCAAGGGACAGAAGAGTCGTCAGAAGTTAATACATTGTGTTAGAAAACAATCTTTTTCTCTTGAAAACCTATTTTGGATAAGAAATAGTAACAAAAATTAACCGATAATGTCACAGACATGTAATCGATTTAGTTAGAAGATCAGATTTTTTTATTATCGACTTAGCACAAAAACCCGACCTGATCGAGAGAAACGGATGTCATTTTCGGATTCTGCGGTGCAAAAGAGATCTAAATCAGTTGAAAAAACTGAGACAACTTGCAAAAAAAAAAAATTTTGTAACCCAGTGTAATAGTTGAACTGATAAAAATGTTTTGATTATGACAGGAGGTAATTGGGAAGGTAACTGGAAGACCAGTATATAGAACCCCTCTCTTTTTTTTTTTTTCTTAATTAGACTTAAGCAGTCCGAGAGGCAGAGGGCTGTGCATTACTGGGCCCGGACTCAAAAAAGTTTGTGAAACACTGGTCTATGGCAAGAGAACAAGAAAATCCATTATTTACAGCGAAGGAACCATCCGAAAATGAAGATAGAAACAATAAAATCTAATATCACTGAGAGTCATGGACATCGGGCTGAAAGCACATCTACATGTTCACACGCAGTTTTACAAGGCTTTGCTTCATTTTTCAATTTTCTCGTATAACTGTTATGCAGTTAGTTCCTTAATTAATTGAATACTAGTCCCTCAGATCACAGACAATGATGGAAACTAAAAATCACTTCAGTGAGGCATGTGGCATTGTCATTGGTGCAACAACTTAAAGATATTTGCTTTCAAAGTCTGAATACAGGATGGAATATAACATTCGCCCTCCCTAATACTATCACCAGAACCTGGCAAAAAAAGGAGCAGAGCAAAGAAAATGAAACAGGAATCCAAGCAGCGCCTGCAAAATTAATGACAGGGGCCACAATAAAGCAGCAGGATGAATTTGAGCCATGTAATACAACATGATTACGAGTATTTTTATTAGCCAAGGCTTTAGCAGAAGGCAAAGCGGGCGGCTGTTTGACACACTAGCAGTCAACTTACAGACACCGCGCTCTAAAGTGTCACATCAAAGTCACAATCGGGCTGGCTAGGTTTACACCTGATCCAATTAGCCAGAGAGATCACAGTGACCCAGAAGAATATGAGCTTCTGTTTAGGGCTGAAGAGTCACTTGATCCTGAGTAACACAATCCCAGAAAAACAATCAGGAGACAATGACGGGCGGGCGAAGGAACAGAGGGGTATCAATGAGGAGAGGAAAGAGAAATTCAGAAGGGGTTCGGGGGAGGGCGGAACAAGCGGAGTACAAACTGAAGTCACAATGCGTCTGGCCCACAACAAAATTAGTTTGTCACTCTATTGTTGGCAACAAAAGACTAATTGAAATGAATCGGTCTCCAGTCTAGTTTTTGGCACATTAACTATGCTGTAAGATAACCTGATTTTTACTTACGCTGAATTATTTAGCAGCACACGTTCATGGACAGAGGGAGGAAAAAACGATGTACAGAGCCTTTTCACTCGCCAAAAATCATGTTTTAGATATACGCAGATACAAGAGGTATGTTTGACACTGTTAGTCAGAATTCCTCTAGAATTCAACACTGGTGCACAAATCACATTCTCAGGTAAAGCGTGTGTTATTTTATCTTTTGTGCGTGTGTGTGTGTGTGTGTGTGTGTGTGTGTGTGTGTGTGTGTGTGTGTGTGTGTGTGCGCGTGATGTACTGGTGGTACATTTGCTGGTGGTAATGAGGCCAGAGATTCTTGTTTGGCATTATAAAATGGTGGACTGTTGTATGTAATTAATTGAAAAATTGACACAGTTTGAGGAAATACCCTCTTTGCACAGAGCAGAGGAGACCGGAGGGTGACATCCAAGCAGCCTCAAGGATTAGTGATCATTATCAAGACCACATTGCAGCACTGAAGGAAGGCATACCAGGGGCATTCTCAAAACCAAAGGATATTGCAAGGGTTTAAACTCCCTAGTTTTGAACAACCCGCAAGTTCTTGCACATTTGCAGCCATCTGAGGTTTGTGTCAAATTGTACTGAACAAGCTGTACGAAAGATATTGAGAATACTGGACACCATCTTGAAAAGCAAGGTGAGACTATCCGCAGATTTTCTCACTTGTTTACGCGAGAGCAAACATAATTTGATCATTCAAAAGGCAAGAACTTGTGGGCTCTCACTCAACCCCACAATCAAGAACATGCTCTGGGTTACAGAGCCTGAGATGCATGTTTACAATGCTGGCTAAAGGTAACCAATTATACCAGTGTATTCTGTGTGGCCTGACCTGGGAAAAAACATGCAGTGAAGAGACAGACAGATGGACGGGAGGACAGATGGAAGTATGAAAAGGCACCTCACACAATAAGTTGTATCCAGTATTAAATTTTGTTGAGAAATATTGTACGGTTTGAGAGTTTGTGGTTATTTTCTAATGACCATGTGACGTGTATTTAAGCTCCCTGGCTTTGTGTTGCAAGTTACTGGATTGTGATTTGCCTTTTGTGCTTAGAACCGGTCAGTATTTCCAGTAGAAACTCTGTCTTTATTGAGTCTAATGTTAACTTATATGATGGCTATTTCCCGAAGCTTCGCTCCTTTAACTGAAACAAGCTTCAAAGCCTACTCAGGGCCTAAGATTTGGCCGCGTTCAAGTTATGCCAGCTTAAGTCAGTTCATCTGCTCAGTCTAAGAGGAACAAGTTCCCCAGCCTCATCAGGATCGAGGATTGGAACCACACTTTTGTTACCCTTCTAAATCTGTTAATCTGTCCACTTTGTTAGAAACAAGCTCCCAATCCTTCTACCTTCATCAGGATTGGGACCAAGTTCCCCTCAAGCTACTCCATCCTCCTGTGGGACAGTTCGGTGCTTTCAAAGTGAGCGCTGCACCTGGCTGTTTTCCTGGAAGCCGCTGGCTGCTGATTGGCAGCTCATCTTCATCCACAACATCCACACTGAACTGTACTAACCTTACCTGGGATCCCATCCCCACCTCTTCCTCTGGGCTTCCATCCCCAAATTACCATAAGCGACGTCTGTAAAACTGCCTATTGGATTGTACTCAGTCTCTGTACTTGATTCTAGGACTGGAACATAACAGTAAAGTATCCATTGAGGAGTATAAGGTCAGAGTGTGGGTTACTGTCATTGTCAGATTTGATTTAAAAGGTCCCAAATTATGCTGTTTTTGTTATATTCTTAAATGTCAAAAACTAAGCAAACTTTTTTGAAGAAAAAAAAAAAAAATGACACCCTGCTAAAGTCTTTACTGTATTGGGCATTCATTGCCTTTCATTCCATCCCTGCAGAGAAACAGGCTGTTTTGAGTCGAACTTTGTTGTCATTGGATGGTCATTTGGAGGGAAAAAAACAGAATTTAGCTGTACTTACAACGTGATTAACAGTGGCACAATGGCCTAATTATTATTTAATGCGTGTTAAACATGCCAAGCTTTCAGTATAATATGAAAACTTATTTTTGCGCCATCCCATGTCCTGCCCACCCAAATCATAATGCTGAGTGTTCCAGCCAAAGATTTTTTGAGATTCTGCCCAAGGCTGGCAGTATTCCTCCAAAAAAGCAGGACCTGCAGTACTTAACAATTAGATGCTGGTTTATGTTAGCATATGTTGAGGGAGCACAACTGGAGACAGATTTATAATTTTCTGCCAAGTTTTCTCTAAGTGGAGTGAAGATCGGGGGGTGTTAAACCCCCAGGTAAACGATTACATGCTCGTAAATCTGGCCAATATTGGCACTTTCTCATCCATGCTCTCTGATGGTAACACTTTAAGTTTGCTCAATGATTTTGTTGAAGTATTAGAGCCATTGTAGTTTACCCCAATAATTTATTCTTTTTGTTCCATTACAGTGTAATAAGTTATTTTGTCTTGCAGTGCACCTTCTGTAATTTTGTTTATGAAGTTCATTGAAAACAATTCCTCATCCACGGCTTCAGGAGTTTTTTTCATTTGTCAGATTGATGTCCCGGGGGTTTTCATTATGGTGAATAATCTTCATTTTTTTGGCTAATTTTTATGGGCAAACAGTTTAGATTTTTCACAAAAAAATTGTGAAGGGCAAAACTAAATCAGGAGTTAAATATGTCTTTCCCCGAACCGAACAATATGGAGTTCATTCCATATGCACTCTATTTCACTGACTTTGCACAAATGTCAGACAAAATCAGCCATCTTGAGAGAACAAGGAGCAGAACCCCAGTTCATCAGTCAAGGTCTGAGATTATTCCTTTCCACACGGCTGAAAATCCAAAAAACGACAGTCAAAAATGTGGTCTTGCCTTTCCCAGTGAATGTTTCTGTCAGGGCTGTGAGGCTCCTACATTCATTGGCCTCAAAGAAGCATGACGTGATTCCTCCCTCCCCCCGTTTTTAATTTTCAAAATTTTGACATTTCCATGTCATCGGGTTTAAGGACTCATTTCGCCAGGCACCGTAAATGCTTCAACACGAGGGCAGGCACTGGCCAAGCTAGCCCTGCCAAGCTTTTTTTTTTTTTTTTTAGCCTAACGCCTATGGTTCAGTTCCCTCGAAGAGGGCTTATCATAAAATTATTGAAAAGTCAATTAGAGCACGGCTGCTTTATAGGAGTTGGCAGCCATGTTGCTTATTAAACATGTGCGAGCACTGCTGGATCGGGCTGCTCTGTTCTGAGAACAATATGGCTGCCGCCGGCAGCTCCTGAGAGGCGTCATAGCCCAGCGCACCTTGCAGGATTGATGAGCTGCACTCTGACAGTTGACATTTACTTGGAGAATTGGCTTGGCATGTCCAAGCTGCCAGCCTCGCCATAACAATGGAGACAAGGCAAAGCCTTCCGAAAGGAACAAAACAATTTTCAGCGCGGCATAATTTTCATGACTGTGGCCTGGTGCCAAGCAACAGCTGACTACATCCTTCAGAAACAGACCCATCACCGTCCCTGGGTCCCTTGATTCTTGCCACTTCTTTCTTTAGCCGCGCGTGTTTTTTTCCTCTGACGGAGACTCTCGGCGGCCCTTTGGTACGAACACGGTGAAAAGAGGTTACTCTGTGGGTTTGCATGGTAAACACAAATGGATATTGTTTTTGACATCTTGTGAAGTTGTCTCTATCCCTTGTACCTTTAGGGAGTATCGGGACCATCAGGGCCCCACTCTTGTTGTTGAATTTTTAATACCCAGCCCCAGAAATGCAGGGCAGCATGATGTTGTCACCTTGGCATATTTTGTCTCTGATCAAACATTAGTTGGCAGCTGTTGTAGACAAGTAACTGTCTCATCAACAGCGGCAGTAAGCACGGAGGCAAGGGTGTGATTTTTCCTTCGCAGCTGGTGTCTCTGCGCTTGCTTTTTTGCGGAAGCTTCTTTGTCTCTGTGTACTTTGATATGCTTTTTTTTTTCTTTTCCCCCCCTGCATTTGTGTCCTTGACATTTTCTTCTGCCCGAATGTGTTTTCATGTTATATGAATCCCACTGATGTAATAAATGTTTTTTAAAGTGCCTGCTTTTTGGTTTATAAATTCCTATTAATGCCGTAATAAATCTTGCTGCGGATTTTAATGGCTGTTTACACTTGTAAAGATACAATACAAATACGATTACAAAGAAAATGCACAGGAAATACTTCACTGTGAAAGATAATGTATCAGCTCCCACATAACTGAAATAACTACATGGTCTCTTACAATGAGGGAGGGGGAGTCAAAAATGATAAAAGGAGAGTGATTATACATTTTCAGTATGTACCCTTAAACTGATGAATGCAGTCTGGGGAATATTTTTTTTTCTGTTAAAAACAATTAAGTACTTATTCTTCCTTTTATTCCAAGAATTATTCTACTGGCTGAATTCCCAGAGCGCTGTAAAAAAAAATAAAACAAAAAACGCATATTTATTGCAGAACATTGTTCTTACTGGGGCAAATTTCTTGCAGATAATGCACTGTGCAGTCAAAAATACACTGCATCAAGTTGAACGGCATGCGTATGATATGTTATGAAGCGACAAAACTTGCAGGTCAAAATGTTTTTAAATAAAGTCTATGTGAAACCGTCATTGTTGGTGAATTACCTGATCGAAAGGCTCAGTAAATGTAGTACATTTGAAAAAGCAAAGTTTTGCATTTCAGTTTAGTAAGCAAATGTGTTTGACACCAGAATTCATAGAATTTGGATGGATTGCACACTTTCAGTAACATTCTCAAATCTGGTTTTTACTTGTAACAATATTAGCTTTTCTTGTGCCTTAAAATTGGATCAAATATTTAATAAAAATTAAATAAATAAAGAAATAAACAAATTAGTGGAAAATATACATATAAATGGGTGGAGATAAAAAAAAGAATATGGATGCATTTTGCTGTTAAACATATTGGATTATTTTCAGTTTTGCTGAGCAAAAATAGTCACTGCCATCTCAATAATACAACGTCTACTGATTATATAAAAGCATTCTCATGAATATTTAGGTAAATTGGTGGATATACTCTATTGTGTTTATGTCACTGAATTATAGTGCTGTGAAAAAGTATTTGCCCCTTCCAGCTTTCATGTATTTTCATATATTTGTCACATTTAACTGTTTCAGAATACGTTTAATATTAGACAATGACACCCGGTGTACACAGCAAATGCAGTTTGCAGAAGGTTGATTTCATTTACTGAAGTTAAACTACTATCCAATCCTACATAACCCTATGTGAAAAAGTGATTGCTCCCTAAGTTTCTCAATGAACAAATTAAAAAAATTAATTGATAATTGGGTTCAATTTCAGCAGATACATCCAGGCATGATTGCCGCCTGCCCTGTTGAATCTAAACATCACTGAAATAGAGCCTGTCTGGCAATGCTAGGAATGGTTACAAAACCATTTCTAAAGCTTTATGACTCCAGAAAATGACAATGACAACCATTATCTTTATATTGAGAAAACCTGAAACTATGGTGAACCTTCCCAGCAGTGGCCAGCTTATGAATATTATTCCAAGAGTGCATCGACAACTCATCCAGGAGGTCCTGAAAGAACCTACACTAACATCTAAAAAACTGTAGGCCTCACTTGTTTCAGTTACGATCAGCGTTCAATATTCCATAACAAGAAAGAGACAGAGCAAAAATGGCGTCTATGGGACAGCTTCAAAATGAAACTTCTACTGTGCAAAGGGTACACAAAAGCTAGTCTCACATTTGCCAAAAAACATCTTGATGACCCCCAAGACTTCTGGGTTAATATTCTTTGGACTGTTGAGTCTCGACTGGAATTTTTTTGGAAGAGATTTGTCTCATAACATCTGACAAATCCAACACAGTATTCCACTCTAAGAAAATTATACCAACAGTCAAGCATGGTGGTGGTAGTGTGATGGTTTGGGGCTACCTTTCTGTTTCAGGACCTAAGTGACTCTCCATAATTGATGGAATAATGAATTCTGTTCTATTCCGTAACTTCCTTCAATGTGGCTGAATTGAAACAAACCTGTGAAGAAGAGTAGGGCAGAAGTCATCCAGAGCGATCGAAAAGACTCCTTACTGGGTTTAGCAAATGGTTGATTGCAGTTTCGGCAGCCAAGGATGGCAAAACCAGTTTTTAGGTTAAGGAGGGGCAATCATTTTTTCCATTTGGGTGTTGTAGGTTTTATATAATTCTTTAATTTTCAATGAATTTCAATGAAATCATATAGAAGTTGCATTTTGTACATTTACTTGCGTTCTCTTTGTGTTATATATATATATATATATATATATATATATATATATATATATATATATATATATATATATATTTTGGATTATATGAAGCAAATTGATTGATTAAAAGATAACAAATAAGTAAAATAGAAGAAATCAGTAAGGGGCAAATACTTTTTCACAACACTCTGAATAAAGCAGCGGAATCTGTGATATCTCAATGAGCCTGTGTCTCCTGGAAGTCAAGATGGCCGTATTGACATGGGGGATGTGCTCTTGCTTTGGCTGAATTTATTTACTATTGTGTGTTTATTTATTTATTTATTTATTTTGACAGAGGCACGTGTAAAGTTCCCAAGTCGAGTGCCTTGTTGGCAATGATTGATTACCCAATATCTAATTAAACCTGATCCAATCACTTAATATGTAGAGTGGAACAAACAAACTGAAGTCAGCTGTCAGGTGGGTGATTGATGATCCCGCCGATGCAGGTTTTGTTTGGGCTAATGTCCTGATTCATGTAACAACCAGCAAAGCTACCTCGGACAAAGCAGTCTGTCAGTCTGCGGTTGATTTGCCTGCCCATTGCTTGCCAATGGAAACTTTTCACTTTTTTTCCCGGGAAGGAACAGATTTATAATGCAGGACAGAAGGAGATTTGTTGGGTTGTTAGCCCTATTAAACCTGGGGCCATTTCAACGCCTCCAGGGGCCAAACGCTTTTAACTGGGGGCTTTTGGGGAGCTGTCACTGCATCATGATGGAAACTTCCAGAATGGCATATGCAGCACAAAGGTATACTCACTAGGGCTGTTTTAAATGTTTTTTTATAATGTATTTCTTTATTACAATAAATGCAATATTTGTATGCATTTTCATGTTTTAAGCTGTATACACCAAGCCATTGTACAAACAGATTATTCTGCATAAGTGAGAAGAACATGTGTTTATTTGATGTCAGATCAATGAAAAAATTTTCTGCATTTGTTGAAAAGATCTTTATAAACATATTAACAAATTCTAGCACACACTTGAGTGTATGGCAGCAGCTTGCAGTAGGATAGATGCACATAGTTCAGTACATTTTTACAGTTGATGGCGATTCAGTTTTTCAAATCAATATAGCTTGGATCAGGCCTGCAATGCAAAAGATGAGGATCTCCTACTGAAGCTGATGTCTGGAACAGTGCAGAACCCCTGATGGCTATTCCTACCTGACCAAACTCAAATGCTAATATTTATCATCAGCCAAAACAGCGTGTGTTCGCTACTAATTGTAACAATCTTACTGTAAAATGCTGACTATTCTTCATAGAAAATAAGTTCAATCCAGTTTGATTTACTTTTGACATTATGGTTTTACAAAAGTGTTGTTTTTTCAAGAATAATGTACTGTAAATGAAATATTTGCAAATTATCTAGAACTTAAAATTGTTACATATTTCTGCCTTTTTCCAAGTGAGATCATTATGTAATGCGACAGTGGTTGTATTTTGTGGGAGAACTATTCTAGTATAATTTCTGTGTATTTCATAGCATTGATGTGACATGAAAAACTGATGACTTTAAGCATACAGTGTATAGAAAGCTAAGGGGGTTTATGACATTCATTGAAAAACAGGCTAAACTTCAGCCCAGAAAGTTTACAGAAAAGATAAAAATAATCTACATAAATCTGGGGCAATTTCACTTATGACCCTTATGACAGTAGCCTCTCTGTTAAGACAGTGATGTGCATGCATTTGTGCATGTTGTATGTGCGTGTGTGTGTGTGTGTGTGTGTGTGTATGTGTGTGTCTAAGTGCATGGATGTCAGCACAATGCACGGGTGGTGTTTGTAACGGGAAGTAAAACGGTGAATTATTTGACATATATCAAACAACCAAAAATCTGACACCCGACAACATTAATCAAAACTTTCTCATTTCCTAAAGAATTAGGCATTAAATAATTAATTTTGGCACTACAGGCAGCAGTAAAAGGAGGCTGGTGCCTTCCTGCTGGTAAGAATTTGTCCTTGTCTGAAAAGCTAGATTGATATATCTATTATTTATCAGATTAATCATGGGCAGAAACGCTATAGATTCCACCGTCGGCTCATTCAGTTACATTTGGGGGGCGGAGATGGGGGTGGGGGTGGGTAGCAGCTGTGTGTGATGATTACGGGGGGGGGGGGGGGGGTCATCAGCGCAAGAGAGGAACTCCGCACATCAGCACAATTGAAAGGTGTGTGTGTGTGTGTGGGGGGGGGGCAGTGTAGCCCCAAGCATTTTTATTTCTTTCAGAAAAGCTTTGCAAAGAAAAAAAAAGAAGTTGTCATTGATCTGACACCTCCGTGGAGGTCAGTCCAGATCCTGGGGTCAATTCTGTTTACGCTGAGGTTCTACGAATGCCCAGAGGACAGAGCTGGGGATATCAAGCAACATCTCCTATGGAAAATGGTCATTATTTCCAATACATTTGAGAACACTGTCAAAAAATGATGATGGGTCTCAAATCTCTTTTTTTCGCTCATTCGGTCCACAACCACTGCCTGACCTACAGCTCTATAGGTGGATAGAGATCAATACACCCCCTCAGAGGAGGGCGTGTTGGAATGGGACAGTGACATTAGTTATAGCTATTGTGTGTGTGTGTGTGTGTGTGTGTGTGTGTGTATCACCGCATTTCCTTCACACAATGCTTATGTTTCTATATGGCAAAGACTAGTTTAAGATGGTATCTATCTGTTATGATGGACTTGGTCCCTTCTGGTGCCACGTTGACCATTGAAGTGGAAGGTAAAACTCAACTGATCAAAATAAATGATTGCTTCAGCATGTTACACTTTGATACCTTCAATAAACCTAACAAACTGAGAATTTCAGCAGAGGTATCTAATGTAAATGAGCATTTCTACACATTCTACACTCTTATCAAATATCGTATCCTTTAAATAATTATTAGGCTAATGAATATGGTTAATGAAAAAATTGAGTTTGAAAAATGGTTTAGTACTTGGAAGGTACAGTATTACATATCCAACAAAAAAACAGGTATAATGATGACCAATTTGAGTGCTGACACTGCCATACAGGACACAAAGTATATCACAATGCATATTCCGATGTATGAACTTTGAATCAAAATCTATGTTCACAATAATACTCAGTGTATGAATACATATAATAATGATACTATTACCTTTAAAAATGTATTTTAAAACCACCTTCCTTCAATATCAAAATCTCGATGTGTTTAGAGTACATGCAAAACTGTGACAGGGAGCCCACAGGTCGAATGAGGACACAGCAAAAACAGGTCTGTGTTTAATATGATAATACAGATCTATCTGGTGTATCTACACTCTTCTGAACAGCATATAGACAGATTTTAATGTTAACTATTAACAGCAACTGTGTATAGCCGAGATATTTTCTGATAAGCAGACTGCTCAGTCATTAAATTTTATTTTTGGCTTCTTTTTGGGTCTAACCTAGCCTGAAGCTCTTTTCGTTGCGCGTTAGAGCAAATTAGCGCCTTTATTGCTATTACTTTGTCATGCAGGGGTGTATCTACATTCCCAGGGCCCTGTGTTCCTCCGACTTTACGCTCTCTTCAGGATTGATTGAGAGAACTTGCATAGTCATCGTTGGAGTCACGGCACTTTGGCGTGAGCGATCATAGCTTATATTGGTGAGAACTATCATAGGCTACATTTTTTCATTATTGAATGTCTTTTTCTTCAGTCCAACTTAGGTTGTGCTTTATTTTCATATAATGAGTACCTACTGTATGCGTTGCAGGCTATAATTGACTGTTGTGTGTGGCTGATGCTCAAATGCTATCATGCATAACATCAGAAGTAACAATAAAAACCTACGCATTAGGGTACGGTCTACCGCGGATTATTGTTTTAGCCCACTGAGGAGTTGTCGTCAACTCAAGCGTTTTTAAACGAGCAGATCTATAGCGCATGACATTCAGCAAAATCTCTGCAAGTCCCACCTACCAAAACAACTGCTGCCATGTTGTTTAACCCTTTAAAAACCAGAAGAAACAGCTAAAAAAAAAATTAAGCATTTCACATGTAACAATATAGTCATGCTGCACATATATTGGGGCGGGGATGGGGGGTGTGAACCTATGTTCATGAACTTTACGCTCATTGAAGGGCTCATTTCGAGACTCTATGGTTGTCACATGAGATCGCATTGTGTAAACTCACTCAGGTCACTGCCTTTATTTTTTCATTTTACTCTTGCCTGCCTGTATATATCTCTGTCATTGCAAACGAGCGTCTCAATCAGAATTTTGTGAGTCCACAACGATCTAACAGTAAAATAATTTGATCTGAAACAGAGGAATGATACTAGGAGCAAACATGAGATTATCGTTCTATTTCAACTTCATTTAGAGCGATTTTTATTGAGACGCCTGATTTCAATGAGTTTCCTCGCGTTGCAGTGTGGTAAGTGGCCAAATTTTTGACTTAAAATTCAAAATTTTTAATCGCTGCATTGCTTCATGGGAGTTCTAAATCCGCTTGTGATATTTATTCTTTTTTTTTTTTGCAGTTTAGTTAGTCAAAGGATGGTATAAACTGAGATCATAGTCTTTATTACATTCAAGGCTGGCCATTGGAGATATTTGGCTGTGAAAATTCAGAATTTTGGCCTCTGCTGAGATTAAGTCGACACTTGATTAATGATAAATCGACACAGATTGACAAGCCAATTGATTTGTCTGAAGTGTAAATATAGTAGAGCCTTAAACTTGAGCCTCATGTTTTCATAAAATTTCGGGGGATTTCCCCTTAAAACCATGGCGGCGTAGTTTATTTCTTCATACGACAACCTGAAGATCGAACTCCTCTGGCTTCTGGACTTTTGGGATGAGCCCTTTCACCAGGCTGAGTTTGAATTAAATCTGTGAGGTGGCATGTGTCACTCCTGTCTGGCTCACCTGTGCACATGCTCTTAGGGCAAAATTTTATTGAACCCCCGTAGGGTAATTTGTCCTCTGCATTTAACCCATCCTAAAGTTCGGAGCAGTGGGCAGCCACAAAGCAGCGCCTGGGGACCAACTCCAGTTCTAAAGCCAGTTCCTTGGTTGGGGTACCGTTAAGAGTGCTCCTATAATTCCTCATTCTCGATTTTACCAATGGCTTTGACAGAAGTTTTCTTCAGGGTATTGAATTGTTCCTCAATGGCCTGAAGAACAAGTCGACATGGTCTACAACATCCCCCGCCAATCGCGCGCTTCTCATTTTCGAACTCAATCAAGGCCTTTATGGTCTGAAGCTACGCACCAAATTTGGTTACTGTATCTGTAGTAGTTTCTGAGTAAAGCTGTCCCCTTTATCTCGGACGGACGGACGGACGCACACACGGACGGATGGACGGACGGAGGTCAAACCTATATCCCCCTCCCACTTCGTGTTGGCGGGGGATAAAAATATTGTCAAATTATTGGTAACTTTATAACTAATGATTGCATCATGAGCATGAACTACCCTTCTTCAAATACAATAGCATTCAAACATGAATTATTTACCTTAATCAGTCAGTATAATGAACAGCCAATTTGTTTTTAGCTGGCATCATTCTGCTTATGGCATCACATCATGTTATTTTTCTATCCATAGCAATGATGATGTCAATAGGTCTTTTGAAGATTTTGAATCCCTGTATCTCAGAAAACAGCACATACACGTTGGCACTGCTTTTAAGTGAAGCAGTCTTGCGCCAATGAGCATGATTCAATATGCTTAAGATGATGCTTCTATAATTAAGTATTCTTTTTAACACTGGAAACATTTTGAATAAGTTCAGTGCCATCGCAAAATAAAATATACTGAAAAAATGCTAAAATGCGAGATGAAATTCATAATAAGTTTTGGATTGTCGAATGACTATACTATGGCCATTCTGTCAACATCACCTGCATTACATTCATTGGCATTGCGGCCTTTTGGTTATCGCCCTCTCATTTCTTTCTGATTAATTCTCCTGATCATTTTCGGCTAATGTGTCCATCTTGATTGTTCAGCAAATCAATTGTATGACTATTAATCAGGAAAACCTACATGGAACTGGCTGAAAACAATGAAACATTATAAGGTGAGAGGCTTCTATACTTCTGACAGCAAACCACAGAAAATCCCATACTGCCCGCACTACCACTAGGGGGAGTTGGGGTTGAAGAGGTCAGGCGATGACAGGAACTCGAAGATTAAGCCCAACTCGGTCTAACGATGCTTCTCCAATGGCAGCGAGGCGATGAAAATGTTGCATGACGCACATTACTCTAAAAAAACTCAGTTGACATAATTTAGTTAATACAGAAGTCAGCTCAGCAGTACCAAGAGGTACACATAAAATGTGCCACTGCTCTTACCGTCCCAGAACTTTAATTTGAATGGGAGTGGCCATTTTATCCATTGAAGTTCTATGCTGAGAATGTTTGACCCTCGGATCAAAGGAATGACCCTCCATTAGCGACAGACCGGTTGGGGGAATAACCATACTTCAGCAAAGGACCGCAAAAAAGGAATGTTAGTACAAAGTCACTGATATAAGTGATTTATAAGTATATACAAGTACAGTGATAGAATCACTAATGTTTGATACAGTAATGGCCCTTGGTTGTCCATGCTTCCTTTTGCTATGCTAGATAAACATGCAAATAGTAGCTTAAGACATTCTCCCCTAACAATATGCAGCAGCAACATTGCCGCTAGTTATATCATGGTTTTCTTACAGGGCATATTTTTAACAATGGATAATCAAAAGAAAGTTCCCCTGATCCCATTTTTGGCCTGTAGGCAGATTGAGATCAAACACAAGAACTTAAATGCCATTTGACTACCTGTGACAACGTCTTAAAAATATCTTTGACTCAAAGTATTATTTGCATAATCCTTTTGAGCTTGTTGCATCTACAGTATGGGTGAATCTCATGTTCCAGATTTCATCAGAATTTCGTAATAAAGACCGTTTCTATTATTGCATTTTACAAGCATGTGTAGCATACAGAAATATCAAAATACTGACGATACAAGTTGAGCAACTGTCTTTTGTTCTGGTTGAGTCACTGATTAATTATTAATGATTTCATCCCAACAATACATCCCATCATCTCATTACTATTTTGGTGGTTTGATCATTTCACTTCTCATTAAGTTAGATTCTTCCTGGCGGACATTTCAACTCAAAGTCTCATAAAGATGTGTGTGTGAGCTTCATAGCGTGGGCACATCCATAGTCATGTGTTCATTGAAAGATTCAGAGTGAAATTACTGCTCCACTTGCTATGAGACTTGTTCCAGTGTGTATCTTGTGAATGCATCTCAAATTAAGTCATGACTGTACACTGAACCAGATATCGAGATAAATAACAAAAGGGCTGCCTATTATATTCACACTTTCAATAAGGAGTTCACTCCAATGTGAACTACACATTTGCATTAAAAAACAAAAACCTTTTCCATTGCATAATGGGATAGATCTGCAAATCACAGCCGTGCGAAGCAGGACCTCATCAAGTGTGCTCTGCTCGGAGGTGTCCCCTTTCCATCAAATGCGGGAAAATCAAACAGGAAACATTTTAAAATGGAAGGACCCCTTTTTGAGAGATGATTTGCCATCAAATCTTCAGGGACTAACCCTTGACATAGAGTCATATTGTGTCGGAGTTTTAGTCCTAAATTCATGCATGAATTATTTACTGTCAACAGAGATTGTATAAGTGTAGGAAATTACCAGGGACGGTATTTTCTCTCAGGCAGAAAGAATGAGATACAACGGATACGTTTCACCTAATGCGCTGGTCCACTGTCCATGGGCCAGAATTATTTATGCATTAGAAAGCAGTGTGCCCGGGCAAAGGGAGGCAGACACATTATTTTAAACCTTTCATAACACGCATCAATATTTCATCAGGAATAAATAAAGAATGTTGGGCTTGTTTGGAGGACAGCTGTAGCTCTTCGCTTCACTGGCTCCGGATACTCCAGGGATGCTACGGGTACCCCACAGTAAAACCCTCCATTTCTTTTTAATCATCCACTTAGTGCATTGTGGGTAGAGGGGCTGTCAAGGTGAGCCACCAGCTTCTTAGATAGCGGCTCTGTGGGGCTTTGTCTGAAAAAGCATTATTACACTGAACTTTCGACATTTTTCTATAGCTAACATTCATTTACAGTCCTTTCAGTCATAAGGTGAGACAAAAGTGATATTGAACGGCTTGTTGGCCTGCAAAAACTGTCCTGTGGTCCAAACAGCAGCCCAAAACCATAGCTTTGTATTATGCGAGTGCAATTATTTTGCAACCTTGAGCAAATTACTTCATTACTGTACTTGAAATACGGCACAAATGATTTGCACCGCAATGTTACACGTGGGCGATACGGTTTTCAAAACATCAATTAACCCAATTTAGCATAAAATAGTACAATGAATACATTGAAAAATTACATATTAATCCAGATTTATTAAATAAAAATTGCCTGCAGTTTAGCTTACCCACAGTTTTATTCTGTCAATGAGGATACTTTTTTCCATGATCCTTTCCCACCCTCTTTTTTAGCGTAAGAAATAATAAGGTTTGAAATCTACCCAATTTTCTTTTTCATAATTAAGACCCAAAATATTTAAACTAAAGGTAATTTTATTTTTTTTTTGATTTTGTGGATTGTTACATTTACCCAAACAAACGTGCTTGTGTGAAAAATTTTGCACATAATTTTATGCAGATTTACCATTTTAGTTTCCTGGGCTTTTGACCACCCAAATTTTATTCATTTCATCTCTAACTTCACTTTAAATGCACGCATCACTTCAGCCCATGAGCCTGAACCTTATAAATTTGACCTTGACGAAGGAGGAGGCCCTGGTCTTTGTGTGAACATCATATGATGGCAACCCGTCAACATTATAATATTCATATACTGTGTTACAGTGCTCTCAAGTCTCAACCCTGCCAAAAAGAAACCATCTGAAGATAACTCAATGGAACAGAAAAGGGAAGGGGATTTTTAAAATGCAGCAATGCATATCTTATTCTCTTTACTGCAGTTAATGGAGCAGGAGGCTCGGTTGCAACTGCACCGTGCAGAAACCTGGGGGCTGTGCACCACCAGCATGGTAATATGCTCTCCATAGTTGCTTCTGATGCCCTTGTCAGCATTAACAAATACATGAAATATATTGAAATAATTTTTACACAATATTATCAATTCTGACAAATGTCAGTTTGAATTAGGAACGTCTGTCAGGAAAGTGAAATATGGCAAGAGATGTGATAATAGGAGAACTCAGGGATATTACGCAACTCATTCTGTGCCCTGCAAAATTTTCCAGAAGTCTATCGGAGCAGTTTACTCCTGGACAAAATATCAAACAAAAACTACAAAAACTGACAATCCGGTGACAAAAAAGAAGTCAGACCTCCCTCTGCCTTCCAATCACGTTGGAGAATGAGAACATTGTGAGGTTAAAGTGCTGCACCATAGGGTGCACCTGCTCTTTGAAAAATGTTTCAGATTGTTCACCCATTTTCTGTCTTCGGGGAGCAATTGTTGGACCTAATGAGTCCATTACAGTCAAGTCAAGTCAAGTCATTTATTTGTATAGAATATTTAAAAGCAACAGGGGTTGAGCCAAAGTGCTGAACAAAAAGTTAGCTAAGGGGCCATAACAAGGGCAGTAAGACCATACATCTACACAAGATTAAGTGTGGTTATTTATGGCAAAATAACAACAGAAACAACAACAAAAGTAAATAAAGTAGAATAAAATAAAATAAGACCAGACATCAGTCTGAATTAAAAGCAAGTGAGGAAAAATAGGTCTTAAGATTGGATTTAAAGGAGGTAATTGTAGGGGAGGGTTTGATATGTGGAGGGAGGGTATTCCAAAGCTTTGGAGCAGCGACAGAGAAGGCACTGTCACCACGGGTTTGAGGCGTTCGTGGGACAGCAAGAGGTGATTGATCTTGTGACCTGAGTGACCTGGTTGTAGAGTGTGGGAGCAGAAGTTCAGAAATGTAAGGTGGGACTAACCCATTTAGGGCTTTAAAAACAAAAAGTAAAATTTTATACTCAATTCTGAATTTAACTGGAAGTCAGAGTAATTGAGCTAAAATTGGCGGTATTGTTCCCTCTTTTTAGTGTTAGTAAGGAGCCTGGCAGCAGGGTTATGTACCAGCCGGAGTTTATTGAGATTTGATAGTGACCTGCCTGTGTACAGGGAATTACAGTAGTCTCAGCGGGAGGAGATGAATGCATGGATCACTGTTTCAACATCAGCTGGGGACAGAATGGGCTTCAGCTTGGCTATGGTTTGTAATTCATAGAAGCTGCCTTGAACCACGCTACTGACTTGCTTGTTAAAATTTAAGGAGCTGTCTAGTTGAACGCCCAGATTTTTGACTAAGCTATGTAGGTTTGGCGAAAGAGGAACAATTGCATTGCCAAGGCTAGCAACAGAGGAGGGGGAGCCAAATAGAATGATTTCAGTTTTACTTTCATTTAGTTGCAAAAAGTTGTGTGCCATCCAGGATTTGATATCCTCAAGACAGCTAAACAGTTTGTTAAGGGCGGAAGTGCAATTTGGAGTGAAGGGCAGGTAAAGCTGTGTGTCGTCAGCTTAGCAGTGATATTGGATGTTATGCTTCTGGAGGATAGAGCCCAGGGGCAGCATGTAAAGGGAGAAAAGCAGGGGGCCTAGAATGGATCCTTGGGGGATACCATATTTACTTGCAGCAGTGGAAGAGGACTGGCTACCTACTTTAACAGAGGCTGGAGTAGGGCATGCTTAAAGCTAGAGGGGACAATACCATTAGATAAGGAGCAGTTTATAATGGCTAGTATGATGGGGCAGAGTACACTAAAAACTTCCTTGAAAAGTCGAGAGGGCATGATGTCAGAGGGGCAAAAAGAAGGCCTCAAATGAGACACTATATCTGACAGCTGAGAGGAGGATACCGGGAAGAACAGCTGAAAGGGTTTGACTGGCTCAAGAGTCTGTGGTGGAGCAGAGTTTACAGGTGAGATATTAAGTCTGATTTGGTCAATTTTTTCAATGAAGAGCTCTAAAAATTCCTCACAAGTAATTGATGTGTCAGCAGGATTTACCGTAGGGTTAAGAAATGAATTTATCGTTTTAAAGAGTACCCTAGGTCTGTGAGCCGGGTTGTTGATCAACTGAGCAAAATAATCAGTCTTTGCTTCCTTAACAGAGAGTTAATAAAGCTTTAAATGCTGTTGGAAGATTTCAAAGGCGACTTGGAGTTATTCTTGTTTTCACTTTCGCTCAGCCCTTCGACAGGCTCGACGGAGGGCGCGAGTGGAGTCATTTTGCCAGAGTGTGGAGACAATGGTCTTCGGCCGTTTTAATTTTAGGAGGGCTATCTGATCCAAGGTATGGGAGCGAGACTGATTAAGAAAAGAGGCCAGTTCTTCTATGTCAGTACAGGAAAACTGTTGAGGAGGATGAGAGTGGGGGAGAGAGGGAAGAGGGGCTCACAGAGGTCGTAGAAATGTGTGGGTGTGGCAGAGTTTAAGAAACGGGCTCAATGAGAGGGTTGAGGTGGGGGGATGGCCAACAAACATCAGAACGCCTACACCATCACAGAACCAACACCAACAGTTGGCCATCAGACACGGACTGAGTGGATTAAATGCCTCCTTTGATTTTCTCCGAAACAGGAATTAATAAGAGTACAACATGACTCATCATCGCGCCTAATGCTCCATTGTCCAGGTGTCATGGTTTTGTGTTTCTCACACTATAAATAGACCAGTTTTGGGCGTTAGCCTCAGATAAAAATGGCCTCATGGTTACTGAATGGCGGCCATAAACAGCACCTTTTTAAAGTTCATAACTGTTTTTTTTTCCTTAGGTTGATGCAGATAGGTTGATTAAATCTCATAGAGGTCTATTCTCTCATTTGCGCATAAGTCCTTTTTTACGTGATTCGAGTTAAGCACTTTTGAGTTACACGTATTCTCCCCTACGCGCTTCGATCACGCCCACCGCACTTAACTTTAGAATGTAAGCGGCCTTATGAATGAGGTGTGATTAATGCAAAAGCGAGGCGGACTCTGTACCAAGCTTATTGATTATGGCTATCAGGAAAACATGGAACAAGGATTTTCTGATTAAACATAAAAATGCTGTTGTAGTCCATGGAAAATGCAAACCAGACTTTAAATTTGAACAATCGTCAGCCTGCTGATAAAACCTTGTATCTCCAAATTGAAAAGAAACAAAAAACTTGCATGTCCACTATTCTTACATGCAAAATCAAACATGTTTTATTTTATTTCTATTTTAAATTATATTTATCAATTTATATATATTTTATATTATATTATATTTATTTTTTATTTTCCTGTGAAGTTCATCATTTTGAAGATACAAGGTATTATCAGCAGGCCGACGATATGCCGCTGTAATAGTAGGCATTTCTGTATTTCTGTGCCAATTACAAGAAGTAGTGCAGACATCTCTTTATTTCATATTCTAGCCACCATGGCATTAAAGCTATGCAAACAAACAAATTGCCGTGATAGTGAAATAATAAATAAAGAATTTAGCCCTTCTCAAACAGCGTAATCAGATCAATGAAAATGTGCCCCTCCTACACCAGCCTGTTAGTTCCATGGAAGACAGGGAAGAAGACAAGTAAAGAGAACATTCTAGTCACATAAAAATAACAATCAAAGAAAGTTTATATGATCTCATTTAGAAATTGCGCGCTTGAAATTTCAAACTACTCCGACGTCAGGTTTGCAACTTAAGGACAAGGCAACGCTTTAACAAACAAAGGATTCTTAGCCCAAACGCGGAAAAATCTGCGGGGCGCTGTAAAAGCCAGGCTCTCTGCACAACGTAGAAGTGTGCACGCAACAGGTGGTGGGCAACCATCATCCCTGATGCATCTCACTGCACTGGAGGAGAAGGTGGCATCCACTCTTTTGCAGTGGAAGTGCATGGAGAAGAACTTGGAGTGGATACGGATGAAAGAGGGATACGTAAAATGGCCATTTTTATTTGCCTATACTCAAAGTATCACTGTGATAGATAATGGATACAAGCTTAATATGGTTTCAAATATTTATTGTATTTTTTGGCATTTCAAGCAGTTGCGCAGTACATAGGCGTCGTGGGCTGAGCCAGGGAATTTGGCGCAGATGCTTAATATACGCACATCGTGATCGCACACAACCTGAACATTAGTGCTGCGCGATGCTACAGTCTCTGTACATATTCTTTTTAGTGGAAGGAGTTCTGATTGCAACATAAGTACAATCAATGGCTTGCACAACACTGGGGAACCTGGCGACCCAGTATAACCCCCCCTTAACTCTTCGTCTTTCAGCTGGTGTTTCGGGGAACTTTAAGTGGCTGATTTGGTGCAGCATAGCGTCAACCAAGTGTGTCCGACACCGGGACACAGACGCCTGTGATATGTGCATGACATCACCAGCCACTCTCTGGAACAACCCAGATGCCAGGACCGACAAGCCAGTTGTGATCTTGATGATCAACGGTATGTTCGTAATTGTTTGCAATGTGTTTGTAATGGAACTAATTGGAGAAGAGGATGTTGCGTAATATCATATGATGATTTCGTTTGATAATTTATTATGGTTATAAGAAATGTAGTTTAGAAAGAAACCTGAAAAAATGAGACAGGCAATTACACTATGAGGCTAACTATTTAACTATTATTTAGAGTGATATCCAACACAAACTGCACTGAGCGAGAATACAGAGACATTTGAAAAAGTGCACTCCTAGTGCCTGGAGTAATTACATGGCTAGGACTGTGAAGATCACCTGAAAAACAAAAAACATCAATGAAACAATCCATGTGGTTAGTGCTAAACAGTTGTAATGCTCTGAAGTTTTGGAAATTGCAAAATACGGTTAAGGCAGAAAGACACAGCCTTTCTTGGCAATGTTCAAAGTCTCAACTGTTCTAACTTCTGTGGAAAGGTCATCCTATCACCTCAAAGCCAAAACCTTAGACATGGCTCATGACTGGGACATTCAGATACTTATGCGCCATGCACAAATAATTTTCCCAGTTTTGTAACTGACACCCAAACAATTCAGGCACCAGCTATTTGGCTCCTATTGATCTTTGTCCACATCCTTACCTTGCAGCTAGTGGGACATCTTCAGCAAATACATATTGTTAATTACCATGGAAATTGAGTAATTACCTGTGCATATGCTTTTTGAATTGTGGTTTAGGAATGGCAAAGTTGAATCCAATATTTTGCCCAATATTTTAAGTACAAAAAATGATGAAATGAATTGTAAATGTTGACCCTGGAAAACTGCACCGATCGAAATTAAAGCTTGGCCTAGGGCATACAGTTTAGAGGACGGCTCCCAGGATATTAGCCATGATGAAGCCTAGCTAGCAATGCATGAAAAATCCAGAGAGGGTATTTTGCACATTTCAACTACAAGAGAAAAGAGAAAGCTTGTCCTGTCCTATTTATTACTAAGCTGACTCCAGGCAAATGCAGGGAAAGCACTGAATATATATGTAATTACTTTTCAAGTGAAATATTTCCCATTTCCTATAGTACTGCTGCTCTGTCACTCTCTTGAAGGAAAATGCCTTGCTCAAGAGTCAAGGCAAGCTAAACTCACCATTATTAAATTCAACACTAATGGAGTTTAAACCTCGTCTTGTTTGCGGGTTCTGTTAGAGAGAGCTGGGTTAGATTTGTTAGATTTGTTAGATTTGATTCAACATAATACACTCTGCTGTTTAATTTGACAGTCTTGTTTGGAAAAATATATCAAATTATACTCATTTCCACTTTTGAATAAATGTGATATTTGAATAAAAAAGGAAGATAATTTGTGCAGAACAATCTTCTGCAGCCAGTCAGTTATCAATATCACCTTGGTCTGCAAACAGTTCCTTGAGATCCTAATATTTTCTGCTGTATTTTAAAGGTCACGTCCCAGTGAGGAAAAAATCTCAAAGAACAAATATATCAGATTGAGACCTTTGATCTTAAGCGCTGGATACTCCTGTCTTAGTCTGTTTTCCAAGCAAGGTCTGTCAAGGGTGTATTATTTACATGACTGAGTAAATGGCAGAATCCCTGAAAATATCAAGAAAGACCAGGACTGTCAAAAAAAAATGTGACTTTCCCCAAATTTCTGTTTTCTCTTCTACCCTTTCAGTGGAGGAATTACTGAATTAAATTACACCTCATTATTCTTACATAATGGTTTTCATTCCAATGCTCGCATGTGTTTTGACTTTTTACTTTTTTGCCTGAAATCTCAACCAATCAGCATCCAGCATCCTTAGTTTAAATTCATTTCTCTTCTTTTTTTGTCTCATTTCTGTAGCATAGAAACATGATAATTTATGTTTCTGTATAGCCTGCATGAGGATCCTGTCAGACGGAGAAAGTTGCCCAATGACTACTTAGACTGGCTTAGTTTCCTCGCTCCTCTAAACCTGGTCCTGACCTTTCGATTGGTGAATTTATCCCCTGATGAATTAACATATTTTTGCATGAGAATTATATCATTTTAAAATTTCAAAACATGATTGAAAAATACTATTTCTGCCACACGTGTTGTATTCCAGCGCAGCAGTCGTGTATTTTAGCTTCAGGGATAATTCTGTTGTTCAGGTCAGCTCCTCGTGCTCTGAAAGTCAAAGATTAATATTTACAATAATCATAACACATTCTAGTTTGATTTGAATATTCAGGTGTACACTCTTGGGCAAAAAATGGGCGGATAATCGAAAAATATGATGCTCTTAATGGTCTTAACGACAAATCTCTGGCTAGGATATAAGAATTAAACAGATAGATACAGCAACTTTGTATGGGATGGCTTTCCCCTTTGATTTTTTATAATTATTAAAAGTCCTCTATCATGTCACCAGGTGGACAGCCAATTAGCTGCAAGAAGCCATTTCAAAATCTGTCACCCAGAATAATGAAAGAACTGATTAACTGGATGGCTGAAGTTGATAAGTCCCCTTTCCCTGTGGGTGGTCACACCCCCATGTGATGTCACAATGGGCCGTTCCTTGATTTGTGCTGCCGGGGAGGTTCTGACATACCGGCAAGAGGCGGGGCAAACCATTTAAATAGAGCGTCAGTGGCAAAGTGCTATTACCATGAGGTAGTTTGCGAGACTATTTACTTTTTGTATGTGTGTGCCATCTTTGTCAACTCCTAAGCTCGGCACGAGCAGCTTGTGCCGTTTTGTGAGCTGTACATAAATGGTATGGAAAAACCACACTAATCCGGGTACACTGAGAAGAGTAGAGGGACGGCTTTCTTTTGGAAAGCTTGTATTGGCTAATTGGATGGGAACTTGGAATCAACATGGCGGAGCTTCAAGCCTTGTGGGTAAACTTGTGGACAGCCTTTCACTGAAAGAAGAGCAAAAAAAAACAAACAAAAACCACATTTGATTGTTCCTTTGTGGGAAACAACCCTTTCTACAATATTCTCCTATACTCCACAGCAGTAGCGGCAGCTCAGACCCACAGTGAAGCAGTTTCCAGCTTTTTCCCAGTTCAGTGCAGTAAGATTTATTCAGCATATGGTGGCACTAAAGGTCTCAGGTCTCTCATCCTAAGACTATTAAAGGCTTTGTGTTTTGTAATTAAACATACCATTTTTACATTAAGATCATCCTATGATAAACAATACAATCATGAAACTTTTAGAGTATAGTAACCCTTAGTGCTAATCACTGCTATCGTCAGAAGGCGTAAATATTTGAGGCAAAATTTCAGATTTCAGCCTTCAAAAGGTCAACGATTCTGTCGATTTTCAGTTCGGAAGATTAGCAATGACCTTCAAAAGGGTCAAAATAGAACTCTGCCCTTGAGAACCAACTCTCTACAGAGTGGCACAATGCGCTGGCACAAAATTACCAATTAATTTTATAACTGTTGTACAGACAAAAAAAGAATTTCACGAGGTAATTATTCTGTGCGCTTATTGTTAGACCTCGCACAGGTAGAAAAAACGGATCCAATTATAATTTAAAACCAAATAGGACACCAGCAAAGGAATCTTGTTGGTTACCAGCTATGAGTTCTTACTGCAGCAATGAATTAAAATTTTATTTATTCATGTTTTATTCCACACGGTGTTCTGAGGTGAATGTGGCTTCGTATTTTTTGATTCTCAAACTGACCCCACATTCTCCGTTACAGTGCTTTTTGTGTGTAGTCCTTCCTCTAAGAGATTGCTCTCCCAGTCGAGTGCTATAATTCTGTCTCCCCAATCTTTATCTCCTTGTTCCTACAAGCCAGCTTGAATAAAGAAGTCATTATCTCTCAGGCCACAATGGGTCTAGACATTCACATCCAGCATGTTCAATGCATGATATATGGATCAATCTGTGATGACTAATGACATTCTAATGAAAGAAGCTTGCAGAATTTAATGTATCTGCCCATGCAAACTGCAAATGAAGCATTCGCTGGCTCAAAAGGTCTGGTCTGGATAATCACAATTAGTCCTTACAACAATAAAAGTCAAGAGTTCTTTCTTGAATTTTATTTACTACCACCAACCGCAGTCAAAAAGGCAGCATACACCCCCTCCTTCTCCCTAAACCAAGCTCAATGCCCTTTATTCAGCTCACAAGCCTGTAAAACTCTCATCTTATTGAGCGCTTATATTCAGCTTTCTGCTGTTTGTTTCTGAAACGCTTCAATTTGCGTGATAGGATCATGATAAAATACGTGTAAGTATTAGGGCAGTGACATCATTTTTATCATGTTGGCGCTGTATGCCACCACAGTGTATTTGAAATAAAACAATGAATATCAGCTAAAAAGGGTAGATATTCAGCTTTAATTCAGCGGTTTTGTCAATATGTTGTATGTAATTTGTAGGCATTGCAATTTTTATACAGTCTCCCAATTTTTGTAACATTTCATTGCAAATTTTTTGGACTCAATGTCTGAAATCCATCAAAGAAAGTCGGTCTGCCTGTTCCCTGATGACACTATGCAAGAAGTTCACGACAGCAATCTCTGACTCCTACTTGCCCGACTGGAATTCAGGCTTCAGTTTTGCTTACACTATTTTTAGTTGGATTCAGGTCAAGCAATTGTCCACTGGAGAACATTCCATTTACCTTAAAACAGTCTTTGGTGGCTCACGAGGTTTGCAGCAAGTCATGGTCTATCTGCATAATGAAGCTCTGCCAATGAGTTTAAAAATTAAGAATTCATCCTGATGCTTATGTCAGAACCATTGCCAGGGGCAGCCATACATGCCCACACCATTACACTACCTTCAAAATGCACCATAGATTAGGTAGCATGCTTATGATCAGTTTGATAATGATTGTTTTCTTTTGCAAAGTGCAATTTGGCCTCCCTGTTTTGAGGCATACCAGAGTTTACATTTTGTGATAAACCCTCTATGTTTACCCTTGAGGTCTTCACTTGATGGTTGACTTTAATGCAGATAAGCCGACCTCCTGGGGAGTATGCTACAGCTAGCCAACTGTTGTGAGGGAAATTTTCCTTCATGAAGGAAAGAATTCATCTACCACAGTTGTTCACTATGGTCTTTTGGGACATTTTCTGCTCCTGAGCTTACCAGTGAGTTCTGTTTTTTTTAAATGCACAAAATTGGTCAAGTCATCTTTCTCAGAATTTTGATATTTCTCTGAAGAGTTTTTTGCTTAATGACTTGCTCCCCAGGCAGAGACATTTTTCTTGGAGTTCATATTGGAAGTAAACAGCAACACAGATTTCAAATGCAAGTGCCACACTTCATTTCAACAATCTAAGCGCACAGTCTGAAGTGTGAGGCTGTTACTTCCAGAGTTCCACCCATTACATTGGCCGAGTCAGACTAATGAGACACAACACTCCAGTCCCTAAGACCCGAAAATTATAGTACAAAAACAAAGATTGCCAGAAATAGATTTAATCAATAACAGACAAAAAAAAAAAAAAAAAACCACGCGCACGCGCACACACAAAAAACTAGATTGGTGTTTGGACTGGTCAAAGCAGGGTCCATGAAGACTATAAACCTAAACCCTACAAAGTCAGTCTTTCTCCTGACCAAAAGTGAAATTAGGCTGTGTCTTCCACAGCTACCTACGCTGGCCTAAACCTAAATTAGAAATGTGCACAAAAACAAAACAAAAGCTGTCCAAACATCAAAGAGATACAGGCATCAAAGAAACTAACAAACAAAACAAAACCTGTGCATTTCTTACAGACATTTTATAATGCAGCAGCTCCTCTTGTTGGGTGCAGCAAGGTGGGATGAATCAACCAATCAGCTGCTTGTTAAACTGGAGTTTCAGATTTCAGCTGTAGACAAGTAACTGGCTGACCAGCAAGTGGTTGAAATTTCCCAGCACATAACAGATGTCCAAGCGCATATAGGGCATTTCAAAATACGTTCTTACTAGTTTAATGGCGAGTTATCGAGGGGTTCAGTAAGGCGCAAGCAGTGTTCTCAGTTGTCACGCATTCGGCTCGAGTTTAAATGACATATTCACATTCCCGTGCTAAAGTCAGAAATGATTCAATCAGCACATTTGTAAGAGATTCTCAGGTGGAATTTAAGTCCTTTAGCATTGAAGTTGATCAGTTTCATATGCGTTACGGTGGATTTCGCCACGAGTAACATGGAAATAAATTATGGTTCTGAACTTCTCACGGTTTCCCTCACTCAGGGGTTGGAAGCAATGAAATTGCATTAGAATGTTTCAAATGGTCTTATTTCATTAAAACAATTTGAACGATCGTGAAACAGAAGCATTGCGTTGATTGAATAATTGCTGACTACTGCACGGGAACGTGAATGTGGCACTAAATCTCACGCCGAATGCGTGAAAGTTGAGAGCCCTGCACAAGGCTCAAAGAGGTTGGACTTAATCTCTTAATTAATCAAAGGCATGTCTTTGGGCGTAACATAAAAGAAATTAATCAGGGGTAAGTTTCCCGAAATCACAGACGCTAACTTACATAGTCGGAACCATTAACTGTGAATGGACGGACTATGTAAGTTGCTAACTTAGTTTGCAACTACGCTTTTGGGAAATGCACCTCAAGGTGCCATCTCTCATTCCTTCTTTTGTAAAAGCCAGGTCGGCTTGTACCTTGGCAAATAGCTAATATAAAGGTGGATTTTCCCAATAGCAGGAATACAAAAATAAATAAAAAAACACTTTCCTGCTGAGGAATGAAGTCTACTCGTGCACAAGTGAAAGCGCACAATGATTACAGTCTGCACCACTTGTGCAAAGCCCTGTGATCCTGAATAAAGCTTATCAGTTTTTCACTGCAGAATCTATCATGAATTAGGATGTATTTGTTAACTAAATATTGAAGATTTCAATTTGCAGGCTGTAGTGTTTGCATGTATATTTAATATTGAGTAATGCTTTGAATGGAATGAAAAATTATGCAGAGGCATTATTGACATCAGTACATGTCCGGAAGCTTAGAAAGCTAAGTTACAGAAGCCGCTAAAGGAGTGATTAGCCCTTTGGAGAAGGGTAACAGGGGCCTGATTTTTGGCTTTGGTGCCCTCCATGTGAGTCTGCAAAGAAAGCGTTATCAATGGTTAACTTTTCTATTTTCATACTTTGTTCATACATCGATTAGTCAAGGTATTGAGAAGGGACTATATATTTTTCCCTTGTTTTCCCAAAACAAAATGAAGACTTGACGTAAGTTCTGATAGGCTATGGAGTCAAGCCTACTATCAGAGGAGCAGCTACCTGCTAGGGAGTCACCTGAGAAACACATGACTGTCATCTGATCTAGCTGCCTGTTGATTGCTTAGCCGGTAATATACTACTCTACTTAAGCTCGCCTTCAGGAAGCTGCTCCTCCGTGCGCTAGCTCAACAAGGTGCGTGGTATTCACTATCGCTGCAGACTTCTGTAACAATTTTTATATTGGCTACCGCACTTCGGTGGACTTAATGTAACTCTGGTGTACGATGTCATGTTTGCTCTAGCTTTTTACTATGCTGGGAGTGCACGGTTATGAAGGCCAGCACGCGCAAGGTTATTTGTCTTTAAATGTGGCTTGTTTCGAAACATTGCCCTGATGTGTTTGCGGAGTCTTTGTATAATTGGCGTCATTTGTCAAACCGTAAATTCAGAGCAGCGCATGCTAATCCGGATGCAGCGCGAGTGCTCGTTATTTTCAGTTCTCCCTTGGCAAGGCAACACTCATTGTTGGTAACTAAATAATTTATCTACGGCAGCAATTGCAATTGCGATCTGCTCGCCTATTGCGAATTGCCACTGCTCGAAAGCGGTCTTTTCCGGGTGTCGAAAGAATGTGGATGCTTTTAAAACGCTGCAAGTGTACTGCGGTATTGTCCCAATCGGCAACGTGGTAATTGAACCTGTATGTCTTGCAAACATTTCATGGAAGTGGCGCAGTGCTTGAGCTTCAGTGCAGTAATATCGCATTTTGTGAAGTTACCCGAGCTACTAGTTCTCAAGTGTCATGCACCAATCAGTTTGATGTTAACACGACCACGGCCGGTAAGATAAATATGTTCTTGGCACAGATGGCCTGTCCCTAATTCACGAAGGCTTGTCGAGGAGTTAACGGATGTCACTTTGATTTTCTTTATGTACAGGTCGCTTGCTAGTTTCTTTGCACGGTTAGTGTATACGAGTTGCAAGCCTAACAAACGCATCATGAACGTTATCTTACCGCGACGCTGAACCTGCTCATGGCTTCTATCAGAATGCTTATAAAGAGTCGCGTTCGTGCCTGTTATTCCCATTGGAATATTCCTGGATGTACTGGATGTACTTTGTGCGTTGTTTTTTTAGATATTTTTCGCATGGCTTTGATTTACATTCTTTTAAATATCAGCTACAGTATGTTTGGCACAGGAAATTGTTGATGTTGTATTATTAATAATTTGAATAGCCGTTGCTGAAATGGATTAAGCATTATTTCAGATGATGGTTGGCTTCGTGTTAAATGACTGGACCAATTATGATCGCCATGAACGCCGAAATCGATTGCAGCTATGCTGCTTGAATTCTACTTGTTTCCAATAGCCATGCCGTAACTACACTTTTTGTGTCGCCTGCGAAGCATAGCGGCACATAGGGATCACTTTGTCCGGCGTCTGTCTGTCCGGTAGTCACACGCGAAGCAGGCGACACATGTGTTCACCTGAACACTCTAGTGTTAGTTATTGTCTATCCCTAGCAGGTGCTGCCATTGGTACCGAGTTCAGTTAAGGTAACAGTTTGCAAACTGCATCGCATACACCGCGTGACGAACCAACAGCAAATGCTAGCAACTGAAGCGTTCAGCAATTGTTAAAAAGTAAAAAATAAATAAATTTTTTTTATTTAAAGTGGATGTGGCCCAACGGAAAATTCCACCTAATACTGTGGAATGATCAGGACTCGGACAATTTATTCCAGTTGGCAGTGGAATTTGTTATCAAGCAGGTCATACTCTTTCTTGTTCGTAAATTAATTTCTATCATATTTGCATTACCTTTTCTATTGCCTTTGTGTTTTCCCCAAAAACAGTGATTGGCAGTGATTCTTTTGGATTTTTGTACAGGCACTTGCACCCTAGTAGGTAGAATTGTTTGCTGAGCAAGTTATCACTCGCTTGGGAAGTAAGCTTTCGGTTGCTTGACAGCATCAGCTCACTTCCTCAGATGTGGCTGATCTTGCGCATGCTCAGCAATTCCATGATGCAACGATATTTTGCTGATACCTCTCCAATATTTTTCCTATGTCTGCGAGCTAGCTTGCGCTTTGGTCATCTTGCCTATCATTTCTTTCGAAATGGCTTTGTTTCTGTCTGCTCAGAATGTACTGTGGCCTTTAAGTTTGCTAGTTAACCAAAAGTCATAAAGACCACACGGTCTCTGGCTGTAAAGGCATCCTGTTATTACAATCTGGTGAAGTAAAAAGAATGCCGGTGCAGCACTGATGTCTGCTAAATTCTCACTTTTTATTGAAAAAGGTGCATAACAATAGTGACTAACGTTTCGAAGTAGACCTACATCTTCATCCTTGGAGGAAATGAGTGATAAATCTGGTTTTTGGGTTATGCCAGTTATTAGTTTCTGGTCTTTGGTTTATGCCAACAACATTGTTTTTTTTTGGGGGGGGGGGGGGGGGGGGATTTGTATAGAATATTTCTCTTGTATCGGCATCAAGAGAGATTGTGCCAGCCGCCGTGCTGTCACGACACATCGTATTCTCATATAGTATATTTCTCTTGTATCGGCATCAAGGGAAATTGTGGCAATCGCCGGGCTGTCTTGACAAATTGTACTCACATAGTATATTTCTCTTGTATTGGCATCAAGGGAAATTGTGGCATCCGTCGGGCTGTCACGACACATAGCACACTCACATAGAGTATTTCTCTTGTAGTGGCTTCAAGAGAAATTGTCAGCCGCCGGGCTACTACTATGCATCTACTGCTTCTTAACTTTCCGCATTTCAGTCAGCCAGCAAAATGATGTGCCATTTGTGTGTTTTTAACTGTTATGATGTTTGCATGTCCAAACACAACACCCTAATACCTCTCCAAAACACACTCCTGCTCACGCGTCGTCTCGCATTCACGTAGTCAGCGTATCAGTGTCCCAACACTGTTCTATGCCATCTCAATCATCACTACTCACACCTTCATTTCATATTAAAAAAAAAAACGGGGCCTCCCGTTTCATCATACTTGTACTAGCATACTATCACACCAGATTGTATTGTAGTATATTTCTCCTGAAATGGCTCAAGAGAAATTGAGGTAGCCGCCGGGCTTTCTCTACACATAGTATACCCATATAGTATTTCTCTTGTATCGGTATCAAGAGAATCGTGCTAGCCGTCGAGCTGACATGACACATTACACAGCTTATACAATTTCTCTTGTATCGGCATCAAGAGAATTGTGCCAGCCGCCAGGCTGTCACGACACATAATACATTTCATATAGAATATTTCTCTGGTATCAGCATCAAGAGAAATTGTGCTAGCTGCCGGGCTGTCACGACACATATTACACAGCATATAGAATAATTCTCTTGTATCAGCCTCAAGAGAATTGTGCCAGCCGCCAGGCTGTCATGACACATAGTACATTTCATATAGAATATTTCTCTTGTATCGGCATCAAGAGAAATCGTGCTAGCCGCCGGGCTGTCACAACACATGATACACTTCATATATAATATTTCTCTTGTATCGGCATCAAGAGAAATCGCGCCAACCACCAGGTTGTCACTACACATAATTCAATTCATATAGAATATTTCTCTTGTGTCGGCATCAAGAGAGATGAGTACCAGCCGCTAGGCTGTTACTCTTAGAACATTTGTATAGAATATTTCTCTTGTATCGGCATCAAGAGAGATTGTGCTAGCCGCCGGGCTGTCACGACACATCGTATTCTCATATAGTATATTTCTTTTGTATCGGCATCAAGGGAAATCGTGGCAACCGCCGGGCTGTCATGACACATTGTACTCACATAGTATATTTCTCTTGTATCGGCATCAAGGGAAATTGTGGCATCCGTCGGGCTGTCACGACACATAGCACACTCACATAGAGTATTGCTCTTGTAGTGACTTCAAGAGAAATTGTCAGCCGCCGGGCTACTACTATGCACCTACTGCTTCTTAACATTCCACATTTCAGTCGGCGAGCAAAATGATGTACCATTTGTGTGTTTTTAACTGTTATAATGTTTGCATGTCCAAACACAACACCCTAATATCTCTCCTAAACACACTCCTGCTCACGCGTCGTCTCGCATTCACGTAGTCAGGGTATCAGTGTCCCAACACTGTTGTACGCCGTCTCAATCATCACTACTCACACCTTCATTTCATATAAAAAAAAAGGGGCGTCCCGTTTCATCATACTTGTACTAGCATACTATCACACCAGATTGTATTGCAGTATATTTCTCCTGAATGGCTCAAGAGAAATTGAGGTAGCCGCCGGGCTATCTCTACACATAGTATACCTATATAGTATTTCTCTTGTATCGGCATCAAGAGAATCATGCTAGCCGTCGGGCTGACACGACACATTACACAGCAAATAGAATTTCTCTTGTATCGGCATCAAGAGAATTGTGTCAGCCGCCAGGCTGTCACGACACATAATACATTTCATATAGAATATTTCTCTTGTATCGGCATCAATAGAAATCGTGCTAGCTGCCGGGCTGTCACGACACATATTACACAACATATAGAATAGTTCTCTTGTATCAGCATCAAGAGAATTGTGCCAGCCGCCAGGCTGTCAGGACACATTGAACATTTCATATAGAATATTTCTTTTGTATCGGCATCAAGAGAAATCGTGCTAGCCGCCGGGCTGTCACGACACATAATACACTTCATATATAATGTTTCTCTTGTATCGGTATCAAGAGAAATCGCGCCAACCACCAGGTTGTCACTACACATAATTCAATTCATATAGAATATTTCTCTTGTATCGGCATCAAGAGAAATTGTGCCAGCCGCCGGGCTGTCACGACACATCGTACTCTCATATAGTATATTTCTCTTGTACCGGTATCAAGAGAAATTGTGCCAGCTGCCGGGCTGTCACGACACATCGTACTCTCATAGTATATTTCTTTTGTATCGGCATCAGGAGAAATCGTTCCAGCCGCTGGGCTGTCACATCACTCGTACTGTCACATAGAATATTTCTCTTGTATCGGCTTCAAGAAAAATTGTCAGTGCCAGGTCACTCCTATGCATCTACTGCTTCTAAACATTTCTGCATTTCAGCTGACTTGCTGGCATGGTTCTGTTGGGGGGTTACTAGCAGCTCCCTGCCTTCTCGCTGGCTCCTCCTTCGGACGGGCAGGGATCTCTCATAACAGAGCCATGTCACCAAACCTAATGTATGATTGTATGCCTGAATATTGTCAAAAAATATTTGCTTTTTTTGACGAAGTGGTCCTATCAGAAATGAAGACTTGACGTAAGTTATGATAGCCCATGGAGTCAAGCTTACTATCAGAGGAGCAGCTACCTGCTAGGGAGTCACCTGAGAAACACATGACTGTCATCTGATCTAGCTGCCTGTTGATTGCTTGGCCGGTAATATACTATTCTACTTAAGCTCGCCTTCAGGAAGCTGCTCCTTCGTGCGCTAGCTCAACAACCCTCCTCCACCCCAGCTCCGCCGATCTATTGCATTCATTAAACCCGGCTCTCTTTGTCTAAATTACATTCTATAGCAATGTCTCTTTCGTGAGGTCCTTGTTGCTTTGGCTCTGTTTCCTTGGAGGGGGGTTACTAGCAGCTCCCTGCCTTCGGTTCCTCGTTCGGATGGGCAGGGATCTCTCATAACAGAGCCATGTCGCCAGACCTAATGTATGATTGTATGCCTGAATATTGTCAATAAATATCTGCTTTCTTTTGACAAAGTGGTCCTATCAGAAATACTCTAATGCCAGGACTGTACTCAACACGTATTCACATAGCTTCCAAAAAGGAAAGCAACTCTCTCATATTATTAAATACTGTCATCTTAGTATAATTTTTGGACAAACAGAAACATTTTTTTTTTTTTCTTGCTACACAGCGTCTGACGGACCTGACAGCATAGGTGTAGATTTGGGTATTAACATGGGAAGAATGTCCTGACCAACTTTTGATCAATGGGAAAATGGAAGAAATGTGGCATTGTAAATGTAACATGCACCAGTCCAATTTACTGTTGCATCCATGTGCATCCATGGTTGGCAGCTTTGACCAATTCATTGACAGTCAATGGTTTAATATAAAGTTTTGATCTCGGCTAGAGTCACATAACTAACGTTGTTTCCAGAAAACAGTACCCAGCACAGAATAGAAAATATTGCGTACTAGCCATCCAGCTATATCCACAATATTCATTACACTGCCCACTCTTCCAGAACTGAGCAGGTTTCGTTAAAGCACGATGCTGCGATCAGTGAGGGTTTTGGGAAGTTAACAAATTTCGAAGATTAGCGGACATTAAAAAATCTTGTCCACTAGTGGCTAAAACACAGAGAATGCAGCTGCACCCGAGCCCGTGTGTGCTGGGTATTAGTGGGCAAATTGCATCCAAGGCTGTGGTGAAACGATGGTTGTTGAAATCTAAAGAAAGAGAGACAATTATAAACTTGCATGAGGTATTGTTTACTCTAACGATGCACATTGCGGGGTATAGAAGGTGGTTTTTTGTACTATAAAGGACAGCAGACCCAAACAAATCTCAGTCATAGTAATTACAAAAAGGAAAAATATGCGAAAGGAGGCTGCGAAGTGTTGAGGTTATGAAATCCCACAGCAAGCAAGAAACATTCAGGGAAACATTTTACTTTCCAAACAACCACAGTTGGTCTCCTCAGTTCACAAACACTTGCAGATAGAAAGAAGAGATTAAGCAACACATTGACCCAGATCCCAGCTAATTTAAAAAGAGTTGCTGGCATCAAATTCAAAATGAGCACCCTTTTTTTCAAAATACAGTTTCTCAGTTTCAAAATTTGATCAGCTGTATTTTTACTATTTTTAATGAAATAGTAGTTTCATGATTTCCAAATCATTGCATTCGCTGAGTATTTACATTTTACACAATTTTCTTTTTTTAAACAGGGTGGTATATTAGTGCCACATCCACTAGAACTTATGGTCTTTATTTTTCTTTTTGAATGTTCTTGACTTGATGAATTCCCAAGTTACATATCATATCAATCAAATTTAATGAATGAAGGAACCAGTTCTTGCCTTGAAGGAGGTCTCTGGCCAAAATCGTGCAAATTAAAATGTGGATTCTTTTGATTTAATTAAATTTTATGTTTACCGTTCCAGCACCTCAGCTAAGTCTGTTACCTGGTAAGTGGTGTTTTTTTTTCTTTTCTTTTCTTCTTCTTTATTTCAAATCATGAGCCATACGATGGGATCATTAACCTCGACACCAGGATACAGGAAAACATATAAAGCGTGTTCCATTTGTCACTCTAAATGGTGTGACAAATTATTGATCAATAAAAGATGTGCAAGAGCTAAAGTCCACCTCCAGCAACGCATGAACACGTCTTCCTTACAATCGACCAACTCCTTATTTGCAAGGACTTGGAACAAAGATTTATTCTGACAGCCCAGAAATCACGACTCTTAAGGTTCTTAAAAAATGCGACCAGCTCTTCACAACTGCACAGGCTGCACTTCATGCTGCTGGAGAACTTCTGCTGATGCTTTTGAAAAACGGGGAGAGAAAGAAAGGGGGGAAATTTTTCAAAAAGGATTAAATGGGGAATTAGCTCATGTTTCAGCAGCAGTGCTCTCCTGCTGATCTGGAGAACATTTCACTGCATCCCCCTCCCCACACACACCCCGATATCCTCCCCAAACCTTTTTTCTTTCGTCTCAATGGCTGCCAGAGCTCAGAGGCCCGTTGCTGGTCATGCACTCCAGTTATGTCACTCCGCGGACTGAGAAAAGGCCAAGCAGGCTGGCTTGGGTGAGGGTGATGAAATCGACGCCCGGTTTTGAACGGAACAATGGCGGATGTCTTGCCTGGAGGTTGTGTTGTTTTGGGGGCCCCAGGCCCTGAATAGACTTGTTAATGCGCCATGGCTGATGTATGCAAAGCAGGGCCAGGCTGGAGAGGGAGAAGGGGTGAGGCAGCTCACCCAGAACATCACTCTTTGAGCCACGGGCCATACTTTAATGGTTCCTTTGGTGGTGCCTGGTGAAAGGCAAACCTCCACTTCCTTCTTTTCCCCCCTTCAATTTCTGCCATGCAAAGATAATCAGGTTTATGTAAAGTATGTGTGCTCTTTTGACAGGCCGCGATACCTCATTAATTCAATCACACCGAACGCCATTGTTCCCAAAGTGTTTGAAATGCGTAAGGGGATGGGGGCTTTTTTAATCCTGTCAATCACCGTTAACATTTTTCTTGCTGTTGCCATGGTCGGGGCCAGGGTTCATGAAAACACAGAATAAGTGCCAACAAAACAAGAATAAAGACTTATTTGAGATACTCTTTTAAAGGACATCCACCGTGGACAAAAACACGAGGAGTAAATGTAGACAAGTTTGAACACTAAAACAGCGTTGGGGAGGGGGGAGGGGGGGATGTGAACATTTGAAAACCTAACAGGCCTATAAAAACCTAACCGACGAATCTCTGGGAAAAAACTTGATGAATCACACCCCCGGTAGAACAATGTTCTCTCTGGCCGCATTCTCCTGCGGTACAATGGCTAAGACATTTCAGCGCATGCCTTCAATGTCCCTTCCCTGTTGTAAGCCAGTCCGGAGCAGACAAATGCTGATTTTGGACAAGCGACTGTTGTGGGCTCTTTCCAAGTTATAAACAAGACACTGGGAAGAGGAGAAATACGGGGGAGTGCAGACGGCAAAATGCAAATGTGTAGTTTCTAGCGCAAGGAGGAATGTGGTGATCGACGCAATGCGAGCTGAATCTCCGACAGTTTTGAGGTGGCGAGGCGCTCAGAATTTTTGGCTTTTTTTTTTTGTTTTTTTCTAGAATGATAGATCTGATTTTTGTGGGTAAGCAGGCACATAGCCATAAATTGTAATCGCAACATTAGTGCTGAACTGAGTGCTTGAACGCTGAAATTGCAAGATGTGTAGTTAATACAGTCAGGTGTGCCATCATTTGAGGTTTAGCTGTGCAATAATAAAACTAAATTGGCAGAATTATATTAAAATCGAGGGAAAAAGGGTGCGTGTCTGTTCATGACACTTATACACATGCTGCCCACCCTGATGAGATCTCTCCCCACCCCTCCGTAGAAATAAACATGGCTGCCCTGTAGTTGCCAAGTGACACTCTCTCTCTCTCAGCATGTCAAGTGGTAAACCTTCATGCATACAAGGCCCAATTACAGTCAAAATTGAATCCCCACTGTTTCAGTGGCGTCCTGCTCACATTAACGCTGTCAGCACATCGTCCCGCTTCGCTCTTTCCGTACCGCAGCGCTCACGCTGAGCCGTACACACATGCGTGAGCCGGGGAGAAGTGCGGCGCTCCTGTAGATCACGCATATTCCCACGCAGATTTCAGCCGTAGACCGATAAAAAAAACCGTGTTTAAATCCCAACCTGGGATTTGTGACTTTTTTTATGCACTCAGCACATCGAGCAAGCAGTATTAGACCATTTTTTAAAAAAAATTCCCTTATATGCTTCCCCATTTACAGCCTAATCTTCAATAAGAATGGAAAATAAGAGAAGATTAAGCTATTGAATCCTCAGTGTTGCGTATGCATCATTGCTTCCTTTCACGCAATTTAAACACTGTTTGTTGTTAGTGTCTTATGCACGGTATTAGTGTCTGGCTTATCGCCGCACGCACACAAAGCCACACAATACAGCTGTGTTCAAAGGAAGATATGGAACAGCTTATTTGTCTCTCCGCTGTTCTGAACCTGCTTAAGCGCAAACCATGGGAGAGAGGAATTATTGGACACTGATACTCTGAACTTTGTGTAAATAAACCACCCCGTCCCCACGCTTTCTCTTAGCGATTCCATTGACGAGGTGTAGGTACAGATAGGCTAGCAGACTCGGTCCCGCCGATCTTCGCTGTTTTCCATATATGCACAGGCTATCTCCCGCTCTCCTCTCTGTGAGAAATACTGGTGCTCAGTATCAGATGGCCACAGTCACTTCTCTCTCTCCCTCCACTCAATTTTACACTAACTTCCAGCTAATCGAAAAGCTGTAGCCTCCGTACGGCTTTGTTGGCTGAGGACGAAATTGGTGCCGAAGAACTGTTTTCACAGGCAAAACTCCATGAATACAAATCCATTCCTGAATTATGCAAACACCGACATGGTAAAATCAGCATTTTGTCATGAAATTTAAGCTGCAGTTACCTGCAGAGATCTCTAGGAAACTCAGGCAATTGGCGCATTTGAGTCAGTGACCTGTTTGCAAGGAAAAAAATATCAAAACGAAATATGATGTAAAATATATTAATTGATTATGTGGAGCATTATTAAACACTGCATCATATTTTACATACAAACTGCTCCAAGACCACAGTGCATGATTGAAATCAAATATTAACCAAGTATTTATCTACTAAGAATACACTGGTAAACACGAAGCCTTGTAATTTTAAGTAGTGAAATTATTCATTACGCTTAAATAATTTCAGCGCTGAGATGTTCTGCACTGGATTGCTGCGTAAGTGTAAAAGTTTCCCAAAGTGGAATATTCTGAAGAAGTACAAATACATGATAAAAGTCCAATAACAGAGTAAAAATACTTCATACTGGGGTGCCCTGGTGGTTCATCCGTCTAAGTGCGTGTACCATAAAGGCTGTGCCCTTCCCGCAACGACCTGGGTTCAATTCCTGCTCAGGTCATTTGCTGCATGTCTTCCCCCATTCTTCTCCCCAACCTTCCTGTCTCTCTATACTGCATAACTGTCAAAAAATTCCCCAGAAAAAAAAATCTTTAAAATACTTCATACTGTCCCCCAATTGGCTAAAAACTCATTTATTTATGTCTCCCCCTTCCTGGGGGGGGAGACATATTGTTTTTGCCTGAATTCCTGTTGGTGTTGGCGTCGGTGTTCCCATCCGGAGCATAACTCTGAAACTGTTCAACCGATTCTCACCAAATTTGATATAGTGTCTCTCCATAACATGTAGACGTGCCTTTTGAGGGTTTGAACTGCTTTTGAATTTTATTTTTTCTGTTTCCATGGCAACAATTTGGACTTAGGCATATTGAAGGGTGGGACTTGTTTCCGGACCATAACTCTAGAATGTGAAATGGCGGAAGGGGGAGACATCTGTTTTTACGTGTAAAAACCATTTCTAGTTTCATCTAGGCTTTGAGAATGAATGGGTATCCCCCATTCTAAACAATGTAAACAAAACATGCAAAAACAACAACAAAGTCTAGTCTACTGGATTTTTATTCAGTTACAGTGCCGACCTGCTGCCGGAGACCCATCGTGTTAGTGCAATAAATAGCATAATTTTCATTGGAATCAAATGAAACTTCTTGCATTGCATTAAAGATGGACTCTGTGTGACCCCCTTACATCGCCTGCAGTTCCATCATCAGGTCAAACTCTACATTAATTGGAATCATGTCTAGCTTCTCGTGATCATTTCTTGTGCACAGATTTTGATGTTGGCCAAGCTATGACCTTTGCTGTGTCTCCACCACCAGATGTCAACAAAAGCAAGTGATTTATTTGTAAACATTGGATGTTCAACGTCCCGCCGGAGAATTAACTTTAGATGGCCTTAAAAAATTGCAATAATTCAAACATCTTTAATGAGTATCATGACAAATCTGTTTTCAACATTTCTGGTACATAAAGGAGGAAGTCTTTGAAGATGGTGGCTCTAAAACGTTTCCTTTGGATCTTCAAGGAGAGTTTTTTTCTTCTCATTTATTTATCTATTTATTATTTCAGTTTTCTTTTACCATGGTCGCCTGTTCAGTTTCGGGAACTGTTTTACAAGAGGGCCCTGGACAACGGGGGACCCATTTAAAAGAGCCCATTAAAGAGCTATAGGACATTTGGCATGGCTGTTGAAGGGAAAATGGTGGGTTCCATGAGCATTCCAATCCTGATGTTTAAGTATTTATTATCCAGTTCGGCTTTGTCTAAAAATTACCAAAATATATTTTGTAACACCTGAGGGAAAGGTCTTTCGTTTGCAGTTCACTTCGGACGAAGCATGTCTGCCACTTTAAGGTCATGCCGCTACATCTCAATCAGATTATGGACTAAATTTTGACTTCACCGCTCCAAAAACTTCATTTTGCTTCTATTGAGCCATTCAGAGGTGTACATTGGATCATTGTCCTGCTGCATAACTCAACTGTGCTTGATCCTTATGTCATGAACTGATTTCTGCACTTTTTCTGTCAGGATTTTCTGGTGTAGAGGTGTAGAGCAGAATTCATGACTCCATCAATTGTTACATGTCCTGGAGCAGCAAAGCAGCCCCAGACTATCAGATTGCCACCAATGTGTTTGAATGCTGGTATGCAGTTCTTATTGCAGAAGGCTGTGTTAGCTTTACACTAGATGTATTGGGATCCATGCCTTTAAAAAAAAAAAAAAGTTCCAGTCTGGGTTCTTCAGCCTCCTCTTGGATGTGTCGTCAATGTAATTTTGTAAGAATATTGGTAGGCTGGCCACTCTTGGGGAGTTTCACCAGTCCAAGTTTACTCCATTTTGTACATAATGGCTTTCACTGTGGTTTTTTGGAGTCTCAAAGCCTGAGAAAGGGTGTTGTAATCCTTTCCAAACAGATAGACTGTTTTGTATCTATTAATAAATAGGTTTAGCTCGTGGCATCATGTGCTGCTTTTTGCCCGCTTCACATTGCCAGAAAGGTTCAAATAAAGCAATGCTGAGATTCAACAAGGCCGGCATGTGATGGTACAAACCAGTCGCGAGAACCAAGCAATGCAGTTGATCTGATTTTATTGATCAAGGGGGAAAAACCCCGCTGGGCAGAAGGCAAAAATACAAAGTCCAGTATCCAAAAATCACAATCTAGTTGGCCAAAAACAGGGACGAAAACCAGGGCAGCAATCACAGTACTTGTGGACGGGCAAAAATGGGTTTGGTACACAGGCACAGGTATGTCAGAGAAGCAAAGCCAAAATCCAGTGGGCGTAATCCAAACCGTAACCAGGGCAGCAATCATAGAACTTGTAGTCGGCAGAAAAGGGTCAAAAAACACAGATGCAACAATAAATCCAAAATCACAAAGGCAAAAATCAAAAACAGGGACGGTCCAGTCAGAAAAGAATCACTGAGAGAACAAGGGAAGAGAAACATGGCACAAGCAAACTGACAGAAACGATCTGACAAGAAAGTGTTGTGAAAAAACTCCTATTATACACTCCAGGGGAATTACATGCTACACAGAACACAGGTGCTGGAAATGAGACTAATTACAAAGGAGGGAACAAGAGGGAGAACCTAATCACATAAAATAGGCAAAAGCCAAAACGCGGACAGGGATCAGGAGACAATCCTATAGACAAACATACGGCTCTGGTCAAGGAGTTCTAACGTGCACAGATAATGAGAGAAAAGACAGCATAAGCAGGAGAACCCACTGAAACGCAGCAGAGAAGATTAGGGAAAGACAAGAGGCGGAGACTAGAACAGGGAGAGTGCTGAGAGCTTGTTAATCAATTAGTAAGGGCAGCTATACAATAGAGGGTGACACAGGAGTGGATTTTCATTCCTGTCCCATCCCACTCCCACAGAGAAAATTTGTGTCCTGTCCCAATCCCGGGCCAGAGGGGGAAAAAAATTCCTGTCCCGTCCCACTCCCAGTAAAGTGACTCCCACTCCTGTCCCACTCCCATTTTTTTCCCTTCTAGTCTCTATGCATACACTATATTTGATTTGATTTTCTCCCGATTATTTTAAGATTACTTTGTAGTCTGCAGTTTTATTTAAAAAAAATGCCAACAGGAACAGTTCATCTGTTACCTAGAATCTGCGATTTCCCCTGTAGTTCAAGTAGCTTTACAGTAGTATCGTTGTTCCTTACTCTAATTTGCAGTTTATTTTTTTCAGCTTCTGTGCTGCTGCTGCTTGCTCCTTCCATCGCTGTTTTCATTTTCAGCGGGAGCAGGCAAGCAGCAGCCGGAAGCACTGTTGGCTTCTGGGCCGTGTAGTTCTTTTGACTTACGTTGCTGTGTCAGCTTATGGAAAGAAAACAACAAAAATGGTGGCGCGCCTGTCGTGTTTTTCGGTGTGCAAAGCATGTCCTATTGGTTGATTCCCGCTCGCGAAATTTTTATACCCACTTGAGGTCCGGACCCCAACAGAAACTCATTTGCGTACAGCCAATCAGCGATCTTGTACCGAACCACTGAAGGAGTGTCTTGAGACTTTTTTTTGTCTTTATGAGCCTTGCACCGACGCACGGTCTCGGAACCACTGACTGCGCAGTCCATACTCAGAATACTGCACTTACATCGAAGATGCCTGCCTTGCTCTCAGCAAAACTGTTGGGCAAATCATTCGTCAAGCCTGCCATTTAGATAAACGCATTCTGAATGTATTTTTTCACATATCTGAAGCTGGTAAAATGAGCTGGTTACAATGATTGTGGTCTTGCATTCGCCGCTTTTTATCCTGCACTGATCATATCAATAATAAACTAGTTAGTGACACAGAACAAAATCCAATAAATATAAAGTAGATATAACCGAGATTGCGCTATTTTATTCAAGTAAATATGAATGCTCTGCAGGCCTACAGATTATTTTAATCTAGCCTCGCTACTGAACGTTATAAACATACTGGCAGGTTTGGCTAGTGCTGTTAATGAATCGTATTCGCACTTTGCTGTCGGGTGTAAATATAGGTTTTCGCGATTAAGGTGCTTTCTTTCTGCATCATCATAAGTAGGGGGCCATAGCTAAACTCAGGCTGAGGGGTGTGATACAGCTTAATGATTTTATATTTAGAAAGAGGTTTTGAATAAATCTTCGTGTCCTTGAAAATGCGGTGGCCGTTTCCAAACTTGCCAATCATTTTTAATGTTTCTAGCTAGGATTGATAATCATCTGTTCAGAGCATTCATATTTTCTGTAATAAGCTGACGCGATCTCGCTTATTCATACATTATTAGTGCCAGGCCAGGGAAGAGAGACAAATATGTAACTGTCTCGAGACACTCCTTCAGAGGTCCGGCACAAGTTTGCTGATTGGCTGTACGCAAATGAGTTTCTGTTGGGGTCCGGAACTCAAGTGGGAATAAAAATTTCGCTTCCCGCTCCCGTCTGCTCCCGTTAACTTTTTACTCCCGTACCGTCCCAATCACTGATTAATAGTAAAGTTGACTCCCATCCCGCGGGAATCCTGTGACCCGGTGGGATTCCCGAACAAATGTCAGCCTTTGCTATACAATCCCTTAGTGCTCGTTAGTAAGTCAGTCTTATATTAAATTTTAGTTTGCGTTAGTAACTCTAGCAAAATAACCAACTGTTAGTATGGATTAGTTGAATAGAAAAGCAAGGTGAAGGAAGTAAACGAGATTGGAAGGAATGGTTGAAATCCAGAAACCATTAAATCTTTCGAAGAGTGGCACGCAATTCAGGGGCTGTGAGCAATGATAAGAAAAGAGACCAGACAGGGGGAGACAAAATGCAATGCATGGTAACGAAATCATGGACCGGAGCATAACTATGGTAAAAGGTAAAACATGGAAAACAAAATTAAAACAGTACATGAACTCAAAACTACCAAATCCCAATACATAATCCAAAGCACAGTCAGACATAGCAAAGATCCAAAAAATAAACATGGCAAACAGGTCAGGAACATGGCAAGGCAGAACATGCACATAGCAAGGCAGGCAGAATCACAACACAGCAGTTCTCATGCCTGTGTAAGTCTGGTGAAATAGCCCCAATTGTCAATTAAATTTGTTTGTTTGTTGATGAAGTCACTAACGAGGCAATTATGGAGGGCAAAGTAAGGTTGGAAAGCTTTTTTCCTTAAAAAAAAATAAATAAATAAAAAACTGTATTTTGGGTTTACTTGTCTCATGTTTGTCTAATATGAAAATAGTTTGGTGATCTTAACCTCTTTGCGCATAATACTAATATCGGCAATTTTTACTGTTGTGCATGAGCATATCTAAAGCTTTATAAGTCAGCATTTATGTCGCAGATACTGTGGAAAATTATTCCAGTGAAGCAGGTGTCATGGTGGTGGCCTGCAGGCCCTTCCCCCTGCTGCATTCTTTGCCTCCACCTAACCCCCCGTTCACACGGAGCTGCGACTTTAGGACGATCATCCCGATCAAGCCAAGATCAGAAAAAGCATTGGATCGGGGCGGATCTGCGTCTAAATCGAGCAATTTGGCAAATTATGGTCTTCATTACGACCGTACTACGATGCTCCCACGTCCAACGCCCTGCTGACACACTTCCACTACGATGTTACGCAGACCGTTGCCGACCAGCGGCCGCGTTTACTGCGTTTATACTACGCTGCCGCTATGGCATTGAAGATCATACTACGATGCTACGCAGACCTAGAAGACTGTACGACGATATCGCTACGGCGGTGCCGCTCATATCCCGCTTGTAGTACGCTTCTAGTACGATTTTGGCGATGATATATATATATATATATATATATATATATATATATATACACACACACACACACACACACTGCCACACACTTGGCTGAAAACAAACCCTGATCCGATCCGGTGTCAGAGGCAGTGCCGCAACATCCATTGTTTGTGACAGACAAAACGGTACAAATGCACAAAAGAATTATTTAATTTAGCCTTCATTACACTGAGGAGTCCCACTGAAATTAAAAAGTATCGGGGGGAATGAAATCACTTCCTTGAGTTAGTGGCAGTTGTAATATTCAATAATTGATCCTGATGAGCCATCTAGTGATATAATATTGTAATTGCGTGTATAAATTTGCAGCTCCAAGTCCACTGGCGGACACATCTGCACAAAGAGACACCGAAGTTCTTCTCGACCACGCCAAATCCAGATAATCTGTGAATGATTAATTAAATTAATATTCTAGTTTGAGACATGTAACTAAGTTGCCAGTGTCAAAGTAACGAAGTGAAAATAACTTATACTTAGCTTTTAAATGTATGAGAGTAAAAGTCCCAGTTAAAAAAAAAATCTACTTAAATACTGTAAAGAAGTACATGTACATGTACAAACTGCTGCCTGATAGATCGTGGTATGATCGGCGTAAGGTCATGGTAGGTCTTCGTAGGATCGTCAGGAAGGTAGAGAGATCGTAGTGGGAATGTAGTAACAACGTAGTGGGAGTGTTGTAGGAGCGTACTTGATATGTTCCCCGACTGTACTACGATTTTACTGCGCTTTTACTACGATCGTGAAGATCTATCCACGATGCTTCTGCGCTGCTTGTACGAATACGGCGCTTCTACTACGCTCTTTTTACGACTTTACCCCGATTCTTGTTGGCCACGATCCCGCTACGCTTGTTTTGAGCATGTTCAAAATAAGCGTGGCGAGAGCGTAGAGCTTCCCGATCATGAAGACCCTACCGCGATCATACTGCGCTTATGAAGACTCCACTACGTTTCTCCTGCGATCGGCCACGTTTTCGGCCGCGCTTTGATCGTAGTAGAAGCGGCGTCTATGTGTGAACGGGGGCTTAACGAGCCACACCTATTGCTCGTTAAGGTGGAGGTGAAGCTTTAGTATTTAAGAGTGGGCTGCACATGTTTAGGTGCTGCAGTGTTCTGTTTGTTCCTGAGCCCTGCTGCTGTTTGCTGTGCTGCTCCCCTCTGGGACTGGTTTATTGTAATTTATATTAAAGAGCTTTTATTTTTACTCAGCCTGTGCATTTGGGTCCCTTCTCTCTTTTGGGAAACATGGTCCCAGTGCCCGCTAGCTTTGTCTCTTACCAGCGGGCCGAAACCCATGACAGCAGGATGGTTGTAAATTTAATAACAGAATTATTTAGCAATCAAATTTTGGAATTTTTACTAATCGTGCCTCTCTTGCTTGATAGAAAGTCCAATTTAATTCCTAAATTCTCATAAGGTCAAGTAAAAGTGTTTCCACAAATTTTCCACTACATCATTTGTCAAATAATGAGGTTCCTAAGGCACCAGCAAACAACCTATATAGCCAGCGACTAAGCAAAGAAGCTAGCTCGTAATAACCCAGGTAAAATTCAAAAATTAAGATTACAATAATTCCGCAGGGATATTAATCCAAACAGAAAGAGATTGCAGGCTAACAGTTAAATAACAATTTCACTTGACGACCACCAGTTCTGAATATAAGCACCCTTATCAACAAGCTTACTAGCTAACGTTAAGTGCTCAATATCAACGCCACTCATCAGATTTAACTTAGCAGCAGCCCTTATGTGATCCTTTATTTCTTCATCCAAAGCACCACACCGATGAAAATTTATGTTTGCTTACCTATTTTGCATTCCATTAAACATGGATTCAAGGTCTTTGTAGCATTCTATTCCTTGTGAAACAGGAGACATTGGCCAGTAGAATGACTTAGTTAGCTAGTTAGCCACTTGTGCCTCTCGTAAAATGTTTGATTAAAGTCCTACTAATGGTGCCTCTTCTTTGCTTCAACATTATGTCAGGCTTTCATTTGAAACATCTTCTTGTAACAGCAAGAGCTTCCAGAATTGTATCAAGCTCATTTTCTTCTTGAGAAGTCATTTTGCTCAAGTCAATGCCAGTTTGCCAGCTAGCTAGCAAGCAATCCAGCAAGAATTTGATATAGATTTTTAAAAACAGTCAAAAATATTCACTGATTCAATATTCACAAGCTACAATACAGACCAACATTGCAAAAAATGTACATACAATATTTTCGCAATAATACAAATAACCTATGAAGTAGGGAAGAGAGCCTGAAGGTCAATTTGGCTGAAAGGAAAAAAAGAGGAACACAATGGTCTGATATCTGAATGCTATACGATAAAGTTCTGTTATCCGATATCTGTCATTGGCCATATATTCTGTCCATCATTGTGCCATAAACTGGGGTAACTGAAAAAAACATAGTTATGTTCAGCATAAAACACAAAGTGCCGAAAGAGGCCGCTGTCCAAACGGAGTCATTAGAGGCATTGAGTTTAGGTGAATTACACTATTCATTTCATCCATCTCTACCACTTAGGTGGGCCTTTGCTCTGCACAATGTTACGATTTTATTAGACAGTAGAGTGAGTGGTTTCCGAAAAATTGCATAAATAGATTTTTTTAAAGCAACAAAGAGGCATTGCACTCAAAAAACCAATGTAATTGATTTATGATTCTGATTCTATGTACGTTTGCTAGTTCTTTTGTTTGTTAGTTTTTCAACTGTTTTTATTACGCAGTACGAAATCTGCTTCAATGGACGAGCTGCCGCTGGTGTAGAGCTTCTTCAAAACCGAAATACCGAATATTACACTTGTGATACATTTTCTTTTGTAATATAGTAGCTGGAAAAACCATTCTTTTGATTGAATGTGTTTTTCCAGTCCATAATAATTGATATGCATAAGTCACTCTGCACCAAAAACCAAGCGGACGTGTCAATGTCTTCTTGTAGAGGTTTGTATCTCCTTTGGTGCTACCGGGGAATCAGATTGGGGTTGCGTTCCTTGATTCACTTCCTCGCAAACAAAAGGTTGTTTTCTTATTTTCATGTAAATGTCTCAGCACTGGGGTAGACAAGCGTAATCAATCTTCTTCACGACAAGGTAGGAGGGATGGAATTATTGGTGCTTAGTAGCAGCAGGATCATAAAACAGGGAAATTGAAAGTGATATTTAATTGACACTGCCATTTTCACTGTGCTGTGAAGTCTTCATTCGCCTCCCTCACACTGAGCATGTCGCCTTCATGCAGGTGAGAGAACTTGCTGAATATTTTTTTTTCCCCCTCAGAGGAAGAAGGCAGAACAATCTACAGTTTACAAGTACTCCATCAGAAAATGTATTAAAACTGTCCATAGAACCAGACATAAATGCAAAAAAATACTGATTACTATTCTAAATATCAATTGGTATGGTAATTAAAATTCATATTAAAAAAAAAACTAAATTTAAATGTGTTCTGTAAATGTTACGTTTGTGAGTATAAATGTTACTCCGTAAAAGGCATTGCAGTTCATTCGACTGCACTGGCTGGAGCCTGTGGTACCGGACAAAGCAGCACATGCAGTATACCTGTCAATTTTGGCAGTCCACAGTAAAGTCCGTAAGCATTGATATTAACAGCTTTTGTGCAATCTCCATTCAATAACATAGCTGTGTGACTGCATACTTCATTTTAATCTAATGAAGTTATGACAACTGTAAACTTCTTTAACTCTCCGGTGACTGGGGGCGGCTGTAAATCAAAAGCTTCATGATTGATATTGCAAAGCAGTTATTATAAAAGCAGCTGGGGATAAGCGGGGGTGGGTGGTTTAACTCTCCTGTTTCCGCTTCAAATAATCCTCTAATTGCATTGCTGTATAAAGATGAGGGGTTTGTTCGCTGCGAAAAAATTGTTCAGGGAATAATCTAGTGGTGCCAGTGTGATTCTGTGGTTAAAAGTATAACTTAAATTGACCATGTCTCAACTGAGGGATAAAATATGGTGGAGGGTCTATTAAATCGAGTCGCCACTAATGACAACATATTTTCTCATGTTTGGGGGCGACTTCGGGGTGCACACGGGCCGTGGACCCGACCCTGGCGCAGGGACCTTGTCCGCAGGTACATAACCAGCAGGGGGGAGCCTCTGAACTGCAACAGTGACAAGGCACCCCAAATACCCCACTTCTAAGCAATGACCAGAGAGGTTCAGGAAAGGCCAAATTAGTGTCAAACTGAGGGCAGTGGTGTTGATTTATGGCCTGAAGATTTGACTGTGAGCCGCTCCGAGCCAGCCACAATTACCCAAATGCGGCGGCTGTTTCTCTCCCACCCTACAAGTGGTGGTCATGTTTGAGCGGTCTGATCTACACGTCTTCGGCCTGCCTTGTCCACTTAAAAGAGCATTAATCACTGCGCAGTTTATAAATCAACGAGGCCAACTGGATGAGAGCGATTATGAGGTCAATGCACTGCAGAAGTACTTAACCAATTCCCAGGCTCGGACTTGATGTATTTTTCTTGCTCTGGTCGGATGATTCATCATCATTCTGCCACGGACGTATAGTGGAGAAGGCAGGGGGGAACGGCTCAATGTTAAACAGCGTATGGGCAGGGGACAGAAGAAGATAGAGATGGGCCCTCCATGTCCCCGGCCACTTATACTCAGGCCGTTAATGTGAGATAGGCCATTCATTCTCTGACTTACTCCCCCTAATTATATCAGACAAAACCAAGACAAATGTCTTTAAGAAGTAGTCACTACAGTATTCCCATCATTGCAGGAGGAGGCCTTGTGAAGATTGCTTGTCTGTTCAGAAACACCATGGGACCAGGCGTGTTGATTCTGTCTCTAACAGGAGACCGAGGGTTTTCGTCAGCAGAAAAAACATGCACCTTTTCCTCAGCGAGACTCTTCCCAGTTAGACAGCACATGTAAAACAAAGACTGTTGAATGTTACAATAGTCAACAGTTCTGAGCACTGGTGTAACAGGCCAAAATATATGCCCAGCTCAGATTATACCAGGAGTCAAAGTGGGCTAGACTGTTTTATACCCCGGGTATAATCTGCGCTAGCACTCCCCATGCCAAATTATACACTCCACATTCAGTCACATTGTATACCCTGTGGTATATTTTGGCCTGGGCCAGATTATACCCTGGTATAGTCTGGCGGGGGGTTAATCTGGGCTTGCTACACCTGTTAAACTTTGTAAGAATTTCTGCTTTTGAAATATTTCTATACGACAAAAGTTTTGAAAAAGGCTCTAGCTGTTACCCGTATTTTTGTCCTGCGTAATGTTGTCTAACCTACGTGTAACGTCTAGAAATCTGTGAGTCTGTTTGGAAGTATCCCCTCAATTATGTTAATTGCTTTTTTAAGTTTCCAGATTTTCACATATTTTAGTTCTCAAAATATTCTTTTTACATTTACAGTACTCCCTGCCTTTGCCCGTAGTCAGCTGGGATAGGTTCCAGCTCGCCCCGTGACCCTAGTGAGGAATAAGCAGGTAAAGAAAATGGATGGATGGACATTTACAGTACTCCCCTCCAGCAGAATCATCAACAGTTTAATGGAACATAAAAATATATCTTGACTGCTATTGCACCAATTCAGTGACAGACCATAGAAGATGCCGCATTACTAGTATTTATATGCGTCCTTTTCATGTTGAAAACTCAGACATTACACAATATAAATGCAAACTTTTATAGAGAGACTTTTGCAGAAAAAAAAGTACATGGAAAGACTGAAGCCAGAAATCAGTGATTGCAAGTAATAAATACTTGATACGCCATTAGAGCCTGTAGTAGAATAGCTACAATGAGTTGCACTGTATACATTACTAAAATCAATGAGTAAAAATAAATTCAGGATTTCACAGTGTTAATTTAACCTATGACAAAGAGGAATCTGAGACAGGACTTACAATTGAAACAAATATTGACCAAAATAAAATCTGGCCTTGAGGGTACAGTAGCAGTTACCAAGAATAAAACATTCATTATGCACACAAATGTATTTTTAATTAGGGTGCATATTATCCATATTACCATTTTATCTGGTGTCATTCCCAACCTGTATAAGCAAACAGAAATTGAAATAAACAAACCCACTTTAGCAGGGAGCTTTTAACTAATGACAGCCTTTAAGATCCAGTTACCTCTTTTGTCCAATTTGCACATAAACAATGTTGGTCTGATGCCTTCAATAAAAAAAAATGGCTTTTACTAGTCAGTGCTCACCAGGACAGGCAGTTGAGCAGACAAAAAAGCATGAGCCTGGGACATAAGTGGAGAAGACAGTTTCCATTACCCCTCATGCTTGCTGGAGTATAATTTGTAGAGGCTGGGTAAATTGTGATTTAAGAAGTGTAATGACATGTAATAATTTTCTGTCACAGTGTCAGCCTCTCAAAGGCTGGCAGACCTATAGGAAAAGCAAGGTAAAAGGATGTCCCTACGAGACAAAAAAGTACTTGATGCATTCTCACACACACACGCAGGCACACGTACACACGCGCACACACACACTTGAGATTAGCAATATTATGTATATAATATTGAAATATTGATTGCTAATCTTATACTTAACTTATATACATATTTATATACTCATATACTGTTATGGTTATATTTTTACAACTTATATACTGTATAAGCATACATATATTGTCTCTAAACATGGTACATGTAGTAAATGAATGTGTTGCATTATATTCATATATATATTAGTGAACAAATGCCAGATGTATGGGATAGATAAATATGGGAATGGCCTAAAACCTGTCTGGTCACTTGTTTTATCAGCTCTGCCATTAATCTTCAGGAAATACAGGGTCATAGGTCGTGGTAGTAGCAATGGTAGGCGGCAGGAGCTTTCAAATCCTACGAATGGCTCTTGTTGAAAATAACCTGACTTAATCTGGTTGACGTCAGGGCAGGATTCTCAGCATCCATGTCATAATGCACAAATATATACTTAATCCTTACACCCCTTAGAGCTAAAGCAAAAAAACGCTACTATATTCAATTTGATTTTCCCAAAATGTCTTTAAGAAGGAGGTAATCTAGCTGTTGGTTGTACCTAAACAGGTTTATGAGGGCACTACATGAAACTTTAAATGAGGCATTTATGGTTCCCCTGTAGGGCTATAACAGAATTTTTCAGCTTACAAACTACTGCTTGGGGAATTAACCCTTGCCTGGGCGCCACAGCTGAAGTTAAGCTGATTTCAACTGAAAATAAACATTTCCTTTTTTTGATGTATTGCTGGAGGATAGGAGTTTTATCTGTGTGGTGCATTTGTGCTGTTAGACAGTGGCCCTCCCACACTGATCTAGTAGTAATTAAAAGGAGGACACCTGGGATTATGCTGTTCAAATGAAATATAGATGTACAACCGCGGCATCAGTGTAATTAATCTGTCTGACTGAGAGTAATATTACAATGCGAGTGATAAACCAGTGCTTTTTGCCTACTATCAAGTATGATGTATGTTTCTAAACATGAGGCTGAATTATGTAGAAGGTAGATACACATTAAACAGGAGGGAGTCACACACAGATTGCATGCATGAATGCTGAATGAGCTGTGAGATCCTGTTCAAGATTTGAGGAGTTTTGAAAAGGCTATAATAATTTTTTTTTTGCAATCTTGCCACTATTACTTTGCCAGATATAAATGATATTCGTTGTATGATTCAAAATGTAAACCAGTAAGGTGCATTTTCTGAAGAACAAACGAGAGTGAATACTGTGAGCGATTTCTTACCTGGATTTTCAAATATTTTACAAGGTTTTTTTTTTTTCATACAGGAGGGTATTCACTGGCTTTTACAGTTATTTGCCAAAACCCTAATATTATGCCTACTGTATAGACAAGACATAAACCTAAGAAGCAATAGGACTAACATGACCCGACATGGACTGGACCGGATGTAAAGACATACATAGGACATAAACGAAACAATCACAGTATGTAAATTAAGCATTTAATAATTGCATATTATTTGATTTATAGTCACTCAGCGAAATGGTTCAGCACCCCACTTTTGGGGTGTTGTGTACAAGGGAACTTTGGTAACACTTTACTTGAAGGTATCGTCATAAGAGTGACGTGACACAGTCATGAACGTGTCATAAACATTATGTAAATGTCATAAACGTTGTCATTAAGTGGCATCCGGTTTTTGAGATGACAAGTTGATATTGGGTTGTTTTCATTATGAGAACTTCGTCTTAAGAGTGACATGGCTCTGTCATAACTGTTACATGACACATGACGCAGGTAACAGTTATGACAGTGTCATGTCACTCTTATGATGGTACCTTCATGTAAAGTGTAACCAAAACTTTTTATGGGTTCAGTGGGTGAGCTGATTTCATACCGTGGTTATTTCAGAGGACCGAGCACCATTAGCCAGTAAAATAATGATCCCATATCAATACGCATAATTAACTGTCCACTTGAAAAAGTCAGCTTCACTTTTGCAAAATTTGAACATATTCAACAGAAAGTTAAAATAAAAGGTTTGTTGGTGATAAGAATAAATACGCCAGCCCATTCAGGTTTGTGTTCTCTGGCCTCATTCCTTTGTGTTTTCTCACTCTTAAGACTAATTTATATTTTCTAGGTTTGCGGGACACAATGTATTTTGGGATCTATATCACAAAGCAGGGAACATGTGTTAGTCATCAATCTCGAAGCTCAATTCGTAGATGCTGGTATCAGAGAAATAGATTTTTAGATTAATCTAAATTGTCATGCATAACATATTATGCCACAAAGTTAAGTGCTGTAGTGAGGAATATGTTAAGTTTCACATGACTAAACAGCCTATTTTCGAATGTACCGCACGCTGGCCTATTCGTAATTTTATTATGACATTTGTGAAAGAGGCAAAATAATAGCAGTATTTTAGTAGGGTAAAACTCAAAGAAACGTTTCTAGATGGGTTTGAATCATGGTTTTGTGATTGCAATCTATCGTGCTCCATTTTCTCTTATCTTTTTTAATATCACCCTGTGTGCTTATCCAGCATGTTGATATGCTGAGTTTAGTTAGCTCTCTTCCACAGCGACTTCGCTTGCTTAAAGTGGTCTTAAAATGGCACAGCCAAAAAAATAGCAAACAAGTCAATTACCACATAATGAAAAAATGCACGCTTGGACCATGCACAGAAACATCGTAGTATCTTACCCCACAATCCATGATCTCAGCAAACAACAGCAGTAAACAATGAAAGCAAATCACTTCAAATTGTTGAATGGTTTCAAACATATTTAGTCCTTTTTTATTACCTGATTGCAAATCCTTTCTAATTGATGACACCCAAAAACCTGGGATCCATAGACCTCACCAGAGGCTGGGTTTCCTCTCTTCTGATGCTTTGCCAGGCCATTATTGCAGCTGTCTTCCGTTTTTACTTGTTTTTAGGGCTTTTTGCCTTCAGTTTTGCCCACTGCAAGTGAAATTCATGCTCAGTTGAATTCAAGTCAGATGATTGACATGACATTGCAGATCATTCCACTTCCTTAACCATAATAAAAAAAGTCTTGGGTTGCTTTCACAGTGTGCTTTTCACAGAAGGGCAGTTCTGCATACTCTCTTCTCCCCATCCCCTCATTCTGGTGCAAGTTGATCTTTGCCTCACCTGCCCAGATGATACTGTTTGAGAACTGCAAACATTATTCTGGTTTTCCTGTTTCCTTGTATTAAGCCATCTTTGATTAAAAAAAAAAAACATCTTTGATTACTCTGGTGAATTCGACTTTCGATTTTGGACTTTCAGACGAGAAACGGCTCCTGGAGAGTATTCTTGATCTGGTCTTGAACTTTGCGGAAGGAGTTTTACTTCAGCAGAATGAAAACAAAGAAATTTCTGAAATTTTGAACCAAGTTAGCATGTTACTCAAACCAAAAGCATCATAAAGCATCCTGATTTACAAAAAGAATTTGCCCTGTAATTTATTTCTTCTATTTTTGCATATTTGTCTCAATTAAATGTTTCAGATAATTAAATATGATTAATTAATTAATATTAAACTAATTTAATTTTAGACAAAGAGTTAACCCCAAATAAAGTTTTAAATAATCATTGCATTTATTGTGGAATAAAGCTATCTAGCCCTACATGTGTCTATGTGAAAAGTAATTGCCCCCAATTTATCAAATGAAATCAATATTGAGTTCAATTTCACTGAACTCACCCAGAGAAGATTACTGCAAGCCCAATCAAATCTAAACATCTGTTAAACAGAACCTTTCTGGCAGTGTGAAGAAGACAAAAAAGCAGCATATAATGCCACAATTTAAAGAAAATCAAGAGCAGACGAGAATCAAAGTTGTTTACTTCTATCAGTCTAAAGAGGGTCAAAAAAAAACATTTTTAAAGCTCTGGGACTCCAACAAACCACAGTGAGAGTCATTATCTGCAAATAGAGAACACCTGAAACAGTACTTCCCAGGAGTGGCCAGCCTACCAAAGTTCCGCAAAGAGAACATTGACGACTCATCCAGGAGGTCACAAAACAACTCAGACAAACATCTAAAGAACTGTAGGCCTTACTATCCTAAGACAACGTCAGCATTCACAAGTCTCCTGTTAACCAAAACGAACACAAAGACTCATCTCACTTTTGCCAAAAAACATAGTCATCAGCCCCAGGAGTTTTAAAAAAATAATATTCTGCGGGCTGATGCGTCAAAGGTCGAACTATTTGGAAGATATGGGTCCCATTACATCTGATGTAAAGCTGACATAGCATTCTGCAATAAGAAAATCATAATAACAATGGCCAAACACAGAGACGGTAGCATCATGGTCTGGGGCTGCTTTGCTACTTCAGGACTAGGGCGACTTCCCATAATTCATAGAATCATACATTGTGCTGCCTATCAGAGAATGCTGTAAGAGAATGTCCGGCCATGGGTTCATAACCTAAACTTCCAGCACAGTTGGGTCATGCAGTAAAAAAATTATCCAAGCACACAAGCAAGTCCACCTCTGAATGGCTCAAAAGAAACATGATAGATCTGGAGTGGCCTCATCAAAGTTCTGACTTTAATCCAATTGAGACACCGTGGCATTACCTCAAACAAGCAGTTCATGCCAAAAAAAAAAAAAACCCTCCACTGTGGCTGATTTAAAACTATCCTAAAACCGAAATTTCCCCACAGTGATGCAGAGGGTTCATCACCAGTTATCGCAAATGGTAGATTGCACTTTTTGTCGCCAAGGACCTGCCATTAGGTTCGGGGGAGGCAATTATTTTTTCACAACAAATGTTTTGAATAACTCTTTACCTTTATTAAATGAAATTATAGAAATCCTCCAGCTATTCAAAAGTATCTAAATACAGACGACTGAATGAGTAGCTAGCTAGCATGCTATTAAATTGCAGAATGAGTATGGACTGGTAACATCAATAGGCAAGGAAAGGATGGTCAAGCAAAAATAAACGATGTCAAGAAGAGGGCAATTAGCCTATGTTTCACAGCACTGTAGTGATGATTTTTTACTTATTATGAAGGAAGATGCATCCACTAAAGAAGTTATTGCTATGCGAATTGGCCATTTCTGCATCAGAAGTGTCGTCCATAGAAACGCAGAGAAGCTCTTATAAATACATGAAGTTGTTTTCTCCCAGTTTGCATTCATTGAACTTCGTAACTCAGAAACTCATTCTACAAAAGTGCAAAGAGCAACTCCTCTTTTGTCGTTTGATATTTGCATTGTATTTGTAAAAAAAGAAACCCTCTTCAAGTTTAATCTTACACATTTGCAACTTTGCAACATGACAAAGTCCAAAATGTGGCTCTAATCTGGTACACTTTACAGTGTATAAAATGTTCTATTTTCCAACGGCACGATAAGCTCAAACGGAAGACCCCCATCCCATATACAAGTTATGAGACAATCCTCCATGCTAAACAAAGGCTTTATCTTTGACACATGCAATTTATGAAAACTAAAGCACCTGCTATCGTGCTATTAACACTTCATCATAGGCTCCAATAGAGCAGGGAATCATCTCCACTGAGTGATTATGTTATCATTTTTAGTGTACTGTTTTGCATAAACGTGTCCAGGTTGAAGAAGGAGGAGGAGAAGAATGAAGGGCTCATCTCGCATGATGAAGAACGGGGTCGGTGGATTCTTTGAACGCCAGATATCAAAGTTTGAGCTCCACTGGAGAACGGCAGTTCATGGCTGTAAACTACCAACAGTAACTCATGCTGTTACTGTGCTTATTTTGAAATCTGAGGTGCTTGTCTCATGACACTGGGTATCGGTCAGGTCAAAAGAATTACTTAGAAATATTTGCGCAAGATAAATAGTGCTGAGTGTAAGTGTTATGTCTCATGATGTTATGTAACATGTGGCATCATTTTTGAAGATTGTTCAGGAAAATCCAATTACCTTTCATCTAGCAATAAGTAAAGAAAACTTCATCATGAATTCTGGCCATTGAGATTTAAGTGTTGGAAAACTTAGATCAATTCTGGAATTAGTTGTATTACAGTTTATATTTTCTGAAAGTCAGAAATCCTATTTTATAAGTTTGGGCATATATTAACTGAGAAACTATTTGTGATATGAAGAACTTGTTAAGAGTAATCCATCATATAATCACCAAGTTTGTGTACAGTAGATATAAGGGAAAAAACAACACTACTATGGAGAGGAATACATTATGTTAATTTTATTGCATAATAGAACAGATAGTGCCAAAATATGCATTCCTGTTTGTGTGCCACACAACTGAAAGCTAAATACATATACAGAGATCTGCCAGTGAATTGATTTAAATAATTCTGAAAAAAAAATGCAGATGAACATAATGGCTGCACAGAATTAGGTTTACATTTATCAGCATGAAAAACAGTATTTCATTACCTTCAGGGCTGTCTTGTTTTTAATGCACATCTGTTCCGGATGCAGGAGACAGTAAATATAAATGGGAAAAACTGAATACGGAAATAAATAAGACATGAAAGTAATTTGATGTGCGCTGTAGTTAAAAATAAAGATTTTTGTTGGGTTCGAAAAAGCAGCGTTAACACAGGAAATTACTCTATCTGCTCTTTGTATATGCATTTGTTTGTGTGTGTGTGTGTGGGTGTGTGCGTTTGAGAGAGAGAGAGAGAGAGAGAGAGAGAGAGAGAGAGAGCATACTCTCTACGATGCAGTTGTTTGATCATAAATTGTTGAGTGCAATGACTTGTCTCCTCCACTTTCCTCACTGGTCAGAGCAGATTAAAAACTCCACCACACTACCGACCGGTCTCAGCATATCATTAGCATATATATGAGATTTGAGACATTTTCTAATATTCTACCACACAACTCATCTGTCAACCTGGCGAGGAATTATAAAATGCTTGTTTGGGGGAATAAGCCCATCCCTCCTGTTCTCTAACCTTTACTTCAAGCAGGAAAAAACAATAGAAAACAAAATAAATTGAATTTTTACTGAAGAAAGTATCATGTCCTGTGATTTTAGTGGAGAACTTAGAGGTAGATTTGGTGTTGGTTCTTTGATTCAGAAAAGCAATAGTTCATTAATAGTAGCATTATGTTATCTGGTCCCTAAAATTACAAGGAAGGTCACGATCTTGAATTTTTACAGAACATATCATGGCACTAAGAATTGTAAGGAGACATTTTTATAATTAGCCTTTCTTCTCGTTGTCAGATTTACACAATAAGAATGCAAAAATTAATCTGTCCAGTTGTGAATTATCATTTGAACTCAAGGCACAGTCCTGGAATATCAAGTTTATGATAAAAAAAAAATTCATACGTTTATATATTAACGTGTCTAACTTAAACAACCGGTCCACCTTTTTGAAAACAAACTCACAAAATTGAGTCACCGACTACGACTGTTAGTCTGGCATGACATGCATGAGGTCTTTATTTATTTATTTACATATTTCTTTATTTTATTTATATGTGGCACAGTGTATGTCTTAGTTGTTTGTTTGTTTGTTTGTTTGTTTACATAATGGCCAACAAGATAGCCAACAAGTTTTTTCTTTGTCAACACGTCTAGTTGGCACAGATTTTACGGTAATGTGCCTGGTTTTTGCAGCACCAAACAGTACAATCTTTCAGTGAACAGTTTTTCACTTTAATTCACTAGCATTTGTTTCCCACTTAGTTTGGAACATTTACCCATCAGCTACTAGCGATTTGAGTAAGTTGAGTAAGTTGATATATTATCAATCAATTATTATATGTACTGAACAGAAATATATTGTTCTTTCATCAACTTTGAAGCAAGCAAAGCTGCTTTCTCTCTTCTTTCCTCCAACACCCATGTTCTGAGTGATTACAATTCTAGGCCGCAGCAATGACTCCACCATCTTGCATTTACATTAGATTGTCTTTAATTTTATGCATTCAAATAACTATTTATGTCTATTCAGCAAGAACATCTGTGTGCGGGAGCACGGTTTATGTAGTGAACAGAATCACCAGGCAAATAGTTCCCCGCTGACTGAAACCCTTCCTGGGTGATAACATTGAGCTCTGGGACATCCTGCCACAATTGATGCCCATAAACTGCATCACTTCAGCATATGCATATACCTTTGGCCCTTGCACTGGACAGTGCTTATGTATGACTGGTCGATGAATGAAAAATAGAGTTTTAAAGCCAGGCTTGAATACCTCCTTTCTGTACACTTCTGATATTACTGAGGACACAGAAGTGGTACACAAAGTTACTGACACATAGCACACAGTAAACCATTACAGTACCAGTACATGGGACTTCTGAACCAGCATCTGCAGCACAGAAGAAAAGTGTGTGACTCCATATTCGCACCTACGGAAAATGTACCCCGTGTTAATTAAATGACTAAAAGGCAGTAGCCTGTGTCCTGAATTAATTGCTTTCTATTAGATTACACTGTCGTAGATATCCTGAGCTATAATATTAACATTGTTATACGTTCTCCTACATTCAATTTTCCTAAACAGAATTATTCAAATAAATCCCTCCCTTCTCGAGGATGGCCCGAATTCCTGTCAAAGAGAATTTCCGCTTTGTCAATTAAATGGGCAAAGGTGCAGTGGTCTGTATCCTATTTCCATCAAATTCATAATTTTTAACATATATAGCAGCCGGCTATTAATACAAGCTTTGCAGACTTTTCAATTTCTCTAAATATGATTCTACACGGTAATGGGCGTTGCAGACACAAAAGTGGGGTGTCGCGCAGAAGAAGCATTTTATGCTTCTGTTAATTGAATGAACAAAAGTGCAGCAGGCTGTATCCTCTATAACAACTTTGACTAATAAAAAAGTAATAGACAATCTCCCGCTTTCAATTCTTTTGAATACTATTATACGAGGTAATAGAGTTTTGGAATGGGAACTTCTAGATAGCTGTCAGAAGAGGCATTTCCTCTATTTTTTTTAAATAAATGACTAAGTGCAGCAGTCTGTATCCTATCGCAGCTATTGCATCTATTGGATTGGATTATTTTACATTTTGATTGAAATGATGTCAGAGTCAGATAAAGCAGCGCCAGCTGTTGTAATTGAATCAGCCCGAGTTGTTTATTCAAGTGATCTACAGCAGTGATTCGCATGTCCTAACACCCAATGCATAAAAGATCCCCGCTTGTTTAACACAGTACTGATTAGATCTGTTTAAAATGGCAAAACAAGAGTGTTTGAGTCCAGAGATGGGCAGGCTTAAAGATAATATATAACGCAGAGCCTGTGGCACTGCGGGCTGCTCGGCTGATTCCGTGTGTGCCTGAGTGGATTTATGCATCTTTACACACTGGATTGTGTGTATCGGCGTGCTTGTGTGAGTGTGAGAGTGTGTGTGTGTGTGTGTGCATGCGTTTTATTCTTATATTGTCCATAGATTGCTTGTAAGGTTTTGCTCATGTATACGTGTGTTTGTGTGTGTGTATGTGTATGTGCTTATTATGCTTACGCTGAGTATATTGTCCATAGATTGCTTGTAGAGGTGTGTATGTGTGCATTTACGTGTGTGTGTGTGTGTGTGTGTGTGTGTGTGTGTGTGTGTTCTATGCTTATGCTCAGTATATTGTCCATAGATTGTTTGTAGGGTAATGTGCATATGTGTGTGTGTGTGAGGGAGGGAGGGATGGGTGGCGCGTGCGTGGACCAGCATCTGTGTAGATACACCATCTGCTGAACTGTTCATGCGTGCCCAAAACTTTCAATAAATAAATTTCACAAGGCATGGATGCCAGACGCACACAAGGCTTGACTGACAACATTTAAATAAGAGCTAATAGAAAAAGGCTCATGTAAAGTACCTCATGCTGCCGCGAGGCTGAATTTATTCCTCTGCAGTACAGCCACCGTTACACTCTGTGTCAGTGAGCAGGTGAGGAGTTTGGTGGTTTGGGACACTTCCTTTGATCCCGTGGTCATAAGACGAATTCAGCATCATATCTTCACACATTTTCACTTCTCAGTCCCCAACTTTCTTTCTCAGCAGCTTCGCATCGTTAGAATGAGACAGCAGCTCTTGCAGCCTTCCAAAAATCGATCTTTATTTCCCATGTCTTTCAGGTTTAGGTCGCCAGAATGGAGCATGGGGATGTTTCGTGGCAATTTAAGTTCATGTTCGTGTTTGTTGCCATTTTAAGTGTCTCACTGTGACACGTGCTATGTAAGATTTTCACTGCAGTATACCTAGGTCCCGACCAATGTTTGAGAACCTAGAAGAAAACTGCGCTAATGGGGAAATGTGTCCTTGATGATGCCACCTGTCCCAACACATGAACCAGTGCCCACCTGCTGTGGGCCTGGGAACAGTGGTTAGAAATGTTTGATCCAAATGTTTGATTTATGACTCTGAGGTTGAAGAACTAAATGCCTGTATTGCGCACTTACATCAAGAAAATAAAGCTTGCTGTGAGTTCCGCTGCCAGACTTCCATATGACTCTGCGTGTATAGTTTTTATTATTGCCAAGTGTGAAAAAAAACTCTCTAGTTCACAGTTGTTTCTTTTGATATTCACCTGTTTCTCAATAGACTGAATACCTAAATGGACATTTCTGTTCAGAATGCGATAGGTGTTAAGTTACCCGCCTGGCAAGTAAGCTGTTAAACATTATCTGTATGGTTTCTCTGATAATGGCTGAACTCTCATTGCTAACATACAATACAAAGGCATAGATTAAGGTAGGGACGGTCAGAATATGTCTCGACTATCTTTCAGACGAAGCAAAAATGTACCGACCAACTTTGGTTCAGAGGGGAAAATGAAAGAAATGCATAATCGTAAATCTAATATGGTCCAGTTCGATAAAATGCTGGGTTTGCGGTTTTGTCCAATTCATTGTGGTCCATTTTTAAATGTTTCTCGGCTGTAGTCTCGTTACCGCATATAAAAGATGTTTCATACACAGGATTGGGAAATGGCTTGCTAACGTAGCCATACGTATATCTACTCACTGAGTTTCAATGTCCAGGCTACCAGATCTGAGAGGGATTTGTGAGTGCGCTGAGATGGTTTGCAAAGGTTAGTGGAGGTTGTGGCATGCGAAAGAAATCTAAATGATAGTTGATACTGAAATGCCTGCTGGCCAGTGGCGGAAACACTGGAATGTACCTGAGCCCACGTGCGATGGAGATCTGTTTAAACTCTGTGTTGAAATGATTGCTGTGGCAAACGGGCAGGGTGATGTGCATGAAAGATTTACGAGCACCAAGGTTATACGGAACCGATATATCGCGCTACTTGCTCAACTAATTGCCTTATGTTCTAGAATAACAAATGTGAGCAAAGACAAATATATCTCAGTAATAGAGATATAGAGATGGAGATTCAAATGGAGATTTGAATACGTTGCTGTTTCGAAATTATGTAAATATTGAAGGAAGCCTCTATTTCCAGGTACTTTGACATTAATTCCATAGTTCTGTTCTTGTAAACTATGTCTGCGCCAAAAATTCCCATGAAAATGCACACAATAATAATTTTAGGCTTGTTTTCAGATGGCAGACCTGGATTTTCAGCCAGTTTCTACGCTGCCCACAATTAGGTCCAACTTCTGTGGATTTGGCACATCAACCTCCTGACGTCATATAAAGAACGAGGCAAGCTCAGTGGAGCTCGTTTTTCTATTACTGCCGATGGGACACGAACTGCTGTAGGTTTATAAAATCGCTATTTTCTTGCGAAATTTCGGGAAACGGCGGAGCAATTGCCTACCAGACGCATTGTAGCAGGTTGTAGTAACGTATCCAAAGAAGGAGCCAGCCTTCATCGATTTCCAAAAGATGAAAAAATAAGTTAAATTAGTGTGTCTCGGGTGAACCTAACTCGGGCAAAATGGCAAGGACTAAGCGACAATAGTGTAATTTATAACGGGCACTTCAACGATTTCGACTTCGAGGATAAAGAGTTTTGGTCTGAGTTCGCAATGAAAAAGAGGATAAAAATCAAGCCAGATGCTATCCCGAAAATCAAAAGTGCATTCAAGGAGAGAAGCACCAAGGAAAAGGGGAGAAAGAAGAGCAGACCGGGCACTGAAAATGGAAGAAAATGAGGGTAGGCTGTTAATGAACAATTATAACGCGTTAGCTATGCCAGCGCTTCAGCAGGGCTTTCGTTTTAGACACTATAGAGCTTAATAGAGCGCTGACTGCGGCAAACACTCAGCAGGCTTTGGCTTGCATTCTACACGTTTAACGCCTTCTCTTCGCCAGCGCTCTGTTAAGCTGCTTTCACACCGGACACGAAACGCGTGTATTCGCGTCTTTGCATTGACTTTGAATTTAATCTGTCGTGCTAAAAATTCGTTTCGCGTCCAGTGTGAAAGCGTTTCCCCCTAGCTGCTGCTGTGCGTCTTGCAGCATGCTGCCGCTGTGTCTTGACTCTTGTCTCGTGTTCTAATCTTTTTTCTTCCTCAGATCATATTATTGTTTTACTCTAGCCTGACCAAATGCCATACATAATTTAACGGGGCTTGTTGGATGTCAGCTCAGGAGAGCATAATGAACGAAGTCAAATCGACATCAAAGTGTAGCACGCAGTTCGGCAAACTTGCGAACAGATCGAGGAATTCGATTTTCATAACAGAAATCTGGGTCATACCCTTTAAAAACGCAATACATATGTCGCTGTAAATGGAGAACCAAACAATTTTGTGACGCTCCAGACGCTGTAGTTCCTTTAAGGAACATTAGATAATTGATTTTTTTTTTATTTAAACTGATTGTGAATTGGTTTATATTGTGGAAAATATCCTTCAATTTGTGGAGATTATCAGGACATATAATGACTAATGAAATTGACTAAGCTGAAAATGCTGAACAAACACAAAAATGTGTGAAAAAGTAGAGGTAATACTGCCAAAAGCAAATTTCTATTTTTATCTCCATGTGCCGGTGCAGTAATAGACCACCTGAGGAAACTTAAATGGCATTAGCCTACCTAGCCATGATGCCATCTGGCTAGCTAGCTAACAAACATACTCCTGTCCTTTGTACAGGAAATTATTTTACATGCAGCTGGTGCATTCTTTTCAGCCCGACCTTGTCGCCTAAGCAAGAAAGTCAGCAACTACATGTGAGTACCTAGCAAGGACTCAGGTTTTAATGAAGTTTAAATGGACACTGAATTGGAAATTTAAGGACTAGGCTCCAAGAATGCCTTTCATAAAGAAAAAATTGAGTTTATGCTTTAAGCAATTAAGTTGGGATGGGACATATTGGTGGGGTGGTACTAGCATAGAAGGTTCAGAGAACAGTTACAAAAGTATAGGAATCCCAGACCAGTGACATCGAAGTTTTAAATAGCAATAAATCTGTACAAAATTGGAGTTAAGTTCTTAAATTGCAGTCTGACACATTGAAACAAAGTCAAAGATCGTTATAGAATAATTTCAATAGTGATTATTGGTGTGTGAGTTCCCCTGGTACGACCGAAGAACACACACATACATGCACATCGATGAATTTTCTTGCAAGGTTGAACTCTGCAATGTCTTACTTTCTATTTAAAACAGGTTTTTCACTTCGAACAGCATTTCCTGAAAATATATTATACTAGGAAGTTGCGTTTGCATTTTAGGTTTTGATCGTTGTGTGCAGGGAAAATGAGTTCGCTTGTGTGTGAAGTGAAGGCACACAAAGCAGTGGCGTATCTAGAAAATTTTACATGGGGTGGCAAAGGGGTGGCAAGAGGTCTGGGAGGGGTGGCAGGGGACGTCCTCAGTGCGGTCTTAGGAAATCCCAATGAATTCCAATGAAGTTGGGACATTGTGTAAAACGTGCATACAAACAGAATACAATGATTTGCAAATCTCAATTACCCATATTTTATTTACAATGGAGCATAGACAACATATCAGATGTTGTAACTAAAGACAGGCAGAGGTTCACAAATCTGCAAAAAACTGCGTCTAAAAATTAGGGAGCAATTTCAGAAAAATATTCTTCACTGTATTTATAGTACAGTGCGTCCCAAAAAAAGGAAACCAAGAATAAATGGTTAATTCTATAACAATTACTGAACATTCTTTGATTGGTGCTGTATAACTACGTCTTGTCTAATGATGTCAAGTTAGTGGAGGTTGTGCCGCATTCAACTGAACAACAATGACACTTTTGGACTTAAGTCAATAACCACTTTGCGCCAGATTACATAAATGATGACAGGCCTAAACATGGATGAACCAGGATGACCAGTTTCAACTTTTCATTGTCGGGGCCATTAGTGCTTTAGGTTGTGTACTGCTTTAAATGTAAACCCTACTAGCTGCATGACGTGCACAAATCATGCAGCTGACAACAGAACAATGAGTTCTGACAGCAATGCCCTGACTAATTTTGTGTTCTTTGTATGTGAAAAAGTACACAGTTGTGTAATTAATAGTCCTAATTAGTTTTATAGATACTAAGTTTCAACAGAATACTTCTCGTATTATTCCCAGTTTCCTTTTATCCGGATGCACTGTATTATTATGCCTTCCAAGGTATAGTCGAGTGAATATTTGGGCCGAATGAAATAAAAGTCGAGATAAATACAGCAAAAGTACTTAAAGGCTAGGTAGACAGCTTTCTTTTGACCGTTTTAGGCAAAAATTTACATAATAACCTTGGGGATAGTGTAAAGGAAGTGATGTGAAAAAAGATCAGACCTCTACGTCTCTCCTAGGCTCTGTTTTCAGCCTGCAAAGAATCTACCCGTGACGGTAGATTTTGACCAATCACAGAGCAGCTTATAGAGCTTTGAGAGAGCCAAACAGTGATTGACTGTTCTACTACAGCTGATGCGGAAACCACTCTGCAGCAATGGCGGATGACAGGACAGGAAAAGTTGCCATTCCACGTTTGGAAACACCCGCTTTCAGTGCAAAACAACCCAAGAAGAGGAAAACGGATTCGGCAAAAAGGGAGTCTAAAAGAGAGTTTGACAATAAATGCAATAAAACGCGTGTCAATATCGGCGTTGCATTCGGAATAGCATTGGTTTCAAGTTGGACTCGGAGCTCGCTGTACTTCTGTTGGACAGGTAAACGGCTAAATTCTTTTTCCTCTAACTACAGTTGCTGTGATGGGGGTTAGGTTGTGTGTGTGCGATTTACCATGTAAATAGCCAGCTGACGGCGGCCACCGATTAGGCATTGTCAGCGCGTGCTTCAGATGCGTGTCTGGTCGGAGGAGCTTGGGTCAGAGCCATAGATATATATATTTAGAACACTAGATTGCTGATGTCGTCATATTTACATTATCCAAAGTGAAGCACCCGGCCGCAATATTGATACACCCAACTTCTTCATAAAAAATGAATGGTTTCCTATGAGGCCAATTTCAAATAAGTCGACACAAGCGAGAAAATGCTGAGATGTGCGACATGCCTTTTGTAGCAATATTTATTTGAAGAGCTGTAATAAAACCTTTCATGCGAAAGTTAAAGTATAAACGCAAAGTTGTCACTTAAATAGAAAAAATCGCGTTTCGTGCTAGCTAGCTAATAAGCCGTCCCATTGACTTGAACAGACCGCTGACTAAAAGCAAATGCTAGCGATTGATATCTGTCACCAGCGAGCTACCTTGGCACCGCGGGGACTGCATTGACTTAGTGGTAAATAAAATTTAAAAGGTGGCTAGCAAGCTAGCTAGCTACTTGTTCTTGACATTCAACGACAATACTTATTACCCGCATAATATTTAAAACAGTGGACAAGTCGCTTTGTCTGTTTTATACAGAGCCCCAAAAGACAAGGATGGGAGAAAGGCTTCACTAGCGCCTCCTTTTATCAACGTTAGCCATATGATTCAATATAAACAATTCGGTTGATGTCAAATAGTCAACCTGGGTACAATGAAGTGAGGAAACCAGAGTGTAATTTGATAACGTATACGGACATTCAAATGACGTTTTTTATAACGGCGATAACGAGGTAAAAGCCTCGGTCGCGTTAAAGTCACTTCTCTGCAGCACTTTAACGTTGACATCGAGTCACATTTCGATCTTCCCTTTAGTAAGTGTGCCGCTTTCCATCCTCCGAAAAGCACATATTTAGGGAGACAAAATGTTGCTCAGCACAGCGATACCAAAATAACACAGACTCGCACGCAAGTGTTTTCGAAAATGTAATTTTAAAGTAGGCGAAAATGAATGGGAGTCTATGAGCGAATTTTACTTCCGGGTGTATAGGCTCGGAGAGCAGATGCTTTACTTGAGCATACCCTATCAGCAATCTAGTGTTCTATATATATCTATGGTCAGAGCTGATGGGATGAGAACCGTGTGGACTCAATTCAAACCTTTTTTCTAGGTTTCTGCCTACCTAGCCTTTAAGTCACAGTCCAGGACTCATATTAGCCATCTCTTTTAAGAGAGCTCCAGACGACGATTGTTGTGCTGTGCAGCAAAACGTCTCACAAAGATATCCAAAACTAGCGATTTTGCATGCTGTTTCAATACTGAGAACAGCTAGATTTCTAAGACGATCACCTGATGATTGTCAGGCTACACAGAACTCTAGTCGTGTGTTGGAATTTCCGCCAAGTTGGATATTGCTCCTGGCGCGAGTAGACAACTTATGAGCTACGTCAAGAAACAGAATTGCTAGATCTACACAAACATATAAGGTAAAATAATAACAATTATATTTCAAGTTTCAATGGCATTTAAGAAATTTTGCCTGATTCGGCTGACACATGCCAAATTCATTAGGACATACCATCCGTATGTTTGCAAAAAGGGCCAACGGTAGTAGGTACGGACCCGCCTGTACCTTTACCTGTGATAGAATGAGACGAGAGGCTAGAGATTCGGGTCCGTGCCCGTAGCCACTGCCCTGACAGTACCTGGTTTTATTATGCAGCCTCACTGCTGTGATATTGATCACATAACATTGACACTTAACAGTGACCCTCTGGATTCAAACATGCCTGTTTTTGATATCTAGCAAAATGCATAATAAACTGTTCTCGTTTTTACCATAATCAAAAACTAACTGGAGAGAAAAATGCTCCAACAAATCACACAGGAGTGAGTCACTTTTGACCAGCGATTAATGAACGCATTGAACCATCGCCTTTAGTGCACATTCCATCAATTACAAATTTATCTTAACTTTATTCACTGGGGGAAACTGACTTTACTTGGAGAAAATTGCATGGCTAAGTGGCTCTACTCTGTAGACTCCGCGCGCTTGATGCAGGACCGTAGCTAAGTATTTGAGGAGCCAAATATTATATTTATGTATATATTTTTTTGTGAATTCATCTTTTATTTCGATGCTTTTGAGGGGCTTTTAGACATAGTGATGATTTGTTTTCCAAGTATAGTTTTAAGAACATTAAAGTTAGGGGGGCAAGGCTCAACAGTGGGGGGGCAGTTGCCTCCCTTTGCCCCCCTGTAGATCCGCCCCTGGCACAAAGCCAAACAACTGCTGAAAGTATGGAAATCTGATCACTGTTATCTCCAAAATCTTTGGAAGAAGTATACTTTTAAAAATTGTTGTAATCATATTCCAATGAAAAAAAATCATTCTCCGTAAATCCCGGGGTCGCATTTGAACAAGTGCATAAAACAGAGAAACAAGTTTTTAATTCAGGGATGCGAGTAAAAAACTAATGTGCAGGTTCGAGCCCCACTTTGTACCAGCCGGCAGTGGTCGGCAGCATTTTCAGAGTAGCGCACAATTGGCTATTGCGCGACAGGGTTGCAAATTGGGAAGGGACTGTCGGGAAGGGAATATAATAGTTGCCTTGTTCGTTGCTCAAGCGCCTCCTGTTGGCCAGACGGGCGCTCGTCAGGAAGATTCTAAGCCTGGTCATGTCCGGGTATCCTCCGCCCTCGTTCTCAACTTGCGAAGATTCAACCAATGAGTGTCTAAGAAGCGGTGGCTGACAGACGCGTGCTTTGGAGGAGATCCGTGAACTGTCTTCACTCTCCTGAATTGGCAGCAAGGGGTCACATATGAGCAAGTGTTGTACATAGTTCACCAGTTGGGCATTCAAAATTTGGGTGGGATGGGAGATGCCAAGAAAAAAAAAAACAACTAACGATGCATGGGCGGGGAAAAGTCAATGAAATGTCAAAATTACAATGAGCCAAATATTCTTCCTGTGCTGAACAAAAAAAGAAATGCAAGTTAATACAACTTGAATGCCATGAGTGCTTGGCATTGGCATATCACACAGTATATTTCTTTGTAATATTATCATCAACGGAGGACTTTGCATCACCATGCATATAATATCATCATGTACTATATAATGTCATATCCCCAACTCTGTTGCCACCTGCTGCTGTTCCGTGACTTTCCGTGTCTGCGGCAGGATCGTTCATCGAGCATGCAGTTGCTGGTCTTTGCCATTGTTGCCATCTGGCTCTGTGCCGTAGTGCTGCCTGGTCTCCACCACTGAAATTGTCTGGTCCATGGCACCCATCCAGCTCATTACAAAAGCAGGACTGCCTTTTTTCCACTAACTTTTTGAACATGATGGTAACCATGCACTCATACTCTGGGACGATCAGAGAAGGATGGGCTTCCCCTCTTAAGCCCTGTTCCGCTCAAGATTTCCTCCCATTTTCTTCCACATAAGGAGTATTTCCTCTGCCAGTGTTGTTGCAGGCTTGCTTTGGGAGGGTGCAGGCCAGGATTTCTTTTAAAGCGCATCGTGGCTATATTTGTGAAATGTACTATTCTAATGAAACGTGAGCTTTCTCTTGTATTGTTGACGTCAAAGGAAATGAGCCCGTGGTTTTCGTCTCGCTTACAGTCGCTCTACACTCCTCACTCCTTTCGCATAGCAGCAGCAAAAACCGCCACTTCTCAGTTGCCTCAGTTCCCACTTTAAGGCCATCAGCCTATGAATATTACTTACGCTTTGGAATCAAGGTCAGGTTTAAGGCTCAAAAATTAATGAGTTAGCTTGTGTGAGGTGATTTAATGTTTTAATTGGTCTTATGTATTGCATGTTAAAATGCATTTTCAATGGACTCACCTTCATTCACTTCTGGCTCACATGTTGCATAGAACATCCTTCCATACACATGAGCAGGGCCATAAAGCGACACTGGAGTGTACCATGCCAACTCATCCATCAGTATACAGATGTTTTATTTTTAAAAGGAAGTAGCATTTTTCTTTTTTGAGAGAAGTTGTGCTAGCCACCAGGCTGTCACCACATAGAACACTTTGTATGGAATATATCTCTTGCATGAATTCCAGAGAAATTGTGCCAGTCACCAGGGAGCCACTACACATGGACCACTTAATATAGTATATTTCTTTTGCGTTGACTTCAACAGAAATTGTACCAGCCGTTAGGCTGCCACTACACATAAAACATTTCAAATGGCACCTTTCTCCTGTATCAGCTTCAAGAGGAATGGTGTCAAGCCACCAGATTGTGACTGTAGTGCTCATTATATATTCTACTGTTCCAGTGAGCCTATGCCCAGCACGGTTCTGCTTGTTGGGTTAGTTTTAGCTTCCTGCCTGAGATTCCACATTTAGATGGGCAGGGATCTCTCAGGACCGAGCCATGTTGCCATACCCAATGGATGCATGTATGCCGGAATGCTTTCAATAAATCTCTTCTTTTTTGACAAAGTGGTCCTATCAGAAGCTTTTACATAAATCCTGAGAGGCCTCTGAGTCCAGCTCACTAATCAACGTAGCGCAGCGGCTACAAACTGCTGAAGAGTCACCTGAGTGCACGACTGTCATATGCTTTCCTGAAGCGACACTGATCTATTTTTGTGGAACCTTTTACTAAACTCAGAAATTTGTCTATAGCTGCAAACAGATTCCAAGATCACTGGAAAACAGCTGTGATCACACCCATCTTCAAGTCAGGTGCAGCTAATATAGCTTCAAATTATAGGCTAATTTCTATTCTCCCAATTTTCTCTAAAATTCTAGAAAAAGTGGTAGCGCAACAATTAATACCATACTTGGAGGATAATAATCCCTTGCACCCAAATCAATTAGGCTTCAGGCTCAAATATTCAACTGAATTAGCTAACTGCTCTCTGTTGGAAAACATCAAGAGCACCTTAGATAGAGGGAATGTTGTTGGCACATTTTTTCTAGCTCTTACGAAAGTATTCGATGCTGTCAATCATGACATTTCATTATCTCAATTAACCAAATTAATTTTTTCTGACCAAGCAAAATCATGGTTGGACTCTTATCTATGCAACAAAAGTCAACAGGTTATTATTAGTCAGTCTACATCTAATTGCAGTGACAGTAAATTGGGTATAACGCAAGGATCTGTTCTTGGACCTCTGCTGTAAAGCTTGTATATAAGTGACATTTATGAAAGCTTCAGAGCAGTTGTCCAACAAATGTATGCTGACGACATGTTTTATTTGTGGTGGCAAAAACACCTGCTATTGCTGCAGCCAAACTAACAGCCTGCTTAGATAAGCAGGAAGTATCAAGCCAGCGTGCCATCTTAACATTAAACTTCAAAAAAACTGTCTGTATGCGTTTCTCAATCAGGAAGCTTCCCACCATAGACTCTTTCAAAGTGAAAATCAAAGATAATAAATTAGAGATGGTTCAGGATTTCAAATATCTTCTAATTGTTCTGGACTCGCAGCTCTGGTTTGACAAACATGTACAAAAGCTGAGTAGAACTTGTAGGGCTTATCTCCAAACTTTCAGACAAATCAGACACTGTTTACCGTTGAACACAGCTCTCACATTTATGCATGCAATGATCTTTTCTCATCTTTAATATAGTATCACCTCCTGGTCTCAGGCATTAGCCTATGCCATCAGACCGCTTACATCCATTTAAAATCTAACAATCAAAGTCCTAGATAAAAAACAACTAAGATTTCATCACTGCATTATTCAAAAAAAAATAGCAGCAATGCCACTGTTCCTGCTTGGCTCGAATGTGCAATGATCGCGCCCCCTATTGGCAATGGTAGTGGGCCGATTGGGCTGAAAATTGAAGTCGTGTGAAACCTTATGATCATAAACCCACATATGCAATATCAAGAGGCTAGCTCAAAAACTGAAGGCGCTAGAGCACAGACAAGCCCAAAAGTTTACGCACTGAAGCATGACAGAACACCACTCGGGACCCCGAGCTCAGCATAAGCCCGTTGGGCCTTGGGGCCAAGCGAGCTAGTAAAAATACAACTTATTTAGTTTTGTAAATTTCATTAATTACACCCACCTCATACTTGCATTAAAATGTCTTCACCATTTAGCTCCACACATCTTCAACACTTTCATAACTAGAGTTCAGAACACTGCCACCAACAGCCGAAGCACATCCGAGGGAAACTGCAGAATCAGACACTGTAAGACCTCCTTTGCACAAACCGCCTTCTCAATTCAAGGTACAACTCAGTGGAATTCCTTTCCTGTGAGTCTAAAACAAATCCAGAATATTAAAACATTTTCTTCTGCAGTCAAGACCTGGTTTAAACTCGGCCAGAACTGTAATCATGATATCAATCAAGTGAAGTTTGAATGTGGCTGCATTTTTAATTTGTTTGTTTGTTGTCATGGTGGGTTACCAGTAGTATTGCTCTTATTGCTCTTGTGTCTGCAGCTGTTAATGTTTTTTTTGTACTTGTCCCCAACAAGTAAATTAATAAATCAAATCAAATCAATGTACAATCACTTCGCAATCAGATGATTTAGTCAGACCGGTAATTTCCAGGCCTATTTAAGTTGGCGTCCTGAGAAGCAACTCCTCTTGCCACCACTTCTACCCTAGTACCACCTGTCAATTGCAACTCTCATTGATCCTGTTTTATTATGACTAAGTTCCCGATCTATAACATTTTCTCTTCCCTTTGATGTTATTGTAGCTGTAGGCTCTGTTCTTTGGGGGTTCAACATTCGGACAGGCAAGGGTCTAACAGAATGCAAACATAATTTATGCATTTATGCCTGTATGCATTTAATAAAGCTTTCCTTTTTAGACAAAGTGGTCCTATCATAAATATCTTCACTTACACAATAATAATCTTTGACATTATATTGCTTTTATATTTAATCATTAGCACATCTGTGCAATGCTGCTCGTCCCTGTAAGTTTAACAAGCAGAGAATAAGTGCATTCCTGTGCAAAGGTGCATAATATTTTCTTATTTACTGCCACTTTAAGGGGGCATTATTAACTGACAATGGACCAAAGACCAGATTTTTGTTGGTCAATCAGACAGTTGATTTCTGCTGCCTCAAGATAGCAACAGGCCAGCAATGTCCCTGCCCAGACCTCATTTTAAGACCAACACGCCCATGGGAGCTTAGTTTTATTTTACATTCTGAAATAGTTGGGACGAAGAGTAAATTGTGAATAAAATCAAAATGCAATGACGTACAGATCAAGAGCCAATACTTTATTTACAATAGAACATAGTTTCAACATGTGAAATGTTATCTAAGACACTTTACATTTGAATCCACAAAATGATCTTATTTCAAATTTTCTGTCTGCAACAGGTCTCAAAAAATTGGGACACTGGCAAAAAAAAAAGGGCTGAGAAAGCAATTTATACATAACAGAATCAGCTGAAAGAACATTTAACCAGTAGTAACCTTAACTGGCATCAGGTGTGTAACATGATTGGCTATAAAAGGGATGTCTTAGAGAGGCTGAGTCTCTCAGTGGTAAAGATGGCCAGAGGCTCTCCAACCTCTGAAGACCTGTGTAAAAAAAAATTTGGAATCCTTTAAAAACAATGGTCCTCAATGTCAAATTGCAAAGGCTTTGAAGGTCTCATCATTGTCAAATGCATAACATCATCAAAATATTCAGAGAAACTGTAAAAATCTCTGTGTAATGGACAAGGCCGAAGACCTTTACTGGATACCCGTGATCTTTGGGCCCTCAGACGCCACTGCATCACTCACCGGCATGATTCTGTCATTGACATTACTAAATGGGCCCAGGAATACTTCAAGAAACCACTTTCATTTGCTATGTTATCTATTGTGAATAAAATACTGGCTGGTGTGATTTGGAAGTCATTGCATTTTGATTTTATTCACAATTTACACTTTGTCTCAACTATTTCAGAATTGGGGCTTGTGGTGGTCACACATGGTGGCCACCTTTAAGTTAAGTGGTTTCTTTTTGTTTAAATTATAACACACTTTTCTCTTCAAATATCATGTTTATTTACAGTTATGTTGATTGATTTGAGTGCACACATTTCGGTTAGCAAATTGTTCATTAACCTTTTGTTTGAGAACTCACTGTGTGTTGGTTTGTTTGGTTTGCAGCTCTCCCCAGCCTGGAAAGGAGGCGAGATCCAAGATGGCCACTTGAGGAGTCGGCCAGGAAGTGGAAGTGGCAACCTTGGAGGTGCCAGCGGGGAGGCTGTCTCTTATTTCTTTGAGCACTATTTGATTTAAGTTAATTCGGAGTCTTTGTTTCATCATTTGAGGGTTAGAAATGTATTATTTATAATTACTAATACAATTTGTGGTCTTAGATCCTGTTATGTTTTGTTGGTATTGTAGAGTTAGTGGTTTATGTTTATTCCCTCCCTGTTATATGTGGGCTAGCCCTTGTCTTTATAAACCTCAGGTATTGTGTCGTTAGTCTGGTCATTGATGTTGAGTTATGTTGTTGTCATTTTAAATTATTAGGCTCCTCATTTAAAGTTATTATTTGTTGCACTATTCTGTTTTGACTTAAGTTGGAAAATAATCTTTTTGTACATTTACACCTTGTGTTCTGAAGCCTTGCTGTTTGGTCCCTGACAGGGTTGTACTAGTAAACTAGCTATTTATGCAACCTGAGCGCTAGCTGGACAAACGACAACTGCACTGGACAAACTAACAATCACACTTGCATTAGACTTGGTACTGCTTTGCGCCTGGTGTAAGACAGAGCCCATAGTCTTCTGACTGAAATGCCATATAAAGTCATATTTTAGTCATTTGATTCTTTTTAGTTTTAGTCTTGTCTTTGTGGTCAAAAATTGAGGATTTTTAGTTGACTAAATCTCTACTATATGTAATCAATAAGAACAGGTTTAGCTGGACAGGGTGTCAAGGCACAGCCTGGAAGGTTTCCACTCTGGTGGCCTCAGGATTGCATCTGTGCTGTTTGCAGATGAAGGGATCCTGTTGGCTTCAAATTGTTGTGACCTCCAACGCACACTGGAGCGGTTCGCAGCTGAGTATGAAGCAGTCGGAATGAGGATCAGCACCTCCAAATCCGAGAACGTGGTTCCCTGCCAGAAAAAGGTGGATTGTCCCCTCCGAGGGGGAGTTGAGTTGTTATCCCAAGTGGAGAATTGTTGGGGCCTGTTCATGAAAGACGGTAGGATGGAGCGGGAGATCGACAGGCGAATCTGGGCAGCATCTGCTGTAAAGCGGGCACTGCACCGGTCCATTGCGGTGAAGATGAGATTAAAGGCGAAGCTTTTGATTTATTGGTCGATCTGTGTTCCAACCCTCACCTATGGTCATGAGACTTGGGTACTCAGAAAAGATGGCAAATATAAGCAGCCTTAACGAGCTGTCTTTGTAGGGTGGCTGGGCTGAATTTAGGGACAGGGTTAGGAGCTTGAACTTTCAGGAGAGGCTCACAGCAGAACCACTGCTGCTCCACGCTGAAAAGAGTCAGTTGAGGTGGTTTGGGCGTCTGGTTCGGATGTCTCCTGGACGCCTCCCTTTAGAGGTGTTCCGGGCATGTCCATCTGGGAGGAGGCCCCGAGGCAGGCCCAGGACATGCTGGAGGGACTATATCTCTCAGCTGGCTTGGGAACATCCTGGGGTCCCCCAGGAAGAGCTGGAGGATGTAGAAGAGGAGGGGGATGCCTGGGCTGTTTTGCTTATTCTGCTACCCCTGTAGCCGGGCCCCGAATAAGTGGTAGAAAATGGATGTCAACAAATATGTCAACACATGTTGTCATTGTTTTGGCCTTCATTGATCTCACTTCATGCAAATAACATCCTATTTCTGTCAACGAAATATAAGTGTTAGCCAACAAGTTTTTCATCAATTAAATTAACATTGAGATGCGGCCTTCAGACTTTAGTCTTTGTCAATCTGATTTTTTACTTCTTGAAATATTGCAGTCTCTGTGGTGCACTTTGGCATCCAGCAAAAACCATATTTGAGGAAAAAAGGCCAAAGGACACAGAAGAAATGAGAAAAATAATGCAATGCAACTGCCATTACTGTTAAATTTCCCATTATGGCATATCTTGGAAGCAGTTGCATTCTATAAGATGGATTTAGTCTTATTCATTAGGGAGCAGGGATAGTGTGTTTGTATGTAAGCAAAAGGATAACAGTTTTTTGTCAATGAACGAATCATTTTATGCTTTCAGTTACAATTTCAACCTCTTGTCATCGTGGGATTTGTCCATTTACTGGTTGAAAACTGTCTTCATTACAGTCTGCTACAAGCAAGGGAAAGGTCATGTGCCAGGATAATACATGTCCTTTTTAAAGTTCTTCATTACGAAAGCCAATGTGTTCTTGTGTGTTGAGTTATTTTTTCACAAATCAAACTGTTGATTGTTTGTTTGTTTCACGGCATAACAGTTCTTATGTGTGACCAAAATTCCCGAGGCCCATAGTCCTTTTCAGCTGAAAACACACCTTTTGTCTGTGTCATTATTGTAATCAATAATGGTAAGTCACAAACAGACTGACCTTTACAAATGAGCCATTCACTACTACTGCAATGTAGTTTTTCGAGCTACAGAGAACATAACATAAAAATAATATTAAAACACTGCTAATCCTTTCAGGCAATAGTGAGGGACATTGCATTCCGGCCCTCATGATGATTCTTTCATTGAAAAGGTCTTTGTTTTATTCTGTTTCAGAACCAACTGATGTACGGAATGACCTTATTTGCACTGTTTTTTAGGTCGGCGCATTAGGAAAAAAAAGAAAAATATAAACTGGATCCTTGGTGAAAATGTATTTAATAATGTGGAAATGTTAACCGTTGACTATTAAAAAAGTGATTTATGTTCCATTATGCTGTTAACTGACACTGCAGCGTAACAATATCGATTTCTTTTCCATTAGGGTAATAGTTTTATTGTAGTATAATTATGAAATAAAAAGGGCCCTACCTGGCACAGTTTACTACGTATCAGAGACTCTTAAATGAGCAAATGCTACCACACACAAGTAACATGGGTCAATTGCAGACGGGATAGTGGTAATGATTAAATCATTAAAATTTTGTCTACGCTTCACAGAGCATAGAGAAAATTAACTTCCCACCAACCTCATTTTTCTGCTGAACATGAAATAATGATTTTCTGCCAGTATAATTACAAAGCTAACATCTGATAGAGTCAGCATCCGGGGGGGATTATCACATGCATGAGTATTAGACCTCATTACCAGCTTGACTGCAAAATTATTACATCTTGTAATTGGATGGTGAGATTTATACACAGATTGGCCGGGTTCTCTGTAAGATTGTAATTACAGGCTTCGTTGGTTTGCTACTTATCACAGTGTGCAGGAGGAGTCGGAAAACAAGCAGAGGAAAGAGCATTTCATTAAGCTGTAACCCTATCAATTGAGGAGCACGGTTACATCCCCCCTCTATTTATTAGGCCAAACAGTGCTGTTTGCGGAAGGGAGGGGGATGGGGGGGGGCATTTATTACCAGCTGACAAATGGGATTTCATTTATTTAACCTCAGCGATCTATTTCAGCAAAATGTTTAAACGAGCCATCCGTTTTATGATTCCAGAGTCAACGCCTCAATTATCTAAAGGCTAACTGACTGTTAAAGCACCCATCTGCTAGGATGAATTCATTGATTTAATTTGCCTCGCGTTGCCAAACACTTCGTACCATAGAAAGGGAAGAAATAAACACGTTTGAGGCACTTGAACTGGTGTGTCTTCCTCTTTGTGCGTGAGCCCGCCTGTCTTTTATTCTAAAGCACAATGCAAGAAACCAATCAATAACTGGCTCAAATTTTACGAGACAATGACTTAAGTTGTTCTGCTTGAGCAAGGAGCACCTTTGTTCTCCTATAACAAGTAATCTCTGCTGCAGAATGAATATTGACAAGCTGGCTCCTTCGCTGCTAATTTTGTCACCACACAATCCAATCCGGGCATCAGTGGTAATAGAGTCGTTATTAGAGTCCATTACAAAGGGCTGAAGATCAATGGCTGAGCTCGGAGACCTGGGCGCATGCGGCGGACATATGCATGTGTAAAAACAGCACAACAGCTGTAAAAACATGCAATACATCCTGTTTTTTTTTTTGACGGAAAACATTGGCAGCACATGCTTTTTCCAGTGAATTTTTTTTTTTTTTTTCAATGAGCTCTTTATATACAATGGCAAAGCCCCATTTTAGGCACCCATAGGTCCGTTGTGTACCAAGAACACACTGACCCACTCGCAGCTGATTCTATATTTTTAGCAGTAACATATTGATTAGTTAACAGAGAAATCTCTCTCATGTTATTACATTTGAGTTGCAACCAGGGATGTTACTGGAGATGTATGTATTGGGTGCTACACCTTTACTTGGGTCAGTGCAGTTTTTCTCTTCCAGCTATTGATGATTTAAGCATCTAAAAATGTGGATTGTTTTGGGGCCTGAGACCATTTTAGAAGGGCCTAAGCCCCCCTGAAATAGGCTCAGTGATGCCCCTCATTAGTTGACAGAATAAAACACCACACTAAAATAACTATTTGGTTCAATAATGTGCAAAAAAAATCTCTTGAAACTTGTCAGTCAGTTGGTGCATCAGAATCTCTAGATTGAGAAACAAACCCTCACAAAGTATTCAGCAAGCAAAGTATTCAGCACTGCTTATACATCATAAAAGAGCTGTAATCTGAAATAGTAACTCAATATAACAGATTTTACTGACTGCGTAAACTGCAGTTTGCTGTATGCTGGTTGACTGAGCCTTGTTTATATTGCGTGACACCTTGAGTGTGGAGTTCAGTACATTTATGTAAATGAATACTATACTTAAGTTAATTCCACATGTGAAAGATAATGGGTTGCTCTGAACCAATAATTTGAAATTATGTGTGAAGACTGAAGTTTAATGACACTTTGCTTTTTTTCTCTACCTGAGAATTTGACTCCCCCCTTACTTGATAATAGTGAAAATTACCTGCGCTGACAACGAACCTGTAAAATCCTAAACAACTGCTGCCACAAACAAAAATGTACTATTTAGGCCCAGGGTTTTTATACGATACTACACATTATTGATCCATAATAAGGTAGGGTAGCTACGTTACAATAAATACCGCTTGTCCAAAATATTAAATATGAATATTTGTAAACCATTTATATCTAAAGTTGAGGTATTTTGATGACCAGAGTGTTTGTAATATAGCAACCTCAAGATAACACGCAGTGAACTGGAATAGAAAAATAATATTGGTAGTAATACATTAAATCATACAAATACAATCACACTGAAATCTTGGCGTAAATAGAAAACAATGTCTTACACACAAAACATTTCTAATTATGAGGCCATTCAGGTTTTCAGACTTAGTTTTAAACCAACCACCTAGTTTTAGCAGTGTGCTCAATCTGTAAATAATTCCATAGTTTAGTGATTGTGATGAGCCATTTTGTAGCGGAGGCAGGATTTACGACGAAAGCTTTGACAAGCCGGCCCGCCTAAAGGACCATTGCAGGGTAAGGCAGAGATCATCATGCTAATTAAATCCCTCTTTAGGGACTCAGTTTGGCGAAACATTCTTTACTATACTCTGGCATAGCTAAATCCATGAGATGGACAATGTCAAGTTATATAGAGACTTACAGAAAAAACTTACCCATAAAAGGTTGTGACAGACAGTCATGCTTTTCAGATATGCTATTTGACACATGATTCATGAACTATCAAATAGTCAGTGTCATAAGATTTTTGGAAACAGGCATGCCAGCATTTCAAACACTTTTCATCCATATTAGGCCACAACAACAACATGTCATGTTTCGTGGATGAAGCCTTCATTGTTTAAAACTCTTTTAATCCTCTCAAGTAACACACAGCTTCAGAATCCTGACCTGACAGTTTGGCAGGATAACTGGCATTCAGATAAATGTGCAAAACATTCATTTATTATATTTCTAAGCTTTTCAAAAATCACAGTGCTAATCTCGCTTCATGAAGCCGCGCCTTTTGTGGAGAATCTTAATACCTCACCCTCATTCCTTATTCTCCCGCGGAGGAAGATTATTTTGATGCCAGTTTCTTTGTGATCTCCACTATTGCATTAGAAGAGCCTCAATTTCCTAAGACAAAGGGCCTTTGAATGTCACATTGCACCTCTCCATATGCAGGCGGTGTAATCGGAGTCCAGCCCCTGAATTCCCCGAACGCCGCCACTCAATAATTTGGTATTTAAGTCGAATGGTGCACATTAACCCTGGGCAGCTTGTGCCTCTGCGTCCCATTGATCAGATAAACAGCTCAGATATTTTATTACAGGATGACGCAGTCGTTTAGGCGTCTTCTCATCTGTGATGGGATTGGAGTGGACGGGGAGCGGTGAAAAACTTAGATCCCAGAGGGCCCATCAGAGGGAATTATAGAGCCCGGGCTTTCCCTGAGAAAGGCTGCTTGGAAGTGCCATTTTTATCTCGTAGTCGAATCAAATTAAAAGGGGGTTGTCTGTCTCTGACCCATCATTAATCAGAAAGCAGAAGTTATGCCCCTGCAATTTGTTAGCATGACCCGTCTTCATCTTGTAGCATCTACAACCCGGAGTGCAAACTGAGGAAACACTATCTTTAAGTGCGCCCATAAAGTAACGGTGGGTGCTTTGGTCTCCGTATTTTATTCATTTAAAGAGGTCACTGTGACAGATAAAACAGAGAGAAACAGGACTTTGTTTCTCACCCTGTCACACCCTGTGTTTGGTAGGTCTCGCCATATAAATGTGCAATTAGCCTGGAATTCTGTCTCATGCGTTTAAGAGAAGGAATCACTTATAATGAAAAGGTCGCTATTGATTGGCGCGGGTTCCTGGGCTCTGATCATATCCGCATTAGATCTTGTAAAGGGACAATTGTTTTACAGTGGCTAAGAGAAAGACATCAATTGCACAAGCACAAAGGCTGGCGCTGGAGTTAAATGCCATTGCGCCTTGAAGCCAACTGCTCCCGTGGACTCAATGATAAGATTGTGCCAGGATCACTAAACTGATCTGCTCGGCCACAGGCTAGAGACTGACAACGGTCGGCAGTCCAGATCAATGGAAAATATCCCACAATGAGGAAAATGCCAAATTATTTCCCCCATATTACCTTCCAACGAAAATCAACTGAACTGAATATTAAATAAACAGGGGTGGACTAACTATCGAAAGCATCTCGGGAAAAAAAATGGTTCAAATTACCAAAGCATCGTCATGTGCTATTCCTAATTATTTGAGTGCTAATTAGCATTATGTGTTTGCTAAGGGTCAATGTCCGCAGGAAGCGTTATTTTTTTTTTTTTCAGAGTGCTTCTCTTTGCTGCTTACTGTTGCTAAGTTACAAAAACCGTATTCTTTGCACTTCTGCAATCATCCTTGCGAATGTCCAGTCTCCATTATTGAACATTACGTTAACATGTTACCCTAGAGAGGTTTGCTAATACAATTAAAATAAATCGTGAATAGTCTTAGTTACTGAGTTACAGAATGTTCATTTCCTAAAAAGCATCAGTGGAACTGTATACAGTCAGTGGTTTGAACAACATAACCAAGCCGCTAAAGTAGCTCATAGCTATGGGAAGTGCAGCTAGCTACCCTGGTTAAAATAAATGGAAACCTAAGCGATAACAGAGTACCAAGTGACAGCCGTTGCCCTCTACAAATGTACTAAACATAAATACAAACTCACTTACTTGTCAGCAGACCTAGAGTCCTCAGTGGTTCTCACACTTGTTCCTGGCACCCCACTGTGTGCTGGTTTTTGTTACAACCACAACTGCAATCTTATACTTTTAACAAGTTGTCGATTTGTCTTAATTAGCTGCATTCCATGTTTAGCGCAGTTATTTACCACTTTTAGCGGCATTTTTATGGACATATCCACTGTGCCATGAAGAATAAAAACCCTCAAACATGTTATACTTATTTTCCCATATTGCGAGGATTTGCAGGTAAAAAAAAATTTCTAAACGGTTCAAACTAGACTCTGAGAAAATCTGCAAGCTCCAGATTGGGTCGCTGAACACAGGTGTTTTGAATTCTTTCAAAATAATTTTCCTGAACTTAATAAAATGAGCATGCAACAAAACAGGTGCAATTTTACTGTTTGCCAAATAAATTGTTGGTTTTTGCAGCCATGTGTTTACAGTTTCACCAATGAGGAACCTATTGATTGTTTACGTTGATTAAGGGTTTGGTCAAATTGTTTCCCTCTGCAGTTATTCATACTGGTTTCCAACATATCTCATTGTGGACATGAAATTTAATTTCTTACATGGCATGAGCAGATTTGTGAAATGTGGCTTAAAAGGACAAATAACTGCTCTAAACATGAACACACATAATTAAGGCAAATCAACAGCTTGTTTAAGTTCTAAGATTACAACTGTGGACGGAACAAAAACAAGCGTACACAGTGGGGCGCCAGGACCGAGTTTGAGAACCACTGCCTTAAACAAAAACCAGTAAGCAAGCCTAAACTTTAGCTAATTAATCTGGAGCATGACTGTAGCTGCTGGCTCAGTTTATCCTCTGACATTGCTGTTGATATTTTAAGTGTCTCCCGCTTCTTGACTTTGATTGGTTGGTGAGAGAGAAGCAACATTTACGAACCCAGCGCTGTTCCAAAAAGTGCTGTGAGCGGAGCGGGCAAAAAAGCGTTTTTGCGTAGAGGACGCCGAGTGCTCTCAACGCAGAACTTCACAGAATTTTTAGCAAAAATAGACACTTCCAGCACAAAAACGCTTCCTGTGGACACAGGCCCTAACTGAGGTCTGACCAACAGCACTTTGCTTGGTAAGTTTCCAAAGCAAAATGAAGAAGCTAACAGAGCTCCTATGGGGCCAAAGAGTTGACACCTGAATGGCAGGTCTGTCAGTCACAAAGAGAAAATTATTTAAGATGGCAAGGGAAAACCTGTCGAAAAATATGATAATGTATACGGAACTCCGAAAAAATAAAAGGTGGCCTCAAGTCAAAGCTCTACGATTGGGAAAGACAGGTAGACACTTGTAGGGACAATTGTGACAACTACAGAAGAGCTTTAGCTCTGAAACTCATTGAATGCATCCATATGTAAAGCAGTCTCAACGAAATCTGTATGTCCAGAGCTTCTTAAAGCTGGTGTTGATGGAAGTGTTTCTTATGATTAGTGCATCTCCATAAAACAGCATAAGAAGGTAGCTTCAGCGCAATCTTTGCAAGAAGTCAAATGCGCTTCGGATGTAAGCATATTGCTCACCCAAAGCTTGGTACATAGGTAAAGTCGGCTGGGCATCTCCCATATTCAGCTTAAGCTGGGGACAGAACATAATAAATGGCACCTGTCCATGGAAGTAGGGGTCGGAAGTGAAGTTTTCTGGTAAAAATTGGCATCGCCACTGCAGTAATACTTCATGTGGTCAGACCTGACAGTGACCAGAGGTGCTAAAGCGACTCTGACCGTGAATACTCATTATCATAGCAGCACTGTTATACTTTGTGTGATTGGAACAGAGTGAACGTAAGTTGTTAATTGGAGAATGGTAATCATAACACGCACATATACACACACGCACACCAGAATGTGTGATTCATGTCAGACAGAAGGAAATATATTCCAACATTAACTACATTTATTTACATCTAATGGGACGCTAGGTCTGCTACAGATTGATCTCAAGTTCAGTCCGAATGCGGACCTTGGTGTGGACTTTGAGAAGCTCTGCAGTGGAGTGATGACTGTTTACAATTCGAGGGGGTAATAATAATTTGCACTTTTTAATGAAGTCATTCATTTCCTGATTACAATGGGGTTTGAGCCACATTGAGACCTGAAATTAAGCCAAACCATTCAGATGTTAATAGGGCAGAAGATTCTCCTAGAAAAAACATCTGTTTCTTACCTCCAAGGGGAGATGGTGACCAATGACAGAGGAACTTGATTGTGGAACCTTAGCTCTGACAATCCTGCAATGGACCTTAAAGAGATAGCAACTGCAGGTTCATATAATTTAATAGGCAGACTGTGTTGATCAAAATATAGCAAACTAACAATAAATTCAAAGACAGGTGGCAACAATTTCACCCCCGCAGAGATTATGCCTTTGTATGATTACTGCATCAGAATGTTCTCTCCAGTGTCCTTGAGATATAGTCTAAAAGGCAGAATCGCCCTCGATAATTGAGGGGAGTGATTGAATGAAGTGATTCTATAACAAATGGTTATGTTTAATTGCTGGATTATCTTTATTTTTTACACTGTTTTAGAATTGTAATGCTGGACATTGAAACAGAACTGAAGTAAAAAGGCCAAAATTGAAAAGAAAAAAAAAAACAATAAAAACAAAGCACACCTCTCTGAGACCTCTAGTGGAGTAAGTATTGATGGCCACGGATCACTGGAACTTAGTAAAGACATGAAAACATAGAAAAATATCCACATTACGGTTAATAAAGACTGAGCGGTTTGACGAGTGTGAAGTAAGATCTCAACCGCTTTCGTCAAAGGCTCGATTTCGTTGTTATTTTCATCTGCTTTCGTGACAACCTCAAATGCAGCATCTCGTCATGACGTCTGACGGAGGCTGGCAGGAGAATCAGCAGCGTGAAATACGCCCAAGAGCTGATCCTGGCTCTGCGCTCGTATGATCTGTAACCAGCCAATTATTTTTAAATTACTTCAAATATTTCAGATTTTGACGCTCGCCGTGAACGAATAAGGGCACAGTAAGTGACAGCCGGCAGCTAGCAGCACATACTGCATTTGTGTTTACTCAAGCCACTTCATTTATTTGCAAATATCCACAGGACTTAACATGTATTTCATAATATAAAACTCTGACAAAGAAAAATGCATATTACTGGATGATGTTACAGGCCCAGAGTGGTTTAATTGACCTTACCAGGCCTGGGTTTGGCATTTGATTAAATAACCTTATTGTCAATCATTTCTCCTTGAGGCCAAATTGAAAGCAATTCCCTGAACAGCAGTTGGAAATCCGTATGGGTTAGACTATTTCAACTATAGTGGCATAGCAGCCAAGGGCTGGCACATTATTTTACTGATATTCACTGCCCAGACTGGCATGTAGCACGGATTTCTTCTGTGATGTTTACAATAACAAGTTCTACACATAATACAATAATGTTCAAATCATATCCCGACAAAAGAAGAAATGCAAATATGATTCATTTCTGTGTATATTTTGGTGTATATTACAAGTATATAGTATGTTCATATTCTGAATCAAATGAACATGTATGACCGCATGACCTTTGACAAGGTAGTATATAGCTACAGCAGAACCAGGAGCATTAATCAGTTTCTGTTAATTCAAAGACATTATCAGGTTGGTTTTTAATCTTTACAGTTCTTGGCATCTAAATGAATGAAAAAAGTATTACCAAACTAATACTGAATGAAAAAAGTTTTACCAAACTAACACTGGGAACAAAGCAGTGGGAAACGGGAGTAATATTTGTTTGTTTGTGGTAGTCTTGACCAAACCCTGCCCTTTGACCTCCCGCTTCTGAACAATCAATGGAAGGATGAGGAAAATAAATAAGGCATGTGGCAGCTGCTTTTCCAACAAGCTGTCTACAACTGTCTAAACCACTGAAGGTCATTAGCGTTATGAGATCTATAGATCAGTGAAATGGAGTTTGAAACATTAAGAGGGGCTCAGTGATTGGAGCCCTCAGTCAGCAATCTGCTCGGCGGTGTGTGCGTGAGTGGGACTGGGGAATAGGGTGGGGGGAGGGGGTAAGTGCTGTTTCAGGGACCTACCCAGGTCACGCAACCTGGAGGACTTTTGCTTACCATCAAAAGAGAAGAAGAAGAAGCAAAGGACTCAGTGCAAACGCACACAGTGCGGTGAACTCAAATGATTTGTGGAAACCAATTATCACTGCAATGTGTAGACGGTGTTTATAGAAAACATCGTAAATATTTTGAAATTTTTTTTTTTTTACATGTTTTTAAGTGCTGTGAACGCAAGATAATTAAGTTGGCGGACACAATTTTTTTGAGGTCATTGGTTTCCCCGAAGCAATAGAGTGTAGCGCACTCACCAGGGTTTACAGTGCAGAGAGAGGGCTCTCTGATTTTTAGGGAGGGGTTTGCTGTTTTTCATTGTAGAAGAGAACTGTGTGTGTGTTTGTGTGTGTGTGTGTGCGTTGAAGGCGTTCAGAGAGAGTCGGGGGGCAGGGATGCGGAGCACTTTGTGCCGACACGGATCTCTCTGAAAGGCTCTCTAACCTGACATTGGGGGTGAAAAATGTGCTGCATGATGGGGCTTCTACTCATTACGTTATTGATTATCATGTGACCCGGCAGAAGCGGCAGATGCCACCAGGTCTGCTTCAAACCCCCCCGTTTGCACCCACCCTCCTGCCTGTTTAAAGCTGCCGCCTCTCCAACACGGACGCCTCGTTTTTCTGCTGACGACAGAGGAGAGTGACTTTATGAAATCCATAACAGTGGGAGCTTCATAGATAATTTTAATGGATGCAATTGGACGTTTCTACGACAGAGACATTATCGCAATAGGACCATATAAAAAATTAGTTGGTTTGCATCCCCGCCCACCCCAGAAAAACTCTCCCGCTTTAAATTTTTATTTCAATCTGAAAATCACTCCAAAAACAAAGTGAGAAAAATGCTCAGACAGAGTCCCTGTCCAGATGTCACGTTTATTTGTCTTTCAGTCACTGCACCCCCTATGGGTCAGACAGATCTGATTCTTTATGTTCATACATGGACTTATGATTTGGAATTTGTTGAGCCTTTTTGATCTAAAAACTCTCATTATGATAAAATAAAGAAATAAAATTAACCTTCTGCCTGCCTCTCAAAATTGAAATGTGAAGAATGTCAATAAACTAATTTTTTATATGACCAGCCAGATGTATTCACTGATTAAACCACAGATCCTGGGCACGTATGGTTTAAGTAGCAACAGAGAAAAAAGAATCTGTTTTGCAGAAATTATTTTACTTGAATGATGTTTTGAAAGAGTGTTATTTTTTTGTCAATGCTCAAATGAACCATCTTTGTAGCACAGCATAAGTTGAAACAGGGTATAAATAAGACGCCATTTTCTAAATGGTATTGAAGCAGAAAGCTTCACTGGCTGGTATGCACATGGGTTCCTGCATGGGTGTGAGATTCTGTATTTGCGTACATGCACACATTGTGCACGGTTGTGCTTGTGCGTACACTGTCATTTGAGCCAAAGAAAGCAGTAGGATTAAATTCCCACTGCACCTATACAGCATATAAGTCTCCTCGTATTCATCCATTCATAGTTTCTCTATTTCTGCAAAATTATAATTAATAATTATTATTTTTATTGGTTTATTGCCATTTTTTTTTTTTTTTGCTGGGGGGGGGCTCGTATTTGTATCCCATCCTGAACACAACAAATCCACCAAAGCAACCTGCTTCCATTGACCCAGGAGGAGGATGCTGTGGCACGTGATTGCTCTGTCTCACGTGGTCTCATTTGCACCACGAATCACGCACTGCTGTCTCTTCCATCGGAGAGTAACACCGTCGGGCCAGTTTGATTGTACTTCTGCAGACACTCGGGTGACCAGGAGTGGCCGCCAGAGAGCCAAGAGACCAAGGAATTTTAACTGGTTTAATCCCTGCGAGACAGAGCCGATTGTTGCCTCGCTAATGTGAACCCCCGTCTATAGCCGATATTTGTGCGGCTGGGATTTGAACACCTGACCACAGGGCTCTGTGAGACCCTCAGAGATAAGCCTCTGTCTTTTTTTATACCCTTGCAATGCAACAAGAACTAAATTTCAGCCTCTTGACTATTTATTAAGTCTAATGTCAGGAATTGCTCTTTCTTTTTTAATTACATTTTCTTTGCACAGTGTCACATTCTTTCAGCGTGCAGTCATTTACACTTATGTTTCAGCTCATGCCACATTCCATAAGTAAGGAACACCTTTGGTGGACCCTGATACCAGACCAATATAAAAGTGCTGACAGTGTACATAAGCATAATTCTTCATTTATTAAATTATATAATGTTACTGACCGATAAAGCGTAATTAAATTCACTGCTACTACGTGACAAATCACCTACAAGTGACTTATGACTCGTTCCCGAATGCTGTCAGGCACCCACTTGATTTGAAAGGTGCCGTCCCGGTGTGTTTACAGCTTGGCAGAGCCCGGAAAGATCCGGGTGGACCTCGCCCCTCTCTGTTTCTCACCCTGAATAGCACGGAGAGATAATGCTGTGAATGCCAGCGTCTGAGGCTGTGCCAGGCCTTTCATCTGCTGCTGTGTCCCTGCGATTCACGACTCAGGGGACCCCAGGGTAGAACTCGTGTACGGAGATGTCCAAGGGTCAACAAGGTGGTAGGACTGAAATAATAATAATAATTTAAAAAATGTGTTGAAATAAAATGTCATGCGGTGTTCATCTAGGGAACCTGTATCCTCTTTTTGTCATACAAAACCAGGAATTAAACTCTCCATGGAGAGGAACAAGGTTAAAAAATAAACCGGGAGAAGCAGAAATTAGGACTAAAACTAACCCAATTTTTTGCCATTTTTAACAATAATCAATAGTTGGAAACAAAATATTTTGAGATGCACAGTATGGCCTTTAAGTGTCAAATGAAAGTGCAAATTGTCAGATCAAATTTTAGCGTATTAACAGCCACATGGTGTGGACTGAGTGAAGAACCGCCTTTAAAATTGTGTCATGGTCTAGACAGAGTCCTCACGGTACACAAGGACCCTTGTACTGTACATCGGGCTGTTAAAAACATGCCTGTGCATCACTGTATTAGTTCACTCACAGGCAGTGTTGTTGGCGACATGGATTGTAACAGAGCAGTCTTTGTGCAAATATAATGACTGAATTATCATCAAATAAATCACAAGTAAATAATCACTTGACAATGCAGCTTCCTCAGGTCCATCACAATGCACTGGAGCAGACGTAATTAAATCAGTGGAAAGTCTGTGTGCATTTTTTCTGATAGGGCATACAATTCTACTACCCATGTCATTGGCAATTAAATTGGAATTTAATTCTCAGTGCTATCGAACCAAATAAACGAATTTCAGTGACATTGTTAAAATATCAATTGTTATAGTATGCATTCTGTGTATCAAAAAGCCATTACAATTAATCAAACATTTATCATCAAGTGCTGAAGTGCTAGGAATCTATATATTTTTTAACCATTAAAGCACTCAGATGAACAGTTATCTTCATCTTCATCAGTTCATATTTATTTCATCATAATTAAGCTGGTTCCCCACCATTACGGGAATACAGCATGATAAAAGCAGTCTTGCCTGGTTCTTATCCAGAGGTTACTGGAATGCATCTGGAAATACACTGGAATACATATATCTGGAAATGTATCTAGAAAAAAACAAAAACCTGCATGTAGGATGTCCACAGTATGAGTTTTCCTTTTGCATGAACTAACTGGTGTGCAGTGCCACACTTTGTAAGAAGCTCAAAAATATATTTTTGTATCAGTACTGTGTTGATGTCAATAATGATGAGGACGACAACAATAATGATGATGATGATGGTAAAGGTTATATACATCTTTCATTATTATTCATGCCCCATTAATTCCACATATATAAAAGTACTTTGTTATGTGATTACATTTAGACATTTATCCATAAACAGCAGAAATGCAAAAAATTAAAAATTAAAAAAAAAATATATATATATATATATATATAAATATATATATAATTAAAAATGTGCTAAAAACGTAAATAAATAAAAAAATAAAATAAAAACAATGAAAGGATGATGAGAAGTACAGAGGTTTCACATTTTCCCGTGAATTTCTCATGCAGTGAAACTCCTTAAAATGACCAGCAGGTGGCGCCTATTCAACTCTGAAAAGCATCCAGCACCTCGACCACACAGTGAAATGCTGGATACTGCCTCATCAACAGCACTAAGAATTCGATATCCATCCTGCAACTCGATGTTGTATGTCTTGTTTATTTCAGACAATGTTCATACAATGTAATATTAATGGACAGTTATAAAATGAAATTATGTTACCCTCAGATTAACAATTGAGAACCACATAATAATTGATCAGAACACAGCAACATTAAATTGTGCCCCCAGATTATTTAGATATGATTACTTGCAGATATCATGACTGTTTGTCAGGTTAAACCTGTTAAAAAGTACAAGTTTACAAAACCTGTTAAAAGCGTAATTGTAAAATTTTGACATCACTAAATATTTCCTGGTGATTTCTTTTGTGGTGCGCTGAGCAAAATAAAAATGGGTGCAATCACAAACTGGTTAATTCAGAGTGAGGGTGAATGAGAGAAATTGAGATTGCTTTATTTTGGAGGACAAATATTTTCCCAGGGGTATTTGGCCCTCGCTCTCAGAGCCAAGTTTACCTTCTGCTGTCACAAAGCCAATACCGGTAATTTCCTCCACGTAATTCCCCCCCGGGTCTGCAGTAATAGAATGACCTTTCTGAATTTGTCTCCTGCCTTCATTCCAAACCATGGTGATGCTAAGTTCTCTGTATAATAACAATTATTATTATTATTATTATTATTATTGTTGTTGTTGTTGTTTTTGTTGTATTATTGTTATTTTTGCTATTATTATTGTTGTTTTGCTATAGTATTTTTTTAAAATTGTAATAATATATTATTATTATTATTATTATTATTATTATTATTACTACTACTACTACTACTACTGTTATTGTATTTGTTTCTGCTGTTCCTCTTGGCAAAATGGTTCCTAATCTTAATTTTTATTTTTTACCTTTATTAAAATCCTTGCACAGACATGTAAAACACCAGCCTCAGAAAATCTCAGGAAGTACGGAAGGCTCTCCGCTCGCCCCTGCATCACCCCTTGACAGGAGGAGACCGATTCCCCCACGGCTCGTCTGTCCCTCCTTCTCTCCCTCCTTCCTGGTTCTTCTGGAGTTTTCCGGGCCAGTTTCTGTCCCGGTGGTAACTGAAGTACGTTCACTGTGATTTTATTGGTCAGCGCTGCCAGCTTAGCGCCAGCGATGCCCCCAATTCTGCCTCCCCTCCCCCATCCTGCCCCTGCATATGCACTTGCCGTCCAGCCTGACATCGCCTCTTTCCGTCTCTACCACATCAGCGCTCAGACTGAAAAGCTCACACCCATATAAGTATAGAAACATTACAGGAGATGTATCAGGAAATAAAGGACTGGAGATCTCATTATACAGCCAGGTCCATAAATATTAGGACATTGATGGAGTTATAGTTATTTTAACTGTTTTCCATGGCACATTGGGGATTACATCAACCCTGTCATGCAGATGCCAAATCAGACCAATCCTTTCCTATGTGTTCCTGGATCATAAACTCATCAACCAGAAGTGCGCTACACCTGAAAGTGAGACCCAGAACTGCCAATTATTTGTGAAGCCAAATATTGGCTGCCCCACTGCCTCCCCAAACAGCTAAAATTTTGAAAAGTTTGTATTAGAATTAATTATAAGTAATACAATGTTTTACTGCGAAGCAACTGTTTTGACACATGGTGCAAACTTTCATATCAAATGCAAGTGGATTTTACCATATTTTCGTCTTTTCGACCATTAGAATGAGGAGGCTTTTAAAGTACTTGTCAATTCAGTTTCCAAACTAAATAGAAAGCTAATTGAACATTCTAAATTCATTAAAAGTGTATCAAATCGTCCATTATCATGAGTAGTATGCCCAAAAAAAGTGCAACCTGATCCTCACAGCCTCTGTTTCCAATACCAGCTCATGAAACTTTCACTACTGCACATTACGCCATCTTCCAAAATATATTATCATTCATTACAATGGAATTAGATGATGCTCAATAAAAATCACTATTTTCAATCTTTTTGCACATCACACCAGTGAGTGGCATTGTTATGCTGATACACCTGTGACCCACCTTGCACTTGCTATTATGGGAATAATTTAATTCCAAAATAAACTGCGAGCTGTCTTTTGTAATCATAGCAAATACAATCATAGAGAAAATATAACGCAACACAAATAATTTAAATCTTACTAGCATTAAAAAATTTTATTTTCCTCACTTGTTTGCATCTTATGCAGGCTTTATGAACACTCTTGAAATACAATTCAATACTCAATAGAAAACGGGAAATTTAACTACAGAATAGTTAGCTAAATCGCAAAACAGTGATGAGGTCGGGGCACTTTGCCAGAGCGATCTATTCTGAATTCTATTATCTGCACATAATAATGCCTTGGAACAAAACGCACAAACCAAGGTGTCCTTGCATGTCAAATGGCTACCCGTCAAGAAAGATATTGTATTTAAAATGATACTTCATTTGAAAAGACATGTTGTCTCCCACAAGATTACATTGCTGTAACTCTTACCGGAGTTGTGAGAAAAATTTAAAGGTACAAAAAGTGCTGAGAGAGAGAATTTTTGGATTCGGCTTTACTTTCTATTTTGTAATTTTTTTTGGAGGGCTCATGAATGAAGAAAAAAAAAAGAATGATGAATTCTAAAAGGTAGCTATCGATGTGTTGGCAAGGGAGACTATGTTTTTTTTATTATTAATATGAAATAGTTGATTATGATAGTTGACTGACAGCGCACGCATTTATTGTGTATATTATGTTTGTTTTGAAACCCTGTTTATTTTTTCCCATCCAGACTATGAAGTGAACAATCTGTGCTACTGATTGGCCAGATTGTCTTTACACCTGACTCTCAAGTAAAGCAAAGGTGGAAAACCAGCAGTTTTGCACTCGGTGGACAGCCTTAACTATTTGGTACATTCTCACTAAAGAAAGTATACACTGCCGAACAACGAGGAATTGTTTCCATACTGAACAAAAACCCCTTCGAACAGTAGGCCGGAGCAAGAACACTCTCCGGGCAGTAGGCGTACCTGTGTGAATGTCACCACGAACGAGAAGGCTTCACCAGGGAAAATTCCAGCCTTTCCTCCAACCATATGCTCAATTATTCTCATTTACTCTGATTAACGATCCACCGGAGCGTTTTCTAAAATCACGCCCCTACTGGCAGCAGAAAGGTACTGTAAGGGTGTTTTCACACATTTGGTGTTTAGGTTGACCTAACTGTCTAGTCCGGCCTAATTGGTGCAGTGCGGGTATTATGAACACAACTAGCTGCACCGGAGGTCGACCTAAACAGAGAGCGGTTGGAAGAGATGGTCTCGGAGCGGCGCACCAAGCCCTTTAGTTCGTTGCGGTGCACCAAACCAGTGGTGTGAACGCGCAACGAACCCGGGGTCGGCCCAAGCCCAGAATTTCCTCTCCCCCACTGTAGGGTTATAATATAAAATATCAGCTAGCTGAAATGGGGTACAAGCTAGGTGTGAATGAGCCCATATGGTTACCCGATATGCCTAATGTAAAGTTTAGTATTATCATGTGTTTGCTAGCAAACGTAAATCCATTTAACATCAATTCGTTCATGTCTAACGTTACAACTTACCTGGCTGTTCACCGATATCTGCGTATGGTGAGGCGGGCCTGGTTTAACAGAATCAATCTGCGCCTTGTTCTGGTTTGTCTGACTATTCGCATTCGCCATCTCCAGTGCAAGAAAACATTGTTCTCCACACGCAGCCGTGCCTCGTTTTCAAATTCGAACGTTGTAACTTCCCAACACTGAAGGAGACAAACTATATAGACTGCCAAAAGCAGTAACGTTAGACATGTCAGACGAAGTTGCTGTGAGTCTCCATCATTCACATGTGTTCTGTTTACATCTTGGGGCTTCATTTCAACCTTCTTTTCTGGATGGAATGGTGCCACACGTAATTTTCGTCTGGTTGCCATGGATACATGGCGCCCCCATTCTGTAGAATGGTGGACTTGGTACGGCGATAAAAAGCATGTGTGAAATCGAGCCGCTCCAGTGGAAAATTGATACATCGTATATTAGATCGGCCCAAATATGTGTGAAAACACCCTTTGAGTTACAGTTTCAGGTCCAGATACAGTTTCAATCATGTTTACTATTAAAATAACTGTTTGGATAAGGATTAGGGTTGGGGTTAGGGTTAGGTTTAGGGTTAAAGGGTTAGAATTAGGATTAGGATTAGGATTGGGTTTAGGTTACGGATTTACTGACGACGACAGTGACGATGGAAACCAGTTTGTGGTTATTTAAATGACCGCTAGAGGTCGCTTAACTCCTAAACGTAACTTTTGGTCATAATAAGCTGCTCGACATTTGCAGGCGTATTTTGTTGGAGGACAGGTTTGCCTTTATTATGATCATGTTTGATTTGAAAATATTAACAAAAACATAACTTTTTACTTGTAATGATTGAAATTTAAAAAAAAAGCTAATGTCTCTGAAAAACCTGTGCCACAGTCGTTGGACCCCCCTTGATTAATGCCTTGTGCTGCCTCCCTTTGCTAAGGTAACAGCTCTGAATCGTCTCCTATGGTGTGTAATGCAGTTGAAGAAGACATGGAAAAGCATCTGAGATCATTCCTCTATGCACAACCTTTCCAGAATATTCAATTTACTGAGTTCACGTTTATGGACCCGAGCTTTCAGCTTGTCCCTCAGGTTTTCTGCTGGGTTTCAGTCAAGAGAATGAGATGGCAAAGGCAAAACCTTGATTGAATGAACCACTAATAAAACCACTCGACCGTCTTTGTGTTGATTTTGATGCATCGTTGTAGGAAGCTCCTGCTATGGCCCAGTTTAAACTTTCTGGCAGATGCAGTCAGGATTTCATTTAACATCTGCTGGTACTAGATGCAAACTTTGACCGCATGAGTCCAAACAAGTTTTGCAGGGTCCTTATCACAAAATCAGCCCCACAAAAATCAAAGACTCAACAAAATACTTCACAATGGGGATGCAGTTCTTTACTGAATAGTGATTTTTTTTTTGTTTTTTACACCAAACCCACTCCTGGGGTTTATTGCCAATTTTGCCCTCATGTAAGCATAGAAGCCCTTCTCATTGGAAATTTCAGTCCCATTTGAAAAAGCAGTGGCTCATGAGTTTTTTTTTTTTTTTTAAATGATGATAAAGGCTTTTTTTCTTACAACTCTCCCAAATATCTGGAAGTCATGTGGGTGGTGTCCAATCGTAGTTTTGGAGACTTTATGATCTGAAGGCATAATTCATGTCTGCAATCCTCCAGCTCTGATGCTTGGAGTTTATTTTACCACTCAAACCATCCTGTTTCACAGAATGTGAGTTCAAAATGGGCCTCTTCCGGGCAGATTTTTTGGAGGCAGAATTTTTTAAATTATTAGCCAGATTATTGAAATGGAGTATTTTATTTCTCTCTGTCTTTATTTCTATTTTCCATTTTCTTATGGAAATTTGCATATTTGTGAACCCGAAAACTTTCGATAGTGCGTCATCGAGCTATTCCTTTATCTTAACCACCGTAATGGACGACGAAAGGGAAATTGGCCTTTGAGACGTTTGCCATAAAACCAATCAGGTTTTACCAGAATGAGGGGAAGAATACAGAGAAGAGAAGGACCTACTCGTGATCTGAAGCAAACCACCTGATCTGTGCACCATGGCTGTGTGAGAGAATGCCAGTAGTTAGCTGCCAATGGCAGTGGTTGCCTTTTATTTACTGATGATGGAACAATTAACCCCCTAAAATCATTTATGAGTCCATCAAATGCAGCTGCTGTTTGCAAACCTGTTAAACTCCAGGCCAATTTTAAATTCTAATGGAGATCCAAAGGTTTTCAACTAGCTCAAATATATCTTGCTGAATTACAGGGATATGCATATAAAATGATGAATAACATGTAGATATTTTCCATTTAATGTAATGCTGTGACCATAAAAACCTGAGTCCTGAGCTTGAATATTTCTCCTCATACAAGGGTGATGTAGATTCAGTGAAGTGCTGTTACCAGCAGATACAGATGTGCGTGACATTGTCCTGCATCATTAAAAAAACTATTTTTTCTGACTTTGAACCTGCTTAAGTGAAAAATCTGAGTTTAAGAGGTAATTAAAAGCAGATGTATAAGGTGCCTTATGCCTTCAGTCAAACATAAAAATGGCTCTTTGATATTCAGGGCAAGTTCACTGAGTTCTAAAGACACTGGTTAAGGTAAATGATGTGATGGGTCATTGATGGATTTTTTAGCAGGGCAATGATCAGATGTGCTAATAATTTTGATACCTATGGTATTAATTAAAATATATCACTTAATGTAATCTAACAAATAAAGGTTTTTGAATGATATGCTAATATTTTTTTTATCAAGGGTACCAATAATTCTGCAGCTGACAATGGGTACGAGGGTCCCCAGCTAATGTTGAATGGAAAACCGAACCAAACCCCTTCTTGTTTATGATAAACTGAAACCTATTTTTATTTATTGAAGCATTCCATCAAAATACAACATCTGCACAGTTCAAATGAATGTAGTCTGGTAAAAATATAACTCAGCATTTATGCTGAAATTGCTGAATAGCACTATTTTTTATGGATGTTTATATTATGTAATTTGAAAGGTCTCTCCGCCATCATTGTCATTACAAGTGTTCATATACTTTCTTCCCATAAAAAGATAAAATAGTGCGCCTATTATAACAAGTGGAGATGTGTGATTGGACAGATAGCACTTAGGGATAACAAACCGATAGATTTCATTCTTTTCCCTGGCTTGTCCTGGAGCACGATATAAATCGTTTCTCTCAGATAAAGTTGTTCAAAATTATTAGAGAACTGATTTTCATTTAATGAAGCCATTATGACTCGCCTTTGAATCCAGCTTCAGTAGCAGGGCTCACAGAAGCCCTTTATAGTCAAAGTCTGCTTCCAAAAACAAACATTCTACAGATTTACTGATAACAGGTACCTGCCTTGTTTCCTGCGTTCCACCAGGCTGCCTTTGTTTGCGTGAAAAAGCCACACCATGCAATCAGAATCAACGTACTTGGGCTCAATAATACCTACATACTGTATATCATTCTAGTTTGACAATAAGAAATCACATTTTGGTTACATGGGGCTTTGATATAAATAACCATGTAGAACTGAAATATTAGACAGACTTCATTTATTTTCATATTTGGTTTCTGAAGCTTTGAGCAGAGTCTCTCATTATCAGCTGTGCAAAACGCAAAAAAAAAGAAAAATAAACCTCAAATAAATGAGGTAATTTTGTCAGCCTGAATTTGTGGTGATTGCATCTATTTTAGGTGGAACATGCAGTAATTACCTTTTGTACACACAAATTGGGTGACCAAAATATTACAATTATGAAATATTACAAAATGCAGCATAGGACTGGCTGCTTATTTGTTTAGTTGACCACCGGAGAGTATTCGAATCATGAGTTTGCGTAAAGGTCAGGTCCACAGTTATTGCTGCGTGTGATATTTGAATTCCAGAGGAGCCTGTGAGCTCTCACAGCTCACAGGCAGAGGAGAGCAGTCAATGATGCTGTAGGACTGATTGCACTGCACAGCATTACTGGTGAAACAAAGCAAAGCAAAACTAATGCTGGGAGTAACGGCCGCAGCACTTCTTAGACAGGACGGATCACTCTTCATCTGAAACTTTTCGGCAGAAATTAAAACACTGTGGAGTAAAAAGACTGATGAATATTTCATCCATAGTAATAAAGAGTGTGCCAGTAACGTTGTCAAAGTGTTGGAGGACACAGTTGGGAACTTAAATGTAAAGGTCAGCACTGAGCAATTTATTTCCACTAATTTATGACCAGACTGCCCACTGGTAACATTTTTAAAGGATATTCAATGTTAACATATGAGGTGTCAAGTAAACTGCCAGTTTCCCGAAAATACGCAAAATTTGGTTAATACTGGGTTAAATTTTGGTAAATATTTGTTAATCATTTTAGGCATTGTTCAAGGTCATAACCTCCTCAGAAGTGCACAGAAATCTCAGAGAATGAATCTTGCTTTTTATAGCATAATGTTACTTACTTATTATTTTTTTCAGTATCTCCAATTTTTTACTGTGATATAATTAAATATCACCTTTCCAGGCTAAGACCAAGTGTATCCGCTAAACTTACAAAAGCCTGACGAGGAACTTTGAAGAAATCCGTCATTGTTATACTGCAGGAAAACAGCTTCTGCAATCTGAAAAAATAAAAGAGTTTACTTATTTGATGATTTAAATGAGTGAAATCTAGGCATACAAACACATTTAAGCGGTGCCTCGTGGCCACCATACAGCAGATTAAACATGGTACACGTGGAGTGTACGGGGCACTCGAAAAGGACAGCGCATTCCTTCTGTTTTCACCTTCTGAAGTTCCGCATTGGTGCCAACTTAGTTTACCTCACATGAGCCTGATGTGAAGTGCCTTTAAAAATGGCTTTGATAACACTAGCCATAGTTCTTTAGTCTTCCAGGAAATGTATGCAGGGAGTATCTCTGTGCACCCCCCACCTTTCAGCAGAAGATGTCAACACAGTGTCAGCTTCCGGCTGGGAGAAGAGGTGATGTTGGACAGGTGGAGAGGTGTATTTGCATTCTCATTATAAGGAGTTTTTATGTTTCACTCTCCATTTCCTCAACCTTAAAGGCCAAGTCTCACATTTCAAGAGAAAGCTTTTAATTGCAAATCAAATGTACTTAAAGAGACATGTTGTGAAATCAAACACAATTGCCATTAAAGCTAAGCCCCATTAAGCGGTTTGTCAGTGTCAGAATCACTTAGGACCGCAAAACAAACTAGAAAAGGTCAATTCCTCATGAAATTAAGAGGGTTAGCTGAACATAGAAAATTAGCGGGTAATGCCAGAGGTTCCCAACCCTCTCCTTGGGACCACCAGCCAGATCCTGATGTTTTATGTGGGCAAATCGTAAGGGGACCTTATATAAATGTGATTGGTTAAATCAGCTGAGCTTTAATGTCACTACAGTAAAAAAAAAAGAAAAAAAAAAAACACCAGTGACTTCAGAGGTCTGAGGTAGCAGTTCTACAACGTACAAGGCCCACTGCTGATTGTTTCTGTTTTTTTTTGTTTAATGCTTTTGGATCTTCACACAAAATGTAATATGAGACAAGGAGAACAAGAAATCAGAAAATACTGTTTTAAAATATTTAATTTATTGAAGGAAGAAGATAACTCAACATGTATTTCACCTATGTAAAGAAAAATGACGCTCCCCCATTTAATGACTGGTTTAGGTGCAATAGCTGCAATCAAACGCTTTCATTGAGTGGAGGTCTGTGTTTTATATTGTTGCAGAGCAATTTTGGCTCACTGTTCCTGGCAGAATTGCTGTAACACAGTGTAATTTGGAGGGTTTGTGAGCATGAACGGCCTGTTTAAGATCTCAGACTCCACATCAATGCGGTTCATGTCAGGACTTGGATTACAACACTCAAATTCTTGTGAGTCATTCAGAGGTGGGCCTCGCTTACGGTTGTGGTGATACTGTGTGTTGGCAATACTCTGCAGAAATGATGCCAGAAACAAGCCTATGCAGTCATAAGTAAAGATTGATATGAGAAAAAATATTTCAAAAGGTAACAGTAATTTGGAACGTTACCAATGTCTTGTCTGTGTGCTCTTGTTTTTTTGGATTGTTGTCTTCCTGCTTAAGCAAAATGTGCTTCAGTTTCTAACCTCGCACTGATGACCAGACCTTGTCCCACTGATTTTTTTTTATTACAGAGCAGAATTCGTGGTTCCACTGATTATGGAAAGTCATACAGGCCATCTGACTGCCAATCAAGCTAAAAGCAGTCATGTAGTTGTAATCCCTGCTGTAGGTGGTCAGGCATTATCTTTCTGGAAAATGCAGGGTCATCACTGGAGAAGACAAAATTTAGATGGCAGAATGTGCCCCTCAAAAATTTGTTCATATCTCTCAGCATTAATGCTGCCCTCTTAAATGAGCGAGTCGCCCATGCTGTGCACATTGACCCTCCCCTTTGCCACGACAGATGCTGGCTTTTGGACTTGATGCTTATAACAGCTTGGCTGGTTCTTGTCTTTTGGTCCTGAGCACATGGCAGCTGTTTTTTTTTTTATGATCATGACTTGTCAGTCCACCGTGGTCCTATTCATTTCTGAAGACCGTGAGCCCAGAAAAGTCAGCGATACTTTTCTATTGCGTCAATGTATGTTTTCAGCTTTGCCTAGTAAATGTCTATGGATGCAGCGGCGAATGACGTTAACTAACAAAGGTTACCAAAATATATCCAAGCCACTGGCGTGATATATTACAGTCCCAAGACTGTTCTTAAGACAGTAACATATGTGCAATCAGAGATCAGCTGCATTAAGTAGTTTTTGACTTCGCCCTTTACCCACCAAGATTCAACAGGATTCCTTCCATCTTTTAATTGTATTCCACATGGGAGGGGATTAGATGCCCCAAAATGCAATGCATTTGTTCTTGGGGAATATTTTTCTCAAAAGCGATGATTATAAGCTTAAACTTCTGTCGGCAAATTTGGACGGGCTTGGATCCATTTTTGCTATTAAGGGACTTGGGGTTTTTAAGAGCATCATATCCTCAATGTTGTGTTGTTCCCCCCCAGTCTAGCTGGCAGTGTCAGTTTTGATTTTGTTTTGCTAATTGTTTGCTATTTATTCAATTTTTGTCTTATATGTGCCCCCCCCCCCCCCCCTTGTGTTTCCTCTTCCTGCTTTGCACACTCATTTCCACTTTGTGAATTGTTGGCTTTGTGCATTTAAGTTCCTGGTTAACGTCTCCCCTTTGCTAGAATGTTGTCTTCCATCCTTGGGGTTTAAACTCTGGCTCCAACTATCTATTTATTAGAAACTCTTTTCCCAGTGTCTGCAAAACTAGGGAGTAACGTTTCTGCCGGTAGCATCTTCCTCCATATCTGAGAGTGTAAATCTTCCCTGTCTGCTCCACTCTCTTTGGTTTGACATCCCAGTAACTGACCTATCCCAGTAGACCAGTCCCAACTACTGCACCTAGCCTGACCTTCTACGTTCCTGTTTGCCTCCGCCTGACCTCGTACTGTCGTCTGGCTACCCTCTTTATTCGCGTTTAATTACTCCAATCTTGTGTTTATTAAAGGCGCCCTTTGCGGCTTTCTCTGTGCCCTTGGACGTGGTACTTATGTTGTCATTCCAGAAAATGAGGCTCCATTTATACAATCACTCTGTTTCACATCGCCTTTTCCTGCAACTTTTCACATCATCGCTTCTTCTAAACTGCCCCTCCTGCACCAACGTTTTTGGAGTCCGTTGTACGCGTCAGATTTGAAATAAGCATTTATTTTCAATGAGCGATTGAATTCACAAGTTAATGCAGTAATATGTGGCTTAAGTGTTTACCCCCCGCTGTTCGAAAGTCCAAAAGGGGGGTCGTGTCATGGTTCAGTCTGTCTGTCCGTCTGTCTGTACTTGGCCGGTGAAATCAACTCCTCCTACAGTTTTTATAGGACATTCCTGAAACTTTATACATATGCTGCTTAAAGACTGCTTATAGATATGAATATCGCAGTCACAACTCCGGAAGGTGATGTTATGCTCTCAGAGCACTCGTTTCGACATAGTAGAGGGTGGATGGACTTATCAAATCACTCTTTTTTATTTGTAATAGTGGTTGCAGATATAAGATATTACATTGAACAGGGCTGGCAAGAATCGAGCTCAGGTGTGTTAATTCTTGAGCAACTTTCTTTCCTGAATAAAAATACATTATCATCTAAAAAAATATGAAACAAGTGTGAAAATATGCAAAAAAAGTAGAAGAAATCTGGCAGGGGACAAATAGATTTTCAAGGTCCCATATTTATGCATTCTGTTATTTATTTATTTCGCAGAAGTGCTGCCCTGTCGTGGGACTTCATTCCTTTTACTGAAAGAATTTTTGAGTAAATCTCAACAGACCTTGATACAATTACCGCCGCCCTCCTCTCCATCTCCAGCGCTTCTTAAGCGAGCTGCTCTAGGCCTCGGGGAACAGAACCAACTATCGGGAAGGAATCTGGTCAGTCAGGCATCAAATGCAGGAGTTCTCACACACACTCTCCGCCGCCCAGACCGTACAAGTTTCTCACACGTCTCCCCTCAGACGCTGGCATGCTTCAGCTCCGGAGCGCAGCCAGGAATGTGCTCCGCCACGGTCCCTCACACTGACAGTGTGCTTTTCGCCTGCTTTCAATCTCACCATCGGGCGAAAAAAAATGTGCTTTTTTTTTGTTTGCATTTAATAGGGTTCTGGACGGTGGTGGGGGAGGGGGGAGGGGGGTTTGTGGTCGTCACTCGTGAGAGGGGGAGGTGGGCTGTTGATTAATATAAATGTATTTTCTCTTTGTGCGTGTGGGTCTCGGAATTCAGAATGGTCTTTCACATGAGTTGTTTTCCCGAAATAAAAGCCAGAAAAAGGTATAAATCTGAAAGAATGTATCCTCCCTTTAGACTCCCAGAGCCACAGTTTTTATTTCTCTCCCTCTTAATATTATGCATTGAGTACAGATTATTCCAAATTAAAATCAAAGCACTAAAACAAGTAAATTCTATGTTACAGTGTATCACTTCGTGTTTTAACAATTTGCTAATTTATATTACACAGCAATCTCAATAATTTGATGTCAATCATTTCGATTGGAAGAAAACTAAACAATATATTTACCATCAGTGCCCACTTTATTAGATACATCAATCAGTGTCCACTTTATTGGGTACATTAGTCTCGTTCTGAGTAGGAACCCTCCTTAGCCGTGAGAAGGGCCTAAATCCTTTGTAGACCCAACAAGGAGCAAGCGTCTCAAAAGATTCTGGTCCAAATAGACATGATAGCATGGTTGCAGCTGATTGGTCAGGTGATCATTCATGCTGTCAATCCTGTTCCACCACATCCGAGATGTTAAAGTTGAGATCTGGTACCTGCAGAGGCCACTGGAGTACACTGAATCATGGTCATATCAGTGGAACCAGCTTGAAATAACATGTGCTTTGTGACATAGGGGGTTATCCTGCTTAAAGTCAACATTAGAAGTTGCAAAGACTGTGGCTATAAAGGGATGCAAGGTATCCTGGCAGTGGCATAGCTAGCGGGAGTGCCAAAACACGTCCCTTTATGACAACAATTAGTCTTGGCTAGTTCTCAATCAATTCCCTTAATTGACGCGTTTTCCAATTATCGTAATTGGCAACTGAAGACACGGTTTCTCTCCATATGTGATCTAACAGCGATGAAATCATGGGCTAAATTCAGCACAGTGGTGGAACCAGAACTGATAATTGGGGTGCACAAAACATCCGTTAAAACATTATTAGTCCTGAAATGTTCTCAGTCATTTTCATGATTAACAAAAGGTTCAATCCGAGAGCACTCCTCAATTGACAGGTGCCACTTGTTCTCCCCGATTAGGTAAGACGACAATCATTCATCTGGATGAGCATTTGCTGTATGTACAAAAGGTAAATCAATGTTATTCAAAATTGCATACCTGCGCAAATAGCTTGAGCTGCATGCTTTTTATAGCATTGTTAACTGCCGAGTGCCACTTTTTTTTTAATCACCCCACAAAATACCGGGAGTAACAGGCGATATTTCATTGGAATGTGGACCAGTTCAATCGACTGGCCAATTAATAAGTTAATTTTTTTTTTTTTCTGAATTTAGCCCATGATTTCATCGCTGTCAGATCGCATATGGAGAGAAACGGTTTCTTCATTTACAAATTATGATAATTGGAAAACGCGTCAATAAAGGAAAATGATTGAGAACTAGCCAGGACTAATTGCTATCATAAAGGGACATGTTTTGGCACACCCGCTGGCTACGCCACTCTATCATGGTTTATCATAATTTAAGGGGGTTATTTCATTTTACATACATTATATGGCCCTCCACCACATTGAAGACCAAATGAAATACCCCCAATTGTAGTCATTGTTTGTGTTTTACGGTTATTTCATAATATACATTAAGTGATTTTGCTTGCTAGGCAAACATTGTTTTCTAGTAAAATGTAAAATGCACAAAGTCAAGCATTCACCTGACTGGAATGATCAATACGCCATAGAGGTCCCTGGACAGCAAGTAAAGATGCAGTATCGCAGAAGCTCGAGCTCAAGGTTGGTCTCCCTCTGAAAATGGTCGTTTGCTATTTTGAGAGGAGTAAGAAGTTATTTTCATTAGTGGCGAGACAGTGAAGACAGGCGAAGAAAACAGGAAAAATAACTGGGATGAGCCAGTAGCCCAAAGCCGGGAGAGTACAGACCTGGCTGGGTTGTAAGTTTTGAAGATTTATTGGAAGCACAGTGGAGCTGTTCCAATCACTGCCCTATAGGCCTGTACCAATGTTTTAAGCTTCATGTAAGCTGTAACAGGCATTCAGCCACGTTAGATGAAGACCGGTGCGAAACAAGTTCTTTTTAGGAGGATCAGTGGCAGCAGGCATTTATAGTGGCTCAAACAGGGAAACCAGAAATAATTGAAGAGCAAAAGACTTTGGTACATTAACTACACATTAATAAGCATTCACTTTTAACATCTTTATGCTAGCAGCTAGCATGATCCCTCAGGGTTTAATCTAGCCAATCAATATGTGCACATTTAAGCTCAGAATTTTTGACATTCTAGAAAAAAAGAATGTAGAGTGCATTATAATCTCACATCTTATTCCTGTCTTCAGAAGCAAAGGAAGATCCTGGAGAAGTGAAGCTGCTTCTCTATGGCTCATTAGCTAAGAGTCTTCGAGAGTTTCCTTCAAGAAAGTTAGCAAATGATTGATTCATGAAAAGCAGTGGTTAACCATGAAAGATGTGATAAAAAAAACCTAGAACCCTCCCTTTTTAGCATTATATTTTTACACCATTACAACCCTACCCCTCTGTGCCCTCACAGATTTATCCATTGTGCTTCACCTCAGTGGGCCAATCATGTTATAATATAATTACACCATAGTATAAACTTAATATAGTATAAACTTTTTTACCTCAATTTCTCCAGGGAAACTTCTAGTAGGAATGTGTCTCTTTTTTACAGTCGCCCTCAGATACCTGGACGCTTGAAAAGTAGGAAGTGAGCAGGGATTGTGAGATGGAAGTAAAGCCCCTGGAGTAATTTTGCAACTTTCTTCGGACTTCATTGAGCCAAAAAAAAAAAAAATCTGCCGCAATTACATAACATGTGCTTCTATATTCAATTAATCTGATTTGTGCATATTTTATAAGTTGAAGTTTTGACAGCGTAAACTGCAGTAGGGGAGGTGTACATTATTGATAGCTTAATGATGGTTTAAAAGTGCATTAAAGAGTGCCCCATAGCAGAGTTAAAAAAAAACTGTAAATGGCCGCTAGCTGATTCTTAATCACCCCTGGGCTGCATCCGATATTGCAGGAGTGATTGTGTTTCATGTTCTAAATTATTACAAGGTGTATTTTTGAAAAAGAAAAAAAAAGGAACATTTTACAGTAGTTGCTTTTCTCAGTTAAAAAAATCTCAGTTTAAAAATATATTTTCCAGTTTCATTATTATTATTACACCCCGCCATGAAGTGCAACGGGGGATATTGGATTGGGGTCCGTCTGTCCGTTCGTCCAAGCCATAATGGGGACAGGATTTCTCTGAAACTATTACATCTAGATGCGTGTAATTTTGTACACTTAATAAGCTACTCGTGATCTACGTTGACTTTGAAAATGGATGTTGAAGCTTATTTTTTTTTACTGAGTTATGGTCCTTGATCGTAGTGAGAGACAGTGATGACAGTGATTTGATCCGCAGTAACTTTTAACTGAGTCTACTATTAAAATTATGTGGATTTATGCTCGAACAACTTGCTTTTGAAAGCTTTATAATCCTGGTCTAATCCTGATCTAAGCATCGATATTAAGCCATGCAAGTGCATCATATTTAGGTGTGTTCTCTCTTGATATCTACTAATTTATAAATGTGTAGAGCTGACATTGATGAGCTATCCCCAGCTGTGTGCTTTTCCAATTTAGATATATTGCCCTTGACAGTAAACAGGAATTTGCCAATAATAACTCATTACGCAGCATGAGAAGGTATTGGTGACATTAACTCCAGTATATAAACAGACTGATGACAAATTAATGGCAAAATGAGCACATAAACTCCTATTAAGGTGTTGGTCTTCCACACGCCACCGGAACAGCTTCAGCATACCTTGCCATAGAGTGTCCATGTGTTAAACTTTCCTGCACGAATGAAGTACTTTTTTCCCCCCGAGGAATATTCCCTTATTTGAGGTTTTGCAGATGGGAACGGAGAACAATAACATATTCTTCCAAAATATCCCACACGAGCTAATCTGATTTGAAATCTGGTGACTGTGAAAGGGGTGGTGTAAGATCATTTACATACTCATTCAGAGATATCCTGTGCCCTTTAAGACTTGGGCCAGAGTCATCCTGAACTGCACTTCATGTAAATCCATCTTTGCAATTGAAGACCCGAGTTCTAAAAGTACTTAAGTGACAAAATGTCTATTTTGAGAAAAAGAGGTCTGAATACATAATTGATTCATTAAATCTGCTGATCAAAGGCCCCATTGCAAAAAGCATTGATTTCACATGAAGTTCATTTTCAGAAAGATGAAATCAGGTAAACATAAAAGGTATTTTTTCACCCTCAGTGTGAAAATGTGACTTAAGTACTTTTTAGCAAAAAGCGCCTCAATTTATGATTTAATTACACTGTCAGTACCTGCAATAATGGTCGTACTTTTCTTACCTTTTAACTTCAGTTTCGTTTGTGTTTGTATCTGTGTTTGGCTTTGTGTTCAGTGTCCATGAGCCTTTGTTGTTCTCTCTGTTCAGTGTTCTCTCGCTAGTCTAGATTGATTGAATAATTGCCTCCTTACCTCGCCCTCACCTGAGAGTTCCCCTCAGCCTTTCCCTTACTGGATTCCTTTCAGCTCATTTTGTCTCATGTATTTAAGCCCTTTTGTTTGCTCACCCATCTTTATGAGTTCATCTTGGGTCTGTGTTGTTCACGGATTTTTCTGTCTACCCTTGTCATGACAGGGAGTTAGGAATGACGGGAATCGAATGGCCTATAGATCATAGATTTATGTTTTTTTCTGAAAAGATGATAAAGCTTCCTTGTGGACATCCAAGAATATTATAATTTGGGGGGGGGGCAGCAAAATAAGTCCCCTTTAAATGACTTCAATTATCAGTCAAGGCTTTACGGTCTTTTCTTTGGCTTTTCGCCACTGTACTTTCGCTACTGTGTCAAAGTTTGCTACTATAGAAAAGCGCAAGTTAAGAACATAAATATTACTGAATAATCAGTTTAAAATATACAGAAGCACCAGCTTCAGTTCAACTGAATTCCTCAGTGAACTCATTTGATGGTGCTAAATCCAACCCGCTGCAAAATATGACTGCAACAAAGGTCTAGCAGCGCATCACAAGCACCTATAGTTTACAAGCTTCACTCAATCATTGGACATAAAGCATATATACAGAGCAGTAATACAAGGCACTACACATTCATTCAAAAAATTATGGTGCCCAGAAATTGGGGAGGCTAGGGTACTGTGTATGAAAATGCTGAAATTTTGCGGGGACACCAAAAGACTAAACTTATCCTGTAATTAAAGCTAATTACTTCTACTTTTACCATGTGGGCATCGATTAATTACAAGTCTATGGAGCACTAGCCAGGTTAAGAAAGTCGTTTTTGGAAATTTTATGGAACTTATTGGTTGCCATATGTATGGGACTAACATATAAACCATAGACAAAACACACACACTCTGCAGTAGGGTTAAGTTGGGCCAGGATTAGCTCGAGTATGTAGCCTAGGCACTTAAGATTACTTATTCATAAGGCACAGACCTGACACAAATGCACATTATTGTCTCATTCTGCATTTCATTTTACCCAAAATCAGTAAATGGGGTGCTGTCTGTTGAAAGAGCCATGTTATTACCACAGTGGATGGAGCAGTGACTGGAGATGCAGGCAGCATGCGGACATTCAATCACAAGTTCCTTCAATCATGGAGGAGGAAACAAGGAAGCATTTGAATATTTTTGCCTGAATGTATTAAAACATACAACTTTAATATCTATTTAACAAGCACTTGCTTTTTGCGCATTTCTGCTTTTACTGTCCTTGAAAAAAAAAAAAATGGTGCGTCAATCCAGAATACCTTTGGCAGTAATGAACATGACACGCTTTTTCCACCTCGAAAGGTCTCTCTGGCTTTTTATAATAAAAAAAGAATTAAGCATAGATTATGAGATTCATAATGAAAAAAAGTTTTTTGTTTTTTTTAAAATAATTAATAAATAAGTCAGTTGTTTGCAGTATACTGCTGTGTGCTTTTTCTTTCTTTTTTTCTGGAAAGAAAGACTCAAATGCACTCAAAATCCAAAATGGGATGCATCTTAAAACTGTGCTAAAGCTTGAAAAAGTGATGCAATTCACAAACAGCTAGAATGTGTTTTTACTCGTAAAAACGGACGACTCCTCACCGGCCCCCTTCCCCGCCGAACCCACCAGACGGACACACGGACAGGCCCATACCAAAAGGCACCAGTGCAGGACCTGAGTAGTATGTTTGCAAAGTTTCGTTAAGATCATGCGAACGGTTTTGGAGTTACGCTCCGGAAACGAAGTGGGAACATGAAAATGCGAACGCAAAGGGGAACTGACCCTAAAACGAAATATTTTACTTCTCCTTTCAGGGGGGGGGAGACATAAAGCTTTAATTACAATGAGATCACATGAACACTACATCTAACAAACGAGATGCAAGTCCATGAACACAAGCAAAGTATGGAAACATGGCAAAGCCATTCATAAACAACTGAAATGAGCAATGACACAACGTAATTTTCAATGAAATTAGTAAGAAAAGAGAAACCTTTTTTGTCTCAGAATGAATTTGTGGGGAGAGCATGATCTTATTTACAGTTTGTGAAAAGTTCCCTGGAGTCGCAGGTTAAAATGGCCATAATACAAGTGAGTGACTGAATGAGTGACAATCCTTTCACACTCAGTATTTCAAGAATGGTACCAGCCATAACCCTCCAACTTTGCACATCAACAGATATAGTGTAGCACATAAGATGCTCAAAATTTGGTTGAATCAGTGAAGTTGCACCATACTAAAGTAATATGCTAAAATGCACTGCATCGCATGATCCTGCAGAATCCAGTGGGACTGCACGTTGCTTCTATCAGTTGGCTTGCTAACCAGGCTTGTTAGTGCAACAATAAAACTATTAGCAATTCAGTCAGAGCCTGATAAAGGCCTGATTTCATCAGTAGTAATGCTAGTGATGTTTGTTTTGGGTTTCTGGCTCAGTTGAAGTGTACTGCATTAATGTTACTTGCATTTACCTTCATTTCTCATCCAAAGTGGCCAGCTGGCTAGCAACAGTTCTACATCAAAACCATGGTGTTGACAACTTGTTTTTCACGTAGCTTAGTATCTAGCTGGCTACTGTAGATGTCAAATCATACTTGCTGGGTGGGAATAATTTAGGAATTACCTTTACTAGCAAGCTGAGCTTTTTGAACAGATTCTGAGTTTACTTGTGGCACTTCAACCTCATAGCATCACACTTAATTACCATGCAAATGGACTCTGATTTGCTTGTTTTAGAAGCTAGGTCAGAGTACAAATTCCTCAAAACTAATTAATTCAGGGTAACAATGTTTCCCATTGTCTTTTAGGCTGTCCAGGTATGTTTTGCTGGTTATATGGGGTGAATCTGAAGTATATCCGCAAAATTTCAGTCTGAAAAAACATTTCCTATTCTCTGACTGTCCCCATTATATTTTCTTACGTTCATTGACTTGCACCATGTTTGTCAGATGTCGCAAACGTTTTATCGTTTGAAAATTTTTTTTCGGAAACTCAATCGCGTTTGCAAGTTGCATCACATTGGCTCCACAGTGCGCTTGAGTCATACCAAAAACTGTATATTTTGAAAGAGAAAATACTTATTAGTTTCCTCTAAATATAAGAAATAATGGACACTAATTTAATGACGTAAATGCAGTCTGCAAATGCAAGTGCTTGCAGGATCACAAGTCCGAAATGGGCATTTCTAACACCATTCTAGCCATTTTTGTGACGAGGCGATTGTGCAACTGTGGCACTGTTGTCAAAAGAGATGATTATGACAAATTAATTACCTGTGGGTGTGGTGGGGATTAGGAGACCACATTTGAGCAATTAAATAAAAAAAATAATTTTCATATAATCTTGTTTGATTTTGAGTAGTAATAATAACCATTTGTTTCCCCACCAGGCCTAGTTTAGGAGCTACTATGTGTAAATGCTTCCAGGGCAACCCTGAAGTAGCTAATTTTGGTCTCAGAAAATTCAGCAGGCAATAAAGCACATGCACCTGAACAGGGCTTTCAACAAGGAACTACAAGTAAAGATGAGCTACAAGAGAGAGGTCATTTTTGTATCCCACCTGGATTCAGCAATAAATTCAGCTGAACCAAAGAAAGAGCATTTTCATGTTTTGTAAATCCTGCGGCAATCGGTTTTCTGTTGCTGATTACCTGCTCTGAAATACCAGAATGCCAGTCATCTGCTTTTGAAACTTCATCAATGAGTGTCCTTGGTTCCAAAATGACTTCTGTGTGTAGTTAAAAGGAGAGGTGATGTTACTCTGCCTTGAATACCCATCTGTCTCAACTACATTAGAACGTGTTGCAGAGATCACATTTTGAAATAGCTACTATTATCAATTAACACTAAGATTTATGAATAAAAATATTTCATTTTCTCAGGCTTATTTTCAACTAAATACGAGTTTAAAGGGACGGGCAAATTACTGCTCACAGTTCTTAATCTCTTGTGGTCACAAGTGCCAATCAAATTTGGCCAAATTTGTTAAAAAATTTGACAAAATCTTAAGCAAATAAATTGGATTACGAATGCATTTCAGCTCCACACCCTCAAAAGTGGGCATAACAGGGTGGTCATAACGAAAAACTGAAATTGCCCATTTTACATCTTTCTAATACAGTATATTGCAAATAAACACTTAAAACGTAGTATGTAAGTAGTATGTGACATGTCTCAAGAAATAAATGATGGGTTTTTCACAATTTCTGAAGAATTTTTTTGTGTCAAGGAAACACTCAGGATAGGACAGTATCTTTGCGATCATTGCCGTATTGGAAAACCCATCCATGGCTAAGTCACAGCCTCCTAGCAGAAGTAACTGTGTTTTTTTACTGTATAGTGCATTGTAGTTGTACAATGGACAATTAATTCTGCAATAATCAAGTGAAATACTCGTTCTGAATCCAAAAGAGTGTGTTTTTCACTCGCTGAAGACAAAACTCAAAACCCCGATTGTGATAGCTGCTGGAGGTGGACATCAAGAGCAGCGGCCAACAGGGGTGTATAATCCAGGGGTCAGAAAGTAAAAATCCAACCATGTTTTCATTCCTCCAGTAAACTCCTGCCAGCAGATTTCACTTGTTAGTTTTACCTCCCAGCTGAAGAATAGGGCCAACTGAGATCTTTTGTGGCTGGAGCAATATTCTGGGATGGACTTTAACTCTCTGAACCTGGATTATACACCGCTGGCAGCCAAATATAAAAAGGCAAATTTCACAACGTGTAGAGAGACTAAAAACAGATAGAAATAACGAGGCTCGCGCTACCAACGGACCAGACGCCATCCGTGGTAGAAAACAGGCGAGTTTGAGGCAAACAAAAGAAAAGGGAAATAAATCAAAGATTCCCTTACTCACTAACACTGATCCTGTTATGCAGCTAAGTCCCTAACAATAATCTCTCAAGAGACCTTACCGGCTAAAGCGCCAAAGATGCACTGACACTCTAGCAAGGAATGGGAGGCGAAACTGGAGCTTGAATAGAGTCCGGGCAACGCCCCCAATTACTGCCAGCTGGACCAGGAATCCAATAGGGAGCTAAACGATATCGTCCCAGAGAAGAGTAACAAACAGAGCTCTCAAGCTCCCAAACCATGGCACCAATAGCAAACAGGAACTGAAGACGGCTACAGTGAAGGCCTAGTACATCTGGTAGATCTGACGAGAAAATCAACATCTGGTGATGTTTGTGAGTTCCAGACTTCAGGCAGTTATTGGCTTAAACAGATTTCCGACCAATTATTTAAAATTAAAATTTACTTTCTGATTGTTAGTTTGCCCAATACCTTTGAACCCCTGTAACTTGGGAAACTGTTGAAAATCCTTGAAACCTGAAAGTCAACCATTCATCTAGTTTGATTCGTCTGAAATCCATTGTTGTGCTGTACAGAGCCAAGATGATGAAAATTGAGCTCAGTCTCATCCCAGCTTGTCATACAGCGACACAACCTGACCGAGCGTTAATATGCGAGGAAAAAGGAGGCTTTTCACGTTCTTATTCCACACCAGTTTAAAATGAACCCTACCCTCTAACCCCTAACCTGAATCCTAACCCTAAACATCAAATAAGGACGCCAAAAGCGTACTTTCTCATCGTATATTGACACTTAGGCAGCGTCACTATACGATCAGTCAGGATTAGAATATGTTGAAAAATTAAGCCTAATACTAATAGACCTGATTGTTTATGCGTTTTTTTTGCCCCCCACGTTTTTATCAAGGGCTAACATAACATAACATAACATAACATGACATGACATGAATGGCGAGAACAGGCCTTTCAGCCCAACTAGGCTTGCCAGTTTCTTTATACAATTGTGAATATATCTCTGCAGATACTTAATGACTCAATGGTATCTAGCTTTAAGTCAAGCCTGCTCTTGAAAACCCCCAAGGTCTCTGCTTCAACAATATAGTCAGGTAAGCTATTCCACATCGAAATTACTCTTTGGGTGAAGAAATATTTCCGAATATCAGTGCCAAATTTACCTTTGGTCAACTTCCATTTGTGACCCCGAGTTCTACTAACAACACTTTGTTGAAGGAATCCTACATAATTTGCTTTGTTAATCCCTTTAACATATTTAAAGACCTCAATCAGATCACCCCAAGCCTCCTTTTCCTAAGACTAAAGACATTAAGGATCTTCAGCCTCTTCTCATAGCTTTCATTTTTTATACCCGGAATTAGCTTAGTGCCTCTTCTTTGAACTTTTTCAAGAGCCTCTATGTCTCCTCTAAGGCTCTAGGGTTCTGGCAACGCTCATCCTGACAGTTAATAGGACTACAAACCGAGGACAGAAAGTTATTACAGAGCTTTAGTAACAATGTGAAAAATCTAATAAGATGCTGTAGTTTCCCTGCAAGAATACAGTATGTGAAAGCAAATGAAATGAGGGGTGTATGGGTATGTACAGCTCCATTCAAGGAGACAAATGTTCCACCATGGTTCCATTTCCCTCTCACCAAGGGCTGTTCACTCCAGGTAGTCCAGAGCTCATACTCCACTGTACAACTACTGTGCACTATGAACACCGATCGCTACAAGCAAGAGATGAGTGTTCTGCGGTCGACTATATGCTAATATTGAGTTCACAAAAAGAAAACCTACAGCATTCTTTTCCTCTGAACAACAGTATTAACATGGCGTCTTCTCACAAACTCTCATATTCTGGGAATAAAAATGACCAATTCCCTTTCTGCCCAGATGTTTGAGGAACACCTGAGGCTCGTTAACTGAGTGCAATGTGAATGCACTGACCCCATATATCAATTATGTATGTATACTAAAACATGTTATGCCTTTTAGTCGTCGGCTAGGGAAGGGGGGGGGGGGGAGGAACAACGAGAGCTCTGAGTTCTGACCCACCTATAATCTGCCGGTCTACCCAGACAGAGATATGGTCTGAGGCAAAGATGAGAATTACGACCTGAAGTTATAATGTGTAAAACTGTTTATGATTCTCAGGTTTACTTGACTTGAGACTGAGGTCCCCGGCAGTAAAGGACAAATAGCCCAAAGTTTATTGGGACAGAAACAGTCGTCAGACTGACTGGGTTCCAGAATCAGGCAGACAGAATGCAGCACAAAATCACTCTCCATATTTGTAGTCACTACATAGGCGAAGGGTACCGATCAGCCATGTCCGAAGATCAGATCAGCCATGTTCAAAGATCAAAACATATGATATGTTTTTAATATGGTGCCTTTCCTACTGCTGCCGTTATTTTTGACCCATTGACACACTTAAGGTGCATTAATTCCTAACGGTGCTGAGATTCCTGCTCTCTGTTCATTTTGTCTGATTTAACAGAAAGTAATTCATTGTTTAATTTGATAAATGGACAAAGAAGCCCTTGTGTTGCTTGCTGTAGATGTTCAGTCTCAGGCTGTTTTAAATGAAAAGTCTGCTTTATGTTCCAATCATTTATTATGATTATTATTATTATTATTATTATACTGAGGCTAAACCAATTCAAGATATTTCATGTTTGTGATACGTTGATTGGTGGAGAGCAGAGGTGGACATTCCAGCGGTCAGAAAGTAAAAGTCCCGCCATGTTTCACTTCCACCTATCAACTCAACCAGCTGATTTTCTTGACTAGTCCAACCTCTGGTCTGAAGGGCTGTTTTATTTAGCAAATCCAGGAGGTTGGAACTAAATACTGGGGAGGACTTTTACTTTCTGAACCTGGATTGTCCACCTCTGGTGGAGAGCAATCATTGACTGTTGAGTGAATCAAGAAAATGAGTATTCCTCTTTAACTGGTGTTATGTTGAGTTAAAGGCAACCTGGCAGGAATTAAAATCAACAAAGGTATATGCTGATTCGGGGTGGCTAGCAGCTCTGCACATGCTCAGAGCAGGTTCACAATGAAAACTCGAGACTGCGAAAGAGACACTTTCCTGAACAGGCTGCATTAATTCGCATAGTTAGTGTTTGAAATCTGTCTTGGTTATTTTTCAGTTCATTGCATTATTTTCTGTTCATTTTCATGTAAATTATTGTTATTTCACCGATGGTGTTTATTTTCTTGTCTGCATTTCCTTTCCCTGTCGTTGTTTGTTGCTTTGTTTTCTCTCTCACTCGTCCTTCCTGTTTTGCCTGTAAATCACTTTCCATGAATTCCCTTGTTTGTAGCCACTCCCCCAGTCACACTTTCCTGTTCTAGCCCACCTGATTTCACCTCCCAGATTCTTATTTTCTCCCATTATGTGGCCTCTCTTTTCCCCTTTCACTGTCTGAGTTTGTTGCCCATCAAGTGACCTCATGAGTCTTGTATTTTCTAGTGTGTCTTTGTCAGTTATGATTTTTATTTATTTATTTATTTTTTTACATTGGTCGTGAGTTTACCTTATCCCTTCTGAAATGAGATTATATGGTTTTGATCAACTGGTTATTGGATTGATGATTCTGCTCTCCCTTAGTTTTGGCTTTCTCACCAGTTGACTTTCGACCTCTGGGCTGTACCCTGTCTACGAACTGGATTGTCCTTTCCGTCCTGCATGTTTGCTGCTTGGCTCTGAACTGGATTGGCTGACCATGCGCAGATTTGAATCTAAAATCAACAGTTTTTTTTTTTACAATCGCCTCAGTTGTTTCATAGGTGAATGTCAAGAATATCTGAGAAAGGAATGCTTTGGCTTTTCAACAGAGCAGTGCTCTCTGCCTCTGCGGATCTAAATATGGCTAAATCTTAATAGTCATAGAATTAGTGGATCCGTATTTTAACCCTATAATGCCCAGACACAGACATCATTATAGGAAAAATATGACCCAGTAATATTTTTGAAGTATTGAAGGGAAGTATTCAGATAGGGTAGTATTCATTAACTTTGTGACAGCAAAATATACATTGCTGAACATAACTTCTTCTAATTCCAGGAGTATCATATCTGACACAGCCAAAAATCAGCACCCCTCTAGAACTCAACACTCAAAATTTCTAATTATTTATATGCACTAACTATCTATAGCTATCCCTTAACATGTATAACAATAAGCTTTAATACTTACCTTTGAATGCCGAACTTCGCTGCCAAAGTCCAAGGAAATTCATGAATTCCCATTCACATGGGAGCTACTACCTTGAAGTGACTAGGGGAGAGACTTCTGTAATACCACCTCTTCCTTCCAGGTGGCAGCGCTGTGTATCAGATATGATACAGTGAGCAGTTGTTGTGTTGCGTCTTACCAGGCGGGCATGGTCCCTCAAATTTGGTGTATCATATATGATACAGGGGGCATTATAGGGTTAATAGAGATCTTTTAATGTCAAATTATTTGACAAGTTTTGTTGGCCAAAATCTGTCTCTGATAACACATTAAGGAACAGTACTCGTGATTGTTCGATGAAACTCTGGGGAAGCTTAATTGATGCGTGAGCTTAATTGCATGATTATTTAGCTGCTTGAATGGATCAGGATGCATTTATTGTATGCAGTAGAAAATAGCTTAGCACTTCTGTTTTTTTCTCCTCAAATCTTTAGTTATTAATTACCCAACTCATCTGGGTTGATGGATGGCAGAAAACTTTCATTTATTGCTTCCCTGGAGATGCTCCTGCTATGCATGGGTCCCTGTATAATGAAAAGTGGTGACAGGGTCATTATGACTGAGTGAATCATTGGGGCTGGTTTGGTTAATTCTGACTAAGCTGGTTGCTCAGCTTCTTGAAACGTGACCTGCACTCTGAGCTTCAGTAGCTGGCCCCACAAAACAACACCTTCTCATCCTGACCAAGCATCGACATACGAGGCAAAAGGTAGGTGTGGCCGTCTTTATTTGATGCTTAGGGTAATAGGATTAGGGGTCAGGAGGTATAGTTTGCTTTAAACTGGCGTCAAATAAGGACACCAAAAGCTTCCTTTTCTGTCATACTGTATATCAACGCTTGGTCAGATAGCGTCAATATATGAGGCATCGGGCTGAGACTGGGCTCCACAAAGCATACAGGTGTGAGGTACGCAGGCTTCTCTGAATCTTACATATGAGAACAGCCTGGATAAAGTTAAACCAAGTATGGTGAAAACACTAGATACAGAATTATCAACACGCTTGATTTTCAGCCCTTGATTTTTGTCCTTAAGGGTGATCCTAACACTCTTCGATGTTTTCTATTGACCCTAAATGTAATAAGTTTGAGGACATGAACAAAAAATTGGTATCACACAATTTTCTAATCATGCGGGACTCTGATATTGGTTACTTGCCTAAATGTTGCTTATGTTGGAAAAATGTAGAATCTGCATTGGGCCTTTAACCCATTTATGCCTAGCGTCCTCACATGTGGACTGTTAAGAAAAAGTGTCCTGTTTGAATGACTATTAGAGTGGTATTTTGAAGTATAATAACATAAAAAAGTGAAAAAAGAAAATTCAGGCATAAATGGGTTAACTATGCATGAAATATTCAGACAATGAAGCTGTCTTGTGTGAGAGGATATTGATGTGGTAGTAAGCATACAGTGTGCTTACTGTATCCAGATGTATTTGGACAGTGACACAATTTGTATCATTTTTGTTCTGTGCACCCGCAAAATGGATTCACAGTGAATCAGTCAGAATGAGCTTGCTGGGGAGAGGTTAATGTATGGGTATTGTCAAGAGTATTGAATGAATCCTGTGAATTCCAACCATTTTTACATGACCTCCACCTTCAATTTTAAGGGTTCAGGTGTATCTGGATAAACTATCATTATCATACTTTAAATTTTCATCTTTCATACTTGATGGAAAATCCATTGCTGCCTGTGGTCTGTCGCCTACAGTCATCACAAGGCACAGGGTCTCTTCCCAAAGTGATTCTCTGCCAGATCCTCACTGCAGTTGCCCTCACTTTCTGCTCGTTCTTGGGGCATTTCGCCTTCAGATTTCACTTAATTCAGTTGAGCATGCTTTTCACTTGCATGAATACAGGAGACTGACTTGGCCATTGTTGGACATTCCATGTTTGCTTTTGAGAAAGGTCATTTTTGCTTTTGCAGCATGTTTTGAGTCATTTTACATCTCTGCTATGACATACCATCCAATGATCCAATGAGTTTTGAAGACTTTGGCTGAATTTGAGCGGTTAATATATCTTGATTCATTTCAAAATTTATCCAGCTGCTTTGGTCTGCAGTCATTTCATCAATAAATATAAGGGAACCAGTTCCAGTGGCAGCTATTCATGGCCACACAAAACACCGCACCTCACAGATGAAATGGCATGCTTTGGGTCACGAGCAGTTTCTCTCTCTCTCTCTCTCTCTCTCTCTCGTGCATATTAATCTTCATCTCTTCTGTCCTGGGGATTCTGTTCCAAGATTATAAGCCATGTTTTAGGCTCATTTTCTGATTATGGTGTTGATTTATGGTAACTTCTTGTGGCGAACCCTCAGTATTAACTCAGATGAAGTCTTCTCTTGATCGTTGACTTTGACATTGATATCCTTACCTCCTGAAGAGGGATATTAGCCTGGCCAAGTTTTCATCATCTGAGAGAATTTTAGGGGCTCCAGAGCATTTGAACTGACTGACAAAGAGATGCTTTAAACAATATTTGAATGAAACTTTATTTTGCTGCTTGAAGTCACCCACAGACATCACAAGACGCTGAGTCTCTTCCCTGGTGATGTTCTGCCTGGTTTCCCTGAAGCAAGTGAAATGCATGAACCAATGGATTCAGGTCAGGTGACTGACTTGGCCATTGTAGGAAATTCTCTTTCACTTTAGAATAAAGTCTTGGGGTGCTTTCTCTAAATGCAGTGTGTAGCATCATCTAATAAGTTTCGGAGATTAATTTGGCTGAATCTGAGCATGGGATATAGCCCTACACAATTCATAATTCATTGTGCTGTGTTTGTCAGCAGTAACATCAACACTGGATGCATGGGAATCAGTTCCACTGGCAGCCATACATGACCATACACCTCTCTTCACAGATGAGATGGCAAGTTTCAGATCATGAGCAGTTCATTCCCATCTCAATACTCTTCCTCTCACCCCAATACAAGATGGTGATTCTCCCACTGGTCCAATGGATGTTGTTATAAAACAATAAAGCCTTTTGAAAGGATGATTTTTGGCCAAGAGTCTGATTTTAGTGCTGAATAATGGTTTTCTAATTATGGGAAATTTTACTCTGATGACACCTGCTCTTGATTGTTAACATTGACTCACACACACCTACCTCCAAGAGAGAAGGAACAGTCTGGCTGACTGTGAAGGGCTTTCTTCACCAGGAAAAAAATTTCATCATCTAACACAGGTTTTATCCATAGTTTTCTGGGCCTCTTGGGGCTCCTGAGCTCACCAGCGCTTTCTTTCCATTCAAGAACCTTCCAACAAGAACTTTCAACACCTTTTTTTTTTTTTTGCCTTTCTTGATGGTTTTGTTTTGTTTTTCCACTTAATGATGGCTAACCTCTCTACTAGGAGAGATAGGTCCTCGTATGGAGAGGTCACAACGACTGATGTAACAAAGCCAGTCTTGGAATAAATTCATGGATCCACTGTGCACCAGTTACTTTTGGGACGGGGGGAGGGGGGGGTGTGGGAATGAGGTCACCTTCAAAAAATGCTGTAATTCTTATTCAATTCCCATGATATGGATGCAAATACCCTAAAAAAAATCCACAAAATCTGCGCTTTGAGATCATGCTCATTATGCTATTTTATGTCCAATATGCAGTGGTGGACAACAACAGTACAACAACTTTTCCAATCTTCACATATTCCAGGACCTGACTATTTCTATTTCAGTTTCCAACAATTATACCGTTTAACTCATCGGTGGGGTAAATATCAAATAAAATCTTCCAGTTTTATTGTCGAACTAGAGGTGCCATTGCATTTTATTGTAATGTATTTCTCATAGAACAGTGCGGACACCATTCTTTGTCTTCAGATAAATATATTATGATTTCTTTCTCTGTATAACAGGGTCTTTGGCGATTCATAAATAATTGATTGCCAGTGAAAAGACTAAAATCCTTGCAGGCAATGGGAACATGTGAATTCCAATGCAGAGAGAACATCAGTTTGACATTTTGGTAAAAGCTGGCTTCTGGATGAAACACAAAGCAGAAGTAAGCAGATCACATATGCCTTCATTTCCTTTGGCTGAGCTAAGATTTGACTGACAGTACTAAGATTGACCCAATCAAGTTCCACAATGAATTTTGATTCCATTTCTAAAACACTCATTGCTCCAGAATAAATATGCGAGGTGTAAAGTAAAGTCAGAAACTACATTATTACTTGCAATATTGTACAACGTATGATAAAACAGATACAAAACATTGTATTGAATACTCCTATGATTTAACTTCCCTGGTACCATTACTCATGAGTAATAGCTTATATTATTATTATTATTATTATTATTATTATTATTGATATTATCATTTGATATTATTCTTCTGTTTGTGAATAATATCAAAATAAACATACAAATATAAGGCCCCTGATTAAGAGTAGGCTATAATAGGTGGAATATTTAGCAGTGTTTTAGTGATAAGTATTCCATGTGCTTGCTTTGCACCTTTCTCCCATTTTCAGGAATGTGGTGAAGTGAAAAGGCATATAACTGACCGCATCACGCTCAAACTGCACAGAACGTCAGGTGGCTTGTTTACATACAGCTATTCCACTTAATCCTCACAAAGTTAACGTGAGGCGCCCCAGGTAATTCTGCAATTTTGAGTCAGACCATTGATTTGGATTTTTTGATGAGATTTCGCTTCCACAACTTCGTGCTTTTATGAAGTATGCAAAATAATGACCAGTAGCAAATTGTAATTTTTTTTATTTTAGGGATTTTGCACCACCGTTGCAAAAAGTTAGCGCCTGGCCCCACGATTGACCTGCGGTGTACTGAAGCTAGCCTAGTTATTGCATTTTGTTGGAAACCATACTCTGACGCATTTTTTTCTCCAGCAGGTCATGAATCATTATTTCCGCTGGTATCATGTGATAAAGGTGTGCACAGCAAAATGTTCAGAAATAATTAACTCTTAAAGCGTCTATTTGGTTCCACTCTAGAAAGCGTGAGCTCAAATAGACTCTTTAAGAGTATATTCCACTCCGTAAGAGTCAAATTAACTCTAAGCATATTACTGTTCACACTCAGCAGTTTGAGGTTTTTTTAGTCTTTCAATACCGTAACTTTATCTGCCGTGTTCTCAAAATTATATCTGGCCTCATTTGGGAAGCTATATCTTTCAGAAGAGGTACATCCGCCTAATTTCACATTCTGTTCCTTATGAACTTATCGTCGCAATAATTTCCTTCAATAGTATTCATAATTATTTTGGCAAAAGCTTTTGTAGATTATTAAGGAGCCTACTGATTAACTGATCATTACCAAAAAGTTTTTCAATCATTTTTTAGAATACATTGTACAACATATTTACCTGAGGTTAAATTCAATGCATTTTAATGTGATAACTTATCTGCAATTCATCAGAATACAAACATAGGGAATATGTTTAGCCTATCACCTTAGACGGCTTCACTTTGGCGTTCAGGGTTGAACAATTGTTCCAAAACTATAGTCATTATGCATCGCTGACTGGATGCAGCGCTGCCTAATTCCGTCAGTTCAATTAGGTTTTTCTAGCAGGCCTACTGGGCAGATGAGGTGGCACAGTGGTTAAGCTTGGTAGACTTGGGATCGTAAGGTCCTGAGTCTGAGTCCTCGCCGCAGCTCTCGCGGTGTGTTCTTGGGCTAAATCACTTTTCCCCGACAGTGCCCCACTCTCCCCAGGTGTACAACTGGGTTCCGGAAAATGGTTGGTGAAACTTGTCAAAATGCCGGGGGGTGGGGGTTACGTGCGATTGACTTGCATCCCGTCAAGGGAGAGCAGCAAAACCCTAAGTCGCTTGATGCTACTGACACGGGAGTTAGGCACTGGCCTGGTAAGGCACGTTGATTTGGGACAGACTTTACCTTCAACGGATTAAAGTGGAGATTTTTAATCTGTGAAATACCATCAGATCTCTGTAGAATTGACAGCAAGCAAACTTTGTGCGACTAAATGAAAGCAATTGAATTATTTTATTTATTTATTCATTCACTCTCTTTCTTACTTACTGCGCGTGGTCACCACATTTTTTGTGGGCTGTTTTTACATCAGGGACCACCGTCAGTCATTATGGGCTAATATAGCCTACAGCAGAAGCAGACAATCTGAGACATTTTGCTGAGAGACTGAGGCGAACACGCACAAAAGTCTTCCTATGGCAAATTCAATGTTAAAGACTCATCTAAGTTGACCTATTCGAGTTCATGCGTTATGAATCCGAAAAAGAGGCAAGCAATAATTTTGATACAACCCAGTATGATAGAACTTATCAGTTTACTTGTTCTAACCTCACATAGAAAGTCATTATTTTATCTGCGACCTTCGTTGTTCGTCTGCTGTTCAGCTCATGTCCCCAAACACTTGATTTCTTGAGGATGAAAATACACTCGGGTGAAATTATGCGGAGGATCATTCAAGAACAATCTGATCTATTGCGTAATTATCATCGATCTTAGCTGAAGAGCAAAAATAAAAGAAATGCAATTGATGTCCATTTTGCACTGTTACTTCAGAGTTGTACCAAGTATTTGAGCTGCGCATGTTACAGAGAATTGCCTTTTGGTTCCTCGTTACTTTGCATAAAGGAACATGGTTTCTGATTAATTAATGCATCGTCTTGGAATGTAGAATTGCCTATTTTAAATTAGCCCATCTAAAAAAATAACAGCTTATCGCTTCATTGTTGGAAGTATTCTTATCGTATCATGAGTGTCTGTGGGCTATTTTTGATTCTGGAAACAGTTGTCAATGCAGGGAGATGATTTGCTTCATATAGAGGCTAGATCGCTTCTGTTTAACGTCATCATTCAAACTAAAGCCCGACCAAAAAACGCTAAGGACTGGAGTGGATAAGTTTTTCACTGAGTTAGAACTTCACTTCATTGTTGGTTCCCAAAATGTTCTAATTATGCAAGCATCCTCATGCGATTTTTCAATCTATACGGACGTTTTTATTTCAATTTTGCAATTCTAATAAGGTACGAGACATAATTTACACTTACTTGGGCAATTTAGAGGTTGTTTTATTATGCCGCGACCCTAATTGCAGGCCTAATTTCTAATTTGTAGTTTCTATCTGTGGGCCTACATTATGATCAGTTGTGGCATAATTTCAATCACCAACGCTATGTAAGCCTATAAAATGCAACAGTTTGCGTAAAATATACGCCAGTTTGATGAAGGTTTTTTTCTACAAGGTAAATACTTCAGCCTCCACCATCGGACTGAAAAGTGACAGGCCCTTTTAATCTTTAACGCAGAACAAGACTGAATTGCGTGAGCCTACGGTCTTCATTTTATTCTAAGAGCATATACTGGTGCATCTTAATATTTCATAGGGACCCAGTAACATTAGCAAAGCAGGAGATAATGAAAATGTATACTGAAAGTCCGCGTGGACAACATCACTTACTTAACTTGTCAAACTTCAAGTGCTCTTTTTTTTCTTTTCAGCTGGTCAAATAGAGTATTGATTGCACTGAGATGAGATTGAAATTTGAGAAATTTTAATGCTTCTCCGAATGCATACATAGCCTACGTTATAATACTCTATACCAGACTATAGAAGAAGCCACGAAGTAAAGGAAGCAGCAGCATTATTATTAATATCAGTAACATTAGCCTATCAATATACCAGTGATAAATGTGATCAATGCATCATATTGGCCTTGTTATCATCTTCAGTATTTGTTTTTGTTTGTGACGTTAGTTTCTTGAGTGCATTATAATTTTGATTTGCTATAGCAATGTACATATAATTTTATCTACACTGGATAAGTGTGTTACATTGAGCCCCACAGGAGATAGTGAACAACCCCCGATAACTATTAAGAATCATAGCCTTTTACTGAACTGTTTAGAGCTGACTCAAATGCCTTCTAATAGCCTATGCTACATCCACCTTTATTTCTTTTACATATCAAAAAATATCTAAGCCCATAGGCCTAAAGTAAAATAATTTTATACGAATATGGATGTTTTCATGTGCTGAATTTACCTTAAATGTTATTCTCTATAAACACATCGCGGCATGTTTAAAGCTGTTACGGCTACCATCCCGGCTGAATAATTCAAAGAGGTGCTATGAGGTCATTAACTGAATTAATGAAAATTAAAAGTATTAGCGATCCGGAACAGCCATTTGACCTCCTGTTAGTCACTTGCGGGTGTACTTACTCTGAACCGTGCGGTTAATTTAATTTTGTAGTGCAATCATTATCCCAACAAACGCCAACAACTTGCTTTATAAAGCCTAACTTAATTTGGGGACGAGTAGCCTACTTTCATCTGTAAATGAAAGCAATTATGCGGCCAATATTATATTATGTTGGCTGGTCTCTAGATAGTCATCAATCACTCTCAATCGAGCTGTCACTGTAGGCAGATTCGTCTCGTTGCAGGCAGTCCTCCAGCTGGGGAGATGAGGAGTACATCATCATTAATTTGAGTGTGACCCTGGGGCTACACAGGTCTGGACCGAGGATTTTTTTTAGCAAGTCAGCACACAGACACCTCTCCTCCGAACCAGACAACTAGAAGCTTTTTTCTTATAGCGCCATTTATGAACGCCTTCAGTGTTTCTGCAGAAGCTTCAGAAACCACAACTCACGAAAGAAGTATTATTTTGGACAAAAAGAATTCGGAACCGAATGAAAGACAATCAAATACAGATGTGCTGCAGAATGTGCTTGTTTTCTACTGATATCGCCGAAACAGCTTCCTTTTTAGTCGGTGGTTAATTGGAAAACAAAACCTATGTTAACAACCAGTGCAGTGCAATGAGAATAAAAGGCGATTCAGGAAACTCAGCGAACAACGTCAATCCCGAATTATACCAATGTAAAAACTGGCACGTAATTTTCGCATAGAAGCACGTTGGACATTTTGTAAAATGTATTAATTATGTTATTTCTATTGCCCCAGTAGCCTGATACGTCTGCTGTGATAACATTTCTCGGGTTAGGGGTTAGCCCCGGTACTATCTTCTTGATCATATCTTGCAAGAAGATTTACTGGTCTCTGTTTCGGTCGTCTGCCTCATTTGTACTTGAAACTAATTATTTCTAAAGGATGGAGTGAGGCAGATCCTCGTTAATTAATTTCTAATTAAACATGTTCCCCATCACTCAGTGACTCCAAATGAATTGAGCAAAACATAGATTTGGTCATACCGGGTAGTTTAAGACCAGGTAAGTTATTGCATCTTCAAAACCTTTGTTAATTCAATTACGTCCCAATTAAATCGTAAAAGTACCTTTACTTGTTTCCATTTGCTTGTTCGATTTTTACCCCAAGAAATGCATATTAAAGTTACAGTGTGGTCATTTTGAGTAGGAATCTTCTGACGTCAGAGTCGCTGGTGTTTAAAACAACCTGCATCTGAGCTGACGTGTTTTATACTACTTTTTTATAAAGCAAAATATGTATTTCTGACATCAAAGTCATTAATCCGGGAAGAATATTTCACGCCCCTCCCGCAATCGCAACTTTCGACAATTTAGATGATTATCCCAAGACAATCGATGCACTTTTTTAAACCGTTGGAGAAGCATTTAGAAAATTAAATATGGTTCTCTGTTTCGCCCTATAAGCATCTAGGATTCCGTGCTTACCAATCAATTGGTACAGTAGAAACACAGCAAGGGAACGATAGCGAGGAGACCCGCAGTCTCGCCTTCTGGATATTGGTATCTCTCTACCATGTCATATCCACAGTTCGGCTATCCGTATTCGTCCGCACCTCAGGTAAGTGTCGTTTTATTGAGGATCCGAATGATTTTCAATTGAATTTTTGGTCATATTGATTAGCAGCTATATTGATAGGCATATTGACGTTGTTGTGTAGCCACTTTTGCGCAACAAACAGGAATGAGACATCGTTAAATGGAAGGTAATATCAATTAAAACGTTTCTGTAAAGTGACTTCTGATACGTTTATTCAATAGAACCTTAGCTGATCCACAAACTGCCGACTCTGACCTTAAGCAATTCAACGTGTTCGCTTTTTTAAAATGGCAAATCATCTGCATGTCGACATGTTTGTAGTGAAAACACAGGGTCTTCTCGAAGGGGTAGAGCCATGCAACTGTTGTTTTTGGCAGTAGTCCACAAGGTTGCTTCGAAATCGGTCTTTTGGGGGAAAGGGCAATCCCAGTGCTGAAGTTTATTTGGAACACGTTTTTGCTTTTTATGTCTAGTAACGCACCATTCGCAATGCTAACGATTCATTAGTAAACGATTTTTTTTCTGATATTGCATTTGAATGTCATCTAGTGACTATAATGAATTACGATAGGTGTTTCGTGTGCTTTCTTCAGTTCCTGATGACCACCAATTCTTTGACCACTTGCTGCGAGTCAACCGGCAGGACTCTCTCTGATTCCGCTGTGGCGCCTTCTGCCCAAGCGCCAGTTTATTGTCCGGTTTATGACAGTAGACTTCTCGCCACTGCCAGACATGAGCTTAGCTCAGCAGCGGCTCTGGGCGTATATGGGAACCCCTACACAACCAGCCAAGGGTACGGTAACTACGTTACCTACGGAACCGATGCTTCCGCTTTCTACTCTCTGGTAAGCATTTACTGGATCTCATCGACACTGAACGTAACATCAGCTCCAATTACAGGCAGCATAAAATTGCATAAAGCATTGCTTTCATTTAACCGCGCTGCAGTATGATGGTGTGCGATTTGCCTGTCCAGCATGAGTTGTAGCCATGTTCGACATTAACTAATTGGCAATTGGGCGACATCATTGTCGATGCAACCGGAACTATTAATTATGGTGTGGGTTACAGGTGACAACCGACCACGTTGACTAATGTCAAGATGTAACCGCGCCGTAATCAGGCGATTTTATCGTTTTATTTTAACAAAGAATTATTATGGGGTTAAGAAATCGCACTTCCTGACGCTTCACAATTTCTTACTCTACTCCCTGTTACCCAGTTTAAATGTCTCCCTATGATGTAGCTTCCAGTCATAAATGAAATATTATCCAAAATGAATCAAATTTTCTGTAGTTCATTTTCTTTCAAAATGACTGTCAACTCCTTGATATAGTTTGGTATACACGCGGAGCGAAGACAAGCTTGTGCCTTTGTCGCAATCTTTGATAATTTAGGTGTTTGTCATTATTGTGTTTTTTTTTTTTTTTTTGCAGGGTACGTTTGACACGAAAGAAGGAACAGGGTCTGCGCATGCGGGTATCGCGCAAGCAGCTGCTTACTATCCTTATGATCCGACCTTGGGACAGTATCAATACGACAGGTACAATTAATAAATTGATCCAATGTTAAAAATGATGTGTATCACACTCAGACAGACAGTATTCGACCGAGGATGATATTGGTCTTGAAGCAGGAAAAGTAGGCAATATACATCAGGCCCATGCATACTTTGTCAACGCCTAGTCAGAGTGGATTATTACCGCGAAGATAGCTCAGGATTATGTTAGGCCGATACTTTTCAGTTTTCTTCTGGTGTAATAATTTGGTGTGAAACACATCGGCCTGGTAATTGTCGGAGTAAAGTAAACCTTTATGATCAAAATGCAATAGGCAATAGACAGAAATATGTGGATTCCCATATTAATGGGGACTCTACGCTGTGTTCAGATTATTGTTGAGAGGTATCATGCAGTCATTTTAAACTTGATTACTTCATACAATTCAATTGAATGTTCAATATCCTGGCTATCCATCAGTAAACAATTTATTTTACACTCTAACTCGTTGATACATGAGTGTACTTCTTTCAGAGAGTAATATTTTCAGAATTGACTTTTGGGTGCCTGAGAAATTTGGAAATTTCAATAGGAAAGTATTTGGTCCCCCTAAATTGGGTAATTTATCTAGGCCTATTAAACTCCTTACAAAATCCTGCTTATGAATCACTTTCAAATCCTCATTATGATTTGCCATATACTATTGTCATAACATGCCAGATTTTGGTGAGGGACAAGGTCAAATTTCACACAAGAGGCTGTTATGAATTGCCAAACATTGACAGCTAATCATAAAATTGTTCCCGGAAATATCCCAATGCATTTCATCATCTCATATTGCTAATAGTTGTTTCTTTGCATCCAGATATGGATCCATGGATGGAGGGACAAGGAGAAAAAATGCAACTCGTGAAACGACAAGTACGTTGAAAGCTTGGCTCCAGGAGCACCGTAAGAACCCCTACCCAACCAAAGGAGAAAAGATCATGCTGGCTATCATCACAAAAATGACCCTCACGCAGGTCTCCACTTGGTTTGCTAATGCCAGACGGAGACTCAAAAAAGAGAACAAGATGACTTGGCCACCGAGAAACAAATGTTCTGATGAGAAGAGATACGAGGATGAAGCAGAGGTTTCTCAAGAGGAGCAAATCAAAAGTGAGAACAATGATGATGGTGAGCTGAACTTTCGACTCATATAAATCTTGCGAGTAAACATACACTTATTGGTGTGAACTCCATGCATTTTGGGCTCTCTGGTTCAATTCACTGTTGGGAAAGAACTGGACAACTTAATCAACGAGAAACCCCTGTGTAGACCAAGACAGCAAAGCGGGCCTTTTGCAAGACGTAGTAACTGTTACAATGGTATGGTATTGAAACACTGGCTGACCTATTGCGGTGTTGATATAGTCTACATGCCAGATATATGCTTTGCATCATTTATGATGTTATTTTCAAGTTAGTGTAAGTATTTGTTCATGTGTTTGAAATGTTTTGCACTTTGTGACATTTGTTTCTTGTGATGTTTTCAGAGAACAGGGGCAATGAAGATAAAGATCTGCAACTTAGTGACCTGGAAGATTTTGATGCGATTGAATCAGAAAGTTCTGAATGTGAGCTGAAGCACCAGTTTCACATGAACACCCACATGGCTACAGCCGAGAGTCCGAATGATCACCTCAAGGAAGCATCGTTAAAGATATCCATCCCGATTTCCAGAGAAGCGCAACAGGACTTGGCTAAAACTTGCTTGAAAACAGTAAGGGAAAACTGTGAAAATGATGTCACAAACAGAGGTCTGTCAAAAACTTGTTTCCAACAAGGTCATCACATACTCGAAAATAAACCGAGAATATGGTCTCTGGCTCAGACTGCCACTTCTTTAAACCAAACTGAGTATCCGTCGTGCATGCTCAGATGTCAACCGCCCGTACCCTCCTCTCCGGCGGCGTCTTCCCCTGTGAATGTTATTGACCGGCAACAGGATTCGCCGGTCACAACGCTTAGAAACTGGGTAGACGGGGTTTTCCACGACCCATTATTTCGACATAGCACGCTGAACCAAGCACTGACCAATACTACAGTTTCTTGGACCACGACGAAAGGTGCTATTCTGGAGACAGGTTCCCTCGGACGCTCGGTGGGGAACATGATTAAAGGACACATTCCTTATTTACAGCATCAAGATTCAAGTAAAGACAGCATGACTTTCCAGAAAACGGGAAACAAAATGTATTGTGCTTAAGGAACCAAAACTCGCGTGCGAGACTGAAGAATAGCTTACTCTGGGATGTATTCTTGATAAGGAGAAATAAGACATGCATTTTCTGAATACGAGATGTCTTCGGTGATGCCGGGATCACATTTACATTTGATTAGTCAAAGGGATACTTATGCATTGTTATAATGACATTTCACCTGTGGGACAGATGGTTATCAGTTTAAAAAAATATATTTATTTTTCATTTAAAAGCACGTACGATGTATATGTATAACTGAACGTTTACATTTGACAAAAAGTTTACAAAACAGGATTCGTTTGTCGTATGGCATGCAGATGTTAAATCATTTCCTGAATATTATTTAGAGCCCTGTCATTTTACCGATGACTCGTGAGTGTCACTATCGCAAAGTATCACGCAATTGCACAATTTTATCTTTATTTGGAAGGGTATGTTTAAAGTTGTTCACTTAAATAAATGTGGTCTGACTACGCTACAAAGGTTTGCTGTCCGTGGTCCTGAAATGGATTATAAGGCCGACCCAGACAATAATAAATACAAGTTATATATTTTTGGCATATAGACTGTTTTAACACGTTCCTAAGACCGTAATCAAGACACGTTTTAATACAAATATTATCGACACGGTTTCACGAAGTCGAAATTTTTGGGCCTATTGCAAGCCATAGGCTGCTCCTTTAAAATGTATTTTTTTTTCTTAACCAATGATTCATGATTGGTTATTGTTGTCAACCGTTCTTGAGTAGCATGAATACTATTTTACCTTAGTGCAGCAGGGGTATGTCGTGATTTGCAATCATAACAGTATACACTGTATGTCGCAGGATATGAATGGCCCATATATGAATACTTGCTCCGTTCTGATTGTTGGGAAAATTTTAACTGCGTAATTGAGTACAAGTTTTATGCTACATAATATGATTCCAAAATGTAAGTTTTTTTTTCAGGAAATATATTATCAATATTCAAAATTAATTTTCTTATTCATATTCAGCCTAATGATGTGGTATGTTCCTTCTACTGGGAAACAGGACAGCACATCACGATCACATTCCTGGTTCAAATTAATGCTTTATTCATTTATTTAACGCTGCATAAGTGGCTTTTTAGATTCCGAGTATGAAAAGAAATCGAGATCATTCTCATCTTTCCGCACCAAAGAGTCTGTAATTGGGATGTATGCAGCCATATTTCATGTCATTTTATTGATTTCTCTCACACTCACTGACAAGATTATCGGATTATCTAAACCTTCTCGTTGATCCATCTGACAAAAGGCTAAATCAAGTTGCCAGGTCGCTATTGCCAACGTAATTTAAAGTGAAATTTTCATTTTGACACTGACCCCTCTCATATGATGTCTGCGTCAGGACCCGGCTTTGCCTGAAGAAGCAGTTTCAAGTGAAAAGGGCACAGGGAATGGAATTAGTGGTTATAGATAAGAAGGAAAAAGTCAAGAGTCAGGTTGTCTTGACAGTAATAGTAAAAAGAATTCTCCAGGGAGAGGCGTTTTGCAAGAGGTTCCGCCGCGATTATGAATTCAATTTTAATGGAGAGGATAAACGATTATTTTCCTCTTTAAACGTATGGGACAGAGCCATTTCTGACTGAATAAAATAAAAAGTCTTTTGTTTTAGCTTGTATGCAAATTTGCTTTTGCCCAGTTGTGTTCAGACGGAATATCTTGATTATATACTGATGAACATAATTGTCACGATGCGGAAGAAAAAAAATGAACGTTTTTAAATGCTAACTACTTTTTTAACCCTGCCATTAAAAACACACACCATGCTGATATAGTTCTTTTGCGCATACATTATTTAAGTTCAATGTTAATCTTTGCATTCATGTGAGCCGAGTCGAAAGGTAGTGAATTTAACGTTGAAGACTCCAGCCTGATACCTCACCCTTTTCATACCCATGCGTTGACCCTTTGTTTTCCGGGTCTCCAATAAACCTACACGTGACATATTTACAGTTATAGACCTATTGGTCATATCTATCAGCTTTGCCATTGATCCTTAAATTGCAAGATGGCCTCGAGTCAGCTTCATAAATGTTCGATATTCCGACAAGAGCAGCTCCAAGGGAGATCAAAATGACTAATTTAACCCATTAAACTCGTGCAATGAAACCATAGTTGATACAGAAAATACATTTTTGATATGCAGTGAACAATTGGAGGGGGAGGGAGGGAGAGATAGAGAGAGAGAGAGAGAGAGAGAGGGTTAAACAGGGTGACTAAATCATTCAGCCATAGCAAATTCAAACACACAGAGGAGGGGATGCTAAATTAACAGCGCTTTTTACATAAACCCCAAATAAAACTGTAATCAGCGACGCGTTACTTTTCATTAAGCGAGTATGACAGCAGCATATTCAGCCTCGACAAGGGAACAGGACCGGGGAAATAAACTGCTCTCAAACCGGGAGTCAAAAGATAATTCCTTAAGCTCCATTAACAACTCTTAGCCGCAGGAAACGGGCTCCCTGAAAACATCTCCAAATCTAAAAGCTTTATCGACCTGGCGAACCTCCACTGATGGTTCTATTTATTTATTTATTTAACTTAAGAGAAAGTCGTCCAGTTGAGGTAATCGACTTTGACACAACACCTGAACAGGGGAAGAGAAAACCGAAGATTGAATAAAGCATCTATACGCTGAAGCGCAGGCCTTTAAGTTTTAAAACGATCGCTCAGGGATATTACCTATATGTCGTCCACAATTTATCGCTATGCAAATGATATCCCAGTCGTCTCGGCAAAGTTGCTCTCCGCAGATTTGAAAAGAAAAAAAGAATGACATGAAGGCTGGGATTACTTCAGATTGAACAAACGGAGGTATTTATCCGTCATAGATGCCCTTAAATCATTTGGATGTTCTTTAAATAGAGAATAAAACTGCCAGCACAGGGAATAATACAATTCCTCAATCTCATCTCCAGGATCGTTCGCAGCCCAAGTTTGTTCTGATTTTATCTTCAAAGAGGAGGTGGCCTACATGACATTGTCGAAATATCACTCTAAATTTGTATTCATTTATTCTTTCTTTTTTCAAAGAAGGAAGATTCTGAACACATTAACAGGCCTTTTACTCATGAGCAGCACTACTGGCCACACAAATGGGGAAATATAACTGCCCGATACGTCTATATGAATATAACTTAACTAATTACATCAAAGTAAGTGAGAGTGGACGCATAAACAGAGGTAACTCCTGAAATCTATTTTTGATAGCTGACGTCCTCCCCTTGCAAAACATTCTTTACCTTGAACCACAAGTCTCCACTCATTTGCTGAGGTTAGCAGTACATTAAGTGGGTATTAAGCGAACTTGATTTCATTTCCTTGATTAAAAAAAAAAAAATGTCGATAAAGTTTTGAGCAAATGTTGACAAAACTTTACATACCTAGATAGCAAAATGCACTGTGCTATTTGTGTTCCGTTATCTCATATACCTTGGGTCATGAAATTTTTAACTAATCAGTAACAAGCCGTCATAGTGGTTTTAAGCAATTGAACTCCGTTTATCAATTAACCAAGATAGCCCAATCTTTCGGGGAATGGGCCAAGAATCAAAATTTTTATTTTTTTTTAATGGCGTCAACAACAAATCATTGGCCTGAAAATGAGCAAGAATGAAACAATTCCACCCTCTGCAACGTCCTGTGCCACTATTTGCTCGAGGACAAGTGGCTTGGGAGCAAATGAAGCTGTAGTTTTAGCACGGTTAGGGATCACATTTGAACCCAACAGAGAATATTTGGTCTCACATTAACACAAACGAAACAGGAATTGTTTGTCAGCTACTGTTGACTGTTTGAGGCCATCAACATTGAGTAGAACAACATCGACTTCTCTTTCTGTTAAAAGTTGTGCACAGGTTTACCCACAGAGCTTAAACAATTAAAGAAATCAAAGAAAAAGCCATCCCATACGTACAAAACCCAAAACCAGTGAAGTTGGCACGTCATGTAAATCGTAGATAAAAACAGAATACAATGATTTGCAAATCCTTTTCAACTTATATTCAATTGAATACACTGCAAAGACAAGATGTTTAATGTTCAAACTGAGAAACTTCATTCATTAATTTTTTTGCAAATAATCATTAACTTAGAATTTAAAGGCAGCAACACATTGCAAAAAAGTTGGCACAGGGGCCTTTTTACCACTGTGTTACATCGCCTTTCCTTTTAACGACACTCAGTAAACGTTTGGGAACTGAGGAGACCAATTTTTGAAGCTTTTCAGGTGGAACTCTTTCCTATTCTTGCTTGATGTACAGCTTAAGTTGTTCAACAGTTCGGGGTCTCCGTTGTCGTATTTTACGCTTCATAATGCGCCACACATTTTCAATGGGAGACAGGTCTGGACTGCAGGCAGGCCAGTCTAGTATCCGCACTCTTTTACTACGGAGCCATGCTGTTGTAACACGTGCAGAATGTGGCTTGGCATTGTCTTGCTGAAATAAGCAGGGGCGTCCATGAAAAAGACGTTGCTTGGATGGCAACATATCTTGCTCTAAATCCTGTATGTACCTTTCAGCATTAATGGTGCCTTCACATATGTGTAAGTCGCCCATGCCTTGGGCACTAATACACCACCATACCATCACAGATGCTGGCTTTTGAACTTTGCGCCTATAACAGTCCGGATGTTTCTTTTCCTCTTTGGTCCGGAGGACACAACGTCCACAGTTTCCAAAAACAATTTGAAATGCGGACTCGTCAGACCACAGAACACTTTTCCACTTTGCATCAGTCCATCTTAGATGAGCTTGGGCCCAGCGAAGCCGGCGGCGTTTCTGGGTGCTGTTGATAAATGGCTTTCGCTTTGCATTGTAGAGTTTTAACTTGCACTTGCAGATGTAGCGACAAACTGTAGCTACTAGCAGTGGTTTTCTGAAGTGTTCCTAAGCCCATGTGGTGATGTCCTTTACACACTGATGTCGGTTTTTGATGCAGTACCGCCTGAGGGATCGAAGGTCACGGGCATTTAATGTTGGTTTTCGGCCTTGTTGTTTACGTGCAGTGATTTTTCCAGATTCTCTGAACCTTTTGACGATATTACGGACCGTAGATGATGAAATCCCCAAATTTCTTGCAATAGCTCGTTGAGGAATGTTGTTTTTAAACTGTTCGACAATCAGCTGACGCATTTGTTCCTTAAGTGGTGACCCTCGCCCCATCCTTGTTTGTGAATGACTGAGCATTTCAGGGAAGCTGCTTTTATGCCCAATCATGGCACCCACCTGTTCCCAATTAGCCTGTTCACCTGTTGGATGTTCCAAATAAGTGTTTGATGAGCATTCCTCAACTCTCTGTCTTTTTGCCACTTGTGCCAGCTTTTTTGAAACATGTTGCAGGCATCAAATTCCAAATGAGTTAATATTTGCAAAAAATTACAAAGTTTACCTGTTAGAACATTAAGTATCTTGTCTTTGCAGTGTATTGAATTGAATATAGGTTGAAAAGGATTTGCAAATCATTGTATTCTGTTTTTATTTACGATTTACACAACGTGCCAACTTCACTGGTTTTGAGTTTTGTAGTTACTGTACTTTATCTATTTGTTTAACTCTTTCTAATTTTCTGTCCAATTATTTATTTACCCATTTTTCCTTATCCCTTTTATTGGCCTAGAAGTGTACAATGGGTAAAAAAAAAAAAAACAGGTTTGGACTGCATGGAACTGCAGTTAAGTATGTATACAGCCCCCGGTAACACAGCAATATCTAGTACAGAATAAGCTATCAAAGTATGAATAATTAAAGTCTAACTCATTCAAGCATTTCATTCTTGTCCGGCTTTAAAAATAAGCCAAATTAAAGCTAATGTCAGGGAAATTGATTTTAATTACATTTTTTCTTGCAATTTTTTTGAGTAGTAGTTCCACATTTTTGTCCCAGCCTGAATACAGCTCAGTTTAGTCCACAGCAGCAATCTGCTTCCATTGACTCAGGAGGATGACGTACGGGATTGCAACGACTGGCCACTTCTTTTCAACTATGTAGGCACATTGCCAATCACACACTTGCCTATACCGTTAGAGGATTACACAGTCAGCGCGTAATCTGCTAGTACAGCCACTTGCGCCTTGCCGACGAGGACGGACTGCGAGAGGGTGATGAGACTAATGAATAAACCAGATTGACCCCTATCCCCAGTGAGACTGTGTCAATCATTGCCTTGCCCTTGCGGACCTCCGGCCATTGCCAGTATTGGCACGGCTAGGATTCGAACATCCTGCTATCAGAGAGCTCCCAGATGGAAATCTTAGCTGCACATCACTTTGAGGCATAACTATAACTTTTAATGCAAGCGGAAAGTGTTTTTCAAGACATTCAATTGTTATTGCAGCAGATGTTAACTAACAGCTGTTTCAGAATATGACCTCTACAGCATGTTCCACTGAAGTTGGAGGCAGATACATGCTGACCACAGTGCTGCATTATCTCTAGCTTAAATAAAGCTTAATTGAGGATACTGAATGCATTTTCAAAAGCAGTATTGTTTCCTATTGCTGTCTGTTATTGAACTTCAGTTGATAAAAAGTCCTGGGTCTCTGTTGTTGTATTTCGTACTTCATAATCTCCCACACATTTTCAAATGGGTGACAGGTCTGGGCTGCAGACAGGCCAGTCTAGCACCCGCACTCAGTGACTATGACGGCACTCTGCTGCAACATGTGCTGAGTGTCACACGGCATTATCCAATTGGAACAAGCAGGGGCGTCCGTAAAAAAGATGACGCCTGGAAGGCAGCATACAGATTCTTCCAAAATGCACTTTTCCCCTTTTGTATCCATTCTGTCATCACAGATGTTCTGGTTCCCCATTCTGAGAGCACTTTTGCTGCCCTAAGTCAAGACCAATGTTGGCTTTTGAAAATGTCGCTGATTGAAGTTGGGATGGACCTCTCCCTTTAGACCCTAAGAACCTGTCATCCATTATTTCCACAAACCATGTCGAAGATGGACTTGTCACATTTTAATACTCCTTTCCACTCTTCAGCGCTTCATTTCAGATGAGCTCAAGCCCAGAAAAGTTGCAGGTGCTTATGGATGGTGTTGATATATTGTAAAGTCTTAACTAGGACTTGAAAATGCCAGAGGAACCATGTTCACTGACATAAGTCTTCTAAAGCATTTATGAGCCCAAGTGGTCACGCACATTATGGATGCATTTCAGTTTTTAATTCAGTGCCATTGGCGGGCTTGAAGGTTGTTGGTATTCATACCAGTCTTTCGAGTGCAGACTGCAAGGATTTCACCAAATTCTCTGAATCTTTTCACGATGGACTGCCGTTGATGGCGAAATCCCTAAATTGCATGCAACTCCACTTTGGAAAACATTTTTCATTAACTACTTGACCATTTGTTCAGGTAGCCTTTGGCAAAGTAGCGACCGTTGAACCGTCCGGCTGGTAAACCTGCCTGTTGCGACAGCTCTTTACTTCCAGTCATATTTGAATGTTATGCATTCACCTGTTGACCTTAAGTTCCAAACGGGTGCTTCTTCTGAAGATTCCACAACTTTTCCAGTCTTTTCATTCTCCTGTCTCATTGCTTTGGAATGTGCTGCAAGCATCAAATTGGAACTTGCGAATGATTGCCAAACTTGATATAGTTAATAAGATGAAACGTCATATATTTTTCTGTCTGCTGATTTTAACTAAATGTACATTTAAGAGAATTTACAATGACTTTATTCATTTTTATGTCTATTATACATACTGTCTTAATTATGGAGGAATTGGGGTTGTATTTGAAGAAGTGATGTCCAGGCTAAATTTTGTGTAACTGTAAAGAAGGCAGCGCTTTATATGCAGTATAACATTCACATATATATTGGCAGATTGTTGAACAGTAGATGGTGGAGTTAACCAAATAGATTATGCCATGGCTAATGTAAATAGAATTATCAAAAATATGTGGGTTATGTTCTTTCCTAATTCTGCCACCTATTCACCGATATCTTGATTGCACATATTCTTTACAAATGTTCTTGTGCACTCCTGTGTTCTGCAATAGGCTAGTGATATTTGCACTTCATTTAAGTTGAATCCCATGCATGAAATGTTTTAATCATAACTTTGTTCAATTTAAACTTGATGACTCAATAAATTTATGTACATACAAACCGTGCATACAGTGGGTTCCATAATTATTGGCATACCATACAAATACTATAACAATTCTATTGGCATAAAAGTACTGCGAAAAAATAAATAATAACATTACTGATGAAATTTGAGTTCATGCCAACATGTGAGAAATACTATACAAATATATATATATAAGAATCCAATATAAGAAAATGAAATTATTTATTAATTTAATGAAATAAAAAAAAAATCAGTCTCCTCCAAATGAATGCCACTCCTGGTTAGGTGTAACTGCCTCCAGTAAGAATAATGGCACGGAGTCTTCGCCTATACTGTTTTACAAGGCTAAGAAGACATTTGGAGGGATACTGCCCCATTCTTCTGCACAGAAAGGCCACAGGCTGGAGTCAAACCCTCGACTTACTTGCTGAGAAGCCGCAGTGCCACTCACCGTGCCAATGTCCACTTAATGAGCAATTAAATCATTAAATTATAAATCTTAAATCATGGTATACAGAGGAAATTATAGAAAAAAATTATGCCGAAACAAGACTGAGCTGACTGTAAAAATAAATTATATATGTATAAATTAATAAATAAATTATTATTCATGGAGAGGTATTCTTATACTGTCTACTTGATAAGTGATTACAATTTTTACAGCACTTGCATGGATACTTCAAATATTTTCTTTAGAAAAGTGAATGCCATAATTCTGATCTAATTCAAATTGAGATTATTTGATGCAAAATTCATCAACAATGCATTCTAAGATTCAACGGTCAGGTCCATAGATATTTGGACCAAAAAAAAGTTTGGTTTTGGTGTCAGATAGGTCCTATAAAATTTAAATGAATTTAGTGATGGTCAGGATTCCTTGATGCGAGCTAAGGGGAAGATCAGGTTTGATTGCTATCAAACTGGGGATCCAAATCAGGGAGATCCCCTCCCCAGACTTTGGTAAAGTGAATGCATAGATTTAGGGTACAAACCTTGAGAAGCCCTGCAGTTTGTAATCAGCTCATGTAGGAGATGTTTTGCTATAGAGGACCCCCATGGGACCGTGTAAGCCTTCATTGCATTTCTCAGCTGTGAGTGAAACGGGGACACACGGGGCAGATAAATCTGACCAGCTGTATCCTCAGAGGCCCATAACCCCTCGCTCTTGAGAATGTCTCCCAGGATGCAAAGAACCTTCCCTCGATACTGGCGAAACCCGACTGGAGTGCGCCCTGGACTGAAAAAGTAGCCGTGGGTCGCTACTTATGTGAAAAGAGAAACCTATTTAGCCAGACCTATTGAAAATAGGTCTTAGTGTTCTTTAAAGAAGTTTGTTTGTTAAAAGAAAAAAAAAAATCAGCCAAGAAAACTTGCAGCAATTAGATGTAACCAATTGACGCAATATTTCTTTTTGATCCATAGTCACAATTTTTTAAGAGAGCAGGCCAGGCTCATGGGTGAACGGCCTTTCCATAAGGGAAATTTTGTAGGCACTCTCCACACCATCACTGCATGAGCAATTACATAGATTCATATGCATATCGTACTATGAGAGCTTTAAAAAATAGCTGTACAAAAAACTGTTGCTAGCAATAATTCAATTAACTGGACTTGAGAACAAAACAGAATGTAAAATGACCCCTAAACCTCCCTTAAATGCCTTTGTGATGAGCTCACTGGGTGATGTTTGCTCCATTAATAGAACTTCAAAATATTAGAATCAAGGCTTCCATACCTTTTCTCACTTAGGGGTGACTGTAGATTTGTAGATGACGATATAAATAACCATCTCTCAAGTGGAGCTAAGAGTGCAATCGGACGTGCTGAACAGGTCTGCGAATGCAGTGGCCTATCTGATCTGCCTGCCAACACCTCCAGCAGCTCGCCAGCAAAGGTCAAACTGTTGAATCTGTGCATCAACACTTTCTTTACTATCCACAAGATAGCTGATCAGTCACTCAAAATATATAAACAAAGCTGGTATGGTGTTAGGAGTGTTTTTTAATCAATCATAAAAGCCTCTTCTCATTCCTGAATGATGCTGCTGTAAAATGAAAATCGTGCAGATGTATATTCCCCTCAAAAAATGTCAAAATATTACAAATGAAGGCTCCTTAAGAACTACATACCACAGTAGCAGTAAGTCCACTAGGAAGATATTGCTCTTACAGTCAGGAGGCTGGCTGGGCATTAAGGCTACGGTCAGGTTCTCCGAATTTAGCATAAATCATAACAACCCAGGGACTGAGCAAAGATCAAACATTGTGGAAACACTTTACTCAGATATTCTGCTACAAATATTTCATAAAGTATTACAACATTTCAACATATTAGTTGTGATTCAAGGATTAAACTGTTTCACCTAGTCTGTAAATGTTCAATAGATTATCAACAGAGTATATGTTATGATTCATCATAGCAGTTTATTAGTTCAGATTCAACAATTCAACTGTTTAACTTCCTCTGTATGAGTAAAGTAGATTGCCAACAGAGTATACGTATGTGACAATTCATCAGCATACCTATATATTCTCAGAATAATTTAATTCAACTTGAACTACTCACTCAACCTATGCTATACAAATGTTTAACAGCATATTTACAAATAATCAGCGAACAGTCAGTGAACAATTGTATTGTGTTGAACATCCTAATCAACTAATGTTTGACTAATATTTAATCTATGTTCAACTATTGTTGAAAAGTTATAAATACTCTATGGCAGGGGTGTCAAACTGACCAGTAAACAGGCCAAGAGGCTGCAGGTCTTCAATCCTACCAAGCAGAAGCTCACCTGAGAGCACTGATTTAATCGACTGATCTAGGCCTGCACAACTGATTAGTTGTATCAGGTGCGCTTCAGCATTGTTGGAGTGAAAACCTGCAGCCTCTTGGCCCGTTTACGGGTCAGTTTGACACCCCTGCTCTATGCAATATCTATAGTTTTACAAGTAAAATCTTGCCACTATTTTTCTATAACACACTGCCCAATGGGAGTGTTTCAGAGGGTTTTCAACTGCACTCTGTGTCGCCAGTCCCATATCTGTTTCTAAAACCCAACATCCAATAAAGTTGGGACAGTGTGTAAAGTATAAATAAAAAACAGAAATCAATTATTGACAAAATGGTTTTGACCTGCAATAGTACACAGACAAGATAATCAATGTTTTAACTAATTTGATTGGTGTTTTTTGTCAATATGCAATTACTCTACTTCCGATGCTTGCAACATGTTCCAAAAAGTTGAGACTGGGGCATGTTCACCATTGTGTAACAATACCTTTCCTTTGAACAACTCAGGGGTCATTTGGGAACCAAAGACAATATTTGTAGCAGTTTTAGAAGTGGATTTTTTTTACCCAATTTTGCCTAATATAAAGCTGAAAAGTCCAGGGTCTCAACTCTCATATCTTTCAGTTTTAATATGCATCATACTTTCTCAGTGGAAGACCGTTCTGCACTGCAGGCAGGCCAGTCTAGCACCCACGTTCTTCGACTTTAAAGCTGTGCTGTTGTTACATGTGCTGAATGTGGCTTGGCGTCTTACTGAAATGAGCAGGGATGTCTCTGAAAAAGAGCCAAAAAATCTAAATAGCGACATATGTTGCTATAAAATGCATATTTATGCTTCAACTTTAATGGTATTGTTACATGCAAGCATGCAGATGTTTTCATATTTTCTCTCTCTGTCTCTCTCAGTCTCCTCATTAACAGCTGCCATTCATTCATTGGTCCTCTACACAGCCCCTCCCACTTCCTTCTGCGATATTAATTCAGACCATTTTAATGCTACTTCAAATATCCCATACAGCCAAAGTCTTTGGTTGCTCCTTGTTTTCTTTTTACAGTGCTCCCAATTAATACTTCCCAATGAATACATTTGTCTAAAAGTTTGTCTCGGTCATCAGCTTTTTATTTATTTTTTTATTTGGGAAAAATATTAAGCTAAAGCTTATTTTCTGATCTATTTAGTTCTTTCATTTGGCATCACTCGTCCCATTTTCTCCCCTTTCCCAAATATTGTACATTTTCTGAGGAGTGTACCAATGAAAATATTTGCTACATATTCATTTTACTTTTCTCCAGTGAAGAACAGTGAGGATAATGCTTTTTTCTCTTTCGGCCTCAGAAGAGAATGCCATTTTGTCTGTAACAATTTTGGAATGTGGACGTGTCAAACCACAGCACTCTTTTCCCTTGGCGCCAGTTCATCTCGCAAGCGCTTGAGCCCACAGAAGTCTCTGGTGTTTCTGAATGTTGTCGTTCATATATGCCTTCGGCTTTGCTTACTTTTGCCAACTGCGTTCACTAAAGCTACCAAACATATTGTGACGTATTCACAACCTCATGTAGTGACATTCAGTAAAGCATGCTGGTTTTTCCAGACAGTGCAAACTCAGGGCACAGAGATCACAGGCATTCAAAACAGGTGTCTCACCTTCCATTGTACACAGTAGGATTTCCTCAAATTCTCTGAAGCTTAAATAATATGATAGAGTGAAGATGGTGAAATCCCAGAATTCCTTGCAATCATGTATTGAGATAAATTGCTTCTAAAGAGTTTGCATATTTGCCCACACAGTTTTGAAAAGAAAAAGTCTTATTCGCCTTTTTCTATTAAAGCTAGGGAAGGCATGTTGTAATTTGAGTCATCTGTGAGAAAACTTTAAGTTTTAAGTTAAGAAGTTAAAAGTTCTGCATCTCCTTTTGGCTCTGCATTCAGGCTTTAGAAAATCTAGCCTGTGACGGAAGACTTGGACCAATCACAGGTCATTTCAGGGTGAGGTCATTCCCATTGGCTGTTCTGCAGATGTTCTTACTCAATAGTGACAGCCTGGTTCAATGGTGGAAAACCCCGAAGACTAAGCTGCTATTTCAGCACTGACAAACAACTGCTCACACTGCAAAGCAATCCAAAAACGGAAGGCCATCTAATTTAAGAGACTCTAACAATAAATGCAATAAATCGTTCCAGATATGAAGAGAACTTTGTGATTATACCCACCTCAAGCTGAATCACAATCACAGTGCGTATTCTCTCCCCATATACTCGGACATTCTGAGCCTGAACTTCCATTGAATTGCATTACGGAAACTCTAATTTGTTCGCTTTTATGGGGTTTTAAAATGTTTCTAAGTTAAGAAAAAAGTCAAATGCTGTGCTTGGGGGAAATGTAACACCCATACGAAGTATCCCGAGAGGCTGGGCGATGGGGTGTATTTTATACCACTCTCAAAGCCACATCCTAACCGAGAGAAGTGTCTCCTCTGGATAAAGCTTTGTGGAAGCTTAACGTGGCTAACAAAGGTCAACAAGGATGTCTACGTTTGTTCCAAGCTAAGTCAACATTGTTTTTAAGGTGACATCTTGTCAATTCACTGTAGACAAATTCAACATCATCTTTTACGTCGCTAAGTTAGCTAACGTAAGCTTAAGTTAGTAAACTCTATGGCTAACTTTATTGCTGACGGATATTGGCTTAATGTGAGCTCCTGGCTGCGTTGTTCTCCATGTCACCTTGTTCACTTAGAGGGAATTCAGTCTTGTCAGGATAGATTTCATAAATTCGGTAGCAATAATAATATGTAAATTATATTTATTACCCTGCAGTGCACGAACAATGCTGATCCTCTATCTTGTTGTGCGAGAGGGTGACGGAAACGAGATGCGGTTAATCGCGTTTGCACTGAGACCTGAAAATTTTAGCCTCTAATTCAAACTTTTTGTTGACCTTCTCCACTCGAAATTCATTAATGTGTCCCTCCAATGCGTAGTGTAACACTTTTTGCTGACTTCATGATGATATTTGAGCCATCTATCGCCAAAAATCATCGATAGCATCCTGAAAAACATATCTGACTATGATACCAGCCATTAGCGCCTGTTCTGTTGATTGTTTGTCCTAGTCAGTGGAGGGGGTGGGACTTAGCCATATGTCAATTCTTAGCTTGCCTTTCTTCTGGACTGGACTGGACTTTCTTCTAGCTTAATTTTTCTGTAATTCGACCCTTCTGAAAAATCACTATAGTTCTAAGCTATAGTCATCCAACCATTAATGGATGGTATTTTTGCCACCATAGTGTAATATTACTGTAGTAATGCTATAGCTATTCAAACTACGGCAATAAAGTTGTGTGGACTATAGTAATATCATAGTACTGTTGACTGTAGCAATACTATATTGTGATGGCTATAGTACAACTCTAGTTATACTATGCAAACTAAATAATACTTTAGTGTTATTATAAACTTGGTAAACTAGGTGATACTATAGTTATGCCAATTATACTTTTGTATTACTAAGAAATAACTATACGATATCTTCATCAGGGAAGTGGGCCTATCGAAATGTGTGGGTGACGAATGGATATGTTAAATGCTCCTAATAGCTTAGTCCTCTGCTAAGGTCATATAAAAAAAGGTTGGTGATCATCCTTCAGGGTTTTAAAAAGTGAGGAGGGCGGGAGGTTTTTTTTAAGACTGAAACTGGTGGAAACGCGTTTTAGCAGAAGACTGTTTAGATATTTGTGCATGCACAGCGTGGTTCAATTCGTGGTGTGCGATTCTAAACAAAAAAAAAACAACTTTTTTTTTGAAAATGAAAAAAAAATGAATAATTGGCCAGGCACTGTTTTTGCCAGTCGGGAGGCGATGATCACCAACTCATTTTTTTAAATGGCCTAACCACAGCCAAAGGCTTACAGCTGCGGCTAATTCAAGTTATGGTTAACTAGCTAGTTAGGTCCTCAGATCACAGTATGTTGTCTCAAAGACCTTACAAGCCCACAACTTTGCAAAAAGAACAGCATGACAATTCTCACAGAATTTCCCTGATACTGAAGCACTAGATTCATGATCATCAGCGATTGCAGAAGAACAGAAATGGACGTTCTAAAATGTTTAACATGAAAAATGCTGAACTTGAACTAATTCTTCAAAATAGATCAATGATTACCAGATTTCTGTCGAACACACTGCAAAAACAAAATCTTATCAAACATCTTAATCTTGTGTTTGGACTGAACATTGATTTCTATTTCCTTTTTTTCTTTGAAAAAGACATTTTGCCACTGATTAGAATTTCCTAATTTCCAGGTTTGTCCCTGGCAAAACTGAAATTATCTTAAAGTAAATGAAAGCCAAAGTGTTGCATCTAATGGACCACTGCAAGTCAATCAGTGTCAATTAGTCAAGTGTTGCGGTAACTTCAGGGAGGCCGAAATACAACGTTTTCGTGGAAAAATATCTCCAACGACCAACCGTGTTTAGAATAAAAGCTATCGTCTCTGTTTATATTCACCCCAGAGCCTACTAAATTACAAATTGATATATGAGTTGTCTTTCTTATATTTTTATGCTGAACAGATATTTACATCAATGCAGATATAACCGTGTCAAGCTGCATGTCATTCCTTTAATAGTAATTCTGGGATCTGGGAAGTTCACCATAGATTTGATCATCACACACTGTTTGCAATGTTAGGCAAACAAATTCGAATTTATGTTTAAGCTTACATGGTTAACCCCTTTGCGCAGAAACCAAATCTGGCTATTTAGGTGTTACCTGATTTAAGGCTTTATAATTCAAGATTGCAGCTTCACAGACAGAAAAACTTTGGCTCAATTGAGTCTAGACACTTGAAGAATTAAGACTCCCATCGTATTTCAGTTTATTTTTATGATTTTGGTGGAAAAAAGGGGCTGCAAGCACAAAAAATCTTCATGAAAATTCAACTTTAAAATTGAAAAAAAAAAAATAATACTGACAATTGAAAAACTGCTAGGGCCTAAAACTACACATTTCTGGGATCATAAACATCTTGACCACAAGTACAATTCATCTTGAACATTACATTCTACACATTACCCGCTTGCTATGAGCCAAATTAGACAGCTAACCAGGTGTCTCCCCAAAGTCTGAGTTTCATCAAAATGGTTCACTGTCAAATCATACATTAATCATATATTTAATACGAATTAACTTTTGGGGCACGAAATTCAGCATGAACTAATGATTTTCTGGTTGAGTTTAACGTGAATTCATCAATATCAGTGCAGTTGAACATTAGTGGTCACCAGTAACCTCTCCAAACACAAAACATGCCTTTTCTCCATAATAAAGTAAGCAATATTGTCCATTTTTGTTCAACGTCCCCCAAGCATTAAATAAAGTGCTGTTTAAACAGCCATAACATTCACCCTGCAATGAAAAGCTAACCGCTCTCACATCCATGCTCATAACCTTACACCTTATCAGGGTAAAAACTCACTAACTCAGTAATATCTGAATTCTGAAATATACCTTATTTTAACAGAACAGAAATTTCACTTTCAGGGAAAATAAAATGGCATATGCCTCCGTATTCAACAGAATGGTGCAGTGAACGTACCGAGGGATCTACCGACGTGCGTGGGCTGCATGCATTTGGAGAAACGAAAACCTCGGCATTCGATGTCTTTAAACGCGGTATAAATTCTACAGCAAAAAGCCATATTGAGCAAAATGCAAACAAAGTAGAAGTATAACCTATTTTCTTCATTGATGCCCTCCTCCAGAGACAGATGTATCGGGTAGAAGGAACCCTCCAGTACTGTTCCATTCGGAATAATTCCCATTGACCGTGTCCTTATTGTCCCCCGTCGTCCCGGCGGAGGACATAGAAATGCTGATCGTCCGTCCGTGCATGCGTGCGTCCGTCTGTGCGTCCTTCCGGGAACAGTGTACTTGCTATAACTTTTGACAGCTTTGATGGAGGATCACCAAATTCACACCACATATGCCTCTCATGAAGGCCTTGCTCAAGTTCAATGATGATTGACCTTGACCTAGTTTTCAAGGTCACTGAGCAAAAACATGTGAAGAACACTGTACTCGCAATAACGGGGAACACTGTACTCGCAATAACTTTTGACAGCTTTGATGGAGGATCACCAAATTCACACCACATATGCCTCTCGTGAAGGCCCTGCTCAAGTTCAATGATGAGTGACCTTGACCTAGTTTTCAAGGTCACTGAGCGAAAAGATGAGGAACACTGTACTTGCAATAACTTTTGACAGCTTTGATAGAGGCTCCTGTACTTTACATTATTAGTGGCACAGTGCACCACATTATTTTCAGCCATCAAAACAGTTTTTGCCACATGTTTCTGGTCATTTGTGCGATGGGGGACACAAGGCCTTCAGGCCAGCAGGCCATTTTCTTATTTAAATCCTCTAAATATAACTGAACACTTCAAGGCCAGTTTTGCGAGTCTTTTTTTTTTTTTTTACAAAAAATCGCGTCTATTTCAGCCGCTTAATGCGCACAACGTAAACAGGATACAACCGAGCCCCCTGATACGCATAGGCTTGCCAGCTCTGTGTTTGTCCAATCAATGTGTTTCGCTGACTGTTGAACGTTAAAATACTCGGGAATTGGATAAGAAACGAGCCACTCAATACATTGTTACCGCGGACGCTGCACAAGGCCGTGAAGTCTAACTCTGCAGTTACGCAGAAGATCCACTCTGTATGTTTGAGTGACTGGCTATCGACACCAGTACTCGGGTGGATAGAAGGGAGCGCTGAATTTGTCAATGAAGGAATCGACACGTAAATCCATGGTAGGGAACTACGCATTCTTTGCATATGATGACTGTAAATGACAGTAGAATGTGAGAGAATCTATACCATGTCGAATTTTTTGCTTCAGAAAACAGATTCTTCTGAACCACTAATTGGAATACCGTTGGCTCACTGTAGCTAAAGTGGTTGCTACATAGAAAAACGATTTTTTCTGTCGCAAAAGATCATTTTTTTAAACTGCTGGATCGATACTATGGGCAAGGATGCATACCAGTTTGCACATCAGGCTTAGCTGAGGAGTTTAATTCATACAACTCTTGAAAAACAGGGAGTGGAGTGAACTTCCCCATGTCCAAAACCGCGTTCGACGTCTGCTTGTTTGTGAATATTCAATAAGTGATCCGGGGGTGCCATCTAGTGATCGAGTACAGTAACAGCATGCTTAAATTTGCAGTTCTATATATGCAAGCGTCTACATCTGCAGATAGGTGTTAACTTAGCTGGCATCACTGTTATATTGCAATGCATGTACAATGGGTTGCTTAACGCTACTGTTGGTTTGATTGGTTACATAACGGAGGACTTGTATTGGTGGATATGATTCTTCATGAAGTTCTTTGAGTGAGTTCAGCTGTTGGGTGTCAGAACACTCATTGGAAAGCAGACATTTGGATCCTCTAGGGCTTTTTTTTTTAAACCTCTAGCCATTAAAAAGCTATTGGACATTTACTGTGGCTGTGAGAGGAAAAATGGTGGATTCAGTGTGTTTTTATCCCGATGTTTAAGTATTTATTATTCAGTTCAGCTTTGAACTCAAATTACCAGAAACATATTTTGTGACACCAAATGGGCAGGGCACCACTGTCACTTTAAAATTATTGAGATTTCATGCTCAATGCCCACTAGCCAAACCTAACGGTCTAATCTGCCCAAAGCTTTTGGCCAGAAAATTCCAAATTTGACTCCCTTTCTAAATATTTGTCTCCAGTAAATGCTTTCCTAGTCACTGTTTATAGTCCCTAAAAAATTAACCTTTCCTTCATCAAAGCTTTCATTGAAGGAGCTCGACTCCTTCCGCTTTGCAGAGACCGCTGTGTGAGTAGCTTGATTAGTCACCCTTTAGTCTGTCTCCTCAATGCTCTGGAGATAGAACACGTCTGGAGACACCTCTCTCCAGTCTTGTGCAGGCACTCTATTAGGAACCATCTTTTTCACCACTTTTAGGGTTTTCTTACGTGCACCAAGTACCTAAAGCAGATTTATTCAGCAACAAACCAATAACAATGTAGTATATACTCAAAAATTGGCTTTTCATTTGAATATGCTGTCCTGACTGAAAAATAATTTTTGATCCTGGATCTGCCAGCTAGATAACTTCAAGCTACTGGTCTGGAAGGCTGGGGTGGGTTGGGCCGTACTTATTTTAGACTCCGGCATGCCAACCCAATGACAACACTGCACACAACTGAAAGTCGAAATAAATACCCTCAGCCCCAAACAAACTTTTAACAGCAAATTGCCTGCAGTTGCACAGTAAGTATAAACTCAGCTGGGTGATGAATAACAAGTACATTATAAACCAATTCATAGCATAATGTGCATCAGCTGCATGCAGGGCTGGAGTAGGACCCATATCCAGCCTGGGAGGTTAATCTGTCAAACCCACCAAATTTTGCTGGGTTTAGAATGGCGGGGATAACGATAGTGGTCTGGGTGTCCTGGCTCTGTAAAATCTCCATCTGAAATACAGTAAGGAAGTAGCAAAGGCCTCTCCCTAAATTTCACCCATGCAGAACCAAAATTTGCAAACTAAATGAATAAACAAATTAATAAATATCATTGATTTCAAACCCATTATAAGCATGTGTGTAGTTTTGATAGGAATACTAGAATTGAGGGGTACAAAGCCAAATTAAGAACACAATTTTATTCAAAAATGTCTTGCCCACTATATCAGGACATGTACTTAAAGGCCCAAGTATCTAGCAACTGGCAAAACGTTATAGCGGTGTGCGAGAAAACCTCGTTTGTTACTGAACGGTGGTTTTCATATCAGTACTCTTGTACATCTGGAAACAAGTTTTGAAAACAAGTAGAGCTCATTTGTATTATGTGTCGATATTGCACACAAAGGAAAATAAAGGTCAGAATTAGGCCCCTCATTTCATTTTACCTTAAGAATAGCATACAGTATCGATTGGCTATTAAAAAAAAAAAAAAAGATGAGGAAATGCAGCAATTGGCAATGACCTTTAACAATTTCCTGAACATGGTGATTTACTTAATAAAAAATAAATGCACTTTCCACCGGTGCTCGCCAGCTCCCCTCTGAAATAAAAAGGCAGATACGTCAATAAATTATCTGAAGGCAGTGTGGTAATAAAAAAAATAACGCTGTGTTTTAGCTGTGGTGACTTTGATTAAAAAATGCGTCAGGCATTGTTACAAATTGCTAAATATCAAGCACCATTACCATTTGAATGAAAAGTCAATGTATTGACGAAGTAAACAGTAGTTCTCATGCTGACATTCAAATATGTCTGATTAATGCAGTATAAATTATCGAAACTCTTGTGTTTGGGAACCATTGATTTTTCTTAACAAGTCAGCATTTCTGAAAAAAAAAAAAACATTTTAATTCAAGCAGGAAATTTGATGTCGCTTTTGGATAAACAATGAAATACCACTATAAACCATTCAAAATTACTTATGGAAAAAAAGGAAAACATAATCTTTTTGCCACCTAAATCGTCACACACAAGGAACAAGTTAATTAGTAAAAATCTGTGATAAACAAATAAAAACTCAGTTTTTCTCCCTGCTAATGCTGAGATGGCATGTACAAACAGCATATTAACATCAAATTTAACAGGGACACCGTTCCCAAGTCTTGGATTGTAATTAAGCAAACTTGTCATTAAAGTATCAGGAAAGTGTGGGAGTTTTTCTCCTTTTACTTCCATTAAAGACAAATCGGCCTGTCACATGACCAGTGTGCCTGCGTCAAAGTGCTAAGCAAATCATGAAAGCAAGGAACAAGATATCTACTGATACACGGGGAGTACATATGTAAATAGTGAAATCAGACAGTATGAAAACATTTTAAAAAGACTTCGAGGAAATTTAATGTGATTTTTTGGGTCATTTCAGTGTTTACTTCTGTTAAACCATGCAGTTGCGCACTGAAGCAAGTCCCACCAATGCACACCAGAAAGGAAAATGTATACTCAGACAAAATATGCCAAATATTTGAGAGTGTACTTTATGTGGCATGGCTGAAATTGTACTGTTCACACTGCTTGGAATTTTGAGAGACAGACTGTCAAATTGAGAGGATTTGCTTGAGGGGGCGAGAGACTCAAAAGTGCATCTCAATCAAGTCGACTGCCTCTTGGACCGAATTTGGTGTTCTCAACTCAAGTTAAGGAAGGGTTCATTTGACGCATACTTTGATGGGTCATCCATGCACGAGCCCTATGGTGCTGTGGCCTGTGTTCTGGGGATCTATTAAAGAGAAGGTACCTGCAGGTCCTCGTCTGAGGGGGAAGTGGTCAAGGAAGCTGATTTTTTCCACACGGGGGGGGTGATGTCTGTGGGGTTTTTTTGTAATGCTCGGATATCGGCTGACTGCTCTCTCTTCATTACAGCATCCGGAATATTCCCCCCCCCCTATGTACCCCCCAGAATGATCCTGTATTATGTCAGAGACTTTTATTCATTCCACGGCCATCAGAGTGTATTAAAATTCAAGCCACCCTTCCACGTCCACTCCCCGACACATACCCAGGTCTACGCTCAACAGGAAACATGCAATCAGCTACCAAGTAAAGGTCAAATTTGCAATGCCACTGACTTCAGGAAAATGCAGGTAATTGGGATACAGAGAGCACTAATACTATGGCAGGCTGTGGAAGATAATGTGATGGCTGTGGAACATTTGGTGGGTAATTAAATGTTTGGCGGTTTCCCCGTGTGATCGGGGCGAAGGTAAGACGAGAAGACAGGACGGTAAAGTTAGAGGGAAGATGACAGTGAGCAGTCTTATTATCTTCTCGCTTTCAACATTTTGTGTCCTCACTGTAATCAAGCTGAATCTTCCCTTTCAATTGTTTTATAAATTGATAAAGCAAGGACTGCATAGTCAGTAACAGGAAGAGTAAGAACCCGTAATCAAACTGGGTCAGTCGCAACTGAAAAACAAGAAGCAGCCCTTGAGGTTCATGCATTATTTTCTCTGGTCATGGGATTGACTGTTGGCATTGCACTGGATTTAGGAACACTGTATGTGGCCTGTCCCAAACCAATTTCAAATACAAACACATTTTTAAAAATTCGCACATTGAAGCAAATGATAATCAAATGTTATGACAGTTACTATATCGATAAGTGTCAGTCATTTGATAATTTGAGACTACTGTTACAAGTATTGGGTTAAAATATTAGACTATAAAGTACATCAGAAGTTAAACCTTGTTTCTGTAACGGCTGGTAGAATAGAGAGGCCAGGTGCAGTGGCCAGAGAGAATGAGCAGCACAGAAACAATTCAAACACAGAGAATCACACAGACCACAGAACGTCCTCGCGCTTCCAAAGGATTTATAATAGTCCGAATAAAGGGAAGCAAGAGAGAAAAAGTAGACAACGGAAAATTCCTAAAGAGGAAGGAACTCCAAAAATAACTGGAAGATATAAAGTCACACAAATACTGACTAGAGATATATTCGGCTATAGTGCTTAGCTACAAACGGACACTCTAGCAAAGGAGGTGTGGCGGACTTCCAGCTTATATAGGGTTTGGGGAAGAGCCGCCCCAGTTCAATCAGCCAGCTGGTTAAAGAATCCAATTGAAAAGAAATTTGATCTTGTCCCAGGACGAGAGCACCAAAGAAAAGTCCAAAACACACGCACGCCTCACAAACCACGACAGTTTCTTCCTGATTGGTGAATATTACATTTAGAAGAACTTCTCATTTTCTTTTCAGGTTATTTTTTATTGAAGCTGAACTTTTGCTCCTCAGATTCTAATAATAATAATAATAATAATAATAATAAACAATTATTAACTCCATTTATCCTGTGCTTTTTTCACACACAAAAAGTCTCATGATTAGAAGGAAAAAGCTCGCCTCAACCATCACCAGTTTGCAGTACCCAACAGGGTGATACATGGCAGCCATTTTGTACAGAAACATTCACCACCCATCAGCTTTGGAGGAGAGGGAGGGAATTATCACAGGTCATTTAAATTAGCTAAATTCCCAGTGTTCATCTCTCTGCCTGCCACCTAATCATCAGCTAAGACACTGGGGAACCTCCACCTCCTCTCAGTGATGAATGTTTCGGGGTCATTAATGGCCACAAGGAGTCAGGACCTCGGAATAACGTTTCATCTGAAACATAGCATTTCTTGCAACACAACTTCCAAATCATTTCAACTATGGCATTGGTGTTTGTATATTACTAGAGGGAAGACTGTCCCCTACTGGTCCACAAACTCCATTTGTCCTGCAGGTCCCCCGAGGTGGAAAATCTCAGTTCAGATGATAAAGATCCTGCCCAGAATTTTGTTATAATCACCTGGATTTGTCATTTAGCACAATCCCTCCACCAGGAGCTGGAGCCAGTCAAAGAACTTAGCTGGATGAGTTTGTGGATGAAAAAAAAAAAAAAAACCATGGCAGGATGTTTACTTTCTGACCCCAGGATTCTCCACGTTGGTTTTCTCTCATCCATGTATAGTGCTTTTCTTCAACCATAGAGCAGGATTAATATTGGGTTGACTGCTGGCTTGCGTACTCTCCATCGGCTACATCAAGTGCCTGTCTGAACCAGGTTAGCAGAGTTTTTTTTCTTAACATAGTATGAGAATAAAATATAGCTTTACGATAAACAAAATTTCCAGCTTTTGTTTTTATCGATTTTTGAAAGACTCTGTGCTTTAATTCATGTTTCAAAATGTGTCTTTTTCCGTTTAATGAAAATTCTTTCAGAATGGAAATTCCTGGAGTTTCTTTCTCATTAAATTTGCATATCATGTTTCTCAGACATGCTCACTCATAACTCCTGCTGTCATCATCTGAGGCAGTCAAATGAGACACCAGCTGCCTTATCAGCTGATCGAATCTATACAACAGCACAGCGACGCGTCTACGTCGCTAGCCTATCATCTTGCTGTTGCCTTTTTAAATATGATCCTTTGTCTGCCTTTAGTATTTTCAGACTGCTGTAATGCGCCGTCATACTCCCCATCACCACCCAGTCTTTGCAGATTCACCAGCTTCATAATTTCGGCAACCTCATCAGCATCATGCGCCACCACCACCGCTAGTCTTAAAAAGTCTAATGATCTCTTTAAGGCGTCACAATGCATTCAGCGCACACTGCATTATTAAGTGTAAATCCTGAAAAAATTTGTATCAAAAAATTTGTAAAAAGCTAATGGTTGGACCACACATATTAGTGGCTGAATTATTAATATTGAATTTGTTTGAGACTGTTTCAGGTGAATGAAAAGTTAGAAACACCTGGCAATGTAATTTTCTGTAAAAATCAGCATGAAACACAAAATGCACCACTATTTTCTCCTCTTTGTTTAAACCCATACATCCACCCCAGGCATGATACAGTTCATACAGCTCTGGTTGGAAAGTGTTTGGAGCGCACACAAGATTAGTGTATTTGCTTTGTTCGGTGTCCACCATACAATGATAGGTTGGCTGTGTCTATAATTAATGAGACAACACGGTGAGACTTCTGTCAGGGATTACAAACAAGTTCATAAACAGTGGCAGGGTGCTGTTTGGGTTGAAGCTTACACAGCTGGAGGGTATCAGCAGATACTGTCTACGCAGGGAGAAACGGGCGTCCTGAATTCCGCAAATGTAAATCATCTGCATACAGTCGTAACAAGGTTATTCAAGGGCATTCCCAGCAGAAACTGGTTTGTCCCACATGAGTTAACTGTGTTGGTTTGAGAAGCTCTCTCCAACTGTATCTACCAGGGGTGTGTTTCCTGAAATCAGAGATGCTAACTTTCATAGTTGGGCCCATTGACAATGAATGGAGGAACTACGTGGGAAACGCGCCCCAGGTTGATCTTTGAGCCGTGAAGAAACTGTGTGCTTTCAGCAGGTGTTAGAGGTGATAAAATAACGGAACCTGTCAATGTATTATCACCTCAAGGTGTAAACCCACTCAAAAATATTCTTGCACAGTTAATGGCATGGAAAGCCATCTTAAATTACAATTCGAATTTGCACCCATTACTACTCTTAGGAAATCACGGAAATAGGGCACTCGATCCTGCCAAGCAACGTAAATGCTGGCCTCCCATTTCAAGATTCACTGAGAGTTATTTAATTTCTGAGAGGAAGAGGCATTAAAGAAACTTGTTCATGAATCTTTTCAAATCTTTGCTAATGTTATGGCCTCCATTTCTACTGGTAACTAAAGTTACGTACAGAACAGTCGCTGTTAAAACCAAAGAAAAGGTCATTAATCCGGCAGTAGGGGGGGCATTAGGCTGTCGGTAGGACCGGGAAATCTCGTTGTTAGCTGTGCGGTAGGACAGGCGTCTTGACGCGCACAAAGACAAAAGAAGACCTCCCGCTGCCTTCCAAGCATGGGGTAGCTGGACGATAGCCCGTTAGCCGGGTGTTTGTTTAAGCATAACTGAGGCACGAGGGCGGTTGGAGGCGGTCGTTTTGACAGTAGTCCATTCATGTAGATAATGGCACAGCTTTTTGGTGATTTATTTCCATATATGAATGCAAGAGTAATGTTAGCCTACATAAAATATTGATTTGCTTTGGCGGGGGTGATGTTGCCGGTAATCATTTCTGAAAACCTTTCTATTTTGACGATACAGTTTGCTCAACCTGTGCTCCTATTTAAAACTTTTGTGCGGTATAATACGCAATTGTATTATTAAATATCTTGCTATTTTTGGTGAGGATTTTGTTTGTCAGGTATCATTTCTGCAATATTTTATGTTAGGAGATAATGTGTGCTATTATGTACTATTATTTTACACTCAAGTGCCGAAATATATGATTTTTGCTCTTAAAAACCTGTAATTTAGTAGCTTATATCCATTCCTATATCGCAGATTATTCGCACCCCGTCTCAGTAAAATTCATTAACGAAAGAACTTGAATGTTTTTCGATTTACATACGGTTTTGTTTTAAAATGCTAATAGGCTATTTTTAGCAAATTTTTCATGACAAAACGTTTTGCATCGTCTGTATTTGTTTTAATGATTTGCCATAACCATTCAGTTGTTCAAATATAATGTTTGCAAAGCTTGCAACTAGAAAAGAATTGTGTACAATATGAATTTAGTTCAACCATAATGACTCTTGAATGCAGTAAAAAAAACACAAGGTCACGACCAGTACACTACCCTGCTAAGCCAGACCACAGTAACTATGTGAAAATTCCAAATTTAGTTATATGTGAAATTGAACTTGTCAATAAATGTTTTGTCTTGTGTAAAAGTTCCAGAGGTCAACGTTACACCGTTTTAGAGAAATGAGGTATGAAAAATTGCAGTAAGTTCAAAATCACTCTTGAAACTGAGCCAAACCGCAGTAGATGCAGTTACTGCACTCTGTATCTGTTTCCCTGTTTTTCAGCTGCAGTTAGTGCGGTTTGCCTCTTTCACCCATTGTGATTCATGAGCGCGAAATAAGCCAAAAGTGTTAATCCCCGTATCCAGAGCACAGTAACTGGGATATGTTTATTTCACGTTCACTGATCATCGACCATGATCGCATCAAGAGGAAAGGGGATGGTAAACTGGCCCTGAAAAGGCAAAATCCACATAAAGGTACGTATCCTAGGTAACGCAAACCATCGTAAAATGTGTAAACATCCGGATAAATACACAGGTGATAACGTTAGTTACGGTAGCTAGCTAACGTTAGCTTCGGCAGGGTAGTACTACCTCATAATTTTCGGTCTACACACTTTATCTTGCAGCCTTAGTCCAGGGTTTAGCTAAACAGAATCGCAGTTATCGCAAGTGCAATAAAAGTAACTGCCCCACTGAGGCAGACAGACGAGCTTGCTTATTACCTTTTCTATGACACATACCTAATGTGGTCATTTGTAATGCTTCCAGAAAGAAAACTGTGATTTGAAGTACGCTAATTACCAGCAAGGTTCGACAGCCTCCATCGCCTAGGCATAATTATCTTACCTTTAATCAATTCCCAGTACTTTGCCTACGTAACTTGCAATCAAGCCATTTATTCAGCCAACTGACCGATCAAAACCAAAATGTGGCCTATAATGATTAAGGAGAGATAATGAGAAGCAGACGGACCTAACCAGGCTGCCATGTTAGATTGAAAGAATGTAAATAAACTGAATAAATAGCAGACCTCTGAATTCCACCCCTCGTAAAATTTATTATTTTAAAATAAACCATTTTCAGATGGCCTTGGTTTTTAAGCGTTTCAAAACATATACAAAGTGGATAACATTTTGTGAAGCATCTCGAGCGTGAAAGTTAGAGAAATTGTATTTTCGCATTGCTCGCAATTGACAAATACGGCAAAGACTTAGCAAACAAGTTCAGGTTGTGCCACAAATTTGTAGCTTTTTTATTTGATAATTGAACAAGATTAATTTCAAATAAAATAATTCATAGATCTTGATTTCTGTTACTTTTGCTCATCTAATAGCCAACAGTGAAGGTTGTTTAAGTGTATCAAACGTCACATGTAAAATTCTTAATGCATTTGCTTGCAGTCTAACGTAAAACTAAAAATAACCTTGCAAACAGGTTCAGGCAAATGTGTCATGTTTCATGGTCATTTAAATTTCAATATGTAATAAACAAAACATATTCAAATAAATCGGACTGTCTACCAATTTAAATCGTTCAAAAACTAAAATTTTCAATTTTAGGCGAGCAAACTTTGACAGGATGCGCTGATATCTAAGTGAAATAAAATGGGAGACACTCCTGGACTGTGAGTCCGTATATGAGATGTGGCAAATATTTAAGGGGGTTTTACTTGAATCACAATGTAGATTAATTCCAAAGGAGTTCAAATGTAAGCTGAAAAAGCAGAATCCTCAGTGGATGAAAAAAGGTATTCGAAGGATTTTGAGGGAAAAGAGGAATCTTTATAAGATTTACATAAATGATAACAATGAGAATACTAAGGCTGAATATTGTAAAATGCGGGCTCTGGTCAAAAAAGAGCTGAGAAATGCTAGAAGACTGTATGAAAGACAAATTGCAGAGGGGGCAAAAACTAACCCCAAGCGCTTCTTTCAGTACTGTAGCAGAAAAAGGAAAGTTAAAGAGCAGGTTAAATGCATAAAGAATAAAAACGGATCGCTGCTATTTGATAACAAGGATATTGCGGATGCCTTAAATAGTTACTTTGTTGAGAATTTTACCACAGAGGGGGTCTTTATTTGGCCAGAGGGCATGTTAAATGCTCAAGATTATTTTGCAGAAATTGAGGTTCGGGATAATGAAGTATTAGACAAGTTGCATAAACTAAAGGCAGATAAGGCGACGGGTCCTGATGGCTTATATCCTAGAATGCTCAGAGAAGTTGGTGGGATCATCTTTAAGCCGCTATCCACTATCTTCAGGCGGTCTTTAGAAACAGGAGAAATACCAAATGATTGGAAACAGGGCAACATTGTAGCAATATATAAGAAAGGGGACCGTACTGAGCCAGGAAATGACAGGCCAGTCAGTTTAACTTGCATTGCGTGCAAAATATTGGAATCTATCATAAAAGATGAGCTGGACTTATCTCTTGAACAGAACAGTATCTTAAGGGATAGCCAACATGGTTTTCGTAAGGGAAGTTCATGCCTGACAAACCTTCTGGAATTTTTTGAAGAGGCCACCAAGACTTATGACCAGAGCAGGGCTTATGACATCATATACTTGGATTTTCAGAAAGCATTCGATACAGTACCGCATAAGAGACTAATTTTTAAATTGAGCTCCATTGGAGTTACAGGAGGTATTCTGGAGTGGATTCAAAACTGGTTACAGGACAGAACACAAAGAGTGGTGGTCAGTGGTATCTCATCTGAGCTGGGTATGGTGGGGAGTGGCGTCCCCCAGGGATCGATGTTGGGGCCCCTGCTGTTCCTCATCTACATTAATGACCTTGATAGTAATATTGAAAGCAGATTAGTTCAATTTGCTGATGATACTAAATTGGGGGGTTTGGCAAATAGTTTAGGGTCCACTAAAGTGATTCAGGATGATTTGGATAGAATCCAGAATTGGGCAGAAATGTGGCAAATTAAATTTAATGTAGCAAAATGTAAAGTTGTACATGTAGGTAATAAAAACATTAGAGGGGATTACTTCATGGGAGGTTTGAAACTGGAATGTGCTGTACACGAGAAAGATCTGGGAGTGATTGTTGACCAAACCCTCACAGGCTCTAGCCATTGTGCCGTAGCAGTTAAAAAAGCCAATCGGATGCTGGGATACATTGCCAAAAGTATTGAGTACAAATCTGAGGAGGTGATGCTTCTTTTGTACAACACATTAATCAGGCCACATCTGGAGTATTGTGTACAGTTCTGGGGACCATACTTTAAGAAAGATATAGAGGTCCTAGAGAAAGTTCAGAGAAGAGCCACTAAGTTTATTTCAGGTATAAAAGATGTAAGCTTTGAGAAGAGGCTGAAGATCCTTAATCTCTTTAGTCTTAGGAAAAGGAAACTGAGGGGTGATTTGATTGAGGTCTTTAAATATGTTAAAGGTATTAACAAAGTGAATTATATAGGATTCCTTCGACCAAGTTTTGTGAGTAGAACTCAGGGTCACAAATGGAAGTTGACCAAAGATAAATTTAGCACTGATATTCGGAAATATTTCTTCACCCAAGGAGTAATTTCAATGTGGAATAGCTTGCCTGACCATATTATTGAGGCAGAGACCTTGGTGGTTTTTAAGTGCAGGTTTGACTTAAAGCTAGAAACCATTGAGTCATTGAGTATCTGAAGGGATATATTCACAAAAGTATAAAGAAACTGGCGAGCGTAGTTGGGCTGAAAGGCCTGTTCTTGCCATTCATGTTATGTTATGTTATGTTATGTTATTTGAGCGAATCAACTCACAAACTCAGAGAACCTGGACAAAAACAAGAGCAAAAACAAACATAATACTAACATAACGGGGCCTGTAATAATACTTCACTTACCTTCACCTGTGGACAACAGTTTTGTTTTTAAAACCTTTATTGACCCTTGAACTTTTATTATGAAATGTTTTTAAAAAGTTTGAAAAAAAATTAAAGTATTTGGAGAAGTTGAGCCAACCCATGTGATGTTTCTACTGTTGCATTATGGGTCAAGTTTGATAATTAACTTGTTTGTTAAATGCCCTCTCTCTTTTTCCTTAAAGTGCCAGTAAATACCTTGCATGTCTTCAATGTGACAACATATAAAAATGGTATCAGTAGGTAGGGAAATCATTCATCTTCACATCGATATGTCATAAAATTTTTACGACATCGAAAAATATGGATTTTGATGTTAAAAACTCACTCAACCCTCAAACTGTCGTGCGAGCGAAAATCTGATGTCATTAGAGTAAGTTCCCTTTCTTGTGTACCACGTGACGTGTGACGTAGCACACACAACAGCAATAGCGGAAAGAATCAAGTTGACAGCCTCGGAGAGAAAACGCCGGAAAATTGCCCTTGACGCCAAAAGAAGACGATCCCTCGTATATATTGGGAGTGCTATTGATCTGTGGAAGAGTCTGAGAGAGCGACTGGGCATTGACAATGATGAGTTGGCCCTAACTTTGATGGATTAGTAAGTTGAAATACCGTGTTGGTTTCTCTTAGCAACATTTTTTGCGCTACTCGAGTTCATAAAAGTAAACAACGTAAATGGTAGTGTGCCTCGAATGGGGAATTATGTTTTGCTTATCGTGTTTTGCTTAACGTTTGACAGGTTATTGCAGTCGTGAAATCGTGATGTATTTAGAGAGCAATCAGAATTTAATCAACATGGGACCCGATGTTCTCGTTATATGTTATATGGTCTGCGATATAGTAACTAAATGTCAAGGATCTACAGAAATGATAGTCTGAAGTAGATAGCCTCTTGAAACAAATATGGAGCTAAGATAAAAGACCTATAAATATCATTGCCCACTGAACATTACAGAACTCTGTTTGTTGCATGTGATGTGCCACAGTAAATTCAAAAATTCTTTTATTGCATTTTACTGCAGATTACATGTCAGAATGCTGCCAGATAAAATATAATTTCCGATATTTCGCCACAACCTTTTGTAAATACATCAGTTAGATTGTGTTATTTTTCTTCGATTTAAAAAAATCCAAGTTAACAATATCTGGGTTTTTAAAAAAAAAAAAAAACAACAATGACATCTGTAAGACAAAAACATTCCTGCTGTAAAAATAGACATGGTAACTCCAAGAGAAGCCAATCTATGACATTCAATGAGTGTAGAAGGTAGGTCAACAGTACCGTTCATTTAGCAAAATCCTTCATGGAAAAAATCAAAGAATCGATATACTTCAATTACATGACGCTTATGCATTCATAATATGTTCAAATGGTCTTCCATATGTCATGAAGTGATGACTCACCTCCACATTCTCCAGAAACGTTCCTGTCTGTCTTCTTTTTCGTCCGCGCGAGGCCATCTTTGTTTACAGTGCGCGAATTCGACCCACAATGCTTTGCGCGGTGAATAATCTAGCCGATCTATTTTTAGACCGGGAAACCCTTTTTTGAAAAATTGCATTTCCTAAGGTTATTTTTGGTCAAATATTTTTTATAATTTTTTTTGGGCCATATTACAGACAGCTTGATTTTTGGAATTTAAAAAAAAAAAAACACATGCAAGGTACTTACTGGCACTTTAAGTTTGTCACATTATGAGAAGATTCAGTTGTTGCAGCTTTTCCCAACAGGTTTAACAGTTATCTCATGAATGAAGATAGAAAACCATGCATGAAAAAAATAAAAACATACTACAACTATCCAGACATTGGAAGAATTAAGGATTTGCAGATACAACGCTTAAGCTAATAATATTCAGTCTACCGTTGCATTCATAATGTGAAATTCTGACTGAAAACAGAAATGAAAAATACTGCCGTTACTATGGCAACAAAAGTGAAGATGATGATGGTGGTGGTCATGATGATGATGATGCAAAGGTTGAAATAGAAGAAGGCAAGCCCAGTGAGTAATGGAAAGCTGGAAGAAAACTACAACATTGTAGTTACCGCACTTTGCCTCAGCATTACCTGTGTTCCTTCTTAAGGAAATCTGGCAGCAGAGTGCAGTATCTGCTTTTAGTCAATTGTAATATTTGTGGTCGTATATTAAAATGCATAAATATTACTTGATGAGAACCTGTCAAATCTGTATATTTTAACTAATCTACCGACAACACATTTGGAAAGCAAATCAAAAAACTTTAAAGCCATTTTTAGCTCGCCGGGACGAATGTCCGGAGAGCTATTGTCGTACCCCCCGCGTCCGCGTCCGCGTCCGTCCGCGTGCAGAAAAACTTTAACCTTGCCTATAACTTTTGAACCGTGAGAGATAGGGCTTTCATACTTTGCATGTGTACTCCTTGATGCCAGACCTACCTACCGATGCCAAAATTTCGTACCTTGTGACCTTGACCTTTGACCGACCTTTAGAAAACTTTAACCTTGCCCATAACTTTTGAACTGTGAGAGACAGGGCTTTCATACTTTGCATGTGTACTCCTTGGTGCAAGACCTACCTACTGATGCCGAAGTTTCGACTGACATATTTAAAGACATATATCAAAGACATATTTAAAATACCAAAAAAATTTCCTTCAAGAATACAATTGCTTATATTACACTGTTGAATTTATCATAATACTTTTTTTTCTTGTTCATGCTAGGCTTTTAAAACCGAGAAAATGATCAGCCACATGCTTTCCAGAGGTCGCATAAGCTCTCACTTCCACTTTCACTGCAAGAGAAAATAAAAAGATGTTAAAATACATAACAGCAAACACAAACGTAATTCTAACAGTCAAAATGCCCTTTATTCTATAACTTACACGCGGTACTACATTCAGTTCCGCAGCCATATGTGGTTATTCCTGGTATGCAGTGAGGTGATTCTTTGGCCAGCAGTGTGAAGTACTGCATTATCGCAAGTTAGATCGTGGTTAGAAGGGCTAAATGTCCAAGGTAACCGGGCTTTAACTAACACCGTCTCTTCGGTTTTAACGGCGACTGTACGTAGTGCTGGAAATTGCAACTCCACTGAAACATGTTTGAGTAAACATGCTGCCTTTAGTTTTGCGATTAGAGTCACATGGTTCAATTATCAGATTTGCAGGGTATGTAGATATAATACTGGATCAATCCTTCTTTGGCCCTGAGAAAAAACCTTGAATTCTTCAAGGTATATACTGCAAACGTTTCTTTAGGTCCACACTGACAAAGTAGCCTTACAGTTTCTGCGTATTTCAGGCAGGACACTTATGCGAGATTTAGTCATTTTCTACAGAACATACATTTGTGTTTTTCTGAAACTGTGCTTGAGTAATGCTCTGGAACAATCGGAGAAAACATGACAAGAATGTCATGCTTGGAGACTGACTTAATGGAGAGATCCTTGGTGAAGAGCCAGAACTTCTAGGGTTCAGCTGCGTTTTGCATCCTGAAGCTGGCCTTCAGAAGAGCTGCATGTGCTGCCTTTCAAATGGTTTGGCACCAATAGATGAAGGTAGCCGAGGGGACTCCCACCTTGTCTTTGTCTTTCTGGGCTGGGAACAGGCAGCATTGGAAATGTGAGAGCCCTGTGGAAGCAGAGGTCACAGTGTTGATGGAATATTCAACTCAGGGAAGTTGCTTTCTCCAGGAGGTTGGGTCAGTAGCGGTGATGCACTGGAGCATGGTCTACATCTGCTGATTAGCCCATCCCTTCCGGCTGTTAGACTGTGGGTGATTGCCAGAGGAAAGGCTTATGGAGGCCCTCATCAACTTGCAGAAGGCTTGCCAGAAATGTGAAGTGAAGTGAGGGCCTAGGTCACAGATAATGCCCCATGGGGTGACTTTGCAGCTGCAACACGTGGAAATCATAAGTTCAGAGTTGAGCCCTCAGTATTCTATGCAGGGACACAATGGTCAGTCTTTCTTTGCCACAAAGAAGAAGCCAGCTTCTGCTGGCAACCAAGAAGCTTAAATAATTCTGGAAGCCAGTGACAGGTTAATATACTCATCCATTACTTTGGATTCCTGTGTTTTAAGGGATTAAAACCGGCCCAAAGTGAATCAATGTTCCAGGTAGTCAATCAATGGCACAGTCATAGGGTCTGTGGGGTGGATGCAATGTGGCACATGCTTTTCTGAATGCCTAAAGAAGGTTGTGATAGATGGTTGGGACTCCTTTCAAGTCAAAGAGCTCCCCCTGGTAGTCAAGGCACTAAGCTTGCACGCTATTCGAGAAAAGGGCTATGAACATGATAAACTCCACTCCAAGAAAGAGGCAGAGAGCCAGTCCACATGAGGATTGTGGCTTTTCAGCCACGGCCTTCCAAAAACCACCGGTGCACGTGTTGACACCATGATGAGAAACGCCAACTCTTCAGAGTGGTTACCAGAGGTCAGCATGGGCAAAGGATAGTTTGGTAACATCAGGGAGTTAAATACCCATGAATGCCCTCGTATTGACTTAGTTGGAATCCTCAGGCGATGAAGAAGACCAAGATGAATAATGATTCTGTCCATCCCCAAGTCAGCCGCCTCTCCTGTAGCCAGGCTGTCAGGTATGGCGGAAGGACGCGGGTAGTGCGTTTGTCTTTGAAAGGCTGAAAAAGAAGGTGTCGTATAGCGCCCAGGGGTCCCAGAGCATAGAAACAGCCAAAGTCCAGAAATCGATAGAATGCGCCAAAACAGACAGGGTGCATCGGTGCAGCTGGAGAAGCATCCATGAAGCACCATGGCATGAGCAGGACCGGTCCAATACCTTCTGCATGTCCACTGCCAAAGCAACGAAGGTTTGAACTGCAGGATGTCCTGCCTTCCAGCAGGTAGCCACCCAGTCCTGGGCTCATCGAAAGAGGCGAGTAATGATGAATGATATCCTGGACCATTCTTCAGTTATTCTATTATTGAGACAAAACTGAAACTGACTCAGACAGCCAACACGATGGGAAACCAATAAGCAAGGACAAATTACTGACATATTGACCAGATTGATTATCTACAGTAATTATAGGACGCGTGTCTGCATTTCATGAGGCCCGGTTGGTCTGGCTCCAAACAGAGGTGGCTGTTTCAATCCAAGTGACCAAATGTATTTATGGGCGATTCTTTGTGTCTCAGGTCTTCAATGGTCCATAAACATTGGATTTCTCATTCTGGTCAATTTATGGTGAGTAGAAAATAAAGTACTTTGCCTTGGCATTTTTGTTGGACTAGCACAACACATACAGTTTCCATAGTTAATTTTGTAAGACTCTCAGGGATGCCCTTCCTTTTCAGTCAGTGTCTACAGAGGCTCTGAAGGCTTGATCTGCCTCAACTGCCTGTGCCCTCCAGTCGGGCGAAGGGAAATGTCTGAGTAGCTGGCTAGTAGTGATGTGCGGGTCGGCCGGGAACCCGTGGGTCCCGCGGGTTTACCCGCAGGTCGGGCAGGGCGGGTCAATATTTTAATAGTATTTAGTGGGTGCGGGTGGGTTGGGCCAAACAGTGGCGACATCTAATTCCCACGAAATTGCGAATAAAAAGTATAATAGGCTATCGGCCACTTGAGGGCTCTAGACATACAGCCTAGATAATATGCTCTTGTCAAACGATGTACGCTACCTTAAGCAGGATAGAATGCCAGTTGTACCTCTCACTCTTTCACTCTCGATGTACACGCACTCGCTGGTGCGCGGCTTAATCCTGCACGGCTAGACTAAGGATCTGAAAGGTTGAATGATAGTTCATCTTATAAATTGTTCTGCAGTCAGCACCGAAATTTTATATAGTAGTAGTAATTTTATTGACCTGTGGGTCCAAACAGCACAAAGACAAAACATTTTTTCACCACTTTACAGTGAAAGGAATATCACGATTCTTATTCAAAAATAAAATCAACTTGTTGATGTGCTTCCGTTTATCAGCTACGTGTTCTCTAACAGCAGAGCGTGTGCTGCCATCGGCAGTAAAGACACTTCTTAGATATACATTTCTATAACACCATTCTATACACATATCACCCAAACGAATAGGTAACTTATCATTACTGGAGCATGTATGGTCATAAACTTAGTCTTGCTCTCATTAATTACCACACCATGAGACAAAGAATAATCGTGTAAAACTCCATGGTGGCCAAAGCAGTCCTCTGTGTCCCAGCAACTAGCGCAACAAGCGAGCGAACCTTCAGTTCGGCTGGCCGTGTCCAGGAAACGCGCCGTAATCGCGTAAACCCTGGCACTGTTGACGCGATTTTGTTTTTGCATAGTTTGGGAAAAAATACACCTAGGCCAACATTGTAAGCTGTGTTGAAAAAATAGCCTAAAAGCCCCCCTAAACAATCTTGAAATAGATGTATGAGAAAAAAAAAATTTCCTCGTCGACAGGATATCGCAACACTGTATGGGAGATTAGGCGATAGCGCCAGTGCGCCACTGTCATGTTAATTTCGTTCCAATTAAACACGCTGTTTGCAATATTTTGCCTGATGGCATTTCGTTTGATTGCAAAGATCAGAAATCACGGTAAGGTTCAAGTAATATACAGAGCCCAAACTTCCAGCCAAAAGCCAAATGTATGTTGTGCTCCACTCAAATCCATAGCGTAACAGAGGAATCATTTTTTTCCATTGCAAATCATGCCACACAGACCCACTGTATTCTTCTTCTCTTGCCTCCTTTTTGTGTCGGGTCGGGTTGGGTTCGGGTTGAAAATCATCCGAGTTTTAGCGGGGCGGGCGGGGCGGGTTAGCTGTCACGTCGAGTCGGGTTGGTGCGGGTGTTAAAAAAACCTCGACCCGCACATCACTACTGGCTAGCGTATTGCATTGTGGGAACTGTTGTCTTTACAGCAAATTCCTGTGGAAGCTGTATGATCCTGTTGGCAGTGGGCAAATGTGATGTACAATTAATTTTCAGTGAGCCTACAGATCCAAACTATGTATGATATAGTTACGGCAAATTGTCCTTTTATTTAAAAACATTGAAAGATGAAAATAAATGTACTTATGAAAATGTAGAAGTTCTGAAAGGATTTAACTAGATGTAGAGTGGGATTTATACTGTACATCCCCCTTTCTGGTATAATGTACTGAAACCTCTAAACTATGGTTAGGTTTGATTGAAATGCACAATTTTAGAGAAATTCGGGATTGCCATTGAAACAAAGCAAATAAAAGAATTCTAATTATAGCAAATTTGATCATAGAGCAAAATAATTTTATTTTGCTATTTATATGGCTTTTATTTGTGTATTAATTGGTTGATTTGCTTATTCACATTGCCAAATCCAATTTGAAATGCTGACGAGGGGTGTATTTTAATAATGTTATGATAGTTAAGCATGTCTGGAGCAGTATTGGAGGAAGCATTTGCTTTTCAAAATACTTCTGACCTTATTCAGAAGCTTTTTTATCTTTTGTCAGCTATATCATTCGTATGTACTATGCACCATACCTATTATGAGTATCTGTGTATGTAAGCATGTGTGTGTGTGTGTGTGTGTGTGTGTGTGTTTTCACTCCATGCATCAGTAGATTCACTGAAAAAATGTTTTGTTGAATGAACATATTTTTTTAAAGGTAAGTGGTTGCACGAAATATTTTATCTGAAGCTAGATATTTTTATTATGTTGACTATGTTGAAATTACTTATATTTTTTAAGTGGAGTTGAATAACACACCTATTTTTATTAAATGATGCTTAATTAATATATGGAACATTTACTAGGGGTCAAAATCACTTCTTTCAGTGTTCCAAGTTTGCAGAGGAAATTCTCCAGAAGATCAGACTAACAAAAAAAAAAAAATGATCTGAGAAAAAAATAATATATAAAAATTAGCACTGACCCCTGTATTAAATGGATTGATCAGACTGGTCGTTATATTGTGACAATGTAATTTTTTCTTATTGAAATAATTGTCAGGCACATCATTAATAGTCACTGTCATATTAAGCAAGGCTAATGCAGTATCTGTCACTAAAATGATATCACAGAGCTAACAGCATAAAAAAGAATAATCACAGTGCGTAGGAAATATGCTGAAAACAAGGTGAAACTAGACGTGTGGTAAGAATGCAAACAATGACTACAGTAATCTTGCACACTCACTACAAGAGAGTCTGTTGATCCAAACATTGATACAATTTATTACGAGCTACTATCTAAAAAATTAACTTTACATTATGTCTGAATGTGTAGAGTCAGCCGAGATTTTCAAAGGGCTCACAGGAATGTTCAAACAACTTCGCTCATTCAAACAAAAATAAATGCCTGAAACTGATTAAATGTACAGCATTCATCATTTTTAAAAACAAGAATGAAATCTTTCGACCGGATGCGTAATACTTCTACAATACAAGACTGACTACTTGCAGTGCATATATATATAATGTTGACTTCTGATGTTTCCTGTATAAATCAGAACACAAGACACTGCAACTACAAGTCTCAATGATAATATACATTGTTAGCATGTATTCAATAAAATTATTTAGTACACAGAATTTGAATTTAACAAAACAGATGATTCTTTCATATGTCTGTACTATTGATATATTATAGCCTATTACATAATAACTTCATTTTGCCTGAATGGGGCATTTGATGCTGAGTATAAATATATGGCATTCAGGTATAGTTTTGCTCATAACAGGAAATGTGAGACAGATCTATGCAGGAATGATGTAGGGAAAGCAAAGGCATGACCTGGCTCCTCTCCTGTTTCAACTGAATGCTTGTGCGCGAGCGAAAGCACACAGAGCTCTGTTTGGCCTAATGCTGAATGTTTCAGCCAGATATGTTTGCTTGTCCTCCAAACAGAGAATAACACGTCTATGTACAGAACAGATTTGGACAGTCACGTCAAGTCAAATGTATTTAGCCCTTTTCAAGGGTGATGACCAACCAGACTTTTCACCTCTATGTACATGTAACGGGGCTTATGAAAATTATTCCTTGTTGTCACTCCTCACAAGCAGTTTTAACAAAACACTAAATACAATCACTACTGCTCTGCTTATTAACACGAGAACTGGTGTTATAATATGACATGCTAAAATCAAGTGGAAATATTTCCCAGGGCAGTCAGCTAAGTGAAAAATTAATTTCAGTAGTCAGGGTCATTCTGACAAGAGAAATAAAATGACATCGAAACTTGACTAATTCTGACAGAAAAGAAAGATAAGTAACCTGAAATTTGGTGATTAAATACTTTTACTATTTAAATGTCAAAGGTAAATTTTACCTCACATTAGTTGTGTTTATGGGCTGATAATTTAGTCAAATTTGATCACAGTCCAGCAAATGCGAGGAAAACTGTTGATAATTGTGATCAGAATCAAGTGAGACGAAGAAGGATTGAAACTTGAAAGTGAGTTTATTGGTGGATTGAAACCCTTGTCCAGGATCATAGAGTTCCTGCTCCCTTCTATGACTAAGACTTGTCTGCATCCAGCACACTTGTGGCAGTCTGATCCAAAAAGTGTTCCTAATTACAAGCAAAGAACCTGTCTCTGCCATTACTTTCCAAGTGCCACAGCAATTTACTTCAGGGAGTTTGAATGGGAGCTGCTGGCATCGCCTCCGTCTCCATATCAACTAATTATATTTCAAAATGCACAGACGTGTTATTTTGACTAAACAAGTTCACAATAAAATGACAGTGTGGCAGCCTGCCACTTCCGTGCAGTCGTGTAGACATCCATGAAGTGGAGAGACATCTCTGAAATGGATAATTAACTGCTGTGCCAGGTTTGAATGTACTATCTGAGCAGAGGGATTTTTTTTTTTCAGATGATGGAGCCAGAACTCTTAGACTAAGAACTGTCAAGAAAGAAAGCCCTTGAGAGGCTCAAGGCCAGGGCTAGAGGGATGCGTAGGGTGAATATAGGTATTTTTCATTACAAGTGTACATGTGTATGAACAATGACTTGGCACTGCACTACTGCAGGGACATGATAACCAAATGAAAGACATCAGCAAGCCTGCTTTGGTCGTACACCCCTCCCTGTTAGTGGTGCCAGCCTTTCAGACACAGCCTTTATGGAGATACATCTGGTCTATTCAAAATAAAAACATACATTTTTAAAGGCCTGAATAGTTCTCAGAAGCATTCTTTACCTCTGCTAAGGAGATTATGTTTTCACCCGTGTTTTTCTGCCTGTTAACAGGATCACTCAAAAAGTCATGAGTGGATTGGCACAAAATTTGGAAGGATGGTAGGTGGTAGAATAGAATAGAAAAGAATAGAGTATACTTTAATGTCCCCTTAGGGAAATTAGTCTTGGACTCCACGCAGCAAACCCAGAGATGGACATACAGTGACAACAACATTTCACAATAAATAGTGACACATGCAACATACAAAATGCACAGGGGCCTATGAACACCACATGTTACCTAGATGCAAATAAATAAATAAATATTAAACAGTCAGTTAAAAAGTAATAAACCCAGGTTAAAAATACACTCGACCCTAAGATGTTACCCCTGGTTCATTTAAGGTGGTTGTTCAGGGCGATTATTGATCTTGGGACAAAGGAATTCTTTAATGTATTTAGTTTGCAAAATTTTGCTCTGTAGCATGTACCCGACGGCAACATCTCATACTCTGAATACAGAACATGGGAGGGGTCACAAAGTATTCGATCTGCTTGTTTTAGCACACATTGGTCAAAGATGGACTGGAGACTACTATAGTTCTTCTGGCCCATTACTTTCATGCTGTCTGAACTAGATATGTTAGTTTTGTTTTTAAAGCCACAGGAAGATTCCCACACCAGGCCGTCATGCCATATCCAATTATGCTCTCCATGGTAGCCTGGTAAAACATGAACATAATTCGCTGTTCCACACCATACAGATGCAGCCTTCGCAAAAAATACAGTCTCTGTTGCAGTCTGGAGCATAACCAATCTATGTGAGTATTCCATGTCAAGTTACCGTCAATATGGACCCCAAGGTACTTGTAAGATTGTACCTGTGCGATTGACTGGTTGTGTATAGTAACTAATGTGTAACTAATAACTAACTAAGATTATTTCCTCTGTCTTTTTTGTGTTTAAAACGAGGTGATTGGAGTCACACCACTCAACAAACTTATTCATGTCAGTCTTATAGATTTTAAAATCATCTGATTGATGAAGAAGACTCAATATAGCTGAGTCATCTGAATATTTAAAAATATAGTTTAGTGGGTGTTTGGCTGAACATCCATTTGTATACAAGGTGAAAAGCACAGGCGAGCTGACACAGCCTTGCGGTACTCCAAGGCTTGGTAGTCCAAGGATGAGATTAATCAGTTTTGGAAGTGATCCGGAACATATTCTGGATTCTAGATCCGGAAGAAGTTAAAATATACCTGAATAGAATGATTTTACCTCGGGTAATGAACAGATTTTCATAACATTTCAGTGTTAAGTAGAGTCTACCCGGAGGTAGAATTGATTATTGTTGTCGGCGATTTGGATAATATTCTTGTGGATCCAAAACCAGTAATCTTGACAAATGGCATGGCGGAGGTATGCGCTCTTCTGAGTACTCTTCTAGTTTAATGTTGTTGTTGGCTGCATAAATTAAAAAAGTATCAATTATTTTTCCAAATAATCTGAAGGATTTCAGCTGACTTGAAAATAGCGTGGATACAAATAAAACCAGGTAAAAAAAACACAGCATTGGACTTCTGACAGTGTTTTTCAAAATATTTATTTCAAAAGTGGTCCTCGATTAAAGATAGAAACACTTTATACACTAAATGCGTGACAATTATTGCAGGAAAATCCACAGCACTGAAAATTAGTAGGTGCGGAGGCACTATGGCTTGCAGATCATAATATTAAGCGGACACACAAATATTGTGATCACAACCAATGCAGAATAGGCTCCAAGCAGCTTGGTTAGCAGTAGCAAAGAAACATGGATGTAGGCACAAGCGAGGACTCGAAGAGTCTCATCTCTCTCGGAGATAGAAATGAAAAATTATGCTGAAAACAACAGAAAACTTTCTGTGCAGTTGCAAGTGCTTCGCTAATTTATGGTACAGGGGAGGTTCCGGGATTTTAATTTTATAACTGTGTAAACTCCTGCTCTTTTAATCAGCGGAATTTCAACTCGCAAAGTAATGTATTTCCATATTTGTTTTATATATAAAACTATATATTTTGGATTCCAACTTGAATTTGGCTCTCATTATTACCTTCCAGTATATACAGAATAAATCAAATAAACACAGGCCCTTAACTGATGATGTGATTAAATTTTTTTATTATTTATGAATCACATCTGTTGAGTGCGTTCATGGATGACCTGTATACAGTTACATTATGCATCACATATGATCTGACTATCTATAGATTGTTGACATTTGCCAAGTTAGCAAATAAGGACGATAATAATGCAACTGTGGACACATTTAGCTTAGTGCTTACCTGTGAATGGAAAGCAAATGAGTTTGGCATGAGTCACTCAGTGTTTTGACTTAGATGAGACAATCTAGTTTGTTTACTGATTGCAACTTTTAATTCGACTATACTATTTCCTCACACAAACACGATTGTTTTTTGCCTGCATGTAAAGGACATGTGATATAGTGCTGTGAAAAAGTATTCACCTCCTTCCTGATTTCTTGGATTTTTGTATATTCCTCACACTTGCACGTCATCAACACGCTTTTAAGGTTAGACCTGATTAACCCTGATTAAACATAAAATGCGGTTTTGAGTGTTGACTTCATTTCCTGCAGGAAAACACTTATCCTGCCCTCGCTGGCCTGACATGAAAAATTCACTTCCTCTCAGTCACCAAATCAACCAACCAAACTAATTTTTCCACTTTCACAAGATACACTGAACAAAAGCTGAACAAAAACTGATCGGGCATTGTATAGACGGTAAAAAGCAGCACCTGATGCAGCAACCTAAAGAAATTCAAGAAATGATCAGTAATTGGAAGGTCTGGAAAAGCATACAAAGGCATTTGTAAAGCTTTGGGACTCCAGAAAAACACATTTGGCCGGCTTGCCAAAATTCCTCTTAGTGTGCATCAAAGACTCATTCAGGAGGTCACAGAAGAACCAAGAAAAAGATCTGAAGAACTGCAGGACTCACTTGTCTCAGTTGAGGTCTGTGTTCATGATTCCTCACTCAGAAAGAGACTGGGCAAAATGGCATCCGTGGGAGAGCTGCAGGTGGAAAACGTTGCTTACCTAAAAGAACGAGAAGTCTTGCCAAACTTTTGCAAAAAAAAATAAATAAATGTTTTGATGACGTTGAGGATGTTTGGTACAGTGGAACTTTTTGGAAGACATGGGTTCCATTACATCTGGCTGAAAGTGAACACAGTATTTTATAGTAAGAATATCATACCAACAGTCAAACACAGTCGTGGTAGTGTGATGGCCTGGGGCTGCTTTGCTGCTTCAAGACCAGGGCAACTTTCCAAAAGTGATGGAAACATGAATTCTGCTCTCTTCCAAAGAATCCTGAAGGAGAGTGTCCAGCCATCAGTTTGTGATCTGAAGTTCAAGTGCAGTTGGGTTATGCAGCAGAAAAATGATCTGAGGTAAACGAGCAAGTCCACCTCTGAATGCTCAAACGAAACAAAATTCTGATTTTGGGAGTGGTCGAGTCAATGTCCTGACATAAATCCAATTGAGATGCTGTGCCATGAACTTAAACAAGCAGTTAATGCTTGAAAATCCTCCACTGTGGCTGAATCATGACGACTGCGCAAAGATTGGGCCAAAATTCCCTCACAATCATGTAAAAGACTCGTTGCCAGTTATCACCAATGTTTCATTGCAGTTGTTTCCACCAAGGGTGACACAACCAGTTATTAGGTTTCGGGGAGGAAATTATTTTTTTCACATGGGTGATGTAGATTTTGAATAACTCCTCACTTTGAATACATAGAATGATCACTTAAAAATTGCCTTTTGTGTTTATTCACCTTGTCATAATTAGTTTGATGATCTGAAATATTTAAATATGACAAATAAATAAAAATAGAAAGAAATCAGGAAGAGCTCAATGCTTTTTCACAGAACTGACTGAGTTGACTGAGTTATGGTTCAACATCACCTTATCAGATCAATGAACACTAAGAAAAATAGTTAAATATGCAGCATATTAGAAACAAATAATTTACTTAACAATGGCACTGTGCTGAATATTGCAATGAGTGACACTGCAGATTATACCAGGCATTTTCTTTCAGCTAGCTTGACTGTTGCAACAAAGAACACAGCCGCAACATCAGCTCTTAAGCAAATCAACAGTGACCTCTTTCTTCAAGAAATGGAACAACATGCAGGGCCGAACTAATTCACCCTCTTCCAGGATTTGCTTGTTCTCTTCTCGCCGTAAACAGCACATAACTGCGAAATAATGCAGCCATCAGTGCCGGCCTGCCGAGGTCCCCGAGAACTGTACGTGTGCTGAAAGGGAGACGAGAACGAGTCGGTTCCAACATTTTACGTTGGTGCTCTGTAAACAACCCGATAATCTTGTTTGTATGACAGCTTTTGCCAACATCAGGGCATATGATTAAAGGGCTTTGCGAAGGGAACATTAAGGTGATGCCACGGAGTGTTAATGAGTAACGGTGCCTCTTAAAAGATGTTGTGTTAACACCCAGGATTTGAGAGGACTGTGACCACATACATTAAATAGTCTCAGGGACCCTTAAAAAATGTAGGCATGTCTTATGAAGAGTGGCTGTACATGCAATATTTCTGTTCTGTTTGCTTTCATCAATAGACACACTCAGTTGAGCGGATTGGGTAAGTGCTGGGTGGCCCTGTTAATAAGTCTGTATCAAGCAGGACCTGTCAATTATTAAAATATGCGTTTTGACTGAAAAAGCTTCAGTGCTATTTTAAACCATGTCTACAGTTGTGTGATGGGATGTGTGTCCAGCAAGTTTTTGGAAGTTTCACGGTTGTATTTTAGCTTTGATAATGAAATCTGAACGGTAAAGCAGTACCAGCTCTGTGTCTGGAGAATCCCAATCATTCACTACAATCAAGTATTATGCAAATTGATTGGTCTCCTCAAAGCTCCAGCTGACACCCTTGAGTCTATGGATACAAGTGAAAACTACAGATCAGGCCAATGCAAGTACTTTGCATCAGTTTCCAATGGATGTACCGTATCCAGGAGAGGGCACGAAATCAGAAAGCAAAGCAATGAGTTTCGCTGTTAGCTGACCTGCTTGCAGCGTGAAAGCATACATGACATTAGTTACACATAACAAGTCTGGACACACAAACCAAAATGTTTGCAGTTTTTAAATCGGATTGGGGAGACGGCAAGGAGCCTGGTCTTTTAGTATCCTCTCAGCCTTCTGTTGGTACAATGTGATTATACAAACACAGCGTCTTACAGCAACCACGCTACTCATGGGAAATGTGATTGAGAGATGTTCCGTCTTCACCTCTGGGGTTAGCAATGCGTACTTCCTGTTTCATGCTATCGGCCGATACAATATTTAATCATGGACAATGAGGTACTACGATTTATGAAAAATAAACCCAAAATAATATCAGACATCATAATATCATATTGATAGTTTTCTTTTAATCTTTCATGGGTTTTACTCAGGCTTTTTAGCATTCCTTTACAAAATATTTTTAATGTTTTCATTCCAGTATAATGACTCTTAAAAAGCACAAAGTATGTTTTTGTTTGCAGGGTTATAGTTATTTTTCTGTGCCGCAGGGTTAACAGACTGGTTTGACAGGCACTCATTGTTCCTCTGTGCACCCCCTTAGATTTCTTTGTTGTCTTTATCTTCAGTAAGTGCCATTGTTTTTCCGCTCTCCCAGATTAGCTGTGTGATGACGGTCGCAAATAAGGTGGCACCATCTGAGACTCTGCGATTATCTCGGCGAGGATTTTGATCCGAGTTGGTCACCTTGTCAAATTTCCAGCCCGGTCAGACCGACCCTTTGGGAGTTTACAATTGTTGGATTTGCGGAGCAGACCGTCCCGTATTCTTGTGCAATAATTGCAGTCGTGGGATCACAGAGCGTCCTAAAGCTCTTACATGCCGGTCGAACCCCGCGTTCAGATCCTCAGAAGCGCACGATGGGATTTCCATTCTCCTGCTTCAAAAAGATTAGACAAGATCAAATTAATTTCTCCTTCCTGGGCCAACTTTTTTTGATCTAATTCCTGCTTTCACACAGCAGCGTTTTGTATGCATAACACACAGGCCCACACTGGCCATTTACACTCGCTGTAGTTAAGCTGTTCGTGTTCCCATTCAACAGTTACACAGGCGAGCCAGTGTAAACATCGCAGTATCTTTTTAATTGTGCTGTTGCAAGCCTTGCTCCTCTGTCGAATTAGTACTCCATCTCTGCCAGATTAAGGGCTATCTAAATGTGGTTGTCACCGGATCAGCTTAAACTTTACTCAGCAGGCATGTGGGAGCGTGATAACGGCCAGCTGCTGTTTGCAGAGCCTGGTTTAGGAGTCTTCGCTGCCCTGGTCTTCCAGTAGATATTTTCTCTCGTTAGGCGGGGAGTTTTTGTTTGTTCTGCGCGACACGAACACGTTTGTAAATAGGCTCACCACTAGCGGCCACAGGCAGAGATGGTCTTAGGGACAGATTTAAACATGGACTTTTTGCATGAAATTTAGCATTCGCTGTGAAAGAGGGTGAGTACACCATCGTAAATGAATTTGTTTAAGTCTCCAAAGCGTGTTTAAAGGATTTTAAAACATCCCATGTTTCAAACAGTGAGGTCTCCCTCAAAAGGAACACACTACTGTCGAAGTGTGAAAACTGCCATCTTTAAAGCAGATGTTTAATTTAAATCCAAAAAAAAAATCAAAAAACTACTGTTATTTATCAATCAGTGTGAATATCATGAGGCTTTTAATTTCATTGGATTAGTATTATTGGTTATTTTAAAAGGGAAGAATACATACATCCAGCTTCCTACTGAACTGTAAAACGTTTGAATGCATATTCAGTCACAACTAACTCAGTAAGGGTTGGTACGGCACGGAAGATGCACATTAAAACAGAGAGCAGTGATTCTAAATTTACTTTGACTTGCTTTTCATTGCAAACAGTCTGAAAACAAGATATTTAATATTTCGCCAGGTGAACTCCATTTTATTTGTAAATATTCACATCCATTCCTGCATTTAAAGCCTGCGGTAAAAGGTTGAAACGGCTGCATCAGCAGGTGATTCAAGTCATTGTTTGTTACAAAATGCATAAGAAAATCATTGAAAAATTTAAGAACAATGTTCCTCAAAGAGCAATAGGAAGGTATTTGGATATTTCACTTTCTGTAGTGCAAAACATGACTAGAGCGCTCGGGCGGGAGTCTGGACAAGCACAACTGTATCCCCCGATGCACGCACTTGTCCCCTTCAGTGACCCCCTGCTCACCCCCCCGACCCAACATCACAAAAGGGGCCCGACTAGGGACCTGATTGACAAGCTGAAATGAGCTGCTGTTCATGGCATCTTTTTAGTGCAAGTGTGAGGAGGGATCACTAAAAATGAGCTGGATACAATGAGAAATTCACATTTTTGGGCTGATTTAGGCCTCCATAGGCTCACCAAAAGGCTGGATTATCACGGTTCATCAAACTTGTTCTGGTTTAGGCTCCCATTTAGTGACGTGCCAAAAATGAAAAAAAATATCTTTAAAATATTTCTTTAGCTCCTGTGATGACAGAAATATGTTACTGGCGGACACAACGGTGGCTTTATTCCAAATTATAGCATCCCCCGCTGGGATACAAGTAAATATTCTCGGAATCTGGAGGAATTTTGGTGCGTAAAGGGCGAGGATGCACGCTTTAGCTGAATACCCGTGATCGCCAATCGCTCAGGCTGGACTGCATCAGGAACCATCGCTCTATCTATTAGCTATAAAACTGCATGGGCTCAGGATTACCTCGGTGAAGGTTTGTCAAGCGTTACAATACCTAAATGCATCCACAAATGCGCATTAAAACTTTCTTGTGCAAAAAGGAAGCCTTCAGATCAGGGTCCAGAGGTGGCGTCAACTTCTCTGGGCTTAGAGGCATCAGTGATGGACCATCACACAGTGGACTTTGGAGCATTTTTGCTGCCTTCAAGACATCTTTTCCAGAGAAGCCCATGCTATTTAACGAGACAATCCCAAACTACATAGCACACACATTACTGAAGCATGGCTGCATAAAAAGATGGTACGGGTGCTAGACTGGCCTGCCTGCAGTTCCAACTTGTTCCCAGTTTAGACTATGTGGCGCATTTTAAAACCGAAATATGACAATGAAAACCCGATACTGCTGCACATCGTAAGATTTTTTGAGCAGGAAGAATGGAAAAATAATTATGCCTGAAACAGTTATCCACTTGGTGCCTCAGGTCCCTAAACATTCAATATTACGTGTTATGAAAACGAATGGCAATATTACAATGGCAATAAGTGGTAATTACCTCATTGTCCTGACTTATTTTAAGATATGTAGCAAAAATCAAAAATCTTTGTTTAATTTTGCAAGAATATACAGGCAAAATCATTGGAGGACTTTATGCGGTACTTATCCTGCAGTACTGTCGCCAAAGTGGTCACTAACCAGACAATCTGCAAAGCCTCACATTCAAATAAAGATAAGAGGCATTTTTTCCACCATAAAAAAATTTCTTAGGAATCATTATGAATATTTTATGCGCCATGTGCTTTTGTAGAATGATCAACTGGATTTTAATTGGTTTAGACATTGCCTTTTTAAATTTTAATCACTTGCTAAAGAAAACGATTGGAATCTTAACCGCATTGGAATTAATCCTGTTAAACTTGGGATATTAACCTTTCTGGAATCAAGAGCTCTTGAGACAGACAAGAGTGCGCCTGTCACCTTTAGCATTCATACGCCATAGAGTGAGTGTCTGGGAAAAGAGAGGAGAGGATTCAGGATCGGAGAAGAGGGAAGGAACTGTCACGTTCATGAATATTATAATGATGATGTATGTTTCATTGGTCCTGCATCACATGGCCTGGCTTATATAGGTTCACTGACATGACATGACCATGAAGGCACACCATTTCACCACATCACAAATGCTGGTGAGGGCCGGAAAAATCCGGAAAATGAACAAGTCATTAACCCTTTGTCTCCACGCCATTAAATTATCCCATTTCCAGCGTATCCGATTCCTGGATGGATTTAATCAGGGTTTAATTGGCTCGGTGATATTCAAGCTGAAAGAATCTGCTTCTCAGGGACAGCTGTTGTTCGCTGACATAATGAGGTTAGGTTCGGTGGAGGGAGAAGGCTGGCCAGCGAACGGTTAAACGAGACTTGTTGACTTTCCCTCGAGGAGACAGGTATAGAATAATGAATCGCGTATCAGCCTCTGTAGATTTCTTTTTCATGGCAGATCAAAAAGAACCATCACAGTATTGTTTCAGGCTCCGCAGCGTCTGTTGTTTGATTTTTATCTAAAGTTAGAGCGTCTTTTTATCCAGGGTATTTTGATCAAAGCGGCACCGAATCTTCTGTTTCGTAGCACTGCTTAACCTTGGTTCTGCGAACGTCTCTTGTTATATATTTCAACATTTTTCACTTTCAAATTTGTTCTTGACCACTTCAGTGTCCTTAGCAATCAGTTATGCATATCAAGTGATTCTTCAGCATCCTGTGCCAGGTTTTTACTGCGCAGATGACATTGTTCCTGAAAATCCAGTCCGGTTACATTTTATAAATTTTCTGATGCAGTTTAAGCTTGTGATAAGTTAAACACTTTAATCGTCCATCGTTTTAATATGTGTATGAATAGTGAGCTCCATAACCCAGTGACATGTGAATCCAAATGAACATGTATTTTACATACTGAAGAGGAGACTGAAGGCTGAAGGTCCCCAAAATGAGCACAAACTGAAGGTACAGTACAGTACAGGCCTGGCAGAGCATCACCAGGGAAGATACCCAGAGTCTGGTGAGGTCTGTGCTGAAGAATTCAGGCGGTCATCACATGCAAAGGATAACAAGGAAAACAAAGGAAATATAAAGAAGCATTTCTTTGATCTATACATAATGTTACCCTCCATTTTTTTATTTTCAAACTCAATGCAAAACCCAAATTAAAAAAATGTGTCAGGGTCCAATTAATTATGGTGCTCACCGTATTCATACAAGAGGACAATTTTGGATTATCTTAAGTTACCATGTGCTTGACAAGTGTAATGTTTTAAACCATGGACAAATCTATAAATATCCCAAATCAGTTGCGGAAATTTGTTTTATTTAGAAAAAAAAAGGTAATAGATACAAGAGTGTTTTTAGTCTAAATGCAAGATTAAAATACTTGCCAAGATATGTTTTTGCAGTGTTAGCTAACGTAACCGAACTACAAGTCTAGCACAGATTTTCCCTCATTCCTGCATTACGCTGGTCTTCAGCTGTGCACCAGTACAGGGCCTTTGTTGCTGTACATTTTTGCTTCACATGGTGCGCTGTGCATTCTTAAGAGTTAGAGAAGGACTGCAGTTCAATCTCGCGCCCGCACTCTCAGCTTATGCAGCCTTGCACTGGCAATTCATTCTCTTGGGGCAACTATTGTCTCGTTTCGTGGTTTTGAACAAACTTTAAAGAGGCAGATATAATAATTTGATTGGTTATGACTTCTGCCGCTTTCCAAGTATGCTGAAGGGTCTTTCCCCCATTAACTGACGCAATGCTGTCAGTTTTGTTACTGCGCCTGTGTGCACCTGTGTGCACTTCTGTGGACATTCCAAAGAGTCCCTTTCAGGGCCATTTCAGTGCAACAGTTGGTCATAAACTATGAGACTGAACCTAAATAACCTCTAAGACAATAGGGAATACTGTTACAGCCTTGTGAGTGCCAACAAGACAAGAGCCTGTCCTTATTTATTTATTTATTTATTATTTTTGTGTGCCTGAATGCAGTACAAGATTTGCCCTGACTGCTTATGTTATAAGGAGAAGTAGTAAACTTTTCACAACGGAGTCTCCTTATCTTCTGCAATATTCATGTTTGATCTCATTAGGAAGAGACTAAATCCATGAACCTCTTGATAGCAGTCCCATAGTGCTCAGCTCTATGACTAATCATATAAGGGCATTTTAATAGGCCCACATAAATGGCCTGTTTCTAGGGAGACAGTTCAATCAGCACAACCTCCTCTGATCCCACAGAAGGGGGGGGGGGGGGGCTCCCCCCTTCCTCTTCTAAAAGTCATAAAAATTTGGGCTTTTACTCAGCAGTTGGCTTATTCCAAACTCAAACCAACAAGGCCTTTTATGTCTGCAAAGTACACATTTGGGGGTTGATAACTGCTGTTAGCATTGGAAAACCTGGCTGTCTTTTGAATTTAAAACTTTGATTTTGGCCTTCCTTGAAAGAATACTAAGAGTTTGGAGTTTTTTTCTTTCTTTCTGTGCTTTGATTGTCCATGTCTGTCTCTTTTTTGTTGGAAGCAGTAGACCCTCACCTTAAAACACAGTTGATCCTATAGGTTGCAACAGCATATTTTTTCATTGATATCTTTCACAATAATACATACATTGAATACATTAATTCTACTTGTTGGAGAGGTGAGGGGCTTTAACAGTTGATGCACTTGAGCGCTGGATATTAAGCGAGGGCGTCAAACTGTTAAAAGAGCTGAATTTGGAAATTTCACATGATCCAATTAAATTTCAGTTCCCTGACAGTGTAGAATGTAGTTTAGCATCATCTTGCTGGACAGGCCTGGATGGTAGCTCGTTGCCCAAAAATGTGTCCATACCTGTCCGCATTGAATGAGGTCTTGGAAATGTGTGAATCACCCATTTGCACAGACACACTGTCATACCATAATAGAAGCCGGCTGTAGGACCTGACACTGATAACAGATTGGGTTGTAGCTGCTGTCTGTGGTTCAGAAAACACAGTGATAGTTTTGTTTTTTTTTTTTGCCAAAAACCACTTGAAATGTTTACTTGTTCAATGACAATACATGCTGTCACTGAGCTGCTGCCCCTCTGAGGTGACAGTGAACCCAAGGAAGTTGGTTTGAACAGGGTTGATATATAACTTCGGCTTTTCATAATAAAGATATAACTTGTATCTGCGGACACAGAAGCAACAGGTTCGGTTGCAAAATTTATGTGGGGTCAGTGGTTTTGACAACCCCCAAAATCGTGTGACAAATTTGTCACATTAAAGGGTTTGAACATTTAAGGGTTAAAGTAGAGCCCAGACATTTTGGAACACCACATGCTGCTTTCCAGATGCTGCCGTTTTCAGGGAAACCCCTTCTTGTTCCAGCAGGATGATGCCACGCTATTCTCTGCACATATTAAAACAGCTTGGCTTCATAGTCACAGAGTGCGGGGACTAGACTGGCCACCCTGCAGCCCAGACCTGTCTCCCATTGAAAACTTATGGCAAATAATGAAATGTTAAATGCAACTGCAGAGACCCCGTACTGTTGACCAGCTGAGGTCACATCAGGAAAAAACGGGAACAAATTCCTCTTACAAAACAGCTACTATTAATGTCGTAAGCTCCAAAACTACTACTCTCAGTAATTGAAAGAGAGTGTACTGAACATGTTGCTGACATCACTTCATGTCATCCCAACATCCCCCGATAGAGTCGCGACTGCGATATGCATATCATCGCTCTATCTGCAGTATGTGTGCAAAGTTTCAGGGATGTATCATGAAAACTGGAGGATGAGTTGATTTCAACAGCCAATTATCTTCCAATACAGACAGACAAGCAGACGGACAGACAAACTGCATCACGACACAGTGGCCTGTCACTTGGCGGCGAAAAAAACTACATTTTATGCGTTATAACTTATTTGTCCTTGCTCATTTCCAAGTGAATACAGGCCAGAAGGGATTGCAGATTACTGCTTTCTGTTTTTGTTTATGTTTTACACACTGTCCCAGTTCTTTTAGAATTGAGATTGCATTTAAAAACAAAGAAATGTCAAATATAGTTTAACCTCCAACTATCTTGTACATGTAGAGTGAACAATCACACCACGTTCAGAGTACCACTCAGGAGTCAATACATGAAAGACTTACATACCAGTTATTTTATTCTTATTCAACCAGAAAGATCCCTTGAGATTCAAAATCTCTTTTTCGAGGCAGACCTGGCCCAGACAGTGCACCATTTCAAATAAATTACACAGTGTGGGGAAAAACAGGAATAACCAATAAGACAACACAAAACTGCACACCTCATTTACGCAGAGTCCAAGCTTAAACACATTGTATAAGCCTTAACCGTTCAGCTGTAAAGTGTTCTGAAGATTGTTCCTTGATCAGGGAGCAAAACAGGAGAAAGTAGTTTCACCAAGCTCAGGGCATCCTCGAAGCCCAGTAAATCAGCCATTACTGCGAGGAAACAAAAGGCTGCTGAGGTCACGAGGTAATTTGCCCAATATGGTTTTGTAAGTAAAAAAACCTGATGATGTTGCTTTGTAAAATCATGAACTCAAAAGGAGTCTCAAAAGCTGTACAGCACACTATTTGCACTGATGCAGACCTAATTTTACATCTCATCCATATTCATTTGTAGGATGCATGAGCAAATAAATTTAAAATTAGGTTAATTCACTGATTCACTAAAACCTGTACTAATTATGAGCTGCATAGAAATGCTAAAAGCAGAAAATTAAGTAGAAGAGTAGACTCAGGGAATGGCTGATTCTCTGTGATGCTTTTATTTACCTTTGCTGAACTTCATGGTAAGAAGCACAAATATATAGAATTCGGGTAAGAAAGGTAAGGCCTACAGGTAGGGAAATCTCACTGAACCGGTGATGTCATTGAAGTTTATGTCTGTCCACAAAATGAAATAAAAATGCAAGATCCACAAATGTTTCCTCTAAAAGAAAAGGGAACCTAAGGGAGTCAAAGCACATGATATTTCCTCATTAGTATTCCACCTCGTTTCAGACCCTGACTGTTGCTGGGAGCAACACGTTATTACAACTCTTTAAAACTATTTGTCATGTTAAAAAGCTTCCCTTTTTTTCCTGACCATCATGAAACCACACATATCTCTCCACAGAAATCTAGAGGATGTTGTTATTCCAGAAAAAAGGTAAGTTCCAAAGAAAAAAGTTTGACACTCATGAGCATCATCTGGATTATACTTGGGCATGAGCGGTCGGTTCCTATTTTTTTTTTTTCACCAGGTAAATTTCTGGCACTTTGAAGGCCAAAGGTTGAGGGAACTATGGATGTTTCAATTCCGAACGACACTAATGCATGTAGAATACACAACATTCCAGAAAAAAAAATTTGGATGGCAATATACTACTCTGGGGAAATGGACGCATATCCTCATTTGATTTTTGCATGAACCAGCCCTTTAAAGCAAGCATTCTGGCACGGCAAGTATACAGTGCCCTCTACTAGTACCTTTGGTCAATATGGACAAAATTGATTATTAAGCAATGCATGAGTACCTAAAAAATTGTGCATGCCAACTTAATGATCTTGTGTTCCCAGGACTTAAAAATGTGTACTTTAAGTACACCTTCCACTCAATGCAATTAAGTTGGCCTACACAATTTTTTTGAGGTAATCGGTTTCCACAAAACATTTGAGTTCACCACACTATCAGGGTTTACAGTGTTGGAGTGGAGGGAGGGCAGAGGGACTGATATCCTATGATTTCAAAAATTAAAAAGGGGATTTTTGTCAATAAGATGTTTTCATGAAAAACTTTCACAGAAAAGGCTGAGTATATGCAAAGTGGGCTCAACTGAAGAGGATTGAGCTGGTGAACAAAAGCGGAGAGACATTTGTATACACATGCAACTGACAATCTTTTCCTTTGTATTTTTTTTTTTTCATCCCCAGATTTTCTTTTAAGCGTGTAGACATCCAGATCTATGGCATTGCCATCCGCAGCGGGGCATTGCTATCCTGTGGTCCCAACATCCTTGTTAGCGAATTCAGATTAATAAAACAGGAAATGAATGAATTTTGTATGAACGCCTCACAGAGGGGAACTTTACGGCTCGTTAAGAATTATATTATTGATCATAGGCTACCTCTGTGCTTTGGAACCTGGCAGTTAAATCCCTTCTTTGAAAATGTTAATTGAGTCTAGGTAAATGGAGCAAAGCTCTACTAATTGAGCATAGGTTTTTTAACAGATCAGCATCATTCTTAAAATGAAAATGGACTCTTTAATATGCATAAGTATTGTCTCCTGTGATTTATGTTTGCTACCATTCCCAAGCAAAAGGTCAAAAAGTAGAAATTAAGTGCCTGAAAGCAAAGGACAGAGTTTTGAGCCAGCTATTTTATTTTTCTGTTGTTTAAGTACGAATAGTAGTGGAGTCATGTGATAGTTGCCTTTTCATTTTTGGCCTAAATAAAGGTCTTCAGGATATAAATAAGGTGAACTTTAGTCGGTTCCATGGTTAATAAGCATTAAATGAAAATTATTTACACAGTGCCATGATCCATGAAGGTTAACCGTACATGAAAGGCCTTTATTGATCGCTTGAGTGGTATTCATTCGAAATTAACCACCACTAAAATTAATTTCCCCACTTTCTCATGTCTGTAATACAACAGGATGGGAGCAGTTAATCAGGGAAGACTGACAGGGCGCTCATCAGTGACTTCATTAATGGGTGAGTACATTAACCCTTGGGTGAATATATGTTGAGAAAGATCAGTGTCAATCCGCCCATTCAAGACAAACCGCTGAAATGCTGATGTCATGCCCATCGCATACGATTACTTAATGTCAATATTTTTTGGGCTGGGACTACAATCAGTGAATTTGAAATGACCTACTTAAAGAGCAAACTGTATTTTTATTTTTATTTTTTTTTAATGGTATTCGCATCCATGTTGGGTGATGTATGAGGGAAAACCTTAGAACCTTCTAGGCCTACATAGAAGGCCATTTTGTAGTGAAAAGATAATCAGCATTTTCATTCCAATTTTAAATGTTATATTTAATCTCTTAATCAATCTCTTATAATGAGGATTTTAGGCTCCTTTTTCTGTCTAGTTTGCTTTAGAAAGGGATGCTGACCTGAAAATTGAGTTCGCCAATGAGGTTTTTTCTTTTGTTGTTTCGAGACAGAGAAAAAGGTTTCCTCTACTCCGGGACAGAAGGCCATAGCCCCGCTATTTTGTTTAAACGGTAATGAGTGACTTCACATTTTGATTTGTAATGGGTGACACCAAAAATTATCAGCCGCCTTGACCTTTGCAAAAGGCTAGAGTAAGTAGCAATCTTACTGATCGTCATGGCTGAAGGGGATCCAACTTCTGTCAAAGAGGTCATTTTCCATTTATTTAATCCTGGCCGCGTAGGAAAGGTTGAAAAGCCAAATCGCTAAGTTGAGTTCATGTTAGCTAGCTGTCATTGATACATTGTTGTCATTTAGTCGTAGGATAAGAAATATGTATTGACATTTAGCTGTCATAGTCATTTTATTTGCATAGATACGTACATACTGCAGCCAGCTAGCCAGTTCTCCATCCACGGTTATCTATTAACACAAGCTAGTTAATATCTACCAAAGCGATTTTGATCATGTTAATATTAGAAATATTAGACTCTGTTGTAGAGTCCTGTATCAGGCCAGGTGCCTGCTAGTGCCCATCAGTCAACTCACAAAAAAGTGGTATGGGTGGTCTTTTCTCTTAAGTTTATTTCCAGATGTGGTCCTATGTAAAACAAACAAACAAAAAAAAAAAAACGTGCAGGTCTGATTATGGGAGTTGGATAATAAATATATATATATATATAAAAAATGAAAATAATGATTCAATTTAATGTTTTAATCCTCTGACTGCAATTCCTGGCATGTCATTGTGACCAACTTTACAAAATAATAGCCAACATCATTGATCATTCATCATTCAAGTGCCATTAAGAAAGTGATGTGCAAAAAGTATTCAGATTTGTACTGTTGTGCTTGGTTGTATCTCTTGATGTTGTATATCAAAACTTAATTGAATGGCAACATCATCCAGTTTTTAATGATAAAATATTCTCTCATTGTCATTGTTTTGTCAAGTATGGAGAGAAACATTAAAGGTGACCTAATATGCTGCTTTTCCAAGTTTATATTTTGGTCTTTGACTGGTCTGGCTTCAGAGTGAAACTGGAAACTCCCGAAGGAATTGGCGGGCATATTCTAACGCAGTACATGTGTATAGATCTAATGAAATTAGCTTGTTCTTATAAACGCAATGGTGAAAGCGGAGGACGCAGTGCGAAAGTCTGGCAGCTCAAGCATGAATTTGCTATCGGCTGCAGTTTGAGAGGGCAACAGTTGGTGAGTACAGCGGTTTTTCTACTCTAGCTAGGATGCAGGGAAAGCTAGAATCCACCCCATATAGACACATTTGTAGAACGGGTCGACAAGCCCAAGTGTAGACGGGAGACCGTAGAAATCCGATGGGAGTTTAGAGGGAAACATGGACAGTGGGGAGCAGCTAAAAGTGGACCAAGAGCTTATGGACTGCTTCGGTGTGTATTAGGACCTGCTGGTTTGTGTGCATAGCTGTGGTGTGTTGTTAGCGTGGAGAAACGAACAGCTTCCGCACTGGTGTATGACGGAGGGGCGGAAGCTCCAAGCTTAATGGCCTTTTTGGAAATTACCTCTTACAGGAATTTACAGGAAAGAATGACCTATTTAATCTCCGCCTTTTTCGGCTTTTTATTAACCACAACAATTTCTAAAGGGGGATGAAATTATGTTGAGATAGTGCAGAGAGATCATTCATAAACCGGTAGAGCTTCTGCGTTTCACATTGCTTTCATGGTAGCACCAGAGAGCTTGCTCAGACATTTGTGAAGTATCCAGCTGATCCCGGTCATGGATAAGTGTAGCGATCACGAACTGTAGTGGCTACAATCGGGCAACGTTATGATGAAACTGCCACATTGATGCTTACCAAAGTAACACAAGCATACCGATTAGAATTACTACATATGAATTAATCGGGAGCATTTTTAATTAGCACAATCGGCAAACTAACATGCAGTAACTGGTAACCGAGCGGTCATAACCACAGAGGCAAACCCTTGCAATACAGGTTTTACAGACAGCAAGTTCTGTTACTGTGAACAGTTGTCCCAAGCATCCAAATTTCAAAAAAAGTATTAAAAGTTAGCTTCAAATGAGGTTTATGTTCACACACCTCCTGTAGAATTTCCCCTGATATCACTCTTGCATATTTAGGACAGAAACATTTGCAACAGAAACTGGCTACGTTAGCCGCTTTGCTACAGCCACAATCAACTGGCTATGCAGTAAAAGCAACTTACAGCTTCTGTGTCTGTAAGTCACGGACAGTCGCGACCAATACAGGCTTTATTTTCAGATATTTTACAAAGCCTGCATTTGAGGCCAGTTGTTAGTGCTAACTATCGCTAGCGGTCCTGCTAGCCACCCGTAACACGTTAGCTTCACTTACATTATTTGCTGTAATATGGTTACTTACAGCTTGTGGCTCTGGGCGCTTGATCGATGTAGCTGCTTCAGGTTTGAGAAGCAGCTGAAATGCTTATTCTGTGTCGAATTATCCTTTATTAACAAAGCTGTCTTTGGTGAAATGCTGAGCACAAGCAGCTAACGTTCCCTTTGGCCGTGGCTGTTTGCTGCCAGCAAACAAAAAAAGCTACCCACTGATTTATGGTGGCATCGTCTTTTGGAAGAGAAATATTTGTTTTTCTTTGCGTCCAAAAGTAAAAGGACAAGTCGTTTTGGGAAAGATACTTACAAAATTGCACCTCAAATGATCTGCGGTTCTTTTTTTGTATTTCAAAAAGTGTAGACGCTACTAAGGCATCTGTCGTTTTTCGTGCCTGCTAGAATAGTTTCCAGTGTCCAGAGCAGTGGTTGGTTCAGGTTAGGTCTGTACTAATTGGACGGCACAACCTGACGTCAGGTTTTGCCCAGATCTCGTGAAGATCTTGGGAGGAGCTGCTCAGAGAGGAAATCACGCTCACAAAATCACGTTCTTGGATTACGGCAAAATCCCTGTCTTTTCTGTCTAGAAACTTTTCAGAGGTTGAGCATGGACAACCAACATTATAAGTTTACTAATATGTATTGATAGAAGGATCAGCACGATATGTCACCTTTAACAAGGACATTTTTAATAATCATTAGCAAGATTATATGAAAAATATTCTTGGAGGCTAATTTTATACTTTCAGTTGTTTTCTTTGAACAGTGTTTATTTTGTAGCCTAAATATTCTTTGTTTTTTAAGGCCCCACCACACACAGTGGGTTGGAGGTATATTGTTTTCCAGTTGTAGTTGTCCATGCCATACTGAGAAAAAATATTTGCCCCCTTTCCAAGTTCTTCTGCTTTTTTTGCTTATTTTTCATATTTAAATGTTTCAAATCATCCAACTAATTTTGATTTAAGACAAAGACGACATGAGTTAACACAAAATCTATCTTTGTGTTTATCTTTAGTGCTTCTCCCTCACTTGGGTCGCGGGAAAGCTGGGGCTGATCACAGCTGACTGTGGGTAAAAGGTAGGAGGACACCCTGGTCAGCATCCCATTGCAGATTCTTGCACAAACAAACACACACACACACACACACACACACACGCACACTCTTTGGGCAATTTAGATCCTCCAATCACCCTGACATGAATCTCTGTGCAACTTAGTGTGACAAGTGAGGAAAAGGCGCACGTCATCATGCTGCAGCCCCAATGGGAAGACACTTACACCAGCTGGGATACAATGGGATTGGCTGGAGTCCTTCTCAGTCGAGCAAGTGCAGCAAATTAGCCATGCAAATCACTAGTTATGTTCAGCAAACTTTTAAGCGACAAAGTGTAGACCAATGAAGTGACAGGATGAGGTAATGTGGCTTCACACAGCATGGAAGCCTGAGGCGTAGTGAACTTCAGTACTTTGCCTTGCGTCTGCTGGTTACCTTCAGAACATCATATAAAAAGGAACCGCAACTTTAAAGAATCAAACAGTTTCTCTTGAAGCCCAATTGGTTAAAGATTTTTAAAAATCAAGTTAAGTGGACTATTATGAACCTTTACTGCTTATCAGGGCATGCATTAGGAAGTGGCAGTGGCCTGCAAGAAATATAGGCGGGTGAACTCCATTGTTGAGATGTTTTGATTAAGGCTACAATAAAGGGCAAAACCTCATTCACAACGTCAACTGCAAAAAAAAAAAAAAGTTAAAGTTTTGATCACAGCATTTTTCATTCACCATCATGAGTTGCTTTCAACGGCCCTTCAGCCAAGATTCTGCTGAACTGTCAATAACAGCTGCCCCTCAGCAGGCACAGCGCCCTTATTTCTTCTTTCTCCTGAAATCATTGCAGGGCTTTTATACACTAAAGAAATATCTCGACAATGGTGAAGGTTTAAGGTGAAAGGAAGGATTACAGTATCATTCCATGGCAGCCAATGTACACAACATTAGTCCCTCGGCCTAAGAAGATTAGACAGACACGTTAACGCAAGTATAAATTGACATTCGACTACACGTTGTGATTTTGAGATGAAGGTTGTTAAAGGCAGGCATTTTTGACTCGATCTGCTATAGCAATTTGTACTTCTTACATGATTCTATTGAAACCATTATGTGAAACACTCTTAATTTTTTGACATCAAATAGTTTATAGGTACATACCAAAAGTTAAGCAAAAAGTTTAAAAAAAGTTATGAAATTTCAGTTTTTACTTGATGCATTCATACGTACCCTGCACTGCACCTGCCGATATACGTAAGCATGTTATGATTCTGCCTTGTGTGCTTGTTTGTGCGTTTTTCCCCGTTTCTCTCTTGATTTGTGTTTTAGCTCCATTCCCGCGGTCTGACCATTGATTCCCTCTTGCCCTGACTCCTGTGGTGTCATATGACAGCCTTGAGCATGCCTGAGTCTCGTTGTCCAATCACATTTCCTCTTTCGGTTTTGGCTTTGGTATTTCATTCATTGCTTCCACCTGTGCTTAATCCTGGGTCTCGTAAAACTTTGAGTGAATGCATTCTCTGATAGGCCCATTACTAACTGTACTAACCAGCACTTAAGGGTGTGTAAGTATTTTGTCACGTAGTTACTAACCTAATTAATTCATTAACGAGTGCGAGTGTTTCTAGCTTTGTAAATTCTTTCCTAAGCTTTCCCTGATTAACTGCGTTTTAAAGCTGTGCTTTCCTTTGCTGTTCTCGAGGTGCTTTTTAGCTCGCTGGGACGAGTAACGTCCAGAGAGCTATTGTCGTACCCCCGGCGTCCGCGTCCGTCCGCGTGCAGAAAAACTTTAACCTTGCCCCGGCGAGCTTTGTTGTCTTTCTGACAACTCTTGTTACTCGTCACGTTCAGATTAGCTTAATCTAAACCGTCTGGTTTGATTGATGGTCTCAGCGTCTTGTCTCGAGTCAGTATTGTTAACCCGGTCCTTGTGAATTTGTTTATTAATCCCATGTTTCTGTTTCTAAAGAAGATTGCCTTCCGTTTCCCCACCTCCTCCCATGTGTACTTAAGCAGGGGAAGATTGAAGGGACCTTCAGACGGGACTTTGTTTTGTTAGCTGTTGTGTTTCCTGAGTTCTCCCCGAGCCTCGTGTCCCTGGGCCCACGTCATGTCTGCGCCTTGCCTAAGTCTCCCTGTGGTCCCATCAGTTTTAGTTTGGGTCCAGTGTTTGTTTTTTAGCCGAGCCACTCTAGGAGTGAGTACTTCTGTTTTCCCTCTGCCTTGGGCAGTGTACCTTAGCCCTCCTGGTTGTTCAGTGCTTGTGCCCGGTGTTTTGTTTCTGGCCTGTCTGCCATCATTTTCCCTCGTGTTGCGTCCAATAAACACTTCTGGATCCTGCATCTGGTGTCCACCTGAACCATTCCATAACAAAGCATTGCTCTGTGTATTAGCAGTTTAATATGGTGTATTTCTCAGTCAGTAGTGATCTGAGCCAATAATAAAATTTTCAAAAATTCAGTATCTTTAGTAGAGTTACCAATTAAATGGTCTGTGTGGATCAGAATGAAATGCAATGTATGTCACCCACTCTCCACATCCACATCAGAACTGTGTCACATCGCTTCCCCACCTGGAGCTAAGCGGTTCTGTCACCACCTGGGCTTAAGAATGAATTCTGTAACATTTTACAAGCCAAACTTATGAGAGCATTTTCCGCACAGAGAGAGCTGTCATGTGCACAGAAAAATAAAATGAAATGAAATGAAATTGTCTTCTATCTTAAACTTTGGCTCATTATACTTTAAAGGAAAATGAACTTAGAGTTCTGCATATTTATCAACCAGTGGTCTGAGCCTTGATGCTCAGTAATTGTGACACAGGGCTGGGTCTATGAGAGAATTCAGAGATATAGTTCTGCCGTTAGCCCAGTTGTTTTCTTCGAGAAGCCTATTTTGTTTTTCTGCAGAACAGCTTGCGATGAAAAATTTAGCAGTTGCTAAGTGACTAATGCATTTTCTCAGTCGAGGATAAGGTCAATAAAAAATTAACAATGGAATTAATTAATTTTGATTGGTGCCTATGGTCGTTAAAACCAGTGTTTGTGCTTTATAACTTATTAATGCCCATGCAAATTTCTCTTACACTTACACCCAAAATAACACGGCTGAGTGTGCTATGAATTCTGTAGGACTCTTGACTTATGTTCCTACATGTAGAGATTACTATATGCTCCTCTGAACATTGCAAAGCTGAAATTTTAATTGTTTTTATTTTAAATTTCCATTGCATCATCTAATATGCATATATCCAGAGGTAAACAAGCATTCCAAGCAACATTTCATTTTGTAGCCATTAATCCTACCTACAATATTCCTTTTGTTTTTACTTTTGTCGTTCTGCCTTGCAGTGTAACGCACGATGTTGTGAGTTTCTCAACCTCTTCACTGTTCAGTTGAATATAAATGGCTGTGACCTTCATTCTCTTGGCTCCTGCAGGCACCTGGCTGGCTTGAGACGTATCAGACAGGTACCGAAGTTACAACAACTGAACAAATTGTTAAATATGGCCTGGAACATAAAGTACATTGTGAAAGTATTCACGCCTCTGGCATTTTTCCAGTTGTAGGGGTTAGTACCATTTGATATCAACAACATCCCTGCCACTTTAAGATGCAAAACTCCCACCCCCTGCATTGTGACATACAATTAAGACAAAAAAAAAAAGAAAGAAAAAACAACATCCCATGCGAGTATTACATAAAATCCAAATGACAATTTATACTAATTCCAAGTAGTAATGAAACAAAATTCGAAAAATGCCAAGGGGTGGATACTGTCATCACAAGGCGCTGTAGCATCCAAACATGCAAAATCTTGCTTTTATATTCTTGGAGAATTATCAAGCTAAATCTCCTTGTGGTGGTACAAGCACGTACTTGGAATTGGTTTACGTTACATCACGTAGCTTCTGATCTTCAGACAAGTGCTTTGTTTATTTTTTTACATTTTTTTTAAGCATCAGGACACTTTTCTCCAACTTTTGTTATTCCAAAGAAACACACACACATGCTATGTGGAGTTTCATGAATAAAATGAAATATTCACCGCTTTTTATTGAGGGACCTCAGTGATTTATCAACGAGCACTTACCTTCCTGACCTTATTTGGCCAGAGGACGCTGGATTGGAAGATACCTCCACTCTAGGCTCCACTTTTTTTAGCATCATGAGGAGGAAATCATTGTGGTAACAAATGGAAATGAGCAAGTGAATATGTTTCATTTCACTCAGTGCATATTACTAATACATTGTCTGTCAGAAGCAGAACATAAATACTTTAATATGCTTCCATTTGTAACTGGTAGCAAACATTTCTGAACATATGAAATATAAATTGTCGTTTGTAGCAGTCCTTTGTGTTGGAGTCTGTGGGGACAGTATTGTTCTCCATGAGACAAAGTAAATTGAAAAGGTTTCTGTGGGGATTTAACTTGGTTGAAAGAAAATACATTTAATCTGACACTGTTGCTCTAATTATCTCCCCTATTATCTTTTATTGAAGACCAAATGAGTAACACCCATGGGTACTTTGCATGCTGTTCACTGAAGCGGTCAAATTAGCTTCACTGGGGCAATGACCATGTTAAAAATAGCTGAATGTCTTGTTGGAGCGATGCAGAAAGGACCAAGATGTAGGGGAGGGATGTTCTTCAGAATAATTCTCTTTCATGACAATGCCCCGAGGTTAAAACCAGGAGATGCAACAGAAAGTCTCTTAGCCCTACAAATGTTTTTGGTTTATAGCAGAAGTTAAGCAGTTTGTCGAAACTTGTCCGACATTCCACCGCAAACTAAAACCAGAATGCAATTGCTGTGAGCTGATGTGAAACATTTACCCTTCTTGTACCAAACCTGCAGAAAGGGCAAATATGTTTTCGGTTCTGGGCTCAGCTTATTACATGATGTGTTAAATCTCTGACTATCAAAGACTGTTTAAATTTGGACAAGTTAAAAAAATTTCATCTGAAAAGGCAATTGTTGTATCTAGCTATCTTGCAAAGAAAAGTTTTTTTTTTTATTGTTTTTTTACATAATACAGCTGCAATTCAGCCAGCCTGCTTCCTTATATAATAATGTATGAGGACACTTTCAGGCTCAACAGCAGGGGTTAATCCTTGAATTTCTCAATTGTGAGAATATAATCCATAAATTCTGAGATTTTGGTGGGAAAAAATTTCATTTCAGTGAATTAATAACATCGTAATGAACTATTCATTGACTAAAATTGATAATGTTCTTCCGCTAGCAGTTATGTCATACAAATTTTAAATGATTCCAATCAAAACTGTTAAAGTTATCGTGTTGACATAGAAGATCTGTGGCATTGGAGGACATGCTGGCAGTTGGGGTGAAACTATAATATTACTTATAAGTAATTTGGGAGTATAAAGTTGTAACAGGCTTGATTAGACAGTGATAGTTTGGCATTTCGCCCATCCATAAAACATACTCAGGAACTAATGCTTGCACCATTCATTTTCTGATCAGTTGCGGCTAAAACGTAAAATAGGGAGGATGAGAACATAGCTTTACACTTCAATCATTTATTGAAATTAACATTATCTGAACCCAGAAAACACGCAACATGATCAGATGTGCCCATGCAGTTCTTTTCTTGAAGGTAAGGCAAGAAATACGACATGTCATTTTGAAGCTAAGTTTTATCTCAGTTAAAGTTAACTTTATTCAGCTGTGGATACTCTGTCATTAATCTTTGTTTTCTTTGTAATTTAAGCTATCATGAAGGATAAGTTACACAGGCTGCAATAGGGGTGGGCTGAAAGCAAAGGAAGAACCTGATGCTGAAAGTACTTCGGTCGCATTTTCATGCAACGTGAGGTAATGATGGGGATACATCGTTGATAGTAACCTATGTAGGTTGTCTCAGTTTTTCTTAAATTTAACATTTTATGACTTAAGTAGCACTGGGGTCTTCAATTAGCAGATTTTATAAATCTGTTATACATTCAGACACTTTTTCTAAAACCAGACATTCTGTTGGAAGATGGGCGTTCTTAGGAGCTTTGCTCGAAATCAATCAATCAACCAATCACCTTTATTGCAGGGAAGTCCCACTGAGACAGAGGTCTCTTTTGCAGGGGAGCCCTGATTACAATAAAACAATTATAATGGAAAGTTAAAGACAAATAGCACACATAAAATACACAAAAGGCACAACAATTTCAGATTAAAGGAATAACACGTTTTAAACTGGAATAAAACATAATTTTAAAAAAATCATATGTATATCATTTATATTATATATATTACACACACACACACACACACACACACACACATTTACATACATAAATACACACAAACATATAATAAATAATTAGAAATATAAGAACATAGAACTGATAAAAATAAATGAGCAAATCCTACCATAAACTAAAAGCAAATACATCTTGCCTCCAGAAGCAATATATCTAATCCCCCCCCAGGTAACATTACAATCAAAATCAGACAAATGCCTGTTTAAACAAGTGTGTTTTTTGTTGGCTCTTGAAGGAGTCCATAGAGTTTGCATTTCTTAAATCTTGAGTAGGAGCGTTCCATAGCTTAGGAGCCACTGTTTCAAAAGCGCGGTCACCCTTTGTTTTAAGTCTTGTGCGGGGGACAAGCAATAAGCCCTGATCAGAGGACCGGCGAGCCCCATTGGGTACATATGGGTGGAGCAAGTCACAAATATAAGTAGACGCCTGACCACGTAGAGCTCTATAGGTAATAACCAAAACTTCGAATAGAGTAGCACAAGTAGGAACAAGTGATTAGATTTTGGCATATCTAGGCAAAAGTACAGCTGACATATATGCCAAAGTTCAAATCCAGCTATGCTGGCAGAGATTTGAAGTCTTTCCAGTGGGCCGGATTTCCAATCGGTTTGGGTTTTCCTGCCACCTGGTGGTGGAATGCAACAATACCTTACAGCAGCCAATAAAAATAACTAATGCACAGAGTTGCCTTGGCGTGGCGGAGATGCTACGCTCTCGGAGTGCTCTCAATAATGATAATAATAATAATAAGTAAAAAAAAACAAAATATGGCAAAAAAAGGCTACAACCTTTAATCATAAATGTGAGGTCCTCGAGGCCTGACTTTCTGCCTGTTTGGGATGGCTGGACATGCATTCCTGGCACAGGAAGGAGGAGCAGTGACAGGCTGTAGTAGACAGGCTGCGGCAGGGTGCATTACGTCAGGGCTGAGGTTACTGTAAACATACAGCTGGGTGACTGTGCCCTGTCATTATCACCAACATCTTGAGTTCATTCTTCGCTAAGGGTGTCAGCCGAAGACCCAGCCCTCCTGTGGCCCACTCACACCACCCGAGAAAACCCTGCATAGTTCCTGTCATCACCCTTACAGTCTCCATTATCTGACAAAAAAAAGCTGTTTGAATTAAGCCTGGAGAGTAGCCAAGCAAGGATTGTCATTGACTACAGGTTTTCTCCATTCTAGACATTGCTTCTTTAGCATTTATACTTGGGAGTAAATGTTTGCCAAAGAGTATGAAAGTACACTGCCCTGTCAAGCCAGGCAGCAGTATCAGCAAATTACTCAAAACTGGGAAACCCCACCATTGACCCGCTACAGCACCAGCTCCATCTATTTTTAGAAGAGATTAGCCTGATCAATACACATGTACAGAGTTATTGCACATGCAAGGTAGTTTTACTATTTTGCAGATACTGCTGCCTGGCTTGACAGGGCAGTACAGCTGATGGTTGTTTTCAGAGCATATCTGAGGACAAGAGAGCAAGGTTCCCAGCATGCAGTGCAGCCGGAGACACAAGCTTGACGCTGAGCCTGTGATTCCGTTCATGTTGCACCACCTGACATTCTCTTCCTGATAACCTCATCACTCAGAATGTCGACTCCCCGAGAGCCGGCGATCATCTTACACTTTTTCTGGGGTTATGAGATCTATTCAGGATCCGCAAGATAGAGGACCCCTGGTACCAGCTTCTCAAAGGCGGGAGAAATGTGGCAGGATTTGTGAACTTTCCCTGTGCTAAGATGAGTGTCCTGGCCGGGGGGGACAGTGTTGGAGATAGCGCTACCTTTTCAAATAAACAACTATCTCCATTTCCTTGACAATATGTTCAATTTGTCTGTGCTCCTCTGACCATTGGCTGTCTGTCAACATAAACTAGGGGTGGATTGGATTGTCCAGTGCTAACTGCTGGACTTATTGTGCCTCAAACTACCCTCTATGATACATTTGCTTTGATGGATGTTGAATCAATGATTGAAAAAAAGAATAGGGTTGATACTGAGACCAGGGGTGCGTTCAAAGTCAGCAACACTTGGCGAAATGTATATTTAAACGGCCACAATAGTGCACTGAACACCCTGTCGAGTCATGCAAGCGTTGCAACTATGGCAGCCGAGAGGGCCATACTGTGGGTGCTCTTGGAAGAATTCTCGGAGCCTGATGAAATAGGTTCAAATTCGTGTTTGATTTTTAAACTTCTACTTCCCACAAACATGTCGTTTGATGTCATCAACCGTGGTGTATACCAAGCAGCAAGAGATGCATTTATACACTACCCTCGTTGGATTCATTGTGCCCCTGCTCTTTTAAGATGGCGTGGTTTACAAAACACAAAACCAGTGAAGTTGGCACGTTATGTAAATCGTAAATAAAAACAGAATACAATGATTTGCAAATCCTTTTCAACTTATATTCAATTGAATACACTGCAAAGACAAGATGTTTAATGTTCAAACTGAGAAACTTTATTTTTTTTTTGCAAATAATCACCAACTTAGAATTTAAAGGCAGCAACACATTGCAAAAAAGTTGGCACAGGGGCCTTTTTACCACTGTGTTACATTGCCTTTCCTTTTAACGACACTCAGTAAATGTTTGGGAACTGAGGAGAGCAATTTTTGAAGCTTTTCAGGTGGAACTCTTTCCCATTCTTGCTTGATGTACAGCTTAAGTTGTTCAACAGTCCGGGGTCTCCGTTGTTGTATTTTACGCTTCATAACGCGCCACACATTTTCAATGGGAGACAGGTCTGGACTACAGGCAGGCCAGTCTAGTGCCCCCACTCTTTTACTACGGAGCCATGCTGTTGTAACACGTGCAGAATGTGGCTTGGCATTGTCTTGCTGAAATAAGCAGGGGCATCCATGAAAAAGACATTGCTTGGATGGCAACATATTTTGCTCCAAAACCTGTATGTACCTTTCAGCATTAATGGTGCCTTCCCATATGTGTAAGTTGCCCATGCCTTGGGCACTAATACACCCCCATACCATCACAGATGCTGGCTTTTGAATTTTGCGCCTATAACAGTCCAGATAGTTATTTTCCTCTTTGGTCTGGAGGACACGACGTCCACATTTTCCAAAAACAATTTGAAATGTGGACTCGTCAGACCACAGAGCACTTTTCCACTTTGCATCAGTCCATCTTAGATGAGCTTGGGCCCAGCGAAGCCGGCGGTGTTTCTGGGTGCTGTTGATAAATGGCTTTCGCTTTGCATTGTAGAGTTTTAACTTGCACTTGCAGATGTAGCGACGAACTGTAGTTACTGACAGTAGTTTTCTGAAGTGTTCCTGAGCCCATATGGTGATGTCCTTTACACACTGATGTCGGTTTTTGATGCAGTACCGCCTGAGGGATTTCTCCAGATTTTCTGAACCTTTTGACGATATTACGGACCGTAGATGATGAAATCCCTAAATTTCTTGCAATAGCTCGTTGAGGAATGTTGTTTTTAAACTGTTCCACAATCAGCTCACGCATTTGTTCACTAAGTGGTGACCCTCGCCCCATCCTTGTTTGTGAATGACTGAGCATTTCAGGGAAGCTGCTTTTATACCCAATCATGGTACCCACCTGTTCCCAATTAGCCCGTTCACCTGTGGGATGTTCCAAATAAGTGTTTGATGAGCATTCCTCAACTCTCTCAGTCTTGTTTGCCACTTGTGCCAGCTTTTTTGAAACATGTTGCAGTCATTAGATTCCATATCTATTAGATTCCATATTTATTTGCAAAAAATTTACCTTTTTACCTGATCGAACATTAAGTAACTTGTCTTTGCAGTGTATTCAATTGAATAGAGGTTGAAAAGGATTTGCAAATCATTTTATTCGGTTTTTATTTACGATTTACACAACGTGCCAACTTCACTGGTTTTGGGTTTTGTACATACATGTTGCAGGTGATTGGATAGCAACCCTGGCACACCCACCAAATAGGAGAAAACATACCTCAAACGCCGTTGGGCACCATTGCACACTGGTTGGAGGAAACAGGTCGTTCAACCTAAAAACCGTAACAAAGTGACATGCACTGGTGTGACTTAGAACGCACCCCTGGTCAAAAAGGTTATTTTATCATTTGTGCAATGAGCAGCATGATGCTGTGGGTAAGCCTCACAACAAGGTTTTGGGCACAAATTCAGCCTGGCCCTTCCTGTGTTGTAAAGTGACTGGTGTGTGTGTCTCTTGCTCCTTTCCCACTGGATGCAGGAATAGGCTACAGCGCCCCCATGAGCCTGACCAGGAATTAGCTAGATAGACAATGAATGAAATGCAGCTGACAATTTCTTCATAACCTGCCCACGGGCATCCGGCTCCCTCACCAAAGAGGTAGTGCAAGACTTTCAGGCGTAAAAAGCCATGACATACACCTCATTCTACTGAAGATAAATTTTATTTGATTAGTTAATTATCTGCTGATAAAACACAGAGAACATGTACAGTTTCAGGATTTTCTGAATTCCATTTGTGCCATCTTGGAAAAATAAAAAAAAAACCAAATGAAGAGTTTCAAACTGGGCAGAGGAGGAATCAATGGCAGGATTGATGAGCCAATAATACTGACTGTACCCTAGAGGACTTTGATAAAACTTTCAGAAGAGTTTTAAAAGACTAACATCTGACACACTCTCATATCTAAAGACAATGCGTCAGAAAATATTGGAGACCGGGGATCTTGCTGGGTCAATATTTACAAGACCACTAAATTTAGATTCCCTTATTTGAGATTATTTCTCATCCTGCACCTGGTGATTCCTGCTTGGAAGAGGGCACCTATTGGTTCTTGAGAATGGTCACATCATTGAGCAACACAGTTTGCATAAGACAAGACTAAAAACCTCACAATAATGTGGTTTTGATATTGTCGTAACACCACAAGGGGGAAAAGACTGCCTTAAAACAGATCCGATTGATTTTTATGGTCACCTAACACCAAACAACAGAGATCACGCGAATGCGCTGCAACTCTAGCAAAACTCTCAATTTTATTCTGACTTTGGGATTTGTCTGACTTTGAAATCGCTTGAAGTCATTTGGTGCGAGGCCAGCATTAGGTGCATTAATAATGTGCAGAACAAGGAGACCTGAAGGAAGGCTTGGAGAACCCACTGTACCTAATAAATTGCAAACTAAAGATTTAGCTCTGTAGAAACCACAACAGAGCAAAAAAACAAGGCATGTTGGTAAAAGGTTAACATGACCACTTCTTGTAAGATGAGCCAGTCCCAAGTGACCCACAACCTATATACACTGCATAATCAGTGGCTACAGCTGATTGCGCCAGGGGAATAACGAGCCAATCAATCAATGACCAGGAACAACCCACAAAACTGCGAGACCAGGGGCAGAACCAGTCAAGCAGACATGCATGCTGTGACAGCAGACTACATTCTATTGGAAAGCAATGAATATATATACTCTTCCAATAAAGAAACTATACATTGTTTTTAGCATCAATTTATTATACATGAAATGTTTTGACAAATGTGGAAAACATATTGAAACGATACAAATATTGAATTATTGATTACACTTTCTTTTCAATATTTTTTCCACATTTGTCAAAACAATTTATATATAATAAATTGATGCTAAAAGCAATGTATAGTTTCTTTTTTGGAAGAGTATATTTCTGTGGTTGGCTTCAAAATAATAATGATAATTGATTAATTGGAGCAGTTGAGGTATATTCTGAACTGGGCTTAGATTTGATGGATCAAATTAAACGTATATGGATTGTTCATTTTTGTAAAATGAATTTATGGTGATGAGACAGACTAAAAGAGTAAATAATGGCCCATTTGATGTTGAAATGAAAACCAACAGCTGCTGATTATCAGTCGTGTTTGTAATCCAGCATGCAGGGGGTTTCCAGGACTGTGTTTATAATGAGAAAGAATCCTGCTGTAAGGATGGGAAGGTTATACAGGGCTTAACACTTCAAGATCGGCAGTGGAAAAGGAATCTAAGGTCATAATGAACAATGTCAAGCCAAAACTGGCTTAATTACCAGCCTTCCGAAATGTTATGTTTGTTGGTCCTTATCCAGGCGAAAATTAATTTCTATGCAATTGGTGAAATGCAAATATATGTTAAGAGTCTGTGAGTGCAAAGCATAAAACTAAATTGTTTCTGAATTTATTTGTGAATTAGGTCACCATTTCCAAAAAATGCTACTTTTAGTCACCGGCCTTCTGCTTTATGTTGTGCAGCAACAAACCTCACTCTCAAGAAAATTCTGTCAGTCTCAAAATGACCATACAGAGGAGAGCGATAAATACGCTACAGATTTATTCCCATACATCATTTCCATGTAAACATTATTCTTCTAATGCCCTGTCTTCCGGAGGTTTTCCTCGAGAGCAGAAAAACTGTACCCACAACAATTTCTCAGGTCCAAAACCAGATTTCCATTGATAAAGCATGGGGAACACGGAATTAGACCAATGACATAGTCAGATTTAATTAATGGCTTCCTCCATATGCATTTGTGGGATAATTAACTATTCACAGGTGAAATTAACTGATAGTAGTGGCTGTCCTGAGCGAATCGAATGAGACATGATAGCATCAACGGCATTCTTTTCCCCCCCTTTCTCGTTTTCCGCTGGTGTCCTTTGGCTATCATACCATCAACAAAATTTGTCCACTATCCTCCCCAGAGCAGAGGGAAAACTTTAATTACCCCTCTTCTCTCGATGTCAGGTCATTAATAAAACCTAGTTATCTTCTCGAAAAGCTGGGGGAGGTTTCTGCTTATCTGTCTTATCTCATGAAATATTTGGAAATTTCTCTTCAAATAATTCAAGACGGTTTCCCCGCTCATATTTAAAAATGTTGGGGGAAAAAAAGGCATCCATGGTGTAATGGAAATGTTCCTGGCGTGTGTTCCATCAATAAATGTTGCAGAATTACATCGTTGTAGTTTCATAAACATTGATGGATCTTACTAACCTGCAAATGCAGATAAGACCCAAATCACTGCGAGGTTCAGTTTCAGCAAATGTTTATTTAAAGGGCTAAAGGTGGCGTATGCATTACTTATTCTCTTGCCGCATACATCAATGACAAATTAGAAAAAAAAAAAAAAGAATGGTTAATAATAATTCTGTAGACTTGCAGACACACCTTGATTGTTTATACATTATTCCTCAGTCAATCTCACATAAATTGAAGGAAGTATTGACTTCATTTCCTGTAGTCAAAGCCTGCGCCCAATATAATGTGGGCTTCCACTGACACAAAATGGAACTCTGCAGTATGTAGAGGAAGGTAAACGAGGAAAAACTAACAGTAATGACTTAAGGTGTTGGGCCATTGCGATCCTCAAAATGCTTCAATGCATCTGAGAATCTCTGTACTATACTGATGGGAGGTAAAACCATTTTACCAGAAAAACTCCATATTTCTCCCGCATGTTTTCTTAATGAGGTGATTAAAAGCATGGCAGTCCAAACTCTCCCATGGGTGTGCAGTTGGGTTGAGATGTGATGACTGCAAAAGTCATAACATATGATTTTACCGTTTGCATACTCAAGCCATGTGACTGGAGGAATTACCTTCTAAGAAGACAGTGCTCCCATCATGATTGAAATGTCATTGTATTGATTTGCAAAGCCATTCCCCCAGCCACCCACTTTGCACCCCTGTCCCACATTTATTTTTAATGTTATGAATCACTGCACTCTCACAAACCCTGCGCTTTGAAAAAGTATTTTCAACCTCACATTTCTTTTATTTTTGCTTTTGTGTCATTAAAATGAGTCATATTCTCCAGCTAATTTTAATATAAGACAAATAAAATGTGACTAAATGCAGAATTCTACTTTTAAATGATCAATTAACTTTTTACCTTCAGTTCATCAAAAGTTCATCAAAACATCGTCATGCGTGATTATGGCATGTATTACATTTGATTGGGAAAATTTGGCGCTGTAAATGTCGGGTTGCCAAAAAGATGGTGCGCAGTTCTTGAACTGGTAATGCGATCATGTTTGGATGTGAAGGGATATTCCATGATAATCATGTTTGTTTACAACCAAAAAGCAATGGATGGTCCCCATTTTGACAAAGAACTGCGTTACTCAATTATCCAAAAGTTTAAAAACAAGAATAAAACAACATCCTATGGGTTATATTCTTGTAACATCATCGACCAAACCACAGAAAGTATTTAGCCATTTATCTTCAATAGATTGAGGTTCTTGCATAATCATAATATCTCATTTACACTATACCAGGGTTCATGAAATGAAAATCCCCATAAAACCCCAAATATTATTTCTTACCAGGGTTACAAAACTTACGAACTAAGCAAAAAAAGATTACAGTTGTGGAAAAGAGCTATGTTGGAGCAATATTGTCTCATGAGAAATCGTTTTCATCCCAGATAGATGCGTCCTAGTTAGACACGCCCAGATAGACACATCCCAGTTAGATGCAGCCCATAGGTTGACCCAATACCATTGATTATAAACTCTCCCAAAGCCAAAGTCAGTGTTGTATTAGTTTTCAGTTGGATGTGTCTGACTGGGATGTGTCTATCTGGGATGCGTCTAAAAGAAAAAACTCTGCCTAAAGTACCTAGTTGTCTCTCTGGGATGTGTCTATCTGGGATGACACTAAGGAATCGCATTTTTTTTTTTATCACATTGGCCTGTTTGCTAAAATATGTAGGCTAAATCATTAAGTAGTCTTTCAGCATAAAACATTAGCCACCTACATACATTAGTAGTTTCCATCAAGGATGTTTATGTTTCCCCGAAAAGAAACAGCATAACGTACCTTTCTCATCAGGAGTCAGGATCCTGGTTCTAGAGAAATGAAGCAAAAATCCATGTTATTTGAGGATAGCCACATGAAAGAACTCACACGCTCGATGGCTAACTAGCCAGCCTGCTCTCTGTTGCATATTGTAAGACTATTTTTTGTAAAAAAAATGGTAAGCTGGTCCATTTATAAACTGCATGGTGCTCTTTCTCCGTTGGGTGTCAGGATCCTTGCTCCAGAGAGAGATGAGGCAAGTGAGATGGGGCTTGTGTCATGAAACAACTAGCAAACTAGGAAGCTAGATAGATATGTTGCATATTGTGGGATCAATTCTTTGTGTGGTACCGCAGAAATAAAAGCAAGCTAGTCCCTATTCAAAACTTCATGGTGCTAAAATAAAGTCTGAAGCCGATGGAGAAATGCTATGGCAAATAATTTGTTGAGCATATTCGCTGTTGCAGTTGCAACCCATTGTTCATTATTGCAGCGGTATGGGGGCTTTGGTAAAAAAGAAACACCGCTCTGTGCATTGTGGCAAAGTACACAAAAATCTTTGATGTCTTTGAATACTTATACTGTCAATAATATTATTAAACGGTTATATTAGATGGCATTGATTGAAACCAACTTGTTTTTGTGATGGATGTAACTTCATGGGATAAAACTACTTGAACAGCCTTTTGCCATTAAGCAGCATTCATCAGTGCATCCACAAATGCAAGTAAAGACTACTTCGCTCCAAGGAAGCCACATGTAAAAAAACATCCAGAAATGCTTCCATCTTCACGGGGCTTGAGCTCATCTGAAATGGATTGATGCAAGGGAGAAACCTGTCATATTCAGACCCGTCAATAAATGTGTAAATTTTTAAAACTGCTGTGTTATCCAAACCAAAGAAGAAAATGACCTAAATGACATTTGTTTACGAAGGTTAGGTTCAAAAGCCAGTGTCTATCATATTATGGGCTTGCGTTAATGGGAATTGAACATCTGTGTTGGTGCCATAGATGCTGAAAGCATTTTGGAGCAATATGTACTGTCCTCTAGGTGACGTCTTCTAATGTGATACAAAAAACCATTAGTGTCTGAGAGTGTAGCTGCTAGACTGGCATACCTGCAGTCCAAACCTGTCTCCCATTGAAAAAAGGCTTAGGTTTAAGAGGCACAAGAAATAACAAAGAGGATTCCAGAAGTCTGAGGGAATGTTGGGGTAACACTGAGGTAAACACTTCCCTGTCCTAATTTTCCTGAATGGGTAGCAGGGATAAAATTTGGAATAGGCGTTCCTTTCCAAAAAAAACATAACGCGTTGCTGAATACCCCTCGGCCCGGACACGATTTTCTACCTCAACATCACAGCGTTAAGGTCAAAGGTCAAATCCAGCAAAAAAGGTGAGATTGTACATCTATGTTTCACAGTGAGTTACCATACCAAATTTGGTGAAGCTGCGATGAGTAGTTGCTGAGTACTGACCCATAGAAGATTTCCTGCCTTAAGGTCACAGCGCAAAGGTCAAAGGTGAAATCCAGCAAAAAACGACATTGCACATGTGTGTGACAGTGAGATACCATACCAAATTTGGTGAAGCTGCAATAATTAGTTGCCGAGTACTGACCCGGACAAGATTTCCAGGGTCATGGTCACAGAGCTAAGGTCAAAGGTCAAATCCTGCAAAAAACCTGGCATTGCCCATCTATCGGTCATAGTGAGTTTTCAAACCAAATTTGGAGAAGCTGCGAGAATTAGTTGCTGAGTACTAACCTGGACAATATTTCTAGGGTCAAGGTCACTGAGCTAAGGTCAAAGGTCAAATCCAGCAAAAAATATGACTTTGCACATTTATGGGTCATAGTGAATTACCATTCTAAATTTGGTGAAGCTGTGATAATTTGTTGCCCAGTACTGACCCGGACAAAGATTTCCAAGCTCAAGATCACAGCGCCAAGGTCAAAGGTCAAAACCAGCAAAAAACCTGACGTTGCACATCTATGGGTCATAGTGAGTTACCATACCAAATTTGGTGAAGCTGCGATAATTGGTTGCCGAATACTGGCCCGGACAAAATCATGGACAGACGACGGACGATGGACGACAGATAGACACGCAGGTGACGACAATACCCCTCCGGGCCGGAGTCGGCCGAGGGGTAAAAACTATATAATAAAACAAAAGGAAAACCATAGAAATATGGTCTTTGCTCAGTTTGCAATTTAACACTTTGAAGAATGATTTAAATATTTCTTTCCTTTTATATTTGCATGTTCCATTATATCCCAACTTCATGGTAAACGCGGCTTTTCTGATAAGGTTTATATTAAGATTCAATAAGCAATTTTTCGAAGCTTTCTTAATCTATGCTTTGCTTGTCTCTTAACACAAACTTAAATAGCTTGAATTCATAGAAAATTTAATTTACTTTTAATTTTGAGCAAATTTTCACTACTTTTTACTTACTCTCAAATTCTCATAGTCTTCAATAGATAGATTATGCATTTCGTTACGAGTGAAAGTTAATCCTTTCTGCCCCTGAGCTGTCATTCTCTCAGAAAGAAGAGAATTCAGTTATTCGAGACTCTTATCTCTGAAGATTTCTGTCAATGAATCCTGGGCCTTTGCTCATCAATTCACTGTAATCTGTGAGTCGCATCCAACAAGAGCCAGCCGCAGCGAGCCAACAGCTCAGTAACAATGGGCAAATTTCACAGGTTGCTTTGACTGAGGCCAAATGGTCTTAAGGTCACCTCAGTCAATCAATCAGCAAAAAAAATTGCTCTGGCAAAAAAAAAAAAAGAAGTGAAAAGTTGCAATGAGCCGAGCCAAGCCAGCAATGGCTATGTTAGAAGGCGGTAGAAATGACCATCAACCATCTCTTAGCCTTCTTGGTGAAAGAATATTTCTAAGTGCTTTGAAACAGTAGCACACTCAGCTGTGCTCCCAGTCAAAGGCCCGCATTCATCTCAGTACTGAACATAAAAGGTGCTCCTCGTTCAAAACATTCTTTCATATGCATTCTTGTGTAATTTAATTCTCAGAAGAGCCCGACGCACATTGAGCTACAAGTTCAAATAAAGCCCTTTTTCTTGTTTCACTTTGGGAGAATGAGGCATTTCAAGAGGGCCAATCAGTGATTAAAGTACCTCCACTGCTTTTCTCTCTTCTGATCAGGCTGTATGGGAGGAAATATCTGTGGAGTTACACTGAAAAGATGTTTTATCAGTGACACATCCTATTGAGTACAACTGCAGGTGCACCAAACATGTATCCTGCCAGGAACCCATATCGTGCAAAATCTCTTGGCTAAAAATCTCGCTGGGTTCAGGAATAAAGTTTTCAGATGCAAACATCAATTTTGATGTTTTGTACATTTTCATTTTATAAATGACATTAACAAAAAGACCATTGTGATGCCATTCCTTTATTGTGTAAATTATTCAATTAAAATAAGTCTGCAGGGCTGCTTTAGTGGGATTATGCAGTAAATATACAGTGTATGAAAGTACAACCCAAATTCCAAAAAAGTTGGGAAACTGCAGAAAATGGAAATAAAGACAGAATGCAATGATTTGTGAATCACTGAAATCCTGTATAATAGAAAAAAGTACAATAACAGCATGTCAAATTTTGAAACTAAATAATTTTTTTTGGTTTTTGAAAAATATCTGTTTATTTTTTATTTGATGCCAGAAACACGTTTCAAAGAAGATGGGACAGGTTCAACAAAAGACTGGCAAGGTTGACTGATGCCTTTAAGAATACACCTGATGGAACACTTCAGAGCTAAAAACCCAGGTAACAGGAATCTTAGTCCCCTGACTTTTCCTCTCCAGATTTTTTGTCCCCAAATGATAACAAAACACGCCACCATTGTTGACAGACGTATGGATGGATGGACAACGGACAGATCACCACAATATAAGGCCCAGGTTTAGGGTTTGGGTTATAACGCAGGAGGAGGGCAAAGCATTGGGGAAGAACAATCCAGGGACCAAGAGTCCGGGGACGAAATGTTCAGGGGGACCAAAAGTCTGGGGATGAAAAGTCCACGGGGATATAGAGTCGGGTTATGAAACAGCCCCACGATGTCTGAGAACCTCCACAGTACTTGAGTGGGGATCGGTTGATGTGAGTATGATATTGGATGGTGTCTGTTGTAAGCAAGATACAGATCGTTTCCTGGTTGATCTTGATCCCAAAGTCAAAAATGAAATCCAAAGTCACACACCGATGCAGAATACCTGGCATCCTGTCTGGCCCTGATACAAACCTTAGCTCTCAATGAAATAATAGGCGACATACAGTGTATTTTTTTTTTGTTTGTTTGACCTTCAAGCCAAGGTCAAAGATCGAATCCAAGGTAAAAAAACAAAAAACAAAAAAAACTTATTTGCAATATGTGGTTTCCTATCAGTCTTTTATCCAAAATGCAAAGTGTTTTCTCGTTTTACCTTGAAGCCGGGGTCAAAGATCAAATCTAAGGTCAAACTGTCATGGAATAAAAGACTTCCTATCAGTTCCTCATATAAACCTAAGGCGTTAATGCGACAGTAGGTGAGATATGTATTGTGTTCTGGCCTTTGGCCAGGACAGCATTTATGGTTTTAACAGTTTCATGTTCAAGATTTCATAGTTCATTGTTCATGTTCATAGTCACAGTTTTAACAGTTTCTTGTAGTAGGATTACGCATTTCATAGTTCACATTCATTGTCCATGTTTTTACTTTTCCATGTTTTTGTTTTTGCCAGGTCTGCCAAGCCACTCCACCGCTTGTCTGCGTTCCGCCCCATGCCTTCGTTGTTGCACATTTCAGAGCTCTGGTTGGCTTTGGTATTCCCCTCTTCCTTCTGTGCTGTGCTGATTCGGGGCTCTCTAAGCTTAATTGACAATTAACTGTTTTTAAGTTACTAACATTTACTAACACTCACTGAGTGGTGTAATTCTTAGATAGGCACATTACTAATATTACTAATTTAGACAGGGAGTTTATTGTCATGATTCCTGCTTTGCTATTTCAAGATCTTGCTGTGCTTTTCTGTTCTTAACATTCATGCTTGCTTCCAAACTGCATACTTAATTGGTACTTAAGCTGAGCCGCTCATTCTCTTAATGAGCAGGTCATGTCATCCAATCTCTGTCCATGTCTTGATCTTGCCATGACTCTTGTTTCTCTCTCTCCAGGTGTTACCCCTCATGTTCTGATTTCTAAGCCTTTATCTGGATGCGGTGGAAGTTGGCTGGCAGACAGTGTCTCAAGTTTGTTCCTAGTTCATGTTCCCAAGTTTTGTTGCCAAGTTTCCAAGCCTTGTTCAAGTCCTTGTTCTTAGTTCTTGTCTTGTTGTATACAGCCTTCTGCTCTCATCATAGAATCATTATTCTTTTCTGTTTATGGTCTTCTTGCCTGGAGTTTCCAGTGCCTTTTGTTTTTTGTCGTTTTTGTATTCTTTTGTTTATATCTCTGTGTAGCGTACCTTAGTTTGTCTTTTGCAACCCTTTGGGCCAAGTTTTTTGTTGGCCCTCGTGCCTGTTTTGTTTTGTTTTCAATAAATCCTCATTCCCCTTCACCTCGCTTCTGGTGTCTACCTGATTTCATATCAATATGGGCCATTTTGAAAGATTTTGTACTATTTACACTCTTAATTATCAACTTATAATTTGATTATAATTTGATTAATTATCAAATTATTATTTGACCAAAATCAATAGGCATCCAGACCCCACCACTAATAATGCCCAAGCCAGATATGAATAAAACTGGTTGACGATGGTGACCTGCAGTTCAATCAGAGGAAACCTCTTTGGACATGGGGATAGTAGAGACAGTGATGGTGGATGGACCATTAATCCATAATAATCATTTATTGATCAGCATAAATTAACTAAGATTTTTTATTTTTTTTATTTTTTAAGGATTTTTAGTTTTTTTTTTTTTTGCTCATCTTTGCTAGGGGTGCCAATAATTGTGGATGAGAATGTACCGTACTACAAATACTGTCCTTACAGACACTGTGTGGTTCATATCTTTTCCTTGAGTGATGGCTCCATATGCAGATGGTAACACAATAAGGTTCTCAGGAAAAGCCAGTGTCTTTTTGCAATACGAATGGACTCCAGTTCTTTCTCGACCAGACGGCGGATCAGAGGATTGCTTCAGCTATATCAGGAAAAAGGGTTGTCCTGCGCTGCTAGAATGTTGAGTTTGTTCAGATTAAGTAATCAATAGTACAGACTAATTATTCACTGCCTGCCGGGGCGTTGTCGAAAGTCCGTTTGTTACCGCCTTGTAATCTATAATCTTAATTATTATTCATCACAGGAAGTGCAATTCTCTTGTGTTATCCTGCTGGGAATTCAGGTGGGTCATCCTAATTGGCCAGTGAATGAACATGTATTTACAGACTTCCAGACTTGTGGTGTCTGGATTGTAGATTGATTCGTGGAGGTGTTTTCTTTCTTTTTTTTTAAGTTAGTGGCCATGGGTGGTGGCAAAGTACAAATCATGGCTACCTTTCTCCATTCCTTAGATTCATGGGAAATGAATAAGAGCCTCTCACTTCTAGCAGTCTTTCTCCACTTCTCCCCTTCTCTCATCCTTGAAGTGGCTCCCTCCGCTGCATATTCATTTCATTTTATATTGATGGATTAAATTATCCCGGGCTCAGAATCAATCCCGCACATATTCATTAGACTGGACCAAATCCTCTAGCGAGGATACAGAGCAGAAACGCATTTAGACACTGATAAGGCCAGCCCCATTATATGTCATTTCAAACAAAGAGGCAAAGAAGTCTTTGGAGATGCCGTATCAGCTATTAAACAGAGACATAGCATGCAGGGGAGATTGATGATTAGCATTTTCCTCCCCGGGAAAGAGACTGCCTGCGTGGGCGATAACCAGGAAAAAGTGGCCGCCATCTTTCTCCCGCACACAATTACTTCTCCGGGCTTCTCGGCTAAATAAATTCCCAGCCCAGTCTTGTATCCCTTTGTCATGTGTCCGGCGCAATCAGTAAAAACTGGGCAACACTGAATCCCTTATGTCACAGCCTTAAACTTGTAAGAGCTATCCAGATACAAGTCAGGGTGACATTAGAATAAAAGTGGTGGAGCGTACTGCCAGGTCCATTTATATTTGGACAGTGACACAATTTCCATCATTTTGGCTTTGTGTGCCATCATAATGGATATGAAATTAATCTGTTAAGATCTGCTTGTTGGGTAGCGTTTGCTGTATGATTAATTTGATTCACCATGAGGAGAAAGTAATGTGAGTATACTGTATAACTTCATTTGTTTACATTTGATAATGTTTACTTGAGTGCAAATGTGATTTCACATCAAATTTGCAAAGTTAGTGAAGGTGGTGTATACCACAATTGCTTAATGTTTTTGCATAATGTAAATACAGTATATTGCTATTTTGATATTAGTGTCAGATTATCAAGTGAAAAGTGTGAAGCAATCAAATTTCAAATTCACAAAATACTTGCCTCCTAATGCAAATATTATATGTGAATCATCCTTTGCGGTCTATGAACGGTTCCGGAAATCTGGAACCTATGGACATGTCTTGATGCTGGGTTCTTTCCTGCTGATATTCTCTCAGGCCTTCTGAGCTGCTGCACACAGTTGGCCTTCAACAAATTAAATGAATGCTCAGTCAATTTCAGGTCAGGTGACTGACTTGGACTTTGAAAAAATTCAAGTTTATTTCCATACAGAAGTCTTGGTTTGCTTGATCAAAAACACTTTTGTCTAATGTGTTTTGAAGCATTTGGTGGAATCTGAGCAGATAATATAACCCTACACAATTCACAATTCATCTGGCTGCTTTAGTCAGCAATGAGATAAACAATAAATACAAAGGAACAAGTTCCATTGGCAGACATGAACACCTAGACCATAACTATTGCCTCCACCAGGCATCAGAGATGAGGCTGATTGATCATGGCCTGTTCCTTCCCTACTCCACACTACACACCTTCAGTAATTTATCTACAAGTTGATGTTCCCTCCCATCGTGGGATTAGAATGTTCTTATTAAACTGAACCACACCAGAATACACAAACATTTAGTCCGAGGCTTTAATTTTATCCCCATCTACTAAATACATTTGGCCTTTCGCCACTTAGCCTCTAAGCTTAATGTCCAGTTTCACAGATCAGATAAGAGAACAGTAATTTGATGCAAATGAACTACTTTCTGTCAAGGGGCCAATAATCAGCTAAACTGGTCAGATGTTGGCTCACTTGCAACATTGTCATTGAATGGCGTGTTCAACTAAACAGCTTTGCCAAATGGCTTTAAGAATAGAATTTGAAATGGAAACGTAATTCCTGTGTAGTGCATATGGCGTCATTCAAAATTGCGGAATGACTGAGAAATTTCCTTGGTTTTGAAAAAAAAAAATCACCATTGCTCTCAATTAATATAACTTCTGAAAGTGATCTGAAATAGTCTTTACATTTTTAATGTTAAAATTGACCATTGAAACTGATAGTGGAATATCTATATATGTAAATGAGCCCATTTCCAGCAATGGTGACGGTGCAGTGTAATGGCACTGTCATGGTCCACACCCGGAATCAAGCGTAGAGGCAGAGTACAATCCAGAGGTACAGTTTACTGATGAGTTGAAATATGCTAATGAGTATTTTTTTGTAACATTGATGTGAAAAAATGAAATTCTTTATTTCTAATTCAAACTACCAAAATCAACTCGTATGAACATCGGTTGATCATAATCCAAGCATGTAATATCAACTATAAACATATAGAAAAATTGTTTTTTATGGCAGACAGTTGGATCGCGCATTAGGTTTGACAGACAAATAGGTGGTTTTTTTCAAAATAATTTATGTTAAGGAAATCAACCGAGATGTGGGTATTAGCAAACATGAACTGCTCTTTGATAATCAATCAATCAAGTGATCTGTTCAAATGTACTTTGACACATGACTGTATTCTATAAAGCCAACCGCATTTTATGTTGTCTGTTTGACGGACAACCTAACGTCCGGAACAGATCATTTAGTCAAAATTTGAACGTTTTGAAATTTTGAATTTGACACGTTTCGTGAAATGTTTCAGCACATTTATTGAAAGATTTATACATGATGTGCTGTACCTTAAAACATTTATGTGGAAATTTCATCAGTTGTGCAGTGAATATACATTTCTTTTAGGGGTGCACTGACATGTTACACATCCACTCCTCAAACATGGGGTCCTTCTGAACTTCATCCCATGACTGCTGGAAAAGTGGTGGAGAGAATTAATTCAAACTGTGCATGCTGTTTCTCTGCGAAATTATGTGCAATAATGCACAATGCCAGAAAATTCAACCCAGAATCAATATTGTAAATTCTGAATGGAATAAAAGATGTGCTAATTTACTCATTATCATATTTAGACTCTGATATTAAGATGGTTACAGTGGTATGGAACCTAAGAGAGGATACCAGAGTTCAGTTCAGATGTTATGGGCAAAGTGAGAAGGCATTGTCAATCGCCAGCCAGTGACTTACTGAGATGACAGCCACATGGAGTGAGCATTTCGCCGCAGCTGAACTGTCCCAGGGCAGGGTGGAGTAGCTTCGGAGGAACGCGGTTCCAATTATGATGACCATAGATTGGGATTTTATTCCTAATAAACTGGACAGAGGAATTAGACTTGGACGGGAATTAAAAAGAACAAGTTCCCCAGCACAGGACCCCTAGAAAATCTTAGGAGCTTGTTCTAATTAACTTAATAAAGAAGAAAGCTTCTGTAAATTACTGTCATTAAAGACTGTGTTTTACTTTCAAAAGATGGAGAGTTTAAGTAATGACCATTGGCTGGGATTAATCATACATAAAGAATTACAAACGTAGACTCTAGCAACTTGCTACTCACAGGAGGGGGTCTAAATACGTCACAGAGACCAAGGGTGAGAATTTTGAGACAAGACACAGACAGGGATAAAGCAGCGAGCGGGACACAAACTAATCAAAAGAGACACTACTGCTAATGGACACGCAAGTTGCTGAATGGGAAGAGATACAGAAAGCAGTCACACGCGGGGTGGCAGGCTTATTGTGTATGATAATCCCAAATTATGATACATCAGTACCAAATCAGAAAAAGTTGGGTTTGCTAAATTTAAATTAAAGCTCAAATCAGCATTTTGTAAATTATGTTCGACCAGTATTTCATTAAAACCATACAACAAGCATTACCTTCCACATAAATTTTTTGCTTTTTCTCAATAAACACGTGTCAACTTATACCCTTGCAACATATTTCAAAATTAGCCGCGCTAATGCGGACGGGACCCCTCAGCCCTGTGCAAAGTTGATGTGTATCTATCGTGTTAAAATCTCCACACCAGCAGCAGTGAATATTTGTTTGCTGAAAGACAGATTTAACAAAGAGCCAATTGACCGATCCCAAGCCCCGCCTCCCATTGTTACTGTTACTAGGTCGGACAACTAACCAAGAAACTTCAGCTCTGCCTGAGTTCAAAACAACAAGCATAGCGGCGCCGGTTCCGTTCACTAATGTGTTCCATGCGAGTCGGTGTTATTTTGGCATCGACATTTTGTCTCCCTAAATATGTGCATTTTGGAGGATGAAAAGCGGCACATTTAGTAATGGGAAGATCGAAATGTGACTCGGTGTCAACTTTTAAATGCGAGCAGAAAAGTTACGTGAACGTGACCGAGGCTTTTAATGGCCCTGTAATAAGATATGTGCTTGGAAGTGTTCCCCGTTATAAGGACCGTCGATGAATGTCCGTGTACATAATCAAATTACTCTCTGGTTTCCTCACTTTATTGTACCCTGGTTGAGCATATTTGCCACCAACCAAATTGTTCATATTGAATCATAAGGCTATTGCCAACATTGTTAAAAGGAAGTGCTAGTTAACTCTGGCTACTCCTTTACTCAGCTTCATCTTTGCCCCTGTCCCGTTAAAACACTGCTCTCAGACATGATCACTGCACAGCACAGATCGAGGGGACAGAGAAAAGTTTTTTCTCCTGATTTCTAGCTAACAGCCAAGCCTTTCTCCCCTCCTTGTCTTTTTGAACTCTGTATGAACAGACAAAGTGACTTGTCCACTGTTTTAAATATTATGCTGGTAAGAAGTATTGTCGTTGAATGTCACTTACAAGCAGCTAGCTTGTTAGCCACCTTGTTAATTTTATTAAGTGCTCTGTTAATGCAGTCCCTGCGACGGTAAGGGTACTAAGGTAGCTCACTGGTGACCGTTATCAATTGCTAGCGTTTGATGTTAGTCAGCGGTCTATTCAAGTCAATGGGAGGACTAATTAGCTAGCTAGCATGAAATGTTTTATTACAGCCCTTCAAATGACTATTGCTGCAAAAGGCATGAGAATCCAACTGCGGTTTGTTTGATAAAAGTGCCGTCTGCAGTATTCTTGTGTCGTAAATTGTAATTATCTTGTGAGATTTATCATCAATGAAAGACACTAATTTCACTGTTTCAGATCCTTTTTTTTATTAGTTAAGGAATACATTAAAAAGCTTATTATGGTTTCAGAAATTGAATAAAAAACACGCCTCTAAAACGGTCGGCATACCGAGCGTCTGTTACATGTCACATCGTTTTACCATGGTCAGAAACCCGAAATGCCCGGTTTGATGGCTGCCTGAGGTGAAAGTTGTCCGAGGCGCGGTCGGCCCCCTGCTTCCCCCATTGTGACATGGCCGAAAGTGGGCGGGGCTTGCGATTGGTAAATTGTACAGCTCAGGAATGGAGTTTGCTGAATTTTACCTCTCAAGGAGTAATCACATCAGTAGCAGCCATATTTGATTTTGTATCACGCCTGAAATCGATAGGCTTGTGTAGTAAGTGTACCCCGATGTCCTCACCAAAAATCGTGATGATCAGTGATGTCGTTTTTCAGTCATCGCACGGAATGGAAATGCAAGATGGCGGCTCTGCAAGCCATATTTGATTTTGGATTGCGACCGAAAATGATAGGCTTGTGTAGCAACTCTACTCCAATGTCCTCACCAGAAACCGTAATGATCGATGATGCCACTTTTCAGTTATCAGAATCAAATGTGGACATACAGACGGATGGACGGACAGTGGCACGCTGTGCGTGATGACAATACCCCACAGCCTCTTTCAGGGCTGCGTAATAAAAAAGGGTGGAACAATGAAGTATTTACCACTTTGTAATGTTGCCATTCCTTGTTGCAACACTTAATAAATGCTTATGCACTGTTGACATAGAGATCAAGGGATTCAGATGTAATTTTGACCCATTCGTCCCGTGATAAAGTCTTAAGGTGTGCAACAGTATGGGGTCTTTGTTGTCAGTTTGCATTTCAAAAAGCGCCACACGTTCTCTATTGGGGACAAGTCAGAGCTGAAAGCAGGTCAGCCCAGCACCAGCACTCTCCTATTATGCAGCCTGCTTCTGTAATGCGAGCAGAAGGCAGTTTTGCGTTATCTTGTTCAAATATGCATGGATGTCCCAGGAAAAGATGTTATCTTGAGGGCAGCATATGTTGCTTCAAAATCTCAGTGGTTTTTTCTAGCATTAATGTGGCCTTCACAGACATTCAAGTTACCTTTGCCAAGGGCGCTGACACAGCCCCATACTATAACAAAGCAGGGCTTCTGGACCAGTCTGGATTGTCCTTTCCTTCTTTGGTCCAGAGCACACACCATCAATTTCTACTAAAAAAAGGCCTGAAATATTGAATCGTCTGACCACAGCACACATTTCCAATGTGTGACATTGCATCGTAGATGCCCTCAAGCCCAGAGAAGTCGTATGTATTGTAAAATTTGCACTTGCATTAGTGGATGTGAATATGTATTGTAGTACTTTACAGAGGTTTGGCAGTGTAATTCCGAGCCCATGTGGTTATGCTATCTTTAGAAAAATGAATGTTCTTAATACAGTGCCGTCTGAGCGAGCGGAAATCACAGGTATTCAGCTTTGGCTCACACCCTTCCCCTTTACACTGAGAAATTTTTCTAGATTCATCTAATCTTTTTAATTATGTAATGCTCTGTGTAAAGCCAAAATATCCAAATCCCTTACTATTGTTCTTTGAGGAACATTGTTTTTAACCCTTAGTTGCATGTTGTCCAATATTTTGGACATAAGTTAAGTGGAGTTTATTTTCTCTAGGCTCATAGATACCCTGAAAACACAAAATGTGCATTTTACTGGACATTTCCAGATAATAATTTCCTCAGTAGGAGCCTCGATTAGTCACATGATTTACCTCAAACAATCACAATGGCTGCATCCGCAAGTAAGAGGTAAGTTGACGAAAGTCAGAAATGGTCTTATATTATTCAGGTTTTGATCAGACTTTATTCTGTTGGGGTATGGATATACATAAGAAAGCACAAACTGAAAACGTAAAACCTATGTAATCTCCATGTCCTAAACGTTTTCTGTCTCACCTTTTTTGGAATGCGTTGCAGGCTTGAAAGACAGAAATGGACGTAGATTTACACAAAATATTGACAAAAAAAACCCCATAAAATTACAAACATTGTTAGCACAGCTGAAAACCGGGTTCGATTTTGGGCTGACCCCATTCAGAAGACTGGTAGATTGTTTGGTTGATGAGTTGTTGACTGACTGAGATTTGTTTAGGTCAAACAATCGCAAATGATCCATATCCATGGAATAATCCATTCTGGATGCTGCAGCAAGTGACAGTCCATCACTTTTTTAACTAGACCTATATTCTCTTCATATAATACTGTTAAGGTGACAGTAATTATTCATTCTTTCTCTATACCCGCTTATTCCTCACCAGGGTCGCAGGGGGAGCTGGAGCCTTAATCCCAGCTGATGATGGGTGAAAGGCACTTACCCACCCTGACCCTGGAGAGCCTGCCAATCCATCGCTGGGCGCACTCACCATTCACTCACCATTCACTCTCACACTCATACCTATGGGCAGTTTAGTGTCTCCAATTAATCCTGATATGCATGTCTTTGGACTGCGGGAGGAAACCGGAGTACCCAGTGCAAACCCACGCGAACACAAGGGGAACGTGCAAACCCCACACAGAAAGGCACCAGGCCGTATTTGAACCCATAACGTTCTTGCTGTGAGGCGGCAGTGCTAACCAGCAGCATTTTATCAGAAATGTTTTCATATATGTAAAACTAAGGCGTATCAGCCTTTGTCATGTCTAAATTTTGTCCTTCGTATACAGTAGTGCTCTGTGATGATTACACTTGACATAATGAAGATAAATCGGAAACCAATTACTATTTAAGTATTTATTTCATGTAATATTTGATCATATAGGTGAAAATAGGTCAACAGATGACAATATTTCGTAAAAATAAAAATTACATTGCCTTTTTGGGAAAAAAGTCAATATGTAGTGTGGCCTAGTTTTCTCATATTTTTTATTTTTATTTCCTCACTCGCTCAACCATTCCATAGGGTTTGCAGATCATTCCAACAAGATTCTTTCAATGTTGCAACAGAGGACTCAGGGCTTGGGAGGGACTGTAATGATGATGGAAAACTGCGGGAAAAACGGCATCATGGAGACTGGAGGAGGAAGGCCGCTTGGAAACGAGGACTTGACTGAATACTTAAAAATTACAGAAGTAACACAGCCAAGACAGAGGATAAAAATCAGGCACAGAGAACAGGAAAACCAGGAACTTAAATACTCAGAGACAGTAATAGTATCTCCCGCCTATCGTTGTTGGGGAGATACAATGGTTTAGTTCCGGAGCCGCCGCCGCCGCCGTGCCCGCAGAGATTTTCTGTTTCTAGGCTCCGGAAGCGACAATTATTACAGGAATTTATTATAATTTTGTCTGAAATTTCGGGATCGGTGAGACATATGACTTGGTCCCTGTGGTGACCACGGTATCAAGTTAATAATGTGGGTTAGGTGTGCAAGAGCACGGGGTGGAATTAAAATGACAGGGGCAAAGCCATGAGACAATATTTGATAAAACAAGAAACAAAATAAAACCACGACTGAAACAGACAGCTCGACTGCAGGGAAACTCTTGATTAACAAACACTCAGGACATGACACATAATAAATGCATGCATCCATTACTGTATCAGAAAAGAATTAAAATAAATGTTGCACTGCAATGATGCAAACTTCTTTCCGTTTTCGTTGTTTGTATAACTTAAGTCACACGTGCATAAAAAAAAAAAAATCTTGAAAGTTGGCACCATGTAATTTGTCTGTGGTGGGGGTAACTGTTATGACTTTTAAAGACATTTTCTGATTGATTTGGCATCCAAATTTGAGAGCTACTGTGTGGTGAAAAAGTACTTGTCCCCTTCCTGATTTCTTCTGTTTAACTTATTTGTCATATTTAACTATTTTAGATAATACAACTAATTTTGTGGTGCAGCACTGCCGACTCACAGAAAGAAGCATGTGAGTTTGAATCCAGCCTGGGCCCTGTCTGTGTGGTGTTTTCATGTTCTCCCCGCGTTCTTGTGGGTTTCCTCCGGGTACTCCGGTCCCCTTCTGCTGTCCAAAGACATGGATAAATACTAGGATAACTGGAGAATCTAAAAAATTACCCCTTGATATGAATGAATAGTTTGAGCATTGATTCCTATGCAAATGACATTAGATACCTGAAAAATTGCTAAGAGTTAATAAACAATACAGTATTATTTGATGAAATAATGTGTCTTAGCATAAAATGAAACTTTTAAATGATTTTTTTCATTTAATGAAGCAAGTTTCATTCAAAACCTAGAAGACTCGTGAACCCCCCCCCCCAACCTAAAGAGCCGATATGAATAAAAACTATTTCCACCTTGATTTAAATGAGCAGCTGTCAATTACCTTGTGAAATACGATCTATTTGTGTCAGTCACCACAATGTAGGGCCAGTCGCTACACACTTCACTACAAAAAACAGACACCTGCTATTGTTGAATTCTGATGAATTACTGCGGTTTTCAACAAGTGTTGTGCTGTTAGGTCAGAACTGCAAAAATTCTATGGCTCTCCCTCCTGAACTCTTGCTTCCGCTTCCATTGAAAATCACAACACAAGAGCTCCCCCAACTGATGGCACCCAGAACTGCATGCAATGGGCATTGCTCTTAGCCTGTAGTCACACATACTATAAGCCAATAACATTTTGAGTGTGATACTTATTTTGACTTTCATTGTTACAAGTGGAGTGTTTATCATAAATAATTTCAAAAATACCAGTAAAATAACAAAGTAGGTCCATTAAAAATTTGAAAATGAAACAGAATTAGTTAAGTCCATTAGTTAAGTCCATGTTACTTAACTCCATCCAACTCACCCACCAACAAAATCAATTTCGCGAAAAGCATTATTATTATTAATCCAAATTCATTTATGCATGACTACACTACAAGCGCATGAATGTACTACACATAGCTTTATGTTTTGTCTTTTGACAGAATGACATTTATGGCAGTCTTAAAAATAAACAGGGTGTGGTGTTTTTGGTGTATGAAAGTCATCACAGACAGCGTGTTAGTCTTATCTCTTCCAAGAAGGCTGAGACAACTGGATTAATACAGAAAGTTGTTGTAACACTTAAATGGTTTATAAGAGGGGGCTTTGTTCAGGATGGAGGGCGGAAACTAGAGAGGAATTTCATCGCTTTGATATCTAAGACACAGATGCTTGGCAGATTAGACTAAACAGCATCTGCTTGATAGAGCATTCTTTATTCTAGCGCTCACCCGTATCCCCAGAGCAGGTTTCGAACCCTGAGAGAGGCCATTTGTTGCCACGCTGACGGACAAGGAGACAGTAAAGGCCACTTACAAACTTCCAGAGATCATTAGGCATTAAAAAATGGCCTGAGCCGAGTGCGGAGGCAGAGTTCTTGGCTTATCAAAGCGGCCTATTTTGTTCCATTCGCTTTTTTCCCCCCTTTTCTTTTTGTACTTTTCGATCCTGCTTGTCAAGCAAGCCTTCACTGTAATTGTGACCCCCCCCCCTTGTCTAGCATTGCATAGTCTGCGGACAAATGTTGACACGGGCCTTTGATGTCCAGTCTAATTAGGGTAGAGCGGATTTGACGATGATTATGTTACGTTAATTGTGCGCATAGATGGCTTTTACAGTGGCAGGTATTCCTGGAAAAAAAAAAGGCTAACTCCTCCGTGCATGTCCCCTCGCAAAGTACCCTGAATGTTCAGACTTGTCTGCGACATTTTTGGTCAAGAATGACTTGTTGATGTACATCTTGAAGCTATACACGATAAAATAGTGCTGACCAATTTCCAAAATTTGCAATTAAATTTCCTCTAAATGCACTTATTTATATGATGTTTACCACCACCATTTACTTTTGAAAAAAATTATAATTGACCAAGGTTTGTCGTTAAGAAGTAATACCCACTTGCAAATGCGTACAGACACCATACATAACTGGTACAAATGGTTTGTAAATACTGCATCATTTATAGTAGATCACCAAAATTGCACAATGTATGTAGCATTTCTATGCAGACCAATTTACACAAAATGAGAATAACTGTTGCATATAGTCTTTGTATCAGTTCAGGAAGGGTAGGTGTAAATGAAGTAGCCTCCCCGCCTCATGGCATACGGTTTATGGAAAATGTAGGCCACATCCTCTGATGCGAAGCGCTGAGAAGTATAGGTAGCATTGATCCACCATTCGCTGATAGACTGTCTCTGCAGATAACCTGTGAATGACAAATAGCAGAGAGGTCAATAGTCCACCCACTTCTCTGGCTTTTCACACTGAAGTGGATCTGTGTTTACTGTCAGCCGACGCTCTGCCCTGTCAATACTGAGGGAGTGTTAATCTCTCGCTGTTTTCTGCGCAGTATCAGTCATTTGCATTCCTCCCCAGCTAAACGCCAGCCTTAAGTAGAGCTTACCTCATCTTTTCTCTTTGGTTCAAAGATGGGAAACAAGCTAGCGACTGGAGGCATTGTAATATATACAGGACAATGTAAAAACAGTTGTGTCTTTTTTAATTTCACTGCACATTGACTGGTCAGTTTGTTGCATAATTCAGTTTGTTGTATAATTTTTATTTTTACAAAACACATATTACCTAAAAAAACAGTAAACACCTGATTGTTAAATGTTCAATAACTTTTGCTCACAAGAAAATTGGGGTAGTCTTCACATTAACAGCTATTCCAAAATTCTTGTATAGTGCTCCATTCAAAAGTTTGGAAATGCTTTAATTACAGTAATTTACTCTATGTTTGCATTTGCTGAAAGCCCTTAATGAAATTACAGGAAGTTAATTTTATTATCCCCACTGCGAATATGAGCCCACTCTCCATTTAGTGTTTTATTTAATGATTTGAATATCTGACCTCAGTTGACCTGAAAATTAGTTGAGTTGCTTTCAGTAATCGTAACGAGACAAGCTTTTCACCTGGTTTTAATATCAAGCCACATTCCTGGCCCATGTACTGTGCACTGTCCTGTGCGTCGCACAACGTGAAACTGTTGACCCCCTCGCAGTATGCAGTACAGAATCTGTCAGTAATATTTGTATAAAAGAAATTTTAAAGAATTTTGAGATCTGTTAAATGCTAAATTTATGGCCAATGACCTCCGGCACAAGTGACGCAGGTGGCATCGGCTTCTAATTTCAGCACTGCATTTTTTACCCACCTGCCTCTTGGCCGAGAATGTTCGCTTGCCGATGCCTGTTGAGAGGTTACTGGAAGGCAGCTTTGTGCTGCAAATTTTCCAACGTCCACCCATTTCGGCAGCCCAATGTGGTTTCGTCAAATCACACCTTCATTACCTCTTCCTCAAATAGTATTTTATCAAATCCAAATCGGTCACAAGTAGTTACACTAGAAGGGTTCATTTGCAAAAACAATTACGTGCATTTTAATTTCTTCCTTAATCACGCTTTTCGATTGTGTACTCCAGGGAATATACCTCAAACTAGTATTGGGTGATTTCAATAAGACATCTCAATTTATGTTTTATTTCTTTTTGTAAATCATGTTTTTCTAGTTGTGCAGTCAAAGGAATTCTTGTGTTGGCTTATTCATTTTAAGAATGGCTTTTATCTGGTTTTGCTAATTAGCTCATCACTTTTACTGATATTAAGGTTAAAAGGATTCACAGGAAATGAAAAGTCCTGTAAATGAAGATCACAATAGAAAAATGATCAGAGTCACATTTTTTCGCATTTTGGAGAAATGATGAACTAATAATTCTCAGAAACAAAGCTCTGAAAAAATATGCAAAAATATAAAATATATAAAGTATCATAATGATATATAATATGGTTATATATTATTTTAAATATTATAATAAATAAAATATACAAAAATGCAAAATTTTGATTGTTTTTTTCCATGCGGTCTTCAAATTTAAACACACTCATGCTTTTTTTTTGTTATATAATTGTGTACGAGTCCTCCTACCATCACCCGTCAAAACAAAACACACAGACACACAAAAAAATTTAAATAAATAATTAAAAAATAGAAATACAATACAATTATGATTACATTTACCATGCTTTTCTACCTTTTGCGTTAATCGTTATTAGCTCACCTTTTCCATCTCTCATTATTCCCAACCTTCAGCCTCCCTGACTATATCCCATCTTTTGGCATAAATTACAAGTCCTGTCTCACGGGCTGTCACACACTCACACACAAGTATTCTACTGTAATACTTCTCAATTCTTAATGCCTCAACAGATGTCAACCCAAAAATAAATATTTTTGCTAAATATACAATTATATTACAGATTAGGTGTGTTCCTTTTGTTACATCACCCAATAACACTTTAAATAAATCTAATTGTATACTATTGTAATGAGATATCCAGGCTTGTTCCTTTATCCAAAATAAGGCTATAGGACAGTACCACAATAAATGGTCTACTGGCTCCACTTCTTCCTGACCGAATTGACAAAGGTATCTTTTTAGTCGCTAAGAACTCATGCACACTCATGCTTTATGCTAGAGCCTCAACTGGGGCAATAGAAAGTGCAGCGATCTGTCCACAGAGGCTGGTTGGTTGATCGCATGCTGTGTTGAAGTTGCTACTGTGCCCACATTCAGTTGCTGGTAGTAAGTTTTGGGCTATTCCAAACATTGCCGATTAACATATCAATAGTTATGTATACCTAACTGGGGTGGCAACCCAAGGACTCGTTCGTGGACTCCAGCGGTGAGGTAGGGCGTCAAGCTGAAGAAGGTGGCCTTTCATGCTTGGTTGGCCCAGAGGACACCTAACTTGGCAGACCGGTACTGGCAGGCTGGAAGGACTGCAGCCGCGGTAGTGTCTGAAGCAAAAACCTGGGTTTGGGAGGAGTTCAGTGAGGGCACAGAGAAGGACTTTCAGGTGGCCTCAAAGAGGTTTTGGCAAACTGTCACATGAGTCAGGAAGGTGAGGCAGGGCTTCACCCAGGCTGTTTTCAGCAGGGGTGGGGAACTGCTCACCTCAACTGAGGATATTGTCTGGCGGTGGAAGGAGCACTATGAGGGACTCCTGAATTTGGAAGACACACCCTCCACTGACTTAGCAGGAATGGAGGACTCGGGGGAGTCATTGCCCATCTCCCCGGTGGAAGTCACTGAGGTGGTCAAAAAGCTCCACAGTGGCAAGTCACCAGGGATGTACGAGATTCGTCCTGAGAGGCTGAAGGCCCTGGATGTTGTTAGGCTGTCAAGTTCAACATCGCTTGGATGTCTGGTACAGCACCCATAGACTCGCAAATTGGGATGGTGCTTCTCATTTTTAAAAAAGGGGAGTGGAGGGTGTGCTCCAATTATAAGGGGATCACACTGCTCAGTCTCCCAGGAAATGTCTATGCCAGGGTGCTGGAAAGGAGACTCCGCCAGATTGTCGAACCTTGGATTCAGGAGGAGCAATGCGGGTTCCGTTCCAGTCGTGGAACAGTGGACCAACTTTTTACCCCTGCATGGATACTGGAGGGATCATGGGAGTTTGCCCATCCAGTCTACGTGTGCTTTGTGGATTTGGAGAACGCTTATGACCGTGTTCCATGAGGTATCCTGTGGGGGGTGCTGCAGGAATATAGGGCTCCAAAGCCATTAATTCAAGCCATTCGACCCCTCTACAACCAAAGCTGGAGTTCTGTCCTCATTCTTGGCATTAAGTCGGACTCCTTTCCAGTTGGTGTTGGCCTCCACCAAGGATGTGCCTTGTCTCCTATTCTGTTCATGGTTTTCAAGGCGCAGCCGAGGTTTCATGGATATCCAGTTTGGTGGCCTCAGGATTTCATCTCTGCTGTTTGCAGATGATGTGGTCCTTTTGGCTTCATCACGCTGTGACCTTCAACGCACACTGGAGTGGCTCATAGCCGAGTGCGAAGCGGTCAGAATGAGGATCAGCAGCTCCAAATCTGAGCCCATGGTTCTCTCCTGGCAAAAGGTGGATTGTCCCCTTCAGGTGGGGAATGAGTTGTTATCCCAAGTGAAAGAGTTCAAGTATCTTGGGGTCTTGTTCATTACTGAGGGTAGAATGGAACGTGAGATTGACAGACGGATTAATGCAGCATCTGCAGTGAAGCAGCCATTGTGGTGAATGAGCTGAGCGTAAAAGCAAAGCTCTTGATTCGCTAGTTAATCTATGTTCCAACCCTCACCTATGGTGGCGAGCTTTGGGTAGTGACCGAAAGAATAAGATTACGAATACAAGTGGCCTAAGCTAGATTTCTCCGTAAGGTGGCTGGGCTGACCTTTAGGGATAGGGTGAGGAGCTCAGACATCCGGGAGAGGCTCAGAGTAGAACCGCTGCTCCTCCATGTCGAGAAAAGTGAGTTGAGGTGGTTCCGGCATCTTGTCTGGATGCCTCCTGGACACCTCCCTTTAGAGGCTTTCCAGGCATGTCCAACTGGGAGGAGACCCCCGGGTAAGCCCAGGACACGCTGGAGGGTTTATATCTCTCGGCTGGTATGGGAAAGACTTTGGGTCCCCCAGGTAGAGTTTGAGGAAGTGGCTGGGGATGGGTCATTAATTCCACGTTTCATATTTGCTTCAAAATGACGTGTGTAGCGCAGTGGCACACTGTCTTTGGTATGTACAGAGTTCACAAGTGTGCTCAACTTCCCCATTGAGAATTCGAGTCTGTGTAATCGCCACTGCAAAATCGTTTGAAGAAACAGCAGGTGTGTGGTCTGTGGTCTCTGTGGAACCTGCTGGATATGGAGGTCCTGGGCTGGTGTGGTTACACGTGGTCTGCGGTTGCGGTGGTCTGCCGGTTGGATGTACTGCCATATTCTCTGAAATGCCTTTGGAGACAGCTTATGGTGGAGAAATGAACATTCAATGCCCGAGCAACAGATCTGGTTGACATTCCTGCTGTCAGCATGCCAATTGCACGCTCCCTCAATGCTTGCGCCATCTATGGCATTTTGCTGTGAGACATAACTGCACATTTCAGAGTGGCCTTTTATTGTGGGCAGTATAAGGTACACCTGTGCATTAATCATGGTGTCTGATGAGCATCTTGATGTGGCACACCTGTGAGGTGGGATGGATTGTCTCAGCAAAGCAAAAGTGCTCACTATCACACATTTAGACAGATTCGTGAACAATGTTTGAGAGAAATGGTAATATTGTGTATCTGGAATGAATTTTAGTTCTTTGAGTCCATCTCATGACAAATGGGAGCAAAAACAAAAGTGTTGCGTTTATATTTTTGTTGAGTGTATGTTCTTTTGTTTTTGCTCTATTTGGCAAAGAAATAAATGCACACTTTTCAACTGGTGTCTATGGAGCTGCCGCATCTTTGGCCACAAAATTGCCTCCAGTGGGAAACGCGGAAGCAGGAAGCTAACATGCTAACTGGCTGAGGCAAAGGTACTTCCTCTTTCTCTCTGGTTCTATTATTTATCTCTATGGGTGTACTACACAAAGCTCCAAGACCAACTGTCTGTCACGACGTGCGTTGTATTTTTTACATAATACCTTTAAAACTAAGCATTTTCAGAGTGTGCATAGACAGTAGTGACCGGGGTAAGGTATAAACCATAGACCGTATAAAAAGATGGACGAAGCAGCCGTCACCCATTGGTTTCAGCATACTGTTATGGCCCCAATTTGTTATTACATTTACAACCCAACAGCAACAGCAACAGCAAGGGATGACAGACACAGTTTTAAAAACTTAAACACATTTAATGAACAGACAACTAAACAACTAACTAACCTACTGACCAAGATTGAATACAAAAAAAAACAGAAATATTTACAGTCCCTTTTTGGTGGGGTGGCTTGGTGATGTCCTGGGTGAGGAAAATGCTCTAACACAGGCAAAAATCCACAAAAGAAACTTCACAGGTCTTGAACAGAATGACAGGTCTGGTCACATGTATCCTTCTTCTTGCAATTTCTCCTACCACTTTACTGTCTCAATTCTCCCCTTTATATACTCTTTTGCAGACCCCTCCCACCTTTTAAACTTTTTTTTTCTTTTCTCTGGGACTTGTTTCAGACATGCCCGAAACATGCCCAAACCTAGCTTCAGTCTGAGCTTAACAAAAAAAAGGTAAATACTGCCATCCAGTGGCCTATATTCACATTACAATACCACTTAGGAGGACAATTGAACAGCGTCATTTTTTCATTTAGAACCCATATGTGATTCCTATTGGACGAGAGCTTGAAATGAATATGCAGGGAGGAGCAAGGGATGGATCTAAGGGTGGATCTCACCGTATCAGATGAGGACCAGAGGATAGCCATGCCCCTAAAGCATATTGTGGCTTTATCGTTTATTCTAGTCTATTTGGCACCATAAATTACAAAAATGAACTTCATGATATATTGAAGGAGACTTGAAACCTGCGATAGGTACCACTAAGCAATGTGGAAAATTATTGTTGAAATAGTAAGTCAGGTGGGAATGTAGGTTCATATTCTCATGGACTTACATAGGATTGAACTTATTTCTGCAACCACCGACGTCGCCATGTGATGGCCATTAAATAGAATGCAAATTTTAGAGATTTCTGCATTGGCCTCAGCTTTCAGACCCAGGTGCTACGTTCATCTTTTTATATGGTCTATGGTATAAACATGTCAAAATATTCCTGTAATTATTGGCACAACCCAGCTCTTATTAGCATTTCTCATAACCGAAAGGGCTTAATCGGTTAATGTTGCTTACATGATAAAACTGGTTCAGTCATGCTTTTACCAACTTAGAAACATTGCAAAACTAAGATCAGCCTTGTCATTTAAGGACACTGAGCGTATTATATATGCTTTCATTTCATCACACTTGGACTACTGTTGTGCCCTGTGTTCATGCCTCAACCATAAGACATTGTCTCGCCTCCAGCTAATACAGTACTCAGCTGCCCGACTTCTAAGAGGGACCGCAGCTATGTCCCATATCACCCCAGTGCTGGCCTCAATACACTAGTTGCCTGTAAATTTTTGAATTAGTTTATCAATTTTATAAATCACTTACAAAGCGCTACATGGTCTTGCACCTGAATACATTATAAAGCTGCTAAATCCTTACATAGAACTGAGGCCTCTCAGATCCTCTGGCCAGGGTTTTCTGGCTGTTCCAGAATCCAGGTTAAAACTCAAAGGGGATTGCACCTATGCAGCAATGGCCCCTAGACTCTGGAATAGACTGCCACCGAGCATCAGATCAGATGAATCAGTGTCCATTTTTAAAACACGTCTTAAAACTCATTTTTATCAGCAAGCTTTTCCTGGGACTTAACTAATTTTATCATTTTACTATTTTATTTCTTAATTAATTTATTATTATTATTATTATTATTATTAGTATTATTATTACCTCAGTCGAGGAGGTTATGTTTTAGGAAGCGTTTGTCTGTTTGTTTGTTTGCTAGATAACTCAAAAAGTAATGCACCGATTTTGATCAAATTTTCAGAGAAGGTGGGTATTAAGTCAAGGAACAGTTGATTAAATTTTGGAATATCCAGCCCGAAGTAAAGTTGAGATATACGCCAAAGTTCAAGATTTCAAGTCTTTCCAATAGGCCGGAGTTCCAATCGCTGTGCTTTTGGGTTTTGCTGCCCCCTGTCGGTGGTCTGCGCTCTTTGAGTGCTTTTCTAGTTTATTTAAATTTTTTAAACTTTTTGTATTTATTTTTAATAATGTTTTACTCCTTTTCGTGCTTCTACTCCGGTTTTTTATACTTTGTGTAAAGTACTTTGTGCTCCTGCTGGAAAAGTGCCATATAAATAAAGATATTATTATTATAATTACTACTGTTATTATTATTATTAATATTATTATTATCATTATTATTATTATTATGAGTCACTGCATTACCAGAGTGCTTCAATACCCCAGTCAGACACCAGATTACTGTGGACACGAACATAAATGTTATCACTGAGTTGCTTGCTTAATGCTACTGGCAATACTCGCCAGCTTGCTGAAGTGTTTTGGCTGTTTCTCACCAGAAATCAGTTTTATTCCCTCATTCATGATATAGTACATCGAAGAAATATCAAGAAAGCACAAGTGTTGTTGCCATATGACAATAAACCTTTCCTCTGTTTCACTGCTTCACTTTGCCATGACAGCATCACTCCTCTTTCTCTAAGCTATGTTTACAAATGTGCACGCTGCGGCTTCATCGCTTCTTGCAGAGCATTGTTAGCTATGCTCCTATTGGTCAACATCACAGAGGCAACGCAACCTGTAGTGGGAGACAAGTAAAAAATTAAACATACCAGGCTTTCTGTCGGGATGTTGTGAGGCATCACAGATGCTACGGCGGTTGTCATCCACGATGGCTACTACACGGCATAAAAACGATCTTTGTTCATGATGACCATTCATAGTTTCTGATCCAACCTGACGCCCTACGACTTCTAGATCAGGCTAAAATCGGGCTGAAAACGTGTAATCTGATCCTGGCATAAGATGTCTTTTTAACACAAACATCCAACAACATATACCTAAGTCAATTCAAGACATTACACAACATACTGAAAATTACTGTTGGTTTCTATGAAATGTACCTTAACTTCAATGGCAGGTATGAAATATCCAGATGTTTATTGGCAATTGGCAAGCTAAGACACATCTGCTTCAACTCACATTAATTTCAAACACTAGTAACTCAACAGAAGCTGCGCCAGTCACGCTCACAGAATGGATTTTCACACTAAGAACAGCATGTTTACGTTGATATGAAGAAATAATCAAAACCATCGGTCTATTATGCAGCTTTTCATTATTTTCAGTTCACTTCATCTGCGGGATGTTTGTGGGAAAAACTTTTGAGTAGAATTAACGTAAAAATGGCATGTAGCACTCTCTTTACTCAAGGTACACACTGAGCTCCTTTTGAAAACACGCAAATTCACTTCTAAATTACTTATCCAGGTTTCTTATCCCTTTATTTCATCCAGATTACACATGATTGAATGAAGAAAAAAATGAAGAACCAACTAACCTGGGGCACATTTCCCAAAAATTACTTAGTTTGTCCATTCACAGTCAATGGGCCCAACTATGTAAGTTAGCATCTGTGATTGCAGAAAGCGCATCCCTGGCCACCAGTGGCTTACTCGCTAAAGTTGTTTTATGAACATTTCTCAACCATCCCAGGTATGATATTGCCCCTGTTCAGACTTGTTTGGAATGGGTTTCAGGCATTAAAATTAGAATTAGTATAAATTTGCAAAGTACATATAAGTTCATTTGTTAAAGCTTTAAAATAATTTTTTTTTTATTGTTGTCAACCAAATATTGGTGAAATATAAGCATAAGAATATTGCACTGTCCCAACTCTGGGGGCATATTATTTTGCACATGTCCGTCTGTCAGTCTGTCTGTCTGTCTGCAGCGGGGGTAAAAAACTTTAACCTGCAATATTTTATCCTGCCTCCGGGGGCATTAGTGTTCCAAGAACACAGCTCGCTTAAAGTTGGGGTTGAGCTGAAAGAAATAACTAATTCTGAAATAATGTATTTGACTTTCCAGTAATAGGATGTTTTCCAATATCCCTTTGGTGCTTTTGGACGCGTTGGTGAGCTGAAGGATTATGACCTCAAATAACTTTATTGTTCAACATTTTACATGACATTTGTCAGGGCTAATTCAAATTCTGACACCAATGCTGCTTTGGGGTATCAAACGTCACGTGTGGAGGGGATATGAATGGTTCATGAAAGGTCACAAAGCTTCTAAGGACATTAATTTTGTCATCATCCTCTCAGGAAGGGCTTTCACTGAAGCACTGGTTAGAGGAATTGCGTCTCGATTACTGCCCACCCTCAGAACTATGAAAAAAAAAATTTCTATAAGAAATCAAATGAAGTGAATCCGCTTGACTGCAAGTCAAAGTCTGATATCATCATCACAGATCTGGCTTCATTTTGCATTTTATTGATGTATTTTATTGACTCAGGCTTGAGGCTTTTTATAACAAGGAGTTTTTTATGGAAGTTCAATGATTCAAAGCGCCATTTTAGTGCTTTAGCCAAACAAGCCACTCCACAGAAACGACCACCTCTTCTTGAGTCATATGTCGAAGCTTGGTCAGGGAGCATCACTACAGGTGCTTGTCAACGAATTAGAATAATTTGAAATAGTGCAATCGTAAAATTTTTAAATGCATTTTTTGTGCAGAAAGCAAATCAGGTGTTCACCGCGCCTGTCCTACTTGTTAGAGTAATCACAGAACTCGCTACCTGTAAAAAATTTGCTCAGCTGAGCTGTCTAAAAGGCCCATTTAGGCCATTTAACTGTGATACTGTTGTTTCATTGAATTAGAATAATTAATAAGTCATTTCATTGAATTAGAATAAGTGCTCCAACTTTTGTTTTCTGTGAAGAGTGTTCACTGTGCAGTATAAAGTCAGGGTTGAGTAGAATTTCTAAGTTGTAAAATCAATCATGGGTAAGCAGCGCGACCTCTCAACCGGAATAGTGGCTCAAATTCAACCCTTCGCCAACAAGGCTTGACCCAAACTAAAATTGCTGAGCAGCTCGGCATCAGCCAGTCTTCCGTCTGCAAAGCTCTCAAGAAAGACTGGAGCAAGCACACCAATTGTTCCGGCGTCCGAAAAACTTCTGCTTGCGACACCAAGCAGCTGAGAAAGATCGCAGTCAGCAGCTGGTTCAAGTCCACTTCTGAGCTCAGCGACTTGTGGAACGAGCAGACCAGCACTAACGTCTCGAGATCAACCACTTACCGTCGTCTGCGCGAACTCGGCTTCAAATCTCGCGTTCCAGCAGTAAAACCGATGCTGAACAAGAAACAAATGGAGAAACGGCTGAAGTGGGCCAAAGAACACGGCGAGTGGACTGCTGAAGACTGGCAGAAAGTGGTCTTCAGTGACGAATTACGCTTTTGCATCTCCTTCGGTGACCAAGGTCCTCGTGTCTGGCGTCGTGGTGGCGAAACCTACAACCACGAGTGCGTAAAAAGATCCGTCAAGTTTCCCCAGAGCGTTATGGTCTGGGTATGCATGTCCGCTCTGGGTGTAGGGAAACTCTGCTTCCTCTAGAAGACTGTCAATGCTGCCGTATACCAACATGTTCTGGAAACGTTCCTGATTCCGATTGTTGAGGAACAATTCAGCGAAGAAGACCTCATATTTCAACAGGATCTTGCACCGGCTCATGCGCCAAAGTCGACCAAAGATTGGTTCGCCGAAAAACAGCTTGAAGTTTTGGCATGGCCGGCCAACTAGCCTGACCTCAATGTTATTGAAAACCTTTGGGCCATCGTCAAGCGGAAAATTCGCGACAGAAGGCCTACTGCGCTGGACCAACTGAAGCAGAACATCGCCACAGCCTGGGAAGCACTGAGTGCAGAAACTTGCGACAAGCTGGTCAAATCGATGCCGCGGAGACTTCAGGCAGTCTTACATGCCAAGGGGGCAGCCACAAAATACTGAGAAAGTGATGATTCTAATTATAATAAAAATTATTCTAATTCAGTGAAACGGTTTCTCCATTATTCTAATTCAATAAAACAACAGTGTCACAGTCAAATGGCCTAAATGGGCCTTTTGGAAAGCTCAGCTGAGCAAATTTTTTACAGGTAGCGAGTTCTGTGATTACTCTAACAAGTAGGACAGGCGCGGTGAACACCTGATTTGCTTTCTGCGCAAAAAATGCATCAAGAAAATTTAACGATTGCGCTATTTCAAATTATTCTAATTCGTTGACCAGCACCTGTATATATGTCGGGATGAGACTGGGCTCACGGTGACAACAATGTCATCCCTTGCTTTGGCTTCTACTTAAGGGGCTGCTTTTTGTGGCTACTTCGTTTGACAGCCAAACTGGAAATAAAAATGAAGACATTTCAAATGATCTGTGCAGTTTTGTATTTGATAATAGAACCAGTACGTTGCAGGCACTGTAGTTATGAAGCAGGTCGGATTAAAAATAGATTTTTCAGGTAATTGGGGATAACGAGTTGTCCTATACACTCCTTATCTAAAGATCTGAAGCATATTTTCAGCACTTGAAACATTTCTTCTGTTACGGTTTGTGTTCTGTGTGATGAAACGAAAATCCATGCACTGTTTATGACATGATATGCCCTTAGGTTAACCATTGTCCCTGAATAGCCACCTCTCTCGAAGGATCTCCTGGAAAACAGGATTGACAGAGCTTGCCAATATCAAGAAGTCATGGCTTTAGCCACAAGAATGTGCGAGTGCCTACATGTGTAAACTCACAAGTTGAATCGCAAATTAGCTGATGTAACAGGTTCACCTACGAATGAAATGCCCTGCATGACAGCATGCTTTGATGTGCAGACATCGGTTGTACTAACCTTTCTGACATGCATTTTTTAAATATCTTCACAATAAATCTTCCATTGGAAATGTCTTTCTTTTTATGGTTTGCATGATAGGCCACTGCTGCTTGTCCCTATATGTCTAGTATGTAACAAGCAGAGTGTACGTGCGATTGTGCCCTCACCTGCAAAGACACATAATACTGTCTGATGAGCTAAGTGAAATTAGCAGTGAAAAACTGGCCATTGACTGTACACCAAGTTTTTGTAGGCCAATAGCGCAATTGTTTTTTGCAGTCTCAAGGTAATGCAGACTGGGCACTGGATGGGAAAATGGCATCTGCGTCAGTCCTAAAGTAGCAAAGACACTTGCGTTACGCTTTGCGCTGGCTGTAAGACAGAGGCCATACTATGTTGAAAGCATATTATGAGTTTCGATTAAAGAAGTCAAAAATGACTGTCTTCTTCATAGTACAACTAAAAGCAATGCTTTTAGCAGATTACCATTCATATTGGATCTGTGACCAAATATGCAGAGTAGAACATGTATATAAGGCATTAGTTTTGGAGGAAGTAGAAAAAAGTAGAAAAATTGGAAATATGACTAACAGTCCACATGATTAATTTCCTGAAGCAAAGGTTCTTATACTTTGCGATTTTAAAAATATTTTCTGTACACCCTGGGCTGATTGACAAGCAGGTGCAGCTGCAGAAAGATTTTGCTCCACTGAGAAAACTGCAACAGTCTTTCAGTCCGAGTGCACTGTGCCCTGAGGGTGACTTATAATGTAAAAAGTCATCATAGACAAACATCCACACAGGCCTGGCCATTGTAAGCTCAAATTGCAAAGCTCAGTATTAAATGATTCTATTACATGTTGTGTGAGTCCACTTAGATCCCACTGGCTATAAATTGTTTGAGGGTGTAAAATAACAGTATTTTGTCATTCCAGCAGCGTCCTCCTGATATTGGTTTCAAAAATATCTTTTGCTCTTTAATACACAATGCAGAAGGAATGAGTATACGGGGGCTCCAGCAGTATGAACACTGGGCCATGATGCAAATGATTGTATGAAACTGTAACTTCTGCTTAGTGTAAATATAACTTTCTTTCAATAAAGGTAATGCGACCCCGATTAAAAAAAAAAAAAAAAAGTGAAGTATCACAATCAATTTAAATAGCGCAGCACTGTCTGGACCATTGTTTACTATTGAAGAGAGGCATAGAATGCTGAAATTATTTTTATTTATTTGTAATTTGTATTATAAAATCGTAACTATGACAGAACCATCTTTGATATCTCTGTTAATGAGATTGCTAAATTATTTTTGATGCCCGCTTAAATTCAACAGGTTGAATAAAAGAACGAAGAGTCTTTCTTTCTCAATAAGCAAGAAAATTGGTCTGTCAGCTGGATGATCTAGTTTCCGGACCATGTTATTCAGCCATAATGCATGCATATTGAACCTTAATGGCGTCTTTCCCTTTTGAGTGATGAGACATGATTTGTTGTCCACTCCATAGAACCCCAAGTGAAGGAGGCACTGCAGTTGGAAATATACTGCTCAAAAAATAAAGGGAACACTTGGAGTTATATGGTGTTGTTTAAGTGTTCCCTTTATTTTTTGAGCAGTTTATATAGTACATACTAGGCACACACAATTAATGCGGACTCATCAGAACAGTTTGTGGAGGATTTCCATTTTCTCCAGTTACATTTCTTCACCCTGAATTTTCATTAATTGATCAGTCACAATACCCCAATTACGAAAAAGTTAGCACGTCAAGGAAAACGCCAATGAAATAAAAAAGAAATCTGCAACGGGAATCCCCCTCTGCTTTACCGATAATAGTATAACACATTATTTAATGCAAATTCCATCATTTATATTAAAAAAATATACAAATATGATGACTGCGACAGATTCAAAAAAACGTTTGTGCATTAAAGACTAATGTGAAATAAACAACTTGGGACAGGGTCCAATGAGAATTCCTCTCTTCAGTCTCACTGAGTTTATCAGTCCAAACAACTAAATTAGTGAATACAATAAGGGCCCGACTCCACACAATTTCAACATGTAGTCTGGCCCTTACGGAATTCACCGAATAAATTGGAAAGTGTTGATGTCTGGTGAAGTTGTGTAGCTAACGTTAATACGAGCAAACAAAATCACACATGTAACGTGTTTAATAGGGAATACTGCGAAGACTGCTGATTGTATCTGCAGCTGTTTTTTATGCCTGCTCGACAAAAACTGTATGGGAGTCAGAACTATGCAGACGTATTTTGTGGCAGTCAGTGAAGACAGTATCAAGTCAAGAAATCGCAACATGAGATGATGCTCAAGTATTTGACAATTATATGTTCTAGTTTTCAGATATTGTAAAGAGTTATTACTCCCTGGCAAGCTAACTAAGATGACATAGTGCTTAATCTTAATTCACTGATATTACTGCCCAATGTTAGCTTCACTAATGACATTAGCTACATTACGTATGCTCAGAACGGAGAAAATCAGTAGTATTAGTTAAATAGTCTATTTTTGTTGGATTTAATTTAGAAATTATTTGTGGCTGTATGCATATGCATGCTGTATGCATTCCTATTTGGCTCTCCCAGCTTAAATTGGCCAAAGACCATAACTAGCTAAATGTGAGCTATCAACTTTTTGTCTGACTGTATTATAATATTAAGCTGGATCAGTATAACACATAATTCACTGCAAAATGTATATTAAAAGGGACCTGTTATGCTTTTCAGAAGATAGAAAGAAGCGGTTTTGCTTTATTTTCTCGGAGAATCTATCACTTAGATAGTCAGTCAAGAGTGTGTCTAATTTCTGGTAATATTAAAACTGAATTCCAAGCGTAACCTTAAATAAATATGTATGGCTTGAGTGCTGATGTAACTAATAGCTAGCTAGCTTAGTGCCACTGTCAAAACAATCGTACTTAACTTGCATATAGGCATTACCTTTCTGTAATCATCACCTTGGTTTATTTATGGTTTATTAATCACCATAACACATGGGATTAATAAACAAATTCACGAGGACCGGGTAACAATAATGACTCGAGTCCACACGCCAAGACGATCAATCAAACTAGACAGTTTAGATTAAGGTAAGTCCAAAGAACCACAAGAACAGCAAGAAAAGCACAGCTTTAAACACAGTTAATCAGGGAAAGCTTCAGGCAGAATTAACTTAAAGCCAGAAACGCACTCACTCGGTAATGAGTTAGTTAGGTTAGTAACTTTGTGATGAAATATTTACGCACCCTTAAGTGCTGGTTAGTACGGTTAGTAATGGCCATATCAGAAAAAGTCTTCACTCAGTTTTCAGAGAACACATTCACTCAGAGTTTTACGGGACCCAGTATTAAGCACAGGTGGAAGCAATGAATGAAATACCAAAGCTGAAACCAAAAGAGGAAACGTGATTGGACAACGAGACTCAGGCATGCTCAAGGCTGTCACACGACGTCACAGGAGCCAGGCGAGGGGGAATAGATGGTCCGGCCGCGGGAATGGAGCTGAGACACAAACCAAGAGAGACATGGGGAAAAACGCACAAGCACAGACAAGCACACAGGGCAGAATCATAACACCAGCAGCTTGTGGATTATGAAATCGTCGCTCTTTGTTGACATGGCGGCTTTGTTTGCTGGCTAGTTAACGTTACATTCCATGGAAGGGATGCCCGCACAGAACAGCCCATTTTTCCAAGGGTTAAGAATTTCAGGAATCACCAAGTATTACAAGCATTCGCGGAGATAGGTATTGGCCGTGGGTGATTGAGCTGCTAGTTTTAGAGTTGTATGAAAGCAAAAAAAAAATTTTTCAGCCCTTTGGGGAGATAATGGGTAACTTATATTTGGCTTTACAGGTAATCAGTACAGTAGTTCAGAGTATCAACCTCAGTTGTGGCACTCTTCTGACTAAGGAATTTTTGATCCAGTTACTATTGTACCTCTGAGTCATTCTTTTTAGCTGCATTTCATTGTGAACCAAAATAAATTTCGGTGTTGAATTTGTGTGAACTTTCTTTGTATTGTCTGCTCTTTTTTCTTTCTGAATTATGGAAATAAATGTAATTAAGCTTTTATTTCAAGAGAATATAAGTGTTTAACTTCTTTGAAGTCATTTTTCCAATCTCTGTAATGCTCAGACCCTGAGTTGTAAAGTCTTAAATAGGGGTCATTCCCAAAAAGACAAAAACTAGCTTGATATGGCATCTGCACAGAAGAGTTAAGTACAGAACATAAACTTATATCATAACTGTGTCAATATGTCTTTGGAAGAAGCAAGCAGTCTCAAAATTACTTAAAATGTAATAGAAATAACTGAACAAATTCAATTGCTTGGCATCAAAATATTTCTTTGAAAGCGTAAAACAGAATTTAGAATATCAAAACCGTTAGGAAATACACCCTAACCTTGGAGGGATTTTCTGCATCCCAGTGGAAAAAATGAGGACACCCTCAACAGTGATTGGATGGAAAAGTCAACCTGTATTGAAATAGCCTGTTCCTCTAGAGCTACCATCCTGTAGGTTTCTACTCTATGGAGTTACATTAGGGTCAAAAGTTTTGTACTTGAAAAAATAAAATTTGAAACTGAAAATGAATGAGTTGATCTTGAATTCTGAAAAATATAACAATGTATTCAAAATAAAAATAAGTGTATGAAACGTTTTTTCAGGTTAAATATAATTTTGATTTACTTTGGTAATTCTTTTGAATAAGTGTTGAGTTAGATTTGTTTTAGCTCCTACGTTCCCTGAAGGCACTGTCACTGGGGAAGGTTCCAAGCCTTTTTGTTCAGCTGTCACTCATTATTCCACGCCCAGCTCAGTTGATACCCCCATGCCGCATCAGGGTCAAAAGTGTGAAACTCAAAAAACAGATTTGCAACTAAAAAAAAAAGACCTGAAAGTGAAAAAAAGATTTGAAACTGAAAAAATAAGATCTGAATATGAAAAGATAAAACATGCAACTGAAAAAAATAAGAGTTCAACAGTCAAAATATATATGGAAATGAAAAATGAAAATAAGTAATTTATTCAAAAGAATTACCAAAGTGGATCAAAATTATATTAAACCTGAAAAAACATTTCATACACTTATTTTTATTTTGATACATTGTAATATTTTTCAAAATTCAAGGACAACACATGAATTTTCAGTTTCAAATTTTATTTTTTCCAAGTACAAAACTTTTGACCCTAATGTAACTCCATATGGTAGCTCTCCAGGAACAGGGTTGGGCAGCCCCCCAGACAGCAAATCGATCCGGGCCGGATCTGCACCAGATGTAGTCCAACATCCTGAAAACGATCCGCTCCAAATAATTTTGCTCCCTGGCCCAGATCCGGCACGGATCCACTTTACCGTTCTGGAACAGATCCGGATGAGATCTGAACCAGATCCATGAAAGACCAACTGTTTACAGCCCATATCTGGCACGGATTTGTCAGGCGACTGTCAATCTGCCAGTTCCGTTGCAGGTGCGTTCAGCGGGTCTGACTGGTAAACGGAGGTAGGGCGGAAGTGGCCGAATCCTATATGGACCTTTTTTGCTGTCTGGGCCTGGTCTAAACTGTTGGAAATCTCAGAAGGAGAAGAAAAGGAGGAGGAAGAAGATCCCATTCATGCAATAAACAGATTTTTTGTAAAAACTGGCTCAGGGACCCACAACTCTTACCTCCAGGTGCCCCTGCTTCCAAAATTCGATGATCCTGGCTTCAAAACATGTCCCGTTTGATGTTGGCAATGACGTCATACTGGCCTGGAAAAGCCACACAATATCTCTGGCCTTCAGGGATGTTTTGTCCTGGAGGAAGACCTTCTCAAAAGCTTGGGGTTGTGAGGTGACTTCCCCCAGGTCACTGCAAGTACTCAGTCTTTCTTTGACTCTGATTCAATGAAGGGAAAAAACCCAATGTGAACTCGAGTAATGTTACTGTAATACTCCTTTGGTGTACCTCAGTGTTCTCATTAGATTTGAAGAAATAATGATTGAAATAACGTGTAAATATGAGTTGAAGGTTGAAACACAAGGACATGCCAAAGCAACCCCAATGTGTAAAAAGGCCAAGTAAAATGGCAAACTGTTTTCTTTAAAAAACCTAGCCAAACTGAAAGCACTGCTAGCACCAGGGTTTAATCGCCTGCGGTTCCTCCAGCAAGACACATCTCAAACAACATATTGACCACGTTTCTTGGGTCAGAATCCATCCATCCATCATCTGTACCACTTATTTCTCACTAGGCTTGCGGGGAAGCTGGAGCCTATCCCAGCTGACCGTGGGCAAAAGCCAGGAACACACCCTGGGCAGCTCACCAATCCCTTCACATGGCACACACACATTCACTCTCTCACTCATAATACAAAGGGCAATTTAGATTCTCCAATTAGTGTGACATGCATGTCTTTGGACTGTGGGAGGAAACTGGAGTAACTGGAAGAAACCCACGCAAAAACAGGGAGAACGTGCAAACTCTACACGGAAAGTTGTGGTGATGCCATTGTCTTCTAGTGGACCTCTTTGAGGGCATAGGAGTGAGGTTGGGGAAATAGCCTTCCCAAGAAAAAATATTTCACCAGCCGTATGTATAAACTTACATAAGTTTATTATGTTAAAAAGGAGCAGAAAGCTGTGGACACTGACTTGAAGAGAAAGGTTAACTAACTGAGAGGTGCCTCCCCTTGATTCTTTTCCCCGTAATGACTACATATGATGCCAATATGTATATCAGGAGACCCTTTCCTTCGCCCCCCCCCCCTCCATTTGTCATCATTTGAGCTGAAAGATTTGATGATTTTAAGAGATAATGCAAAAAAAAAAATAGGGCTGATAAACTATGTTGTCCATTTGCTATATGAGAATTTAAATTTAAGGAATCCTGTGACAAACTTAAATAAAAGGAAAAAGAAAGAATATTGCCAACAAAAGATCAGTACAGTCAGAAATGATGGAGGGAATCTGTGGACAACACTGAATACTATCATGGGAGGAGATTCTAATGAGTCCTCCTCATTTATTCAGTCAGATGTAGTATTCATAACAAAACCTTATGAAATTGCAAATCACTATTACAACTATTTTATAACTAAGGTTCAAAAATTAAGAAATAACATGCAATCCAGTAATAGAGCAGCACAAATAAGGAAGTGATGAAATATAACTGCCACTTTGAGTTTTATCACATTAGTAGTGACTGGATCAAGGAAATGTTAATGCAACTTCCTGACAATGGCGTCGTTTACATGCACATCATAATCCGGTAACTGGGAATAATCTGAAAATGGCAATAATCAGATTTGAGGCATTTACATGAACTTTAATAAACTGATATCTGGATAAACCTGGTTTATATTATCATCTTCTTCTTCTGCTGCTGCTACTGCTGCCCTCCGCAGGTCACACATGCACAGATTTAAAAAAAAAATGAAAGAAATCAGCTTTTGTTGTATACATGCACAGAATTAACGGATTATTGGGCAAAAAGACAGGTGTGTTTACCAAATTTCTCATAAACCGACAACAGCCTTTATTCGATAATGATTATCGGACTTTGCCGTTTACATGATCACTTGAATAATCCGATAACTCCAGTAATCCGATAATAATCCTTTTATCGGTGTGCATGTAAACGTACTCAATAGCACCTCTGGCACAGATAACCTTGATGGCAAACTGCTGAAATTAGCTGCCAACTATGTAGCTATTCCAAAAGCGCATACATTCAATTTATGTCTAAGTCAGGGTCTTCATCCAGCTCTTTGGAAGGAAGCAAAAATCATTCCACTCATTAAGCATGAAAAAATTGTTATTAATGATCCTAATGTGTATTTTGCCAGTACTGAGTAAGTTAATTGAAAAAATTCTTTAGAAAGAAATTCAGGATTTTTACTCTAGTCATAAGCTGATAACCAGATCTCAGCATGCTTATAGAAATGGTCATTCCACTTGCACAGCACTTGCAGAAATGACTGATGACTGGAGGTAATGCATTGATGTTGGGAAGTGAGAAGGAGCATTCATGCTGGATTTCAGTGCTGCATTTCATATTATTGACCATGATTTGTTAATTGGAAAGCTTGAGTGCTACAGATTTTCAACTACTGTTGCCAACTACTTGCTTGGCTAAAAGATTACCTCACTGGACGGAAACAAAGGGTGTTTTTTAATGACAGCTTGTCTGATATTAGAAACATTAATTGTGGGGTTCCACAAGGTAGTTGTCTGGGCCCACTACTATTTCCAATCTTTGCCAATGATCTGCCTTTTTGCATTAAAAATGCCAAAGTCATAATGTATGCTGATGATACCACTGTTTACGGTGATGCCATGTCGGACAATGAGCCAACTATTGTTTTGAATGATGCACTGACAGGTGTACAATTGGGTTGTGAGTAATAAACTTGGTCTTAACTCTGCCAAGACAAAGTCCCTTGTGTTTGGACCTACACATATACTGGAAAAAAAGAAAAAAAACAAAAAACCGCAGTTAAACTTAGTAATTGGTAATGCAATAATTGAACAAGTTCAGACTATAAAACTTTTGGGTATCACATTGGTAGAGTTCTTGGGCCTCATTTATAAATGGTGCTTAGACACAAAAAAGATGTGTCTGTCACTTTCTTTGCAGATTTCCTACTATGAAAACAAAACGGAAATTATGAAGATTTATGCACAACGTCAATAAATTCCAAATCCATCCTGATTAAGCAAATGAAAATTCCATGCAGTTTATTTTACCCATAGGTTTATAAATTGGGTTCTTTTCCACAAAATGTCATTTTTATGCGTATGTATTATTTAGGTATGAAATCCATGCAAATTTTTATAAATAAGGCACATTGTCTTGGTCCAATCAGATAGACATCACAGTATAAAAAATGGGCAGAGGGATTGGATTGGTTAAAAAAATGCTCTTCCTATCTCACTTCTCCCATACTTAAGCAAGTTGTTGAAACCCTGGTCTTGCTTCACCTTGAGTACTGTCAGGTCATTTGGTCATCAGCTAACGATAAGGACTTGCAAAAACTTCAGGTTGCTCAGAATGAAGAGGCTCGGTTGGTACTGAACTGCTCTATTTATATTAGTAGCAAACAAATGCACTCAAGCCTCTCTTGGTTGACAATTGCAGAAAAGACATCTTTAAATCTCTTGATGTTCCTGAGATCAGTTATAAGCTCTGGTACTCCGGCCTGTTTAGCAGAAAGCCTAACGGGTATGTCTAACAGGCATAGTTATAGTACGAGGGGCGCATGCAATGGACTCCTAATACTACCCGAACCTAGGACTAACACACTTAAAGGTGCTGTTATTTATAGATCAATCTCATTATGGAATGCTTTACCAATGTTCATTAGGTCAAGTGTCAATAGACAGCACGAGTATGTCTGCATTTTCCAGAGGTGTATAATCCAGGGCTCTAAAGGTAAAAATCCTACCATGTTTTCATTCCACCCGTAAAGTCCTGCCAGCAAATTTCATTTGTTGGTTTTACCTCCCAGCTGAAGAATAGTGCCAACTGACAGGTCTTTTGTGGCTGGAACAATATTCTGGGATGGACTTTTACTTTCTGAACCTGGATTATACACCTCTGGCATTTTCTAACTCTTTCTGTGCCTATCACCTGCAAATGTTGATACTCTTGATCCGGTTGGCTGCATAGGGTACGCCACTGCAGCAAGCCGACATATTCTGTCATCAGCGTATTCATCCGCCCGGTCTGTAAACATGTCCTGAAATCACAGAAAGTATTAATAATGCACTGAAAAGCCTGGACAATACTGTTATGCTATATATCCACCCGCTATACAGCCATTCACAAAAAGAAGATCCAATTAGATTTCCAAATGGAACGTGTACACTGGTACGAAAGATTCAACAGGAATATGGATCATTTTCCTGCATTATAATTGCTGTTCAAGGGACCAGGGAGGCTAGAGTCACTCTCCACACATCAGTGCTGAGCAGATGAGAGATTTGCACATATTGGTCAATGAAAGCTACAAGAAGTTTGTGTCTTAGCTAGCTAGGTACTGACTGCAATATTGGCCATGTGCTGGGCTCGAATGAGAGTAGGGAACAGCCTGTGTGCGTTGCTCACATCTATTTCTAACTGTGCAGAGAGAAACAGGTCCTCCTCTCTCATTTATCATGGTAAGAAGGCACATTTGATGTTGTCGATGTGTCAGACGATTTGTGTTTCTGCTTTTAATACCCCTGTTAGGGATGTGTTGCATTTATTGATTTTGCTTGTTATGTGCATCCTGACTCTCAGAGAGAAGCAATCAGCTTTATCGGGTGCAACAGCTTTCACTGGCCGTGAAGGAGAATTGGTTAATTAATTGATTTGTCTGTTTTTACTCTAATACTTTCTGTATTTAAATTCTGTAAATAATAATGTTTGATCGTAATTTAATTATAGTTCCATTCTATACCTTTAATGGACATTAACCATTTCATGATTCTGAAGTGCTGAATAAACTAGTTTGAAATACACACTAGAGCAAAAGTTAAGCACCACCCAATTCAAAAATGGAAACTTTCTGAAAACATGAAGGTTTTAGTACGCATTTCACGTGCCGTTCATGTTCAAAAAGGTTTTTCATGAACTTTGCTTAATTGCGTGTGCTAAATGTTAGCAGTTCAGTGGCACTTCTGATAACTTAGGTTTTGTCTTAGTCAGATATTGATTTAGTTTCTTCCTATTAGAGTTAAGACATCCGGGGACAGTTCCTAGGCAATCACGGGTCTCCTTACCATCTTTAAAGGTCAGTAGGCTCATACTTGAAACAGCATTGAATGTGCTGAGATCACACCCTTTTTTTGTTATAAATAAATAAATAAATACATACATAAATAAATAAAGTGTGAGGTAAAGATCAAATTCTTTTCAAACTGATTTTGTACGCCAGGAAAGGTATGTTCATGACATATTTCCAAGAATTTGGCAGTGTTTGTTGGTTAATAATCTTGTCCTTTGGTGATCTGGAGCTTGTTCTAAGAATTGGGTGGGGCATCAATTTTCCCCAGAAGTGTACATTTGGTCTATTGCTAATGTAGTTTACCACTATGATAACGGTTATTTATATCATTTGCATGGCTTTACGATTCTGTGAGGACAACTTCAGTTCATCTTCATGATGTTGCATTTGCAAAACTTTCTTTTAAGATAGTTCTTAAAGGGTAGCTGTTTAATGGATCTTTATTTCTCCTGAATTTCCGTTCTTGGTGTCCAACAGAGGCCTTGTACTGGTATAATTGCTTTTGGCATATTAGCTTTAGTTTGCTCGCATGATGAAACATTTTCTGGACACCACTGAGACACAATTTACTTGTCCTCTGGAAAATATCTGCTTTGGCATAATATTTATTTGAATAATAAGATTTGTTTTATATAGCTTTCAAGTGGTTTGGGTCTTTTAATATTTTTGATGAACCATGCTCACAACAAGCGGAACAGATACAGTGTAATGACAGTACAGAACAATATTTATTTTATTTAACCAGGGAAGTCCCATTGAGATCAAAATCTCTTTTTCAAGGGAGTCCTGGGGGTTGAGAGGATAATTTGCACAGCCAATTAGATCAGGGGATGATTAGGTGGCAGGTTGAAAAGGCCAGGTTGGGAGTCTAGCCATGACACCGGGGAACCCCCTACTCTTATGGAAGAGTGTCATAGGATCTTTAATGGCCACAGTGAGTTAGGTCCTCGGTGTAACGTCTCATGTGAAAGGTGGCGTCTCTTTCAGTACAGTGTCCCCATCACTGCACTGGGGATTATCCCACCAGAGAGAAGATCACAACCTACTGGCCACCAACACCTCTCCCAGCATCATACTGGTTTTCCTTGGTGGTCTACCATCCAAGTACTAACCAAGCCCACACCTGCTTAGCTTCAGCCATGCAGCTGGAGCAGATCGAATGGTGGTATGGCTGCTGACAAATAATAAGCATGGCGGAGCCAGTTGCCTCACAGTTCCCCCAGAGGCCAAGGGTGTTCCATGCTTCACAGGATAATCCATTCAGTGATGAGTGTCATGTTTCATTAAAAAGGAGAAAACTACTTAAAACAGCAGAGAAAAAATCCAAACGCCTCTGTCACATCGCAAAGCCCTAATCTGCGATTTTACCGAGAGAGGTTTACTCTGCATTAAAATATATATTTTATTGTGGTTAATTTGGATACATTATATACAATTTAATTCATATTCTACTTTGGCGAATGTAATATGTAAGTAACTGCAGTGAATGTGGTACCCCCTAGTGTCAAGACCAAAAGCCATCACCCTCCGTAATCGCACTCAGACTGAATTGTGTGTGTTTTCTGCAGGATGATATCACACCTCAAAGCTTTTGTACATTTATACAATTTGTTACAAGTCACTGCACACATTCAGCCTCTCTTTTTTAGAGAAAGTCATAGGAGCATAATGCCCCGGAGCACTGGTCATTCTAGATGTCTTTCTGAGAAAAGAAACAAAAATGCTGCTTCATGTTAAAAAAAACCCCTATGTTTCTGTCTCTAAAATGTCATATGGATTGATTTTATACCAGCATTAGAATTTTAATCAGTGGTGTAGAACCAGATGTTAGAATGCATTGCCCTCAGGCTATAATGAAATTGGACAAGAACTGGGAAATTGTGTCTACTGGAAACAAGTGTTAGAGTGTTTACTTCATGTCTTTAAATTGCATTTTCCCCTTTTAATTTCAGAACCGCTGAGACAGGAAAGGGAAACATTTTCCCCGGCTTGTCTTCGTACTATTACCCTCCTTTCTGAGAAATCTTGCCTAATGCAAATGTCATGACCTGATACAGTCCGCCGAGGGGGCGATTTGACAACACCATCTCAATCTAAATTAAAATAGAAGTGAAGTAGAGCTCTACAGAAAATGAACGCTCTTGACACTTGCAATTACAAAAGCTGCAGTTAGAACATGATTGCGGTACGCGCAGGAAAATGAAGTGTGATGAGAGGTACAGAGTTTTGGAATTATAGATTTATAATTTTGCCACTCGATATACCATCATGTTTTCAGCTCTTATAATTACAAACATGGTTGTCTGGCTCCGAGGCAGATTTCAAAGCATACAGTCGAGAGCAGAATTATTGGCACCCGTGACAAAAATTAAGACAATAAAAGCTGAACTCTGTGTTCAACAGAGTTAATTTTTCACATCTAGTATAAACACATTTTGATTTTTTTTTTTCTGAAATTAATGGCAGTCAAAATTATTCTCGGCCCTTACAGTAATTATAAATGAAATCACACAAATTAAATTTGCAATACTGTTATTTAATGAAGCTAATCTCAGAGTACATGACTAACATTGGGTCATCCTATCACTTCCCATTTACCTTGGGTACAAAATTGTGCTTGTATGTGTACAGAATGCATTTTTTTTTCTATCACAGAGGGCAAAGTAAAAATTTTGAATTCAAAAGATCGGTCACTCTTTTGATGAAGTGTTGCTCATAAAAGCTTTATACAGCGTGTTGTATAATGCCTTTATCAATGAGACATATTTGATATCAATGAGAGTCCTCATAGATCATTGACAAGCAAATGTCATGCTACGTAAAGGGTGAAATAACACATCCTTATTAAGCATGTGATGCCAGATGTGACAATGACAATGTGACTTAGCTGACAATGTCACCCTTTATAGCATTTAGCCCCTAGCTAAGTGACATTGTCAGTTATATCACATCTGGCATTACATGCTGAATAAGGATGTGTTATTTCACCCTTCACAAAGCATATTTGCTTATGTATGATCTATGAAGACATTATGTCTCATTTATGAAGGCATTATGCATGTTGTATAAAGCCATTATGAGCAACAAAGACCAAACAACCTAGAAGTTGTGACATTCACAGCTGTGGTTTAGGGTTTTAAAAATACATAAATAGTTAAACACACCACTTTGGACTGTTATGGCCCCAATTTTTTGCGGCAAATCAGACAGAAAGGGATGACAGACAAAATTCTAAAACTTGAAGATTTAATAAAATAAAGCACTGACCAAGATTGATAATATTTTAAAAAATGAGATAGTTACAGAGATGGGGAAAACGTTCCAAGTCAAGGTACTCCAGGTGAGGCAGGAAAATGCTCCAACACAGGCAAAAATCCACAAAAAGCTTCACATGTCTTGAAAAGAGTGACAGGTCTGGTCAAATTTATCCTTCTCCTTGCAATTTCTCCTACTACTCCACGCCCTCAATTTTTCTCCTTATATACTCCCTCTTACCTTCCAGGCTTTTTTTCAATTCTCTGGGACTTTCCACTCTCAGACTTGCCCAGGACATGCCCAAAAACCTAGCTATAAACTGGGCTTAACAAAAAAAAAAAATGTCAATACAGCCATCTTGTGGTTTTTTTCCCCCCACATTACAGGACTCTTGACGTGACAATTAAAAAAAAAGCAAAACATAAAGAATGGTTGAACATCTACTAAGAAGAGGACACAGAATCACATTGTCCCCGGGATGATGAGAAACATGATGAGCAAGGCAAGAAAGTGCCCAAGGATTATGGTTCAAGGTTTGCAATGACTGGTTGCTTCTTAGGGTCAAAACGACTCAAAAAAGAATGAGACAATGCAACCCCCAACGTAACAGAGACTCTGGAAATTTACAACAGAGCGCATGAAAAAAGACAAACATCTTGAGTTTGTTACCTCCGCCAAGAAGATTATGTTTTTGCCGGCATTTGTCTGTCTGTCTGTTCTTCCATCTGTGTACAAGATAACTCTAAAAGTAATTTATGAATATCTCTGAAATTTTGGGAGTGGGTTGCTATTACATCAGGGATGGACCCTTTCGATTTTGACCACGATTGGTCAAACAATATGGCCGCCACGGCAGCCATCTTTCAATTTTCTAAACTGAAACTCCCTCCCTGTGATATCACTTAAATTTTGTGGGTTGACTGGTCTCGGACCAGCGACAGAAAGTATCCGTTTGGAATGTGCTGAATCAAACAATTTGGCCGCCATGGGAGCCATTCTTGGAAGAGATTTGCACTCTCTGAGAGCCTTTTGGTTAAAGCGGTGGACTTTCTGGTAAAGACTGTGTCATCCTTTTATAGTGATCAACAAGTGGAAGGTGCAAAGCGAGCACTGTTTGATCAGTGCCCTGATGGCTCACGGCACATCAGGCGTGTGGGTGCCAACAAACGTGCGCAAAACATCACAGACATTGTGAACAAATTCAACGAAGCGGGGTATGAGGCCCCACATTATGTTGCTCAAAATCTGGTGAACTTGCCCCCAACCACTCTGGATGCATTTCACTTGAGCAAGCTCTCGAACGATCTGGCTAATGTTATGGTTCTTGAACAGAACTTGACCTCAGCTTACTCAATGATTTCGAACATCAGCAAGTCTTTGGGAAAAATCGACAAGTTGCAGGGTGATATGGACTTCATCAAAGCCAAGCTCAGGTCATCGGCAGCTGCTCGTTGTGCGTCACAGGACGCGGAACGAGCAGCTGCTGATGACAGTGATGGTGTCGATGACGATGACAACGGTGGAGAGCAGCCCCCGACACCCCCTGGCGACCTTCCCGATGCCGAGGAGGACGACAATAATGAGGAGTCTGGTGCCGACGTCAGTGACGACGACGACAACAACGACGACAATGCCCATCCTCGGATAACGTCTCGCATCCTGATGCCCATGGTGACAAAAGTCAACAGCGCCACGATCCTGGCTTCACAACTGTGGTGTGACGCCGGAGAATGTCCAAAGAAACGAGGACTCTCGCTCAGGTTGTGTCCAAGTCGAGACCACCCACGCTCGCGGTCAACACAAAGTCGTCGTCTGCTACTACTGCTGCAGCTCGCAACTTCAGTGCCGGCATGCTTTGTGTGGCAACCAACCCGTCGCACTCTAGGGAGCGTCGACAACGACACGACCAACGCAGGGATCAGCCCCAGCAGAGCAGAGCGCTCATATTCCTCAGCAGGCTGGACGCCAACACGAAGCCATATCACATTCGCTCGTATCTGAAGGATGGTCCTAAGATCAGAGACAATGTGAAAATAGAACAACTGAATACCCGCTACAACACGTATGCCTCCTTCAAGTTGTCAGTTCCTGTGAGCTGTAAACAGAAATTTTTGAACAAGAAAAACTGGCCTGAAGGGCTATATGTCAGGAACTACTTTGAGTAAATTTGCTCATGACTTTACTGTGATTTGATCATTTTATTGTGTTTGCCAATCATATTTTTCAGTATGGTAAATACTATTTCTATTGGTGCTTTTAACTGTCAAAATGTGAAATCATCAGCTGATGAGCTGGTGCAGTTGTGTGATAGTCATGATATTATATTGGTGCAGGAGCATTGGTTGTTCTCATACGAGTTGCCTTTTTTACCTACCATACACACTGATTTTATTGGTCAAGGTGTATCGTCAATGGACACTGAAAATGGTATACTGAGGGGACGTCCCTTTGGTGGTACAGGTATCTTGTGGAGAAAATCACTAAACGAATACTGTACCTTTAAATCGTATGAGTGCTCGTGGATTGTTGGTCTTGAATTTAAGTCAAGTACTTTCTATGCGTTGTTTTTATGTGTATATCTGCCATGTGACTCGGCGGAGAATCTAGACGAGTATTGTCATTATCTGAGTCAAATAAAACAAATAATCAGTGAGTTTCCCTCCCCGTATTGTTATGTAATTGGGGACTTCAATGCTAACCTACAGCTAAGCTCCAGGTTTGGTAATGAATTAGTAAACTGGTGTGACAGTCATTCACTGTGTATCTCTGATTATTCATGTTTACCGCCTTCTTCATACACAAATGTGAGTATGGCACATGGTACTACCTCTTGGTTAGATCACTGTGTAACTACGGTCAATGGTCATGATATTGTGAGAAAGGTATCTATTCTCAACCAGTTTGTAAGCTCTGATCATCTCCCTTTGTCTGTAGAACTGTCTATCGCAGATCAGCAGCGGGTAGAATGTGTTCATGGTAATCTCTGTCCTGAGTCTGAGGCCAGGTTTTGTAAATGGTCTGAAGCTACTACTGATATTCTCAGCAAATATAAAAATCACACTAAAGTTGCTTTGTGTGATATTCAAGTTCCTACAAATGCTATTTCGTGTGATCTAGAACAGTGTAAGGGTCATCGTCGTGAGATTGACAAGTTAAATGTTGATATTGTCTGTGCACTTTGTAAATGTGCTAAACAATGTGTTCCCTCGGTTAAAGTGAAGTCCAGTTACAATGTGCCTGGGTGGAATGATCTCGTGAAGGAGTCCCATGTTGTCGCTCGCGATGCTTTTCTGTGGTGGCAGAGGGAGAACAAACCTCGTCTTGGTCCTGTGTTTGACAACATGTGTAAGACCAGAGCACAGTTCAAGTATAATCTGAGAAAATGTAAGCAGAATGAAGATATATAAGGTGTGATAAGCTTGCTACCTACATGAATGAACTAAACATGGTTGACTTTTGGAAACAAGTTAGAAATATGAGTTGCTGTAAGTCTGTGTGTGCCAACAGTATAGATGGTGTCATAGGTGAGGTAAACATTGCTAACCACTGGAAAAAGCACTATGAAAAAATATATAACTCTGTGTCTGAGAATAACAGAACAAAGAATGATGTACTCACTAAAATTTTATCATGTTCCCAGTCAGCTAAATTTCCTTTGGTAAATCCCACCGAAGTTGAAATGTTGATAAAGAAACTTAAAAAGGGTAAATCCCCTGGTGGTGATGGTCTTACCAGTGAATCTTTGATGTTTGCCAATTTCAATGTCAGTATTTTGTTATCTCTACTGTTTAATGCTATGTTATCGCATGGCTACATGCCTGCAGCTATGATTTCTTCTGTTATTGTACCACTCGTTTAAAATAAGTGTGCTAATTTGTCAGATATTAACAACTATAGACCTGTGTCCATTGCAAATGTTGTATTCATGGTTTTTGAAGGTGTCCTGCTGGACAGGCTGCAAGAGTATCTCTGGACTTGTGAAAATCAGTTTGGTTTTAAACCAGGTCATGGTACAGATATGGCAGTGTATATGCTCCATGAGCTTATGGACTATTATAGATCACATTCCACGAGTGTTTATGTTGCTTTCCTGGATGCCAGCAAGGCATTTGATAAAATTAACCACTGGGTTCTGTTTAGTAAATTAATTGACAGAGGTGTCCCTCTGTATATTGTTAGCATTTTGTTATTTGGGTATAGGAACCAAACTATGGTTGTAAGATGGGGCAACTCCATCTCTGACAGCTTTTATGTTACCAATGGGGTTAAACAGGGTGGTAATTCTTTCCCCCATGTGAGTCAATGTGTATGTAAGTGATCTTAGTGTTGAATTAAACAGTACTAAGCTTGGTGGCTGTCTTGGTGGTGAATTAATCAATCATGCATTTTATGCTGATGATCTCTGTCTTATCAGTCTGTCCACCTCTGCTTTACAACAGATGTTAAATATTTGTGCAGAATTTGGTGCTAATAATGATATTGTGTTTAATAGCAAAAAAAACTATGTGTATGTCATTCAAACCTTGGGGTGTGAAAACAATGAACCCCCAAATTACTTTGTGTAAAAACAACCTACAGTTTGTTGATAAGGTTAAATATTTAGGTGTGTGGATAGAATGCAACAGCACTGATGCTGATTGCAATAGACAACTCAGGAAGTTTTATGCCCAATCAAATGTTCTTATCAGACGGTTTGGTAAATGTACAAGTGATGTAAGATGTATGTTGTTTAAAAGTTATTGTATAAGTTTTTATTGTAGTCCACTATGGTTTAATTCGACTAAATCTATGAGTACAAAGTTAAAAGTTGCTTATTACAACTCGCTCCGGCGGTTGTTAGGTATCCCCACCAGGTCAAGTGCTAGTTCTATGTTTGTAAATTTGAATATTCCATCCTTTTATGAAGTCATGAGAAAAAATATATGGGGATTCATGTGTAGGCTACAGAGAAGCAGCAATGTTTTAATCAGTTCTATCATGCGTTCCACTGCTGTTCTCTACTCCAGTATATGGAGGTGGTGGCAAAGTATTTTATATGTATGATCCATTACCTGTTATTTTATTTTACTTTGTTTCGTTTGTCTCCTCTACTTCATTTATTTTATTTATGATTATTATTTCTATTTTTTAGTATCCCATCTCATCTTATTGACAATTATATGAACTTTTGTTCGAAATAAACGATTGAATTGAATTGAATTGAAAAATCATGTAAAGTGTTACTGGAAGGGAGTGCTGCAGGCAGATGACACCAAAAACAAGCCTTTGGGCTGCACAAACCATCACAATGTTTGGCAGCAAAATGAGAACGCATGCAAAGATGCATGCAGTTTATCCCACAATATTATGCAAATATACTCCCTCAGCACTTTATTCATTTTGGGCATGAATTTTATGAGATCTCATTTCTTTGAGATTCTGGCCCATATGTACCTAATTACATCACAGAATTTCTGTTGATTTGTCAGCTGCACATTCATGTAGCAAACACCCCCATCCCCACATCCTGAATGGTCTCTCCTAGATTCAGGCCAGGGAACTGGGGAGGCCACTGAAGTACACTCATCGTCTTCTTCAGGCCCCAAAATTACTCGCACCCCTGACTGCCAATGCATATGAAGACCATAATGGAAATTTTCTCATTGTGGAGAAATGATGATTAAAAATTCTAAACGATCTTAGAAACAAAGCATTGAAAAAATATGCAAAAATATAAAATGTTAGAATGATGTATAATATTATTATGCATTATTAGAAATGTTAGTATAATGTATAAGATATAAAATATGTATACAAAAATGCTAAATTTGGACTCTGATTGTTTTTTCGTCATAGTCTTTATATACAAAACCCAAAACCAGTGAAGTTGGCACGTTGAGTAAATCGTAAATAAAAACAGAATACAATGATATACAAATCCTTTTCAACCTATATTCAATTGAGTATACTGCAAAGACAAGTTACTTAATGTTCGAACAGGTAAACTTTGTAATTTTTTGCAAATATTAGCTCATTTGGAATTTGATGCCTGCAACACGTTTCAAAAAAGCTGGCACAAGTGGCAAAAAAGACTGAGAGAGTTGAGGAATGCTCATCAAACACTTATTTGGAACATCCCACAGGTGAATGGGCTAATTGGGAACAGGTGGGTGCCTTGATTGGGTATAAAAGCAGCTTCCCTGAAATGCTCAGTCATTCACAAACAAGGATGGAGCGAAGGTCACCACTTAGTGAACAAATGCGTGAGCTGATTGTCGAACATTTTAAAAACAACATTCCTCAATGAGCTATTGCAAGAAATTTAGGGATTTCATCATCTATGGTCCGTAATATCCTCAAAAGGTTTAGAGAATCTGGAGAAATCGCTGCACGTAAGCGACAAGGCCGCAAACCAGCATTGAATTCCCGTGATCTTCGATCCCTCAGGCGGTACTGCATCAAAAACCAACATCAGTGTGTAAAGGACATTTCAGAAAATCACAGTCAGTAACTACAGTTTGTCGCTACACCTGCAAGTGCAAGTTAAAACTCTACAATGCAAAGTGAAAGCCATTTATCAACAGCACCCAGAAACGCCGCCGGCTTCGCTGGGCCCAAGCTCATCGAAGATGGACTGATGCAAAGTGGAAAAGTGTTCTGTGGTCTGACGAGTCCAAATTTCAAATTGCTTTTGGAAACTGTGGCCGTCGTGTCCTCCGGACCAAAGAGGAAAAGAACCATCCGGAATGTTATAGGCGCAAAGTTCAAAAGCCAGCATCTGTGATGGTATGGGGGTGTATTAGTGCCCAAGGCATGGGCAACCTACACATATGTGAAGGCACCATTAGTGTTGAAAGGTACATACAGGTTTTGGAGCAACATATGTTGCCATCCAAGCAATGTCTTTTTCATGGACGCCCCTGCTTATTTTAGTAAGACAATGCCAAGCCACATTCTGCATGTGTTACAACAGCATGGCTCCATAGTAAAAGAGTGCGGGTACTAGACTGGCCTGCCTGTAGTCCAGACCTGTCTCCCATTGAAAATGTGTGGCGCATTATGAACGTAAAATACGACCCCGGACTGTTGAACAACTTAAGCTGTAAATCAAGCAAGAATGGGAAAAAGTTCCACCTGAAAAGCTTCAAAAATTGGTCTCCTCAGTTCCCAAACGTTTACAGAGTGTCGTTAAAAGGAAAGGCGATGTAACACAGTGGTAAAAAGGCCCCTGTGCCAACTTTTTTGCAATGTGTTGCTGCCTTTAAATTCTAAGTTAATGATTATTTGCAAAAAAAAAAAAAAGTTTCTCAGTTTGAACATTAAACATCTTGTCTTTGTAGTGTATTCAATTGAATATCAGTTGAAAAGGATTTGCAAATCATTGTATTCTGTTTTTATTTACGATTTACATAACGTGCCAACTTCACTGGTTTTGGGTTTTGTATAAACAATAAAATTACAGGGAAACGGAATACCGACGTGTGAAATACTTTATGTTTCGATGGAAACAATCCAAATCATAACAATCCAAATCATATCATTTAATACAAAATGAATTTCAACAAAATCAAAGGTTTCATAATAATTAGCACCCTTCATTTAGTACTTAGTGCAACCTCCTCTGGCAAGGATAACAGCATGGAGTCTGTTCCTGTAATTTTTGACAAGGTTAAGGCACACATTGGGTGGGATTTTGGACCATTCCTGTGAGCAGATCCTTTCAAGATCCTTCACATTCTACGGTTTGCATTTATTCTGCCCTCTTCAACTGAGCTTACAGGTTTTCAATTGGATTAAGGTCTGGTGACTGAGATGGCCATTGCAGAACATTGATTTTGTTGTCAGGGAACCATTTCTGTGTGGATCTTGAGGTATGCTTTGGGTCATTGTCTTGTAGGAAAGTCCACGTCCAGCCAAGTCCCAGGATTCTGGTAAAAGCAACCAGATTGTCAGCCATCATACCCTGACACTTGGTGGAATACATTATACCATTAATCTTAAGCAGGGCCCGAGTGCCTCTTGAATTAAAACAGCCCGCAAAAATGACCGACCCACCTTTGTATTTAAAAGAGGAGACCACACCTCGGGCAAAGTATATTTCAGCAGAAAGATGAATTCTTGAAGTGTCTAAAACGCATAGTTTTATAAATTTTAATTTGGGAATGATCCAGTGTGACGCATTTTAAAACCGGCAAGTATTTAAATTGGTGTCAATATCAGGGGGCAGACATTTCTACTTGGGGAATCTAAGGCTGCGTTCGGAATGCACACTTGTCCACTTGCTCACTCACTCTCTTTATTTTGTTTTCAATGTGGAACATTCACTACATAGTGCCCTATTTAGTGGGTGAGTGTGCATTTCAAACGCATTATCAAATCAAACGCCAGTGCCACGGTGCATGTGTGTCAGTTATTCTCTTTCGTGACGTCAGTAGTTTTTATTTCTTTCATCCGGGCCATGGAGTTGTTCAGAGGGCCTTTAGTAAGCTCTCCCTTAACGGCTTGACTGCCCAGCAATCTGTTTTAATTTAAGCTGGCCTGATTAACAATCAAACAATTTATTGACTGAGCGACCAAGACCAATACATGACCCGTAGTTAGAAATGATAATGAAAAGGTGAATTCCCATTGCCTACATTTATATGATTGATATGCCATTGTAAATCCAAAACTTTCTCTGACTTTGCAGCATTTATTTTCGCCATCCTTAGGATTGTCACACAGCTGGGCAACTCGCCCTTTAGCCGTGACAATATTCAGAATATAGAACAGACTCTCGCAGTCTTGCAGACTAATTTTAGCAGATATGTGCTGCTTAACGAGTAACGCAAGCGCTGAAATTATAAAGACATTGATATTTTATGTCATCATTTATGCACAGAAGAAGATGCCTCATAATTTTGTGGTGCAATGCTATCAAAAGTAAATTAGACTGCCGTCGGTTTTTTACCAATTAGTCTGAGCAACTGTGGCTGTTTGGGAGATGTAAACTGTGAGAAGTTTAGGTTATTAAGCATTTACAGGAGAGGTTTCCGAAGATCAAATTCAAAATCAGAGGATTCCTCAAGTAAAAATGTCTGCCCCCATTATTGAACAGTTTGAAGACTGGTTTAAAAATGCATCGCACTGAATTATTATTAAAATTAAAATATACATTTTACACACTTCAAGAATTCTACATTCTGTTGACATATTCTTTGCCGAAGTGCGGTCTCCTTCTTTAACCAGAGGTATAAGGTGCTTCTCCTTATGCATCTCTATTTTGACACCAAACATTCCAATGCTGTATCTGACCAAACGTGCAATTTTAGTATCATCTGACCAAAGCACCTTGTTCCAGTCAGAATTTAAATGATGTTTGGCAGACTCCAAGCCCTTGCCTGTGTGTCTTCTGGTCAGAAAAGGCTTTCTTTTGGCAAATCTCCCATAGAGCCTGTGGTTGTGGACGTGGCGACCCTAGGATGCCACCACATTTGCTAAAAAATGTCTTGATGACCCCAAAAACTTTTTGGATAATACTCAGCGGACTGATAAGTCAAAGGTCAAACTTTTTTGCAAGACATGATTCCTGTTACATCTGGAGAGAAGCCAACACAGTCTTCCACCATAAGCATGCCGTGCCAACAGTCAAACAATGCAGGAGTCATGTGATGGTCTGGGGCTGCTTTGCAGCTTTAGGACCTGTGCAATTTTTCATAATTGATGGAACCATGAACTCTGCTCCCTACCAGAAAATTCTGAAGGAGAGAGTCCAGCCATCAGCTCCTGAAGCTTAGCCGGGAGGATATATACATATTGCCTTTTATCAGCAAGATATTGTCTGGTAGATTGCCTGCTGAAATCTCCATCTTTTTATCCTATCACACCAGCAACAACAGTATTAGATTACGACTAGATTATGTTTCACATAATTTTATACTGAAGATGGACAGTGTTATACATAACTCTAAAATAACCTGTGTGTTTCTCCTCTTCTACAATGTCTCCTGCCGCTCTCATGCATTGTAGTTTTTCGAAGGGGAGCTGTTTTTTTTTTAAACAAATTTTTTGAGGTCCAGGATACGTATGTTTATTCCTTTTGTGAGCAGTATTTTTTGAAAAATCCTTATTAGAGCCTATCCTCCAACAAAATACGCCCGTAAAGGTCGTTTGTGAAGCAGCTTATTACAGCCAAAAGTTACGTTTAGGAGTTAAGCGACCTCTAACGGTCATTTAAATAACTACCATCTGGTTTCCATCGTCAGCGTTGCCGTCTGTAAATCTCTAACCTAAACCTAATACTAACCCAAACCCTAACTCCAACCCTAATCCTTAAATATGACTGAAACTGTATCTGGAACGGGAACTGAAACTGAAACTGTAACTCTCACAGCACCTTCCTGTTGCTAGTAGCGGTACGATTTTAGGAAACGCTCCAATGGGTCATAAATCAGAGTAAACTAGAGGCAGTCATAGAGTGCAAACCTCTGCCAAGGCAGGAAATTCAAACGTGCATGAGTGGGAGCAAAGTTGAGTTATCGCGTGTCAGAGGATTTCAAGATGGCTGCAGTGGCAGCCATATTGTTTCACTAATCGTGGTCAAAATCAATAGGGTCCATCCTCGATGTAATAGCAATCCACCCACAAAATTTCAGCCAAATCCGTGCATTACTTTTTGAGCTGTGTTGTTCACAAACAGACAGACAGACAGGGGGAAAACATAAACTCCGCCACAGCTTCGTTGGCGTAGGTAATGAGAATAATCGACCTATTTGGGTGTATTGTTGGAGGACAGGTTGCTCTGCAGCCCATGAATGAACCACAAGATGGCAGCATTCCTCAACATTTGGAGCGGAGCCGTATAATCAGGTGCTCAATTCTGCAATGCTGTGTATGCCCACAGGGTGGCAAAAGTAAACCAAACGGACCCTTGTTTATGGGGTTACTCAAAAGGGCTTTCAGCTGCATTTAAAGAGGCGTCAGTGTTGAAAATCAGAAATTAAAAAATGAAGTGAATATTTGTCAAATTTTAACAAAAAGTCTTCCTGGATGACTGTTTCTCTCGAGATTACTTTTCCCAGGGGTGATTTGGATTCTTGATAAAAGTTCAGATGAATTAAATCAAAGGTTTTGTTCAATTTTGTAAAAGAAACATGATTTAAACATGCAATTAACATTAATTTAAACATGCAATTAAATTAAAATCAGGAAGGGGCCCTGCGTCAAAATTTCATGTGACCTGGTGGTGGGATGTGGGATAAGGACCTCACTTTGTAAGCAGGACTGTGACCGAAATAAATTTGTAATGCAGAGCGTGGCTTAAACTGTAGTGATGAAAGAACAGGACATTCCGATTGATTTGAATGCAGATTAGCATTGCGTGCGTGCTTAACAGAGCTTGAGCCAGCAGCACCATGTTAGGTTAGTACCCAAAGCAGGAAGATGGAACAAACAGAAGTCCAAAGGGGAAAAACAGTTAGTGCCAGAATTGCAAGTGCGCCAATCACAAAAATGGCAAAATTGTAAGTTTGCAATGGGAACCGTCTCAAAAATTGTGACAACGTCTCTCAGACACCAAACAGCAACAGTAAAAAGGAATTTTGGCCCCAGGTCAGAGCTTTCTGACAAAGACAGACAGACACAAGATAGATTAGCTGCTCATAACCACTGAACTATGAAAATCACAATGGAATTGAATGAGCCTGGTGCAGCTGGTATATATAGCAGTATATCGGCTGAAGAAGAGGTTATTGCCCCAACCACAGGGAGAATAGGGTGCACAAGAACTGCTAAATGGGGGCCGAGTCTTGTTTGTGCTAAGTGACCTGGGTAAAAATTATTGATCGATACTCCTCTTCTGGAGACAGGCTTTTAAACTACAACCCCAACAGACGAAGTGTAAATTGTGAATAAAATAAAAATGCAATGACTTTCACATCACATGAGCCAATATGTTATTTACAATAGAACACAGATGACATTTCAAATGTTGAAACTGAGACATTTTACATTTTTTGTCCACAAAACGATTTCACATTTTCTGGCTGCAACCGATCTAAAAAAAATTGGGACACAGGCAAAAAAGGGATGAAATGGCAATTAATATATAAAAGAATCAGCTGAAAGAACATTTAGCAAGTAATTAAGTTAACTGGCATCAGGTGTGTACGTGATTGGCTATAAAAGGAATGTCTTTGAGAGGCTAAGTCTCTCGGAAGTAAAGATGGCCAGCGGGTCTCCAACCTGTGATAGCTTCCGTAAAAAAATAGTGGACTACTTTAAAACAATGTTTCTCTACGTCAGTATGCAAAGGCTTTGAAGGTCTCATCATCGACTGAGCATAACATTATCAAAAGATTCAGAGAAAGTGGAAAAATCTCTGTGCGTAAGGGACAAGGCCGAAGACCTTTACTGGATGCCCATGATCTTCGGGCCCTCAGACGCCACTGCATCACTCACCGGCATGATTCTGTCATTGACATTTCTAAATGGGCCCAGGAATACTTCAAGAAAGCACAGTCAGTAAACACAGTCCGGCGTGCCATCCACAGATGCCACCTAAAACTCTATCATGCGAAAAGGAGGTCATTGTTGAGCATGATCCAGAAGCGCCGTGTTCTGTGGGCCAAGGCTCAATTAAAATGGACTGTAGCAAAAAGGCAAGGTTTCCTGTGGTCAGTCGAGTCCAAATGGGCTAAAGAGGAGAAAGACCACCCCTCCTGTTATCAGCGTTCAGTTCAAAAGCCAGCATCTCTGATGGCATGGGGATGCATTAGTGCATATGGTGTGGGACACTTGCATGTTTTAAAAAGCACCATGAATGCTGAAAGGTATATAAAGGTTTTAGAGCAACATATGCTCCCCTCCAGATGACATCTATTCCAGGGAAGGCCTTGTATATTTCAGCAGGACAATGCAAAACCACATACTGCAGCTATTACAACAGCATGCCTTTAGAGTAGAAGAGTCCGTGCGCTGAGAACCTCTGCCTACAATCCTGATCTTTCACCGATTGAAAACATTTGGTGCACAATTAACATAATTAAACGAAAAGTCCATCAAAGGAGACCCGAAACTCTCCAGCAGCTGGAAGCCTGTATTAAACAAGAGTGGAATCAAATTCCAATGGCTAAACTCAAGAAACTTGTCTCCTCAATGCCCAGACGCCTCCACTCTGTGTTTAAAAGAAGAGGGGATGCTTCAGCATGGTAAACAGGCCCCTGACACAACTTTTTTTGACACATTAACAAAACATAACAGCCATCAAATTCGATATGAGCTCTTTTTGTAAATAAAATTTCTCAGTTTCAACAGTAGCGATTTTATCTCTGTTCTTTTGTGGATAAAATACTGGCTGATGTGATTTGAAAGTCATAGCGTTTTCATTTTATTCTCAATTTACTCTTTGTCCCAACTATTTTGGAATTGGGGTTGTAGATTTGGAATGTTTTCTGTTTGTTTTGCATGTTATATGTGCTGTTACTCCAGTTTGGGTTCAGTACATTATTGTCACTACATTTGGAATGTTTTCTGTTTTGCATATTAAGAGCCATTCCACGAGAGATTGACATTCGATGTGCAGTTGACCCCCCTGGAATTGAATGAAACTTAGCACGCAGGTAGATATGGGTGTCTCTCAAAAAAAGCCAAATTTTTAGGTCCATATTTCATTTTGCCTGCTGATAGCGCCACCTGGGAGCCACTTAAGTGGCTCAGTCACATTTTACATCAACTATCATGACTTAAAGATACACAGTACCAAATATGTTATACTTCTATCATAACCTGTAACACTTCAAGTCCGGTTGATATCAGCACCATATCAGCGCCAAGCTGGGTAACTATGTTATCAAGCCAGAATTATTTGAGAAATAAGAATAAAAATTGAAAATGGGAATAAAATAATACCCCAGACATATACCAAACTAGAATGCTTTATTATGCGTTTACACACAAAAAGACTATCATTTTCAGTGAATAGTACTTTGGTATCTTGCTGTGTTTGTGCAATGGACGGCCATAAAGAGGGTTGAAATTTATTTTTAATGCATGTTTGCGGTATATTTTCTCTGTTACTCAGATTTGTACTGTGAGGGTAAATGCTGTTTGTTGTGCTTCTGGACCTCTATTTTCAGTAATGCCAAGCATTTCTTTGGTAGTATCTACGCTTTCAAGCTAGATGAGCCAAAGTTGGAGGAAAACTCAAAATGGTCCATTTCACAGCAGATTGTGCCTATGTTTAGGTGGCATTATTTTGTTTACCCAGTAAGATAGAGATCTGAAATTCTCTGGATACATAGTCCCTTTGGGGTACATTACAGCATTAGTAAAATCTCACAGGTAGTATTTTCAGTGTATATGATTTAAAACATTTTTAAACATCAATAGTCGGAAAATTCACCTCTAGGGGCACTGTACGCTGGATGCAAGTACTGGCCATCCCCAGGGAAGTACCAAAGAAATTGTTTTTGAATTGCGATGCACACAGCTAGTTTTCTCTGAAAATGAAGAGTTTAGCTTGGTGCTATGCAGGGTGGGTAGCTACCTGACCAAAGGTGGTGCTCTAAAGAATTAATGTTCTTCTGACATCGCATTCCATATTCCCAGACATATACCAAAGTTCTGTCTCTTGACATATATAGGGTGAGTTTCACAGACACAGATTAAGCTTAACCCTGGACTAAATTCAAATTTTAATGGAGATTCTCCATATAAAACTCAGTTTAGTCCAGGACTAAGCTAAATCCATTGCGGTGAAACTGTGCACAGTTATACATAAAATTTGTAATCTCTTTGGTATAAAGCTGGGTTGGTTGTAAATTGGAAAAGAATATTGGTGGTGAGTGTAGCATTGTGTCAACATGCAAGACTTTTACCAGTAGCCAGTACAGTGTACTGTTTTTTAGTGTTGGTAAGTTTCAGAAAATAACAAATTCTCTGCATTTTTACATTACTATCAGAATCGGAGAGCAGGCTTCAGTGTTAATTCTAGGATTTCCCTAGGGTATGGGGCTTGGGTATGTAAAAGGGCACAGCAGTCACGTCTAGCAAGTGGTCATCCTGATAAAGGGCACAGAGGTCCTAGCAAGCAAGCAGCACCCTGCCAAGAAAAGGGCAATTCATTTGTTGTGGTAACTTGCATGCCTTCATTCCGAACACCTGCCCATGATGCCTAGTCTACGAGATGCCTGCTGGTAGGGAGGGCGGGGTTTCTCTTACAGGCTTCCCATTCATGTGCATACCAAGCCATGGGTGTTGACACAACTATTGCACCATATAGGCTGTAGCCCGCTATTTAATTCAGAGACATGCAAGCTCACTATCAATGGGCTGTAAGCGGCCCTGTAGAGACCCAGGATGCAGTGTAGTAGAGCTTGCCACGGGCTCAACTGGCTCCATGGGTAACATCATGTAACTGTCATGGTGTTGGCCTGCAGGCCCTTCCCCTGCTGCATTCTTTGCCTCCACCTTAACCAGCCACACCTATTGCTCGTTAAGGCGGAGGTGAAGTTTTAGTATTTAAGAGAGGGCTGCACCTGTTTTGATGCAGCAGTATTTTGTTTGTCTCCTGAGCCCTACCATGGTTTCTCTTGCTGCTGCTTCCCTCTGGGACTATTTAAATCTCTATGTTTTTAATTGAAGATTTTTGTGATTTTACTCAGCCTGTGCGTTTGGGTCCCTCACCGCTCTTTGGGAACATGGTCCCAGCGCCCGCCGGCAAGAGACAAAATCCATGACAGTAACATTAGCTCTTTAGAGTGCCACCTTCAGTGAGAAAGCTATCTACCCAGTATCGTTTGAACGCGCATCTGACCGTAGGACTCAGCAGGGCATAGGAGAGCCGACTCAGCTATTTCCACAAATTTTGAACATCAAACAAACTACCTCATGTATCATTCACCTGTTAGTAAATTATATTATTATAGTAGCTTTCAAGCTAGCATGTCATGTTTAGCAATACTAACGTCAGACGTTTTATATTGTATGCAGTGACGTATCGCCGGAGGTCAGTTAGGGTAGGTGGAATCCTCCCAATTAAACAAATGATAACTCGATTACTTTGCTTGATTAGCAATCTGAGGATTGATTAACTAATTTACAAGACTAAATGGCAGAATGGTGTGCCAGTTCCATCCACGTCACCAAAACCGACGACCGGCTTTAGCCGCTTTCACATCGGACGCGGAACATATTTTTTGCACAACAAATTATATTCAAAGTCAATGCAAAGACACGAATACACACAATTCAAGTCATAGGCCACCGCTGCATCAGCTGACGGTGAAACTTAAACAGCAATCACAATGGTGAACTTTTACTCCTTTGGTAAATAATACAGGCGCATTTCCACAGCAAGCAGTTCAATGTCCGGGATACAGAGGCACTTCTTCACGTTCACATGTCCGGGACACCACCTCTCACTCACATAAAACGCAAACCCACCTCCCTTCTCGAGTGAGTTTAGCCATGTTTCACTGAAGTAAAAAAATCCTACACTCACGGTACTCCCTCTGGGTCTTCACCAGCGCCGCGTGCTCATCCGTCTTGTTCCCCAAAGACCTCATGTTCCCCATTATAATCGCCGGGACCGCTGGCTTCTGTCTTCTCCTTTTCTCCTTCTGCTTGACTCCAGATCTACAACTCCGGCGTCTCCTCCATAACTCGTGCGGGATCAGAGGTCTGTCTCCGGGTAACAGCACAGGCTTACACAGGGCAATCAACTAATCGCGTGTAAACAATGCCCCCGCTCCAATCGGCAAAGTTCTCAGTTACGAAAAAGTTTCCTCCTTCTTTTTTGGAGTTTTATGGCGATTTCAAATCCAAAGGTGTATTACTGACAACTACTGGCTGAATATTTCCGGCAGCGGTGAAACGTGATGAGCTGCACGCGGGAGGGAGGGAGGGAGGGAGGGACAGAGGGTGGCATGGGCAGCAGAAGGCATCTGATTGATTCTTTACATTCGGACCGAATGGCAGGGATTTGTCAGAGTTTTTATAGTTTTTACAGTCCTGCAGCCGACACGGAGGTCTGATTCTTTTCGTTCCTTTTTCTGAATACATAATATATTGACTACTCTCAGGATAGATGAACCATTTCACCCAGAATAACAAAAAGTGTTTCTGAACAGGATTACCAACTATACCTTTAAGCCGAATTTGGGGGAGACACAACTGTCAAGTGGTGATCTGCTCATTTTCCTCGTCTAAGAGATGTGCGTGCGACCGGAGTTAATGCTGACATGAGTCAGTACAAAAACAAGATTACGGAATTACTGTGGGAGTTTGAGCAAAGGTCTCAGGTCTTTGGTGAACTTGAGATGGAGTTCGCAATTTTCCGCTCGCCATTCTGATATGCCCGTCAACATCCAACTTGAAATAATTGATTTGCAGTGTGATTCAGATTTGAAAAACAAATTTGCCTCGGCGGGCTCGGACACATTTTATCAGTATCTCTTGCCAGGGTACCCCAAATTGACAGCCCTGGCTGCAAAAGCTTTGTGCATAACAAGTTTTCTCTGTAATGAGTGTCAATAAAACAAAGCTGCGCTCAATGCTGTCACACAAGCACTTTAATGACATTCTGAAATTGGCTGCTACTCAGGATCTGACACCTGATGTTGATGCACTTGTGAAGTCTAAAAGATGCCAGGTTTCAGGAGCAAATTAAACCATGAGTAAGCCCAATTCATGTAAAATGCTGCTTCAGACACTTATGCACTCTGAAAAATACAGTTCTGTGAAAATGAATTCATACTGTGAAAAATATTTAAAAGACAATGAACATTGTGCAATTTAATATAAGTCAGCTTCAGTACAAAAGATTTTTTGGTTTGGTGGAACCCTTTTGCACATACACTGCCACAACTTTTATGTATTTTTAAGCATAAATTTTATTAATTTACAAGGCAGGGGGATCATTTAACCTTCTCCCTTAATAGCTCCCACTTTAGTCTGTATGGCATGGTGTGGTGGCTCATTTCAGGTGGTCAGGATTATTTGAAGATCTTGACAAGTTGTTTCATTCATAAAGTAAAATACCATATTGTTCAGTTCCAGATACCTGTGACTAAATGTTTGCCATTGTACATCCACGGTGATCTGTAAGTTCTAATGCATATTTTCAAATTATAAACTGAAGAATAGTATTGTTGAAATTGCACTTATATTTCTTATGAAATTTCAGGCTCAAAATATGTTTTGTAAAAAGATAGTTCATTAATTTCAGAATGTACTTGTACTTCTTTATATCAAAAAATGGAAAGATTTGGAGTTGTCATGATTTATAGGTTATTACGCTATGATTTTACTGGTCCGGCCCAATTGAGATCAAATTTGGCTGTACGTGGCCCCTAAACTAAACTGAGTTTGACACCTCTGGTCTAATTAGTATTATTCTTTCTATTCCATGATGCTAATAGGAACAAACATCCAAAAATGGATTTTGATCAGTTTTTATTGCCGCAATTGATCGCGAAAAAAGGTCGACCAGGCGGATACAATGCCTGTTAATATTTTAATTATATATCGGTTAGTGCCTAATACATACTAATGTATAAAGACATTATTAAATGAGGAAATAAATAGATTGATTTTGTCACATGACCTTGACTTTGAAGACCAAAGTCAAATCCAATGTGGTGTGTTTAATCAGCATACATGATTCCTCATTAGTATCCAATACTATCGCTGTCGCTATCGCTATTGCTGTAGCGCTGTTTGTTGGTGATCACTCTGCTCGAGTTGAGAGAGGAAGTCGTGTGGGATTGAAGCTGAGAATTTACCTTTGTGTTTACGGGGTTTTCTTAAAATAATTCGTGTGTTAAGACTCAAACAATAATAGAGATTAGACGATTTGCTCCTGAGGTATAACCTTTGTCGCAGTAGGGACAGGGAGAATCTTCCCCCCGTATCTTTCCCCTTTTTCCCCCTGTAACAACTCGGTGAGCAAACAGCCAAATGAAGTCGCAAATCTGGTCAAATAAAAGCGACGGGGGTTTTTTGGGGTGTTTTGGGGGGTTTCAGTCTCCTGGGAGCAAAGCAAAGTAAGGTATAGTAAATCAAATTTAAACGCTAAATTAAGAGAATAAATTAAATGCTAAATAATTGTCGAATTAAGTGAATTGTGCGATATACAAAGTAAAACAGTTTACAGAGACTGAGGTACTCGCCTGTTTTTTTTTTTTTTTTTGTAGCTGATTTAGCTAACGAACCCCAGCAAGCTCTCGACGCCAAGAATGTAATCGAATTACCTGATATCTAACTATAGCCCGGCTTGGTCCATACTCGGTCGCTTGCCTTTCATACAGTCTTCTAGCCAATGAATATTCACGTTCGCCGGGGTTTTTAGTCCCCTTCATTCTCTAACCTGACTGCATTATCGCATAAACGCATTGCCAAGCTGAACATTAACGCGAACCGGGGTTTTGTCTTTCTCGCATTTTATTATTACCGAAGGGCTCTTCTGATTAAACCCATCGTAAATACCCTATCTTTGTATAAAACAAATATGGGCCATTTTTGTCATATAACCTAGACCTTGAGGCCCAACATCAAAATTTGACTGACTGCGGAAGAATGTTAAGCATATATGGTTTTTTATAGGTGCCCCAAACATACATGAGCTCTAATTGCCATATTCAGCAAGTTATTGCACATTTTTGCCATTTGATCTTGATGCCAAATGTCATATTCAACTTGCCCAGAATGTTTGGCTTACATTATTCCCTATAGCTGCCTCACACAGACCGAAGCTCTAAATGGCACATCAAGCTGTTATAACACATTTTTGTTATTTGACCCTCACCTTGAGGCTCATGGTCAAATTTGAACAACCGAGAATATTTGGAATACATGATTCCCTATAGGTGTCTCGTGCATATCTAAGCTCTAAATGTCATATGAAGCAAGTTACAGCACATTTTTACCATTTGGCATTGACCTTGAGGCCCAAGGACAAATGTGACTGACTCACACTGTTCGGCATACCGGATATCCTGTAGGTTCAATCATACCGAACCTCTAAATGCTATATTAAAAGAGTTATAGCACATTTTTGCTATTTGATCTTGACCTTTCGGCTCAAGGTCAAATTCGACCAACCGACAACGCTCGGCAAGCATGATATGCTGCGCATGTTCAATGCCATAATAAGCAAGTTACGGCACATTTTTTGGCAAAACACCCCGAAAAATGATGAAGTCCAAACACGTTGCCTAGGTGGCGCTATGAAGGAGCGATTCAATCAGTTTGCCCTTTACACCGTTGAAGCAGGTCATGATACTGACTCCAGTGCTGTGAGAAAAAATGTATTCAGTTTTTGAAAAAATTGCACCTAAGTGCCAAAAATGGCCATTTTCGTCATAGAAATGGCTGCCAAGTCTAAACGACCAATTCAATCAAAAAAATTTTTGCTCGGGCATTAACTAGATGACCCCTTTGATCAAATCCCCAAATTTAAAAAAAAATTCATCAGACCGTTTGAGACGCGGCTTTAAACGGATGACGCTGGTGCCGGACGCAAAGTGACGACAATAGGATACTTTCCTACAGCCTGAAGCCTAAAAATACAGTCCTGTGTCATGTGCCAAGTAAAGATTTAAGAGTAACTGGTCAGGAAACAGTCAACACCCCTCCTTCCACTTCTTGCAGCACAGGGGCCCAACACTAACACCAGGCTGCAAGAACACTTTTGATTTTCTAAACACTAGTACCATATAGACCTCCCCTGGTGACTAAGGCTGTAGCAAGCCCCACTGGCACCAGCAAATTCAGTCACCATTAAGATTAGGCCAAGAAGGACCTCTACAGTGGATGACAAAGGCTTCCTACCAAAAAGACTGAGCTTCCCTAGACGCTGGAAGCACTCTTAAGAGGGTGGGTGCGGACAGGTCAGGAACAGTGGTTCACAGAGTACTGTTATCACTGAGATATTCCGTGGCTGTATTGCAGGATGCAAATCACTCGGCAGGGATCAGACACCAAACTCAAGCGCAGGCATGAGATCTGTTCAAGGGTTTTATTTGAAGCCAAGCTTGTGGTCAAACAGTCGGGGTCAAAGCAAATAGAGACACTTACAGCACAGAGGGTTAATCCAAATGGTAACTAATAGACAGTCACTGACAATGCAGCCAACATGATTGGGTGTGCACGCCTCATGAAGATGACCCACATACCATGTTTTGCACACATGCTTAACCTGGTCAGCAAAAAGGCTATTGAGGATACTCCTGGCCTGGCCCACATCAGCACCAAAGCAAGAAAAATGGTAGGATTTTTGGAGGCCAGCACAGTGGTAAAGGAGAGGCTGACTTGTGTCCCAGAGCAGCTTGGAATGTAGCAGCTTCTGAGAGGGAGAGACGCGATGGAACAGCACATATATGATGTCGCAGCGTCTCTATGACCAGCGAGAGCCAGCAGGAGTAGCTCTGGCTGATCTGAGAACAGATCACCCCTCCGTCCAGTGATAAGCTTGAGGCAACCAGGCCGTCTCTCCTAGTGCTGTCGGGTTTTAAAGAAATGACACAAGAACTGTCAGCTGAGACAACTGTATCCTGCTAAAAGGTAGGTTTTTACAACCATGTTTAACACATATGCTCTGTGCACCACACTTTATTTTAAACAGTGACACTGGATTATTGATTAAATCCTTATTTTAAGTCCCGAGGTCCATCCCACTCTACCAGAATCTTCAATATGCGGTCAGGATACAGCTGACTGATGATTCATTCCCCATCGCAGTGACACTGGGACGAAATTTAATTAAGAACCTAAGGGCCAGGCCATCTCCTGACATTGTCCACTGTTTACAGACAGCCACATTCCTTGATCCTAGATTCAAAGAGCTGGCTTTTGAGAACCAGGGAAAAGCCCAGGAGGGCAGAGGTGTGTCGTCTCAGAGTGTGTCAGACTCATTAAAGTGTCCCCCCCCCACCCACCCACCAGCACCAGCAGTAAGAGATGAGGACCCAACACCTGGACCCAGCAGCCAGCCGCAACAACCAAAGGTTCGTTGTTTCTAATGAGTCCTTGTTTGTTTTATGCGCATCCTGTATATAGTTAGAATCTTTCGATAAAAAAATTACACTGACAAAATTAATACTCATGCATTTTCTGGAAAATTTTTGCAAGGTCTGGTGGACATTAGACCACAAAGTCCAGCAGTCCAGTAAACAACAGACTCCAAGTGCAGATGCAGTTGTGGAGGTTCAGCGATACATTACAGAGGACTACTGGACAGAAGCGAAGATCCAGTAGTGAACTGGGGGAAAAAACTGTTGGGTCTTTCCCCACCTTTACAAACAGGCACAGGTGTCCCTGCATATCCCAGCAACATCTGTGCCATGTGATCATATCGAGGGCTGACTGCAATAAACAGTTATGTGCAGATGTTATATATTGGACATCACTGTTTATTGCAGTCAGCCCTCGATATATTTTCCAAATCTGGCCAGAGACTGAATCTGAGCTGAAAGGATCAGGAGTATCTCCTGTGTTTTTGCCCTTGAAAAATGTCTAACTAATAACTACCTTCTAATTTCAGGTAGTAGAGAAGAGAAGGAACTGACTGAAGCCTATAAATGTGGAAACTGTATTGTTTTTACATAAGACTCTTTAAAACAATGGGTCTGAATGGTCTTTTATTAGCCGCAACTGTAAAATTAAAATGGTAGCTAAATTTTCTCACGGCAAGTTACTAAAATGAAAGGTTTGTGACTGAGCAGCTGCCACCATTTGTGTTCAACACTGGCACAACTGAAGCTTGCAGGCAGAGACAGAGACAAATACTGATATATGATCAACAACTTACATTTTTATCCTGGGCCAAAAACTTTCACTTCCAACATTTCAATTTTGTTTCACTCTTGTTCACTCACCCAGCACTCATTGGAAATGGCCTGTATCCATTGCACTGGTCCCAAAGTTTTACACCAACTGAATCCTTGAATTCCCAAAGGGCCCAACAGTATTCGTGCCTCCAAGGCACAGTATTTTTCAAGAAAGGGAAACATTGATTTATTTTCTTGGCCAATATGTTCCAACCAATATATTTTTTGTTTATTTCTTTGCAACAGAGTGTCAATGAAATACTTTTGGCTGACAAGTTCCCCTTTTTATAACAGACCTAATTCTTTGGAGCTGGGCCCTTTGGAAACTCAATGATTCACTTGCCATAATTGAATATGCAATGGAACTGTAGTTCTAAAGTAGGGTTCCATGAAATCAATTTCACCGTGGTTCATTCTGGACTGATGACATTCAGAACTTGAAATGCACCATCACTGCAAATCTCTATAGAAGACAGATAAAAGGAAGAAATAATCACTTGTGTAATTTTTACATGCTTTTATAACAAATTATGGTCCGAGAAACAATCTGCAATTGTGACCGATTTCTGAGGCTCATTGGCAATGATCTTAAGTGTTCGGTTTCACTTCGAAACATTTCTAACAGCTGCAGTAAAAGTTTATGCCACTAGGCTGTGCACACTGCTGAAATAAATCTGGTTTCAAAACGTATCGAAACTGCCATCTCAATATGAAGTCTAAAATGTGCACTCTGAATCAATACCAATAGCAATGTATCGCAAAATAGCTCGCTTCTTTACAGCTGTGTAACATACTTGTTACTCGCGCTCCAAAATGGAGACCCTCGCTTCAGCTCCTCCGCCACCCCCCACCGCAAAAAAAAAAAAAAAAAAAAGTTTAGAAGAATTTTTCATGAAATTCCTCAACGTTGGATGAAATGGCATTGAAACAACGGAATTAACAACGAATATGCCATTCGTGATGAACGTTGGCTTTGTGTTCCTGTCTTTAACTGGCATGTCTGTATCCTAGCCTAATAAGTTGAGCATTAACTTCCAATATATCCGCTAATTTAGCGGTGAATAATCCAGTAAAATGATTTACAGTACATTTTAATGCAATTTAGATATGCTGCGTGCATAATAAACAATCTTGTCCACCAAAACGTATCTGCGCAACTCATCATCAACTACTGACAGTGACAGACACTCAACCCGCCAATTTTTTATTTTTTTTTTAATTATTATAATTTTTATTGCTCACAAAAATATACAGACATCTCAAGAGGACAACACAGTTAAAATCTCAAGGTACATCACCTAAATTAAAAGAAAAAAAACAACATTGCAGGGTGTTAATTTGACATGAAAACCTTTTGAGGAAGGACAACAATATCGATAAGAAATCATAAGAAGCAAGGAAAAAAAATCATAATGTACAGTATTCACAATTTAGGGCTTAGAATTATTAGAAAAGTAAGAATCGAGAAAGAGTTGAGCAGAGCCATTGCGGTGAGTAGGCCGTGGGCCAAAATCTATAGATCCCCTGGAAAATGAAGTCCGTGGTCACACTCTGGTGGCAACTTGTTAAGAATGTCTTTTACCTTCACAATTTATCATTATTGCCATAAACCATGTTTTTTCACGATCAAGCAGTGAAGACGTCACAAGCATTATTCTCATTAACTGCACTGTGGATGCATGGTGGTTACTTGTGGTCCACAATCCCCCTGAAGATAAGTGCTATTACACCCACAGACGTGTTTACATGAAAAAGGGTCATGTCATGGAAGGATATGCAACAGCCTGGCACACATCACACGCTTTGCAGCGAAACCACTAGATATAAAACATTTTGAGCCAGCAGTAGCCATTAAAAGTGGCATTTTGTGTTTAATTTGGAGAAGACATTTGTAATTTTTGTTGAGTTGAGCTATTTAAATTGTTCTTGTTTGATTTGTCAATTGCAAACAGCTGAAAGTTTGTAAATTTTGCCAGTAAACCTAATTTGCAGTGAGGGTTGAATAATTTTGATTGCAACTGTATGTCAAAAAAAGTTGAGACACTGAAGTATTTACCACTTTTTAATGTGGCCTCTCCTTTTCACAGCACAAAATAAACATACCAAAATTGAAGACACCGAGTGATAAAATTTTTCAGGTTTATTATTGTCCCATTCATCCAGCAAAAAGTCTTAATGCGTGAGCACAGGATCTTTGCTGTTGCATTTTGGATTTCAAAATGTGCCTCATGTTCTCTTATAGGGAAAGTCTGGACTGCAAGTTGGCCAGTCCAGCACCTGCACTCTCTTGTTACACAGCCATGCCTTTTTAATCCATGCAGTGCAATTTTGTGTTTTCTTCCTGAAAAGGGCAGACTACATTGCTGCAAAATTTCAGTATACTTATTAGCATTAATGGTGCCTTCGGAGAAGTAGAGGTGACTCATGCCAAGGGAACTAACGTAACCCTTTACCATTATAGGGCCTGGCTTTTGAATTAGCTGCTGGTTACAGTCTGGATAGTCCTTTTCTTTTTTTGACTGAGAACACAGTGTCCATTTCTTCCAAAAAAAAAAAAAGATCTGAAGTATTGAATCTTCTGACCGCAATACACGTTTCCATTGTGTGATGGTCCATCATACAACAGATGTCTCCGAGCCCAGAAGAATCGACAATTCCACTGGACATTGTTTACATAGGGCTGACTGTATACAGAGTGAAGTTTGAACTGGCATTCATGGATGGAAATCAAGACCACAAAGGAAAAACGACCAAATGAGTCCAAATGTATCATTTTTGTATATTTTACATATTATATATTATTATAATTTTATAATAATATAATATCATATAATAATCATATTATATATCATTATAATATTTTATATATTCAATATTTTCCACAGATTTTCCAGTGCTTTGTTTCTAAGATCCTTTTGAATTTTTAATTCATAATTTCTCCACAACGTGAAAATGCAACTCCGATCATTTTTCCATAGTGGTCTTCAAATATATAGCAGTTTTTGACAAAGGTTTGGCAAAATAATCCTGAGCTGACATGGTTGTAAACATATGATGGTCCTTAATGCAGTACCATCTGAGTGACTGGATAATCATGGGTATTCAGTGTGGGTTTGCGCCTTGTTCATTATGTACAGAAATTCCTCTAGATTCCTTAAGTATATTTGTTATGTAATGCTAAGGGTGAAATATCCAAATCGCTTTGTATTTTTCTTTGAGGACCACTGATTTCAAACTTACAAAGGTTTTCTCACTGATTCATGCGCACATTGGTCATCTCAGCCTGTCTTTTCTCATGAAGCAGAAGGTCTTTCCTGGATGCTGCCTAATTTTTTACCTCATTAGTAGTCCTAAATTATCCCCATCCCTAAATAATAGTAATAGATTAATATTTAGAAATAAAATGAAGTTGACCAGAAATATAAAACATTAAATTTCTTTTCTTCATAAAACTGTCTGAAATGAAATATAACACAAAGCCAATGGTCATTATTTCACTCCACACAAGTAGAAGGTACAAAAATCAATGTCTTCAAAAGTCATTCACCGTATGCGTCTGTTTGTGTGTGTGTGTGTGTGTGTGTGTGTGTGTGTGTGTGTGTGTGTGCGTGTGTGTGTGTGTGTGTGTGTGGAAAAAAAGAAAACCAAGAATAAATGGTTAATTCTATAACAATTACTTAACATTATTTGATTAAAAATGGCATTTGATGCTATATAACTATGCCTTCTGTCTAATGATGTCAAGTAAGTGGAGCTTGTGCTGCACTCCACTGAACAACAATGACACTTTTGGAGTAAGTCAGTGACCACTTTGCACCAGATTACATGAAATGATGACAGGCCTAAACACAGATGAACCAGGATGATCAGTTTCAACTTTTCACTGTCGGGGCCATTAGTGCTTTAGGTTGTGTACTGCTTTAAATGTAAACCCTACTAGCTGCATGAAATATGTGCACAAATCATGTAGCTGATAACAGAACAATGAGTTCTGACAATGATGCCTGACTAATTTTGTTTTCTTTGAATGATGTGAAAAAGTACACAGTTGTGAAATTAATAGTACTAATTAGTTTTATAGATACTAAGTTTCAACAGAATACTTCTCATTTTATTCCCAGTTTCCCTTTTTTTCTGGACGCACTGTATTATTATTTTTTCCAAGATGTAGTCCAGGGAATATTTAGGCCTAATGAAATTAAAGTTGAAATAAATACAGCAAAAGTACTGAAGTCACAGTCCAGGACTGACACTGGCCATCTCTTTCAAGAGAGCTTCAGTCGACGACTGTTGTGCTTTGCAGCAAAGCTTCTCGCAAACATATCCAAATCTAGCTCTTTTGCACGCTGTTTCAATACTGAGAACAGCTAGATTCCCAAGACTATCGTCTGATGATTGTCAGGCTACACAGAACTCTAGTCGTGTGGAGGAATTTCCGCCAAGTCGGATGTTGCTCCCGCCGCGAGTACTTATGAGCTACGTCAAGAAACGGAACAAACATATGTATGGTAAAATAATAACAATTATAATTCAAGTTTCAATGGAATTTAAGAAACTTTTCCTGGTTCGGCTGACACATGCCAAATTCATTAGGACATAGCTACCATCCGTATGTTTGCAATAAGGGCAAACGGTAGTCGGTACGGACCCGCCCGTACCTTTACCTGTGATAGAATGAGACGAGAGGCTGATAATACCGCTGCCTTACCTTTATCACACAGGTTAGAGATACAGGACCGCGCCCGTAGCCACTGCCTGGACAGTAAGGACCTGGTTTTATTATGCAGCCTCATTACAGTGATGTTGTTCACATAACACCGAAACTTAATAGCGACCTTCTGGATTCAAACATTCCTGTTTTTGACATCTAGCTAAATGCATCATAAACTGTTCTCGTTTTTACTATTATCAAAACTAACCGAAGGGAAAAATGCGCCAACAAATCACACGGGAGTGGGTCACTTTTGACCAGCGATTAATGAGCGCATTGAACCATTGCCTTGGTTTACATTCCATCTATAACAAATTTAACTTAACTTTAACTTCATGTGTTAAAACGTCACCGGGGGTAACTGAATTCACCTGGAGAAAGTTGGGCGGCTAAGAGGCTCCACTCTGCCGCGCTGCACGCAGACTCCAACATGTGTCCATGACAACTGACACACGCCAACGCGCAGACTACAGGACTGCAGCTATTTCAGGAGCCGATTATAAAATTAAAAAGTTTTTTTTTTTGGCGAATTCATCTTATATTTCGATGCTTTGAGGGGCGTTTAGACATAGTGGTGATTTGTCTTACATGTATAGTTTTAAGAACTTTAAAGTTAGGAGGGCAGCTAGGGGGGCAAGGCTCGACAGTGGGGAGGGGCAGTTACCCCCCTCTGCCCCCCTGTATATCCGCCCCTGCCTGTAGGTCATTTCAAATGTGCAAATTGCATTAATTGCCAATTTGGAAGAAAAAAAATTCTCAATTGCTGAATTAATTGAGTAAAATAGAAATCTGACTACTGCTAACTGACTACTAAGTCAGTTGCATATGTTACATTGTCTTTGTGGCAAAATATACTTTGGACAAAATCAGGGTCCATTTAATGAGTGCTGTGGGCCTGCAGAGTTTTGTGTTTCTCTAATTCATTTGTAATTTCCTCACTGCCTCTGATATAAAACAGTCATTCAGAAGAGCATTCTGCAAAACTCAAGATGAACATACAAGAAGCCATGCAAACAGAGTCTTATAACCAAAAAAAAAAAAAAAACGTGATTCCATATTCCTTTTTAGCTTTATAGGGAATGAACAAAATACCAACATTGGCCCCAGAGGGGAACATTAACTAGCCAAGCAAATGCAGGGGTCTTATGGTCCAGATGTGATTGCAACCAAATGACATGAATAAAGAAGTTAATTGAAGTGACCTCTAAAAATTAGACAGTTAAATATCTGGTTTTAAATTATGCTGAATGATGTATTGCATTTGTCATTCTAAAGTGGGTGTGGTTAAAGAACAAAGTGTCTCCAACAAGTTTCAGCTCATGTCCAAATTAAAAAAAATCCTGGGGTCAACTTAAATGTTACTTGTCTGTCTGGTTAGAAAATAGGTTTAATTGTTTCAGATTGTTGATATTCCCATATTCTCCACACATGAGTCAGTCAGTCAAACCACTGCGTTTCCACTCGGCTATTAGCACAAGCACTGGTGAAATTATTATTTTTTTTTTTTTTGCACCCATAATAGCAAACCCGGTCCGACTCCCAAACTTCACCAAGTAGTTTTGGTGTCTGAACCAAACCAAGTAATATCGATGCCTAAACCTCACCTTGACCATAATCCTGATCCAAACCCTGAACATAAGCGAGCAGTTGAACGTAACCAAATAGTTTGCATGCCTAAACCTCACCCTGACCTATAGACTTTCTAAAAGGTTGGAAGCAGCACCTGGGTCTGATAAGTGAAGCCAATGCGAAAATCTCAAAAAATTGCATTCTATTTAATGGCCAGCCAATGGCGATGTCAGTAGTTGCAGAAATAAGTTCAATGGTATAAATGTATATGAGGAAATGACCGTACTTTCTCACTTAATTCATTATTTGAATAATGATTTTCCACATTATTTTATGATATCTATCACAAGTTTCAAGTCTCCATCAATGTATCATGATGTTCAATTTTGTAAGTTATAGTCCCAAATGGACTAGAACAAAGGATAAAGCCAGATATGATTTTGGGGCTTGGCTATCCTCTGGTCCTCGTCAGATAAGGTCAGATCCACCCTTAGATCTACCCTTCACTCCTCCCTTGATCTTCCACACAAACTCGGTGAGTGTGTGGGCCTACAAGTCAGCGATGGGATTGCCGGGACATGGAAGCATAAACAATTGAAATTCATTTCACACATTCCATTTGAAATTTCTATTAACTGCACAACAACAACAACAAAAATAAATGTAATGCAAAAATAATTTCTGGTCATAGGCTATATTTTGTTTATTACACCCTGGAGATTCATTTAATTGATTTAGAGTTTATGGTATGTTGCAATTTGACAGGAACAGCAGTAAACTTCCTGAGTTGGAAGAAACCCTGTCTTTTGTGTTTAAAATTCATTTTGAGTGTGCCGGAACACCAACATTGGGTTTCAAAGCAAACACCCTCCAAACACCAGAATTCACTCCCCAGCCTCCACATCTGGTGCGTCAGGACACAAAACCAGTGTGTTGAAACCTTTTCTTTTCCCTTAGCAAAAAGTAGTATACTTGAAGTTCATTTTATTAAGTATACTTGAGTATAAGTATAAATATAGCAAGTAGACCATGTACTTGTAGTGTACTAGAAAGTACACTAATTTAATACCTCTTCGGACTAAATTGGAACAGTTTTAGTGAATAAAAGTATAATTTTAAGTATACTTCAAGTTTAAGCAAAGTAAAGTGAGAGTATCCATCTAGTTTACATCTACGTTTTATTCTATCCTGCAAGTACACTACAAGTGAACTTTTTTAGTATACTGAGTGGACTAGTTGTATACTTCTAGTATACTTTTCTGTTTATGAAAGTATACATTTAAGTATACTGCAAGTAAACATACAGATATACTGCTAGTTTATTAGTTGTATACTTCTAGTAAACTTTTGAGTTCATGAAAGTATACTGTGAGGTATATTGCTTGGAAACTTGAGAAGCGTGTCATTGGATGTTTATTGACTACAGTGAATTAGGACTTCAGGTTGACATCTCATCTGATAGACAACATCATCATCACTGCACTGTTGTGTATTATTCGGCCAGTGGGAAGATCCCAACCTACTGGCCACCAACACCTCCTCCGGCAGCAACTTACTTTCCTCAGGCAGTCTCCCATCAAAGCTCAAACCAAGCCTACAGCAGCTTAGCTTTAACCACACAGCTGGTGCAGATCAAGCCACTGTAAATCCTTATTTTTTGAAGATTGGTATGAGAGGAATATATGGTCTATAGTTGACTTGATGGACACGAATGGCAATTTCTTAACTTATGAACAATTCTGCATGAAATATACAGTGGCTCCAATAAGTATTTGTACACTACTGTACTTCATGGAGCCGGTTACGGATGGCCTGGGCACAAACTTGGCTTCCAGTTGCTTCCTTCACTTTGGTGGCAAGACTGGAGGCTGAGGACTGTCTCTCCCTCTGTACCAGCAGGGAGATGTACCGGTCAGTGCGCTGGCTGGTCTTCCTGGGACGTCCTTTCCTGGCTGCATTGGCTATGTGATTAGACTGTTTGTACTTCTTGATGATGTACTGCACAGTCGTGTGGCGTAACTGAGTTCCAATTTTTCTGGTGCTCTGGCCTTCTTTATGTAGCTGAATGATTTGCTCCCGCATTCGACGGGGTATCTCGCCTGTCTTAGCCATATATCACAGGAATACATTATGGGCATGGTCAGGCCTTTTACATAGGCCAGTCTGTGTACAGAGGGAGTGTCCAGTATGGTCACGCTTGACCAAATCAGACCAAGCAAGTCAACCATGTCCTGTAAATATCTTGAGTCAATTTTAGGTAAGTATTATAAGTTTTGTGACTGACTAATGGAACTGTACAGATACTTATTGGGTCAGATAATCGCCTTTCTGACCAAATATGCCATTTTGACATTAAATATTTGTTTAAAACATATTGATTATCAAATATTTTAATCACTTTTACACACAATAGCTAGCATTTAGCCGAATATACAAAAGCTGTTATGTAGTCAAATTTTCAATTAGTGTACAAATACTTATTGGAGCCGCTGTATTTTAAAGCGTACTTTCATGAACTAAAAAGTTGGCTTGAAGTATATAACAAGTAAAGTTGTAGTACATCTGAGTTTACTTTCAGTATACTTCAAAGTATACTTTTATAAATTAGACATTGTGCTAGAAGTACATAACAAGTGACCTAATAGTTCATTTTTATGTTTACTACCAGTATACTTCACCGTATACTTTCATGTACTGAAAAGTTTACTAGAAGTATACAACTAATTAACTAGCAGTATATCTGTAAGTTTACTTGCAGTATACTTAAATGTATACTTTCATAAATTGAAAAGTATTCTAGAGGTATACAACTAGTTAAGTCACAGTATACTTAGAAGTTCACTTGTACTATACTTGCAGTACAAAATAAAACTTAGATGTAAATTAGATGGGTACTTTAAGTTTATGTTGCTTAAACTTGAAGTATGCTTTTTTTTGTAAGAATATGTATCAAGTCTGTCAATACTGCAATAATTATCAAATCTGTTCTCAAATAAAATCAGACAACTGTTTTTCTATTTCTTTGTGGGTTAATTACACTGCATAAAAATCAAGTTCAGCTCCACCCATGTGCTATTTACTCTGCTATGTTGCCCCAAAGGTGACTTGTTACTGCAAACGTACATGTGGAATATGTAAGTCCATGAGATAGTAAAAACTGAGTAAAAATATTGTGCAGTATACTTCAAAGAAGCCAATATGTATGTTAAAAATATTTTTATGTGCTTATGCTTTTGATAATAGCCTAACTGCAAGCCAGTATACTTGAACATTAGGCATGAATATTTTAATACTTAGATATGCTCAAAAAAGTATTATAATCAAAACTTTGAGTACAAGTATTAGCCAAATACACTTAGCTTATACTGAAAAGTACACAGAAAAGTCTAAGTATACGTAAGTATTACTTAACTAAGTATATCTCTGATAAGTACATCAAAAGGAAACTGAAAGTATACCCTCTTATTTTTAGTTTAGAAGAAGTATACTAGTAGCACACTTGAATAAACTTCTTTTTTGTAAGGGTTAACAGTGTAGACTGATGACATGCGGAACTTGCGGAATTGAAATACACCGTCACTGCAAACCTCAATAAAAAACAGATAAAATGAAGAAATAACCACGTGTAATTTTGTACATGCTTTCATTGAAAATTTTGTTCCGTGAAACAATCTGCAATTGTGACCTATTTCCGAGGCTCATTGGCAATGATCTGAAGTGTTCGGTTCCACTTCGAAACTTTCTAACAGCTGCAGCAAAAGTTTATGCCACTAGGCTGAGCACTACTGAAATAAGTAAGGTTTCAAAACATTTCGAAATGGACATCTCAGTATAAAGTATAAAATGTGCCCTCTGAATCAATACCAATAGCAATGTATCGCAAAATAACTCGCTTCTTCACAGCTGTGTCACGTACTTGTTACTTGTGCCCCAAAATGGAGAACCTCGCTTCATCTCCTCCACCACCCCCCACCTGCAAAAAAAAAAGACGAGTAAAGAAGAATTGTTAATGAAATTCCTTCACGTTGAATGAAATGGCATTTAAAAACGGAATTAACAATGAATATGCGGAGTTCGAGCCCCGGCGTACCCACCGGCAGGGGCCGGCAGCCTTTTCAGAGTAGCGCACAATTGGCTATCGCGCTACAGGGTTTCAAATTGGGAAGGGACTGCCGGATTTGGGTATATAATAACAGCTTTGTTCCTTGCTCCAGCGCCTCCTGTTGGCCAGACGGGCGCTCGTCAGGAAGACTCCGGGTTGGTTCATGTCCGGGTATCCGCCGCCCTAGTTCTGAACTTGCGAAGATTCAACCAATGAGTGTATAAGAGTCAGTGTCAGACAGGCACGTGCTTCGGAGGAGAGCCGTGAACTGTCTCACTATCCCGTGTTGGCAGCAGTGGGTCGCATTCGAGCAAGCTTTGTACATAGTTCCCCAATTGGGCATTCCAAATTTGGGTGGGATTGGAGATGCCAAATTTAAAAGAAAGAAAGAAAAAAAAAACAATGAATATTCTAAACTGATGAACTATGCTGTGTGTTCCCGTCTTTTACTGACATGTCTGTATCTGTATCCTTGCCTAGTGAGTTGTGCTTTAACTTCCAATATATCCGCTAATTTAGCGGTGAATAATCCAGTAAAATGCTTTACAGTACGTTTTAATGCGATTTAGATATACTGCGTGAAAAATACACCATCTAGTCCACTAAACGCATCTGCGCGACTCGACATCAACTACTGACAGTGACAGACACTCAATTGGCTGTTGCTGCGAGTGGCCCATTGGAGTCAACTAGATGACGCGACTTTTTTCCCCTCGAGGTGCGTCTCAGCTGATCTAACGCGTCATTTTCGATGACAACAAAATCGCTGTGTTTCGTAATCTGAGGGAAAACAGTCCCGTCTATGACGCAGTAATGCAGTATTTAAGCAGCTGTCAGTGAAGAGGCGAGAGTTCAGAACTCATGACGAGTAAGTGTTGGTTAGCGAGCATCGTTGCGATCTGCGATTCAAGCAAGTCTTTCATTCAAGTCTACCATTCCTGGATTAATATACGTGAGTTTTATTTGTTCTCTTATATGAAAAAATATAAAGCTTAATAGTAATGTAAAGCTTGAATTATCCAAATGCCGCTATTAGGCAGGAGGTATGTGTGATCGGTGCCGTTTGTCTGTCTGTCTGTGGGTGAACAAGATCAGAAAGTAATGAACGGCTGTCTCTGAAAATTCGTGGGTGGGTCGCTATTACATCACTGACTGACCTGGGCTGTTTCACAGATGCTAACTTACCTGTTGGAACCATTGACTGTGAATGGATGAACTATATAAGTTGCTAACAGAGTTAGCAACTGCACGTGTGGGAAACGCGCCCTCGATTGATTTTGACCGCGATCAGTTAAACAATATGGGGCAAGCTAATTCCCCAACTCCCCCCTCCCGCCCACCAAAGATGACTGCATTTGCAAAGCTCGCATAAAATTGACGTGTATTGTGAGATTATCTTTTAGCTTATTTTTGAAATAGCATAGAATTGAATTGTGGCTGCATGCATGTGGTAAACAGAAGCCTTTTTTAGCTAGCTTGCTACACAGGTGTGCAAGCTTAGAATTAAAGTTTGTTGTCATGGTTATAGTAATAGAAGCGAACTGTCACCTTATTAGCAAGCTAGTTGGCTAGCTCACTACAGTAGTGTGCGAGCTAATCATGATGCAGGGACAAATGGTGTTTACTAGCAGTGGTTTACAGAATTGTTCTTCTGCCAATGCAATGATTTCCGCTTCAGAAACCCGCCTGTTTTGAAGGCAGTGCTGCCCGAGGGCCTGCACATCATAGCCATTCAATACTAGTTTTCAGTCTTGTCCCTTGTGTACAGAGATTTTTCTGGATGCTCTGAATCTTTAGATGTCATGTACTGTACAAAATGAAATCCCCAGATTTTTTGTTGGAAATTTTATATTGAGAGACATAATTCTAAATATATTTGCCCATGCAGTCATTCCCTGAGTGGTGAAGTCATTGCCATCGTTATATCTGATGTAATTGTTAAACCCAACCTTTTACTGACCTGTTGCCAATTAATCTTATTTGCCGTGAGATGTTCCACCAGGTGTATTTTTTTGGGTATCATTCAACTTTTCCAGTCTTTTGTAGCCCTGTCCCAACTTTTTTTGAAATGAGTTGCTGGCATCAAATTCAAGATGAGCAGATGCTTTTCAAAAAACAAAATTTCTCAGTGTAAACATTTGATATGTTGGCTTTACTCCATTTTTAATGAAAAATTGGGTTTTAATGATTTGCAAATCATTGCATTTGATTTTAATTACGTTTTATAGACCTTCCCAACTCTTCTGGAAATGGGGTTGTAGCCATAATAATAATAATAGAAGCATTTACGGCAATAATATTCATGTGGTCCAGAAAATAAGTGGCCAGTACTGGGCAAATTGGATTCTACTTCCTCTTGATCAGCCCCAGGCAAATGAAACTCAGTGAAAAAAGCTTTCCTCTGCCTCTCACTTTAAAAGAGTCTGCAAACTAGAAGAGTTATGCATGTTTCTTGGGTTAATCCTCCTTGTCCTCCACTCCCAGTCACAGTCTTCTGTACGAAACATGGCAAACAACAAAGTCACCAAAGGCCAGATGACACATTCCCGGGAGGAGCTCCTTCGACATGAAGCATCTTCAAGCTTCCAACGGCATGATTTCCCAGAGGATATTCAGAGCTTTGGTAGGTTGTGCACTCTTTTCACACCAGTTTTTCCTTGATCCGTGTCTTGTGTATATTGTGTGATTTTTCACTGTGTATTGTTAAAGCTGAGCTGTGAAGGCTTCCTCAATATCTTGACTGGTGAAATCCTCTATCTTGGAATTGTAGTGTCAGGGAGGAGCAAGAAAGTGCGGGAAATGCCCCGCCACGTGACCTATTGTGAAAAAGTCCCTCATTCTGATGGGATGAACACCTGGAAGTCACCACTGAAGGAGGTAACAGAAGGACATCTCCCGAAGGCCACTGTTGGTCAGCACACCGCGGTGATTCCACTGAATATGCCTGTGACTTCACCACTCAGAATCACAGTTTTCTCAGGAGTTTTTTCCTCGCCCTGAACACAGGTGAATTGTTTAGTTCACCACAGCAACCTGCTCCAATCATCTCAGGAGGATCCTGAGATACAAGATTCCTCCCACTCGTGACGAATGGCTCTCGCCGCTTTACACATTGCAAGCACCCGCCAATCACACACTGCCCATGCCATCGAGCGACAACGCATTCAGCAAATATTTTGCTTTAACCGACCAGGAGTGGCCGTTAGAGAGTGATGAGACTAAAGGCTCATTTATGCTCCCTTTGTCTCTGCCCACATACTTCCATGCGTCTTTGGTGTTGGCATGGATGTTCAGCTGTGAATCCACTAGTGGGCAGCTCAGAGTGAAAAGTTTCAGACAAGAGAAACGTAGGCTGCGTCCTAATAGTGTTTATGTTTTTTTTTATGCCTAGGAAAGTTCCTAACTCCTAAAAATGATCTGGAAATAATTACTGGGCAGCCATGAGAATTGTACTTGAATTCTTTAGATTGTAAGGAAAGGTGTCTCATTGATTCCTAATTTACCTCCTTCAGCATAGGGGACACAGAACCATCCTTTTCTTAACAAAAAAAAAAGAAGAAAATATAGCTATCCCACAATTCTGCGCAGCAGCTGTATCTAAAGCAGCAACCATTCATCAGGCCAATCGCGTAAAGAAACGTATATGATGGGCAGGGGCCTCATGATTACGCTGCAGAGTGCAAGTGCATTTGGATTCTCTACTTAGCGCGGTTGTCTTTCTAAGCAGTTCGGAATTCCTCTTTACACAGTCCTTTAACCTTGTGACATTTTCCTCAAAGGTTAAAGTGGTTCGGAATCAGTGGATAGTCCGTAATTTTTTAACGAAGCGGACGCAGCCATATCTTCGGTGATTTTTCTTTTCGTGTCTCGCTCACATGTTGCTGTCTGGATCCATATTTAACGTTGAGTATAAATGGGCCTTAATGAATTCAACCCACCGAACGTCGTGGTTGTGAGCCTCTCGGAAGTGAACCGCAAATACAACCGCATTTATACAAAACTATCACCTGTATCTTGCAAAACTACTAAATAACAGATGCAATCAAATACTAAGGTTGGATGAAGTTGTTTTAAGTAGAGAGATATGCGTCATCGCCACTTACACTTAGCCTGATGATATCTTGTTTCATGTTGATAAATAATCCTGAAATAAGAACGTAACAGATCGCTATAGGAATGGAAAAAGATGACACAAGTTCCACATTCTTTGATCATTTTTGTACTAGCTGTGTATTTAAACACAAAGACTTATGTCATGCATTGTACCTGTTTGCATTCAGTTCCTGACATTAAAAACGGACAGTTTGACTCGGAATTCAGGGATTGTGACAAACAGTTCTAGTTTGCTAGTAAGTTGTTAATTAACTTTGAGAAAAGAAAACCAGCGCAACATTTGGATTTGAGAACTAGATTTGATGATCTCTGGTTTAAACTGCTCTGGAGAGCAGGCATAGTTAAAACAAAATCGAGGACAAGGATCACCTAATTGGTCCCTCAAATCCAAATCCAGACCTGGTTTTCTTTACACACCGGGAGTTCATTAATCGAGTGTCTTTACACCTGACTCCCAGGTAAAAGAGTGGGGGGAGTTTTTCGCCCCTGATGACCATGACTTAATGACACCTTGAATTAGGATAAACATCTTTGCACCTTTAGCCTCCATCTTGACCCCTAAGTTTGGTCCTGGGATATCATTGCAGGTCCACAGTGGAGAACCAGTGAGGACCATCAAAGTCTTAATATTCAACAAGGACGTGGAGCTGCGTAAGGCAGAAAATGCCTGGAGACCAGTTAGAAAGGTCAAGGTGGATCAAGACCCCAAAGAGGTCGTGAACCAAGAGTTGTTCTGCCAAATGCGCAGCATACTGAATAAGCTGACTCCGGAAAAGTTTGAGCAGCTCGTGAAAAGGATCAAGGAGCTCTCCATTAATACTGTGGTTCAACTGGATGGCATCGGGAAAATGGTTTTGGAGAAGGCCATTTGCGAGACGAAATTCGCAAGCACTTACGCCAAGATGTGCTGCGAACTTAAGGAGGTGAGCAAGCCAGTCAAAGCGAATGCTAGAGCATCTAGTGAGTGTCTATGAAGCATCACCAGTAAGTGTCCAGGCTTTATCTTTTCTGCTGTGGACAAAAGGGCCTGCCACATGAATGCAATGTAATGTTGTAGACTAGAGGTTGCCTGTACTCAGAGAAAGCCTGAGCCCAAAGGAATGCTGGTTTTAATGCAAAGTATCATGAATCTTCAGTGAAATCAAGGATCTGTACCTTTCTTTTCTGCCTGACAGGTCGCAGTCACTGTCTGTGAGTTTTTAATGCCCCTTCACTTCCACGCTGTCATCCTTGATCTGTGCCAAGTGGAGTTTTGGAAGGTCACTGGTGATGGCGCTGTCCTTGAGAAGGAATTTAAGGACCATCGTGCAGCAAAGGTAACCATGGGTGGGGTCGGGGATATAGTCTTTGAGCAGAGTTATGCCAAGTGAGGTCATGGCTGGCTGTGATATTCATGTAGAAAATAATATGAACTTCAGAAGAGCATTACTTGACAGAAATTTGTTATTTTTCCACTAGAGCTCCAACCAGGAAATAAATGGACAAAGTCCATTACAGGGTGTTACAAATCATATTCAGCCACACAAGTGGAGAAGATCCATTGGTTGTTTGTCAATAAAATACCTCTTCTGTGCTGTTAATAATGTCCTTCATCAAGCCTCAACTTCCTCATCGTTTATCCAGGGGCAGGACAGACAGAGCTTGCAGGAGCTGGAGGCAAGGGTCATCGCCCACCGAAAACGGGCTGTGGGCAGCATGAAGTTCATTGGAGAACTCTTCAGACTTGGAATGGTGAAGGATGGTGTCATCCTTGAGTACATCACGGAGCTCCTAGACACCGAAACCGAAGAGGCAATGGAGAGCTTGTGCTGCCTGATCACCACCACAGGCTCAATCCTGGACTCTGAGGAGGTCAAGGTATATCCTGCTGCCTGCTGCTTCTCTGATGCTTTAATTGGACACAGGCTCATTTCATTTATTCTCACTTTACCCTTTGTATCTACAGCTGGAAATGGACAGGAACTTCGGCAGGATTGAGAGCATCCTTCAGGAGAAAAAGTTCACATCAAGAGTCCGCTTCATGCTGCAGGATCTGATGGATTTGAGACAGGTAATAGAGCTCTTAGCCTGAGTTTATGGGGTTCAGAAATAGTTCAGATTGGGTCGTCTTCACGTTTTATCTCTCCCTGTCTCCCCCTCCTTCTCCCAGGTTAGTGTGGGAGGATTGAGTAACAGGCCGTCTCTCTGATCTATTTCAGAATAATTGGGTTCCCAGGAGGGAAGAACAGGGGCCCAAAACCATTGATCAGATCCACAAGGAGGTTGAGAAGGAGAGCCAGTTGGCAGAGGAGGAGGGCCGTTCTAAGCAGCTCCTTTCTAAGAGGGCAGAGAGCAGGAACACCACCCCTGAGGTAATGAATTTTACCCCCATCAAGCCCTGGCAGTTTTACAAGACTCATTCTGCGAGATGAAAAAGTTCCTCATACTCTGCTTTGAAAAGCCTCCTCATTTTATGGTTTGCAAGACTAATGTTTCTCCAGCCAGTTTATTAGTTTATTTTTCCCAGCTTTGTGAAAACTTATTCATGCCATTATATGCTGTCACGTTCTAAAGCTGGATGAAGGTGTTTTGTAGAGAGATGTGAGTCATCGCCACATGCAGTTAGCCTGATGATATGTTATTTCATGTTGATAAATAACCTGAACAAACATAACGGAGCAGTGTAGGAATAAAAAAAAATGTGTTAGTTTCACATTCTTAGATCATTTCTGAACTAGCTACGTATGTAAATATGTGAACTTGAGAAATGCATGCTAACTGTCTCAAACTTTCCCAGAAAATCGTCGAGCACAAAGTAGGGATTTCCACCTCTCATCAGATCAAGAAAGATGAACACCTTCTGGACTCAGATTCGACCCTTCCACATATTCCACCAAACGAAGATGTTCTTCCCACCTCTGCATCGTCCAGCGCAGATGACCCATGTTCTGCACTGGGAGAGAAACCCAAGACTCCTGAATGCACAACTGCCCTTGCCACTGAGACGTGGACTATTGTCAGCAAAAAGAAGCGCAGGCAGAAGTGTTCCACCCGCCCTGATGTACCGGAGAATCGGCACCTCAAAGACCAAAATCAGGTTTTGGAAGAACAGAAGTTGCCGACATCACAACTGAGTTCTACCCCCTCTATCCCCACGTCCTCTGCCGCTGTGTCGCCGATACCGCCACCCCAGGGTGTCGGGGCTCAGCTGGGTCTGCCAACAACTGCCCCAGAGCTGCGTCCAGTCGCTCCACGAACCCATAACGGGGCGTCTCCACTCGCACACAGCACTCCATCATCGGCTTTGCTCGACTCCATCAGTCGGGATGTCAAGGTAAGAGGAGCAAAAACGTTTTGTTTCCCAGGCTCCAGAGTCCTGAAGACAGCTGAAAAAATGAGACATTTTACTAAAAAAGCTGGGCACTCTCAAAGTAGTCGTCCACATTGGTATTCCATGTCGGGAATCTGAGATTTTAAGGAAAGGCTCGATTTATTTACTAAATAATCTAAAACTGTCCAAACTACGGCATGTTCTCTTCTCAGGCCCAATTCCCACGTTAGGCCGTGGTAGTGGTTGTTTTAGCAGACTGCTAAGCCTACATACCTGGCTGTCTTCTACCTGTATTGCATACAACGTGGATTATGAAGCAATTTTAATCTCTTCTTGGGCCGTAACAACATTTTGCCAAAGATGACCTTCTCTCAAACTTGCTGGGTGCCAAAATGCTGTCTCTAAATTTCCAAATCCATATGTGTCACTAAGTATATCAGTCAACAAATAATGGTCACAAGGTCTATTTTCTCTCATTTTTGGTTCCCCCATTGCAACTGGCTGTTTTATTGGGTTTGGATCTCATGATGCCCTTTCGCTGTTGAGTATGTCAATTTAAGAACTTTTATTATAATGAAAACATGTATTTGTGCTCACAGCCATCCTGTGTAAATGAGCTCTCTGTAAAACTGTCCCCTGCTGAGCCAGTTTTCTCAGAATGTGAAGGAGATGCTGAAAACTTTGGTCACCAAAAGAAGTTAAAAAAATGGACATTCTGGGGTAAAACTGAATAATGTCCTAACTGTGCTGCTGCAGCCAACTATGCAGCTCAGTGTCGTCAGAGAGAATCTCAACACTCACATTAAGCTCAGTGTGGCACTTTGGGATTTACCATCACTGAAAAATAAACCTGTCATTATAAATGACCTCATTCGGGACAGGAGTTTGGATTGTATGTGTTTAACAGAAACTTGGTTAGGAATGGATGGCCAGGCTGTGCTAAATGAAGCCGCCCCACTTAACTTCAGCTCCGCTTCCCAACTAGCTATGGCAGGAGAGGGACGGCCAGCATCCTCTCTTCCTCACTGGGACATTAATTGGTGTCTTTTGTTCATTTTACATGTTTTGAAGATCATGCAGTGCTGTTAAAAAGTACACCTCATATTGTGGCTGTCAAGATATACTGGCCAACTAAACTGGATGAATTTCCGAGCTGCCGTCAATTATTCATGCTGATTGCAATAGAATTGTCGTTTTTGGTGATTTTAATTCACACGCAGATGACTGGAAAGATGCTAGAGTGTTGGATTTTTACAACCTGTTGATCTCAATGGATTTTACGCAGCACTTAAAGGGACTATATCAGCTGGGGCACATGCGTAGTACAGTCCAGTCGACACGGACCGATATCAAGGGAGCAGAAATATAAACCCTTAGCTTATTTTTCCTTGAATGAAGCCTACCTTCCTCGCTGTTTTAAAGAAAGAAGATAGCCTGCAATCACCGAGTCGCGAGAGTCGCTGCATTTTATCACAATGAACTACCAATCTTCTACGTTAATTAATCCTAACTTATCAGATAACTGGCAAGTTATTACAATTATTATCATGATTATTATTGATGTGATTATAAGCATTGACTAGCAAAGTAATACTAATATTGCTCACTAGTTACTAGGTCACTAGCAATTAATCGTGATTATCATTATGATCATCATTGGTATTGTAAATATAAACATTAACTAGCAGTCTCATAGTTATCATAACTGGTTGTTCACTCCCAATCAGTCTTCTACAGGTAACAGGGCTGAACACAAATCCATTAAAGGCCGAGTTACTTACACCCGGGAGGAGCTCCTACGACATGAAGCATCTTCAAGCATCCCACCGCCCGATTTCCCGGAGGATATTCAGAGCTTTGGTAGGTTGTGCACTGTTTTTACACCAGTTATTCCTTGATGCGTGTCTTGTGTATATTGTGTGATTTTTCACTGTATTGTTAATGCTGAGCTGTGAAGGCCTCCTCAGTGTCTTGACTGGTGAAATCCTCCATCTTGGAATTGTAGTGTCTTGGAGGAACAAGAGAGAGCAGAAAATGCCCCGCCACGTTACCGCAGGTGAAGAAGTCACTCATTCCGACGGGGAAAACACCTGGAAGTCACCACTGAAGGGAGAAAGAGAAGAACATCTCCCGAAGGCTGCCGTTGGTCAAGACTCCGCGGTAATTGCAGTGAATATGCGTCTGACTCAATTCCTAATCTGTCCCTCAGATGCAGACCTGGTTTTCGTTTCTCTCCGGTATTTAATGAACAGATTATCTTTACATCTGACTCCTTGGTAAAAGGAAGGAGGGATAAAAAGCAGTTTGTTAGCCCCTGACAACCATGATGATACCTTGAATAAGGATAAACATCCTGACCCCTGAGTTTGGTCCTGGGATATCATTGCAGATCTGCAGTGGAGAACCGGTGAGGACTATCAAAGTCCTTACATTCAACAAGGACGTGGAGCTGCGAAAGGCAGATAATGCCTGGAGACCTTCAGCTAGGAAGGTCAAGGATGATCAAGACCCTGAGGAGGCCGTGACCCAAGAGCTGTTCCGCCAAATGCGCAGCATACTAAACAAGCTGACGCCTGAAAAGTTTGAGCAGCTCATGAAACGGATCACGGAGCTCTCCATTAATACCGAGGCTCAGCTGGAGGGCATCGGTAAAATGGTCTTGGAGAAGGCCATTTTTGAATTGAAATTTGCCAGCACCTACGCCAAGATGTGCTGTGAACTAAAGGAGGTGAGCAAGTCAGTCAAAGTCCATGCTAAATCATGCATTAAGTGTCTCTAAAGCAGCCACAGTCAGTGTCCATTCTGTATATTTTCTGTTGTGAACAAAAGAGTCTGCTACATAAATGCCATGTAGTGTTTTAGAGGGTGCCTATACTTAGCCTGAGCCAAAAGGAATGCTGTTTTCATACAACATACAATGAATCCTCAGTGGAATTTGGGACCTTTTCTTTTCTGTCTGACAGCTAACAGTCCCTGGCAGTCCTCTCAACTTCCCCTCACTCATGCTCGATCTGTGCCAAGAGGAGTTTTGGAAGGTCAACGATGATGGCGTTGCTCTCGAGAAGGAATGGCAGGATCTGCAGGCAGCAGAGGTAACCATGGGTGGGGCTGGGGTAACAGGCTTTCGAGCATCATTATGCCGAGTGAGGTCATGGCTGGCTGTGACATTCATAAAGAAAAAAATGAACTGCAGGAAGCAGTGCTGAACAGAAATGCATTTTTTTGCCAGTACAGGGTGTTGCGAATCATTCAGTCACACAAATGGAGATGAGCTGTTTGTTTTTTTTACCTATAAACTACCTGTTGTTTGCTGTTACAACAGCACTTCAGCTCATCTCCACTCCCTCACCTTGTATTCAGGGGAAAGACAGGCAGAGCTTGCAGGAGCTGGAGACCAAGCGCACCGCCAACCGAAAACGGGCTGTGGGCTACATGAAGTTCCTCGGAGAAATGTACAGACTCGGACTGGTGAAGAATTATGTCGTCCTTGAGTTTGTCACAGAGTTCCTTGGAACCAAAACTGAAGAGGCGATGGAGAGCTTGTGTTGCCTGATCACCACCGCAGGCGCGATCCTGGACTCTGAGGAGCTCAAGGTATGTCCTGCTGCATCTCTGATGCTTTAATGGGACACAGGCTCATTGGAGCCCCTGGACAAAGTCGGGCAGGTACTATGGATTCATGCTTGTCGTCCCTGCCGCCTGCGGACCCTCTACAGGCTGTCATTTTTGACCGATTACTGTTACATTTTGGTGTTTTATACTTATATTATGACAGCTATCAATTTTGGTTGCCACGGCGACGGTATTAGCTGAATAATACGCAAATTAGTGCTGAAACATAGAGATTTTCTTGTTGTCTAAGTACAGGCTGCAGATGCGGGCTTTCGGGGGCTACACCCATGCGGTCGTTGGTGAACGGACTGTCTGGTTAAATTTACATTCACTTTGCCCTTTCTATCTACAGCCCGTAATGGACAGGAACTTCAGTAGGATTGAGAGCATCCTTCAGGAGAAAAAGTTGCCGTCAAGAGTTTGCTTCAAGCTTCAGGATCTGCTGGATTTGAGACAGGTAATAGAGCTCTTAGCCTGAGTTTATGGGGTTCAGAAATAGTTCAGATTGGGTCGTCTTCACATTTTATCTCTCCCCGTCCTCCCCTCCTTCTCCCAGGTTAGTGTGGGAGGATTGAGTAACAAGCCGTCTCTCTCATCTATTTCAGAATAATTGGGTTCCCAGGAGGGAAGAACAGGGGCCCAAAACCATTGATCAGATCCACCAGGAGGTTGAGAAGGAGAGCCAGTTGGCAGACGAGGAGGGCCGTTCTGAGCACCTCCTTTCTAAGAGGGCGGAGAGCAGGAGCACCACCCCTGAGGTAATGAATTTTACCATCATCAAGCCCTGGCAGTTCAGCAAGACTCATCCGGTGAGATGAAAAAGTATTTTGTGCTCTGATTAGAATAGACTGCTCATGTTAAGAATCCCAGACTAATGTATCTCTAGTCAGTGTTTCCCCCCAGCTTTGTAAAACTTATTAATACCATTATATGCTGTCATGTGCTCAGGCTTGATGAAGCTGTTCAGTAGAGCGATGTGCATCATCACCACTTGCAGTGAGCCTAAAGGTGTAGTTTTCCATGCGGATAAATTATCTGTAGAAGAAGTGCTCATGAGTTCCTCTTCCTTTTCATACTCCTTTCAGAAAAAATCGGTCCCCAGAGATGAACGAGAGCCAAACCCCATCAGTTGGCCACACAAGGAGACCAAAGTGGACGACCAGCCCGAGACAAGCAAGGTAAAGAAAGCTCATATGTCCCCACGACTCAATTTTTTTTGTTCCTGTCGGCTTTAGGGTGTCTGAGCAGCATTGGCCCTATAATTTGAGTGTTATTAAGAGCTGACCTTACGGCAGTGGTTCTCAAATTCGGTCCTGGTGCTCCCCTGCGTATGCTGGTTTTTGTTCCAGCCACAACTGCAATTCTGAGGTTTTAAAAAGCTATTTGGATCTGATTGATTATACAGGACATCATGGACCTGAGACAGGTACACTAACCCCTATATTCAGCTCCAGACTTAATCCTCTCAGCTGCATCCTTCATCTTTTCAGCTCCTTCAACATTTCCTTTCTGTCAGCAACTTTGATGGACGATGCAGTTAAGTGCAACAATAACTAAAGTGCTAATTAATAATATAGTGAATGTAAGATCTATCTCTGGTTTCCACCTTTCAATCGTCAGCTCTTCAGCAGCACTATATAAATATATTTGAGGAAGTTTATATAACAGATGTCTGCCATCTGTTCCTCATGCAGAAATACTGGGCTCCCAGGGACAGCAACCGAGAGCAGCAGCTTGTGCACAAAATGAGCGATACCCTCCATGAACGTACTTCAGAACAGCAGCGGACCTGTGAGGAACATGACAACCACAACAGAGGAGTAAAACAACACCGTTGGGAGCACCAAGGCAACGGCAGACCGCAAACATGGGCAAACAGGGCACACCAAGGCCACAACGGACAACAAACTGGGAGCAATGACAGACACCCAGCCCACGAGATACACCGAAGATGGAACTATGGAGAACACAACCGCTATGATCAAGACCTGAGACGGAACCGTTGGGAGCATCAAGACCGTGCTCAAGACAAAAGATGGTTCCATGGGGAACATGAAGGCCGTGCTCTGGACCAAAAATTTTACCATAGGGAACACCAATACCGTGCTCAAGATCATCGACTGTACCATGGAGAACATCAAGGCCGTGCTCAAGGCCAAAGATGGGACAATCAGGAACGTCAAGGTCGTGCTCAGGACCAGAGATGGTATCATAGGGAACATCAAGGTCATGCTCAAAACTGGAGATAGCACCATGGGGAACAGTATTACCAGGGTCAGAATGAAGGATTGTACGATAGGGAACACCACGACCAAGTTCAACACCTAAGTTTGCTCCATGGGGAATATCAAGGCCATCCCAGGTGTAAATATACTATACTTGAATTATACTTTTACAGACTGTACTAAGTATAGTGTATGCTTTTTTCGCCCCCTTTATGTGTAATTAAGTGTGCTCAAGCAGTCATTGAGTACTACTTGTGTACCACTTCAGTATACTTAATGTAACCACATTCACTTCAATCTACTTAATTTATGGTACCACTAGTACTCTAAAAGTGTGCTAATCAGTTCAATGAAAGAAATCCACTTCAATTTATTGAAAAAACAAAATGAAATTTATTTATTAAAACACAAAACCTCTTAAAAGAGGTATCCATGCAATTAAACAATGTTCCAGTAACATTAGTAAGTTTGTAAGAAAATAAAACAAAAACAGCCATAAATTTACTATAAAAATAATCACTGATTAACTTTGACATTGCCCTTGTTATTGCATTTCCTTCTTAGCATTGCCCAGATGTCGCCAACCTCTATGTTTGGAAATTTAATGGATGCATGCATGTATGAGGTTGCAGCTATTGCGAATTTGCGCTTGTTATAACATTAACACTAGAATGTTTTTTTTTTTTATACTGTTTTAACTGTGTCATATTTCTATATGAGTCAAGGGAGAAGGCCTCCCTATTCCTCTGTAAATGAATTAGACTAAAAATCTGTTGCAATGTAATACTGATGAAATACATATTTGTCAGGATTAAGAAGATATGTTCTACCAAGCAATATTGAACAAAAAATCCCTGCTCAGATTGACTATAACGTGCTGTAGCAATGTGTTTCCATAGGCTAAATAAACATATCTTTCTGACAATCAAGTATTTGTGCATTTTAACATAACTGGGAATGAAATGAAAACAAATGTACAAAAGTACTACCACATACATGTAATATGTAGAAAGTGTATTGCTAAATAATTACTCCTTTCATAAGTACACTAAATTACCACTGTTAGAACTATGAAGAAGTACAGCTTAAAACAAATTCAACTTCATTTGCACTTTTTTAAGTGTAGCTAAATTCACTTCCAAATAAGTAAAATTAAACTGCACTTTAATGAAGTACTAACAGTATATTACAAATGACTCAAATAAGGATACTTTTAAGAATACTATTTGACTAATGTAAGTACTTTGAAATAAAGTATGCTTTTTCAAAAGTATACTTTTGAAAAATTTAAAATAGATTTACAATAAATTGCGCTTTTAAATAAGTACATAAATCCACTTCCAATTAAGTGAAGTTAAAGTGCACTTCAATAAAGTATACCAACTATATATTACAAATAAATATACTTTTAATAGGAATACTAATCTACGAGTCTAAGTGCTTTGAAATAAATTTAACTTTTTGAAAATATATTTTAAAACAATTTAAAATAGACTTACACTTATTAAAAATGTACTTCACTGTATCTAAGTTCACTTCCAAAGAAGTGCAAATTAAGTGCACTTTAATAAAGTATATTAACCATATATTACAAATGACTCAGAAAAGTACACTTTTAATAAAAATACTAATGTACTACTATAAGTGCTTTGAAATAAAGCATACTGTAATGGTGGGATCAGGAACCAGTCGCGAGAACCAGGTAATGCAGTAGAGCTTGTTTTATTAATAAAGGGGGAGGACCCCCGCAGGGCAGAAGGCAAAAGTACAGAGTCCACAATCCAAAAGTCAAAATCCAGTTGGGCAAAAATAGTATCAAAAACCAGGGCAGCAATCACCGTAATCGTAGTCGGACAGAAATGGGTCTGGTACACAGGAATAGTTCTATCAGAGAAGCAAGCCAGAATCCACAGGACGTAATCCGAATCGTTACCAGGGCAGCAAACAGAGATCTCGTAGTCGGGCAGAAAAATGGTTAACACACACAGATGCAACAGTAATCCAAAAACACAGAGGCAAAAATCAAAAGTCAGGCAATCCAGTCAGAAAGATAAACACTGAGAAATCGAGGCGAGAAACGTAGCACAAGAAAACTAGGGAGAACGATCTGACAAGAAAGTGTACCAAACAGACATCTTATATACACACCCGGGGTAAACACATAACCAGGGAGAACAGGTGCAATCAATGGGAACAATGATAAGGGAGAGACACATGAGGAATAAAATAATTACATGAATTTGGCTGTAGCCAAAACACTGACAGGGATCACAAGACAAACCTAAGTACGAAACAACAGCTCCGGTTAAGGAGTACTAAAGTGCCAAGATAAAAGAAAAGGAAAGGACAAAGTATAAGTGGAAATCCACAGAAACTTGCAGCGGAGATAATTAGGGATAGGCAAGGAGGCGGAGATTAGAATTGAGCGACTGCTGAGAGATTGTTAGTCAATTAGTATGTGCAGCTATACAATCCCAAGTGCATGTTAGAAAGTTAGTAAAAATATACAATGTTAATGAGGGTTAGTAATTATCGAAAACAAACTGTTAGTATGGTTAGTAGACAGTAAAAGAGAGAGGAAGGAAGCACACGAGATAATGAAGGAAGATTGAAAACCCAGAAACCAATAAATCACCCGAATGAGTGGTATGCAAGACTAGGGACCGTGGGCAAAGACCTACACAAGACAAGACAGGGTAGACGAAGTGCAATGCATGGAAATGAAAACATGGCATGGAAACTTAAATGATATGAACATGAAAAATAAACAAGAAATCTAAATTACCAAAACACAAAACACAATCCTAAGAATAGTCAGACATATGCAGTGGTCTCTAAGCACAGAATCAAACAACATGGCATAGCCAGGCACAGAACTTAAACATGACATGCAGAATCACAGATCACAACAGTACCCCCCCCCCCCCCCCCTAAAAACGCCTCCTGGCGTTTAACCTGATGGACGTGGATGAGTGGCATGAAAGTCTTTTATGAGGTCCTTATCCAATATGTGCCGGAAAGGCACCCAACTACGATGTTCAGGGCCGTAGCCCTCCCAGTCGACGAGGTACTGGAGTCCGCGGCCCCGTCGACGACAGTCCAACAATGCCCGCACAGTGAAGGCCTCGCCTCCATCGATTATGCGGGCGGGAGGTGGGGGATCAGGTCCAGATGACAGGGGGTGGGTAACTGCAGGTTTAATCTGGGAAACATGAAATGAAGGGTGAATTCTGTGCATGGATAGGGGCAGACGGAGGCGGACAGCAGAAGGGCTTAGGACCTTCTCAATGGTAAAGGGACCCAGGAATTTGGGGAACAGTTTCCCCCCACTCCCCCTCAAGGGAATGTCCTTGGAGGACAGCCACACGCACTGCCCAGGTCGGTATGATGGGGCGGCGACCCGTCTCTTGTCAGCCTGGGACTTCATTCGGGCTACCGACCTGAGCAGCGCCTCACGGGTGGTCCTCCACGTGCGTCTGCAGCGGTGAACAAACTCTCGAGCCGAAGGAACCGCCACCTCCTCCTCCTGGCACGGAAACAATGGGGGTTGATATCCAAGGCAAGCTTTGAAAGGGGAGAGACCAGAAGCTGACGAGGTGTGGCTGTTTATGGCATATTCTGCCCAGGGGAGTTGATGGCTCCAGGAGGAGGGGTTCTTTAAACAGAGGCATCTTAAGACCGTTTCAATGCATTGGTTGGCCCGCTCGGTCTGGCCATAAGTCTGGGGGTGAAAACCGGAGGAGAGACTGACTGAAGTGCCAAGTGATTTACAAAAGGCTTTCCAGAATTTTGCTGTGAATTTGGGCCGCGATCTGAAGTGATGTCAGCGGGGATGCCGTGTAATCTGATGACGTGTTGAATGATGAGATTGGCAGTTTCTTGTGCGGATGGAAGTTTAGTGAGGGGGACAAAATGAACAGCTTTAGAGAAACGATCGACAATGGTGAGGATGGTGGTGAAGTAATTGGACGAGGGCAGACCAGTGATGAAATCTAGAGCTATGTGTGACCAGGGGCGGTGTGGAGTGGGTAGTGGTTGCAACAGGCCATGAGGTGGTTGGTGTGATACCTTAGCTTGGGCACAGACCGAGCAGGCGGAGACATACTTCTGGACATCGTTCCTTACTTCGGGCCACCAGAACCGGTGAGTGATGAAGTCCAGAGCCCGCTTGATTCCGGGATGACATGAGAGGTTGGACGAGTGCCCCCAATCCAGGACTCGAGAACGTAGGTGGGCAGGAACGAACAGGCAGTGGTCAGGGCAGGCACTAGGAGCAGCGAGATCGTCAAGGGCACTCCTTACCTCTGATTCAATGTCCATGGTGACAGCATTAACAAACATCTCTTTGGGAAGTATGGTGTCTGGGTCAGGAAGGTCTTTCTCGGTTTCAAAACAGCGGGAGAGTGCATCTGGCTTCACATTTTTGCTACCTAGGCGATAAGCATGAACCTAGGGTTCAAGCGCTTGGCCGTTTGGAGATACTCCAAGTTCTTATGATCTGTCCAGACCAGAAATGGTAGCTCAGCGCCCTCTAGCCATGGTCTCCACTCTTCCAGGGCCAGCTTGACGGCTAACAGCTCGCGATTGCCTATGTCATAATTCTGCTCAGCAGGGTTCAGTCGCCGGGAAAAGTAGGCACATGGGTGGATCTTGCCGTCCTTGGGAAATCTCTGGGAGAGTACTGCTCCGACTTCCACATTGGAGGCGTCCACCTCCACCACAAACTGGAGCTTAGGGTCAAGAATGGTTAATATAGGGGCAGAAGTAAAACGAGACTTGAGCATGCAAAAGGCCTCCTCTGCTTTCTCGGACCATTGAAACCTGAGCTTAGATGATGTGAGAGCTGTGAGGGGTGCGGCAACTGAACTATAATTTCTCATGAAACGTCTAAAAATTAGCAAAGCCCAGAAAACGTTGGAGGGACTTACAATCGTGAGGAGTGGGCCAGTTGGTAACTGCCTCAACCTTGACAGGGTCCATCTGGATAGAATCAGGGGAGATTATGTATCCCAGGAAGGAGGTGGTTTGCACTGAGAATTCACATTTCTCTGCCTTGACAAACAGCCGATTTTCCAGTAGGCGCCCGAGTACTCGTCGCACGTGATGGGTATGCTCCTCCTGAGACTTGGAAAAAATCAAGATGTCATCAAGGTATACGAACACAAACTTATTAATCATATCTCGTAAAACATCGTTAACTAAATTTTGGAACACAGCTGGAGCGTTGGTAAGGCCAAAGGGAAGAACCAGGTACTCCCAGTACCCTGTAGGAGTATTGAATGCTGTTTTCCACTCATCCCCCTCACATATACGCACTAGGTGGTAGGCATTGCATAAGTCCAACTTGGTAAATACTTTGGAGCCTTGCAGGAGATCAAAGGCAGTGTTCATGAGTGGGAGAGGGTAACGGTTCTTAATATTGATTTCATTGAGTCCTCGGTAGTCAATGCAGGGGCAAAGAGAGAAAAACCCCGCTCCAGCTGGTGATGACGATGGGCGTATAATCCCTGCGGCGAGGGATTCAGAGAGATATTTCTCCATGGCTTGAGTTTCCGGACGAGAAAGGGAAAAAAGGCGCCCCCTAGGGGGCATAGTTCCTGGCTTGAGCTCAATGGCGTAGTCATTGGGTCGATGTGGGGGTAGACTGGTGGCCCGAGACTTAGAAAACACCTCCTTGAGGTCATGGTATTCAGGGGGAACCTTCTCCAGGTTCGGGATTTCTTCTGTGAAAGCAGGGGGCACATAATCCTGAGCGTCACTGAAGCAGGTCTGGGCACAGTTGGGACTCCATTCTTTGATCTCATGTTTTCCCCAATCAATGACCGGTAGATGTTTGGCCATCCAAGGATGGCCGAGAATGACTGGGGCATGGGGAGACTGGATTAGAAGAAGCTTAATCTGTTCGTGGTGGTTGCCAGAAATATTTAGTTTGACAGGGCTGGTAACCTGAGTGATATCACTGATCTTCTGGCCATTAATAGAACTGACCGCTCGATCTGGGAAGACTGATTCCACAGGGATGCCCCACTTCTGGGCTAGATCAAGGTCGATGAAACTCTCCTCAGCACCAGAGTCTATCAAAGCAATGGTCTTCCTTCCTCGCCCAGCCCATTCCAGGGAGACAGGAAAGCAGGTTCGGTTCTTAGGAGTGATCCACAGAACTAACGCCCACTATCGCTCCGCTCCACGTTAGTGGGTGTCGCCTCTTCTCAGGACATCGTGAGATGAAGTGCCCCCCCTGGCCACAGTAGAAGCAGGCCCTCTCCTTCCAACGACGGTCCCTTTCTTCTCCAGAAAGTCTCGTCCGACCCAACAGCATGGGTTCCGTCTCGGGAGGAAGCTTGCCAGAGTTAGGTGGTGGCAACGAGGGGGTCACAGGTGGCTTGAAAGAGCCGGGTTGGAACATAGATCGTCTTTGTTCCTCCAGTCGGGAGTCAATGCGAATGGCCATGCTTATAACACGTTCCAGGCTTTCGGGCAGATCACAAGGGAGAGGCTTGTCTTTTATCCGTTCAGATAGGCCAGCAATGAACGCGTCGTAGAGGGCCCTCTCATGCCATCCGCTGTTGGTCGCCAGAGTTTGGAAATCGATGGCGTAGTCGGATACAGAGCGACCTCCTTGGCGGATTCGGAGAATCTCCCTCCCGGCCTCGTGCCCGTGTCTGGAGCGGTCGAACACTCTCTTCATTTCTTCTCCAAAGCTGTCAAACGACCGTACACAGGGTAATCCCGCCTCCCAAGTAGCTGTGGCCCACTGCTTCGCTCTACCGGTCAGCTGCGTAATGACATACGCCACTCGTGCTTGCTCAGAGGGAAAGGTAGAGGGTTGTAGGTTGAAGATTAGCTTACACTGAGTGAGGAAGGACCGGCACGACCCCGGATCACCATCATACTTCTCCGGAGGAGGTAGACGTGGTTCCTGGAGTGGAGCAGGTGGTGCAGGGGCTGGACTGGACGCAGGCATGGTGACGACTGGAGGCTGGGGTGCGTAAATGTTCAGTGCACTCCGCAGCGAGTGAGCAATATCCGCCATCTGATTGCTCATAGCCTGCATATGTTGCATCAAAGCCCGTAGCTGCCGTTGCTGCATCTCCAACTGGGCGCCCTGCTCTTCTACTGCTGCCTGAAGAGGCTTGGACCTCGCTGGCTCCATGCTGGTCAGATCATACTGTAATGGTGCGATCAGGAACCAGTCGCGAGAACCAGGAAATGCAGTAGAGCTTGTCCACAATCCAAAAGTCAAAATCCAGTTGGGCAAAAATAGTATCAAAAACCAGAGCAGCAATCACCGTAATCGTAGTCGAACAGAAATGAGTCTGGTACACAGGAATAGTTCTATCAGAGAAGCAAGCCAGAATCCACAGGACGTAATCCTAATTGTTTCCAGGGCAGCAAACAGATCTCGAAGTCGGGCAGAAAAATGGTCAAAACACACAGATGCAACAGTAATCCAAAAACACAGAGGCAAAAATCAAAAGTCAGGCAATCCAGTCAGAAAGATAAACACTGAGAAATCGAGGCGAGAAACGTAGCTCAAGAAAACTAGGGAGAACGATCTGACAAGAAAGTGTACCAAATAGACATCTTATATACACACCCGGGGTAAACACATGACCAGGGAGAACAGGTGCAATCAATGGGAACAATGATAAGGGAGAGACACATGAGGAATAAACTAATTACATGAATTTGGCTGTAGCCAAAACACAGACAGGGATCACAAGACAAACCTAAGTGCAAAACAACAGCTCTGGTTAAGGAGTACTAAAGTGCCAAGATAAAAGAAAAGGAAAGGACAAAGTATAAGTGGAAATAATGCATCAATTTTATATAGCGCTTTTTCTGCTTTCTGGGCACTCAAAGACGCTTCACAAGGATACATTATTCATTCACTCACACATTCACACTCTGATGGTGGTAAACTACGTTTTTTGTAGCCACAGCTGCCCTGGGGCAGACTGACGGAAGCGTGGCTGCCAGTATGCGCCTACGGCCCCTCCGACCACCACCAAACATTCACACACAGCCATACAGTGTTCCTATATTGCATGTTTTGTTTTTGTTGTGTTTTTGTGAAATCCACAGAAACTTGCAGCAGAGATAATTAGGGATAGGCAAGGAGGCGGAGATTAGAATTGAGCGACTGCTGAGAGATTGTTAGTCAATTAGTATGTGCAGCTGTACAATCCCAAGTGCATGTTAGAAAGTTAGTAAAAATATACAATGTTAATGAGGGTTAGTAAGTATCGAAAACAAACTGTTAGTATGGTTAGTAGACAGTAAAAGAGAGAGGAAGGAAGCACACGAGATAATGAAGGAAGATTGAAAACCCAGAAACCAATAAATCACCCGAATGAGTGGTATGCAAGACTAGGGACCGTGGGCAAAGACCTACACAAGACAAGACAGGGTAGACGAAGTGCAATGCATGGAAATGAAAACATGGCATGGAAACTTAAATGATATGAACATGAAAAATAATAAACAAGAAATCTAAATTACCAAAACACAAAACACAATCCTAAGAATAGTCAGACATGTGCAGTGGTCACTAAGCACAGAATCAAACAACATGGCATAGCCAGGCACAGAACTTAAACATGACATGCAGAATCACAGATCACAACATATACTTTTTAAAAGTATACTTTAGAACAATTTACAATAGACTTACAATAAGGTACACTTCTAATAAGTAAGCTTAAGTACAACTTTAATGATTGCGTAATTAGTATGTTTAATTTTAGTATATTGAAGATGAAATTAATCACTTATATTTTAAAGTACACTTTCTAAAAGTATATGTTAAATATATTACAAATTAAGCACAAAAAGTAAAAGTATATTTGTAATAACTTTTGTATGCAACAAATATATTTTCAATATAATTAAGTGTAATACTTTTTCACCTGGGATGCTCAGGACCAAAGATGGCACCATGGGGAACACCACGGCCGGGTTCAGAACCAGAGACAGTATCATGGGGAACATCAAGGCTGTGCTCAAGAACAAAGATGGTCCCATAAGGGTTTGGCTCGAGCTAAAGGGATTTAGGCAATATGCAAATTTTCGGCTATAATGTCTACACACGAGTAGCACAAGACAGCAGGCTTACGAGACTTTGCACCAAATGACTGCGGAGCTCATGCTTATATACACAGACCACTAGCACAATGACAATTGAAAACATTTGCCGATGATTCCAGGAGAGCGTGGAATGCGGGGCGCTGGAGGTGTGGCGTTACAGTACCCCCCCAGGCATGACTCCCAGCCGTCAACCGGGAGGGCAACCCCTGGAGCGAGGAACAGGCCGGTCCGGATGGGCCTGGTGGGTCTTTGGCAGAGGTGTATAAAGTACTGGGGAAAAAACCAAGTCAAAGTAGAAGTACCATAACTGAAAATTACTTGAGTAAAAGTCTTAAAGTAGCTCACATTAAATGTAAGTACCAAAAGTATCTTGTGAAAGAATATACTTAAGTACCAAAAGTGCAAGTACAAAGTATTTATCATAGTACGCATTGAACGAAGCAAAGCAACCACACATTGTTCTCTTTTCGGGCTCTTTAATCAATTTTCAGGTGAGTGAAAGGTACAGGATTCAAACACAAACAGGCTGTCTCCTTCTCATTCCTCCTCCTAGCAGTTTAAAAAAAAACACAATAACTGACAATGATTGATAGTAGAATTACAGTATCAGTATCATGTACTGCCTGTATAACTGCGAACTTCACACTCATTCTGTTGTGTACCGATCAGGAACCAGTCGTGAGAACCAGTAAATGCAGTAGAGCTTGTTTATTGGTAAAGGGGGGTGACCCCCGCAGGGCGAAAAGCAACAGTACAGAGTCCACAATCCAAAAGTCAAAATCCAGTTGGGAAAAAATAGTATCAAAAACCAGGGCAGCAATCACAGTAATCGTAGTCGGACAGAAATGGGTCTGGTACACAGGAATAGTACTATCAGAGAGACAAGGCAGAATCCACAGGACGTAATCCGAATCGTTACTAGGGCAGCAAACAGATCTCGTAGTCGGGCAGAAAAACAGGCAAAACACACAGATGCAACAATAATCCAAAATCACAAAGGCAAAAATCGAAGGTCGGGCAATCCAGTCAGAAAGATAAATCACTAAGAATCAAGGCGAGAAACAAACATGGCATAGGAAGAGCAATCTGACAACTGGAAGTGACCAAACAGACATCTTAAATACACATCCGGGTGAAACACATGACCAGGGAGAACAGGTGCAATCAATGATACAAATATCAGGAGTGACACATGAGGAATAATCTAATTACATGAATTTGGCAAATGCCAAAACGCAGACAGGGATCACAAGACAATCCTTTGAACAAACAACAGCTCCGGTTAAGGAGTTCTAGAAGTGCATAGTCTAAAGAAAAGGAAAGCATGAGATATAAGTGGAAATTCACAGAAGCTGCAACAGAGATAGGCAAGAGGGCGGAGATTAGAATTGGGCCACTGCTGAGAGATCATTAGTCAATTAGTATGTGCAGCTATAAAATCCCGAGTGCACGTTAGTAAGTTAGTAAAAATATACAATGTTAATATTGGTTAGTAATCTAGCGAAAACAACAAACTGTTAGTATTGGTTAGTGGATCGTAAAAGAGAGAGGAAGGAAGCACACAAGATAATGAAGGAAGATTGAAGACCCAGAAACCAATAAATCACCCGAATGAGTGGCACACAAGATTAGGGACCGTGGGCAAAGATATACACATGACAAGATAGGGTAGACGAAGTGCAATGCATGGAAATGAAAATATGGCATGGAAAACTAAATGATCTAAACATGAAAAATAATAAAACAAGAAATCTAAATACCAAAAACGCAATACACAATACTAAGAATAGTCAGACAGGCAGTGGTCACTGAACACAGAAATCCTAAACATGGCAGAGCCAGGCACAGAACTTAAACATGAGAAGCAGAATCACAGAGTCATAACACATTCGGTGCGAACTCTCGTAAGCCTGTTTCCTTATGCTACTCTTGTGTAGACATCATAAACTGTGTATTTGCATAACTATAGAAACCCTTAACTAAATGCGCTGTTACTTCAGTTAATGTTCAGTGCATTATTTTAACTACAACCCCAATTCTGAAATAGTTGGGACAAACTGTAAATTGTGAATAGAATCATAATGCAATGACTTTCAGATCACATGAGCCTATTTGTTACTTACAATAGAACACAGATTACATTTCAAATGTTGCAATTGAGACATTTTTGCATTTTTATCCAAAAATTAGCTTATTTAAAATTTTCTGGCTGCAATGGGTCTCAGAAAGATGTAAATTAGATGGGTACTTTAAGTTTAAGTCGCTTAAACTTGAAGTATGCTTTTTTTTTGTAAGAATATGTATCAAGTCTGTCAATACTGCAATAATTATCAAATCTGTTCACAAATAAAATCAGACAACTGTTTATCTACGTCTTTGTGTATGTTAATTACACTGCATAAAAATCAAGTTCAGATCCACCCATGTGCTATTTACCCTGCTATGTTGCCCCAAAGGTGACTTGTTACTGCAAACGTACATGTGGAATATGTAAGTCAATGAGATAGTAAAAACTGAGTAAAAATATAGTGCAGTATACTTCAGAGAAGCCAATATGTATGTTAAAAATATTTTTATGTGCTTATGCTTTTGATAATAGCCTAACTGCAAGCCAGTATACTTGAACATTAGGCATGAATATTTTAATACTTAGATATAGTCCAAAAAAGTATGATAATCAAAACTTTGAGAACAAGTATTAGCCAAATATACTTAGCTTATACTGAAAAGTACACAGAAAAGTCTAAGTATACGTAAGTATTACTTAACTAAGTATATCTCTGATAAGTACATCAGAAGTAAACTGAAAGTATACCCTCTTATTTTTAGTTTAGAAGAAGTATACTAGTAGCACACTTGAATAAACTTCTTTTTTGTAAGGGTTAACAGTGTAGACTGATGACATGCAGAACTTGCGGAATTGAAATACACCGTCACTGCAAACCTCAAAAAAAAAACAGATAAAATGAAGAAATAACTACGTGTAATTTTGTACATGCTTTCATTGAAAATTATGTTCCGTGAAACAATCTGCAATTGTGACCTATTTCCGAGGCTCATTGGCAATGATCTGAAGTGTTCGGTTCCACTTCGAAACTTTCTAACAGCTGCAGCAAAAGTTTATGCCACTAGGCTGTGCACTACTGAAATAAGTAAGGTTTCAAAACATTTCGAAATGGACATCTCAGTATAAAGTATAAAATGTGCCCTCTGAATCGATACCAATAGCAATGTATCGCAAAATAACTCGCTTCTTCACAGCTGTGTCACGTACTTGTCACTTGTGCCCCAAAATGGAGAACCTCGCTTCATCTCCTCCACCACCCCCCACCTGCAAAAAAAAAAACGAGTTAAGAAGAATTGTTCATGAAATTCCTTCACGTTGGATGACATGGCATTTAAAAACGGTATTGACAATGAATATGCGGAGTTCGAGCCCCGGCGTACCCACCGGCAGGGGTCGGCAGCCTTTTCACAGAGGCGCACAATTGGCTATCGCGCTACAGGGTTTCAGATTGGGAAGGGACTGCCGGATTTGGGTATATAATGACAGCTTTGTTCGTTGCTCCAGCGCCTCCTGTTGGCCAGACGAGCGCTCGTCAGGAAGACTCCGGGTTGGTTCATGTCCGGGTATCCGCCGCCCTAGTTCTGAACTTGCGAAGATTCAACCAATGAGTGTATAAGAGTCAGTGGCAGACAGGCACGTGCTTCGGAGGAGAGCCGTGAACTGTCTCACTATCCTGAGTTGGCAGCAGAGGGTCGCATTCGAGCAAGTTTTGTACATAGTTCCCCAATTGGGCATTCCAAATTCGGGTGGGATTGGAGATGCCAAATTTAAAAGAAAGAAAGAAAAAAAAACAATGAATATGCTAAACTGATGAACTCTGCTGTGTGTTCCCGTCTTTTACTGACATGTCTGTATCTGTATCCTTGCCTAGTGAGTTGTGCTTTAACTTCCAATATATCCGCTAATTTAGCGGTGAATAATCCAGTAAAATGCTTTACAGTACGTTTTAATGCGATTTAGATATACTGCGTGAAAAATACACCATCTAGTCCACTAAACGCATCTGCGCGACTCGACATCAACTACTGACAGTGACAGACACTCAATCGGCTATTGCTGCGAGTGGCCCATTGGAGTCAACTAGATGACGCGACTTTTTTCCCCTCGAGGTGCGTCTCAGCTGATCTAACGCGTCATTTTCGATGACAACAAAATCGCTGTGTTTCGTAATCTGAGGGAAAACAGTCCCGTCTATGACGCAGTAATGCAGTATTTAAGCAGCTGTCAGTGAAGAGGCGAGAGTTCAGAACTCATGACGAGTAAGTGTTGGTTAGCGAGCATCATTGCGATCTGCGATTCAAGCAAGTTTTTCATTCAAGTCTACCATTCCTGGATTAGTATACGTGAGTTTTATTTGTTCTCCTATATGAAAAAATATAAAGCCTAATAGTAATGTAAAGCTTGAATTATCCAAATGCCGCTATTAGGCAGGAGGTATGTGTGATCGGTGCCGTTTGTCTGTCTGTCTGTGGGTGAACAAGATCAGAAAGTAATGAACGGCTGTCTCTGAAAATTCGTGGGTGGGTCGCTATTACATCACTGACTGACCTGGGCTGTTTCACAGATGCTAACTTACCTTGTTGGAACCATTGACTGTGAATGGATGAACTATATAAGTTGCTAACAGAGTTAGCAACTGCACGTGTGGGAAACGCGCCCTCGATTGATTTTGACCGCGATCAGTTAAACAATATGGCCGCAAGCTAATTCCCCAACTCCCCCCTCCCGCCCACCAAAGATGACTTCATTTACAAAGCTCGCATAAAATTGACGAGTATTGTGAGATTATCTTTTAGCTTATTGTTGAAATAGCATAGAATTGAATTGTGGCTGCATGCATGTGGTAAACAGAAGCCTTTTTTAGCTAGCTTGCTACACAGGTGTGCAAGCTAAGAATTAAAGTTTGTTGTCATGGTTATAGTAATAGAAGCGAACTGTCACCTTATTAGCAAGCTAGTTGGCTAGCTCACTACAGTAGTGTGCGAGCTAATCATGATGCAGGGACAAATGGTGTTTTACTAGCAGTGGTTTACAGAAGTGTTCTTCTGCCAATGCAATGATTTCCACTTCAGAAACCCGCCTGTTTTGAAGGCAGTGCTGCCTGAGGGCCTGCACATCATAGCCATTCAATACTAGTTTTCAGTCTTGTCCCTTGTGTACAGAGATTTTTCTGGATGCTCTGAATCTTTAGATGTCATGTACTGTACAAAATGAAATCCCCAGATTTTTTGTTTGAAATTTTATATTGAGAGACATAATTCTAAATAGTTGAAGTATTTGCCCATGCAGTCATTCCCTGAGTGGTGAAGTCATTGCCATCGTTATATCTGATGTAATTGTTAAACCCAACCTTTTACTGACCTGTTGCCAATTAACCTTATTTGCAGTGAGATGTTCCACCAGGTTTATTTTTTTGGGTATCATTCAACTTTTCCAGTCTTTTGTAGCCCTGTCCCAACTTATTTTGAAATGAGTTGCTGGCATCAAATTCAAGATGAGCAGATGCTTTTCAAAAAACAAAATTTCTCAGTGTAAACATTTGATATGTTGGCTTTACTCCATTTTTAATGAAAAATGGGGTTTAAATGATTTGCAAATCATTGCATTTGATTTTAATTACGTTTTATAGACCTTCCCAACTCTTCTGGAAATGGGGTTGTAGCCATAATAATAATAGAAGCATTTACGGCAATAATATTCATGTGGTCCAGAAAATAAGTGGCCAGTACTGGACAAATTGGATTCTACTTCCTCTTGATCAGCCCCAGGCAAATGAAACTCAGTGAAAAAAGCTTTCCTCTGCCTCTCACTTTAAAAGAGTCTGCAAACTAGAAGAGTTATGCATGTTTCTTGGGTTAATCCTCCTTGTCCTCCACTCCCAGTCACAGTCTTCTGTACGAAACATGGCAAACAACAAAGTCACCAAAGGCCAGATGACACATTCCCGGGAGAAGCTCCTTCGACATGAAGCATCTTCAAGCTTCCAACGGCATGATTTCCCAGAGGATATTCAGAGCTTTGGTTGGTTGTGCACTGTTTTCACGCCAGTTTTTCCTTGATCCGTGTCTTGTGTATATTGTGTGATTTTTCACTGTGTATTGTTAAAGCTGAGCTGTGAAGGCTTCCTCAATATCTTGACTGGTGAAATCCTCTATCTTGGAATTGTAGTGTCAGGGAGGAGCAAGAAAGTGCGGGAAATGCCCCGCCACGTGACCTATTGTGAAAAAGTCCCTCATTCTGATGGGATGAACACCTGGAGGTCACCACTGAAAGAGGTAAGGGAAGGACATCTCCCGAAGGCCACTGTTGGTCAGCACACCGCGGTGATTCCACTGAATATGCCTGTGACTTCACCACTCAGAATCACAGTTTTCTCAGGAGTTTTTTCCTCGCCCTGAACACAGGTGAATTGTTTAGTTCACCACAGCAACCTGCTCCAATCATCTCAGGAGGATCCTGAGATACAAGATTCCTCCCACTCATGGCTCTCGAATGGCTCTCGCCGCTTTACACATTGCAAGCACCCGCCAATCACACACTGCCCATGCCATCGAACGACAACGCATTCAGCGAATATTTTGCTTTAACCGACCAGGAGTGGCCGTTAGAGAGTGATGAGACTAAAGGCTCATTTATGCTCCCTTTGTCTCTGCCCACACACTTCCATGCGTCTTTGGCGTTGGCATGGATGTTCAGCTGTGAATCCACTAGTGGGCAGCTCAGAGTGAAAAGTTTCAGACAAGAGAAACATAGGCTGCGTCCTAATAGTGTTTATGTTTTTTTTTTTATGCCTAGGAAAGTTCCTAACTCCTAAAAATGATCTGGAAATTATTACTGGGCAGCCATGAGAATTGTACTTGAATTCTTTAGATTGTAAGGAAAGGTGTCTCATTGATTCCTAATTTACCTCCTTCAGCATAGGGGACACAGAACCATCCTTTTCTTAACAAAAAAAAAAGAAAATATAGCTATCGCACAATTCTGCGCAGCAGCTGTATCTAAAGCAGCGACCATTCATCAGGCCAATCGCGTAAAGAAACGTATATGATGGGCAGGGGCCTCATGATTACACTGCAGAGTGCAAGTGCATTTGGATTCTCTACTTAGCGCGGTTGTCTTCCTAAGCAGTTCGGAATTCCTCTTTACACAGTCCTTTAACCTTGTGACATTTTCCTCAAAGGTTAAAGTGGTTCGGAATCAGTGGATAGTCCGTAATTTTTTAACTAAGCGGACGCAGCCATATCTTCGGTGAATTTTCTTTTTCGTGTCTCGCTAACATGTTGCTGTCTGGATCCATATTTAACGTTGAGTATAAATGGGCCTTAATGAATTCAACCCACCGAACGTCGTGGTTGTGAGCCTCTCGGAAGTGAACCGCAAATACAACCGCATTTAAACAAAACTATCACCTGTATCTTGCAAAACTACTAAATAACAGATGCAATCAAATACTAAGGTTGGATGAAGTTGTTTTAAGTAGAGAGATATGCGTCATTGCCACTTACACTTAGCCTGATGATATCTTGTTTCATGTTGATAAATAATCCTTAAATAAGAACATAACAGATCGCTTTAGGAATGGAAAAAGATGACAAGTTCCACATTCTTTGATCATTTTTGTACTAGCTGTGTATTTAAACACAAAGACTTATGTCATGCATTGTACCTGTTTGCATTCAGTTCCTGACATTAAAAACGGACATTTTGACTTGGAATGCAGGGATTGTGACAAACAGTTCTTCTAGTTTGCTAGTAAGTTGTTAATTAACTTTGAGAAAAGAAAACCAGCGCAACATTTGGATTTGAGAACTAGATTTGATGATCTCTGGTTTAAACTGCTCTGGAGAGCAGGCATAGATAAAACAAAATCGAGGACAAGGATCACCTAATTGGTCCCTCAAATCCAAATCCAGACCTGGTTTTCTTTACACACCGTGAGTTCATTAATAGAGTGTCTTTACACCTGACTCCCAGGTAAAAGAGTGGGGGGAGTTTTTCGCCCCTGATGACCATGACTTAATGACACCTTGAATTAGGATAAACATCTTTGCACCTTTAGCCTCCATCTTGACCCCTAAGTTTGGTCCTGGGATATCATTGCAGGTCCACAGTGGAGAACCAGTGAGGACCATCAAAGTCATAACATTCAACAAGGACGTGGAGCTGCGTAAGGCAGAAAATGCCTGGAGACCAGTTAGAAAGGTCATGGTGGATCAAGACCCCAAAGAGGTCGTGAACCAAGAGTTGTTCTGCCAAATGCGCAGCATACTGAATAAGCTGACTCCAGAAAAGTTTGAGCAGCTCGTGAAAAGGATCAAGGAGCTCTCCATTAATACTGTGGTTCAACTGGATGGCATCGGGAAAATGGTTTTGGAGAAGGCCATTTGCGAGACGAAATTCGCAAGCACTTACGCCAAGATGTGCTGCGAACTTAAGGAGGTGAGCAAGCCAGTCAAAGTCAATGCTAGAGCATCTAGTGAGTGTCTATGAAGCATCACCAGTAAGTGTCCAGGCTTTATCTTTTCTGCTGTGGACAAAAGGGCCTGCCACATGAATGCAATGTAATGTTGTAGACTAGAGGTTGCCTGTACTTCGAGAAAGCCTGAGCCCAAAGGAATGCTGATTTTAATGCAAATTATCATGAATCTTCAGTGAAATCAAGGATCTGTACCTTTCTTTTCTGCCTGACAGGTCGCAGTCACTGTCTGTGAGTTTTTAATGCCCCTTCACTTCCACGCTGTCATCCTTGATCTGTGCCAAGTGGAGTTTTGGAAGGTCACTGGTGATGGCGCTGTCCTTGAGAAGGAATTGAAGGACCATCGTGCAGCAAAGGTAACTATGGGTGGGGTCGGGGATATAGTCTTGGAGCAGGGTTATGCCAAGTGAGGTCATGGCCGGCTGTGATATTCATGTAGAAAATAATATGAACTTCAGAAGAGCATTACTTGATAGAAATGTGTTTTTTTTCCACTGGAGCTCCAACCAGGAAATAAATGGACAAAGTCCATTACAGGGTGTTACAAATCATATTCAGCCACACAAGTGAAGAGCCATTGGTTGTTTGTCAATAAAATACCTCTTCTGTGCTGTCAATAATGTCCCTCATCAGGCCTCAACTTCCTCACCGTTTATCCAGGGGGAGGACAGACAGAGCTTGCAGGAGCTGGAGGCAAGGGTCATCGCCCACCGAAAACGGGCTGTGGGCAGCATGAAGTTCATTGGAGAACTCTTCAGACTTGGAATGGTGAAGGATGGTGTCATCCTTGAGTACATCACGGAGCTCCTAGACACCGAAACCGAAGAGGCAATGGAGAGCTTGTGCTGCCTGATCACCACTACAGGCTCAATTCTGGACTCTGAGGAGGTCAAGGTATATCCTGCTGCCTGCTGCATCTCTGATGCTTTAATTGGACACAGGCTCATTTCATTTATTCTCACTTTACCCTTTGTATCTACAGCTGGAAATGGACAGGAACTTCGGCAGGATTGAGAGCATCCTTCAGGAGAAAAAGTTCACATCAAGAGTTTGCTTCATGCTGCAGGATCTGATGGATTTGAGACAGGTAATAGAGCTCTCAGTCTGAGTTTCTGGGGTTCAGAAATAGTTCAGATTGGGTCGTCTTCACGTTTTATCTCTCCCTGTCCTCCCCTCCTTCTCTCAGGTTAGTGTGGGAGGATTGAGTAACTGGCCGTCTCTCTGATCTATTTCAGAATAATTGGGTTCCCAGGAGGAAAGAACAGGGGCCCAAAACCATTGATCAGATCCATAAGGAGGTTGAGAAGGAGAGCCAGTTGGCAGAGGAGGAGGGCCGTTCTAAGCAGCTCCTTTCTAAGAGGGCAGAGAGCAGGAACACCACCCCTGAGGTAATGAATTTTACCCCCATCAAGCCCTGGCAGTTTTACAAGACTCATTCTGCGAGATGAAAAAGTTCCTCATACTCTGCTTTGAAAAGCCTCCTCATTTTATGGTTTGCAAGACTAATGTTTCTCCAGCCAGTTTATTAGTTTATTTTTCCCAGCTTTGTGATAACTTATTCATGCAATTATATGCTGTCACGTTCTAAAGCTGGATGAAGGTGTTTTGTAGAGAGATGTGAGTCAACGCCTCATGCAGTTAGCCCGATGATATGTTATTTCATGTTGATAAATAACCCGAACAAACATAACGGAGCAGTTTAGGAATAAAAAAAAATGTGTTAGTTTCACATTCTTAGATCATTTCTGAACTAGCTACGTATGTAAATATGTGAACTTGAGAAATGCATGCTAACTGTCTCAAACTTTCCCAGAAAATCGTCGAGCACGAAGTAGGGATTTCCACCTCTCATCAGATCAAGAAAGATGAACACTCAGATTCGACCCTTCCACATATTCCACCAAACGAAGATGTTCTTCCCACCTCTGCATCGTCCTGCGCAGATGACCCATGTTCTGCACTGGGAGAGAAACCCAAGACTCCTGAATGCTCAGCTGCCCTTGCCACTGAGACGTGGACTATTGTCAGCAAAAAGAAGCGCAGGCAGAAGTGTTCCTCCCGCCCTGATGTACCGGAGAATCGGGACCTCAAAGACCAAAATCAGGTTTTGGAAGAACAGAAGTTGCCGACATCACAACTGAGTTCTACCCCCTCTATCCCCACGTCCTCTGCCGCTGTGTCGCCGATACCGCCACCCCAGGGTGTTGGGGCTCAGCTGGGTCTGCCAACAACTGCCCCAGAGCTGCGTCCAGTCGCTCCACGAATCCATAACGGGGCGTCTCCACTCGGACACAGCACTCCATCGTCGGCTTTGCTCGACTCCATCAGTCGGGATGTCAAGGTAAGAGGAGCAAAAACGTTTTGTTTCCCAGGCTCCAGAGTCCTGAAGATAGCTGAAAAAATGATAGACATTTTACTAAAAAAGCTGGGCACTCTCAAAGTAGTCGTCCACATTGGTATTCCATGTCGGGAATCTGAGATTTGAAGGAAAGGCTCGATTTATTTACTAAATATTCTAAAACTGTCCAAACTACGGCATGTTCTCTTCTCCGGCCCAATTCCCACGTTAGGCCGTGGTAGTGGTTGTTTTAGCAGACTGCTAAGCCTACATACCTGGCTGTCTTCTACCTGTATTGCATACAACGTGGATTATGAAGCAATTTTAATCTCTTCTTGGGCCGTAATAACATTTTGCCAAAGATGACCTTCTCTCAAACTTGCTGGGTGCCAAAATGCTGTCTCTAAATTTCCAAATCCATATGTGTCACTAAGTATGTTATATCAGTCAACAAATAATGGTCACAAGGTCTATTTTCTCTCATTTTTGGTTCCCCCATTGCAACTGGCTGTTTTATTGGGTTTGGATCTCATGATGCCCTTTCGCTGTTGAGTATGTCAATTTAAGAATTTTTATTATAATGAAAACATGTATTTGTGCTCACAGCCATCCTGTGTAAATGAGCTCTCTGTAAAACTGTCCCCTGCTGAGCCAGTTTTCTCAGAATATGAAGGAGATGCTGAAAACTTTGGTCATAAAAAGAAGTTAAAAAAATGGACATTCTGGGGTAAAACTGAGTAATGTCCTATCTGTGCTGCTGCAGCCAACTATGCAGCTCAGTGTCGTCAGAGAGAATCTCAACACTCACATTAAGCTCAGTGTGGCACTTTGGGATTTACCATCACTGAAAAATAAACCTTTCATTATAAATGACCTCATTCGGGACAGGAGTTTGGATTGTATGTGTTTAACAGAAACTTGGTTAGGAATGGATGGCCAGGCTGTGCTAAATGAAGCCGCGCCACTTAACTTCAGCTCCGCTTCCCAACTAGCTATGACAGGAGAGGGACGGCCAGCATCCTCTCTTCCTCACTGGGACATTAATTGGTGTCTTTTGTTCATTTTACATGTTTTGAGGATCATGCAGTGCTGTTAAAAAGTACACCTAATATTGCGGCTGTCAAGATATACTGGCCAACTAAACTGGATGAATTTTCCGAGCTGCCGTCAATTATTCATGCTGATTGCAATAGAATTGTCGTTTTTGGTGATTTTAATTCACACGCAGATGACTGGAAAGATGCTAGAGTGTTGGATTTTTACAACCTGTTGATCTCAATGGATTTTACGCAGCACTTAAAGGGACTATATCAGCTGGGGCACATGCGTAGTACAGTCCAGTCGACACGGAGCGATATCAAGGGAGCAGAAATATAAACCCTTAGCTTATTTTTCCTTGAATGAAGCCTACCTTCCTCGCTGTTTTAAAGAAAGAAGATAGCCTGCAATCACCGAGTCGCGAGAGTCGCTGCATTTTATCATAATGAACTACCAATCTTCTACGTTAATTAATCCTAACTTATCAGATAACTGGCAAGTTATTACAATTATTATCATGATTATTATTGATGTGATTATAAGCATTGACTCGCAAAGTAATACTAATATTGCTCACTAGTTATTAGGTCACTAGCAATTAATCGTGATTATCATTATGATCATCATTGGTATTGTAAATATAAACATTAACTAGCAGTCTCATAGTTATCATAACTGGTTGTTCACCCCCAATCAGTCTTCTACAGGTAACAGGGCTGAACACAAATCCATTAAAGGCCGAGTTACATACACCCGGGAGGAGCTCGTACGACATGAAGCATCTTCAAGCATCCCACCGCCCGATTTCCCGGAGGATATTCAGAGCTTTGGTAGGTTGTGCACTGTTTTTACACCAGTTATTCCTTGATGCGTGTCTTGTGTATATTGTGTGATTTTTCACTGTGTATTGTTAATGCTGAGCTGTGAAGGCTTCCTCAGTGTCTTGACTGGTGAAATCCTCCATCTTTGAATTGTAGTGTCTTGGAGGAACAAGAGAGTGCAGAAAATGCCCCGCCACGTTCCTGCTTGTGAAGACGTCACTCATTCCGACGGGGTAAACACCTGGAAGTCACCACTGAAGGGAGAAAGAGAAGAACATCTCCCGAAGGCTGCCGTTAGTCAAGACTCCGCGGTAATTGCAGTGAATATGCGTCTGACTCAATTCCTAATCTGTCCCTCAGATGCCGACCTGGTTTTCGTTTCTCTCGGGTATTTAATGAACAGATTATCTTTACATCTGACTCCTTGGTAAAAGGAAGGAGGGAAAAAAAATCAGTTTGTTAGCCCTTGACAACCATGATGATACCTTGAATAAGGATAAACATCCTGACCTCTGAGTTTGGTCCTGGGATATCATTGCAGATCTGCAGTGGAGAACCAGTGAGGACCATCAAAGTCCTTACATTCAACAAGGACGTGGAGCTGCAAAAGGCAGATAATGCCTGGAGACCTTCAGCTAGGAAGGTCAAGGATGATCAAGACCCTGAGGAGGCCGTGACCCAAGAGCTGTTCCGCCAAATGCGCAGCATACTAAACAAGCTGACGCCAGAAAAGTTCGAGCAGCTCATGAAACGGATCACGGAGCTCTCCATTAATACCGAGGCTCAGCTGGAGGGCATCGGTAAAATGGTCTTGGAGAAGGCCATTTTTGAATTGAAATTTGCCAGCACCTACGCCAAGATGTGCTGTGAACTGAAGGAGGTGAGCAAGTCAGTCAAAGTCCATGCTAAATCATGCATTAAGTGTCTCTAAAGCAGCCACAGTCAGTGTCCATTCTGTATATTTTCTGTTGTGAACAAAAGAGTCTGCTACATAAATGCCATGTAGTGTTTTAGAGGGTGCCTATACTTAGCCTGAGCCAAAAGGAATGCTGTTTTCATACAACATACAATGAATCCTCAGTGGAATTTGGGACCTTTTCTTTTCTGTCTGACAGCTAACAGTCCCTGGCAGTCCTCTCAACTTCCCCTCACTCATGCTCGATCTGTGCCAAGAGGAGTTTTGGAAGGTCAACGATGATGGCGTTGCTCTCGAGAAGGAATGGCAGGATCTGCAGGCAGCAGAGGTAACCATGGGTGGGGCTGGGGTAACAGGCTTTCGAGCATCATTATGCCGAGTGAGGTCATGGCTGGCTGTGACATTCATAAAGAAAAAAATGAACTGCAGGAAGCAGTACTGAACAGAAATGCATTTTTTTGCCAGTACAGGGTGTTGCGAATCATTCAGTCACACAAATGGAGATGAGCTGTTTGTTTTTTTTACCTATAAACTACCTGTTGTTTGCTGTTACAACAGCACTTCAGCTCATCTCCACTCCCTCACCTTGTATTCAGGGGAAAGACAGGCAGAGCTTGCAGGAGCTGGAGACCAAGCGCACCGCCAACCGAAAACGGGCTGTGGGCTACATGAAGTTCCTCGGAGAAATGTACAGACTCGGACTGGTGAAGAATTATGTCGTCCTTGAGTTTGTCACAGAGTTCCTTGGTACCAAAACTGAAGAGGCGATGGAGAGCTTGTGTTGCCTGATCACCACCGCAGGCGCGATCCTGGACTCTGAGGAGCTCAAGGTATGTCCTGCTGCATCTCTGATGCTTTAATGGGACACAGGCTCATTGTAGCCCCTGGACAAAGTCGGGCAGGTACTATGGATTCATGCTTGTCTTCCCTGCCGCCTGTGGACCCTCTACAGGCTGTCATTTTTGACCGATTACTGTTACATTTTGGTGTTTTATACTTATATTATGACAGCTATCAATTTTGGTTGCCACGGCGACGGTATTAGCTGAATAATACGCAAATTTATGCTGAAACATAGAGATTTTCTTGTTGTCTAAGTACAGGCTGCAGATGCGGGCTTTCGGGGGCTACACCCATGCGGTCGTTGGTGAACGGACTGTCTGGTTAAATTTACATTCACTTTGCCCTTTCTATCTACAGCCCGTAATGGACAGGAACTTCAGTAGGATTGAGAGCATCCTTCAGGAGAAAAAGTTGCCGTCAAGAGTTTGCTTCAAGCTTCAGGATCTGCTGGATTTGAGACAGGTAATAGAGCTCTTAGCCTGAGTTTATGGGGTTCAGAAATAGTTCAGATTGGGTCGTCCTCACATTTTATCTCTCCCTGTCCTCCCCTCCTTCTCCCAGGTTAGTGTGGGAGGATTGAGTAACTGGCCGTCTCTCTCATCTATTTCAGAATAATTGGGTTCCCAGGAGGGAAGAACAGGGGCCCAAAACCATTGATCAGATCCACCAGGAGGTTGAGAAGGAGAGCCAGTTGGCAGACGAGGAGGGCCGTTCTGAGCACCTCCTTTCTAAGAGGGCGGAGAGCAGGAGCACCACCCCTGAGGTAATGAATTTTACCCCCATCAAGCCCTGGCAGTTCAGCAAGACTCATCCGGTGAGATGAAAAAGTATTTTGTGCTCTGATTAGAATAGACTGCTCATGTTAAGAATCCCAGACTAATGTATCTCTAGTCAGTGTTTCCCCCCAGCTTTGTAAAACTTATTAATACCATTATATTTTGTCATGTGCTCAGGCTTGATGAAGCTGTTCAGTAGAGCGATGTGCATCATCACCACTTGCAGTGAGCCTAAAGGTGTAGTTTTCCATGCGGATAAATTATCCGTAAAAGAAGTGCTCATGAGTTCCTCTTCCTTTTCATACTCTTTTCAGAAAAAATCGGTCCCCAGAGATGAACGAGAGCCAAACCCCATCAGTTGGCCACACAAGGAGACCAAAGTGGACGACCAGCCCGAGACAAGCAAGGTAAAGAAAGCTCATATGTCCCCACGGCTCAACCACTGTCAATTTTTTTTGTTCCTGTCGGCTTTAGGGTGTCTGAGCAGCATTGGCCCTATAATTTGAGTGTTATTAAGAGCTGACCTTACGGCAGTGGTTCTCAAATTCGGTCCTGGTGCTCCCCTGCGTATGCTGGTTTTTGTTCCAGCCACAACTGCAATTCTGGGGTTTTAAAAAGCTGTTTGGGTCTGATTGATTATACAGGACATCATGGACCTGAGACAGGTACACTAACCCCTATATTCAGCTCCAGCCTTAATCCTCTCAGCTGCATCCTTCATCTTTTCAGCTCCTTCAACATTTCCTTTCTGTCAGCAACTTTGATGGACGATGCAGTTAAGTGCAACAATAACTGAAGTGCTAATTAATAATATAGTGAATGTAAGATCTATCTCTGGTTTCCACCTTTCAATCGTCAGCTCTTCAGCAGCACTATATAAATATATTTGAGGAAGTTTATATAACAGATGTCTGCCATCTGTTCCTCATGCAGAAATACTGGGCTCCCAGGGACAGCAACCGAGAGCAGCAGCTTGTGCACAAAATGAGCGATACCCTCCATGAACGTACTTCAGAACAGCAGCGGACCTGTGAGGAACATGACAACCACAACAGAGGAGTAAAACAACACCGTTGGGAGCACCAAGGCAACGGCAGACCGCAAACATGGGCAAACAGGGCACACCAAGGCCACAACGGACAACAAACTGGGAGCAATGACAGACACCCAGCCCACGAGATACACCGAAGATGGAACTATGGAGAACACAACCGCTATGATCAAGACCTGAGACGGAACCGTTGGGAGCATCAAGACCGTGCTCAAGACAAAAGATGGTTCCATGGGGAACATGAAGGCCGTGCTCTGGACCAAAAATTTTACCATAGGGAACACCAATACCGTGCTCAAGATCATCGACTGTACCATGGAGAACATCAAGGCCGTGCTCAAGGCCAAAGATGGGACAATCAGGAACGTCAAGGTCGTGCTCAGGACCAGAGATGGTATCATAGGGAACATCAAGGTCATGCTCAAAACTGGAGATAGCACCATGGGGAACTGTATTACCAGGGTCAGAATGAAGGATTGTACGATAGGGAACACCACGACCAAGTTCAACACCTAAGTTTGCTCCATGGGGAATATCAAGGCCATCCCAGGTGTAAATATACTATACTTGAATTATACTTTTACAGACTGTACTAAGTATAGTGTATGCTTTTTTCGCCCCCTTTATGTGTAATTAAGTGTGCTCAAGCAGTCATTGAGTACTACTTGTGTACCACTTCAGTATACTTAATGTAACCACATTCACTTCAATCTACTTAATTTATGGTACCACTAGTACACTAAAAGTGTGCTAATCAGTTCAATGAAAGAAATCCACTTCAATTTATTGAAAAAACAAAATGAAATTTATTTATTAAAACATAAAACCTCTTAAAAGAGGTATCCATGCAATTAAACAATGTTCCAGTAACATTAGTAAGTTTGTAAGAAAATAAAACAAAAACAGCCATAAATTTACTATAAAAATAATCACTGATTAACTTTGACATTGCCCTTGTTATTGCATTTCCTTCTTAGCATTGCCCAGATGTCGCCAACCTCTATGTTTGGAAATTTAATGGATGCATGCATGTATGAGGTTGCAGCTATTGCGAATTTGCGCTTGTTATAACATTAACACTAGAATGTTTTTTTTTTTTTATACTGTTTTAACTGTGTCATATTTCTATATGAGTCAAGGGAGAAGGCCTCCCTATTCCTCTGTAAATGAATTAGACTAAAAATCTGTTGCAATGTAATACTGATGAAATACATATTTGTCAGGATTAAGAAGATATGTTCTACCAAGCAATATTGAACAAAAAATCCCTGCTCAGATTGACTATAACGTGCTGTAGCAATGTGTTTCCATAGGCTAAATAAACATATCTTTCTGACAATCAAGTATTTGTGCATTTTAACAAAACTGGGAATGAAATGAAAACAAATGTACAAAAGTACTACCACATACATGTAATATGTAGAAAGTGTATTGCTAAATAATTACTCCTTTCATAAGTACACTAAATTACCACTGTTAGAACTACAGCTTAAAACAAATTCAACTTCATTTGCACTTTAAGTGTAGCTAAATTCACTTCCAAATAAGTAAAATTAAACTGCACTTTAATGAAGTACTAACAGTATATTACAAATGACTCAAATAAGGATACCTTTCTTAAGAATACTATTTGACTAATGTAAGTACTTTGAAATAAAGTATGCTTTTTCAAAAGTATAATTTTGAAAAATTTACAATAAATTGCACTTTTAAATAAGTACATAAATCCACTTCCAATTAAGTGAAGTTAAAGTGCACGTCAATAAAGTAAACCAACTATATATTACAAATAAATAGACTAGTATTCTTAAAAGTATAAGTGCTTTGAAATAAAACTTTTTGAAAGTATATTTTTTAAACAATTTAAAATACAGTGAAGTACATTTTTAATAAGTGTAAGTCTAAGTTCACTTCCAAAGAAGTGCAAATTAAGTGCACTTTAATAAAGTATATTAACCATATATTACAAATGACTCAAAAAAAGTACACTTTTAATAAAAATACTAATCTACTACTATAAGTGCTTTGAAATAAAGTATACTGTAATGGTGCGATCAGGAACCAGGAAATGCAGTAGAGCTTGTTTTATTAATAAAGGGGGAGGACCCCCGCAGGGCAGAAGGCAAAAGTACAGAGTCCACAATCCAAAAGTCAAAATCCAGTTGGGCAAAAATAGTATCAAAAACCAGGGCAGCAATCACCGTAATCGTAGTCGGACAGAAATGGGTCTGGTACACAGGAATAGTTCAATCAGAGAAGCAAGCCAGAATCCACAGGACGTAATCCGAATCGTTACCAGGGCAGCAAACAGATCTTGTAGTCGGGCAGAAAAATGGTCAAAACACACAGATGCAACAGTAATCCAAAAACAGAGGCAAAAATCAAAAGTCAGGCAATCCAGTCAGAAAGATAAACACTGAGAAATCGAGGCGAGAAACGTAGCACAAGAAAACTAGGGAGAACGATCTGACAAGAAAGTGTACCAAACAGACATCTTATATACACACCCGGGGTAAACACATGACCAGGGAGAACAGGTGCAATCAATGGGAACAATGATAAGGGAGAGACACATGAGGAATAAACTAATTACATGAATTTGGCTGTAGCCAAAACACACAGGGATCACAAGACAAACCTAAGTGCAAAACAGCTCTGGTTAAGGAGTACTAAAGTGCCAAGATAAAAGAAAAGGAAAGGACAAAGTATAAGTGGAAATCCACAGAAACTTGCAGCGGAGATAATTAGGGATAGGCAAGGAGGCGGAGATTAGAATTGAGCGACTGCTGAGAGATTGTTAGTCAATTAGTATGTGCAGCTATACAATCCCAAGTGCATGTTAGAAAGTTAGTGAAACTATACAATGTTAATGAGGGTTAGTAATTATTGAAAACAAACTGTTAGTATGGTTAGTAGACAGTAAAAGAGAGAGGAAGGAAGCACACGAGATAATGAAAGAAGATTGAAAACCCAGAAACCAATAAATCACCCAAATGAGTGGTATGCAAGACTAGGGACCGTGGGCAAAGACCTACACAAGACAAGACAGGGTAGACGAAGTGCAATGCATGGAAATGAAAACATGGCATGGATACTTAAATGATATGAACATGAAAAATAATAAACAAGAAATCTAAATTACCAAAACACAAAACACAATCCTAAGAATAGTCAGACATATGCAGTGGTCACTAAGCACAGAATCAAACATGGCATAGCCAGGCACAGAACTTAAACATGACATGCAGAATCACAGATCACAACATCCATCCATCCATTTTCTATACCCGCTTATTCCTCACTAGGGTCAGGGGGCGAGCTGGAGCCTATCCCAGCTGACTACGGGCAAAGGCAGGGACCCACCCTGAACAGCTTGCCAATCCATCGCAGGGCACACACACACACACACCATTCACACTCCATTCACTCTCACACTCATACCTATGGGCAATTTGGTGTCTCCAATTAGCCTGATATGAATGTCTTTGGACTGTGGGAGGAAACCGGAGTACCCGGCGAAAACAGATCACAACATATACTTTTTAAAAGTATACTTTGGAACAATTTACAGACTTACAATAAGGTACACTTCTAATAAGTAAGCTTAAGTACAACTTTAATTATTGCATAATTAGTATGTTTAATTTTAGTATATTGAAGATGAAATTAATCACTTATATTTTAAAGTACACTTTCTAAAAGTATATGTTAAATATATTACAAATTAAGCACAAAAAGTAAATTTGTAATAACTTTTGTATGCAATAAATATATTTTCAATATAATTAAGTGTAATACTTTTTCACCTGGGATGCTCAGGACCAAAGATGGCACCATGGGGAACACCACGGCCGGGTTCAGAACCAGAGACAGTATCATGGGGAACATCAAGGCTGTGCTCAAGAACAAAGATGGTCCCATAAGGGTTTGGCTCGAGCTAAAGGGATTTAGGCAATATGCAAATTTTCGGCTATAATGTCTACACATGAGTAGCAGCAATCACAGTAATCGTAGTCGGACAGAAATGGGTCTGGGTCACAGGAATAGTTCTATCAGAGAGACAAGCCAGAATCCACAGGACGTAATCCAAATCTTTACTAGGGCAGCAAACAGATCTCGTAGTCGGGCAGAAAAACAGGCAAAACACACAGGTGCAACAATAATCCAAAATCACAAAGGCAAAAATCAAAGGTCGGGCAATCCAGTTAGAAAGATAAATCACTAAGAATCAAGGTGAGAAACAAACATGGCATAGGAAGAGCAATCTGACAACTGGAAGTGACCAAACAGACATCTTAAATACACATCCGGGTGAAACACATGACCAGGGAGAACAGGTGCAATCAATGATACAAATATCAGGAGTGACACATGAGGAATAATCTAATTACATGAATTTGGCAAATGCCAAAACGCAGACAGGGATCACAAGACAATCCTATGAACAAACAACAGCTCCGGTTAAGGAGTACTAAAAGTGCATAGTCTAAAGAAAAGGAAAGCATGAGATGTAAGTGGAAATTCACAGAAAGCTGCAACAGAGATAGGCAAGAGGGCGGAGATTAGAATTGGGCCACTGCTGAGAGATCGTTAGTCAATTAGTATGTGCAGCTATAAAATCCCGAGTGCACGTTAGTAAAAATATACAATGTTAATATTGGTTAGTAATCTAGCGAAAACAACAAACTGTTAGTATTGGTTAGTGGATCGTAAAAGAGAGAGGAAGGAAGCACACAAGATAATGAAGGAAGATTGAAAACCCAGAAACCAATAAATCACCCGAATGAGTGGCACACAAGACTAGGGACCGTGGGCAAAGATATACACATGACAAGATAGGGTAGACGAAGTGCAATGCATGGAAATGAAAATATGGCATGGAAAACTAAATGATCTAAACATGAAAAATAATAAAACAAGAAATCTAAATACCAAAAACGCAATACACAATACTAAGAATAGTCAGACAGGCAGTGGTCACTTAACACAGAAATCCTAGACATGGCAGAGCCAGGCACAGAACTTAAACATGAGAAGCAGAATCACAGAGTCATAACACATTCGGTGCGAACTCTCGTAAGCCTGTTTCCTTATGCTACTCTTGTGTAGACATCATAAACTGTGTATTTGCATAACTATAGAAACCCTTAACTAAATGCGCTGTTACTTCAGTTAATGTTCAGTGCATTATTTTAACTACAACCCCAATTCTGAAATAGTTTTTTTTTTGTTAAATCATAATGCAATGACTTTCAGATCACATGAGCCTATTTGTTACTTACAATAGAACACAGATAACATTTCAAATGTTGCAATTGAGACATTTTTGCATTTTTATCCACAAAATGAGCTTATTTAAAATTTTCTGGCTGCAAGGGGTCTCAGAAAAGATGGGACACTCCAACAAATGGGACAAATGCATTCCAGCATTTTTCTGACTTTTGATGTTTAAAATCATCTACACTGAAAATACTACCATTGAGATTTTACTAATGCTGTAATGTACCCCAAAGGGACTTAGAGATCTGAAATTATCTGGACACAATCTTGCTGGGTAGACAAAATAATGTTGCCTAAACATTGGCACAATCTGCTATGAAATGGTCCATTTAGAGTTTCCCTCCAACTTCGGCTCCATATAGCTTGAAAGTGTAGATGCTACCAAGGAAATTCTTGACATTCCTGAAAACAGAGCTCCAAAAGCACAACAAACAGCATTTATCACCGTGGAACATAACTGGGTTACTGAGAGGATCAATGGCAAACATGCACCAAAATCTATTTTGAGCATCTTTTTGGCCATCCATTGCACTAACCCAGCAAAGTACCAAGGGAATATTAACTGAAAATGATAGTTTTGTCATGAGTAAACACATAATATTTTTGATTGGTATATGTCTGGGATATTATTTTATTCACATTTTCACTTTTTACCATGATTTCTCAAATAATTTCAGCTAAATAACTTAGTTACCCAGCACTGATGTGGTGCTAATGTCTATCCAGACTTGCAGTGTCACAGGTCATGATAACAGTAAAACATCTGATACTGTGTACCCTTATGTCATAATAATTGATGTAAAATATGGTGTCAGAAGCAAAACTGAGCCCCTTTAGTGGCTTTCAGGTGGCGCCAGACTTCTTCAGATACGGACATAAAAATTTGGCTTTTTCTTTGAGATTACCATATCTTCCGATAAAATCTTCCGATATCTGTAACTAAATTTGTAACCATGTCTGCTGTTTGTTTTTGCATTTCCCTTTTCTGCCTTTGTGGAGCTTCAGAAGAGGCAAAATAAAACCTATTCCATCTTCACATCTGAGTCCAGTTCCACCTTTTCCATTTTTCCAGTGCACTTTCCTCAGTGCACTGAAAAGGCATTACAAGGTTAACATGACACAGAGAGGTATAGGAGTGCAACCTTCATAAGATTCAAATTGAATACTAGAAATAGAAGAGCAAGAAATCAAAACCCAATTAAAGGTAAAAACAACAGTGCTTCATCTGAACAGCACAAATCAAGTAGGGCTATAAACAATAGCAACAACTTAGGTTATCAGATTGGATATTAAAGTGCAAGAACTGTGCAGAGCAGTAAATATCTATGCAGCCCTGTTTAGTGTTGCACAGAGAAATCAACATGGAGATCAAACATATAGTGCAATGAACTCTTCATTATCACACTGTGACTACACGAATAAAGTTTGAGACACTGAAGTTTCTTGAGTCGCTTTGATGCCAAAGGTTGGTAATTGATACAACATTTGGTGGTATTCGCAATTTGTACCATTATCTAGAGTGTTTGGAGAAAATCGTTGTCGCGAACCTCTTGAAACACACACCCACAGGTTATTGGCTAGGTATGTGGCTTAATTTGCCCGGCCGCTGTTGCAGAAAATAATAGCAAGTATGACAGTGCTTTGTCGAATGTCTCAATTGCGTCATTCATAAAATGTTTCGATGACTTGGAAATCAGTTTTGAAAAAAGTGACTTGTCAGATTGATTTCATCCCGTTCAGAGTCATTTCCATTCAAAGAAATAACAGATAACAGAGTGATGGTCGTAAAAAAACAACTCAAAAACTTTTCGGTGTGATTTAGGCTTTGACTCTACTCGGAAACAAACAACTACCGGGTTAATACGCACAATCCAATTTCATTAGCACATATTTATTACTAATATACTCAGTCCATATGAAAACGCACCACTCACGAAATCTGGAATAGCTCCACGGATTGATATGTGAAGTATATATGTATGATGCATTTGAGATAATGAATGATTTATGAAGACATGTAAACATCATTCAATTTCATTCACGATAATGTTAATGCGCGAGAGAGGTTTAACTGGTGTAGGGGTCAAACAGGAAAGTCAATAATGGGTGTGACCGCAATTTGCATTGACACATACGGTGCATCGTCGTCGCATGGAGTTGAACAGTCTCTGGATAGTGTTCTGAGGGATAGCATTCCACTCCTGAACAAGGGCAACCTCAAGTTCTCAGATGTTGTCCATCTGGCGTCGACGTGAAAGACGTCGTCCAATTTCATCCCATAAGTGCTCGATAGGGGAGAGGTCGGGTGACAGAGCTGGCCACTGAAGCACGGGGATGTTCTGCTGTGCAAGGTACTGCATGGACACCCTTGCAGTGTGTGCCCTAGCGTTGTCCTGTTGGAACGTGTGGACATCGTGGTGTTGGTTGAAGAACGGCACAACATGGTTCTGCAGCACCTGGTCCCGGTAGTAGACGCCGTTCACCCTTCCTCTGCAGATATGGAGAGGGATTCTGTGACGGTAGCTTATTCCACCCCACACCATAACGCTGCCACCACCCCAACAGTCAGTTTGAACGACACAATCAGCGTTATAACGTTCACCACGTCTCCGCCAAACACGTATACGGCCATCTGCGTTCCTTAAGTGAAATCGTGACTCGTCAGAAAAGATGACACTGTGCCATTGTCGTAGTCGCCAATTCTGGTGCCTGTTTGCCCACTGTAGACGCTGGTTTCGGTGACGATCCGTCAATATGGGGCCGAAATAAGGATGTCGTGCACGCAGGCCTGCAGCTCGCAGACGGTTCCGTACGGTGTTGGGGTGAATGAATCCACGTCGTCCTTGGACTTGAGCAGCCGTTCTTGTCGCTGGTAGTGTTCGGTCTCGGACATGATCCCGTACGATCTTACGGTCCTGACGTGCCGTTGTCACACGTTGTTGACCCGGTCGAGGACGGTCCCGAGTGCTCCCCATTTGCAGAAACCTTTGATGGAGTCTTGCGATCGTTGTGTGTGCGCAGTGTAGTCGTCTGGCAATTTCCCTGGTGCTGGCGCCAATTTGAAGCATGCCTATGGCACGTTCCCGTTCAGGGGCTGTAAGTCGCGGCATAGTGTCGACGTTTCACACAAGTGTCAGTGAAGAAGTGAAATTTTATTCGGATTCACATGCTTTTAAAGGCAATGTGTGCACAAATTCAGAGTGAAATTCATTTTTCCTGTGATGTGCGTGCAAGATGTTGCGTTTTTGCACAAAATTGCCTAGCGTTACAGTTAACTTGAAATTCTCGCATTTCTTGCACCTGGCATGTTGGGTGACGTCACTGTAGTATTGTTGTTGTATAAAAATTATATTGAAGTTCATTTGAACTTTAATATTGACTTTTTTCAAGTGGTGCGTTTTCATTTGTACTCGGTATATTTAAACTAATAATAATATTTAATACATATTTTAATGCTTGGTACGTAGATCGGTGACATTAGCCCTATATCAAATCTGTGATGTAGGCTACGTCAGGATCGGCACCCGAAACCGATCCTGAATCGGATCAGATCGATCTGTACTATTAATTATTACTAACAGTTAAGGAAGTAGTTAATTGCATCAAATTAGTGATTTTTACCCAGAATTTGGTCCCCGCTCTATATTCATAGTCAAGATTATTCTAATCTAACACCGATTGTGAAACATTTATTTTTGCAATCTATCGGTGTCACGGTGGACTCGGAAAGAGAATACTGGGTTGACGATGCAAACAACAGTTTAATAACAGGACTGGAATCAATAACACAACTAAAGATACACGTAAGAAAACTTAACACAGAAGATACAGGCTGGTAACAGGGGCTGGAAAGAGAAAGGAAACAAATAAAGGAATAATCACAGCACAGAAACTGGATCATGGAGGGATTTGTGGTTTGAAAAGGTTCTGCTCAACAAAGCCAGACAATCAGTGAGGGGAGAGAGGTTGTTTAAGAGAGGAAGAACAAGTGCGAGAAATCAACATCAGGTGAGTATGAAGGAAAATGTGGAGTGGAGCTCTGAGTCCGGAGGGCACATGTCAGCTTGAAAGTCTGGTCTCGACGCGACACGTTTTCAACATGTACCTTTTGGGTACTCTGGTTTCCTCCGACAGTCCAAAGACTAATCAGGCTAATTGGAGACACTAACTTTCTCATCGGTATGAGTCTGAGAGCGAATGGCGTGTGCGCCCAGCGATGGATGGGTGAGATGTCCAGGGTGTGTCCCGGCCTTTCATCCATCGTCAGCTGGGATGGTCAGCTCCAGCTCCCCCTGCGACCTTAATGAGGAAAAAGCAGGTATAGAGAATGGATGAATATAAATATAGATGAACAAAGGTGAAGAAAGCCCTTAAAATAGAAACCTTAACTATTTATAGTTCAGAACAGTGGAATATGTGGAATGCGCAGTGATGAGCTACTGAGTACTCAATGATGACAAATACATGACTAATAAATGACTTATACTGACATTATTGAGCAACAATTTAAAAATCTGAGTTAGGCCTTCACTGCTGCCTACATTCTAGATGTTTCCATAAAGAACGAGCAGAACAGCAACTTGAGGTGTTTTTGGTATTACCAGCAGAGGGGGCTGCTTGCTATAGCAGTTATGGTGCCTCATCTTCTTTCACTGACCTCAGGCTGAGTTGAAGAGGCCCAGCTAATTATCATGGCAACATGGGTGATAATGCTTGATGGTGGTTTTAGTTCAACAGGCGGAAAGTAAACTGGTATACATTCCCAGAAAAAAAATCTGGTCCGTCGGGCAGAGAAGATATATTATTAATGGAAAAAATATCTTGTTATGAATGCATCACAAGCATCATTAACTATTAAATCTCATTGCACAGAAAGACCGTACAAAGAGTGATGACTGTGGTCGGCCGGTTTTGCCGATTTTTGAAATACTCATGCACCTTACCAAGTTATGAATGAACCCACAAAATGAGCATCATCCATTTGGTTTTGAAGGAGTCATCACCAATAAATCGGTTTTTGATGGATTTTGATGGGAAGGCTCCTGGCATCAGGTGATGTCTATGCACCAGTTTAAGCAGTGATAGCTGTATAGGACATGAAATGCAATATTAAAATCATTACTTGTTTACTGTCTGTTGAACTGACCAGCATTTTGCACACAAAAAATTGGGGACAATATGGACTAAAACTTCTACAGTTTCTAAACAGTTCAGCTGATATTGACAAACTGCACCACATTTAACACATTGTTATTGTAGCCCTTTAAACTTAAAGTGCTGGAGTATGAACCAAAATAAAAAATATGACACTGTCCAATGAATTTTGACGCCGAAATACAAAGCACTTTTAAAGCATTTTATTTTTCTACTTGGATGTTTCATATTATTTTTTGAAATGGGGTTGTATTATGTTTCAATAGTTTTATTTTTCTATTAGTATTTTTTGTTTTTTGTTTTTTTTTTGGAAATGGGTTTGTTGTGTTATATAATGTTTCAAAGTTTTTTTCTTTTTAATTAAATTAGGAATAAACTATATTAATGTTCATGACTAGTTGTGGCATCCTATAAACTATTTGTGTTTAATAGCTGGAATTAATTATTTCATTGTTCATGATCAGTTGCATCCCATGCATTGTTTTTGTTTTACAGTTTTGTGGCATCCTATTCTTTTCCTCGTTGAATTTTACACCCCTTTTGCGGCTTGGAATCCCCACATCTGCTTCTCGAAATTTTGACTGTTGTCTCCACTAGATGGAGACATTACACAAATAGTGACTGTAGGTTGGTGTTTTTGTCTTACCTTATATCACCTTTGAACATTATGTCAGCACAGTTTGAATGGCTGCTAAGCAAACTGAAAATATGAGTATAGTCTTGCTCAAATATTTATCTGTTCGTGTTATAAAGGCTGTTTTGCAATATTCATGAGGAGGAATTACAGAGCAAGAAAAGTACAGCCCCAAAAGTTGGGATGGTACGGAAAATGCCTATAAAAACAGAAACTTGGGGTTTTTTAATTTATTTTGACTTGTATTTTACCATAAACAGTATGAAGATAGGATATTTAATGTTTGCTTTTCCTGGTCAACTTCATTTTTTTTTTTTTTTTTTTGTAAATCTACATACACTCCCACCATGCAGGCCTGCAACAAATTCCTGAAAAAGTTGGGACAGGGCCAATTTAGGACAAGTAATGAAGTAAAGATTTTAAAATTATGAAGTGATTTGAAACAGCTGATGTCAGCAAGTAACTGTAATCATCATTTGGCACTAAAGCAGCATCCAGTTAAGGCCTAGTCCTCCAGAGGCGAAGGTTTGCCAAGTTGCCCTCAAATGAGAGAGAAAATCATTGAAAGCCTTCATAACAATGTTCCTTCAAAAAAGATAGGAAGGGGATTTTGAAATTTCATTCACTACGATGCATAATATAATGGAAAGATTCAAGGAATCTGGAGGAATTTCTGCGCATAAAGCACAAGGGCACTAGCCTAAGCTGAATACTGGTGGACTCAGACAGCACTGCATCAAGAAGCGTCATTTATCTGTAGGTGATATAACCACATGGGCTCAGGATTACTTCAATATACCTATGTCAGGTACAATAATATGGACTGTATTTCCCTTCCTACTGTTATGGCCCCAATTTGTTATTATATTTACAACACTACAGCTACAGCAACAGCAAGGGATGACAGACACAGTTTTTAAAACTTAACCGCAATTAAATAACAAAGACAACAACTAACAATAACCTACAACTAATGACCAAGACTGAATATATTAAAAAAAAAACAGAAATATTTACAGTCCCTTGTTTTGTTGGGGTGGCTTGGTGATGTCCTGGATGAGGAAAATGCTCAAACGCAGGCAAAAATCCACAAAAGAAACATCACAGGTCTTGAACAGAAATGACAGGTCTGGTCACACGTATCCTTCTCCTTGCAATTTCTCCTACAACTTTACTGTCTCAATTCTACTCTTTATATACTCTTTTGCAGACCCCACCCACATTTAGACCTCTTTTTTTTATTTTCTGGGACTTTCCCCAGACATGTCCAGGAAATGTCTAAACCTAGCTCCAGTCTGGGCTGAATAAAAAAAAGGTAAATACTGTCATCTAGTGGCCTATATTCACATTACACTACCAACATTAGAGGGACCTGTGACAGAAATGTATTCCACTAGCTTGCTAGCTAGCAAACATACTGACTTTGCTTAATTAGGAATTGCATCAGTTCAAACAGTACGTGACGTCATATTCAGAGCAGAGACAATTCTACTGTTAATTTTGAAATGTATCATGACTTTGAAATGTATCATGAATTATAAACATTTGTATTGAGACCTATCAACTTACGCATGTGTGATGTTAACATTACATCTCCTCCCGACGGTTGCATTCCAGAGCTTAGGAATTCCCGGAAATACACTGGTGGGCGACCTCCGTACTGAGAGTCTGTCAATCATGTCTTTACACCCCATTTTATTAGTAACCCTGGGCTGTCGTTAACTTTTTCTGCTCATAGCATTGGTGCTATGGAGGGTCATAGTCTTGTGGCACAACACAAAAACTTGTAGCACATAAAAACATCTGTAACATCTCTAAAACCAACCACAAAGAGTGCAGTTTATCATTAAAAGACTTATAAAATATTAATAATCTCTTTGTAAATTGAAGTACTTTCAAGGTCTTGGAGGTTTTTAAATTCAAACAATTTTAAGTCATTTGCATTAACATTAAACAGGCCTCCCCATTATTTGATATTAATACTATTTATTTAGGTATTTATGCATTCTGTGCAAACTTTTTATATAAACACTCTGCAATACTGTTTATACATGCTGTTATTTATTAGTGTATTCTTGAGAGGTGCAGTGATGTGAGGCGGTGACCGAACCTTTTATCGCTGGATTTTGTCAAGCTGTTCCCACATACTATACCTGCTTGACGATCAAATCTATTAAATCCAAAGCTATAGGAAGCCTGTTTACTGATAGGTGATGACGACAAAAATATTCATTCATGTATACGCTTCGATTCAAGACAGCAAGGATGGAAATATATTTAATCAATAGAAAAAAATCTCAACTCACGATAATTTCGTGTATTGTTTTAACCTTTTGTTCATTGGATTATCAAAGAACACTGAAAATAAATGCATCATTTTTTTTTTTTGCTTCGGGTTTTAAAAAAGTGCGTATTTGAAGGGGAATCCATTGCATATTGATCAAGTATTGAACTCCGAATAAAAACTGAATGGCATTGTTTGCTTCGGCTCCCTGTAAGCAAGTACATGCAAATTTGCAGTTTCGTGTGCATTTCAAGTTCGATATTTTGAGTAATAATGCCGCGAAAACTTGAATTGGCCCGTCATTCTGCTGAATAGTCTTACTAAATTAGTTAATCGTCTGATTGCTAATCAAGCAAAGGGGAGTAATCGTTTGCTTTATGGTGAGGATTCTGCCTCACCTAACTAACCTCCGATCACATGTCACTGGTGTATTAAGCGGAGGAATTGTGGGAAATTGTGTTGGATAGGCAGGTGGGATTGAGTTTCTTATCATATGACAGACTACAAATACCAAGTACATTAGGGAAGTGGCATTGTTTCTCGTCTCGCTCTCTCGCACACATACAACGCCTGATCGCACCGGTGTTACAACAGTTCATTCGTTCATTCATCGCATGGATTAATTTTCATGTTGCACATGCGACATATTTGTTGCACCGTACAGCCCTGAAACCAGTGTTATGACTTGAAAATCACAACGAAGAAAATGAGCAATGACAACTTCAAGAGATTTATTCTTCACTGATAAAAAAAAAAAACTTCTACAAATAATCCACTGTTTAATCTTGTAATAACACTCTAATGCCACTATGTAACTCTAATGCCAAAATAAAAACTCTTCGCCCTAACTGAGCAAAATCACAGCATTTATAAAGACTAGGATTATTCTGGAAAGATGGCTGATCCGGCCCCCTCCTGGCAAGAAACCAGAAACTTCTAGAAAGCACTAGTCTATTTCATCACAAACAAGTGGTATTGCATCAGTTCATGTTTTTCTACAGACATACCACCAGAGAGTGCCAAATGATAACCAAAATAACTAAATCGCTGACCAGTCATTATGGGCATTTAAATAGTGTCTAACAAATCTCCATTTCCAAATGAGAAAACAGTGCTATACACAAGATACTCATACCCAATACCAGTAATTGCAACTAAACTTATGGGAAAAAATTATCACATGAACATTCATCAGCATGGTAAAAACTACTCAAGGTGACAGAAACCATCTTCAGAAAAAAAGATTTTGACGCGATTGAATTTTTAGTGTGGCCGATGTTCCATCCACTTACATGGATTGGGTGGGGTTATAATCTGCACTGCAGCCAGCCACAAGATGGCGTTCAAGATCTTTTTGCCTTTCTTTTGAGAAGCTGTTAGGTTGCCCATATTTATATACAGTCATTGGTTCACACAAGCTTTTGATTGCAGGTTTTACTGCTATTACATATAAGACAGCAATGGATGACAGACAAAATTTTAAAACTTAAACAGATTTAATTTAACCAAAGCACTGAACTAATTTACAATCTAATCTACTGACCAAGATTGACAAGAAAAAAAGATATTTACAGTCCCTTTGAGATGGGGTTGCTTGGTGATGTCCTGGGACAGGAAAATGCTCCCAACACAGGCAAAAATCCACAAAAAACTCCACAGGTCTTGAAAAGAGTGACAGGTCTGGTCAAATGTATCCTTCTCCTTGCAATTTCTCCTACTACTTTACTCTCTCAATTCTTCTCCTTATGTACTCTTTTGCAGCCCCCTCCCACCTTTTAGACTTTTTTAAAATTCTTTGGGACTTTCCTTTTCAGACATGCCCAGGACATGCCCAAACCTAGCTCCAGACTGGGCTAAACAAAAAAAGGGTAAATAAGTGGCACATTTTCGCATTACACTGCCTAGGATGGCAAAACCAAATATTAGGTTTAGGGGAGGAAATTATTTTTTTCACATGGATGATATTGCTTTTGAATAAGTCTTTACCTTCAATAAATGAAATGATCATTTCAAAATTGTATTTTGTCTTTACTCACTTCTTTATCTGACATGAAAATCAGTTGCACAATCTGAAATATTTGATATGACATAAGCAAAAATAAAAGAAATGTGGATGAGGACAAGTACTTTTTCGCAGCACTGTACATAAGACCAGGGTGGCAAGATGGTCTTGTTAGAGCTGACTATCATGGATTGCATTGCTGGCATGTAAGGCTACACTATATATTATTTCTATGGTAAACTTAGGTTACAAAATAAATTCCACATCTGCAAATGAAGGGACTGGAATACAGCTCTGAAAGTACCTAAATTACATCTTCTGACCCTCTCAGTGCATTCATGAAATGAAATGGGGATGGCATGTCCTCTTGTGGTACATGTAGGAAATTAACACATATTTTATCGGTAGTTTTAAACTTACCCATCTTACCTACTGGATTAGACACAAACAGATGTTTGGGGACTACAGCGCTTTAAACTGTAAGTTGTAGGTATTTCATATATTTCATCACTGACCATCAACATGAGTCCTTGTTGCCCAAATCGCAGAACATCTCTCCTTCAATTAGTAATTTTTCATTTTGTTAGAGCTTTTTCAACTTATCTCTCTCTCCCTGCATACAATGGTTACCGGCTCCTGCACCATCGGGCAAAGTAACTAAATGCCATCTTTCCAAGTTCAGGAGATGGGTGATACAGTAAGAAGGAATGAGTTGGTTGATCATAAATTGTATGACCTTAAATTGGAATTTTAGGGCATATAATTTGCTTTCAACTGACTCATTCAATCTGACTATACCACGCCCATCTACCACACCCGTCTAAGAATGTAATGCCCAAGACTGAGGAGACAATGTTGAATGCTTTGTTGCATAGGTTTCTGGGTAGGTTGTGGCCAAGAATGTCCACAAGTGGTGGTTTCCTTGGGTGTGTGTACAAGACATTTATGTTACGGTGGATAATCTGTCTGATGGTGCTTTCCTCGTGATTACAAGGCTGGCGTGCAGGTCCCGGAAACCTCTGACCAATAGAATGTTGCATATGGTTTGGAACATTAGCTGAGGAGGTCCAGTGATGACTTCAGGAGGATGTTGGGTGTGGCCCCTAGGGTGACATTGGGACCTCGATTGGCTCAGGATCACAGACAAGTTAGACGTCTTCTCTTAACCGAGATGATGTTCTGACAGCTGTCCCAGCGCACAGCTCCTGATCAGTGCAGCAGTGCTTCATGTCCTGACAGCAAACAGCCTGGGTGAGATGGAGGGAAAAAGCATTATAAAACTGTATTTCAACACAAAATAAATCCCAAAGTGTTCAGGCCCGTCTGTAATAGGACCAGAGTGAGTGCAAACAGGGGTGAAGTGAGGAATTCTGCCTTCCCCCCTGAAATTATTGCCCCCCCCTCCATTTCCAAAAATGAAATTTGTTGGGGTACTACAGCTGTGGGCCAAATTTGTGAGGCACTTGGTAAAAACTGAGTGATAACTGTCACCACCTTTTAGCAGTGGGTCACACTGGCTTTTCATCATTCTCTGCAGTAATCTGTTAGATTAGCCACCTTTTCTAATTACTTGTCTCCATCTGCTTCTCTATTTAAGAAATTTCACATATTGTCCATTTATGATATTAATATACTTCAATCATGCATATTTATTTATAAATATATTCATCTTTCCCATTTGCTGCCCAAAACATTTCATGAATTCTTCAGGGTTAACTCTCAGGTCCGTTCTTACAACACAAGACACACTGATAAACTTCATCCTCCTTTTTGCCGCACTACACATAATCGGTTTTCTTTTGCTTACAGAGGCTCCATACTTTGGAATTCTTATCTTCGTGTCGCTAAATTATCTTTATCCCTCAAAAATTTTAAGTTAAGACTGAAAGCTTACCTGATAAATCTCGACTCCCAATAGTTTCTTTTTCAATATAGTTGTAATTGGATCATTGACTCGTATACATCTCATTTGTTGTTGCTTTTTCTCGTTGTTGTTGATTTATTTTTGAATTTTTGTATATTCTTTGGGGAGGTGCTTTCTATAAGCCCAATAGGGTTTTTGACCTCTGCTGCACTTCTTATTCTTGTTTTATTTCTGTTTTGGTAATTGTCCTGCTTTTTATGGTGCAAATAAATAAATAAATTTAGAAGCCATTATAAAAAACATTTTAGCCTTCTCACTTGCATGCTTGAATAGAGCGACATGGATTCACTCATATATTGACTGAATTGAAGATCCAGGCCGCCCCTGCTCTGCTGACGAGTGGTTGCACCTTGCACACGAGACAGCAGTCCCACTGCAGTTTTGGAAGCGGGCAGCAGATGACGCCAGAGACAAGACAACGCTGCTAACAAAATCCCTGCTACCCTTGAATCCCATTTTCAAACCCAACCAAGGTCATGACCCTCATATTTGGCCTCACAGATAATAAGTTGTTCTAAGAATCACCCTGAGATGAGCCACATGTATGAATTTATGTTCCAGGACATATATTGTTTCACCTCCAACCTGTTTTTTCCCTTGGTATTTAATTCTGAAGAACCTCACAATGGTTTAAACATGGGGCTAATTAAGTTCATCCATTATTTGTCTGAAAAGGCAGGAAAGTTCTTTCAAATATTGCTGTGCTTGGAATCTATTTGATAAAACCCTTTAATGCCATGGAGCAATACATTACATTCAATCATGTACGATCAAATTTATCTTCTTTGTCTGTAAGAAGTTAGTCGAGACTTTGTCCACTTGAAAACATTCCTCACTAAGCTATGCTGGGAAAGAACCTTCTCCCAAAACACGAAAACAGACGCTCAAAGTACAACGTGATTGTCTCTCAGTTTCCTCCATTAAAATATTGATTTCTTAGAGATGTAACTGAAAACACTTTTAGATGCTGAAATCCCAGATAGTTTAAACAATCAAATATGTAAGAGACATACAATGCGTATTTTTTTTAGTTTAGCAGGTTGCAGTTCATAAAACTGCAACTTGCAGGCTGTTTGTTTTATCATCCAATCCAGAACAAATGTGCAAATGTTTATGCCTGTTTTATCATAAAAAGTGTTTCACTGCTACATTCACAGTCATTTGAGCAGTGTATGGCCCTGTGTTGTTGCTTTAAGGTTAGACAAATTTTTCATGATCGACCAATTTTATTAGATACTCCCAGGTATTTTGTACATTCTTCAGCCGGACATGCCAGGCTGGTGACAAATCAGATTTAATGGAAAGTTTTGATTCATGCAACATCTATTGCACTGTTTCAGACTTAAGAACATGAATATTCAATATCAAGTAATGTATTCCAGGTACATTACAGGCACATTCACATCATCATTTACACCCCTGTGTATTAGGTTACTGCTCCTCTGCGGCACTGAGTTCGCCGTTTGAGCTTTTTTGCTTCGGTTTGCCCTTTAAAACCGACGGATTTAAAGTGCATCCAAAATCACACCACTTTTTCTGAGTGTATAGCAGTCCAGTCATGTCGCAACACAGAGATTGTTAAATTACCACCAGGTTCTGTTACAGGTACCATTTCCAATGATGATACTAATTTTTCCGGCAGCTGTGCATAAAAGCCTCCGTAAATTTGTTGGGAAATTATGCACAGAAATATGAACACCAGTGTGATCTAAGTGACCCCTAAAATAGTTCAAATGGATGGTCTATTGCCCCAAGCAAAATAACACAGGTGATGCCCTGTGCTGGGTGTTACATCGCAATCAAATTTCAAGTTGTCTAATATGTTTCTCTCACAGAAAGCACACTAACACATATATACTGTAGTACCGGACACAAACGCATAATGGCATTTCTGAGTGGCCTAACGTCTCCTGAAAAGAACAGTAGTTTGCCTGGCAGTGACATTTAGGAGCTCGTCCAGGAGGCTGGAACAAAAGTGGTGAAAAATGTGCAAAAATAGCACAGGGCTCTGTGGATGAAACCTTTCCCCAGTTTTGCAACAGCTAAAATAAATGGCACAAGAGCAACAGAGCTTTTCTGTCCATTCTTAATGACGACAGGGGCAAGAGCTACGCCTATTTTTTGTGACTCACGTATGCGGTCCATGGGGTAGGTTACTACTCGTAATTTGCACGTAGCTTCCTCAGTGAAGCTCAGTGCCTCATTACTGAAATCAGATTTTGTGGAATGTTTTTGTCACACCCTGTACTGAACACCAAACGCTCACACCTTGTTTCCAATGGCGCACAGCTAATATACAATGAGTGATGTCATTGCATTCATAATTGTGAGCACTGAGGCAAGTTGAACCCAAGCAGCCCACTCTGTTCCTTAGCAACCCCAAAGATTTACAACATCACAGCAGCCATTTCTCCTGCTCTTTGAACAATATCCATTATTAAAATATTCAATACCAATCAAAGTCTGTGTCAAAGTTCAACATTAAGTTGAAAAGGGATAAAGTAAATGCCGCGTTTTTGCAAGAGACCCACCTTACGGAGACTGAGCATGTCCAAATGAGAAGAGCAAGCTTTCAGGATCAATTCGCATCATCCTGTAATTGTGGCCATGGCAGTTGGGAGGGTGGGTGGTATTATTGATTGACAGTAATGTGACTGTGGTAAACCACCAGAAAAGCAGGCACAGACGGGACAATAGGGTGGTGAGAATCCAACCCACTGGATGGTAATTTTATTTACAGAAATGAACCAAAAGACAATAGACTTCCTGAGCCTTAAGACCTTTAGAGGAATTCATTGCTGTCATGTAGCAGAGTAGCGGCCAGAGCGAGGCTTTCTGGAGGGAGCGAAACCTGGGGGCCCCAGTCTCTTCGCCTTTGGACTCTGACAGGAAAAGTACAGAGAGAACAGTGGTCAGTAACACACTTGCGAAACGCACTCTCAGCCAACCTGTCCCTGTCTTTATATTGTCCCCGGCTTTATATTGTGTTGGTGATTGAAGCTGACGGGGAGCAGGTGTGTGGCCTCATGTAGAAAGCCCTCGAAGAGCCCTTCTCATACCCCAGGCCGCAGCTGGGGGGTGCTGTCCAGCATAGCGTCACGGCCAGGGGTGCTGAATGGAAGCCTGTACGGCATGCGCTGTCCATGGTGCTGCGGGAGAGGAATGGTAAAGACAGGAGGATTGCAGGTTTTGGGAGGCGTGTTGAGGACAGTGGGCATATCTATTGCTCCAGTTGCCACCGTAGCTATACGCAAAAATTTTCAGAGACCGATTTAGAAGGGAGGTACATTTGGATTTGAGGACAAATCCACAGAGCACTAATTACTTTTTTAATACTCTGTCCATCTTTACTTCTGAGAGACTCTGCCTCTCTAAAATGCTCTTTTTATACCCAGTCATGTTACTGACCTGTTTCCAATTAGCCTAATTACTGTAGTTGCAAAATACTCCTCCAGCTGTTTTTTTATTAGAAGCACTTACTTTTCCAGCCTTTTGTTGGCCTTCCCCCAATTTTTTTGAGATGTGTTTCTGCCATCAAATTCAAAATGAGCAAATATTTTTCATGAAACGGTAAAATGTCTCACTTTCAACTTTCAATATGTTGTCTATGTTCTGCTGTGAATAAAATGAGGGCTTATGATATTTGCAAATCATTGCACACTGTGTTTATTTACAATTTAAACAGCAGCCCAACTTTTTTGGAATTGGGGTTGTATAAAATATATCACTGTCATGAAATAATTTTAGCAGGGCACCATTTCAAGACCCATTCCTCCAAAATCCATTGATTTTCACTTCAATTCAACCCAGTATTCTTTGTTGGCTAAACTAATATGAAGAAATATTTAGCCAAAGCTTGTACTTATTGATTTGTTCCTTCTCGGCAGACTGAGATTGAGCGGGACATCACAGATCAATATTCTCCGCAGAACATTCAGCGATTATTGGTTGATTGTGAGATTTAGTTGTGTTCATTGTCTCGCAGAATGATCAACTCAAATAGAAAAAGTTTTGTTTTAACATATTTAACATTTGTTTTTGCAACTTCAAATCCCATTTCGTGTTCAATTTTTGCATTCAGCAAGGTGCATCTGCAAAGCATAATTTTCCCGCCATGACAGCCATTCCATCAAATCCAACAGTAACTTTCTGTCATATTAGAAGAATCCAGCGTTTAGTTTAGACATTGAAAATCAAGTCATCATCTGTGTGCTGCGATCCAGCTGAGGAATTATACACTGAGCATCAGAGTGACATGAACTGTACCCAGTAGCAATAATGTTAACCTATTATGAGCTGCTCACTGGGCATATTTGTTGTCATTTCATTTCAAGTTGTTGTCTTTGTGAGTCTTCTGAAACCTTAAACCTTTGCCTTTCAATTGTTCACTGTTCTTTCCTGATTTAGGAAAGCTTGTTTGTTGTTTATTAGTAAATACTTATGGATTTCTGGTAGCTGGTGAAGCATGTTATGGTATATTTTTTCAAACATGAAATATTTTGTATGACGTTTTCCCTGCTGTTTATTGCATGTATCATACAATAAGCACAGAAAAAAAGAGGGATGTTGGCGGTGTGAAAATGTGCAATTGAGCGAAAATTGGAGACAGAGAGGAGGAGGACGGGGAGGTTTAGCAGGGGAAAGAGGGAGGGGGAGGGTCCACAATCCTCTTATTTCTGGGGCGGTGCTACAGGTTTCCCTCGCAGACCTCCAGGGTCCAGTGGTCCCTCCAGAACTTATTCCACAACATATCTGAGTCGGGCACCGATTCACCATCATCCCTAAGTAATACCCAGCTTCCAGTGTTTAGTTGCGATAGAGCAGAGTTGTAGACAAGAATCCACTATAAATGTAGGTCTGAAGAAGATGGACACATTTGCATTTCAATTGGGATTGTGAAGGAGACTCAACTGAACTGGAATAAAAACTGATTTTATTGCAAGAAACACAAGAAAAGGGATTTGCCATTCTGAATTCTGAATTCTAAATTAAGGTGAGATATTTCAGTTGCTTTTGCATGTAATTTGCTGTCTTGATGAATTTGAAAAAAGTGTTTGAATGCATTGCAAATAAATTTGCAATATTTTCAATATTTTCCTTACAGCAGTTTCTGCAGTTTGAAATGTTTAAGATCGACTATACTGTTTTTATATATTTAGCATATTATACTAGTTTACTGTAATAGATTATTATAAGCTTCGTAAAAATATTAAATGTATGAATGGTGCATTGCATAATGTCAGATAAAGCTTTAAAATACTTCATTTGCTCACAAATTTGTTTTTTTTTTTTCTTGAGTTATAGAATGGTTAATATATTACAGATTATAACATTCTACATTTTGACAATTTACAGAAATACAATTTTCTGTACTGCTGATGAAATCAGTATCATTAATGCATGAAAAATCCAATCAGCTGCATGTGTTTTAGATAATAAGCATATGAAAGTTATGCAAACTATTTTATGTCTGAGTTTACATTATATATACTTTAAATGTAAAGTATATCATTTAGGCAGTTTGACCAACAGTTTAGCCATTTATGCTATAATGTCCATTCTCAGTGAAAGGGGTTCGTTGGCTTGGCTCTAATGACGAACCCTTCGGTGCTCTTCACAGAAGCCCTCAATCGCAGGTGTCATGGCTCCTTGTTTGACCATTTTTTCCCCATACATGTGTGCACTTTCATTTACTGTGCTGTAAAATGGAAGGGATTTGTCGGCCATTTAATAGCAGGACAGCGACACCAGGGACTACAGCTGTTGAATGGTGGTGATTCTCGCTAGTCGTATGGAGGGCTGTGCTCTGATTCGGTTCTTCGCCCCCCCCCCCCCCCCCCCCCCCCAGAGTATTTTTGGTACATCCCGCTTGAATAACGCAACGTTGTTTAATGATTTTGCCATTATCCGTTCATAAGTAACAGGTTTTCTGGAGTCCTTTTCCCCACTCTTCAGTTCTTGATCGTGCGACGTCTCACGTGTCCATGTTCCTCCTCAGTTCCAGGTTTTCAGGGGCGAATCAGCAGCGACGGGGCGCTGAGCCACAATCCTTCTCTGTGGGACTGATCTCCTCATGAGTAAAGGTAGACTGCTGGTGGGACAGATGTCTTCAGTCGTAGCCCCAGCCACGTCGGCCAACACCATGGGACCCAAGGAGGTGGAGCTCATCCTCGTGAAGGAACAGAATGGAGTCCAGTACACCAATTCCGCTCTGGTCAGTCCAACACAAATTCACCCCTCTGAGGAGGAACGGGAGACTTGGGGCAAGAAGATCGACTTCCTTCTTTCTGTTATCGGGTTCGCTGTTGACCTGGCCAACGTCTGGAGGTTCCCTTATCTGTGTTACAAGAATGGCGGAGGTGAGAGGCCTAATCCATAAATGTACCTCTGAATGCTCAAACCAGGGGCCTCTGACAAATTAGATTTCACTGCTGTTAAACTTTCAGGAAACTTGTAAAATTAATCATACAGTTGTTGCTCTTGTTTTTACTTAACTGTAAACATAAGTTTACCAATTATGCCAGAAAGAGAGCAAGTAAATTTTTTGTGATGTTCAGTGCTCAGTCGAATATTGACCTCTAAGCACGGATTCTACCTCCAAAATCAACTGATTGACAGGTGATTGTTTGTGTATTTGTTGACCATTTTCACATACTTTTTAATTTCAAGTTAGCAGGATTATGAAAGGGTTTACTCTTGGAGACGTTATGTAATTGAATTTACATGCTTGAATATAAGTTATACCTGTGGCAGCGCTGGTGATTCAGTACATACAGAACATCTCCTTGATACTAATAATTCGTCATGACCTGTTTTCAGTCTTTCCATTAATGCAACATTACGTGAAGTCTTCGCAGGAAATAAAATGACATTTTGGCATGAAGCTACACTGAAATTACTGTTTTTGTATCCCCAGACAAGAAGTCACGCCCCGTCACTAGAGATTTGCTCATAACGCTATATAGGTCACAAAGTTTAGCCAATTCATTTCAAATTAGGCACGAGCCTTGTGTGTGGTAAGGTCATGAAGCCTATCGATTTTGGGAGCGATTGCTTTACGGGGTCCGGTGATACACCTCGACCAACTGGTGACTGACTGTCTAGTTCAATTGCAGATATTTGTTGCCAATCTTCGCTTTCTTTTTTGCAACTTAAACAATCATACTCCACAGGTTAGATAGCCTGTGTTGCAGGATGTGCTAAACACAAACATAGAATATTTTATCTAACTATTACTATGAACGATGTACGGAATAGTTAATCTTTTTTATGCCCCCGCCCTCCGAGGAGGAAAGGGGGCATCATGTCGACACCACGTCCGTCCGTCGTCCGTCTGTTGTCCGTTAACTTTTCGTTTCCGTGGGATAACTATAGAATCCTTCGTCGGATTGATGCCATTTCTTAATGGCATCTTGGGAGTGGCTAGAGGAAGGTTCCTTTCCAAAACCAGCGTTGTGCGATATCTAATATGGCCGCCACTCAGCCATCTCAATATGCTCTTGATCAACATACAGGCGGGGGCATTTCTTATGTGAATAAAGCATTTTCTGCTGTTTTACGACTTAATCGTTACAACAATCCATTAAGGAGGAAGCTGTGTATTTAAAGGTACACTAGGCTCCCGCAGATTTGTTACAATTTAAAAAAATTCTTATTCTACCTCTACAGTGATCGATAGACTATGAGACACAAGATGTTTGACACTGGAATAAGAAAATACGTCTATCCTGTAAAGGGCAAGAGGTATAAAAAACAACAGCCAATCAAACGTACGACCAACTCAAATGATTGGAATGATACAGCTGTCAATCAAACCCCTCCCCCCAATAGATGCCCACACCTCTATCTGCGTACACAAAGGTGCACCGGTTTTCAGGCGTGGCTTTGGAAGCATCATGGTGCGCTGTGATTGGTGGTGGGCGTAGTCACATTCAATTTCAGGATTTGAAAGTTCCGCCCTCAAACCCACGGGCGCCTATTGTTACTTTAACTTCTATAGATTAGCCTGGTCAGATCATTGAAAAACTTGCTAATCTGGTAAAATTGTCAAAAAAAGGTGACTTTTTAATCATTTTACTGAACAGGTTAACTTTTGCATTTGCTTCAGCCACATCCTGCAATGAAGAGCCAAACCTGTGCTTGATGATTATTTAAATTACAAAGAACAAAGAACAAGCATTAGTCACTACTAAGGACATTTGGATAATATTGATCAAAATACAATTTTGCATCATATTTCTCGTCTAACCTTAACATGGTAAATTGGCTAAACCTAATAGTGTTCAGAGTTCTTGGAGTTCACGTGAGGATAATTTAAATAAATGATTGAAAATAGCGCCAGACCAATCATTAGTTCAAAGAGATGCACTGCGCTTACTCTGTTTTCAGCTCCCCAGATGCCACTGAAATACACCCCTCCTCAGGTGGTAATTACTCTGTTTAGCTTGAAACTCAACAAGTACATTCTTTCATTCACGCGTCTTCATATATTTTGAGTTTCCTGAAAATATATATAAGTAATTCACTGAATATGCTCATAGGAAAATAAGAGGAATGTGTCCGTTGTCAAGCATTTCAAGGATATTACGTTGTAGTTGGGGAAAGAGCGGAAATTTTAAAAGTCGACTGAAAAGACATGAGGAGAGATTAATTTCACCGCAGACGATTACAGCCAACCGGTGTTGAAAGGCACCATGTGGTGATAAGCATTTGAGACGTTACACAGCCTGTTCTCAAATTTGCAATTGGTTTATTTTAACCATCCTTTTCTTGAATTGCAGGAAATTCAATTTACCCATGTTCAAATTGCGCTGTACATCTTCTGTGAGGGTCTAATTTGAATATGTTTTTCCGTGTCATAGGAGCCTTCCTTGTTCCCTATCTGTTCTTCATGGTGATAGCAGGGATGCCTCTGTTTTACATGGAGCTCGCTCTGGGACAGTACAACCGGGAGGGAGCTGCAGGCGTGTGGAAAATATGCCCCATATTTAAAGGTATACTTCAAATGCATAAAACAATGTAAGGTCCGGGAAACATGAAGGTTTCACATTGTAGTTATATACGTAACCCAAAAATGACAATTTATTTCCTTCAGCCATTTACTGGTCAGTCTCCCAAGACCTTTCCTGTACTCCCAATACCAAGGTCAAACTTGACATTTTGAAATAACCGTTTTCATGGCAATCATGTCACACTTCTCAAGATTTTCTGGTGGTGAGAGAGGGGTTGTTCCTGCTGACCATTGTTAAAGCGCCACCACAAGTCCAAACACTTGATGTTCAAAAACTGCAAATTAGCAGTTTTTATGGGAATTGCATGAGCCTTTTTGTGTTCATTCTTGAGAAGCTACTACCTGGTCAAACGTTACATTTCCTAATCCAGTCGCTCAAACAGTTTTGATGGGAATCACGTCCCACTTACAGTAAATGTGTCTGGCGGACAGAGAGAGGCTGTATTTGATGCTGATCACCCTGTGATCTTTGTTTTAGTGCCACCACCAGATCATACTTTCAGTTTTCAAAAATTAAAATAAATTGAACAGCTGTAATAAGAATCCTGTCAATTCTGCTTTCAACACTACTGGTGCATTAAGGAGGAATGTCTAAAAGGCCTGCAGCCCAGCCATTAGGAAAAGATTAAATAGGACCCAAGATCCCTTGTATGGTCAAACCTGTAATTTAAAGCCACTCAGGCTGCATTGCTCTGCTAAGGGAGGTCCAGACATCCCAGCCAATCAAAAACTTCCCCCTTTGATTCTGATATGTACAGCTATTTGTAACTTTTGGTTCAAAAACCATTTCCGCTAATTTGGATCAGATTTTATGAATGGCTCTGCTAGCTTGTGAACTTCTAATTTATAGAGTTTATACCTCAACTCAATATTTCCATCTTATCTTAAACAGTTGGTCACACATTAACCAGATAAGATTGTGTTTTATTGATATGTTACAATATTTCATAAAGTGAAAGGACCGGTGGAGGCTCTTAGGCCATTTCAGGGGCTGTATAGAGAACGTGCAATAACTCAAAAAACCTTAAAACCGGCCAAACATGTATCTTTGATTAGATGTCTTCTGCTTGTCATGTGACCTTGTTTAGGACCAGGTGGGTTCCCCATCTCAGTAGGCTGTGTTTTGGCTTAGGTGGGGTTCTTGACCCTTTTATATAATAGAGGTTTCAAAGGGTTAATAAGTTCCAATTGTGATAATTCATTTTCCAAGAGATGTTTACACCTTTCTATTATCTGCGAAGATAAAAAAAAAAAACAAAAAAAAAAAGAAATTTGTATGACCCAAAATCACAGCTTTGAAAGTTTCCATCTGCGTAGAATCTGTGACATCAGAGTCATCGCTAGTTTCCTGGAATTCTGAAATCTCAGTGGATATGAATCAGCAGAATGATGCGTCAGAGAGCCATGAACATTAAAGCTGCTTTTTTCGCTCGACAGATTACATTCGAAGTCAATGCAAAGACGCGAAAACAGGAATACAGCGTAAAGGCACCAGCTGTATTTTGCTGTTTCTTATGGTTACGGTCAAAAACCAGTGAGGCTGGAGAATGATCAGAAATTGCAATATTATGATAGACTGAAGGGATTGCATTCAATATCAGTTTAGATTCAAGTTAAATGAATTTATTATTGAACAGGACTTGTATTTGCGAAGAAAGAATAGTTTCTGTGTGTAGGATGTCTCAGTCATCAAATATCAACGAGACTTGGGGAAATATTTAAGTTTTTTAACACTATGGGGGAGGAAGGTATTCAGCTTCTCTGGGTTGACCTTTTTCCATGCATTATCAAGCACACAATTGTATTTGTCACCTGTAATCACTGGTGTTTCTGAGAGATCTGGCTGTAAATTAAATTTCTTATTGAACATGGCTGAGTCATCAAAGTTGAAGCTGTATATATGAAAGAGTGAAACATTAACATGTAGCCAGTTACCAAAACGTATCAGCCATTTGGATCACTCACAGTAGATACGTGTTAAAATGGAGAAGTCTTAAGAATCAAGTTATCACTCCTCGAGCTTTACCGAAGAATGTAGACTGAAAATTCTGGTTGGTCCAGCTACATCTCAGCAACTTCTTTTTTGTTGGTTTAATATGCGATTCTCATTAATAAATGAAATCAGCAGATAAAGATTTTAAATGTAAGAACGCTTTAGCTTATTTGAGCACGTCTCGATCCACATTCACGGCAGCTAGTAAAAGTAATACAGCCTCCTTGTGGGGGTAACCCAGGATGCATATCGAGTTTGAACAGCCGCAGTGTACACACATAATGCCCTTGTAAATCATTGATAAGAACAAAAGCAAAACCTAAAAAAAAAAAAGTGGTACCAGGCGCAACAAACCCCGCCCCTTGCACATACTTTGACCTACTTTTCCAAAATTAAATAGGCATCTATTCTGGGTCAGTGGTAGTCCCTAAACCCAATTTAGGGTGAATCTGGCCATTAGTTTTGCTGCTAAAGTGTTAACAAACAAAGAAACACACACACAAACAAACAAACCGAACCAAAAACAATACCCCTTAACCCCCCCCCTTCGGGCGGAGCGGGGTAATTAGGAACATTACTCCCCAACCCCCATCTCACTTTCCGAAACAAAGTGAAAACTTACCCCCCATATATTCTCTTTGAGGCTACCTGACCACAGGAGTAACTAAAGGAAGAACCTCTACAAGCATGGCAGGGAAATTAGTAGCCTGCATCATGCAAGGAAAACAATGATGGAGATTGCTGAAACCACTGGACTAGGGTTAAGAGCTGCCCAGGATATCGAAGAATATCATAAAAAAATCATCAGTAGAACTCATGGCTATGTTTAATTTTGAAAGTAAGACCATTTCCGCTTGAACAATATGATAAGAACTTAAAGTAACTTCAGTGCCGTGAAAAAGTATTTTCCCCCCTCCTAAATTCTTCTCTTTTTTGCATATTTCTCAGGCTTAAATGTTTCAGATCATCAAACAAATTTAATATTAGACAAAGATACCCCGAGTCAATACAAAATGCAGTTTTTAAATGATGAGTTCATTTATTAAGGGAAAAAAGCTATCCAAACCTACTTGGCCCTATGTGAAAAAGTAATTGCCCCCTAAATCCTAATAATTGGTTGTGCCACCCTCGGCGACAACTGCAATCAAACGTTTGCAATAACTGTGGAGTATTTTAGCCCACTTTTCTTTGCCGAATTATTTTTATTCAGTCACATTGGAGGGGTTTTGAGCGTGAACGGCCTGTTTAAGGTCATGGCACTGCATCTCAATGGGATTTAAGAACTTTGACATGGCTACTCCAAAATTTTCATTTTGTTTTTTTTTAAGCCATTCAGAGGTGGACTTGCTGGTGTGTTTCAGATCATTGTCCTGCTGCATGACCCAAGTGCGCTTCAGCTCGAGATCACCATCTGAGGGTTGGACATTCTCCTTCAAGATTTTCTGGTAGAGAGCAGAATTCATAGTTCCATCAATTATGACAAGTCGTCTGGGTCCTGAAGCAGCAAAGCAGCCCCAAACTATCACACTACCACCACCATGTTTGACTTTTGGTATGACGTTCTTTTTATGAAATGGGTTCCTACTTATGTCTCATCATTCCACAGAATATTTTCCCAAAAGTCTTGGGGATCATCAAGATGTATTTTGGCAAATGTGAGATGAGCCTTCGTGTTCTTTTTGGTCAGCAGTGGTTTTCACCTTGGAACTCTCCCATGGATGCCATTTTTTGCCCAGTTGAATCATGTTTACTGTTGAATCATGAACACTAACTTTAACTGAGGCAAGTGAGGCCTGCAGTTTTTCAGATATTCTGATGGGTTTTTTTGTGACCTCCTGGATGAGTAGTTGATGCACTCGGAGTAATTTTGGTAGGCCGGCCACTCCTGGGAAGGTTCACTACTGTTCCAAGTTTTCTCCATTTGTAGATAATGGCTCTCACCGTGATTCGCCGGAGTCCCAAAGCCTTAGATATGGCTTTGAAACCCTTTCCAGACTGATAGACGTCAATTTCTTTGTTTCTCATCTGTTCTTGAATTTCTACAGTTCACGGCATGACATGTTGCTTTTTGAAATCATTTAGCCTGCTCCACTTTGTCAGACAGATTCTATTGAAGTGATTTCTTGATTCAACAAGTCTGGCAGTAATCAGGCCTGGGTGTGGCTAGTGAAACAAGACACAAAAAATGTTGTTAATCACAGTTAATTCATCATTTAACTCTTACTTTTTCACATAAGGCCAGCCAGGTTTGGATAGTTTTTTCCCCTTAATTAATGTAATCATCATTTATAAACTGCATTTTGTATTTACTTGGGTTACCTTTTTCGTATATTAAAATTTTTTTGATGATCTGACACATTTAAGTGTGAAAATATACAAAAAAGTAAGAAATCAGGCAGGGGGCAAATACTTTTTCGCAACACTGTAAATAGCTGCATGGCCCCAAGAAAGCCACTTGTTAATGAGGCCTTTGTCTCTCAACTTCAATTTGGCGTTGCATTCATCAAAACTGTTTATTCAGCTGACCAAATTTTCATGAAACCCAATTACTGTCTCAACTTTAATAATTCAGTCTCCAGTGACTGGTTAACCACAGTCCTGTTTGCAATTACCATTATTTCTCCCTCCCGGCACTGCCATGGCCTTTTCACTGTGGCAGAGGTCAGGCCTTGTCAGGCTAAGGGACCTTTACATTGACAAGGGTTTCTGTAGCCTCAGTGAACTGTAGAAAATTTAACCACCCAAAATCTCATCTACACTGAAGGACTTAAAAAGCGCAATTTTTAAGAATTTGAAATAATATACAAGCAAGCTGGCAATTATTATCTCCAAAATTGGAATGAGAAAAATTTTCAACCGGCAAGCTCAAATTTGATCCTCGAACCATAGACTGTATAAAAAGATGAACGCAGCACCCGGGTCTGAAAAGTGAGGCCAATGCGGAAATCTCAAAAATTTGCATTATATTTAATAGCCTGGAGATGGCGATGTCGGTGGTGGCAGAGAGAAGTTCAATGTTATTGAAGTCTATGAGAAAATGACCCTACTTTGCCACCTGATTTATTATTTGATTAATGATTTTCCACATTATTTTATGGTATCTATTGCAAGTTTCAAGTCTCCTTCGATATATCATGATGTTCATTTTTGTAAAATATGGTCCCAAGTAGACTAGAATAAAGGATAAAGCCAGAATATGCTTCAGGGGCGTGGCTATCCTCTGGTCCTCGTCCGATACGGTCAGATCCAGAGCCACACTCCTCCCTGGACCTTCAATTCACACTCTCGTCCGATTACCCAGGTTACCCAGGTTTTTTGTGCGCCGTTGAGCAGGTGAAAGGATAGCGTGACATCAACTGTCAAACATGAAGGAGGAAGCGTGATGGTCTGGGGCTGTTTTGTTGGATCCAGGGTCAGTGACTCACAGAGTGAAAAGCACCCTGAACCAAAACGGCTACCACAGCACCATGCAGTCCCCTCTGGTATCTAGTTGGTCAGGGGTTCATCCTACAGCAAGATAATGACCCAAAACATAAGTCCAAGCAAGCTCTGCCAGAAATACCTTAGGAAAAAAGAACCATGAAAACATGGAATGGCAGCACAGTCTCCGGGCATAAACCCCACCGAGATGGTTTAGGATGAACTGGACAGAAGAGTGAAAGCAAAGCAACCTACAAGTATCACACATTTATGGGAACTTCTGCAATGGATTTGGGAAGAACTTTCTGAAGAATGTTTGATTTCCATTGTAGAAAGAATACTACCAGTGTGTTCAGCTGTTATATCTGCCAAAGGTGGCTACTTTGGGTCAAAAGTTTAAAAAGAATATTGGTTCATAAATTGATTCCAGGATTTCTTTTTTTAACTTTGATTGTTAATTTGTCCTCTCATGTCTGTGCTTTCATTCCAGAGTACATGGAGACATTAAACTGCATAATTTTCGATTAAAAAACTGGAAAAATTGGGGTGTTCTAAAATTTTTGTCCGGTAGTGTAATATCAAAGTATAGATATAAAGCTACCATAAAAAAGAAGTTCCATCCACTGGTAAGGGGGATGGACTATAATCCAGGGTCGGGTTCTTCCTGGGGTTTGTACGGCTGTCTCAACGGCTGTTCGAAGGTGAAGGCGCAGGTGGACATCGCAAATTTACCGATCCTGGGCAGGAGTAGTGACGAGTCACTACCCAGGCCTAGGCCACTCAAGTGCACTTCCAGAGGGCTGAAATCTTCTGCACAAATGATTTAAGGTGGAAGGTGTTTTGTCATGCTATGACACGGGATCCACGCAGACAACCTATGACAGATAAAAAAACAGCTCCGGTCAAGGAGTTCTAAGTGCACAGACAATGAGTGCAGGAAAGCAATTAAGCACGTGCGAGAGATCTCGCGGAAACGCAGGGAGAGGCAGGGAAAGCAAAGCAAGGGGCGGAGACTAGAACAGGGCAATTGCTGAGATTGAATAATTAGTAGCGGTTCAGCTTTACAAATTAACCGAAGTGCTCATCAGTAAGTTAGTAATATATTCATGGATTACTTGAGTTAGTAGACTACGATACACAATATAAACGTTAGTATTTTATTAGTAATCTAGGAAAGCAAGGCGAAGGAAGTAAACGAGAATTGAAGTGATAATATGAAACACCAGAAATCGTTGAAATCACCCGAAGCAGGTGAGCACACAGACTGGGGAGACGGACTGAACCAACTGATCAGAAGACAGGGGAGACAAGTGCAACGAAACCTAGAATGGCAGGAACAGAAATCCGGAATATACAATAACCAAAAAGAATCAAGAAAAGACATGACCATAAATATAAGGGATGACAACAAAACACAGAACTATGACAGTCTACATTTGAATTCAAACAATTTGAACTTGAAAATAGATGTTTCAAGTGAGAAATGGGGTCTTACTAAGCTCTTTAAACCTTCAGTTGAATTCCTGCGTGGGCTGGAATCAATGGGTTACCTCAACCCCAGGAGATGTTGCCGCTGTATGGCGTGCGCACCTGTTCCTGAGATTGTGCCCTCTTGTTACCCAGCAGTCAATTCATGCCTGCTGTGGAGCCTCCCCCTTACCAGCTGTGCCATGCACACCAGCTCTTCAAGTTACTTATTTCATTAAACTCCACCAAATGTGATCCGTGTAGTGCTGCTGATTGGCTCTCAAGACCAAGAATCTTACTTGGTAAGTGCACAATGAACCAGTACCGATGGCAAATGAACTCATGGAATCCGCTTCCCAGCAGTGCAATCGTACTGCAACAGTCGCACAGTTTTGGCCAGTTTCAACGCTCAGCTATTCACCTAGTTCTCCCTAAATCAGAATAACAATTTGCTACCGAGAAGACAGAGGCACCAAGGACATCAACTTAGGTAGCTTTGGGCAGCTGTAACAGCAGACACTATATAAAAAGAGCTTGTTTTAACAGGGATTTAAGTAATTAGCCCTTACTAATAACAATAATTACCACAAAACAGGAAATCCGTATCAGGCTCGGGCAATCGGGCTGAGCAGCCTCCAACTGACCAGCTCCATATTTAAGTTGAGCCAAATAAAGACAAAATCAAGGCAGTGCATTAGAACTCCCAACCTTATCACTGGTTGTGCCACCCTTGGTGGCAACAACTGCAGTGAAACACTTGTGAATACTGACAGTCTTTTAGATCACTGTTGAACAATTTTGACCCTGACTTCTTTGCAGATTTTAAAAATTGAGCTACATTGGTGTTTAGTCCAGCTTGAACTGCCTGTTTAAAGTTATATCACAACATCTCAATCGTTGTCAAGTCAGGACTTTGACTAGACCACTCCAAAACCTTCAATTTCTTTCTTTTGAGACATTCAGGGGTAGATTTGTGTGGTTTGGATCACTGTCCAGCTGTATAACTTAACTGCGCTTGATCTTTAGGTCACAAACTGACTACTGATCATTCTCCTTCAGTATTTTCTGGTAGAGAGCAGCATTTATGGTTCCATCAAATGTCGAAAACAGGCCAGGTCCTGAAGCAGCAAAGCAGCCTGACTGTTGATGTAATGTCCTCATCGTGAAATACTGTGTTGGCTTCACGGCAGATGGAACAGGAACAATGTTTTTTGACTAATCAGACCACAGAATATTATCCCAAAAGTCTTGGGAGTCATCAAGTCATCAAGATGTTTTTTGGCAAATGAGAGACAATTCATTGTGGTCTTTTTAGTCAGCAGTGGATATTGCTTGCGGCTTTCCGATGGATGCCATTTTACCCGATTTCTTTTTTATTGAGGAATCATGAATACTGACCTTAACTGAGGAAAGTGAGGGCTGCAGTTAAGATGTTAGTCCAGTTAGACCTGCCTGATCTGTTGATGCACTCTCGGAGATATTTGATGTAACGACCTCTCCCAGGATGGTTTACCATGGTTCCAAGTTTTCTCCATTTGTAGATTCTGGATCTGGATCTGGATTCTGTAGATCATTGTGGTTTGCTCAGGTATCCGAGCCTAAGAAATGGATTTGTAACCCTGCCCTGACTGGTGGATGTAAACCACTTTGTTTCACATCTATTCTTGAATTTCTTTATATCGCAGCATCATGTGCTGCTTTTTACCTTCAAGGCATCTCCTAATAAACTGATTATGTTGTGTTCAATATACAAAAGTAATTCAAACCACAAAACATTGGATCTTGCCAGACTGACGTTTGTCCTTAGCCTTCCACGACTCATTGAAGCATTGCTTTTCATTGCTCAATTACAGTATAACCACAGGAAGTGATGTCAACAGATTTATTGTTTGCTATTAAAGCAAGGTGCTCATACGTTTTTGTAAAGTCATTCAGATTGACTAGCATACTGTAGTGTTACCATATTGAATATAGGCTCAACAACAAAACAATAAATACATTTCCCTTTTTTATCTTATGTCAATACAAACAATTTGCAGTATGTATGTTGTTGAACATAAAAAATATTGATATGTGAGAATAACGAATTGTCACAATAATAATTAATAGTCATGCTCAATCAGTACAGATCAAAAGAAAATGTGTGTAATTTTGTTTTGAATTATTAAAGAGCACATGGCCCTGAGGAAAAAGCATCCTTTTCTTGCATCCTTTCATGGAAAGATGTCATTTTGGCTCCGCTGTCTTCTCTGCACTGTCAGATGTTGAGGAGTCTCACTGAGACAGTGACAATTTTGATCGTTTAATCACAAGCTTGGGCTAAAGAGTGCTGTCACTCTTCGGGAGAATTACTGTAATTATGTCGATAAACATGTTTGTTTCCTTCAGATCGATGGCTCGAATGGACGGAGGACCACACATGTGGCGCTGATAGGCCTCAGTGCGAATGTCAGGTTTAAAATACTTTCAAAGGCAAATTAGACACATCTGTTCTGAGATTAAAGCAAAAGGACTGGTCTCACTGATCATGTGCAGTGTGGCTGTCATCATCCGCAGTGTGGCTCCGTTATGAATTCAGGTCTTTCATACCGTAGATATGAAAGTATACTGCCAGTTTTATTCTTTAGTAAAATAAATAAATATATAAGCAAATGGTATGACGAATTGCTAAAGAAGCCAGGGTAGTTATTTCTGTGTTATTCATGTTCATCAAAAAATGCTTAGTGTGTTATTTCATTGTACTTCATTGTGCGACTGCGTCATTAAACGTGAGCTGTGATTTTTCCTTTTTCATAGGTGTGGGGTTTACAGTGATCCTTATATCCCTTTATGTGGGATTCTACTACAACGTCATCATTGCGTGGGCTCTTTTCTATCTGTTTTCTTCCTTCACTGGGGAGCTTCCCTGGGTCCACTGCAACAACACCTGGAACAGTGCCAACTGCTCCGAGCTGTGGGCTGTCAACACAACGTTCAACCAGTCCCACAAATTCACCCCTGCAGCTGAATACTTTGAGTGAGTTTTTACATTCAATTACTGTATTTTGCCTTTCAAAAGTTATTTTCCTGAGCGATGGGCAGAGGTATGAACATATCAGCGAAGCAGTAATCCAGTGCCAGGGGAAGAGAGAGGCCCATTAATAATCAATTATCTTATGTAATCAGAAAAAAGCATCAATTTACAGAGATGTATAAAGTATCTCCTGATTTATTACATTTTTCCATGCTTGTTATGCTTAGAATGTTTCAAGTGATCAAACTTATTTTAATATAAGATGAAGATAAACTTAAGAAACACAAATTGCGGTTTTTGAGTGATGATTCAATTTATTGGAGGAAAAAAGGAATCCAACCTCACCTGGCCCAATGCGGAAAGAAATTGCCCTCTTAATAATTAAACCAACCAATTTATTCAACCAATTAAAATGCATTTAATTGGAAATTGGTTTCCATTCCTCTGGACACACCCAGGCATGATTACTGCCAGCCCCATTGAATCTAAAAACCATTTTATTAGAACCTGTCTGGAAATACAATGGAGACAAAAAGCAACACATGATACTGCAATTAAAAGACTTTCAAGAACAGAAAGGAGACAAATAAGTTGACATCTACATTTCTGGAAAAGGTTACATAGCCATTTCTAAGGCTCTCGAACTCCAACAAACCAAGGTGAAAGCCATTATCTACTAAGGGAGAAAATTTAGTCTGCCAACCAGAATTCCTCCAAGATCACATTGACAACCTATCCAGAAGGTCACAAAAGAACACAGACTTACATCCATAGAACTGTAGGCCTTACTTGCCACAACAATTCCACAAAAAGAAAGTGACAGGGCAAAAATGGAACGGAATGGAAAGAGTTGCAAGGTGAAAAAGAAAACCACTGCTGACCAATAAGAACATGAAGGCTGGTCTCACATTTGCGAAAAAACATCTTGATGATCCCCCAAGATGTTTGGTATAATATTCTGTGGACTGATGCATCAATACTGGAACTTTTTGGAATGCGTGGAATCCCCTTACCTCTGCCATGAAGCTAACACAGCAATCCATGATAAGAATAACATTCCAAATCAGACACAGTGGTGGTAGTTTGGTAAGGGTCTCAGAATTCACACCAACAGGGTCGCAGAAATTCCAACAGATGTGCTGCACTTGTAGTTACTGTTGAAAACCTATCATGTGGCAACTTGACCTATCTGTCCAATACGTCTCAAACCAGCTTGATTTTATTTCACCAGTTTGAAAATTGAGAGATTGTTTTGTTTTGTTTTGTTTTTTTAATTAGAACAACATAGCTCAACATAACAACATAACAATTTTGGGCACTATCCTTTTCAAGAGATTATTCTATTTTAAATTCTGACTATTTACTGCTTATCTTTAATCTGTTGAAGTTTTTTTACCTCAGTAAATAGCTTAAATCTAGTCTGACTGCTGCAGTAATTTTGGATCTTTTGTTTTGTTTTTTTTTTGAGATATTACTCAGCAACAAAAGTTTCTGTGACACCAATATTGTTAATTATTTTTCATAACGCAATTATGAAATTGTCATACATGGTGATATCAGACTGAAACAGTACATGTAAACACAACATTGAAATGGAAATCATGAAAATGCGAGAAAATGACTTTGCACGTGAAAATGTGCGTAAATCATGCTTGTGGATGGCAATAAAAGAGGGGAATTTTTGGAATGTTCACATTGTGCCTGATGAACGACGGAAGCATCACTTATCGAAAACACAGCCATTTCGGATCAGGAACTCTACCCTCTAAATGCCAAGACTGTCTGAAAATGATCGGTGGAGGGCCATTGGGATGATTGAATCCGGAACCTCGCAGAGGGAAGTTGCTCATCGCCTGAATGTCCACCGAAACACCATTTGGAACTTATGGCAGCGTCATCAGCAGACAAGACATGTCAGAGACCGTCCTCGCAGCGGCCGTCCACGAGTAACCACTCCCAGACAGGACAACTGGATTCGAACAACCCATCTCCGAAATCGATTCCAACCCGCAACCATAACTGCAAGAACGATACCTGGTTTGAGGCAACTGTCTGCACAGACAATCCGTCGCCGTCTCCGTCATTTTGGCATTGTCCCACGTCGGCCAGCAAGACGTCCAATACTCACAGTACAACACCGACGACTGCGTCTACAGTGGGCACAACAACATCGACGGTGGATCCAACGTCAGTGGGATCTTGTACTCTTCACTGATGAATCAAGATTCATGCTTAACCGATGTGATGGTCGTTTACGTGTATACCGTCGACGTGGAGAACGTTATGCCAACAACTGTGTTCAGGAATTTGATCGTTTTGGAGGTGGTAGTGTCATGATTTGGGGAGGGCTAGAAACAGAACAGATTTGCTTGTTATTGATGGAAATCTGACAGGTCAAAGATATCGCGATGAAGTGCTACGGCCATTGGTGGTACCGTTTTTGATGCAACATGGTCCCGGAATAACGCTGCAACATGATAACGCCAGACCACACGTTGCAAGGATTGTACAGCAATATCTGATGCAACAACATGTCAATGTCCTGCCATGGCCAGCCAGATCCCCAGACATGTCCCCAATCGAGCATCTTTGGGACGAGATGGATCGACGTTTGCGGCGGTTGGATAACCCGGCAGCTACACTCCAGGAATTGCGACAACGTCTACGTCAGATTTGGAATGACATCCCACAGCAATTTCTGGCACATCTGATTCGGTCCATGCGCCGGAGATGCGTTGCTTGCATCATGGCACGAGGAAGTCACACCCGGTATTGAAGTGTGAAGGTCACAATTAGTTAGACGTCAGACAAGTGCTTCAAGACGCATGAAAATGACATTTTTCGTTTTGAGTGACGTTGGCACTGAAAAGTCAGTGTTTCTCCTGTTAAATAAACATATTGATTGCATTGAGATCTTTGCGTGTCATTTATAACATACACATAAATGGTGTCACAGAAACTTTTGTTGCTGAGTATATAACGATGAATTTTGATTTGGAGGGTACAGAGGTAGAGAAAATATATTTAACACCAGTGACGTAAGTTATGCACAAGCAAGATCAAGAAGAAAATTAAAATTCACAAACTGCTCTGACCAATGGAAGTAGTCATAGCATTCTATATTTCATTATATCACAGTCCATTTAGATGGCAAAGCTTTCTTTCCTGGGGCAGTGGCAGCTCGTATATCTGTGTTCTTCATAAGTCTTCATGCGTTGGTATATTTCTAAATTTACTCAACAAATATATTTCAACAAGGTTTGTCTGATGGCCTGGAAGGGAGTTACTTATAAACCACACAAAAATAAAATAGAGGAAGTCAAACCCAATAGTCTCAAAGTCTCTTTATCCCACACTATATCTCACTTTTCCACTTTAAGATCTTCCATGACCCCATCATCATCATCATTATTATCATCTAATCATCATAGTCATGAAAAATAATCTCACTGGGCTCCACAGACGAGGAGTGCTCCACCTTCAGGACAGTGAGGGTATTGACGATCTCGGAATGCCTCGCTGGCAGCTCACTTCCTGTCTGGCGGTGGTTATTGTCCTGCTGTATTTCAGCCTCTGGAAGGGGGTCAAAACCTCAGGAAAGGTATTTTTTTATCCTCCAGCTGTTACCTTCTGCTGTGTTTGTGAACCATCAATTTCAGAACATTCGTCATAAATTTCATTCAGTAAATTTACCTGAAATATTCATTGTAATTTCTAAAATCTAATTGGATTGTGGTAAGTGCCTCCATACATTTGTTTGAAAAACTGTTTCCATACCTGAGCAGGTGCAAGTGTATTTGCATGCAACAAGTGTACATTCATGACCCCAGATAGCAAAATGAGTCTGAAGTCCTGCCTGTGAATTTCCTGTAAATGTCAAATATGTGCTCAAAGGCATAAATTTTCAAAAAATTGTTTTTGTCCATTTTCAGCCACTTTTTTAATGTTAAATTTGCACCTGCCACATTATCCTGGTGAGAAAATGTTGATTAAAGGTAGAATATTCATGGAATATAGAATATACATCGACTATTTCTAAGCAGTAATTTACTTTATGATGGAAAAATTACTTGAAACAAAGCCTTGAACTAACTGACTTCATCAAAAAATTTGTCCATGTTTTTGGCTGGGGAATCCCCATCATCATATATACCAAAATAAGGTGCAGAATCTCTGCTTTCCTTATGTGGTAATAATTATAAAATTACACCTTACAGGCAGCCAATAGCAGTTGTTGAAAGTTGTAAACAAATTACCTTTCCCATCTTCAAAATTGAATATCTCAGTGATGAGTTAAGATTGAACAGTGATCTAAGCACCACTGAGAAGCTTACATTGTCATCCATTCAATGGTGTAAAGAACTCCATTTTGAATATTTGGTCATTAAGACTCATTTTGCTATCACTGTCCACATGTACATACAAATGTGAGTGTAGCTAATTGCATACCTATGTTTCTTGGTGCAGGTAGTGTGGATCACAGCCACCATGCCCTATTTAGTCCTGACCGTGCTGCTGATTCGTGGGGTCACCCTCCCGGGGGCCATAGATGGCATTAAAGCCTACCTCAGCGTGGATTTTATGAGACTCTGTGAGCCCAAGGTAAGCCGAACCGCATTTAGCCTCAGGGTGCTCACACAAACACAGGTGGAAAGCATATACACTACAGGCTAAAATATTACGAACACCCAGCATTTTTCAGGCTTAGGCAGGTTTTTCTTTTTTTTAATAGATTTGGCATCTCCAATACCACCCGAATCTAGAATGCCCAACTGGTGAACTATGTAACACTTGCTCGTTTGGGACCACTTGTTGCCAATTCAGAGAGTGAAGACAGTTCACGGCTCTCCTCCGAAGCACGTGCCTGTCAGCCACTGCTTCTTATACACTCATTGGTTGAATCTTTGCAAGTTCAGAACGAGGGCGGAGGATACCCGATCATGAACAGACTTAGAATCTTCCTGACGAGCACCCGTCCAGCCAACAGGAGGCGCTTGAGTAATGAACGAAGCTATTTATTTTTTTCCCCCAGTCCCCTCCGAATTTGAAACCCTGTAGCGCAATAGCCACTCTGAAAAAGCTGCCGACCACTGCCAGTTGGTACGAGCGGGGCTCGAACCCGCGACGTGATAGTCACTTCTGAACTGCATAGGAGTGCCTTAACCGAGTGAGCCATACAGCAGCTCTTGGCAGGTTTTTTTTACCTTAAAGTATATTTTCAGCAACAACAAAAAAAACAGAATAACATAGAACCACATTTTATTTGCTGAGAGAAATACATATTCAAATTCCACTTTCTACAAAGTACCCTCCCTTAGCCTTGATTACAGCCTGACACATCCTGGGCATTCTTTCCAGCAGTTTAAGGACAGAACTTCGTAGTAACTCATTCTGGGCTTTCAAGAGTTCCTTCATGAGCCGTTTTGAACTTGATGGGCGCACTTCTCTCACTGCCCGGTCAAGTTCATCCCACAGCAACTCACATTTAATTTCAAGATGTACAGTTGTTAGCAACATTTTCAGATAATACAAGTGTTGTATTTTGTGTGCTTTTGTCGCTCAAAATTAACCTTAAGATGTCTAAAACCAGCCAAATTATGAAAAATGCATGGTCATAATATTTTGGCCTGGAGTGTACCAAATAAGCAGAACTTTAGGCCCAATAAAGGCAGGCAACGCAGGATTTCTAGTTTTGCTCCTGAGTCTTAAATCAATTTCGTTTCCTGCTCTGTTCTAATCGCTGCCTCTGAGTCTCTAACTAGTCTGACCATGTCTGCCATGATTACATGGCTTATACACCAATAAAACAATTAAATATTTAGGCTTGCTATGACAGAAGCCTCTTAACATCATAACATCATGCTGGAAGCCAGCGATGACTTCCAAAATCCTAAGAGAGCATTCTTACAGACAAATCATTTAATTCCAAAGGACCAAGTGAGTTATTCACGTGGTGCAGCGTTCGTTGTCCGTCATCTGTCCGTAAACCTTTTACTTAAACGACTTCTTAAGTTCTACTGCACCTATAGAGATTAGACTTAGTAAAATATTCCTCTTATGGCCCTGGTCGCCCTAGTCTCTGATTGGCTGACACATTTTTCCAGTTCCACCGCTCATATTTGGATCAGATGTGGAGTATTTATTGACTTCGTAAAAATGTTCCTCTCATGGCCCTGGTCAAGTATTGCATTTTTTTTTTTTTTTTTTTTGGCTCATTTCAAAATCCAGTATGGTCACCCTAACCTCTGATTGGCTGATACTGTGCATTTTCAACTTTCTTTAACCCTTTGAGCGCTGAATAAATTCTCAAAGAATTAAAAATGTAATTAGCCTGAGCTGTTGAAGACCTATCATATGGCAACTTGTTTAAAAGAGCTCCCTGCGGGAGCACTTTTAAACCAGTTGCCACCTGATAGATTTTTAACAGCATCTGGATTAGATCTCTGACACCAGTGAGCAACTATAGTTGCCTATGGCGCACAAAGGGTTAAAGTACTACAAGGCAGACTTTGATCAAACTTGTAATATGCTCATTGTGTGGCCTTGTCCTACAGTCATTCTTTTGCTTTTTTTTGTCCCCATTCAAAATCCAATATTTGGATGATGCATGTTCAACCTCTGGAGTTCCAACGGCCAGATTTGCATCAGACTTTGTGCAAATGTCTGTCTTATGGCCCTTTAGGTTTCAAATGATTCTTTACCAATGATAAAGGATCAATTAAGAGCTGCATTTTGTGTTGTTCACTTCACTTTTCTGTTGTCTTAGTCTTATGTAAAACTTATTTTCATGATCTGAACAAGAATGACAAAAAAGCAAAATACTGGAGAAATCCAGAAGGGGGTCAATGTTACGACCTGTGCAGAGAGGGCACCGATTGCAGGGTCAGCGATGAGCCGTCAGGAGGATAAGGAGGGGTAAGGAGAAATGAAGAGGATGACAGGAAGATAAGGAGAAATGAGGAGGACGAGGGGAAATGGAAGAGGGCCTGGAGAAACTGCTGTACCTAATGATTTGCTCACTAGTAACCCTTCAGATCTGTGGTTCTCAAACTCAGTCCAGGAGGACCACTGGTTTTAATTGCAACGACTACAACAGTCCCTGACTTCCATGACTAGTATCACACTGCTAATTCGTCTTCATTAGTAGCATTTAATTTATTCACCCTCTGACTTCACATTATGAGAGAAATAGCAGTGCCTGCCATGGGGAATGAATGCCTCATGTCCATGTTGTGTTGATAATGCAGAACTGCAAGTAATTGCACAAGGTCATTACACTTAAAAAAATATAAGTTCATTAAATTTTCCCCACAATATTGACGCAAAACAGGTGTCAGTCAGTGTTAGTTGTTTTGCCTTATAACTAGGGTTAGATTCTAATAAATGGTTAGATTTAGTCACAATGCATCAATTTTGTTTTAATTTCTCTTTTATTCAGCTGTTTCCCACGTAGCCTGATGTGAATATGGAACTTTTAGTGTTCCTAGCAAGCACAACATTTTCTGACAGTGTTGCTTGAAAGGGTAATGGAGAGTAATGACGAAATCGTTAAAATGCTTGGGTTGCATTTGAGGTTGGAACAGAAAACGAGCGTGCATAGCAATCCCCCAGGACCGGGTCTGAGAACCACTGCGTGAGAGCAATCCTTTATAGTGAGGAGTCAGAGTAAGAAAATCCAGCCCCAACTGAGACAAAATCAGAAACTTATATGCACATAACAATCAGACTGAGGGGAGAGGCCATAGCTGATCACATTAAGGGGATAGGGGAGTTTAACAAGACAATCGGCCAATTTACCGCCAAACTCACACAGATTGCTGGAACAGAGAAAAAAACCAATCAGCCAGGCACCAGGGCTGTGACAGGAAAATGCTTTACCGCAGCACAAGGTGAGGGCGAACTGACTTCAGTTCCTTTTCATTTTATTTGCATTTTTTATCATGTGCCAACTTTTTCATAATTGGGGTTGTAAATGCTCGAGAACACCTTGCTTGAAATATATGCTGCGATATTGTGAGCACTGCTGTAATCCTGACACCTACGCATTGCCTCATTTTCGCTATCAGTTTGCACCGATTAAAATCATAAAACTTTCAGGAAAAGTGGCCGGTTAAAAATCTTGAAATTTGTACTTTCGTTGCTTATTTGGTTACCCTACACAGTAAACACTCAGTGTTGCACAGAAATGAGAAAAAATACAATGTCAGCTGCTTTGTAAACTTAATATTTGATTTATTTTTTAATCAAAAGCGCTTTAAATTTTTTGCCATTAAATCCTGCCTGCCAGTCGCTGAAGTTGAACAAATATCTAATTTGTCTTAAGTAAGACCAGGGAACATGAATCTTTTCCTGAGCGCACACGACGATGGACTCAAAGCGGCAATTTGAGAATTAGATTAGACACATGCGTGCAGCAGCAATTTGCAAAATTACCCTGTATTCAGAAGTGTCTTTCATCTTTGTGTTGAATGAGTTTCCTGCAATTATCGCTAATAACAGCCCTTTCCCTTCGTCTTTTGTGCCGATCCCCCGCCATTTGTTTTGCAGGTCTGGATAGACGCTGCTACTCAGATCTGTTTCTCTTTGGGAGTTGGGTTTGGTGTGCTAATCGCATTTTCGAGCTATAACAAATTCAGCAACAACTGCTATAGGTAAGACGGAGCGCCGCGTCGAGAACCCGACCGGGCGGCCTTCACATGCGCAGTCGAATTACAATACCGGCTTTGAAGCCTCCCGCAATCACTGCTTTTGTCACTCCGCTGCCCTGCTGATCACACGTCAAGCCTGCGGCAGAAATAAAAGAGACTTTCCCTAAGTATATTGACTCAGCGACTTCAGAAGTCGATCGAGTTTAAAATGTGTGAGACTTTGTGTCGTCCAATGGGTGCGTGTGGTTTTTGAGTAACGCTCTTATTCTGCATAATTGCGAGAAGACCTGGAAAAGTCTGGGGCTTGGCTGCAAAATTCTGCATCATTTAAACTTGGTTTTGACCTGACCCTGCCCTACCGTGGTAAATAAATTTCAATCTGTCGATCACATCACAGGTTCTGAGTTTGGCCTGTCAATGCACCTGATTAATAAGCTTTCGTGGTGTCCTCTTTTTCTTATCAAAGCTTACCTTTTTTACTCGCTGAAAAGTTTTATATAATACTTGCTGTCCTTCCCTTGTGAAAAATGGGCATTATGCAGCATGCCCAATTTTTCAGCTGGAAATTCTGCAGAAAATAATAATCAGGTTCCATTGACTTTGATTGAAAGGATGATGTCTTACTTTAATAGAGTGAAGATGATCCATTTGTAATTATAGACTGCCTGTAATCGCGATAGTACCAGCAATCCTTTCTCTGCGAAAATGCAAGTAGGAGGTATAACCATAGTTTACTTAAGCTGGGTTCTCATATCAGAAAATGAAGTTACTACATTTGAATTTTTCAGGGATGCCATCATCACCAGCTCTATCAACTCTCTTACAAGCTTCTTCTCTGGATTTGTAATTTTCTCCTTTCTGGGATATATGTCACAAAAGCACAACGTGGCCTTAGATGAAGTCGCCACCAATGGTGAGTTTTCCGGGGCCCAGTCTCTCCCCTTAAAGCTCCAAAAGATTGATTGTCAATTTTTAAAACTAATTACATCCTTTGTTTGATTTTTCCCAAGTGTCTTCAGAATATCAATCAGTAATGGCTGTTTCAAAGGCCTGTTCAAGCCTGTTAAAAAGGCCTGAAAAAAATCCTTGGAGAATTCAGAACTCTAATTTGAGTTGCAGAGTGTTACTGATGATCAAAAATCAGCAGAAAATAACAAGGGAAAAAGATTATGTTTCATTAATACTGTATGTTGCAAATAACGTGTTAAAAATAAATGTAAAAAAAAAACAACGATCTAAAACCTGCTTTGTCCCTGGTACAAATCCAAATTGTTTGTTTAATTGCTATGAAATTCCTGCTGGTCTACTCTGCCCATCAGTGTATTTATTTTGGCATTTTTCAGATTTTAATTATTTGTTATTACAGTCCAGTTAGGATTTTTTTTTTCTAATTTTCCAAACATCATTGAAGTTCAGCACAGAACAGATAATATTTTTTTTGTGAAAATCAAAAATTAGTAAGATCAACAATCCCAAAATACAAAGCGCTTAGCGAGACTGTACAAAAAGTCAGCTAAAATAGAAGCACAAAGGTTTGGCGCGACATCTACTGAAAAGAATACAACAGACTTTAATTAGAGCAGGCCTGTGCCCGCTCTATATAGGCTTAATTGGATTATAAGATAAATGATCACAGATGACAATGGTTGCGGTGCTGGGATGTGGAGCAGGCAGGGGATAATAATCCAGTGATGCAGACCGTTGTGGGCGAGGCCTGACAGAAACATGATGCGGGTTTCCTACAGTGTGATAACCAATGTGAACGAATTGTGGACAAATTGAATTGTGAGGCGAGGTACTAAATGTTTAAACAAAAATAAAAAAGTCACTGTCAATAGATAAAACTTTTTTATTTGGTAAATTGCACCATAAAAGCAGAAATCAATGCTGGATTATGTTGAATTATTTTTGAATGTATTCACCCATTTTCATCTGCGCACTCAGGTCCCGGACTTGTGTTCATCATATATCCAGAGGCGATAGCTACGCTGCCTGGATCTTCCGTTTGGGCCGTCATCTTTTTCATCATGTTATTGACATTAGGAATTGACAGTGCTGTAAGTATGAGATGAATCATCATCTACATTCATTCAATCCTTCATTTAACCAGATAAAACCAATTGAGACCAAAGTCTCTTTTTCAATGGTGATGCACCTGGATCTACCACTTTCACAGAGAGTGAGAACACATGCAGATCCGTATATCAGAAGTCTGAGCGCTTTTCATTTTATGAAACATGGAGTAAATTCCACTGGCCTTCAGAGCGCTAAATGCAGCTATTGTCGCTCAATGATGTAAGATATCAAAATCAAAGCAGTTGAAAACCTATCATGTTGCAACCTGTTTAAAAAGAGCTCCCCTGAGGGAGCATTTTCAACAGCGCAAGTTAATTATAATGAATTTTTTTTTAAATTATTTCAGTGCTCTATGGGTTAACCGCATTTGTGTTGTATTCTGCATATTCTCACATTAGAATTGTGCGAGTGGTGAACAACTACCCATATGAATTTACGCTTACCTTTGAAGTTGCTCATTTGCAAGAGATTTTTGGCAAGTAAGCCCTTACCAGTGCCAAATACAGTTATGGGCATCTTGATCTCATACAATGAGTTTACTCATCAAATGTGATGCTCACTTGCATTATGGTGACCTCTTAGCACACTGAACCAAGCTGCTCTCTCAAAGCCGCCTGTATTCTGTGGTAGCTGCTCGTGGACGTGGTAATTGATATGTGCCAGTTCAAAAGAGGTTGGCGTAAATTCAGTATCAATACTGGCACACTTAAGCCTCTGGTGTAGACACAAGAGGAAGGTGCGAAAGATACTGAGTTTTTTTTGTTTTTGTCTCAACGCTTGCCTTTATTTTGTGGACATTAAAGGGTATCTAAAGTCGATTCCCATTGTTTTTGTTTATCGGCCAATCAGCGAGCCGCACCTGCGCAAACGAACCGAAATAGAGGGATTATCTATGCTTGTACACAAAACATTGGTTGATGAATGAAATTGGTCATGTGACAGTGCAAGATGTCAACAAAAGTAAGGGATTTTTTTGTAAACATTGGATATTCAACGTCCCGTCTAAGAATCGACTTTAGATGCCCTTAAATACATAAAGTACTTCCACTGGCACCACCTGATTTACTTGGAAACCAAACCTCCTTGGTGCCCAGTGTGCTGGCACAAATCTACCAACTAAGCTTTAAAGGTGCACCATGCAAGTTTGTTTACTTTCTGCGCGATTATATTTTTGTCTCAATTCGCCGACATCTCTCCAAGATCCGCTAGCTGCCTGCTCCTAAATTCACTGTAAAAAAATCTGGGCTCTGGAGTCCGCACAGGCATCACAAACTGCAAATAAACACAAGGGGCACAGGCTGTGCCCCATAACATAACAAACCGTCCCGGCCAATCACCGACAAGAATTGACTGCTATGGAAGCATGGGATGGAGGGAACTATAGGAGGGAGGGGCGGGCTTCCTCTGTTTTGTTTGAGTTTGAATGTCAACAGAAGTGAAAGTAAACAAACTTGCATAGAGCACCTTTAACATCACGAAAATAACACAGACCTAATTGAGCATATTATTAGCTAACGCTGTTTCTGTCTGTACCTTGGTCTGTCTATAGATGGGTGGGATGGAATCGGTGATTACGGGACTCATTGATGAGTTAAAGTTCCTGCACAGACATCGAGAGCTTTTTACTCTCGTAATCGTGGTGTCCACCTTCCTCGTGTCACTCATCTGTGTGACCAATGTGAGTGCACCGCCGATAAACTGCAAGAGATCAAACTGCAGCATGGTATGACTGTACAATGACACTATTTGACTGCCTTGTCCTTATTGAGACTGAGTTTATCGTCTTTTTTTATTCTGGAGTGAGTTATTTTTATTATGTTTTGCATTCTCATAAGTAGTTTAAGTGTGTTTATGGTGACTTTATTGAATTATGTCAGTATTGTATTTATATTTCACCTCAAAAATGTGACTATTTTGATGTAAACAGCATTGATGGCCAATCTGGTCAGGCCTGTGAACATTGGCATTCAGTAGTGAGTCATGGCCAAGGGAATAATTTGTTGATTTTATCATTTCATTGATTAATCCTTGATTGTGCACTGGCCATAAATGCATTTTATACCATCAAATGTTGTGCTATGTAGGAAAACTATAAATCATTTGAAGTCCTATAGGTTCGAAATTCTAACTATGTAGCCCAGTTTGATGCAAATACTTTGGTGGAAATAGTACTTCAAATTTTTTCATGACAGCCCTCAGCCTACCTATAAGGTTTTATAAGTTTGATTGCATAGCACTGCACAGATCTGTCAAAGTATGGTGATATCAATGTTCTAACCTCAACAGAGTTCCAGCGATCGAAACCCATAATAGTTTTTAATCCTCAAAATAATCAAGCTTGGGCAAAGATCTCTCAGACTACTTTGACATTGGGTAAGGTGACCAGATTTCGGGAATGAAAACTGAGAAAATTTCTGCTTCAGCAGTCAATTTGATATTGAAATTTCCAATATTGTTTTCCAGAGTTAAAAATGGGACCAATTTGCTTTTGTGCATTTTTTCTCTTCAAAATGTGGAGCTATTGTAATAGATTAATAATGTTGGATACTTAATGTAACTAGTAGTATATTAATCAGCGCTAGAAAATCAATGTTTACCGTAGGCCGATGGGGGTGAGGGAGGACTCTGTAAGTATGTCTTTTTTAATGGGGAACGCTCCATGACAAAATATCTCGGAAGCAAGAAGAGGGCCCTTTTCTGCACAGTCTGTTTGCTTATTTTAACTGGTACGCTATTTATTTTGCTAGCTGCTCTATATAAACGAGCATTAGCACTGGCAGCTAATCGAGTGGAGATAAAGTTATGCAATGGAGTTGACTAAAAAAAAAAATGTTACTTACAATGTATTTACTTTGTGAGTAGCTGCCTCTGAAGTTGATAACCATTGAATAAAAAAAAGCAGATTAAACCAAGTCACCATGACGTGATGATGAGTTGTAACCAAGTGATGAAAGTAAAAAATCTTTGCTTAATGAATATACATTGCATGGGGGTTTGGGGGCCGTGTGCCCCTGAAAGACATTTTTGAATTTTTGCGGTAGAAACAGAAAAAGAAGCATCTGCACACTCAGATCTGCGCAAAAATCTTTAATGAGAAAACTTTCGGTCAGAGACCTACTTCAAGGCAGGAAGTGAGTAGCAAGTGAATGCAGTACTACAAAAGGTTAGAAGTACTGTACTTCACTTGGTTAGCCTTAATACGAAACAAGAGTTAACGACTAAGTTTCTGGATACACATCAAGGAAATTAATCCTTGATATGTTAGATAAATTAATATAATGAATGAAGAGACAATATGTAAAAACACAGCGCAAACACTATAAATACAAACTATGCTACATAATATTGTTTCAGCCTGAAATTTAGGCACGATTGACAATTTTTTAAAAATCCTTTCACTTTTATAGGTTATTTTATAGGAGGTTTGTACCCGTTTTAGAAAAAAAAAAGTATTCGTGGACCATTACTACAAACACAAAATGGTCACCTGGGTGACACCTGCTGTTGTCTTTGAAAAGAAAGTATGTTTTTTCCATTCTATAGTAGAATGAGCGAATACCACTTCTCAAAGTGAGGAGTAAAAAAAAAAATAACTTAAAAATTTTAGAAAAGTTGAGTGTTAAGAACTTAGAGAAGAGCTAGGACTTGCCTGTGTCCCAGTGCAGTTGGTTATGAAAGGTGCTCCCCACCACTGGTGATCTTGCACCCTCGCTGCGTGTCAGCTGTGTGTCTATCCTCTCATTTCTCTTCAGGGTGGAATCTACGTGTTCACTCTGCTGGACCACTATGTGGCTGGGACATCGATCCTGTTTGGAGTGCTCATTGAGATCATTGGAATTGCCTGGTTTTACGGTAAGGCAGCACCCGAGCTCTTCATGTCCAGTAAACCCAATATCTCATTAGCCCTTTGATGGGATGTCAGGGAGGACACAGTGTCACCCAATTTCAGAGACACCGGACATAATCATGGAGCTTCACGAAGCCTTGCAGCGGTGCCCTTCTTATCGTTACTTCTACCGCTCATTCCGGCAATGCATCGCCCTGTGCTGAACGTCTTTATCAATAAACAAAATTCAATTGTCAATAAATGCCCTGTTTATTCTTCAACTGCACCTTCAGTTAATGATCTGATCACTTCAATACAGAAACATACACTCAGTGGCCACTGTATCATGTGACCCTGTTCTTTTAATGCAAATACCAAATCAGCCAATCTTGGGGCAGTAACCAAATAAATAACTCGATCATTGCAAATGGGCTTAGTTGCTTTAACAGACCCAACATTGGAATATAAATGTGATCTAAGTGACTTTGATTATGGAATGATTGCTTGTAACAGACAGGGGATCTTAATATCTAAGAAACAACTGATCTCCATGGATCTCATGCGCAACAGACTATACAGTTTACACTGAATGGTGTAAGGACCACAAACATTCTATGAACGGCATTTCGGTAGGCGAAGATAGCTAACTAATAAGCGAAATCAGAGGAGGATATTCAAACTAGTTCTAGCTTACAAGAGGACCGCATTAACGCAAATGATCACACGTTACAATCATGTCATTCAAAGAATCGCTGTGCGCTTAACATGTCAAGCCTTCAAGTGCTCTGTTTTCGAAGAATGTGCTTTTTTCCACTCCTATCAGCAAAGTACAGCAAACTGAGGGGCTACTGTGGACAAAGGCTCATCAAAACTGAACATTAGAAGATAATCTAATGGAGCATTTTTGGGATGTGGTGAAGCTGGAGATTTGCAGCATGAATCTGCAGCCTACAGTGATCTCTAAGGAATATCCTGTGCACCTAGTTAAATCCACATCATGAACTATTCAAGCTATTTGATGCAACCTTTTTGATTAATGCTTAGTTCCCACTGTCATGCATTCCGTTACGAACGCCATGATTGGCCATTTGTAGATGATGGTGGACCTTCTTTGAAGCTGCTTTCACACCGGACACAAAACAAATTTTTTGCACGACAGATTTTACATTCAAAGTCATGCATTGACTTTGAATGTAATCTGTCTTGAGAAAAATTAGTTTTGCGTCCAGTGTGAAAGCGGCTTAAAATTTCAGGTTTGGACACGAAGTGATGCGATGATCACGATTGACAATTGATCGTGTTGATCATAGGAAATTTTTGAACCATCCAAAACTTTCCTATGATCAACTCGATTGCCATGACTAACCTCAAGGAGATCACCACGATTAATCCATGATGGAGTGCGTTTACATGCACATCATAGTTCGGTAACTGGAAATAATCTGAAAATGGCAATAATCTGACTTGAGGCGCTTACATGCACTTTAATAAACCCATATCTGGAAAAACCTGGTTTATATTTTCATCTTCTGCTGCTGCTACTGCTGCCCTCCGCAGGTCACACATGCGCAGATTAAAAAAAAAACGAAAGAAATCACTTTTGCTGTATACATGCACAGAATTAACGGATTATTGGGCAAAAAGACAGGTGTGTTTACCGGATTTGTCATAAACCGACAACGGCCTTTATCCGATAATGATTATCGGACTTTGCCGTTTACATGACCACTTGAATAATCCGATGACTCCAGTAATCTGATAATAATTATTTTATTAGTGTGCATGTAAACATATGAAGACCACGATTTCAATCGTGCCGCGAATCGTGATTGTGGGAACCTAGCATTAGTATGTGCGGCCAGAGATTTAATTCCTTGTCTGGTGAACAAACTAAGCAGACCATGGGAAAGAAGAACAGTGTCACCCAAAAAACAGTTTGGTTTTCCCTTAAAACCTTCTTAGCCCTTAGGGCACTACAGGGAATTATATTAGCCCAATGATGTATGCTATCAAAATCAGATGCTGTTGAAAACCTATCATGTGGCAACTTGTTTGAAAGAGCCCTGGCAGGGGAGCTATTTGAAACAATTTGCCGCATGATAGATTTTCCAAAGTTCAGGATAATTACATTTATAATTCCTTGAAAATGTATTCAGCGCTCTGAGGATTAACATGTTTGCAGCAGTTTGCAACATGTTTAAATTCAATAAACAAAATAGTATAGTATTTTTTAATACATGCCTTTTCTTGATGGGAGCAGTTCAAATAGTTCACATTGCATTGCATAAATTCTGTGTGCAATATTGAATCAAAAAAGAATATGTACTGTCTGAGACTGATGAAAATTCCAGAAGCTACGGCATGATCTTTGGACATAAGAGTGAGGAGTAATGGCACTGCTTAATTTTTTTTTTAAATTGGAAGGGACCCAATGACAGAAAAATCGATAGCAGGCAGCGCTAACAGGCCTTGAACGTTTCTCGGGTCAGGTTTTTGCCATGGACTTGTTGAGTACATAAGGTTCCTCATCTGTACCAGCCATATAATTCCACCTCAGGGCTTTCTCAACCTTTAGCTGAGTCAATCAGTGCCCAAAGAGATATGCCACACATGCCATCCTCCGGCTCGCGGCCGCACTGATTCCACCTCAGCCTTTGACCAGTGCCTTTCTTACTGGTGCTGGAGCTCTGAGAAAGGCTGTAACATAATACTGGGAGCCCAAGAAACACTTCAGTTTGCCTTGCGCGAGCAGTAACCATAAGCTGTCAAATGGTAAATGCTCATACAGATACGTATGCGGTAGTCTACCATATACTGCTTAACACACATTTTCAATATACAGTTTTTATTGCCACATTTTTTACCTGGTAAGTAACTACAATAGAACCGTACATTTCAAATCCAATGCAGAGCTGTAAGACTTGATCTGGTGTTCCGTACCCCAAATTGCTCCAGACCATACAAATCTAGGATTGGCTTGTTCAGCCACCAGAATGCTTTTCCTATGTGGACAAGATACTCCTTCCACTGATATTTGGACTCAAAGAATCTGCCATCATGGATTTTAATTTCTCAGTTTTTTTTTTCCTTCTTTTTTTGGGATACACTATGAGCACATTAATTTTGATTAACCTGCTCAAAGGCGCATATTATTATATACATATTTTATAGACCGGGGGTTTGGTGTAAAAATGGTTTTGCGTTTCACAGAAAACAACACATTTATAGTTTTGGCATAACATATTATTGCACTGTGCCCTTTGACTTTGAGAGCAGGACCCTAAAATGACATTTTATCTAGATCAATTATCGCTAATGAATATATGGTTTCAGGCGTGGATCGCTTCAGCGATGACATCCAGGAAATGATTGGCCACAGACCTGGGTTGTATTGGAGAATCTGCTGGAAGTTTGTCAGTCCATGCTTTCTTCTGGTAAGTTGATTTGAATAAACTTATGCCAGTATGCCATGCTGTAGGTATGGAAGCCCTTTGGCCACTAAAATACCACAGCTTATCTTAAAAACAAAGGTCGTGTTAAGCATGCTGAGCTGGAAACAGAGATTTTCCCTTGAAAGGATTGAGGTCCCAACCTGTTTGTATTCATATTTAATGCTTGTCATGAATCCAAGTTCAGATAAATAGGATTTAAGCACTGAATACATGTAACAGAAAAAGATGTTCCATTTACACAATATTCAGTGTCAGCACAGCATTTAATAAAGGTTGCAAAACCTACTCATAATGGCCCTCATTTATCATATGTGCGTACACCAAAAAAAATGGGTGTACGCAAAAACTTCCGCAAGGATTGGCATTTATCAATCTGAACGCGAGCGAACGGTCGGCAAAAATCTCACGGCAGGTCTGACCAAGTGTATGCAAATTTGAAACCAGCGAACAACATGCAGGAACGAGTGCAGCTGTCAAAATGAGTACTAAACCATATGCAGCGATGCGGACGTCATACTGTTGTTGCTCTTATAAGTAAAATGAATAAATATTCCCAATAGATAAATTGGCTGAATGAATGAATGAATGAATAAATTAGACACCCGTGTTGAGAAATTAATTTAATTTATATTTTGAGACAACCTGCTTGTCAGGCCAGACAGCTGACAATTACAATCAATTTGATTAAGTGCAATGTGCAGCTTGGCAGATATGCAGTGTATGTCAGATGCTCATCCAGTCAGACATATACTGAACAACAAAAGAAACGCAAGTTAGCCTAATTAAAGACAGACTGGAAAATAAGCTTGCGCGTAATTATTTTAGAAAATCAAATTTATTACTAGCGCGTGCACATTTACACTCGTGTCATCAAACTTTTCTTTATTTTGCAGTCACTTAGACTGAGTAACCATAAGAGTACATTAAATTACTAGCTAGCTTGCGTTTCTTTTGTTGCTCAGTATATAGATGCCTACGGACACTTCGACCGTCATCACATTTTGACAATGGCAGATCTTCTAGGAAGAAGAAGCTTCTGTCCGAAGTGAGAGGAACTTTCGACACAGAGATCTCATCCGGGAAAGTGACGAGTGGCTGCTCGTTTTGTGTGGCACCCAATAAAATGTCATGGAGTAACACTAATAAAAGTACAATGAAGAGTGATCTCTGCAGACTGTATTTTAACAATGCAGCTCCGATCGAAGCGGAGGGGAATCATCCATGTCCCCACCGCCTCGCATTCCCACGATGGAGGGGGAGCCTATCAGTGCTCCTATACGCTCCTGGAATGGTGACAGCTGTCTGTCTCCCGGAGTATGAATTTATAGGGGCGTGTCATGTAAACTAAGATGGTTTCTGCCGCCAGATTTATCAACGCCACGCCAGTTCTACACCGAAATCAGCGACGTACACAATTTTAGTAAATCTGACGTGACACTTGGCGAACGCTGATATTTACAGCAGAAACTACACCAGATCCAACGCAAGTTTGATTCTGTAAATTCAAATCCAGAGAGTGGAATAAAAATGTACCCACCAGTCTTAATGTTGATAAAATGTGCGAAAGATTACCCACTTCCCTGCGCTACAGCAACTGGGGGAAACGCTGGCCTGACTTTGGAGCAAGATGCAACATTGACCTTATAATATCTTAAGAAAGAGCATAACAGTGACTGAGTGGCATACAGTTGGCTCAGTAAGCTGGTTTAAACAGGGGACAGAAATTCCATTTATCCAGGTGAAGTTCATTCTGAGGGAACTTGTTCCCACTTATCAGGGCAGACGAAGGGATGTACAGACAGGTAAACTCCACAGCCGTGTCGTGGTGGGAGATAAATATGATAAAAGCAAAGTATAATTCATTTAAACAGTTTCTTTTACTGATTTTTATTTGCCTCTTTTCAGTTCATGCTGGGCGTCAGCTTTGCAACATCTAACCCCCCGGGTTACGATACGTACGTCTTTCCAACGTGGGCCAATGTCCTGGGCTGGTGCTTGGCCATATCATCCATGGCAATGGTTCCACTCTGCGCCATATACAAGCTCTGCACCCTACCTGGGCGCTTTAGTGATGTGAGTATGCATTTTTCTTTCTATTGTAATACTTAAATACAATGAGGCCCTGAACAGTGACACAGTTTTAAAGGGAAATAATCCTGATGTGGTTCACTTGATTTGGATATAACTGCACTCAGTATTCTAATATGAGGATATTAAAACCTGTACAGAATGAATTACCGTGTTTGAATTACAACCCTTTAAAATTTGAATGTGTGAATTAATTTCACATTTAATTGCATCATAAGAATATAGGAATCTTGAAAAGATTTAAAAACATAAAATCTTTGGATTTATAGTTATTAGTTAGTGGTCATTCCATAACTTTAAAGTAGTACTCGGTGAATAAATTGCCTGAGCATAGAATCTGTCACAGATTAGATCCTATGTGCTTGTAATGTACCCAGTGCACCGAATGATGTGCACTGAATAAAAGCAAAGGCGAGAGGATTCAAGTGTGAGGAAGACATGAGTTTATTTTATTTCGGCAGAAGCAGCACTTCAGACGCGAATTCAATACAAACAGTATCAGGAAAGCAACACTTCCCAAATATAAAAAGGTTTAGCTAGGCTAAAAAATTAGTCTGATAAAATACTAGTGCAAAGGTAGAAAGCCAAATCTCTGCAATGAGGCTCTGCAAAGACTTCGCTAGGAGTGAGGACCTGCGCCCTATCTATATGGGCTTTACAGGATAATTAAACGATTGAGCACAGATGAACATAGTTGCGATGATGGGGTCAGGAACAGGCCAGAGCTCAGTACCCTGGTGATGCAGAGCATTTTGGGCGAGACATGGCAGCTCTAATGGTACAGCACCATAATTTCTGAAGACTGTGAAGTTAAAATCTTGCTCAGGCTTTGCCCTGTAGTAACGCTATCACACCTGGGATTAGTTTAAAGTTAAGCTTTAAACTAAATTTCAACTGCAAATTTATAGAACATTCTATTCATACCCTCTACCCCTTTTAAAAAAACCTGTTTCATACATTACATGTAGCTAAATCAACTATTTGGTACCTTGTTAAAAAGAAAAAGTAAACTGCTGAGATTAGAAACACCTGGAGGTCCGGAAGGCCATAGATATCGGCTGTGGAGGATGACAGAAGAATTTTTTTTTTCCTGGTGAAGAGAAATGATTAATGTAATTCCATCCCTTAAATTAAAACTGAAAGTGTGCCTTTCCTGCTAATATTGATTAATTTATATCATATTCAGTGTGGAGGTGTACTGAGCCAAATAGCTGAAAATAGCATTACTTTCCAAACACTCCTGGAGCTGACTGTGTAGCTTTCCTGACTGCAGAAACTGGCCTATGCCATCACCCCAGAGGCTGAGCATCACTTGGTGAAAAGTGGAGACATCCGACGGTTTAAGGTAATGTTATTTTTTTACATCATTACATGTGCAAAATGAAATATTGAACCTTATTTTCACAAAGTATTTTGGACATTTCTTTCACATTTGTTTTACAATAGAGGCACGTGATACATTTTTTTATCAAAATTTTCGATGTTTCATGCTATAATACTTTATGTTGCTGATTGATTTGAAACCAAGGACCCTGTTTAATACATGTACATTATCGCAAATGAAATGTGCTGTAAACCTAGCTTTAAAAACCAGATGCAGTCGATTCCACTGGTCAAGTTCGGAAACTGGCCACCATCTTCCCTAATTCTTTGTTGTGTTTAAATGATGTCAACTTTTGATGATAAGTTTGAAAGGAGTCATATTAATTTTCTAATCTTTACATTTGAGTTCATATGTTTTATCCAGGAGCAATCCGTCTTGGGAGAGCCCAGTCTCATCCCATCGCATCATATAGTTAAGCTACCTGACCGAGCTTCGATATACAACACAAAACGTGGCTTTTGGCGTCTTTATTTGATGTCATTTCAAAACAAAGCCTACCCCCTAACCCTTAACCTGAACCTGTACCCTAACCCTAAGCATCAAGTAAGGATGCCAAAAGTCTACTTTTTTGTTGTACATCGGCGCTTGGTCAAGTATCCTGATTTTATGATGAGGCAGGATGAGAATGTGTTGCTTTGGAGCTTATACATTGCACTTGTATTTGTAACAATAATGTATGGAGTGCCGTGTCCCTAATCTGTAAATTGCAAACTAGGGGATGTTAGAATAGTTCACACTTGGCCATTGAACAACTGAGCAGCCAATTTTCCAAATACTTTTGGTCCCTTTTAGAGGAACAAGTTCACAAAGTGCTGCAATTCCAACACCGTTCATCCACATTAGATGCACATACCCTCGGATCAGAGCTGGAACTCTAAACTTTGTGCTGTTGTTCTTTCATTTGACCTTAAGTGCTCTGGTAGACACTTAAAACAATATCGTTGTCAACGTTATGATATTAATGGACCAGGGCCTGGTTGTTCAAAGCTTCGTTAACTTTAACCAGTGATTAAGTTTGAACCACAGCATCTATATCTCTGAATGGTAGCACAAATGTTTGTTTGTTTTTTGTGCATTTTTTTAGCTTTTCTCCTGATTAGTTTATGTTTTGAAGAGCATTCTCAAGAATTTTATCTAGAGAGTGGTCAATAATCTCAGGTGTTTAGCGCTAACCAGCTGTGAAATTAACGGAGCTTTGACAACATGGCCCTGATGTTAATGCTTGTCGCACAAGTCTGCTTTACGTGATTATGAATTGATGATGATGTCACATGTAAAAACAATTACATTATTGTTTTCACTGTTCCTCTCTCAAATGTTCACAATTTGTTTCTGATTCCTTCCTGGTCAGAGTAAGCACTGGCTTGTCATCTGAGCGAAGAGTGCAAGCGGGATGTTCGTCTCTCGAGCTGAAAATGGGGATGCAATGCGAACTCTCTGTACTGTGAGTTCATTAGGGTGGACTCTGTTAGCCTCCACAACGGCATAGAAAAATTATTGATATCTTCTCTGTAACTGGGTCTGTGGCTGTGCAGTGACTTTGCTAAAAATTTTATTGACTAATGTTAATATCAATCTTGATTCCTTATTCAATGACTGTTATAACGGGTTGTGTTGTGACCCAGTATTTTACTATAAGCTGAACTTGAACATTCTGACTGATGCGCAATATTGAATATCATCATGGAAATATACTATATTCCTCACTGGTGTTGAGTGTAGCCAAAGGCAACTTTTAAAAAAAATCTGGCAGCTCCATGTCTTGTGTTTTATGTTGGAAAACATAAAAATAGAATTCCATGCGTAACCATTTTGTCACAAAGTAATCATAATGTAATGAATCGAGTTTATTTGTTTTTACAACAGTGATGCTTCACTACCGTGAAAAATGGTTTACAATGTACTGTCCAGTCATAGTCATTGTTCTGAATCTGCCTTTGCGACATTTTTTCTCTCCAATATAATCATTTTCATTAAATTCAAGACAGACTAGTTATTATCTTCAGTGAAATATTGGGAGGATTAACAGCAACCAATTTTTTTTTCATAGTCTTTTAGTGAATGTCTATCAAGAAGTACCAATGTTATGTTTTAAACTGATATTTTCTTTTTTTTAGCTGCAACCAAGCAGCTCTATGAATGCTTCTGTTTGTCCGTCTGTCTGTCCGTCCGTCCGTATGTGACACCTTTTTGATCATGTTCCTGTCGTTGTATCATCATGAAATTTTCAGGAGTTATTCACCTTCACCAAAGTGATGTCCATGCATGAGTTCGAGGTCAAAGGTCAAGTTCACAGACGTCACGACCTTGGTTGCAGGTTTTCGCGCTGTAACTCCAGTTAGAATGCATGGATCGCTATGAAATTTTGGAAATAGCTTCTAGGCATAGAGGAGGTGTTCCCTATTGTTTTTCAAGGTCATCCGTCAAATCCAAAGGTCACACAGGTAAAAAAAGTGTCAATTCTGCCCGATTTGACGGTTTTCGCACCGTAACTCCAGTTTAATTCAATGAATGGCTATGAAATCTTAGAATAAGCTTCTTGGTATAGAGGAGGGGTTCCTTATTGATTTTCAAGGTCATCTGTCGAGTCCCAAGGTCACACCGGTCAAAAAAGTGTTGTTTTTGCCCCAATTTCACAGTTTTCGCACCGTAACTTGAGTTTAACTTGATGGATGGCTATTAAATCTTACAACAAGCTTCTTGGTACAGAGGAAGGGTTCCCTATTTATTTTCAAGGTCATTTGCCAATTTCGAGGTCACACTTGTACAAGAAACCACCAGTCATGGACACTAGGCCACGTGACGGATGCTTGGCCAGGTCGCAGCTATTAGATCCCTCTGATCTGCTTGTTTTTGCTACAATAATTTTTTTTTCTGTCTCAAAGCTGGTGCAGAGTCTTGTCTAGGCCAGTGGCCAAGTGAGATGTCATGACCTTTTATGGTTATGATCCGATTAGCTTTTCAGAGAATGGCCATTGCTGATAAAGTCACAGATGTCACAGAGAATAAAAAAAGAGATTTAAAGCTGTGCATTTTCTAGTTCTTTTTTCTTTTTTTTTTTGAGGTTGCAGTGAATTAAAAAGTCATGTTACCATAATCAAATGTTTCTTCGTGAGAGAAGGCAGATGCTCATAAATTCTCGTGCTCTCTCATTTCTTTTCTGTGTTCTTGAGTTCTTCACTTAGACAGTCTTTGAATGGTAAAGCAATTGTATTACCAAAGCAGAGGCCTGTTGCACAAAGCTTGATTTCCTGCTTAGCTGGATAGCTCAGAGCTTAGTTGGAAACAAATATTATTAAACTATTACCAGGGCTGGACAGATTTTAAAATAATTAAAATACATTTTTAAAAAATAATTATAATAATTTAAAAGATAAATGCAAGAAATGTATGACAAATGTTTATAGACTGCTTATATTTATTGAAGAAGATTTAGAATTGGGCTATCCTCATCTTGCCCACTGTTTGAACAGCAATGCTGGTGTCTCTGCTATCATTCTAGAAGGGTCTGTGGTTGGAGAGGCTCACATCACGTTGAAAGAAAATTAAGTGCATTGTTTATGTGTTGAATATTGTCCGTGTCAGGGGATATTAAGATTGAAGCCAAGTCCAGGAGCCGAGGACTAGCTGAAATCGCCCCAGGCAGTGAAAATGTTTAGCTTGTTTCCTCAATGCTCTTGTTCATTGGATTTGAAAACAAATGAGGCCAGATGCAGCAGGCAAGAAGATGTTTCACTTGCAAGGCTTAGCTTTCAGATTTTTGGTTAATTTTGCCTCCAGGCCTATGACACGTTTTGTTCACACTGAAATCATAAAAATTTTCGCCAGCACATTAAAATGTTTGCTGTATTGCCTTTTGCTCATTTGCATATTCAAATTCATCCTCTGTTTACTGAAATTTTGAATGAGGTGCGGCTAGCCAATTGTATGGGTCATATCATGTCAATTAACATTGTTAAGCTTTTTCCCTGGAGTGTAGCGTTAGTGATCCAAATATGGTCTTGTCTTTCGCACTACTGACTATTGATGATGGCAAAAAGGTGTTTTAAACCGACATGCAAAATCTCATTGGCTGATTTTTCTAATATCTCTGTGACTGACTGAAATGTATTGCATGATGCGTAATGGAACTTCCTACTTCCGTCCTGTTAGCTTTCTGAGATTACTAATGGGTTGGTCACACATATGTTAAATAACGTAGTTAAGCGTAGTGGAAGCCTCCGTAGCTTAATGTAGCCTAACGTGGTGCATTGCAGTGATCTGTAGCCATCCGTGGCTATCTGTAGAAAAAACTAGGCCATTATTGTGAGAAAACCGTGCTTGGAGGTTTTTCTGTTGGGCATGTTCAAAAGATAGCCACAGTAGCGGGCATTTTTATTAACGTAGCAGTAACATAGTTAAATGTAGTTACACATAGTTCACGGTTGTAACAACCATAGCCTACCGTAGCCAAACGCAATGTACCCTGTAATCAACAAATTTGGTGTGAATCTATGGGTAACTAAGGGCTACTACATTACACTATGGCTGTCAATACGTCTAACTACGGCGTACTAGGCTAGCCTGTCCGTCATTGAAGTAAGTTAAAGTACGGTAAAGTAAGTTGAAATACTTCTACGTAGTCTGGGCTACGTAAATCCCCCCCCTTCGGATAGCTACGGAGGCTAACGTATTTGTGGCCATCCCATAAGAGTCATGAAGTCGTGAAACTAATCTGTGATCTATTGCCATGAGAGGTAAAAGAATCTTCACTTTTCTGTTCGCACGTTCCTCCTTCACTTCGTATGGCAATAGACTATAGAATTGTCTTACAACTTCATGACTCTTTATAACCACAGCAAGCTAGTTGGGGCCCAGTGCTCATGGGTGTTGTAGTATTGCATGCTGTGGAATCACACTGAATTCATTAAACTATTCCATATGTATTATGTCAACTACAATTTTTTGTAACTTTTTTTGGGTCATTTACCAAAGTGGTAACAGTGTCCTATAAGCTACTGCCGACCTCTCCCTACCAACTTGTAATGTTCCATGATGATATCTTTTGGTATTTTTTCCCCCCTCAGCTTTAATTTGTGGTTAGTCACATCCATATTGTGTTATAATTCCTGCCCTTCTACTGTGCCACCGTCCAAATATCTGCACTGTAAAAGATGCGTGTGTGTGCGTGTGTGTGTGTGTGAAGGTGCATGCCTGCACGAAAGGTAATATGATTTGTTTTTTTCATAGATTGATAATATGAAAGAGAAAAGTTGACTAATTTTTAAAATATTTTCAGCATAGGTTGCTTGCAATTAATAATGGTTTTTTTGTGTACGAATTAAAGAGCAACGTCCGGCTGATTCATCTTGGTAGACCTCACTGATAGTTTAACTTGTATGCAGTTTTCTTGTGATATTAGCCAGCACGTCTGAATACTTTATTGTATGTAAAGAAAAAAGAAAAAGATGTTCTCCTGTAATTGACTACTGTACAATTGTTCTGAATGTATGTATTTGCACAGTGTATCACCTGAACATCCAACGTGTGGCTGCATATACTCTAATCAAATGAACCTGTATCTAGTTGGTTCTACCACAGCTTTGAAGTGCAAAGTAATGCAAAATTAGCCATAACAATATTTAAAATTCTTATCTGAACTGATCCATTGTAACATTTAAGATGTGCCAAACCTATTTTTACACAAACAGTATCATTATTTCTTTCCATTTATGAAAAGCAAACCCATCAATAAAGAGCTATATAAATTCACATCTGAGAGTGTTTCTTTGAGAATTTAACTACATCATGTTATATTTTAACCCTACAAATGGCATCGACATATTCTGACAGTTCTGGGGGATGGTTCAGAACTTGTTGGTTTCGCGAACAGCATCCATTAAAGTTTTATGTTCTGCTTTGGTTGCTGGTCTGGAGATCCGGTCTTTAACTTGGCACTGATGTGTTTGGGTATTAGATGTGCTACTATTCAGACTGAAAAAAGGCATCATGGCTCGCTATTTATGTGAAGAGACAATTCTATTCAATCTGACCTAATAAAATCAGATTTACGTGCCATCTGAAAAAATACATTTGTTCAAAAAAAAAAAAAAATTAGCCAAGAAAAATTAATTGCTACAAACTGACACGAAAGTAACTTTAATGCAAAGTCTCCAATTTTTTTTCAGTGCTGGCATAATATTGTTTTAGATCATGTTTTTATGTCAAAAGATTTTGTTCATTTAGATCAGCAAAAGCGTTGTGGTGTCTGTGATGGGGAAAGTGATCATTTTAGGGCAAGAGACTCGGGACTATCAGTGCAGCACACCTTTAACGTTTCAGTGAAGAGTCAACATCATCAAGGCATAATGCTTGGTGTTGTTGGCCGACTGTTTTTGTGTGGTAACAGTTGCTATCGGTTACTGTTGTTAGGGGAGAAATAAAGCAGATCTTATTTTTTAAGCAATGAGTTGATAGTTATTGTTATATGCGGTACCAGTGAAAAGTTTGGACCTGTCTTATTCATGTTTTAGGACTCCTTTTGTGCTGTTTTTAAACCTCCATATTAATCTTACATGGCACAAGACATTAATTGCCTGAGATCCAGGAAAGAAAATTTATTTTTTTTAAATATCAAAAAAATTTGGATTTAAAAAAATCCATGCATTGAAAAATTGCAAGATCACAAAATTCTTTACATTTCACAAAATGTGAAATAAATTCAAGTTACTTTGGGACTTCTTGGACAGAATTGTCAAGAAATAAACCACAAGTGCACCCCAACTGGGAAAACTTCAACTGGTGTGCCAGTCTGAACTCTCAGAACCAAACAACAGGGATCAAAGCGACAAATTATCTGCGTAAGTTCAGCAATAAAGATTGCGAAAGGTAGTCATTTTTACTTATTAAAAAAATAATCTCTGCTTGTTTGAATAATGTGGATGCATCCAAATTTTGACTAGTGCTGCAAGTCATTATAGGAAAACTATTTTGCATGCCAAAGCAAAATTAAACTATTGTCCAGAATTATTGGCACCCCTAACTTGAAATGTACTGGAAATACTGGAAAAAGAGAAATACTTAGTACAGAGATAAATACCAGTTAGTGAGATTTATTGTGCTTTATTAATGCTTTAATGAACTAATTAAATTTGATCAAATGTTAATTTAAGAGTTAATTTCCTGAAAACTCAAGTTTTACGATTAATTTACACCCCTAAGGATTACTGTTAATACAACTCCAAATCAGAAAAATTTTGGATGGTATGTTCAGTTGAAATTAAAACAATGCAGTGATTTGTAAATTGCCTTTAACCTGCATTATGTTGAAAGCAATACAGCAGCACATTATTTGATGTTTCAACTGATGAACTTTATTGATTATTTAAAATAAATAGTTTAAATTTGGACACTTGCAACATATTTTCAACAAAGAGTTGGGAAAGTTATCTATATGGTTGCTATTCTTTTTCACCACTCGCAATAGATGTTTAGGGACTAATGACAGCTGGTTTTTAATTTTTTCCCCAGTCTTCCTGCAAATAAGTCTTTTTAAAATTGGGGGGCAGTCGACTGCAGGCAGGCCAGTCCAGCACCCGCATCCTTCTATTACGCAGCCATGCTTCTGGAATGAGTGCAAAATGTGGTTTTGCGTTGTCTTGTTGAGCTATGAGTGGGTGTACCTGGAAAATATGTCATCTTGAAGGTTGTATATACTTCCCCAAAATCTAAATGGAGCCTTCACAAGCGCAGGTTTCCCTGGCCAAGTTACCTTTTGGACTAAAGCACATGGCATCCATTTATACCAAAAGAAAAAACTGAAATAATGATTCATCTGACCATGATATATATGCACACCTTGTATATTTACAAATGAAATGGAGTTGAGCACACAAAATATTGAGCAACTTGTGTTCATACTGTCTGCAATGAAATACAAGTCAAACTATAGCTGGGCTGTGACCGATTCGAATGGGACTATTATCATCAGAGTAAACAGATACAATTCTAATTAAAGCTGCTTTGCAGCGATATTGGGGCCTGGCAAATTTAGGCAATTCTGAGCAATAAGAGGCAAAAAATGGAGGATAACAAGAAAGGTGGGATTGCATCGTACATTTAGTATTGGTTGGCATTTGAACTAATAATCTCTGGCACGAAATAGCCTAGTATCCTTCGTCTCACTGAGCTAATTAGCAAGTAACTTTTAAGAGTTACATGGATTTCAAACTTCTTTCAGCGCATTTTAGGACTAAAATAAGAAATAAAGCAGTGAGGATTTGTCAATAAAATAGTTATTTAAATACATAATAGTTAATACACAACTATTTTTATAATGGATTGATTATTTCAGGCATGAATATTCTCAGTTGAGGATATCCCTCTCTTTGATGTCAACATGACTGGAAGATGCTTGCTGCAGACGTGCTGCAACAACAAAAGGGCTCTAGTCTCGTGCATTGGGCATGAGTCACACGCTGACACACCTCACATGACATTTCTCACTTTGAGAATTGATGAAACCTCAGAGGCCAAGGCAGGTTTTTCTGCGTAGTCCATCCAAACAGCTGTCTTGAATTAGCGAGCTATCAGCCAATCAGAAAATAATACAGAATTTCTTGTTGCTGGATCTGACGGTTTGTAGTGAGTTTAAGTTGACAAAAGTTGCTAAAGTATCGGGGCTACATTTTGGTGAAAGTTGCAAAACTGCAGCATGTATTGTTGGTTTGGTTGGAATTTTCAGTTTTTAGATTAAAACGTTTATTGAGGAAAACAATAAGTTCCTAAATAGGCAAATAACAAGAACATCAACACTACAATGTCCATTCTGCTGCAGTTGAGACTTGAACTCACAACCTCTGAAACCAAGAACCAACCCCTAACTCATTGAACTAATTGGCTGGAAGTGAGTATAGGTGTGTGGCTTTATTAATCGACTCAGGGAGTCACCACTGCCTGGCCCCTAATTATTGCAGTCCTGAGGTTATACTAATCCCATCAAAATAGGATGTTAGTTTAGAGGAACATCATTGTGGCATTACATCACTTCTTGTTTCACTTGGGTAAAGAAAAAAGGTGGTACCCATCCACAATCAGTCAGCCAGCACCTTGAAGAAAACTTTTGGTTGCAGTATCTTCATAGATCCATTAATGGCTGAGAGAGGACCCAAAAAAAGATTAAATATTTCACTGATCATTGGAATGACAATTTTAGAAAAAAAAAAAGAAAAAGCGTGGAATAGTTGAAAGGCTGATGAGTAGAGGATGCTGGGTAGGAGGGAGGATGGTAAAAGAGGCAAAACATCCTCAAGAGAACATCACCAGGCTTCAAAAAGCTCCCACCTCCATAACTACAGATGCCACCTCCATAACCAAAGGTTCTTCGAAGGGATTGCAAAAAGAAAATCTTTTCTGACCAGAAGTCGCAGAACCAATTTGCCAAATCCAAAACAAAGAATGTGACTGACTTTGAAAGGATCTGTGTCAAGGAATGGTCTAAAATTCCTCCAGGTGCGTGGCTTAACCTAGTCAAACAGTGTACGACGATACTCTCTCCTATTGGAAGAAATGGCAGGTCATCATGATTGACTGAAACTTAAATAGAAAATGACCTTTTCTAATGACTCAAGAACAGCAGATAATCAAGAGATTGTTCTCTGGTGCAGGGCAGTGGGTGGCCAATAATCACTTTGGACCAGAAAACAAACAAAAGAAATAAGTGGCTTTTATTGACTATTAATAAACTAGAGCCAATACATGGCAGAAAATCCATAAAAAAGGGGGACAGCCAATCCATAACCAAACAAAAGAAAATTGGCACCAGGCACGAAGCTAAAACTAACACCCCCCCCAGCACCACCAGGATCCTATTCACTCCAATACCCCAGCAACCTGGTGGGTACCATCAAAGTCATCAAAAAATTTGAGGCACTGTCCATACCTTAGTTTTGGGAATGTATCTCCTGAACTTTCCATTTAAAGAGCCAGTATAGCGCAAAGTATGGAGAAATAACTTCCCTTCACCAAAGAGTGCATCCATGGCGACACACACACACACACACACACACACACACACGACAGCACAGTGTGCTTACAGCTCTGCTTTCACCAAAGAGCACAATACAAAATTTCCACAGGATTACGCTTGACTCCTCCCACAGTCCAAAGACTAACACATCAGGCTAAATTGGAGACTCTACATTACCCTATGAGTGAGTGCATGACTGGAGTTCGATTCCTGAAACAGCTAACTGTCCAAGGTGTGCTCCTGCCCCCTATCCACTGCTAGGATAAGCTGCTATCTCCTGTGGATAGAAGTGCACAACGCAATCTCATAGTAATCATTAATCACTGTGTACAATAAACTACGCAATGGCTTTTCAGATCGCTGTCAACTACACTGTTAACTTTATTAAGATTACTTTTTGGGGATTTTTTCCTTTATTTGACAGTTCTATAGCGGAGATAGACAGGAATGTTGGGGAGAAGAATGGGGAATACATGCGGCAAATGGCCCGAATCAAACCCGGGTCGCCGCGAGAAGGACACAGCCTTTATGGTGCGCGCACTTAGACCAATGAGCAACCAGGGCGCCCCACACTGATAACATAACATCAATCAGTCCTTGTCAAATGCTGTGATCTTGAGCAGGTGCGAAACTGCCTGCTAATTTCGTACCATTGGAGTGACACATGGTAATTTGCCTTTGGAAAAAAAAAAATTTGTTATGTGTAGTACTTAACTTCAGAAAAGATAGTGTTGGATGTCTCTGTCAATAACCTGAATTTATGATTCACCTGTCCTTGGAACCTTGTTGCAGAGGTATTTTTGAACTTTCAGAGTGCAAATTAGAGTAGTGCAATTTCTCTCGTTTTGATGATAAGCAGCGCTTTTTTGGGTAGTCCCCTCCCTTCACAACAAATTCTAATCCTGACTCATTATAAAGTGACGCTACCTGACCAAGCGTCGATACACAAAGAAAAAGGAGGCTTTTGGCGTCTTAATTTGATGCTAGTTGCAAAAGAGCCAGTCCCTATTCATCTTTGATGAATATCCGCTGTTAAGGACTTCAGCAATTATTAAGACACATTACCTATTTCACACATTCATAGATAATTTGTCTTTCTGTGGTTTACTGCAAGCTCCAGCCGATGAAAATACATCCCAGTCAGCCAATTCACATGAAAACAGTTAACTGAGGTACTAACAGATAGATACGATGATAGTTTGGCGTTCAGGCTCTGGCCTAGACATACGTGCCCTATGAGCTCCTGAGCCTAAGTGTCAGGTAATTTTCTCAGTGGGCCTAATAATTCAAACAGGAACTGAACCAAGTGAGTTAAAGCCCCAGCCCGACCCGCCCGAGATTATATCCCCCCTTTTCTGTTGTTGGCTTTGGATCATCACACTACTATTACCGTATTAATATCAAAAAATACTCTCCTGTGGATTTTATCATGAATCTGCATCTGGTTCCTTGTCTGGATCATGACAAGAAGTGCAAGGTTTATTTGACAGGCAAACTAAGATGGTGAATAAAAACATAATTTTTAATCTGCCATGCTTATGAGTGGATCATGTCTATAAAAATAAGAGCATCATAGTTCCTCTCATTACATTCAACCCTTTTCCACTTATGTCGACCTTAATGCAGTATTACGAAATGTTTATCACAAACTGTGCATAAAAAATATCTTACTCCATTCACTATCAATTTGTGATTTTCGTTTATAAAACAAAATCAGAGGCCAGAGAGAGTACTTTATGGCATTTTCAAAGCAGTCTTTCCTAACCCAGAGGGCATCCCTCCTCCATTAACTATTTAAATCTGGGGCCTCAAAAGATGACAGACGAACTAAATGCAACATTCCTAGAGTAAACAGTCTGGTAATCTCAGGAGGCATTCATCCGTTGAGAGATGAGTCCTCATCAGACTCCTGAAACGCTTTCACACACATCAATACATTGAAAGACAGTTTATTTGGTCAGACAACTAGACAAACAAATATCTATGGATTGAATGCAAACAATCATTTAAATTCTCTTGAGGTGTGGGCCTGTGCAAACATTACATTGATAAACGCACCAGCGAAAGCGGATGTGCAAACTAACAGGTGCAAAAGAACATTGTGCTTGTCTGTCCTCAGCTTAAGATTGCTAGCTTGAATTTTTTTTTAAGTTTTCATGCAAGTTTTTGTAAGTTTTTTTGGCTTAAATCCTCTAAGGGTTTTTGAATGGCTCAAAAGACATAAAGAGCATGTCCCTAGGTAACAGCTTTTGAAAAAAGATAATTTGATTAATAATTTATATATCAGTTTCTCCAGCAGGACAATTGCTATCATAATATAATCCAATTGCCTGCATAATTCCAGACTTTAACCCTTTTGCACCCGCAAAAGGGAAATTTCAGTATTCTGTAATCTCCTCTTCCCAAATATGGATGTTTCTATATTTCCATGTTTTCCTTGTTTTTTGATTGCCTTGGGGTCCTCCATCTGATCCAGAAAGGACTGGTGTAGCAGCATGCTTTCATCCGGACTAATGAGGTTTCATCCATCCATTAATTGTCTCACCCACTCATTCCTGGCCAGGGTTATACCCCAACAATTAAGGGATGAGAGTCAGAAACACAGCCTGGACAGTTCACCAGGGTTCTGAGGGGATCACACATACACCATTCAGTTACACTTAGGATTGCTCATTTGGGCTAAATCCTAAAAAACCCACCGCACCCTTGGCCTAGCCACTCCCTGTCTGTTTGCACATTTGAACAAAGGGTCTGCCATATTGAGATCTGCCCAAATTATTTTTCGCTAAGTGGGAGTGGACTCTGAGACCCTCCGACAGTGAGTATACATCCATGCGTTTTTAATGATCAGTGTCAAAGGAGCGGTGGCAAGATTACTGCGCAAGCTCAAAACGTACATCCCACGAAAGTGAATCTGCTCAACTGTAAGTCATAATCTGATTCCATCCTTGCTAATCCATCGTAATTTTGCAGTGTATTCATATATTTCAGCTACTCTGGCATTATGCTTCATATATTACGGAGCTTTCTTTGAAAATTAGAAGATTCAAGGCGTTATTTTAAGCTGAAGCAAAGGGATGCACAGACTTACGCTGGATGCTATCGCCAATAATCATTGAAGAAGAAAAATACCCCCAAGATTTTGACTTGCAGTTGTGAGCATGCAAGGTAACCATGACACAGCTCCTTTAAGCTAAGGTCTTGCATTTGTTGACCGTGGTTACGTTGTCAAAATAAGGCCCAATGTGTGATTTCATCTGATTGACAGTTTGATTGTTTGTTTTTCCAGATAATTTGTCTCAAATTTCTGTGTCAATTCCAATGATGTTTTGTGGAAGTTTGGGCCATGGCTCAAAGAACAATCCCATGGATTTTGGTGGCCATTAGAATCCCCATTGACAGCCAGAAATTTTTTCAAAAGATTCTTCACCATTGTGGGATCGCAAGATTGGAAAAAATGCCAAGCATCTTAAAATCCACTTCATCAGTGCTTCCCAACCCTCTCCTGGAGGCCCACCTGTCCTGCATGTTGAAGATCTCTCCCTGCTCCAGCACAGGTGATTCAAACGATCAGCTCGTTAATCACCCCCTAAAGCTGATTGATGACAGCCTGATCATTTGAATCACCTGTGCTGGAGCAGGGAGAGACCTAAAACATGCAGGGGTGCTTTTCCCAAAAGTGTTTACATAGTTTGTCTATTCATAGTCAATAGGCCTAACTATGTAAGTTAGCATCTGTGATTTCGGGAAACGCACCCCAGGACAGGTGGCCCTCCAGGAGAGGTTTGGGAAGCACTGCATTAGATGGTAGTAAAGTTCAAAATCTGTTGGTGGAAGTATTAATTCTCTGAGTGCTTTTTAGGTCGAGGGCCCAACTTGGGCCCTAGTAACAAAAGTCTTGACATGAGACTCTTTATAGAGGACCAATGAGGATCAAATTACCAAACGGGGGCCTCATATATCATACAAACAAACAAATAACATACCACCTGCGAACAGAATACAAACAAACTAAAAATTTATATTTTTGTAGTATTAATGTCATGATCATGCATGACACAAATACTTTATAAGCATGAATGTATTTTTATGGCGCTGTTAACACAATGTAATGTGAAACAATGCCACTAGATGGCAGTATTGACCTTTTTTTTGTTAAGCCCAATCTGGAGCTAGATTTGGGCATGTCCTGGGCATGTCTGAGAGGGGAAAGTTCCAGAGAATTAAAAAAGCCTAAAAGGTGGGAGGGGGCAGCAAAAGAGTGTATGAGGAGAAAAATTGAGAGAGTAAAGTAGTAGGAGAAATTTTCCTCACCTGGATTATCACCAAGCAACCTCATCTAAAGCGACTGTAGATATTTTTTTCTTGTATATTATCAATCTTGGTCAGCAGTATAACTTGTAGGTTAGTTGTCAGTCTTTGTTTAATTAAATCTTTTTAAGTTTTGAAATTTTGTCGGTCATCCCTTGCTGTCTTGCAGCAAAAATTAGGAGCAAAATTTTCTCGTGCTTTAAGTACTTCAGTTCAAAGCTGAAATACTGGAATAAAAGAAAATCTGTTTTAGAATGAACTAAAATATTGACAAAACTCAAAACATGTACACTACCGGTCAAAAGTTTTAGGACACCTCAATTTCTCCAGTTTTTTTAATGAAAATTATACGGTTCCAGTCCCATGAGTAGCTTGAAATGGTACAAATGTAGGTGCTGAACTGTCAGAAGTTTAAAAGAAAAGGTAAGGCTACCCAGGTATTTTGTACGCCATCGAGTAGGTGAAAAGATGGTGTGACATCAACTGTCAAACGTGTAGGAGGAAGCGTGATGATCTGGGCCTGTTTTGCTGGATCCAGGGTCAGTGACTTACAGAGTGATCGGCACCCTGAACCAAAACGGCTGCCACAGCATCCTGCAGCACCATGCAGTACCCTCTGTTATGCGCCTCTGGTCAGGGGTTCATCCTACAGCAAGATAATGACCCAAAACATAAGTCCAACCTCTGCCAGAACTACCTTAGGAGAAAAGAACAAGATGGTGAGCTTGAGAACATGGAGTGACCAGCACAATCTCCAGACTTAAACCCCATCGAGATGGTTTAGGATGAACTGGACAGAAGAGTGAAAGCAAAGCAACCTACAAGGGCCAGACATTTATGGGAACTTCTGTAACGGAGTTGGAAAGAACTTTCTGAAGAATATTTGATTTCCATTGTAGAAAGAATACCACCAGAGTGTTCAGCTGTTATATCAGCCAAAGGTGACTAGCTTGGGTCAAAAGTTTAAAAATACGTTTTGGTTCACAAATTGATTCCATGATTTCTTTTTTTATCTTCGACTGTTAATTTTTTCTATCACGTCTATGCTTTCATTCTTGAGTAAAATGAGTAAAATTAAACTGCATAATTTTCTACTAAAAAACTGGAAAAATTGCGGGGTCCTAAAACTTTTGACCAGTAGTGTATCTATTCTCAAATCTGACCTGCAACGCCTCTTTGTCAAGCATTGTTTTCCAAGCATTGTGTTTTTCTTCATTTTTTTTCAATATGGATGTTTTAATATTGTCCTTCATCATCAACAGTTTTATCAGATGTGAAAATAAGGACATTGCCTCTGAGGTAATTGTGTCAGCCTTTTACAGGACATGCCGCATGACCAGAAATGCATTCTGCTCATTTTCAGCTGATGAAACTTCAGACACATTCATAACCTTAGAAAATTACGTTTAGAAGCACATTTAGAGAGGCTTACGGAAGACCACCTGAGCCCAGTGGACATGTGACTGTCTTATCGAAATATCGAATGGCAGTCAGTGTTTCCAAACATGCCAGTATAAATCGGTACAACTTAAATCTACGGCTATAACATTTCACACTGCCACTCAGAATATAAATCTCATATAAAATGAAAAATTTCGGACACCTTCTGCCGTGCAGTTTGTAACTATATTGCTTGAAAAGTTGATATTTCAAAAAACAAATGTTATGCTTGTGTCCTACTAGCATGCCTACTAAATGTCCGTGAGTGAGTGAGTGAGTGAGTGAGTGAGTGAGTGAGTGAGTGTGAGAGAGTGAGCCAGGGAGTGTGTTAGTGAGTGTGGGAGTGAGGGAGTGAGTGAGTGTATGAATGCACGGGTGAGTAAGTGAGTGACTGTGTTAGTGAGTGAGTGAGTGAATCACTTCATTTGATCTATCCTAAAGAGCATCATGTGATCTCCTGTAATACCAGGAGTACTGCCATGCATTTTTAATTCATCTCGATAATGGCTATGTTTTAAGATCTTTATGATGGTAAATTGACAGACAATATCCAGAGACAGCGCATGGAAGCAAAAACATCAGTTTTGGTGCCGGAAAAAATGATTCAACTCAGTTGTAATGATGCGGCATAGCAGTGCATTTATTTGTATTTTGGCAGATAGCTGGGTCTTCATCGCAGGCTCCCAACTGAACAGCATGTCACTAGTGTAGATTAAATGCTGTCTTCACTATCAGTGGACGCCAAACCAACCCTGGTAGGGTGCAAGAGCCAATTGTTACTTATTTTCCTGGGCTACCAGAGACAGTCGGTGCAGAGATGGTATGAATTCATCATCAGGCCCTTTAGTCCGTCCATTTATTGAAGCAGTGCCTTTAAAGGGTTAACCACGCAGTAGCCTTACTCGCAACCTTTTCATACTAAAAACATCATACCTTTGAATATATTGTGATGCCATAGGAACATTTCATTCTAAAGTTTGACCATATGGCCAGCGATGATGCCATTATTAATATGCCATAGGAACATTTCATTCTGAAGTTTTACCATATGGCCAGCGATGATGCCATTATTAATGCAGTATATGCTATAAGTTGGCAAAAAATGAAATGGTCACATCAGAAGAAGGAGAATCCAGTCTGTTCTATCACTCACCAAAACCTCCACAGTCTCTCCTCTGTTGACAGAAGTTTGTCCCATTTCCTTGACACAAGTGCTGTCAGCCAGGTGCAATTATAAAGCAATTTAGGAGACCCAAGTACAGAATGTAAAAAGCCATCATAACAATATTCCAATAAACAACAGCAATTATGTATAATTATGCGCAAAGCCGCGGCAATAAGGGCTAAAATAACGCACTGAAATAGAAAACGGAGAGAATTTATAAACCAGCAGGAATTGTTTTCATATTTGTTGACATTATTTTACTGCAAATGCTGTTGTCTCTGAACTAGGTGAAGTACCTTGCATTCGAATTGATTTGTTACAAAATTGGAAGGGTCTGTGCCTGTGTTAAGTACATCTTAAAATAAGGAGCTTTCCTTTCCACCTGAACTGTTTTCTTAATTTTTTTTTTTATTTCTGGCTGTGCTGTCACTCACTGCATTCATACAAAATGCAGCAACTCAAAAGGGCTACTGGAACACTGGCTACAGCTTCCCTTTGTGAAGAGACACTGTATTTGGCATTCAATAAGTACATATACATATTCATTTGTTTGGAGTAATATATTAATCATAGTTTCACATCAAATCAGTGCTATCAAAGGACTACACATCTAGATACTGTTAACAGACTGCTATGTCTGAAAAATGGTAGACTCGGCAGTCAGTTTATTAGGAATACCGCAGAGGATTGCTGTTGTCACGAGGACACGAATGCAGAAGATGGAGGTAAAACTTTGAAGTCCTTCCATTCGACAGAGATTGGTGTGAGGTTTTCAGAGGGTATGATTTCAGTAGTAGTCGTGCATTAAGTTCTTATTCACCAGGAGAATAATTATTCTGTCATCAACCACAGCTGTAAGCCATGGTCTTCCGGGCCTTTTGGAGTTGCTAAGCTCACTAGTGCTTTCTTTTTTTTTTTTAAATAATGTTTTTCAGAATATTTTTTTTTTGCCTAAACTAATGTTTTTCTATCTCTGTTATTGGTTTGTAATGTTGTAGTAGACAAGTGATGACTTTCTTCACTGGCAGTGAAAGTAGTTCATAAGTGCAAACTCAATTGATTCAGAACAGGTCATTAATTGCTACTGCGGTAAAGCGATAATAGATACCGACAGATCCATATTTAGCATTAAAGCCATGCTGAATTGATAAAAAGACTACAATTAAGGCGGTTCATGTAGCCCTGGTGTATTGTAGATCTATTACTTTATAGGCTTGTACTGTATTTGCATGTTATTTGTCTTTGATTTGAATGATAGCGTGTCTTTTGCCTATCTAATGGCAAACTGAGCTGTATCCTGAAAACAAAAGTGACCACGGTCCACTCTGGTTAAAACATTCACACTCTGCCTTCTCCCAAACCACCTGCTGCCACTAAGAAATATATGCAAATATTTCTGATTTTTTTTTCTTTTTCTGAGTAATCACAGCCACAGTCTCATCTAACATATTGTTGACGCTGTGTGCACTTTATTCAGTTCTCAATACCGTCTGGTTGGTCCCTGCTTTATCTTGAATATGAAAATATGGGCTGCTGACCATGATAACTGTTTATTCAGCCTAAATGTTACCCCGCCCTCTTGTGGTGCTATAAGAAACTGCACTGATTTTATGAGCTGGGAAAATAAGAAAATAAATAAATATACACTCAACAAAAATATAAACGCAACACTTTTGTTTTTGCTCCCATTTGTCATGAGATGGACTCAAAGATCTAAAATTCATTCCAGATACAAGATATTACCATTTCTCTCAAACATTGTTCACAAATCTGTCTAAATGTGTGATAGTGAGCACTTTTGCTTTGCTGAGACAATCCATCCCACCTCACAGGTGTGCCACATCAAGATGCTCATCAGACACCATGATTAGTGCACAGGTGTACCTTAGACTGTCCACAATAAAAGGCCACCCTGAAATGTGCAGTTTTTGCTTTATTGGGGGTCTGGGGACTCAGAACCAGTCAGTATCTGGTGTGACCACCATTTGCCTCATGCAGTGCAACACATCTTCTTCGCATAGAGTTTATCAGATTGTCAATTGTGGCCTGTGGAATGTTGGTCCATTCCTCTTCAATGGCTGTGGGAAGTTGCTGGATATTAGAGGGAACTGGTACGTGCTGTCGTATACGCCGGTCAAGCACATCCCAAACATGCTCAATGGGTGACATGTCTGGTGAGTATGCTGGCCATGCAAGAACTGGGACATTTTCAGCTTCCAAGAATTGTGTACAGATCCTTGCAACATGGGGCCGTCCATTATCTTGCTGAAACATGAGGTGATGTTCATGGATGTATGGCACAACAATGGGCCTCAGGATCTCATCACGGTATCTCTGTGCATTCAAAATGCCATCAATAAAATGCACCTGTGTTCTTCGTCCATAACAGATGCCTGCCCATACCATAACCCCACCACCACCATGGGCCACTCGATCCACAACATTGACATCAGCAAAGCGCTCACCCACACGACGCCACACACGCTGTCTGCCATCTGCCCTGAACAATGTAAACCGAGATTCATCCGTGAAGAGAACATCTCTCCCACGTGCCAGACGCCATCGAATGTGAGCATTTGCCCACTCAAGTCTGTTACGGCGACGATGTGGAGTCAGGTTAAGACCCCGATGAGGACGACGAGCATGCAGTTGAGCTTCCCTGAGACGGTTTCTGACAGTTTGTGCAGAAATTCTTTGGTTATGCAAACCAATTGTTTCAGCAGCTGTCTGAGTAGCTGGTCTCAGACGATCTTGGAGGTGAACCTGCTGGATGTGGAGGTCCTAGGCTGGTGTGGTTACACGTGGTCTGCGGTTGTGAGGCCGGTTGGATGTACTGCCATATTCTCTGAAACGCCTTTGGAGACGGCTTATGGTGGAGAAATGAACATTCAATGCTCGAGCAACAGATCTGGTTGACATTCCTGCTGTCAGCATGCCAATTGCACGCTCCCTCAATGCTTGCGCCATCTGTGGCATTTTGCTGTGAGACAAAACTGCATGTTTCAGAGTGGCCTTTTATTGTGGGCAGTATAAGGTACACCTGTGCACTAATCATGGTGTCTGATGAGCATCTTGATGTGGCACACCTGTGAGGTGGGATGGATTGTCTCAGCAAAGGAAAAGTGCTCACTATCACACATTTAGACAGATTTGTGAACAATGTTTGAGAGAAATGGTAATATTGTGTATCTGGAATGAATTTTAGATCTTTGAGTCCATCTCATGACAAATGGGAGCAAAAACAAAAGTGTTGCGTTTATATTTTTGTTGAGTGTAAATAAAGCCAAGGAGATACACTCTAATTAATTGAAACAAGCAGCCATTTTTAAAATCTTTTATCCAAATTCATGTTCTCAAGCAAAAACTGTTGAACTGAAATTCTTTTTGGAAATCATGGATATGCCACCTCCTCTGGGCTTTAGAGGAGAGGAGCCATCCAGCTTGTTATTGGCAAACAATTCAAAAGCCAGATTCATGATAGTATGGGGCAGCATTAGTGCACATGGCATGGGTAAGTTGTGCAGCTATGAAAACACCATTTATGTGGAACGATTCTGTTATGATTCTGCCTCCTGTGTCTTTGTGCTTATTTGTGCTTGTGCCTTACTTTCGCTTTATTTTTCAGCTTTCATTCCCGCCGTCTGATGTCCGATTCTCTCTTTGACCAACTCCAGTGATGTTGCATGACAGCCTTCAGCATGCCTGCATCTTGTTGTCTAATCACGTTTCCTCATTCGGAATCGGCTGCGGTATTTTATTCATTACTTCCACCTGTGCTTGAGTCTCGTTAAACTCTGAGTGAATGCATTCTCTGGTAGGATAATTACTAACCCGTATTAACCAGCACTTATTTGAGGGTGATTGTAAATATTTCATCACGTAGTATTAGCCTTTATTAACTCATTAGCGAGTGCAAGTGTTTCTAGCTTTAGTAATTCCTGCCTACACTTTCCCTGATTAACTGCATTTAAACCTGTGCTTTCCTTTGCTTCTCACGTGGTGCTGTTTACTTGTCATGTTTAGATTACCTCAATCTAAACTGTCTAGCTTGATTAATTGTCTTAGAGTCTTGCCTGGAGTCATTATTGTTAACCCGGTTCTCATTTAATTGTTTTTTTAATCCCATCTGTTTCCTTCCAAGATTGCTTTACGAGTCCCCGCCTCCTCTCGTAGCGATTTCTGTGGGCAAAGTGTGAAGAGACATCAGAGGGAACTTTGTTAGACTCTGCTCTGCATGGTGAAATCTCAGCTCCTTGTGCCTTCCGAGTATTTCCTTTGTACGATTCCCGAGTCTTGTATTTTGCTGCGCCCACGTCTTGTCTGCCCCGTGTTTAAGTCTCCCAGTGTGTCCGTCAGTCTAGTTAGGTCCAGTTTTTGTTTTTCTCGTTTAGCCACTCTTGGAGTGAGTACTTCTGTTTCCCCCTGCCTTGGGCAGTGTACCTTAGTTTTCCAAATCGATCAGTGCTTGTGCACAGTGTTTTATTTCTGGCTTGTTGCCTACCTTTCTCATTAAGTGTTTTGTGTTTCAATAAACACTTCTAGATCCTGCATCTAGTATTCCCCTGACCTCTTCTTAACAGTTATGTATATAAAGGTTTTGGTGCAACATTTACTGCCATCCAGATCCATTTTTTAAGGGAAGGCCTTGCTCATTTCAGCAACACCATGCCATACACCATACTCTGCACGTATTAAAACAACATGGCGCTGCAGTTAAAGATTCTGGGTGCTAAATGGTCTGCCTGCAGTCCAGAGCTGTCACTCATTGACAATATTTGGCACATTATGAAACAAAACATATGATGAATGAGGCTACAAAGTGTTTAGGACCTGAAATCCTACATAAAGCAAAAATTGAGCTTTCAAAATTACAGCTGTTGGTCTCGTTAGTTCCAAACGCTTACAGAGTGTTGATTGAAGAAGATGTGATGGAACTCAGTGGTAAATATACCCCTGTGCCAACTTTTTTGAGATGGCGTTGCTGGCATGAAATGCAAAATGAGCATATATGTTCCATAAAACAACAAAATATCTCAGTTTCAACATCTGATGTGTTGTCTTTGTACTATTTTCAAATACCGTAAATATAAAGTTCAAATGATTTGAAAATCATTGCATTCTGTTTTCATTCCAATTTTACACAGTGTCCCAACTTTTTTTGGAAATTGGGTTGTAATAAAATACAAATGGCCATCGTCTTGGCAGGGTAGTAAGCTTCGATAGCTATAAAAATGCTAGCAATGGCACACTATTAAATTTAATGTGATATTTTAGTGTTTTTCAGTTAGGTTTGTAAAATCTTCTGCGGGCTAGTGACTTTTTCCTGTCATGAGCCTGAATGGCTAATGGCAAAAATTGGGAAGATCGAGCCCTGCAAGATGTTGTTATATTTCAGGGTACATTTTATGTGGGAGTGTCATTTGAATGAGGTCGCGAATGGCATAATTGGGCATCTTTTAGAAACAAGGCAATCTGCGTATGACTTGCCAGAATCACGTCTAAACTGAAAGGCAACCTATTTCTAATTTTACCAGAAGGTGCTAACAAACAGAATACAGTATGTTTATAATATATGTCACTCGTATAAATATATGGTTAGGAAAAAGTATTTACCCTCTGCCTGATTTCTTTAATTTTTTGCTTATTTGTCATATTTAAATGTTTCAAATCATCACACTAATTTTAATATAATACAAAGACAACAAGAGTAAAACACAAAATACAGCCTCTGAATGATCATTTCATTGATTGAAGGATCATAATTCTATTTTTGTGCCTTTTCAAACAGAAATGCATGTGGTGGTCGAGTTATTTTGTCCGTCGCAAACAGCCCAGTTTGGTAGTTTACATCTTTGACATACAGGTGTTTGCAACTCATTGGGTGGTTGATGCATAAAGCTGGTGTTGAGAAATTATAGTGTCCACTTGCATTTTGACTCTCCCAGACTTCCTGTCATTCCACCGAATTTTCAAGGGAATGAATCCCAGCCAGCAGAGTTGTCTGAAAAATCTTGAGGGGGTCTTCAATATGTTTTTTGGAAAATGTGAGATTAGTCCTTGTGTTCTTTTTGGTCATCAGTGGTTCTTGCCAAGCAGCTCTGCCACTGGTGCCATTGTTTCCCTGACTTTTTTTTTTTCATCCAGTGAACTTATCCAGTGAACACTAACCTTAACTCAGGCAAGTGAGGCCTGCAGTTCTTTAGATGTTGGTCTAGATACTTTTGTGACCTCCTGGATAAGTAGACAATGTGCTTTTGAATGAATTTTGGTCGGGCAATCACTCCTGGGAAGGTCCACCACTGTTCCATGTTTTCTCCATTTGTAGATAATGGCTCTCTCTGTGAATTGCTGAAGTCCCAGAACCTCAGCAATGGTTTTGTAACCCTTTCCAGACTGATACATGTCAACAACTTTGTTTCTCATCTGCTCTTGACCCTGCGTTTTGCATACTTCACATTGCCAGACAGGTTCTATTTTAGTGCTGCTTAGATTCATAAGGGCTGGCAGTAATCATGCCGCGGTGAGTATAGTGAAATTGAACGCAATTATCAATTAAACTCGTTTGATTTGTTGATTAAGTAACTAAGGCGGCGATTACATTTTCACGCAGGGTCAGGATCGGACAGCTTTTGCCCAAAATGAAATTATTGTTTAAAAATGAAATGTTATCATCATCACTTATTAAAGTATGTTTGATGATCTGAAACATCAAAATGTGATTTATGCAAAAATCAGAAGAAAGTGGGAAGGGGGCAAACACTTCCTCACAGCGTCGTCAGAGGCTCCTTTGAAGTGGTGATTAAGATGATTATTAAATCTGCAAAGAGGTAGAATATTCGAACGTTACTGAATAGGCTAATCTGATAAATGAGATTTCAGTACAGTTTGGTGGTACGAGAACATAGCAGTGTGCCCACGTAAATGAGACTGTTATTGAACAGGTAGTGCAGACAGAAAAAAAATCCCAAAATTAACAGGCTTCATGACCTTACAACACACACAAGATCTATGCCAAGTACAAAATTAATCACCAGGAGCCGTGATTTGTTGCGCGCTCACCAGAAATTTCTACGGACGTGGCAGCGACAAACGCAGCGTAACGATCGCTGATCCATAGTGTCCCCAACTCATCATCTGGGGATACAATTTTCAGATCACCAGTTCACCAGTAAAGAGTGCGTGGATTTAAAAAAGTAAATAATTTGTGTATGCCTGGTTTGTACAAATGCAATGAAAACATGTCGCTGAAACAAGGACTCAAACTCTCATATTGCACCGAACATGTAATGCCCATACAGGCTGAAGGGGCACATCACCAAATTTTGGAAATCAGCCTTTTTTATATTTTTAACTTATATTTTATGTGATCACTACGTTTTTATTTGTAGTAATGATCATTTAACTTCATTGCACGATGAAAACTGACTTGTGATGTTAGTGTTAACCTGTGATTGTTAAAAATCCTGATCAGTTGGATACTGAGTAACGATTTACCTCACGTTTGTGTTGGCGAAATGTTAATCCGCTCTGAAAGTCAACAGCATCCACTTGACCTTCATCACATTCATAATCATTATTATCAGCATCTCAGTCGTTATTACAATCAGCATAAACCTTTCAATTCTGCCCCGGCTGCGGGCTGTTCCATGCTGTGATGATTCTGCTGACCCTCACCGGACGCTAAAAGATTGCTCCGTTCCACAATGGTCTTTCACGCTCCTCAACAGAAAAACCCTGATGTTGAACTGTGAATATACAAAACCCAAAACCAGTGAAGTTGGCACGTTATGTTAATCGTAGATAAAAACAGAATACAATGATTTGCAAATCCTTTTCAACTTATATTCAATTGAATACACTGCAAAGACAAGATGTTTAATGTTCAAACTGAGAAACTTTTTTTTTTTTTGCAAATAATCATTAACTTAGAATTTAAAGGCAGCAACACACTGCAAAAAAGTTGGCACAGGGGCCTTTTTCCCACTGTGTTACATCGCCTTTCCTTTTAACGACACTCAGTAAACATTTGAGAACTGAGGAGACCAATTTTTGAAGCTGTTCAGGTGGAACCCTTTCCCATTCTTGCTTGATGTACAGCTTAAGTTGATCAACAGTCCGGGGTCTCCGTTGACGTATTTTACGCTTCATAATGCGCCACACATTTTCAATGGGAGACAGGTCTGGACTACAGGCAGGCCAGTCTAGTACCCGCACTCTTTAACTACGGAGCCATGCTGTTGTAACACGTGCAGAATGTGGCTTGGCATGGTCTTGCTGAAATAAGCAGGGGCGTCTATGAAAAAGACGTTGCTTGGATGGCAACATATGTTGCTCAAAAACCTGTATGTACCTTTCAGCATTAATGGTGCCTTCACACATGTGTAAGTTGCCTATGTCTTGGGCACAAATAAACCCCCATACCATCACAGATGCTGGCTTTTGAACTTTGCGCTTATAACAGTCCAGATGGTTCTTTTCCTCTTTGCTTCGGAGGACACAACGTCCACAGTTTCCAAAAACAATTTGAAATGTGGACTCGTCAGACCACAGAACACTTTTCCACTTTGCATCAGTCCATCTTAGATGAGCTTGGGCCCAGCGAAGCCAGCGGCGTTTCTGGGTGCTGTTGATAAATGGCTTTCGCTTTGCATTATAGAGTTTTAACGAACTGTAGTTACTGACAGTGGTTTTCTGAAGTGTTCCTGAGCCCATGTGGTGATGTCCTTTACACACTGATGTCGGTTTTTGATGCAGTGCAGCCTGAGGGATCGAAGGTCACGGGCATTCAATGTTGGTTTTCGGCCTTGTCGCTTATGTGCAGTGATTTCTCAAGATTCTCTGAACCTTTTGACGATATTACGGACCGTAGATGATGAAATCCCTAAATTTCTTGCAATAGCTCGTTGAGGAATGTTGTTTTTAAACTGTTCAACAATCAGCTCACGCATTTGTTCACTAAGTGGTGACCCTCGCCCCATCCTTGTTTGTGAATGACTGAGCATTTCAGGGAAGCTGCTTTTATACCCAATCAAGGCACCCACCTGTTCCCAATTAGCCCGTTCACCTGTGGGATATTCCAAATAAGTGTTTGATGAGCATTCCTCAACTCTCTCAGTCTTTTTTGCTACTTGTGCCAGCTTTTTTGAAACATGTTGCAGGCATCAAATTCAAAATGAGCTAATATTTGCAAAAAATTACAAAGTTTACCTGTTCGAACATTAAGTAACTTGTCTTTGCAGTGTATTCAATTGAATATAGGTTGAAAAGGATTTGCAAATCATTGTATTCTGTTTATATTTACGATTTACACAACGTGCCAACTTCACTGGTTTTGGGTTTTGTACACTGCAAAGGGCAATAAAACAACAAAATTCTGCACGCAAGATCTTCTTACTATTTACTGTTTTCCAAAGTTTATTTTCGATGTGACGAACATAGGCTTACCTTATTTTAAAAAGTAAACTAACCAAAGGTATTGCATTTAAAACAAAAAGTAAACCTCAAGGCCTTCTTTCCAAAATTTAATGTACATTTGTACAGTTTTCAGTGTCTAGTTTTTGATAACATCCTCTATTTGCCTTTATGTACAAACCTAGCCTTTTTAATTTTTAATATATAAATTTTCATCAACATGAAAACCTGAGTTGTAAAAACGAGAGTAAAGATGGCTATTATAAAGCTGAGAAATAAAAATAATGTGCTGCTTTCTGTGCCTGATCTCATCAGCAGCGGGACCCTCCTGTCCCACCCTCTCCTTTAACTGGGCTTGGTTGGCAGGGCCTTCCATACCCTCTACCTACAGGGCCTATCTGGGGTCGAGGTCATTAAGTTGTAACCCCTGTTTTGCGCTATTCCTTTTTACCTTCTTTTTCCGGCCATCTGGCTGCCTGTCTGTTTTCCAGAATTGGTTCTTGTTTTTCAATTCATTTCTTGTGGCTTTGGCCCTGCCCCTCTGCATTCTCCTCTTTCTCTCAAATCTGATCCTCGACATTAATTGTAGTCTCTGTGTATTTAAGTTCCTGTGTTTTTGGTCAGATTGTTGACCTTCATTCATGTTGAGCTCATTTCCTCGCATGCGTTCAGTGTTGATTGTGCTTCCTTGTTTGTAGTTCCTCAATTTTTTTGTTTTCTCATTGGCTGTTTCCCTATTGTTCGTCTTCTTAATCCACTGTCATTTCCTAGCCTATATTGTCTCACGCCCGCTGCAGATAAAATCCACGGCGGCTACAATCATGGACTTGAACATTGACCATGACCAACCTGTCCCTCTGACAACTGTTCAGCGCAGCATGACCTCAGACTATGATCTGCCTGTCCACTTCCGCACAGTTTATCTCGGTTCTTAATTCAACATGCTCTGGTAGTTCTAATCATCCACTGCTCCAGTAGATCAGAAATTTTCTTCTGGTCCTCCAGGTAGCTCGGAGCTCTGTGGTTGGGTGTTTAAATCCCAGCCGAGCAGTTACTGGCCATGGCTGGAGATCTGCATGGGCGAGGCAACAATCGGTGTGACCTCACTGGGGATAGTAGGGGTTAAACCAGTTAAAATGTGTTAGTTCATCACTCTGCACTGACCACTTCTGGTGAGCCAGGCATATGTAGCTGTTCAAACTAAATTGTACCCTGACTACGTGATCCCTGGTGGCACAGGCAGTGTGTAATTGCTGGTGTGATTGCGTAGTGTAAAGAAGCGAGGGCTTGTCTTCATGTGAGTTGGAGGAATCATGTGCCTCGGCATCTTCCTCCTGAGTCGATGGCAGGAGGTTGCTTTGCGGTGGGCTAAACTGTTCGGCTGTGTTCAGGGTGGGAAAAATCTAAAAAGCATGGAGGGGTTACTGAGAAAGAGAAAAACAAAAACCACATAGCAAGGTGAAAATCACATGCAAGCTGCAGAAACAGGTCTAAACAGGATGAAATAATACTCAAATACCATGCAGTCCTCTTAAAAAAAAGTCTTATTCACCAGTGAGATACAGTACTCTGTATCTGAACTAAAAAGCAAAATAATGTATTTCTTTAAATTCTTTACAAAGGCAAAATCAGTCAGGACAAAATATATTTGCAAGCAAGTGAAGTGATATCAATCTTAGAGGCACTGTCAGCACGTGGTGTGGCGCAAAAGTTTGCCACGCTCCTAAACCTGGCATATCCACGTGCCAGATCCGGAGACTGTCTCCCACACGTTTCCACTTGAGATTAAATGTACTTATCAACGGCCATCAACAATAATATTAAACCGTTTGCTTCTCTGTTGTCATACAACAAAAACAAACATGTTTTGCTTCCCGCACAAAGATATATCTTTCGGGAAGCAGTAGCAATTGACTGGTGATAGCAAGAGGTCCCATGAGACCTAATTAAGATGATGGTTGAGCACGTTTTCAGAGGTTCGGAGCGAAGCCTTTCCGGAAAATACCACAAGTTGATTCATGCAGCAGAAGCATCAGATTTGAGCAATTAACGCACAAAAGCCAGTACATTTGAGACTTTATGGATATTGCAATACTGATTTCTTATGGGGGTAAATACTGTACCACAACAGCAAAAATTAATTCTGCAAATCTCTCAGGCAGCGACATTTGCCAGCAGGAGATGTTTCTATAGGAACAGTTTGAAATAACACAGATTTTCCCATGATACCCTCCGACACCATGCAACGCGAAGTGCTCCACTAAATACAGTAGTTTATTATGTATTTGCAGCTCGGCAGATCGCAGTGCGTCGAGCTCGGTTGCAGGTGGTTCTCATTGTATTCGCGTCCAAGCGGTAGTTTGTGAATGCAAAGTTGATAACTGATTTCTATGCTCTCGTCGTGAAGTTGTGGATCTTAGTGTTACTTTCATTTGTCGATCCAGGAATGTTTGCCTATTTTGTTCCATTTACGAAACAGTGAGATGCGTTACCTCTACTCCAGATAATTTTACGCGCATAGAGCTGGTTCGCTGAGCTGAACTGTAGGGGCTGTAATAACGTCTCATGACATTTTAATTTTGACCTCAGCTGCGTAAATGCATTCACTGCTTTTACGCTTTGATTTTGAGTTCTTAACAAACCTTTTGCTTTCGGGGGCTATCACTGCGTCCAACTTCATTTAGAACTACTTAGAAATTAAGCTGCACGATGAACACAGACAAGCTACATTTTCTGTCGCAGCCAGCTGTGAAAAGCGTATTTGTGTATCGCAATGGAGATCCGTATTATGAAGCCCGACGTCTGGTGATAAACGAGAAGAGGGTGAATAATTTTGACACGTTTCTGAAGGAAGTAACCGGCAGCATACAACCTCCTTTCGGCGCTGTAAGGAACATCTACACACCAAAAACGGGACATCGAGTGTCCTCCTGGGAGCACATACAGAGCGGGGAGCAGTATGTGGCGGCTGGAAAGGAGAAATTTAAGAAACTAGAGTAGGTATAACAGGCCAGTCCATGCGAGGAATGGCAGTCTCAGTTCTTTAAAATTGCGATGATTGTCGTTTTACTGTATCACTTACAATCAATGCAAAATATTTATGTTTTTTTCTACTATTTTGAAGGGATGTTTTGGTTCAGATGGAATCGGAAGGTGCTTTAATTTTAGCGTTTTACCAATTAAATTCCTTTGTTCAGTAATTGTGGACTATGGTTGCAATTTACTGGTTCCTGGTAAAGCTTTTATGTTTGCTTAATGTTGATGGGATTTGGGGTGAGGTGTGGCGTATTTATGTACTCCGTCTGGTCAGAGCGCACTAGTCCATGTCGGTACTTCTTTCAGTCGGTACTGGAATGTTTGCTGAAAGGTGCCCTAATAAATATTTGGTACCTCACTCACAAGCAGAATAAAATGTGGGAAACCTTTAAAGCTCATTCATTTGTCAAGAGTGAAGCTAATTTATTTACTGAAGCATTTGGAAAGGCATTTAAGAAATAAATCCTTACTTAGTACTGATGCTGTATTTCCTACATGCCTTTATCATGCTCTGAACTAGTGATGAATTACACTTTCCTGACATGTCATTAATTTGCAGTTATATGCACATTGGAACCAGGAAGAAGAGGATGCAGCAGTGTAACGGCCAGGTAAGCTTAAAAGCATGTTGCATGAGCAACTAATTTATACATTTTGAACACCCATCATGAAATGGATGAGAAGTTGTGAATATTGCAACATATTTTCAGAAAGTGACTTGATTATGAAAATGTTCGATGAGAAAGCTGTAGCAGAGAAAACAGAAACCCGATAACATTATAAGTTCATTGCGATAAGAAACACATGGAAGTTTTGGTTTTCTATGAGATCGTATTGTGTCAACATGAGTCAATCCTCAGCACTTGAGTGGATGGAATGGCCACTCAAATCAACGTTCCAGGATGGTAAGTGCAGGCATTTTTATGTTTATCCTACTGTACCACTGGGCTCACTTCTGGATACACTTGCGTCTTTATAAACGAGCACATGGCAGCTGGGTGACCTGAGAGATTTTGCAGTGGATGACATGTCATGCAACATTTTTGATGCATAGCTGCCGATGGGGAGGCAATTTAAGGATTGTTGCACGGAGTTGGGTTTTGTGTTCCGTGTTCCGGTGTTCCAATGAAATATATGACCCATCGGAATTATAGACTTTATTAAATTTATAAAAAGGTATACGAAGCAACCGTGATGTCACCCATTGGTTTCAGAATAACATTTAGGAAACCTCACTTTTGGCAATTTGAACAGTGCCATTTTGCCATTTTGGAACCGGATGTGATTCGTATTCGAGAGCGTGAATTGAAAATCGAGGGGTGGATCTACAGGTGGATCTGACTGCATCTGACGAGGACCAGAGGATAGCCGCGCCCCTAAAGCATATTCTGGCTTTATCCATTATTTTAGCCTATTTGGGACCATAATTTACAAAAACGAACATCATGATATAACGGCTTGAAAGGCTTGAAACTTGCAATAGATACCATAATGTCAAAAATTATTATTGAAACAATAAATCAGGTGGGAAAATTGGGTCACTTTCTCGTAGGCTTATATAAAATTTAACTTCTTTCTGCAAACACTAACGTCGCCATCTGCTGGCCATTAAATAGAATGCAATTTTGAGAGATATTCGCATTGGCCTCACTTTTCAGGCCCTGGTGCTGCGTCCATCTTTTTAGTACAGTCTATGATCACTGGGGGCGGGTCCATAACAGAGCTCTTACATCAACTGCGTAAGCACTTATGCCAAACGCGTACACCATTGACGTACGTGCTCTGCTAGGGACCACGGTCCCTGTGATCACAGATTCCGATTGGGCCACAGATTTTGGTGGAACACCTATACTTACTATCATCTAGCTTTGGTTTTTAAGCATCAAAAACAAAAAAAATATGTTCATGATTGTTTGTTAAACAGGTGAGGTTTTGGTATAAACTTTTAGATACATATGTAGGAAAAATTTTATAAGTGTCTAGGGTTGCAATTTTTTCAGTAGTTTCATTAGTTTTTTTTCCTGAGTTCGAAAATGCCCTGGTTGATGGCTGGAGTTTTCATTAACTGTGGAGAGGACATGGAAGTTTTTTCCCAACCTGTCCTGAAAGTTGTCCTGCACTGAGCTCTATGGAAGTTAATGGTTTTGTCACCATAGTGACAAAACGTCAAACTTCCTGAATTGCCATTTTATGTTGTATTTATCAAATTACCAAGACAAATTATCTGATAGTGGAAGGACAGTTATATCTAGTTACAGTTCTGTGGAAATCACTCAAATATACACATGTGAAATATTACCCCTGATGAGTGAGTCAAACCACTCAATGAAGTCTTCCCAAGCACGTCCTAAAGACTTTCAGTTGGTCAAGGTCCAGACTAAAGCGGCCATTCGTGTGTAAAAATGATTCGTCATGCTCAGTGCATCACTCTTTCACAAATTGAGCCCAATGAACCTTGGCATCGTCATCCTGGAATATACCTGTGCTATCAGGGATTGAAAAGTCCCTAGATGGGTTACTGGTCATTCAGTATATTCAGGTAGTTCTGCTGAATTAAAATAGTTGTTGCAAAACACTGCTGAGCCTAGAACTGGCCAACTGAAGCGACCTCAGATCATAATTCTGCCTCCCGAGGCTTGTACAGTGGGCGCTATGCATGATGGGTGCATCGCTTCATGGGCTTCCTTTCTTACCCTGAAAATGCCCATTACTCTGGAATGGGGTGAATCTGGACTAATTAGACCACATGACCTGTCCTTTTGCACCATAGTCCAGTCTTAATGCTTCTTTGCAAATTGACGTAATTTTTATCCCCAATAAGCTTCACTAACAATTGGCTTTTTTTGTGGCGACACGGCTGTTTAATCTCAATCCTGAAATTTCTTATTGCAATGTGCAAGTAAAAAATGGTCTTACCTTCATCATTAAACATAGTTATGAGTTCTGCTATTGATCTTTTTGAGATGAGACTTTACTAAGCATTTTAATGCTCTCCAATCAGGATCCGTTATGATATTTCTCCAACCCATTTCTTCAGCAAAGGTGACATTTATCAAAACACTGTTCTTTCAGGTTGTGATAAATTTTTGAACAGTTCCTGATCCAATTCCCATGATTTAAGCAATCTCCATATCTTTTTTCTTGATACTGGACAATAATTTGCTCCTCTGGTAACATCTTTTCAGTAACCCAGAAATATATCTTCTGACATGGTTTTAAGAAGTGAGAAGTTAAGCTCTGAATCAGTCAGGATTGATGGAATTATTGCCAGCTGAAACCTATTCATCACTGCAATAATAATTCAATCATAGGCTCTTGAGTATTTGCTCATTTAAATCGAAATGGGCCTCTTTTTTTTGGACATATATGTGAATGTGTATATGTGAACGCATGAAGTAAAAATATTTCATTACACTTCGCGATTTTGATTTGGGCACTTTTCATTTTCAAGCCAACTCAAAAATGCTGTGCTGCGGGCTGCCTTACTTTTTTAAGTCGAGTTAACTTCCTATTTCTTACAGTGTTAGAATTCACAGTAATACACAATATAATTATTGTTATGACACTGAAATGTCTGCAGTGTGTAATTCAGCATTCATAATGTGTTCCCATTGTGGAAATTGACTCCCCGCCAGCTAGAAGAGTGAAATATGCGTGGCATTACTTGCGATTTAGGAGGCCGGACACACAAATGATAAGCACTCGCATTTTTGTTTGAGAGACTTCCTTAAACCCTGTTTACACCGGACTTGCAAGCAGGTTGCGACTGAAAAATGGACAAAAATTGCCATCACTCTCACTGACTGTTGATGAGGTTGCAAGTAACTCTCAATAAACTCTCAATGGTCTCAAATTCAATCTCTCTGATCTCTTTCACTCTCTATCGATCTTGAAGGGGTTTACGATTGTTTTGAGCTGTTCAAAAAAATCGCATAACTTTTGTGAGTGTGTGCGAGTGGTCAGAAATAAATGCAGATCTCAAAAACAATCGTAATGAGCTCTCATAACTCTCAAGTCACACTTAACTCTGTCTCACAGGTCTTGATGGACTCTTGATGGACTCTCAAACAGGTTGCATAAATAATCTTCAAATATCAGAATATTTTTCATTATGCGACTATGGCGATCGTTTTTGCGAGCTGAACAAGAGCCCATTGCAATGCCTTCAAGAGCAAAAAAGTCATGGCGAGTGAAATTGCGAGAGCATCAGTGATGGATGGGATCGAAATTTGACCAATGGCGATCAGTGAGAGTGAAATTGCGACCAATGGCGAGCTTCCATGCAACTCTTTCTGAGAGCGGGTTTCCAATGTAAAACCATTGTTTTAATCGGTTCATCACTTGCTGCAACGATCGCGTCAACAACACAAGACCAAAAGAGACCAAACAAGAGAAAGGAAAGTCATCGTAAATTATGTTGCATAGATCGCCTAATTACTATTGATATATCTCAAATGTGGTCTCACTGGAAGCTTGGTGTGAACGCAAAGTAGCGATTAGATTGGAGAGTATACAAGAGTATACAAGACTTGTGCGAGCTCATCAGATCCTTGTGATCTCACAAGTCGCAGCAGTCGCCATTTCAGTCGTATTTTGGTGTAAACAGGGCATTAGCTTAAGCCAGTGTCTCACTGAGCGGCGAATGCTTACAAATGTAGCGAATTTTGAGTTTCGTCAGCGTTCGTAAAAGGGGGCAAAGCAGTTCGCAAAACGTTTTTAGGATCGCAAGCAGTTTTTCTTGTCACAATGAAATTTTGACCATGTTCAAAATTTATTTGCAAATTTATTTTCTCACAAACAGTTGCAGACGTTAGTAAATGAGTTATAAGCGTTTGCAAACGGTTATAACAGGTGTTGCTAAAGTTCTTTTTGATTCGCGAAGTATTGACCACTATACAACAGAGCTATGAATGCTGGCAAATGTAGACGAATATTGGGTTTCACAAGGATACCATCAAGGTTTCGTCAAGATCGCAAAAGAGTTTGCAAATGCTTTTTTTGGTCGCATAGAGTTCATTTTCATATTCTAGAGAGCCATTTCCTATTCTTTCGCAAACACTTACGCGAATGTTGCTAATTGACGCTAAACGTTGCTTAATGTTGCTAATGACACCATATGTCTATCCTGATCTTCGCCAACTTTTCAGACGAAACCAAAATTCTCTACATTCGTTACCATTCACCGCTCAGTGAGATACGAGCTTTACAGTTCTTGAACACCTGCTTTGCTTATCCAGCTCACGGCTTCTTCTATTTTGCAAGAAGTTGTATTCTGGGAAGTTATGCAATGAGCTGACATGCCTGTCTCTATTCTAAGAGTTGAAGCTCAGAAATGAAAGTTACTCTTACTCTGTTGAAGTTATGTGTAAAATCAATGCTTTATAGCCTCAGTTGGAACAAAAAAGTTGCTTTCTTCCTCTCTCATTGTGCAGACAGCATGCATGGCAATTTCATTTCATGTCTTATATAAACAAGAGGGTCATTTATGAAACATTTCTGCTGTGTCTGTGATCATTTACATCTGTATCTTCTGATCAGAACACTATTCAGGTTCATCATAAATGAGAAAAATATGATTTAGAGTTTGTTTGTGGAGGGTGAGAAAGATACATTTACCTAATCACATAGTGCATTTAACCTAATTAAATTTAACCCTCTAAAATTATGATGCTCAGTGAGAGTAGACTGCTAACTAAATACAGGTACAGTTTGCATTTGGTCACCTCAAAACCTGCATTCTTGTTTGACATGATCCTCGTAAAATCTGAGCAAATAGCAGTTATTTAAGTTGGCAGCAGTTTTTTTTTTTGCTTGCTGGAAAACCATCTCTGTCACTAAGAGTTGCTGTCATTCACAATAAGACACTCTTTCAGAATAACGTTCACATTTTTGATGTTTAAAGTTTGTTTTCATTTCAGAAGGTGTGACATTTGCTCCTCATTTGGCCGTTCGAGCCCATAATGTTCACTGAAGTGTAATGTTGCTCCATCTCTCTTGTCGTCTGGGCTTTGTTGTCAGTCTCTTTGACTATGAATTATTAATTCTCTGGCATAATCAGTGCCCTTGAAAGCCTGTTGGCAGCCAAGTGTGTGCCATGCCGACCTTGCCCAGTTCCTCTTACTTCCTTTGGTGTGTGGACCTCAGTGATGGTGCTGATCATTATGGGACGTACACACTGGTTTATTACTCTTTGCTATTTTTACGTTAGTATTTTGTTACAGTTGCCAAGATTTATTATTTGGTACAGTTTTCAACCAGGAGGTGTAACTAATGATTGAAATAAGTTGGCTGATTTCATCAGTTGTTGAAAAACATAGCAGTGTGACCTCCATTTTTTCACCTCTGCAGGCCCACAAACACTTTTTTCTTTGCTCATGCTTGAACGCACTGTTGAAACCTACACTCATTGTCCACTAAATTTCACAATTTTATTTCAATTCAAGACCTGAAAGAGAAATATGATGAAAAGAGACATACATCATGAATAGCCATAATGTCCACATGTATGAAGTACTGATTAGGAACATAGCAAGCCACGATGTTGAAATGCGTATGAAATGTATTTATGTCGTGATAAAAGTCAATGACCATAATCCCTTTTTGTGAGTGAAACGTTAAGTATCAATCGCCCTCATAAAATATGTACACACAGTTATAAAATACTTTTTAATGAGCCAGCGTGTTCTTCTCTCTTCTCAATTCCTTCAACCTCAAAGCCCAACACTGAGTGACTTTCCGATTAATTTTTACTGTCTTATTTTGAAATGATACTGGGAGGACATGCTAGAAGGAGTGTAATATTTCATCTGGCACAATGAGATGTAATGAGAGGTATGTGGCTGGGTGAACTTTTTTAGCAGATCTGCTCTTGGCTTAGTTTTTGAAAGTGATATTCTGAGGTCATGTCCAGCATTTAGTCTGTTTCTGTATTTGTTTTTCAGGTATATTGAGTAAGGTAAAAAAAAAAAAACAGATTTAAGTATGTGGCACCAAACTCAACACATCCACAGCTTTCTTAACCGAGTAGGAGAATTCCACCTGCTGGAGATGAGCGATTCAAAACTGAGAGAGGCTGATTGTGTCAAATAGCACCTCACTGCCACGGTTTACCGCTGTGGTCACTCTGCCTTTAGCCTTGTCTGACTCAGCTCTGGTGATGACATAACTTGGCAGGGATACCTCACACTGATGCTTTTGAGATCCCTGCGAGTCTGGAAAGCTGCTTAAACCTCTCCTGTAGGCCAGACCCGCTCAGCTATGTTCTGCTTGCCCGAGTCTCTCAAGGGGTTACTCATGTTCTCTCGGTAGACAGAGAGGACAGGAAACACTAACGGTTCTCCTGCACGCAGTTGGGACTGCCACCGACCCAGCTGTGCAGTGAATCTTTGAATTTCATTTCCCAGCTCCGAAGTGCTGTCCTGCTTTCTTTCAGGGCTTAATTTCAGTATGTTGAGCCTGATACCACAAGGTAAAGCAAATCCTGTCTGCCACCGCTTCTCCTGAAAATGCTGGGCACGTTTAGGATCTTCATTCATGACGTAGGCCATGACCTGTTTGCTGAATTCGCAAAATAAGCAGAGCTCATCCTCTGTAGAGCCACCTCACCTCACAGTGAAAGAGCTGGTGTCTATGTGCTGCCCCCACGTTCTTGCACTGCTCAGCAAAGACCCTTAATTGTAATGGCCACCTTCCGATCAGATTCATTACTCTCACAACCATATAAAAACTTCTCCTTGTTCATTTGCACTGCTTTTTTTTGGCTCAAGCTTTCCTGTGCATGATACAAGGTGTCAGCTTGACTCTTCAAACCGCTCTCTGAACACGAGCCACAAATCCTGAAATGCACCTAGTCATGCTCTGGGCGACATCGGTGCAAATTCCAAGAGTTAATCCATTTCAATTCAGGACTTTCACATTTTTGACTGCCACACTGAAAGTATCCCCTGACGCTTTCATGTGCAGCTGGTCACAGAACAGGAATTTCTCTTAGATATCCTTATCACTGATGTATCTGGTAAACAGCATTAACTGGGGGAATCCCAGCAACACCAACAGACTCATCGAGCTGCAGTGAAAATATTTTGACTCCTGTAGGTTTAACTAAATTTTTATTGACTCGATAAACCAAGTAAATGAATTGCAAAGCACCATTCCTCTTTAGCTTGATGCATTTTATTAGCAAGCGCAAAATATAGGTTTTCCTGGGTATTTGCCATGACTAATCAGCGCTGGGTGAGCTTCAAAATGGCCTATTTATGAGGGCCACGCTTCCCCCCTTTGGGACTCTCTTGGCTCATCTGATTATTTTAAGTAGAGAGGCCTTTTAAGCCTTCCCCCCCCCACCAAAAACAGCAGAACATGCACAATCCATTCTCCGACCCCTGGGTGCAGTGCTTGGCTGCTTTGCGTGAGTGCAGATTGCCGTTGCTAGGGAATAGGCTGCCCAGCCAGAGGACGAAACCGTAGTTGGTGCCAATTAACCCATCCTGCTGACTGACCCTCTGCTTTTATCTCCAGCAGGTGAGAGAAGAGACAGGTGTGGCAGGTTCTCTTGAGGAAGGGCTGGAGTTTCACTTTCTGTGCAGGGAGTGAATGATCACAATGAAAACTGGAAAATCCCTAGAAAAACAGAATAAGGAATTGCTGAATGAGTTCACAAAAATGGCAATGAAAACTGCAAAATTATTGTGTCAAATGCAGCACATATCTTGAACATTTGAAATTAATTCTGTTCATTTAATTATTGAAACATTATAAGACCCCTCTGCGCAGAATAGACGCAGAGATGCAGAAATTATAATAGCTGAATAATTCCGTAATTGAATTTCAAAATGAGAGTACTGTCTCGCTTTGTTGAAATATTTTTTTTATCTAGTCTTCTGACACACATTTGAGTTATAAAGCCTTACATATGATCATGCACTGTGGCGTAGCCAGTGGGGGGGCAAATACACGTCCCTTTATGACATCAATTAGTCCTCGTTAGTTCTCAACAAGCGGCAACCTGCGGGGCTGAAAGGTGAGGAAAATACGAAGCGCCAAAAGCTGCAGTTCCTCGAATGGCCTCTTGAGGCTGACTGCAGAAACGAGTCAATCCCCATTGACCCCCATGCTAAAAATCCCAATTTTACAGCAAAAAAAAACATGTTTACAGCCTGCATCAACATATGGTTTTGGTCGCTGTGGCTAATTTTCCCCTCTGTGAAAACTGTGGGGGGAGTGAATTTTACATTACTATTTACATACATTACTGTAACATTACTATTCTACTATTTACATTACAGCCTATGAGTGACAGAAACTTGAATTCCACTGTCTCCGGGCAGGAGTCGTCTCATCCGGTCATGTCGTGGCTAGGCTAGAGCACATGCCTACACGGCCTCGAGCTGTAGAGTAGGAACGCCAAGCCCTGCCGCTAAAAACGGGCCTAGTCTGGCTGTCTGATGGAGGGGGGGTTACTGCAGCTAGCCAAGCCGCCAATCCTTGGCCTTTTTTAGTCGCCTCTGGGCCGTTATCTTACCTAGGCTCACTCGAGTCATGGAACTTGATCCATTGGCGGCGTTTCTGACTGGAGATTTTTATCAAAATATCAGGATGATAATGTCTTGCTGTGTGGTTAGGAGTCAGTGGTCTATTTTCTAAGATGATAACATTCTGATATTATGTCATATAACATTATATGTCAACACAAAGTAATGTTAATTCGTTCTCTAGCCAACTAGCCAGAGAATGAATACAGTAACCCCCCCGGTTAGTTTTTCACCAAGATGTCCAGCTGTGCCAGCGGGAGTGGACGCCCGCCACAGTTATTATACAGGGATGCAGCAAAGTAATACCGAAACAGAAAAGGGTTTGAATTAAGGGTTAACATACTTTGGAACAAAAGCTGTCTGTCAGGGGTTGGAAAACCATCATGGCTTCCCTAACAGGCTGCCAACGTAGCTGGCTAGTAGTGTTGTATTACTCAAGACTGATCTTGGTCTCGAGACTGGTCTTGAGACCACTTTTACATGGTCTTGATCTTGTCTTGGTCTTGACACTGTCTGGTCTTGGTCTTGTCTTGGTCTCGGATGTAACGGTCTCGAAGGGATTTCAAAATCCAGGCAAGCAGCTGGTCCTGGTACAGCCTCATTATTACTGCGCAGCCTTCTTTAAATGCAGCCAATTAGAGTCATCTATTTTAAAAACATTTTACAATGTATATTTTTCCCTGCCTGCGTGGTCTCCCGTCCCGTCTCTCTGTCTCGTCTCACAACATATGCGCAACGAATTACTTCAGTGAACCAGTGAAAATGTCAGCTAATTCATCTATTATAAGGTTCTCCTATACAGATTGCAAAGAATCTATATGCAAAATAACAAAGAAAAAATGATTTCTGCTGTGACGGAGACTGCCGGTACTAGGATTGGTTTCGATTACTTTTTTCAATTACAATTACAGTAATAGTGATCAATTACTTTTGTAATTGTAATAAAATTTTCATTGAATTTTTTATCGAAAAGTAATTTCACTTGTAATTGAACATTCTGTCCAGAAAGTACTTGTAATTGTAATTACTATACAATTACATTCAATTGTAAATGAAAAAAGTAATTGAACCCAACCCTGGCCGGTACAACGTCACCTTTCACCAGGCACTTGAAGAGGAAACATGCGGAGAGGTAAGCTGACATAGACTGGCTCTGCTCTAAAACACTGTGAGGAAAAAAAACTCCCAAACGTCTCAAGACTAAACACAACTTTTACATACTTTGTATATTATTGTAAAAATGTTGTACATGCATGCACTGCATAATCTGTTCAGGACTCGAAATTTAAGTTGTTTGCAAGCATCTGCTGACTAACCCTGGTTAAGTGCAGTTCATCTCGCTAGCTCTAGCTGAGTTAACGGCCATAGGTATGGTCAATTATCACTAGCATTTTATTATGTTAATTTCCTAGCGAATCCACTGGATGAAGCATATTGCTACTCAGTCATAGTATTGGGGAGCTTGTGCTGTTTTACAAATTAATGGCTTTGAAGTTTTAATGTTAATTCTGTTCGCAATGTCGAGCCCTGCACATACACACACGACACGAAACGCGTTTAACCTCACCATGGAACTGAATTTACTACATTGACATTACTTAATCCTTAAATCGGTGTTCGTTACATCTGTACATATTAGCCTACAATGACGTCAACAGCTCCCTAAATACAATAGTAAGCACTTTAAAAGACGAAGCATTCAGCAGCATTCCCGTTTTTCTGACTTACACACTTAACTATGTTTCCAAGCACGTGAACTACATGGCAATTACTTGGCATTCATGTTTCCTATTTCAAAGTGGGTGGCAGTATTTCAACTAAGTTTAACAGTGACAGGCTAATTGAAATATTAAAACAACTTGTTCTGAAGCAGCCACTGTGTTCACCACTCTTCCAGTGGGGGAGGGGTAATGCGTCTGCATGTGCTGCAGGGTCTTACGGCAACACAAAGCTGCCCCTAGATGCCTGTCTGTAAATCATGCCGCGGAAAAATATATCGGCGAACCCACGCTCGAATCGACCGATGCCGATTCAAGTAAAAAATGCAAATATCGGCCTGATATATCGGCTGGCCGATGTATCGGTCGGTCCTTAATAGCTATGTATGCAGGGTAACTACTGAGGGTCTTATAAATGTCCTGGTGTTGAGTGTTCTGATCTTTCGTGTCTTCAATGGCTTTTTCAGAAGCCATCAGCTAGAGGAAAATAGCTAAAAATGGCAGGTGGTCAACTGTTGGTGGTTGACCCCCATTTGCTCAGTTTGTCATCATTACTGCCAATATCAGTCTTGCAGAGTAAAATTAGCTAAATAAGGCAGGTTATTCACTGGTTTCAGAAGATCCCAAAAGATCCTCAAAGGCCATCTGATTTCCAGCTTCGTGAAGTTGGCACCCCATATGACGAAAATCTGAATGAATCCCATGACATTTGTTTCCGCTTCGTTTGTGCAGGCAAAATAAGAATTCATCGCCTGCCGCTGCTTTTCATTTTGGATGGAAATCCTAAATGTTTAATGTCTCTGGGACGGTGACAATGGATTTTGGACTGTGTAATCATACCAGGAAAAACTTTAAATGCCTATAGATCTCAATCCTCTGGAAGGGCAATAATAGCTGTTATGCAGTTGCTACACAAGATTACTTTCCGTCAAACACTGCCCATATTTACAGTGAAGTGAAACACTTGTTTGGTCTTGGTCTTGGTCTCGGTCTCATCTTGCTCTGGTCTTGGTCTCGAAATGGTTTGTCTTGGTCTTGGTCTTGGTCTTGTCATTGCCTTGCTACCCTTTGGTCTTGGTAATGTCTTGGTCTTGGCTAAGGCGGTCTTGACTACATCACTACTGGCTAGTCAGCTACAACGTTAGAGCCACCATAGCACGCTACCAAATGATGGGGCTCCTTAGCTGATTCCCCTGTATTTGGAGGGCTTCACCGGATATTGCCATGGTTATACACTCAGTACATTTACACAATAGTACCTTGTAGAACTTGCCACCAATGAATTCGTTCAATTTTTAGCGCGATTACTGAACATTATCATTGTAAATAGAAAGGCTAGCTAGCTATATAGCTAATTTAACATATCCCAGGCAAGCTAGCTGCCAGTTGCTTATAGTGTTTCTAGAAGTAGTCCATCACCCACAAACCACGGATCCACATTAACCTAACTGATAAGCAAGAGGGCAGCGGAAAAGTGCTACTAACCAGCCATGGGCTATATTAGCTGTCGCTATGAGTAAAGCCTTCTTCCCAAGAGTAACATCAAATTTATGACGCAATAGAAAAAAAAAGTTGCGTATAGCAGTGGTATCATTAGCTAATATAAAGGACAGAGATAAGCTGGGCAGCTGATAAAACATTTATACAGACATTTATATTAGACATTGATACTCAGTCAGCCAACCGCTGCATCTCCCAGCGATGTACAGCCTTTATTGCTCTACTGCCTCACTGATACGGACAACGTTCGTCCTGGAACCGCTTCACGAATATAAACAGCATTGGACCCGCCACCGCAAGCTACTTTGCAGGATCAATTGCTTTACTGGGACAGATATGACCCCGCATCTCAGCCTTAGCGAACCAGGTAGCATCGAGCTGAGTTAGGTTTTTAGTCGAGTATGGAGGCCGGAACTAACTTGGTAGCTACGAACTTAGAGGGCGTGTTTCAGCAAATGAGGTCCCTTTGGCCCGCCCACTGGGCTTGCGTCAGCTCCAGCAATGGCCCACCTTTTTGCCTATTTTTGGATTATCCGGGAGGTAGGCGGAGTCAAGTAAGTGCCAAGATGGCGACCAAAGTTGCTTCAAAATGGATATTCATAAACCTATGGGTGACGTCACGGAGGCTACGTCCATGTTTTATTCAGTCAATGGTTCTCAATCATTTTCCTTTATTGACATGTTTTCCAATTACTGTAATTGGCAAATAAAGACATGGTTTCTCTCCATATGCGATCTAACAGCGATGAAATCATGGGGAAAATTCAGTACAAAAAAATAATTTACTTATTAATCGGCCAATGGCTCGCGTTGATTGAACTGGTCCTTGTTCCAATGAAACGCGAACTTTCACTCTCAGTATTGTGTGAGTTGATCAAAAAAAAAAAAATGTCACTCGGCAGTTCAATAGGCTATAAAAAGCGTGCAGCTCCAGCTATTTGCGTGAGAGTTGACTGGCATGCAGTTATGAATAATGTTTATTTAAATACAGCAAAAACGCATCCAGATGAATGATTGTCGTCTTAACTAATCGGGAAGAACAAGCCGCACCTGTTAACTGTGGAGTGCTCTCGGAGTGAACCTTCTATTAATTATGAAAATGACTGAGAACAGGTCAGGACTAGTAATTGTTTTAAACGGATATTTTGTGCAACCCATTTCTCTGTTCTTGTTCCGCATCTGTACTGAATTTAGCCCATGATTTAATTGCTGTTAGATCGCATACAGAGAGAAACCGTGTCTTCGGTTGCCAGTTACGATAATTGGAAAACGCGTCAATAAAGGAAAATGATTGAGAACTAGCCTGGACTAATTATTGTGAAAAAGTGACGTGTCTGCACCCCCCAACTGGCTACGCCTCTGGTCATGCATGACAGGCTAGGATTGGTTCGATTTGGAATTTGCATCGAGGGTTTCTGACAGATTATAATTATACACAGAGCCATTATTCTTTTTTTTTTTTTTTTTTTTTTTTTATTTGGCATCTCCAATCCCACCCGAATCTGGAATGTCCAATTGGGGAACTATGTACAAGGCTTCTTGCATATGCGGCCCTCTATTGCCAACTCAGGAGAGTGAAGACAGCTCGCGGCTCTCCTCCGAAGCATACACCCGTCGCCACCGGTTCTTCTACACTCATTGGTCAAAACCTCGCAAGCCCAGAACAAGGGCGGAGGATACTCGAACATGAACGAGCTTAGTATCTTCCTAAAGAGCGCCCGTCTGGCCAACAGGAGGCATAACAGGAGAACTTTTTATTTTCAATACCCTATCCCGGCAGACCCTTCCCAATTTGCATACCTGTAGCGCATTGGCCAATTGCGCGCTACTCTGAAAAGAGCTGCTGACCACTGCTGGCTGGTACGAAGTGGGAATCGTACGTGCGCCATGAGTGTCACTTCTGCTTCGCAACGCAATGTTTTACCGAGTGAGCTATCTAGCAGCTCATACACAGAGCCATTAAAAACTCACGGGGGGAAGTATGTGCTGTATTTGCTTGAATTGAGGAATCAATCGATTTTTATTGCTCTTCTGGTGAGATATGAGTGGAAATAAAGAAAAATGCGTGGTATTGTAATCCAAACGCCCGCCACATGGATGCGCTGAGCATTCAGTAATAACGAACACTGAGTTGTTTTTGACGTGTACAGTGATGCTTCATTTGTTCTTTTGGGTGTGTTCAAGTGCACATGCAGCCTACTTGACTTTAATTACTTTTTTTAGGCGCTCGCCATTAACTTTTGGACATAGCTAAAGCATTTTTTAAATTGCATTATCAATGATATTAAACTTCTTTGGCACGTTGTTGTTGTATTAAAGATGTCAAATGCATGCACAGTCTTCACTAAGGCAACCTGCAGCTTTCTTCTTGGGCAGCGATTCCCCCTTAACCTCTCCTTAGAATGTCATCCAAGATATATGCGTCCCAGTTAGACGAGAGAGCATTTTAGGCCAAGTTATCTTTTTATGCCTGCCTTTCACTACGACCACGAATATCTCAAATCACTCAGAATCGGAAACTTTAAAAATTCGTTATGATTCAGTCAAAAATGCAAAATTTTGTGGAGAATTGGTGGGAGGTACGAAGCCGACAAAAGTACGAAAGTGTTGAAAAATATGAAGAATGTCAGGAATGGGTTAAGAAACATTTACGAATTACAAGATTTATGTACAAATCATGCACGACTTGTAAGAATTAGCTATGAATAAGTTGCAAATATGCAGAATACATGTATGAATGCAGTGTGATTGCAACAAATAAGATACGACTAATGCAACTTATTTACCAGTAGTTTACGAAAATCTGTACTTTTCCTGACACTTCGGCATGTTCTTGGGTCTCCAAAGGCTATAAAAAGCCCATGGTTGGCCAACCATGGTAAAGGCATGACTGTTCGGGTGTTTGAGACGCATCAAAATGTACTGGTGACAGTTTACTGGGGAGGGGAAGGCTAGTCATGGGTTCCTGGCAGAGTGCTTAACAGGCTGGGAAATGTAATGTATTTAGTCAGAGTAAATAGTAAGGTCATGAAAAGACATGTGGACCATTACTGTCAACTGGGGTAACAATGGAGGAGACTGATGACAGTATGGTTGGCTGGGAACCAGTTACTGCAGAAAAACCAAGGAGAGAAAATGTCTTGCTCCTGGGCCTGATTGTTCAAAGCTTTGTTAACTTTAACCGGTAATTAAGTTTAAACCACAGTATCTATATCTCTGAATGAAAGCACAAATGTTTGTATGTTTTTGATGCATTTTGTAGGTTTCCCATTGATTAGTTTAAGTAGCGAAGAGCATTCGCGAGAATCTTATTTAGAGAGTGGTCATAATGTCAGGTGTTCAATACAAATTTGTTCAATACAAATGAATAAAACTCTTCCTTTTTATTTGAATTCAATGTGAATTACAAGGCATGGCATTGTGTGCATAGTTAACAAGATTAATGGCATGTTAAAAAAAATGTGTTTGTGATTTGTTGGGAGGAGTGTGGTGAACTAACCCATGTTAGGATTGGTTATGAGTTTAAAAAGGAACCGTTTGAACAGTCCCGGGTAAAACGCTGTAGTGTGATTGATGGATGAAATTGGTTCATTAGGACGTTGAGAATGCAGAGGTGTTGGACTGGACTGGGTGCGATAAAAGAAAAGTGTATGTTCCAGAGGTGTTAAAGCAAGAAAATTCCTCACCCCTTAGTGAGTTTGCCAAAAGTGCTCGAGCCTTGGTTGTTTTTTTTTCTTTATTCATCCCTAATTTCTCCAGCTGTTTCCAGTTTTCACGCTGGCTTTTTATTAATTTTGGAATGTTCTACGCAGGGACACAACATGTCTTTTTGGGTTGGGGCCAAGAATTTTAGGAAGCCACAAATCGCTAAGAATGGCCAAGAATGCAAAAGAATCGATTAAGAAGCTGTTACAGAACATGAGAGTTGATAACGAATGAATTACGATACTGCCACAAAATTGCAATTCGGCGACCCTTCCACGAAAGTTTTTGACAAACAGAAAATTTCTCCCCGATTCGTCGAACTCCAGCGAACTGTACGGATGAAATAACAGGATGTGCAAAAGATTATAGTGGAGATGAAAATGTATCTTTCTACTGCTTGTTTAAAAAAAAAGTTACTGAAATTTCACAGCTATAATATTTTATTTCATAACAATCTGAACTTTTTCTATGTATTTTTCTCTCCCAGATGAAACCAGTCCCACAGAGTCGAATTGTTGTGTCTGCAAGATTCCTGAAGCCAATCAAAGAGCCGTGCACAATTTTGTAAGTTAAATTCAGAAACTTCCCCTCTGCAATTTCTGTTGGTGTTTTTTATGAGTTCAAATGCAAATGACAGGATCACATCTACAGCACTGCCAGATGTTAGCTGCATAGACGTTGGAACCATATATTTGGGGGGGGGGGGGCGATTTTGATGGGGGTTTGTGCTCATATATGTACACACAGTGTTTTCTGAGCAAAGACTTGATTTTAAGCAGGACACTTTGACTACCACACAGTTATTAAAGGCTGTATCTGCGATATGACGTCACTATTGTTGACCCAAAACCAGTGAAGTTGGCACGTTATGTAAATCGTAGATAAAAACAGAATACAATGATTTGCAAATCCTTTTCAACTTATATTCCATTGAATACACTGCAAAGACAAGATGTTTAATGTTCAAACTGAGGAACTTTATTTTTTTTTGCAAATAATCATTAACTTAGAATTTAAAGGCAGCAACACATTGCAAAATAGTTGGCACAGGGGCCTTTTTACCACTGTGTTACATCGCCTTTCCTTTTAATGACGCTACCGACACAGTAAACGTTTGGGAACTGAGGAGACCAATTTTAGAAGCTTTTCAGGTGGAACTCTTTCCCATTCTTGCTTGATGTACAGCTTAAGTTGTTCAACAGTCCGGGGTCTCCGTTGTCGTATTTTACGCTTCATAATGCGCCACACATTTTCAATGGGAGACAGGTCTGGACTACAGGCAGGCCAGTCTAGTACCCGCTCTCTTTTACTACGCAGCCATGCTGTTGTAACACGTGCAGAATGTGGCTTGGCATTGTCTTGCTGAAATAAGCAGGGGCGTCCATGAAAAAGACATTGCTTTAATGGCAACATATGTTCCTCCAAAACCTGTATGTACCTTTCAGCATTAATGGTGCCTTCACATATGTCTAAGTTGCCCATGCCTTGGGCACTAATCCACCCCCATACCATCACAGATGCTGGCTTTTGAACTTTGCGCCTATAACAGTCCGGATGGTTCTTTTCCTCTTTGGTCCGGAGGACACAACGTCCACAGTTTCCAAAAACAATTTGAAATGTGGACTCGTCAGACCACAGAACACTTTTCCACTTTGCATCAGTCCATCTTAGATGAGCTTGGGCTCAGCGAAGCCAGCGGCGTTTCTGGGTGCTGTTGATAAATGGCTTTCGCTTTGCATTGTAGAGTTTTAACTTGCACTTGCACATGTAGCGACGAACTGTAGTTACTGACAGTGGTTTTCTGAAGTGTTCCTGAGCCCTTGTGGTGATGTCCTTTACACACTGATGTCGGTTTTTGATGCAGTACCGCCTGAAGGATCGAAGGTCACGGGCATTCAATGTTGGTTTTCGGCCTTGTCGCTTACGTGCAGTGATTTCTCCAGATTCTCTGAACCTTTTGATCATCTTATGGACCGTAGATGATGAAATCCCTAAATTTCTTGCAATAGCTCATTGAGGAATGTTGTTTTTAAACTGCTCAACAATCAGCTCACGCATTTGTTCACTAAGTGGTGACCCTCGCCCCATTCTTATTTGTGAATGACTGAGCATTTCAGGGAAGCTGCTTTTATACCCAATCATGGCACCCACCTGTTCCCAATTAGCCCGTTCACCTGTGGGATGTTCCAAATAAGTGTTTGATGAGCATTCCTCAACTCTCTCAGTCTTTTTTGCCACTTGTGCCAGCTTTTTTGAAACATGTTGCAGGCATCAAATTCCAAATGAGCTAATATTTGCAAAAAATTACAAAGTTTACCTGTTCAAACATTAAGTAACTTGTCTTTGCAGTGTATTCAATTGAATATAGGTTGAAAAGGATTTGCAAATCATTGTATTCTGATTTTATTTTACGATTTACACAACGTGCCAACTTCACTGGTTTTGGGTTTTGTAGTAAACCCAGCGAGAAATGAGGCTTTAAATGTAAAATGGCTGGAGTATTCCTTTAGCACAGGCCCTTACATATTTTCATGAATCTTTAAAATCGACTGATGAAAAACTTAAATATATTAGTCACCAAGAAAAAAATTTGTTTGACTTTGCTGCTGTTTATAAAACAGAATATGCTACTAATTTAGCTGTTTGTTGTATAATTCATCACATTTCAAAAGCCCAGCAGTGACAATCTGCTTGACAGAGGGGCATTTTCACTGTACGTATGGTACTTCCACCACTGGGGGTGAAGAGGGGTCTGTTTCTTGGGGCATTGGCGGGGGGGGGGGGGGGGGGGCATTACCCCAACGTGCCATTGTGTAGAACCAGGTCTGAAAAATATGCGTATGTCAAACTGGCATACATTATGCGTCATATTTTGTTATAGTGTCCTTGGCAATGGGGATGTGATTAACCCAGGAATGAGGTTACTGATACCACAACGACTTCTGCTTCAATATGAGCGGGTACTGGAAATGATTACTGAGAAAATGAGACTGAGGATTCTGGGTGGGGTACGCCGGTAAGTTAAACTAAATTTGTGTGCTCAACTCGAACAAGAAAGGCCCTACATAGGTTGAAGTACCTGTCACAAGATCAGGTTACACAGTCCTTGAAGAACTGGAAAGCATTTCACAGTTAATTGCAGCAAGTGTTTTGAGGCCTACACCTGCCAATTTCTGTTAATTATTTTGGCTGTATTAATCATTCTGTTGGTGTACCTGGATTTAAGAAAATAATTATTAAGGAAATTACATATCCTTCACAGCCTGTACACCTTGGATGGCATTGTCATCAATGAGGGGAAAGACCTGGAAAATGGGAAATTCTATGTTGCTGTTGGAGTTGAGAAATTCAAGAAACTTCCCTACAGTGATCTGATTTTCAGCAAACCTGCTACAGTGCGAAAATCTGGGTAAGTTTAGGATGAAACGACATTTTGCATTAATCGACAGGGTCAATAGCTTTTTGCGACATTATCACTAGTTTAACGATATAGTATAGTTAATATAGTTAATAGTTATATCTGTGAAATAGACCAAGTTTGAGCTTGTTATATATGTGCCTTTCCATATTTACCTCTTTGAATGATTACTGTATCCCTTTGGATTCGATGAAGGAGTTTTATTTGCAAGTACTTTGTACCATTTGTTGTAGATTTGTGAATCGATGCACAGTGCTTTATTAGTTGAAATTTAGTTAATTTGAACTCTCATTCACTAGCGACACAGACACATGAAGCAGTAGATTTGCCCCTTCCTGATTTCTGCTATTTTTGCATACTTAACTTACTTAATTTTTTCAGGTCTTTGAACACAATGTAATATACATATAACGGTAACCCTAGTTAACACAGAATGCAGTTTTTAAATGATCAGCTAATTTAATGACGGCAAAAAAAACACCAACACAAACTGACCACGGGTGAAAAAGTTAATGCTTCCTTTGTTACTCAGGCAGCTAATTAACCAAATGCAATTGATAGACACTCCCATTGCTCGTGTGATAGCTGCAGTTGAAGTGAATACGCCTTAAAGAAAGCCATTCAAGCAATGTGAAGTATGCTTAAACGTTTCAAGCAGCTGTGCATGATACACTGATAAAATGCGTTCCTGAAGGGATGGAAACTAAAGCCATTGAAATGTGTCACTATGGAAATGGTTACAAAGCCATTTCTTAGGCTCTGGGACTCCAGTGTACTACAGTTAGAGCCATTATAACCAAATGGAGAGAAGTTGGGCTCGTGCAGCCCAACCTGCAGCCTCCACATGTCCTTCCCACAACGACGACAGGTTATTGCATATCCGGATAATTAGCTTCTTCCCGATACAAAAAATAATGTTGGCGTAGCAACAGGTGATAGATGGCGCAGTAACATATTTAACCAAAAGATACCAGCCTCTATTTGGCCTATGCGGCTTTATTTTACTGTGTATGCATGCGTGGATGCAGCAGAATTTCTTTTTTTTTCGGGGGGTCATAGTCAAGGTGGGGGGCATTTGTAGTCAAGGCGGCCGCCTTAACTATAAATGCTGCGGGAAACCTTGTAGTACAATGCTGGATGGATGATTCACTGCATCAGCACTAGGTCAACTCGCCATAATTAAATAAATCAGGAATTATGCGCTCTACTAGAAAATGCTAGGGGAAAATTTCTGGGCATCAATCCATCATGTGAAGCTCAAATACAAATGGGTTATGCAGCAGGAAAGAAATCCAAAGTAAAGTCCACCTCTGAATGGCTCAAAAGATACAAAATAAAGATTTTTGGGTGGCCTTGTCAAAATCCCGACTTAAACACCATTGAGAAGCTGTGGCAAGACCTTCAACAGGAAGATTATTCTCGAAAACTAGCCACTCGAAGAAGAGTGGGCTACATTTTTTTACAGCGATGTGAAAGACTAATGTAATTATCGAAATCTTTGGGTTGCGGGTGTTGCTGCTGACGATGATAACCTCTTTCCAAGTTCCGGGGCGCAATTACTTCCGCCACCTGGGTGATATCGTCATTGAATAACCTTTCTCCTCAAATAAATTATTTGATCTTTTTAGCCCATATTACATTGTTTGTGAAGGCTTCAAACCATTTAATAAAACAACTATGCAAAAGTTGGAAAAATCAAGAGGGGGCAAATACTTTTTCACAGCACTGTACATTGCTGCTTTTCAGTCATGGCTTCCAGTCAGGTACTTTTTCATGTTTAGAGAAGCTTCTATAGAAAAAAGTTTTTTTGTTGTTGTTGGTTGCTGTTTTTTCATAACTTTGATTTTCTTGGTTACCATTGAGCACAAGTCAAACTAAATCATTCAGAAAGGAGTAAACAAATGTTTTCTTTTGGATGTGTTGTAAATTTATTTTATGCATATGTTTTAATTACGCAACATCTGACTTTTCAGATCTAAGGCCCCTTCACTACCTCCAATTTCCAGAAAACAAAATGGAATTGTAAGTGCTTGATTAATGAAACTCCATAAAACCGTCGGACCCACTTACGGAGCTGCCGAATGCTGCGCCCGTATTCAGACCTGTGGGGAACTTCAGACCTAATTTATAGTCCAATGTTTCTTATGATCCTAAATATATCTTGCTGAATTACAACGCAAAGTGTATAAATTGACGCACAGGATCTTGATATTTTCTATTTGATGTCATGCTGTTGCTGTAAAAACATGGCGTCCTGGGTTTGAATATTTCTCTCAGTATGAGTGTGATGTAGCTTCAGTGAGCTGCTGCTGCCAGCCGACACAGAATATGTATGTGACATCGTCCAACGAATCTGAGTAATGAATGATTTTTCTTATTCTGAACCTACTTAAAGTAAAACTCAGAGTTGAAGGCTTATAGAAGTGAATTGAGTCTGACTACATTTAAATTGCTCACGAGGCGGTATGTCATGCTGAAGTTTTTGAAAGTTGTCTCTGTCGACTGGATCTCAGATCCACTGCTTTAGAGCCACAAAGTTTGAGGGGACAAACCACATAGTCTGATATCGGGCTGTCAGCAAGAAGTTGTCCTCTTCCTGCAGAACATGTTTGATTAATGTTGACAAATTACCAGGAGAGATGTCAGAAAAACAATTATACAATTGAAATGAAAAATTTATATTTCACTTTTTTTTCTATTGGTGAAGAAAAATATGTCACACAAACATTCCTGGGATTCATATCTGAAAGTTCCAAATTCTGTGAGGATATGAATCATCGTGGTCTCTCTCAGTCAGACTATAACTTATGTTTGGCAGAAACTATGTCAGAAAATCTCAGAAAAGATGCCGTGTGATCTAGAATGCACCTCATTAATAATTTTTTTAAAAATCTGATATGGCTCACATGTATTTCATGACATTTTGGTTCATGAAAAGGTTTTAATAGTTTTTTATATCAATTTTTTCCAAGCAATTAACTATTTGTTCCTCTACAGATACTCTGTAAACCTTGGAAAGTGTGGTGAACTCAAATGTTTGGTGGAAATCACATTACCTCAAAAAAAAAAAAAAAGAGTATGACAACTTAATGATCTTGTGTTTACATTACTTAAAAACGTGAAGAAAAAAAACCTTATTTAAAGACCTTATTTTCTTTAAGGTCCTTCCACACAATACAATTAAGTTGGCCTGCACAATATTTTTGCGGCAATCAGTTTCCACAAAACACTTGAGTTCACAGCACTCTCAGGGTTTGCAATGTCGTTAGCAGGCCGCATGAAAGATGAAAAGATATTTTTGTTTTTGTTATTTCTGGCTTTCCATTTCCAAAACCTGTGATTTTAACAACGGTGTACAGATGTTTTCGTCTCCACTGTAAAAGGTGGCCTTAACAGGTGGGATAACGGCAGTGCAGAATTTTTATCCCCGTTTCTGTACCTGACTTCAGTCGGAGAGTCGGGATCAGAGCAAATCCGGCGGTGGAACAGGAGACTCCAAGATTTCTCCTCCTGCCCAGACAAGGACCAAACAGAACAAGGAGCAGAACAAAGACCAGCTGGCGTCCATCGTGAGTGAGCTGTCCCAGGCCAGGCTCCTGAAGCTTCGGCAGAAGAAGAGCGGCATGTCCATGAGTCTCGGAGGCCAGAGTAATGGTAAGAATACGACCGCCAATGTAAGTTCATCCCCTCGTGTCTCCTCCTTCATATCACCGATTGTCAGTCCTGTCATCTACTTGCATCGCTGCAAAGCCCTGTTTTTTGTGCGCCGATGCGAAATTACTGATAACTGCTTTCTTAGGTCCGTTTTCAGATGTAGAGTGTACTAAACAGTGGACGTAGTGTCTGTGATGTCAACCATAGAGTTCTGTAGAGTCAAAGTGGAGCTACCAGCTGTTACTCTGCCTGACTCCCAGATAATCCAAAAGTCGGCACTTTGTGAAAAAAAAACTTAAAATTAATTTACTTGTTTTCTGTCTGACAGTCTAAAGGACCCATAAATAATAAACCCCACCCATTTTACGGCGTACTTCAAAATTACTGGCACCCCGGACTGGCAATGCACAAACAGTACAAAAAAATACATAAACAATATAATTATAGAGAAATAATATATGTCAACATTTGTGAATTAGTTTACTTTATTAGTTCTTAGGAGGAAACGACCAAAATCATATCATTTAAAATGAAATAAATTTCATCAAAATCAAGGTTTCATAATTATCGACGCCCTTCATTTAGTACTGACATAGGGAACTGAAAAGAAACCTGAAAAAAAGAGGACCCAACTGCATTTTGCTCCCCAGGCTACTGAACAGGATAAGAGGATGGTGAGAGAAGCAACAAAATACCCAAGAATCACAGTGAAGACATTGCCACCCTTGGTGGCATCATGGGATCAGCAGGATTCAAAAAGCACCATCAGACACCACCTCCACAAGCACAGGCTCTTTGGAAGGGCTGCCAGAGGAAAGCCTTTTCTGACCAGAGGACACAGAAGCAAGCGCTTGGAGTTGGAGTCTAACGTCATTTAAATTATGACTGAAACAAGAAGCTTTGGTCAGATGAGACCGAAATTGCATGTTTCAATCAGATACAGCATCGGCGTGTTTGGCGTGGTAACAGAGATGCATACAAGGAGAAGCACCTCACACCCACAGTTAAATATGACGGTGGGTCATTCATGTTTAATTCAAGAGGCACACGAGCACTGCTTAAGATTAGTGGCATAATTAATTCCACCAATTATCAGGATATTTATCCGGTTGCCTCCGCCAAAAGGCTGGGATTTAGCTGTTGGTGGACTTTCCAACAAAACAATGGCCCAAAGCATACCTCAGGATCCACACAGAAATGGTTCTGTGACAACAAAATCAACATTCTGCACTGGCCATCTCAGTCACCACACCTTAATCCAATTGAAAACCTGTGGGTTGAAGTTGAATAGGGCAGTTGATAAACAAACCTAAGAATGTTAAGGATCTGGAAAAGCTCCACCAATAGGAATCCATGACACTATCCTTGCCAGTTGCACTCAGTACTTCTCTCACCATCCTCCTAAACTGTTCAGTAGCCTGGGGAGCAAAATGCAGTTGGGTCCTCTTTCCTTGAGATTTTTTTCAAGTTCCCCATCCTTTTTTTAATAACTGCCCTGTCAGTGCTCAGTGGCATATTCCATTTTGTAGCCATCACCAGATTTTTATAGGTCTAAGCTGCTTAAAGGACCATCTGCTGCTTTGTAAACTGACACTTGTTTTCTTCATGGTGTTGGATGACGAAGGAATATTGCATGTGTGTTACCTCATTTTTATACCCTAGTGAAACAGGAAGTGTTGTAATGGCTCAACATAGTTCCATTACACTTGATAAAGCCTAAATTCATGGAATTTAATGCCTGGTTTAATTTTGGTTGATGTTATTTACAATAACCTTTAATTGTGCCATTAATTGTAAAACCATGATTTGGAGGAAATTGATTTTTAATTTAATAAGTTGTTGGTTCTATTGGAACATTCGTATCGTACGGTATTTCTCACATGCTAGTGTTTAGAGTTTCTCTCCAAAAATATTTTTCAGATTTTTTTTAAGTATTGTTTTTGCATTGCCGGTCAGGTGTGCCAGTAATTTTGGAGCCAACTGTACATGGCCGGCAGTCATCTTTTCAGTACATCTGCAGTAAAAGCAGTATTAATCTGCGGTGACTTTTTCCATCTACACCAATGCTTATTAGAGAACCTACAGGTCATCTGACAATTTAAGTCTCTGTCTCCGGGATAAATGGAAGTGATCAGTCTTTCTCGTATCACCAATCAATTTAGATGGAGATTTACCCCATGGAAGCAGCAAAATGCTTGGAAATCCCAATTTTCATATGAAATGCCCCTTTAGCGAAAATCTGACCTTGAATTTAGAGAAATGATTGGGGGAAAAATCATGTTCTTATCTTAAACTATACATGCATATTTTTCAGCCAAAAAATCCCAAAAATGTGGCAGAATCATTGGCATCCAACATATATATATATTTATATATAGGTGAAAAACAGACTAATTTCCCTTAGTAACATCACCATGGGTTTGACAGAAGAATACTGTAATCATGAGTGACTGAAAGTTGCTGAGCTTCACAAATATGAGAACGTTTAAAACACCCATATCACATTAGTCACACAATAATTATGAAGTGCCAGACGTAAGGCATTGCTAAAACTCTTGCCTGAGAGACGACGTGTCTATTCTGAATGCCTGAATTATGAGAAGGAGGATAATTCAAATGCTAAAGGAAACTCCATGGATCACTGTTAGAGACTTGCTGACATTAATTATGTCTTGGTGTCAGAAAGTTTCAAACAGGATAATTATACATTATCTACTCAACTTCAAGATTTTTTTGGTGGGCAGCCAAAGAAAAGCTTCCGTTTCTGGCTCGATTCCATCACCGAATCCGTCAAGTACCAGCAGTTAAAAAATGAAGACCTGGCTACCTCAGCCAGAACACTTCATCTGGGCCGCGATTGGGTCTTCCATCAGGACAAAGGTCTACCACATGCATGAAGATCAACACGAAAATGGTCAGCACACCATACACTCAAGGTTTTGCTTTGGCATCATGTAGAAAACCTGAGGGACAAGCTGACGAGGACAGTCCATAAATGTGAACCTAAGAGAGATTCTGCGCGTTGGAATGGTGTCAGATTACCTGCCAGCTCTTGCCCCGCCCGCATTTAATTCTATAGAAGAAGAAGCAGGGCTGATTTCTTGGCAAGGGGAGGCTACGCAGAGTATTACGTGAAGGGGAGCTGATAATATTGGCGTACGTTTTTAGAAAAATAGTATTTGATGAGGGTAATTAATTTTCAATCATTTTATTTCAATTAAAGATGAATTTGTTCATATTTTGAATTTAACATCAATAGGATTAACAGCCATGACACTTATTTGTTACCACATCTGTTCATATTTACCAAGGGTACAGATCTTTGTGGAGGGCACTTTAGCTTTAACTGGAGGCACTCAGAGAGTGCAGACCTCCGCCAAGGCAGCACAGTCGAAATCTTGCTGAGTGAACATGGCTCATAAGAAATTTGAGGTATCTGCTACGTAGGATTAAGGTATCTGCTGCGGCGGCCATATCGTTTGACCGATCACCGTTAAAATCAAAAGGGCCCATCCCTGATGTGATAGCAACCCACCCTCAAAATTTCAGAGATATTCGTTCATTACTTTTTGAGTTATCTTCTAAACAAACAGACCGGCAGACAAACCAACGCCAGCAAAAACATAACCTCCTTGGTGGAGGTAATTAAGCAATTTTGCCAATCCCCTGTTCAGGAGTTCCACTGGCCTGGAGAAAATAGGGATGCAATGTCTGCATTGCACCTCAAGAGGGCAGTATACACATACAAAATGTTAAGCACGTAGGCAGAATGGAGTTGTTTACCTAGACTGTTTGTGTCTGTTAATTTGCATGATCATATCCATGCGTTGCATATACAATTATTTGAAAAAGAAGGATAATAAATCAACATTGGGGTCAATGATATATGGATATTCCATAGAATTCATGGCAAATGAGGTGTTTGTGAGCTGCCAGTTCTGTTAATGCCTAGAGTAACTCAGACTAGCGCAGAATAGGACTTTTTAGTTATTTCTAAATAAATACCCACAACCATATCTTACAGAATAATTGGAGCACTACAGTTACTGGCAGTGTACAGCTCTCATCTCTGTAGACCTGAAGGGAGTTTGTCTGCAGTCAGGATGAAACAGTATGCCCACGGCCAGTGTAGGTGGTGCAAGAATGGTACTGTCTTGGGAAAAAGCAGTCCTGTGCTGATGGTCAGCAACTAGCAGTGTAAACACTCCAAGTTCATGTTATCCCTTATCACGTTCTTCAGACCTGGAAAATTGAGGCGCAAATCAGAAATATGTATCCATTAATATTGATAGGAAGGTCTAGAAAGCAAAAAGCTTGAACGCCCCATTATTCGTCTTATTGATGGGTGCTTAGATCTTGCCTTCGCCTCACAGCATATGAACAATGTTCATTTAATTATGGAATGATGTAATGTCTGGCAGCTTATGTAATGTTCCTTTTTTGGGCCACAAGATGGCACTTGTGCTCCACAGTCGGTTGTGCCCTCCGCAAAAGCATTACGTCATCCTCCATTTCCAATTTTACTCCGGACGTTGTTGGAAGTAGACCTTCAAATGATGTTGTAGATTGTACTGTATCCCGCTGTGCAGCTTTTATTTATTTATTTATTTACTTACTTACTATTTGATTCATTGCACTGAGTCATTCAGAAACATATTCAGACAGGCTCATAAATATTTGAGAATTGACCAAAGTATTGTTATTTTGGCTGTCTACCGCGGCATATTGGAGCAGAAATTAAATAATGAACATGGGCTCGAAGTGCAGATGTTCAGCTCTAATTTTGAGCGGACTGGGAGGATGGTGCAGGAATCGGGCCAGTGAAAGGTCTACAGTTGAATTATGGTGTGGCATTTGCATTGGAATCTGTTGGTGTTGACTCACAGTCAGAAGTCTGAACAGCTGTCACTGCCTGTGAAACAAGCCATCGTCAGGCTGAAAAAATCATAACAAGCTCGTCACGGACAACAATAACATAAGCTGCGGATAAATCAACTACTTGGTCCAGCGCTTGAGTCCTCAGTGCTCCTGACCAAACTGGACAAGATGGCTGAATGGGCGAGGTTAAACAACATGACAGTCAACATCTCTAAAACTAAGGAGTTCTCCGTCTCCCTCTTAAAAAATGATTTGACAGTTGATCATCTGACTGTAAATAACCAGCCCATTGAATTGGTCCAGACATCCAAACTCCTTGGTGTTCGTGTGTCAGCTGACCTTAAGTGGTCGACCCACATTGATTACATCAGGTGCTAAAGTCAGTAAACAGCTCTATGCCGTACGAACTCTGCAACGTGGTGGAATCCCTCCCAGTGATCTCCGATCAGTGTGCTCTTACTTCATGCACCCTATATTAATGTACGCCCGCCCAGACTGTGTGCTTATTTTCATTGAATGACCAGTCATATAGGTCATCTTCACATATGTCCTAGGATGTATGGTTGTATGTAAGTATGACGCCAGTTTTCACACGATAAAGTTCACAATATTTGAGCTTTTGGAACATTGCAAACACAAATCCTCTATGTTTTTGAGTGACTAATGCGCAAGTTTGGCTGGAAGTCAATGAACAATTGCAGGTAACTACTGCAGTATTTTCGTTGCCTGAAGCACGGCAGTCAAAAGCAACCAGTCAATCAAGAATGAATTCTTGACCTGGTGATAGCAAAGGTATTGATTGAGCTGCTGAGCAGTTCCACTGGTGTGTGAACATTGAGTTTCTGCAAAACCCCTGATTTGACCATTTACTTTGAATCTGAATAAGGAAAGGAATCCTGCTCAAAGAAGGATATGACTCATCTTGTTTGAAGTACCCTTCCTGATGTGTATGGTGGTGGTTGAACTGTGTGAGTTCCAGATATGTCAATGTAGTGGATAAAAAAATTGAGGTGGCATGTGTCCAATTTCCTTGAGGGCAGCACTGACTGCTTTTGATCCTACTGGGCACGAGAGAACATAATTTGATTATTTAATTCTATTTGATCCCATTATTACAATTCATTCCGAATGTTGCCCTATGGGGGCCCAAAAGATATGCTTAAATAAGAATATTTTCACTCAGATCCTGGTCATCTTTTCCCAAGTTTGATGCTATGCCTGAAGACACACAGACAAATGCATATACAAATACACATGTAAACATAACCCCACTGGCTCATCAAGGAAAATTCTAATTAAGTCAAGAGGAACTGATTTTAAAGGTTCTCTTCTGTACTTAAAACTGTACAATAACACATTATTTGATGTTTTAACATTACTTTAATTACTTTCTGAAAATAAACATTGTAATGGCTGCAACTAAGTCCAGAAAGTTAGCACATGAGACTGTTTATCATTGTGAGGCATCTCCATATCTTTAGATCACACTCACTCAGCATTTGGGCACTGAGCATTTGGTCAAACTTAGCAAAGAGAATTTTCTTCCTTTCCTCCATAATGCGAGCCCTCAGCTGCACAATTGCAAGGGGCCTTTTTGCCATACATTTCCAGTCATAATGCACCTTACATCCTTGATCAGAGAATGATCAGGACTTCAGGCAATCTAGCACCCGCACACTCTGCCTGGGAATCCATGCACTTGTTATCCGTGCAGAATGCGGTTTGACGTTGCCTTTCTTGTAGCTGCAAAGACGTCCCTGGACCTGATGATGTCTTGATGGTGGCATAAGTTGCTCCATAACTATTACAGTCGCATGAATGTTCTTAAAACAGTGAGGTCTGAGGGAGGGAATATTGCGCGCATTCAGTAGAGGTTTTTGGCCTTACCCTTTGAGAATTTCCTCAGGTTTGAATATGGCAACTGCATGAGACAGACAATATAGAGGTCAATCGGTTTTATGGGGTTAAAGGAGAATTCTGGTGTGAAATTAACTTGGGGTGTATTGAAACATGATGATGAGTACTAACTTTTTCCGAATACACCACCTCTGTACGCACGCAACATTTCAAAATAAATGGCTTTTTAGCCGAAGCTCCCAACAGGATTACAATGGTAGCAAATCAGGCATAGCATTGCCATGCAAAGATATTGCCATTTTTTTCATCATTAACAAGGCTCACAGAAGCTCCACACTTCATCGGTAGAATTCCGAGGACCCTGACATTTAAAACAAGGCACTGAGAACTTTGTAAATGCACAGGTAGTTTATTAAAAAAGACTATTTATGCAAACAGTACCGTGAGGTAGTTTCCAGTCGCCTCAATCTTGAAAGTCACGGTAAGTCGATTGACGAGCACAAACGAATAGGAAAGATAGGGGAACAGATTGCAATATATTAGTTTCTGCTCATCAATCGACTTATTGTTTCTTTCAAGATGGAGGCGACTGGAAAATACCTCAAGGTACTGTTTACATAAATAGTCTTTTTTAATAAACTACCTGTGGATTTTCAAAGTTCTCAGTGCCTCGTTTTAAATGTCACGGCCGTCGGAATTCCACTGATGAAGTGTGGAGCTTCTTTGAGCCTAGTTAATGATGAAAAAAATAGCGTTAGTACTCATCATCGCGTTTCAATACACCCCAAGTCAATTTCACACCGAATTCTCCTTGAAGGCAGCTTAGATTTGGCAAATAGAGCATTTGTGTGTAATTAAGCATGAGGTTCATGCCAATTACAGGTATGGCAGATGGGTTTGAGAGTCATGAGCTCATGAAAAACTGTGACTCCACCTGGATGCCACTTCCAAAACGCATAGTTTGGTGTATGTTTGGTGACTTGGCGTTCTTCACAACACAATTTAAGTCAGTGCCTTGACTGGCATTACTGGATTTTACCTGGTTCTTAGAAGGGAAGCTTGTTGCATCCTTAAGTTACTTGGGTAGGCAACATTGAATGGATGTGACTTTAAATATTTACTGAGATGCCTCCCGTACATATCTCAAAGCAATGCTTGACAGAAGATTATGATTATTTTCTCTTTAATCCAATAAGCCACTTTCAAAGGGTCCCGTATGTTTTCTCAGACTCACAATTAGTGGAAAGCAAAACATGTCAAATGCGTTTTCGTAGTCATTCCTTTCAAAGCAACACGACGTAAGACATTTCATTTTCCAGCACAGATTCCTTTCTTTAATGAAGATCTGATTCAAAGAATGGCAGACCTGTTCACGTGCATCTTGGTTGCTTTCACTTTAACACCACGAGGAACATTATGGGACCACAGTGATAAGCTAATTCCCGCAGGCAACATTAAATTTATGAGATGAGAAGGCAGCATTTAATCTTGTTGTTTGCTTATAAAACTGGCTTTCACCTCACTGATAGTTAGATTAACTGTGGGGACATTAATCACGGGTTTTCACGTCTGTGTATCCATTAACTCATAAAAGATTAACTGTTTCATAAGCAGTTACATGTGTCTAGCTAAGTATTGCCTACATCTGTGTGTTTTTTTTTTCATGGCATTCCAAGTGCGCTCTGAAATAAGAGGATAATTAGTGTTACAGTTTCAATTTTTCCCATCTAAATGTCACCAAGGCCCAGAAACCTGCTTTGAAGTCTCATTCTTGTTTAATTTACAAAAACTAATTGAGTTTTAAAAAAATCATATTTTCCCCATGCATCTGTAAAATTAAATCTGTTCTCATGAGATCTCCACACGGCTGGTGCCAACCCCAGCATCTAAAGCATCCAATGGACAAAAGGCAGAAAAACAACGTGGGCCCTCCACCAATCCACTGCAGAGCACACCAAGTAACACATCATTCTTTGGCATTCTGTGGCCTGTGGGTCATTTAGCATCTCCAGTTTGCACAAAATGCACATCTTTGGTCTGCGGGAGGAAACCAGTGTACTTGGTAGAATATCACTGTAACTGACGGAGAACATGCAAACAAGACACAGAAAGGCCCAAACCTCCCCAGCTTTACTCCAGCAAAGCAACAGTGCTTCCCATTGGCTGGTAGGTAGCACTGTAGCATTGTAGCAACAGGGTTATGTTCAGCTCATAAAGACCAAGCTGGAGTCAAGTTAGAGTCCAGCTTTTTTACAGAGCATTTGACAATCTCAAAACAGCCCACATCAAGTCGAATAAGAACAAATACAATTTAAAAAACGAAATTCAATTTTGATGAAAGAAAATGGGACGTGTGATTTAAGGGATGAGCTCAGGGTTCGAAGGGGGCTAGTATCCTTCCATGAGGATTACGGGTATAATTAGCCAAAAAGGTAGCCCAAACCTTAATTTTTACTGCTTATTAGTGTTGCATGATTTTTAACAGTGTTTGAATTGTTGTGTGTTGCATCAATTGTTATCGCCACTAGGTAACTGCACAGTGGCATTCTTCAATAGGGTGCTATAGGCATTCCAACAGTTCAATTAAATGACTAAGCATGTAATTAAATTTCTAATGGAGGCATTTAAAAACAATTAGCTGATCAACTTTTTGAAGAATCTAGGAATCATGCAAATGATGGATATTTACAACTCCATTTCCAGAAAAGTTGGGACAGTGTGTAAAATGTAAATAAGAACAGAATACAATGATTTGCAAATAATTTAAACCCTATATTTAATTGAAACTGGTGCAAAGACAACAAATCAAATGTGTTCCAACTTTTCTGGAAATGGGGTTGTAAATGCTAAACTTGTCTTTGCAGCAGCGGTGATGAAGTTCCTCTGGGTCTAGTGTTTTTCAGTATAGTTTATCACTGAAGTAGTACAGAAATTTATCAGTTGAAGTAGTTAATTTAAAAGTTAATCTGGTTTCTTTAAAATAGTCATTTCTGAAATATCAAGGCTTGGTCAACTTTCAAGATTGCAAGAATTGCAAATTCTAAGCTCTAGCGACAAGCTTTGCATGATGAAATATGAGAATATCAGTTTTCCATATAAAATCGAGCCACACGCTTGTTATGCAAAACCACTTTTACCTGCTGAGCTGTGCTGTTCTGTGAGTTCTGTACAGCTATGTTTTTAAGTTAGGAGCAGAAAAAAAAAGTAAAAAGAAAGAATTTCTTGAAACTTTGTGCAAACGAACTTGGCATACTGCACTTACTTTTTACCAAACATTTAGGGTGGATCACTTTGGGAACTATATTAATTCTAATGTTAAACTTTCAATTTGTGATGAAAAATGTAGCCAAATTATGCTTTTAACAGCTTCAATTCCTCCTTGGTCTCACATTTTTAAGCCAATTAAGCCATGTTTGGTGTCAAATTGTTCCTTGGGATTGCTGCAACAATAACAGCTATAAATTTTAGAACTAGCACTGTGATAATTGGGAGTTATTCATTGATTTATCCCCATATGTTGGTTTTAGGGGGGTGCTCATCTAAATTTTGTCCTCATCTGTTCTAGCACATACGATACAAAAAACAAATTCATTTTCTAGGCCCGCATACATCCCTCCACACAGTCAGTATGGTAAGGAATCAAAAGCTTTCATGGGTAGTTTTCCCATACCGATGCAACACCACCTTTGTGTCCATGTGACACAGATACCACCACCAAAGAAAAAACCTTGATAAAGATTTCTGAGCATAATGAATCATGTCAGTAAGCATAGAAACAGTAAGAAGTTTTTGAATTCTGCTAAGCGGCGTCAGTGAAGGAGTGGATAGGCTACGCCCCTTATAACTGCAGTTTGAGAGGGACAGTTCACAAAACTCACCCAAATTGAAACACCTGAAAAATCTTCAAAATTAAAAAAAATTCTGAAACAAAGTATGAGATGCACAGCTTTTGGGTCCTTACTAAGCGCATGTGTAAGCTCAGTGAATTCTGCTGAGCGGTTTTTGAGAAGTGGATAGACTACACCCTCCATTACAGCCAATGAAGTGGGAAACTTGACAAGCGTAGCCCTATATGCCCCCAGTCATATATAGCGGGGCCATAAATACTGAAAATCTCAAGGAAAAGTTGGCATTTTGGTTCATATATTTGTTTCAATGTGTTACATTTTTTGCTAAGTAAAGGAAATTTGAGTTTGAATGTTAGCTGCCGTAGCGTGACCTCAAAATGTCAAAATCTTGTGAAAAACCCAGGACGGACACATTTTGTGGTTCTGCTTGCCTTGAAATAGATTATTTAGCAGTCTGCTTTGCTGTGTGGAAATTAATCTCTTCAGCCCAGGCATTACGGGATTTTCAATGATGTGCCGCCATAGAGGAATAAAAGCCCTTTAGTCACCTCACCTTGTAAAGCATGAGGACTCCAAATCAGTTTTCTATTTATAAGTAAAAGCCAGACATTACTTCACTCAGTTGCAAGGACCAATCAGTCCTACAGACCAGCCAAGTTGTTTTTAGCTGTCATTATTGTGCGTTGCATCCCAAAGTTATAAGGCATCATCCTCATTAATGTTCACGTAAAATGTCAACATCTTAATGTCTGCTAATTTTGAATTTTATATCTGTAACATGTTTCCAAAAAGTTTGGACCGGGCAGCAAAAGGCTAGAAAAGTTGTATGATGCTAAAAAAAAAAAAAAAATAGACCTAGTGAAATATATCAATGCCAATTGGGTAATTGGTAACAGTTCAGTAACATGATTGGTTATAAAAGTATATCAGAGAGCCTGAGACCTTCTGATGTACGTATGGTGAGAGCTTCTCAACAATATAAGAATAACTTTTTTATTATGTTAAATAGCTGAAAATTTGGTGATTTCCTCATAATTCATAATCCATTCATAATTTCACATCAGTAAAAAGATTCAAAGAATCCAGAATCGGGGCCAAAAAAAAAATTACTTAACGGCAGTGATTTTCAGGCCATCAGGCAAAACAAATACAGACAGAATCCTGTGGTGGAAATCACTGCATGAGATCAGGAACACTTCTGAAGTCCTTAGCCAGTGAACGCAGATTGTCACAGCATCTGCAAATGCAAGTTCAAAATCTATTCTGTTAAGATAAAACCGCGTATAAACAAGATCCAGAAATGCTGCCACCTAAGATGAATTGAGGCTTTGTGGAAAAAATGTCCTGTGGCCTGGCCAATCAAAATGTGATGTTCATTTTTGAAATCCTCCAGGCAGTGAGGAGAGGGACTGTCCAGCTTTTAACCCTATAATGCCCCCTGTATAATATATGATACACCAAATTTGAAGGACAATGCCCACCTAGTACGATGCAACACAACCACGACTGCCAACTGTATCATATCTGATACACAGTGCTGCCACCTGGAAGGAAGAAGTGGTATTACAGGAGTCTCTCCCCTAGTCACTCACTTCAAGGTAGTAGCTCCCATGTGAATAGGAATTTATGAATGTCCTTGGACTTTAACAGTGAAGTTCGGCGCTCCAAGGTAAATATTACACAGAAACTTATTATTATACGCATTAAGGGATAGCTATAGATAGTAGAGACCATATAAATAATTTGAAATTTTGATTGTTGAGTTCTGGAGGGGTTTTTTGGCTGTATCAGATATGATACTCCTGGAATTAGTAGAAGTTGTGTTCACTTGTCAAAGTCACTTTACTAAAAAAAAAAAATAACAGTGGATCTGAATACTACCCCTCAACACTTCAAAAATATCACTGGGTCATATTTTTCCTATAATGATGTCTATGTCTGAGATTAATGGGTTATTATCGGGTTAATGAGCACATAGTTCAAAAGCTCGAATCTGTGATGGTATGGGGGTACATTATTGTGCATAGCATTGTTAACTTGCTCATGTGTGATGACAACATTAATGCTGAACAATAACTACAGGTATTGGAGAAGCATATGCTGCCATCCAAACAACATCTTTTTCATGGACGTCCTCGCTAATTTAGCAAGACAATTCCAAATCGCATTCTCTCCGTGTTGCAACAACATGGCTCTGTAGTAATAGTTTCTGGGTCCTGGCCAGCCTGCAGTCCAGACCAGTCACCCACTGAAAACATCTAGCAGATTATTAAAGGAAAAAATATGTTAAAGGAGGCCACGAAGTGTGGAGCAGTTAGTATTCTACATCAAGCAAGAAAAGGAAAACATTTCACTTTGAAACTGCCACAGTTGACGTCTTCAGGCTTCAAATGTTTACAGAGTGCTGTTAAAAGAAGAGGTGATGCAACACAGTGGTAAACAAGCCCCTGCTTCGACTTTTTTGAAAATTGTTGCCGGCATCAAATTCAAACTGAGCAGATATTTTTCAAGAAACAATTAAATTTCTCAGTTTCAACATCTGATATGTTGTCTTTGTAAGATATTCAATTAAATGTAGAGTTTAAATGATAAACTGAATGCAATGATTTGGTATTTACTTTCTACACATCGTCCCATCTTTTTGAAAATGGGGCTGTACAAGACTAGGGCTTTGTTTTTGAAGTGCACTGTTAAGAATCCTATACCTGACTCGTAAATTGACCAAAATTGTGTTCACAGCACGTCTGTAACTACAAATTAGGTTGACATTACTTGCTTATAGCTCATTATTTAACCCCATAAAACCTATGGATCCATATATGCGTCCTTAAAATGCAGCTGCTGTATTCAAATCTGCAGACCCTCTGGCCTATTTCAAATTCTAGTGGAGATCTCAAGGTTTCCAATGATCCTAAATATGTCCTGCTGAATTACAGGGAAGTGTGTATAAAATGATGTACGAGATCTAGATATGTTCAGTTTGATGTAATGCTTTGGCCATAAAAAACATGGCGTCCTGGATTTTAATATTTCTCTCTGAGTTAGCGAGATGTAGCCTCAGTAGAGTGCCGCAACCAGCAGATACAGAATATATGTGAGACATTGTCCTTCTTTATAAAAACAGCTTTTTCTCACTTTATGCCTCCATAAGGGAAAACCTATCCTTTCAGATAAAGTTTAAGTGAGTATCCTGTCCGCAGTGTTTGTTAGCAGTCTTTGAAACGCATGTCTATTTATTTTTCTCCTGTGTTTACCTCATACCTTTTTTGCTGTCCTGCCCTTTAGACTTCATAATTCAAACGTCTCTGTGTCAATGTACCCATAACCCCAATAAAAATTGACACCAAAAGTCAATAGCAGCAGGCCAGGCCACAATTTCTTGTTCACCAGGAGGGAGGTAAATTGAATTTTTTTTTTTGTTAAATATGTAAGTAGGCCTGTGGTTGGCAACACAATCACAGATACAGAACACTGCATTTGAAAACTGTGTTTCAGAGAGGCATGCATGAAGTTACCAGTCATCTCCAATGCCTGGTCTAATCTATTGGGTTTAATGAAGGCAAGATTTTAAAATTTTGTATTTAATTTGATTTAGCATTTTTATGAGGCAGGTCCCCGCGCTAAATCACATTAAAAATGTTTATGGTCGCATTAGCTTTCTTGCTTACTGTCAGGGCTCTGGACTACAGTTAATAAATGCAACTGATTTACATAAAATATTCAAAGAAGCGCGTTATTGCCGCAGCGCTTCATCTCTGCTGCTAAACTTCAATCAGTTTTGCATTTGAAATGTATTAAACGTCCTGCTAAAATGCTATAATCTGCAGAGCAGTATTTTTTTATAGTTGGCACTGGGGGAGCAGAACTTGTGTGAAACGCATTAATTCCTCTGCTTAATTATTTAAAATGTATCGATTTCTCCTGCATTATTGCAGTTTATAACGCATTAAGTTTTTAAAAAATTAATGTAATTGTCTTGTTTATGAGGGCATACAAAGCTAAACTTGTCATAAATCAGAAATTGTGACTTCAGGCCTCTGAAATCTCACTGACGTTTTAACTGCTTTTGTTTAATTTATTGCACCATTTTGCAATGGTGAGCAGTTTAATCAGGCCATCAATATGAATTTTTTTTCAAAAAGTATTTCCTTTGAAATCATTACCATGTAAATGGCACGGTGCAGTGTTTGTAAATGCAGTTTATTTTATTTTTTTATTTTTTTGCAGAGGTGCTGTATATGCGCCACATTTGTCAACAAACAGTGTCATAAGAGTGTCCTTTGGACTGTACAGTATGTTGTTCATTACTTATATGTTGAAATTAATCCTTCTGCACATTGTGGAAGATTATTTGCAGACTTGCTCCTGCATAATTTGAAATGTCAGCCTCTCATCTTATCTTAGTGACGGAATGTAGCCCTTCCATAGATCTGCCATGTTGCTATGATTTAGGAGCTCGTGGATGAGCATGATTTCTTTGAAAAGCGCATTCTGAAGCTTTGCTTTTTGCCTGCATTTTTCATGTTTTCCCTAAAATGTGTGACAAAAAAAGGATTCAGTATTAGTCATGAAGCTATTTTGTGGCATTCACATAGCAAAAAAAAAAAGACCTTTCAATCTAAGTTGTCATAATTTCAATATTTCCAATCCAGATGAGTTAACTTTGAGGCAACAAAAGGGGTTAATGAATCAAAACCCTGAGAGTACCTCTTTTTCATTACATTGGTCAGGTCTCTCTCGTAAAACTGCAATCAATGGACCTCATTTTTTCAGTTATTTCTTAACCAATCTTAAAGCCATTGAATTGGGGTTCTTAAGTCACCACAGGCCGATACTGATTTTGGTATTCAAGTACATAACAAAACTGACATACTAACAGATTTGTCTGGAAAAGTGCATATGAATTGTACACAGCTAATATTCAGTGCTTTCAAATAACACAGTGCTGTTTCTTTCTACCTTTTGCTACTAGCTCTTATCTGTGCTGTGATCAAGACAAATTACAGAGCAGGATGGAAGCCCTTCCAGACCTGTAATTAAATCTGACCCCGATTGACCTAGACATAAAAAGACATTGTTATCATAACCACGCAGCCGGCTCATTGATTATATAAGGCGGCGTTCAGCCAAATGTTGGTTATACCCGACATTCATAGTTTTAATATAGTACATTTTGTCATTTTGTTGACACTTTTCATTTTGTATATTTTTCTGAGGTTTATTTAAATTTAATTTATTGATAAACATACAAACTCCAAGATTTTTTGAAATGGTATGCCGTGTAAGAACTTTAATTGATAGGGTGGTTGATTTAATGACTACAGGGACAGCTAAATTTTCACAGAGGGTACGGTGGGGTTGGAAAGCTTTTTCCTTCAACGAATGAAATCATCATTTACAAACTGCATTTTGTGTTTACTCCGGTTATTTTTGTCAATGTTCTGAAGCATAGAAGTGTGAAAAATTTGGGGGGAAAAAACAGAAATCAGACCTGGTGAAAAAACAAAATACTTTTTTTCACAGCGCTGTAGATAGTGGGTTGCAATGTTTCAACACATCAATACAAGAAAAGAAAGTCTGACATTACATCGAATTAAAGCTGTCCTTATTATTTTGTCTATGGCAACTGGCTCACCCACCCCCTGCCTCCAACACAATGAGCATATGCAGAAGTTTATTTCCACAGCTCTGCAACAGAGGTCAGATTAGTTACAGTTCATATATTCTGTCACTTAGCTTATGATTTCATGAAGCTCAAAGAATAGATGAGAAGGTACACATTAGTGAAGTCGCGTTCAGAAGAAAAAGACTATAACCACTGCGGAACTTCGAGAGGAGATTAATTGCAGCATTAGTCTATGGAGATGGGTCTGCAGTCTGTAGTGGAGGATCTGCTGAGTCGGGGCAGTTTTTAGAGCAGGGCTCCTCAAATCACAGGGTAGGTTTACATGATGACGGTGTGAACAGAAGACGCAAAAGTGGCGTCGCGTCTTCACTCTTTATTTCGCGTTCAGACGAGCGTTCTCAGGAGGAAATCTGTGTGCATACGGTGACGCAAAAAAGTGTTGATTTTGCCCCGAATTCACAGTTTTCGCACCGTAACTCGAGTTTAACTTGATGGATGGCTATTAAATTTTACAACAAGCTTCTTGGTACAGAGGAAGGGCTCCCTATTCATTTTCAAGGTCATTTGCCAATTTCGAGGTCACACTTATACGAGAGACCACCAGTCATGGACACTAGGCCATGTGACAGATGCTAGGCCAGGTCGCAGCTATTAGATCCCTCTGATCTACTTGTTCTTTTATTTTTACCCCACCCTGCCCAAAGGGGGAGGGCAAGGGGTATTGTTTTTGGTTCGGTTTGTTGGTGTGTGTGTGGGTTTCTTTGTTATTATCCCCCCGGGCATAAAAATGTGGGGGGATATAGGCATTGCCTTGTCCGTCGGTCCGTCCGTTCGTCCGTAATCATTTTGTTTCCAGAGCAGAACTCGGAAGCTATGCAAGATATCAGCACCAAACTTGATACATGTATTCTATGTATAGTCTAGATGTGTCTTTTGTAACTTTGGAAATTTCGGGATTCCAATTTTTGTTGTTTCCATGGAAAAAAATCTGGACTTAGTGCAAATTAGACTGTGTTCGTTTCCTGAGCAGAACTGAAAAACTATGTTAGATATCAGCACCAAACTTTGTACATGTATTCTATATACAGTATAGTCTAAAAGTGCATTTTGTTACTTTGGAAACTGCAGGATTACTCTTTCTGCCATTTACATGGAAACAAATCTGGACTTAGGGCACATCAGGCCTAGTTTGTTTCTGGAGCTCAAAAACCATTCAATATATCTTACTGAAACTTTGCAGTGTATTGCCCACATCCTGAAGTGGTGCCTTTTGATATTTTCAGATTTCTGAAAAAAAAAAATTCAGTTTCCATGGAAACGAGTTGGATTTGGACTCTGTACAGACATAGGTTTGTTTCCGGAGCAGAACTCAAAAACCGTTCATTATATCTGTCTGAAACTTCGTATGTGCATTACCCAAGTACTGAAGTGGTGCCTTTACATATTTTCAAATTTCTGAAATTATTTTTTTTTTTCCTTTGCATGGAAGTGAGATGGATTGAGTCGCAGGGATGGGTTTGTTTCTGGAGCAGAACTGAAACACTGTTCATTAATGACTCTTGTTTTATTATTGCCTTTGTTAACATGTGGGTCATAGTCTTTGGTAGATTTTGCCTGTACATACTTCCAGATAATTCCAGAGGAAAATCACCTCAACATTCTTGTTTTAATTTCTTGTGAAGGTGTAGGATTGACATGACTTTCGCAGATAATCAGGGGCAGGGGGATATGTCATCTTCTGTTGACTGTTGTTTGTTTGTTTGTTATCACTTTAGCAGCAAAACTGACAGCCAGATTTGCCCCAAATTCAGTGTAGGGATTGCCACTGACCCAGAATAGATGCCTATTGAATTTAGGAAAAGTAGTTTGAAGTATGTGCGAGGGGCGGGGTTTCATGTGCCTGAAACCACTTGTTTATGTTTAAAATCATTGTTACGGCCTGTGATGCTCATTGTAGGATTCATCACGTACATAATGTTTGTGTTGCACCACCTTTGCCTGACTCCTAATACCTGACGTTCCTGCCCAAACACAGACGATGGTGAGCAGGAGGATTCAGGAGAGAGCAACGGTGACCAGAAGGCCGAACCTCCTGAGGTTTCAAAAGACGGCACATCTGCTGCAGAGGTTAGATGAATTCAGTTCTTAAAACACAACAAAAAAAGAGAACTGCCACCATATTTCCAGACTAGCTACTCGTATTAACACAGCATAACACATTATTTATATACTAAGTCAAAAAAGAAACTTCACACTCATAAATTTGTAAATATTTTCTTGAATCTTTTAATAAAAGAGTTTTTATTATCACTTGGGGTAAATGCGTTGTCAAAGACATCATGACACATATTAACTTCGACGTGCACAGGTACGTAGCACGTGCGAGCGTACTTTAAGCTAAAACCATGTTTTCTTGTGTTCCTAGTCACATGACCATATGAGAGATGTGCAACTGAGCTCACGTTAGCACATTAGAGTGACATCTCGGAAAAACAAGTTTTTACAGTTAATTATTCGTTGATTTTCAATGCCATGGCTGTCAAACATTCAGCGTGAAAGTGCCATTGGCATGCTGAATACGGAAAAGTCCGTCACTGACGTTGCAAGGGTATTGGGATGCAGTCGACGGACTATCCATGATCTGCGGACACGTCTCCAACAAACTGGCACCACAGCTGACCGACCTCGTTCTGGTAGCCCATGTGTGACGTCAAAAGCAGAAGACCGACAAATTGTCTTACGTCATTTGCATAATCGATTTGTCACTGCAACATCCACCATCCACTAGGAATGAATTGTTTAGAGGTCGTGTGACTGCCCAAATCATACGTAATCGCCTGCACACTGCTCTTATTCAAGTTGTAACTTACCATTTTTACTCTTGGACATTTCCGTAGCATTTCCGGTGGAACTGGTTACATTATGGACATTATTTTTATGATACACCATCTTTAATAAGTACAGAATTAAACATAATCATTATTTAAAACCTAATTTCTTGTATGTTCAACTTATCGACCTCCAAACGAGTGTGAAGTTTTTATTTTGGCTGAGTATATTTTTTCCTCCGTTGACTCTCTGAAAGCATCTCAGTCATGCGACTTCACCTTGAAGTGAAGACCCTAGTCCTAAAAGTACTTAAGTCACAAAATGTCTATTTTGAGAAAAAAGGGTCTGAATACATAATAGATTCATGAAATCTGCTAATTGAAGATGCCATTGCAAAAAAGCATTGAAGTCATAGGAAATTAATTTTGACAAAATTGAGAGGATGAAATTAGGTAACTATAAAAGGTTTTATTTTCATCCTCACATCACAGTGTGTGAAAATATGTCTTAAGTACTTATAGCACAAGACTCATAAAATCTTTTTGATTTTTTTGTACTCTGGGTTTTAAGAGGTCTGGTGAAGAATAATCAAATCACTATTCATTTTTCAATTAGTCAATGTCTGATTGTAGACAATTGACTGCAACAACTGTGCCAGTCGTCACTATGCCTCTGCGCCAGCGACAGGAGGCATTGTGTTTTTGGGTAGTCTGTCCATCTGTCCATCTGTTCAACCCTTGTGAATGCAATATCTCTGGAATGCATGGAAAGAATTTCTCCAAATTTAGCACAAATGTCCAATAGGGCTCATGGATTAACTGATGAGATTTGCATGGTCAAAGGTCAAGGTCACTGTGACCTCAAGTCCACCTCATTGTTATCTCCAGAACGTCAAAAGAGAATTTTTTCGAATATCCTAAAACAGGTAAAGACTGGTCAATGTGTGTACTGTATGTAAGAAAAAAAAACAGCCCAGAATTGCGAAATCACCTGCTTATTGATTTGTCCTTGCTATTTTATTCATTAAAACCCGTTTGCACATATATAGACGGCAGCATCCATAAATTCCAAAATTTAATTCCTGAATAATTCTGTATTTGAATTTTCAAATGTTTGCTTCTCTGGAATAATTTTCCAGAGTCTCTGTGAGACAATACTAAGTTATAAAGCCTTAAAAAGGCTCATGTATAACAAGAAAAATGGGCATTATTTGTATTCTGTGCAAAGGGGTTAAAATTGTATTTGTAATATTACAGAACTTAAAAGAGAGAAATACAGTATATCTTTGATGTTTTATGTGGCCTTTCAAGTGCAGTATTTGGAGGCAAACATCTTATGAAAGTAATAAGTAGTACAGTTGTTTGTTTCTATAAAATTTTTCATTAGCGTATCCATAGTTGCTTTGCCAAGTGTAGGCATTTGGGATAGTAATTTTGCTAAGGTAGCATGTTCAGTGATCTTACTACAGCTCTATGGGTTTCAAATTAGATGACTGAGATACCCACTCCATATCTGTCGTATCGTAACACGAAATTTCTTCCATTTAATTTATGTGAAAATCATGACTGATCTCAAACGTTTTGAGCAGGAGTGTGTTTATACTTTATCAAAACACAACTGCAGTAGAAATGATGCAACAGATTATTGAAGCTTTGTTCGTTGACTCTGTCATTACAGAACCTGAATGCCGATAATACAAAAAAACATGCCGCTGAAAACATCAAGGAGGACGCTGTTGATGCTTCAGCTAAGGATGAGCGGGCGGGGAAACCCACTGAGGACAGTGATGATGGTCCGGCCCCTTCGTTCACTGCCAGACGAAATCAAGACCAGAAAGGAGAGAAGAAGAAGACTGAGGAGAAACAAGGAAGTCCAACCCCAGCACCTGACAAAATGGAGGCACCAGAAGGAACTGGTGGGAAAAATGAAGAATCTGGGAAGGGAAAGGATGATTTGAAGGCAGAGGAGAAGTTCGTGGAGAACAACGATCAGCCCGGAGAGGGGGAGGCTGGCACTGACGTCACGGTAAAACACAAATCAGCTGAGGGCACCTTGAAGGATCAGGAGGAGAATAGCGGTGGTTATGACTCCAAGAAACAAAGTGCAGGGGAATAGGAGAAAATGACAGGCCTAATTAAGGGAGAAACAGGGAAATGAACAGAGAAGGCTGAGAGAGGAGGACACAAAGGGTCAAAGGAGGAAAATAAAGGAAGAAAGGAATAGATAAATACAGGAAGATGCAGTGAATGCCTTAACAAATAAGATAGACGTCTATTTGTGTCTATTTTCGAAAAATAAACAAATTTATTATGCATTGCGCCATGCCGTGAAAAAAGTATTTACCCTCCTCTTGATCTATCTTTGCATATTAGTCACACTTGGTAGTTTCATGTCTCCGTTCAAAAAAGCGAAATGAGACGTGGAGTACACGTGAAGACAGTAACTACAATTACTAAATGAGCATTTCCTTCTTGCAAGTGACAAAGGTTATCCAAGTTACCCCTTTGAAAAAGTAATTGGCCCCCTAAACTTTAAGCTGCATTCAGCGATTTTAAAATATTACTCGTTCTCGCTAATTCCCATCGGACAAGCTGCGAGGAAGTTCATTCCCCCAATCCCCACTCCCCTTCTGAGATTCATGAATGCATATTCGAGCAGCACTCACTGTACAGGTCACGGAGAGCAACTCTTCTCGTCACTCGCAAAGGAAATAGCCAAAATAGCCGAGTCAAATATGAAATATTTTTAAAATAAAACTATGCCAGTGAACATAACCTTTGGTGATAAGCAGACAAAGCCTGTCGAGCTTTTGTTTTCTCCCTGTTTTTGCTGGGGGAAAAAACCAGAAGCTCTGAGGTTCTGAAATGAGAGACATTTAGCGGTTTGTAGAAATGATTGCGGCCATTTATACTCAAGACTGTGTGGAGACCAGTGATTCAGGGTCTTGTTGATTTCATAGTTTTAATCTGATATGCGCACGATAAAAGCCTATATGAAGGGTACACGCCATCGTTTTGATTTTAAGATATTCGTGCTCACTTATTAAAGTGCTGCAAGAAATGCATGTTATTGTCATGCTGCAATAAAACACAATTTAAATTTGTTGTCTCACTATAATCGCTATAGGATTATGCATTCCTCTGCTTATCTGCATTTCTGATAATATCTTTCCAGTTTGATAAATTTGCTCTAGTTGTCTGCTAATATATCCCTATTTTTCTGCCTATATCTTTATAAACCAGAAGCTGCTGCATTTTAATTTCCTCTTATATACTAGGGAGCATCATAACTTTGAAAGCAATCAAGCTTTTTTTTGCGCGTCAGTGATGTTCAAAGTGTGGGACATCATCAATCTTGTGTTAGTGGTAATTTGATGCAAGCTCCAGCACAAAAGTAAAGCATCGATATCTCAGTATCAACCGTATCATCCTTAGTAACAGTTAACTGCGGTCACATGGTGATTAAAGGTGATGTTAGCTAAGCAGTAGCAAGGGTGCTTTGATAATTTGCACAAAATTAGCAATAACAAGCCCTAACTGGCTTATGTTAGTTCCTAGCTAACGTTGACTGATAATGATAGCTATGCAGCAGGTCCAATGCTAATTGGCTGCCTTCCTCTGAGCAGTCTTTCTATGGGGTGAAATGGATTAATTTTGACAGCCTAAGTTTTTGTTTTCTTTGCCACTGACTCGGCTATGGTGTTAGTTATCATGACACAGTTTTATAAATTAATGTGCTGTAACATTGACTGGTTTACATTTGGCTGACTAACAACCCTCTTTGTGACCGTAATGTTACACATAAGGAGACATCATATAATATGTCAACTAACGGTAGATGGAGTTTGTGCTAACGTTAGCAAACTGAAGCCAAGCTTAAGAGAGTTTGGGAAGTTTTAAAGCTAGCAACTTTGGTGAACACAACTTTCTCCTATTCTTTTCAAAGCTTTCTCTGCTATCACATTCTCCATAAACTTTAGCTGTTGAAAAGTGTACCCAGGTGTGTATAATCCTATTTAGCCCAATTATCCATTACATTTTCATTGCGTAAATAAGAGGTAATTAATTTTGCATGTCGGGCCAGTTTGATAGCTTTCCCATTAATTATTGAGATTATGATTGAAAAACTTTTTTTTTTGTGTTTAATCTGGTTGTCTTTGTTTCATATCACTTTTTTTTTTTTGAAGATCTTTAAGTTTAGAATGTATGCAAAATAGAGGTAATTGGGAAGGAGGTAAATACTTTTGCATGAAACTATATGAAATCTTATTTATGAATATATAAACTGTGTGAAATGTATCTCTAGTGTGCGTGATTGTTCGGAATAAATTATTTTATTTTAATTACAAAAATATTTATTTAGATTATTGAAATTTAGAAATGGAAAGAATTTTATTTTTATAATTGTCCATCTTGTGAGGAGGCTTGCAGGAGGCAGGTGCGGTGGACTGTTTACTTGTCATTCGCTCTGATAGAAGTTCAGGGGATGATTCCTTAGTTTCGTAATTGTATTAATTAAGATGCTATAATCAAGGGTTTTCTATGGAAATATACACCTGGGTGAAAGTTAAGCACCACCCAGTTCTTAAAACTTGTTCTGCTTCACCAAAGGGCTGAATGTTTAAGATCAACCAACGTTGCCCAGTTCTTGGAAATATGTCTTGGACATACCTTTCCTGGCAAAAAAAAAAAAAATCAGTCTGAAAAGAATTTGATCTTTACTTTACACTTTATTAGCTTTTGAAGAAAGGCTATGTTTTCAACACATGTAATGCTGGTAAAAGAATGGGCCTGCTGTCTTTAAAAAATGGCTAGAAGACCTGGGTTTGCCAAAACCATTTTCCCCTGAAGTCTAAAATTTAATTGGAGGAAACAGAATCAATATTTCGCTAAGCTGGTGAAACCTTGGTTTCAGTAGTGCCACCCAAAATGCTAATATTCTGCATGTGCAATTAAGTGCAGTTCATGGCAAAGCCTTTTGAACATGGAATGCTTTGGAAATGCATGTTGAAACCTTCCTGCAAATGTATGGAGTTCAGGACTTGCCCATTTTTGGAAAATTTCACGTTGAATTAGGTGGCGCTGAACTTTTTCCTTATAGCGCGTATAAGACTATCTGCCAAGTATAATAATGCTTTATGTCAGTTTAGCAATATCTGTACTGAAACATTGTACATCTCCGATTTTATTTCTAATGTATTTTCATGAATATTTTTTGCCTTGTTTCAGATAATTTCTGTTATTAAAGGAGACCATGACAAAAAGCAAGATATTGTCTCTTTAAGAAGGTTTTGACCACAGTGTCTCATTTCTACTTGCCATAGATCTGAACTGAGCTGTGCTGACCCCAACATATCTGTGTTCACTGGTTTTGATTTGTCTCCATACAGTAGGGCTGACTCGGGAAAGGTCGTGGTTTGCTTAGTTGCTGCTATGACAACGAGTATACGTTGCCGTGACGACTTCAGATGACATGAAGCCATAAAATGAGACAAAAAGTGACTCATTTTTAGACTTGAAAATACTGCATGCCACATATTCTGAAATTACTGTGCTTCAGCTATACTGTGTAAAAATTCATTTGTTTTGTCTATAATAACTATGGTCATGTAAGCCTGAAGACCTGTGACTGACTCGAGACCAGATATTATGTGTGATGCATAGAACAAAAATGCATGGTTATAGTAATGGCAAATGATAGCCACAAAGGTTCTAGCTTGGCGTTTATCACTCTAAAAACAGGCCTCAGGCACTCTTGGTAATAACACTCGTTACGAAGTGTGAGTTACAGCGCCCTCAAAAATTAATGAATTAAAGCAAAACAGGCTTTGAAAAATATACCTTTGCTGTTTATCCTGTTGGTTTCTCACTAAATATTCCCGGAAATATTGCCTTTTCATCAAAATAAAATATATTAAAGAAAAAAACTTGACCTCAAATATTTTTCTGTGTGCAATTATTGGCACCCCAACAAAATACTGATTTAAATTAAGTGAAATATAGTTCCAGTTATAAGTTTATATATTTAGGTTTACCAGTCTCATTAGGAACTCTTAATTGAGTAACTATGTCTTCCTACTGTGGTATCAATAACAGTTAACACAGGCCACATTCCCTTAGTAAATCATCACTGAGGGAAAAACTTGAGACCATAATAACTGGGTCAAAATCACAAAATGGATATAAGAAATGCTTCTAATGGATGAGAATTCCCATTTACACTATCAGGACTATAATTTAACCACAATTACACACCTACGCTCTCTCTCTCTCACACACACACACACACACACTCACACGCAGGCAGACGTGCATAGACCTGCACGCACAGTCCCACGTCTCTTGCATAAAGGATATGATGGCTCACTGTTGAAAGCAATCAACCAAGTAAAACCCACTCAACAGTTGATGTACTCAAGAATCTATCATGTTCACATACTCCTGGGTGCATGTATAGGACACCACCTCGCCCTGAGTGAACGAAGTAAGTATTGTGCTCCGAAAGAGCAACATAAAGCCTATGATTATGCAATACTAAACAGTAATCACAGAGGACCTGGATGTCAATAATACTCTTATAACCAAGTAAATAACATCGCGTTAATTATCGGTGGATTGTCCGCTGGTCATGCTGCAGCAAGCTGAATACCCTCAGCCTACATACAGGCTTTAACTAACGTGTACAGTTATTCCACTCACCTCTTTTATTCCTTTCCAGTCAATAACAGTATGACCAGCACCCCTACGGCTGTTTTTCTGGGTCCTTTCTGCTTGAATTTTTTTTTCTTTTCCTCAATATTCAAAATGAAAGATCGGCAAACAGTTGGAAATTATAAAGCAAATGACTTGCAATCATTCTTGGTGGAGATATACAGTTATTCCACACAAGATAGTTTGAAGTTTTAAAATCTAGCCTTGAAACTGCTCAAAAACCCTAAATCTGCTTTTACAGATTGAAAAGAAGTTACTTTGAAATATGATCCCAAATACAACGTTTTTCCTGCTAAAACTTTTTATTCACTTGTTTTTTAGGGGAAAAAATGAAAGGAAACTTAAATTAAGGAACTTAGTAAGATGTAAATAAGTGACATGTTAATCGGATTTGAAATGAATTGGTCAGTACAGGCTGTATAGAACAGCTTTCATTTGAAGCAATTTTTATGAAATTCTGCTCCACAGTTTGGAAATTGTTGCCCTTTCTGTGTGCAACCCCCACTTAACTAAGTCAAGTTAGTTTGCAGTGCCTGTAAACGGAAGCAGAATATCTGTCAATTAATTAATTAATAAAGTTTGGTGGGTTTTTTTTTTTAATTAATTAAAATTAATTAATTAATTAGTAATTAACTTACTTATTTTATTAATTTAACTCATTTATATAATTTATTTTCTTTTTTAATAACTGATAAGAAGTTGGTGCTGAAGAGTCAGAAATCTTGCACGACCAGGACAGTGCTGAAGGTATCAACAGATTTCACCGCTGTCATTGTATTCAGTGGAACACAACGTAAACTAAAAGCCCGCCCCTGCTTTCATGTAATTGGGCAGTAGGGAGAAGACTGTTAATGACCTCAAGCGCTTTTTTACCGGGGCGCCTCATCGTCAGAATGGTTACTCATCACTGAAAGTGCAACGAAAACAGCAAGATGCCTAGGAAGCATAAACACAAGGTGTCCAGTGCTTAAAAACAGCTTTCAGAATGCTTGAAATCATTGAAAATATTACCAAAAAGGGTGTCCCGTGCCGAGACAGTGCGTTAGGTGTGAAAAGCCCTTTACACTTCAATTTCTTTGTCCAAACTGTTTCATCGCTTAGTCTTTGTGTCGAGTTGACATTTTGATTTTACAGCAATACCAGTGGTAGCAGTGAAATTTGTCACTGGAAGGAAATGACAAAAGCAAAAGCATTTGGGTCAGTCATATTAGGGGTGAACCACCACATCATTTTCTTTGCACAGCTCCATGGTTCAGTAAATCTCTATGTTGCCATCAATGAAATAGTCAGTCAGTAAATTACATTTCCTTCCATTGCCAATCCCATGTACCCTGGGTGTGTTGCTTTCATGGTTTAGAAGAAACACTAACTTTGCTTCATTATGATTACCAAAGAAATGGTGAAAATTTGTACGTAGCTGTAAATTCCTCTCATTCATCCACCAATTTCTGACCTGACAGAAACATTTGGCCTTGATTTCCTTTCTTCCACTATTGCAGTTTTCTACTGTTAGGCAAATCAATTTCAGAGCTATTGTAAGTTTCAATGCAGGCTTTGATGCTCTGAGTTCTAATACAGCCATCACTTCTGTCAGAATGTTTACTATAATCCCTTCAAGGAACAATTCACATCATACCCGAAAACCTCCAATTTACATTTTAATCCATATCCAGCAATGAAGGCTAAATTGTACTAAACTGTGCTATTATACAGTATGAATAATACAGCTTGATGAAGCTCATTGTATAATGTTTGAAAGCGATGAAACACTTGCAGTTCTGTTTTGCTGGATGTAACCAGACATCTGCTTGACCAAGTGTTCTTCAAGTGTTCTCAAATTTTATGTGAATCATTCAAACTTTCTGCTTGCAGCGTTTGCATTTGCTCATAATATTGGCAAGGAGCCTATATTGCGCAGTTTTGTAAGTACTTCTTGGCCACATACACGTAAATTCAGTTTTTCATAATTCCTGACATTTCATCATTGTAAACACTCCTATTGTTGAGTCAGTGAGGCTCACTATATTATTGTAAAAATGTGAAATGTCAGAAGGATAGTAGAGAGAAAGATTTATTTCAGCTTTTAGTTCTTTCATCACATTCAAATGGGTCAGACGTTCTCATTACATGCATGCCATGCATATGGTAGCATTGCCTTTAAATTGTTTACCATCATTTTGGGTTGCTTTCTACAAGTTTTTCAATACAAGTTGCTGGAGTTTTGGCCCATTCCAACAGATCTGAAGGAACTGAATCAGGTTCATAGGCCTACTTGCTCGCCTACGCTTTTTCAGTTCTGCCCACAAATTTTTCTTTGGATTGAGCTTAGGGCCTTGTGATATCTGCTCTAATATCTTGACTTACTTGTCCTTAAGCCATATTACAACAACTTTGGAAGCATGCTTGGGGTTAATGTCCATTTGCAAAACCCATGTGCAACCAAGCTACAACATCCAGGAGTGCAGTTAGCATGTGATTCTGGGAAACGCACCCCTGGCTAATGTCTGAGTTGTTGCCTTAGTTTATCCCAATAGTTATCTTTCCTCATAATGCCAAATATTTGGTGAAGTTTACCAGTCCCCGCTGCAGCAAACTGCCCCCACAACATGATGCTGCCATAAGCTTCACATTTGGGATTGCGGTCTTTGCCTTGCAAGTCTTCCCGCTTTTCCTCCAAGAATAATTTTGGTCATTATGGCCAAACTGGTCAATTCCTGTTTCTTCAGACAGGGGGACTTTTCTGAAGTTAAGATCTTTGTGCCCACATGCAGTTGCAAACAGTAGTCTGGCTATTTTACAGCAGTTTTAGAGCAGTGGCGTCCTCCTTGCTGGCGGCCATTCAGGTTATGTCAATATAGGACTCGTTTTGCTCTGAATATACATTGATACTTTTGTACCTGTTTGTTCCTGCGTCTTCAAAAAGTCTTTTCCTGTTGTTTAGGGATTGGTTAGCACTTATCTCATCATGGTACACTCATTACTAGAAGCCAGAACGCACGTCCTTCCTGAGCCTTATGACGTCTGTATGATCCCATGGTGTTTATACTTGCGTACTATTGCTCTTACAGATGAATGTGGTTTCTTAAGACACATAGAAATTACTCCCAAGGATAAACCGGACTTGTGTAGGCCCAGAATTTCTTTCCCTGAGGTCTTGGATGATTTTCATCAATTTTCCCATGATGAGAGGCAAAGATGCACAGGGCTTGAAGATAGACCTTAAAGTACATCCATAGGGACCATTCCATATGACTCATATGATGTCAATTAGCCTATCAGAAGCTTCTAAAGCCATGACATAATTTTCTGTAATTTTCCAAGTAATGAAAGGCACAGTCAACTTAGTGTACGTATGTACACTTTTTACCCTGTGGAATTTTAAGCATAAATAATCTGTTAACAATTGTTGGAAAAATTACTCGTGTAATGCACAAAGCTTATCTCCTAAATGACTTGCCAAAACTAAAATTATTAACAGGAATTCTGCAATTACCCGTGTCATACACAAAGCAGGTCTCCTAAATGGCTTGCCAAAACTATCATTAATTAAAGGGCATCTAAAGTCGATTCTCAGACGTGACATTGAACGTCCAATGTTCACAAACAAACCACTTGCTTTTCTTGACATCTTCACATGACCAATTTCATTCATATAAACCAATGTTTTGTGTACATGCGTAGATATTCCTTCAATTTTGGTTCGTTTGCACAGGCGCGTCTCGCTGATTGGCCACTTAACAACAACAATGGGAGTCGACTTAAGATGCTCTTTAACCAGAATTTGGTGGATCAATTAAAAAATGAGTTTGAGTTACTTCAACCAAGGTCCATGTAAACTTTTGACTTCAACTGTAAATGCCACAAAGGATGGGTACTTTTCTCCACTGTTTCATGAGGAATAATTTTTACTTAATTGTGTCGTTCCTTTGTACTTTGAGCGAAATTCTCTTGAGTGTTTCTTGGTAGAAAGATTATTGTTCAGATAATCTACCAGTTGGTGCTCATGATACTGTAAGTTGTTAGCATCCTTCAAATTTCAATTTTCAGGGGTGGGTGGGAGGTTTTTTATTTTTTATTTTTCAATGTATTATAATAGGAGTTTGAAATCAATTACAGCAACAAATCCAAATCACCTGTACTGGTACTTATACAAAGAATCATTTCTGCCTAATCTATAAGAGGCACAATGATTGAAAGCTGAACAGATTGCCTACTGCGCGGACAAGGATTGAGAGCAATGTGATTTTAATGGCTTTTCTATAATTGGAAAAAAAAAAAAAACAGTAGTCGGAGGGTTCTTCTGAGGTGGGTGGGGATGCTAACCTACTAATTTTTAGCTCGCTTGGCCGAAAGGCCCAAAGGGGGTTTTGCTATGCTCGGGGTCTTTAGTAGTGGTCTGTTGTGCATGCGTCCGTGCGTGCGCAAACTTTTGGCTTGTCTGCGCTCTAGCGTCTTAAGTTTTTGACCCATCCTTTTCATATTTCATATGTGCATATATGGTCATAACATCTAGACTAAGTTTGATTTTCAGCCTAATCAGACTGATACTTTGCCCAATAGGGGGCGTTCAATTTTGCCCATATTTGGCCAAGTGGGCGCAGTGGCTTTGCCACTATTTTTTTTTTTTTATGGCCTTAGGCTAATCTTGAGTGCACTGCATGTGTTAGGGTGGGACCCACTACTTGCTACTGATTCTGGATCATTCCATGAGTATTTGTGGTCACCCACCGCACTGAGAGCTGTTCAGATGTTCCTAGCATACTCTGGGAGGGGAGGACTTCATCTCATCGTGTTGCAATTGGCTGAATTATTTGGGGATTGTAATGTGAATATAGGCCACTGGATGGCAGTATTTACCTTTTTTTTTATTCAGCTCAGACTGGAGCTATGTTTAGACATGTCCTGGACATGTCTGGGGCAAGTCCCCAAAAAGTAAAAAAAAGAGGTCTAAATGTGGGTGGGGTCTGCAAAAGAGTATATAAGGAAAAGAATTGAGACAGTAGAGTAGTAGGAGAAATTGCAAGAAGAAGGATACATGTGACCAGACCCGTCATTTCTGATCAAGACCTGTGAAGTTTCTTTTGTGGATTTTGCCTGTGTTTGAGCATTTTTCCTTACCCAGGACATCACCAAGCCACCCCAACAAAAGGGACTGAAAATATTTCTGTTTTGTTTATATATATCTAATCTTGGTCAGAGAGAGAAAATTAGTTGTAGATTTTTGTTTAGTTGTTATTAGTCTTTGTCTTTGTTTAAAAATTAAATGTGTTGAAGTTTTTAAAACTGTGTCTGTCATCCCTTGCTGTTGCTGTTGTGTTGTAGATTGTAATAAGAAATTGGGGCCATAACAGGATGAGTTCAACATATTCATCGATTCATTCTCTGAATAAGCGCATCTTTCATGAAAGTACACAATACGGTAATTACATATTCAATGTAGCTGTTCTCGTTTGTTTGAGATTTTTTATGTAATTATTGTTGGCCAGGTTGTCGGTTTTAATGATGGGCGCTCACCACAAGTGCACATCATGTTATTAAACAACTTTTCCGTTATTTTTTGTTCTGCAGAATGAAGCCAATCAAACCAGTGTGGCACTGACCTTGGCCTTAGCCCTTCTGTCTCAACATACAATGAGCCCACACAGAAATTAAGTTATATGAGCCATTCCATGACAACAATGACTTGTTTTTCAGGAAGCCGTGTGAGATCTTATTAAGATTGAAAGGCATTGGCCCCTGTTATTGATGAAATTCAATTAGTTTTCAAGACTGACACATTCTTTATTTTCCTGATAGGGACTACCTTCACTGGTTATGCATATAAATCAACGATAATGTTCAATCATAATTGGATGCGTATAACCATAACATACAAAGCATTTCTAAGCCATTACAGTGAAGGTCAGACAGAATGCCTGTTATGAAAATGAAAGTATTGCTGTGGCAAAAAAAAAAAAAAAATAGGGAGACACACACACAAAAAATTGCAAACTGTCCTTGTGGCCAGATTTATTTAAAATAAAAAATGTTTAATTAACTAAAATCCCATAATATTGATTATCAGTTTCTACAAAGCAGTTCTTCTTCATTGTCTGTTTTTCCTCAACTGATGAACACTCTCCTATTCAGTAATAATGTCAAGCTCCAAAGTTATTAAATTACAATAAAACTGCTTGCACACCGGACGCGAAACGAATTTTTCGCACTACAGGTTACATTCAAAGTCTATGCAAAGACGCGAATACACGCGTTTCGCGTGTATTTGCGCCTTTGCATTGACTTTGAATGTAATCTGTCGTGCAAAAAATTTGTTTCGCGTCCGGCGTGAAAGCAGCTCAACACTGGACTTTCAATATCTAATCATGGAAACAACTGGGGAAAAAACACGAAACTGATCAAACTGCGATCAAGAAGTGATATGAATTACAATAAAAGTTGCTGTTTGATTGTTGATAATATATTTTTGAACGATTTTATGCTACGCTGTTTAACTTTGGAATCAGTGACAATTAAATGATGTTCCGTCATCATGACCCACCAGAACTGCATCACTGTTCGTTTTTTATCCCACTGCTAATATTGTGCCCTTGCAAAAGGATAATGTTTCCATGGTTACAATCATCAGAAGGTCACCATCAGGAAGTTCCCCTTTGCATATGTGCTTAAAGGCAAGAGTAATGAAACTTGGCACAAGGGGTAATTTAAAAAAAAGAACTATCCATTTTAATCTGTTTACCCTGCTGAAGAAACCAGCCCCAACCAACATGAATTATATGTTGGATTGTGCTGGTTTATACTAGTTTAGCTGGAGAATCTGCATGGCTACACAAGTTTGTGCTGGTCACGCTGGCATAAACCAATGCAGATGAGTCCAAAACACAATGTAATTGTGCTGGTCAACATCGACCAGCTATGCTGGGTTTTTTTCAGCTGGGAAACCAGCAGAAACCAGTACTGACCAGCATGGAATTCTTAGATTTGTTTAGATGAATGACCGAGTGGCCTTTCTCCACATTTTATTAGAAGGCAGATTATTATTGTACAATTTGATGCAAACAGAAATGCAAATTGACTACTGCAAGCATTATTCTTCAAAGCAATGAATAGGGCGATCAAAGGCAGAAATACTGCACAAAGTTACACCGTAGTCTTGCTTGTGCCAAGAACTAGAAGTGACAGATGGGTGTTCTGTGCATGATGGTATTGATTCTCCCAAAGGAACAAATCATATGAATATCAGTCACAAGGTACTCAAGCACATCGATTCATCATGTCTCTGATTATACAAAATGTGAAATAGCCTTAATAAGCATCATCCTTAATAATTACAGACAGTCAGTCATTACTGGAATTGAGATAGGTAGAATAGGCTTGAGCACATTAAGAGGACTCATTTGTTTGTGTTATATGTCTTAGTATGCGATTCATCTTTTTCCAATCTCCAGTATCACACTTTTAAATCTGACTGCCACTTAGAAACGGTGGATCTCAGTGTTGACTAAAAGCTACCCTTTTCATCGTACATACAGATGGGACAAAATATTGGAAATATCCTTGAAAAAATTGCTCCAGCTTTGAAGTATCTCTACCACAATAATGAGATCATCTACACAGGACATTCCAATTAATGTGAATGCTAATTAGAAGCAGGTCTCAGCTTCAAAGACGTCTAGCCGCCAGCACTGTGCTAGAAAAGTCGCCAAAACAATATGAGGCCACAAACAGAGTTCCAAAGGGGCCAAACAGTTGGTGCTGGGAATCGCAAGGGCATTCGCCGCAGAACAGCAAAATTATTCAAGCTGGCAAGTGGAACAATGTCAGAAATTATGACATATGCTGAATAACAAGAAAACACAACAATAAAAAACCGAGCTGTCCTTGTCAGTTTCTCCCTCTGTTCCTAGCTCTTATTATTTAGTTATTGCCTCATTCTTCACCCCTCCCTTTGCGCTCCAGCTCTCACCTGTTTCCCACTGTTAACTGTATGCTTGTGTATTTAAGTTCCTGGTCTTCATCTAATCCTTTGCTGGATCGTTCTCTTCCGTCCTCACTGTGAACTTCTCTTTATAATAAGTTGCAATTTATTAGGGAATCTCTTCCCTGTTTGTAGTCTTGGCGAGTGGCTTCTATTAGTCTCTGCAATGCTCCAGTTCAAAGGTGTGCACCGCCTGTGTGCCCTGGTTAATTCGGCTCATCCTCCCAGTTACTGACCTCAGACATCCCCTTCTACTGCGCCTGGCAAACCCATCATGTGATCCGGTTTGATGCTGCCTGTCTTCGGACCGTCTCCTGACCAAGCTTCCTGATAAAGCTTTGTGTTAAAGTTTCCCTGTAAGTAAAGTAGCTTATTAAGCTTTGCCTATGATCTGCGCCTGGCTCTTGTTCTGAAATTCGTGACAGAATGAATCCATAACTGATGCTCAACAAAAATAGGAGATTGTGAGTTTCATGAAGCAGGTGTTTATGGCAATGTTTCTGATGATTTCACACCACTCCTTGTACAACCACAATTCGGAAATAGTTGGGACAGTGTCTAAATTGTAAATAAAATCAAAATGCACTGACTTTCAGATCACATGAGCCAATATGTTATTCACAACAGAACATGGACAACATTTCAAATGTTGAAACATTTTAGATTTTTATCCACAAAATGACTGAATTTCAAATTTTCTGGCTGCAACAGGTCTCAAAAAAGTCGGGACACAGGCAAAAAAGGGATGGAAAAGCAATTAATATATAAAAGAATCAGCTGAAAGAACATTTAGCAAGTATTTAAGTTAACTGGCATCAGGTGTGTAACATGATTGGCTATAAAAGGGATGTCTTAGAGATGCTGAGTCTCTTAGAAGTAAATATGGCCAGAGGCTCTCGAACCTGTGAAGGCTTGTGTAAAAAAATTGTGGAATACTTTAAAACAATGTTCCTCAACATGAAATTGCAAAGCCTTTGAAGGTCTCATCATCGACAGTGCATAACATCATCAAAAAAATTCAGAGAAACTGGAAAAATCTCTGTGCTTAAGGGACAAGGCTGAAGACCTTTACTGGATGCCCGTGATCTTCGGGCCCTCAGATGCCAATGCATCACTCACCGGCATGATTCTGTCATTGACATTACTAAATGGGCCTAAAAATACATCGAGAAACCACTGTGTGTAAACACAGTCCACCATGCCATCCACAGATGCCACCGAAAACTCTATCATGCAAAAAGGAAGCCATTGTTGAGCATGATCCAGAAGCCCGGCCGTGTTCTGTGGGCCAAGGCTCATTTAAAATGGACTGTAGCAAAGTGTCCAAATTTGACATTCTTGTTGGAAATCATGGGCGTTGTGTCCGCTAGGCTAAAGAGGAGAAAGACCACCCCTCCTGTTATCAGGGTTCAGTTCAAAATCCAGCATCTCTGGTGGTATGGGGATGCATTAGTGCATATGGTGAGGGACACATGCATGTTTTATAAAGCACCTTAAATGCTGAAAGGTATATAAAGGTTTTAGTGCAACATATGCTCCCCTGCAGACAACATCAATGCCAGGGAAGGCCTTGTGTATTTCAGCAGGACAATGCAAAACCACATACTGCAGCTATTACACAGCATGGGTTTGTAGTAGAAGAGTCCGTGTGCTGAACTGACTTACCTGCAGTCCTAGTCCTTCATCGATTGAGAACATTTAGCGCAAAATTAAACAAAAAGTCCGTCAAAGGAGGCCCAAAACTCTCCAGCAGCTGGAAGCCTGTATTAAACAAGAGTTGGATCAAATTCCAATGGGTAAACTCAAGTAATTTGTATCCTCAATGCCCAGACGCCTCCGCTCTGTGTTAAAAAGAAGAGGAATCTACAGTAACAGAAAGTGCATAGGCACACATCTACTCAATGTGATGACTGTAACTCATTGCTACTGTATTTATTTCACTCCGTATAGTACACAATGGCATGGGGCTACTTAATATTCACGTGGCTTTGGCTGTGATTCGGCTAGTGCTCAGTTCAGAACTTCGGAACACAAGGTCACACACACAACGGTGTCTGTCAGTGCTGACTGCTCTCACCGTCATTCTTTCCACCTGTCTTCAGGTGAGTGCTGGGCAACTGCCTGTCCTTATTGTTTGTTTTCTCCTCTGTGTCGCCATTTCCATGGGAATTTAAATGTCACAACTTTGCCTAAACTTTCAGCTGCCGTCTTGCCAGCTAGCTCTGGCTGTAAAATGAAGTAGCCTAGTGCAGACGTTAGCTGCTGCCTTATAGTTAACTGGCTCTTCATAGGCATAATGTTGATTCATAATGGTTAGCCTAGTAATGCCAACTCGGTTTCTGGTGATTGCCATCGATGTTTGATGAGCATATATGAGCTATTTCACGTTAAAACATGGGTTCTGTATGAACAGAGAATCGAGCTCATCGAGTACTTTGGTTATGAGACAACAAGAGAATCTGACATGAATGTATAATTTAAAGAACTATTTATGCTTTTTTAATGATAAATTAGTGCTAAAAAATTTTTGCTTGCGTGCTCGCGTTGTTTGTGCCCCAGCTGTGCCCCAGTACAGTATTAGGTCTAGTGACGCCCCTGCCCCTGTCCCAACATTGTGTTTTTTGAGACATGTAGCAGCCATCAAATTTGAATTTGTGGATAAAATTGTAAAATTTCTCAGTATTAACATTTGTTATGTTATCTCTATTCTATTGTGAATAAAATACTGGCTGGTGTGATTTGTAACTCATTGCATTTTGTTCACAATTTACACTTTGTCCCAACTATTTTGGAATTGGGGTATTTACTGGAGGGATGGAGCACTTTTCTGCCAAGAGATTTTCTCTCATTTGGTGTTGTGATGAGAAGGAAATCTTGTTCCAAAATCTCCCATATGAGTTGAATTGCTTCCAGGTCTGGCGACTGTATACAGGCAGTGGCACATGCTAAGGATCATTTTCAAACTCATTAAAGTATTCAGTGACCCCTTGAGCCCTGTCGGGCTTGGGCCTTCACCACCCTGGGAGAGACCACTCACGTCATGGTAGGAAAACTTCATCATAGGGAATAAGGGTGATCAAACAGAATAACTGCACTGATTTCCAGTGACCCTTCTGGCTTTAATGGGACATGTGGACCCAAACCATGCTGGGAAAATAACAGAAGCATCTGCATTTCTTATGCTAATTCACCCATTTATTCTTTTTTTTCCCATTAATCTTTGTAGCCTGGCTGTGTGCTATGACAAAGCATTTGCCTCCGACCCGATTTATTTTATTTTTGCATATTTGTCATGCTTGAACGTTTCAGATCATCAAACTAATTTTAATGTTAGATAAGAGAGCACAACAACTGTTACTACCATAAACAACCTGGATTGCTGCCCGGTCCCACAACAGTGCATTTTCCACGGTGCATCAGTGCATTTCAGATGAGCTGTAGATCAGAGAAGATGGCAACACAGCTGGATTTTTTTTTCAACAAATAGTTCCCTACATTTATAGTTCAGTCTTCACTCACATTTGCGGATGCAATGATCAATGATGTTCACATGCAAAAGTTTTCGAAAGTAGTTCCAGCCAATGTGCAGGCGCATCCTTCTCAAAGGCATGTCGGGTTTCCGTGCAGTGCCGAATGAGGAATAAAGATCAGGGCCATGCAGTATTGATTTTCAACCTCATCCTTCATGCTGAGATTTCTCCAGACTCCTTAAATCTTTTAACAGTACTATGCACTGTAGAGGCAGGAATCCCAAAAATCCATACAATAGTACACTGAGATATTTTGTTTGAAACCGTTATTTATTATTCAATGCAATTTTTTTTTTTCAGTGGCACACCTCAACCACTTGCTGCTTGTAAACAATTGGGCCAATTTTGGATGCTCCTTTTATATCCAAGCCTGATGACATCACCAGCTCAAATCCTTAACACATTTTTTTTTGTCTTCCAACACATTCTGAGTCATATGCTTCCCCTGTTCCGGTCCTTTTTGGAATGTGTTGCAGGCATCAAATTCAGAATGAGCTTGTATTAAAAAAAAACATTCTAGTTCAGGGTAAAACATATAAGACAATGGCTGCCCTAAATAAGAGTCTCACACGCAAATGTTTTGTTGGAACCCGTGTAGCTTTGATTGTAGTGCAAATTTGTTGTGTCTTTGTTTAGACAACCATATGCAACCCAGGAGCATTTGAAGGTTCCAGTGCAATTCAATTATAAATGCCGATCTAGTGTCTCTTAATATTACACAGAATATACTCTCACCATGTACTGATGTTGTGTACAGGTCACTGTCGTGTACCGGGTCAGGATGGCATTGTAAAGCACATGTTGTTGCTGCATAAATGAAGTACAGCAATATTCAAAAGCATCCAAATCCTGATTTCTGTAAAATTGGCACCTAAAACATTATTGCACTGAACGCTTCATTTGTTTTCAATCAGAGTTGCTTTAATTTTTGGCTCAGGATCTTGTCTCAAGGACAGAATAATTGAACCCCTGTTGCCTACTTGAGCACTTCCCAATAACACTGAATGCGGTTTAGGTCAGGATTTTGAGGAGGCCAATTGAAGAATGAAAATGATTCCTTACGCTTGTTTTTTTCTTTTTATTTATTTCTTTGTTTCTTAATTAATTAATAATTCCCACCTGAAACATATTTATCACTGCAATAATAATCCAATTATAGTACAAAAGTATTTGTCCATTTATATCCGAATGACAACAGTGTTTTTTGGACAAGTAGTGAATGCTATCAATGTAATTTAGGTCAAAGAGTATTGACAAATCACGGTTTTGTTTTTTTACTTTAATTTTCCATTTTGTCCCAACTTTTTTGAAATGGGCTGTAAATTTGCGTGTCTTTGCCTCCAGATGGATCTAGACCAGCAGAGATTTATAACATGCCATAAATAATCAAAACATCCCAAGAAGCTGGATGGACTTCGACATCTGTTTGGGTCTTTAAGCATTACAGGCGAGGCTTGTTTTTGACCAAATGGACCCACAAGTTTCATGGAACCCAATGTAAGAATTTGTGTCAAATCAGATTTGAATCAGAGGTCTGAAAGTGAAGTGATTTTAGTCCATTTATAGCAAGGATCATTCACACAGAATTATCAGTGGCTACAAAATAGCTTTTTAACCATTTTTGTCCTTGTTAGCATTAGTTTTACAATCATGCACGCATGTGAAGATCACTCACTGGCAATTTAACGCATTACCATTTAAGCACTACAAATTTCTTCCTAATGATGTAATTTGAATGCTGCCAAAGGCTATATATATACTGTTCTCCCTTCACGCATCAGGTTATGAAGACCTTCAACAAATATTTCCAGTGCTCAAATGTTTCTAATCACAGAGGGTAAAATTTACCTCCAGGAAATGGAGTAATCCAGTCAATATTTTAGCCAACCCATGTTAATTTAAAAATTCTTAATGACATTTCTCAGCATTTCATATTTTAGTTCTCCACACTGATGCATAGATGTGATTTCCTATGGGCAGCGCATCCCTCATGGACCATTAGTTACAAGAGGACCAAAAACAGTTAATCACTCTGAAATGATTTCCGTATACTCAGCAGTAGATGATTAACTGGCCAGGATGAAAAAATAATAAGCTTTGACTGTCTCAAATGGCATTATTTAAATAATTTATTTACCCCATTAGAGATGAGTGCAGGATATTGGAGATGCTTAATGCATCTCTAAATTGGTATTTATAAGAATTTCAGATTTGACATGCATCGCCGTCTGATTTGAAGGCATCATGCAAGGTTCAGCTCCGGGTGCAATCTGGAGCTTTGTGAATGCTGTGGCACTAATGACAATTTTGGACACAATGCAGTGATGTTTTGCGCAATTATATTTAATATCCTTTGAAATATGAATGATGCCATTAACAGTTTTTTTGCTCTTGATTTCCTTAATATTTTATTGAGTTGTGAACAGTCAGTGAAGAACATATTTATTAGGGATGTAACGATTCTGAATCGATTCTGTATCGATGTTTTTTATGGCATAGGACCGCCATGGGGCAAACATCCGAGTTTTCTCTTTTTCTTTATTAAACCTGACGCAGTCTTGAACGAAAGTGCCAAACATCAAAAGGTATGAGAAATGCTTCTGGGAAAAAAACTTGACTGTTTCGGCGACATGCTGCCCGGAACCAAGTACAGGACTACAGAAATGTCTCCTTTTAAGCAATTAGGTTACTCTAATCTTGTCCCTGTGTACTTAACTTAATTAGCAATTAAATCGGTGATTCGCTTTTTTACTTTTTTAATGAGTAGAGCTGTTTATTAAGACAGCATGTTTGATTGCCGCATTCTGAAAGTTAAATGGCCATAGATTTGCAAGAATGCGTATTTGGCCATTTCGTGTGATCGTGTTCATTTATAGCTCACATTCATGTTTCATCCACTTTAATGTTTTCCACCTTGTGTATATTTTAGAGGCTTGAAATCCAGGGCGATCTGAAAATGAATCTCTCTATTTTTATTTTATCATTATAGATGTCCTAAAAATACCACAATGAGAGATAAATTGCTGAGTTAGGCTGTGGCGATGTTGAACAAAGATTTTTTTTGTGATGGTGAAAGCAAGACAAACCTAACTGGGCTACGGTGTTAGATTGAAAGAATGCTAATTTGAATAATTTGAATCCTCTGAATTAAATCTCTCATTGTAGCATTTTAGGACATTATCCAAGATTAATTTAAAACAGATTTGTCATCAGATCGACCTGGAGTTTAAGCATCTAAAAAATACACAAGGTGGAAAACATTCTGAAAAGTGAATGAAACGTGAATGTGAGATATAAATTATTACAGTCGTACTAAATACCGTGGCAATGGAAATCGTGTTCAAGCAGTATTGTTCTATGCCCATTTAAATTTCAAAATGCAGCAATCAAACATGTTGTCTTAATAAACAGCTCTACTCATTCAGCTTAAAGAGTAAACTAATCTACCCATTGATTGCTAATCAGGCAAAGTAAACGGGAACAGGAATACGTTTCTTAGAGTTGCCTAATTGGTTAATAGGATGACGATTTTGTTTTCCTTTTCTTGGTTCCTTTAGCCGAAAAATACTGATGTCAGTCAAGTTTTTTACGGAAGCATTTCCCATGCCCTTTGAAGTTAAGTACTTTCGTTCAGGACATCACTGGGGTTAATATAGGAAAAGGGACAGCTTGGATGTTTGCCCCATGGTAGCAGGTGGTGTTACTATGCTTTAAAAAAACATCGATTCAGAATCGTTACACCCCTAATATTTATGCACATGATGTATGCGACCAAGCTCTAGAACTTGTCCGAGTGGTACCGGAATAAAATTAAAGCAAAACAAACAGTGATATTGACGTCCACTTTGAAGAACAATGTAACAGGACCGTGTTCCACTACCTCCCACTAATAAGTAGATATTTAAGAAATAAGCCCTGCGAAGCAGTGGGTTACAGTGATTTTAACATAACATAACATAACATAACATAACATAACATAACACGAATGGAAAGAACTAAGCTCGCCAGTTTCTTTGTACTATTGTGAATATATCCCTTCAGATACTAAATAAATTTTATAACGGCACAACGCGCAGCGGAGAGCAAGATGGAGTGGACAGAATGGTTAGGAAGCCACATAGACGCTCAGATTACTTTTTCATTTTGCGCCATTATCATGTCACATCAGGCTATTTGGGCTCACTAATGTAGATATACTATGAAAGCAGGCTATTTGGAATTTCTCCTTTGGTCTGCCAAAGGCCCCGTTAAATAATTTTACGTTCGTTTCGGTTTTCTAGTTTCCTTGTTCTCAACTTGCGCCAATCGACCATATCATTACAACCAGCAGCGAGAGTAGGGAACAAGATTGACTTTTTTCTCCACACTTGCCGGTGTCCAGGAAAATAAGTTGAATTGTGCATGAGTTTGCTAGCTGGCTAGTGTTCACTACAATGGATGCGGTTTCCCTACACATAGCCCATAAAATAAACACACAAGAAAAAAATCAACAATTTATCTCTGATACTGAAATAGCGAGCTAGTTAGCAATGTAGCTAGCAAGCTAAAGTGACATCGAACTCTATAATACCATAGCTAGCTAGGTAGATAGCTAACTGCTTAGCGGGTTAAAAGGCTGAACTTTGCTAACACTGAAATAGCGAGCTAAAAGTTTTGAAACAAACATGACCGAACGAGTCAGTTGAGCACAGCGTAGTTGGTTGCTAGGCCAACCGCGCGGGGATATTTTGTGCTTCGTTCTACTTCAGGATACAGTGGGTTACACTGATTTTTTACCGGCATGGAATGCGGCTCAGCCTATCACATTTAAGGATGGCAAGCACCCGTTTTTATAATACCTGTTTTATACACTCTGAACTAAGGTCAAATTACAACTTTTTTATGTTAAATAATAATTCCAGAGTAAAATAATAGGATGGCTAAATCCTGCAAACAGGCTAAAAAGGATAACTTTCAACAATCTGCCAATAGCAATGCATTATCGGACATTTCCTCACTATTGCACCAGCAAAAATTGCTGCTCGCTGCAGAAAACTAGTCTTCTTTTGATGCTTTGGGCAAAAAAATTGGATGGGATCCAAACTGCTGTTTTGGTCAAAGGACAGATCATTACATATGTGGAGTCAAATGTGATGTATTTCCTCCAGCATGTACAAAAGTAGATTGGCTTGAGGGTACCTGCTGTCCCAGGAAAAATTTGATCTTTCCAGTTTGGGGGGCAAAACTGGTGGTGGATGGTGACAGAATATCCATCTGGTTGTTTTACTGGAATCAACTGAAGGCCTTTAGCTCAACTACTTTTTTCTGTCAGCTGCAAATGGATGTTTTTTTCCACCAAGGGCCTCCTGTATCAATGCTACGCACCCACAAATCATTGCTTATGCTGCTTCTCATGCACACACCAAATGAATGAAAACTGATCTTGACGTGAGCATGTTAAGACCGTGGTGCAAACTGTCTAGTAGTCGCGAGAATGTGCGGGGGCACCTGAGGTGGATGCAGAGATCACCAGACAGGAGGGCGGGATTTGTTTTGTCATGTGTCTTTACACCTGTGACATCATGTTTTACATCTAAGCACGATCTTCAGTCACTTGTGAAGCTTAGACTCTGACCGTATCTGACGAGGACCAGAGTTTAGCCACGCCCCCAAGCATATTGACTTTATCCTTATTCTAGTCTATCTGGGACCATAATTCACAAAAATGAACATCATAATATATTGAAGGAGATTTAAAACTTGCAATAGATACCATAAAATAACGTGGAATATCATATTGAAATGATAAATCAGGTGGGAAAGTGGGGTCATTTTCTCATTGACTTCGAAAGCATTGAACTTCTTTCTGCAACCACCGACGTCTCCATCTGCTGGCGATTAAATTGACTGCAATTTTAAGAGAGATCCGCATTGACTTCACTTTTCAGACCCGGGTGCTGCGTCTATCTTTTTATGCAGTCCATGCTAGTGAGTCATTAGTGAGGGGGTTACCTCACCTCGGCTAGTCTAGCTGCTAACCCCACTGTCTGTGTGGTGTTACCCTAAATAGGCTAATGGGAGTCACACAGCTTGACCCTTGGGCTGCGTTTGAGGCTGGAGAAGTTTTAATCGAAATATCGGGAAAATGATGTCCTGCTATATGGCTAGGAGTCTGTAGTCTATTTTCTGAGGTGAATGAAATTCTTATAATATTTCATATAACGTTGCATGTTAGCATGCAGTAGTAAGTCTCAGAATAAGCTTGTCAAGTAGCCAACTAGCCTGAGGACAAACAGTAATCCCTCAGTTAGCTTTTGTCCAAGATGTCCAGCTGTGCCAAAGGGAGTGTACGCCTGCCAGTTATTAGCTGGAAAGTTAGCGAGAGCATTCAAACTACCAAAAGCACACTACCAGATGACGGGATCCCTCAGCTGATCCCCCAGAGCATTGGAGAGGCCTCCGGAGACTGTTGTAATTATGCAGTCAGTAGATACACCCAGCAAGAGCTTGTAGTGTGACAATTGCTGCAGATGGATTTGTTCTATTTTCAGTGCGATAACCGATATGGTATTATTGTACATAGAGAGGCTAGCTAGCTAAATAGCTAATTAAACCCATCCCACGTTAAATAGCGAGCTAGCTAGAGGTCACTAAATGTGTTTGTGCATAAAGTCCATCATTCACAAGCTAGCCAGCTACATTAACCCAATTAATAAGCACAATGGCAACGGAAAACAGTGTTACTAACTAGCCATGTCCATTGACGCTCCATTTACACAAAAAAAAAGAAAATTGAAACTTAGAGCAAGCGCTCCACGTTGAGGTGCAGAAGCACCTTTTATTATACGACGCAATAGAAAAGCTACGCGTCGTAGTGGTATCGTTTGCTAATATAGCTAAAGTCCACAGATAAGCTGGGCAATTGATGAAATAACCAGTTTAGCTTTGGAGCTAGACGCCCAGCTGTGTTAGCATTGATAAACCTGTGCGTACGCTGGCCAGAGTAACCAATTAATTCAGCATTCACTGAATTCAAAATGTAGGGTGATAATGCTTCATATCAAAAAGTGTGAGGGTGAGGTAGGAAAATAAAGGTCCATCAGGTTTTTAGGAAGGTTATGAAATGCAATGTTATGGTTTGACTGGCCATACTACCATTATTGGGACCTGGCTATGGTGCATCAAAGAGCTAAGCCCCACTGGCGGGGGGATAAAGAGCCAACCGCCGCAACTTCCCACCCAGTAATTTATGTGTGACATCACAGAGACAATGTCCATGTTTTATATAGTCTATGCGGAAAATGTGGCCACAGCATTTTCCGTGGGAAACTACAAGTCCCCTCCTTTTTCGGAGCCGAAAAGGGGGGCATATAGGTCGCCCGCTGGATCCGCCACTTGGCACTACAAAATCTTGCCTGGCATGTAACTGCTGTCTTTTTTGCCCTACTTGAAATGTTTTTGATATCCTATTGTAAATAAACTAAACTAAACCAAGCTAACCAACATCATTATTTCAGCGCTCAGATCCTGAACACTGGAGGAAAATACCACTTTTCCATAACTTATCTTAAATTTCACTTATATATGATTATTATGTAGCACAATGTAAGGTGAAACTCATTTCCTTCAGATAACAAGCCTGTCTAACTATGTCAAAACCATGATTACCAACAGTTTTCCCTGTTAACCAAATTTTACCCCTGCACAGATACTGGAGGGGTCATAGGAGTTTGCCCATCCAGTCTACGAGTGTTTTGTGGACTTGGAGAAAGCTTATAACCATGTCCTACGAGGTATCCTGTAGGGTATGCTGCAGGAGTATGGGGCTCCGGGGCCGTTAGTTTGAGCCATTCAATCCCTGTACAACTAAAGCAGAAGTAGTATCCGCATTTCGGCATGAAGTCAGATTCGTTTCCAGTTAGTATTGGACTCCACCAACAGACGGCCTAGTCACCTATTCATGATTCATGATTTTCATGGACAGGGTGTGAAGGTGCTTCCAAGGTTTGGTAGATGTCCAGTTTGGTGGCCTCAGGATTGCATTTCTACTGTTTGCAGATGACATGGTCCCGTTAGCTTCATCAGGCTGTGACCTCCAACGCAGACTGCAGCGGTTTGCAGCTGAATGTGAAGTGGTCTGAATGAGGATTTCTTGCAGGGAGGCTGGGCTGGACTTAGAGAAAGGTCAGGACCTCAGACAGCTGGGAGAGGCTCAGTGTAGAACCGCTGCATCTCCGAATTGAATGGAGTCAGTTGAGATGATTCGTGCATCTGGTTCAGATGCCTCCTGGACACCTCCCTTTAGAGGTGTTCCGGGCATGTCCATCTGGGAGGAGGCCCTGAGGCAGACCCAGGACATGCTGGAGGGACTATCGTACGCCAGAGTCCCTAAACCCGCTATTTGTGGATTTAGCATTGCGTAAGAGGCGTTCCCCGCAAAAGTTGCTATCATGCACACCTGCCTATATCCCTAAAACACCTGCGCTACCCGTTATATTATGCATGGACATGGTTTGGGCGTTACGCCAGTTAAACCAATCAGTGTGTTAGGTGCCATTGCCTTTCAGAGCAGGTTGCGCTATTCCAAATCTTCAAACAGAAACCTGTGATGGAGAGAGGAAGGTCGCCACGTTTCTCCGAAGACAAAGTAAAATTGCTTGTACATGAGGTCAAATCCAGACAGGGGAGGATCTGTTTTTGTTTTATTATTATTATTATTATTTGACATTGACATATTGTTTAATGTTTGGTATGGGATAAAAAAAGAAAAACATCAAGCCTCATGGAAACTTCAAAAAAAAAAAAATGTGTTTCGCCATGCACTTCCAACTCCCTCTCCCATCTGAAATGAAGCATAGATCAAAATCCCATTTTAGAAAATACCCACAGCCAAATAAATGCCTACATTGACTGCAACCATTTAATGTAACCCCATGCATCGCAAATCACCTGGACGTTGATAGATTGGGTTCCCTTACGATTCACATAGGCGCCATTGTTCAGAGCCGGAGCCCGAATCAGAATGTGTGCGCAGTTGATGGCACCCAGAACCCTAGGGAACCCATATCTTGCCAAAAAATTCCATTTTACCCTGCGTTGTCTCTCGGGTGTCACAGGGATGCCAGTGAGGTACCTACTGGCATGTCAGACTATGCTGGCAGGGACAGCAGTTATAGCTGAACTTACGGAAGATTGGGTCATGCCTCCAACTGAGCTGAGTGGGTGTCGGAATGACCCACTAACATAGGGTTACTGTGGCACTATTTTTCTAACAGCAACGGGAAAGTCATACGGACAGCTGGCAGCGGTGTTTACATCATGTGCAAACAGGTGACATAATTTCGTCACTGCCTGACAGGAGAGGTGTAGTTTTGTCACCCATTCTCGTTCTGTGGGAAATGATACTTGTATTGTATTATTATAATTTTAGAATATTATACATAATATATATCATTAATATATATTATATGTAATAATTATATATTATTATAAAGAGGAAAAAATGATTAATACAAAATACAAACAATATAGATTTACCTGAAAGGCCCAGGTAGCTGGTGCGCTGGCAGTACATGCGTTCTGAGCATCTTCTATTATTTAACTGGTGATCAAGGCGATTTAGTACAATCTCTGCCATTATCTCAGGGGTTCAACTGAAGCTAAAGCAAGGTGGCTTTTTATAGGCGAGTTAATTCGGGAAGTGGAGCCGCATGTGCATGTTTTGTACGTGTCAAAGTGGACGCGCATTGAAGCCGCCTAGGCGTGCTTTTGTAAAAGCCCAAATGGGTAGCGGGTGGTTTGAGGACCCGCTATACGCTTTCCCTAACGTGTGTGGTAAAGATAGCAATTGTAGAGAGAGCGCATAAACATGCCCACGGGCACACCTCCAGGCACAAATAAGGGAGTTGGCATAATACATAGCAGGTAGTGGCTGCAAGATACCGGTTAGGGATAGTTGAAGCTGCTAAATGCGCAATTCACGGGTAGCGGCTAGTGGCAACGGGTAGTGCAGTGTGAAAGATAGAGCCCTATATCTCCCGGCTGGCTTGGGAACATCTTGGGGTCCTCCCGGAAGAGCTGGAGAAAGTAGCTGGAGAGGGTGATGCGAGGGCGACTTTGCTTCATCTGCTACCGCTGTTTGCAGTTGTAAATGAAGAAATAAGATTCAGAGTAGCTTAAATTCATTAAGATTCATTTGATATAACAGTGTATGTCGTTGTGAAGCCGTCATTTTAGTTTTAATCTTCACAGGTCCTGCATCTACCTAGGAGTACTTGTTTTTGATTTGTTTCGGATGACCAGTAATGTTGGCTCTTTCATAATTAGAAATGTAGAACAAAAAATCTAAGACATTTGCACGAGATTGAGAAGGCAAGGAGAGGGCGTTTCCTTCTGAAACAGAACATGCTCTCTAAGAGTCTCTCAGTCAAGCTTTAGCTGGTAATTTCTTACCTTGACTTCAGATTGTGGATTAGAGGCTCAGTCTCTCTGCAATAAAAAAAGAGACTCTGGGGCATTCGGGCCAGCGAAAGCATCTGGGCAACCAAACATCACTCTGTTGCTGTGGCAGCCACTGCTCGGCAATTGCTACTCACGGGCTTTGGCTGTTCGCACTGTAATTACGGAGCTCCTCGCTGCCAAGCGGCTCAGCGATAGCTGAATAGGCCCAGTATCTGCAGCTCTGCTACCGCACACAACAAAGTAAAAGGGTTTAGAGCAAGGCGGTCCACAATGCACCTGCTCCCGTCCTCTCGAGCCCAGTTCCATCGGGAGATTTAGGACCCTCTTATTCATGCTCTGATCCCTGTGACACCTGTCTTTGGATCTCAGGTCTGAATTATACATTTTATAAGTGAGGGATTAGAGGTTTGATGAATGAGCTTTTCTTTTATCTTAAGGTTGTAGCGCAGCGCGCAGGCACAGATGAGGCTTAAAAAAGCGGGGCTGTTTCTGGTTCTCCTCTCGGTGTGCCTCCCTCCCCCACAGTGTTCCGCTCCCCTCATTGTTTGGAGCAAGAGCAAATCCCCTTTGATTAACAATAATAGCAAAGATAATGTCAGTATGTGCCGAGGTGCTTAAAATACATACAGAGTCAGTTTTCCTCTTCCTAAGCTATAAATTGATTTGAATCCAGTTCACAATGATTTCCAAAGAATGTTTGCCTTTCCCCACAAATAAAATCAATAAAACGGTAATATTAAGTGATATAGTTTGTTATATTTAATGATATAGTTTCAGATACTTTATTTGATATTGAAGCCCAGTATCTGCAATTATAATTCTTTATGATTCTTGAATACAGGTCTCTCAGGGGTCCTCAGCTATCCTGCTAAAGCACCATTGCATCACCCAGAGAGGGCAGACTTTGATGTGTGTGCTACGTCCCACCAGGATTCGTTAGTTTAATTACATGGCAGCAAGAGTTTGTCAGGATTTATGTGCCAAGTCATGTGCCATAGACTGATATGACTCTGTAAACCTTCAACAGAAGGACACAGAGAATATCTGAAAAACCTTGATTAAAGACTGGCTGATTTTGGGCACGCAACTCTACTGTGTAAAAGGCATGGAAACAAATGTAACTTAAGGACTGGAAATCATGTGAATCTGGTGATGTGAACTGCCTAATAGAATTTAAGTCAAGCTAAGTCACGCTCCCACCACAGATGTCTGCTGGCCTATTGCAGGGGTCCTCAACCTTTTTTGCCTGGGGGACCATTTTGAGGGCAGGATTTTTGCAGAACGGAGGTCGAGGGAGAAGGTGCTGGGCGGAATTCTGAGAAATACTTTGATGGTATCACTCTCTCTTACCAAAGTTGGTGCGGTGTTCTGTAAAAGTGACGTTTTAAGCGAAAAATATAGGGTAGCTACCATTTAAAGCAATCACAATAACGCATTTTGGATAAACTTGAGAAGATGTTTCATGTCAATAAATTAGGCTATGCTCTAAACAAAGTCTCATGGTATCTTACTTTTTAGTTATATGTCAGTGTTCAAAGAAGTCAATATCTGACTTTAAACCTCTGAAATTCCCAAAATTACACCAGTTTTTGGAAAGCCACTCGACGATGATGATAATGATTCGGGTTTTATTCCTCCTTTCCTGTTGACTGCGAGAACATAGGCCTGCAGTTGTTAGCAACAAAGGAATTGAAAGAGTAGATGAAGATATTGACCCTGGATTTTCGTTGTCTGCCATTGTTTCAAGTTTCGAGATTAGAGTGAAGCCCTGATTGGTTAAAACTATTTTTAGACTCTTTAAACCAGGAGCGGGAGGAAACACCGAGATCCCAACTTAAGCTGCTTGCACACTGGACGTGAAACAAATTTTTTGCAGGACTGATTACATTCAAAGTTGATGCAAAGACGCAAATTCGTGTCTTCACATTGACTTTGAATGTAATCTGTCGTGCGAAAAATTTGTTTTGCGTCCGGTGCGCCAGCGGCTTTACTCTCAGACCACTTCAATCACTGATAGCTGAAAAGATATTATACAAAATTCAAAAAATTAAACCCAAAGTCATGAACTTCAGTTTTAACTGCTGGAATTCTGACTTACACAATGAGGTCAGTTTAGCAATTCAGTGGCTCAGTATCTCGAGGGCCAAAAAAAGGAAGAGTTAAAAAAAAAAAGTACCTTGGTGTTCCTCATGGTCATCAATAAGTAATCAAGGCCATGGACGGTGGGTGGTCTGTGTTACAGAAAACTACCCAATCAGATGGACACCCTGAAGTGAGCCCCCACACTTCTCTAATTTACTTCCCTGATAGATTTTCAACTTGCTTGAGATAATGAGCTGTTCGCAGGTTCGCAAGCCACATCTCCCCAGAATATATCACAGCCCAGACCACAGTGTGTCCTTCTGCAAGCAAAGTCCTTTTCCCCTTTAATTGCACACCTGGATTCACCTCTGCTACAAATGACCTGCCTTCTGGTTCGGTCATTAGAGATCACCTGCTGAGAAGTCCTATACTCTTCAGACCCATCGTCGCATGGAGGGAACCCATTTTCATTAGCAAATGTGCAGACGTGGTGCAGGAAAAAAACACATCACTCAAGAGCAAAACCTGGAACAAGGGCAATTTACTCAATTTTATTATTTACAAGAATGATAGATTTTATGCTGTACATCTCTTGCTATTGCAGCAGTAAATACAACAGGAGGCCATTGGATGCAGTCTAGCAGATTGTATATCTGGAGCTGGTATGCAAGGATAGGGGTCCCACTAAATTTCGGAGGCTGCAGACCCTGAGATTTGGTACTCAGTGCCACCGTGTCCCCATTTAGAATCATGATGTTACAGAAATCTGTCTCAATGGTGCTCCTGTTAGTTGAGTCATACTGTGCGCATGAAACTATTTTCACAATAACTACTGAGAACTTTCAGCATTATTACCATAGCACAGCGGTGAAATTCATGCTACCCAACTGGTACCAGGCCCTTAGAGTTTAATTCTTCCACAAGGTGGCAGTGAAATACCAAACAGACATGCACAGGCACCTATCCTAACATGCTGCCACGCAATGAGGTCTCATTGTTTCAAGTGGATTGAGCAGTTATACTCCTAAATTGCACTTGTTTGTGGCACAGACCATGGCTCTAGAATTGCACTGGGGCCGTCTGAATAAGGGGCATATTTCACAAACCGTAAGGCTTCAAAAAACTCTGCCAAATGAGAACAAATCACACCTGGAAGGACTTTTCTCTTTCCATTGACCCATGAACATTTGAAGAGTTTGTTTCCAAAATGCAATACATCCATTTTACTTACTTTGAGTAAATAACCTTTTCTATGTTGGCGCCCATTCCATTTTATAGAAAAACACAAACTTTGACCATGAAAAAAAATGCACTATATAGTATGAATTTCTAAAAGCAAATTTTTGCACCATGTGTAAGAGGCACAGGGCTATTGCTCTATGGTATCATCTCAATTTTTGTAGTTTAGACACTTATTGCATTTCGGAGACAAACTCTTCATTTTCTCTATGCATGTTTCCAGTGCCTAATGAACACTTCCACTACAAATGAAAAGTCCACTCCAAACTCCTAATTGTTTTCTTGCATTATAATGCTTCCCGATATCACTCCGTTATCACCTACCCCAGGAATTTATCATAAAGTATAATTTTAATCCCAATTGTCAACCGTCCACCATTTTTCTGACCCTGTAAAAAGTATATGAACTGTTAACTAAATTATGAAATTTGTTAACAAGGAATGCTATGAGCGAGTGGAACTGTATTAAGAGAAAGAATTGTTTACTTGCTTGCCGACTGTTTGCGGCAGAAATGTCTTCAAAAATGTCAAGTAGACAGAAGAAAGGTTTTTTTTTTTTCCTGAGGCCTTGTACTGTCTACTAGTAAACCCATATACAGTAAGTAGGCATGAAAAAAAAAATATTTTGGAGTATAATTTGCATTTGCTAAATTTGAATAGCAATACATGATTCTTGAAAACAGTGCCATGTCTTTGAAAATAGTGAAAATTAGCTTGCAGGAGAGTCATTGTATGAACATCTGGCCTCTCCTCTAACACCTCTAGTTCAACCCAATTTCTCACTGGAAGACACGACCTTAGTAGATGACGTGATTGGTTCCTCAGATTTGTGATGTAGAAAACCATGAATTGTAATTTTTTTTTAATGCTATTTGTATATAGCTGTTTCAAAGTGGAAATGCTCCTTCTTGAGAGTCCTGACATGTCATGTAACATATTGAAGTGTCCTTGTCATGGTTTTCTTAAGGATGAGAGCATGATTCTCATTGAAGGGGGTCTTTATTATTTACTTCATTACTGCATGGTCACAACCTTCAATATGAGATCAATCAGTATGATTGTTGCATTCGTTGTTGCAATGAATGGTGGAAACCATACTTCGACGTGCCTATATAAATATATTCACGGGGAGGGGTTACGCTCACTTGGAACTTTTCGGCAGATTCCACAGCTCTCCATCAAGCCTCGAATGTGTGACAGGAAGTTGATATGCTGCTCTGCCTCACATTTTCTTTGCCAGAAGACCCATTTACACAGTTGTCTAAATCCACGCACTTCATCGCCACCTAAAAATGGAAGCAAAACCGACTCGCAAAATCTATGTTTGGTGACGCTTCTTTGTATCTTGACACAAGAGGCAACACAATGTTTTCACCAATTCGACGTTGAACCCAGCGCTGCTGCGGCTGGACGCTGCCATGTTTATCCAGGAAAAAAAAGTTACAGCTAATGGATTCCGCAGTCCCACATCCAAGGTTTGATGAGGAACGAATTGGCTGAGGTTTACCGAGAGGGGTTATGGTGTGAGGTCATAGATCTGGGTGAAAGTTGAACGGAAATAAACGTTCTGATTGGACATTGCATGGTATCCTGTTTGCATTCTGTTAGAGAAAAGCATGACATGAAAAATTTTGCGAGAGCTGTGCATAATTCAAACAATGTAAGTTGCTAACACAATTAGCAATTAAGCTTTTGGGAAATGGACCCCAAGATGATACCATTCCGATTACAAACATTTTAAATTTATTAAAACCACAAAAATGATAGGGGAAACACTGAACATATATTGAACATATATGGACATCAGCAAGTGAAGAACTTAAGTTGAGAACTAATTAGTAGTCTATTACTGAACTGTTTTCAATCATTTAATAAGGTTTACAACGAGGTTGAGCAATGATTAGAATTGGCTATCGGCAGTTAAACACACAACTTCCCTTTATGGGGTCTTCAGGGTAAAGCTATGAAATAACCACAATGTAAAAACTAAGAAACAAATACACTCAACATGATTTTAACCTCATAAAATGTAGTATTTTGATAAAAATGGACATGGTTGCCATGGAAACGTCACTTTAATGACAAAATCTGAAAATATTTTGTGGTACTTATATCTCAATAATCCATGGTCAGATTTTACTCAAATTAGTCTCATGTGAAAGGTTTAAGATAGTTCTATGAAATGACAAAGGTTTTATTTGGTTTGAAACATTTTTAATGAGCGTTGTTTTGTAACCATAATGAAAATCGCCATCATCAAATTGCTTCATTTTCAAAATTAACCCCCTATGGATGTACCTATCTACTTTTGTACAAGAAAATCCAATGTCATTTCCAACAGATACAACTTCAATCCTAATTTCAAGTCAATCAGATAAATATGAATGATTTTATGAATGCCACAAGGTTGAAAATCAGTCAAAATTGTGATTTTTGGTAATTTGAATTTAAAGTCACAAGTAATAATTGTGGCAGAGGAAAAACATAAATTCTTGGTGTTAACTGGCATCTCACTGCATTCCTCTATTTATTTTATTCATTTTATGTGAAAATCAAAAATATTGAAATTTTTAGAAAAAAGAAGACATTTTTACCCTGAAGACCCCTTAGTGCAATGCTGCAGCTATTAAATAGAAAATTTAATTCAGAGAAATATGCAATTATCTTAAATAATAATTTAAAAAAAACATTATGTAAACTTACACGTTTGTTTTTAACACATCCTACACTCACCTTTGCCTCATGACTGTTGAATTTCAACTTAGAAAACAAAGTTTAGCAACTAGCGTCTACAATTGAGTAACATTGATTGAAATCTAGTTTTGCATTGAAATTATGTCTATTTTATGAATTACCTTAACAAGGAAAACTGGCCATACCTGATAATGTTGAGTATTTTCAGAGTTGAGGAAATGTTAATTTAAATACATAATTGAAAATGGGTCAAAACCAATCATTTGTTTCAAGGGAGGTTCTGAGCATCCTCAATTTCCAGCTCTCCAGTTGCCACTGTAAATAGTCTAATCTGTAAATAGTTAGACTGCTATACTTTTCTTTGTTTTAGATCTGCAGTTGAATAATTCAGCAAACTGTAATGAAACAAGCGCACCGCTCTAATTTTAGATTTTGTGGGCAAGGGTATTACTCCATGTTGAGGGTCAAATGTATGACACCTATTTTAATTTGTCATAAATGTCCAAATACTTCTGGAACAACCCTTGGAAACGAATGCTAGTTAATTTGCATAATCTCAGCCATTTATGTTGTACAAGTGGCATGTGATTTTCCTCTCTAAGTTTTGCCGGTGCTGTTCTTTTTATCATGCTTACATAAGGCTACCATGTAACACATGCATGTCTGGAAGAACAACCAGTCTGACACTGAGAAAAGAGATTGTGAAGAAGCTGTCTGGGGAGAATCTGGCTCTATCGTTTTATTGGCTGTATCTTCTAATCAATTCAGTGCCACTCTCTGGAAATAAAGAACATCATTGTATCTTTAGAGGTTATATGGCTGGAGCGGTACCCTCTAAGGTGCACCTATTGTAGCCTTGAAAATGTTCATGTATGTTTTTCACTCCTAAAAAGGCTCACATACTTATCATTTGGTCCAATGATTAGCCCTTGGGGTACATTAGTGTAGATTGTACCTTGAGGGACAGAGAGAGAGTAGCTTGGTGAATACAAGTACAAAAGTAAAAATTTCTCTCAAAAACAATCATTTGCATTTGCAAACATTTCATCTTTGCAGGTATTGTGAATAAAAAAAAATTCCAAAAAAGACAAACAACGAAAATATAGAAAATCTCCAATCTTGCTCATTGAATTTCCGCTACTTATGAAGTATACAACCGACTGAATTTAACTGAATCCAGGAAGAGTTGATGGATAGATGGAAAGCTAACAGCTCTGTAGTGGTCCTGCCTAGGGGTAGGACATGGATTTTTTCATTTGTTGTTCATAAAAAGGAGAAAGGCTCTGAATGTCTCGGAGTGCTTTTGGCAATCTGTTAGCACAGCTCTCTGATGTACAACAATTTTTCACATTTTGACTCCTCACTTATTTTTAGCGGCCCACCATGTTGGGGTTTGGAGTAGCCAATTTACCAACTAACATACGTGAGGGAGAGGAAAATCATTACTGCGAGCCCAGCACATGGCTATTTGCTTAATGCTCCGAGACCAAAGTTTAGGTTTGTGGCCTGCGGCGAAAGACTCAAGGATAGATCAATGTCAACACAACAGAATGACGCCTGGATTTCCGGAAACGAGGGGGAGAAAAAAAACAGCCTGCAGTGCTTCGGGCATTGAAAATCATATTGTGATGTCTGGGCAATATGGTTTCATTTCATGAATTCTTTAATGTGCAGAGCCAAAATGGTCCCTGACGTCCCCGACATCAATTCTGGAGTCGTCCTGTAGGTTTCTTCAAAATTACCTCCACCTCCTTCGCCCTCCTATGATGGGACCGAGGGAGAGTCATAATCTACAGTCATGTCAGCAAATGGACCTCCCGAGATTCTACCTCCCATCAATGAGATCATTAATCGCACCATCCAATCAGAACGCCCGTAAATCAATATTACAACGCTATGACAAGAAAAAGCTAACATAAAGCAGAATAGAAAAAAGCCAATTAAATAAAAAAGAGATATTCACGCCGAAACCTTTGCACAGGGTTTCAACGAGAGAGAAAATCATACTGACCTGCCCTTTAGTGTTGAGTTTAGACTATAGATATGTTTGTACTGCCCTCGAAGCAAGGTCATGGAAAACCTGAATCTATTTTTCCCCCCACAACAAATTTATGTCAGTAATTCACGCTGAAATGTACCATATTACTCTCTCTCTCTCGGAGATCAACCAGTCAGTATCCAGCAATGAATTAGGTTGTCAACCGAATGGGTACTCAACAAGCCCAGAAGTCAATAAACAACACGCTGATGACGAAGCCTGGGCCACTGCCTGTCACAAAGGACTGTCACACCCCCTCCACTGGCCGTAAAGCCATTAAGTCATTTGTTCTTAATACATTACCTTTCTCTGGCTAACAATACTCAGCACAGTCATCCACAAAGCCGGGGCTGTAATGGGAATGAAGTGAACCCCTTTCCCATTCATCATTTGCCGTCCATTTCAAGGGTTGCCCTTATAATGAGATTGCAGCATTGAGATAAGTCACATTGGTGCAAAACAAAAAATGTATCTTCACTTCATCGAGCTCAAAAGCTGCTGGTAGTCAACCAAATTATCATCCGAGAAAGCGATTTTGCCACCTGTTTTGGCCTTAATCGTACTGTACACATTGCAAAAAATTTTAATTATGGGGAAATTGTCATTACGGCCCGTGAAACGCTTGAAAATCAAAAATGTATTACTTAAGAAACAAAACTTCAGCATTTCTTTTTTCTGCTAACCCACTTCAACCTTTTCTGTGGATGCTTTCGTGCGCTATATCTGCGATGCAATTAACCGCATTAAAGCAGCAGTCTTCGGCGTTGAGAGTATTGACTAATAGGCATTAATGAACTGATGTATTAAGTCAAAAGGAATTCACACCAGTAGTATGTTCCTCTGCAGGAGACATTTGGCAGATTCCTCGTTGCACTCAAAGATCACATTAGAAGGATATAATATGGTTTTTCAAGAATGTTAAATGACACATTCAGTTGAAAACAGCAAAAACCGGGACACACTCTGGGGCAACAAAAAAAGGGGCCAGGATTTTTTTTCCCCTTAAACATACTTAATCTGATTAACTCTGATAATGTAATCTTAGGCATGTTGTAATCTGTATATTGTGTGTCCACAGAACAATCCTCCTGCTTTGGTGGCAAAAACCACCATGAAGTGGCTTGAGAACAGTTCCATCAGTTCTGTGTTTAGTCCACATTTAAACCCTAAACAGAATAATTGGCCTCACGTTAAACTCAGACTAGGCGAGAAATGTTTTTTGATCTCTGATGAACTGTTTGAAGGCATCAAATGTAGGTCAAAGAAAATGGACTTTTCTCTCTGATAAAAGCAGTCCTCAAGTTTTCCCATGGGGCTTCAATGTTTAAGGAAATTTAATGGAAAAGCTATCACATTCTAAATTATTCTATCTATTAGTTTAATTTTCATTAATGTTCTGACCATTGATTTGTATTTGAAAGCATGAAAAACTAATTTCCTTGGAATTTTTAGGCTGGCCCATTTTTATGTCCCAGAGCGCAACTGATTTGAACAAATATCTCCTGTCTTGCTGACCCTGTTATGAATTATATTGTGTTGACAAATTTACCTCTTTATGCAGCGGTATTTGAAAAACATACAAATAAAAAGTTGTTTCACTGTAATGTAATGTGGTGTAGGTCATTAAACAGCAAAGCATTCGTTTTTAACAGCAACTCATACAGTAGTTGCTCACTCTGATTGTTTCAGTTGTGGAGGGTACTGCTCATACAAATGGACGGGACAAACTGACATGTTTCAATTCATCTTTTTATAATGATGACATGCTCATAGCAAAAAAAAAGCATTGGTTTCAAGGGGAGCTGTATGATGCATATACAACATCAGCTAGAAAATAAAAAAGATTGCCTTATTTGTAAGATGAATGAGGGCTGGTGCTTTTAGGTACACAACAGAATTATTAAGATGGGGAACTTTGATAGAAAACCCCCAGGGAAAATCGCTACCCTTAGCGGCACGCGAAATACGTTACCCACTGTGTCGTAGCGAGTCAAGTCCAGGCCTGAAGCTCGGTAAACTTCAGAGTCAGTGTCATCATTTAAGTTGGATAACACAAATGATATTAGAATTCACAGGACACAAAAATACTGGGCTGATACATTATCAGGCAATCAGAGTATCAGTGGAGGTCTACTCCTGCAGATACATACAGTGTTATTATCAGTTAAGGCAGAGTTTCATCGGTACAGACACTGACTTCGCTCGAGGCATTTTTTGGAACACACACCAATGAGCATAAAGTGCTAGCATCCATACTGTCAATAAAATGAGGACAGGAATATGACACAACCACCCAATGTGACCAGAAACATAGCCCATAAATCATCGCAACTCACACAGGAGCTGGTAAAGGCTATCATTATCAGACATTATTTTTAATTCCGCAAACCAATATTCCGGTGTTTACTGGCCTGAAAAAATTAATGGATTTTAATTGTGCAACCCATATTATTGTCTTCTATTCTAGTATATATTTTATATTATTCACAAAAAAAAAAAAACAACGTACAATGCATTATGAGCCATTAAGCATGATAGCATACATTTGCCCAGCTATAAAAGCCATTTAAAAGCAACACACTTATAGCATTGAAACATTGGATTCTACACCTGGACTAGGTTCCTCCAACTGTGCGCAAGTTTTTAACCCAGTTCCAATGTACAAAAGTAGATTTTAGCTGCTGAGCTAAGGTGTCATGAAAAAGTATTTGCCCCCTTCCTGATTTTATTTTTTGCATATTTGTCACACTTAAATGTTTCAGATCATCAAACAAATTGTAGTATTTGACAAAGATAACCAGAGTAAATACAAAATGCAGTTTTTAAATGATGATTTCACTTATTAAGGGAAAAAAGCTATCCTACCTGGCCTGGCGTGAAAAAGTAATTGCCCCCTAAACCTAAGAAGTGGTTGTGCCACCCTCAGCTACAACAACTGCAATCAAAAATTTGCAATAACTGGTAATGAGTCTTTCACATCCCTGTGGAAGAATTTTCCCCCAATTTTCTTTGCAGAATGGTTTTTATTCAGGCACAATGGAAGGTTTTTCAACATGAATGTTCTGTTTAACGTCATGCCACAATATCTCAATCAGATTTAAGTCTGGACTTCCACTAGGTCACTCCAAAACCTTTTCTTTTTTGAGCTATTCAGAGGTGGACTTGCTGGTGTGTTTCTGATCATTGTCCTGCTGCATAACCAAATGCATTTGAGCTTAAGGTCACAATCTGATGGTTGGACATTCTCCTTCAGGTTTTTCCGGTACAGAGCAGAATTCATGGTTCCATCAATTGCGGCAAGTCGTCCAGGTCTTGAAGGAGCAAACCAGCCCCAAACCATCACACCACTGCCACCACGTGAGACTTTTGCTATGATGTTATTTTTATGAAATGCCGTGTTAGTTTCACCTAGATGTAACGGGACGCACACCATCCAAAAAGTTCAACTTTTGTCTCGTCAGTCCACAGAATATTTTCCCAAAAGTCTTGGGGATCATCAAGATATATTTTGGCAAATGTGAGACAAGCCTTTGTGTTCTTTTTGGTCAGCAGTGGTTTTCGCCTTGGAACTCTCCCATGGATGCCATTTTTGCCCAGTCTCTATCTTATTGTTGAATTATAAACACTGACTTTAACTGAGGCAAGTGAGGCCTGCAGTTCTTTAGATGTTGTTCTTGGTTCTTTTGTGACCTCCTGAGTCGTCAATGCGCTCTTGGAGTAATTTTGGTTGATCCGCCACTCCTAGGAAGGTTCACCACTGTTCCAAGTTTTCTCCATTTGAGGATAATGGCTCTCATTGTGATTCACTGGAGTCCCAAAGCCTTAAAAATGGCTTTGTAACCCTTTCCAGGCTGAAAGATGTCAATACTTTGTTTCTAACCTGTTCTTGAATTTCTTAAGTTCGCTGCATGATGTATTGCTTTTTCAGATCTTTTTGCCTATTTCACTTTATCAGACAGGTTATTTTTAAGTGATTTCTTGGTTTAACAGGTCTGGCAATAATCAAGCCTGGGGGTGGTGAGTGAAATTGAAAAAAAAATGTGGTTAATTACAGTCAATTAATAATTTAACAAGCGGGGGCAATTACTTTTTCACATAGGGCCAGGCAGGTTTGGATAGCTTTTTTCCCCTTAATAAATGAAATCATCATCTTAAAACTGCATGTTGTATTTACTCGAGCTATCTCTGTCTAATATTGAAATTTGTTTGATGATATTAAACATTTTTGTGTGACAATTATGCAAAAATACACTGAACAAAAGTATAAACGCCCCATGTCAAATATTGACGCCACATGGAGTTAACAACTCTAAGTGAGCTGATGCTGACTTATACTTATACAACAGGGTTATTTCCCTTGATTATTGTACCATTTTTGAATCCATCTCTTTGTCAGTGAGCATTTGCTCAGTGATGCAGTGATTTCACTCAGTACATGGGTGTGCATTTCCAGATGCTGATCAGACAGAATGAGCAGTACCCACACGCTCCTTATACTGGGGACAATAAAAGGCCACCCCAAAATGTCAAATTTTGTCAAAAGTCATCATGCCTCAGATGTGTCAGGTCATGTGGGAACATGCCAATGGCATGCTGGATGCAGGGATGTCCAACAGAGCGGTTGCTGTGCAGCTGAATGTTAACTATCGGACGAAAGGCCGCATGAGAGTTCATTTCCAACAGACGAGCAGTACTGCAAATCAGCACAAGATCACTACATCTGGCTCGTCCACCTGCGGGATCGGCTCAGATCAGCGACACGCACAGCGGATGAGACCATTGGTCTGCCAAACAGAGGCATCACACCACAGACAGTCTGTAACCGCCTGCGAGAAGCCAACTTGCATGCTTGGCGTCCTCACCGTGGTCTGGATCTCACTGGCCTTGGAGCCGACTTGCATGGCAAACGCATACGGTCGATGGCCCTTGGCACGCTGGAGAAGAGTGCTATTCACAGACGAATCCCGGTTACAGTTCTTTGTTAATAAAAAGGGGGCAAATACTTTTTCACGGCACTGTATATTGTCACTAGTTAGTTTCAAACTATCACTTTACTTGTTTGTACCACCAGTTCTTCAGTAATGTCTTAACATGTACAAACTAAGTCAGGCATACACTGCGACAAACGTAAATGTTGTCGTAGACACATGATGATTTAATGTCTTTAGCCAATCAGGCAAGTATGTACAATGTAAATACAAAAGTGACTTGCTCCCAGAAGCAGGACTGGGCCACACTCTGGCATGTGCTCAGTGGTCAACCGTATATTACAAGTGACAGGAGACAATGGCGGTTCTTCTCAACAGGTGAATAGCAATTCTTGGTTCGCAGTTTACTGCTATATACTCACAAACTGTGCCTCCAAAATCCAGTGGAAATTATGACAATTTATAAAATGACGGATGACAGCCATTCCCTCAATCCTAGCCTAGAGAAAGGTTTATAGCAATTTGCTCAGAATATTCCAAATTGCTATGACAGCAAAATGGTTATGAAGGATTAAATGTCAGCCAATCAGGGAAGGGGGTGGGTTTTTAAACATTAACATGTCACCTTATCCTGAGTCCATCTGCCCAGCCTCGAAATCACTCTAGCAAATGGTTATGAAAATGGAAAAATGGATCAATCAGGTAAAGGGGCGGGGCTTCACCATTTTACAAGCAACCTGAGTCCAGCAACCCAATCTCAAACTCTTTATGGCAAACGATTCAATAGTTATGAAGGATCAAACATCAACCAATCAGGAAAGGGGTCGCCGTGTCATTGTTTCACAACGGATCCATTCCTGGATCCCAATCCCCAGTGCATTATGCCAAACAGTTTAGGGGTTATGACTGATCAAATAACAGCCGATTAGGAAATGGGATGAGCTTCATACATGAGATCCTTTTCGGAGTCCAATAAGTCAATCCCCTTCTCTTTATGACCCCTGGTTGAGTGGTTCAAATATCAACCAATGAGGAAAGCGGGTGTGGCTTCACTGTTAAAAATGTCCTGGATCTAAAAACTTAATCCAAATCTCCGTGACATACAGTTCAATAGTTATGCCAGATAAAATGTCGACCAATCAGAAAAAGGGGGTGGGGCTTCACAGTTTTGTATGTTATCCTTTCCTGACTGCGAAAACACAATCCCCAGCCAAAACCATATGTATCAACAATGCCCAAGAGCACCGCCGACTTCTCTGTATAAAAATGGCTGTGATTCATTGGTTCATACAGTATCATCAGCGATGACCTTACATTAAAGCAGAAACTCTACCCTTCAACCGTATCTTAATTGATTCATTTCAAATCCATGGAAGGGATGAACAGAGCGAAAGATATGAAAATTGCACTGCATTTTACAGTAGTGCATTAATACAATCATTTGCTAATGTTTCACTGCCTAACAGGTTCAGTCAGTCATTTCAAAATATCAATAAATATGCATGGGGGATGAAATCCTCAGATGCTGCTGATTTTCTGTATCCTTGCGTGAATTATTTTCAGTTCCTACACTGAGACATGAAACTAATCACAAAATCATTAAAAATCATGAACTTTAATGCAAAATGTTTTCACATTTTATAATTCATCACGACACGATGTACTTTATGCATATCTGCTGAGCGAATGCGCCCATGATACAAAGTGAGGCTCCTCGGAAATATTACTTATAATAAAATACAGAGGCACAATTTATTCAAGTCTCATTTTTAATTAAAAAGCACCCATCCATTCATCCATCCATCTGATTATATTTCAGGCAGCACCATGCAGTGCAGGAGACATCAAAAAGGAATCCCTGTGCGAAGTAATTTTTTTCCCTGTTTGTACCAGCTTGCGAATAAAAAATAAAAACCCCTAAAAGAAGGCAAGATGGCAGTCATATCCAGTGATTCATCATAACCAATGAGATGCAGTTACTGTGTAACAGAAAGAGCCATCTCAAAATTGAAACTTATGGTCATTAATGTCCAGGGACCACCGCCAGGCAAACTTGATAAATTAAGGAGAGCATTTGCCCTTCAAGCTTCACCATTAGCTGCAGGGCTACCTAAGATTAGAGTTTAATCTAATGCCAAACGTCTGCTCCCGAATAAAAATGGTAATATTGTTTGTGAAAAATGAACATATCTTAATCAGCAGGATGGCAACCCATATTTATTAGGCCTTTGGAGAGCCTAATATTTTGCTCTCTAAGGAAAAGTTAAGACAGGCAATTATGGCTGAATGATTTCACATGCCGACGTATCATTGATTTACATTGCTAATTGTAAATCAAACACCAGCGAATTAATCATTTCTAACTGCAATCATTTTATTATGTAGATCATTAAAAAATGGGGAGAAAACGCACTTTATTGAAATTCATAAGATTGGGCACTGCAAATATTTCATTTGTTTTTGTTTGCTTGGAATGTAAGACACAATTTCACAATTGAACACTGTGTGTCCTGGTATACTGCATTTTGTCTGAAAGTTTAGAAAAAAAAAAAGAATATACGGCTTAAAAGATGGCTGTGTTCTCATCGGCGCTCACAATATATTGACCAAATGAAACATGTGCTCTTGAATGTTTAAACTGCTTTGAAAATAATTGTTTTAGCATTTGTTTAGCCCCGAATATGCCAGTGTTTTTTTGTTATACGACTGTGGCAGTACATGCAGATCTGGGTCAAATATGACCGGTTATCAAGAGCAGTTCCTTCAAGTTCTGAGGGGGAGCCCAGTGTACACAAAGAGCAGATTCAAGCCCGGTACAAAAAAATCAGCTTGCTGAACTCTGAAATTACCGGGGATGGTGTTCAGCCTTCCAGGTGCTTAATGCGCAATTCCACAAGCCAGACATAATTTTCCGTCACTCTGGCATATTTTTTTGTCATATAAATTCACACTTCCCACTCCTTCCATCCTTTTCGTAAGCGCTGTGAAGTTTTACAAGCTGCTGGCTTGTAGCAGATAAGTCCTATCTGAGATGCCAGGAAGAAAACCGTTTCCACCTGTTCATCTTTCGCGGAGGTGAGGATTGGGTAATAGCAAAGGGGTGGATAAGATGGACTCTGAGACTACAGCTTTCACATGGTTCACACTTCCTGACTGCTCGTCAGAGGCCATACCGCGGTGTGAAAGGACCCTGGGACAGAGCGGATATTCCCGCCTGAGATGGATGGAGCTTTCAGGCACTGCAGTGGCTAATTAAGATCTGCAGATTTCTTCCATAGCAGGTGTCAGGCACGGGGATAAATTTCCTCTCAAACTTTAACAACATTAGCTTCTGAATACCAAATGGCAAACGTTTATTTATGAATTCTAATTGCTTCTTTGGAATGTATTGTTCCACAAATATATAAAAGATGCCTGTGTGAGTTGTAATAAATACATCCGCAGTTTATTATATATTTATATTATATTTATATATATATATTTATATTAGCAATTAATGCGGTGATCGAATATAAATCGGTGGTATTGGCGCAAACTAAAGGTCATTACTGCTCAGAAAACTTCAACTCTATTCCCAACTGGATTGGAAATATTAAAACATATATCAATAAAAATGTGAAAGGTGCGATCCATAGATCTAGTGGCCTTTGCAGCTGTGAAGTTAAATGAATTATTTATTGCCTAATTTGATCATCCTATTTTTTTTCCTTCATGAAACTTTGATTTATTGCATTCATAATGTACAGTGCAAGCATTATTTATTTTGTTGTACGGAAGCATTATGTATTTGCCAGTTTATCTGTTCACTTTTGGCCAATTTCTACAACTTAAGGATGTCTTATATTTTGATATTTATTCTTTTCTCTCAAACTCTACCGAATAACTAGTCATCCCGCTTTGTGTACATTTACTCAGACCTTGGTGTTCTCCTGATCACTGGAAGAACATATCCAGCATGTCCCAAGTGATCCAACAATTACCGGAGAACCAGCTCTTCCTAAAGCCAGATCAGCGTGAATTTCAACAAATATTAGAGCAGTTCCTCGGCTTTGCAGTTTCCCGGGGATAAATCAGCACGGATCAGCTGGAAGTACAACCTGTCCTGGATTAACCAATACCTGCAGACCATCTGCAGTGCAAGCATTTCCTGGCCTGTGCCATCTTTTACAGGGACTCCATCAGAGGTTACACTACAATCACTGTCCATCTCACTGGCCCCAAGGTCCCCTGCTCCTGGACCCTTAATCCCACCTCCTCTGTCCGCCAGCTAACGGACAGATTTACCAGCCCTCCTGTCCTGGCTCTCCTTAAACCCCAGCAGTTCATTGTTGAGGTGGACGTCTCCATCGTTGGAGCTGAGGCTGTCCTCTACCAGTGGATGGCTGATGGCATGAGGCATCCCTGGGCCTTATTCTCCCATTGGCTGTCTCCTGCGGAGCGGAACTACAGCATTGGGCATTGAGAGCTCCTGGCCATCAAGATGGTGTTTGACAAGTAGAGGCTCGGGCTTAAGGGGGTCAGCATTCCTCTTCTGGTTTGGAATGACTCCTGGAGCCTCGAGTCTTTCACCTTGTACATGCTTGTACTCTCTCTCCCAGCAGTGGTTCCTGATAGATGCCTACTGGTTACCACCGAGTTAGAAATGAAACATGGCGTGAAGGAAGACCTCTGGTCCTGCTTCATCCTCCTGGGGAATATTGTGAACTGTCTCTTCATCCCAGGAGCAGCGAGAGTCAAAAATCCACGCCTTAGCTCACACCCCACCCTTGGCATGTCATCCTGAGGTTTCCCAGACCTTGTGCCTCAACTGTTAGGGGATTTTATGGCCTACTATCGAGGAAAACACTTGAGAATGACCTACATTGCCTGTGACACCGGCACCTGGGCAAGTCCAGTAACCAGCCCCCCAGTGACCCACATTGAAGCCCCCCTTGAAGTTCCCCACCGGCTGCGGCCATGCTTCGACATGATCTTTGTCATTGAGCTGCTGGAGTCTGTCACATTCGAAGGCAGCACATTTCGTCCCGCTAACAAGCCTGCTCGCGGCTAATGAGCTCCTCCCTAAGCATGCGATGGGCCTGCACCAGATCCCTGAGGAAGGCGTCTCTGATCGTGGGTCATGATTCTCCAGCTGGTTCTAGAAGGTCTTCAGCGCCCCTCATCTCTCATTCATCTTCCATCCTGAGATCAATGGATAGGTGGGCAGGTTGAATCAAGAGTTGAGCAAGACTTGCTTCTGTCTCTCTGAAGGTTCCTCCACCTAGTGGTCGTGTCTCCTGCCATGGATAGAGCTCGCCCATGATTCTCTCCCTACAACAGGTTGCTAGTTCAAGGCTGGTTCTATAAGAAAATATTTGCAAGTATTCAATCTGACTTGTGGTATTTATTATGATGAAACTAACTGATGGATATGGTGTTGCTCCGACTCTAACGAATCCAAGTTCAGGGACATTTTGAGAAAAAGAAATCTTCATAAACATTTTCAATTTTAGAATTACTAATCTCCTTCCTCTTCTCATCATCATCTTATTTTTTCTCTTCTTTACCAAGCAGTTCACCACCACCGCCCAGCCCAATACCATTTCTGCTTGCAGTTTCTATTTACAGGTGTTTTTATGCACAATGGATGAACTGTTTACAAATGGCAGTACATTTTGTCCAATTTTTGTGACATTTCCACTATGGTTCTGAGCCGTACCTAGCCACGGTGAGTCGACAGCATTGCTGTGCCTCCATACAGATTAAATGCATGCTAACCCGACCTGTGCTCTGAAACTTCCAGCCCTGTTTCGAAGCAAGGACGATGCACGCTGGCATCCACCCACAACTGGGCTGTGTTTACGTAGCCTTGGAGCGATTGCCTCAAATGTGTCATTATTTATCCCAATCTCAAACTGTAGCTACAAAGGTCATGAAACTAATCCACCCTTCATAACATATATGCTCAGTCACATTTGTTTTTTTCACAGAGCCATCATGAAACACTCAAAATTTAAATGACAAACAAATATTCATCTAGATTGATAAAGCTCAAAGATACAATTGGGACCAGCTAGCAAACTAACAACTAGCATGCCAATGACATGTTTGAAGGACCTCCCATGTTTGAAGGACCGAAATGCTGGTCCATTACGACAGTATTTCATTTCATTGAGCTGGGGGGCGTGATTGATTGCCTCATCATTTTATTGACCGGGTGGTGGGATTTGAATTTGATTTCGTTGATTCATAACATATTATTACGCGTGGGTGGAGAAATAATGCGTAAATCCTGCAATTGTACAAATTGCGGGTTTTTTCCTTTGCTTGCGGGTCCGTGGGTTCTGCTGTTCAAATGCGGGTCGGACCCACCAGATGCGGGTCACTTGGGAGCTATGCAGTGAACAACAAACATATAAAGAATATTTCACTCGACCGTATATCACACAATTCTTCTCCATTACATCACAGGACATTTTTTCAGTTCCTCACATTAAACATTGTGTCTTTAACTTTACTTAAGTTAACTGACTCTCAAAAAGCATAGACATTTTTATGCAACATAACTGGAGCACAGAGTCAGATATTTTAAAATTCATACATTATTTGCAAGCCAAAATTGATACCTGAAGTCGTCGTGGCAGGTAAACTCATTTTCAGTCATACAAGCCACCTTCTCCCCATCCCCCCAACCATCCAATCTAATCAACCGCTAGACGTTTGCGAAGGTTACCCAAAAAAGCCCCTGTTGTCATTAAAGAAAGGCATACATTTTCCAAATGGTACAGGAACTCCTAATAAAGTACTATGCTTTCATATTAAAAAAAAAGAAAAGCTCCTTGAATGGGTTGGGCACATAAACAAAAATAGCCATTCCAGTATGAACCCCGTCCCTACTGTTTCATAACTATGGTGGTGGGCCGTTTTTCTTCCAAAGGCCCTGGACAACTTGTCAGAAATTGTGGTCCATTGGATTCCATTATGTACCAGAAGTTATTAGATGAAAACCTAACTGCCTCTGCAAGAAGACCTAAAGATGATTTGGGCTGTCAACTTGACTAATTGGTCAAAAGCATGCATTGCAGTCAGCACAAAATGATGCCATGGCCTTCCTGGCCCCCAGACCTAAACCCAGAAGAAGAAACTGTGGAAATAGCTGCAGATAAGGGTTCAGAGAAAGTGGCCCCAGGAAACTGAAGATTTTGCATGAAGGAATATTTCAGATTCTTTGTCTTGTCTTCCCTCTAATGGAGGGAACTCAGCCATTATTTTGGCAAGGAGAAGCTGAATGGAAATTTCTAGCAAGATGACTAGTATGCAAGCATGCTTGTATACATGGAGTTGTCACAAAGGCTTTTCAAGCCGCATTTTACTGAAAGTTAAAAATGTTTTTTTAAAATGTATGTGGTGATTAGTGAATTGTCTTTGACCTGTTTTCAATTGAAAATAGAACAATGAAAAATATTTTGGGTCTGATTTTTCATATGCGATACACAGAAGGACCACCCCAACCTCATCCCTGATCCATCTATGGGAGTGGTTCTTCTGGGTATATTTAAGCACATACATGCAGACTGGGAGGCCTAAGTAGGTGTGATATGAAGAGCAGTGATCCATAAAGGAAGGCCGACTCAGCTTCAGTACAAATACTGCCGCCGTATGTCTGTGCTTGGCAGTGTTCACACAAGAGAGAGATGCAAATGTAGGCTAATGGACTATGCTTATTTTTGTTAAGGTACTCATTTTAATTTTGCAGACATCAATAAAGAATTTTATGAATTGCATTATCTATTATGATGAAGATACTTCTTTGGTACATTTTTGTCATTTTAAAAAAATCAAATGGAGGGCACTCACTATCAAAGGCAATCTACTGGTAACAGTAAAAGCCATGCCAGTTAACTGCGCATGAATACATATTTTTTTTCAATCCCGACAGTGATTCTGAAATAGATTCAGAGATAGCAATGGATTTTCCTATCAAGAGTATTTCCAACAAATACTGAGTATTATACGCTAACATTTCATTTTAAAAGCAGGCAAAATTTCTGGATGTTCGGAATGTTGCAAGTTAAGTCAAACTTGCCAAGATTTTTCCAGACAGGCCTATACCCCTGACAGCCATTGCCATAACTTATGAATAACTGTCACGTCAGTTTTATGCTGGAAAAATGAGATACTCAAGTAGCTCGAAGTTAATCTGAATTTGACACTGGGGAGTGTAAATGTGCTGAAATGTTTTTTTTCCGTTCCTTTTCTTTCCCCTCGTATCGACTCTGAAGTCAGAATCAATTTGGAGAGATTTCCAGTGATAACTGTACATTGGATTGAAACATTACAAAAGTAAAATGCTAGCACAAGAGTGTACGCATTTCCTGTAATCCAGCCAAAGGAAAGTGTTTATCTTATCGAAATTGTTTTCCATGGTAGCAATTCAGGGTGACGCAAAAGTCAAACACATTCACTGTGGGTTCATGTAGAGGTAAGTAGATTAATGGTAGAGATTCCAAGCTCACACAGACAGAGGGCGCTGTTGCCTTACCAATATTGCGATTTGAATAGCAGACAAAGGGATTAGGCATGTTGTATGGGGGCTGGTTGGCACAGAGATTAAATAACAAGATTGGTAAATCTATAGGATGCAAATGAAAAGTTGTAGCAGGAGTGTCAATAAGAAACACAAGCCTTATTGCCCTGTATGGAGCTTGGCATAAACACAATTTTAGCTGTCAGTCTCCGAAGCCTGTCTTGGGAAGAAGTGTGCCCACTGACCAGCTTCTCTCTGTCTCATTCTGGCACTTAGCGTGCTAATTTGCCAGCAGAGGGATGTGCGCTGGATGTGGTGAGCAGCTGTTCGTCTGAATGGGCACTGGGAGAGAGGCTGAGGCAGGTTCTCCTTTTAATGGCTTCCTGGCTGAAACTGACTCCAATATCACATTTGGAAATGGAGTATTTCCAGTGCCTATGGAGTGAGTAAACGGGTGAATACAATGGGTGAGCCATCTACGCGCTGTCAAATACTGCATGGAGCCGATATCTGACTGCTACGCTGGAGGTGTTGGGAGATTAAATGGATCTCGTTGGGGTGATTTCCTGCAACATTTCGCATGAGGAAAGGGCTTAATTTATATTCATTAGCCCATCTGGAGGGAGTCCAGAATGAGCTCTTACTTGGGCAGCAGTTGAACATTGAGACACATTAGAAACATTTTTGCATATGCAGTATATACAGTGGTCTCCACCAACATTGGCATTTTTGATAAATATGAACCATAGTGGGAACATATTAATGTCTTTATTGTTTATCCTCTTGATTTTTTTTATTAAAAATATTAACAAAAATATTGCATTTAATTGAAATTCAATGGTTGAAAGAAAAAAAAGTCATTATTATCGTGAGAAAAATATTCTTTTTCAAAAAGCATGTCACAATTATTGGATCCGCCTGCATGAGGATGCTCTCTGCAGCCTGCCTTTGCCAAGACAACAGCTCACAGTGTTCTCTGTTAGTTTGTCATGGAATTGGAGAAGATATAGAAAAGTATTGGAGGTCATACGTCCATGCAGAATCTCTCCAGGTGCTTCAAATATTTTGGTTCGCGTTTATGGACCCTCCTCTTCAGCTCATCTTCCAGGTTTTCTATTGGGTATAGGTAAGGAGACTGTGGTGGCCATGACAAAACCTTGATTCTGTGGTTGGTAAACGTTGATGGTAAATGTTGATGTTGATATGTGTGACTGTCCTGTTGGAGGATCTAATCATCCAACCACAGCTAAGTTTGATTTCCAGAAAAGACAATACGATATCTTTTCGTACTTGTTAAACATGATGCCATGAGTCCTTACAGTTCTTCTAGGACATTTGGATGAAAAACACCCCCAAAAATTCAACTAGAGAGAACTTGATAGAGCGCATACCTCTGCCACGCCACATATATGTTTTTTTGGTGGCAGAATATGTTCTGGATCACTTCCAAACTTAAAGGTGCACTATGCACGGTCGGGTGATGTCACTTCTGTTGACATTCGAAGTCAAATAAAACAGAGGTAGTTCGCCCCTCCCTCTCATAGTTCCCTCCCTCCAATGCTTCTGTATCTGTCATGAACGTGCAACATGGTTTGTTATGTTATGGGGCTGTGCCTGTGCCCCTCGTGTTTATTTGCAGTTTGTGATGCCTGTGTGGTCTTCAGAGCCCGGGCTATTATTTTTTACTGTGAATTCAGGGGCTGGCAGGTAGCGGATAGTGGGGAGATTTCGGCGAATTGAAACAAAAACACAATCACGCGGAAACCATGCAAATATGCATAGTGCTTCTCTAAATCAACTCTTTTTTGACTACTGCCTATCATCCAACCAAATTTTGTGTCAAACCGTTCATAATTCTTTGAGTTATCCTGTTAACAAACAAACAGACAGACAGACAGACAGACAGACGGGTGAAAACAGAACCTTCTTGGTGGAGGTAGAGATCCACCACCGTACCTCACAGAGGGGATGAGCTCTTCACGGAGTGTCTGTCCTTGTTTTTTAAACCAAACCCACCTCTGGTGTGTATAAAATAGAAAATTATAGAAAATTCTATTTTGGTCTCGTCTGATCATTGAGGTGTGTCACCTCACATTTATGCCCAGAGAAGCAGGGAATCCTGGGTAAATTATATGAATGGGAGAATACATCAATTAGATTTCTCTTATAAGATACTCCAGTGCTGCTGATTGTGGCACAAGTTTTTAGGGAAAATATTTATCATAAGATACCATTTTCTCCCTTAATTCATTTCCTTTAATTTCTAGGTTATATTTTGGATAATATTTCATTCATAAAAGATTGGGAGGATTAACAGCAGATTAACAGATCTACTGTATATTTTTTGAGCAATTTCATATAGATTTAAGCCAGAAATTGGTTACTTTACACCTGTAAGGATGGGATGTCACTGTAAACCTGCAGAATGCACATCCCATACAAATAAAAAAAAGAAACTCCACCGATATCCATTCATGAGAGATGTCACCATTGCGATAGCAAAACAGGCATTTGTTCGAAACTAATTCCAGAAGTGGCTGTGCAGACAAATGAATCAGAACAGGCCTGCCTGCAGCGCCCCTGCTGGCGAGTACAGCTCTCTGCGTCCAGTCTAACTGATAGCACTCAGGATTTCTCTGATGTGACAAGGTTTCGGTGAAAGAAATCTTCAAGCTAGATAAATTTCTTGACAATTTAGTGGAGGGACACAGAATTATAGTAATCCATGTGTGGTGAAATGAAAGCAACAATCCACAGAATACTTTAAGACAAGATAGAAATCGTTATTTAATGGACGTAGCAGGCCTGGGTAACCGATGCCTGCAGCAGTAGTTGGATTGAGGTCAAAGTTAATACAATGGTTGTTGATTCCTGCCTGTATTCAGGATTTTCATTCACGGTTTGGAATAGATGAGCTCTGTCTCAATTCTAGGGCCAAAACTACATCCAGTCATCCAGTATCGAAAAGCACTCTGGCAATCTGTTCTTATAGTTTCATCAGAATTGTCTTTAAGGTGTTTTCAACATGTAATCTCACCCAAAAACCTTTAAATAAAATGACCTCAGGATAATGTTTGCTACCAGTGCAGACATTATATGATCTTAATACAACGTACATCCAAAACATTTAGGGAAATTGCAGTATGCCATTGCTTTAGTCCTCAATGGCCAATCAGACAGCAATATTATGGTTCCTAAGGCCAAATAAGTACCGTACACAAGTAGTCAATGTGAACTCAGACGCTTTGAGCGAAGCAAAGTCAATTTCATGGATCCTTGTGTTCTATATTATGGCTCAAGATATTCTGAATGTACTTAATACAAGCGTAAACTGTGGTGATAAGAATGGTTAGGGGAAAAAAATAACTGGTAACCACATATTGAAGTCTTTGATTTTGTGCTCTATCTTGGCCAGTATTTTGCAAACGTCCAGTGTTGCCCTCCACAACATTCAACTTAATTACATCCACTGTGACTTATGAATGCATCTTGAGTAGAGGCAACCAAGATTTGTATTTGTATGGAGAGAAACTGAGTTATAAATGACGAGTTTAAACCACACGAGTTTCTTGGAAAGCGAAGAACACCATCGTTCCAGCCTTGTGACAACAAACAAGACTAGTCCATGGCTGCATTTGAACGGTCAAAAAATAACAGCCTAAGCATTTTTTTTAACCTCAGTGGAAAGCGTCATGAGATTAAGGCAAGGTGAAAAGGGGAATTTACTGTATAACGGCTTCGGAAGACAATGTTTGTTTTTTTGATCGGCCGGATGGACGGTCGTCATTTTAAATCTTACCGCTGCATGGAATTGTGGGAGTGCATTATCTCCTTGCTTTTCATAAAGGATGGTTCTGTGTACCCTGTGTTAAAGGCGATAAGTTCGGAAGCATTAAAGCACCTGTACTTAACTCTTAAAAAATTAAAACACACTTAAGTAAGTACTTCCGGGTCATTTTCAAGGAATTAGGAACTTTCCTCAGCAAAAAAAAAAGAGTATTTGAACGCAGCCCATGTCTTGCAAACAGTTTCAGAAAAAGAGTGTGAGGAATAGCGGGAGGAGAGTCACATTCAATTTATCAAAACATAACAACCTTGTGTTCACCTTGCAGGGCTGTGGACCACACCTGGATTGATAACAGATATGCTTGCAATAATAATGCAAATATATCAGCTGAAGACCCAAACAAATGAGTACCCACCTCTCCCTTTAAGGTATAATGAGGCCATTTCATTAAACCTTTGCTGACCCACCACCCCATCTCCTCCCGGAGGCTCGGAGCAAATTTCACACCCCCCACTGGGAATTGCTCTCTTGGGGGGCTGCATAATGTATCACTGTGTCCTGCCCCAGTCATTTTGTAGTACCTGGAAATATGCACAGGGACCAAAGTAGTCAGCAAGAGACGAACACGAAGAACCCTAGCGAGCACTCCTGCGGTGAGGAAGCTGTGAACCCACTGATTAATGTAAAAACTTTGACAAATGAGGGGCTTGAACAAGTTTATAAGGTGGACTCTCTTTGGGAAAAATAGACTAATTGACTACGGTGCAGAAAATTTCAATGGTTCATTTTTCTGGTCTTGAAGACCAAAAAAAAAAAAATTACTGTCTGGTTTATTGCAGTAGAATTACAGCAATTATTATTCATTCAGTGAGAGATTCAAAGAAAGGCTGGGAAACAGCACAGTAAAACCCCTCACCAGAATTAATCTTCAAAAAGTGTCTCTTCATAATCGCTAGCACTCAGCCACAGATGTAATCCATTCTCAACGTAAAGATTTACAAATATTTTTGGTCCATATGTAAACTGCTTATCGGATTATAAACCTGCTCGAGTCATTTATTCAATTGTGCTATTTACACAACATGAAAACTCGAGAAATGATTGGAATTCCTGAAGTGGCCTATAGTACTTTGTATTTCACAGTGGAAAAAGAGTGTTTGCTCTGATGAAATAATGTTGATGGGAATTAATTTCATAATACAATGTCTGAAAGAGGCTATAGGAGATTTATAAACAGGCATTGGCAGTATAAAAGTAGAATTCACTTATTTTATTTACAGAATGGCAGCAGAGAACAGTTTCAGTTTTATGTTCTGTGAGTTTGATGTCAGTACTTTCTTGATAGTTCTGTCTTTACCGAGAGAATTCATCATGTATTGATCTTATTATTTTTTATTATTTTTTAGAAGGGAAAAAATATAATCCCAGCACGCAAAAATTTAAGACAGTATGGAAAATGCACATAAAAACAACAACAACTCGAATTTAATTTCAGACAAGATGAAGACAATGAAAATAACGTTTTGCCTGATCAACCTGATCTTATTTGCAGACATATATCCATTCCTGCAATTAAGGCCAACAATGCATTCCGTAAAAAAAGAGACGAGATTCGAAACAGCAGATGTCAGCAGGTGATCATGATTTGGTATTTAAAAAAAAAACAAAAAAAAACAGCAGGCCTATAGTTATTCAAGACCATTTAAGGGCCTAGGATTGCCAATTCGCCCACACGTGCATGAGAAATGCATTAAGAGGTGTAACCCTTTGAGCGCTATAGGAAACTATAGTTGCCGAATGATGGAAGATATCAAAATTAGATCCTGTTGAAAACCTATCACGTGGCAACTTGTTTAAAAGAGCTCCCGCAGGGCATGGTTGTGCAAGAGGAGAGTGTGGGTGCTGGACTGTGTCATAATTCTGCCTCATGTGCGCTGTTTTGTCTTCGTGCTTATTTTATTTGTGCTTGTTTTTTACTCTCGCTTTATTTTTCAGCTTTTATTCCAGTCGTCTGATGATTGATTCTCTCTTGCCCAAACTCCTGTGATGTCATGTGACAGGCTTCAGCATGCCTGCCTCTCGTTGTCAAATCATGTTTCATCTTTCGGAATCGGCTGCAGTATTCAATTCATTACTTCCACCTGTGCTTAATTCTGGGTCTCACGAAACTCTGAGTGAATGCGTTCTCTGATAGGATATTACAAATCAGTAGCAACCAGCACTTATTTGAGGGTGATTGTATATATTTTGTCACATAGTATTGACCTTAATTAACTCATTAGCGAGTGCGTGTGATTCTAGCTTTTGTAAATTCCTGCCTAAGCTTTCCCTGATTAACTGCGTTTAAAGCTGTGCTTTCCTTTGCTTCTCTCGTGGTGCTTTTTACTCGACACGTTTAGATTACCTTAATCTAAACCGTCTAGCTTGATTGATTGTCCCAGCATCTTGTCTCGAGTCATTATTGTTAACCCGGTTCTCGTGGAATTGTTTATTATCCCATGTGTTTCTGTTTCCTTTCGAGATTGTGTTCCAAGTCCCCCCTTCTCTCGTGTGTACATCTGTGGGGAAGAGAGATATATACTAAAATGCAATACAAGTGCATCACATCTCTTAATCCGTCAGACGGAACTTTGTTAGACTCTGCTCTGCATGGTAAAATCTCCGCTCCTGTGCCTTCCAAGTATTTCCTTGGCATGATTCCCGAGTGTTGTACTTTGCTGCGCCCGCGTCTTGTCTGCCCCTTGCCTAAGTCCCCAAGTGTGTCCGTCAGTCTAGTTAGGTCCAGTTTTTGTTTTGCTAGTTTTGCCACTCTTGGAGTGAGTACTTCTGTTTCCCCCTGCCTTGGGCAGTGTACCTTGTACCCTAGTTCTCCCGGTGTTCAGTGCATGTGCACGGTGTTTTGTTTCTGGCCTGTTTGCCAACTTTGTCCTAGTGTTTTGTGTTTTAACAAACACTTTGGATCCTGAATCCGGTGTCCACCTGACCTCTCCCTAACAGACTGGCCTGCCTACAGTCCTGAATTGTCCTCACTAAAGGCCCAGCAGTGCATTTTGAAACACAAAATTTGACCAAAAAAGAAACACTGCTGCAGCGCACTTTAAGAATTGTCAGCAAAAAGAAGAATAACATTACACCGGAAACAATCACTCGGTTTCTCCATTCACTAAACATATATTGCGTTGTGAAAAGGAATCGCAACATTACAAAGTGGTAGATAATTTACTGTCCCAGCCCGGGTGTTTTTTAAATATGTCGCAAGAATCAAAACTGGAATATGCTTATTTCGAAAAATCAATAAAATTTCTGTTGTAAAACAACAAATAATGTGTTTTTGATTTGTTTTCAACATAATTCAGGTCAAAGATAATTGACAAAAAACTACTTTCAGTTTTAATTTAACAAACCCTCCCAACTTTTACTGGTATGGCTTCACCCACTACGAATCTACTGATTCTTGGGTGAGGAATTTCATTCTGTTTGGCATTCGTGGAGTTTTCTGAAAAACCAACGTACAGTGGATGGGCCCCCGGGACTGACTTTTAGAACCACTGCCTTGACTGACACAGAAAAACTGCACAAGCAGACAGTAGCACATAACATGAATAAATCGCAATTTAATATGATGACAAAAACTTCTGCAGTTATGATCAGCAGTATACTTATTATGGATCTAATCTATTATCTTCATGCTAGTCAGCAGCCATAAATGATGGTGACTGTAATGGTGAGCTGCGCTAATGTTACAAGAATGTAACGAAAATACGCTGTTATAAACTGACTGAATTTAACAGTTAAATTAACGCATTGTTTTCTGGTTACTTTAACTGTAGTAGAGTGCTACGCGCATTTAACTGTGATTTACAGTTAATATACACGGAACCTCTGTTATAAACTGATTGTAAAATTGCAGTTAAAATAACTGGCAAAAAAGGCGCCAGTTAAATTACTTGACAAAAAAAGGTGCCAGTTTATAAAAGTGTAGGGTCAGTTATGAAAACCCCAAATAGACTAAAATGCAATACAAGTGCATCACATTTCTTAGTTCAGGTTATTGTTTGTTCTCATTTATGATTGGTTGAAAATAAGAGGAAAAAAAAACTTTGAAAGAATGACAGACGCAAAAGTATCTTGATGATGTAATGTGTTTGACCGAAAGCATAGATGTCCACAGGATACTGCAGACATAAATACTGTAAATAATCGCTGAATTCAGTTATTGTGAGGCAGAATCATCAGTCAAAAACAAGTCGGAGTGAAAACAATCTGGGACCTCGATTTTATCAGGGTTCGCTCATGAAAAGGACTTGACGGTCAATTATAATGCTGGATTTGTCCATGACTCTAGGGTTAACGTCCAAGTATTGTGTTGGGGGATATCTTTCTATCCATTTTCTTGACAGGGCCAGTTTAACTCTGGCCAATAAAATGCACCACACCAGGAAATGTAGAGTTTCTACTACTTTGCTTGGTGACAGACTATACTGCAGTTTCAAACAGTTAATGGAAAAAAAACAGATAATCAAATTTTTACCAAACGAAAAAATAAATAACAATAGGACACTAGGCTTTTACTCTGAGTGGCCTAAACTGACTTTCATCAACTGATCAGTTTCACAGCTATGGTGAAAGCTGCACAGCTAGTTTGTTCAACTACTCTATTGATGGTAAAGGATAGAAGAAAACAAGATGTTAAATTATTTGAGAGACCACATGAAAGTATTCATTTAAAATTATGAAGAATAGCTTTTTAAAGAATAAAAGTTAATTGTTTGTTACCTCCGCCAAGGAGGTTATGTTTTTGACGGTGGTAGTTTGTCTGTTGGTTTGTGTACAAGATAACTCAAAAAGTAATAAACTTTTGCGGTTGTGTTGCTATTGCATCAGGGATGGACCCTATTGATTTTGACCGTGATCAGTCGAACAATACGGCCGCCACAGCAGCCATCTTGAAATCCTATGACACGCGATAACTGAACTTCGCTCCCTGTGATATCATTCAAATTTTGTGGGTTGATAGGATCAGTTTGGGACACACTGCCTCAAACAATATGGCCGCCATGAGAACCAACCCTATGCTGCAGATACCTTAATTTTTTTATGAGCCATGTTCACTCAGCAAGATTTTGACTGTGCTGCCCTGATGGAGGTTTGCACTCTCAGAGTGCTTCTAGTTTCTCTATTTTTTAATGACACTTTCAGCATTTGCATGTCACCCACTAGACGTGTAGGAAATCAAAGCGCATAACATTCCTTCACACCAATGAGTAATGCAGAGTCTCTAATTAGCCAAGCATGCACATCATTGGATCAGGAGAAAAGTGAAGTACCCAAGAGCAAACCCTCTTAAGAAGGTCTCAAGCCCAAATTGGATCTCACAACCTTCTTGCAAGGAAACAAAAGTGCTACCCAGAGTGAGGCCCATTAAAAAATGCTGAATTTTGAAATAGGAAATAATTCCATCCTGGCTTTAACGCGCAAAGGTAAGATGTTTCCACCCGAAATGCTAATGTGTCGTATTTTGAGTTGTCCTACCTTAGTTCATATCCATTTTCACGGACAAAACAAAGAAAAATCATCCTGCAGCAGGACCGTGGTAACGATGGTCGGGTATACTAAGGCGATTTCACCGCCTTCAAACAGTGATGAAAAGAGACAGTGACCGCAATGAGGCAGCACTTCATAAAGTGCAGCGGACCGCTATAAATTCTACATTACACAGCAATTCCCAATTGAAAACATAATAACACTTTCTTTTCGGTCTTCGAAAACTCCACATCAAACCACAATATAGGTTATTGTGGGCCGAAACCATTTTAGTACATCTTTTTCTGGAGAAAATGCATTTGTGGGAACCTGATTTATGAACCCCGTTCGCTGAAAATTTCATCTCAGATCACCCAATGCCACAGAGATAAAGGCGAGAAGGGTCCTAAAATAGGTTATGGGCTCGGGTCAATTGCTCACACTGATTTCCTGAGCTACTCAGCTCGATGTCATCTCATCCTCGGTTTTTACGCCTGCCATTCAGATTAGTGGCCTTAGGGAAGATAACCTTGCAGAACCATCAAACGGGATAGAAATATGATTTAGAGAGCGGTTTTGGGACGGTCCCTTTCTCATCGCATTCAATTCAGGAGAGGTTGTAAACCTGACTCCCCGTGGATCTCGCTCTGATAAACTGTAAGTGTTGTTTCTGTGGCCTGCTGCCTGCAAAACTGGACATTGTGTATATCTCAGAGTGGGAAATTCTGGAAAGCCATTAATGTTACATGATTGCGTTGTGCACAGCTCTCCCACACATTTTATTTGTATCTAAATAAAGCAGCTATGCGGTGCCTCCAGGGTTATTCGCACCCTGGAGGAAAGTGAGAAAACTAATGCCTGTCTAACATAAAGGCTACAATATTGTGGGCTGAAAAAATATAAAATTAAATTATTCTACAAGGAGTTTGGTCAGAGAATATTTTGAAAAAGACACACTGTAACGTGGAACATTTTCCATCTTTATATGTGTACATACCGTATGTACTATGTAAAATCTGCAAAATGTAGTAGTATATGGGGACCTAAATTTTCAAAAGCAACCGCAAGCCTTCACCTCCGCACCAGTAGACAGTCGCACCCAAGACAGGGTGGCTGAACAATGGCAGCCACATGGAGCTCTTCCCCGGCTCGGTTCTGATCCGAATCGCGCTGCTTGAGTTGCCATGATGCAGCTCACGCCGGCAACTGACATGCAAGAATGCCGCCTTCTTCTCCTACTATTGATTCATTCATTGATTCATGATTGATGAACAATTAACTAGGGCCTCCACACACTAAATGTGCGCACTGATGCAGAACCACATCGGCACCATGTTTCGTGTGGCCCAATGCACTGTTTAACATGAGGTTTCAACATATCGGGTAAAACTTGAATTCAAATCATTTCCTTTTATCTGATGCAGAGTAGTGCGGACCATTTTAATAAGACAGGCTCAAACTAAAAATAATCTTCTTGTCAGGGATTGCACTGGTATAATTGAAAACAGTCTTCAGCACAGTATTTTTTTGAGTTCTACAACATAAATCATATTGGCCATCACTATATAAGCTTTAAAAGCTGGTTCCACCAATGTCTGGTAACCTTGAAATAACAAAAAGTGCAGCCTGTGTATTTCCCCCTTTAACTTAAGTCCATGGTTTGCATGCAATGAACGCGGTAACTCGCTTTGCGATGCCAAAATATGGGCTTTTCTTACGTAAATACCATTTACGCATAGTTTTCTTGTGTCAGAAACATATCCAATATGTCACAACCTTCATATAAATCTTATTTGGTCTCTTCCCATCCAGCAGACTGCATGCATGTACAACTGTATTTTGGATATAGTTTATTTTCTCTTTTTTTTTTCTCTTCCTAGTTCTATTAATAGGAACAAGCTCCCAAACCTTACTCTAGGTCTCTTGGACTGGGACCACAATCCTATTAAACACCCCTCGGACTGTTCCTCTGCCCGGTTTATTAGGAACACCTCTCAGGCCCTCTGCAATCATCAGGATTGGGACTGTGTTCCTGCTAAAGTCCCCAGTCCTGCCATCTGACAGTTCTGGTCTGGTGAAGTATGCACTTCATCTAGCTGCTGTCCCGGCCACTGGCCGGGAACGGACACACCCCTTGCACCCTAGCCTGTACCATCTGAACAGAACTGTGTCATTCTTCTCTGGGCTCCGTCCCTCAGTCAAATCTGCATTGCTGTCGATAAAACCTACACTTGGATTTTATTCTGACTCCGCATTTGGTTCCTGGTCTGGACCGTATCACCGGTATGTAAAACCTTTAAGCTCAAATTGAGGGTTCGGGTTCGGGTTAGTTATTGGTTATTGTCACTTACCATAACTGTTTTACATTTCTGACCTCCCTTTAGTATTAAAATAAGAGATTATTTGTTGGTCATTATTTTTCAGTCTTGTATATTTGTGTTACGAGCTCTGTTGTATTTATTTTGCCTTGTTCTAAATTGATTGTTTCCACTTCCGGAGGGGGCGGTGCTTTTTAAGGCCGCCGCTTGCACATGCCAGGGGAGACTAGCTCTTCGACCATTTTGCAAGTAGCGTTTTGGAACTGTGAGTATTTGGATTGCCTTCTGTGTTGGACCGGTTTTGTCTTGACCTACGATTCTTGCCTGGCCCCGTTTTTGGTTCGTTTGGATCCCTGTGATTGACCCTTGGCTTGTCGCTCTGTGACTTTGATTCTTGCTCTTACCCCTCTAACTGGTTGCTTGGTAATAGATGCCCGGGTTTTTGACTTTTGATTCGCTTGTCTGACTGCCTCGCTCGTCTCGTCCTTTCTGTACGCTGTCCGGTTACTCTGGTTAGCTAGGGTATTCCCAGCTGGGTCTTCCCATCCTTCCATCGGGATACCCCTTTATTGTTTTGCTTTGTTATTTTTGGAGGTGACTCTGGGTGGAAACTTGTTTCCGAAGGGGGTACACTATTCGCTCGCTCAGTCCGCGCTTCTGGACTGAGTGTTCTGGAGTTACGTGTTTAAAAGCCGCCCCGTGCCTGGTAAACCTTCGAAGACTAGCGGTAGGTCTCAGTTAGCTCTGGTTAGGCAGTATAGGGACCGGAGTACTGTGCAGCGTTCAGGTTATTTCGTATTCGCCGCAGTTTTCTCTCCCCGTGCTTTCTTCCGTTCTCTACTTGTGGCCGCACTACCTAGACCGAGTTGTAACAATTTGACATCAGACACATTAATTGGGCTAATTATACAGTGGCGGGTACTTTATCATGCGTTGAATATCCCTAACTTTTCAGTAACCCCTGATTAATTTCTGATTGCATTTTTGGATAATCTTATGTACTCTTGACAAACAATTTGGAGTTACACTAATTTCCCTCAGTTAAGACACCATCCCTGAGCAGGAATTGTAACAATATGGTTACATATAGTTTATTCACTTGTTTGCAGCCAAATCTACTGAAACCATTCACACATCTAAGGAAAAAAAGATCTGCAAGACATTGTAGTGAACAGAGTATACGTAAAAATGGTGATAAGAAAATGAATGTAACTTGAAGCTACCTCGTCACAAACACCATTCCTGCTTGATGCAGCTTCAAAGAATTTACCATCGTTTTGTTTCTGCAGCCCCCTGGCATGAATACAGATTTCTTCATAATGCTGCGATGACATTTTACGTTTAATTTCTCCCCTCCATGCATGTCCAAAACACAAGGCACTCAATCAAGCATCACACTCAGCCTGCCAGCAGACCCGTCCCCAGGAGTGAGGGTTTCAAAGGCAGCATGCAGTCTGAAGGGTGACATTCAAGGCAAATTAAACAAATTGCAATGGGAATGACACAGATAAAGTCTCATTTCGAATATAGTCTCGGGAAAGCAACAACTGCTTCGCCAGTAAATACCAATTATCGTCACTTGGTACTCTGGACCATTGTACTGTACATGTGACATGTTTATGAGAAAAACCATGTCCTTTGGCATGCAGTTTTTGTGTCATGTGCTGTAATGTTTATGACTGTTAGTGTCTTCAGAAACCAGAGAAGAACAGTTATTAAAATGGGGAATTCAGCACACAATGTAGATTCTTTCAGAACTCCCAGAAAAAAAAAGATGGCTCAAAATGTGGGAAAATATTTTATATTTTGGTTTTGTATGTGATATATTGACCAGCCGATGCTTTAGATGTATTAGAACTGTGGTTGCCATATGTAAAATCTGAGAAAAACATTTAAAAAAAAACTGTAGAGGAGTGTCGGGGGTCAGTAATGAGCATTTACACAGGAGAATCAATCTATTTTTAATATTTGTAAGCCTTGAAGGTGTTGTGATTTTGGTACATGCAATAAGATCGCAGTACTAATAAGGTTTATTTATTTTCTATGAAACTCATTTTTCATAATCAGTGACAAGATATTTTAATTCAGGTATTTTCCTAGTAAACATTGCTGGTAAATAAATTGAGGAGGTACATGGATTTACAACATCATTCCCATATCGTGATGCTTGGTAAATGGACTTGGGTATGAACAGCATGGACAGTATGGGCCGGTATGGAGAATGTACTGGAAACTTGAGCATGAATCTGTACTGTTAAGTTGTCTTCTTTAGCATGCTGTGCTAATAGCAGTCACATCTACAAAATTCATTGACTTAAGCAGGGACAACAGGAATTGCATTTGAACTTGGCTGGAGTCAGACCCAGGTCCTGTAAAACAGGGGTCTCAAACTGGTCAATAAAAAGGCCAAGGGGCTGCAAATTGGATAGGATTTTCAGTTTTTACCAGTCCTGCCCTGGGTAGGACAGTATTCCGATATCTCTTGAATCAAGAAAGCCCAGTAGAACATTAAAATGAGGCATCTGTGTATGAGTCATTCCACTGGGGACCAATCAGGGAGTAGGGAGGTGTTTATATGCAGAGCTTCTGTGGTGAGTCACAGAATCGTCGAGAAAAGCTTTAAAATGCTTCTGAGAAAGTGAAAATAATCAACCACTCATCTCTCTCTCTCTCTCTCTCTCTCTCTCTCTCTCTGCTGGCTTTAGAGGCTGTACAATAACAATCAATAAGAATTCTTTTACTTCAGCAGCATTCATATAATCAGTCTTGTGTTTATTTTGCTTCACCAAGTGGTCAAGAAGTGGTACCAGACCAAAAAAAAAGAAAAAAAAAAAACATCACTGCCGTGTATCCGCGGGTAAGCACAGAAACATTGATTCATAACAACATAATGGCAGTCCCATTATCATCAGTCTAAATGCTTGTCATTTTTCAAGGACTTGGGCGGAAGGACGGAGCTATTTACGTATGTGTCTCAGAGCAACACGCAGTCGAGATGATCACGGACCATTAGACATCAACCTATGGAAGGTGATGGTCAATGCGCATCCTGCAATGTGGAGATACTGCGTATGTACAGAGCGTATTAGTAGAAGGTAACTATTGCAGGGAATTATTAGAGAAAGTCTGCATTAAAATGAGAATGGTTTGAAATATAAGTTCACATTGAACAACTCAACTGAATTTGACTTTAATTTTATTATGACCAGTGGATTATGAACATTTGCTGGGAAATCAAAATAATTTTTGCTTTGTTTCCAATTGTACTGTCAAACATATGAATCCAAGAAGACAAAATATGAAAATGTTAATGTGCCATTTATAAAAGAAATGAAATATGGCAGATTTTATTCATTGACTTTACTACAAATCAGTCTGAGCAAATGGCATAAAATGTGTTCTATTTGTTCCCTCTTCAAAGGTTTATATAAATAAAATCAATGAATTTACATATGCTGCCAATACTGTGAGTACTGTGCGTACTGTCATGGCCCCACTCTCTGACTGAACAGAATGATAAAAATTTGGAAAGGCATTCTCTGTGCTTATAAACTAATAAACATCTGTCAACAACAGAACCAAGGACTGTGTTTGCAGTACTGTGAAAAGATATTTCCTGAATTTTTCTTTTTTGCACACACGTCACACTTAAATGTGAAAATATTCAAAGTAATTTTACGTAATATAAGACAAAATAACCCAAGTCAATACAAAATGCAGTTTTAAAAAGATGATTTCATTTATTGACAAAAAAAAGCAATTCAACTTGTTTGTATCTGGCCCTGTGTGGAAAAAAAAGTATTTGCCCTCTTAGTAACTAGATCTAACAATGAAAACATTTTATTTATAACTGGTTTCAGTCTCATTAGACATAGCCAGGCATGATTACTGCCAGCTCAGCTGAATCCAATAAGTAGAACCTGCCTGGCAATGTGAAGTATGCGGAAATCAGCACACAATGCCACAATCTGAAGACATTCAAGAGCTGATGAGAAACATAGTTGTTGACATCTATCAGTCTGGAAAGTGTTCAACCATTTCTATGGCTGTGGGACTCTACTGAACCACAAAGAGAGACATTATCTACAAATGGAAAACGCTTGGAACAATGGTGAACCTTCCTGGCAGAGGCCAGGCTGCCAAAATTCATCCAAGAGCACATCAACCACTCATCCAGGAGGTCACAAAAGAACCCAGACAAACAAAGACCTGCAGGCCTCACTTGCCACAGAAGAGGTCTATGTTCTGTTCACAATTTTACAATAAGAAAGAGACTGGACAAAAATGGCTTCCATGGAAAACCTGCAAGGCCATAATCACTGCTAACTAGAAAGAACATAAAGAACATCTTGATGACCCCCAAGCCTTTTGGGAAAATATTCTGTGGACAGATGTCAAAAGTGGAATTATTTGGAAGACATATGTCCTGTTACATCTGGCATACAGCTAATGTAGCATTTCCATAAAAGAACACGACACCCACCACAATCTAACATGGTAGTGCGATGGTCTGGGGGTCTTTTGCTGTTTCGGGACCTGGGCAACTTAGCATAATTAATGAGGCCATGAATTCTGCTCTCTATCCAGAAAAGGCTGGAGGAGAATGTCGGGCATCAGTTTGTCACCTTAAAGTCAACGCAGTAGCAGGACAATAATAGAAAGCACATAAGCAAGTTCACCTCAGAATGGCTAAAAAGAAACAAAGTGAAGGTTTTGATGTGGTCTAGTAACAATAATAAAAATAATAGTAGTAATAATAATAAAAAAGGCTATTCATTCTTTTAATTAAATGATATGGGTTAATTTCATTTTCACGCTAATGTAGCTCACATTAAGCTGTGGTGTGATTAAACCTATGATTAACTTTGTCATAGATGCTGTGCATGTCTTTTGAGTTTAAGGTGAAAGCTACCGACACCCACATAAACACATTGTACTGTTACAAGTATAATACCTTTTAACACCTCAAAAATAGCATAATTGACATCTAATTGACATTATTGCCAAGAGACCAAAGATAATAGTTCAATTTATTCAGCCTGGGATAATATTCTGACTGGTTCAAAAGCAGACAGGATAAATTCATTTCACTCTGCATACTAGAAACAGAGCTGATATCGCTTTCTACTATTGCCTGCTAATTTGTTCAAGCACTTGTTTGTCCTCACATCGGAACATTGCACAGAAATCTGAAATTAGAATTTGGAATCATTTTTATGCAATTAAATGCAATGAAGTTATATTTACAATTCCTCTGAACACTGATTTAGTCAAATGCTGTTGTCTAGCACACCGGCCTGCACTCATTTTTGCTTTGCACTGCTAGGATGCATTTTACCTGGATGTGCAATATTATCATTCCATCCAAATGGAGAATCCTGGAAATTTTCCCTTAGTTTTGCTACACTGTGGGCAAAATTTTTTACTGCTCAATTTACTGAAGGTCCTGTGGTCTATATGCCTGTCAACCTCTAGATGAGAGTTCGCCCCAGATGCAGGGAGTGTGTTATAGGGTGAAATGATGTTGCGCCTTTTCTTGACGAGTCTCTCCCACCCAAGGGCAAACCTGCACAGTATCTCTGATTCCGTAGATAACTATACCAATCTTTATAAAACCAGGATCTGGTGATCTGTACAGGCTGAACAAAGACACTGCCATTGTCATCCATCGCAGGCGAGATTTGAGTTTTATGTGGTGAAATAAAAGACATGTTATTTCAGGTGTTGCGATACCGTAGATATTTTATTTCATTTTTAAAGGGACGAAGTACAGCAATCATTGGTTACTTCAGTTACAGATCGGCTACAGGAAAAAAAATAAGAAAATAAATTTCTATTACATACACCTTGTATTGCTAAAATCGAAGTGAAGTTTCTACAAAAACAGACAGGTTCATAAATATTTAAACGCTAGCATGGTTGATATTTTTGTTGTCTGCCACACCATATTGGAGATTAAATTAATATTTGAGTATGAAAGCTGTAAGTACAGACTTTAAGCTGTCATTTAGTTGTATTTGCATCCAAATTTCATGAAAAACATGACCTTGGCTGAATAATGTTTAGAAATTAATCAAAAAGAGAGATAATGCACTGTCTAAAAACAGGGCTCCTCTGTGACCGACATCCATTCACATGGCTAAAACTAAAGTTTCATTAAACTAAAACTAAAGTTGAACTGAAGTTGCGAAACAGTACCATGACGCAAAATCAGACTTTTATATTGAAATGATAGATGGGTCAGATAGCAATGGAAATTTGATGAGGGAAAACTTAAATAGGTTACTGTGATGGAACCCAATGATGTACAGTTCTAAGTGAGTAGTAGATGTGTAGATTTAGCTGATGAACTGACAATGCACTTTAAATGTCCCGTCACTCCATATGAGCAGAAAACAAGTGTTTAGATTAAGGTGCACGTCTGTTCCTTAGAATCTGAAAATTATTTCTACCTAAAAAGTTCATAGGTCAGGGACACCTTTGGTGTGGACAGTCACTTAAGCACCACAAAGAGGCTCTTGCACACCCAGTAACTCACCTAATAAACCTGTCCATAAAACAGGGTAGGGTGCCTTTCACTTGGAAAACTGCCAAGATTATTTTACGCTTTCAGACTGGTGATCAGTCCAAACTGGAGAATTATTGGATGATAAGTATACACCTTTTGTACGGACGGTGGCCTAGATGTGAGGTTTTACGAAATGAACCAAGAGCAAACACCAGTAAAATGCAAAAAGGAGGCTTTATTTCTGAAGGGGGAAACCCCCCAACAGAGCTGGCAACAGTACAATGTCCGCAATCCAAAATCAGAATCCAAAGGGCGAAATCCAGAGTCATACACAGGGCACCAATCACAAAAAATCGTAGTCAGACAAAAGAGGTCAAAAAACAAGAATGCGGCAAAAGTACAGGGAGTAGGCAAAGCTCGATATCAAGGACGGTCCAGTCAGAAAGATAAACACTGAGAGATCAAGGCGAGAAACGTGGCACGAGAAAACTAGGGAGAACGATCTGACAAGAAAGTGTACCAAACAGACATCTTATATACACACCCGGGGTAAACACATGACCAGGGAGAGCAGGTGCAATCAATGGTGACAATGATCAGGGAGAGACACATGAGGAATAAACTAATTACTTGAATTTGGCTGTAGCCAAAACGCAGACAGGGATCACAAGACAAACCTAAGTACAAAACAACAGCTCTGGTTAAGGAGTACTAAAGTGCCAAGATAAAAGAAAAGGAAAGCACAAAGTATAAGTGGAGATCCACAGAAACTTGCAGCAGAGATAATTAGGGATAGGCAAGGAGGCGGAGATTAGAATTGAGCGACTGCTGAGAGGTAGTTAGTCAATTAGTATGTGCAGCTTTACAATCCTGAGTGCATGTTAGAAAGTTAGTAAAAATATACAAGATTAGTGTGGTTAGTAATTAGCAAAAACAATAAACTGTTAGTATGTGTTAGTAAGACAGTAAAAGAGAGAGGAAGGAAGAACACGAGATAATGAAAGAAGATTGAAACCCAGAAACCAATAAATCACCCGAATGAGTGCACACAAGACAAGGGACCGTGAGCAAAGATACACACATGACAAGACAGGGGAGACAAAGTGCAAAGCATAGAAATGAAAACATGGCATGGAAACTAAATTACTAAGACATGAAAAATAATAACACAATAAACCCAAACTACCAAAACACAATACATAATCCTAAGAATGGTCAGAGGGCAGGCAGTGGTCACTAAACACAGAAATCCTAAACATGGCTGAGCCAGGCACAGAACTAAAACATGACAGCAGAATGCAGAATCATAACATGAGCAAAAAGCAGAATCACAACACTAGAGACGATATATAGGCTGAGGCTTAACCTAAAGATTCTACAGATACACTCCCAAGTTTTGAATTCCTACCTCGCCGACTCAGTTTCATCCTGGCTCATCATATCGTGAGGCTACCTGACCACGCCTCCATACACAATGAAAAAAGGAGGATTTTGATGTCCTTATTTGATATTGAGGGTTAGGGTTTGAGTTAAGGCTTATCGGTTAGGAAATAGAGAATGTTTTAACACTGGAATCGAATAAGGACACCGAAAGCCTCCCTTTTTGTGGTGTATTGAGGCTTGGTCAGGTAGCACCACTATATGACAAGTTGGGATGAGACTGGGCTCAACTCACAGGTTCAGAAGTTATGGCCAGCAATATAAGCACAAATTTTGCCAGTTGTTGGTGCTCGTGTCGTCAAGGCACAGACCCAAAGATTAGTTCATGGGCTTTGGTGAGAGTTTGCTATTTATGCGACTACTTGGATGCGCAGATGTATGGCTTCTGATTGACTTTCACAGCAAAATGATGATCGCACAAATAAGAAGAAAACTAACCTCGGGTGCTTGGCTCAGACCAACTGTTGTAGTTGACAGGGGGATTATTCCCTGGAGACACAAAGCCCCTCCACAACAGTTAGCCAGATAAAGAACAAGCTTCAAAATGCATTCACATCACTGCATATGCATGCTAATGCCAACAATCAGGAGAAGATTTCATCAGTCTAATGACATTGGGTTTTCCACCATATCCAAATCATTGTCATGTGGAAGAAGATCCCTAACCTAAAAAAGTCTGTACTGTTCTGGAACAAAATCAAGATCAACGTGTACCAGAATGATGGGAAGAGAGGGATATTAAGGAGAGAAGTAACTGATATCCTAAGCCAACCACCTCATCTGTTTAACATGGTCATGAGTGGGTATGAATGGCTGCCAATGGGACATATATTTCCCTTGTGTTTATGGGCGATGTGACTGCAGATAAAACCAGCAGGATAAATCCCGAATTTTCGGGGCTGCTTCAAAACTCATTAGATGGTATTTCACAATGCAGATGGACCGTGACCGAAAGCAGAGCATAATGACAAAACAACCTGAAACTGTCTTAAGGTAAAGAAGTTGAATATGGCGTGTCAATCAACTGAATTCAAATGAGTTAGCATTTCAGATTTTTAAAGTACTTCACTAAAACTTACTTTTACAAATTTACAATTGTCATTTCACAGGCAATGGCGCAAAAACTCCAATTTAGGTTTGGATAGCTTTTTTTCCCTTAATAAATGCAATCATCATTTAATAACTGTATTAGGTTATCCTTATCTAATATTAAAATTTGTTTGATCATCTGAAACATTTAAGTGTGACAAATATGCAAAAAAGAAAAAAGAAATCAGGAAGGGGGCAAATACTTTTTCACAGCACTGGATGTCATGATTAATTTTTAGTTTTTGCCATCTTAAGAATATAATGGTTTATAGAAATGTGATTAATATTTTTATTCAAACATTTGGTCACCTTTATCTCTGCAAGTAAGAATCATGGATTTTAATTATTTTAAGGCTAAATTGGGCTGTATATTGCAGAGGACTTCTTCAAACTAGGAAATTGCTTCTGAAAGTGAAAAAAATATGCTACTGCACCGTAATAAGGTGCATCAGGAAATGCCAAGAAATATCAGTGGGTGAAACTAAGTAAGTTGTCGGTTCCTTGCCCTTGCTGAAGTGAATTAGCATTGAATAGTTAAAGCCTTTGAAGATTTAATTAAAGATCTCTCAAGCAAGTACAAATCATGAACACTCCTAAGTGAAATAAGTATTGCTGCAAGAAGAGAAAATAAATGGATATATTCACTATGTTCCTCTAACTGGGTTTATGTGCTAGAATAAATTGATCTAACAAAGGGCTCAGTTCACAGGAAAATTAGCGTGAGACTTCATCTTTTGTCTGTCCCTGGCAGTGGTTGAAGAATTCATTTATATGACAATGAAAGCTTATTAAGTTTCATGTACATAATGCACTGATGTGTTGCGCAAGGCACTGTCATTTTATGGGAGTACTGAAGGAGGCACAACAGGACTGCATGATTTGCAGATTTCATAAATTTTTTGCCTCAGTAACTGACTTTGAAGGGGGGTGGGTGGGTTGGGGGGGAGACAACATCTTGGGCCTGATTTTCCCTATACATGCTATTAACCCTTAGAGCGCTGAATAAATTCCCAAGGAATTATCCTGAGCTGGTGAAAATCTATCACGTGGCAACTTGTTTAAAAGAGCTCCCTGCAGGCTCTTAAGTTGTCATGTGATAGGGTTTCAGCAGCATCTGATTTTAATAGCTGACATCATTGGGCAACTATAGCTGCATTTAGCATTCTAAGGGTTAATATCACAATCTCTTCCATGATCTGCACGTCAATAATCCATTCTATTCTATCTAAACAAGCATTAATATCTAGTATTTAGACATTTAGAAAGTCATTTCTATTACCTTTTTTTAAATAAGACAAAAATTTGGCCAATAAGGTGAGATTCATTGATAGATTTGCCAATAGGAAAAGAAAATTTCACTTGTCAAGTGACAAGTGACAAGAATGTAAAATAAGCAACAATTTTCCACTTGAGGGAGAAATTTCTAAAATTTGAGGCGTGTCCACGAGGCATTCGGAGCTAAAATCAGAGGTGTCTGTGGGTTTTGGAATTTCCTCTGTTGCCACGAGCTGTCACATCAGAAGTTTATAGACTTACACATTTTCATGCCATCAGAAAAGAGACTGCGGATGCATTGAATAGAATCTAAACGTTAATCGTAGTGGAGCATCTGAAACAAATTTTGAATTGAAACTGAATTTCACCAGTTTTGAAAGCTCAATCTAAAGTTTGAAACCAAATTTCTGGCATGCGGCAATCAAAACAAAACCTTCTGGACTAATGACACAACACTACACATGAAGCCGAGAAACAATTAGCTTTCAAATTGACTTTGTTTTCTCAAAATTGTGGGGAGTGTGATTTCACTGTGTATTTGTGTATTGTGCAAAACTCCTTCCTAACGAAAATGGCGCAGTGAACCTCAGGGATATCTGTAATATGGCATTTTCCCTATTAAATTGCAAATAATTCAAAATACAATGAATATTTAGAGGGAGTATCTCTGGAGAGAAATAAAATGTCTTCCACGAGTAAATTGATGTTCCAATACACACCATAATTATTCACATTGCTTTTGATTTTTAAACTTTTAATGTCATGCTGAAACAGCTCGACTGTAAATCATGCCTGGATGTCCTATAGATGGAAACCTTGAGCTTTGGAACAATGGAGAGTGCAATAATCGAGAAGGCAACCTTTAATGCTGAATGCAGAATAAAAGTCTCATTATAATTGTCTGCTGTTTCTCGAAATCACGCTCCTGAACAATCCCAATTTAGCTGAAAGTGCATCTGCAATAACCTTGGATCAATTTTGATGAAAAAACGAAAGAAACTGCTCTGAATAAAATGTACAGTGCAGTCTTTATGATAGTTTTCCAGCCGCCTCATGTAATTTCTGTCATTATGTAACCCTTGGAGAGCATTATTACGGATTTATTTCAGAGCTTAATTATCTTCCCACCGAAACTTTATTTCTTAAGAACAAATAGAGCCCTTGTGAGTTTTTCACTGTTGATGGTACATGTGTGGCAGTGAATGCAGATTCATAATGGAAGTACTATTTCCCAGACAGTTCAAATTTATGTTAGGATCATCAAGTGGGTGTGTGTGTGTGTGCGTGTGTGTGTGTGTGTGTGTGTGTGTGTGTGTATGTGTGTGCATATACGCATTGCAATACATCTTGTAATGTTTTAATTGTGGATTCATATTAAGTTCACACTTCCACAGCACTCCTCTCACTTCAGATGAGATCATCTATTCTGCCTAAGACGCAGTATGCAAATTTTGGTTCATTTGGCTTGCCATCCTGTGTACTGGCCTTGGATCAGTCCCTGCAACAACGCATTGTTTGATCCCCCATGTGATCCTGTTTGCACCCCCCCCCCCATTAAAAAAAAACCAAAACTTCTGACTGCCTTCTGCCAAAATCTCCTCTAACGTGGCTTTACTCAAATCTTCCTCAGTTAATAATGAGCCCGTTTTGGCTCTCTGTGGGCTGCGTGTGGCTCTGGAATCCCTGACGTAATTGAATAATAAATGAGTGAACCTCTAAAAACATTAGTCGTAGTCAATGACCGATGCTATCCTTGCTATCGATGCTACCGATGCTATTGCTAGCCTGCAATCTGATGAGCAAAATTATGCCACATTGTTGAAAAAAATAGATATTATGAAGAGTTCAAAGTTATGTAGATTCTCAACTATACAAAGTTGGGTAATGCTTGCACAGATTTATTTATTTTTTTTGCCTTCTTCACCTTTACAACCTGCCCCACATCTTTTTCAAATACTTTGTAGATGTGATTCATTAATAGATGGAACTGAGCACCAGTTACATTAGATGGTGAACATAAACTTCAATGAGCATTTTAATGGGCAAATCACTAAGAGGTTCCGCCTGTATGACGGCATGTACACACGTTGGAGAGCACGTGCTCAGCATTAGTATAAGGTTTTTAAGCATCTGTATCAGATGGATATGCCAAAATTCAAGATCTTTGAAATTTTGCTCAGTGCAAAAGAGAAAATGCTTAGACCTCACCCAATCCACTCGGGTTCTGATGTAAATACAAATTTACCGTAAATCCAGACCTGAGTTATAAGTAGTGACTGAACAATACAGTCCTTCATTTGCAGCACAGAAACACTTATCTAAACCTTGGCAACATGTCTAATTGCTTTATGTGAAACCTTGTTCCTGTTTTACCCAAATCCCTCTGTCTTCCAGTCTATTCCAATCATCCCATTATTCTCCCGTTCATTGTAATTGATCTAACCTGATTATAGTTTAGTTAATTAGCATTCCCCTTCTATTTCAACCTCTGTTTCACTCTTCACAGGCAGGTAGTCTTGGATGGCAACATATTTCAGTTTATAGCACTTTGTTCTAGTTTAGTTCTCTTCCATTACCTTATTTAATTTGTATTTTATTTTTCAACATCTTTCGAGAAATTTGGCTATGCTTGTTCAGGCTGGTAACCAGAGAAATGCCTTAAATCTCAGAGACATGCCCATATATGCATGCTTCTGGTCCGCTTAATGCAAGATGCGTTATTGCGGCTGCAAAAAAGTCTCTGCCTGCTGCTGTGCTGCATCGCTCTCTGCTGCTGCTCCAGAGTTTGCCTCCTTACCTGCTGCTCATCAGCACACCATCCCTCCCCTGTCATCCATCTAATGGCTCTAAATATTCGCCCGATGGGAGAGGAGAGCAATATCCAGACATTCACTGCACTTTTACTTGCCTATTTGTAATCCTACTCTGCGAAGGGTAAATAAACAAAATGTGTATATCTGCGTATCCATTTTGGTGAAATAGCCCACAGATAAAAGTTGGCATGGGTAGAATTTCATTATTCCATAACCTTACGCAAAAATACCACCGTCTCACAGTTTTGCACACCCCTAAAATGTGGCATTGACAGATCTCTGGGTAAAAAAAATGCTAATTTTCCCCCCATGAACAAAATGTATTCAGTCTTTAAAATAACAATTGTAACATAAGCAGTAGTACAGAGATGGTTGTAAAACATGAACATTGATGTTGGTTTCAATTAACTCCATCTTTCTGGATTTTAATGTGTTTTTTGTGGTCATTGTCCAGATAGAAAATCTATCAATGACCCTGCCTCTGCCTCCATGGCAAAGGCAGCCAGATTTTCTGCTAAAATGTTCTAGTATTTGGTGGAATTTATTTTGCTGCTGATCTTATAGTGCCCTTTAAACGCCAGGAGCAAAGCATGCCTAAAATATCAATTAACTTGATATTTATGGACTGGTATAAGATGCTTCTCGTTAACATCATTTTTTTCTGTCGAACGTGGCAGTGGTGAGCATGGCCAAAAATGCTAATTTTGGCCTCATCTGACATTAACAGTTGCTACCAGTTACAGTTCCAATGATGTTTGGCCAGCTTTTGGCACTTGGCTTCGTTTTCAGAGGTCATTATGGGCTTTTTAGTACAACCCATCCAAAAAAGTTAAACACTCTGAAGGTTACATGCTGTTGTTGTTTTTTAGGCTTGGTGACCCCGAGATGTTTATCACTCGTTGTAATTCTACGGACCGTGATCCTGCCTTGCAGTACTTCTTCACCTCCTCTACATGCAGTCTTTTTTCCATGTTTCAGGCCAATTCGCTTTAGTTCTACATGGGTTAGATGTTTTTAAAAAAAATTATTAGTGCCCTTTTATTTCTAAACAGCATTTCTCATTGTGTTTGCATTCTTTGGAAGCAATTATTTCTCACATCAAGGTCATTTCTGATATTTCTCTTTTGAATCCTTCACTTTTTCCTTGCTGGCGGATAAGGAAGGGGTTTTGTATGCATTTGATAGATGCAAAACAGTGCATTCACTTTCTTTTATTTAATTATAAAATAAATTTTTATTTTGTCTTTAGGGGTGACAATAATTTTGATACCTGTGGTTTTCATTAAAATAATTTTACTTCATGGGACACGCTAAAACATGAGAAAAAAATTAAAATATGTACAAATAAAATGATGCAGTATACATATATACACAATACATATTACTGAACCAAACGGATTAAGTAGTAAAAATGTTGTTACAACTTATTTTTGTTGTTACAGCGTAGTTTCTGATGGTGCCAATAAAGTTCGACCTTACTGTATTATCGACAAAATAATTATTTTTCGGGTCAGCACCATGCAGATTATCAGCTGTATCCTGTTCAGAATTAGTTGACTTGAATCATCATCGTGCTACATGAAAAGGATTTGAATTTAATTCAAATGCTGTCACTGAGTCACAGACCAAAGAATTCAGAATTACCTGAAACTTATATGTAATGTCTGCAGATGAGTGACCGAGTGAATAAATAAATAAATAAATAAATAAATAAATAAATAAGAGTATTGTGTTGTTTCAACAAGAACATTATTCCAAGAAGTTCTGTTTTCACTGGATTTCCCCTGGATAGTGTCAAAAAAAAAAAAGGATGAATGCTGCCGTCAGCATATTTTACTGAGGGGTTGAAAGACCGTCTGACCCAGGATTTTATAAACACTCAAAATGTGCCCCAGTGCACCGCAGCTCCAAACAGACTCAGGGCTCAGGAGCAGTAGAGAGATTTTTTGTACAGAGTGTTACGCCCGACTGTTCTGCGGTGAGATGATATGACCTTGAGAGAAGAGGTGCTGCCTTAAAATTTCTGGTTACTGACTATAAGAAAATTCAGAATACCTTCACTCTGCGCTTTCTATATTGACAGAAGCTTGAACAGCTTCTTAACCCCTTTGTACAGATAAAGACGCTGGCATTCGTAAATTTTGAAATTTAATTCCTAAATAATTCTCTAGTTAAATTTTCAAAGGTTTTGCTTCACTGGAACAATTTTCCAGACTCGGTGACACAAGTACTGAGTTATAAAGCCTAAAAAGGTCCATGCATGACAGGAAACAAAAATGGCATTATTATTATTCTGCACAAAGGGGTTAAAGATGGTTGCATAGTTGTATTGATCAAATTGGAGCAAAATTATGTGGGAAAGGACATGACAGAGTGTAAAAAATAGGAAGTGAGAATGTCAGAGAGTGAGATTAGCCAGACTGTGAACGTTTCGCTGGTAAGCTGGTAAAAGGGAATTCAGGAGAGTACGATGTGACTGACTAGAGCCTGTGATGAGTTTCCATACCCATGGATAACTGTAAGCATCTGCTGAAGAAGTTGAAACACCAGGCTGTGGTTATGCCAGTAAATAACACAAACACTGAAGTGTTTTTTAGTGTTTGTTAATACTCTCTCACTATTTTTGAGGCACACAAAAATATGTGAACCACAATCATTGGGTTCCCTGGAAAGTAAAGTGTCTTCACAGTCATGGGTAACATGTTTAAATTGAAAAATAAAATGATCAGGAAAAGTTAAGTGGCCAACCATGACCCCCAATTTTCCTGGGCTGCGGTATAAATATGAGATGACACAAGGGCTTGTTTCTCTAATGTCATGGAGATGACAAAAAATCAAGTGAAAATAGTGCCTTTCTGTTGCTGGTAGTTCAACTTTCACTAGAATCACCCTCTTTAATATCAATGTCCAAATCAAGCGAAAATTCTGTCGTTTTTAGTGGATTTCGACATCTTGCTTGCAATGTAAAATACACATACGATAGCCTATGTGTCACAATTGATCCCACGAGTAACATCATCGCTCTTGGCCCGATTCTCAGTGCTGTTCAAGGGCGATATTAGGGGTTGCTAAAAGCTCATTTTACATCCACGATTACACTATTCCATGATCATCTCCGGGTGAGAAATGTTGACAGTAAGAGAAAATATTGCATCCTTTTTAGGATGATACCAAATCCTACAAATTTTCATGAAGTCCCAAATCTATACATGCCTACCTTAAGTCATGGAAGAAACTCAAAGTGGAAACTCTTGGAGTCAAAAAGCCTCCAAATTCTCCTGTCATCAAAAAACAAACTTGGGCCTACAGGAACTTCCAATGAGACTGAGCTCTATCATCAGGTGAGACCAAAATAAAGGTCTTTGGCAAAAAAAAAAAACCATCAGAGATGTTGAAGTAAAAACAACAATGGCCATTCTGTAAAGAAACTTAACTGTGAAGACCAGTGATGGAGCTTCAAGTCTTTGAGGCTTTTTTTCTGCCACAGACCCTGGACAACTTGTTAGGATTCATGGTATCATGGATTCCTTCAAGTACCAGCAGTTACTAAAAGAAAACCTGACCCCCTCATTCAGAACAGAAACTGGGAGGTGGTTGGGTCATCCAACGAGACTAATGATCCAAAGTATCGATGCATTTATATCAACACAGAGCAGATTAATCCATCACTGAATCAGCGTTCCGCCATAGTCATCCCAGTCCCTTAGCCTGAACCCAATGGCAAACATGTAGGACAAGCTGAAGAGGACAGTCCATAAACCTGGACCCAGGAATATGAGGGATTTGGAGAGACTCTGCGGGGAGGACTGGTCTCTGCTGTCATGTGATCCCAAATCTCATGACTCACTAAAAGAGAGGACTCCGAGCTGTTATTTTGACAAGGGGAGGCTGCAAACCGTAGTAAATGAAAGACATCTAGTAATTGTGGCACACATGCTTTTGAGAAAAACATATTTGTTTCATGATGGTAATTACAATGTATTATTATGTATAAATTTTACTTGGATTAATTTGTAACCACTTTTGCTTATAATTACGAAGGGAGCTAATATTAGCGGAGGGCACCGCATGGGAAATTGTATGTGCGTATTTGTGTGTGAGTGTGTGTGCGTGCATGCATGCATGTGTGTGTGCGTGCCTGTGTAATCACACACACACACACACACACACGCGCACACACACACACACACACACACACACACGCATACACACACACACACACACACAGTATATGCATTTCATAAATAATATTGCTTAATGACCAGTTAACCCCAATCTCTTGTCTGCTGTCGCTCTCTACAGATGCTACTCTGTCAGCACTGAGCAAAAACCATGTGCAAACCCTGGAAAATTCCAGATGGCTGATCAACAATTAAGTGACATGTTCGTGATCATTGGTAAAAGGCAGGATACTGCACATGATTGCAATGATTAAAAAGTTACTTAGTTAGTTTTCTTCAACATTCAACCTTTTACAAACTCCATAATTTTCAGAAGTGTAAGAAAGACACGCATGATATTCAGCGCAGGCGACAGAAACTTATCACCTTTTCCATGTTTTTGCTCAATTAAGTTACAGGGGTCTTTAATGGCATTTCATGTCAACACGAGGAGAAAAGTGAGCTATCACTAATCACATGCAAAGCCTGAGACCTTCATGGATGGGGAACATAATCAAACCTTATAACTTGTAATCTGCCTCTGTATAATGCCTGCTACTGAATCGTTTTGCTCCCAAAGCCATTTCGCCATCATTTGGCAAAGTCATTAAATCAAATATCACAGTAGTATTTCCCATTCTTTATGTTCCAGATCAATCATGGCGCATCCGGATGCTTTCGATCCCGTGGGTCCACTAATCTGTGCAGTAAAGAACAGTCCTATCTAATCTTAATCTCAGGAACAATGGATTGAGAGAAATTTTGTAGTCTTTTCCTGTGGAAGCAATGTATTTTACCCACAATGCAGTTAGGCGATGTAGTGGTGCAGTGTGCTTCTGCCACTCAGAATGAAGGCTGTGGGTTAGAATTTGGCTGGCGGCCATTTTGTGTGGAGTTTGCATGTTTATGTGGCCCAGCCTTCCAATTTCCCACTCAAGACTAACTGGAGACTCGACCCTGGTCATTATTTCTGTGTGCCGTGAGTACTGTATGTGAGAACGCTGCAATGGTTTGCAAACAGTCTGGGCTCACAACAAACTGACTGGCTTTCCTCTTGGGGCCAAACAGGAGAGGGAGAGAACTTTATATTTGAACTCGCTAGGCTCAGGAATGACATTGACACCAGTGCCACACATCAGACAATAAACTGCTGTGATGAGTGGCAGGGTATGGAGTCAGAGAACACTGAATATATATATATATATATATATATATATATATATATATATATATATATATAAACATATTTCCCTTAATGCACCCTTAAGCTATCCCACCAAAAAAGCTCATATTTATCATTTTTTTAGAAGCTGCTTGGTTTCAGAAAACAGAATATACATAACAATCGGCCATGTAAAACACTAAAGAGTTGATATAGAAATACAATGCATTTAAATGCAAAATAAAGCGCTGACATTCTGACAATGGTGAACATGTAGCTCTGCTTTACAAATTCAATCGCTAATTTTGAGTCAGTAGCTCCATATATCATCTGGAGCAAGCTGCCATGTAAAACATGTTCTGACATGTTCTAAGGCTGTGGAAGAGAGCATGCTGTGAGGTTTAGCATGGGATCTGATGGACAACTGGTCTCCCATTTGAGCTAATTTGATTCCACTCAGTCAGCTAATGTGTAGCAAAATTGTGCAGCTCCTGAGTAATACTGATGGGATTTTGATCACACGGAAGCTTCGGAGCTTTAGTGGCGGAAGACCCAACGGATATCAGCGATGATGTTTGATTTTTTTTCTTCTGGGGAAACATTCCACGCAACTGCTGATCCTTGTCGACAAGTTTGAAGAAAAATCAAGCAATTCCATAATTTTCCCTATGCTAGTTATGATGAAATCAAATATCATCTTTTTGATGGCATCCTTTTCACTTTAATACTTCTTTACTACTTGCCAATAAACATAAGAGAGAGAATGATTTAGTTTGATTAACGGGAGTGACCAATAAACCAGGAAACTTTGCAAAAGTTCTTGCTAAAATTCGATCATAAGTGCAATGGTAACTTCTGTTTTTCAAGCTGCAGTGATTGATTTTGGAAATCTTGAATGACTAACGTTGAAGGGAGTGATTTAAGTGTTATATATAAACACATATCAAATGCAAAAATTATACGTTGAAATGTCATTAAGGATACACTGCACATACTGCAACTGTTCTGTGCTTCGTTCAGAATAGCATGTTAAGTGTTGCAAAATGTTTGCATTATGCAAAATCCTCCACAAATCTAGTCTGAATGGTTGTTCTACCATGCAAGACAATGAAAAACAATTAAACCGCCGAATGAAGTGCAAAAAGACATTTAAAGAAACCCCTATATGGAGACATTATAGATGGTTGTATAATTGAAACTGTAATGTCAGGCCTGTCATGCAGAATAATTCGCAAAAGGTAAAAATCATGTCTTATTCTGCACTGTTCCCTGATAAGCGAAAGTGCTGAACAGGGCCATCGACTCGCCCTCAGCAAAATTTAGCAACACATTTTCCAGGAAATGCCAAATTAATTCAACCTCGGCCTGAGAAAAAAATGCCAAGACCATATTCAGCTGACAGGAGGCTACTCAGACGCGCAGCGGACGAGGGCGAGAGAAGAGAGATGCCTTTTTTTTTTGTTTTTTTTTTTTCAAAATAAAATTCCGCTCCAAGGGAGCATTTCTCCAGCAGGCTGAACTCGATGCTCCCAGAACTTAATTCCAAAACTTCATTTCCATTTTGACACTTCATAAGCTCTCCGCCATTGGGATTACTGAGGCGCCTGCAGATTGGTTTGAGGTTTGGTATTCTCTGTGACCCAGCAGCCGTTGAAAGTCCTTCTGTTCCTGAAAGTGTTTACATGCAATATCCTCGTCCAGCGAACACCTGCTGTCCTCAATAGCGAGCGCCGGGCGCACTAGGCTTTATAAATATATATTACTATCACCGCGGTTATTAAAATAGAAAATGATCGAGTGACCCTGTTGTGCTCAGGTGCCTGCCTACGTCCACTGGCATCTCTGACAGGTTTGCCAAACAAAACAAGGCGGGGAGACAACCTTAAGTGACAAGGAGACGAATTTAATTCCGGAGCAGGACGCAGTTTCAATTATTCTGCGCCTCCCTGGAGCGAACCATCACCCCGTCGGGCCGAGACTTTTTACATAGATGTGGAGCGCCAAAATTACAACATGCGAGTCCGCTTCCTCCAATAAGTTGCTGTAGTATGCAGGCGCACCAGAGGAGGTATCCCTGAACAAAAACGTTAGCTTCAAGAGCAGCTTGAAGACCTTGATATAGCAAAAACAATTACTTGTACCTGCATGGAAAGCAGCAGGGAGTGGACATGCAGAGTTTCCAGTGTTGTAACTGAAAATTTTCTTCTGTTATTCAGCCAAAAATTAAAATGTCATGAATACTGATAGCTGAAGCCTCCCCTTCGCAGTCAAAGGGGTCGAGCTTTAAGTGTACTGTGTGGAGTGGTGGTTCTGTCCTTTGTACGCTGCATACATTGCGTTTGTTATTCGGGGCAACAACCCTTTTCTCCCTCCATTTTAAAAGAAACTAGAGGCACCCTGTGAGTGCAAACCTCCACCAAGGCAGCACAGTGGAAGTTTTGCTGAGTGAACGTGGCTCATAAGAAATTTAAGGTATCTGCCACATAGGATTTCGAGATGGTTGCTGTGGTGGCTATACTGTTTGACCGATCACGGTCAAGATAAATAGGGTCCATCCCTGATGTAATAGCAACCCACCCACAAAAGTTCAAAGATATCAGTTCATTACTTTTTGAGTTATCCTGTACACAGACAGACAGATGAACCAACGCCGGGGAAAACGTTACCTCCTTGGCGGAGGTAATTAAGCCTTCCAGTACAAATCCACTGCTCCGAGGGAGGGCACGGTCTAAGGCTGCCACGCTATCCAGCGATGAGCGTAAGAAACGATAGTCGTCCCAGCTGTCCCAGGCCAAGGCAGACACAGCAGAAAAGTCGAGGCAAATATCTCCATGTCTGGACCTTGATTTATTTTACATAATAAATTCTTGAGAGATGCATATTTAACATAAAGATAATCATAATCACAGATGAAAGTATGTGTCCTGCATCTTTTTTGAACAGATTGATTTCTCTGGGGGAGGTCTCCGCACCAAAGCCTTGTTCTCCAATCGCTTTGTGAACACCGTATCTCGCGATTCTCTGATACCAGCATAACAAGGCGAGTGAAGCGCTGAAATTGCCACGCTAATTCTCATTGAGCTTGATAAGTAAGTAATTCTCATTTAAGATCTTACCAGTGCTGTAGCTAATTTACAGTGACAAATAAACACAAGCAGAAACATTCATTATCCTGCACATTTATTCACATGAGGTAATTCATCCACTGCAATGAACAATATATGAATGCATAGGCAACATAAATTTGCAAAAGTAAAAAAATAAATAAATAAAAAATGAAATCAGGAACGATGGCGCCACACACCTCGGCAGAGGTGAAGGCCCTGTCTCTTGTATTTGTCTTCCTCTTCTTCCTCTTATTCAGGCCCCTCTTCCTCCTTTCTTCTTCTCCTCCTTCTGGTCCTCCAGGCAGTCATGCAGCGGCCCGCAGTAGCAAAGCTCTGTCTTCAATGGTGAAATTGCCAGAATAGAAGTTAGAGGTTGACAATGAAGACCTCACTGCTAAATATGATTAAGTAAAAAAAAATAATTGAGAAAATCGACTTAGGTAACTATAAAAGGTGTTTTTCATCTTTAACTCACGATGCATGAAAATTGGACTTGAGTACTTTTAGCACTGGGCTCCTGAATAACGTTACTGCAATAGAAAGAATTACGAGCTCGGTGACAAACTGGAGCTGACTTACAGGCACAAATTAAAAATTTTAAAAAACCGCTGAAGGTTAAGATTAATTTGGTACATTTGGAACTTGGTTTTTAGCTAATTTTTAAAAGGGCAATTTAATCTATGGGGTCGCACATGAATGCAGTTCGGATATTTCACATGGTCTCAGGCAGTAGATGGCGATTTATTTATGGCCGCATCAGTGTAATTCGACTATGAGAATGTATAAGATCACCTGAACGCACGATAACTGCAGTTTATTCTCATTACGCATAACGAAAATTGCGCTTCGGTGCATCCTGCAGCCCTGGCCCTGGTCGATTTCTCAGCAGGAAGTGGACACAGCGAGGGAAATATTTATGCACTTCCTTCGCAGATTTAGCAGGGGCAGCTCTTCACTGCCCAGACACTGCCTCATGGAGCATGTAAATTACCGCACGGCGCACACAGACTGTGGCTGTTGATATTCTCTCAATAATATTGATGGCACTGAGGCGTGAGAGGGAGGAAGTGCTTCGCCTGCCGTTTCGGCTCCATACAAAAGCAAACCCTGGCTTGGCTGTAACAGAAGAAAAAAAAATGATTATGGATGGCCCAGGAGACCGTACTCATATTCACGGGCCGCTGCGGAGCTCAGTGTGGGTCTTTCAAGGAGGAAACATGAGGGGCAAATGAAAATTTAATATATATGTTAATGAAAAGTCCCAGCACTTCTGACTTATGGCGCATTGAAGTTCTGGTATGTCGTACGGAGGGGAAATGTCATAGTTTTCCCAGCATGCAAAGACACTTTTTGGGTCATTAAAATATGTTAATCCAAGCATGTTGCGATGATTAATAGAGGCATGCCTCTATTTTCCCCAGTGCAAACGAGTCTGTGAAATAAATAAATTACGATCATCGGTTGTATACATGACCTGTACATAAAAATAAGTTGGTGAAGAAGAGAGTTGTCTCTGGTACCCCTGCAACATTAGCAGTAACTGCCCACACCTCCAAGCAATTCATCATGCAGCTACATTTCAATTCATGAAAAACACTGACATGGCAAGGTGGTTTGATGTTTTGTGAATCTAATTTACAATTGACCAGAGGTATGCCGACCGTCAACAAGGTGAATACTGGCCGCTATCGATTTCAGGCTCGTAAATTGGTGAGTCCCCGTTTCTCTCATGTTACCTTAGGTAATGTTTTTAGCATGACATGAGTGGTAAAAACCTCTGAACATCTGTCATACACACGACTTTAAAAGCGCATGAAGGCCACTAAAACTGGATCCCCACACTCTCAATGTGATACAAAAAATAGTGGAAACACCTCTGCTGTAATGTTTAATTATGTTAAAACCGCACTTGTAAAATAATTTGCTCGGGTGATTCTGATTAATTTCAAAGCTTATTCGAAGGATGTATATATTTTAAAGAGGTGTAACCAACAGCGCTTTGCTGTGTAAGTCTCCAAACATGATAAGAACACTAACAAGGTCCCAAAAGGGTCAAATACGGTAGATGGCACCCATTATGCTGCTGCGTCTGTAACAAAAATGGAAAAATAATTTATGGTGGCAAGGGAAACTGTGATAACGTAGGATAAACCCCAGAAAAATGAAATTGAATAAAAGGACAATTGTGAGCGTAAGTTACAGAAAAAAAAAAAAAAATCACCAAATAACCAGGGCTCTGGACTAACTTTTACACAGGTAGCAATGGTGCTACCAAATTCCTTGGGTGGTCTCCCCAGCTCTTTGCTTGGATGCACTTTTCCGCCCATTTTTTTGCTGTGGTGTGGTACTAATCAATGACCTGGCATGCTAATAAACAGTTGTCTTAGTTCGTATACCTGCTTTGCATTGAAGTAAAAACTGACAGAGACTCAAGACTTGATATTTGATGACCTGCGTTGCCTTATTATTTTAATCTGAAGATTAAATTTATCTTCACGAGCACTGGCTGACACAGTACGTCCAGACCAACTGTAAGTTCTTCGTCTATACTGACAATGTAGCAAAGATTAAAGCACACCAGGTGTACATGTAGCATATTATTTATCATTCACCATAAAGACTTTGAATAACAGCATAAACTGTGTATCATAGAAGAGTGGACTACTGGCCTTCGCGGAGGAGATCGCCCTCTAAGTGCCGCGCTTGTGTATGTTGTTGGTGTTTGGCTTATACCCATCAAAGTATTTGGTTTGCCGTCTAGCTTTTTCTGCTGCAGTTTTCACATATTTTTGGTTGGACTGTTATCGTTATAATTGAAGGGTCTGCCTTTTTAGTCTGCTCACCGCATTGGCTCACAGTTGAAATACATATATCAGATTATTTTGAGAACATTTAACCAGTAGCATGATAGCAGAATAAATTTTTTTTGTCACTCATGTTTCTGCATGTTGGAATTTTTGGAGCATTTTGCATTTAGCTTAACAACCAAGCACAATCTGTCCGACAGCCGGCAAGTCACATTCTCCAGTGTATTTCTGCTACGGCTATGACTTCACGTCTACCAAGGCATTGCGACTGAGAGGTTTTTTGGGGAAATACAATGAAAGCACTCTTCCAACCAATGGGATTTTTCTCAAAATAAACAAAAAAGGTAACTATAAGGGTAAAGAGAACAGACAGAGCTAGAGCCAGACTCAGACACGAGAAATATGAAAACCAATCATGTGTGCTCTCTCCATAATGAAACTACCAACCTTCGTAAATCACATGTATGAATACAGGACTTCCACTATTATTGCATTCGCTGAAATGCGGTTGAATAGGAATGATGATGTCATTCTATATATAAATATATATATATATATATATATATATATATACCTTCAGGACCTCCTAAGACTTGACCAAGATTATACTCTCACAGGTAAACAAGGCATTGATATTTGTTTCTGTGTAAACACACACTGGTGCTCAATGGTCATCCTCAGGGAGAAGCTGTGTTCCACCAATATTGAACTCGGGGCTGTTTTCTTAAGCCATTTCTACGTCTCCTGGGACTTCCCACAGCTTTTGTTTATTCTGGTTTATATCCACCTCACAGCAAATGTAACCACAGCCGAGGAACAGATCAAGAGAACACAACACAGACCTGAACCCTGACCTCCCACAAATTTATCCTGGATGATTCTATTTACTGTTCAGCAGATAGATCATTAAAAAGGCTTTAAATACTGTGCCACTTGCACCTTCAACTTGGGAAAGACACTAGATAAATGCTATGGCTCAGTCCCAGATGCGTCCAAATCTGTTGCCCTCCCGGGCCTAGAGTTCTGGCAGCCACCGCTCTAAACTGAATGCTCAGGTCTGGTCAAAGGTGGGACAGAGAAGGTAATTAAGTTCGAACAGTGGAACAGCAATAGCATTGACGAATACAAGGATGCTCTGAAACCTCCGACTGGAATTACCACATTTCCCCGTCCTGCAACATCAATGAGCAAGAGGACATGGTCTCATCATACATCTCCTACTATGCAGACAATAATATTTCTACCAAAAAGGTTACAATATTCCCCAGTAATAACCCTTGGGCAACTAAAGAACTTAAGGAAATTCTCCATAAGACAAAGAGAGTTTTCTTCGCTGGCTTTGAGACTGAAGAAAGTGGTTTACAGTGCGGTCAATCATGTCATCAAAACTGCCAAAAAGCCGACCGTGGAATGCAGTCCCAAGAGACAGAGACAAGAGGAAGGGGTGAAAGTATCTCCCCTTAAAGATCCGGAGACGTGCTGATAGGTCAACCTATGGATGGGTGAAGACGTGGGAAATACTATGAAATGAACTGTTCCTAACGAAACTGGCCAATTATTAGAGGTCAGACTTGAAGAAAATTTTTGGCTTGACTAATTGCCAATATTCACAAGCATTTAATCAATCATTTCCGAGCTTTTGGCATAAGCCTTCCCTGGTGGAGACAATGGGGCAATGAACTGCGCAGGCCTGAAACCTGTGATGTCATGTAAAAACAAAAATACGGCTCAGAACTAATGTTGTCCTGTTCTTGCTTAAAAATGTTGTGAAGGACATTTGTGTGTGTTGAGTAGAGTAGCCAAAATGATTTCAGATTACTATCGTAAAATTTATATAATGCACATTATTTGGCTTTGAAGCCTCTAAGCCCCACATGTCAGTATGTAGGACCTTCAGTCACAGCCAGCACATTATTTTCAGCACTGTGTCCTGTACATGTTTTAGGACCAGCGCCCAACTCCTCACCCCTCCGCTCTAAAATACACTTCACATTCCAGCACCTTCCCAAACTGCAAATAGATCCCAGCCAGATCTGCACCGGATGTAGTCCAACATCCTGAAAACGATCCGCTCCAGATAATTTTTGCTCCCTGGCCCAGATCCGTCACGGGTTCACTTAACAGTTCTGGAACAGATACGGACCAGATCTGAACCAGATCCACGAAAGACCAACTGTTTACAGCCCATATCTGGCACGGATTTATCAGGCGACTGTGAATCTGCCAGTTCCGTTGCAGGTGCGTTCAGTGGGTCTGACTGGTAAACGGAGGTGGGGCGGAAGTGGCCGAGTCCTATACGGACATTTTTGCTGTTTGGGTTCTGATTAACAAATTAAGCACTGGCTTCTCCAGAAAGTACAACTCAACTATGTTTGTGATTTTGTTTAAAATGTGAACTGTTTCAAAATCAAATGTATTTGTTATTAGTTTATCGGACCTAAAGATTGGACCAATCGACGCAATGTCAATAACAGTTTCAGTCTGCACTTAGTTCTAACGAAGACTGAAAATAGACCAAGTCTTTCATTGCTGCCCCACCTTTTTATGAAGGAAACAAGATGACTGGGTCAATCACTGTTCAGACTCAACTTAGATCATGACTAGCTTAACAAGCGTAAAAAAGTTCATGCATCTAGGTATAATAGCTTCAGAGAAATCCTGTCCCCATAGTGGCCCGGACGGACAGACGGACAGGCCCCAATCCAATATCCCCATCCTGCTTCATAGCGGGGATAACAAACTCTGTAATCCAATATTTACAAAGAGTGAACAAACAATTCCCCCCTGTTTATACAAGGCCTGAGCTGACTTGCCTTGAAATTGCTGCAGTCGAAATACGAATATTGTGCAATTAGCCAAGAAAAAAATAGTACCCTTGGTCATCTCATTCACGCTGCACCAGAAGACATGCTGACAACAGTAATGATTCCTGGGAAGACTTCACACCTCATTAATTAATTCATCACCTAAAAGCAAGGTATTGATTTTCTAATGGCTTTACAATTTTACAAGACAGCCACAGCTGTAATTAAAAGAATGCATGTTTGCTGTAAATCATTCAATGAAAAGTTCTCAGCACCATTTCAACCCACATAGTCAAGGAAAATGGCACTGAATTAAAGAGATATACACAGTTTGTGAATGAAATACTGATTTTTTTTTTTGCCTTCAAGCTAATTTTCCGTACGCAGTTTTATTACCATAATCTGTCATCATTGTCATGTGTCTTACACTCCTGAATTGTGATACGATTCAGTTCTGCATTCAATAGTTAATGAAGTCCAGCGAATCAGTGCACATACTGAACGGGGTACGAAATGCATTTCAGCTTGAAAATGAGCCACGGTAATGATAACAATCCCTAATCATTAGCTTTGTCCGGCCTGGAATGCATCATTCGGTCGGTTGTCATAGCTGTCGCGCAGCTCACCCGGCTGCACTGCTGGTAATTGCCGTCGTTCCTCACATGGCATCAGTGGTTGTTTGTACAGTGTTTATAAATGGAATATTTATGAAAAAGAATATATCTGTGAGACCCGCTCACCGGTGGCAAAGCCAATTTCAGATTTATTTGGCATTCATCCGGTAATATAAGCTCCACTGTATAATTAAAGTGGTTTAACATCACAGCATTACATCAAAAACGACCAGCAAGGGAGAAAATGAAAATGGAAAACAAATCATGCAGTTGACCTGAGCAAGCTTTTAGCCCACTGGTGTGGTCACTTCATTTAGAAAGAAAGGGGAGGGGGGAGGGGTAACTATTCACCAAACCCCTTGAGTGAATCATAGATGTACCCCGAGGGACCAGAGTGTAATTATTGAGATATAAGGAGCCGGCCGCATACATTTGCATGATCTCAATGACAAACACACCTTTTAGAGCCAGTCATGAGATTCAGTGTCAGGACCTTCCCCTACCAGTGATTAAATCTAAGAACTACATCGCCCGGACCGAGGACGACATAATTGCATCAAATGGAGGAATTTGAGGCTGTCTTTATAGCGTAGGTGAAGTCCTGCTTTAATTTCCCTCGTCCTGCCACGCGGTCACTGCCGCTTCCCATGGTCATTTGTAAATGAAAATCTAACGCGGTTCTTTTCTCCATAAATTTCTCCTCGGAAGGCTGTCTCGGTAATGTCTTCATCATGCATAATACATCTTCTTCAGATTTTATCAGCCATCACTCCTTTTTGTTTTCCTTTAGATGGCACGTCTTGGTAAGAAATGCAAAGGATGCTAAGGACAAACAAGTGTTATTTTGTCTATTGTGCAGAATTCTGTATTACCTCAACCAAGGAGGTCAGGTTTTTGCCCGTGTTGGTTCGTCTGCCTGATTGTGTACAAGTTAACACAAAAAGTAATGAACAGATGTCTCTGAAATTTTGTGGGTGGGTTGCTGTTACATTAGGTATGGACCCTGGTCATTTTGACCACGATCAGTAAAACAATATGGCCGCCACGGCGGCCATCTTGAAATCCTATGACTCACGATAACTGCACTTCCCTCCCAGTGATATCACTCAAATTTTGTGGGGTTGATTGGTCTTGTATCAGGAACGGAACCTATGAGTGTGAAACAAGCTGCATCAAACGATATGGCCACCGTGGGAGCCATCCTTGGCGGAGGTTTGCATTCTAGGTGTGCCTCTAGTTTTAGATTTGTTATGAAACAAATTCAAATACTAGTAACAATGCAGATTTTTCAGTTTTTATTAATATGCATTTTTATACACTACACAGCTTGTCCATCCAGTTTGCATTTATTTTGTTGACACGTAGGAGGCTTCTGACTACAACCCTGAGGTATTCTGAGGGGGATCGCAGGAGTCTGGAGCTGCCGGTACAGAGCATCCACTCCTGTGCAACCAAATTACAATTTTTCCCACATTCGGTGGGCTGGGATAGACTCATTTCCAGTTAGTGTTGGACTCTGTCAATGCTGTGCATTGTCTCCTGTTCTGTTACTGATTTTCTCTGAAAGGATATCATTGCGCAGCCGAGGTTTGCAGTCTGTTAGGTTTGGCGACCCCGGGTTGCATATGTGCTTTTCACAGATGATGTGGCCTTGCTGGCTTCATTGACCCCTGACCCCCTGCTCTCACTGGAGTGGTTCGCAGCTGAGTGTTGAGTGGTTGGAGGATGAGGATCAGAGCCTCGAAATCAAAGGCTAAGATTCTCAGTCGGAAAAAGGTCGATTGTCCGCTTCAAGTGGTGAGCGAGTTAATGACCAAAGTAGAGGAGTTCAGGTACCTTGGGTCTTTTTCGCTAGTTAAACCGCATGCAAAACATCACTTGTAGAATTAAATAAGGGTGAGACTGAGATTAATTATATGTATTTTCCCTCACAGAAAGAAAATATTCACAATTTAAAATACTCCTCCACTTCCTTATCTCACCGGACCCCACCAGCACTTCATGAGCTCAATTTATATGGTTGCCTGCATAGCAACAATGAAAGTAGGAAATTAAAACGGCACGAACGATATATGAGTGAACAGCTCCACTGGCTGGGATTCATTCGCATGAAGTTACCATTAAGCAACAGCGTTTACATTTTAAGGTGGTCTTAGTGAGTCAAAACATTAATAATAATAAATAATTATTCATTATTAATAATAGCGCTTTTCTGGACACTCAAAGACGCTTTACAATGGAGGCATTATTCATTCACTCACCCATTCACGCTCTGATGGTGGTAAACTACGTTATTGTAGCCACAGCTGCCCTGGGGCAGACTGACGGAAGCGTGGCTGCCAGCATGCGCCTACGGCCCCTCCGACCACCACAAAACATTCACACACAGCCATACAGGAGGGAGGGAGGGCTCCTATATTGCATGTTTTGTGGGTGGGGGAAACCGGAGTACCCGGAGAAAACCCACGCGAACACGGGGAGAACATGCAAACACCACACAGAGGGGCCCCAGGCCGGATTCAAACCTACAACCTTCTTGCTGTGAGGCAGTAGTGCTAACCTATGCCACCTATGCCACCGTGCCGCCCAAGTGACGTTAGTGACGTCTTGGAAACGAAAATCACACAACACCAGCTTTACTCCATAAACACACCCCATAAACTGCAGTTCAACAGGCTCAAGAGGACTAAACAATATTTTTCGTCACCACAATAAGTTGTAAGTACATTTATGGGACATTCCAAACTCAGCTATGGCAATTAATGTCATTTGCAATAGACAAAATTGTGCCTAACATTATCGCCACATGCGTTTCCACACAAAGACATGAAAATATTGCCCATTATTTAAGTGTTTTCTGGATGGAATGCATGGATATTTTTGTCAAATTGTTGCTTAAAAGGGTAAATAATGAATCAAAACATAAAGCACATCCAATTTAGATAGACTAACGGCTTGTCTAAATCCTACTATTGCATTTTTGGTTGGACCAAAAACCATCATACGCTGGGAGCCCCAGGACTGGTGTTGTGAACCGCTACTTTAGTGGTTTTCCAGGCTTGTCTACTTATGAGGACATTCTAGGGCAGACGGAAGACATGCTAGAGGGATTATATCTCCCGGCCGGCCAGAGATCGCTCTCGGATCCCCAATATGAACTGGGGAAAATAGCTGAGAAGAGGGACGACTGGACTACTTTTCTCAGCTGCTATCCCTGTGAAACGGCCCTGGATTAGAGGTGGAAAATAGCTGGATGGACGGACAACATTAAACATCCTAAAATGCATTTTGGTGTTCATATGATTTACATTTATGCAAACACTTTTATTTTATAGAGTAAAGCAACAATAACGAGGTAAATGAAAAGTGATTCCAAAGTTTTGGTTTTCCAAGTAGGCCGCATCAGATGCATTCTTCTGTTCCTTAATTGTCTCCGATCCCATAGTGTTTTTAAGCTTAATGCAGCAGACCTAGTTTTTCCACTAACGAGCTGTAACTCCTGTAACAACATTTCATTCCGTTGTTTCTCCCAGCTCTGACCCACACAGCTCCTGTCTGTCAACTTTACCCCAGAAGATGCATATCTTCTTCGCATATTTCATATTTGCGACACACTACCAGCGCTTTATTTATTTATATTTGTATGCATCAGCGTGCCTTCTAATTTGTTATGTATCCCATTGCTTTGAATTATCATGTCTGATTCTCCTGGGAGCACAAATGAATATTCAAAAGCCGTGCAGACAATCGGTATGGTAATTGGTAAATGATAATAAATAAAGCAGCCATGACACATGGCTTGTGTGATGAAATACTGCATCCAGACTATATTAGGAATAATGACTGGTTCCACATGTCATGGTAAAAGCAATAAATTATGAATAATGTTTTATTAGTCGCAGTTTGTCATATATACTATTTTCCTCTTTCCCATTTGTATTCCTGTTCGTCGTTCTGGGCCTGCTAGTACCAGCTTGATTTGACACTGAAGATGGCAGTGATGTATCTCCCCATATAATGTCTGACTCAGTGCTTCTGCGGATTACGTGCGCACACTTCGAATTGTTTTCAGAGAAAAGGCTTGAAAAACAATAGCATTACTGTATGTTCTGAGGACACTGATGCGGTGTTGGAAAGACTCACAGGTAACACTTTACAAAAAGGGCACATTAATAAACATTAGCTAATGCAGTGAGAAGCATTAACTATCAGTTAATTAACAGCAAACTACTGGGTCTACAGATCAAGTTAAGTCATTGAATTGTTTGATAGTTTGAGATGTTACTAAAGGGATACTTAAGGGATATTTTCAGCTTCATAATAAAGATGTCAGAGAGCATTAATAAATGGTAAGTAAAGGTTACCTAATGCTTACTGAGCTCTCTGATACATAAGTTAACAGTTAATTAATTGGCAGTTAATGCATATGACTGCATTAACTAATGTACCCTAATTCTAAAGTGTTAGCAGCAACCAAATAACAGGGAGATTGTTTGAGTGTAGGACCTGCGTGTTGCTGAATATTATTAAGGAGGAAAGTTTAACAAACCTAATTGTTCTATTTCAGCTACAACTGACTACCCCTATATTTCAATTTATTGGACTACAAGAGAGAAATCCCGTGTTTTAGGGTTTTTCCGATTGAAGAACATGGAATTAAGAATAATGCCCCCATACGGTCATTCAATTTCAAATGCTAACGGCCCATTTCACACTAGCATGGTGTGCAGTGACACTATACTGTTCCTTTTTCATATATCAAAAGCTCTACCGGGCTATTATGATTAGTAAATGTTAGATTTTTTTTCTCATTTTTCCAGTCTTTCACACAAAGCAACATTGCGAAAGTCAAATCTTTGTCAGGCTTTCTCAAATGAATAATTCTTGAGAATGAAAATAGTATTATGCGCAGTATGATTTACCTGTTATTCCGCAGTTCAGCTATGTAGTAGCTTCACAGTGCAGTATGGCTTGGTTATCAGAATGGTTACAATTCCCCAGCTGGATTTCTTCAATTAAAAAAAATAAATAAACATGATCTCAAAGAGCTTAAGGACTATTCGTGAATGAAGTCCGGTAGTGTGTGCTGTGATTTTCTGTACAAATAATTAAAACACAGTGTTGCAGTTTGCATTTCAATAGATCTTTGGAGAGTGATAATCATTCACAGCAACCCTCATTTTCCCTTAACATGTGTTAACTTTGCTTTGATTGTCTGTGCTCCCGTAATAGAGATGTGTCATATTACATGATCTGCAGCGCTTATTTACTACTTTTTACAGACAATTAATGACTTTTTTCCTTTTTATTTCGGCATGATTGTCGAATCATTTCATGACAATTTCTACACAACACAACATGTATCATGACCGAAAAAGGGAAGCGAAACCGCTAAATACTTTATAATCAGTCTACTTCCAAAACAGACGAATAAATACACCAGCTACGTTTGTTCAAGTACGAGCATAATTTTAATGGTGTAGATATTGAATGAATTCATTATTTCTTTTATTTTGCTGTTGTGCCACCTAGTGTTCAATCCCCCACAGGATTACATGACACCCCTACATCAGAACAAAGCAGTAACGTATAATACACATTTCACATCAAAATAAACTCCAGCTTTGTTAGTCACACATCTGGGTTACAAATGCAGAATGATTATGACCTGGATTATCTATTATTAATAACAGTTGATTATCCTGTTTACACTCATAAAGACTCATGACTGAGAAGAAGAAAATGAAGGCTCTTAACTGAGAAGAAGACAATGAAGACTCATAACTGAGAAGAAGACAATGAAGACTCATAACTGAGAAGAAGATAATGAAGACTCGTAACTGAGAGGAAGACAATGAAGACTCATAACTGAGAAGAAAATAATGAAGTCTCATAACTAAGAAGAAGAACTGAGAAGTGTCATGGTTTGGAAGCGTTGAGAACTTTTTTTGTTGCTCTCGTCCGGGATAATATCTTTTTGCTCTCAATCAAATTCCTGGGCCAGTTGGCTTTAATTGGGGGCATCGCTCGGATTCTATTTAAGCCCTAGTTCCGCCTCACTTCCCTTGCTAGAGTGTCAGTGTTACATCTGCACTTTAGCTGGTAAGGTCTCTAGTAAGAGAGTTGTGAAGATTTAGCTGCATATTTGAGGAAAAGTTCTAGATAGCCAGGGAATCTTTCTGTTGTATCCTCTTTCTGTGCACCATCTGGTGCTAATTCCTTTCATCTCTTTTTTCCCTTACTATTCATCCTGTCGAGCTCGCCTTGCTTCCTTGCCTCGGACGACATCTAGGTCCGTTGGAAGCGCGAGTCTCACTCTCTTATTTTATTTCTGTGTCTCTCTCTCATCTGTTTGTCCTCCTTTTACTCTGGCCGCTGCGTTTGGCGTCTCAACTCACCAGCCATCACAAGAAGACATGGGAGCATCAGGAGATCGGGGTGTTGCTCATCCATGTCTCTTAGAGACAAATGACTTTAGTTTCTGGTTAATGGCTGCCCTACAGGAATTTCATTAGTAGCAAATGAGTACTTGGCTTTTTCAGTATTTTTTAACAGATATGACGCTACAAAGCGACTATTCCCCATCCTGATTGCATTTTAGGCAACATATGTTTTAAAATTATTGCATTTACAGAGGCCTTGAGCCATGATCATTAACAAAATGTTTAATTTATTTGTGTTTTTTTTAATTTGCCTCATTATTACGGAAAAGGCTTGATGAAACTGAACCACTTAACCTCTTATACTCTAACTATTCATTTAAGTTTTCCCTTCAGTAGGTTCAAATTCGGAAAAAGCTTTCTTTTTTTAACCATTTCTACTATCAGGGTAATAATTCAGAAGTTTGAAGCCACAATACATGTTAAAAAGACAAAAATAGCCTAGATAAAATACATTCCCAACAAATTTGCCAACAGCAGACCATGGCCTTGAATTCTTTTTCTCAGACATGGGTGGTGATCAAGCTTTCAGCAGCTATCCAATATGGCTGCTGAGACTCGAGCAGAGGAAACTGCTTCATACATCACATAAGAGCCGGCTTTCTGCCTGTTTTTCTGCTTTGTACACAGACATTGAGTGCTTCTCGAATGTACAGACCTGTCAGTTCCTCTTCTCATAATTTGCACAGTTTTCAATTTCGAGTTAAAACAATGCAAGCCCCTCTATTTACTTTTGTCTTATTTCTAGCCTGAAACCAATTAAAATGATTGGGTCTGCCATATCATTCATTCGGGCTATTAAATATTAATTCAAACTGCCTGTTTGAGTGTTCAAATAACCACATAAAATATCATTCAACCCTCAATGTTATATTAATGGGAGAAAATATGGAAATTATCATTGAGCAAATGTTTAATAAAATGGAACCAAAACATAATAAAGAATGTCAATCCACAAAGGTGAAAATTTCCCAGAGGATTGATTAAATAGCTTATATCTCCGGGCCCAGCCTTGCTGCGCATGTGGGGAAGGATAAGCTGGTTTACGGGCCTTCGGTGAGATAAATATTTGGACTGATCCCATTTCCAGCTCTGGAACACAGAAGGCAATCCTTTTAATTGAAAATCCAATTATATAATCCTGTTTACCTTGTTTGAATACCCCCGTCTATCGATGACACCTTGATGAGCGGTCGATTTGGTAATATTCATTTTTAGCTCGATTCCCAGCTCGCCCCAGCCAAAGGCTGCCATATTTTCAAATAATGTCACCTTGGTTTTCAACCGAAAATATAATCACCAGTCTATCCTTTTGAAATTGTAAATCTCATTTGAGTTTAATTCCAGAACTAGGTCATTGAGTTTATTTTAATGATTTCCTGAACTTAGTTTATTTTAATGATTTCCTGAACTTATTTGCCCTCTCCTATATCAGCCGTTCTGATCGCGAAGACAAAATTTATCTCTGGGACCTCACCTCAGTAATGCCTTTCAGCTACCCATCAAAGCAATGGTAGTTTTTATTTTTTTGAATATCATCATTGTGTTCAGTTTATCAAGATGATAAATACTTGTCAAATAGGGGGTGATTGAAAAATGATTGGAACACTGAAGTGACAATGCGTCCTTATGGCATCGAACTAATCACCCAGTCCCACCAGTCTCTTTGCACAAGAGTGAACTGGCCTACAGCACTCAAACTTTATCTGCCATCTTCACTGGTGCATTTTTACTGAATAACAGAACAAATGCATGTTATTAAGATGTAGTAAATGTACTCGCTGTTTACGCAGTAAGAGTGACTGCCAAACAAAGAAAAGTCATTTAGTGTAAATGTGCTTTTGCTAATAATGAATAAGATTTTTATAATAATTACACACTTACCTTGTTTCCAGTCAGTCTTGTATTAACTTGCATTTATTTTGTTGCTCATTATACGGGACTGAATGTCAGTTGATGGCTCTTCTCAGTACATCCTACCAGCCAATTTTGTACGTATACAAACTACCAGGCGGGTCCGTATGGACCCCAGGAGGGAATACCTTGAAATCAGTGCAGTCAGAACAAATTCAATGCAGCAAACACACATCACTTTATTGAAGATCAAAATCCACTACTGCTGAATATCAATGATGTATTCTAAATGCAATAACAATGCAATAATATTGCAATAACTAGCATACACTTAGCAAATTATAGCACCACATAAGATATTTTGCTATCATATACATGATTTTTGCAGCTCATGCAGCTGGAAAACACTCTGGATTACAACCTCTGTCTTTTCTTACAGAATTTAAAACAAAAAAGTAATAAAATAAATTTAAATAAATATTGTAAAATAATTTGTTTTGCAGTTTAGGCCTTAAGGCCTCTGCTGCTGTGTATCTAATTTGTCTTTGTCTGTTGGCCATTGTGAATCTGAAACAACCAAAGAAGTTAACTTTCAGTGTGCTGTTCAATTATAAAATAAAAGACAGAAGTTTTACTCTGGGATCTGGTTGGACCCCAGTAACAAATTAATTATACCTTCGCAATGCAAAAAGCTGATCTTCTGGTGCTTTAATGTTTTAATTAAGACATAAATTCTGACAAATTCATAAAACGGCGAGGCAGTATGTCACATATTTTTAAAATGGCAAACGACTTTATAGGTGCAGGGCCCAGACGGACCCCACTTGGTAGGATGAAGCTTAATTAATTAATTAACGCTGTTAGAACAACTGATTACTGTTGAAATGTCATCATTTAACATTAAGGCTGCTTCTACAGATCATTCAGTGGTGTACAGTTGAGAAGTCCATACTAATGTGATACATACACCAATAGCTCCTTTACTGCTGATGTGCCGCTTTTACTGTGTAACACAAAGCATCGCAGTTTCCTCCGCTGCATGGAAGCAATGAGGGAAAAAAATGAAATATAAATGGCAGCCTTTTAGCTGTAACTGCAAGTAATAAGACCCTGGAGCGAGGAAGTCCCAGAGTGTCTGAGGCATACAACTTCAAACGAGCGCAGACTCTCGCTATAATGGAGAGCTCTGTTTAACACTGTCTGTATGGAAGAATAGCAACACTTAAAGTGTATAATAAAGAGCATTCTTCAGTATTTTGTTTCCACCATGTAGAAATGACAGCACTTTTCATGCATTGTCCCTGTAGTCTATTATTTACAGGCTCATAATAATTGCAACAAATGGTTCTGTGGGTGTTTATAATTAAACAGGTGCATTTGTTTATTCCCTTAAGCAGAAAAAGGATAGCAGATAGCATTCAGTCACTTCTCTTCATTCAGGGCAACTGATTGTATATGGAGTCTGTAACCGACATTTATAAACATGATAACCACAGCAATTAAATACAAGGTAGCTATAATAAGCTGAAAATAAGGATATATATATATATATATATATATATATAAAAAACATAACATAACAGGACTATCACTAGGCGAACTTAATGCACAAAAAATTTCTTAAGCAGTACTATTACTTGCTCAAAATAATAAACACGCATGTTGAACAGTACTATTACGAGCTGAAAATAATAAATCCATCGTACAGTGCTATTACTTTCTAGAAATTATGCAGAAATGCATTGAAAATTACCCATTAAGCATCAGCATGTGCAGCAGAGCGAACCATATGTATTTTTGCCAATTGCTTGCGAGCAGCAAAGTCATAATTACCAGGGCTCTGAAATGGCCTAAAATACCTCGGCTTACAGTAGTGTAAAAAAGGGTTTTATGCACAGATGAGGCCAAGATCTGCCCATAAGACCCTTTCCCAGTGGTCTAAAGGGTCTTGTAGCCATAGATATTACCTATTAGACATTACATAGGTATGTATACTTATTTCTTCACATTAACTCCAATTGGCATGACAAGTTTTTGATTCTGAACTCAAGTTCACAAGTTTTCAAAACTTAAAATTGAAGTTATCCATTGTTTTGAGTAATAGTGAGTTGAAACAAAGTTTCTCTTCTAGTTGAGTTAACTTGCATTTTTAAAGCACCCGGTGAACTTTCCTTTCTAAGTTTAACCCGCTTGAAAGAAATTACCATGTAGTGTGTTATCTGCATGGTTTGACTATACATCTAAAATTGTAAAATATGCGCCAAATGGAGAGCTAAGCTATGTCTTCGTCCAAAAAATTATTTTTTTAGCAATGCATGGTATACAGAATTAGGCTGTCAGCAAACCTTTGGCTACCTTATCGTTGACTAATGGCCTTGACCTTAAATGCAACTGGATTAACATGACTTTGTCAAAACAATAATAACTATGAACATTTAAAGGAGCAATAAGAAAAAATGTGACTGAAAATATTGAGTCAATAAGCAACACAACTTACATGTGGGTGCACAAGCATTTTTCTCTTGCAAAATCAGTTTGCGGCATCAAGTTTACTCCAATTGCATAGATATGGTAAAAGGCTGCAAAGCGAGCACTGATTGAGTTCTAATGATGAGAAATATTCCTATTATTCTACGATAAATCTAATTTAATCTGGAGAACAAATGGTGTGAGAATAATGGGAAGGATAATACTGAGCCACGGACTGGATAGACATTTAAGTAAATGTCCTGTAACTGGATCTTTTCAATATTTCAGCGCAACTCATCTAAATTCATTGAGCTAGATCCTTTTTAGATGAATTAATTTACATTATAAAAGAAGTAGTTGTACTATAATGACTAGATTTGTCAAAATATTTGCATCTGTACACACTGCAAAAAATGAAAGATGAAAATACTAGGTGAGATGAATTTACTTATTTATATACATAAGACTTAGGACTTTCTTACTATCACCATTTTTCTTTGTAAGCCAAAACTTTGTCCTGATTTGAGGTCATTTTGACTAGTTTGCCAATTGAATAAGAAAATTATCACTTGTCAAGCAAATAGTAACTTAAATTTTTCACTTGTCAAGCAAATAATAATTTAAAACAAGTGAAAATTCTCTTATTCCATTGGCAAGCTAGTCAAAATTACCTCGAATTAGGACAATTATTTTGTCTTCCTAAGAAAAATGGTAATAGAAATAAGTGTTTTAAGTATTAATATAAGTAAATTCACCTTACCCAGTATTTTCATCTTTCATTTTTGACACCCAAAAGCCTTTGGAATGGCAAAACTGTTGAATTTCCAATGTAAGCTTTGTCAATGAACGATTCTAAGATGGACTGACTCAGCTTTTAGTCTTATGAATGCTTTTGTACTGACTAGTGTTTTGGTGTCAGGTCTCCTGATTTTTTATGAATCACAAATTTCCTGCAATGACCTAAATTGCTTGAGTAATTCTATCCCTGGAATGAAAGTAGAAAACACAGTTTTAATGGATGATCTTGTGAAAGCAGTAGTATTTTGGCAGCGTTTCCCTTGTTGTACGTTGTACCCCCAAGTAGCTGCGCTGTTTATCATCTATAATGTTGTTTTTTTATATGTTTTAGTCAACAAAATTACATGCAAACAAATAATCACAGTAGTTACAAATGCTTGACAAGCTGTAAAAAAGTTGGCACATCATGGAAAATGGATGGGACTTGGGGGACTAGTTTCAGTCCATTCACACTGTATGGCAGGATCTGAATATGTCTAGTTCTTCCCTGGTTAATTTTAGCAGTTCTGTGTATTAGTTTAGCATTGCATTTCATTCCTAACCATCCATAAGTTTTCTGTTTTCACTTGCACACCTGCATCTCCCCTTGTTCATTGTTTAATGTAATTGTTTGATTGTCCCCTCACTTGTAGCCACACTTCCCTGCACATTCCTCAGCTCCACACACCGGCACCCAAAGTAATTTTGCCCTTTGCTTCCCTATATATTCCCCCATTTCTGTGCAGTCTAGTGTGAGTCTCTTAAGGCAGTTCCCCTGTGTTTTACAATAAGTACGGTCTCTGATTCCTGAGATTTCCCACTTGTGATTAGGTTTATTTCTTGATCGCAATTCTGTTCCTTGCATTGTGTGTGATTAACTACCTGTGTTTGGTTTTCTGATTGGCTTTTCTGGTTTTTGATTTGTCCCACTGTCTAGCTTTGGCGTTCCTACTTCCCTGTATAGACTTCCTGACCATGATTGACAATACATCCTGTGAAGTGGATTTTCATCTGCGCATGAGTTCAGATCCCGCCCTCTGTCACTCTACTGTATGGAAAACAGTAAAACAACACATTATTTTAAGTTCTATCGAGTGAATTTATTTTTTTTCTCTAAGATATAAAGAGTCATGATGGCAACAGAGCCTGAAAAAGGTGGCACACTGGACTGTCACCATGTCTTTTAACGAGGCAGATGTTGTCATTAGATGCATTAGATGCACGTCTCTGCATTCTCCCCATCGTTAAAATGCATAGTTTGGCTGAGTGGTGGCACTACAGAATAGCATCTAGGATCCAGAGAATTCATAGAACTCCTCTGGGCTCCTGGAATGTTCAAGTTTGGCCTTAAGGCAGAATTCAGGAATGGTCTCAGAGTTACCAGAACAATATGATTGCTCTTTCACGCTCAAAAATTTTCACTGCAAAGTTGATCTGATTCCAATTAGAACAGTTTCACTTATATTATTTGGAAATATAGTTTCCTGTAAGGTTCTCAGTACAGAGAAAGTCATTGAGGCAATAAAAATCATTAAGGTTCATTCTCTAATTCTGCTGTAAACATAAAATTCACCTAATAAAGGCAAAAAACAGCTTATTAAAATCCCATGGTTGCAATTGTGGTTGCTTCAAAAACCGTAACGGAGGTCTGAGGGACCAACATTGAGAACCACTACCTTAAGGCGGCTTGCAACGGAAAGCCGTGTCCCAGATAGATGTGCCCAGATGGACACATCCCAGTCAGATGCCACCCATAGGTCCCATAGCCTAGATTGTACTCTCTCCCATAGCCCTAATTACCTCCGCCAAACAAAGTTCGCAGGAGGTTATGTGATCAGTGCCGTTTGTTTGATTGTGACCAAGATAACCCAAAAAGTAATGAACGGATATCTCTGAAATTTTGTGGGCGGGTCCCCTTTACATCAGGGATGGAACCTATTGATTTTCACTGCAATCAGTCAAACAATTTGGCCGTCACAGCAGCCATCTTGAAATCCTATGACATGCAATAACTGAACTTTACACACACCCACCAAGATTTGGACTGTGCTGCCTTGACGGAGATTTGTACTCTAGGAGTGCCTGTAGATCAGTGTTGAACCAGGGTTCATAAACTTTACATGTGTGTTAATAAAATGAGTTAGCAGTACCTATAACAAGGTACATTATCCTTTACAAGCATCAAAACAATTGCTTTAAGTCAGAATACATCAAACTAGGATGCATTTATCTGGGACGAGCCTAAAATGCTAACTTGGCCTAAAATACCCATTAATTCAACTGGGGCAGATCTGTCTGAGATGACACCTCCAGCAACAACACAACCACAAGTAAACAAGCTGTCTGCCCTGCTCTGAAGCATTCAGAGTTTAGGTATATAAAATTACTCTGTTGTAAAGTAAAGTGCGCGCTCACCGTCGGTAACAAAGAAGCCCTGAAACATTTATAGGTATAATCAGACATTCTGCACTATTCATGAGACGGTAAACATATGCACAAAGAACATTGATTTTCTTTTCAGGGGCAATGCATGTAGCAAAATCAATTGCGAGTCCGCGGATTACACTGCAAGCGCAAAGGATCCTTTCCAGTTTATGCGAGTGACAGGATAGTTTTTTATTATTAATGTTAGCATAGAATGATGCATCAGAATGGATATGCCCCATGATGCAGCATACATAATGCAAGCTGTGTGTGTGGTGTGATGGCCTGGCGGGCTGATGGGTGCGGGTTTGTAATAAAGAACTGCGAGAGAGAGAGAGAGAGAGGGGCATCAGCTTGCTGTGGACACGATAGATTATAATCTGTCACACTAGGCTTGCTGTTTTAAGGATCATTACTCCACTTTAAAATAAAGCCTCACTGAGGGATTCGAATGCATTCGTTATGCAGACGTCTTTGTCTCTAGTGTGTTCATGAAAACCTCCTCGTATGAAGATCCATGTGTTTACCAGCAAATGCAATTTTGAATATAATAAAATATCCAAATATCATGTCTACTTTTTCTATACTCCTGACGTAAATAGCTTTCAATTCAAATGCATATTAACCCAATGCATAAATGGGTCTGTCCAATGCAGCTGTTGTTTTCAAAATTTTAAATTTTAGCGGAGATCTAACGGTTTCCAACAATACTAAATATATCTTGCTGAATTGCAGGGAAATGTTCGTAAATAGATGCACTGTACGTACAAGATTTAGATATTTTTCATTTGATGAATTGCTATGGCCATAAAAACATGGTGTCCTGGGTTTGAACATTTCTCTCAATTTAAGTGTGATGTAGCTTCAGTGAAGCCCTGACACCAGCAGATACAGAATATGTTTGTGACATTGTCCAGCAAAATAAATATATGTTCTTTTACCATATTGCATTGAATGTACCTAAAGGAGAACGTAAGTGAATAGAATTTAAGGGGTTAATAAGTCAGTGATTGTGAGGTAGCTGAGAGGAGCAGTTTATTTTTTTACTTTGAATTTTTAATGTGTGATGATCTCATAAAGTTTGGTCACGTGAGGTATTTATTTTTATATTGTGAAGGCAAAAAAATAAAATAAAATAAATGACAGTCATGAAACTTGGAAGATATCATGTGAACATCTAGGGCTCTATCTTTCGCACTGCCCTACCTGTTACCGCCACCCACTACCCGTGAATTACGCATTTAGCAGCTTCCACTATCCCTAAACGGTATCTTGCGGCCACACTACCTGCTATGCATTATGCCAACACCCTTATTTGGGCCTGGAGGTGTGCCTGTGTGTGTTCATGCGCTTTCCCTACAATTGCTATCTTGACCACACAGGTTAGGGAAAGCGTATAGCGGGTCCTCAAACCTGCTACCCATTTGGGCTTTTACAAGAGCACGCCCAGGCGGCTTCAATGCGCGTCCACTTAGACATATGTGGACGTGCACATGCGGCTCCACTTCCCGAATTAACTCGCCTATAAAAAAAGCCACCTTGCCACCCTCAGTTTAAGCCCTGAGAAAATGGCAGAAATGGTACTAAATCGCCTTAATTGCCAGTAAAAAAATAGAAGATGCCCAGAACGCGTGTACTGCCAGTGCAGTAGCTACCTGGGCCTTTCAGGTAAGTCTATATTGTTCGTATATTGTATCAATCATTTTTTTCTGCTTTATAATCATATTATAATTATTACATATAATATAAATTAATGATATATGTTACATATAATATTCTAAAATTATAATAATGCAATACAAGTATTATTTCCCACAGAACGAGAATGGGTGACAAAACTACACCTCTCCCGTCTGCAGTGACGAAATTATGTCACCTGTTTGCAGATGATGTAGACACCGCTGCCAGCTGTCCGTTTGCCTTGCCCGTTGCTGTTAGGGTTACTGTGGCACTATTTTTCTATGTTAGTGGGTCATTCCAACACCCACTCAGCTCAACTGGAGGCATGACCCAATCTGCCGTAAGTTCAGCTATAACTGCTGTCACTGCCAGCATAGTCCGACATGCCTGTACGTACATCACTGGCATCCCTGTGACACTCGGGAGACAAGGCAGGGTATAGCGGGATTTTTTTTTTTGGCAAGATATGGGTTCCAGTGGCAGGCAGTGGACAGGGGGGTGGGGGGAGGGGGGGTAATTTCCCTTATAATGAAATGTTTAGGCGAGTGAATAATAAATTCTATAAAATTTTTAATTCACATGCCTTAATAGGTAACTCTTCACGAAAAAACCACTTTGAAATTTTGTCACATCCTAAGGAAGTCATCAAACCTGTGCGTAATGATTGTTTAATTGAAAAAGATTGAAATGCGCTCTTTTTTGGATTCAACCGGTGCGTTTTATTAACGAAGACAATTAGCTACACCTGAGAGAGGGAGAGTGTCTTTTACCAGGGAAATTGACTGAAAACAGACCAAGACTAATAGGCAGTTTGAAGACATGTTTATCGCCCTACTTGCCCACTGTCCACCGCTCGCCACTGTGTAATAATGCATGTAGCGTTTTATTAAATACTCAAAGTCACTTTATTCAGAAAAAAGTGTAAATGGTTGCCGTCAATGTAGGCATTTATTTGGCTGCGGGTATTTTCTAAAATGGGATTTGATCCTCCCCTGTCTGGATTTGACCTCCTGCACGAGCAATTTAACTTCGTCTTCGGAGAAACGTGGCGACCTTCCTCTCTCCATCACGGGTTTCGGTTTGAGGATTTGGGGAAGCGCAGCCTGCTCTGAAAGGCAATGGCACCTGGCACACTGATTGATTTAACTGGCGTAACGCCCAAACCACCCCTATACATAATACTAGAGTGTTCAGGTGGACACGTGTCGCCTGCGAAGCTTATGTGAAAGTGTGACTACCAACTGAAAGTGTGACTACCGGACAGACAGACAGATGGACAGACAGACGCCGGACAAAGTGATCCCTATGTGCCGCTATGCTTCGCAGGCGACACAGTAACAAGTAGCGCAGGTGTTTTAGGGATATAGGCAGGTGTGCAAGATAGCAACTTTTGCAGGAAACGCCTCTTACGCAATGCTAAATCCCCAAATAACGGGTTTAGGGATTCTGGTGTAAGATAGGGCCTGTAGTTTCCAGTCCAACTGAAATTCCATCAATTTCAAGAAGTTGGAATTCCAGGTACTCAGAAAATAATTATAACAAAAAGAAGCATGAAGAATTGTAAGCCTTCATTGTAACATGGCTAGACCGTTAAACTCGACATGTTTCTTTTTTAAAAACTGTTTAGCCATGTTACAATAAATACTTTTTATTCTTCTTGCTTTTTTGATATGATTATTTTCTGAGTGCCTGGAATTCCAACATTTTGAGTCATTCTCCTATCCCACACATCCAAGAGCACCAGCTTTATATTGTCTTGGACACATCTCGGACACATCTAACATCTCGTTTTATACGCCTACATTTCAAGAGGTACTCTGTTAATATCAATTCCAGGTGCTCTTTGCAGATATTCAGCGGTGAAAGTGAAAATAAAATGAGTCAGATTGCAGATCTTGGTCCTAATGCCTCTGTGAAACCTGGACCAGGTGTGCGCAGCAATGTCATACACACTGTACATGTTAGCTTCAAGCCAGAAAGCAGGGTGATATTAATGCAGAACTGATGTAGAAATGTATGAACCATGAAAGCAGCACAGAGCAGCGATCCAGGCTCACTCTGTAGTAATTTACACTGTGGGGTGGACATGCATGACAAACTCCCTCAGGCTATAAAATCTGAGAGAGCTGCATGAAAGGGTTCATTGAAGAAAAGAGCGACCCTCCTTCAACAGGCTCAGACTTAAAGCAATTATCACCCTTATCGCATCCATTGTTCCCATCGCGCTCCTGCCAAACGTCATTCACAGATAAAAATCTCGAAGGCTGTCAAACCCAGGTGTCACAGGTTCGCGTGAGCCAACACCTCACGACTCCAATTACTATTATGAGTTTTACTAAGTTGCGGCTCTTCTGCTCAGTCAGTTTAAAATGCTGAGCATAACTGCATTGTCCCCTGTCTCAGTTCTCTGTAGCTCTCTGCTTAATTTGACAGAACTCAAGAGTTATTCTTGTAACCGGTGGCAATTTTTCAGCAATGACCAAGTTCCCCACATAAGATTATTTCCACAATTTAATGTCGCTTCAAAGAAGGAATGAGCCCAAAAACTGTTGCAATATCGAGCCAACATTTGGCAAATGGCCAAAAGCAAACAGTAACCTACTTTCCTCGTTTAAAACGCAGTATGCTACGTAATGTGTAATAATTAAAGTTATGAATATGAATAATTTATCATGATTGTATCGTGTTACATCAAAAAATTAATGTGAAATTTCTTTTTTCTATGATACTGTGGCTTAACTGTGAAGCCTGTGTGATATGTCTCATCGCTAGATTCGTTTTGCTGCAGTTATATATAGGGGCGTGGCTGCAGAATACTCCAAATGTCTGTCACAAAGTAATGTGAGACTCAGTTCAAAGTGAGTTATTAGCATCTACGCCTTTAATTTGGAACATAAATTAGTCAAAAGTAAGTTCTATCAGAGATTTTTCATCTCTAAATTTAGCTGAGTGCCAGACATATTATTCTGAAGGTCGTGGACATCTATATGATCAAACCCCCCCCCCCCTTTCATTACAGTAAAAACAAGTCGACATGGTCTACAACATCCCCCGCCAATCGTGCGCTTCTCATTTTCGAACTCAATCAAGGCCTTTATGGTCTGAAGCTACACACCAAATTTGGTTACTGTATCTGTAGTAGTTTCTGAGTAAAGCTGTCCCCTTTATCTCGGACGGACGGACGGACGCACGGAGGTCAAACCTTTATCCCCCTCCCACTTCGTGTTGGCGGGGGATAATAACAATTGTGCTGACCTTTTATGCCAATTTTACATGAATCTTATCATTACAAGTTGATATGTATTAATTCTGGAAGCAAGTTTCATGGGACAAACTGGAAAGCGCAAGACAATGCGATATGAAATGCACCAGTATGCCAAAGATTCTCAAGTCACATATGTACTACAATGGCCAAATTTTTCAAATCACAGCCAAAGCTTTGTGAGCCCTGTATTGCACTAAACAGTGCAATCAATCCAACATCCCATTCCGGCACCTGTCACGGCCCCAGCTTTGCCCTGTCCGCTGTCCATGGTCCTGAAGCCAGCACAACCATGACACTAGTTGCACTGCCAGCCACAATTGTGGTCGCTGTCTGTGGTCCTGAAACACAGTCTCGGTGGTGCAAAGGAATGTGCCACAGGAGAAATGCTGCTGCTTCCTAGAGAGGAATGTGGTCCCGCCCCCATTGAGTTTAGCCTTATTTAAGGGGCTGGAACTCATCCAATAGTGTTCAGTCCTCCCTTAATTTTGTTCTGCTCAGCAGCAGTATGCTTGTGTGCTAGCTTTAGCTGTGGTGACCTCCAGCAGAGCCTGGTCCAGCTCACTCTTCAGGTTCAGCAGTCCAGCCTGGCAGCAGCTCACCAAGCAGTCCACCACTGTAGTCGCACTGAAGGTCCCATGGCTTTCATGGTGTGTTCTTGGGCAAAAACCGCAGTGCCTCACTCCAACCAGGTGTATATTTGGGTACCAGAAAAATTGTCAGGGAAACCTGGCTAAACACTGGGGAGTAACCTACAATTGACTAGGAACCTATCCAGGGGGAGCAGCGATATTCCTCATCGCTTCACACTACAGAAACCGAAGTTAAACACCGGCCTGATGAGCCACTTGGGCTCGGGTCAGACTTTGCCCTTTTGCCTTTTATTTTCTGTCATGTACCATCCTGAACTAGAGCCTCACTCACTGCTGCCTGCTGCTGCTGAAGTGTGTCGTCTTAAGCCAGATCCCCTTTAACTACCATTTGCAGCAAGAATACGACCTCCCAGGCTGTAGCTTCGCTCATTGCTGCCTGCAGTGGCCATGAGCCCTTCAGGGCTGAAAACTCACTTGTCGCCTCCTGCAGTCGCCATAGGGCCTTGTGCACTGGAGGTTCACTCATTGCTGGCTGACTGCATAAGGCTGGTGAACTGTATCTTTGGGAGACTCTTTTTGCAAGGCGGAGGACCGTAGGTTTTTAATCTCAAAAGTTATTTGCCATTGCTATTGAAGCAAGCCATCCAGAGTCAGAGCCAAGCTGGTTGCAGGCTGAGAATGAGGCCTTAACTTGTATAAAATGGCAACCAGAGAGTAAACTTATGTCAAAACATTCAAATATTTACAGCAGGGGTGGGGAACCTTATCCAGAAAGGGCCGGTGTGGGTGCAGCTTTCATATCAACCAATCAGATACACATCTGATTCTACCAATCAACCTCTGGAATGTTTGTTAAAGGCCTTGATTAGTACAATCAGGTGTGTAATTACCTGGTTGGAATGAAAGCCTGCACCCACACCAGCCCTTTCTGGAAAAGGTTCCCCATGCCCGATTTACACCATTAAACTGAGATTAGCGTTTGCTTTCTCGTGATATTAGCCTTGGAGTAATGAAAATCTGAGGCACAGCGGTGATGGGATGCAGTCACCTTGGCTTTTTACTCAGGTCCTCGGTCCATAAATCTTGAGCTTCAAGTATTATATCCAGGATAATTATTTCTGACTCAAAATCAGATTTTGAAGCACAAAGACACATTCAGAGATCTCAACATGTGAATGATATTCATTTGACACAAAAAAACTGTATTACGCATATTTGAACATTTGTTTTACAGTATACATACACAAACATTTTTTATTTTTTTTCCCAAATGGCATCCAGTTCTGTGCAGTCTTCCACAAAAACATTGTTGAATGTCTCAAACACTGAGTTGAACTTTTTTAGTGTCATAAGCCATTTATGCTGTAAGCTTAACTGCAGTAGATGTATATATCACAAGTGCCGAAAGGCTCCATACAATGTTGAATTGTTTTTTTATCTTTTTTAATCTTTTGATGTCCCATGGCGCGAGACCAAATTCATTAGGGTGTGAAATGCTGCCAAGTTAAGGCAATCTGCAGTCGCAGTATGAAAGATAATCATTGGGTCATGCAAACGTGCAATAAATGAGATTGAGCAGAAAGTATTAGAAAAGTTTGTTTCCAAAATGCAAAATTACAAAAATTGAGATAAGACCATGGAGCAATAGCCCTGTAATTCATACTATGAAGTGTTTTTTTTTTTAATTTCATGGTCAAAATTTGTGTTTTTTTTATTTATAATAAGCAATAGACGCCAACATGGCAAAAGCTGATTTACTCACAATGAGTAAAATGGATATATTGCATTTTGGAAATAAACTCTTCAATTATTCTTGTTAAATTTGTGAGTTAAACTAAAAAGCACAAACACAATTTAAACTCAGCTTCCTGCAAAGGGGTAAAAAATAAAAACTGAATGAGGAATAGCAGCTCAGAGCGGAAGTGGACGTATACTTGAACAGGAGAGCGCAGTTCTCCCAGAGCCCCAGGTGATTATCGCCTCTCCTGGGAATGAGGTTCACTGCAGACACAAAACGTGTTATACGTGACATTCTGATGGAGTTACTGTAACGGCCATAAACAAGTGTGGGGAATCCCGACAGCCAAAAATCCTCACTGCTTTGAAATGACGAGGAAAAAAAGGTCGCGGAAACTGAGAATGTTAAATATTTATGTCCCAGTTAAGCAGTTGATTCTGAGCCCTTCCAGTTATTTCTACCTTTCATGATGCATAAATATGCATTGAAACTAGAGGCCCTTTTGAAATAAAATTATGCACTTGCATCTGACTTAAATCACAAATAAGCTTCTAGGGATAACCATTGTTGCCAACAAAGAAATGAATAAAGAAAGCTTTAATTAACTGTTAAAGAACAAAAAACCATTATAAGTATATAACTTCTGCTTGCCCGTCAATAAGAATACACATATTAACTAAAGCAAGAAGAAGTAATTGACGCAGTAATTAGCCCATTCAAGTTTAACATATTGTCAAAGCTTATATTGTTTCACAGTTGATATGAAGCAATAACACTGTAATTATTTAGCAATAATGAATGCTTCTTTTCTGCCAAAATTCCTGCAGCCTCAGGAGACACTGAGATATGCAGGACACAAACTAAATGAGCATAGTCAGGTTAAAAAATATATAACAAAGAAAAAAATGCTCAAATAATAAGTATAATAGGTTTGCACAGAGAAATGATGTGTTTGGATCTGGTGCAAAAACACACACAACAGAAGTTGGTTTCAATTTTTTTTTTTTTAAGTTCAGCCCTATTGCCAAAAATGTTGAGTAGGACTGGGAAATGCATTTAAAACATAATAGTAATAAATGAACAAATAAATCCCATTATAAATGAAAATTAATGATAACACAATAAAAGAAATTTGCATCATAAAAGCAAAATGACAATTACTCAAAAACATGACCAATGTTTTAAAACATTGGGAGCTGCACATATGTATGATGTGACAAAGGAAGTAATGTACTCATGGGCTATGCCTCCAAACTTTTAAAATATGATGTATGGAACTACAACAGGATTACTTATGCCACGAATGAAAAACTGAAACAAGAACGCACAAGGATGAGTTTAAGAACATTAAAAGATCATAAATGTCATGTCGGATGAGATGAATGAAGTGTCAAACCAGCGAACAAAACAATTTGAATAATTGGAAGAAATTTGGGAGCTGAAGTCACTGATTAACCCCTTAAAACCAACAGGCCCAAAAATTGATCCATCAAATGCAGCCAGTGTATTCAAATCTGTGGGACCTCAGTTCTATTTTAAATTCTAGTGGCGATCTCAAGGCCTCCAATAATACTAATAATAAGTACTGCTCCTGCTGAAAGACGAGGGAATGAGTATAAAATGTGAGGGCCATAACGAGGTATCTCTGGAGAGAATGCCCCAGGAGGTAAACTACAATCCTGGAATGGCGGAGTCATTCAGTTTTTCCAAAATCAAGATATAAACATTCAAAAGGAAAGCATAACAGCTTGTTACACCCTTCCAAGGAAAAACAGTAAATCGAATCCAGTCATTATCTTAAAGTTTGCAAAGCAGGGACACTAGATTGACCAAATAAGACGAGCCAAAGAGTTGAAAGGAAACGATCAATACCTGTGTGAGCATCTCACAGCCATCATCAGGTACACATACACACTGAAAAAGTAGAGCAAAATTCGCGCCATGTGGACATGGAGCTACGGGGTCAGGATACGACTGAATGGATTACTTGAGGAAACAAAATTGGTGGCCATAGGAGAGCTTAGAGACTCTCAACAATTCCGATGATGCTTTGTAGATAAGTGGATGACAGCTGGTTTGTGCGGACAAAATGGATTTTTATGTTTTCTTACTCGATGGATGCAAAATGGATAAACATTCGGGAGATCAATAGCTGAAATAAATTTACTGAATGTTTTTTTTATCTGTTTGTTTCTCTCTTTCTGGATTAAAAGATGGTTTCGAAGATGATGCCTATTGGTTGAGGTGAGGGATATAATGGACAGACAAGACTACTTTACTTAAAAACCTCAATGTCAAGACATTCAATTAGGAAATGAAAATTACATAAGCGAGATGACAGAGTAATTTTTTCCACACTGTGCATATAGACTGTAAGTACTGTCCCGAGCTACATTTTAATGTTAATGTCAGTATGGTTGTCGAGCTATCTCTTAAACTTTCCAGCAGCTGAAGGCCAAGCTGGAATTTCTCAAAGCTATATGATATTTCAGGCTGTTAAAAGATCATTTTCCTGTTATAGCAGTTCGCTGAAATGTGGTTAAATGAACATGGCACAGTGGATTTTAGTATACAAGGATATGAAATGTTCCTCATCAATAGGAGGCGTATAAACGGAGGGTGTGACTTCATATGTTTGGTTGAAAACATATTGATCGATAATATACCAGTATTCATTAATGTGATAGATTCCCCAACAGTCAGGGGCCTGCTAATAAATGCTAGATAAAATCACATACCAGTTTTTGCAACCTTTCTCTGTAGAACTAGGGTTGTCCAGTTTATAAAATAAGAGACTTGTGAGCTCATGAATCTTTTGAAACTCTTTAACTGTATTTGATTAAATTAACTTGGAGGAACATTTATGTTGAGGATATTAATAAAGCCTATAATTAGTTTTTGACAACACTAAGTGAATTGTATGAGAAATATTGCCCCTTAAAGACCTGCAGTGACAGACGTAAGGATGAGGCAAAGCCGAGGATTTCCAAACGTTCATGATCCACATATTTGAAGAAAAACTTTTTAATATGGAGGATTCTTAAGATAAAGACAGATGACGCCTAATAGAAAATGTGATGTTAAAGTAAAATGACAAGTTTAATTATAATCAGTTAAGAGTGATCTACAGTAAATTAATGGCGGAGAATTAAAATAACATTGTTGCCGTGTCAACATGAACGAGATTCTTAAAGAAATGTAAATATCACCATGTTGAGTCCATACCACGCAGTGAAAAAGTGATCATGGGTGGTATTTATATGGAGAGAGAGTTTTAGATTTGATTTAATTTGACCTAATGAAATTAGCTCCCAGTGCATTCCGGTTGATTTATTCAAAACAAAACATTCAGCTGAGGGAACTTAATGATAAGTCACAAATTGCTTCGATATCTTCACTTTGGCCCAAAGTCTCAGTTTTTCTTCAGTGTGCAGAATTCAGGCAGTTCTGAGGTCCTCCACAACATTTGAAAGATTGTAATAAAGTGATCAGTGCAGTTGAACAGAAGATTCGCAGCATGAATGAGCTTCTCACAAATTTGCAGAAATTAAATGATGCAGTGAATCTTATATCAATAAGATCTGATTGATCTTATATCAATTTTCCTGAATCTCAGAGGGTATTTTCCAGCTTCTTGTTGAATCCATGCAAGGAAGAAATGGAAGTGTTAACGAAAGTTCAATCACGAGACGTAGATTCTCATGCAATTACACTTACCCAATCAGCGCCTTCGGTCTTCTCTATATCTGCTTCTGACGCGTTCCTGTCTGCTGTTGCACAGACTCCACATCGCCCACCGCCTCCCCACCGCCACCAACTTCTGACTCCGGCCTCTTCAGCATCTACTTCGTCCGTGTGACCCTTCTGTCCAACGGGGGATGGCTTCGCCCTGCCTGCCACCCAGGCAGATCAGCGTCTCTCCTCGCTTGAGGGTCCTCGAGGACGGAGTCATCGCCAAATACTGAATTTCTTTCATGTCATTGCATTGTTAATAAATCTCCTTTCCTTAAAATCCGGAGTCTTCGTGATTGAACTGAAGTTGTTCCAAGAGCACACTATGCTTTGTTCTGACATAATGCATTGTTTTGACATTATTGGCTCTAACAGGCCGTACCCAGAAAAAAAATTCTCAGGTGTATAGCAGGATTTATGCTTCAGCAATTTGTCCCAAATTCTCCACATCTTTAAAATGGCTGTAAGACTAAGAGTTCTCGCTCAGTCAAGTAAAGGTCAGAGGTTACCAGAATCCCTGGAGCTTCTCTGGTTGCAGGAACACTTTCCTCTGCTCTGGAGTGATTGATCCAGTGTGCAGTGTGAAGAAAGATGTTTAGACCCCAGAGAAATATCCCAGGACAGCCTGGAGCAGTAATAGGTTTAGTTCCATGGAAGAGTCATATACTGACTGCGAAAGTAGGTCCCGTCTGTGCCGTATTTTTCATCAATAAGCCTTTGTAAGGACCCGCTCTCGGAACCTGCCTGGAGGCTGATTTCATTGCAGGACTGGGGTCCTCTGCCCCTTCAATTTCATTATTTCCCTGAAATTCAGCGATTGTTTCACTGCCTCAGTTACATTTACTTAAGATATCTCAGTGGAGTGGACAGCTTCCACAGCATCAGGTGCAAGGCGGCTTCAATTGGATAAAATCTCATTTTTGGCATCGCAAGAAAGGGAAAATAGGAGGATTCGCAATCAGTTTGACTTTTTACAAGTTACATCTTTATTGAGGGCTGGGGATTTCAGGGAGACATTCTTTGGTGGAGAAAAAAAGCAAAAATATCATAAAAAGATATAATAAAAATCTTTTGTATTAGTCCAGCTACGGACAATGTAATAGCTCATATTACACAAAAATATTTTATTCCTAATCAAATTTATACCAGATAACATTCAGATGATCAGCTTTAAGGAAGGATATAGCCTGGGCTGGTCCTAGTACATTTGGTACCCATGTCAAGCCCCCAGCCCCCATTTCCGCCCTCCCATTTTGCACAACAATTTGTGCAGATTTTTTTTTCCAAAAAGTACTAAGTATTGTTAAATATGTTGGTAACACTTTATAATAAGGGGACATGAATCATGCAGTTATCATGAATTACTTCATGCATGATTCACTAATGAGTTCATCATGATTCCTCCATGATTTGATAATTGAATTCATCATGACTCATCATGAGCTAAAATTAATTCATGCTTACTCATGTCTGAATTCATGCAATGACATCATATCAACTAAGGCATTACTTACTGTAATTAATTCATCATGAATCAAAAGTAAGCATGATCATGATGAGTTCATGGTTCATTAAAGACAGTCGTTTCACTTTTGGCAGAATCGAACATCTGTTGTAAAGAAAACTACCGTTTGTCCACCACTTTAGTTTAGGATGCACAAACATGATGAATTGATGAGAATGTAAGCTTTAATTCATGTCATTCAGTGATTACTTAGCAATAGCATTTCTCATATCTATTGTTACTTCCGCCGAGGAGGTTATGTTTTTGGTGCCGTTTGTTTGTTGGTTTGTTTGTGTACAACATAACTCAAAAAGTATTGGACAGATTTCAATGTAATTTTCAGGGAAGGTGGGTATTAAGTCAAGGAACAACTGATTAAATTTTGGCATATCTAGGCCAAAGTACTGCTGAGATATACGCCAAAGATCAAGATTTCAAGTCTTTCCAATGGGCTGGAGTTCCAATCACCGTGCTCCTGGGTTTTGCTGCCCACTGGCGGAGGTCTGCGCTCTCTGAGTGCTTTTCTAGTTATAAAAGCTACTGTTTCTCCACAACTTTGTCCACCACTTTAGTTGAGGGGGTACAAACATGATGAACTCATGGGAAAGTAAGCATTAATTCATGGAACTTAATGATTCCTTAGCAATAGCATTCGATACATCTGTTTTAATGAAAACTACCGTTTTCCGCCACTTTAGTTGAGGGGGTACAAACATGATGAACTCATGGGAAAGTAAGCGTTAATTCATGACATTCAATGATTCCTTAGCAATAGCATTTCTCATATCTGTTATTATAAAAGCATGTATAGCCACCACTTTAGTTGAGGGGGCACGAACATGATGAATTGATGAGAATGTAAGCTTTAATTTATGTCATTCAATGATTCCTTAGCAATAGCATTTCACACATCTGTTGTGATAAAAGCATTTATAGCCGCCACTTTAGTTGAGGGGGTAGAAACATGATCAACTCATGGGAAGTTAATGCATAAAGTAAGAATGAATTAATGGATTTAATCTGTATGCACTAATGCATGAAGTAGTACATAACTTCACTGTAATATTGTATCTTTACAATCAAAAAGTGATGATAAGTCCAAGTAAAATCTCAATTGCAATTCTGCCAAAAGTGAACTGACTATGTCTTTGTAGGCTCATGAATTCATGAGCAACTAACCTTCAGTTCATGTTGTTCAACGTTCCCAATAGACTAACATCTGTACATTTATACTGTATGTTGTGATGATCGCCACCATACATCCACCACTTTAGTTATGGGGGCACAAACATGATTAATTCACGGGAAGCCAATACATGAAGTAAGAATGAAGTAATGGATGAAAACGTCTATTTCGATTTTGCCAAAAGTGAAACGACTGTCTGGAATGAACCATGAACTCATCGTAATCATGCTTCATTACTTTTGATTCACAATGAATTCATTACAGTAAGTAATGCCTTAGTTGACATGGTGTCATTGGATGAATTCAGAGGTGAGTAATCATAAATTCATGTTAACTCATGATGTGTCACGATGCATTCATGCATAAAATTATGCATAAATCATGATGAACTCATGAGCAAATCATACATAAAATAATGCATGATAACTACATGATTCATGTCCCCTTATTATAAAGTGTTACCAATATGTTAAATAATGTTGTTAAATAAACCTGTTAAATAATCAATAATAGGCAAAAATAAACTAAAAAGAAACCTTTTTAACAGTTCTACAGTGAAGTAGTGCAACATCTTGAACTTTAAGCTTTTTTTCCCGCTCAGACGCCAGACTAGTCAATGTCACTGGGAGGGACCTACAATATCAGCAGCAATGTCGTCGGAGAAACAGCCAGCTGCTAAAGTCATGCTTCAAGTCAATTAGGTACAGTGTAGATTAGCTTGCTGTTCCCTGCTTAGGGACTCAAGGTTTGCTTAGTTAGTTTGTGTTCATGTTTACTACAACAGTTGAGCTCAACAGCTGAAGCCAGGTACTCTGTTATCACTTCAGTTCCCTTTAATTATACTTTAATTATAACCAGGTCAGCTCGCTACATTTCCCAAAGCTTACTTACGAGCGACATCAGCCGGTTGGTAACATTGCTTAAAAAAATGACTGTCTACGGTTTCAGTCACGCTTTTTGGGAAATGCAAATTCTGTAGCTCAGACAACTCATGATTTATTTTCATCGTATTAGCAAACCTTTCTATGGTAATACCTGTGAACGTAACTTTGAAATAAATTTCCATAAACTTCAATTACTCCAGAATTCTGCTGCCCGCAGTATTGCCAAAATTCTGTCCACTCATCTCATCATCCCTGTTCCACAACATCTCCAATGGCTCCCCGTCCGCTACCGCATTGACTTTAAAATTCTTCTTCTCACCTTCAAAGCTATTCACAACTTCGATCCCTCATATGTCTCTGATTTCTTTCACATCAACACTCCCGCACTCGCAGATCTTCTTCGATCGATCTCACTGATCCGTCTGCCCGTCTGTCTGCCTTTGGGTCCCGAGCCTTCAGCCACTCTGCCCCTCGCCTCTGGAATACCCACCCCTCTGATCTTAGAAACAGCACCTCTATCCACATCTTCAAACCACGCTTAAAGACCCATCTGTTTAGACTTGCATATTCTGTTTAACTCTTTTATTGTGTTTTTATTTTATTGTTGTCTCTTTCTCTCCTTTTAATCTTGTTGTACAGTGTCCTTGAGTGTCCTGAAAGGTGCTTTAAAAATAAAATATTAATATTATTATTATTAACTACAGTGATTTGACATTCGTTACAATGGATTGTGGCAGTGCAAAGGAGACAGTTTCTGTAGCCTAGCGACAGTGAGCGCTGGAGATAAGTGCGCTGAAAATGAGTACGGGCGCTACCAGTGCAAAAAACTTCTCAAGTGGACAAAGGCCCTTGCGTTTAATTTATTTTTCACGATTAAGAATTGTGGCTTGTTAAGAAAAAAAAAGTTCGACTTCATTATCTTTGTCTTGCTGGCCATATATTTGGCTATTTCAGGGCACCATAATGTTTGGGACCAGTGGATTTACTTGGCTTTATTCAGGTGTGTTCAATTATTGTTTTCTTTATGTAGCTATATGGAAGCTTTCATAGTTAAGGACTTAGTCTAGATTTCTTGGTTTTTTTGGTCATAAAAGCCTCCTTGATCTGACAAACTTTTGGCTTAGCAAAATGAACTTTTTGAAATACTAAGGAAAAAGCACACAAAGGGCTCGATAGGTTAGAGGAAACCTCTGCAGTTTCTGACCACAGTATTTTCGCCATAAAGAAGATAGGCTACTCTTCCAAGCACCTGTCTGACAGATCAATGATATCATTCAGGGGGTCATCCTGGGTGTGTCAGTGCCAACACAGAGAGCTTGGAAGAACAGAACGACACAGGCTAAATCTGAAGACCTGTGGCATGGAGAAGTTCAGAAACTGGCAGTGCTGCTCTCCGGTTCACTTCCTGGACTTCATACTTGCAGCATGTGGAGAGTACTACTGTAATCCTTACTTCCAGGTCCCCTTATTGCTTCTTATGAGGCAAGTATGTTTCCAGTCTTGCTACGCCAAATGACTCACCGAAGCTTAGATGGTTCAATCCTCTTAGGGTTTGGGTAGCATCATTGCTCGGCTCTGCTATAATTTTGGAGACATGCAGCAACTTCAGTCGATGTAAAAAAACATTAAGCAAATTTAGAGTCGTCGCTCAAAGAAATGGGACTGTCATTTCTAGGCTGTTGCCTGATTGATAAAGAAGAATGCTTGAATAGTTTATAACGACTGAATAATGAGCCAAGATTTTAATTTCCTCAGCAAATGACAGTGCAGACTAACACAATAGACTCCTGCGAACACGGGCTTCTCCCAGTGCTAATTAACCTTCATACATCACTAATTAATTTAATTTCAGCAAGGTCAGCCGCTTTAAATGGAACAATCAAGCGTCTCCCATCAAACGCCCGCAGTAACATTCTCGCAATGTTGCTTGAAAGCACAGTGATATGGAAACCTGAAATGTGTGAACCCTACTCAACCCACAACTGACCACATTGCATAACTTCCCATTATGATACAAAACACTTCAAGGTGACAGTCACTGACAAACTGGACTGAGGCGACGCATACGCCGTTCGCCATGGAAAACTTGTGAATAACGTTACTGCTGTATGTTAGTTTGTATTTTAAAGTGTACATGTGCCTTGTCATTCTTCCGTCTGTCCACCTGTCCGTCCAACCCATCTTTTCCAGTCCAGAATGCAAAAACCGTTTAATATTTTCCAACAAAATTTAACACATAGATGCATCTTTTTCTGCAGATGAGCCTTTTCATACGTTCATCCATTTATATTGTTGCAAAATTCTTTCTGCTGTCTGCTGAATTTATTTAGGAATATCAGCCATTCCCTCGTGGGAGATCGGAATGTTGACGCTGTGAAAAACAATGTTTACCAGTGAGGAGTTTAACAGTTAATTGTCTGTCCAGTATTAACTTCAATACAATAAGTGTAAGGGCATTACCAGAGAACATCTCAGAAGCATACGTGTGAGAAAATTATTAGAAACTACGCTTGGTTCCTTTAAAAAATGAGCGATTAAGTAATCCTACAAGTTACAGTTAAGGAAGAGATTGAGAAAATAAGTAAAGATTTCTAAACACTGATAATACAGTACATTTACATTAACCTCCCTGAGCAACAGTCAGAGCCTTTTGTGGCACAGAAGTGCTCAGGATCCTGTTCGCTCTCTGAATTCTACTTCATCGTTTTCTATTTGTGCATTTTTGCATTACCTCAAAATCCCCCCGGACAGCATCACAGGCGAGCGCGTGGGTAAGATGGGATCACATCCGAAAAGTAGGCAATTGGCAGACTTCCTGAAAACACCCCGCGGCTGTGAGGCAGTCAACACCAGCCTCTAATCTTTTGTAGTCACATTCGGTTCTGATCCTTTGGCTCTTTCATAAAATATTAATGGTTATTTATGAGATGTGCTGTCTTTAAAAAAAAAAAAAAAAAATACAGCAAAGATCCCCATAACTCATCACTATTCATGGCCTTCAACGCATTACTGTAAAAGTTGCGCCACACTTTCTTTTTCCAATGGAAATTAGTTTAGGCCTGATAACGGAGAGATAGAATTGCTCATTTGAATTCCCAGTCTAAACCTTTACTATTGATTTGATGGGGGCTGTGCATGAATATATATGTAACCCCATGGTAGTGTCATTATATAAAAATATGCCAAACAGCAGAATTGATATTGGGTGTGCATAATCAAGGCTCTATGCATAGGTTCTGCCAGTGCATCCTGCATGATGTTGTGTCGTCACATGTTCGATTAAATTCAATTCAGTTTTATATGTATAGCACTTTTCACAGACAAAATGTCACAAAGACGGTTTACAGAGTAAAAAGGGGCCATGCCCAGCACAATCCCCACTATAGCAAATGAGGCAAAATAGCAAAAAAAACGTCAGAAGGGGGAAAAATCCTCAAATAGTGGTGAGAAAAAACTCCCCAGTGGGATTAAATCTCAGGGGGAACCCGGCTACAGGGGGGCAGCCCATCTTCTACAGGCAAGCTAATTAACAAATAAATTCTTCCCAAAAAAAAAAAAAAACACTTTATAACATCCAAGCAATGGTGTCTGTAATTCCAGGTGGAGTGTTCAGGTGGAGTGACATGAAATTAGTTTTAAACAGTAGCGAGAGGTGATCAGATGGCAATTTCATGTATTCAGCTGTTATTCTGGGGAAATGATCTACTCTGCCATTGGTATCATGGGAAATGTAGTGTTTTAATATTTAATATTTGATATCATAGGATGGGGTGTCTGTCATTTTCTGACACGGTGCTGTAAGAATCTCACTGCTCTTCATTCCAGCGATACATACATAACATGCTAGACAGAGGGGAAGTTTCCAGAATGAAAGGTGAACAGGACAGCAGAGGGAGTGGTCCAGCGTCTGTAATACTGACAATACTCAACTCTCTCTTTCCTTCTCCCGTTTTAACACGCAGGTCTCCAGCTGCATCACTGCTGGCCTGAGGGACATCCGGAGCCGGATGCATGATCATCATCCCGAGCTCCTCACAGGTGAAACAGAAATTGAGAGTTTGTCTCCAAAAAGCAATATATCCATTTAATCATTTTGAGTAAATCAGCTTTTTCTATCTTGGCGCTCATTGCATTTTATCAAAAAACACAAACATTGATCACAAGAAAATACCTTGGTACGAATTTCTAAGGACAAATATTCGCACCACAAGAAAGAAGCACAGGGCTATTGCTCGATGGTATTATCTCAATTTCGGTAATTTTGGCACTTATTGCATTTTGGAAACAATTCCTTCAAATACTTTATAGCCCTGCACCCTCCTCCTCCAGTGGTGACGGGTAGAAGATTCTTGAAAAACTTTGCGACTGTAAAGAGAAGAAAACATTTTTCCGTCTTGAAGTTGTGTTTAAATCAACACACCATTGCAGTCGGTGTGAAGCTGTGTTTTGTACTGCCGGTGGATAATTCTTATCATTGGAAAACTAGTAAATCAAGGACAATGAAAACAGTTCAAGACTACTTTATTTCCAAGGGATTTTTTATTTATTTTTTTTAATCAGCACAGCCTTTGCTGGCAAGAGCGAGGCAGCCGGAAGCTGAACTAAACTCGATGCACAAAAGTGAGGAGATCGACGAGCAAAGTTATTTCCCGTTTTCGCAGTTAGCTGCTTCTAACTTTTCAGTGACAGATCGCGGCCACAACTTTGAATCATATGCAGCATGTGACCAACAGCCAGGATGCTGTCGGTAGTTCTTACTAGCGATCTTATTTGAGATAAAACAACCAATCTGAATTTACCCCCTCCTATTAGTTGATTTTGTGGCACAGTAATGCTGTGCCAGGTTGAGTGAGCATACAGGCAAAGTTTAGCTGCACAGACTGGAGAGAGAGAGAAACAATGTGAGATTGGTAGCGTCGGTTTGCCAGCGCACCGAGCACTGAGAGGGCAAATGAGTACAGCTCAGCGAGAGCCATTATTATAGGTAGTTATTGCAGATAATAGCAAACATACCAATATCAAGCATGGGATAGATTTTTTTGCAGTAACAAAATTATTTTTTGTTTGCGCGGCATTTCGCTTCAAAACATAATTTCAATCAGGTGAGACCAATGAATTACATAAAGATAATCATTTATTACTGATTACAGAGTGATCAGATGGACGAGATGATATCCTCAGCCAAGTTTTTGGGGTTTTGACTCAACAGGGGGATTTTGCCATTGAGGAGCATCTGCCCTGAGCTGCAGCAGGATGAATCCCCACTTTAAAGTTTAGATACTGGTGGCGGTGATGGCCGTTGACTCTGCTGACTGATTGGCTGATGAGGATGGTGAATGACAAGGCCAGTGAATCTGCAAAGACTGGGTAGTGATTTGGAGGTGGAGGGTGAGCATTACAGCTGCATGAACAGACTAAAGGAAGACAGAGGATCACACTCGAACAGACAGATTTGTGTGCTTGCAATATACATTTTTCGGTACACCTAATCTCCTGTTGTTCGCTCAGGAATGAGGCACAAATATAACCCTCTTCTTGAGTCCTTAACAATGCACCCACCAAGTATGAAGTCGATCGGATGTTGTGAAGAAAATCAAAGGACAGACATACATATGGACGGAGATTTGTTCCATTGAAGTTGGATACAGTGGCAGCTAGTGAGCTGAAAATAACCCTTACACAAACTCCGAAAACAGTTGACATTTAAAGGCCATATAAACAGTATATGTATTAGGGGTGGGAATTGATAAGATTTTATCAATATCAATGCCATTGTCGATTCTGCTTATCAATCCAATTCCTCGTCAATTCTCCTGACGATTTCTGAGTAATTTTTTGAGGGGGGGGGAAAAAAGTAGTTCTTCACAGTCTTCCACTGTTTATATTCGTGAAGCAGTGGCAAAACGAACGTTGTTCGTATCCATGAGACAGTAGCACAAAGAACTCTGTACACCGCTGAGAAGTTGCGGTGGTTGGCTCACTGAATATCAGTATCCCCTGGGTGCCTGGCTTAGCTCTTGACTTGTATGCACCTTAGCCAGGTCCCATTAACGGTAGTATGGCCAGCCAAACGATAACATTGCATTATGTTACCTTACCAACAAACCTGATGGACCTTTATTTTCTGGCAGTTGCTACGGGTACGGCAGTTTTCCAATGCATTTCAATGTACGGCAGTCCAAATTTCAAACCCTAACCCTAACCTTAACCCTGACCATAGTCCTAACCTTGACCCCAAACCATAATCCCGAATCCTTATCCTAATCCCTTCAAATCGACTGTCGTACCAATAAAAACTGCCGTATATCTAGACACTGCATTATTTTCCTACCTCACTCTCGCACATTCTGATCACAAGTAATATCACCCAAAATTTTGACTTCGGTGAATGCTGAATTAATTGATTACTGTAGGCAGCATACGTGGGCTCATCATCGCTAACACAGCTGGGTGTCTGGCTCCTAGGCTCCATGTTATTATATCAGCTGCCCAGTGAATCTCTGTCCTGTATATTAGCTAACAATACCACTGCGATGTGCTACTTTTTTTATTGCGTCATAAAATTGATGTAACTTTCGAAAAAAAAAAACCTTTACTCGTAGCGAAAGCTAATTTAGCCAAACGTGGCTAGTTAGTGACACTTTTCATTTGCCATCTGGGTTATTAGTTAAGTTAATGTTGTTAGCTAGCTTGTGGATGATGAACTTAAACATAGAAACACATATAGCGACAGCTAGCTAGCTTGCAAGATAACGTGGGATATGTTAAATTAGTATATTACTATATAGCTAGCTAGCTAGCTAGCCTTTCTATTTACAGTGATACCGCATTAGTAATCACACTGAAAATGGAACAAATCCATTGGTGGCAAATGCAGTTCTATAAGATACTGCTGTGTGAGTCTGTTGAGTGTATAACCACGGCAATCTATGGTCAAACCTTCCAAATGCTCCAGGGAATCAGCTAAGGGACCCCGTCATTTGGTAGCGTGCTATCGTGGTTCTAATATTGGAGCTGACAGACAGCCAGGCTCGGCCTGGTTGGCGGCAGGGATCGGCGTTCCTATTCTACAGGACGGGGCCGCGTAGGCCTGTGCCCTAACTTAGCCGCGACATGACCGGATGAGAAGATACCCTTAATTATGCAGAAAATTAAGCTTTTACATAATCTAAATAGTAGAGTGACAAAAAATGCACTACCCCACAGTTTTCACGGAGGGGAAAATAAGCCATAGAGCCCAAAGTCGTATTTCGAACCAGGCTGTAAAAATGTTTATTTTTGCTGTAAAATTGGGCTTTTTAACACAGAGGTCAATGGGGATTGACTCCTTTCTGCAGTCAGCCTCAAGTGGCCATTCGAGGAACTGCAGCTTTTGGCACTTCTGTATTTGCTTCACTTTTCAGCCCCGCAGGTTGTCGCTTAGACGTGACATGATGTCGTGCTGGGAAATGAAAGAATCGTTATGAAGAATCGATAACATTGGAGGTGTACATTTCCGATGGAATTGATCAATTGGAACCGGTTCTTAGTTGGTACCGGTTTTCGATTCCCACCCCTACATATATATGAGAAACCCTATATACTTTTATAAGAAAAGTAGTGGAATGGGAGAGTACTGCATTTACAGTGTTGTAGTAAATACGACTCAGTGGAAACACCCAATGGCATCAGCACTGGCCTTTCTTCTTTTAATCATTGAGTTTTATTATTCATTAGTACATTTTATCTACCCCTCATTGAATTAGCATTTCACCTCATTAATCAAGAGATGGAGTATTATGTTTCATTTTGTTATACTCAATAATTAATTAATTTACCATTGTTTATTTATTCATTCATTTTCCATGACATTCAGTTTGGCAATATTTAATCCCTTGTCAGATCTAATTCACTTAATTTAACTGGGCACTGAACCTAAATAATGAGAGACAACAATGAAGTCATTAGAAGAATACAGCGATGTGTTTACGGTCTTCACATCTGAGAAAGACAAACATCATTGTTTGCATAATATTCACAACAGCGTGAGTTCTGTAATTACACACCCCTCTAATCACAGATTTAATTTATTGTAAGAATAATTCAATTGGACGTATAGATCATTGACTCACCAGTTGCAGCACATTATGACTGCACAGTAAACCAGCTTGACCCCGCGTTGTCTGACCGCCACAACAACAAATGCATTTTACTATTAATATCATCAGTTTCTGTCTTGCAACATTCCTGAATGCAACTGACAGCAAATTAGCCTAAATGCAATGCTCGAGGTCATGGTGTAGAGCACTCAATGTTGAATTTTTGGATATTAAAACTCATTTTTCTATCGTTTTGGTCACAAATGAGTTTCATGGACAACTTGTAGTTTTAAAGAACCTGGGGACTAAAACAGTAACTTAACCCCAAAAGTACTTGTTTCAGCTCAGAATCACTGTGTTTGGGTATTTAGTTGTGTTGTTGATTGCTCAAGGGCCAATTATTTACAGGTGAGTGCAAAGTATTTGAATTTTACATGTTTGGTTATAAATATGCATAGTGTCTGCTCTCTACAGGTTCAGACCCAGTTATTGCAATTGAATTTTGCTATTGGCTGATTTGGTCCCAAATGACGTTCCAGTAGATGTTATCAGCTTTCGTCACCAAATGGAGACGTAGAAAAATGGTGTGTGCGTGTGCGCGCGCGAGCGCGTGTGTGTCTCTGTCTGCTTTCGAGTGTATCTTTTGATTACGTTTAGCCATGTCATACGAATGCATTCTGGAATTATTTCACCTTCTTGACTGGTCAAAAGTGAATAATTTCCAGACGCATTCGCATGACAAGGCTAAACTTAGTCAAAAGATACATTCGCAAGCAAGCGGGCAGACACACATACACCCACACACTTGACATCCATGCTATATTTCAGCGTCTGAGGGATTGGTAAAAGCAAGTTGGACATTAGCCAGGCTTTCTTTGCGTGAGCTGGCTCGACAAACCTGAATCAGAGATAATGCAAGTTACCATGGCAGGGTAAAGACAGCCACTTTCCTGACACTAAAATCCCCGGCTTTGGGCTCAAAATACCTCGCTAACCCACTAATCTCACTTCATAGTGCTCCTCTCTTGTGCCTGGGCAGTGTTCGATCACATGAAGGTACAGATATTACAGAGGGTCTGTGGTTAAGGTCATTATTCATGAATGCAGCCCATTCATCTGCGAGGCAGCATCCTGGCCCTTCAGCGATCCCAGCAAAAAAACTTACCTGTTTGCCATTCTGAAGTTTCTTTTTTTTAAGATGATGTCTACCTGAGAATAAAATTATCCCTGTCCTTCAGTCCTTTGAGTACTGCGCTTGTTAAAGTAATTTCTGCCTGGAGTAAACATCTGGCAGAGTGAAAAGCTAAGATGAGAAATTCAAGATCTTTCCCTCTGTAATTCTACACTCAGTCCTCTATGATCTTCGCTGACGTCTTCATGCAGTCACATCTTATGTCACTACCTTCATATTTATGAAATAAACAGCAGAGCTGCTCTCTCTTAGCTGTAGACATGAACTGCATCAGTCTGATGTGTATCAATGTGGTCCTTTACTTTTATTCTAATGCCCTCTATTGACGACTGGCATCCCTCCAGGGTTGTGGGTAATTGGACATTATCAAGTAAGGAAAGGCTCTGTTGTAATTTGGACTTTGTATTGAAATTGAAATTACTTCATACCATTATATAAAAAATGTAAACAGCACCAAATTTTATGTTTCTTGTTACTGTATGTTCTGTTTAATTAATGTTTTGCCTGTGTGGTATTATCTAGCCCAATTCCACTGGAATTAGGACCAGACGCAAGAGTTACTTCTGCCTCCTAAAGCTGCTTTCACACCGGACGCGAAACGAATTTTTCGCACGACAGATTACATTCAAAGTCAATACAAAGACGCGAATACACGCGAAACGCAATCTTTGCATTGACTTTCTGTCGTGTGAAAAATTCTTTTCTCATCCAGTGTGAAAGCGGCTCAAGAATGGTAAATTCCACCGACATTTAAAAGCCTTCGACTCGTTTCATTATAAAATATGCCGCAAGGTGACTTTTAAGCGCTGTCTGTAATTTAATCGTTACAAGAGAGTAAAATATATTATCCAGGTATGTTTCACCTCAATGACACCTCTTTTTTTTAATGCATTTTCCTCCTTTATTTTGGTGTATGTATCTCCCCCTTGTGGCCAAAATGTTCTATACAGTTTTTATTTTAATATTTTCTCCTGCATTTTTTATTATTATCCTTCCCAAGAAGTGTGTGGAATTTTGAGTATCCATCACTCAGTCTTGATTGGTCTTGAATGTCCGTGACTGAATTCAATAATAACAATAATAATAATAATTCTATTTTTTTTTTTTTTAGGATATGTGATTTGGTTTCAGTTATTCTCGTCTTATATCTGGTCTTGCATATGGGCAACCAAAGTTTATGGTTTATCCATAATAATGTGAGAAAACCGCTGTAGCTTGTAGCTTCTTTTTTTACACCACCTCAGCCTTGGTTCCAAGCGTCAAATTCGCAATGTGTGTGTATATCTCCAAAAAACATGAGAGTTGTTCAGTATTGATATTGTCTTGCACTCTTTTCAGTTTCATAAAGGTGTAAGATTGAAAATCACTGCTCTCTGTTATTACCAGCATGTTCCACATCGTACCAACTTTTTTCAGAAACCACTTTGCTCCAACTTGGAGGTAAAATGGCCGTGGAGGTCTTGAGAAAGACAGGCAAAGCAAAGCCTGCATCAAAACTACCTCAGAAATGATGGCTTATATTCAGTACATCCCACTTTTTCTGTTCCAAGGTCACTCAAATCCTGGCTTTTTCTTTCATTGAACCTCTAGAAATGTCTCTGTGTATAAATGCATAAACTTACAAAGTACCAACAATATTATTTTAACTGTTTTGTTGTATATATAATAATGGTTCCTACAGCTGAATGACACATACATAGCAATTTTAAAGTTTACTCCGTTTCTGTCACTCAGCTCCGACAAAAAAAGCTATTTACATGATGTTTACATGAATTGTTAATGACATCGCTTTATTTTAGTGTCAGCAGCTCAAATTTGAACACCTGCTTGCAAACAAACAAATGCATATTTTATCTAATGTTATAAAAATACGCTCAATAGTTATTCAAAATTACTGGTCTCTTTTCTGTAACATTTTTATTCAATTTTGATAAAAAAAACAAAACAAAACAAGAGAGCAGTACATTATTTAAGAGCGTGAGTTTATACAGTTTAAAATTTATTCAGTTTAGTAGGCATGAACTGAGGAGAACATGACTTAAAATAAATGCAGGAGAGAAGCAAACAAGAAATTTACAAATTACAAAATCATGGATGAATAATATGAATAAGTTGGAATGCATAAAAGAATTGATAAATGTGAAAATAATTTGCATGTTTTACAAATGTAATGCGCAGCCAGTAAATCGAGGGCGTTCACCCAGGCGTCTTGAGACGAAGCACTTAGAGGTCAGTTCCACAATATACTAAATAACTGAAGTTCATCCCAAAATAAATATGAGTTTTTCTGGACATTCCAAGTACCATATGAGATCCAACCACTCTCCATAATTTAAGATTTTTTTGGGGGGAATTTTTCCTTTATTTCAGAGTTATTCAGTGTAGAGAGACAGGAAGGTTGGGGAGAAGATTGGGGGAAAACATGCAGCAAATGACCTGAGCTGGAATCGAACCCAGGTCGTTGCGGGAGGGATAGTGCCTTTATGGTACGCATGCTTGGACCGATGAGCCACTGGGCCGCCCCCTCCTACTCTCCATAATTTGGACGGTCACCTTCGTCTCATTACAGCTTTTTGTGCCAGCATCAATAAGGTTTGTGCCATCTCCTTGTTAAGAAAAGGGGGAAATTCTCCAAGTACACTCAATTGGGGGTGGGGGGTATTTGGGGGCATTGGGGGGATTCATATACTTTAGAAAGAGCTTTGAGGATTAGAAGACGGAAAACAGTAAATTTCTTCATATTCCCATTGCCTAAAGGAATTTGGTACCAAGCAAGTTCTTTAATTTTGAGCATTTGGGTGAAACTTAGTTAATACCTCTGAGTCTGCTGGCATTGGTTTATCGGTCTTTCTGTCTGTTTGAGTGAAAGATAACTCAAAAAGTAATAAACAGATATCTGAGAAATTTTATGTGTGGGTTGCTATTACATCAGGGATAGACCCTATTGATTTTGACCGCGATCGGTCGAACAATATGGCCGCTACAGCAACCTTCTCAAAATCCTATGTTGCAGATACCTTAAATTTCTTATGAGCCATGTTCACTCAGCAAGATTTCGCCTTGGCAGAGGTTTGAACTCTCTGAGTGCCTCTATTTGTTTAGTGAAAAGTAAACCCTACATACTACAAGGGTATGTGATATTGCATGTTTTTACACTTCTTGACCATTACTTGTATTTATATGTTATAGACTATAGGCTATAGAATATTTTCCTACAGTTAATTCAATGACAAAGCTTCACTTTCGTTAACTCCTGGATTAGCGGTTTGTGAATGTGACTGCCCGTAATCCTGCTACTGGCAAAATGATTGATTAATTGATTAGTGAGTGACGTTTGAGTTTCATCACAAAACTCCTCCCAAAGCTTTGCTTATCTAGGAGTAAAAACATCTAAATGAATAAGAAGTATTTCTGAAAGTTGTCACTGTTTGGATTGCTCATGTATTCAAATCCTCGGCACTCCATCCAAGGACATGGCTCATTGTGTATGTGTTTGGCAGAGGTGTGTTGTGAACAGATGACAGATGCAGTACATCTCATTTCGACCATTACCCGCAGGGCCTCTACGTCCCTAATTACGATTTTGAGAAATATTCTGCGCAGGACTTTTGTGAAATCAAATACATTTTAAGAATACTGAATCCCTCGGTCCCTTTTAAGTCCTCCTTTAAATATATGATGAAAAAGATGTAATTATTCACTCCTTTACACATACCCGATAGAAGTTCAACAAAGTGCGTTTTAAAAGGTGACATTTAGGCTCAAAGGAAGACCTGATTTGCAATTTGAATTAAACTCCAAAAGCAGTTCATGTCAGATGTAAACCCCTGGACGATCATTAATCTCAAGTCTCTTCGGCGAGCTAAAAAAAATTCGGAACTCTTGAAAGAAATCTGAATTGCAAATATGATGATAATAAGCCAGTTGGGAATAACATGCGCGTGTGTTCCTCGAATGAATTTGAGAACTAAAAACACCTGAAGCCCGGAGAACTCACCAAGGCCACCTCACTGGTATGTGCCATGAATGTCAGAACACACAAACAAAATGGGACGCTGCAACTTAGAGGCGAAAATTACAAATGACCTTCCGAAGCTCATTAAAGCAGAGAGGTACTCACTACATGCATGAATCCTCCGGAAAACATGCTCCTTTTGTGCTAATTCACTTGATATTCACGCAAAGCTTCCTTTGAACCTTTCACTTACAAATCCTACATTACAGAAGCTAGAAAGAAGTACAAAAAGTACTTGCCCACTTCCTCTATCGCTTCTTTTATGTAATTGTAATCTTGAACAAAGGCAACCAAACCAATCATAATAACCATAACAACATTTTTTAGAATTAGTATTCCTTTTACAGAATGAGAAAAGCTATGATAACTGTTATGGTCCAAATCAGGAACCAGGTGTAGAGGCAAAGTACAATCCAACTGGTAGCTTATTGATTGCAATACGGTGCAGATTCGGGACAGAACGCCTGATGATGAAGTGAGGGCAGAACCCCAGACTAATGGCGTACAGGTCAGGACAGACGTAACAGGAAAGGTTGGGCTGACAGTCCTCGGCCAGCGGCTTCCAGGATGCAGCCAGATGTGGTGCAGACTTTGCCAGGACCACACTGTTCCAGAGGAGGAGGATGTAACTGAAGGGGAACTCTGTTCCAATCCTGATGACCGTAGAAGGACTGGGAGCTTCTTCTTAACAAACTGGACGAGGAGAACAAATTTTGTCGGGTTAACAAGAAGACGGTGCCAGACCTGGACCCTGATTAGAATCGGATGCTTGATCTTGATAACTGAACTGACAAACAGGCTTGAGCTGGGTTAACTTGAACTCTATCCCAGAGATCGACCCTCATTAGAATTGGGAGCTCGTTAAAATTAATTAAATGACCATAAAGACTTCCAGACTTCGAGAAAGACTGCTTTCACTAAAAAACTAGTTGCATTAGACTAGGACAAAGGGTTTCTATTACAACACTGACTATGTTTACAGTACGAAATTGACTTTTGAAATCTAGCAAGTTACACATAAAGCAGAGAGCTTAATTATCCGTCACATAGTCATTAGGGAAAAAACATGTAACAAGATTCAGCTGAGGTGGGGGAGATGCAAAAGATGTAAACAAATGACTAAAAACATGCACCTAATAGACACACAAGTTGCTGAATTGCAAAGAGACACAAGGCATGCACACAAGGGTTGTGACAAATTACTTCACTGTTGAGACACTTAACAGCCCCTCTTTCACACAACCAAATGAAAAGTGAATCTCCTCTTAACCCTTTGAGCGCCGAAATAATTTTCAAGGAATTAAGAATGTAATTATCCTGAGCTGTTGTAAACCTCCCACGTGGTAACTTGTTTAAAAGAGCTCCCCTGCGGGATGAGAGGTTTTCAACAGCATCTGGTTTTGATATCTTACCCCTTTGGGCAGCTATAGTTGCTGATGGTGCTCAAAGGGTTAAACTTATTAACTGGTAGCATCAGCTTCGGCACCAATAAATCACAGCCAAATAATTCCTTTAATTTCAAATTAGTCCATCACAGTTGTGCTGAGGAATTTTGATGTCCTCATCATTTCAGTCTGCTTAAATGTTGGCCTCAGCTTTTCGATTGGGCTGCACAGCATGGATTATGCATTCATTGTACCAGCTGCGCTGAAAATTTGGCAATTTCTGATGATTATATGTGGCAGGCCGAAAGAGGGCCCAGGTGGGGGACTGAACCCCAGACTCGCGGGTAAGAGTCACAAGCGCTGACCGCATCACCAAAGAGCCAGGCTAGTTTGCAAGGTAGCCAGCGTGCGTACTTATTAGGAGGCATTTATAGCAACTGGACCCATCAAATCTCACATTTATAAATTATAGGTAAATTCTGTGGAAAAATAGGTGCTGCAGGCTCAGAGAACAACCTTCCATCCTGCATGAGACAGCACCATCGGTGATGGGTATTCTGGCTGTTTTCAGCGAGTCAGATGATTTTGCTCGGCTCAGCCATTAGACCCGCCTCTTTCAGATCATAACAGGCTCTTGATGCAGGACCATTTGCCATGTCTCCGAAATATGCCAAAAAATGGCTTGGTCTATGATTATTACTCGTGCTCAAATACAATTTTAATATCAAATTCATGACAAAATTATGAGATCAAATCAGGTAAAGGATATTATTCAATACATGGACCACTGAGAATTCAGAATTGAAAATAGTAGTCCACAAGTGTCAACTTAACAACCTCCAGGATCCTGAAATGATCTAGTTTTCCAGGACACGCCCAAGGGGTTCACTAACCTTGTTATACAATAGAGATAGACTGCAGTTATCCTTTCCAAGGAAGGTTCCACTAAATATGAATCAAAGGTTCATCAATAATTTTGAATCATTTTAGAGAAAAAAATGTACTAATCAATCAAACCCTTTTTTATTACTGTGTTAGAATAAAAGTAAACAGTTTACCAAAATATTTGAGTCCAAAGTGTGATTTGTTACATGTTGTTGATTCATTTGTTATGCAATTCTAATGTTGATTTTATTGGTTTAACTGAAACGTGGCTCACTAACTCTTCACCAGAAGCAGCGGTGTCATTACCAGAATATATAACTTTCAGAAAGGATAGGGGGCAGGGGAGGGGAGGGGGAGTTCTCATGTATGTAAAGAACAAGTTCAAATGCAGTGAGATTAAGTTTCCCAGTGATATTACACTTGAATGTATTGGGGTAGATATTCACCTCTCGAGAAAGATGTCACTGACAGGTGTCTGTGTCTATCGCAAACCCACTGCTGGTCCGGAATTCTATGATCAACTTAAAACACTCCTTGCGGCATGTAATCATAAAAGAGAAATACTCCTCTTTGGCGATTTCAATGTCAACTGGGATAACAAACAAGACAGAAAAAAACTTAAACTCATAACTGACTATTTCAGCCTCACTCAGTTAATAAAGCAACCCACAAGAATCACGTCGTACTCAGTCTACAATTGACCTACTTTTCACCAAAAAACCGGAAAGAATAACAAATACTTATAATTTATTAACAGGCCTTTCAGACCATAACGCAATCTTTTTTCCAGAAAACTCAAGCACTCAGATAAATGTTATTCACAGAAGAAACATAACAATAATATGATCATCCCCAATAACCAACATGAAAATGTTGGTAAAGCTCTGAAAGATACTGATTGGAATGACCTCATGGACTGTGAAGACACAGACACTGGCAGTGACTTGTTTCTCTTAAAATTGAATGAGGTTGTTCTTTCCTTCTCCAGGAGGGGGCGCCCTAGAAGGAGGTATTCCAACTTTCTTCCTTGGCTCAACCCTGAATGCTTAAAATTAATAAAACAAAGGGATCAGCTGCTTAAAAAGTCTATTAAATCTAGACTCAACATAGACAGACTTAACTTCACAAGAGCCAGGAATAAAGTAACATCCGAACTACGCAAAGCTAAGGCAAATTTTTTTTATTCAGGTCATTGACAATGCCAGAGGAAACGGGAAACAAATATGGCAGAATATTAATAAATTGACAGGGAAATATCCTAAACAGGAAACTAAAGGCCTCGAATTAAAAATCGGTACTTAGCTAGTGAGAGATCCTGAAGTCCTGTGTCGAGAACTAAACTTCTTTTTTATTAAATCGATAGAAGATCTGGTAAAGCAATTCCCTCTCACTGGGGACCCTGAGCAGTTGTCTGATGACACCAACATTAATTAAAATAAATTTCAAATTCAAGAAATTACAGAACAAGAGACTATCAAGATTATAGCCGCCTTGAATAATTCTAAAGCTAAGGATATTTACGGACTTGACACTAACTTTTTGAAATTACATAAGGAGGCTCTAGCTCTCCCACTTGTGCATCTGATTAATTTATCTATTAAAAACTCCACTGTCCCGAAGGCATGGAAATTGGTCACAGTCACCCCTATATTTAAAGCTGGTGATAAAGCTGACATGAATAACTATAGACCGATTAGCATTTTACCTGTCATCTCAAAAAATTATTGAAAAATGGGTCTCCAAGCAAATGATTGAATATCTCAGTAATAGTCAAACACCTCTACACCCTATGCAGTTTGGGCTTCGCCCACATCATTCTACTGAGGCTGCACTGGCCATGTTCATGGAAAAGAATAAATGCTATCTAGATAGAAATGGCTGTGTTGGTGCTGTTTTCCTAGACTTAAAAAGAGCCTTTGATACTGTAAATCATAATATACTGTTATTAAAACTCAACCATTTCAATTTTTCGGCTCAATCCATAAATTGGTTCCGGTCATATTTGGCTTACAGACAACAATGCACTGTGGTGGATGGCACCAGGTCCATTTTTATGAGCTTTCCAGTATGGGTCCCCCAGGGGTCCATACTGGGGCCTATTTTATTTTCTCTTTATATTAATGATTTGCCTGAACACTGTCCACATGTTGATGTCCAGCTTTATGCAGATGACACAGTCATTTTCACCAAAGCAAAAGATCCTGAGGAAGCAGCATGTGTACTCTCTACAGCTCTCATACACATACAAACATGGCTCAACAGATCATGTCTTGTACTAAATGCAAAAAAAACAGTTGGCCTGTACTTTTCTAAGCAATCGTCCCCTATACTCTCTCTGCCTTGGGTCATTATAGGCACTGAAAAGATAGAAGTGGTTACAGACTTTAAGTATTTAGGTGTTAGATCCAAACTTTTCTTTTAAGAAACATATAAAAATGATAACTAAAAAAATTAAAGTTAATCTTTATATTTTTAAGCACATTAGAGGTGCCATGTCAAACACTGCTGCTCTAACGTTTTTACATGCTATGATTTTTTCCCACTTAAGTTATTGTATTACAAGCTGGGCCATGGTGGGGTCCACCACAATCAAGCCAGTGGAGAGTTTATATAAAAAAGCACTCAAAATTCTAGATAAAAAACCTCTCTCATACCATCATTGTAACATCTTAGATAAATAAAAGTTGTTGAGTTTTGATAATTTCTGTAAATTCTCCTACAGCTGCCTATTGTATAAAACTCTACATGGCCTGGCACCACCTTGTTTACAGAAATTTTTTAAATATCGTCAGACACGGGTTACTCGAGCAGTGGTCAACAAAGATGTGGAGGTTCCATTCAGAAAAACCGCTTTCAGCCATAATGCACTATCTATAAAAGGCAGTGCTTTATGGAATACAATACCTGTACATATAAGGGAATGTCCCTCTTTATCCACTTTCAAGAGCCAGATCAAAATGTGGCTCAGAGCTCAACAAACATGTATGCACCTCTGATTAGCTCACTCTCTCACTCTCTCTCTCTATTTTACTAAATGTATAAGTGTGTTTGTTTGTCTTCATCTAACCTGCCTATGTTGGACTCCAGATGGAAATTAGCTTTTGTGCTATAATCTGGCACATTTACATATATGTATATGTTCATTAATGTGCATTGTCCTGAAATGAAATAAATAAATAAAATTAATTTATTTTTTCTCATCTCCATGAGGGGCACCAATAATACTGAGTTGACGGCCCCTTGGGATCCATGAACATATATTACTACAACCACTGACAAAGTATCCGACAACAGTTTGGACACATTGTAATTTTTCTGGCAAACTGATATATAAAAAGAAAAAACCACCTTGAAATCTTGAATTCATCAAAATAACCTTTATATGGATGAAAGTAATTGGCTGCACAGCTGTTCAGTGGCCAGGCATATGTTTACCCCTTATTATTTCATTTATTAGTACAGAGATAAAAAGTGTATTTTTAAAGTATGGATATTTTGCTGTTAACTCTCAGTACAAAGACCAAAGTGTTCCCCACTGCTACTGAATAAACCCATCATACGGCAAAAAATCAAAACAAACAGAGCAGTGAAACAGCTAAACAATTAGCAGTGGCCAAATTGTTTGGCACATTTTTAAAAAGAAATTCTCTGGTGAGCTCAGGCACAACAGGAGGCCAAAAATAATAACTGTGATGGAAGTCAGAAAAATTATTTCCCTCGTGCGGACAGAACCCCCTGAAAAACCTAGATGTGGGTATAACTGCCTCAAAATCGACGATCAAGAGAAGGCAATTTTCTACTATTTTAAAGCCTCAAAAACAGGAAGTTTAAATAAAAAAACCTACAAAGCCTGTGCGGTTGAGGACCATCATCCTATGGACAGAAAAGATAAGGATAAACTTGTACCACAGTGCTGAGAGCTGCAGCAAATGCCAACAGCGCTTCAAAGTGCACATGGACAGTGACCCACAGCATGCTGCAAAAGTAACCCAAGACTTCGGGCGAAGAAATGGAAAGCACCGCAATGGCCAAGTCAACTATCTGATCTGAGTCCAACTGAACATGCTGAGTGGCAAATCTGCAGGAAAAATGCCCCAAGAACATCAGGAAATGAAGACAACCGCTGTGAGGGTCTGGCAGAGCATCAACCAGGAAAAGTCCCAGCATCTGGTGATGTCACTGGGATTCAGGCTTCAAAATTAATTTACTGCAAGAGATTTACAACCAAGTAAATAACCATGACCATTTCATTTATGATTATATTAGTACCCCCAATTACGTTTGAGCCCCAAAACCTGGGTAGGCATTTTGACTGTTTCAATTCAAATACATTATGGTGGCAAAAAAAATTTAATTGTGCCGTTGCCTGGAAACTGATAGACTTGATTGTATGGGCTAAAACACAGTACTATTGACACAACACTGTCCTTTGCGCTTTTAAATCCATGCACACGCACTACCTTTTACAAAACCCAAAACCAATGAAGTTGGCACGTTATGTAAATTGTAAATAAAAACAGAATACAATGATTTGCAAGTCCTTTTCAAACTATATTCAACTGAATACACTGCAAAGACAAGTTACTTAATGTTCGAACAGGTAAACTTTGTAATTTTTGCAAATATTAGCTCATTTTGAATTTGATGCCCGCAATATGTTTCAAAAAAGCTGGCACAAGCGGCAAAAAAGACTGAGAGAGTTGAGGAATGCTCATCAAACACTTATTTGGAACATCCCACAGGTGAATGGGTTAATTGGGAACAGGTGGGTGCCATGATTGGGTACAAAAGCAGCTTCCCTGAAATGCTCAGTGTAATGTGAATATCGGCCACTAGATGGCAGTATTTACCTTTTTTTGTTAAGCTCAGACTGGAGTCATGTTTAGACATGTCCTGGAAATGTCTGGGGCAAGTCTCAGAAAATTAAAAAAAAGAGGTCTAAATGTGGGTGGGGTCTGCAAAAGAGTATATAAGGAAAAGAATTGAGACAGTAAAGTAGTAGGAGAAATTGCAAGAAGATGACCAGACCTGCCATTCTGTTCAAGACCTGTGACGTTTCTTTTGTGGATTTCTTTGCCTGTGTCTGAGCATTTTCTTCATCCAGGACATCACCAAGCCACCCCACCAAAAAGGGACTGTAATTATGTCTGTTTTTTCTTATTTATCAATCTTGGTCTTTAGTTGTAGGTTGTTATTAGTCTTTGTCTTTGTTAAAAATTAAATGTGTTTTAGTTGTTAAAACTGTGTTTGTCATCCCTTGCTGTTGCTGTTGCTGTTGTGTTATAAATGTAATAACAAATTGGGGCCATAACATCAGTCATTCACAAACAAGGATGGGGTGAGGGTCACCACTTAGTGAACAAATGCGTGAGCTGATTGTCGAACAGTTTAAAAACAACATTCCTCAACGAGCTATTGCAAGAAATTTAGAGATTTCATCATCTACAGTCTGTAATATCGTCAAAAGGTTCAGAGAATCTGGAGAAATCACTACACGGAAACGACAAGGCCAAAAACCAACATTGAATGCCCGTGACCTTTCGATCCCTCAGGCGGTACTGCATCAAAAACCGACATCAGTGTGTAAAGGACATCACCACATGGTCTCAGGAACACTTCAGAAAACCACTGTCAGTAACTACAGTCTGTCACTACAAGTTGTCTGTCACTTACATATGTGAAGGCACCATTAATGCCGAAAGGTACATACAGGTTTTAGAGCAACATATGTTGCCATCCAAGCAACGTCTTTTTCATGGACGGCCCTGCTTATTTCAGCAAGACAATGCCAAGCCACATTCTGCACGTGTTACAACAGCATGGCTCCATAGTAAAAGAGTGCAGGTACTAGACTGGCCTGCCTGTAGTCCAGACCTGTCTCCCATTGAAAATGTGCGGCGCATTATGAAGCGTAAAATACGACAACGGAGACCCCGGACTGTTGAACAACTTAAGCTGTACATCAAGCAAGAATGGTAAAGAGTTCCACCTGAAAAGCTTCAAAAATTGATCTCCTCAGTTCCCAAATGTTTACTGAGTGTCATTAAAAGGAAAGGCGATGTAACACAGTGGTAAAAAGGCCCCTGTGCCAACTTTTTTGCAATGTGTTGCTGCCTTTAAATTCTAAGTTAATGATTATTTGCAAAAAAAATAAAGTTTCTCAGTTTGAACATTGAACATCTTGTCTTTGCAGTGTATTCAACTGAATATAAGTTGAAAAGGATTTGCAAATCATTGTATTCTGTTTTTATCTACGATTTACATAACGTGCCAACTTCACTGGTTTTGGGTTTTGTATATAAACCCTCTGAGCACTGAATACATTTTCAAGGAATTAAAAATGTAGTTATCCTGAGCTGTTGAAAACCTATCATGTGGCAACTTGTTTGAAAGAGCTCCCGTTAAACAAGTTGCCACTTGATAGGTTTTCAACAACATCTGACGTTGATATCTTACATCATCGGGCGACAATAGTTGCCTATGGCGCTGAAAGGGTTAATATTGCAGTACATGTAAACAGAGGTAGACATGTAAACTAAAGTAGATATTGACCCTTCGGTGAGTTTCCCTCTGATTTTATCGTGATGGCTGGTGCAATGCAACGACCGCTGTTGACACCGAGGTGACTTTATGAAGTTCCACACCCTGCTAAAGACTGTACTTCTAAAAGAGCCGTAAAAAGCATGCTGACACTGGTTCTTCCCTCAGCCTGTCACTCTCCAAGTCACATAATAGTGGCTTATAATTTGTTATTTTTCTACTTGTTGATGTGTACAAGGATATTATCCTCCTACAAGTCACAATTATCAATATGTCAACTGTAAACAAAAACAGCAAGCAGTAAATTGTGAATTCCTGTCAACCTGTATTATACTGAAAAATGTACCAAGACAAAATAAGGGAAATGTCGCACTCATAGACTTTTTTTATTTTTAAACATAATAGCTATTTTGACACGAGATGTCTGCGAGCTGTTCTCAAATAAATTTAGGTTAAAGGCAATTTACAAATCCCTTAATTTTGTTTTATTTGCATTGTACATACCATCCCACTTCTTTTGGAGTTGAGGTTGTTTGATGTCACAAGTGTGTGTGAGTTGAAGTTTCAATTATGTCCCGGACAGCCCCTCACATCTACCGAGGACTTATGAGTCATTAACTGCATTCTAATATCTTTCAAATCTGTGTTAAATAATTCAGTGAACCCAGAAACCAAGCAATCAGGGATGACATCATTGGATTTTTATTTTTATTTTCTTACTGCAAGTATTTTGCTTTTGAAAATAACTGCGAAACAACATTAGTCACATTTCACAAGGGACTATCACGAAGCTCCAGAAGTAATCCTATCAATTACTTCACCAGTGAGGGAGCCTTTTGAATATTTATCTCGACAATATTTGAAAACAAATTATGAAATATGTCTTTGAGCAAATTAGCGTGTAAGAGCCAATTGGAGTGAAGATCGAATGGAAAGTCTGGACAAGAGACTTGGGTTCCATTATCTCCGCCTGCCCTTCCAGCTTCCTGTTTCAGCAAAGTCACTCCAAACCACCAAATCCATAAGGCCGGTGTTAATCCTTTCGTACAGGTCAAAGGATAGTTATCCATCATGGCTGGACTTCATGCCAGGTGATAAAGTGCTCAGTTATTACGCTACAAGATTGTATCACCTACTCCATGATGCCGCACCACCTCAACAATGTAATTGCATGCCGCTCAAGTCCAGGAATTGATTTTTCCCATCAATGGTACACTTTTAAAGGTACAGTGTATTCTCTGGAATATATTTGTGGGGGCTTCCTTGTGTGGCTCAACTGTGTGTATCTGTTCAATTTAAGAGAACGTTTTGGGGCGCATGGGCTTTATTCTTAAATGAACACAGAACTTCGGCACGCTGTAAACCCTGGTAAGTACAGTGAACTCAAATGTTTTGTGGATACTGATAACCTCAAAAAAATTGTGTAGGCCGACTCAATTGAAGCAGTGATTACTAAAACTCCTCAAGTCAAGTCAAGTGTGACTTATGAGGTTTTAGTAATAGGTGCTTCAATTGTTCTGTCTGGAAGGAACTTAAATAAAATAAGGTCAAGTTATTTTTTTTACACGTTTTTAAGTGCTGTGAACACAAGATCATTAAGTGGCAAACACAATTTTTTTGAGGTAATTGGTTTCCACAAAACATCTGAGTTCACCACACCTACCAGGGTTTACAGTGCAGGTTGGGAATTATTTTTTTGTTTGGTAAGTAATTTTCATTAATGCCAAACATAGAAATGCAGTCAGGTAATTGTATTTACATGAAGGTTTTCACGATATTTGTACGAACCACAGAGAGAAGAGCAATGGCCTTCCCAGTATTTTTTTGTACAATAGATTCACAGTCTCTCAAATGACTGCACAGATTTTAACACAATTTTTTCCTGCAGTTGCTCCTTACTGGACAAGAAAAGCCAAACGCATGCAGTGATGAGATAACATTTCCATTATATATGTGGGACAAAGTAACTAATCCATTTGACAAGTCAGTACACCTTCGATTTTCCTGAGCAAATGAAAACGTGTTACTCAGGTATAGAGTGCACACGCTGAAAGATGGAACATGACAGCAGACAATGCCTCCTCTGTGCCTGCGGCCGAACGCAAACGCTTTGTATTACCTCTACGCCGCGTTTACGACGTGCAAGACTGACTGGCCTCATTTCGTCTTTGACTTGTGATCATGAATTTATCCAGTCAGTATAGTTTCTGCCATGAGGATTCACCATCTCTGAGATGTCAATGAAAATATTTTCTCTAATTTGGAGGGACCTTGATTCAAATTGGATTGCGCCTGCTTAACGATCATGGATTTTTATCCACGGTCGGCGGAAATTGACTGAAAACTCAATGCAATTTTGTGATTCCAAATTTTTATTGTTTTAATTTCTGTGCAGTAAGAACAAGTCGCATCCTTACGGCTATTATCAAAAAAATCGAGATTTTTTTTTTACATTTCCATATCACTGGATCAATGTAAGCCAGTAAAAACAGGGAGGTATATAAAGGCAGTAACAGGGGATTCAGATGCTTTGACTGAAGCTCAGATATTTACCTCAACAGTAATGTTGTGGCAAATGGACCTCAGCAGGCACACTGGTGAATAATATCGGCTCTACATCACCGATTGTGAATGCAGTCCATCTCATTTTCTAAGCCTGCTGTTGACATAGTAGTATTTAACAATCAAAAGTGAACTCTATGATAGAGCAGGTCCAGAGTCAGCTACAATGAATATGCAAGATCAGTCAGAAAACGCTACCCAGATGGCAGAAGTCATCATCATTGCCTTCCATCTGTTATAGCTGTTGGGTCATTTCTGAATAGACACATAATTCGGAGGTGCATAGACCTGTACTTTGTCCTGTTTAGCATAGTACAGTCCACATATCTCAGTGATTTGAAGAATTTTTTTCTTTTCTTATTAAATAACCAGCAAAAGCCATTGGATATTCCAAGCAGTCAGAAATTATGGGTGGAGGTAACGTCCCTCAGTAAGAGGTGCAAGTCCAAACCCAAAACTTTTATTATATGACTTAAGGATTCATTCTTTCCTGATTGGTCGAGGCGTACTCTGCTGGTTACTGTAAACGGCGATATTCACCACGCGAAAGTGCGTGAGAAGTGAATATAACGATCAGACGACCACCAGCGAAAAATAGATTTGACTCCCCTTAGGAGGCTCTGACAGTGTCAGTATTTCCAATCGCTTTGTCTACGTGACAAGCTTTACGTTAGAGTTATCACCCCTCTCTTATTTTATATTTTCAAGAAGGGTCATATAATAAAACAGTTATTGACTTCAGGTATCGATGAATCCAATGATTGGCTGTGCCTCAATGAATATCACTTGTCCACAGTGGATTAATCATTGGATTCACCTCAACTGAAGTAAATGTTTTTTTTACTGTTTTAGAATCATCAAGCTTCTCATATGCAACACTTAACCGCTGCACAGAATGCCCAGTACAAGGCCAGTATTAGTGAACGGATGCTGGTCAGTCACAGGAGCAGCGAAGGCAAAGATCGAAGACACAGAGGGCATTTTCTGGTGTGTCGCACCTCTCTCGATCCGGCAGACGACAAGTTAACCCCCTCCCCCCCACCCCCACCTCCATCCCCATCTCATTCTGCTCATGTTCCAGTTCATTCCAAATAAATGTGTCGATGCCGAGGCCTCAGGAAATTGGCAATGCATTGAAAAACAAGCCTGTGCTTTAATTCCATCCATTACGTCTCTGTGGTGGCGAACTCTCCTGTAAAGCCCGTAGGATCTGCAGGAGACGGACATGCATCAAAATCTGCGGGCCCTTCAGCTGGGGCAGTTTGGAAGGAAAAAACAGCTCACAGAGAGGCCTTAATGAAAACACTGGGAGGAGGGAAAGATTTATCACACAAATGGGGACCAGGCCTTCTGCAAAGTGAACGGCTTCAAGTGTCACTCATTTGACAACATTTTATAAAATATTTCTATGCCACATAATCATGATATGTTTTCCATTTGATGTGAACGGCAGTGTAGTTTCTTTTTGAAGCACAGCATTTCCAAGAATAGCTTTTGTTGTGTAATTTGACACTTAACCAAGAAATACAGAAATGCAGTTTCTTTCAGACTGTTTGCATTAAATGAATAGGCACTGAATAGTTATTATTCTGTTAAGGCTTTCATTCTGCAGTATTCACGCCATTTATTGTTCCTGGTTATAGAATTTGCTGTTGGATGTGTAACATGACCCTGAGTAACAATATCTGAAGGGCATGTTTACACTGTTATCTGCATACATGTGCTGCATTTTTGCATGTTAGCCGGCATTATTACTAAAGAGCCATTTTTGAACCACAATATTACCCCAATTTCAAACCACTCTCAATAGATTCAATCCTTCAAAAGAAAATTGAAGGCAACACTAAGGGTTCTTGCATTAGACTAACACGCCGTATACTCAGAAGTCTGCCGCGGCTCAACTGACTGCAAGAGCAACATTAAAACTCTTGAAGATGTAGAGAGCATTAGCCCCATCGCGTATTAAAAATATGATGGATTTCGAGATGCAATGGAGGTCAACTTTGAGGGCCCCTCCCCAGGTCATTCTGGTCAATCATTCTGCATTTTTACAGTCTCTCATACAAAACAATGCAGTATCTTCTCAGGCCAAAACAGTTTATCACAAGTCACACTTTGGTACAGACTTTGGTTTGGGCTCAGGATTTTTGCCGATGAAGCAAAAAAAAAAAAAATTTAATCTCTTTTTTTTTTTGGACACGAAATAGTGCAAAAACCAGGGAAGCCGCCAACTGTTCTCTCCAAATAAATGAGTATTTGTTCAGAAAAAAAAAAGAAAACATAAAAAGAGGTTATAAAACAAAAGAGAATCTCCCCTGCATGTTTCAAAATATTATGAATAAACAATTAATAGAACTAATAAAATATAACATGCATTATTAACTTAAGGCAGCAGTGCAAGTTCCACGTCCTTCTCAGCCAGACTACTGCTGAATTCACCACTTTAAGCTCTTACTCCAGCCTCAATCAAATCTTGGACCCATGTTAAGAAGACAAATTATACAACTTTGCAGGTTTTACTGCTCTTGCAGATAAGCTGATATCTCTCTGTTCATCTCTCTGACCCTCTCACCCCACTTTTACCCAATTAACATTTAGCAGACATGGAATCACTCACCCAACTTGACAATAATGAAGCACCGCTAAAGGTTAGAGTTCTAAGCTCAACAGCAGAAGTCCCACCTTTGCTACAGAAAGTTCCACATCTCTTTCGCATGCTAAGCATAATCTGTAGACATGAAAAATACCTAACAGCGACAGACCAAAAAAAAAAAAAAGGATCAAAAAGAGGCTTATACAGTGTGAAACTCTGACAGCAGGTAAACTGTTTGCAGCAGCAGTGGCACGATAGGATGAAAACCTGCGACTGCAAACTTGTGGGAGGGATCTGATTGCCTCAAGAGGCAATGTACCTTTTCTGATCCAACTGAAATTATGCAGTATTTCTACAAACAAACGAGACTTCCCAGGTAGCAGTGAATACGAGACTGGATACCGTTATTTCTATTACACAGTTGGTGGAAGTCAGGTTATCGAGGAAAGGGAAGATGCTCGTGCTGCTAAGTGCCCCGTTCAAGGAATGTGTCCATGAAATAGATGGAATTGACATCACCATGACAGAATCAAAAATTTTGTCTCGCTTGCCAAAATATTTTCAAAGTTAAGTTCTGACAAAGATCAATGTTGTTTACTCTTTTTGCAACATACTGCAGCAGGCAGGATTAGTAGAGAATTGTTAGTGTTGTCTGGGAAAGGGTCATTTGGACCCTGTACCTATTGAACCCATACAAGTTGAACCCTGACCAGTTGGACCCCAGACCCTAACCATTTGGAACCCAGGCAAGTAGGACCCCAGACCAATTAGATCCCTGACCAGTTGGGTTAGGGTTTGGGGTCCAAACAGCATGGTCCAACTAGTCAGTGGTTCCCAAAGTGGGGGGCAAAAATTTTCTTATGTTCCAAAGGGGGGCCCAGCAGAAAAAGTTTGGGAACCACTGAACTAGGTAGAGTCTGGGGTCCAAGTGGTCAGGGGTCTTATTGGTTTGGCTCAAAATGGTCTGGGATAAAAATGGCATTGGGTCCATTCTGTTAGAGTCCAACTGGTCTTGGATCCAAACAACCCATACCCAGTGTGCTTACAGGAATTACTATACTAAAGATTGTTAAGGATCTGCTATCTCCTGTATCTGCATGAGAATTTATCTGCAAGGGCAGCTACTTGCACTGCACTGTGAGTCCATGACAAATTTCCTCTAGGGGACAATAAAGTATATTCTATTCTATTCTATTCTATTCCACACACTCATATAAACATTCATTTTAATATCTTGCATGTAAGGCTCATAGTCATTCAAGCATGTTTAGAGCCTGTACTTGCAAAAGCTTTCAGCAGCAGAAATTTTCCATCACAGATTTTGACAGCTGCTACAGCCCTGTTTATACTGCATGTCAAACAAACATTTATACAATGTGTCATATTTTGGGCAAAATATCGCATCACTCAATCAGCAATGCTCGTTCAAAAACTCTATATTTGGGTCCACAGTGCTAAGAAAAAGTATCTGCCTTCGCAATGTCATACTAAAACGTTTCAGATCATCTTACTAATTTTTTATATTAGACAAAGAAAACCAGAGTAAATGCAAAATGCTGTTTTTTTAAATGATAATTTCATTGAACAAAGGAAAAACTATCCAATCCTACTTTTGTGAAAAATGAATTACCTCTTTAGGTACTATGCCAACCAATTAAACAAATTTAATAAATAATTGGGTTCAGTTTCAATAGACGCACCCAGGCATAATTACTGCCCTCCCTGTTAAATCTAAACATCACTTAAGTAGAACCCGTCTGGGAATCTGAACAAGGCAAATAGCAGCACATGAATCTGTGATCTAAATAATTTCAAGAACAGATAAGAAACAAAGTCGTTGACATCTATCAGTTTGTTAAGGGTTAAAAAGCCATTTCCTCGGCTCTGGGACACGAGCAGCCCACGGTGAGAGCCATTATCTGTACATGGAGAAAACCCTGACCAGTGGTGAATCTTCCCAAGAGTGGCCAGTTACCCAAAATTCCTCCAAGGCCGCGTTGACGATACATCCAGAAGGTCAGAAAACAACTCAAACTAACATCTAAAGAACTAAAAGCCTAACTTACCTTAGCTAAGGTCACTGTCAACAATTTCACAATATTAAAAAGACTGGACAAAAAATGGTATCCATGGGAGAGCTCCAAGGCAAAAAACTAATGACCTAAAGCTCAAGTGCAGCCAGGTTATGCTGCAGGTCAATGACCCTTAAGAACTAAGCCACTTCTGATTTACTCATAAGAAATAAGTTTTGGAAAGGCCTCATCATAGTCTCGACTTGACTCCCATTGAGATTGTGTGGCATGGTCTTGAACAGGCAGTCAGTTCATGCTAAAAAGCCCTCCAATGTGGCTGAATTAAAACAATTCTGCAAAGAAGGGACCAAATTTCTTCCCAGCAATAGATAGTATACTTTACTGAACCCCGTGGGGTAATCTGTCCTCTGGATTTATCCCATCCTATAGTTAGGAGCAGTGGGCAGCCACAGAGCAGCGCCCGGGGACCAGCTCCAGTTCTGAAGCCAGTTCCTTAGTCATGGCTACTAGTTGAAGTGTTCCTATGATGCATGTTTTCGCGGATGGGGGAAACCGGGGTACCCGGAGAAAACCCACGCGAACACGGGGAGAACTGTAAACTCCGCACAGAAAGGCCCCAGGCCAGAATCGAACCCACAACCTTCTTGCTGGAATGTAAAAGACTCATTTACCAGTTGCCCCAATTCTTTGATTGCAGTTGGTGGGGGGGGGCTGCTATTTTTTCACATGGGTGATGTTGGTTTTGTACAACTCCTGACCTTCCGTAAACGAGTGATCATTCAAAAGCTGCAGTTTGGGTTTGCTCACTTTGTCTTGGTCGTATACTAAAATTAGTTGGGATGATGAGTAACTTCGAAATATCACATATAAGACACAAAAGAAGAAACTTGGAAAGGGACAAACAGTTTTTTTTTTTTTTTAACAGCACTAACTTATAACCACCAGGCTACCAAAGGTGACTTGATACTGAATTTAGCATAACTTGCATTTATACCCAACGTTAGCGTTGCAGGATACATTACATCATGTTATCCTCAGGATGGCTCTGAACAAACAACTACTTTCATTTGATTTATTAAGAAATCATTAGAGTTTGTTGGCCGCATGGTAGCACAGTAATAGGTACCGTGAGAGTTATGTGTGTGTGTGTGAGACCTGTGATGGATTGGCGAGCTGTCGAGGGTGTGTCCCAGCCTTTAGCCCATAGTCAGCTGGGAAAGGCTTCAGCATTTAATTTTGGCCTCTGATGTTTAGTAGCTATTTTTGAAATATAGGCATAGTTCAAGATGATTTAGACTATATGCCCCAAAAAAATTCAACATCGTACACCTCTAATACCTTGTATATTCCATTATACGTTTTCATTTATCCTTAATCTGTTGAGTTGGTTGATAAGTAGAGCTGGGGAGCCCCACAAATTTTAAGCAATGAATGATGTCTGTTTTCTGCATGGCAGGAGTAAGCGGGTTAAACGTTTTTCAGCTGAAGCTTACTTTCACTCTAATATGTAGCCATATGCTGGACCAGCTAGTAGTCCACTGGGTATCTTTTAAAAAGTGGCTTTCATGGCAAGTTCTGCCAATACTCTGTGCAAACACATGTCAGCAAAATGTCATCCGGCCTTTTGACCTCACTTGTTTATTGAAAGCTTGACTCCCGGAGATTAAAAAAAAAAACTGGTGTTAGAGATCTTATTTCTGTCAGGTCCTCAGAGAAACACCAGTCATGTACATCCAGTGAAGCACAGCAATCCTCAGAGATGGATCTTCTTGGAAGGCGAACAAAGGAAATATCTCTCTAAATTCAGAGCAACAATGACAATAAGAGCATGAATTGGATTTATTCAATTTATTAAATTCAATTTAAAGTAATTTTACTCTGTTACTGGAATTTTTACCTACTGCATAAACGTACCAATTGCCAATATGTTATGGTGTTCTTATCTGAAGCTAAATAACTGCAAAGAGCAGATTTCCTGTCATCAGTACTGTAGTACCATATTTATGATCGCAAATAAAGCTGCTTGTACAACCCCAGAAAATGCCTTTAAGGTAATGTAAAAAAAGATTTTAAATAGAAGGATCTAAGGCACCTATATCCTATTTACAGATTTCAGATAATATCTTCAGACTAAGAATGTGAATCTTTTCATTCCCAGACACCCCTCAGCAGCCAATCACGACAAAGCTAAGTCCTTACAAAAGGTGCCATGCACTTATTTCAAACTGGATTGCTCAGTGAGGTATGACAAGGTGTTGGAATCATGTATCACTGCACTTCACATCTATAACAGGGAGTCTTTTCCATTGCAAGGAGGTCATTATTTTTGTGGAGTGGTCGAGTCTCTTGCAGATATGTAAAAAAAACATCTCTACTTACCCGTAGCAACTGCATCAGCCTATCGCAGTCCTCCTTTTTTCTCTCAACCCTAAGCTGTCCTTGTCTGAGTCTAAGCTGAAGTAGGTCAGGCCTGCATTTCTAATGAAGTTATGGCCTGGTGACCCGACTGTCCCGTCTGTCTGCCCGGCCTCATAATGACCTCAATTGCCCGGTGTCACTATGACGTACAACGCAGTCAAATCAGCCTGCAATATTCCTCTCGGACCGTCGCTGACAGGCCGGCGGGACTGCGGCAAGGGTCCAGCATCAATCAAGTGGTCATTCATGTCATCTCCCGCCATGCACTGCAGACCGAAGTCTGCTTTAATGACCTGCTGTTTGAAGGAGAATGCAAACAAAAATGTTCTGTCCGCGACTGTCTGACTAATAGAAACGCACTCACCGCCCACTGTCAGGTTAAAGGCTTAGGTGCTATTCTGCGTCTTCAAATTTAATTATGGTACCACAGTTGAGCAAAGGGAAGGGAAGCAGGATACCTGCTCTATAAATTTTACAATCAAATTTTGATGGACAGAAAAATGAATATGTCACTTCCTGTGCCATACTGATTGAGTCATATTCAGTCTCCAGGAACCAACTCTCTGAATTTTACAGGGCTATTTTATTAGTCCAGACTCAGTCAAATGCTTCAAAACTCATTCAAAAGCACTTAATAGTGCGCAATGACCTGAATCGTTCTACAAAAGCAAAGTCTGACTTTTTCGAGGCAAAGACGTGGAATGTTTTATCATGGAAGAGTTATTCGCATGACCTGAATCCAACTCAGTTGTTCAAACCCTATTCAGAATAGAGGAACATGGGTCTGGAATGTTTTATGATGGCGTACAGCCAATTTTATTTTTTTTATATTAACTCTTGACTGTAATGCTGTGGTGCATAAAGATAGTCATCTTCCTAATGAGCAAGCATTGCTTTTTCGTAAGCTTACATAAGACCAATGAAAACACCTCTAATTTGCTCCGAAAAATGTCTTAGTTCAGAACTACCCATTAAAATGTAATAAAAATGCCAATTAAAAACGCAACAAAACCTCATATGAAGTCATCCAATGTATGACATTTGAAGATATCCTGAAATACCTGTTTGCAGCTGATATTCTAGACGTTGTGCACCCAAATTTTTCAAAGTGCTGTTATCAGAAATAGATTTAAGTAAGCCTCTTACATGGGCCGAATCGTATTATCCGTTTATATACCGTATGTCATGCATTTATTCATATGCTGAGTCCAGGCTTTACCGATTTAAGGTTATTTATTGTCTGAATACCCTCATCTTCGGCAACATATTTGCTGAGTTCCCTTTTTTTATTGTACTAATATTTAAGCTTCAAATATGTTGCTTGGGTTTAAAGACACAAATGTGAGTTCCCTTCCCCATCAGCAGCTCCCGTCCCCTCCAAATTGCTCATACTTAAGATTATCCTGAATGTAATTTTGAGGATTTCATGTATTTTTTAGGATAATACTTTCAAAAAGGTCAACATAAATTGAGGAACCTGCGGTCTTCTTCCCAACCTGGTGGAATCATTGAAAAAAAAAAAAGTTAATTCCTGAGGGATTCATTGTCAACCAAACAGATATTATTATTGTTGTTGTGTTTTTGCTCTGTTTGTCTGCCTGTTAATTGCGTTTTTATGTTTCTGCCGTAGCCACGCCCATAGTTCTTCCACGTGTCCTCGTTTATTCATTTGTCTTCCTATTTTCCAGCTCTGGTCCGGTCTTCCAGCTGGGATCCATTCCTTCGGTCCGTGTTCCGTGCCATGTTTTGTTCCTGCCCGTCTGCGCCTCTCATTGCTTTGGTTTGCCTGGTGCTGTTTCTACTTCCTTCACAGCTGTTCTGAATCCAGAGCTGTTCTAAGCGTGTTCGTTTTTACTCAGTACTAACATTTACTAACTCGCACGGGAGGTGTTTCTTCAGACGGGCACACACTAATCCTGACTGGCATGATTTCACAGATTTGCTATTTTCTAGATCTCGTTTGCTTTTCTGTGAACTGCCTGCTGCATCTGACATTGGTACTTAAGCTGAACACGCCCGTTCTCTTAACGGGCTCGTTAAGTCTTAGGGCTCTAATTTCCTGGCGCAGCGCAGGTGGCGTAGCGAAGCGCAGCCCGCGCAGTGGTAATTTCGTAGGGCGCAGCGCGCGTAGTGGTAATTTCGTGAGGCGCGCAGCCTTCGGTAGACCAAGGTGCGCCGAGATGGGTGTGGCGGCGTAGTAGGGGGAGGTGTCACATATTCATCAAGACGCAGTGACAATTTCGTAGAAAAAGTCTCCGCTGGAGTTGCGCAAAAAACTCGCCAACTCCAACCTGGTTTAATTTCCGTGCAGTGGTAATTTGGCTGACCGGCGCAGAGAGCACACACGTCACCGAAATCTCACAGGCAGGTTTACAGAATGTCAGGCACATTTCAATGCAAGTAATAATTACAGGAAGCACGATTTAATGTAACTATCTGAATAAGGACATAAATTATAGTATCTATATCGATTGTCCTGATGTCAGATTAAAGGCGGTTGCCACGCGTAATGGAAACTTGACCGGGCTTAATCAACGCAGCTGAATCTGTGATGCAAACTAACGACTTCACATCTTTCTCAGCCAACCACAAACTATATATATATATATATATATATATAAATATATATATATATATATATATATATATATAAATATATATATATATATCGAATGCTTGCGTTCTATGCTCATTAAAGCCGCTTCCACACTGGACGCGAAACGAATTTTTCGCCCGACTGATTACAGACAAAGTCAATGCAAAGACGCGATAGTTGGACAGGGTTTTAATATAGCTCCGTGTCCGAAAGTCATAAAAGTTCTAATTTTTCAGAGTATTCCAGGAATTATTAGACGTGGAAACTTGGCCATTTTTGTGTTCGACCTTCACAGAATGCAAATTGATAGCTATTGACTTTTCTTGGTCTTTTTAGCCTATTCTTCTGTTTTCTTCCGTTGAAGATAGCCAGCAGTCTTTATTCGGTCTTTCTTTTGAAAATTAGTCAGATGGACCGAACAGATTCACGCTTTATTTCCACAGCTGAGATAAAACAGTGCGTGAGCAAATCAATTCCATGACCATTGACAGTGTGAAGAAGTTATCGCATGCACGATTAAGACTGTGCGACACGAAATGCAAAAATACTCCATGTCCACCAGCCAGCAAAAAGTAAAAGTATTGAAATGAGAACAGATTTATAACGGGATATCCAACAAAGATGACCCGCTAAAAAAAGAAATCCCAGTGTTCATTGGACGTTCTGTTGTTAAAATGTTTCTTTTTATTCTTTATTTCGGTATCAATCTGTTCTAATCGTCCTCTTTTTTTTTTTTTTTTAGCTGTCAGACACGGAGGCATTGTACATTGTCTCATGCCAGTGTCGACTCGCTTTACTGAGCAGAGCTTAAACAGAAACATTGATAGAAATTCTCGGTAATCATCTTAAAGAACTGAGCCCTCTTATCAAAACATTCACGTTTAATATCGACAAGAGTCAGCAGATTTGAAGAAATTAAAAACAATAATAGACTGTCGGACACGGAGATTTATTAAAACCCTGTCAGACTTTCGGGCACAAGACGCAATCTGTCGAGCGAAAAATTCGTTTCGCGTCCAGTGTGCAAGCGGCTTAATACAAGGCTACTATTATTGTCACTTCGGTTTTATCGTCTTCAGTAGGAAAAGGAATACAGCCTGATTGCCATGATCTCGTACTGAGTTAAGATCGCATATTGAAAATAAATGTGTCACGTGTCTTGCATTGCTGTCCATGCATGTTAATCCCAAAATTTAAAGCAGCAACAGTTTGTAATTCATGGGAACACGCTATCCATCGTTTCTCTTGCCAGTGAGCAAGATTTGACTCGGCTGTGTCGCCTTCTCTGCCAACTTGCGCTGGAAGGAGGGGCAGAGGCGGGACAGAGGAGTTCTTGCGCCAGGCTACGCCAAGCACGAAATTGCCACATACGCCTGGACACACCCCGTTGGCGCGGCGCACCCCCCATGCGCCGCGCCTGCGCCGCGCCTACGCCTGGTCTACGAAATTAGAGCCCTTACTGTTTGTCCCGTGTCTCAGGCCTCGGTGCCTTTCCCCGCTGGTTTTGCCCAGGTGTTCCTTGTACCCTGATCCCATACCCGAGCCCATATATTCTGAGATGGAGCGTCAATCTGGCAGACGGATCCTGATTTCGTCCCAGTCCTGTTTTGCCCATGTGGTGTTCAGTGCTCATCAAGTTCTCATTCTTTGCCACAGTCCCTGTGTCTCGTCCACTCCATTTTATTATTAGCTTTGTCATTCCCTCCGTTTTTATCAGCTCTTTGAGTGTAGTTTTCCGTTGTCCTTTGTGCCCCCTTATGTTCCCCGATTTAGTAATTTCTGTTCAAATTTTCAGCTCCTTGAGTGAAGCTTTTTGATGGCCATCGTGCAGACAAAGGGACCTAATCTTACATCACACTGACAGTGAAATAATGAGCAAAATGTAGGCTACTGTTCAATTGAAAAAAGATTTTTGTGAATTGAATGTTAAGAACATTCAACTGTTTGCGCAATCGCGTGAATATTTGTGTTATCCGTACTAACACGGTCCAGAAATGCTATTGAAAGTCAAACGGTGTGATTAAAAATGTTAAATGCACTTTACTATTCATTGATTGTCACAAATGTTATGGTTTTTGTGTTCATGAATTTGTGCCTTTATTCTTTTTGGTTATTGTAATTCTCAGGTTTTCAGTTCATGACATTTTCAGTTCTATTGCACTTGTCTCCTCTGTCTGGTGATCAGTCGGTTCAGTCCGTCTCCCCAGTCTGTGTGCTCACCTGCTTCGGGTGATTTCAATGGTTTCTGGTGTTTCATATTATTACTTCAATTCTTGTTTACTTCCTTCACCTTGCTTTCCTAGATTACTAATAACACTAACATTTTCATTTTGTATCATAGTCTACTAACCTAACACATCCATGTATATATTACTAACTCACTTACGAGCACTCTAGTTAGATCTGTAAAGTTGCACCGCTACCAATTAGTACTAATTCCCTCTCAGAAATCACCCTGTTCTTGTCTCTGCCTCCTGCTCAGCTTTACCTGTCTCCCTCTGCGTTTCTGTGAGATTCTCACACGTGCTTAATTACTTTCCTGCGATCATTGTCTGTGCATTTGTAACGGGTACCGCGGCAACGGCACCGCGCAGAACAGATTAACTCCTGTAACACAGGAGAAGAACGAGGAGACAGCGTGTCAGGTTCAAGTTCTCTGCAGCAATTTATTAAGAATTTTCTTCAGCCAATGCATCTCTATCGCAGAGACTCATTTTACGTTTCACACATTACATATTCAATGTTCTTTATACATTACAGTGAATTTCAGAGTACGTTTGTACAAGCTCATAATAAAATAAATCTCTCGGCACCGAATGCAAATTCACTTACTCTTCATACTTGCATGTTACTCGATTTATCAAAACTAGAATGTATAGACAATGGTAAGATTAACCAGCTAAATGCTAAGGATACTTAAACCCTCATTAACAGTATTTTCGCTAAATGTTCAGGATACTCAAACCCTTGGTTACAGTATTTTCACCAGTAGGAACTCAATACAGTACTGCAAAGCATACTTAAAACTAACAACGTGCTTCATATGTAACATCAAATCTCATTTTAGCTTTAACCATTTTTATCTGAACTCATTGAGCAAAAACGGCATTCAACAGATGGTGGGGAGCGAACAATTCAGCGAGCTAACCAATGCACTTTACCAGTGCACGCTCAAAACGCATTTTACGCATGCACACTTACGCGGGGAGAGCATATGTTGAGCTGACTAGCTCTAACGAAACGCGTGGATCATTAGGCAGCTACTTGACCGGGCTTTTCACTCTCGTTTCAAACGATTTACAAACAAAGTCAAAACAAGGCTCTAGCGAAAATTTCATTACTACGATAGTTCACGCACATCTCAAACACGTTTCTGTGTGGATAAATTCTAGCTCATGGATGTTTTAATACGTTAACCCACCTGTAACACAGGAGAAGAACGAGGAGACAGCGTGTCAGGTTCAAGTTCTCTGCAGCAATGAGGAAAATCAACAATGCCTGCAACTAAGCCCGTCACCCGACCCTGCCCCCTGCTGGCCTGGAGTGAATAAATCACTATACATTCCAAAAGAGGAAAGTCAACTCGCCATATATAAATCTTGCGATACATCTTTTTTCAAAATAAAATACATTAATTGTATTCAAATAAAAGACAATAATGCTGAATACTTTCATTCTCTCAAAACACAAATGCGACACTTTTGTGGTCGTCACACACTCCCCGGCAAAAAGAAATGGGTCCCACCATTTTCTGCTCAACTTTCATGAACTAAAATTCTGCTTTTCCTTTCTAACCGGCAACAGGACCTGGTAATATGTATGGGTGTGGTGTTAAGGTGTAAGGCGTGTATGCAAACGGGTGGTAAAGGGTAGGATAGGGGTTAAACGCATATGTTGGTGTTATATAGGGGATAAGTGAGTGTTGGGGTTGGGTGATATGAGGTACAGTGCAAGCAGGTGAGTGTAAGTGGGTGTTTGCCATATTGACTGTGGCTTGTGTTGTCAGTGTAGGCTGACCAAGACTCTCATATGTAAAGATCTGTTTAGGCCGTCGGTCCCGCCTGGATCTTCTGACCTCTGTCTGGTTTTCTGAGCCCTTATCGACCCGAGGCTGTTCTTCCAGGATGGGCTCTGGGGCCTCATCATATCCATCTTGTCCATCAGGTCCCACAAAAAGGGTTTCATCCTGTTCAGGGTTCTCTGTCTCTACTTCTCTTACAGGCATCAGGGCTGCTCCAGGTAAGTAGTCTACCAAAACTCTCTCTTCTTCCTGTGCAGGTACTGGGACTGGATGACTAAAAGTGATGGCGGGTCGTCGTCGCGGGGCTACAGCGGGTATCTCCTGTATCCGTTCTGCTGGTACCCTCAGCCAATATCGATGACCGCCTGAGTCGTCATCAGAGTCTGAGTCTGAATTTGATTCTTCCTGAATGTCTGCACGCTCTGGGATGTTAGTACGTCTGGTCTGGCCTTCACTTGTCGGTGTTCTCTTTTCAGACACGGCATGGCATGGAGGATCTTCGATTGGGAGATCATTCACTAACAGCAGCAGGTTGCGGTGTAATGTTCTTGTTTTCTTCTTGTCCCCAGACTCAGGGTACACTACGTATACTGGATTGTCTGCATACTGTTCTTTAATAACGTAGATGGCCTTCTCCCAGTAGGACCGTAGTTTCCCTGGTCCACCGCGCTCGCTGAGGTTCCTCACTAAAACCCTGTCACCAGGCTGTAGTACCACTCCCCTTGATTTCTTGTCATAGAGCACTTTACCCTTCGCACTGGCCTGTTTGCTATTCTCAGTAGCAATTCGATAGGCCTCAGACATCTGCTTGGCCCACTTCCTTGCATATCCCCTTTGCGAGTCAGGCTCTGTGCCTTCCACCAACCCGAACAACAAATCAATGGGAAGACGAGGATGACGGCCATAAAGAAGGAAGAAGGGCGAGAAGCCTGTCGACTCATGACGAGTACAGTTGTAAGCATGTACAACCCGCGGAATTTGGTCTTTCCATCTTTCTTTTTCTTTGTCAGTTAACGTTCTCAACATCTGGAGTATCGTCCGATTAAACCGTTCCGCAGGGTTTGCCTGGGGGTGGTACGGTGATGTTCTCGAATGACGAATACCTGACAGCTGTTGAAGTGTACGAAAGAGCTCATTCTCAAATTCACGGCCTTGGTCGTGGTGCAACTTTGATGGGTATCCAAAGCGAAGGACAAAATCATTAAAGATGCGCTCAGCTGCTGTCTTTCCACTCTTATTTTTTGTTGGATAAGCTTGAGCGAACCTTGTGAAATGATCAACTACCACAAGGATATATTCATAACCACCACGGCTGGTCTCTAGGTGTAAATAGTCGATACAGACTAACTCTAGTGGCGAGTTTGATGTGATACTACCCATTGGGGCACGAACATGAGTAACTGGCTTCTTTGATTTTATGCATGGGCATTTCTTAGTGATATGGTCCTCAATCTCTCTGGCCATGAAAGGCCAATAGAACCTCTCTCTGGCAAGGTTAAGGACTCTTTCCGTGCCAACATGAGCCATCTCATTATGGAGTTTCTTCAGAACGAGACTTTTGTACTTAGCGGGGAGTACCAACTGTTTCCTTTCATTGGCGCGCCTGTACAGGAGACCATTCTCTAAGACTAGCTTTCCCCATTCATGGAATAGTCGTCTGGTGGCTCCACTAGCAGCTTTCCGTATTTCGTCAGTTAAAGGTGAACCAGTCTCTTTTAACTTGATCATTTCACTGATTGCCTCATCATCACGTTGTGCTTCCACAAGCTCATCGTGGCTTATTGCGGTTAACTGATCGAAGGGGGAAGGCGGGTCAACTTGGGAGGCGATGTTGAGAGCCGCCACCCACGCTACATCTTTCTGTTTGGCTACTTTACTCCCATCCCATACAGCACGAACCACGTCTTCGGGACACTCTTTGGTACAGGAACCAGCATAAGCTTCAATGTCTAAAGGGAGACGTGACAGTGTGTCCGCGTCTATGTTAGACTTTCCCGGTCTATATTTTATGTCAAATCTGAAATCTAAAAGTTCCCCAACCCACCTATGGCCTACAGCATTTAGCTTTGCTGTGGTCATAACATAGGTCAGTGGGTTGTTGTCGGTGTATACCGTGAAGTGAGGTGCATAAAATAAGTAATCCCTAAACTTTTCACACACAGCCCACTTCAGGGCAAGGAACTCTAGTTTCCCACTATGCAGATGGTAGTTTCGCTCAGCTGCTGTTAAAGTCCTAGACCCGTACCCAATGACTCTTAACTTGCCTTCCTGATGCTGATAAAGAATCGCGCCCAGCCCCTGGTCAGAAGCATCTGTGTGCAATACGAAAGGTGCATTGAAGTTGGGGTACGCTAACACGGGGGGGCTAACAAGGAGAGAAACCAGTCGGTCAAGGGCTTTCTGATGTTCAGCGGCCCAATCTACAGGTGTTCTGGAGGGTAGTTGCGGACCCTTGCTTTTACCACGTGCTACAGCTGCCTGTCCCGGTTTGACTTGTAGTAGCTCATAGATGGGCTTCGCTATCCTTGAAAAGTCCTGGATGTAAGAACGGTAATAGCCCAGAAACCCGGTGAGCCTTCTCACATCTCCAACAGTCAGTGGCGTCCTGCTGGCTAATGACCGCACTGCATCCAGGTCTTTGGGATCAATTCTCACTCCTTGAGCTGACACAAGGCGACCAACGTATCTGACTTCCTGTCGAAACAGCTCACATTTTTCAGGTCGTAGCTTCACTCCGTGTTTCTGAAGCGCTTGGAGTACTTTGCGGACCCCTTCCACATGGTCGTCAAACGTTTTTGCATAACAAAGTACGTCGTCGAGATATGGAAGACAGCAATCATCTCTCAAGGGACCCAACATCTCTTCCATACTCCTCTGGAAGGCCGCGGGGGCATTAGAGAGGCCAAATGGGATATGGACCCATTCATACAGCCCCCAGGGGGTAATGAAAGCAGTGAGGTGCTGGGATTCTTTGGCAATAAAACCCTGATGATAGGCCTTTCCTTGGTCAAGAATGCTGAACCAGGAATAGCCACCAAGGGTGTCAGTCAGGTCTTGTATCCTTGGTAAAGGATGTCGATCGGGGATGGTCTTCTGATTCAAGAGACGATAATCAATGCATAGGCGGAGAGTGCCATCCTTTTTCCGGACACAAACCACTGGTGCAGCGTAAGATGACTTTGATTTAATGATCCAGCCTTTCATCAGCAGATCTTGCACGTACTCTTTCACTTCTTTGAACAGGGGTTTGGGGACGGAGGAGTAGGCTCTCTGCACTGGAATCTCATCCTTGAGGTTGATCGACATCTGCAAACTAGGAATACATCCGATATCATGACTGTCTCTCGCGAAAACAGCTGACTCTTCCCACAGCATTTTCTTGACTTTTTCTTGTTCATCATCACTAAGGTGGCTGAGGTCCACTGGAGGCTGCCATAAGGCTGGAGCAGTTTGAGCAGCTGATGTTGCGGCATGAACAACTGCTCTGGGACTGGACATTTCCAGTGAATTGGCCTCAATCACCCTAGCCACAGTCTGAACACTACCCAGGGCTGTCTTTCTTAGTATAGTGACAGAATGTTTTGTGCTATTTTTCACTGGTACAATGACATAAGGTCTCTTAGCAGCCTGTATTTCTAGTAGTCCCTCCCCAATCTCAAGCTCTGTGAGATGAGCACTGTTTTCATCAGGTTCAAACAAGAGAAGGGGGTCTGACTGATCTACAGCGAATGGGATCTGACACTTAACCCAGGCTACTTGTCCGGCTGGAACTACAGTGTCGTAATTACCAGTTCTTAAATGCCTCTGAAAGCTGGAGGGTTTGTCAGTCTGAATGAAGTTCACCAACAGCTCAACTTTCTCAGCAGGGACAGATATTGCGTCGGAAAGAAGCATAGTGAGGCCTGGAACAAGTTGTGCGGGCTGATTTTGAATCACTTCCTCTAGCACATTGAATCCAAGTAGTGGCTGTGCAAGCGGGAGGCTACAGATGAGAAAAGGCACCATGATGGACTGGCTAAGCGTACCATTTCCGCTAAAGCTGACCGCGATAAGGACCCAGCCATCAAAGGGGAGGATTTCTCCATTTACCGCATGTACTTCAAGCTCTTCCAGGTCATCAAATATCTCGCTGAGGAGCCTAATGGGTGCGTCTGGTAGATACTTCTCTTTCCAGCTTCTATCAACCATGCTCACCTGAGCTCCAGTGTCTAATAAAGCATTGACTGCTAAACCGTTAAGGTCACATCGCACCAGGGCTTTGGCTCCTATGAACTTAGCTAGACGTCTACTCGTTTGGGTGGGTAGGGAAAGGGGGAATTGGGGATAATTTAGTCCATTATTTTTTTTTGGCGTCTGATTCAATAAACACATCTGTGCACGACTCTCAGAGCCCCCTACATTACACTCAGCATTGTGGGACTGAATATGAAGCCCGGTCACTGGTCGTCCCGTGGCAGAGACCGGCTCCAGTTTTCCTGACGCTTAGACTTCTTCAAACAGCCTACTGCCCTGTGGCCGTCTTCACCACAGTAAAAACAATGAGTGCAACCCAGACGATTCTGTACAAGGCAATTAGCACAGCTATTCGATCTGGTTTTCTTTTGATCGACCTTAACTTGACAATGATGGCAACATTCAGGATTTTGAGGTTGTTGTGGCCGTTGCAGCAGTTCACATTTATTCATTAACTCCTCTACTTTCTCAGTTAACTGCTGGAGTGCATCAGTCTTTGGCTGTTTATCTGGAGCATCTTTCTTTGCACTACTGCCCTGTGCTGCTGCAACTTCAAGTTCCATGCTATGCACGTTTACTTGTTTCTGCTTCATAACTGACCCCAAGCGTCTCAGTCGCTCATTCTCAGTGTTTGTTATCTTCATCATTTGTTTTAGAATTGTCTCATCAGACACACTGCTATCTGAGAGCAATGGTTTAAGCTCTCGACGTATGTCATTATGCTTATGGCTGAGGCCCTGGGATATAGTATGAAGGAAGATGTCTTGAACTGTGTTTGCATTGTATTTTACTTCCGTGTCAGCATGTTTTGAAGCAAACAGTATCTTTTGTTTGAGGCCTATGACACGGTACAAGAACTGCTGTGGAGTTTCACTGTCATTTTGTTTTGTGCACATAAGCTCTTGAAAAAGTTCTGTGTTGCTTCGCCCACCTAAGTGTGATTGCAGAAAGCCTTTAAGCTCACCTATGGTCAAATCGTCTTTGTGCATTAGCATGTCTTTGAAATTTCCTGATTTGATGACTCTAAGAACGCCTCTTAGTATTTCAGTCTCACTGAATTGATCTTTAATCCCTTCGTCAATTTGTCTGCATATGTTATTGTAACTCAAGTCTGAGCTTTGATCACTGATCTGTCCACCTTGAACCTTGAACTCGCGACGTAGCAGTGAAAGGTCTCGAAGGGGGACGACCCTGTCATGTTTGTCATGTTTTCCATGTAAGTGTTGTTCAGGTGTGTGAGCGTTGTTAGGTTGTGGTGTATACTGTACTAGTGTAGGTGTAAGTGTAGGTTGTGATGTGGGGTTGTTTATGTATTTTAGGACTTTGTTGCTAAGCTCAGCGTAGCTAGAAAGCATGTTCTGTAACTCTGTGTCAGTGTTCTGTGCGGTTTCGGCATCAGTATGTGTGAGTGGGGGATTGGTGTTGGGTGGAGGGGTAGCTACGCTAACCGTAGCTGTGTGGGTTGTGTTAGTGTTAAAAACACTGGCTGTCATGTTATCGGTTGTCATGTTATCAATAACAGCATCTGGCTGACCTGCTATCACATTCTCACTCAATAGTGGGATTGACAAGACATTGTGCACATTAACCTCCGCACCTGTTTTGGATTGAGCAACACGACACTCAATGATATTATTCACCGTATCGTTAAGCTCTAACAACACTGCCATACCTGAATCTTCAGATTTCACCAAAGTCTCACTGTTCATAAAAGCTACGATGTACTCAAAGCAGTTCTCTTCCTCGCCAACCTCAAGCATGGATGCATCCTTCCCTGGCACAGGACCAACACTATGGGCTAGTTGGAAAAGTTCATCGGCCTTCAGAGTGAGCAGACTCTTCTTGATGCTCCACACCAAGCCTTTTCTCTCACCGTCCGCCATGACTTCTTTTCCCTCTTCCTCACAGTTAGTCGCTCTTCCAGGCAGCTCTCTCACCCGTGGCTTATGGGCTGGTCTCACGTGTATACAGTCGTAGCCTCACAGGCACTCGTTCTGGTGAAAACAGGGCCTGTGCATCCAATATTCTTCCAACTGCATGGGCTGAAGAGGCACCGGCTCCCGGAACTTCTGAATCTGATTGTGCTTGTGGCCTGCGCATCTACTGCCGTTCCCCGTACGGGCCACCAAAAATCTGTAACGGGTACCGCGGCAACGGCACCGCGCAGAACAGATTACAGTTTCACACATTACATATTCAATGTTCTTTATACATTACAGTGAATTTCAGAGTACGTTTGTACAAGCTCATAATAAAATAAATCTCTCGGCACCGAATGCAAATTCACTTACTCTTCATACTTGCATGTTACTCGATTTATCAAAACTAGAATGTATAGACAATGGTAAGATTAACCAGCTAAATGCTAAGGATACTTAAACCCTCATTAACAGTATTTTCGCTAAATGTTCAGGATACTCAAACCCTTGGTTACAGTATTTTCACCAGTAGGAACTCAATACAGTACTGCAAAGCATACTTAAAACTAACAACGTGCTTCATATGTAACATCAAATCTCATTTTAGCTTTAACCATTTTTATCTGAACTCATTGAGCAAAAACGGCATTCAACAGATGGTGGGGAGCGAACAATTCAGCGAGCTAACCAATGCACTTTACCAGTGCACGCTCAAAACGCATTTTACGCATGCACACTTACGCGGGGAGAGCATATGTTGAGCTGACTAGCTCTAACGAAACGCGTGGATCATTAGGCAGCTACTTGACCGGGCTTTTCACTCTCGTTTCAAACGATTTACAAACAAAGTCAAAACAAGGCTCTAGCGAAAATTTCATTACTACGATAGTTCACGCACATCTCAAACACGTTTCTGTGTGGATAAATTCTAGCTCATGGATGTTTTAATACGTTAACCCACCTGTAACACAGGAGAAGAACGAGGAGACAGCGTGTCAGGTTCAAGTTCTCTGCAGCAATGAGGAAAATCAACAATGCCTGCAACTAAGCCCGTCACCCGACCCTGCCCCCTGCTGGCCTGGAGTGAATAAATCACTATACATTCCAAAAGAGGAAAGTCAACTCGCCATATATAAATCTTGCGATACATCTTTTTTCAAAATAAAATACATTAATTGTATTCAAATAAAAGACAATAATGCTGAATACTTTCATTCTCTCAAAACACAAATGCGACACTTTTGTGGTCGTCACACATTCAGAACACCCTGACCGCAGCTGTTTTAATGTCATAGGCTGTGTGCGTGATTCCCGTCCCGTCATGGTAAGGATTTCCCTTGTGTTCCTCCCATTGTAATTAGTTCTCATCCCATTCACCTGTTTCCTGCATAGCATGTGACCTCCCTCCTGTCTATTTAAAGTCCTCACTGCTGTTCAGAACGTTGATCAATATTTCATAGTGCAGAGCTTCTTTTATGCCATTGATTGTGTTTCCTCTACTGTTTCGTCCGACCAAGATTCTTGCGATTGCCCGTTTTGTATTGATTTTGTCTTTCTGGATTTCGACCCATTTTTGTACGATCACAATGTCTGTGTTTGGATGCCCTGTGTATGACCCACTGCTTTGCTAATCAACTACTACTTTTTGCCTGCCGTCCATGTACCGTTGCTCCTCTGTTTCACTGGTTCTGACCCCGGCCTGTCTAGTCGACTCTGTTTTTGGATTTTGTTTTGTGGCTTGGCAATTCTCGTATCTTTTGGTGCTGACTCGGAACTCATTGAAGGCATACATTTTTTTGGATTTCCCTCTCTTTCGTGTGGTTCCTTGATCGCACCGTCTCAAAAGAACTTTAAAGTTGATGTTGATGTCTTTCATATTAACACAAATGAAAGTATTTTTTCTCGATTGTGCGCGGAAGAATGACCAAAAATGAATGATTAAAAAATTAATCTGCGGTACGCGCAAATGTTCGATTTTTTTGGCACTGATGGATGTATCTTGGTGAAATTGGTTGCCATTTCACACAAATGAATGTGTATTTTCTTGTAATGAGCAGCATAAGGTGTATGTTTAATATTCTTATTACCAGATGGTGCTCATCTCTCCCAGAAATCTCCAGTAGGAACTGTGAGTACTGTGTCATGGTCCAGACCAGGAATCCGGTGCAGAGACGGACTTGCAATAAAACTGGTAATTTATTGGCAGCAGTATAATAGTCAGGGACGAAACCTTGAAAAGTGTTAGCAGGGACAAAACTCCAGAGACAAGGAGAGATGGTTCAGCTCAGATGTAATAGGCAACAATAGGGCTGCTGTCGCCAGCCAGTGGCTCTGGTGTGCTACCAGTTGCTAAAGCGCTTGCCTGCATTAGACTGCCCACAAAGAGGAGGGTTGATTCTTGAGGAATTCGGTCCAGGTCCTGGCTCCAGCCTACGGTTTGAAGCTTCCTCCTGACTAATTTGATAAAGAGAATAGCCTTGCAAGGGTTAACAAGAACGCAGTCCCAGTTCTGGAACCTAAATAGGATTGGAAGCTTGTTCTTGGAAACTGGAGTTGAAGAAGAAAATTGAGTTAAGCTGAAAATCTCGGTCCCAATCCTGGTTGCTGATTAGGACAGGAAGCTTTCCCGAATAACCTGATGGCGATGAAGACTTCAAAGAGATTTTTGCGGTCCCTAAAATACTGGTTGCATGAGACGAAGAGGAAGAAGTCATACGAACACACATCACTTTGATCTCCGTGCGAATGCGACTTGACGATCCGGCAACAAGCACATGCACTAAAAGGCTTAAATACCTGTCACCTGCTAATGAGGAAACGAGCAAGTTCCGAGATTCGAGCAAGAGGGGAGACATGCAGAAGAAATACATCAATCACAACACACACACACCTAATACACACACACCTAATACACACACGGGCTGAAGAATCTGCAAAGAGACACTCTTGGGATTCACATGAGGGTTACGACAAGCACTTCTGACGTGAAAGAAATTAGAACTTTCGATAATTACTGTCAGCTTCATATTGGGCCTGTATGTAATGGAGTAGTTGTTTGGTAGTACTTTTGTATGAGATTCTCTCCTCAAGCATTAACTCTAGCTACAAGAAATAAAGCCAAGGCCTCCCGGGGTTAGCAGGTGGGAAAACAGTGTTAACTTCTGGAAGGAGCTTTGTGGATCCACCTTACGAGAGAAGGGGCGTAAGCTGGATCCACATCTTTTTGCTGTTAGGTCGCGCGCAATCAGCCCCGGCTTCAGTCCCAGCCAGGCCGCAGCGATAGTCTCCACCGATATACGCCCGGCGTGATTGATGGAGAGCCGCCAGGCCGAGTATAAAGGGAACGACAGGAGATGATAATCAGAGAGGAAATTTACTTCCTGTTTAGCAAAGGAAGATATATGGCCGTGCTGGAGCCGAGTCGAAAGGTTTCCTCAGACACCCTTGCGCTCTCCAGGTCCCGCTTGAAAAACATAGCAGGTGTTCTCAGACCGTTGACAGTGTTTTATCACCAGGTAAGGTAATAGTGCTGAGGAGAATGAAAGAGGATTGCCGCGATACAAAATCAGGTCTGGGGCTGTGCTCAGGGGCCGGCGTGTCAAACTTGACAATTTTATTTAGCTTTCACAGTGGTAGACAGTGATTAATGCACGATGTTGGGGATACACGTCTTTGATTGGAGCACTTTCCTCTTTCTTGTATTCACTTTATTTTTCATAGGTTTTAGCTACCATTTCTGACAAATCACATTAATTTCTGTGCACTTGCCAAGAAAGCTTAATCCCGTCAATTTGGGAAGATTCTTGCTGGCCATTTTGGAACTCTGAAAAACTATACCGAATTATCATTGTCAATCGGCCATTTTTTAAGAAGCTCCACATTTTTACTGGTCCTTCGTGTGCTTATTTAGATCCATGTTGAACAAGTTTAGCAAAAATAAAAATTTGTCCTGTGACTCAGTCTGCCACTCTACTAAAGGTGAGTGGCTGACAATAGTTCCAGGCTGAGGATGTTAAAACCTTTAAATCTGACAAAATATATGACCACAGTGCTACACAAAAAGTATTTGCCCCTTCTCAGTTTCTGCTTTTTTACTTTCCTTATTTTGTCATTTTCATGATTCAGATCAAACAGATTTTCACTTAAGACAAAGACAATGTAAGTAAAAATAAATGCAGCTTATGAATGATCATGTCATTTGTTGATGGTAAAGAGTTATTCAAAACATATATCACCCTTGCAAAAAAAAATTGCCTCCCTAAACCGAATAGCTGATTGTGCTATTGGCAGCAACAATGCCCCCCCCCACTTCATACTCACTCTGGTGCTGCTGGTTTATGACCATGGATGTTATCATTGACCTTGGGTTAAGGGTCAAACTGGAAATGCCTTGTGTCTTCTTGACGGCACAATCCTCTAAATATTATATCTGTCATAATATTTTCAATGATTTATGATTACATCTGCCATTTTTCCCCTAATGCTCTAAAAAACATATTAGGGTTGGTTGCATCTTTGGTTCTAACATGGCGGTATATGGACCCAAGAGCACAAAGTGGTGAAGACTGCAGAGAGGAGTTTATTACGCCAATCATCAGTCACACTGTCTGAGGTGGCAACCAGGAGTAGGATTTCGGAACAAAAACGCAGGACAGAGGTGAAGTCAAAAAACAGGCAAAGATCCAAAAACCAGAGAACAAAAAGACACGAGGGAAATCCAAAACCCTGTTAAAGAAAATCAAAACACAGGAAAGCAATAGAAAGAACTGAAACAGACTTGCAATGGCTGACAAACTGATGGTTCATGTACACTGGGGATCATTACAAAGGGCACAACAGGGGAGCACGGAACGACAGAGCACTGGGAGGGGCGTGGGTACAAACAAGGAAACAACTGGAAATTGTTTTTAAGGCGAAAAAAATAGACCCCACCCCAACGCAGCCCCCCCTCACTGATGTTCACAGACAGTAAAAGCCACATCTACATACAATGTTGAAGGAGTGTGTGAGGTTTGATGAAATATCTCAAACGGTTTCAGAGTTACAGCCCGGAGACAGTGGGAGCGCCGTAACGGTGAGAAACCGTAAAAAAAAAACAATGTGTCTCCCCTCCCTCCTGGGGGGAGACATGAGGAGGGATCATCACACGGAGTGGGGGGGGCGGGGGGTCGGGAACAGGAAACGTAAATACAGACTCAGGGACAAGAAAACACGAGAGAAAATATAAGACTGATACTAATACAAAACACTTCTAACACAAATTACAGAACTTTGACAGGTTCCATCAAATACAAGCATTTATTGCATAAAAATCTGACCGCCTCCACCAGAAAGCTTAAACTGTTCCATGGTTTGGTCTTCTAACAAGACAATGACCTGAAGCATCAAAATCAACACAAAAATCGGTTAAAAACCACAGATTCATGGTTTTGGCATTGCCTCACCATCCTCCTGTCCGAAGCCTAATAGAAAACCTATGGGGAGTTGAAGAGGAGGGTCCATGAACATGGACCGAGGAATCTGAAGGATTTAGTGAGATCGTGCATGGATGAACGGTCACAAAACCCGTGCCATGTCTTACCCTACGTCATTACAGAGTAACGGAGAACTCTGGGCTGTTACTCTGGCTTGCAAAGGCTGCACAATGAAGGAGTATTAAATGTCAAGGCATAAGTATTAAATGAAGGAGATACAGTAATTATTGGCCAAATATTTTTGAGAAAAGTAATTGTTTCATGATAGTAATTATGTATTTCAATTCAAAGTTATTATTATCAAAAATATGCCCAGATTATAATTCATTACCACTTTTATTTATATTCATAAAAGGTGCCAATATTAGTGCAGGACATAGCTTGTGTGAAACTGCTGCAATACTTTACTGTTCCTCTGCTCAGTGAGATCCTGTCCAAGGTACTACAGCACGCATGTTACAATGAAAACATGTTAATCTGTGCAAACTGCGAAACCAGCTCTCTTCTGCACAGTAATCAGTTTGACAGGATGTCATTTTTCAGGATTTGCTCGGTAAAACTTCATCCTCCCAATGCCTTCTAATGGTTGAAAGTAAAAACTTGAAAATGCACGCGAGTGAGTGAAGTGTTGGGGAGGACGGCCTTTGTTATTCTCCCCTGAACCTCCTCAGCTGCAAAAAAAAGCGACTACATGTACACCAATTCTCTGCTATAGGGGGCGCCAAAGCGACATTTACACTTCTGACAGTGTTGCGTTTCTCTTAGAAAAAATGCCAACACTGAGCCCATTTTTCATGATCCATGATGTCATTGTTGCAAATTTCCTTCCTCCGTTTCACTCTTTTTTTTATTTTTAGGAGGACTGCCCTTCCTCTCTTCTCATGACGAGCCGTCTTCAATACAAATGGATCTCACACAATATGTTGTGCTAATGAATTCGGCGCAGATCAGCTAAAAAGTACTTAATCGATATCACAGTTTTCTGCCAGCACTTGCGTCAGCAATTGCAATATTGGCATGTTGTTTCATCAAATTGAAATAAATCTTTGATATTGTCTGAGTGATATGCAAACTTGTTCTTCTTATTTGCACAGTTGGAAAAAAAAAAAATAGGCCTTTAGTCCCACGCAACTGTCCCACGCAACTGGATACATATGTGTAGGATGTATGGTCATGAGAGTGCATGTCCATGTATAATTATTTGACCTTTCTTGCATATAAAGTTACTGGGAAGAGGTCCCAATTAGGAAACGCAAAGACAAAAAAGAAAAAAAATTAGTTAAGGAAGGTTCTACCCCATTTCTGAAATAGTTGGGACAAAGTGCACATTATTAATAAAATCAAAACGCAATGACTTTCAAATCACAGCAGCCAGTATTTTATTTACAATAGAAAAGAGATAACACAGCAAATGCTGAAACTGAGAAATGTAACAATTTTATCCATAAAATGAGCTCAATTCAAATTGGATGGCTGTTACAGGTCTCAAAAAAGTTGGGACAGGGGCCTGTTTATCATGGTGTAGCATCACCTCTTCTTTTCAACACAGAGTGGAGGCGTCTGAGCATTGAAGAGACAAGTTTCTTGAGTTTAGCCATTGGAATTTTATCCCACTCTTGTTTAATTCAGGCTTCCAGCTGCTGGAGAGTTTTGGGTCTCCTTTTGACGGACTTTTCGTTTAATTATGCACAAAAGGTTCTCAATCTAAAAGATCAGGACTGGAGGCAGGTCAGTTCAGCACACTACGAAGCCATGCTGTAGTAATAGCTGTAGTATGTGGTTTTGCATTGTCCTGCTGAAACACACAAGGCCTTCCCTGGCATAGCTGTTGTCTGGAGGAGAACATATGTTGGTCTAAAACCTTTATATACCTTTCAGCATCCATGGTGCTTTTTAAAATATGCAAGAGTCCCACACCATATGCACTAATGCATCTCCATACCATTAGATATGCTGGCTTTTGAACTGAACGCTGATAACAGGAGGGGTGGTCTTTCTCCTCTTTAGCCCAGAGGACACGACACCCATGATTTCCAATAAGAATGTCAAATTTGGACTCTTCTGACCACAGGAGACTTAGCCACTTTGCTACAGTCCATTTTAAATGAGCCTTGGCCCATAGAACACAGGGGCACTTCTGGGTCATGCTCAACAATGGCTTCCTTTTTCCATGATAGAGTTTTAGGTGGCATCTGTGGACGGCCAAAGACAATCGGGCCTACAATTTAAAAAGTTTATAGAAAAAAAAAGAACTTGGCCATTTTCTCTCATCTGAGATAGCTTAAGAATTTGGTTGAAGCTGTTTGCTTGCAGAATTAAATGACTCGCTTTTATCCCAGTTCCCGCATTAGATTTGCCCGTGTTGCTCCAGGATAATAAACCAATTTTCTACTGCATATGGAATCCATTACAATAAATATTTAACATGCACAAGTGGTATTTGATGTGGATTACAAACCCCTTGGTTTTTAAATGTCACGTTACAGCACCTGAGAATGACAAACTCTCAGTAAATCTGCTCCGGTGAATGACAGCTCTCTGCTTTAGTGCTGCCTAGACCTGCCTCTTACACGCTTCCCCTCCTGACTTCGATTTCGTCCACTCCAAAATATGAATCATTCATTTTTGTTTTACAGGGCATTAGTGATATGGAAAGGATCCCCATTGATTCGGTGATGATCGGAATTTTTTTCGATGGAGCTGCAGTACTGAACATCGCACATCTCAGTGCATGGTGTCATAAAACCGAGTACTACAAATACATTTTCAAGAAATTAAAAATGTAGTTTTCCTGAGCTGTTGAAAAGCTATCATGTGGCAACTAAACAATGCCACAAATATGAACAGAAGTATCTGCATTTGTTATGTTTATCAGCATATTATACTGGTTTTCTCTTTTAATTTTTCACCTGTCTGTGTTTATAAATGAAGGGTTCAGTGCAACTTGATAAATGCCAATCTCTTGTTTTTTGGTATGATACAGAATATATGTTCACCATGTACCAATGTTGTGACATTGTAAAGCACATTGTATTGTTCTTGCATAAATGAAGTAAAGCAGTATTCAAAACCATCCAAATCTTGATTTCCGCACAAGTGGACAGAAAAACGTTATCGCGCTGAAGCCTTCAAATGTGGATAAATACAGCGCAGAAACTGGCCAGATACCCTATCGGATCGCCTCAGCTCAATCACTTCCTCCTGGAAGTCTTGCTAATGATAGGTGCAGCGTGACGCTGGCTGCCTCGGAGCGCCGAGGTGAAAGCCGTCCTGCTGCTGTCGGTAAATGATGCTCTGGTGTGTACGAGGAGCAGGGGGGGGGGGGGGGGGGGGGGATGAAGCAATCAAACAGTGCAAGCAGTTTATCCCCCTCCCACGGTCAGGCTCTGACAGGGGAAATATATCAAAACCGTCCATCCATCTCTTAGAAAGCGCTAGGAGGAAATGTGCCAGCAGACTGGAGGCTGCTCCATGCCAAACGATTCATCCAGGCAAGGCATGAGTTCGGACGAGGCCCTCAGATGGTCCTCGCCCCTCATGGCTCTCCTGGTCAAAAATATGAAACCCTGGACTCAAAAAAAAAAAAAAAAATAAAGATGAAACAAGCGTCCTGATGTCTTGTGCTCCAGCAACACAATTCAAAGCCTCTTGATCCCTGCATATATGAATCATAATCAGCAAAATATGAAGAGCTATCAGGTAAAGTTTGAAATAATATAAAATAGAAATGCAAGATGTCAGCAGCAAAATCTTTTGCCAGAGTTCCAGATCAAACTGGACAACACTGTCATCAATATCCCCTGCGGAATCCCATTTTCGAACCAAATCAAGGTCATGACTGGTGATATTCGCAAATATAATTTAATTCACCTCGGTAAAAGTAGTTTCAGAGAGAACTGGTCCTCACTTATATGGACAAATAGATGGAAAGACAGAAGGTTCTAATCACAGTATCCCCGCTAGACTTCGAGTCGAGGCAGGGGATAATAACACTCCTTTATTAGCTGTTGTTGAAACCCCATTATCCCACCACACCCTAAAACCACCCATTTCTATGTCTTTTTGTGGCATTGTGTTTTCACTGGGGGGGCGGGGGGGATGGGGGGTGGATGTGCTGCATTTCCCTCAGCTGACTGTTAAACATGCGTTCAGATCCACAAAACAGTGGACATCGATGTGTCTGACCCGCACCTGTCAGGTGACATGCAAGCAGTTCATTGAACAAGTCAGCAACTTTAATCAGGAAATTTATGTTCAAAAACAACTAAAATAAGCGATGCACTTTCTCTCGTATGGGAGGAACGTGTTGCCTTATTGGTGTAGAGACACGTTTGCTGCTTGCGCACCGGTGATATTGTACAGTCGATGGGAAAATCCCAGTGAGGAAGCATGTTCTTCTTTCACAGCTGACTTTGTCCACGGACATTTTAGGGCTGGTACACGAGGGAAAGCTTTTCACCGTGTGATTTGCATGTTGGACTGAAGGACTGGGGTTGGGTTTTTTATGAATGAGACAGTAAAAGGGGAGGGGAGTCAGATGGACCCGAATTGCTGCAGTGACAACTTCCTCTTTCCATCCATGAAGCTACAAGGCCTCAAAAAATCTGGCTGGACCGGCATTAAAACTCGCAGGGATTAGGAGAAATGAACTGCAGAACACCTAAAACCATCCACACACACATCCACCGATCTCGCGCTCCCGCCTGCCAGAAAACTCACAATTTTATTTATCTAATTAAATATCTCAAATATGTAGGATACTTTTGCTGTGCCACATGACTGCACAGTGATAGGCTCAGGTGAGCAGCAAAATAGTCGTGCCACGGCCCCAGCGCTGCGCATCACCGAAGTTCTGAGGAACCGGTCAGCTCTCCCATTCATTACTCAACTACGTGTAGCTGTGTACTGCAGACCAATTATCCAATATAGGCTTTATAAGCCTTAGCATCGCACCACTTGGGTGCGAAGTCTTGTAACCCTATTTTATAGCGTTCTGTGTACAGCTTCTAAAAGATTGATACTTAGCAGACTATTGTTAGTCTTACAAATCGTTGCACTCATTTGGGAAGGTCTGTTTTCCCGAATTGTGGTATGATTGTTTGTTTTTGAAGCTAAACGTAATAGATACAATTTGTCTTCTTTGCATTTGAATCCAGCCACCATCATTTTTATTCCAGTGAACACAACACCGTGCACCGAATATACATTACAGAAATTGATACTTTCAATCACAGTCAAATGCTCAAAGCATGATGTCATCCCCTGGAACATCAGAACTAAGTCCGCTGAACGGGTATTATTTTCCCTCAAATGCCATAAAGCCCTATTTGCACTGCATAGTGGAGGCAGTTATATGTAAACCTGAATAATTGATTCTTCAGGAAGAAGGGAATCAATAACACTTGTCAGGCATTAGATGCTCGTAAAAGACAGATACGGCAATTGTATTGCATCAAGTTGCAGTGTAAAAAATTATTTGTTCACTCAACTTGACAAAGTCAAGTCATCGTGTTGTTTTAATGGAGTTAAGTTCTGCAAGTGTAAAAAGTACCGATAAACAAGACTTCATGTTCACAGAAATGCACTCAGTCAAAGTAACAAGAGGAGTCGACCACATCAAGTTGAGAGAACAAATAGTTTTTTACACGATGCGAAGGGAATTTTTCAGAACAGTGACAACATCTAAAGCTTACAGGATTGATACTTCAGTGCACACTGTCCTTTCAACATCTGATGAGTGCAGTTACTGATTCCCTTTCTGTGCAATGCACGCACATGAATGCCACTTCGAGGAAAAGTGTTTTTGTACGAGTGAATTGAACATGCATGCTTCCCAGTGCTGCAGTGTAAAATATGTATGCCTTGACATTAAATACAGCACACAGCTCAAAAATATCCTCTCTCTCTCTCTCTTTCTCTCTCTCTCTCATTGTGATAGCCCCCTAAAGAGTAATCTAAATATGCACAGTAATGAGGATCATTTTATGCATTATTCATGAGCGTTTCCCCAAACTCCTAAACTACTGCATCCCTGCCACATCCTTAGCACATGTCCCCTCCCCCACCTCCCCACTAACTTTTTGACAGAGGCAAAAATAATATCTAGTATTACTCCTGTTTTCAAACCATCAAGGACAATTTGCTTCGGCTTTAGACTATATCATTCTGGCTGTAGGTCCCTTTAACAAATTGATGCGTACACTCGTGCTGTTAGGGTCACACGTATATGCTGTCGTTTGCAAGTCATAATTTATTAAAAAGTGATTTATTGTTTTTCTCTCAGAAGAATGCATTAATTGCATTCTTAGTATAATTGGAGGAAGTGATAACCTTATCTTAATTAGAAGTAAGCTGCAGAAATGCTGTTAAAAGCCTCCCAGGATTAACCTGCATATTTCAACAGGACCCGAAGGTCTTTTTCTTGGCGTAATGTATAATACATTAAGCCTGACTCCTGCAGTCAACAGGGACATAAATAATCAAATAAAATGGAACTGAATCGACTTCACAGTAAGAGACTTCACCTGTTTTTCCCTCCTGTTTTCGTCTGAATGGCAAATGCGGCAGAATCTCTTTCGTCTTTGTTTCTTTCGATGTTTATGCCTCTCACACACAAGCAGGCACGTACTGTACCTATATGGCATACAGAGATAACTTCCTAGTACTTTTAATCATGTCATTTGGGATTTCAAAAGAGTAATACATTGCTAATGAGAATTCAATTAAACAAAGCAATAAGCTGATTCTTACAATGTTTTTTTTTCATCAGAGTGGTCATTTCTGTCAAAGGCGAAATATCGATTTTATAACCATGTTGGATCAACATCAACCTATTGATGAAAGTTGACAGCTCATAACCGAATAAGCAAGGTTTTTTGGATGACCAGGGCATGACCTCTGCAGGCCCTTTAACATCGGAGCAGCGACACTAAATAGCCCAAGGATTGATTTAAAGTTAAGCAGGGGATGATATTTGCCGGCTCCTTAAGAGTGACATCATTGACAGCGAATAAACATTGATTTATTGTTAACTGGGCGATGATCTCTGCCAGTTCCTTAACATTGATCTCAGAAGCATTGAATAAATGTTGATTTATAGTACACTGGGAGATGATCTGCCTGCAGTGTATGCAATCATAAAATAATCAATTATTCATGGTTGAACAGTTAATCATTGCATGTGTGCACATTAATCTCTCTCAGGCCCACTGTTTTTCATCCCGTACACTGGCTGTCACCACTCATAGACTTAACGAAAGTCGGAGTTTTGTCATTATTTGCATCGGCTTATCTTAGGTAAAGTCAGGATTGCTAATAGTGATGAATCGAATCAATCATAATAAACCAATTGTGAAGTTCTGTTTGATTTTCTTTTCAGCTCGAATATATGTTTCCTTGGCAAGGTCAGATACTACCTAGCCCCAGCTGCAGCCAAGCAAATTGTTGCCAGCTAACTTTATCCCTTTCATTTCAATATTTATTTATTTATTTTTTGTGAAAAAGACAGTACCATTGTATTAACAATGTTGCAATAGTTAAGTGATTTTGAAGGTGAATCGCTTAGTTAACATCAGTGCATGCAGTTGGATGGAGAGAGTATGGCTCATGCCAAGGAGACCGCGAGGGATAATGTTAGTAATTGCCACGAGCCACAAAGACCACCCTCCCAGAAACATCCCCTTAAAACCATCTCTTTTTGGAGGTCTAATGTTAAGAAAGTTTGAGGAATTAGCATTGCACGTAAACACAAGGATAATCATTAGCCAACATAATGATCAGATTTCTGTACCAATGTTTTTGGATTGAATAAAACCTTACATCTGTTTTATTTTTCTGTGTCAGATGCCTTAAAAATAGGGATAATCTGTAACTACAGAAATTGCAGAAATACATCATTTAGGATGAGCTGGTCGTCAGGAAAACCAGCAGAATAACAGAAAACTATTAACTGTTTTTTTGGCATGGGTTTTTGAGCATGAGGTTTTGCCACAGCATCTCAATCATACCTATTTGGGTCAAGACTTTGACTTAGCCACCCCAAAACCTTAATTTGGTCTTTTGTGAGCCATTCAGAGGTGGACTTGCTTGTGTGCTGTTGATCATTTTCCTGCTGTAAAACCCAAGTGTGCTTGAGTTTTTGGTCATGAACTGATATTTGGACATTCCCTACTAGGATTTTCTCTGAGAGAGCAGAATGGCTGCATCAATAACGTCACTCAGTCACTCAGGTCCCGAAGTAGCAAAGCGGTTTCAGACCATGACGCTACGACCACTGTGTTTGACCGTTAGTGTGATGTTCTTTCAGTGAAATGCTGTGTTCGCTAATGAAAATATCCTACATTTATTTCTTACTAGTACTGTAGTATTTATGGTGTAAGAATAGTATTACTATACTTTGCATTCTATAACTAGAGTAGGACTAAAGCCATCACATAACTATAGTATTATCATAGTCAACAGTACCCTGATATTACTATAGTCCACATAACTGTATTGCTGTAGTTTGAATATCACTATATTAATACTGCACTATGGTGGCAAAAATACCTTCCTTTGCTAATTATAGCTTGGAATTATTGTAATTTTTCATAAGGGTTAGATTTACACCAGTTGCAACAAAACTCATGTCATCAAAAAGGTTACACCTTTGACAAATCAGCCCACAGAATATTATCTCTAAAGTTTTGCCCATTATTTAGAATTAACAATAGTAGCACCTAAAAACCGAGAAAGTGCTACTTTTTCCGGGAAATTCCTAAAAAAAACTTAGAATACGCCGAGGTTTACTGATAATTTGAGGCCAACTCGGTAAACCTTGGAAAAATTTTAATCGAGGTATCCAGAAGTTTGTCCGGTTGTCTTAAGTTTGGACAACACCTCAATGTTCACGTTCTCTCAAGGTGCTCCCTTTTAAAAATTACATTGTGTATCTGATTTGTTTGGAAATTGGTGCTTTTGCAGATTGAATATATTTTGAATACTGAACATGTGTTTTTGTTGTTCTTAATATAATGTCAGTGGTCTGCCAGTTCCTGTATGCAGCACAGACACAGCGGGCTGAACTACAGTACTGACCATTCCAAAGTTCCCATGAAATTCGGCGAATATCCATGTTAGTTCATACATCGGAATATTTTTCGGTCTACCTCGGTAAATTTTTACCGAGGTTAACTGAGTTGGCCTCAAATCTTTAGTAAACCTAAATTCTAAGTTTTTGGAGGAATTTCTCGGAAAAAGGTGCACTTTCTCTGTTTTTAACTAGTGATAGTTGAAACAGTCTAAAGTACAGCTCGTCTCAGGTGGTCGCAAGCAGAGAGATGTCATGTCTAGAGATTCTACGAATCTCAAGCTGAATTTTAGAACATAACAGTGGACGACTGCGGCTTTTCAGTTTATTTTGCCACCTTCTTCTGAGAAATATCATGTCTGCCACTGCTAAAACAGCACTGCCACTCATTCTATTTTATTTTTGGACTGATCTTTGCAGTTTTCGCAGTCACTTTTCTATGCAAAGTGAAACATTGACTGCTGGTGCAACGTTAAAAGTCTCTCTGTTGGAAATGGTGCTGACTCTGCATCGATTAATTACCAAGCTTTTAAAATGATTTTGTAGTACTGTCAAATTAGTTGTTAAATTATGATCGAAGCATGAGAAATATCAAAAGTCTGGGTGATCTAAGATCTGAGATGATCTCTGCCAAATCTGAGGAAAGTTAGGAGGAATTTTGTTTGAGGAAAAGCAGTTTTTGATTAAAATTCAAAATGGCGGAAAATCTAGCGGGTGGAAAATGACATCATCGGGAGCGTTGGACTCTGCTTCACTGAAAAATTCTGGATCTGTGTCGAACTCTTTCAATTTCAAACTCTCTGGCCAGAAATCAAGTTCAGAACTGTAAATACGACTCCAAAAATCATCTCGACGAATAGCTATCACTGCACCAAATTTGCCAACTTTTTCTTATAAAGTTCTATGAGTTGCCATGGACTTCCACTGCAGATTAGTAATGATAATAATAAAAGAAGAGGAAGAACTAAAATAAATAATAGGTGCCTCCACACCTTCAGTGCTTTAACTCTAATATTAATAATAATAATAATAATAATAATAGTAGTAGTAATTATAACAATAATAATAATTTGAGAAAGGATCATCATCATTGCAAACTATATAAGTTCCTTCTTTATTTATTACTTAATGTACTTTGTCATCAGTAAGCCTCCCCGGAGAGGTACACAGACTGAGTTAAAGCCTTTCGGCTCCTATTTTGAAGGTTTTTGCCCGTTCAGTCATTTTTTGAGGAGGAGACAGTAAACTTGTCATGAGTCCACCTTGGGCACCAAATAGGTGGCCGTGTCTATTGGGGTGTCACTCGGGAACGGAAGCTAAAATAACTCGATAAAAACAGCCCCCGGCGACCACACTTCCTGCCCATACTGTCCCATGGGGATGAGCCTCTGCTGCCGTAGTTCGGGAAAATACTCGGCCTCTGTCCCAGGAGGCACAAAGCCTTGAATTAACCCTAAAAGCAGTGAAATATATTTTTAATTAAAAAAATAAATGACATTATCTTATGCTGTTGAAAACCGATCATGTGGCGACTTGTTCAAAAGAGCTCCCCTGCCGAAGCTCTTTTAAACAAGTCACCACATGATAGGTTTTCAACGGCTTTGATTTTGATATCTCGCATCACTGAGCAACAACAGCTGCATTTAGCGCTCTAAGGGTTAATTGACCTCAGTCTTCTGATCTCCTCCTAACTGCATCATCGGTACAATCGTTTCTGTCCCTGTCCGACTGGACCGATGCTGCGTTTGCAGCTGCTGTGCCCGCCTACGCCTGATAACCTGAGATAATCACCCAATTAAATATTTCTGGCGCGGTATGAGGGATCTCTCACCTAACCCTCTTCAGTGTGGTTCAGATGAGCTCTCCTCGCAATCAAGCCCAACGTTACATCCCTCACTTGTCAACCTTTTTATATCCAGTTATAATTTCAATGGCCTCATCTTGGCAGTTCACACAGACATGCTGTATGCCAGCATCCTATGCCAGGGAGTGTTGTGATTGTACATTTAATATAAGAGGAATATCTGTTAGTTCTGTGTGTTGGTAAAGGGTTGTGTCTCTTTCACTTGTCTGGTGTTTGGTCGCTGGTGTGGGGAGGTGAGTGGCATTAATCTGGTGTCGATTATTCAGATATCATTTATGCCCGTTCTATTCTTTAACAGAATCATCACTTTCGTGTACTAGGTAAAAATGATTTTAAAACATAATAACCATAGCTCCCTCAAGTGTAAGACAGAACTCATTTTGTCATTTCTCTTGCCTTTTTATGCGTACATCAATCTGTCTGCATCAGATAAGAATGATTTTTTGATCCAATTTTTCCAGCGGAATAAAATGGTGAATTTTGGTCCGTCCTTCTTCACAGCGATTTTCTAAAAAAATATCTTTTTACAGTTTCCCCTCATCATCCTGGATCACTCCAAATGATAATCCCCAGTAATATACTTATGCTCTTCCCCCCTCCACAGAGCCCAGCCCAGAAAATAAGAAAAAACTAAAAAAATAAAAAATCAGGAAAAAATTTTCATATCCATTTTAAAGGGATAGAGCCTGGTGTTTGCCACGTTTCCATGCCAACCCTCCCAGACTCAACAAGAGGTGACGGGAGGTGGCTAGACCCCCAAAGGATAAGCATAATTGCTGTCAGTCTGTCACTGGAACACGGTGAGAAGACGACGGGGAAGAACGAGATGTAGAGATGGAGAGAGAGAATGAGGGAGCCCTGCAATCCCCCAGAGGACGGCAAATCAGCATTTCTTCCTCACTTGTTTTTCAGGTGCATGCATCTGTTCAAACAAACCTGTCTGGATTGAATCCATTGATTGTGGTTTCTCTCAGAGGCTGGCACACAGGCGCGAACGGAAATGTTTGTTTGTGCGAGACTGCCATCGTGCAGTATACGCACTCGGGATGTGCTTGGGGTACGCCGCCTCGGTGGTGCAGCAGTAGCGCTACACCCCTGGCAGACAAAACTGTACACTCAGAGCCAAATCTCTCCACGTGGAAACATATTTCTGGTGGAGAAAGGGTGTTTCGTTCAGTTATTGTGTCTAATTTTTCCAGCGGCCACAAAAAGTGAAAGCAGAAAGCATACTTGCCAACTGTACCGCCTTTGGTGTATTTCATTCTGAAAAAAAAAAAAAGAAACGCCCCAAGAGCAGTTGTCCACTGCCAAAAGCGGTAGAGTTGGCATGTATGAGAAAGACAGTAATGTAGTGTAATTGCTGTTGCAGATTAATTTTGCAGGATGTCCACCCCCAGGCACAGGAGGGCAGAATTTTTATCTCCAATCAAAATGTACTGACTTGATGATGCAGCTCATTGTTGATGTTATGCTAGTTTTCTGACGTGGACCAAACAAACAGACAAGATAGTGTCCTAAATTTAGGCAAAGTTAAAAGCCTCTTTTATTTGGCTCATGGATTGCCATACTGCAGTAACTGAGTTTCATCCGCTCAGATTCTTTATCCATTTATTCTAAGGTTGGTTGATTTATCATTGTTACATTACACAAGCGCCTCATAATCTAGTTAAATAACCGTTGGTCTGTGTTCAAAGTGTGGAGACACAAGTCATTCTTTGAAAAGGCCGATGTATTTTGGTAATGTTGCGATGCAGGCAATTATCAGGGCGCAAGCCTGTCTTGACATTGGTCTGTTGATTTCACAATGAGCACAATATCATAAATCAGGCCAATATCTCAAAAAATCTCTTTTGTGGACTTTTCTTCGTTGGTAAGAAAGTGAATATTTTTAAATTAGTAGTCAAACTGGGTAATTCAAGGAAGATTGTGATGCAATTTCCTGCCGATTACGCCAGAGAGAGAATATCCTGCTGCTCAGCTTTAAGGCGTCCTGAGCCCAGCCTGCTCAGGTATGCTGCATCAGTCATGTGACCTCAGCTCCACCCATCCTGGAACACATCGGCAAACGCAGCCAATAGGGAAAGGACAAAATGCAAGGCCAACCCGGAGGCCATCACAAGATGTATTTCTTATGGTTTATTTTTAAATGAAGTCACAGCCTGCGGTGAAATTATTTTTACCAGTTGAACAGTCTGTGTCTGGCTTTAGTGTAGACTAGCCTATGCGTGAGGGCCAGCATCTATATTGGTTGAGAGCACCGGCCTTTGCTGTAGCGTAAGAGAGAGCTTCATGTCTTTCAGTGAAACTAAGGAGAAGCGATGCTGGCTCTCCCAAGAGCTACATAGCACCGGTTTCTCCTCAAATAACTTCAGTCTCCTAATTGAAAATGAATAATAGACTCCCTTGTGGTACATATTTGCACATTTCTGCACTGAATGTTTATTGCGATGAAAAATAAATTTGCTCATGTGGCCGCAGTCGAGCGTAATGCACTCGCGTACCACAGCCACACAACCGCATGCTCACGCCTCTTTCTGGTCACTTAGTCACTTATCCATACTAACACTGAAGTATGGGTTTGGTTTCTAACTTTTATGTTGGCTGAGGAGGATGGGGCATGACAGTGTCGAGCAAGCTTGCTGCCATCCTCTTCTCTCGTTTGATGAATGCAATACAATTGTGGCTTGCTGATGAGAAAAAGGCTGCCACTCTCGGCCAGATCAAACACAGCTGAGTTTCGCAGCACTTACCAGCACGTGACATTGATGTTGGTGAATCCGATGACAAATGAAGTGATGCTTTCATGACATGCTCTTATGGTCTACTTTGATTCAATATTTCAAAACAACAGAATCCTACGAAGTGGCCCACATAGTAGATGGAAGATTGAGTGTGCGTGAGTGAAAGAGCGAGTGAGAGAGTGTGTGTGTGTGTGTGTGTGTGTGTGCGTGTGCGTGCATGTGCAAGTGTGTGTGAGTGTGTGTGTTTGTTCATTGGGGAGGGGGTCCTACTTACAGAATGAGGCATTTAACAACAGCTTGCAGCAAGACAGTATGCGGTAACACGATACAATACGAGGACATATCGTTTGCTGAAGTAATGCTGAACTAACGAATGACTCGTGATGAATTAATGCAAAAAATAATTCAGGACGCATTATGAATTCCTGTTGCTCATCATTAATAAATGATGACGTCAGTATGACTTTCTGATTAGTTCACACTAAATAGATTTCCAGGAAAGGGACGTTAATTCACTGTTACTTCATGCATTAATTACTTTTGCGATCAAACTGGCAGGATTCCGCTCACGTAAAAGGTAACGAATGAGCCAAGAAGTAGTTCAGCATTACGTAAGCACATGATTTGCACCCTTATTTCAAAGTGTGACCCAGTGTTCTTTTTTCTGACCAAAATAGTGCTTGGCATTCTCAGATGGGGATGTGACAGAGATATACAAGCTGTCCATCATCCCATCACATTGGGGGAACCCCCCTCTTACAATCCCTCCGCTACATCCCAGAGCCTGTCCCCTCTGGGCAAACTCAATTTCAGGCTTTGCATGGACTGTGATGCACGACAAACCTCAGAAATGCAGAGAAAAATAGTTGCTGAAGCCCCTTTGTGCAGAATACAAATAATGCCAATATTTCATGTTGTGCATGAGCCTATTTAAGGCTTTATATATCTGTCTTTGTGTCGCAACAACTGCGGAAAATGATTCCAGTGAAACAAAACATTTGGAAATTCAATTACAGTATTATTTATCAATAAATTTCAGAATTTACAGATGCCGGCATCTATATCTGCACATGTGGGATAAGATGCCGTATTCTATTCCACCGCAACCTTCTTCTTCAACTGAATAGCCGAGCACAAATGCGCGTCTCTACTGGATAACACCAGTCACAGCATTCCGCAGATAAAAATAAAAAGTTTGACAGCACATACATAGTTTTCATTCATACAGGTCCCCATCATGCACCTATCTTGATCCTGCCTACCTTGTTAGCTTCTGTTGTACCGATTTTCCCTCGTGCAAGTCTGGACTTTATTCTGTAGCTTCCTGCGGGCGAGCCGGGTGCTCGTCATCAAAACATAAGCTATCACATGTTCGCGTTTCATCCAGCTTCGTTCTGAGCTTGCAAAGTTTCGAGCTATGAGTGTTCAGAAGGTAAATTAGCAGCGGATGACAGGCACGTGCTTCGAAGGATAACAGCGAACGGTCTCTGCTCTCCTGATATGGCAACACGAGTTGCGTATCAGCATGTTTGTGTATACATAGTTCGCTAATTGGACGTTCCAGATTCCGGCGGGATAAAATTTTTAGAAAAACAGATATATAATAACGGCGTGTTTAAATCCTATGATTGCAATTGTGGTTGGAGCAAAAACCAGCATACACAGCGGGCCCCCAGGACTGGCTCTGGGACCACTGTCGAAAGCAGTTTGCGAATGCTTTAACAATGCTTTATTTCAGCCAAAAATCTCAGGCTCTCTCTGGTGGACAAATGCAACTAAACGCATCAGCTTGTCAAAGCGTTTACAACGATTTTCTTCTTAGATTTGCCACTTTGACGAATTCATTCTTTTGATTGATTTAGTGTCTATTTTTTTTATACACCCTGATATTTCTGCTCTGAATTATCTTATTCAATATTTTATTTTTCAGCTAACCAGCCGTAATTACTGTCCGACTATTTAATCTCTAGCCATGCATACGGGCTGCATACTTAGCAGCACGCGGTGTCCCAAACTTTATGTCTGCTCTTTAAAAGCACAGAAATTTCATGCTGAAATGGACCCTTGCTAATTGCTCGAACATTAGTAAACTGAAGACATCAACCATAGGAGTAATACCTCCATTCAGGATGCAGCTGTTTCATAAGAGCAATAAGGGAAGAATGCAGCACATCTGACCCAAGAAAAACTCAATAAATCAGAGTACAGTGTCACTTGTTCTGTTCAGGGCACATTTTTATCTCTAAATGGGTGGTGAGAAAAAATATATAAATAAACTTGAGCAGGTATGCCTGCCAGCATGTCTTGTACTTGAAAAACCAGAAAAATATTAATAAAAAACCATCATTGATCTTAAGTTATTTTGCCCACCGGTGCCCTGCAATTTACTCTTTCAGTCAATGTCTGCTACTTTCACCTCGATATTGAAAAACACGGAAAATAAAGATTTATAAAAGCACGAGATGTACACAGCCAAGGGTCACCTCGGTGAACTCCAAACGAAGGCCATAAAGCAGACAGGGTTTATAATGGGCCATTCTTCATATCAGCTGCCGTAAATGTCACGCTTCCTTCCCTGCTACCATAAATTCTCCTCGGAGGGATTGTCAGAAACATCTCTTTGCTTGGTGAAAGGACCGCAAGAAAGAAAACAGTGTTTTCGCATTACACTGGCAGTGTTGTCGAAGTGTAATTTACTGCATCACCCGTTCCTACTCATTCCTGAAATACTGCTGAGAAGCAACCTCACTCCCGTTTTTTTTTTTTCTTTCTGTTGGTGTGTGTGTGCGTGTGTGCATGTGTGCGTGCGTGTGTGTGTAGTGTATGTACAGATGTCTGCTACAGGCAGGGGCATTTCATGGCCCTCGGAGCCCCATTTCAACATTCTATCATGAGGTCCTTTCCATTCTCTTCCTTTCATCCCTGCCATTTGTCTATATAGTCCTATTGAACAGTGGACTTAGTGTAACATAATTCCAAAAATGTTGGCAACTAAGGGAGTGTTTACACAACAAGGGTTTGGATAAAAACAAAAAGTTTTTTCTTTGCATTTTGAAATAATTTTACATCCATATGATAACTTGATGAGAACTAATCCTTGTTCACACAGATTTGCAAAAACAATTAAAAAGCGGTGTAGTTTGCATGTCAAACCAGTGGATGGCAGTCTAACTTTACCTCTTTACTTTATAAACACCACAGAATAGTCCTGCTACCGTCGATACCTGGGCAGCGTTCCAATCCGAAAAAATGCTGGCTTCATCCTGTTCACTCACCCTCCAATCGAGTGGGGAATCCCCAAAAAAATCCCGGATGTAAGATGGCTGCCACTTGTAGGGTCGTTCCAATCCAGTTTTGCGGAGGGAAGGGCGGATTTACATTTGCTCAAGCCCTTGATTATCCTCCCTCAAACGAAGCCAACAACGAACATCCCTCCAAGCTCTGATATTGCCCAGAATGCTTTGGTCATTCTCCCCCGGTCAAAATTTCACTTCCGCCATTTTTTTCTGCTGGCAAAGGTGGGAATTGTGGCAGGGAAAGTACCATACAAATGTAAGAATTGTGTGCAATTCTTCATTTCTTCATTTCTGGCTTCCGCGTAAACTGTTAAAGGTAAAACGTACAGGCAAGTAACTCAGTCGGCTCCATGGTAACACAAACTTCCCGTTGGCTTGTTAACAAACGTCGAAGTGCGGAAGAAACGCAGCAAAGGTTGTTCCAATCCGATTTCCCACAACCCTTCCCCGAAGTCCCCTCTATTGTCCTCCCCCGCACAGGAAGGGCTTACTCGCCTGCTACGTCATTCGGAGGGCTCACTCGAGTGGAAGGTAGAAGTGGAGTATCCTATTTTGGATTGGAACGCAGCGGCTTCGGAGCCTGTATCAAAAATGTGAAGCACTTCCTCATGGAGCTCCATGTCGAGGCTTGTATTGTCTCGGCGAAATTACTTCAGTCAGTCAGTCGACTATAAAATGTCCCAGTTCTCTTCTGCAGCTCGTGGGTTATTGTCAGTAGTTTAAGTTTGTCATTGCATGCGATGGAGCCAGAAAGAAAGAGAAAGTTGTTTCCCGTTCGGGAGTACTATAATTTGATTTCACCGAATAAGGTCGCTTAGTGAGGTTATAAGGCCAAATTCTTTGACTATTATGTGATGTCATATTTTCAAACCTTTTCAAATAATTTCCAATACATAATAAATTCCCTTAATTTGATAGTTTTTCATTTTATTATTAGGGGAAACGTTAATTATTTTTGAACAAAAATACAAAGCTCTTTGTTTCACATGCGCATTCACTGCCCTCTGTCCTGTCCCCGAAGGTATCTTTTAGTTTCGTTATGACATAACATGTGGTCAAAATATGTGTTTATTAGCATATTGTATTATTTGTATATAAACACAAGCATCTACTTAACCATTTTTGAATTGAAAAGAAAAATTTTGCCTTTATGAGTCAAAAATTTTCCCTTTTGGAACGGAGGTGTAATGTGACCAAATGCCACTAAATGGCAGTATTGACCTTTTTTTTGTTAAGCCCAGTCTGGAGCTAGGTTTGGTCATGTCCTGGGCATGTCTAAGAGGGGAAATTCCCAGAGAAAAAAAAGAGTCTAAATGTGGGAGGGGGCTGCAGAAGAGTGTATGAGGAGAGAAATTGAGAGAGTAAAGTAGTAGGAGAAATTGCAAGGAGAAGGATACATTTGACCAGACCTGTCTCTCTTTTCAAGACCTGTGAAGTTTTTTTGTGAATTTTTTTTTTGCCTGTGTTGGAGCATTTTCCCTGTCCCAGGACATGACCAAGCAACCCCATCTCAAAGGACTGTAAATATTTTTTTTCTTGTATATTATCAATCTTGGTCAGTATTATAAATTATAGGTTAGTTGTCAGTTTGTTCAATTAAATCTGTTTAAGTTTTAAAATTTTGTCTGTCATCCCTTGCTGTCCTATGTCATAACAAATTGGGGCCATAGCATATGCAACTGTTGAAATTTGCTTGAGTCTATTTAATGTCTGAGCAGGACCTGATAAATCATGAATTTAAGACTGCGGGACGCGATGCAAAAATTTGGTAATGAGAGATGAATTTTCGTGGCATGAGGCAGTGGACAGCATAATTGGCCAAAATACAAGGGCATAAACATCTAGCATAAATTTTCTTGACTGGATGCTTGATGTTTTTACTCACTCTGATCTTTCTCTGGTTACCCAAACATCAAGGTAAGCAGAAAATGCACTGATTACATTCGATATAGGTGGATGTTGAATACAGAATTCTTTCTCCCTAGCGTTTTTGGCGGATTATGCTGTCCACTGCCTCCTACCACGACAATGTATCTTTTCCATAACTTGAGCCACCAAACTTTCGTACCGTGGTCCCGCACTTTGAAGCACTATTGAAGCCGCGTTTTCGTTTTCTACTCACAAATTATTCCGTAACTCTGAGTATCAGACATGTATCATGTATCAGGGTGGGGAGTCCTCGGCGTATAGCAAGGCTGGGCGAAACAGATTAGAAGCGGACATGTTTAATAACAGGATGTACAAACCCAAAACCAGTGAAGTTGGCACGTTGTGTAAATCATAGATAAAAACAGAATACAATGATTTGCAAATCCTTTTCAACTTATATTCAATTGAATACACTGCAAAAACAAGACGTTTAATGTTCAAACTGAGAAACTTTTTTTTTTTTTGCAAATAATCATTAACTTAGAATTTAAAGGCAGCAACACATTGCAAAAAAGTTGGCACAGGGGCCTTTTTACCACTGTGTTACATCACTTTTCCTTTTAACGACACTCGTTTGGGAACTGAGGAGACCAATTTTTGAAGCTTTTCTGGTGGAACTCTTTCCCATTCTTGCTTGATGTACAGCTTAAGTTGTTCAACAGTCCGGGGTCTCTGTTGACGTATTTTACGCTTCATAATGCGCCACACATTTTCAATGGGAGACAGGTCTGGACTACAGGCAGGCCAGTCTAGTACCCGCACTCATTTACTACAGAGCCATGCTGTTGTAACACGTGCCGAATGTGACTTGGCATTGTCTTGCTGAAATAAGCAGGGCCGTCCATGAAAAAGACGTTGCTTGGATGGCAACATATGTTGCTCCAAAACCTGTATGTACCTTTCAGCATTAATGGTGCCTTCACATATGTGTAAGTTGCCCATGCCTTGGGCACTAATACACCCCCATACCATCACAGATGCTGGCTTTTGAACTTTGCGCTTATAACAGTCCGGATGGTTCTTTTCCTCTTTGGTCCGGAGGACACGACGTCCACAGTTTCCAAAAACAATTTGAAATGTGGACTCGTCAGACCACACAAAACTTTTCCACTTTGCAACAGTCCATCTTAGATGAGCTTGGGCCCAGCGAAGCCGGCCGCGTTTCTGGGTGCTGTTGATAAATGGCTTTCACTTTGCATTGTAGAGTTTTAACTTGCACTTGCAGATGTAGCGACAAACTGTAGTTACTGACAGTGGTTTTCTGAAGTGTTCCTGAGCCCATGTGGTGATGTCCTTTACACACTGATGTCGGATTTTGATGCAGTACCGCCTGAGGGATCAAAGGTCACGGGCATTCAATGTTGGTTTTTGGCCTTGTCGCTTACGTGCAGTGATTTCTCCAGATTCTCTGAACCTTTTGACAATATTACGCACCGTAGATGATGAAAACCCTAAATTTCTAGCAAGAGCTCGTTGAGGAATGTTGTTTTTAAACTGTTCGACAATCAGCTCACGCATTTGTTCACTAAGTGGTGACCCTCGCCCCATCCTTGTTTATGAATGGCTGAGCATTTCAGGGAAGTTGCTTTTATACCCAATCATGGCACCCACCTGTTCCCAATTAGCCCGTTCACCTGTGGGATGTTCCAAATAAGTGTTTGATGTGCATTCCTCAACTCTCTCAGTCTTTTTTGCCATTTGTGCCAGCTTTTTTGAAACATGTTGCTAGCATCAAATTCCAAATGAGCTAATATTTGCAAAAAATTACAAAGTTTACCTGTTCGAACATTAAGCAACTTGCCTTTGCAGTGTATTCATTTGAATATAAGTTGAAACCACATTCGTGGTTTGAGCAAAATATTGAAGCGGCTCAAGTTACACTACGACAATAGCTTTTGAAGGCTTTTTTTTTACCATTTCCCAGCTATGAAATTAGTTAATGAAAAGTGCCTAGAAATTAGTTTTTGTTTGGCCTCTCAGGAACATCACTTAAGTATATGTGTGCATATTCCAGGGTTGCCAATTCTCACACATTTTATGTGAGACATTAATTATGTCCTGAGTCACGTCAGCTTGAAGAATAAATTCTGTTCACTTGAATGCATCTTCAGGATCCAAGCTCCCGGGTACCGTGCGCAGCATCAGTACAGCATCGGATCCTGTACTAGGAAGGGTTACTGGCAGGCATCAACTTGCTGACGACAGGCAGTGCCTGGATCAGGTCTGTCATGGCGGATTTCTAATTTGACACAGGCTATGTTTACCATTCTTGTGTGGCTTTGATAAAACTTTTTGTGATTAAGTAAAACAAAAAAATATATATACAAAAGTATATGTTTTGGCACCACAGGTGCTGTGATGTGCTTCGCTGACCTCCGGAGGTACCCTTTAAGTGTTATTTGGTGATTGTAGTGCCAAGATGAGTTTGTTTGGGTTATTCTCACCATAACCCTAAACCTTGTGTTATACTAACCATAAGCTTCACCCCAACCCTAACAAAGTTAACTTGACGTTACAAAAACCGATCGACACTTAATGACCGGGGTGTACTTAATGTTCATGACAGTTGTCATGTCATACTTAAGACACTGGTGTGTCACCCTCATGTAGATACCGTGACTGTAACCCAATGAGGTAACATTTTGTCTTGGGTAAAGGATGGGAAAATTGTGTACAGGTCAGTGCTGCCATTGAGAAAAAACTAACGAAGTGTCCCGTTACTGTAATATAGGCTTACAATTTGAATTTTAATGCATTATTTCACTTGAGTTAGTGAGGTTGCCGCTCGACATCTTGTTGGTTTTAAAAAATACTGTGAAGGTATTAAAAAAGGAATGAAATTCAGCTTCAGGATTCCTGTATATACCCTGCAGAAGCTGCATGGACACTCAGTGTGGGACACGTTCCTGTTTTGGTCCCCGAGCTGTTGTGAACAACAGCGGAGTTTCTTATTTGAGATCAGCATTTGAGATCTGCAGCAAAGCATTATTGGCAGTCCAGAATTATTGGCACTCTTTTGGAAAATATGAGCAAAGCTAGATGCAAAAAAAGTCTAGTGTTTCACTTGATTTTTTCATTCAAAACGTTCACAAAAAAAGTAACATTTAATTACTTTTTTTTACTGAACTTTAGTGGCCCAATGGACAGGCTGCACCCATTTATGAGGGGCCAATGGACAGACAATACTCGTTCATGAGAGACCAATGGACAGGCAGTACCCGTTTATGAGAGACCAATGGACAGGCAGCACCCTGTTCATGAGAGACCAATGGACAGGCAGCACCCGTTTATGAGGGACCAATGGACAGGCAGCACCCATTTATGAGGGACCAATGGACAGGCAACACCCGTTCATGAGAGACCAATGGACAGGCAGCACTCGTTTATTAGGGACCAATGGACAGGCAGCACCCATTTATGAGGGGCCAATGGACAGGCAACACCCGTTCACGAGAGACCAATGGACAGGCAGCACCCGTTTATGAGGGACCAATGGACAGGCAGCACTCATTTATGAGGGGACACAGAGGTGAGATAAGGGACTCGGAGGGAGAAAACGGTAAACTGGAAGGCAGTAAGGTTAAATTAGAAATACATAATGTGTTTCAGTATATAAAAAGCAACTGACCTCACTTAAAATAGTGCTGAAAGGGGATAATGCAGTCTGTAGAAATTCTACATGCCTTCAAGAGTCAGTTATGTGTTCAGCAGAACGTTTTGCCCACGAAACAGGGAATTCTTTGGATTAATGCAAATTGTGAATGCTAACTGATGTGATGCTAACACAAACGTTGCAGATTAACTACATTCAACCGTGCAGTATTTCACAATGACACTTACTATTTCACCTGGTACAAGGGAACTGTCCGCATGAAAAGCTGTGCCCAGAATCTTAAAGTGAAAAGGCTTTGATAAGCACTCTTTTCCACCATCTGCACCTGAATGAAGGCCATTTTTCATTCACTGCAACATTATTCAGTATGATGGTGTTTAATGTGAACTGGAAGCCATTAATTCTAAAAGATCACATTAATTTTAGAATTACTGCAGTTTCATTCAAAGTGAGGTGATGTGCATGTGGAGTTGAATACAAAAATTCGATTATAATAAGAAATGCTAAGTACTTTGCTCCTTCGCTTGGCTCAATAATTTATCACTGAATTTTGCTGTAAAAATCTAAACACTTGCACACTTACTTTTTTATTACAAACTTTTCTCTCCAATCGATATGCATTACACTTGCCTCAGAAGAATTCAGAGGATAAAACAGAATGAACAAATAGTATATAGAAACATCCATACATTTTTTAATGAACTTGTAAAGGATTTTTGCAACAACAGCACTACTGTGCACAAACAATAGGAAATTATTGTGCATTTCTACATATTTTATATTCTCCAAATACCGTTCAACTTCTCAATTATCCATAATGTTTGATATTTCTGTGTACCGCTTAAATATATATTTTTTAAATAAAATATTTTCATACAATCGAGGATCATTCCTTTTGCTTCACTTTGTGTTCGGTGAAAGTACTAGATCTACCACAAAAGCTGAAGGCATCCAGAAGACTACTTTCCTTTAATGATAACTCCAGTACTACTGAACGCCGAACCATGGGAGTCTAAATACTGATGATACTATCATCTTACGTTATGGCCATCACCTCTAAATGTTTCTACTTCGTTTCTGAGAAATCACATTTTCTGTCTACTCGCAATATCAAATTGGCACTTCAGTACCCATGTGCCAGTTTCTTGGGGCAATGCAAGATGGGATTTGTAGTTGACTTATCCTCTCACATTTTTATGAGGTTTTTAAAAGAACGGTGGGTCACGGTTTAATAAGGATAGATGACGGCTGAAGTTGCAAAAGCATAAAGTGCTTTTATTTACAAAAACTGTGCAACCACCAATAAAAATGGACATCCATAAAATAGTGCTGTTATCCTCGATACCAAGGCTTTGGAGCCTGTGTCAAAAATGCGCATCACCTCCTAACGGAGCTCCGAGCTGAGACTTCTATCGTCTCTGCGAAAAGACGTCACTCATTAGGTTCGAAGCCTCATTTGGGATGCTTCTTCAGGAAGGGGGTTCACTTTTGGCGGGCGATTCGACTATAAAATGTCCCAATCCTCTTGGGTTGTTGTCAGTAGTTGAGGTTTGTCGGTTTGCGATTTTGTGTGATGTGCGGGTTGTCATTGTGTGCGATGGAGTCAGCAAGAAAGAGAAAGTTTTCACCGTTTGGGAATATTTTGGTTTGATTTCTCCGAATAACGTTGCTTAGTTAGCTATAAAACTAAATTGTTAGGCTATTATGTAATGTCATATACAGTATTCAAACCTTTTCAAATAATTTTAAATACATATTACCTTAATTTGTTAGTTTATTAGGGGAAACACTTATTTTGAATAAAAATACAAAGCTCTTGTTTCACCAACACATTCACTGCCTGATGTCCAGTCCACGAAAGAATCACTTTCGCTTCCCTTCCAAAGTGGAGCGGGTAACTTGAGAATAGCAGGGAAAAAGTGCAAATAGTGATACAAGCATGAAATTTGGCATATCTCTTGTTCTTTGTCTCCTGCCACACAGAATTTGACAGTTTTTCAAAATGGCTTCCCTCCGATATATGAATATGGACATTTAATTCCTTAATCACTTAAACATTTCTTAATCATTGTCAGTTTATACTAAAATATTGAAAGCAAGCCTACAAGTACTAAGATTATGTTAAATAGTTTCTAGAAACATCCAAGATGGCTGCCATCATATCCAAAATGGCCGCCAAAGAGCAAAATATTTGCGTATAAGTTCATATGTGCGCTAGAAGGTCAGGTAATAGATTGATTTGGGGTAAATCTAGCTGGATCAGTTTATTTTTGCTAGTAAGAAAATAATTATAATATATTATAATAATATTAATAATAATAATAAGCTCTTTTTAATTAATTTTCATTCTAATTTGAAAACATGAACATAAAGGTAAATATAACATTGTAATAGTGTAGTGTTATTGCACTACCAGGGCACACTGGTTGACACTATAGCTGTGAAACTCAGCATGGGGTTCAATGCTAGCTAATGGTAGAAATTTGTCATTAGTTTCCCAAATGCTGTTTCTTTAGCCCCATTTTAAAGTTAAACAACCGCACCTGAATTGACAGGATGTGCCAGCGCGGGAGAGCCAAGCCAAAGAAGACGGGGCTACAGTCTTCTGGAAGGTGTACAAATCACACGGGAATTAAATAGCATTGGATGAATGATCGGGCTAGGGGTAGGAATGTAACATATCTGAGCCTAGTTGTATCCCATATCTGAAAGTGCTTACATGTTGTATAGGTGGTAAAAGGATAAGGATTGGAAGGGTTGGTTTACTTTATCTCTTTATGACTGTAAGAATGCGAAGATATATGAATTCACAATGATTGTGTGGAAAATATGCAATTTTTGTAGCTTATAGGCTGAAAATATTCAAAATATAAAGCAATTTTGCCACCATTTTGAAAACGTGTCGGCCAACTTGGATATAACTATAAATTGAAGTGGCCGGAGGTTGATTTTGATTTATGGGGATATTAAGAGTTCTCATGCAAAGTCTGTTGCTTGTATCACCATTTGCTCTTTTTTTCAACTACCCCGCTCCACTACCAGTCATACAAAAGCACTTAAACTGCTCTCTCTGTCTAGTTATCGATCAGTTTCGTTATGACAAAACATGTAGTCAAAATACTTTATTTTAGCTTATTATTTATTGATTCTGCCAGTTTTGCGCTGTAGGCTTATGCTTGCCTGTCATTTCCTAAATATCACAATTCAATACAGTGTTTTTATTTACCAGAAGGGGTCTGTAGAGTGCATATGAACCCTCAAAAAATGAACCACACTTCAACTCACCAGCACTACCATAAAAAAAAAAAAACAAAACAATTCAGGTCCCAATTTGTAACGATGAGGAGAGCCCCAAACAGAACCTATCAGTTCAACTGCCTCCCCAGCCTGAATAGCCTGAAACAGAATCCCTGCAGGACTGTTTGAGAGAGCATTTTACACTCCAAACCCCTCCCATCAATCAACCATATCAATTAACCTTGTTTTGCATGGGAAACCAGAGTAGGAAACATTACGTTATAAATTCCCATGAAATTAACAACAAGAATCACCGTTTCCCATGATTAAATTTTCAGAAATCACAATACTTGGCCACAAACAAACTGTACAGGTTTTGATCAATCCAACATGCAATCAGCACAGGTGTTCTAATCCACTGCAGCCTTTATAAAAGGCCGCTGACCAAAACTGCCCATTTGGCTGAAGAAGAGGAAAGCAAGATCACCCATCAACAAAACAGCCCAGGGTCTCATAGAATATTATAGTATATGTGAAAACTAGTGATAGTAAATTAATTACTGATTATGGTGCGCGCACGCACCACAATAACAGTGGGGGGGAAATCTATATGGCTTAGTGTTAGAGTAATGTTTAGTGTTACCAAATGCTACCCGCAATCAGTGACGCGATCTGCCTCACACTGCTCCTTTGACTTTTTGAATGAACCTGAATTATTTAAAAGCAGTTGCTATTTGTATCAGCTCAAACTGGTGATTCATCTGGAAGAGTTTTGTGTCCATCTACATGTTGCAAATTCTCAAACTTCTAATCATGTGACACCCTCAAACCATAATATGTGTAACTCAGTTGATTGCTGTGTCTCACTGGGTTGGGGAAAGTACTTCTGATAGCCCATTCAACTGCAGTGGAACTAGTACCCGAAAAAAATTTCTGCTGCTTGCTCATTTGTTTGGTAAAGCATTAAGGTAGAATACTGCTATTGAGCATGAAACTGTTTATCTCATCACTTACATCAAATTTCTTTATTGATACGAGAAGCAAACATTCAAATAAGCAGGGATGGAGGTGATTTGCATATTTTATGCAAAGTAGGTGTCCATGATGGCCACTGCAAAGGGGCATATTATGACTATGTCAAAACACCACACCTCAGTAACTAATTGAGAAATCAACAACTTATTTTGCACACAGGCTGCCTGATCCAGTATATATGGGCTAAACCTCTTAAAGTTGGATACTTTAGCAAAATGCAAAGGTTTTTTGAAATTTTGCTCTTGACTTAAATTCTCTACCTCATTATATGTTCAGCACCCCCTGGAATTAAAGGAGTTCCAAAAGGGACATTTTTTAAGTTCAGGACAACCATCACGCTGTAAACTATTTATGTTTCAAACTTCATTAAAATTGGACTAGCGGTTTTTAAGAAATGGCGCGTGAAAAATGCGGAAATGGTAATGGTATTTAATAGTACCATCGTAATAGCAGTAATCTACCTTAAAGGAGCACTATAGACGTTTGTTTACTTTCCGCGCGATTATATTTTTGTCTCACTTCGCCGACATCCCTCCATGATCCGCTAGCCGCCTGCCCCTAAATTCACTGTTAAAAAAAAAAAAAACCCGGGTTCTGGAGACCGCACAGGCGTTGCAAACTGCAAATAAACTCAAAGGGCACAAGCTGTGTCCTATACCAAAACAAACCGTCCCAACCAATTACCAACAAGCATTGACAGTTATGGAAGCATGGGAAGGAGGGAAGTATAGGAGGGAAGGGCGGGCTTCCTCTGTTTTGTTTGAGTTTGAATGTCAACAGAAGTGAAAGTAAACAAACTTGCATAGTGCACCTTTAATCAAGGCTTTATATAAGCTGTAGGCTCATGGTAAAGGGAAATGCACAGCTATCATTTCCCAAATCTGAATATAAGTTTGAGATTCTTGAAGTAGATCATAGGATCAGAAAATAGGAAAAGGAAAATACAACCACAATTCCAAAATAGTTGGGACAAAGTGTAAATTGTGAATAAAATCAACACACAATGGCTTTCAAATCACACCAGCCAGTATTTTATTTATATTTGAACAGATATAACATGGCAAATGATGAAACTGAGAAATTGAAAAATTTAATCCACAGAATGAGCTCCCTTCAAATTTGATGGCTGCTACAGGCCTCAAAAATGTTGGGTCAGGGGCCTGTTTACCATGGTGCAGCATCCCCTCTTCTTTTTAACACAGAGAGGAGGCGTCTGGGCATTGAGGAGACAAGCTTCTTGAGTTTAGCCATTGGAATTTGATCCCACTCTTGTTTAATACAGGCCTCCAGCTGCTGGAGAGTTCTGGGTCTCCTTTGACGGAATTTTTGTTTAATTATCAAATGTTCTCAATTGGTGAAAGATCAGGATTGCAGGCAGGCCAGTTCAGCACATGGACTCCTCCACTACTAAGCCATCCTACAAGAATGCCAAATTTGGACACATCTGACCACAGGACACTTTTCCACTTTACTAGAGTCCATTTTCAATGAGCAAGTAGTCCAACTCGGCGCTCAGGTGGAGTTTTTGGGTTAAAGCAGGTGCTCTTGGAAAAGGGATAAATCCAAAAACAGAAAAAAGAGCCTAAGGCACTCAGAGGTGTCGACCGGAGACTGAATGAGTTAAAAAGCCTTTAATAAAACTGGCTAGTCATATAAAATACCAACATGTTTCAACCTCTACAGGTCTTCTTCAGGGCACACGCAAAGAGAATTGAAAGAATCGCTAAGTCTATATAGACAAAGCCCCACCCCTATCACAGGTGTTCACACTTGAGAAAGTTTGAAGATCTCAGCCTATTGGATAGAGTAGGCCAGCGATAGGAGAGGCAAGAGAATGAACATGTCACGCTTCAAAAGTTGCATACGGGTTACAAAACAGCACACAAGTCAAAATTCAAAATAAGCACATTATCAAAGAAAGTACAAAACCCAATATCACACACAGCTTACATCATACACCAAATTAAAGTAGGTATTATAAAAAACATTTAAAGTCGATGTCCTCATTTAACCCAGGATATTTTAAGGCATCCAGTTGATGTATTCAATATGCCTTGCGCTGATTAAGCTTGCGCAGACGGTCACCACCTCTATCCAGAGGTTTGACATGTTCCAAGGCTTCTATTTTTAAGAGAGAGTCATTTTTATTATGGCAAAGCAGGAAATGTTGTGCCAATTGGTATTCAAGATTACCGGTACGTATGGCATATTTATGCTCCGCCAATCGATCGTGCTGGCGTCTTTTAGTACGTCCTACATAAAACACGCTCTCACACAGGCACGACAGATGATAAATAACAAAGCTGGTGTTACAATTAATAAAGTCCTTGATCTTGCATGTTTTTTTAGACTTAAAGTCAACAAATGTTTTAGACTGGATGATGTGACTACAGTGGGGACAATTCATACAACGGTAAACACCAATAGGTCTTCTGAGCCAACTTTCTTTTTTCTCCGGAGGGAGTTGGCTGTGTACCAACTTGTCACGGAGTGTAGGGGCTCTTTTGTAAGAAACTAAAGGACGCTCAGGAAAGACCTGTCGAAGATCAGGGTCAGAATTTATTATGGCCCAGTTGTGCTGAATAATGCACAAGATCTGCCGAGCCTCGACACTGCACTGAGTGATAAAAATGGGGCAGGATTGTTTGTTGGTTTTGCGTCTGCGTTTAACTTAGGTGTCCGAACGATTCAGTGACTCAGCTCTAGTCCGTGCCCTCGCAATTACATCAGGTTTGTATGCCGATGGAAGCTGACCGCTTTACATGCACTATTGATGATATACTTTTAAAGCAACAAAGCGTAGTGAGGGGCTTGAAGCAGCGGCCACATGCGTAATCAAGGGGGAGGAGCATTTGTAATAACCTGAAATGTTTTTATTTAAATGCAAGAAGCATAAAAAATAAATTTTCAGAGCTTGAGGCCGTGATGATTAGTTGGGGCTATGACATTGTTGGGATTACAGAGACATGACTTAGTGAAGAGGATGGAGATGAATATGACATAGAAGATTATAAGCTCTTTAGGAAGGATAGATGTAATAGGCAAGGAGGGGGCGTAGCAATCTATGTGAACAAAAACATAAATGTACAGGAAATTCCAGAAATTGAACGTTCCTTGCCCTGTGAAGATATCTGGGTCAGGCTCACTGGCAAACGCGAGACAGGTTTAAACATAGGGGTATTCTATCAACCGCCAGCTTTGGACAGTACAGTCAATGAAATGCTTTTTAAGAGGATTACGCAAACTTGTAGAGGTGGAGGGACTATTATTAAGGGAGACAGAAATTATCCTGGTATCGATTGGGAAATGGTGAAAGGACAGAGTAGGGGGGAGGAATAATTTCTAGATGTTATAAATGATAATTTTTTGGTGCAATATGTTAAACCTACAAGAGTGAAGGCAATTTAGACTCAGTGCTCTGTAATGACCCAGATAGAATTAACAATGTTGAGGTACTGGAGCCACTTGGGACAAGTGATCACTCAGCTGTTAATTGTGATGTTTCATGGGAAGTTAAAATGGTGTATTAAAAAACAAAAATTTTCAATTTTAGGCGAGCAAACTTTGACAGAATCTGCTCATATCTCAGTGAAATAAAATGGGAGACACTCCTGGACTGTGAGTTTGTAAATAAGATGTGGGAAAGATTTAAGGGGGTTTTACTTGAATCTCAATGCAAATTCATTCCAAAGGTGTCCAAAAGTAAGCTGAAAAAGCAGAATCCTCAGTGGATGACCAAAAGTATTCATACGATTTTGAGGGAAAAGATGAATGTTTATAAGATGTACATAAAGGATAACAATGAGAAAACTAGGGCTGAACACTGTAAAATGCGGGCTGTGGTCAAAAAAGAGCTGAGGAATGCTAGAAGACTGTACGAAAGACAAATTGCACAGGGGGCAAAAACTAACCCCAAGCGCTTCTTTCAGTACTGTAGCAGAAAAAGGAAAGTTAAAGAGCAGGTTAAGTGCATAAAGAATAAAAATGGATCGCTGCTATATGATAACAAGGATATTACGGGTGCCTTAAACAGTTACTTTGTTGAGAATTTTACCTCAGAGTGGGTCTTTATTCGGCCAGAGGGCAAGTTAAATGCTCAAGATTATTTAGCAGAAATTGAGGTTCGGGATAACAAAGTTTTAGACAAGTTGCATAAACTAAAGGCAGATAAGGCGGTGGGTCCTGATGGCTTATATCCTAGAGTGCTCAGGGAAGCTGGTGAGATCATCTTTAAGCCGCTATCCGCCATCTTCAGACGGTCTTTAGAAACTGGAGAAATACTAAATGATTGGAAACAGGGCAATATAATACCAATATATAAGAAAGGGGACCGTACCGAGCCAGAGAACTACAGGCCAGTGAGTTTAACTTGCATTGCGTACAAAATATTGAAATCTATCATAAAAGATGAGCTGGACTTATTTCTTGAACATAACAATATCTTGAGGGATAGCCAATATGGTTTCCGTAAGGGAAGGTCATGCCTGACAAACCCTCTGGAATTTTTTGAAGAGGCCACCAAGACTTATGACCAGAGCAGGGCTTATGACATCATATACTTAATTTTAAGAAAGTATTTGATACAGTGCCGCATAAGAGACTAATTTTTAAAATGAGCTCCATTGCAGTTACAGGAGGTATTCTGGAGTGCTTTCAAAACTGGTTACAAGACAGAACACAAAGAGTGGTGGTCAGTGGTATCTCATCGGAGCTAGGTATAGTGGGGAGTGGCGTCCCCCAGGGATTGGTGTTTGGACCCCTGTTGTTCCTCATCTACATTAATGACCTTGATAAGTATATTGAGAGCTATTAGTTAAATCTGCAGATGATGCTAAATTGGGGGATTTGGTAAATAGTTTAGAATCCACTAAAGTGATTCAGGATGATTTGGATAAAATCCAGAATTGGGCAGAAATGTGGCAAATGAAATTCAATGTAGCATTTTGCTCGTAGGTAATAAAAACATTAGACAGGATTACTTAATGGGAGGTTTAAAACTGGAATGTGCTCCACACGAGAAAGATGTGGGAGTGATTGTTGACCAAACACTCATAGGCTCTAGACATTGTGCTGAAGCAGTTAAAAAAGCCAATCGGATGCTGGGATACATTGTCAAAAGTTTTGAGTACAAATCTAAGGAGTTGATGCTTGTTTTGTACAACAAATTCGTCAGACCACATCTGGAGTATTGCGTACAGTTCTGGGGACCATGCTTTAAGAAAGATATAGAGGCTCTAGAGAAAGTTCAGAGAAGAGCCACTAAGTTTATTTCAGGTATAAAAGATGAAAGCTATGAGAAGAGGCTGATGATCTTTAATCTCTTTAGTCTTAGGAAAAGGAGACTAAGGGGTGATTTGATTGTTAATCCCTTAAACATATTTAAAGACCTCAACGTGAATTATGTCGAATTCCTTCGACTAAGTGTTGCGAGTAGAACTCGGGGTCACAAATGGAAGTTGACCAAAGGTAAATTTAGCACTGATATTCAGAAATATTTCTTCACCCAAGGAGTAATTTCAATGTGGAATAGCTTGCCTGACCATATTGTTGAGGCAGAGACCTGGGGGGTTTTCAAGAGCAGGCTTGACTTAAAGCTAGATACCACGGAGTCATTTAGTATCTGAAGGGATATCTTCACAATAGTATATACAGAAACTGGCGAGCTTGTTCTCGCCGTTCATGTGTTATGTTATGTCATGTTATGTTGATCAGCTTTTACGAATGCTGCATTAAGTCTGTGTCATTTTGTGTCAAATTGAGGGTCTTGCAAAAACTTTCAGATGGAACCGGGCAGCCAAAAAGGTTTTTGGCTTGTTGGGAGAAAAACTCAACTCAACATTACGTATTTTTATACTAGAATATGCACCATGCTGTAACCTGCTACCAATACGTCAGAATATCTGAAACACATATATATTGAAAAAAACTGATGCACTTCACTCTAAATAATTCAACATTATCAACAAGTTCAGCATGCTGGAAAACAGATTTCCGTATGTTTGTGACCTCAGGTCCACTGCCAGGGAAGTTTGCTGACCTTTACCGTCACTTCGAGGCATCACAGATTCAACTACGTGTGTAGCCTTACGTGAGCTTATGCAAGCCAAACTCCTGTTGCGGAACTTTTCTGCAGAGTGGATCTGTCTCTCAAAGCAAATCTTGTTACATTGATTTTGATAGTTTTTTCTATATTTTCGGAATGCATATAAACCATTTGAATATGACACCTGGTTGTCCAATTTATTGAAAAGAAGATGTTTTAATGAATTAATTATTTGTGCCGTCATTTGTATCTCCTCATGGGGCTTTGTCTGGTACGTTGGCCAGAGACACATGCTGGATTGGCAAAGGCTATTTATTTATTTATTTATTTTGGGTTTTAACCTGCAAACAGCCAACTGGTTTCAATGGAGTTAAACAATTTGTATCTGTTTGCGGGATATGGGCTCAGGATATTCATATTTAGATGAATAAAAACATTGTACTTTACTTAGTCATCTTACTGTGACTAAGAAGGAATACCATATGAATGCAGTATGTTTGTTCCATTGATACTTACTTTAGCGCATTGAAATCAGTGGAAACGTTCAGTTTCTAAAGAGAACAGGCAATCCAGTTTGCTTAATTTCATTTGAGTTGAAGTGAGATCAACGTGGAATCTCTGGTAGCTGGAAGGGCATGTTGACATAATAAAATTAGAACTCGAACATTCTTTTTGTCCTTAAATATAGAGGGTCAGATTTCAGATTTTCATGGTCACACACCCAGCAGTCGATACTGCACTTCGGGAAAAGTCTCTAAATGCGAGCAAGATTCACTATGATTGACAATCGACCGATGCTGATAGTTCCGTAATGCATCTTCTTTAGCAGCGTGTTCTGTGTGGCACTGAGCACAGTAAATTAGCACTCCATCCAATGGCTCTTACAGGGATTATCTCATTGTGACTCATCCATGAAGTTAAGATTCTGCTGCTTCAATACAGTGAAATTGCACTAGATGACAGATGCAGCTCTTGGCTCCAAACGCATAGCTGCAGAAGTTTTAGCAGTCATCAGCACAGGACTTATAGAAGGCTGAAATTCCAGAAACATTGATGGAAGAAATTGAGAATTTAATAATGAATGTGCATTCAAATTTCACTGACTAATGCATTAGTTGCTCAGAGCAAATCCACTGAATGGTCGGCAAATTACATTTTAACAAGCAATGACACATTATGGGGGTCTGTGCTGTATTTCAAATGACCTTGGCAAACTATAGGGCTCCATTCGTGAACCATACACGATATGCATCCAGCGAAAACTTTTATTCTCAACAGGAAGGCAGAGGAGGCCAAGCGCACCAAAACAATTATTCAGCATCAAAACTGAACAATACCTTAGGAAAGAACTGAACCGCAGAACGAACTACTGGTAAATATATATATATACTACTATGTACCAGCCAGAAAACAAAATGACTATTCCATAGTGTGCCATGCTTTTCTGAGCAATCAATAGACAGCACTGCGTGGGTATGCAGTCAATCATGCTTTGCACAGAAAGCCTGTCAGTAACAATGGTGAAAATGGCTTTTTTCCCCAGTACTGACATAAACAATGCAGTCTTCATTCACAAATGAGAGGCAAAATAATCATGTGAAGTAAACAGAATCAATGAATGTTTTTATTTTTTAAAAAGGAACAACAACGTTTTCACACCTGTATACACTCGACTAATTCCCTTGTGTTGTGGGTTTTACACACAGTCAGGTCCATCAATATTTAACATTGACCAGGCAGTTACCTCAGTTGTCTACTGCAACATATTGGAGTTTCAATAAAATACTGAATATGAGCTCAAAGTGCAGACAGAGTAGAGATTACATCACTTTTTCTATGAGGTCACCTCGTCTTATTAGACTAAAATAAATGGACAGGTAGCTCCAAGGCTGTTCCATGGCCAAGTGTGTGTTGTTATCATTTACAACTGAGCAGGTAGAAGGTGTCCAGTTAATTATAGGTGTGGCGTTTGCATGAGGGATGAGTTGAAGTTCAGCAACAGCAAAAAACAAACAAAAAACATAGAAATGTATATCTTGACTAGAAATGTGCAAAATTATTTGCTAAGAGATGAACATTTTCAAATTCGACGTTCTAAAAAGAACCTTCCCTTAGCCTTGATTACAGCCTGACATATCCAGCAGTTTAAGGAGAGAACTCATTCCAGGCTCTCAGGATTCTTTCATGAGCTCTTTTGAATTTGATGGGCGCACCTCTGTGACTGCACAGTCAAGTTCGTCCCACTGCAATTCAAGATGAATTTCAGGACGCGCAATTGTTAGCAAGCGACATTTTAGTCAAGGCAAGTGTCCCTTTGGCATTTTGTGTGCCTTTGTTACTTAAAATGGACCTCAAGATGACGAAAACCAGCCAAATTCTGAGAAATGGAGAGTATATGTGATATTTTGGCTGGTAGTGTATGGTTTGGCCTTTCGTCCCCAGCAAAATATCAAAACAGATTGTTGCCATAGCACCCATCCTCAGCAATCATGACCCCTTTTGATTCTGTTGCCCTTTCAACATCACAAGGGGAGTTTTTTTTTTTTTGCATATTACAGACCAGTATTGATCTATTTTGGTTTTGGGAGCCATTGTTCATCTTGAGCCGCAATGAGATGGCCAATAAGAACAGAGCTTCGGTTTGAGTGACTCACCATGCGCTCGGAACAGCAAATTGTTGCTGAGGGAACAAAATGAGACCCTGCAAGTTGACAGTAAATGTTTAACTTGTCTTTTTTCTTTTCCAACAAGCTTCAGACACATACAACCAATACAATAGTATTAAACTGTTCAATTCTAAAAAAATAAAAAAGAGAGAGAGAGAGAGAGAGAGAGAGAAAACACAAATATAATACACAAACCTGCAAGCCCCAGGTTTAATAGTTTGTCGCATAACATGCAAATCGCGAATGTTACCAACCTGGCTAGCCTCAAACAGCAGAAATGAACCAGCTCTTGATTGATGGTTCTTGATCATACCAACAGCTTACCTGTATTTTCATTTCTCGTGACTGACAAGATGTTGTTGTTGCTATCTCCTGAAATTTACAGAAGTGCGTATTATGAGCTGAAGGATAGCATTCATGTCAGACACTATTGCATTCTGCTTTTGCATGTCACTGCCAACGCTTCATATGTGCTGCCATAAAAATGCATTTCTTCCTCTTTGTGTCGTACTGAAATATGACATTGAAGAAGAATAAAGTACAAACCCCAATTCCAATGAAGTTGGGACATTGTGTAAAACATGAATAAAAATAGAATACAATAGTTTGCGAATCCTTTTCGACCAATACACTTCAAAGACAAGATACTTCATGTTTAAACTGTTGTTGTTTTTTTTTCACTCATTTTGAATTTGATGCCTGCAACACATTCCAAAAAGACTGGGACAGGGGAATGTTTCCCACTGTGTTACATCACCTTCCCTTTTATCAACACTCAGTAAGCATTTAGGGCCTGAAGACACTAATGGTAACGAGAAGCTTTGTTGGCGGAATTCTTTCCCATTTTTGCTTGATGTATGACTTCAGTTGCTTAACAGTCCGGGGTCTCCTTTGTTGTAGTTTGCGCTTCATAATGTGCCACACTTCTTCAATGGGCGAAAGGTCTGGACTGCAGGCAGGCTAGTCTATTACCCGCACTCTTTTACTATGAAGCCACGCTGTTGTAACACCTGCAGAATGTGGCTTGGCATTGTCTTGCTAAAATAAGCAGAGACGTCCCTGAAAAAGACGTCACTTGGATGGCAGCATATGTTGCCCCAAAACCTGTACGTACCTTTAAAGGATTAATGGTGCCTTCGCAGATGTCCAAGTTACCCATGCCATGGGCACTAACACATCCCCATACCATCACAGATGCTGGCTTTTGAGCTTTGCGCTGATAACAATCTGGATTGTCCTTTTCCTCTTTAGCCAGGAGGACATGACGTCCATGATTTCTAAAAACAATTTGAATTGTGGACTCATCAGACCACAGCACACTTTTCCACTTTGTATCAGTCCATCTCAGATGAGCTCAGGCCCAGAGAAGCTGGCTGCGTTTCTGGGTGTTGTTCATATAAGGCTTTCACTTTGCATGGTAGAGTTTCAACTTGCTCTTGTAAATATAGCAATGAACTGTGTTAACTGACAATGGTTTTGCAAAGTGTTCTTGAGCCCAAATGGAAATATCCTTTACAGAATGATGTCGGTTTTTAATGCTGTGACGTCTGAGGGACCGACAGTCTTGGGCATTCACTGTTGGTTTTCGGCCTTGACGCTTATGTGCAGAGATTTCTCCAGATTTTCTGAATCTTTTGATGATATTATGGACTGTGGACGATGAAATCCCTAAATTCCTTGCAATTGCCCATTGACAAATGTTGTTCTTAAACTGTCGGACTATTTTCTCATGCAGTTGTTCACAAAGTGGTGGACCTCGCCCCATTCTTACTTATGAATGACTGAGTCTTTTGGGTACGTGAATTATCCCAATTTCAAAACCTCCACCACTGACCTGACTCTTTTTCAGGCATATATATATATATATATATATATATATATATATATATATATATATATATATATATATATATATATATATATATATATATATATGCCTGAAAAAGAGTTATAAAGAACATTTGGTTTTGTCTGTTTGTTTCAATAGATTTTGTCTAGTACCCCGTTTTACTGGCTATTGTGTTTGTTTCATCATATTGTCACAGTATTTTTAAATCTGCAATAAACTAAGCTAAAAATGATGAACAAGGTAATCAAACGCCCTCATGCCTTTTCTTTCTGTATGAATATGCAGTTTTCAACCTTGTTCTGACATGGTCATGTTGGTATAGAAGGCGTCATGTGATCCTTGATGTTCTCATAAGGTTTCGTATTTATGAATTTCCTTCGCTGAAGATAACGTGATACTCACTGTGTAATGTCAAGTGAAAGAATTTATGCCTCTGTGGAAGGACAAAGTCATTAATTCTTTTGCCCTGTCTTTAGTCTGCAACTATTACATACAGTATGACCAACTGCGCAAGACCCTTCAGCTAAATTTGATCAAATTCACACACTGCTACACTCCCTTACTTGCCCGCAGATATTTCTGATAACCCTTCTCCATCACATGACAGCATCACCCTTCCTGACTTCTCTGTGGAAGTACTTGGAAAATAAATTGCTTTTCTTTGAACACTTCTGCACGCTTAGGGGCTTCCTGGACTCGATGCTCGAGCATTTCTGATGTGTGGGTATTTCTATTCAATGGAAAGCTGAGCCGAAAAAATGCAGACCTGCCCATACAAACACTCTCTCCCGAAAGTCCCATAAGCCCATCTCAAAAGGAACGGGCGGACTTATTTAGTGGTAACGTCAGCCGATTTACTTTCGCCTCATCTGATTTAGATTCGTAAGTCTCCGGCTACATGACTTCTGGCAAAGATTGAATGTGTCAGGAAGATCCTTCTTTTAAGCAGACAGTCCTATAAATTCCGTGTCAGATTGACTACCTGCCACACTCTATTGATTTCCCCACTCGTAGTTCATACCAATCTACTGGCATAAATCCCCCCTAACAAATAATATTGTGCTCCGTGGTCTCAACCCCGGTGACTCCTCCTGCGTTTTGAACAGCAGAACTGTTCGGTTGAGCCTCTAATTTCGCAGTTAATGACTCCCACACTGACCTGCACGATGCGAAAGAGGCAGAAATATTATCTGTAATTCTTGTGTTTTACAACTGCCAGTGGAATGTGTTCAGAGCTATTATGGGGGGATGAGGGGGGGTCAACATAGCACAGAATTACCCCACCGCCTACTATTAATAAACCCAACTGAAGATAGCAATACTCCGATGGATAGGGGATAACTGATGACACAGAGAGATACCAAGTCATTAGAGAGCTGTGGATGATCAATTCAGGATTAAGGAAAGAGATCTGAAAGCCCCTTAATGTTTGGTGCAAAAACTTTTATTCTCCATTTGATTTAAATTGCTGTTTGTTAATGTTGGACCTATGCATATGAATTTTTAACTCTTATTTTTCAGACTCGTAATGGCTACCTGGACTCTCATTGTCACAACTCATGCAGGGTCTTAACGTGAAAAAAAATGTACTGACGGACTCCCAAGACAGTCAATAGCCTAGAATAAAGACTATATACTGAATGGCGTCTTACACCTGCAATTATGAAGCAACTGCATGCAGCTGATTAATGAGAAACACCAGCAAAGCCATTTGTCCCGAACATTATTTTATTGATTTAGGCTGATGATATATGAAGGTGAACTCAAAATATATAAAAATGCCCTTAGTTATCAGCTGTGGATGTGTTTAAGAATGTGTCATGTTTGAAAGCAAATCTAAAATGGAAAATTAACTTGACAGGTGAAGTGAATAACACTAATTATCGCTATACAATGTTACCTGTCAAGGGGTGGGAGATATTAGGCAGCAAGTGAACAGCCAGTTTTTGAAGTTGATGTGTTGTAAACAAGAAAAATGGGCAAGGGTTAGGATCTGAGCAACTTTATCAAGGACGAAATTGTGATGGCAAGCCGACTGGGTCAGAGCATCTCCAAAATGGCAGGTTTTGTGGGATGTTCCCAGCATGCAGTAGTAAGTTCTGACCAGAGTTGGTTTAAGGAAGGACAATCGGTGAACTGGCGACAGGGATATGGGTGCCCAAGGCTCATTAATGTTCGTGGGAGGGCAAAGGCTAACCCTCCTGGTCCAATCCCACCGAGGAGCTACTGAAGCGCAAATTGTCGGAAAAAGTTAATACTGGTTTTGATGGAAAGGTGTCAGAACACGCAGGGGATCCCTGCTTGCGGGGGCTGTGTAACCATAGATGGGTCACGGTGTCCATACTGACCCTTGTCAACTGCTAAAAGCACCTACAATGGGCATGAGAGCTTCGGATCTGGGCCGTAGAGCAACAGAAGAGAATGGCCAAGAGAGTGTAGCATGTTTATGGATTTGGCAGTAGCTTCCTGAGTGATATAAACATATCATTAATGTTAATGGATTGAATGATATAGAAAAGAGGAAGATTTTGCTACAGACACAGAGAGATAAATGGGTTGACATTTTCCGACAGCAAATGCTTTTAAGAAGGCAGAGTAAAGTTAAATCTGTTCCAAGCCTAGTAGCCCATCAGGCTTAACCGTGGCTTCTGTTGCATGAAGCGACTAGGAGTATCTCTGCTTCCCCCTGGATGGGATGCTAGTCCATCACAGGTTACCCCCCAGCTCTTCGTCAGGTTTCCCTGGAAATTTTCCGGTACCCAGTTATACACCTGGGTGGAGTGAGGCACTGTTGGAGTGAAATGTTCTGCCCAAGAACACCGCAAAAGCCATGGCAAGGACTTCAACTCAGGACCTTGTTTTGGTCCCAAGTCAAGTACACTTAACCACAATGGTACCATGTCTCATTTTAAGAAGACAAGAATATGAGAAAATTAAACAACATATTGCCAGATGTACCACAATTCATGTACTTCAGCTTAGAGGAACTGACAACAATAATTAAATCAGCTTTGAAAAACAAATTGTTGCATAGAGAAATGAGGTAGATGTGTGTTTGGTTGCTGGTTAAATAATGGACAGAGATTTCGATCCTAAATGTTTCTTATCTGCCAGACACAATACCAAAGCATAAGTCATGGTGGATGGAAAATGACAACAAAAAGTAGTGGGGTTTGTAGCATATACCTGAGCGAGAGTTAAGCACAACTACTTTTTTGAGACAATTTTAACTTCACTTAAGGACTAAATTAATTATTGATAAACATTGCCCAATTCTAGTATTTATGCTTTGGAGATACCTTTCCAGGCATACAAAATCCGTTTGAAAATAATTTTGTTCTGCAGGATTGATACCCACCATTTTAAAATCAACCCAAATAAGACTGAGGTGATATTCCCTCCTGCTACCTTCTCTTCGATCTTGGATTTCACACTGTAAAGAAGATGCCTCATTCTACTCAGTGCAAGAAACCGCAGTGCAGTAATGGATAGCACATTATCCCTTTCTGAGAATCTTGCAGCCGTGAGCTGAGAATGTATTCTTCCAGCACATTCTTAGGATTCGCTCTCAGTCTAGTATCAATGTTATATACTATTCAGCACTGATGCACTTTTGTGTGACATCACAATGACACAATTAAGCTTTGCTTTATATGACAGACCTCAATTTGAATATGAGCGGAGAATCACTGTTTTTCTGGAATATACTGAATATATACATATATTTAAGTGGTTGCTACCTCTGGACTAGGGTACTGATATCTATTTTGGTCCAATTCACGCATTGGATCAGTCTGTCAGATACCAGATTTGTGATACCCATTTTTGTATTTAAAAAAAAAAAAAAAAAAAAAGTGATTCAGGTATGGATTGCTTTAATTCTGTGGTCATTCTTATAACTTCAGTTTTGAGGTTATTAAGCAACTATCCTGCCTAGAGTCTGCCTGTCAAGGTCCGTCAGCTCTGTCATGTGGCCAAAGTCCTGTTTCTGCGGTTTGTTTTGGGCATATATTTTTCCGCTTGTCACTTTGAATAATTTGCAGTTTTTCTGATCAATGCACCTGTGATTTCCTGGACCAACTGAGTGACCCTATTTGAACTCTGTATCCTCATTATGCTTTTAAGGCTTACTTAACGAGCACTGCTGGTTAGAAATCTCTTCAACAGAAGCTGCTCATCAGAATTCAAATTAATTTGAATCACCGGTGTAGATACACAGTAATTGCAGCTTAGATACTTCAAAGTTAGGGCCATTAGAAATGAATCTGATATTTTGTTCATTTTTTTTTTTTTACTGTCCTTCCTTGATAAGCTGAACATTCCGAGAATGCACAATTTCTAAATGAGGAGTAAAATGTTTTATAAATTACAGCAATATAAAAAACGAGAAGGCTCATTGCCCTGAGCAATAGCAATTAGGTGCAGAATAGTGGTAAATTGATATTCACTTTGAAATCCGTAAAATAACTGTCAATCAATTCTGAGTGTTTTCTGCAGTGCTCTCAATGCACAGCAGAGTGTTTCTGCTCATTGAGCGTCTAATTGAACAAACAGCCGGTTCACAATCATAGTATTGCAATAAATGGGAAAGAGAGGTTTGATAGATTGCATAATGTGTGTGTTTATTTGATCAGATTCATTGACTTTGCTCTGAATAACAAAACACAACAATCTGTATTTACTGCTTATTTGCTGGGTTGTAAAAAATGCTACGACAGCACCAATGTAAAGCGACTTAATGACAGCATTAATCAATGAGGTATAATCACGCTTACGGCGCCACGGAAAAAACGAATGGCCTCCTTTCCGATTTCCGCCATTATAGAATATTTAAGGCTGAATTGTTTCAGATCATTTGACAAAACAGACAAAGGCATTCTGGTCATAGGCCCATCTCACAAACGTTTAAAAAGTGGAAAAATAACTGGCACTTTTATGATTTCCTCCATCATAGAGCATTCAAGGCTTAACTGTTTCCGGTCATGGGACAAAATGTAATATTAGACAGAAATTCAGATCGTGGGCCCTACATTAAAAAGTGAAAAAGTAATTACCACATTGAACTCAACATGACTGGTTGCATCTTATTTTAGTAGCACGAAATGCAACCAACAACTTGGTATCTAAAACTGTATATCTATACTTCAGATCACAAATTATAGCTCGCTGTTCTATGCAGAATAGCAGCAGTTTCAGGTTTTTGAACATTGTCGGCTTGTTTTTTGGCCTGCTATAGCATCTCTAGGTCACAAAGAAATGCCCATTATCCTTTCCCTAAATGAAATCAGACTGTGCTCATGATGTTGACAGTCCTGTTTGTCACAGGAAATATTGTCTGAAGTCACCAATCTGTGTGATTTTCTATATATTCATAAAGTTAGCCAGCCCATGGAAAGTAATATTCTCTCATGCAGTCAGAACCTGCTGTCTTTCACTGACAATCTTGCTGTAAGGATGGTACCTGCTGAATGTGGAGGGTTTGAGGAAGCGTGACCTAGTGTGTCTGCTCACACGTGTGTGTCTGTGTGCATGCATACACACCATCGGGTGTGTTGGTCACTTCAAACGAGGGGCACAGTGGCATGACTACATTCGAATGACCTTTCTTGCTCTCTACCAATAACCAGGCTAAGCTATCAGGATCAGGTGGAATCCAGTGTCTTCTACGTGGTCGTGGTCCTGTTTTGTTGGCAAAATCTATCACAACCTTCTCCAAGAAAAAGCTAGCCAGATTCACTTCATATTATGCATGGCACTTCCTTGGAACTATGTCTCTGAATTATGTTCGTAATTATTAAAAGTTTTCATTTTTGAATTTTCAGAATTTTTCAAAATTATTTAAATTCATGCTGGTTTAACCCAGACTGGTTTTGAATGCTGGCCGGTGAGCTACAGGGCCATTGGTCCTATTTTTATTAAGCATGGCACTGGGCAATAAAAAATACAAGTCTTTGCTCTGAGTGTCCAGTCACATGATCAATTTGCCTTCACCGCATTGGCTACTTCCCTTTCAGACCAGAGGTACATCAGTTATCATATCAGACAACTATAGACCACCAAGTGAGTCATTCTTCACCTTTTTTTATGGCCTTTCATGGACAACATCACCGATGAGTAATTCTGCTGCACATTTTGTCTCCTTCAGCTGATGCTTGTCGCTGTCAGAATTTCCTTTTAGTTATTTTTCACCAGCATTTGTTTGTGCACATGTGTAGAAAACAAATGTTTTAATATCAAAAATGGCCCTGTTGTGATGACTGACAACCCGAATACTACAACTAATTGAATGTTCCTCCATGTGTTGGCTTTCAGCGTAACCATCTGACTTACAAACCCCAAGCAAATAAAGCTGATTTGAAAAGACCCTGGGAAATGCATTCAACTGTTGGAATGTCCATTACAGAGTTAAAAATGAAAATAATTCAATAATGGGATTTGTATCAGAGTAAGACCCTGAGAGACCAAAGTCGGCTACAGATTACTGAATATTGGCTGTGTGCTTGAGCAATAAAATGCTCCACCAAATAGATTGAATGCTTTAACTTGGCAGACTGAAGTGTTCGACTATTTTGAACGGTAATTGCTCAGAAGAAACATAAGAGAAATGGCTAACTTCTGAGCAAAAATAGGAATTCTTTAAACCAGGACCAGTACAGAGTTATTACTTACAGCACCTTGTCTTGTTGTCCAGTGTAAAACACAATATTTCTATCTGACATCTGGGATATTTTTCATAATCCAGTGTCCACAACACAGCAGGGGGGCAAAATAACAACCAGCTGTGTAAGACAGTCATAGAGACTCACGAAATGAACCTACTGGACACCACTATTATTTTATGACCAATGATCTCCTGCCCCCTGTCCTTCCACAGAGGGCTGGGCCCAGATTTTCTCCATTTTCCAGAGGAAAACACATCAATCAGAGACATTTATCCCTGTGCTGTACTGTCATATAAAATCACCTGAGCTCGCCTAACCATGTATGAGTGACTGAACCAGGGTCAGGAGTGATTGGAGGATCACACGCGTTGTCATAACTGATTCTCGACAGCAAAGTGTATCGTCGTTTCGTCATTGTTTTGACATTTGACAACAGTTCACAGCTGCAAGACGATGTTGCATTATGAGATTATGTGAGCAGTGTTAAAACATTTATGTCACTTTTTTTGTAATGTTTAATAAAGAAAATGGAGGATAATTTTGATATGCCCATAAAAATAAAAGCTATTGGCATTTTTAAAGTTGCATAAATTCTTCCTGAATGTCAGGGACAAACACCAAATAGGCTACGAAAGGACCGGAGCTATTCCACAGAGAAAGGGGAAAGAAATGCCTGCTCGTATTAACATTTTATTTTTCTATTTTTTATTTTTTGCTCACTGATCGCTAAATCCTTTTTAAGTCTTTTTTTGACATTTTCAATAGATCTGAAAAAACACTGGGGCTATGAGAACAGTGTGTAACTTAAAGAATATCGAATATAGACGATACACAAAAAGTCTATTTAAACTGATGGTTAGTCTTGGCCTTATTTCAATCATTTTTCTTTTTGAATAATATGACATAACAAACCCAGAGTGGCCAGAACACGCCCGTCAGGTTTAAAGGGTCATCTTCCACCTGGTCCAGTAAACTGTTCCCAGGGCGCACTTCGATATATGGAAATGTACCTCAGTTCCGAATCCTGGCATGTCTGTCAAAACACACCCTGGCTCCAATACCTTTAATTATACTTTTTTCTTTTAAAACAAGATGGGTTTGTTTCACTTTATTTTCCTCAAAAAGCACATCATGGCATCAGGGGAGGGAGTACTGAGGACTGTTTGATGGGTTTTGTGAGTTCATTTCCATTCAGACGGAGGAAAACACATCAAATGTCATGGCTTATTTTCTCTGTCTCAAGCTTGTTTGGCATAACTGAAGTAACCGGAACCACAGGAAAACAATTCGGTATCTTCCGCGGCGATAATTTACCGTTTGCCCTCTTCAGTGAGGTTCATGGGCACCATCACATTGTAATTTAACTGCAGAAAATTGGTCGCGTATGATAGCGAGCGCTTTGTAGCGTGAATCAGTCGCCGGGAAGAATCCACGTTGATTAAGTGGAAAAAAGCCCAAATTGCTTTTGAATTAAAAGACCCGTAAATATGAAGAATTATGCCAGTCCATTAGTTATCTGGGCCCTGGGCAAAATTTGTCTCTTTTTGTGCGTTTAATTATTGTTATGCATTTCTTGCAGATGTGAATAAGCCACAATAAAGAGGAATAACAATATTTACTGGCGTAAAAAATGAAAATGTCAGCTCTTACTCTCGAATTAAGTGGATATTCAGACATAAATAAAGCTCCGAGGACGCAATCGAAAATGCCTCTGTGGCCTCCCATTATTTTCCATCACTCCTGTAAATACACGCAGTGTAGCATTTTAGAATTGCCAAGAGTTCACTTTTTATGCAACATAAACTGCACAAACAAATATGGACTTGTAGTTTGTGCTGTTGCTGCGGACCGACCTTTCCATAAAAATGACCTACAGCGTTTATGTCACCAGGGCGACGTGCAGTTATAGTGGGCCAATGCAGTGACCCCCAGAAACACACAGAGCAATGTAACTGATAAAACTTTGCATATAACCCAGTTTATCCCTCTTGTTGCTGCTCTCTTTGCTTTTAGCCAAATTTATCGGAACACCACTCCTGCGACCTTTCACACAAAAGCGAAAGAGCTCAGACAGAATGCACGGTTTCCACGGAGGCCGAGTTTACTGCTAGGACCGTTGAAGACTTTGAATGCTTAGCAGTCTTGGCCTATTCTGTTTTTACCTCCTTTGCCCCCCACTAAAGCCTAACCCCAAATTTACACCGGATGTGTGTTTGGTCCGTCTGTGCTCCGCCACGGCAGCGCAGCTGATAGGTTTCACTTTAGTCAATAAGCGTATTTACACAAGATCCGCTGAGTTGCATTTCTCGTCCGTCCCAGCTCTGGCGAACCGCAGTCCTCTGCAGCAGACACGCAAGACTTCTATTTTTGCCGGATGCCCCAGCAGAAATGCAGCACTTTAGCGCAGCAGATTGACCAGTACACCGACACAACATTAAAACAAAAAAAAATATGTTGGCTAAACTTTATCAACAAAACACTTCCCAAACAATTGAAAAACCCAACGAAAACAGGAAATTGAGCACATTTATTAATAAATAGGCCACTTATCCATAGTAGAAGCACAAAATCTCGAAAAATAAACAAATCAACGCAAGTCAACCGTTTTTCGACCCTTTCGGTAAAGAACAAAGCCTGTTGCCTGTTTGTAGTTGCACTTATACAACATGTATCAGTTATCTTGGGCAATCACGCGTGATTTTGTAATTACCACATGATTTTGTCAAGCTCACTCATTGGTCTTGCTTCTCTAGCCGTCTGAACCTGGTACGTAGTGCAAACGCAGCCGGTGTAAATTGACGGACGACACTGCAAGTAGCAAACAAGCAGCAGAGCGGAGGCGGACCGGACACGCATCCGGTGTAAATCCTGTGTAATTGTTTAGTTCACTGCAGCGACCTACTCACATCAACTCAGAAGGGCTTAACACAAAATGGAGCTTTAGTGTTAGTGCAGGCAGGCACAGAAGTGAGGGCCAGTCACAATCCCCCTTTCTGTCCAAGCATTCCTGACTTTAGCATCTCTCACCCAATTGGTAAGTTTTTTTATATCAAAGTCAGCATTCATTCATCTCTCCGGCTCCCCGCCCTCTACGCCACTCCGACTCTGGCCAACTGCAGACCTGCATCTTGTTTACACGCAGCATGACCGTTTCCTTTGTGTTTGCGAGGACGATCGCTCCCGAGGTAAGCCCTTGTCACCATCACGAGGCAGTGAGAGGCTTTTTTTTTTTCCACTTTCCTACCTACTTGAACCTAATCTGGCCCACCTGCGACAGAGGTCTTGTGGTTTGTTTTCACTCTCTCGAGAGCAATTTATTATAATATCCGCAAATAAAATACTTGTATCTAGGGCTGTCTCTCCCCGACGTACCGCAAATTAGTTTAGGCTAATTTGCCTGATGACAATGGAGATTGATTTCATGCCTGCACACTGTTTTCAGGTTGTTAAACGCCAGAGTTTGACTGGCTGAAGGAGCAGGTAGTTCCTTCAAATTTCTTTTTTAAAATTTTCCATCTTCTCACCAGCAAACTGCAAAGTCTGACAGGGAAATGTAATTTTTCTTCAATTACGCTGAGCTCAAGTCTAAAATGCATTGCTTGGATTTCCTCTTAATTATGGTGATTACCTGCTGCATCGTGTAACCTTCGGATCATCCAATTATATCAAAAATGGAGTTATTTGCAAGTCCTTCGATGTTCTGACTTTTGTCCACCTAATAAATAATTTTTTTAAATATGGTGTCTGTTTGGTATGACCTGAACATGAGAGCTGAGTCACAAAGGTCTTCCAGAGAAGTCTAGAATCCTTCAGATTTTTAATTAAATATTTCAGTGAATTTTTTATTTAATCATTAAAATAAGTTATTTTAATTATTAATACAAATTTTGTATTTATGTTGTAATAATAATTTCATGAATGATTACTGCATTGCAGTTTTTCTGCTCCAAAGACTTATCCAGCTGTGATGGTATCTCACAGCTGGATCATTAAAACAAACATAGCTTAACTATCCATCCTTGCCATTTTATATAATGTACAGGCATTTCCCCTCCATATATACAGAGCTTTATTTGACTAGCATTACCTTCAGAAGCACGAGTGAGTCATAAGACAAGAGAATCAGCCCTCAAGTGGCGTTTTATGAATTCATCATGTTCATTGTATGACTCAAGTGTTGGTTTGAGATTCAGATATTGTCCGTAATGTAGAGCGATTGCAGAGGGTGTAATCTGTTTGTGCAGCTGAGTGGCTGATACTCTGAAGTCATTGTTTAAGTGGGAAGATGAGCTCCGGAATCTGGTCCTAAATCCAAAGAATGTCCGTATTACAGGATTATTAACATCATTGGCTGTGGAGGGAGTTCACTCAGCCGGACAACCATGACTAATCAAGCCTTGTGACCTTTCCTGACCTGTCTTGGTCAAGTATGGAAAGGTTAATTTTAATAATAATCATGCAGATGATGAGGTACCTCATGGAATAATGCAATATCAATAAAGTTATATTGAACACATTGCCATTTTTTATAATTATACTGCTGTAAATACACCTGCATTCCGAGTCAAAGGTTTGAGTTAAGACGAGAGCTGAATCTTAAATGAATTTACTTTTGCAGTGGTAACTGCTGAGCATCAAAACATTAATTTTCTTCTGCAAGGATAGTCTCATTTGTACCAACATGGCTGTAGAAATTCCCGCAAATGTGTTTCATCTGTGAGTCACTTATTCTTGACCTTTTCATTCCATTCCATTTAATCCCAAACTCGCGGACTCACTTCAGTAGTTTACGTAATGAAAAATGGGGTACTCTCGTTTAAAGTAAAAAAAAAAAAAAAGAGTATGACCCACACATTTACGTCCACGCAGAGTGTAATATAAGCAAATGCTAGTGAACACAATATGCACAAAATACATTTCATTTACTGAATAGTAAGTCTCAAACACCTACACATTACTATGCGAAAAAGTTATCAGCCCCCCTCAAAGTAACAACCAGTTGTGACACCTTGGAAGATTTTTGAGTATGAACGGATCATTTAAGCTCCGGCTACAGGATCACAATGGGGTTCAAGTCAGAACAAGGCTGCTCCAAAATCTTATTTTCATTTCTATGTAGCCACTTAGAGGTGGACTTGCCTTAAACCGTTGTTTTTCCACATTGCTATGTTGCACGAGCTATCGTTCACTCACTCATGACCGGACGTTCTCCCAGAAGATTTTTTTGCTTCTTTCAATTACGGCATGCCAAGTAGGCCCTTAAGCCTCTTAGCCTCCGTACACCATCACACAACCATTGCTATGCTTGTCTGCTCATCATAGACTGTATAAAAGGGTTGACAAAGCAACCGTGACGTCACCCATTGGTTTCAGCATACCATTTAGGAGCCTTGATTTAGACCATTTGAACAGCATCATTTTGAAACCGCATGTGATTCCTATTGGACAAGAGCATGAGTTGAAGATCCGAGGAGGAGCGAGGGGTGGTTCTACAGGTGAATCTGACCATATCTGACGAGTACCAGAGGATGGCCGCGCCCCCAAAAGCAGGTCTGGCTTTATCCTTTATTCAAGTCCATTTGGGACCTTAATTTACAAAAATGAACATCATGAACAAATTATGTGGAAAATGATTATTGAAATAATAAATCGGGTGGGAAAGTACGGTCATTTTCTCAGACTTTTATAGCATTGAACCTCTTTCTGCAACCACCGATCTGCTGGCCATTAAATAGAATGCAATTTTTAAGAGATTTCTGCATTGGCCTCACTTTTCAGACCCAGGTGCTGCGTCTATCTTTTTATACAGTCTATGCTGTTGATATGATATTTATTGTGGAGGGCTGCGTGAGTTGAGACATCTTGCAAAAAGTCCCTCTTTCGACTCATCAGTCCACAGAATATTTTTCCAAGTGGAAGTGTTTTGTTTTTTTTTTCCGACAAATGCATTTGTATTCCTCTTGGGTTGTAGATAGAATTTTTTTGCCCAGTCTCTTCCTAATGATGTAACTGTGCATGCTAAACACATCTGTGGCTAGCGAGAGCTACAGTACCTTGGGTGTTTGTCAAGCGTCTTTTGAGAATGCCCGGATTAGTCAGGGATTCGCTCTGACGGAATTTTTGGAATGATTCACCACTGGCCCATGTTTTCTCCATTTGCATTTGGAAATTATGTCTCCTCCTGTGGTTTGCTCAGGTCACAGAGCTCTATAAATGGCTTTGTGAGCCTTTCCAGGATGATATAGTTCAGGAATTTTCTCTCAACTCTTCCAGAATTTTAGTTAATCGATTTTCATTTCTATTTGATTCATTTTGAATGTATCTTAATTTTTTTTTTTTTTACTTGGTGAGACCTGTAAGACCTGTAAGCCGACCCCTGCAGCAAATAACTTCCCTCTGCCTGCTGCTTCACTGCAACACTCTTTACTGCTTCTACGGTAGTTAACATTGCCTGCGATACTCTTGCTGCCAGCCGGTCAACATCTCACCTCAATCCCAGCAGCCACCTGTGGACTCAGCACTGGGATGGGGGGCTCTGACACTTTCTGCTCTCTTCTTCGTCAATCGCAAATTGTGTCAAGGTGTCGGGGTCAGACCTTAGATGCAGAACTGTCCTTGCTTTCTTCCTGTTCACTCTGGAAATGTTTATGTGTCAGTTGCCCGACTAAAATGAAGCAATAATATAATATAAAATTGTGAAACACTATTCTGTGTTAACTCAGGTTGCCTTTGTCTGATATTCAAACTTGTTTGAAAAAGTGTAATTAAGTGTGACAAATGGGCAAAAATAGAAGAGATTAGAAAGCTGGCAAATATCTTTTCACAGCATTGCCTTAGGCTTTCGCCCTTAGAGAATACTGGAGGATAAGTTTCAGCAAACTATATCATATGCTACTAAACTGAGATGCATTAAAAATGCAAAGTGGTTTGTGTCGTCTATTTGAAAACTGATAGATTTTCCCTTTGCTGTAAGAAAAGATTCTGGACACATTAATGTCCATTAAATGACTGTATCCAGACTGCAGGGATGACACAGAATGACCAGATGTGTCAGCTGTCGTCCCCGACAAAGTGCGTCATCTGTGACGTCACAAAAACACGTTCCATAAAACGTCTTCTGCTATGTCAAATAATGTCTAAGAACTGCTGAGCTGACTGCCAATGTAACGATGACGGCGAGGGCAAGTCTCGCTACCAAAAGCACAGTTTCCCGACGCCGTGTTTTGCAACCACGAAAGAAACGAGTTACCACTGCTTAAAACAGTATATTTTTGATGCAATTTTAATGCCTCTCAGCATATTTCATGAATTGCTCACTAAAGTAAAGTACATTTCATCATCCCGTTTCATCGTCAATGCCACTTATGTCTCCACTGCAGGACACACACGATTGAATTATCGCTGTATTTGTATTTTAGGACATATATTGTGCTTCCTCTTGGTCAGCATTCCCACTGGTAAAAGTGCAGCAAGGTTAGAAAGGATGTATGCCTTTGCCGGTGTTGGCGATTAATTTTTTAATTATTTTTATTTTAGTTTCGTCCATGTATGGCCATCTTTGTATTCCCGTCCCGTGTGCGTGTTCTCTCCTCTGCCTTTCGTGCTCCCTGCGTTGCATCTTGAGCGATCGTGTCGTTGCCTTGCCCTTCCCTTAGTGTGTTTACCCTGCCCTTACGCTCACCTGACTCCCATTAGCTTGTTTGGTGATGTGAATTTATACCAGTGGCTCTCAAATTCAGTCCTGGCGCCCCCTAGTGTTTGCTGGTTTTTGTTTCAACCACAATTGCAATCTTAGGATTTCAACAAGCTGTTGATTTGTTTTAATTAGGTGCATTTATGCAAATATCCACATTGAGATATATGGTAAATATCAGCAGAGGGAAACAATTTAACCAAACATTTAATCAACATAAATATTCAGAAGGTTCCTCATTGGTGAAACTCTTGACACACGGTGGCAAAACCTGACAATTTACTTGGCAAACAATGGAGTCACACCTGTTGTGTTTTCTGTTGATTTTATTTGGTTCAGGCAGGTTATTTGGGAAAAACTGAAAACACCTGTGTTCAGAAACCTAATTTGGAGCTTATTGATTTTCTCAGAGTCTAATTTGATCTGTTTAAAAATGTTTTCAGCTGAAAATCCTAGCAATATTGAAAATTAAGCACAATATGTTCAAGGGTTTTCAATCTTCATAGCAGAATGGATATGACCATCCAAATGTGACTTATGATGGTAAATTACTACTCTTAACATGGAATGCTGCGAATAAGATAAAGTGACAGCTTTTTCAAATCCCAGAATTGCAGTTGTGGCTGGAACAAACACCAGCATACACAAGGGGCGCCAGGACCGAGTTTGAGAACCACTGATTTATACCCTTGTTTCGCTGTTCGTGGGTTTCCTCCAGGTACTCCGGTTTCCCCTACCCAGAAAACCATGCATTATAAGAACACCCCCACCACTGCCCCTGACCGAGGAACTGGCTTTAGCACTGGAGCTGGTCCCCGGGCGCTGCTCTGTGGCTGCCCACTGCTCCTAACTATAGGATGGGTTCAATGCAGAGGACAAGTTACCCCACGGGGTTCAATACAGTATATCTTATCTTACCTTATTTCTTTGCAAGTTTCAACTGATATCTGCCTGTGACTCCATTTGTCTGTCCGTCTTTCTGTCCTTCCTTCCTTTGGATTCTGCCTTTAGGTCATCTCTGCCGTTTGTTATGAACCCCTGCCTGACTTCTTCACTCTGAGCTTGGATTGTGGTTCTGTGCCACATTCTGCCCTCCTGGTTATTGACCTCTGCCTGAGACGACCCGTCTGCCCTTGTGAAGCAGTTCTGCATTTCTGTTCACTGCTTTTTGACTCGGCCTGGGGGCATGTTTCCCAAAAGCATAGTTCCTAACTATGTTAGTAAGTTACATAGTCTGGACTGAGGCCATGCAGAGAGAGCTTAGGGAAACGTACTCCTGCATGACCCTGATTTGTAAAAAAACTTCAGCTTATTTTTTTATTTTCTCTCTGTGCTTGAGTCTCTGAACTCTGCCATGACAGACTTGCAGATAATTTCGCAATAAAACGAGAACAACGCGCTCTGCTGGGAATTCTTACAACACACGGGATTTGTGTCCATTTTTACCGAAATTTTCATTGCATGAAATTGAAATGAACTGAATACGATTGAATAGAAGGTATTTGAATTTCATTATTATTTATTTATCTTTACTTACATCGGACCGATTTTTAGTTCGTGTCTGAGCCAGAGGAATGATTGTGTCTGAGTAACTGATCCCAGTGGAAATAGTTGAAATAGTCCAGCAGTGGAGGCGGCCTGTTTAAACGCAGGTGTCGGCAGTGGTGGATTCACTCTTAATGGGACAGCTTTCTGCTCGCAACCTTTAATGTTACTTCTCAAACAATAGCTTCAAAGAGGGCGAGGGGGGCCGAGGGGGTAAAACAACCAAGTCAAAGTCAGGAGGAGAGCCCTGTAAACACTGAGTCAGTGCCCCTTCTCCTTTAAAGGCATTGAAGTGTAGGGCAGGCAGGCTGGGGAGAAGATCGTCAACTAATGCTCAAAGGCTGGATGTGGGCATGTTACGACTAATTATCTTCAAACAACATCAGCCCAGGCCTCCCACAATGCAAGGGGTAAGCCAAACGGAACTTCGGTTTTGACGTTACTGCAGACCCACCGCGTAGACCACCTCAAACAGAGAAAGGGAGGAAATATTCCTTTAATAAAAAAGCCACAGAAAATAAATAATAAATAATTTAGGGGAAGTGATTGTAAAGAGCCACAACAGGAACCAGTAATTTCAGGCATCTCCCCAGCGCTTCAGTTCCAGTAAGCCATTTAATCAAGTGATATAATTTGAGTAGCAGCAAACCAGAATTTCTTCCATTATACTCACAATATGTGTGCCAGATGTTTTTTTTTTTTCAATACCCTTTTGTAAATATGATAGGCTGGGTCCTGGTTATTTTCTGAGTTCTACTATATAAGGTAATTTTATTTACCATCACCCAGTGTGACCATTGCAAGTATCAGTCTGCTCCAGGTCATGTGTCCCTGACAGGAAGCAAATTCAGACCTCAAGTGCAGGCGATTGTTTCATTTCAGGGATTTTATTCAAAGTTTTGGTTTCACCAAGGCTCTAGTTCGTTAACACACAGGAGAATTGCAGCACAGACAGGGTAATCAAACTTGTTCACGAGGAGCAGTCCTGAGATCAGTAGCCGTACAGTGGGTTTGCTGAGTTTGAGGGAGAAGCCAAAAGGATCATACATGGTAAATGAACAACACTCAAAGGACTGAGCTGAATCGTTAACGATGGACAGAGAGGAACTGTAACCAAAGACCAAGAAAAACTCAAAAAAAGGATTGCAGGGAGGCATTGAAAGAACTGGCAAACAAACTAGAAATTTCTTTGCGGGAGAGCAGGGAATATAAAGAATAGAAAGAGCTGATTAACAAGAGGGAACAGGTGAGAGCGAGGGAACAGAACGTGCAGGGAGGTGTGGAAACGTGAGGAAATAAGTGGGCTGACAGGAAAACAGAAAGGGGAGGGTGAATGTAGGATGAAGAGAAGTGCAGACTGAAAGGTGAATTGAAAACAATAGAAGTAATACAGAAAATAAATCCAAAAGTAAACACAGTGAACCATTAAAAACAATAAAAATATTAAAAATACGCGTACGTCAGACCCCCACTCAATAAATAAATATCCCACTCAAAGCATATCTATATTAATGGAGAAAAAAAATGACCATGTGTCAATGTTTAACTGTTTGGTCTTTTAAGCGGCAAATAATCAGTTTTTATATATTTTTGTTTTTTAATGGAAATTTTTTTTTGAACCAGTTGTAATTATTACTTGAAAAAAAAAAACACTCCAGGTGCAGTTTAGTACTTGGCGTCAGAGCTGTACGACCAGGCAAATGGAGAAGAGACAATATATTATAGTTGCACAGTAGTGGGCCTTTTTCCAGCGGAGGACGGACCTTAACGAATGACATTCAGGGCAGGCTTCTGCTTTAAATAATCACTTAAAAACCCTTCCTGACAACTGGCAGCAGCGATGCTCGGTGCTCTCAGAGAGCCTGAACTACTTTGATGTCCAGAGTGCAGACAGGGGCTGCAGACAGCTGGAGGCCCGGGGCCCTTGGGGGACAGGAACCCCCTGACATGTGGCCCTCTGGGTCCCGCATCTCCTGCAAAGGAAGCGTTAGTGTGGCAGCAGGCTGCCGACTTAACAAGCACCGCAGGGATAGTGGGACCATGGTCAGTGTCAGAGCCACGGCCGCTGTGCCATGCTGTGTGTGCAAAATATCCAAAAAAAATCCACAAAAAAATGAGTTGAGGGTTTTGTGACAGGACACAAGATCCTTCACTGGGGCCAGTTGTCCTTTCCTGGACTGTGTGGTAGGTAAACCCAGGGCAGGTAATTTCTTCGGAGCACATATTCATGTGGAAGAGTTTAGGCTGCCCCTCTTCAAACAGCAACGATTCAAAAACGGAAAAATTTCTCAAGAAGATTTCAAATTTTCTCACCTGCAGGGGAGCTCTGTTAAACAAGTTGCGGAATGATAGGCTTTCCACAGCACAAGATGATAATTACATTTATATATTTTTTACATTTATTTCAGCACTCTAAGGGTTAGTTAACATGGTTATCAGTGATGACCAATGTAACGTAGTTCTGCTGTTCTCCGTATGCCACAGCGCAGTTCTGTGTTGGTAGAGCCAAACAAGTGCAATTATGCTGTCCCACCAGATATGTAGAATAAGGATTTTTTAAAAGTTTATTCTTTCATGTTTGTTACATTTTCTGATGTAAGACAAATGTAACCATGCCACACATTGGCAGGATATGTTCAGAAATTAATTTGCTGGTGTCAGTACACCCCCGACAGAACATCTGCTTCAAAATGTTTTGAAAAATTGTTTTTTTTTTTTCTGATTCCCCAGACACATTCTTCAGACAGTATGGACATTCTTAAACACCAAGCATTGGGTCACAGCAAGTTTAACTGCTGGGGGAAAAAAAAATACATTTGATTCCATCAAGAGCTTAACAATGACTGACAGAAGCTGAGATTTTCCCCAGTTGTGTGATTAGACTTAATTGCCTGTGTTACAGATTTCACTCTCAGATGTCAGTGCCTATTAGGCATAAGCTGATAGATAATTTGACTCTGTGCGTTTCATCATAATCAATTAAAGAGAACTGCGAATGATGATTTTGATTGGGCCACGAGAAACACATCCAACAAAACAAGGTGAATGGCTTTCTGGTAGTTATTTATAGCTATCTCAAACCACACCACTGAGGCATTATAGTTATGTCAGGTACAGGGCTGTGGAAGAGTATTTGCCCTCCCTGATTTCTTATATTTTTGCTTACTTATCATATTTAAATGTTTTAAATCGTAATACTAATTTTGAGATAAGACAATGTGAGTAAACACAAAAATGTAGCTTTTAAACGATCATTTAATTTATTGAAGGTAAAAAGTTATGCCAACCAATATCACTAATGTGAAAGATAATCCCCCCCCCAAATTACTGATAGTGCCATCCTTAGCAGCAAGAATGACAATCAAATGTTTGGTATAACTGGCAATTAGTCATTAACGTTTGTGAAGGAATTTTGACCCGCTCTTCTTTGCAGAATTGTTTTAATGAAGCCACATGAGTATTAACTGCCTGTGCAAGGTCAAGCCATGCAAAATCTATGGGATTCCAGTCAAGACTTTGACTGGGCCATGTTTCAATCACCTGCGCCACAAGAGGAAATTTACTTTATGAATTTGAGAATCAGACAGTGCACAGTGCGAAATTATATCGCCCCCCCCCCCCGCCACAACATTTTCAAAAGGTCAAGCAGTTTTCATGCCATCCACTGCATGAGAATACATTTGATTTTAAACCAGTGAGTGAGATGGCATGGTGGAAAATCCACGTTGCCGTCTTGCTTTGACAGAAGTATCTCATGTCGGATCCATGCAATAAACAATGACATACAAACACATAATGTAATTTCATTATGCTGTTGATTCCCTCTGTAAAATATGCCTCCGAATGTATGGAAACAATGAGATTACTTGATGCTTGTTAAGGCCGCCCAGACCGTAGCACATTCTGCGTTTGTGCGTATGTCTGTTTACATGTTGGAATTTATGCAAACATGTGCACTTATTCTCCAGTTTACGCATGTCAGTGTGCACATGACTGTGCGCCATAGCTGCCAATTATGTGGATGCCTACGGGCCCAGGCAACCATTGAGCAGAGAAGAAAGATGTCAGAAAAAATAATGATCCCACACCATTCATGTTCTAGAACAAAGAAAAGAATGTATTTACAAGTTCGACTGTTTCTACATATCAGGACGTGCACACAGCTCCGACAAATTATGATATATGCTTTCATCCTCGCTCTGGCTAAAGCTGTGCTACAGAAACTGTAGCTGTTAGCAACGTACAAGGGGCATGTGTTTAATGAAGCTGTTATTCACCCCTCAAAAATGGAGGGAGTGACTGTCAGCGATTGCACCCTGCGCTGGTTTGAATGCTACAGCAGCTGTTCCCGCTACAAAATGGGGAAAAAAAGATGTTTGAGAACTTCAAGAACTTTAGTGTGTTGTTGACCTCTCGCTACCTTCATGCTAAAGATTTGTATTTGAGACCAATGTGATGCGAATTGAAATGGATTCATTTACAGTCTGTACACTTAAGGTGCATCAGAATTAAAACAACTGGCTCTACCAGAGGATTCACCATGATCTTGTGAATCAAGAATTTGAAAAATTGGCTCATGATCTGCAGGGAGTGCAGGATAGAGGATTTGTAAGAAGCTAAGATTTTGTCGATAATGGAAGATCAGCACACATGGCTGTTTGCTTTAGAGCGCTGCCATGTGGGAACTGAATGCTTGAATCAGATGATATTTTTGCATCAGGGAACAAATCTCATACAAGTGCAAATGCATTTTAAACTCTGCCACCCCGGACTTGCCATTGGAGGGAGTATAGCCCTTCTCTCACCTCGCCTAAAAGCATATTACTTCTCCAAACCCAAATTCTTCCCATTTACATTTTTTTAATTGCCAACTACATGTTACTTCCTTCAGTTGCGAGAATCAATTGGTAGAATTACGGTCCATTTCCCCTTAGCTTGCATTATTGTTCATTGCAATAATTATCAAGCATTTTCCTATCCATATTAATGGCGAAACAAAATGTCAAGGTCTTTTAAAGCTTCTGAATTCCTGTGGCTCACAAAACTTTTTTTTTTCTTCTTTTGGTCAGTGTCCAATCAGCTTGATACGCCTAAGAAAACGTTTTTTGAAAATTCGGTTTTGCTGACTCAGGTCAGCGTGTTAAGTTTTCTCAGGTAACAATAAAACTCTGTCAACAACCAGTGACATCACCATAATTCAGGTATTGCATGTTCTCAATTTGGGTGCTAAGCCAGCACATAGGGTTCGAAGGGTTAAAGCCATCGTGCACAACGAAAAATATCACAACTTCAAGATGCTGGAGGAAAATGGAATGGGTCACAGTTAAACCTGCAGAGGTCTGCCAACGTTTTTCAAAAAATGAATCTGATGTTAATGTTTCTTTCTCGCTCGAAAATTACCAATTGATGCTTACTAGGGGACAAAATAACACCAATGAAATGAAGCCGACACCGAAATAATCAAATATCACCATGAAGAGATTTAAGGAATTTTGGAGAGGTGTATCAACCACAGCTGCTGGTCTATACTCAACCTAAACCTAAATCCAATGGACGTAAAAACCTAAACCTTAAACCAAAAAAGGCACCACGTCAGTTGGAAGGCCGAGCAACCAGACAGCATCACCATAGGAATTGTACTGATGGCAATCGTTATCGATTACCTCTAACCATACTGCCAGTTTGGCCTAGATGCATTAGAAATGCTGCGGCAAATGAATTTATGACTCTCAAGTGCTACGGAAAGCAGTACATCAACTGTAATCATACTGACAGTCGCATAGGGCGTTGAGGGATGAGCTCTGACATAGCCTAACAAAGACTCAAGCTAAACATTTCACAGATGTCTTTTTGGATACTGCACGGTAATGCTGAGTGGATACAGAGAAGAGCCTGTAATAATGATGTTACCGGAACTGTAAAAAAAATCAGGTTAAACTAGCCAAGAATGTCCCTCTTTTGGTGTACACAACAGGCCCATGGAGACTTAAGACATGTTTTCACTGTAAAATGGGACGAGGCTAAATCATGCTGTTCTATTGATCTGTCACAACCACAATGCTGTGGATATGAATCTTAGTGCCACAGGCGATAACTCATCGAGCACGCTGTCTCGAGGAGGTGAAAGGAAAATTGACGTCAGACCCGGTGCCGGTGCCGGGCCTTTTTAATGATCATATGTTGCCTTTGCTGGCGCAGTGCAACTTGCAGATAAGATACACGTACAACTTAGAAGTTTTATGGATGATAACTTCGCACCTGCATGAAAAAAATAAATAAAATTAATAAATAAAATAAAACTTGGCTCCTGCAGTGCAGCCAGACAGCATTTAGATACTCGCACTGCATACTAACGACGGCAATTTCAACTCTGTTACCACAACATGAATGCAAATATCTGCAAATTAAAGCTGCTGGTAATGCTGGAGAACTGAGCCAGAAAGCAGAATTGTGCGTGCGTGTGTGTGGGTTTAGGTGTGTGTGTGTGTGTGTGTGTGTGTGTGTGTGTGTGTGTGTGTGTGTGTGTGTGTGTGTGTGTGTCAACCATCAGGTCTCCACTCAGAGCTGCTTTGACCTCCTCCTACTGCAACTGTCTGTACGGCTCCCAATTACAGGGTCTGTGGTTGGTCTAAGAGCCACAGCGGAGCGAGGGCGAGCCCCTGTAGGTCACAGTACCTCCAGCTTCCTGGCCCAACCAGGGAGTCCTGTCCTGACACCAGCAGAAATGACCGGCCTGGACACGGTATCTGTCACTCAGACGTTTTGGGGCTGGTCCCCAATGGCCAGCATTGTGTCAGGTGGTCCACACAGGACGGGGGTCTGGATGGACTGGGATTTTGTGTCTGTCCATCTCGATCAGGTTTGCTTTTCCTCTTGAACAATAGTTCCAAATGAACAACAGTCCAAGAAATAACATGGTCGAGAAAACGCAGACTAAACACATACAAAGCAATAAACCCTGATGAAAATGAACTAAAAGGTTACTATAGTGTACTATAAGAATTGTATAGTGCTCTACAGTGTGGCTGTAGTGTTCTATAGTACGGTTCTATATAGTATAGTATCACTGGCAATGGTATTACCATAGTTTTTTTCAGTGGAGTTAATTAGCTATGGTTGCCGCCCTACAATATTTCAAAAGTAATACTAAATATACACTCTATAGTGCTCTCCAAAAAATCATACAATTACGTCAGCAATGCTGATAGTTTTTGGTGGTAATTTTTGTGGTATTCCTTCAGTGGTTTTTTGAACAGGAAAGAATGTACGTTTTACATGGGAATTCCAATGCTTCAAGAACATGAATGCTTTTTTATGACCCAAACAGATGCAGTTGTGATTGAGATCTACATGTAAACATGTTCGTTTAGCCCACAGCAGTGCTAAACCCACACAGACTTAGGTTAGAATTCCGTTCTGTCAGACTCAGCAGTAATACCATGTTTCAGTACTGCATTTGCAATGCTCCAATTACATTTCCTGCCATGACAGTAGCGTCCCCATGTCCCAAGGCATGACTGGGAAAATTAATCGGCGGTGAAAAAGTATATTATCTGTAATAAATTGCAACAGAACTGGAACAATGTGCAGCAGAGCCCAGAGCTATGTATCGTTTCTATCATAGCGGTATTCAGAAAAACAAATATCTGCGTTTCCCACAGTAAAAATAAGCTTAATAGAATGCGGATAGCAGGCTATTTAAATTATTCCCTTCAAGCAAAAAGCGAACAAAATGAGCCGGTGTACGTAACGCTTGAGTGAATAACCATAATATGCATAATAAACTCGGAACACCTGGTGCATCAGAATATGCTTCATACAACATGTCATCATGGAACATTTAGTGTTTTGTTCATCGTCTCAAGTTCTTTTCCAGTTCATTGTTTCAGTTTGTTTCCTTAAAAATGATCACTGCCCATACTTTTGCTCTTTCATAATTCTGAAACATTACAAAAGTCAGTCCCTGTTGAGTTCAAGGACTATTACGGTATGTGTCAGAGGTGATGCACAAGGCAGTCCAGACACTAACCATAGAATTTCTGACAATTCAAGCTGAAATGTGTTGGTTCGTTTACTTCTCATATTTTTGCTCATCATTTGGTGGCACCTTAACCGTTTCTGGCTATATCAGTTCTGCTGAGAACCAGCCGTGTGTTTGGTCTGTACTTCTTTTGAAACGAATAACATCTGTATGGCTTTCAGAGGACATGTATTAGCGCATTACTTGCATTATGTTAAACAAAGAGACTTCCGAGCCTTGAGGTCAGTTTCAATGCACGGACGAACGGCCAGAACACAGTCAGATAGGGCTCCCGACCAATATATATGCAAATACAGAGCGAGGGCAAATATCCACTGCATTCTCCGACAAGGAAAATGTGTTAGGGATGCAGTGCGGGCGTTTACATCGAAGAGGTGTCAGACAGTGGATGCCAGTGCCCTTTGACCCTTCGTGGACAGCCTGTGAACACATACCCCCGGCTGTGCTCCCTGAGGCAAACTCATCAACATCAGTGTCATCCTGTGCGCTCATGAATAATACCACAACTTACAGTACAAGGGAAACCTGTTGATCAAGATTAATGTTCTCTTTGTCTCGCTTTTTGCCCAGAAAATTCATTACTGGCTGCCGCAAGAGTAAAACTGGGTCCTGTAGGTGAGTCAATGACTTGAAACGATCAGGAATGGTTTAGGAATGCTTCAGAATTTTGCCTTTTTAATTGGAAAAGATAACGTTACCATAATGTGATTGATATAAAAATGCAAGTTAAATTTTACATGAGAGAAAATTGGCATTGGAGTTAGCAATCCCCATTTATTTATTTATTCATTAAAACAATTTAACTAATGTTTCAACATAACTGTGTGATTCAGTAGCTCCCACGTTAAGCTGGCAAATCCGTTTTGTTTGTGAATCAGATCTTTAAGACATACCGTTCACACTGTTATTTGTAAGTGTGTCCAGAAGTCGCCAACCTGTCTGAATAGGTTGCTATAGTAATGACGATTGAGGTTGGCAGGAGTATGTGCGCAGGTGACATACTTTCCCAATGCGGAAGCGTAGGACCAAAGAAAGCCAGGTGACGATTTATTTTCATACACTAAAGTTCTCTTTCAACCTTTGTGCCCCGGTTGGAAGGCTTTTGCACTCCTAGTAGGTTGACAGGTGCGTAGGAGAGGACCAAAGGTCGGCAAAATATCAAATGGAAAAAAACCCCCAAACACTGTCTTCTCTGCAAAAAACAAAATAAACTTTATTGTCAACAACATTTCGGTCGTGTGACCTTCATCAGGTTGATTTGGATGGGTACTGCAGTGACCCCCTTTTAAAAAAAAGGGAGGCACATATTAGCCAATCAGCAGGAAGTGAATCCAGCCTTCTGTAGAAAGAGACAAATATTAATTAGCATATTTTTTCTACAATTCATATCTAATAAGAAAATTAAGCGGGAAAAAAAACTAAAAGTAGTATACAGGCTATCCAAAAAACATCAAAAACAATACAGCATACGTCTGGTACTGAAAAAGGATATTTCATTTTTTTCCCTTTGTTGTAAAAAACCGGGAATCTACATCTTTCCTCATTCTGTCCCTATAAAGGGGAAGAGAACAGAGAAGAAGATCAAGGCATTGGTCATATAAAAATCAAAGCATGATGTTGAGTGCCAATTCATCATTTAGACCTTTCGGTGCCAAGGTTTGTAGCGTGAAAATCCAAAACGCTTCACGTCTTTTTAATTACAGGTCCCTATCACCGCCTCTACGTGGTACCTTTGCGGTTTCGATGCCACAAAACTTTAAAGTAGAAATAGCGTGTTTCGCATCATTGAAGTGTACAGCTGCAGGTTCATCACGATCACTCTTACGAATAGTGCTCTTGTGTTCACTAATCCTTTGTTTCAGTTTCCTAGTTGTTTTACCCACATAGGATAACCCACAAGGACACTGTAGCATGTATACAACATGCGTAGAAGCACAAGCGATAACGCTTTTTATTGGGGACACCTTATTTTTATGTGGATGAGAAAATGTGTGGGTTTTTTGCATGTTGTTGCATTGTGCACAACTCCCATGGCGATAGTGGCCGAAGACTATGGGACTTAGTGTCTGTGTAAGTGGACCAGGTTTGTTCCGGGCGAAATCTGCGTGGACTAGCAAATCCCTTAAATTCCTTCCACGCTTGTACACAAAGAGAAGAGGCTCCTTAAAGGCTCCTTAAAAATCCTTTGTGCCCCACCAAGTCATTTTCACACTCTGGATTTGACTCTGTAGTTTGTTTGGCTTATTGAACGTGATTTAAACAAACATGAAATCAGATTAATCTGCTGGAAAAAAAAAAAAAAAGAACACTTCAGTGGGCCAGCTTGTTTGCTGGAACACTGCCTGGCTGCAGTAGTGTTAAGTCACCATTTCGTGTCCAAGTCACGATGGTGGCTTGGAGGACTTATACATGGCTCTCACTTCTGCCATCAAATATAAGCTCAGAAGATGCAGAGCCGTAATGGCGGCTAGCATGCTAACAGTGCTAACCATAAGAGCTAATTGTTCTAGCAGGTAGTACTATGGGGGTTACCGACAAAACCTTAGGCCTTTACCAGCAAGGCAACATGGGGAGCAACTGAAGCACGGGCAACACACTTCCATAATAACTCCTGCTCGCCATCATAGGGTCAGGATGGTGTTGTTAGTGGCAGTAGCTAACCAAGAGTGAGGAGCCCTGCTTATGGAGTGCAGAGCAGTTGAGACAAACAATCCACTCATCGTCTTCGTCCTAGTTGATCCATGGCTTGGACCGAGTTGTCGTGCCCTTGTCTGCCTGCACCTGTCTAGCATGGAGGGGGCGGACAGTCACGGCTAAGCACAGCTGTTCCTGGGGAGTACACAGCTGGCGATTCAGGAAGTCATTGCAAGCTGACAAGACCCATGATGGTGAGTTTTTCTGCAACCCCGGATGGGGTATGATGTTTGCAGGTGATGATCCGTTCCCTAGGTGGCTATAATATAAGGTGCACCTCTAGTTTTTTGTCTTTCATGCATTACTTTTATATCCTTCCATTTTTCCTGTCTCCACATGTGCCTATCAAAAAAATAAAAAATAAAAGTAAAATCTGGATAGTCCTTTAAGAGTAAAATTAAATATATTCTTGAAGGTTTGGGGGGAAAATCCCATCAGTTATCTCATTCTTATTTTATCTGCATATAAGAGTATTCGTCCACCTATCTATTTACAATACATCACCTGATATCTGTTATTCACCCTGATATGTTGTTAGAACATTAGTCACTGTGGGCGATGGTGCAGTTAGTTATGGCAAAAAGATAAAGGTGAGAGTAATGCAATCATAACTTGATTGCATTGAGTGTAGCCTAATTTCAGAGATTATGCTACACTCAAGTAATGGTTAGAATTTTCATTATTGCACCTACCAGCATAAAATTGTTTGATCAATGATATATTATTGTAACTGATAGATAGGCTCGGGAACATTGATTTAATGCCTCTTTCTTTTCGCAGTTAATGTCAGTATGATGCAGTTCAGACAACTTTGGAAACGAACATTTGTTGGAACTGCGGTTTTCAGAAATGCTGAAACAGTTACAACTAATGACAGTGTTTACGACCAACTTTAAGACCATAGTTATGCAGAAACATTTTTGAGAAATGCACCCCTAATTGAGTTTGTGCCGATCGTCCTGGGAACTGGGAGAAACTGTCAACATTTCGGTATGTGAGGCGTGAAGAGGTTTACTCTAGAAGACTTGAAGCTGTAGCCGCTAAGATCCCTCCATAAAGTATTGGATAAAGGGATAAAGTGACATACTTCTGTTTTTGATGTTTAAAATAATTGCCAAAAGAAAAGCCTTTGGAAAATTTTCCTGACTGATACATATGATTTTCTTATCTGTTCTTGAATTTCTTTAGATTTCAGTATCATCTGCTACATTTTGGCTACTTCTCATCGCTACAGGGGTTACTGAAGTGATGTTTAGATTCAGAAGATTCTGTAATTATTTACATTTATGTGGCTTGCAAAACTGACCCAAATCATCAATTACATTTGTTGAATTGCTGTAGTAACTATGAGAGATCCTTTTTCACATCGGGCAGGTGGGATTAGATTTTTGTTTGAATGAATGAAATTATTATTTAAAAACTGCATTTTGGAATTACTTGGGTTTTCTTTGTCTAATATCAAAATTTGATTCATGACTTGAAACATGTAAGTGCGACAGCAGTGCAAAAACAGAAGAAATCAGGAAGGAGGCAAATACTTTTTCATAGCACTGCACCGATGGCGCGTGGGCATGTGCATAATAGCTAGTCACCAACAGTATCTTGTGTGCAAAGAAGCCACACATTATTTCCATATGGCAAATGAAAATTCAACCAAGACACATCTGATTGTCTCAGTTTCAGTCCCATTTGTGATTTAGGGGTGCCTCATTCCGTGATCCGAGACGGCGTGCTGTTCTTAGACCACGCTACTAAAGCCATAAATCAAAAATGATTTTTTTTTTTTACCCTGTATACTTCAGAGTAAATCACGTCAAATGAATGAATTGTTTATAGGGTCTCAAGGGGCTGCCGGTGTAACTATGCACTCCAGGTGTAGAATAGAGTTTGACCTTTGGGGTCAGACGCTGCAGACATCAGAAGGTGTGAGGGGGTTTTGCGGGAGGGGCGCAGGCCCTGATGAAATCTGAGCGGATCGCATGGCCAAAGATGATCACCCATGCGTGACACAATTAATTTGCTTTGTGGCACGCTGAACGCCAATGCAACAGCGCATAGGAAGGTTATACCCAGGAAAATATGAGGTCTTTTTTAGTAGAGGCAAAGCACTAAGCAGGCAGCTCATCTGGAGAAATTCACTGCCCTTATGTTGTTTACTAATTTTAAACAGCCCAACAAGTTATGTGCGTATGCATATGGGTTATTGCTGATTTTACAGCACCGTGATCTAAATTGGCGTACATAAGACAAATATGAGACAAGATCACAGACACTCAGCATTTATTTCTTGATATTTACATGAGCATATGTTTTACCATTTCGAGGAAAAATAGCGCAGGATTTTGATACAGAGCATAGAAGAGAGGCTCATATATCATTCGTTAATATATTGTTTCATTTCTGTTGTGCCAGCAAAAAAAGAGGGTCACTGATTTTCCTGCTTCGTATTGGGAATTTGAAATTAAAGCCTGTGTTTGCGTGCTTTTATATTTCTTTTTGTTTGTTTGCATTTTTCTTATAGCTGGACGTAATATGGTTATCCAAAAACAAAGGTGAGCATTTTCTGGTTACTGTTTCGGTAATTTGTGTGTTTGGCCAAGTCCGTGACTCTTAAGGGGGCGGTTCACACAAAATGCTGTTTATCAGGTTGGAGTGACTTTTTTTTTTTTTTGAAGATCCCTTTATTATTGGATTAGCGAAAGTATGTCTATCACTGTCCATGCGTCTACGCGTGCGTCTGTCCGTCCGGGCCACAACAAGGGACACAATTTCTCTGAGCTATTATACCTATTAAACCTAAACCTTGTGTGCTTAATAAGCTAGTCATGATCTCTGTTGAGGTCCAGAATGGATGTTGAAGCAAATTTTTTTTACTGAGTTATGGCCCTCGATCGAGGCGGGGGATAATGATGACACTGTGGTCCTGTTTTCAACGTGTTTAAAGCATTTCAGTGCTGATTTACCATGCCAGGCCCTTTGTATAGATGCACTCAATATCTTTACAAGCAAATCAAATTGTAAATATTTAACTTTCAAATTAAAGCACCCCATATTACCGTCATTCTCTTCTCTGCTCTCTAATCATGCAGTGGTCGGCCGAGATTGTGTTATGTTGCACTGCTTAAAAAAACATGGTACAGACTAATCTCTCTCCTCTGAAAAATGGGCCATTTTGAGCGGATGTCCCCGCTATGTTAATGAGCTTTGCTCTGATTGGGCAGTGAACAGAGCTAAACAACAACAACCAAAAAACCCTTTGTGCTATTACAGAGGGGTGGGAAGGGTTGAGCAAGAAGCACAAACGAAGCTAGAAGAGGTGAGCAATGAGTAGGTTTATGATGTAGAAAACGGCGGGAATTTCAAACTGCGTGTTTCAAACTCAGAAGACTAAAAGTTTATAGCTTAACTGAAGGGCCTTTGAGTTCAACCTTCTGTGGGTTTTTGGGTACAATGGAGACCACTTCACAAGTGAAGAGATCTGGGGAAATCATATTTTCCGTAATTTGAGTCCTTTAAATAATGAATGACGCGGACTTTGCAGTAGTTCATGACCTTATCACCCTTAAGAATGTACTCCAAGTGAGTGAGAGGAGTGTTGATAATGTGTGTTTGGTGTGTATAGCCCAGAGGTGGGCAATGAGAGCCGTACCTGTCCCTGGTTTTCGCAGCAGCTTCTGGCCTTTAATTAGTTCATTATCTATATTAGCCAAACTATTTATGAAATCTGACATTTCAGGCGCATTTCTTTAAATTATCATCACTGACCAAAAACTGTTCTTGTCTCTCAACATAAAACATTCTTCTTTGACGGAATCTTTGCACAAATCAATATTTGCGTTTGCAGCCAATTAGCTCAATTAGTCAGGGTAATTGATAGAAATAAAAACCTGCAATCACATCGGCCCTGCAGGACCAGGATTGCCCACCCCTGGTCTAGCCCTAGGTCTACTGCAGTTCCCACACTTTTATAGCTTGCGCTGTATGCTAATGGTCTTTGCAAAATCGATTTAAACCATCAGTCATTGATATGCAAATTAATTAAAATAAATACGATTCGAAGAAATGCATTGACAAGGTCTTAGTGTTGTTTGCACACTACATTGGACATTTACCAACCAATTAAATAGGAAAATTTTGATTGCACAAGCTTGTTTATATCATGAATGAGTATGCTTAATGTAACTAATTTATCAAAAGAAGCTGAGGTGGGTTCACACAAGCGGAGGGTACACATGTAATTGGCTTATTTGTTTGTTTTTGTTCAAGTGCTAGCCTTTATTTTAAGGACATTAATTAAACATTTTACCAAGGTTATTATTTACTTTGCTAAAGAACATTTTTTGGTGGTTTCTGTCATCTGTTGTGTTCAGAATACGTGTTTACTACACAGAGCAATCTGCATCTGTATATACTGTTCACTAAAACCCTACTCTCCTCAGTAGTATGCAGTGAAGGAGCCAGTAGAAGGTAGTAACGATGCCATATACTCCACAGTCGCATGATTACCATCTCTACCACCTGGTGTGTTTAACAGTGCAGGTGCATTCTCTTGTAGAAGATGGAGATAAGTGGAGTATATGACTAACTTGTTTTAGTAAAGATTGACCTGTGAACACTTGACACTCTTATAACAGTATTAGAAATGGTATTGATGTTCCATGTTCCTGGAGACCTGGAGCTCATGGTAGATAGTTCAGCCCCAAGAAATGTTTGAGTGATTGGAAGAATCAGGGAAAACCTTCTCAGACATAAGAGGTGTTAAGTGATGGACTCAAGTGCATATCAAGTCAAGCATATAAGACAGACCTACTAACTGTTTTGTGCAAGAAAAAGGCTGAATCAAGAAAGACCACAGACAAGAACAGTCTGTCAAGATAAACCCCAGCGAAAATATTTCACAGACTATTAATAGTTCATGAAGGGTCCATGAGCAGTTGGCCAATTACCCAAAAAAAGTTCCTCACTTGTTCTTTAAGTGTTCTGTTCCCAAAAAGTTCGTGAACTTATTTTCATGAAGGTAGGCGTTAATGATCTATTCATGCATGTTTATGAACTGTTCATCAATAGTTCAGGAATGAGTTTGGGAACAGTTCATGAACACTTTTCATGCACATGATTTATGAGTGGCCATTTAGAATTCAGGAGCAGTTCATGATTAATTAATTAACTTAAATCATGAACTGTTGGTGAACTGCTCTTGAACAGTTCTTCACATTTAAAAAAAAGGAGTATTTTGAAAGACAACAAATTTGTAGACACAGTGGTTATTCATTGTGATATACTTTAGATATGGCTCTGGTTGTATGTTTGTAAATGTGAAGTGTCCTACCGTTACAATTCAAGGCTGAAATGTTGGGTTGGGTATGATCCCATTTGTGTTTAAAAAAAATCTGTATTTTTTCACATTAAATTTAGCTATGCAAGAAAAATTTTGTACATAACAAAAAAAAGGATAACCCAGTTTTAGGCCGTCCCTATTGATATTGGAAAAACATTTTCATTTCGAGAGGATTCTGGACAGTGTATATTTACAAAACCCAAAACCAGTGGAGTTGGCACATTGTATAAATCGTAAATAAAAGCAGAATACAATGATTTGCAAATCCTTTTCAACCTATATTCAATTGAATACACTGCACAGACAAGTTACTTAATGTTCGAACAGGTAAACTTTGTAATTTTTTGCAAATATTAGCTCATTTGGAATTTGATGCCTGCAACATGTTTCAAAAAAGCTGGCACAAGTGGCAAAAAAGACTGGGAGAGTTGAGGAATGCTCATCAAACACTTATTTGGAACATCCCATAGGTGGACGGGCTAATTGGGAACTGGTGGGTGCCATGATTGGGTATAAAAGCAGCTTCCCTGAAATGCTCAGTCATTCACAAATAAGGATGGGGCGAGGGTCACCACTTAGTGAACAAATGTGTGAGCTGATTGTCGAACAGTTTAAAATAACATTCCTCAACGAGCTATTGCAAAAAATTTAGGGATTTCATCATCTACGGTCCGTAATATCGTCGAAAGGTTCAGAAAATCTGGAGAAATCACTGCACGTAAGCGACAAGGCCGAAAACCAACATTGAATGCCCGTGACCTTCGATCCCTCAGGCGGTACTGCATCATAAACTGACCTCAGTGTGTAAAGGACATCACCACATGGGCTCAGGAACACTTCAGAAACCACTGTCAGTAACTACAGTTCGTCGCTACATCTCCTAGTGCAAGTTAAAACTCTACAATGCAAAGCAAAAGCCATTTATCAACAGCACCCAGAAACCCCGCCAGCTTCGCTGGGCCCAAGCTCATCTAAGATGGACAGATGCAAAGTGGAAAAGTGTTCTGTGGTCTGATGAGTCCACATTTCAAATTGTTTTTGGAAACTGTGGACGTTGTGTCCTCCGGACCAAAGAGGAAAAGAACCATCCGGACTGTTATAGGCGCAAAGTTCAAAAGCCAGCATCTGTGATGGTATGGGGGTATGGTATGGTATGGGGGTGTATTAGTGCCCAAAGCATGGGCAACTTACACATATGTGAAGGCACCATTAATGCCGAAAGGTACATACAGGTTTTGGAGCAACATATGTTGCCATCCAAGCAACGTCTTTTTCATGGACACCCCTGCTTATTTCAGCAAGACAATGCCAAGCCACATTCCGCACCTGTTGCAACACCATGGCTCCGTAGTAAAACAGTGCGGGTACTAGACTGGCCTGCCTGTATTCCAGACCTGTCTCCCATTGAAAATGTGTGGCGTATTATGAAGCGTAAAATACGACAACGGAGACCCCGGACTGTTGAACAACTTAAGCTGTACATCAAGCAAGAATGGGAAAGAGTTCCACCTGAAAAGCTTCAAAAATTGGTCTCCTCAGTTCCCAAACGTTTACTGAGTGTCGTTAAAAGGAAAGGCGATGTAACACAGTGGTAAAAAGGCCCCTGTGCCAACTTCTTTGCAATGTGTTGCTGCCTTTAAATTCTAAGTTAATGATTATTTGCAAAAAAAAATAAAGTTTCTCAGTTTGAACATTAAACATCTTGTCTTTGCAGTGTATTCAACTGAATATAAGTTGAAAAGGGTTTGCAAATCATTGTATTCTGTTTTTATCTACGATTTACATAACGTGCCAACTTCACTGGTTTTGGGTTTTGTACATGCGTTCATGGATAATGCTTTTTTTGCTTGAATTTCTGTTTTGTTCACTTCCATTACTTAACTCCAGAGCTTTACCAATAGAAGGAATGACATGGATACTGGATCTGTCGCCACGACAACACCTTTAAGATTTCCAATTAGATTTGAAACTATTTCACATCCTGTAACACCTCCAGTAAGGCTCGCTTGCTGGAGCGGAAATCGTCAGATGTACTGTAAATTCTCTACATGACCATATGGCCTCTTTGGGAAATTCATGAATATTTCTGCAATTATTAGCAATGAGCCCTTTTCTGCATTGTTTACACTGTGTTCGTTTTATTGAAAATGTATTTCTCTATTTTAAATATCCCACAAAACATCTTTTCAGCTGGAGTGCCTACAATTACTGGAAGAGTAGATTCTATTAATGAAGCAAGAGAGAGAGTGAAGCATTAATGTAATTACAGGCTCCATGAGAAATCAAATGTCTGTGTGTGTGTGTGTGTGTGTGTGTGTGTGTGTGTGTGTGTGTGTGTGTGTGTGCATTGCGCATATGTTAAGAAGATTTTTTTTTTCTCTTTTTTTTTGGCAGAGTTGGTATGTCAAACCGCTCCATTTATTAGCACATTTTCCCCAACCGGTAACACGGGCCACTTCTCTCCCCCTTTTTAAACAATTAAGTGCCTTTTCTAAAAATAAATGTAGATATGTAGGCAGAAACCTCCTCATTAATAATCCCACCTATCTTAGAGCGTTGTTTTGTTAGTTTTATCAAGAATTGCTTTAAGAAAAGGCTGTAAATTCTGTTCCAACAGCCTATCCAGTCCTCCATAATAGGAAAGAAATGCCTCATCCTTATTTTTTGTGGGAGTGTAGCTCACTGGCTTTACTCCAGTTTTTACATCCCCAAATAAGAAAAAGTTGGGACAGTACGCTAAATTAAAACTAAGACCGAAATCAGTGATTTGTAATAATCTTGTACCTACATTATGTGGAAAATTACTGCATATTATTTCTTGTTTCACTTCATGAATTTCATAGATTTTTCAAAATGAACGCTAATTTGAATGCTGATTCTCGCAAGGTATTTCAGAAAAGTTCGGACAGTAAAGTGTTTATCACTTCTGAATGTTGTGATTCCCTTTCACAACGCTGAATAAACATTTAGAGACTGAAGACATCAGTAAAAAAAGTGCTTCAGGAGTATTTTGTTTCATTCTTCCTACTGCAGTTTAAAATGTGTCACATGTTCCCTATTTTCTGGAGTTGGGGTTGTACTTTTTTCAGCGCATGTTAAGGTTTGAAATCCCTCGGATGCAACTACTTAAAAACAGGGGCCTCTAATTGCTGGATTGTCTCTAACTGTGCAATTACTGTAGAACTTCAATAGAAGCCATAAGCTTGGATTATATGAGACAGTCAATTAATGCACTACATTTAGAATTTTTTTTCTAATTTCTGGCTTTTTTTGAGATGCTCATTCAATTGCATTAAATACTATTTTAGTCAGATGTCAAATAAATCTTTTTAGTTTCAAAGTATACATGCATGAAAATATATTTATTGTATTTTTTTGTATTTGGAAATAAATTTATTGTATTTATTGAATTGTACTTTTGGTTCCTCCACTTAGACTGGAGCTGATTCCTATCCACTCTCACCTGAGGGTGCTGGTGTTGGCCAAACTACCTGCATTATCTACCATTACAAGTGTAGCCTGGGGCTCTCAGCTTCAAGAAACCTGCTTAAACAAGGCCAGAGCAGGGGGAATTCCAGTATGTGCTTAACATCTTAGCTTTTGCATCATCTCATTCTTTATAAAGTCCAAACCGGCTCAGAAAAAATGTACACTATTGTAATCTAAGTCTGAATGAAATGTTTGCTGAAAAAAGTGGGTTGTAGAGTAATGCAGGTTTCAGCAATAAACAACAACGCTGAGATGTTCGAGGAAGTTAAATTGAGACTGGATGCAGGAAAAGAGTTAGAACTTAAATGTTCATGTACAAATAGATCTGGTGATGTCTTTTTAAATCCACATATAGGCAAGGGCATAATCTTTGTCTTGTAATGACGTCATTGATTTTGGTGCATTTCTCAGTGCCATCGGCACTCATGAACAGGGTCAAATTAGCGTTTTGCCTCCTGAAAAGGCAGGAAGAAAACTTTGCCATCCTTGCTGGCACAATACCATCAATTTTTGCCATCAAAGAAGCAATGAAATCGTGCACCGCAAAAGTGTATTTTCCCCAGTATTACGGTTCTCTTTCATCATTGGGTTGTGACTTCCTGAATGACAACTAGACTCTTTGTGTCTTCCCACTTTCAACGGTAATGACAGGCAGCTATTCAGACTTTCTTCTGCCAGTGTTCAGGTGTATTAAGACAAGCTGTTGTCATGCAGTGCTCTACGCTATCGTGACGAAAAGTTGGCACAGTAGAATTTGTACACATTTCACACAATGACGATGTGTGAACGTGACGATTACTGCACATGCTCACAACTCTGAATGAAGTAAATCCGCTCAAATGCAAGTCAAAGTCTAGAAAGTATTTTTGTTCTTCTATGATTATTGGCAATGGCAACCTGCTTATATTCTTTGTATCCCTTGGCTAAAGCTTAAAATTGCACTCTGAATCCTCAAATTCCAATAGAAAGCTCCTTAATATAAATAAACATCATGCCAGAGTTACTAAAATGTATAAAAACAATGCAAAATGAAGATGGATGAGCAAGGATGGAATCAGATTATGACTTGCAGTCAAGCAGATTTATTTTTTTGGGGATGAATGTTTTGAGCATGCCCAGTAATCGTGACACAGCTCCTTTAATTGTTACCTGAACTCAGTTCAAAACCATTCCTCTACATATCCCTCCGCTCTCTCCAAAGCTGCCAAGGTCATTCAAACACTCATGGACCAGCATGCTGTCTCAGGCCCATGGCGACTGCTGACCTCTGATGTCGAACATTATTCTGCCTTCTCTCCTGTCCATCAATCATTGTCTCGTAGCGATTGCTTTTTGTTGGACCATAGGCTTCTTGCCTTGGCTTGACAGTGCTCATATGGGCCAGTTGTCACCTCTGCCCACGCAGCTGTTTCTATTGACCTTTCCAGCTCAGATGAATGCAGTGCCCTCCCTGGTGCTTTAACAACTTATGGCTCTTGTATCCAGAATTTGTCAACTTCGGGAATATGCAAATATATGTCTTCACCTCCTTCAATGTCAAGCCAGATGTATCAACCTCTGCGATCTGGGTGTCATCCAACGCTTAACTGGGGGGAGAGAGAATGTCATATTTCATGAATCAGAGGAGAAAAACGGCAGAAGCAAAATCCTGACTTTCCAGGCTTATTTCTTTACTTGAGACAAAATGTTCTTACTTGTTGCATCCTGACCTTTGCACAACACTTCCCACTTCCTTAGGTCGCAATTTTGCATCTTTGCATCCCAACCAGCAGCAGAAGAGCTTCAAAAATATCAACGTAATTACAATCAATTTGAGGACAAACCTGGTAAATTGCTTGCTCACCACCTTTTGCCGAATGTCTACATCCCATTATTCAAATTGACACCCTAATCGGTACAATAATTGACCACAATATCATGGATTGTGGCCCGCAGGCAAGAGACCAAGCCGGTGGGCACTGGGACCATGTTCCCCAAAAAGCGATGAGGGACCCAAACGCGCAAGCTGGGTAAAAATAGAAAATTTTTAATTTAAATTATAAAGATTAAAACAGTCCCAGAGGGGAGCAGTACAATGAAGCACAGCAGGGCTCAGGAACACAAACAAAATACTGCTGCACCAAGATAGGTGCAGCCAACCCTTAAACACTAATGCTTCACCTCCACCTTAACGAGCAACAGGTGTGGCTCGTTAAGGTGGAGGTGAACAATGCAGCAGGGGGAAGGGCCTGCAAGCACATGCCATAACAACAAATCAATCAATCAATCATTTATCAATTCAACGATTTTTACAGCTCCCGTAACGTATTTGGACAATCTTCTGAGTCCGTATCATACACAGTACTTTATTCTTACACTAACTGGATATTCCAACCACCGATTTAGAGCGAGTGTCTAACTTAGAACAGCCTTTCACAGAGGATGAAATTATTCTTGCCCTGAGGTCAACGCAAAGCGGAGGTGCCCGGCCGTGACGGCTTTCCAATCAAGTTCTATAAGCCCTTTTCTGTGAAACTAACCCTATTCCTGCTCAACTAGTATAATGAATCATTCAAATCTGTCATTGTATGCACCTGTTACATTGTGCCAAGCGTCTATTTCTCTGATAATAAAAAGAGAAAAAGGATGCCTTCAATATGGCAATTATCGTCCTATTTCATTTCTAGGATGTGATGTCATATTGTCGGCACTAGTGCTGGCCTGTTGACACTGCCCTCAATAAAGTCCACGGACCAAGCAGGGTTTATTGGGAATAAATTCCCTAATCATAGCATCAAAAATGAAGTTAATGTATCATATAATCCCTCCTGTTCTTAAGTGCAGGAGTTAATCCGACCATTAAATGTGAAAAAAGCATTACAGATGCCTGCATTTTCATTTGCGAAGTTGTAAAAATAGAGACCGAAGTGACTCTGCCCCTCAGAAGCTTACCATTCATGGATGTTTAGGTCAAATCTCTTTGTGCAAACTAAATTTAAACAGGGATGTCCTTATGCCAGTTAACTCTGCGGCCAAGACGCATGCTGAAGGTAGATTTCCTTGAATCTCTTATTTGCTCACGAAGCTAGGCATTTGTGAAACAATTAAATTTGAAATTCGTTCAGGAGCAATTTCACCCATCTTCTAGATCAGCTGACCGAGGACTTTCAACACTGGTCACTTCTTCTCCCGTCTTTAGCTGGTGCACATAAATTCTATAAAAGTGAACCTGCTTCCCAGATGTCTGAACCTTTTTCAAAGCATCCTCATTTTTATGACAAATTCATTCTTCCATAAATTGAATGGCATGATTTTGCAATTTACTTTGGGATGTGGGAATCCAAGAATCTGAAAACAGGTATTGCAGAGACCTGAGCTGTCAGGGGAATGACTCTACCTAATTTCCAACAGTATTCCTGGGCTGCCAATCTAAATCTTTCCTACAGTGGCAGAATATTGATTTTATTGATCCTGTTCCTGTGTGGCTCTAAACTGAGTCTGTTTCCTGTGGCCCCGCTTCACTGGCAGCTCTCTTGTTTTCACCCTCCTTGTCAGCACCGCCTAAATTTACAAAGAACATTACTGAAAAAAAATAGCCTGAAAATCTGGCACTAGCTCACGCATGATCATTATCGGCTCTGTTCACCTCCCCAATCATCCCCCATCACAATCACACTACCCTCCCCACTGGTACTGGATAATGCCAGCAATATGTGGCACAGTCAAGGCATTTTCACCATCAGTAACCTCTGCGTAGGTGGCATTTTCACTTCTTCTAATGATCTGTCACATATATACAGTGCTGAGAAGGGGTATTTGCGCCCGTCTCAATTTCTTCTATTTTTGCATGTATGTCACAGTGAACTGTTTCATATCATCAATAGAATTTTGATATCGGACAAAAATAACCCCATGTAAACACAAAATATAGCTTTTGAATTTCATTTTTTGAAGCCAAAAAAAAGGTAACACTACACAATAATTTTACATTAGTTAATGCAGTAATAAGCATGAACTATCAATAATTAGCAGTTAAATAATGCATCAGAGAGCTAAATAAGCTTTAAGAAACCTCAACTTACCATTGTGAAGTTGAAAACATCCCTTTAGTATTCATTATGTAAAACCTCAAACTACCAACTAATTCAATAATGTATGAATTAAAACCTTAGTTAACTTGAACATCATTAGTAAATGATTTGTAGACCCATTAGTTTACTGTTAATTAACTGGTAGTTAATGCTTCTTACTGCATTAGCGACTGTTAATTAATGTACCTTCATTTTGAAGTGTTACCAAAAAATTCTATCTGACCCCACCTAGCCTTATGTGAAAGTAAATACTACCTTAGTTATTAAATCAATAAACAAATTTCATTGATAATTGGGTTAAATTTCATTAGACGCACACAAGCATGATTACAGCTAGCCTTGTTCAATCTAATAATCATTGGAATGGAGCCTGTCTGGCAATGTTAGGGTGGTAAAATGTAGCACATGATCTAAAGCAGCCATGATACAAGTCAATCTGCTTCAGCTTCCGCTTCAGCTGCGTAGCTGAAGCTAAGCAGGTGTGGGCTTGGTTAGTACTTGGATGGGTGACCACCTGGGAAAACCAAGTTGCTGCTGGAAGAAGTGTTGGTGGCGATCTTCCCTCTGGTAGAATAATCCTCAATGCCCTGGTGCAGTGATGGGGACACTGTCCTGAAGGAGACGCCGTCTTTTGGATGAGATGTTAAAGACACCGGTTCCCCGGTGTCGTGGCCCAATCTGGCTCTTTCGAACTGCCACTTAATCATCCCCTGATCTAATTGGCTGTGCAATTTGCCCTCAGCCTCCAGGGGAGAAGAGATTTCAATCTCAACGGGACTTCCCTGGTTAAATGAAAATAATGGAATTCAGAAGCAGGTTAAAAAGTTGCTGACATCTATCAGTCTGGAAAGGGTTACAAAGCCTTTTCTAAGGCTCTGGGACTCACATGAACCATGGTGAGAGTAGGTATCTACAAACAGGGAAAACCTGAAACAGTGATGAACCTTCACAGGAGTTGTTTGCCCACCAAGATTCTTCCGAGGGCACATCAACTCATCCAGGAGGTCACAAATGATCCCAGACTACTACCTAAAGAACTGCAGACCTCACTTCATTTAAGGTCAGTAATCACAGCTCTGCAAAAAGAAAAAGACAACAAAAATGGCATCCATGGGAGGCAAAACCCCTGCTAACAAAGAGTAACATAAAGTATTGTCTCACATTTGCAATAAAAATAAATGAATCTTGATGTCCCCAAGACTTTTGGGATTCTGGTGGGTAAAATGGGGAAGGACATGGGCCCCTTGACAACTGGCTTATAACTGCATTCCACAAAAAGACCATCATACCAACAGTCAAACATTGTGGTGGTAGTCTGATGGTCTGCAGCTGCTCTGCTGCTTCAGAACTTGGGTCACTTGTAGTAAATGATGGAACCATGAATTCTGCTCACTACCAGAAAATCCTGAGGGAGAATGTTTGGCCATCAGTTTGTGACCTAAAGCTCAAGCACAGTTGGGTTATGCAGCAGGACAATGATCCAAAGCACACAAAGGTCCACTTCTGAATGGCTCAAGAGAAGCGAAATGAAGGTTTGGAGTGGCCTCGTCAAAGTCCTGGCTTGAATACCGGTCAGATACTGAGGTGTAACCTTAAACATGCTTGAAAACCCTCCTGAAATAAAACAATTCTATTGGCTGAAATAAAACAATTCTACTCAGAACAGTGGGCCAAAATTCCTCCACAGCAATTTAAAATAATCAATGCTAGTAATTACAAATGCTTGATTGCAGTTGTTGCTGCCAAAGGTCGCACAACCAGTTGTAAGGTTTAGGGTGACGATTATCTTTTGAAATCAGTGTTATGTATTTTTAATACTGCTTCACCTTCAATAAGTGAAATGATCTTTCAAAACATGCATTTTGTGCTTACTCACATTGTCACTGTGTTATATTAGAATTAGTTGGATGATCCGAAAGATTTAAACATGAGAAGAAAAATGCAAGAAAAAGGGAAGGAATGAAAACTATTACACAAAACTGTACCCAGTGTGCACTGCAGAATAGACCATTGTTTGAAAGAATAAATCCTGAATACATTTTAGGAAATCCTTGTTTCTAACAAGCAGTCTACATGTCAACATTAGTTTCTAAAACTAAACCCTTGTTTCCTAAAACAAGTCTGTATTTCTTTATTGAAATCCTTGTTTCCAGGTAGAGCTCTTGCTATTAAAAAAAAAAAAAAAAAAAGATTGATCTCTGGAAACAGAACGATAAATGCTATGGCTTGCCCTGCTCTTACTATTGTATGCGTGCCAGTGCTATTTTTGTGGCTCCACTAATAAGTAGCTTGCATATTACAAGGCATTACTAGCATGACTATATTTTGCTAATACAAGTATATTTTGTATTAACAGCAATTGCTTTTGAGAAACAATTTTCTTTTTTGAAATATGTCGGGATAGATTTTAGGCACTCAAATTTCCTTTGTAGAACTGTGGACTGCACCACTGGGCCACAACAGCTCAGAGTTTTGAAAATGAATTCAGCAAGAGACAGAAAATGCTCTTTTTCGGTGACCTTGATGTCAGCACCCTTTGAAACCGGGGAGTTTTGCACATTCGATGTAAAAGAAATAAAAAAAAAAAAACCTCTTTGACTCTGATGTATCGCTTGAGGTGTGGTTTGTTGCCCTCAGGTCAACGTGCTTCATCTCTCACGTCCTCCGGCTCTCGGGGGGGTGGATAAGCCTGACAGCAAAGGGAAGCCCCGCGGGGAGACGCACTTCCCCCTCGTCTCAATCACCACCGCTCTTCCGTGGTTACTCATAAACAACATCCCGGCCACGATGGAATAGGCTGGAGATTTGGCCGGGGTAAATAAAATACTCCTTTATATAAGTTTGTTCATATTTACTGGCTTGCTTTTCCAAAGCTAGTTTTGTTTTCAGTCGATCGGTGTCTTGTATGTCATCAGGCCAAACCACAGCGAAATTACACTGAAACTACAATAAAACTACCAGGAAAGCTGTTTTGAGCATTTTGGAAAGACTTTGTATTCATGTCTGTCTGTCTGTTTGGGGGCAATACTTGTGAACATGGTAGCCTCGCAACCTTTTAGGATTCAGTCTTTAAACTTCACCAGTGAATAGCTGACTAAATAGGAAGGCTGAGTTGGAGGATGGGCGTGTTCTGTTGTACTGTAAGCCCTGTACTGTGATCGCTGTGCTGTAAGCAATGCCTGCTTCAGTATGGTGGCAAGTGTGATCCCAGATGGTCTCTAGTTTACTTGTTGGCATTTGCTGTGTTTAATCACAAAGACCTTTGCAGTAACAGCAATCCACTCCATTCCTGGTGATCAACCCTTGGAAGGTTTTTATTGCAACATTAATCTCACTTATCTGATTCAAATAGTTTGCAGATAAACAGGTAAACCTCTAGCTTTTGTGGGTAGTGTGCTCTACTAGGTTTGAAAACCTACTGGATGGTAACGTTAGATCTCCACAAACAGGGTTGCTGATCATTATTCTTCGATGCATCTTAACTCTACCTCCAAAGGCCCAATACCAGTGAATTCATGTTGCCGTGTTTCATTCGTACCCGACGGCTCACCAGCTCATGCATAAAGTAAATTGGTACCTGGATAAAAAAAAAAAAAAAACCTTTGGGCTAAAATTCTCAAACATCTGTGTTGGACTAACCCCTCCTGACTTACATGCACACTAGCTGGGCCAAATAATTGAGTTGTTCTGCAAGCACGTCGGATTGGCATACTCACTCAAGTCACAGGGGATATAAAGGAGTAACAAAAATAGCTTTTTTTATTTCACAAATTCAGCATCTTGTCTCTATCTTTAAAAACATCTAAGGTCTACCAGGCACGCAGAGTTTATCTCACACCTGCTGTTGACGAAAATGTCACTGAGGAAATGCAGCTTGCCTTGTCTCAAATCTAACATTTTACAGCTGCGCTGACATCGTACAGGATGTATAATACTCTGAATACTGGCACCCGTTTAATGAATAAACTTTTGTAAAATCTCTAAATGAACACCTTCTTGCATAAATTATTAACTATGTGACTAAAGCCATCAGCAGTGTGCAGTAGATGCTATTTTTGAATATGAGATTGTAATACCAATCATGTGAGCCGACACAGTTCAGTACTTGACAGGGTGTATGGAATTGTTAAATATCACCAAAGAATAATAGCATAATTAATGACCCACTTCACTGGCCAAGCACTATCAGTCACTTTTAAATGAGTGGCTGTGAGGCAGTGAACTAAAGAAAACGTTGATTTAATTTATAGGCATAATTGCAAACAGTCTCTAAGTAAAGAGCGTGGGTTGCATAAAAGTTAGAAAAATATATCTCATGGCTACATCAGCTTCACTGCAATTTAATTTGATGTTGGTTTTATGCCGGGAAATACTTTTTAGAAGGCATGGATGGCCAGAGAGGTATGTATTTCCATGTCAAAATTATGACAAACTCAGTCGCGTTGGGTCGGTTGAGGTTGTCCAAAAAAAAAAAAAAAAAACGGTCAAAATGTTCTCAGGGAGTGGGCCGAAACCCGCTTACTGAAAGTGAAACTGTCACTTTTGTCACCACAAGGTGGTGAAATTATAATATTGTGACCTCAAACTGGTAAAATTAGAAAATTTTAACCTCCAAATGCTCCTAGCAGATAAATGCTACCTGTAGACTTTAGATAGGATGGAAAAAGAGCATTCAAAGGAATCAACAGGAGGCTCAAGAAATTGGTAAAAACTGGTAAAAATTGGTAAAAATTGGTTTTATCTTGTACCTTCAGAGTCCAGTTTCATCCCGACGCATCGATATACAACGCAAAAGGAGGCTTTTAGTGTCCTTACTTGATGCCAGTTTAAAACAAACCCTGTTTCCTGACCCCTAACCCAGGTCAGGTCAGCTATATGAGGAGTCGGAATGAAAATGTGTTGATCTTTTTGTGGCTTATGTACATGTTGATCCCATAACCTCACTACTTAATGTCGTTTCCAGATGCAGTTGTCGGTGCATAAAATAAAGCATTAGCCTGAGAGGCTGCGGATTCCCTCTCCATCCAGGCCGAGCTATGAAGAGATCCCTCTATGTCCACTCGAGAGTTCCTCCTTGTTTGAGACTTCACTGCGACCAGCAGTGGATGTTGAATTAAGCAGAATACTAGAGGAAGCCACACTTTAGAAAATACACCCACTGTTTGGCACGCGGCGCCCATGCGTAATGCAAAAATAACCGTGCACCCGCTCAAAAACAAGAAAACAAATTAAAAACAGCCACTTCCTGCGGGTTTCCAATTACACACTTCAACCTGCATAGGTTTACTTTCCATTCATGCAAAACTTCAAAGAGGAAATACAGCTCATTGATCACAAAACATCGAAACATCAAGAGCTGGAAGTTTGGTCCCGGACACTTGCATATACCTTAAAGACCCAACACAGCTTTCTTAATTCTGAGTACAGCAAGTCTTGCAGTTGTGCGGAAACGTAGAGGTGCTCACCTCCTGTTGTCAATTAAAGGTTGTTTGCTATTTTGAGCCGTCAGAACAACATTGAATGGGCTGTGGCTATTTCGAGCGCTTGAATGAGCAGGTGGTCGACAGATGAAAGCATCTTGTTACAGAACTGCGCAGAACCAATGGCAAACAATTCCTTTTCAACATATGGCATCCGATGTTCAGCACATCTTTTACTATGACTGGCTCATTCACAACGATCTTTGTGATATAATTTTCTGCAGCACTTGCTCTGTATTCAGGAAGCTATACCTGTGTGATAATAATCCACTTCAGAATTCAGAGTACACATTATATGCTGCTTTAAGCTCACAGTGTTCTGATGCAGAATATAATCCCGTGTACCTCTGATCCAATACTTGTGGCTCCAGAACAGCAGTCTCTCTGGAGGCCCACTATTGGCCTTCAGGCCATACTTTGCCTAACCCTGTTTTAATTAGCGTCATGCTGATCTTGGGTGGCTCGTAGAATCTGAGATTACCCCCATGTAGTTCCGGCTTCGTGCACAAGCATACCCTCTGGGCAATTAAATGTACACAGGAGATGTCTCTTCCAGGTGGCTTCAGGAAATCAATATCAAAGGGCTGCATTGAGCGTGATATTCATCTAAATTTGATTTAGTAGATTGAAGTAGTTTCATGGGGTTAGTTATACCGCATCACCCAGAGTACATGGTCAAGTCCATCGTGTATTTGCACACAATTTTCATCATCTTGACTGTATACGCCCCCACAATGGATTTGAAATGAATCAATCAAGATGTGCTTGATTTGATAGACTTTTTGCCTTAATTCAAGGTTTTTTTTTACAAAAATATTGTATGAACCAAGAAGTAATTGCAACCACGTTTATATGAACCCTCCCAATTTGAGACGCTCAAAAGTATTGGGACATACCTACGTAACCCTAAATTACATTGACATCTTTGTTTTTGGATACTGATAAAAATTGTGAGCTCAAACTCCGGGATTTTCTGTTGCACGTATATGGGCGCCATTCTGCCAAATTTCATGCAATTCTGAGATGTCAACTCCACTAAGTGTCTCAAAAGTGCCGTTCTCTCGGAATATGGCTCTTAATTTGCTCCCAGTCACTGCTTCTATCCCCATCTAACCTAGAACATGAACAGGTGCGCTGCTCCAGCACCCAGCGCCGATCATCTCCAACCCCAATTATTTAATAATACAATTAGACCTGGCGTGTGGGACCGACGCCCATACACACTCACCCCAGAGTCAACCCAATCACTGTATCTGTCAGAGAACACCTGACTTAATCACACTCGTTGTCTTAGTCTATATTTACCGCCTCATCTACACTTGATATTCATGGCTTGAAATAACTGTTACTTTATGAAAATCATACCCTTTCTGACCTGCGTTCTGTAGCTATTCCGATGACCTTAAGCGTGCATTTACTCAAAGTCATTTTGGATAACCGTGTCTGCTAAATGCAATGCAATCATTAATTTTTTTTTGGTAACCGGCGCCTTGAAAATAAACTGTTCCAGACGTAGCTAATCCAATTCTTTGCAGATCCCTTGAAGATACCCGAGATAAATACTACAAATATATCTCAGTGCAGAAATTGATGGACTAGGCTGGCCAAATCTTCCATTTTTTTTTTCTACTACTCAGGCTCCAAAATGAATCTAGACACGCAATACACGTGTAGATTCAACCACCATCAGTAAAAATTTATTAACTGCACATTTGTGTTTCAGGATGCTAACAGATCTCAATTACTCTGATCCTGGATCTGTGCATGTCATCCCAGATAGACACGTACCAGTTTTTTCAGTCATAAGCCAGTGTATTTTTTGGGATGTTTTTCAGTGAAGGATACAACCTCCACCTGAGAAGAGGTAAAACATTGAATTAGCCCCATGGGAGAGTTTACAGTGCTGTGAAAAAGTATTTGCCCCCTTCCTGATTTCTTCTCTTTTTTGCATATTTGTCACGCTTAAATGTTTCAGATCATCAAACAAATTTTTATATTGGACAAAGACAACCCAAGTAAATACAAAATGCAGTTTTGAAATGATAAGTTCATTTATTAAGGGGAAAAGGATATCCAAACCTACCTGGCCCAATCTGAAAAAGTAATTGCCCCCTAAATCCTACTAACTGGTTATGCCACTCTCAGCGACAACAACAGCAGTCAAACGTTTGCAATAACTGGCAATTAGTCTTTCACATCACTGTGCAATAATTTTAGCTCACTCTTATTTGGAGAATTATTTTAATTCAGCCACATTGGAGGGGTTTTGAGCATGAACGGCCTGTTTAAGGTCAGGCCACTGCATCTCAATAGGATTTAAGCCCGGACTTTGACAAGGCTACTACAAAATCTTCATTTTGTTCTTTTTCCCCTTAATAAATTAAATCATCATTTAAAAACTGCATTTTATATTTACTTGGGTTATCTTTTTCTTAAATGTTTCAGATCATATAAATTTCAATATAAGTGTGAAAAAATATGCAAAAAAGTAAGAAATCAGGAAGTCGGCAAAGACTTTTCACGGCACTGTATAATCTAGGCAATGGGACGTATGAGTCAAACTTATCTGGGATGCGTCGATTTGAGGTGCGTTTTCGAGGGCGTGTCCAACTGGGACGTATCTATCGGAAATGAAAACATCCTGTAGTCCAGCTGGCGATGCCTCTCCTCTGACAGCATGGCTCGTGAGACTAAACAGGGAGAGATGCACCATGGTCCGTCACTGTTGTTGGCGCAAAGCGTCAATACTGTCATCTTCTCTGCCACCCAAGATTGTTTTCCACTATTTCAGCAAAGGAAACCAGGAGACGCATGCATTATTTACATGCCAGGATTTTTTGGTTATTACGAGTTAAGAGATTTCTGACGCCGTCCAAGGAGGCAGACCCCAGCATTGCTATTCTGATCACAAGCTCATTACAGCGATACAGCATACAAATGAATTGACTTGTAAAAGGTGGAAACAACATTTATATCTGATCATGTCAGATGATGAGATGGGAATTTCAGGGCACTTGTGTTGTGGAGAGTGCTGTATGATTCCAGTTCTAGGAGAAAAAGAAGACATTTTTTTTCCATGGCCATTAGTTCTAAGTGATCACCAAAGGAGTCCAATTCATTTGGCCTCCCCTGCTTCCGTGCAAGATTTCATGCACTGTGTGAAGCTCGGATATCCCAGGACAACTAAGGAGTTAATTATTTTTATATTCATCCCTGTTTGCAAATCAGAAAATATGAGGAAAAAATTCAAAATTTCAAAGTGTTATGGAAATACACAAGAAAATCAACAGTTAGCAGCAGAGGCTAATTAGCAGCATAAAAACTAGGCTTATGCCGTCGGAGGCGACGGCTGGGGGTATAGCCCCGAATGCCCCCAATCCTCCAATTCCCCAATACTTGAATAGACATTGAATAGACTTTCATTTGAACTTAATTTCAGGTCAATCGGTCAAACGGTTCTGAAGATATGGCCAAACCGGTAATTTTCCATCACAAAGCGCCACCTGGTTGCAAAATATTGAACCCTACTGGTATGATGTCATCTTGTGACATGTTGTGAGGTCATGAGCTTGCAGTTGCACATAGTTTGATGTCAATTGGACAAATAGTTCCAAAGATATAGCAAAAATGGTGAATTTCATGTGACAAAGCTCCACCTTGTGTCAAACTTTTGAACCAAACAGGTATAATGTCATCGTGAAACACATTCTCAGGTCATGACCTTTCATTTGCACTTGATTTGAGGTCAATTGGACAAATATTTCCAGAGATATGATCAAAACAGTGATTTCTTTCAGTTTTTGGCCCCTGGTGGCCAATCTAGACATCGTAAATTGTCCAAAATCAAATCAGTTCTTCCTCTTTATGATACTTATGTGCAAAATTTGGAATTTGTAATTGAAATATTTCTGAAGTTATCGCGTTAACACGTAGTGCGGCGGCGGCGGTCGGACCAAAAACAAAATATCCCCCGGAACGCCATTCGGCAATATAATGATACTTAATGGACGTCAGTATTGGACCAATGCTTTTGAAACTTAGATTAGATTAGTTCACTAGTACCATAAATTAGGAAGAAACATTTCTATCAAATCAGGTGTGATGATTCAGAGTCGGAGTCAATTTATTTTAAAACAGTATAAGGTTTTAAAAAAGTAATTATTCAGGCTGACAGTCGCCTCACACCAAACCACGAGGCAGTAATTAACTGTGTGACTCACAATTGTTCGAACTTCGTACAGCACGAGGAAATAAACTCTGCGCTGGGGTTTGCAGGCTCAGATGTAGGACTGGATCTGTATAACTTCATTATTCGGCATTCACTGATATTGAAGAACTCAGACCGCTGATTCATTTGGCCTTATAGTCCTTAGAGTAATGACAGAGCATTACCAAAATGAGCTTGGCAGACTGCGCTATAGTGGTAAAAAAAAATTGGTGAAACTAATCCGACTAAGAATGTAATCTGAATTCAGTTTAGCAATTTATCTTCGACTCGGTGAGGCCAAAATGAGCAGTGTAGACTGACGCTAGTATTTTCTAGCCCCTGTGGTCATGTTCATTACTGAAGCATCCCAGTTCATAATGCAGTGTTGTCTCGGAGCTTGAAGGTCACACACGTAGTGTTGGTAGTTGACTGTATCTTCAACGCTCTGAGATTGCTCTAGTTTCTCCAGGTTCTTGGAATCTTTGCTGTATATTTTGGACTGTCCATGTAGAAATCCTTAAATTCCGTGCAAGGGCAAGTTGAGAAACGTTCTTAAACTGTTTCATTGTGTTCTCCAGCAACCTTTGATAAAGTGGCACACCATCTTGCTAGTAAAAAACAATTCCTTTTTGTCATCTCATTACCTCCACCAAGGAGGTTATGTTTTAGCTGGCGTTTGTCTGTCTGTCTGTCTGTTTGTGTACTAGATAACTCAAAAAGAAGTGAACAGATACTGTATCTCAGAAATTTGAACAGAACAGAAATTTTGTGGGTGGGTTGCTATAACATCATGGAAGGATCTTATTAATTTTGACTGCAATCGGTCAAACAATATGGCCGCCACGGCAGCCATCTTGACATCCAATGACGCGCAATAACTGAATTTCGCTCCCAGTGATATCACTCAAATTTTGTGGGTTGATTGATCTCGCATCAGAGACAGGACCTATCAGTTTGGAACGCGCTGCATCAAACAATATGGCTGCCATGGGAGCCATCTTGAAATCCTATGTTGTCTATACCTTAAATTTCTCATGAGCCATGTTCACTCAGCAAGATTTCGATTGTGTTGCCTTGGCAGAGGTTTGCTCTCTCAGAGTGCCTCTAGCTTCATTATTGAATCATCAGTTACCCACAATATTTAACTGTTTACCCATAGAATGTTTAAAATGGGCATTTTTCTGAAGATTCCTCAAGTTTTCCAGTTTTCCCATTCCCTTGTCACAAAAGTTTTGGAACGTGCTGCGGGCATCTCATTCAGAATTCACAAATATTTATAAAAGTCAATACACTTGATAGGGTTAAACTTTAAATATTTTTTTCTTTGTGCTGTTTTCAACTTAATGTGGGTAAAAAAGAATTTACAAAATACTTACAGTTTTTATTCGAATTCTACATACAGTCCCAATTTTTGTGGAATTGAGGTTTTTAAGTACAGTTAAAAGATTAATAGATATGGTAAATTATGAAATAAACGAGTATGTACATTTCAAATAAAGGAAACCATAGTTCATTTGTCAATAGAGTATACTCTATGCAGTAATCTTGTATGTATACTGACAGCAAGATAGTATATTTAAAGTAAATATCAACGAGACCACTCCAAGGTCTTATTCTACCTTTGTTGCTGTATTATGTGTGGCTTTTCGGGATACAAAACCTTTTCCAGTATGGTAGATCCTCACGTTCAGTGACTTATTCTGTGTAATGCCTCGGTTAATCGTTTGCAACATAAAAAGGAAAAAAAAAACTACGTAATGAGGACTGACTATTGTGATTAGAAAATGGAACTCTGGATAGTGCTTGAACCACAATTTGGATTCTGTCATCATTGTGATCCCTGGTATCATATGATTCACAGAAGGCGTGCAGAAACACACTGCCATGCACACATTACCTCCACTTGTGTGAATAATGACCTCCATCCTCTGAAAGGCAATTGTTTTCCCATGGATACGCTTGAGCTGGGGATTGACAGTGATATTATTGCTTGTTGCGATATAAACTGCCCCAAACACTTCATGGCTTCTTGTTTATTCATTTCACATGACTGGTGATATCTGAGCCAACTGTGATAGCTTGGCCTGTTTGAATGCGCTAAGGGTCAGCAAGGTTTTTCGAATCTACGTGCGAGGCTTCGGAACCCGCCAGCGCCTTCCTCTTTTTTGGGTGAAGTACTGTCTGCTCCCTGTACAGACGACATCCACAGACACTTGTCAGTTTTAGTCGCAAGGGGGGAACCGCTCGAGAGCCACCTGCAGCGATGCACAGGAAAACCGTTTGCTCCTCTCAGCGTAAACAGGTTCCTCTCCACAAACCCACTTCCCCCCACCGCTCTGAGAACACGATAACAGCAGCACATGCTAGCACAAAATAGCCGCTGAACAGCTCAGCGGTGTCACTCTCACGCAAAGGGTACAGACCAGTGCTCCCACCAATAACAGGAGCAATAACATCAGCGCTATGTCTCACTTTCTCCGCACCCAAGCCACTTTAATTCACTCAAGTTGGCTGCAACGCTGAAATGTTTTCCAATTCACCTCAAGACATCGGGTGAAACATAGCATCCAAAAATAACAAGGAAAAAGTAGTCGCAATTTAATCCAATCAAAGAGTCTGTTGTCAAACAAATCAAATTTTCACATTATCCATGGCAACCAATAAAACGGTTTTAAAGATGTGTTCGGCAGCATTGTCTGTGTGAGCGACACTTGTCTGATGTTATTCAAGGTAAATGTCGATATAAGCTGGCATACTGTGATCACACGCTTGAGCGAAGTATATCAAAATAACCACATTAGAAGAAAACTGAATAAAATCAACCAAAAATATTGCTCACCAGATCAGTGAGGTCAGAGATTAAATATGTGCTTTATTTTTTGAGATGGCAAGCCTCTCAGTTGTGCCCAACTATAGAGCAAAAACATTTCAAGCTAATGCTAAAATTAAGTCTGTGTTTTGAACTTTAAGAGGCAGTAAAGCTTGACTGTTGAAATGCTGGCTTGCTTACCCTCTTGATGCTATGGTCAGTAATGATGGCTAACAAGTTACTTATCATAAAGTAAACAAATAACCCGAACACATTTAATCATGAGCATAACATTAAGTTAACCACAAAAGACAAGGGCAGATGAATATAACATATTCCGTACTGCTGTAAAATTGCATTACATTTACAACAGATTCTTAATGATTTAATTGCTTTAGGATTGAAAGGATGACAGGGGCCTATTGCACGAAGGCGGAATAAGGGATTAGCCCAGGATCGGCGCGGAATTAGCCTGATCTCAAGCCCCATTTTGGTTGCAAAGAGCATGTGAGATAAGCCATGGCACTAGTTACTATGGAAACAAAGTCTGTGGCGCTAGCTGGCTCCGGAGCAAGCTTACCAACTAGCTAAGCTCCTATCTCCAGCCAATTTCACCTAAATTCATTCAGCAGTCACCCAAATTGAAAATCAATGTCCTTATAACAGTCATTCTGAATTGTCCACTACACAATGCTATGTCAATTATAGTAGGCCCAGAGTAATTACCTACGCCCGACGAGGTGGCGTGGGTATACAGTTTAGCACCGTCTGTCTGTCTATCTGTGTGTGTGTCTGTCCGCTCGACAGCTCGGCCACCACTGAAGCTAGGGTGACCAAACTTTGTGGGGTAGATGATCCTAGGGTACCCTGTCTAAATTTGCATTTTGAGGTCCAAAGGTCAAGGTCAACAAGAGGCGTGGGTTAGCATCTCTATAGAGTGCGCATCATCTAGTTATCTTACAGACTTGTGACCATTGTTGTCTATAAAATAGCCAATATTCAATCATTATATTCAAGTATCCATGTGACAGTGACCAGCACAGTTTAATCAGTCCCCTTTCCATGTCACATTTTAACCATATTTAGAATCTGTCATCATCAGATTTATCCTTATTAGTTGAGTCTTCCATCAGAGTAGAAAATGAGCAGTGCTGTATGAAGTAGGAGACCATGTTTCAGCGCGGTCTTTAATCGCTGCGGTAACCCCTTCATACAGCACTGCTGCTACTTTTCTCCGTCTTTATTCAGACTGCGACGGGTAAGGTAGTGCTGGACACGAGTGCAATGTCGCTTGCCACGCGATACTGGAATCAAACATTTACTTGACGTAATTTTCTGACGCTAACATTCTACCTTTTAATTTGAGTATGCCTCCATCAGAGGTGATTAAAAGTAGAGAGTAAACTCAACTAATCTGCAAACGTCTTATAGATCGGACTATCACTTCACTTTGAATAGGACAAAAAAGGGGTTGTACCAAAATTGTGAGGCATATATGTAACATATATATATGCTCCCGTGACTTTAACAAATGTATCTTGGCCTTCGCAGCTATCATACACATCACACATGAGCTCAAACATTAGTTGTCTCGCTCAATATTATATCTGTCTGACAACGACGGCTTATCTCGTTCATGGTAACGCCGAAGTGCAGCAGCTATTCCTTTTTGACGGTGCTGAAACACCTCCCGAGTTTTACTTTTCACTTTAATACTCCGCTCACACGTCTTGCACCATTCAGACAGAAACTGAAGGAAAAGCAAACAGAGGCATTACAGAGATCCCATCATCCCTCTGTCTTAACGTGGTCTTTGAGTGTTGCTGGCGCATGCGTCTGCTGCCACTTGAGTGTTCGTTGCAATGATCCGCGATTCTGTGATCGGTCTCGAGGTCTATTTGAGTTAGCCGTGTGCGCGCACTCAGCAGGATCAGCGGCACAGGACTTCACTAAGCTGATCCTCCTCCACCCACCGTCGGTTTTTTGCAATCAATTGAGGCAGTGACGCGCTGCTTGGGATATGGCAATCCTCGCTACAGCGTTGGTCCAGGATCTCAGGATCCACATTTTGTGCAGTAGGCCCCAGGACACACAGTCAGGTTAATAATCATTAAGTTATTATTTAAGCTGTCAACAACCACATATTCAGGTTGAAACTACGCTTATGCCGTCAGAGGCGACGGCTTGGGGTATATCCCGAATGCCCCAATCCTCCAATTCCCCAATCCTCGAATAGACCCAATACATTATAAAGCCACTCAGGTCACGATCTTTCATTTGAACTTTATTTCAGGTCAATCAGACAAATGGTTCTGAAGATATGGCCAAAATGGTAATTTTCCATCAAAAAGCTCCACCTGGTGGCAAAATATTGAACCATAAAGGCATGATGTCATCACGTGACACGTTGTGAGGTCATGACCTTGCAGCTGCACATAGTTTCATGTCAATTGGACAAATGGTTCCAAAGATATGGCAAAAAAGGTGAATTTTATGTGAAAAAGCTCTACCTTGTGTCAAAATTTTGACTAAATAGGTCTAAATGTCATCGTGAGATACATCCTCAGGTCATGATCTTTCATTTGCACTTCATTTGAGGTCAATCGAACAAATATTTCCAGAGATATGATAAAAACAGTGATTTTTCCGTTTTTGGCCCCCGGTGGCCAATCTAGAAATTGTACATTGTCCAAAATCGAATCAGTTCTTCCTCTTTATGATACTTACTTATATGCAAAACATGAAATTTCTAATTGAAATATTACTGAAGTTATTGCGTTAACACGTAGGATATCCAGCGGTGGCGGTCAGACCAAAAACATAATATCTCCGTAACGCTGTTTGGCGTTCAGGGATATAATTAAATAATGAGCTCAAAAGACCTGGAAGACAACAAATAACATTTGTTATGGATGACAAAAGAATTCTGTCTTCGGTGAAGAAAAATCCCCTCTTGACGGTTGGCCAGATGAAGAACAACATTGGGCATATCTGTGTCAATCAAAAATCAAGAGTACACTTCTCCAGAGTAAAATACAGAGGACATAGCACAGCATACGAACCACTGGTAACCTTGCAAAATAGGAGGTTTCCCCGAAGAACATCTTAACAAGCTAAAACAGCTCTGGAACAGCATCCCATTGGCAGAGGGTACAAAGATCATTTTGCACCAAAATGATTGGAGGAGAAGGGTATGGAGAAGAAATAGAATTGCTCTGGATACCAAGCATACTATCTCATCTGTGAAGCATGTTCATGGGAGGGCTTGTCTAGCTGCCAATAAAACTTGTTACCTTTTATTTATTGATGGTTTGACTGCTGAGAACAACAGCGGAATCAATTCTTGATTGTATTGGAGCAATGTTTTCCCGCTTAGATTCAGCCAATTACCTCAAAATTCATTGGACGGTTCTTCGCGGTGTAGATGGACCATGACTCGAAGCAAACTGTCAAAGCAATCCAACACTTATTTCAAGAAAAGAAGTACAATATTCCACAAAGGCCAAGTCAATCATTTGATGTGAATCCAATTCAGCCTGCATTTCTCTGTCTGAAGGCGAAATTGAAGGCAAAACATCAAAAGCACAGGCACGAACACCAGATAGCTGCCATGAAGTCCTGGCAGAGCATCTCCAGGAATGAAGCCCAGCATCTGGTGATGTCCTCGGGTTCCAGACCTCAGGCAGTCATTGCCTACCAAGGGGTTGAAATTACAAGTTAAAAATGGCAATTTGATTTCATATTATTGATCATTTTATCCATTTACTTTTGAGATCCTAAAATGTAATGTATAAATGTGCATGCAGTATGAAGTACATTTTTAAATGTATGGAAGTGACTATAATTCCTATTTTGTTCATTCCTTTAAATTAGAGTTGGAAGTCAACACTTTGAAAACATCTTTGTTGTTTCATTTCAAATCTGTTATGGCGGTGTTGAGGCTCAATATGAAGAAAAATGTGTTTCTGTCCAAATACATATGGACCTGTTTAAAAAACAAATCCCCCAAGTGGGAATAGATGTAATTTTTATTACCCTCAGCTTTATTGCTTTGCAGCCTGCATTTGTTAGTAAACGGATTATAATAAAGACCAGGAGTGACTGAATATGTCTTGTAGCCATTTGTTATTTTATGGACCAATCACAGTCTGCGTTGAAGTAAAGACAGCTGTATGCTGTTGACTTAGGGGGGTTTCCAAGCTAATATACCCCCCTATGTTTTAAATAATAAATTGTTTAACTAACTTTGATGTTTCCCCTTGAACGCTGTTTTTAAAAATTCTGTTTTACTGCTGTTGCACAGGTTGTGTGTGTGTGTGTGTGTCTACAGCTATGGAATCTTTAGTCTTTGATTGATCATCATAATTGCTCTGGGCAGGGCTGGAGGGATGGGAGGGGTAAGGATATTTGGTTCCTGCACCTTTGAAGTGGATGCCTTTCTTAAACACACACACACACACACACACACACAGAACAGGCCTCCAAAGTGCTTCAGAACACAACTGTTTCCCTTCCTGCTTTTCTTACAGACCTATATGGTTCATAAAAAAATAAATCAATCTATCTGGTGGTCTGTCTTCCAGACACACGCTGTAATACCTCACTCTCCCTCAATGCCTTTAACTCATACCCTACACAAAACAGGCCTTCAGTGTGCAAACTAACACTTCAAGAATGTCTCATATCTCACTCTCCTCACACACACAGATGTCTCAGTGGTGCACAGAACTCAGTTTTAATACATGGACAGAATTTAGGCAGCAATTCTAAAAACCTCCAATGCGTTTCAATAATGAGCCCTGTAGAATAAGTACTTCTTTCACGAGGGCCGATTCAGTTCTTCTGAACTGCTGGACCATGTTTACTTTGACAGCTGCCTGTATAACACACAGTGACAGTAGATGTGCTGTGAAACTAAGGGGAACCAGGCTTCACTCATTCTCCTTTAGAAGATAGTGTTGGCACCTGTTTCGGAATACGCACTTTCATTTAGTCAATATCCAGCCAGAAAAATAAAAAATGTTCTCTCGCGCTCATCAAAAACCGTGTTTGAGATGATTTACCATTAGGCTCATAGCACAATTGACTATCTCATTTTGTAAGTCTCTTTTTATTTATTTTATTTTATTTTTTTAAATATCATAATTTAAGAGAATGGAATTTATTTATTTTATTTATTTTCGTTCTGTTTTTTCACCAGCAGTCAATGTCTCAATTTGGACATTATTCTATGAGGCTAACAATATCATAATTTATATACTGTGTATACAGGCAAGAAACACAAGTGCAGCCAATAAAAACTATTTTTACTCTTTTACCCCGCCACAATCAGCCACGCTGCTTCAGATGGTATTGTTTGCATTCAGTAGTCCACAATCGCTGGCATTGGGAGTGTCGCTAAAACCATAGTATGCAAAACCTATTTGGTGTTTGTGATCCTGTTTCTGGCTGTAGTGGTCAGTCAAGATCTACGGAGGGCACAACAAGTGATTCCATATGGAGTGGCATGTCTAAGAGTACTCCAGTGTCAGTGTGTTTGTGCAGTGTTATTCTGCGTGATCAGAACGCATGGATACTGTATGTACAGCACGCACAAATACATGAAGGCCGGAGTGTTGGCCATTGCTTAGACATGCCTTCAACTGGGTGTACGCATGAATATCACCTTGTTTTTGTTCATGTAATCTTCATGAGTGATAAACATGCGTACGTGTCACGTGTGCAATCCTACATGTATGTGAATGTGTCAACATGCATGTGTTTCACTCATGGAGAATCACCAAAGCACGTGAGCATTCCTGTTTTCAGCGCACAACGGTGGTTTTCTCTGCTGAAAACTAAATAGTCATTGATAAATTTAGCCCTGTTGCCATGGAGACAGCTTTCACACTTTTGGTTTGATGAATGATTTTTGTAGTACCGCATCATTCCTGTGTCAGGTTCCCTCTCACTCCTCCCGAATGCAATAGATTTGTAATGATTTAGAACGAGAAAAAAATCATTTTTACACTGACAATTGCGCTGAAGGTAACCCAATCGCTCATTCAATTACCTTGACAGATTGTCAACACAATTGAGGTATTGAATAAAATTCGTTCAACAAAAAAATTGATTAAAACATATTATGCGCTTCGAAAGCCTGGCAGGGCAATTTCATGTTTGATGTTTGACAGTCTCAACACCAAATTGGAAATTAGAATTCAGTGAGAGGCAAAACTTGGACAGTGAGCGATGGAATGTATTTAAATTCAAGGTCTGCATTCTGCAATTTTTTTTTAATGAGAGTCTAACCAGAAAACTGGAAATAAAATCAAATAAAAATAACAGAAATCAGAAACAGGGCTTCAAGCAAAGCTTGTCTTTTATGCAGTGTAACTGTAGGATCGCAGTATTTTAGCAATTAATTGACAGGTTGCCTCATGTGCAAGGCCACCCTGTTTGCTGTTGTTATTGTCATGCGTAGAGACACCCTAAAAACCTGCAGGAAGGGGGCGCTCATCGCCCATATCCACCTTTGCCGTGAAATTTTGTTTTCCTCTTGCAGTGGATTTCGCCTGTCTGTCACAGCTCCACCTTCTAATCCCTTTCCGTCACGGTGTATTCAAAAACGCAAAATGCGTGAAGCCCAAGAAAGATTTAAAAACATGCAGTCCAAGACTATTGTTTTAGCAGAAGGGAACACAAAACAAAGAAAAGACACAGTACACACTCGCCATCTACCCCCTCTCTGTGCCATAGCTGGAGCCTCAACACCTGCTATTTAATTGCGAATCTCGGTCTGCACATGACGAACGCGGAAAAGCCCGGCCGTCGACTCGGAGGAGGCCAGTGAGCTCGCGCCAAAGAGAGCCCTGACAGGCTCGCGGGGGCCTGCGCCACTTCAAAGCGCATCGCTAATGAAAGTGACTGAGCGGCGTCACGTACAGATAGCAGTCTAGACGGCAAAAAATTTTAAATTTGCTCATTTGAATTTCAAATGCGGCGCGGAGGTTAAAGGCAGGATGCTGCCTTTCGTTTCAGCTGACGGGGGGAGAGAGGGAGGCACAGCTGTGATTGTGAGCGGGCACGAAGACCTGTCATATCCACCGGCTCACCCTCTAGATTGCTGTATTTTACAACACAATAATAAACAAGAATGGGAAGGACACAGGTTCACAAAATGCTCTGAGGGAATTTGTTTTTTTCCTTAGAAATTTCAGCAGTCATTAGTGCAACATGGACTGAAAGCCTTGAGTCACCACCACTGTACTGAAAACTGTAATTGAGAAATAAAGTCTTGGAGTTTCTACGCGTGTCTAGAATATAGTTGACACCAGACAGGTTGTGGGGACGGTCACTTTAGACTGAGCCAATGGCTATTCACAGAAATGAGAGGAGATGAAAATGAATGAAAGTGGTGAAAACGAATCAATGAGAGAATCAATAAAATGATCTGTAAGATAATTACAGAAAGCCATTATACAAGTTTAAAAGCACCCTAAGAGGACTCAAAATAATCAATTTGTACCCCTGAAAATTTTAGATATGTTATTATTATTATTACGTATTATTGTAGCCCTCGGACGAAGTCAGGCCTATTATGGTGGCCTCATCACACTTTCGCCACCGGCGTAGAGATTTCCTTGTGGACTCTCCACAAACCGCAAATTTAAAGCTATTTCTTTTATATTTGGTATGTATACGGGTAGTGGTTAGGACGGGGTGCCTATCGATTTAGGTTGCCATGGTAACATATTTCACTAAATAATAGACAATTTAGCGTCAAAAATAAGTCAAAATGAAAGAATGAGGGCGATTTAAGGGCTACACCTGTTATTATTAACCTGCAGTGGATTGACAAGCAATCCAGTACGTGTTCCTGCCTCTCACCCATTGCATGATGGGATATGATCTACCACCCCCATGACCCTGGCCAGGAATGAGCGGGTGAGAAAATGAGTATATGAATTATTATTATTACTTCAATGTATTAGATCTTTCTCATTCGGTTACCGTGCCACCCAGCTCACCAGGGCCGCTGGACTTGATGAGAACATCATGTGAATTGGCACACATTCAGTATTGCTTCCTAAATACACGGTGCCAACATATTACTGAAGAAATGCAGTCTTCCAAAACATAAGTCAGATGAAATGTGAGTGCAAAATAGATTATTTCTTGATCAATGCAGCATTTCAAATATAGATTTCCTGATCAGATCAATGCTTGTTGTGGGCAGGATTTTGAGGGACATTCCCAAGAGCCAATGAATGCAGAGATCATTAGACCTTGGGGAGACGAGCGTTGAGAGCCTCACGACAGTAAATTGAACCCATAAGAGGAAAGACGTAAGCGGAGACCATTGCCATGAATTAAAATGCTTTTCTTAGTAGATGACCTCATCCTTGCTCAGAGCATTTTTTGTGTATTGTCTCTTTAGACGGTGGGATAACTGATATCTCTTCTGGTGGAGGGTATTTTGCATGGAGCTTAAAGATGCTAATTTGATTGCCGGATTTCCTGTTGGATTACTAGCTTTACACAAACAACTGTGTGATCTTGTGATGGTAACCTAACAGTTCTGTGATTGGCCCTTCCTAGCAGAGCAGTTCTCGAGTCACCGATTAATCAACAAGTTTAGCTGTTGAAATAATATTGGCCAAGTGCTTTAAAAAAAAAAGACCTCAACAGGACGACAAGCTATGTTGTTCACATCTGACTGAGTGTGGACACGGTTTGAGCAGGTCACACACCGAGGACATGCTTCGCACATGCTGCTCCGAGGATAAATGCTCTCCCTTAGGTGTCAAAAAAAAAAAGCACCGTACTATCTCCACTGCACTGCCATGGAGAGATCAGGAGATGACGGCACTAACTAATAACGAGTCTGGAGTGAGGCCTTCGAGGGCTCGCGGCCAGAGAAACCCTCCCCTCCCCTCCCCGAACCCAGCGACGACTTCCAGACACCATTAATCCGAGCTGCTACAGCTCCGAGGATAAGAGGGGCTCCGGGCTACAATAAGCTCCCGGTCCTTAACAAGCCTCGAGCTGCTCGCCTTTGTCGGAACCTGATTAAAAGTAATCTGGAAGGGTAATAACCTGGACTTGAAAAGCCATTTTCTCCACCTGCTCATTAGCATAGAACCAATGTTTCAACCTGAGGTCTGTAGGCTTTATACAGACACGCTAACTTGCGGGGGTATGGAGTGGGGGGAGGGGGGACATGATGGTCGTGTCATCGTGGTCTGAATTACAAACAAAATTAAGCGCCTCACTAAATCACATCACTTCTCGAGAAGTATGATAATGGCTCATTTCATTAGCTATGAGGTATTGTCTAATTAATATTGGAACGGCGAAGGCCTAATAAGACTCGGGAGGGGCTGAAATGTAAATGGGGTAAAAGTTGTTGTCCTTGAAGAGGCGTATCAACACAGGTCAAGGAAAAAACCGCCGCACGTTCCCGTCGCTGGGCCACACGCGGCCGTCAAATGCGCAGCGATGCTAATTAGATGCCGCTCTCGGTCTGTCATTACACGTAGATTTAAAATCCCGGGTCGTGATCCCTCTGTGACTCATCTGCGACAATAGCAGCTGAACTTGGAATACGCAGTGGTTTTTTTTTTTTTTTAAGCATTAAAAGCATCCCTCGGTTGATATAATTCATCGCAGAAAGTGCAATTATCAGCAACGTCGGCGTCTCGGAACCAAGATAACCCGTTTTATTAAATGCGCCCACACATGACAAGTTGTTTCTTCCGTGGGCTGCATTAAGCAGCAATATGATTTCATCTGAGACTTTGAAGGAAAGATGGCCTTTGAATTAATTTTGAAGTAGAACTTTTTGCATTGGCTTCGATATTTCAGTTCAGCGGGACTTGCTGATATGCTGTCAGTTTGGATACTAGTTAAACTGGATTGTTTTGACCAAAACAGCAGTAGTCAGAAGGGGAAGTTGTGGTTGACGTAAAGTAACCAGCTGTTGTTGACTGAAGAATTATGATAAAAATAAGACGTTCCGTTAATTAGACTTAACACTGTTCCTCATCGGTCTTCGCTCTCGCAGTACAATTAAGGTAAAAGGGAAATAAAACAGACACAAGGTCATAGTTCATTCTTTTCTATTCGCTGGCTTGATTAATTCTCACTTTCACATAGATTCATTTTACTCTCTCTTACATGATATATTCTTGGATATATATTAATGAGGGTAGCTACTGTATGTATGTACTTGGAGAATACAACAATGTGTAAGCAATCCAGTGTTACTCTAAACATTGGACACAGAGTTCTTGTCCTCTGTTTTTTGTCATAAAGCCTTTCAGGAGACATCGTTGGGCATAGAAAGTTGTTTTACTTACTTCACTATTTTCTGGCCACAAATTCAGCATTAAAAAATATTCACAGTATGCAGTATCCTAAATGGCAACAATACACCTTAATGTACTCAAAAAGATCAAACTAAATATCCATGGAATGAAAGCATTTGCTATGTGAGGTTGTGTGTGTTTGTGTGTGTGTGTGTGTGCGTGTGTGCGCGGATTCACGCACCTATGTGGTCGCAGTTATTGGGAATTTGCACTTGCCTGGTTGTACTTGCAGAAATCTGTAGTCTGTAATGGCACAATTCACTCCTCTGCCAATGAAAAGAGGCTTTACTCAATTAGTCGGAGCAACGAGTGCCAGTGAGAAGAGATGATTTCACAGAAACCATGTTGCTGAGAAGAACACAGGGTGCGTTGAGGCTGCAAAGTTTCATGAAGGGTTATGTACTTGGCGGGCAGAGTTCAGGGTTAGACATCGAAACGGACATCTCCTGTATCTGGTGCCATTCGCTTTTAGCTTTTCTCGTAGATGGCCCCTTCACTTCCTGTGACAACAGCAACTTCAACCACAGATGCTTCTGTTGGCACATTTCTCACAGAGCCAGTGGACTAGTTAGCAATGGGCTGACAATGGAGTTGTGCTTAATACATCGTGTTCGGCAGATTGTCACACTAAATAGCTACACAAACCGACATTGTTACTGTAAAATCGCTACCACAAGACACTGTAAGTAAGATAAACAATTATCTTGCCATCATATGGGATTACAGCTGGGCTACACAGCCATGTTGGATGTGAGATCGCAGTATTGGTCCTGTTGTCAAGCTGCCAGTTGTTTTGATCATAACTGTGTCAATTAAAATCGTAATAAAGCTGTGGAATAATAGGGAGGTAACTTATACTGGCTAAATCCCCCACCAGGGCATGAGGGATAGATCATGTAATTCATGTAAAAACAACAGGGCGACACTGGAGGAATGAGAGTTTCTTTTACCCAACAGGAAGTGCCCATGAGTGAAATGCTCCTTTTGGCCAAAGTGTGGCAATAAATGACCAGAAGTGGCGGGGCAGTAGGCTTAAAATGTTAGCTCATGGATATGAACATATTCCATGGGTAGAGAGGAAAACTGTTGTGTTATGTCAGCCTTTATAGCATGGGTATTTAACATTATATATAAAGGTTTGTGTCAGGCGTGAGCAGTTACACACCCATTTTGACTAATCAACCCCCGAGGGACAGTCTTAAAGACCCTGACTATTCGAATCAGTGATTATTTGTAATACCTACCTTTCGCCCAGTGTCAGCTGGGACAGGCTCCAGCCCCCCCCCCCGCGCGACCCCAGTGAGGTAGAAGCGGGAATAGAGAATGGATCGACGGATGGCATACCTCAACAGTGTTAGAGATGGCTCAATCTGGTTCAACCTATCTGTCAATTCGATACAGCAACTCAAAATGGGCAGTTGAAGGGTGACCTGTTTAGGTCACCATGACAGCGGTGCCACTATGTTTTCAACCACGCTGTCCAAGTCCTGCTGGCAGATCACCTGGGCATTGTTCAGTCCCTCATTGTTCATTGTTCAGAGCCTTTCGCAGTGCACCTAGAAATTATAATACAAGAGGAAATAACAGGTTGTATTTGCTCTTTATTAATATGGAATTTTATTATTTTTGACTGTTAGATGTGGACTAATATTTCTCTCATTTCAAGATCATATCAACCTGCTAGGATAAGGCCTGCCGCTGTGTGGAAGGGCTTAAGTCATTCATACTGCATCAATACATTTTTAAACCCGTTACATAAACACAGCGCATTTGGTAATGGAATGAGGAGACATTGTTTTGATTCAATATTATGTTTATTGATCCTTTCACCGATGAGATCACGGAAAGCCTTTGTAATTTTCCTATTCTGGAAACTTCTTTCTTGGCACTGAATCAGCTGGAATGTACGTGCCTCCCCAGAGTATGGCTCGCCCAGTGGTCAATCTGCCTGTGGGATGTGCGGTAGCTTTGCACATGGACAAGAAAAGATTAAGTTAATATTTGAAAGGAAATCCCAGGTTGTTAGCAATACTGCCCGAGTCACTACTCAAGGATGTTTTTTTTTTTTAATTTAAACTTGCATCTGCCATATCGTCCCAGCCTTTTCAGAAATGGAGTTGAAGTTGTACTCCACATTCGCATACGTGTGTGGTTGGGGGAGCCCCCCAAGGCCACCGTGGAAGGAAAAATACTGTTATAATGTAAGATAAAATCAAATAAAGTACAAAAATAATGAATACAAATAACATAGTTGCAGACAATTCCTGACATGAACATTGTTTGGTAATGTTTGGAGTAGGAACAGATTAGTCATCACTGAATCCAAATGGGTGTCTCGTGTGTGTAGGTGTGTGAGAGAGAAATGGTATCAAGGCAAAGGAATGCTCTTGACAAATTCGATAAAGGGGAACCAAGGTTTTAATAAATCTACCCTGGGAGCGATTCTGATTATATCTCAGCTGCTGTAATGGAATCAGAGAGAGTACTTCCTTGACCTGGTGTTTAAATGAGGCAGGTCTAACTCACTTCCAGGGCAAGAGTCTCTGCCCCCAGGCCTGCGCCGTTACAAATGCTATAACGCTTACCTGGAGAAGAGTAAGTCGCTCTTCTGATGGAGAGACCCTGAAGTCAGTAATTATGGGGTTAGGGTCTACTGTTCCGCCGCAAATGAAGGAGATTGGTTTGAAAATTTTCACCCGGAGGCTACCTGCTGAATAGCACATCCAGTGCATGTGATCTTGTGCAGCTGGTGTGTGTTGGCATCACGGACATTCAGGTGTGGTGCCAGGGTGTATTTTGAGCACCCTCTCCAGAGGACAGTGCAAACAATAAACGTATATGACTTTGTGTTGGATGAGATGTGTCTTAAGCAGTAATTGGTTTGTATAAGTGTATAAGTTTTAAACTGCTTCACCTTTTAAACTGGTCCTCCACCCATGCCAGGCTTTCATAGTATCCCCGGGGGGGGGGTTTGGTAGTAGATGTCTTATGGTTTTTTTTTTTAATGGTTTTTAGACTCCCTCACTTTCTCATAAGGTCTAATTTCACTGCAGCATCGATTGCTATTTTAGGGGATGAGGAAGAAAATGGGAAGTGTACTGTTGCAAAACTTGTTATATTTATATTATATATATATAAACATCAACTGACCAAATGGTAGTGCAAAAGCAACAAATTTTACGTTTTTGCACATAACTCTTGAACTGCAAATTTGTAGGGGTTATTTTACAAAAGAAAGTGTACTATCTCCTGAATACCTTGCATTCTATGCATCATTGTTACCAAATTAGTGGACACACATACATTTGACGTCTGGGTGGCCTTTACAAAATTTGTGGCACTGGGCCAATAGGTGGTGCTGTAAGTTGCAAAATTGTAAGATTTCCACAGTGTCTCTCAAACCGTTGCTCTGAAATGATTCATTCGCACACCGCATCTCTGAACAAACTTCTAATGAGCAAGATAAACTGATGCCTTCCTACCAAGGATTGCAAGGATTTATCTGTAATCAGAGAGAGCTGTTAACCTTCAGCAGCAGTTGGCAGTTAAATAAATGCCCTGCTGTCTGAATCTTCTTCCCAGCATGTATAAGGTATTCCTATAATATGGAACAGGCCCAAATGCAAGAGTTTCTGGGTCTCATTTGTTCAAACAGGATATATGGAGATATTGTGGGATGTATGCTTCTCATTCGCACTGAAAGAGTTCAGTCACATCTGCTCATTTTCAAAATTTGATAAAAGCAAATAATTGACGAAGGATGGATCCTTCTGTTTGAATACAAAGTCAGATTCATTGATCAATCATTTAGCCAGAGCAGCTGACATAAATAAAAAAAATTAGATGTCATGGTCATTAGCTGATGTTTCGTAGGAATAAACAACCACCGAAAGAGTCAGCGGCGGACTGTAAACAGGATATTTTCTCAGTTCCAGACCTTCAGTTTCCTGTTAACAGCTCAGTTCCTTTTTGGAACTCATACAAGGCATTTTCCGCTTCGAGTACATTCCAGTTCAAAGCCTGCATATTCATGCTGGATCGCGAAGAGCGGCCGTTAATGAAATATTATCCTGCTCTCTCAAACCGAGATAACATATCTGGTTTTCAAACCGCCTCATAGTGACCTGCCGCAGTGTCTATCAGAAACCAGCCAGTCGAGGAGCAGCTTGGCCCAAACTAGCCCCATTAGGGCAAATCAGCTCAGCAACTCGCTCTTCTCCAGATGGCATTCTGTGATCGTTTATTTATGATATGAGCTCAGAGAAGTGTCTGCCAACTGCTGCAGCGGTCTGACACCACCCTCAGCAGGGCCTGCAGATCTGCCGGATATTGCCACACAGAATCCCTCTGACCACACACCAGATACAGAGACAGGGCCCAGGGGCTCTGAGAGACGCACAGGTGTCTACTGCGCCTCAGTGACTCGCCTCTTTTTTTAACCTTCATTTCACTGGGGAAGTACCATTAACCCCTCCGCGCAGATACTGACGGCGGCGTCCGTAAATTCCAAAACTTAATTCCTGAATAATTCTGTAATTGAATTTCCAAACGTCTTGCTTCACTGGAATAATTTTCCAAAGTGTCTGAGACGCACATACTGAGTTATAAAGCCTAAATAGGCTCATGCAAAACAGGAAAAAATGGGCATTACTCTGCGCAAAGGGGTTAAGAACATGTTTCTCATTCTCAAGGCCGCCTTGGGAGGATTGCCAGATAGAACATTTGCAGTTGAGAAGCAACAGAGAGAAAGAGGGGTAAAGCCCCGGGATCGATGAAGCGGATAAGGAGCTTGTGCCACAGACCCAACTGCAGGGCTCTTCCCAACTTTATCTTTCCAGATGTAAGCCTGAATCCTGAGCCCCATCGGAGGTAAAACTAGCAGTTACAAGCCAAGCAGCCCAACTGCAGGCTACGCCGCCTCCCCAGGCTGGAGGGAAAGCTTCGCTGTACTGGTTTCATCTTTCTTCTGCCTAACAGTAAAATGCCACGCTTAGAAAAACAAAAGTGACTGATGACAATTTGTCTGAAGTTAAGAAAATAAAAGGTTAGCCTGATGACAGGTCCGTACTTAATTACAGTGTGCCTCTAGAAATGAAGACGAGACTAAATTTTTTCGCGCAGCTGAGGTTTAAATGCAAGCTCCACTCTTATCATGATGATTTAGTGAATTTCCAGATGATGTCAGCTGCTTTGTGAATTAAAATTAGACAATGAAGTCAGGCCTCTCAGGTCAGCAATGTAATCATATCTCAAGACAAATTTATAACGTGACAGAAAACCTTCCAGCAAATAATGACAGGCTATTCTCAGAGCAAGATACAGAGTGAAATACAGACAATATTGTTTCCTATTTGTCCGAGTGATTACCTGCGTTGTGAAAGCATATCCACCACTGTTATCGGGAAAAAAGTCTATTAAGAAATGTCTATTAAAATTAAAATTGTTGGCATTGAGCTGAAGCAACACAGATGGAAAGATAAAGGGCATCGACCAAGTAAATAACACTTCAAGTAAAATTCAACTACAACTCCACAGGATTCCCATAAATTCACTTTTGTGAATTTGGCGATTATCTTTGACCTGTATTAGACTGGAAAAAGTATTCAACAAGATGTTTTACCCTGATAACTGAAAAGATTAGGCCTTCGTCTGACCCTTAAGACCCTCTCTTCTTGGCCCCAAATAACATTTGTCCGTGGAGGACAAATTACTCCAAGGAGGTCAATAAAGTATATGTTCTCTATCTTAGGCAATGAGTTTTCATTATTTCAACCTACGTGTATGTAATATTACATCTTCAACCGTACATATGCATTTGCATATTCATGTATGTACATGCTTTTGTGTATATGTGCTCACACTTACATATTAGTATATTAAAAAAAATACCTCAAGCCCTTAACAGTTTTATCATCATATTTATACTTTGTCACTTTGTAGATTATGCCTCTATTTCACCATGCCATCTTCTCTGTTAGTCATTCCTTTGGGGGTAAGATCAGGCTGTGTTTTATAGGCAGGGGACGGCGCCCCCCATTCATGCAGTGTCTCAGGGCTCTTGCCCCGCAAGTAAAATTTCCTTATGGAGTCTCAGCACCGAAGACTCTCGGGGCCGTCTCTAAATTTGTATGATAAACAATTATCTTTTACTTCATTCATCTTCGTTCACACAACAGCCAGATCTACATAAGAAAATTAAGTTGACTTAACTTGGAAATGTGTTCATTGAATATGGAAAAAAAAAAAAAGTAGTACGTACAAAGCTAAGTCTCGCTCGATCTATATAATATTCTGATGCAGAGAATTGACCAATTTTTTTCTCGGAAGATCAAGCAGGATTTTTTAAACAGTCTTGTTGCAGTAGCGCACTTGTGCTTCCAGCTCTCGTCCCTGTCATTGAATCATCTGCATCTCCGTGCTGCGCCACTGACTCAAAAGTTGCAACTAACTGTTTGAGATTCGGCCCGGTTACCAGACTAGTGCAGTGAAGCATCACAAACCTGGGAATATACAACATTTTGTTGACAGGGATTGATTTGCAGTACACAAGACAACGGTAGGCACAGTAGGTCATTCCAAATTTGGTTACTTTTAAAGCAAAACCCTCCATATATATGAATGCTTTCTAATGCTTTTGGGTGACAAAGAGGATTTAGTTTTCTTTTCTGATTACAATCGTCTACCTGAAAAATAGAGAAAAAGCACAACAGTATGTTGAGCAAAATTAATATCCCACTAGGCATATAAAACATCTGATTTTATTTCCTAAAAATATAAACATGGCATATGGAACTGGACAAAAAGGCGCAATGTAAATTTTTGTCATGCACAGGCTCCATTTTGAGAGCAATGCTCAGTTACATTAGAAATGGGCCCTCACGAGATTAAAAAAAGCCGCACAACACATTCGGCATTCATTGCTGCCAAATTCATATGACAAAGCCTATGATGTAGCAGGATAGATAAGCAAACCCATTTGTGAAATGCAAATGTTACCTCGACGACACACCTCAGTAGTCTTGGCTAGATAAGGAATAGAAATTACATTATGACATTACGCACAGTTGAGTGTTTTATTGGATATAGCAAGGCTAACAGCCCATTAACTCACAGTACATTAGAACTAGTCGTAATTCAGCCGCGAAGAACAGCTACGATATTGACAATCATGTTGCCAAGGCATACGGAGTAAATGTAACATTAAAATGATATCACATACAGTTAAGAATTGCCCCCATTAACTGATAAGCAAATTTAAGTCAAACACATGACCCTAGTCTGAATGTTTATTATGCTTTAGGTTAAAAGTAATTTTAACAGAATGGCATTCAATCAGGATCCAATAAATGAAAGCGAGGGAAAAAATAATAACGCAAGGGCCTGAATGCTGCCGTATTGCTTGAGCAAAAGAGTCCACCAAATGCATTCTCAAACACAGGATAAAGAATAAGTCTGATGAAAAGTGTGTTCCCATATGACAGTACCTGCCATCTCCACAGCCACGCCAACCTAAAATGAGATTGAATATACAGTATTTTACTGGAAACACATTAAAGTTACCATTTTGCAAGTTTGCAGAACCAAAAAACGAAGTGAAAATATCTTGCCATTAACCCCTGAATTTGCTGAACCAAAACAAACTGTATTTGGGGAGGGAAATGGCCTACTTTTTCAGTAAATACAAATGAAAATGAAGTAAAAAGTTCATGATGTAAATGTCAAAGAACAAACCAGAGTTTGAATTCAAATCATCACTGACAGTCGTGGTTGATGTTGAATGTTTATTTATCAAGCGACAACGAGAAAGACCTCAAAATACAGGTTTAAGCCAGTTCATGTTACTCACAGAGATCGTATAAAAGCAAAATGCAACCTGATATGCTTTATAAACAGATGAACCAAAAGAAAACACTTTATTACAGTCATCTTTGTGAGCACGAGCTGGTCTGACCACTTCAAACAGCCTGCCTGAGCATATTTTGGTCTTTATGAGAAATGTGCGAAGAAGCATGACATCAGCTTGGGTTTATTTAACGATAAAAAGGCCAGGGCACAGCAATAAACACCTGAAAGCAGCCCGCTAATTTGGAGGGTGTGGGTGATTTTACCAGCAGTGAGAAAGCCACTTCAAACACACACATACACACACACACACACACACATTGCTCACTTCTTTCATTCTGCAACCAATAAACCTGCCACCTCATAGTTCCTGGGCCTCCTACACTTTCCTTCCAAACAACTCAGGTAAACTGTGAGAATCAAATTACATTTTTTTTTTGGCTACAATTTTCCGAGCGCATGCCACAGTACAAGCGCCACCAGGTGTAACATTTAAATAAAATTTGTCCTGAACATATTTTAGATTGTTTCATTGGTGCGCAATTAAAGAGATACTTGATGGAATATCAATGCGTCAACACAATCTGGGTGGGGAAAAAAAACTGCAGTGACTGTCATCTGAAAAAAGGTCAATAGGCTTGACAATGACGCGCTATGAGCAGTGCAATATGCATGGCCTCAATAACCTTTCAGGGACTTCCTACAGAGGCAGAATTATGACATTAGAATACAAACATTTGCACTGATTACACATTCAAGGAAGTAGACATATTGCGGACAAATTCCTAAACCCCGGTGCAGCTGCCAGTACAAACCAATGTGAGTATGACAGAAAAGAAGGTCAAATAGATTGTCGAGTCATGATCTGACTTGTGGTTGGGATGACCTACAGATCACAGTGGGAACACAATTCAGTGCTTCTGTCATTAGATAATAAACAAATCATCTGCGCCCATGATCTGGACGGTAGCTGTGAGGTATATTATTGGTTTAGAGAACATCATCCAGAGAACATTAAGACAGCATTTCAGCAATCTGCACTATGGGAAACTTGATTGTATATTTTTATTTTGGTCAACTCTTGTCGATGGCTGTTCAAAGCTATCTGCATTCTTGAACGAACAACAAGCGGCAGAGAGATTAAACATTGTCCACAGCTGCAGTCGTGCTCAGTGAACTATAACATTGGGTTAAACTGGTTTTAAGGACATCTTGAGTCCTGATTTCTGCTAAGTATAAAAGATGGGAAAGGGGAAGGTAACCATTGCCAGCGACCTCATGACTTCAGATAGTTAACGCCGTTTCAAATTCAACAATGTCAGCAGTAGACAGAAGGCATTAGAAAGAAGAGCAACCTTTGGGCTTAATGATAAGCACTATGGAGTTCGGTTGCTGTGAGTTCCTTCTGCAGATCCCAGTTCTGTTTCTGTATAATGAAGAGCAACTCATGCCCTCCAATGCCCTCGTTTTGCTGACGGCGGAGCCTCATAAAGTGCTCTACAGAAAATCAATATGGAGTTTTCAGCTCCCGACAAGTTTCCATAATGTATTAAGCAGTGTGTCATGCTTTTGCTAGCAATGAAAACACGGTGCCCTCAAATGACTGAGTCAAATATTTTTTCTCGATTATTTTGTGGATCCTGTGACCAAAAACTGGTAAATAGCTAATTCCATACAACTTCATACACACAAAAACAAATAGCATTCTATTAATACAAATTTTCTTAAAAAATAAAATCTTCAAGAAATACTCTGACATCACATCTTCAGATAAGAAATTGACTGTGATTATGTAAATGTAAAATGCCTGTAAAGTGTAACATCAGAATAAATGTGGCTGATGATGCACAGAATCCATGCTGTTCTTGAAGAAAGAGGGGAGAGTCTGTGGACCCAAGAGCATCTCGAAGAAACTTATTTCCTGCATTGGAAGGCAGCCAGTCCTAACGTTCAGACCGGGTTCAGTTCAGTCCACCACTGGAGGGGCAGTGCGGGATAACCAGGGCTGGCAGAGGCTTCCTCAAAACGTCTGGGACTGAGGAACTGGAGTTTGAAGAATGGAGGGTCGTGAGAGGGGTGCAGAGCCTGTAGATAATGTGCAGGGTTTGATAATATCCTGTATATGTCAGTCAGATTGTGAACGAACAACAAATTTGTGAACTGACAAAGAATGACTTGTTTCACAATCTGAATGTAATGTATGTACTGTAACGGTGAAGGGAAATTAATTCACAATTATCAATAATTCACAATATTCCAGGACTCAAGAAGGATTAACCCATCGTTAAGTCCGACCTATCCATAGCTACTGTCGTTACGCTAGACAAACAGTACCCAGAAAAGGGTTGAGTCCAATTACTAAATTGAAAATACCCTCTACATTTTTTGAAATTATTTACGTTGCTTTCAGTAATTTTTTTTTTTTTTTCAAAAATTTGTTTGTGGATGTAAAAGATGTCAAATATAAATATAAAAGCTAGTTTTTAGCTGAAGATACTCTTTATGTGAGAGCTATTTTATAAGAACATTGAGGCTGAAAATGCCCAAAAATTAATAACATGTTCTGATCATCTTGAGGCTGTGAACAAGTAAGGACTTTGTGTTGAGATAATAACAGGAGGACACGTCACTAAACTGCAAATATACCTGAAAGTTCATTGTCAGTCGCTTAAAATGCCAATTATGCAAAAAATACATGTTTAAACCTATTTTTTAATGAAAAACCTTATTTTTAAACATTTCAAGAACATTTGTGGACGTCCTCAAAAAAATTTAAGAACATTCAGGCTCAGCCGCAAAACAGGCGTTCTAATGTTAAAAAATAGGCGTGCAATGCACGGAATACCCCTCAGCCCGATGTCGAAGTTTTTGGAGACGCCCGCCCGCCTAACTGCACGAAGGATAGCAATACCCCGTCAGCCTTGAGGGCTGAAGGGTAAAAAGTGTACAACGTTACTGACATTCACTGACTTCTTGTTTGTTGTAGACTCTGCTGATGCAATGCAGATTTCCGCAAGGGGGTAATTATTTTTACGATTAGTGAACTAATGTTTTCGTTGCCTACGGTCTCAGAGATCAACGCAAAGTTAGTGCTCATTTCATCCCATTGCTTGAGTCAGAAATAGCTACCTCACTTTAACTATTGTTGCCACAGAAAATCTTACGCCGGTTTCTGCTCACACATTGTGTGATTGATGCATACCCAGGACCGTTGCCCTAGACAACAACACGTCATGCACGAACCTTCCCCAAACCTAACACAAACCACAAGGAAAAGGATTTGCGTCTGAAACCTTGCCAAATGTGCAGATGCTGAAAGCTAAGTTTCAAGAATCTCGACGCCTCAAGATAGTTGTTTAATGTATAATACATTATATCAAACACTTATATTTAATTGATATTTTGCTCTAAAATTTTTGGGTTAAAAGGCAATTTTTCCTTGTTCAGCAATCAAATATTAGTATGCGTAAAGTACAGTACAGAGTCACAGATTGATTTAACCCCTGAACACTCAGACGGCCTGTATACGGGCCAATCAGGGAAGTTAAAAACAAGAAAAGATTTCAATTCACCTTGAGTACGTCCTTTATAGGCATTTTAAGAAAATGTTACCGGAGTGGTAAGGGGTTAAACAACAAGGTATACATGACATCATGCAAGCTCTGATTGGTGGATTGGCTAACCAATCAACTAGCCATCAATGATTCAATTAGGTAATAGCTTTGGCACCTCACTGAAGAACTGAGGAACCTGGGGGGTGCGAGTGATCCACAATCTTTTCTTCCCAAAATATCGGTCAGTTGAATCATGGATATTTGAATAAAGTGCCCACGGATCTTCAACAGGAGCTGCACAGTGAGGGAAATGATCTTGAGATTCTCTTCGCTGGCAGCCATCTGCAAGAGCACGACAAGATGAACAGTGTCAGAGAGGAGGGAGAGATGGAAACACTAACTACAAGATGAACAGATGCCCACATGGATGCCTGCTCCGCAGCTCTAGCCTGTGACAGGACGTCCCTCAGTAGGAAAGCTCTCTCAGACATGCAGATAGACTTTAATGCTTGCGCAGTGCATTACAGAGCCACACATTCTCACCCCGACTCGTCATACAGTAACGCAATCTGACCCAGCGTCGATATATGACGCAAAAGGAAGCTTTTGGCGTTTTTATTTGACGCTTAAGGTTAACGTTCGGGATTCAGGGGAAGGGTTTGTTTTTTACTGGCGTCAAATAAGGATGCCAAAAACGTCCTTTAACGTCATACATCGACGCATCGGGATGAGACTGGACTCTACAGAGAGATGAATCAGCCCTGTACAGTAAGCACAAAGTCATGCAGAAAGACGGATGAGCAGGCAGGCAGAGCTAACAGGCTTTTCATCGCCGTTTGTGAAAATGCCAATGTTAATCTTTTACGTTTATTAATCTGGCTAACGTATCAAGACTATCATACGATATTGACTCATCCACCTACAGTCTGTTCACTAAAGTGGTAAATACAATCTGTATACTGAAACAAAGTTTTTGCTTCCTTCCTAGCTTCTTCTACTTTTGCAAATATAGGACATTTCAGTTTCAGATACACCGAAGAGATTCTCTCATGTGAGGCCAGCTCAGCCCTCAACTCACTTGGTTTGGTTTGGGTTTGAATTTGGCTGAAAACTTTAGTTCAAATCAAAGCATTTTGAGTTCTGACAAAGGACAGACCATTCTCAATACTAAAGGGGTCTCCACCATACAGCAGCCAAACACCCGACCACAAGACCACCTCCTTTCGTTAATTCCAAGGCTTTATTTATGAGCACTCTCCAAGTATCTGTATGAACCTTCTATAAAGAGGAAATGACCTTGAATGGTTGCGTTATTAACCCCTTAAACACCTGGGTTGAGCGAGATATGTGCACTTTTGAGATCGGGCGCACGGCGCAGCAGCGCACATAAAATGGGCCAGCGGACTCATCTGCTCTCCCGTCCATGTGTGAAAGCAGATGGTAGATGGGGCCCTCGGTGCAGGTCAAGAGGTCAGTTTTGAAAACAAGGCCTCGGTCAAAGGTCTCCATGGCTGAGCAGCCAGTGGCAACAAAAATGTTAATAGAGCCACTAAAATCCCAGCCGAGCCCCCATCCCGGCCTGAGACTTCCACAGTTCGCTCGCCCCTGGGGCAGGTCTGAGGAGCCCGGGGGGATGGTCAGCTCCGAGTGCTGTGTTTTGCCTGCTGTCCCCATGCTGGGTGTCTGTAAAGGAGCTTTGGGGATCCTGAGGTGGATCTTCATCTCCTGCTGTTCCTCTATGAGATACGCCTACAGGCAACCAACTGTCCCTGGCCTCATATTCTCATGAAGCAGTGTGAGGGCCCTTGTGGATTCCCAGCACCCTGCTGCTTGCAAAGGCCCTCAAACTACTCATGAATGGAAGCAAACAAGCAGCTTAATGTGATCCTGTAAATAATGTCCCACTCTTAATGCATTCAACAAATGATGACACTGCCAAAAAAAAATCTCTCACCAAGAATATTATTCTTCTATTTAAAAAAAAAAAACAAAAAAGAAACACTCATTTCTATCACGTTTTTTCTTTGAAAAAAAAAAATTCTGTCAATGATGTGGGATAATTTTGACTCATTTCTAGATTTATCCATGGGTGAGACAATTTTACTTACCCAACAGTCTAATCTACAAATGAGTCAAAATTATCTCAACCAACAGGCAGAATTTTTCTGCGAAAAAAGGTTATAAAAATGTGCATTAAGGCTAATGAAAAGCTTAAAATGTTTGGTAAAATTATTCTTTTTTTTTTTTTTTTTTTTTTGCAGAGGTGAGAATATAATACCATAAATCTATTTGGGAGTGAGTGACAGCCACAAGATGTCCTCTACATGCTATACACTGTATGATATGTAATTGTAAAAAAATTTCCATAGATCTTGCAAAGTGAAAGGTCTGTCGATCAGACCTGACTCCAGTTATCAAAAAACACATCCACATCAAGCACCTGGATCAAGAGTGGCTCAAGTCCATGCATGTAACAAGCACTTTTATCTGCTAAAAGGACTTTTACAGAATTGTATTAGGGCCTTCAGAAACTATTAATTCTTCATCCGATCTCGCTTTCTCCTAGATGCATTCAACGCCAGACTCCGACACAGACAGTAGTGACACAAACGGTAGTTTACTGAAATCGCAGACAAAAGCCATGGCCAGACAGGCAGTGCTGAAAAAACTGGCGGGCAGAAAACAGAACATCATGCCAATCCAAAGACATGGTCGGAAACGGACAGATGGGTCAAGATCAGGTGGCTACAGCGATCAAAACCGGCAACTCAGAGCTCGTAAACCAGACAGGAACCTCGGCTGAAGCACGGAACAGACACGAGGACAGAATAGGGCTTCGAGACCCTGGCCAAAACACGATGACAAATTAGCAATGAGACAGAGAAACACGAGGGAATAATAAATATGCAGAGACGAATGAGCAAGCAATGGGAAACAGGTGTGAAAAATGAATCCAGGGAGTGGGGAGGTATGAGACATTAATATAATAATTCAAACCAAGTAACAAGATTAAACCAAAACTGATGCAGACAGTCGACGTGCGGAAACCGATTTACAGAGATGGTGAACATGACACATCAAAATGGAGGGTGTATAGAAGTGAAAAGAATTAGGAAACTCTGAAACTGAAAGGAAGAAACAAGGAAAACGAAAAAGAAAAAAAAAACATTAAATAGATTGATGAAACCGATCATACCATAGTTGGGTTCAATTACTTTTTTCAATTGCAATTACAGGAATTGTAATCAACTTTTTCCATTTAATTTTAATTGAATTTTTTATTGAAAAGTAATTGTAATGGAAAAAAGTAAATGAACCCAACCCCTGGATCATATTACATCGTATTCAGATACCCGCCTGAAAATAGGCTGGAATTCAGTCATGGAAACTGGGCAATATGAGCACCTACAGTATTTTTCTACATTTTTTTTGCGGCCAGAATTTCCCAAGCAGGAATTTGTCTGTTTAGGAATTTTGAGATTTTTGCCTTCCTTGATCATGAGGCGTTGACTTGGACATTTTATGGGAGTAATATATCATTTTATGCACCCCAATTGATGCCTTACCCCTTAAGAAACTGGAATGTTTTCAGACAATTGCAAACCACACTGCGCTCAGCCTTAGGGAAAGAAAATAATGTGATCTGGGGGAAATCCCCACTCTTTAAACCTATTACTGTTTTGATGAGTGAATCCATTAGACAGAGTGCAGAGAATAAGAACACCTGCTGAAACCTTGCCCGTTTGGAAACCCTATGCATCCCATATGTGGCATTCTCTGAATGTCTGAAGCCAAAATTCAACTTAAACTAGTGCTGGACTCGCGAGAGCCCATACCTCTGAGAGCATAGTTGGAATTTTGGCCTATATCTCAGCTGTACTTTGGCCTAGATATGTCAAAATTTAATCACTTGTTCCTCTTGTGCAACTCTAATATCACGCAAAGTTTGGCTTAAATCTATGTAGCTATTTTTGAGATATCTTGCCAACAGACAGACAAACAAATAAATAAACAAACTAGAGCTGGACTCGCGAGAGCGCATACCTCGGCCAGCATAGCTGGATTTTACCTTCGGCCCATATGTCAGCTGTACTATGGGCAAAGATATGCCAAAATTTCCCCACTTGTTCCTCTTGTGCTACTTTAACATCCTTCAAAGGCCGGTTAAAATCTATGCAACCGTTTCTGAGATATCCTGCTAAGAGACTGACAAACAAAAAAATAAACAAACGGAAGCAAAAACTTAACCTCCTGGCTGAGGTAACCAGTTTTCTGCTTTGAACATCTGCATGCATTACACTGCTCTTTGGTAGTTAGCAGGTTCTTGAGGCTCGGAGGAGGACTCCCGTGAGTATCACTGCAGGTGACTGGTGCATGGTGGGGACACACCAAGCTAATTCCCCTTCTAATGCCTGGCATGGGCCACACGAGCGATTGGGGCGGCTCACAGCTAATACTCCTCGGGACTGCAGTCCTCCCACTGCACTGATTAGCCCAAGCCAATACATCTCATTGCCATTTGAAACTCAAGTTCATCTCGTTCGACTGCAATATGGCCCCATGGGGAGCAGTGAGACAGGCTGCAGAGGGACATCATAAAGAAGGATGTGTGTTGAAGTGTTGAGGTTTTTTTTTTTTTTTTTTCAAGCTTTCATTATATACTGAACTGCTTAGCACTGCCGATGTGATATGAGGTAAAGCATTAAAAAAAAAGATTGTTCAACAAACTATAATGAGAAGAGACAGGGTGTTAACACCAGACTGCAAAAAGGGGATCTTCAAAGACACAGGCAGGTACTCATACAATACAGTACATTACTGGCGTAGTATTGTTTTTATATTCCAATTCTGATTTATGAGCTGGGCATCCAACCAGCAGGGGGTGCTGCAGCACAGTCAGCACCCCTACTTCCTGAACTAAGGCGTATGCCCAGACAAGATATACTACATCTACTTGAACTAGAACAATGTACAAAGGAGGAGTATGAAGAAGAAAAGGCACTGCTCATAATCTGAAGATTTCTACATCAACTATAAACCGTGCTCAGGTGCAGGCATGTATGCTTAGCAATGGAACCAGTTCCGTAGTGAAACCCTTAACGGCAGTTGGCCAGATCAAGTGCACACTCCAGGAAGTGTCCATATCCTGTGTCCATATCCTCAACAAAGAAAAGACTTCACTAGATTCAATAAAGTGAGTTTATCACGAGTAATACATTGGTAAGTCACATAATCAGGAAGTTTGCCAAAGAAACATCTCAAAAAGACCTGTACAGTTCTGCAACTACACTACGAGCAAATGAGACAAAGATCTACCTGGACCAGGATTTTCTTGTATACATTTACATTTTGTAGTATACATTTTGAAACTACATGAATACAACTAGATTTATAACTATATAACACTAAACATGATTTTAACACTATTATGCATCAAAAACACACATTTAATTGGGAACTCGCTCAATTTCCCTGGGCCCCTCTGAAATGACCATCTGTGGATCAGGGAACTCACTACATTGAAAACCGATCAACATCACTATTAAAGCAAACCGATTTTGAGAGAGTAAGATTCAGTTGTGTTCCATACTGATTCAATAGACTGAGTCCAGACGGATGTGTACTAATGAACAAGTTGGAAGTTTAAACGAGCTAATGTAAACAGTTTCTGCTATGAACACTCAATCATTCTATCCAGTCCGCAAGGACAATCAAACGAGCGGACTCTCGCAGTTCAGAATCATTCAAGGCCCATATAGATCAGTGACCTCATCCTTTAACTTCCTCATTATGAACTGACAGAGCTGGTAGCAGCGAGGCCTTCAAAACTCAAAAACTGCTCTTAATGACTTCCCAATACCGGAAATCCAGTCTTTTGATTAATTGCATGCGAGGCAGGAACTGCATGTCAGGAGCGATAGCGGATATCCCAGAGCCGGGGGCAAGGACGAAGGCCACGAGGAGAGGCGGTTTTCTTCAGGCGACAAAGGCACAAGTCACCCATGGGAGAGCCGAGGTCGGCGAGCGGCGAGAGCGATAAAGGAATAAAGAGGAGCCTGGATACAATAAGAGACAGCTTATCCTCAGCCAGCCCGCAGGCCACAGATAAAGAAGTGTCAATTATAAATAATGATGTCACTCAGATTATATGGAGATATGCGTCTCAATTACCCTTTTCTTCCAGACGATGGGCCGAGCTGCCACAGGCATGCGCCTCTCGCAACAATAACGCACTGTATTGCAGATCATTGCTTCATACAACAGATGGTAAGGAGGGACTAATTACAGCCTCCCCTCCAAAAAAAAAAAAAAAAAATAGCAGGTACCTGAATTATGACGCGCTCTCTAAACAAACTACCAGGCAAATATAATCAGGCACCGAACACCTGCAACAATAACAGCAACAGGTAAACACTTAATTTGCAGTGGTACGGTGTAGAATTTGCTGCACACAAAAAAAAAAATGGCACAATCATGCAGGTATTTTGCTTAACTTAAAATGTGTGACAGTTTCAGGCAAAAACGCAGAGCCCATTACCAGTTATAGTAATGCCTGTGGTGGAGGATGCCTGCCTGCTAGTTAGTCACTGAAATCCTGAGGCTATAGGTAGCATGCTAAGGAATGCTCTCGGATCAGCTACTCTTGAGAATGAAAGACACCAGGGGAGAAGGGGTTGATGTCCAAAAGTATCTGTCTGCAAGACATACACGCACAGCGTATCCTGTGCAGCAAGAGGGTTGAATAATTGTGAATTAGGTCATTATATTTCTTTCTTTGTGACCCACGCTTAATAACTTTCAGATGTGGCCAGTAGGATTATTTTTATTTAAAAAAATGAATAATAGCAGGAATTTAAGGAGGGGTTTTATGGATTGGTTTGACCACTGGGTGATTCTGAACTCGGGTCATGTTACTGCTTGATGGCATTTGCATGCCTTCCCCGGCTGCTTGTTTTGTGGCGATAAATAATATTTTCCATCCAGTCAGGCGAGCACAAGAAGTCAGAAACCCTCTCTACCCCCCCCCCCCCCCCAATCCCCCATAAACTCAACACTGCGTGAAAAATGCTCCAAAAATCACCCATACTGTTTCTTGACTTTCTTTTGCGTTGCATTTCAGCGGTACATTCTCCGATGTCTCCTGTTGATTATTATTGGCCTTTTTCTCACTGCCAAAGAATGTGCACAGTAAAATCCCCGGCTCGGACATCAAAACGCCCGTTCTCCACCACTGCCGCGGTCTTTGATGCAGTCGCAACCCATGGAGCACATTTCAAAGGAGAGCAATCTAGGTTTCGTCTGCACCTCCTTACACTCCAGAATGCAACCTGAGAGGAGTGATCCCCCACAGAGATCAAGTGGAGAGCTTTGTAATTGCTGGCCGTGGCTTGGGGTAGAATGATGACTTCATTATTTTTTTCCAAAAAATTCCAAGCTTTAAAAACAAAAAATCCCAGCATGACCAGTGTAGTCACAGTAGGCTAAGTGCCAGAGACATCTATCCTTCCCTGCATGAGTCTGGGACCAAAAAAAAAACTTCCATTTTCTTCATCAGTTAGTCACACAAACTCATTTAGAGCGAGAGAATATCCCACTCGTACTGTGCCTTTATTTGTTTACTATAATGTTACATTTAAAAACACTGTTTCTTCCTTTCCGGTGAGACTGATGCGAGCAGCTAATTTCCCAGATGTCATAATGGTATTCAAAGTGATTTTTCTCAATGAATTAATTCAGAGGAGGTGAATTCACACCTTTTCTATCACACTGCGGGAAAAAAAAAAGAAAAATGCTGTTAGCATTAGGAATTCAAGCCTGTGCCGCGTTTGCGACAATGTGAATAATAAGCTTGTTCAGACCTCCTCCAAGCCTTTCAATTCAAGAAGACCACAATCACAGGAAGAGGTTTTCTTTTTGTTACAGGAAATCTTAAAGGTGGGTCAGAGTTACAATAGAAATGAAACAAAGAGCGCCGTTAAAATGATGCAATAAATTAGCTGAACACCTCAAATGAATGGTGTGTAATTCACTGGCGGTATTATTAACACAATGATGGGCTTCATGTGCGCGAAGCTGAAAGTGGGCATATGTGGGAGTCCTGGTATAATTACGCGGACGGCAAGTATCACAATAATGAACACTGCTGAGCAAGCAGTGGTTTATGTGGTTTTAGTTACCCAGGGATCAAGGATGGGTGCCTCTAAGCCGTAAACAAACGAGTCATATCACCCTGGCAAGAATCTCGCCAGGGACCAACCTGGATTTTCCCCACCCAAAGGAAGCCAAGTTTACTGACTGTAGCGCACCTATAACATGCCTCAGTAAGCTAGCTTCCAGATTGTACCAACAGAATTAAAAAAAAAAAAAAAATGTTGATTGATGGCACTACATTTTGCGCGCTGCATCACAATGATTTAATTAATGGTGATTCGCCCATTGCAAATCCCTGTTACTTTGCAGAGAATATCTCTCCCACCAATAAATGACAAACACTATTTCACTTTCCGTGGGCCGGCACAGGCAGCACAAAGCTCGTAAATTAGCCCCTGGAGCCCATAGGCTACCAGTTGTTGTTAGGGAAGAGATCCACCAATCCAATCTTCCCAACTCTGCTTCCCAATCATTGGCTGGTGGGCTGGTTTCTCGGGAAAGTGCACAAGCTTTGTTGCTTAGCTCTTTACGGCAGCAGACACAACTGCCAAGACTAAACGTGAAAAAAAAAGAAAGAAAAAAAAGGTTCACCTTGTGAGGTCGTAACTGACTGAAGCCCAGATCAGACAGAGTGTCTGGTCTTGCTGCTAATAACATGTACATGTGGACCCCAGGGAGAGAAAACATTGTGCAGAATTTCTTCTTCTTCTTCTTTTTTTTTTGCATCCCTTGTAGCACAAATGCGCCTCTTCTGTAATTTATTCAGGAATCACTGACTACTGCACAAATGCAATATTTGATTTGTGACGAAGGGGGTCCCTCATTACTCCTGTCGGTTTTACATTTATTAACCGGCCTCTGTAGGTGTATTTTTATTAGCACAAACGGTTGCCAAATGCTAAGCAAAATGGATTCAAATTGGAAATTGTGCCATTGGAATCTGTCTTTCTGAATAATACCTAAGGGCTGGTCTAAGCTGACATTTGGGCAGCCATTTGCTGAGGGCAGTCGACTCTGGCCAACTGTGTTTCTCCGCTGCCAAATAAAAGCAACCCCAATCCAGTGCTGACTTCGGCTCGAACTCAAGTCCGACCAGGGCATCAAACCTCCACTGCTGCTGGATGTAAAGGGATATGAAAATGTGTTGGCCCCTTCCTGATTCCCTCTATATTTGCGTGTTTGTCACACTTATATGCTTCCAGTCGTCAAGTTAATCTTAATATCAGACAAAGATCACCAGAGTAAACACAAAGTGCAGTTTATAAATGATGATTTCACTTATTGAAGGCGAGAAGTTAACCAACACTACCTAGCCCTGCATGGACAAAGTAGTTGCCAAGCAAGTCCACCTCTGATTGGCTCAAAAGAAACAAATGATGGTTTTGGATTGGCCAAGTTCAAGTCCTGCCTTGAGTCCAACCGAGATTGGCATGACCTTAAAACAGGCAGGCCGTGCTTTAAAATCCTCCAGTGTGGCTGAATGAAAACAATTCTGCAATGGGTCAAAATTCCTCAGCGATCACAAATGTCTGCAATTGTTGCCACCGAGAGTGACACAATCAATATTTTTTTCCACACAGGTGAAATAGATCTAATAACTCTTTACCATTAATCAATTACATGATCATTTTAAAGCTGTATTTTGTGTTTTAGTCACGTTGTCTTTGTCTTCCATTAAAATTAGTCGGATGATCCGAAACATTTAAATGAGACCAAGAAGAAATATAGAAGAAATCAAAAAGGGGGCAAGTACTTCTTCACGGCACTGTTCAGCATGCCACCAGGCAGATGGAAATTGTGGAGGCTGGCAAATATCCTCCAGGCCTGGTCTGTTTGGAGCCATGTCTAAGTAGCAGAACGGAAAGCCTGTGTTGTGGTATTAAGAGTTGGTCCCACATTGGGAGTCCTAGAGATCAGGGGGGGCAGCAGGGCAGGGGGTGGGGGGAATCCGAAGACTACGATTGGGCTGCATTACCGTCCCATACATTAAGGATCTGACTGCAGTGTATTTGGATTAAAATGTGTATGATCACATTAGTGGCGTACCCAGAACTGAAAATTGGGTGGGCATGAAACATCGCTTTACAACAATGATTAGTCCCGACTTAGTCCTGTTCTCTACCATTTTCCTTAATTAAGACGTTTTCCAATTATAAGAATAATCCATTGGCAATTAAAAATACAGATTCTTTTTTCCTTAATGCGGTCTAAGGGCAACTAAATGATAGGCCAAATTCAGGTCAAAGAAATCATTTACTCAGAAGTAGGCCTATGCTTTCCGAAAGGTAAACAGCTCTAGAACTTCAGCGCTACCTGTTCGGTACATCAGGTGATCTAACCTGGGCTTCATGATCATTTGAATTGTTTTAATCCAGTCAAGGACAAAGATTTGAAACATCTTTGTACAGTTTTAAATAAGCCTGATTGCAATGCATCAAACTGCACATCCAAATGAATGACCCGCTTCAAACCTTAACGAGGAGATCTCGTGACACCTGATAAGTGTGGAGTGTTTTCAGAGTGAATTTACGGTTAATTAGGAAAAACGACTAAGAACAAATCAGGACTACTAATTGTTTTAAAAGAGATGCCCTGTGCCCGCCCAAATTTCAGTTCTGGCTATGCCACTGGATCATATAATAATGGCTAAATGTTCGCCCCACACCCAACTACATGGGGAGCTTTTATCGTTAAGCCGAGGTTCTATGATATTCTGAGCCATCCAGTGAGCATGGCAGGCAAAATCCCAAAACTCAAAAGCTTCTAGAAAGGTGCTGCTTTTTCCCAAGCCCAGGAAAAACAGTGAAATATTCCCACAGCCCTGCTGCAAAGATAGCGCTCTCCAGAGTCTCTGAGCACAGCCAGACTCCCAGAGAAGTGCAGTTCCACACGCCCACGCAGTGGGGCCTCCGTCATGCGTCTGGTTTCACGTGTGGCAGGATGTAGACTGTGGGAATGAGGCCCGGGCCCACAGCCTCCGCTGATCACATTCAACTTTGATCTCCTGCCTTGCAGCCTCTACTCTGACACACTACAGAACTCCGCTAAACAATATCCTATTCAGCACACTAAGACACGGATTTACGGACTTCCTCCAACAAATAGGGAACAGTGGGCGTATAATCATTCTTGCAAATTTTTATGCATTATTTTAATGACCAAGGTAAATTTTTAGATTTTCTTCTGAGATCATAACACAAGAATTGTTCCCAAGTACAGCTTAATATTTGCAATTCATAAATTTCCATCTTAATCCCTTCTGCAGGTTTGGGTCCATAGGTTTTATGGGGTTAATACAGTAATCATGTTTCACGTGAATGACAAATATATTACATAGCCACGATTTGAAACAATGAATACAAGCTTGGTCTTATTTTCTCCAACATTGTTATTTTATTATTAAAATTACTGGCACAGAAGACAGATTTTAAAGCTGGCGATAAAATTTCCAGCAGAACGATATGCAAGACTGCTCAATTATGTAGGTATGAACACATATGGGAAGCTGTAAAGCTTGTAACCCGAGGAACACAAATTTAAACTGACACTGAATTTATTATATACTACATTTATTATGCCAAAAATATAAATTGTTGCAAAATATTGCATTAATTTTATAAACGTAAATCATAAATTTACAGTTTTTCCAATATTTGTGCCCGGACTGCGAATATGAAGATCCCAACAAACATGGCACCTGTCTTGGCAGATGGAGAGTGGCATTTCCCTGTCTCTCCAAACAATTTATTAACACCGAGGAGAATAAAATGTGAACCAGCCATTACGTCAGCCCGTAAGTGTGTTTACTAATTGTTATGAAATAAGTACAGTCCACTAACAGCACTAATGTACAGCGTAGGACCAATTTCAATGATTAAATATTAAGGCGGTGATGCTTGACAGCCAGTCGGTACTTCATCACATAAAATGAGTGATATTTAACTCTCGTTGTTGTCAGCACACCGGGATTTCTGATATACGTTAAGGCTTCAGCGTATAACTTTGAGCTACACCAGTTCCTACCAAACTGACCAACATCAGCCAGTGTCCATTCGCTGTGGCAGGTTTTGAAATAATATTCATCCAAATATCTCATGTGACGTACTCAATGCGTAGGTACCAGTCCAGTGAAGAAGCAAGAATCAATTCTCTTTGAGGGTAACAATGTGAATAAATTCTTGGCTTAAATGGAGTCACTGAAGTTACCAAATCCATAAATTCAATTTTTATTGGAGAGGATAATGTTACCATTATAAATTTGACAAACTTGGTACCCCACCACAGATGATCCATGCCAAAATATAAAGGCACAATCATATTTTAGTTTCAGCTGGGTGGCCAAATGAAGGTGATGGTATTTCTTGATTTAAAGGCATGAATTGCACATCTCAAAATATGTTTGACCCAAATAATTTTCTTTCAAAAGCTAACTTAAAAAGAACACTACAGAGCTGCCGGACAGCTCACTCGGTTAAGGCACTGCGCTGCAGTGCAGAGGTGACTATCACGTCGTGGGTTTCAGCCCCGGTTGTACGCAGCGGCAGGGGTCAGCAGCTTTTTCAGAGTAGCGCACAATTGGCCATTGCGCTACAGGGTTTAAAATTGGGAAGGGATTGCCGGATTTGGGATGCAAAACCAGCTTTGTTCGTTGCTCCAGCGCCTCCTGTTGGCCAGTCGGGCGCTCGTCAGGAAGACTCTGGCTTTGTTCATGTCCGGGTATCCTCTGCCCTCGTTCTGAACTTGCGATGATTCAACCAATGAGTATATAAGAGTCAGTGGTTGACAGGCACGTGCTTCGGAGGAGAGCCGTGAACTGTCCTCACTATCCTGTGTTGGCAACAAGGGGTCGCATAATTTGACATGAAATGCACACTAAGTTAGCAATCCATCTAATTTCTTTGCATTAAAATTGACGCACCCCAAATGCACCCTATCAATAATCAATTATCTAAGATCACAGTTGCCGAGGTTGAATTTCCAGCAACAGGGGTCCAGCTACTGGGTTTGGGGCTGTGTTGAATACACCATGTAAAATACATTAAGAATGAGTGGATTTCATCCTGGGAGCAGGGCCTTCTTGCACACCATGAAGAACCTGTCCCCTAAGGAGCACAAAGTATGCAAAACCTGCCATTGTGAGCAGCTGGGTGCTTATCGAATTCAGCTATTCAATTTAGAGCAGTGTTTTGAAAGCAGCCAGGAATATAAGCTTTAAAGTCTACCTCGAGCTGCGTGAGGTTTCTGTACGACAACAACAAGATGGGGAAGTACAGCCGGGCTAGACTGGGACAGTTACTCAGACAGGAAGTCTAAAAAATCCAGGACTCCCACCACACAAGGCGGGTGGTTTTCAATTTTTATACCAGGGTTAGAGCTCCTAGACAGAGAGAGTTGCGATATGAAGGTTCCACAAAATCTGGTCAAAGAGCCATTTTGTTTCCATCGCATTATTGGGCACCATCGCAAAGTGATGACGCTTTTTTTTTTTTTTAATTTTTCTATTCCTATGCTTGTCAAAACCATTGCTAGCTGGGTTATTATTTTTCCCCTGAAATGAATACGTTTCCCTTCCGAGATGAGAACGAAAAATATCCCATAATTTCCATTGTGCGCAATAACTCAGTTTTTTCCAGGATGGAAACAAAATGGCTCCTACTCTTGAGTTGTCGCGACTTTCTCTATCTAGGGACTCAAAGCAGGGATGGAAAAAATTGGCTCCAACTTTGAAACCGTGATTAGGTGAAAATCTTTGGAGATGCAACTGGCAAACAATATGAAACCATTTCACACAAGCAGGTGTGTCCGGTCAAGTAAACACTGTTGTATTAGACATCTTCTAATCCAAGTTCTGGCCACATGCTGGCAAAAGGAAAGGTATTTTCTGTTTGGGAAGATAATAAATTATTGTTACCACAGTAGAGAAAGTCAGGCAGACCACAGGTGTTCGTGTTCATGAAATATTAAGAAAAAATCTACCTCAAAGAAAGCCCTCAGGCTTGAGCATTGCTAGGGTTCACCTTCAAATGCATACTGAAAGACGAGACGTGGCCTGGAATCACTTGACGATTCATGACTCACGTTCTGAAGTTCTCTCTCATTTGCTGGTCTAATTGCAATTAACAGAGGACAGAAGGTAAACTCCCACACCAGACTTTATTTTGAGTTTACAGAACTACACTTGCTGCTTCAATTACATTATATATTATTATATTACACAAAATTTGCAGAGGGAGACACTGTTGTTACAGAATTGAGCCTCAGTGCCTGATCTTCCTGTCCAAACACACCACTCTTTAGGCTGAGGAAAACAGATGACGCTCTCGATAGGCCCACACTAGTTATCAGCGTCTTCAACCCCCAAAGATGTTCCTGCAGAAGTCCAAACAAGCTTCCGTCACCAGATTTTATCAGTCAGGGTACACTGCTAGTGAACAGGCAAGAAAACTTGCACAGATTAGATCTAAATTGACAATATAGACTCCTGGCTGCAGAACATTCTGCTTTTGAAGGAAGAATAATTGTGAAGTTTTTGTGAAAATATCAAAGGCATCTGTCCGAAGAATTCTGCTCTGATATACAGTTATAAAGCAAATCAGAAAAAAGGATTCAACAAGACTTTTAAATGCTTTTTTTTCATTAACTTTTTGGTGAAAGAGCCACTCCATGTGCATTCTTTTTAGGTTTCTCAAGCGGAAACGCTCATTCGGGCAAAACCGAAAAGCCGGGATGTTGGTTAAAGCATAACATCTCCCCTCCCCTTCTCTCGCTGTCTCCTCACACGCAGTTCTCCGACTGTAAGCGAGGAGAGTGGTGCAATCTTAGAAAATTTGAAGGAGGAGAAACTTACGTCAGGTCACGTGGGAGAATGTTTTCAGATGGGCTTGGGAAAATAACATTTTGGTGGGAAAACACAGGCACTTTGGTCAAAATTTGAATATTGATATTTGAGTACATAATGAACACCAGTGGGAAGCAACAGAATGACATAAAAACATATAAAAACAACGAACCTGCCCTTTAAAGGTATCACAACCGGCAGTGCGAGCTCAGGTCATGTGATACAGTACAGAAGCATGAGTCTGTACCCTGCCTTCCACGTGTGTTATGCAGCAAACCAATTCCCTCAGTCTATCTGCCCCCTCTGAAAGATTTCACCCGCGCACTTTATCCATGAAACGTCCGAGTAAGAGAATCATTTCCTTAATTCACTGATTCAATTAAACGTCCGGGAAACCGGCGAATACGTCAGCTGCAGTTTCTGACTGATGAGTCTAAGCACAGGAAGTTGAGAACAAGTAAACAAAGGAACCACAGAGCGGGAGACGAGGGCGAGCAGAGGAGATGACACCGAGGAGTCAGACACCGATTTTCTGAGGTTATCTTCGCTCAAACTGCCCCCCCCCCGTCCACCACAGCCCCCCGTCATCAGAAATACACTGAGGGCATTGTGGCTGCGCTCGTGTCCAGTCCAAAGGGAGAGCTGCCGAGTTTCCCATCTTCTCAGCCGTGGGATGAAGCTCTGGGAAAGTGCTAGAACAGCGAGGCAGGAGAGAGTCAGATGCTGACAGAGAGAGACTGGAATCGCCCAGGCACCCCAAACACGACACGAAACCAGACTTCCCATGAAACAACGGGGCTGAAGCCATCCACGGCTTCAGTCGATCCAGCTCGGCCGAACGAAAACATCCCCTTCGCCCGATGTGGCGCTGCCCGGTGTGGTGCGAGCGTCGACAAGACGTGAAGAGCCTTTTTTCCCCGCGGACGGAATCGATCTCGATCGAAGGGTTAAAAAATTAAATGAAGTTAGAGCCACGATGGTGGCGATCCTCGCCACGGTGCAGCTCTCAGGGTAAGATTTCCAGCGAGTTTACATTCTGCCAAAATAATAACGGAAGCGCAGTTTCGGCTGATTATCTGCGTCGAGCGAATTCCTTCCGGCCTCCCGTTCCGCAGGTCGAATGCGGGAGAGCGGGCTTTCGACGAAGGAAGTGGGAAACGTGCGAGGACGAACGCGATCACGACGCGAGGGTTTTTTGGATAACTGCATCTTCAAACGGGAGAAGGAGAAAGGGGAGGGGGGGGGTGGTTGGTGGGGTGCCGAGTGGGAGGGGTGGTGCACTGAGGGGGGGAGGTTACGTGACACAATGAGAGCGAATCAGCCAGCTGGAATCCAGGTTCAGCAGAAAGTTTACTGGGTCAGGCACAGCTGTGCACAGAAGCCAGCGAATAAGATCGAGGCTGTTATGTCTGGAGGTGGCAGTCGCACAGCGCGAGCGATAATAGCGCTCCAGACAGGCTGCATGTGCCTGCCTGTCTGCAAGACTGGGTGTGTTATCGATAGAGTTGGAGAGAGAGAGAGACAGAGAGAGAAAATATGTAAGAGGTAGATTGAAAAGACGAGGATTTCAGTAGAAATATAGAATAAACATCCACTGTATCTCATACCGTAAACAGCAGTAAAAATGCAGCAGTTCTGTTTATTGTGTCTGTGTGTACAGTATCAGCCTGTCTGCTTCGCTAATGTAGCGTAGCGACACACATTACAGTAGATAAAAGCCATGCGGTCCTCTCTGAATCCCTTCACTCACACACGCCATCAGATACAATTCAGAGCATTCAAGCAAGGAGAATGCATTACCACCTCCACAATGACTGCATCTCCTGCTCTGCACAAGTCTGCATTATGTATGTTACATTGAAAAGCACCAACAATTGCCAACAAAAGCCCTTAACTGCGCGGCATGTAAAAATCCAATGCAAGTGTGTCAGTGCAAATAATGCTACATTTGTTAGAATAGAAATACCGAATAATGTCAGAGCAGAGGAATTGGCTGCGTCGGTGTGGTGGAGTGCACTGTGGAGGCTGTAGGTGTCAGGATTCTCCAACAGATCCCCTGGCCTGAGAGGCCAGTGCAAAGACACAGACGCTAAGCTGCACAGCTCACCATAGCAGCTCAACAATGCATCTGCCCATTAACAAAAACAAGAAGCCACGGTTTGTCATTGACACCTCATGGCTTAGCCTCTCGATTAACACCTCTCATAAATAATGTTATCCTTATATTTAGAAGACTGCACCATGAATTCCTGATTTGTAAAACATCTATATAGGTCACACTATTATATAGTGGTATATTATCCAGTAGTTTGCACAAATGATTATACACCACCACTCATCTAAAAGGGGGCCTAATATGTGGCTTCTCTGTTTTCTTTGGTGAAAATGTATTGAGAAATATTATTATAGAGAACAAGATGAGAACAAGAAAAATGAGAACAAAAAATCATTCCCACAAGTGTATTGAAGTAAAAAAATATGGGTGATAAAATACTGAAAACATCAGTTGGCCACGTGTTTGAAGGCTCATCCCATGATTATTGATGCTAAACAATTTGTTCGAATTGGTTTTAGGCAACATAATTTTGCAAAATTGCCTCCATTGGTTAGTTGTTCCAGTATATGAGGTGACATGAACTCTGAGCGGCGTCACAGAGAGCTCCCCCCGCTGTGCCATCGTGTCTAACACTGAGTTTGTTCGTAGCTGAATTGTGGCCTAACATGATGCTAGTTGGTCACCCAGAAAAATTTCTGAAGACATTAAATGCAGCCATGGCACTGCAAGAAACACCATCAAGTGTTTCAAAGAGACTAATTAGCTGAAAACTAGTGTCAATAGAGGTGCAAAACTGAAGGTAAGCGCCTTCGATGTACATTTACTTATCATATAGAGGTTTAAAAAAATTGGCTGTTGACAGCATGACAACTCTGATATAAATAGCACCTGAAGTGAAGAGATAAAATTATCAAGAAGGACTATTTCCAGATGCCTGGGTGAAAATGGTCTGATTGGTCGTGTTGCTGGCAACATCAAAAAAAGACTTGAGTTTGCCCAGAAACTCAAGGATTGGACACCAACGGACGAGGAACAAGTCCTTTGGACTGATGAATCCAATTTTTTTTTTTTTTTTATCCGAACGTGAGTGTGCCAAAGTGTTGAAACCTTTGAAAAGTGACTGTTTAACCCCTTTAGTAAAACACAGAGGTGGTAATATTATCGTTTGAGGCTCAGTCTAACCAAAACGGAGCTGGTGACCTCATAAAAACTGTCGAGATCTTGGGTCAAAAGAATTATCACAGCATCCTTGTGAGGCAAACACTGCCACCTGGAAAGAGACTGATTTTATTTTCAACAAGATAATGACTCTAGACACGCTTCCAAGTTGTGCAATAATATCTCAGTTGGAAAGAAACATCTGGTGACATAAAAGTTATGACTTGGCCCGCTTAAAGTCCAGACCTTAATCCGATTAACCAAGATAAGCAAATCTATTGTAACATCAAAAAAAAACTCTGCAGAATGAACTTCAAACCATATCGAATAGTTTAGCGGGTGAGGAAAAAAAATTTGTGAAAATTATGCCCAATGCTGTAATCAAAGCAAGCAGAGACCAGTGACTACATATTGATTTTCCTTCCAAAAAAGACATTGACATTTTTGTTTTTACCTCATATCGTTATCCAGTTACTTATTTTCATCAAGCCACAATTACAAAACTACAAATCCAACAACAAGTATGTTTTTTAAAGTAGGCGCATTTCATGAGTACAGGGATTACTCACCTAACTAAACAACATTACATACAGCCCCAATTCCGAAATAGTTGGGAAAAAGTGTAAATTGTGAATAAAATCAAAAAGCAATGACTTTCAAATCACACCAGCCAGTATTTTATTCGCAATAGAACAGAGATATCATAGCAAATGTAGAAACTGGAGTTCAGCACACGGACTCTTCTACTACGAAGCCATGCTGTTGTAAGAGCTGCAGTATGTGGTTTTGATTTGTCCTGCTGAAATACACAAGGCCTTCCCTGGAATAGATGTCATCAGGAGGGAAGCATATGTTGCTCTAAAATTTTTATGTACCTTTTAGCATTCATTGTGCTTTTTAAAACAAGCAAGTGTTCCACACCATATGCATTAATACATCCCCAAACCATCAGAGATGCTGGCTTTTGAACTGAATGCTGATAACAGAAGAGGTGGTCTTTCTTCTTTTTAGCGCGGAGGACGCGACGCCCAATAAGAATGTCAAATTTGGACTCTTCTGACCACAGGAAACTTTTCCACTTTGCTACAGCCAATTGTAAATGAGCTTTAGCCCACAGAACATGGCGGCGCTTCTGGATCATGCTCAACAATGGCTTCCTTTTTGCACAATAGACTTTTAGGTGGCATCTGTGGATGGCATGGGAGACTGTTTTTACTGACAGTGGTTTCTTGAAGTATTCCTGGGCCCATTTAGTAATGTCAATAACAGAATCATGCCGGTGGGTGATTCAGTGGCGTCTGAGGGCCCGAAGATCATGGGCATCCCGTAAAGGTCTTCGGCCTTGTCCATTACACTGAGATTTTTCCAGTTTCTCTGAATCTTTTGATGATGTTATGCACTGTCGATCATGAGACCTTCAAAGCCTCTTCAATTTGACATTGAGGAACATTGTTTTTAAAGTATTCTACAATTTTTTACACAAGTCTTCACAGGTTGGAGAGTCTCTGGCCATCTTTACTTCTGAGAGACTCGGCCTCTCTAAGAAATCCTTTTTATAGCCAATCATGTTACACACTTGATGCCAGTTAACTGAATTACTTGCTAAATGTTTTTTTTTTGGCTAATTCTCTTATATATGAATTGCTGTTTCAGCCCTTTTTTGCCTGTGTCCCAATTTTTTTTTTTTAATAGTCTGCAGCCAACCCCTCCCCGGAGGACAACTTTATTAATTCAGTCAGTTATATAATTGTGTATGAGTCCTCCTACATCACCCGACAAAACAAAACACACACACAAAATTAAATAAATGGATGAAGAAAAATAGAAATACAATACAATAACAATTATTCACGATGCATTACAACCTTTTGCATTAGTAGTTATTACCTCACCTTTTCCATCTCTCATTACTCCCAACCTTCAGCCTCCCTCACTATATCCCATCTTCTGGCATAAATTAAAAGTCCTGTCTCACGGGCCATCACACTCTCAATTCTACTGTAATACTTCACAAAATTTTTGAATTTCTCAATTCTTAATGCCTCCACAGATGTCAACCCGAAAATAAATATTTTTTCTAAATATATAATTATATTACCGAAGATGTGTGCTCCCTTTGTTACATCACCCAGTAACACTTTAAATAAATCTAATTGTACACTATTGTACAGAGATATCCAGCCTTCTACCTTTATCCAAAATAAGGCTATTATAGGACAGTGCCAAAATAAATGGTCAACTGACTCCACTTCTTCCTGACAGAATCGACAAAGGGGCGATGACTCTATTCCCCATATATTTAGCATCTTTTTAGTTGCCAAAAACGTAATATATGAACTTATATTGAAAATATCTAATCTTTGGATCAAATGATGTACTGTTAAGCATTTTGAAAACTTGGTTCCGTGGACTGGTGTATCTAACATATTTTCCCAACTGTCTAGAGTCCAGTCTGGTACAGCGATTGTGGCCCAACTTTTTTGAGACCAGTTGCAGCCAGAAAATTTGGAATAAGCTAATTTTGTGGATGAAAATGTAAAATGTCCCAGTTTCATCATTTTAAATGTTATGTGTTCTATTGTAAATAACATATTGGTTCATGTGATCTAAAAGTCATTGCACTTTGATTATATTCACAATTTACACTTCGTCCCACCTATTTCGGAATTGGGGTTGTAATACAAGGAGTACATAGCCAATACTAACTATGTGTGATTGGAAGAATATACTGTAAATCACATCTCAAAATTGTGCTAATTGTACCACATTTCAAACTATGGCATACAAAGGCAATTATATTTCATCTGGTCTTGGAAAAGACAGAGAGGAATTAACATAATCAATGGTCACCAGGACTGTGATTGGCCACAGCTGACAACAAGATTTGATCCTCTTTTATTTGTTGACTTTTGAGATACAGTGCACAAAATAAGGCAAAAACCGCCTAAATTTGTAAAGAGAAGCAAAATGATATTTTCATAATGGTACTCAAACACTACTGAGAAACTATTCTCGAGGAAAACACAAGATTCATTATAATCCAATTTGCATTTAATCTATTTTCTGCATTAAAGTTTTATTCTCATTTCAGTTCTCAATTACTACATATGTTTTTTTGGTGTTTTTTCCCTTTAATTGTGACTTACATCTGTGGTAATTTATGAAAGGGAAAAAAAATCAGACGAAATAGAGCTCTAGTGGGCATGTATTTAATCACTGTACAATTAACCTCCACTGAACTCCTCTTAATCACGAATGAGAGGAAACTGTCAGCTGAAAGCTTGTCCCGGGTTCGGTGTACTCGGTGGAGTATTTAATTTAACAAGATTTTGATTATGCTGTGGTATCATTTCACTCCTTCAGCGCTGAGTTTCTGAGAGCTCTGAGCACTTTCCATGCCGTAAAACGTCAAAGGTTAAAACTGACACGCGGTATATCTGATCGCTATACATTTTACGAAACCGTGTGCAGTTTGGCAATATGGGAAGCATAATTTCAGTTGCACTCACGTAAATTGTGGGAGTCATTTTGAATGAGAGACTTAGCTAAGTAATCTGCAGTCTATGAGTAGTTTGCTTAGCTGTGTGTAGCATCCAAGATGGCTTCCATAATGTGTATGGACAGGCATTCATTTGTACCACTGCATATGAGCTGAGGAACCGTTGGTTAAATAACTTCCCCCAGGATACAGCACCGTTTAAAAGAGCCCAACAACTGAATGCCGGGCAACGTGCCTTTCCTGTTCTCCAGAGGTGCGACAAGACCAACACTGACTCACATACGTGTTTATGCACAAGCACAAACAGGCAGTGCTATTGACCACTATGCTGGGACGTCTCAAAGGAGGAAGTGTTAGCCATGAGCTTCCGGAAAGAGAGCCTATCAGTCATCAGGAAGAGCAGTGAGTCAGTTCTGCAACATCTGCAGTTTTGCGTTGAGAACCGAAGGCCCCAGGTGGACAAAGGTCAGTTTGGCAACTCTGAGTATGGTTACAGAAGGAACAAAAAAAAATATCACAGGGGCTTTTAAGCCCAGCGGAGTTACACCCACCTCAGTGTGAAAGACGCAGGAGGACTGGCAATCAGAGTGGCCCTGTGACCTCGCTTTCTCCAGCGCAGAAAGCAAAAGAGGGCCAGACTTCTGAAAAAGAACAACAAGAGCACATTTAGGCCTGGCTGTAAAGCCAGAATAACAGATACCAGCTGTCGGTTTCAGGAGTGAAATGCCAGGCTGAGTGTTAACTTTTGTTTTTTTTTGGTTTTTCCCCTCTCGGGGCTTCTAGCTGATGGGATATTGTTGTTCCCTCTGCTGTCCATCTGTCCTTCCATCCATCAGACTGTCTCCCTATTGATTATAACCACCCCAGCTGCTAAATCGTTGTAGGGACAGCCCTCAAATTTTAACAGCTAATGCACATTGGGTGTCTTCGGAAGCCAATTAAATGTCAAGGTCATAGCTCCAATTTTGACCTCATTTTTAGATGTCAAATTTCGGCCACGCCCACCCGTAAGGCACACCGAAGGGGGACAGAGCACAGAGTGCGATCTAGTTTGTTTATGTTGTGAGCCATTTTTAGCCATTCAAGTTATTTTCTTACCAGCTTCCACAGCTGTGAAAACATCAAATATAAAGCTAATATAGTGAACAGTTACACAGTGTACAGTCCTAGAGGGAAGTTACCAAGACATAGTAGCATGCTGGGAAATCCCATGTTCCACCCACTGTATTCTCAATAGGCTTGAGAGAGTGTCATTTCCCAGGCTTTCCAATGCTTGTGATATTTCTTTATAAGTACTTTCAATCACAGATGCTCTACAGGCAAACCATGGTTGACTTCTCCATCGATTACGCTCCAGATACGGTCTCATTCTGATATAGGGGTGGTCAACCTGGAGTGCCAACAGCGTCTGCTGGTTTGGTGTTAGCCAGTCTTAAATTAATTAATTCATCTTACAGTTAACTCACCTCATCTGGTTTCTGGTGGACTGAATAGGTTACAATACATGAAGAAAGCACCCAACGCTATCTATTGTTCGGCTAACTATTATATTAAAATTGTCATCAACCATCCATCATTAATTAATATTACTAAGTAAACAATGTAGTACAACTACACTTCGACAGAGGCAGAGAGAGAATTTTAAATGTGAAGATGACGTTGAATATCCCCAACAAAAAAAGCTAAGGACCCACTGAGTCTTTCCTCAATTATTTTCTCTTGTTCTGAGGTTCCCAAGATGCTGTCAAGCTGTGGTGAGAGCACAGGGTTTTCACACCAGATACTGAAATGACTTTTGACATTATTTGACCGTTTGATTTAATAGTCAAAACTGTAATTCTCGTCTTTCCTGTGGATACCCCGTTTTGGGGTGATGTTGTTGTCTGATGAAATGTTTTGAGACATTTTTGTGTCTTGGATTAACACCAATGACAATAACAGCTGTGACTGACATTCAGTCTGTACATTTCACATACTCGGGTTAACCCCTTTCTGCAGATGTAGACGCCGGCGTCCGTAAATTCCAAAATTTAATTCCTAAACAATTCAGTAATTGAATTTCCAAATGTCTAGCTTCACTTGAATAATTTTCAAAAATCTCTGTGTCACAAATCCTGAGTTCTAAAGCTTAAATAGGCTCATGCACAACAGGAAAAATTGGCAAAATTTTGTATTCCGCGCAAAGGTTAAAATACAGTGTCCCTTAACTTTTTTGTTAAGTATATAACTGACCTTCTGGTCATTCTCTTAAAGATCAGGGATTTCACATAACAGGTTATTTGGAGAGTGGGAAAATTGAGGGCAATATTGGGCCCACAGTGTGTTGTGGATTTAGAGATGGTGCATCTTGGGTCTCCTATCCAAATTCAAAAGCAGCCTAATCGGGCTACTTTCCCTGAGCAATCAATTTACACCTTGCTATGCATTGCATCATGCGGAATGGCATCAACCCCATTTCCGAAAAAATATGGAATTATATGGATACTGCAAATAAAAAAAAAAAAAAAGATTCATAAATCATCCTTTGCCTGTATGTAATTAAAAACATTGAGATGACATTTTATGTTTTTTTCCTTCTCACATGTATTGCTTTTTGGAAATTAACGGCTATTCTGAATTTCATGCTTGCAACACATTCCAGAAGAGCTGGACCAGGGGAGTTTTTACCATTGTGTTACATCATCCTCCCTTTTAACGGCCCTCAAATGAATAATTCGGGGAACTGAGTTCACCAGCTGTTCCAGTTTTGAGGGAGCTTTTCCTCATTCATACTTGATACATACTGTGTGTATATATATTCAGCTGCTCAGAAATTTGGGATTTTCATTTGTCCTTCTCAAAGCACCGCATACAGATGACAAAAACAGGTCTGTAAAGCTGGCAGGTCAGCCTACAGCAGGGCTATTCAACCGTGTCCAGAACGGGCCGGTGTGGGTGCAGCTTTCATTCCAACCGAGCACTTACACGCCTGACACCACTAATCAATCCCAAGAGTCTTTGCTAAAGAGCTTGATTAGTAGTATCAGGTGTGTAAGTGCTGGGTTGGGATGAAAGCCTGCACCCACACCGGGCCTTGCAGGGTAAGGTTGAATCTCCCTGGTCTAGAGGCTGCACTCTCCAATCAGGAAGTCACACTGTTGAAACAGGCAGAATATGATTTGCTGCTGTCTTGTTGAAATAAGCAGGGCTATCCCAAAAAAGGTCTCATCTAGAACATGGCATATGTTACTCCAAGAGGCATTATCTGTCCTCTGCCATCTTTGGAATTTTCACAACTGTTCATGCTACCCATGCTAAAGGCACTGACACACTACCATGACAGGTGCTGGCTTTTGGCCTTCTGTGGCATCAACAGTGATAGTGCTTTTCCTTTATAACCCGCAGATATTTGTGATTACCGTACACTAGATGAAAGATTGACTGTTCCAACAAAAGCACACTTCCACAGTACATCAGCTCATTTCATACAAACTCAAGCCCGGAGAGCTGTAGTCTACCGTGTTGTTAAAGAGCATTGGACCCCTTCTCGCTTTATTCAAGTTTTGCATATTTCTCACACTTAAATGTTTCAGATCATCAAATGAATTCTGATATTGCACAAAGATAACCCCAGTAACACAAAATGCAGTTTTTAAGTGATGATTTACTGAAGGAAAAAAGCTATCCTATCCTACCTGGCTCTATGTGAAGAGGTAATTACCCCTTTAGTTGCTAAATCAAGAAATTAAAGAAATTTAATTGATCATTTGGTTTGACTTCATTAGGCAGAACCAGGCATGATTACTGCCAACCTTTTGCAAACTGAGCATCACTTAAATGGAATATGTCTGTCACTGTAAAGTAGGCAAAAGTAACACATTATGCACGAAAAAGTAACACGATCTGAATAAATTCAAGAACAGATGAGAAACAAAGTTGTTGACATCAATCAGTTTGGAAAGCCATTTATAATGCTCTGGGACTCCAGTGAACCATGTTGAGAGTCATTATATACAAATGAAGAAATTTGAAATGGTGGTGAACCTTCCCAAAAGTCCTCCAAGTGCGGTTCAACGACTCATCCTGGAGGTCACAAAAAACCCAGACTAACATCTAAAGAACTAAAGGCCTCAATCGCCTATGTTAAAGTTCACAATTCCACTATAAAGAGAGACTCAGCAAAATTGGCATCCATGGGAGAGCTGCAAGGTTGAACCCACTGCTGACCAAAAAGAGCACAAAGGCTCATCGCTCATTTGCCATAGAACATTTTGATGAACCCCAAAACTTTTGGGATAATATTCTGTGGACTGATGAGTTAAAATTTGAACTTTTTGGAAGACATGGGTCCCGTTACATCTGGCACAAAGATAACACAACATTCCGTAACAAAAACATCACATCAACACTCAAACACGGTGGACGCAATGTGATAGTCTTCTAGTGCTTTGCTGCTTCAGGACTTGCCATAATCGATTGAATCATCAATGCTACGCTCCGACAGAAAAACTGATGAATATCGGCAATCAGCTTGCGACGGAATGCTCAAGCCCAGTTTCGTTATGCTGCAGGAAATGATCTGAAGCATGCAAGCACGTCCACCTTTGAATGACTCTAATAAAAAAAACAAAAAAAAAAAAAACAAATGAAAGTTGCAAAGAAGAGTGAGCCGAAATCCCTCCACAGTGATGTAAAAGACTCGTTTGCTAGTTCTTGCCTCTAAGGGTGGCACAACCAGTAATTGGGTTTTGGGGCACAATTCTTCTTTCACATTGGCGATAAAGGTTTTGAATAACTATTTGCATTCGAAAAAATGAATGATCATTCAAAAGCTGCATTTTGTATTCACTTATGTTGTCTTTGTTTTCTATTAAAATAAGTTGGATGATCTGAGCTACTTATGACAAATAAGCAAAAATAGAATAAACAGGAAAGGGGGAAAATACTTGTTCACTACACTGTAACTTGCATTTCTGGATGCAGTCATGTGATGGTGTTCATTGGCAAAGGGTTCTGAGGTTGTCCCAGCCCATACATAACACTACCAACGCATGTCAATTTTCAATACAGTGCCCTCAGATCCCTCCAAAATTAGGGGCACACATTATTAATTTTCAACCTCATCTTTTACAAAAGAGATTTTCCCAGATTCCAATAATCTCTTAATATTTTGCCCTGTAGACAGTATTATGCACTGATGTTTCAACATCGCACTCAGATACGTCATTTTTAAACTGAGGTATTTGTGTAATTCAAGTGGTTTTTTTTTTTCAAAATTTGTGAGCCTCAGCCACTCCGTGTTTGTAAACACGTGGGCCTTTTGTGGAAATGCCTTTTATACCCAAGGACCTTTCAACACCTGTAAGCCCATTTTTTAATGTTTGAACACTTTCAACGTCTTATATACTGTCCTGCCCCTAAATTTTTAGAGTGTGTCATAGGCATCAAATCTAGTCTGTGAGTGTATTTAAAAAGACAAAAAACAGAAAAAAACCCTCGGTGAGGTAAAAAAAAAAAAGGCATATTGTGTCTTGTATTGTTTTCAATTAAATGCAGATCAACAACGATTTACAAATGGCTGCTTTCCTTTTATTTGTTTTTTCATACCATAATCAACCTTTTTTTTTTAACAACAAAGTGGGGTAGGAAATAGACCTTTTTTGCAGATAGTGTTGTCTCTGTTGGTCTGAAGGATGTGATGCATCAAGCAATACAGTGTTTGAGCGTTTCGCTCCCACGAGATTTTAAGTGCAGCCGTCCCACCTTAATTACTTAACGGGTGGAAGAGGGAAAAAAAAGGATCATTTCAAAATCAAATGCAGAGAATAGACTAATTTGATATAACAAACACCCATGAGCAATTGGCCGTAAACTGAAGCGTTCCTTTCTTATAATTCAGTGTGATTACATGTGTCTCTATAAATCAAGAGTTTATTCTTGGAAATATCCAAATTAACAGGTGAACGTGATCCAGTGAACATGAACACAAACACTTGACCGTGAAGTGTCTTAGCACCATTGAATCTGAATATTATAGTCCACATAAGATATTAACAGAGCATAAAACTGAACTGAGAACAGTGAATGCTATCATACTGCAATATACAATATAATGTTCATCACAGTACAACTGCGTATTCAGATAAATATTCACGTAAGCAATGTCTATGTGTATCACAAACAAGAACTAAACATATTTTGGACAAAGCAGTATACAGCCTCCGACTCTCCCAACAACTTCACTTCAATTCATCATTCCTCCTTTCGATGTCACCGTGTTTGCATTGAGATCATTCCCTAAGTGATCTTGCGTTGTTTTCTCCAACCCAGTCTAGATGAAACCACACCCACCTCTGAATGATGAAAGCCACGACACAGCAACGAAAGGGGCGCGGCTAAAAAGGATTCCCGTTTTGATGAACACACTCGCCAGATTATAAAACATTTCACCTCTCTAACAAATTAACGGCGTCGAAACTGGATTGTGAGAGTCATGGTCATACTTAGGACAAGGATGTTCAGTAACTCTGACAATAGTTGACAGTGCTGTAGACACACCTACAAGGGCCTTCTCCAATCAGAAGCCGGCTTGGTTTTGTTTAAACTTTGTTAGAAAACTGATCAACGCTTTACGGTAGCTCCACATCTCACGCAGGAAATTACCAGTTAGCCGACTCTCTCCAGAGAACAAACCCAGCCACTCTCCCCAGTGAAATAATCATGGATTGATAAAAACAATTAGCTAATTAGCCACCAAATTAGCACATTTGGAAAACTAATTCCTCATTACCTTGGAAGTAGCCGGCCTAATTGAGCTGGCCCTCTATCAGGGCACTGTTGATTTACCTTGAGATGACTGTGAAGGCGCGTTTACCTGCACACAGATCTAGCACTCAGTCAATCTGCTCTTCGCACCTGTTTCCTAATGTGCTCTCACATCAAATAAGTCTGGAGAAAGTTTTTATTATGTCACCCCGACTAACAGTTTTAGCAATCACAACACCGTAATGATAACAGGAAAGAGATATTAGAGCAGAACAACTTTCTGTGAAATGTTGAATATCTGAGCAAAACCTGAGCACTTAAAATTGTTCAAGGGAAATTTTTTTCGAGGGAAGAGGATTCAACCTGACTATCGCGAAATACGACCAGTGAAATACGGCGCCACAGGAAAAGGCATTGATCGGAGGGGAATGCAAAACTAACAGTCATATGAAAGCAATATTATGTTTTCCAAATTCATGGCTGCTGGTGCACAGTGGTGTCATATTAAAGGTCCACTAAGAATATAACATAAAATAATTAAAATCAATAATCACTTTACAAACAAGGTTAAGATGAGTTTTGCGACCCACCAAAACTCCTAAACTTTAGGCTGCGTGTGTGTGATCATTGCCTGGAGCTGCTGCCTGGTACCCAGTCTGGATTCAGTGCCTGCTAACCATTGTTTCTGAGCCAGGTTCTCCAAATGTCCTATTGGATCAACAAAATAAATGGAAGATCATCATTTTATTGCAGGGTCAGAAGCTGTTATGACCAAAAAGCATGTAAAGTCTTATGTATACCAAATAGCATAAAAATCGCTTCTGCTTTGCCTGATGGGTTAGTTACATGTTTAATTATGACAACCTCCGCCCAATTCTGAGGGATTTATTTTACTGGGGGGTGATGTGATATTTACCGGGTGCACCTGTTATTTTAGTCCCACTCGAATTCGCCATCAAGCCAACTTTTACAGACTGCGCACTCCCAGTAAAAATTGTCTTTTACTAGCAGTGAAATGTTCTGTTAAAATAACCCCAGGCAATACTAAACTCATGCAATTCAAATCTCTGTAAAAGGCTGTTACTTACTTCACTAGGAAATGCATTACCAATGTCCTACAATATTCCTGAAAACTTAATCCCATCCAAATAGTTCTTTATAGGAATCTTTCTGTATCACTAACTTCATTTGCAGCATTTCCATTTGATGGCATGCTAATCTAAATTTTATTGCTCATTATTTTAGCAATCTATTTTGACTGCCAGAGAAATGAAGATTATGAGCGGTTTTTAAACTGGTGAAAGGCTGGGGCGGGGGGGGGGGACACTCACACACACAGACACACACACACACACACACACACACAAAATGATTATAAACAGTTGGAAAATTTTCTCAGTTACTTACTCAAATTGGATGTCAGATTGCCTCGGAAGGACCAAAAAATAGATTCATACAATTAATTTGAAAATTAGACATTTTTTCTAAAACCAAGCATCTGTCCCCACATCTGTCCCACTCTCCGCTCCCCCCACCCCACCCCCGCCTTCTAGGAAAAGCGTGTTTGAGGTGCTGCAATTCTACTGAACACATTTGACTAAAAACTCTCGACAGCACTCTGAAAATGTTCTCTGCTCAGGAAACTAGGATGGAGGGACAACCTTTGCGAGAGCGATGCAGCAGCACAGAGCGATGCAGCGCAGTAGCAGGCGAGAGGCATGTTATGCAGCAAAGGTGCAGTCGCAGTGCAGCTTATAGAGTCCGCCTACCAGAGGGGCAGGGCTGTATCTGATGTGTGTGGCAGTGTCTGTGGGGATGTGGGCACAACTTCATTTAAGAAGAAAAAGTCAAAGTCTGCACTCAAAAGTGTGAGCCAATTAAAAGCGACTTTATTGTGAGACAAACATGTTTCGGCTCCTGACGTTCTCAACGTCTTCTCAAGTACAGCAGGAGCCAGAACATGTTTGTCTTACAATAAAGTCGCTTTTTGGCTCACACTTTTAAGTACGGACATTCACTTTTTCTTCTTTATTGATTTTTCCAAGAAAGTCGACGCACCATCAGAACTATTTTTGATGTACTATTTTCGGTAAATGTGAGGTAGATAGCTTTTTGCTTATAAGTTCAATTATTCACAACTTCAGTTGTCAACCTGAACAACTGAAGCTCCGCAAGCAGCATCCTATTTACTCAAATACTGTCCTTCAATACCAATTTGAAGTACTTGAATATACTTAAATATAAGTAAAATACATTTTATGGAACTGTATACTTCGACTCTACTACATCTTAATACATCAGATTGAAAATTCCCAGCAGCGCCCTAAAAATATGAACCCACTTTATTTTTGTGCTCACAAAATTAGGAAGTGGTGACAATTTGAGAGAAACAGAGAGGGTATAATGCTCAGCGCAGTGTGTGGCCGCACACCAGGCTTCTTTTTGTGAGACTGGCTGGTTTCTGGAAGATGAGACTGCACTTGTCGGCGCTTTTAGCGAAATGAGCGGAAAGTTGTGAAAGGACTGTGATCCTGGGCTGTCAGTTTGTGGGAGTAATGCGGCGTTTATGCAAAGCCAGCATCACACACCGGCCTTCTCATCCCATCTCGGAAAAACAAACTCAGCACGAGCTTTTAACAAGGCTGCAGTCTTTTAAGGGGAGCCGTCATTACCTGTCACTGCCCACTCTCTCCCGCTCCGGCCTCGCATGCCTGCGACAAACTGCCATTGGCTGAAAAGCGCGTGATTATGAGTGGGAGTGCGAGCGCGCACGAGTGCGTTTGCGAATGTGTGCGCACGTGTCTCCCCGTGCCTGCTCAAGTGCGCTAGCATGTGCGCGCACATGTGAATGAGTGCATGTCAGGGCACAAAAGCATTCATTTACGCATGCCTGTGTATGTGTGGGCGTCCGTGTCATCCTAGCCTGCGCTCGGATCGCCGTGTCCAAGATCTTAACGAGACACCTGCCCCTGCAGCAGTGTACTCGCCGTGTCTTCGGGCGCACACAATGAGCAGACAGCAGGAAACAGAAATATAAATGACTGGAAAAACAGCATACCAGTATCTAAGATTTCTCAAAGATACCAGGACTAAATTACTCTGTGTAAATGAATCCAAACCTCAGACCCAGACAGGTTCACTTGGGTAAACCCCGGGTATGTGCTCCTTTACCCTACAACTGCGCGTGAGAAAATGGAGCCGGGGCTAATTCTGAATCCAGCACAGGCTGCTCGGCTTCTATCGATCACCGCAGACAGGCTTCCTGAAAGGGGTGAGCTGCTGGAGAGCCCCTGGGGCTCTGCAGAAAAGGAACAGGATGATATTGTGGCAGAGGCCTCCCATCCCATATCTGCAAAGAAAGCCGAGTCTGCAGACAGGAGATAGCGCTATCTGTTGAGCAACCCCCGTCGCCAGTCAAACGGTCGTGGGAAACTACGACCCCAATTTGGAACAAGTAGGCAAGTCGTGGAAGATGCAAATAAAATCAAGAAAAGGACTGATTTGAAAAGGCCACTCACTGTCCTCTATGCTGAAAACAGTACAAAAACATATTATTTTATGCTCTAACATGAAATTAATTGCTTGTTGACAACATACGATGTGATGACTGAGACAGAACCCAAAGAAGTTAGCACATTTGGCACAGTAGTAAACAGTCCACCGCATCTTGTAATTACACTCATTAAGCCCTTGGGCACTGAAGGCACCAGCTGGTCACACCTAGAAAATGCAGTTTCTCCCATGCCTCCATTATACAGGTCTTCAGCTGCACATTAGTGAAAGACCTCTATTGCCTTTCATTCTGCTTCATAATGCATCGTGCATTTTCAATCAAAGACAGATCAGTAGTGCAGGCAGGCCAATCTAGGACCTGCATTCTCTGCTTACAAAGCCATGCACTTGCAAACTGCGGAGAATAGTTTGGCATTGTCTTACTGAAAAATGACATCTTGGCCCAAATCCTACTAATTTGAGTTTGGGAAATTATGTTCTTAAAGTGATGTTCTTATAAGCCTGTTGCGACTGTCGGTGAGCCTTGAGCCAGTTTTGCTCTTGATGGACTGTGCGTTTTATGGAGGCTAATTTTATACTGCAACAACATTAGTTTATCTGTTCAATATAACCTGTTTCTCATCACCTAATCACTGAAACTAGTCACACCATTACTAGCCCTCACCACGATGTGGAGACAGGGATATTGCAATTAAGATCGTCTCTCCATCTGTCCATCCATATAAGTGCGGCCAGACTTTTTCAGAAACTACAAAGTACTTTGATATATTAAATTATGTGCATGTATGTTACTTGTCATAACCTTGATTGGGAGTAAAAATGGGATTCCATGGTGGTGGGGGATATTGATGATGAAAACATCTTCTTGTTCGACCTATGTTACCCATGGGCCAATTTTTTTGGAGTGTACAGCAGCCATCAGATTAGATATACCTGGATATTTGAAATAAATGATTAATTTCGCATTTTGAGTCATTGAATAAATTGCTGAAGTGCTTTCAATATAGTAATGAGTTAGCAGACTTCTCAAATAAAACCTTTTTGAATTTTTTAAAAATTTTCCAAATAAAATCAAATATGTACGACGCCCATCACTGGCTCCATATTGACCCTATCAACAGGTACCCCACACTACCTTCGTGAGGCCCCTCCCCTAACCTACCAATCACTGTCTCCACACAGACCATTTCAGCAAATACCACGCACTGCCTCTATAGGGCCCCTCCCAGAAGATGAACCGCCCTGTCTCCACACTGGCCCTCTCAGCGGATTCTCCGCACTGTCTGCATGCTACCAGCAGACAAGAGACAATCCCACAGGGCGAAAGATCCTGGTGACTGATCACGGGCAGAGTTCAGTATACTTATTTCAAGAGTATCGCTTACCAACGTTTTCAGTGCGTACGCCCACGGTATGTCAGATGGTGTGACTATGGACTGCAAACTGCAAACCAACAATGTCCAGAAAGGTTAGATTTTACTGTCATTTTACTGTTAATCTGTGCACTAGAGAAACACCAGCTCAGTCAGGTAAAATACTTTCCAGCAGGGGGATTACAAATAAGTCAAACATTACACGTGTGAACTTGACATGAGTTTGTTGGTAAACATTGCATATTGCACTCACAAGCGAGGCATAGAACTTCAGGAAATATCATTTTAAAAAATATAGAGACAAAGTAGATGCAGAACACAAATACAAAAATGGGTGTTTGATAAATCATTCTTTTAAACAAGGGGGCAGTTTTGCTTTTACCACCACGACAACTCTGATTTTCCAACTCCATGTTGAAAAACAGAGCACTAGACACAGCGAGCAGGATCCAAGAACATTGTTCAAAGTCACAGGGGGTCAACAGATGGCCGAGGTCCTTGTCTGAAAGAATTATTCATCTCTTTTCAATTTCTGTATCTGAGATGCACAGCATGTGACTCTTATTATTCATAAATGACAAAGGAACAAAATCAAATGAGCTCAGCTATAATGCCGCCTGCCAACATGGGGCAGTTCATATCGGCGATGAGTCATGCTCCGCCCACTGTCTCGCACCAAACCGAGCGGCAAACAGAACGTGCTCTGTGATGTGCTGCTAAGTAGCATGTGAGCGCACTGTGGCTGTCCATTTCTCACTTCCTCCCAGAGCACTTTCACACAAGCTTACGATTTCGATGTGCGCAGGGCTCAACGACATGGAGCCAATAACCGGATTCACTTGCCGGAGGAATACAAATTATTGTTAAGCCCTTGTTGTTTTGGACTTTTACCCACAAATCCCTGCCTTCCCGGCAGATCTTGTGACTAACGAGCTATAAAAGGCCTGCTGTTTTGATTTTGATTCCCAACGAGGATTTGACGCTCTCGTTGAACGACGGAAGTATTCCAGACACAGAGAAGTGTCATCATTTTTTGTCCTTTCCAGCTGCATGTTTTAATTCTCTTTTCATTTGTGCGTCAGGCATACATGAGGAATGTCTCTCTGCAGTCTGATGGAACATGTGACCATCGAAACTTCATAGCTTCTTTCTCCCCGGTGCCTGTGCTCTCATTGCCAGGTAGTGTTACATGGCCACGCCGGTGTCAGGAGCAGTCATGTGAAGAACATGACTCTGGCACAGAGGTGCAAAAAACCGAAAAGAGAGACATGCCTTGGAGCATAAGAGGTTTCAATGACATCATACCAGTGTCACTGAATTATAGGCCCGGTGACTGATCACTGAAATCCGAAACCTAAACAAGTTCATAACTTGCATCTTTTGAAGGGAAAAAAAAATTTGACAGCAGGTTTGTATGAGTTGTATGAACTCACCAGGAGTTGTCAGAACTTCAGATGTTGCTTGTATACGATTCAAAACAGGTTAAAAACAATTCTGTTCATTTTTCACAGGATTTCGCTATTCTTCAGAAGGGTAGTCTGCAGTTGAAGATGTAGGAGGCGCTGTGGAGCAACATATTCCGCTATTTAGTTATTTAAAAAAATAAATAAATAAAATGTCTATAATCCCCAAAAAACCGTATCAAAAATAGTCAGAAATAGACTGCTAATAGCTATGTATTAATGTGTGCCGGATGTTGGTGAAAGAACTTTTCTTCCTTTTTAGGTTTTTTAGCTTTTACAAGATGTGTAGAAATGTTCTTGATATGGCAAAATATCCACATAAAACTACTTATACGTGACTGAATGCATCAGAAGACATTATTCCGTCCTTATTAAATGCCCAACACTGTGCGACAGTAGCATCCATGGGACAGGATTGTGCACATTGGATTAACGGCTTCGCATGTGGTTATTGCAGCTGGTTTGTTTATAAATGACAGAGGCAAGCAGTAACACTGCAGGACAATGTGCCCCATGTTGTGCTAGCTGTACTCTAGCACGGCTTACTGTTTCTGTTAGTCAGTGTCATCGGTCAAAACTACATGATCTTAAAATCAACAAGAAAAAAAACTAAAATGCCATGTACAACTGGTCAAAAATATCTGAGCTTAACTCGTGTTTTTTCTTTGTTTTAGTGAAATATGAGCAGTTTTAAATCATGAAAATTATTGCAAATGGCACAATGCAAGACCCACATAGTGAGAAGTCAAAAAGAATCAGTAACTTTTGGGCAGCACCTGAAATTTTGGAGAGACTAAAACATTCTATTTGGCAAAAGAAATTCATTATTTCCATTTCCTGACGAAGAATGTAAAGTGGATTGCGCAAATTGGACCAAAAACTCAAGAAGCAAACTACAAGTGCAGCATATCCTTTGGAACTTCCAAAGAAAGAGTTAGATGTTTCCTGATAAGGACTGAAAACGTCATGTTTTAAACTCCTTATGTACAATACATTTTCTGATTTTGGAGCCAAACATGATTGGCGTATATTTGGCTACATTCAGAGCGCCCGTGAAAAGGGGCCTGTGTTTGTTTAGTTATCGGCTCTTTGTTTTCATATGCTTTGAAAGTGAAGTGTGATCTTAGCGTAATAAGTGACTATTTCACATTAACTGAAAAACATCCAAAATCCATCACTGGCTCCCAAAAAAATGCTTAAATTAAAAAATTGACTCACTACTCTACATCTAAAGACAGATTGTGCTTCCCTTAAATACCTAAAGTATTTTTGTAAGCCAACTCACTAATACTCTGTTAATAGCAACAGCAACAAATGCTGTAGATAAGGTGACAGGTTGATGTCCAGGCTCTGGCCCTAACACACCGTGCAGCCTACTGAGCTTGAGAAGAGAGCAGGGAGTGTCAGGATATCACCGCGCTCCCCAGTGGAGATTCACAGCCCACGAGTGGATACTGGGGAGGAAGTGGGATGTTAACTAGCAGATGATGGTGAGATGCAGCAGCGGAGAGCGATGCAGCGCAGTAGCAGGCAGAAACATAATATGCCGCAAAGGCGGAGAGGGAGAGCAGCTTACAGTGCCGTGAGAAAGTATTTGCCCCCATATATTCCAGATTTCTTCAAAGGAGGTGTCCCATTAAGCATCAAAGACAGCCCTCCTGATTTTACAAATTATTTCTTTTTAGGATACTAGAATATATCCTCTAATAGATCAAAAACTATTTGATAAAGGTTAGCAAGCAGATTTTTTAGAAATTTTGACATTTGAAATTGGCCCTTCCAGACTGGCGACTCTGTCCATTACACAGGAATGCCAAAGTTTGGGGTATCTACACAGCAAACTGGACACTAACAGTTTGTACTTGAAATCTAAGCATATTATAGGTTGTTTTGTTCTGCAGCGGTGGTTCTCTTCTTGCATAAAATACAGTAGTGGTACTTCACCATGTTGGAACATTGGACTGACAAAGCCCATTCCAAATCGCAGCTATAAATACCACCTCTCCTGTGTTCATTGGTCAAAAATATCCAAGAGATGATCGGTTTACGAATTTTGAAACTTGAATCTGATTGGTTTGGGATATGTTAATCTTTTTAATATTGGTGGAATATGTCCCACAATGTGATTGGTCAGATAATTATCATGTCAATTCTTATTGGATATATTTTCCAGACATTTATTGTTCATGTCAAGAATGAGAGAACTCATCTCATAAATAAACAACTCTGAGGATTAAGAAAGCAAAATGTTACGAGTTGCTTCTGGAATATAGGTCTCACGCCCAGCTGTCATGCATGAGTTTCTTGAAAATTTTCACATAATAATGGCCATAGTCAAAGATAATCACATGTCAAGAGATTCTACTGCAATAGTAATATAAAGGAGTCTATAAAACGCATTCTCTGCCAATGACAAGTACCTGTATTCAAAGCTGCAACAAAAACTTTTAAATAAAGACCTGTAATTTCACATGATTGTGATGCATGATCACATGAATGTATTTTATGAATGAACGAGGTTCTTATTTCCTTTCTGGCCAAAATTGTTATCTGAAACATTTCAGGTCTGCCATTTTTCATTCAAGTTTTTTTTTTTTTTTTTTTAATAGGCACAGCAAGAAAATCGTGGGTTAGAATCTAGCCTGGGGCCTTTCTATGTGGAGTTTGCATGTTCTCCCCGTGTTTGCGTCGGTTTTCTCCCGGTACTCCGGTTTCCTCCCACAGTCCAAAGACATGTATATCAGGTTAATTGGTGACACTAAATTGCCCATGGGTATGAGTATGAGAGTGAGTGGTCTGTGAATAATGTATGCGTCCTGCGATGGATTGGCAACCTGTCCAGGGTGGGTCCCTGCCTCTGCCTGTAGTCAGCTGGGATGGGCTCCAGCTCGCCCCGCGACCCTAGTGAGGAATAAGTGGGTATAGAAGATGAATGAATGAATAGAGCACATCATCAAGTCAAAAATTTTATTTCTCTAAATGAAGCTAATGATATGTTTATTCAAATAAGCAAATTTAAAAATGTCCTTATTGTGTGCTGTTATGTTTTTCTGGCCTTAAATGCTGGAAAATCCAGTAAAATTGGTGAGAATGGCTGGTCTGCCTAACTTTGAATGTATAGAAAGCATAGATATGTTAAACATAAATGAAAATTTTGTCATTTCTAGACAGATTAACACCTACATAATAGAATCCAAGCTATGTTTTGATTGAAATTTGGAAAAAAAAAATTCTTGAGGATTTTTTCCTGATAATGGGATGCCGCCTTTTGGTAAATGGCATATTTGAATGCTTCAGATCATCCAACGCATTTTAATGAAGGACTAGGACAATGCGAATAGACATAAAATGCAGTAATACATTTTAATACACTGCAGTTGAAAAATAATTCAAAACCGATGTATTCCGCCCATGTGAAAAAATAATTGCCACCTAATAACTGGTTGTGCCATTCTACGGCAACAACTGCAATCAACTGTTTGCAAAAACAGACCATGAGGTTTCTATGTCCCTGTGGAGGAATTTTGACCACTATTTTATGGAGAAATATTTTAATTTGGCCACAGCAGAGGCTTTCAAGCATTAGCTATCTGTTCTAGGGCATGCCACATAGCATCTCAACTTGATTCAAGTCAAGGCTTTGAGTAGAGCAGTCAAAAATCTTCATTTTGTTTCTTCTGAGCCATGCAGAGGTGGACTTGCTTGTGCATTTTGAATCTTTGCCATGTTACATAACTCAACTGCACCTGAGCTTTAGGTCACAAACTGATGGCTGGACGTTGTCCTTCAAGATTTGCTGGTGGAGAGCAGAATTCATGCTTCCATCAAAATGTGTCAAGTCCCCCTGGTCCTGAAGATGAAAATCAGCCCCACTGCCACCACCACGTTTGACTGTTGGTATGATATTGTCATTGTGGAGTGCCGTGTTAGCTTTACGGTCGATGTAACGGGACCCAGAAAAAGTTAATAAGTCAAAAAGGTCCACTTTTGACTCATCAGCCCACAGAATATCATCCCATTCATCACTGTATTATAATTATAAGTCTTGGATGTCATCAAGATCTTTTCTGAAAAATGTGAGATGAGCTTTTGCGTTCTTTTTGGTCTGCGGTGATTTTTGCCTTGCAGCTCTCTCGTGGATGTCATTTTTGCACAATCTCTCTCATATTTCGGAATTGTGAAAACTGACCTTATCTGAGGCATTTGAGGCTTTCAGTCATTTACATGTTAGTCTGGGTTCTTGTGACCTCCTGGATGAATTGACAATGTGCTCTGGGAGGTATTTTGGAAGGTCGGCAACTTGTCAGAAGGTTAACCACTGCTCCAAGTTAAGTCCATTTGTACATAATGTCTCGCACTGTGGTTTGCTGGAGTCCCAGAGCCTTAGAAATGGCTTTGTAACTCTTTCCAGACTGGTAGATGTCAACGACTTTGTTTCTCATTTGTGGTTGAATTACTTTAGATCGCGGCATTATGTGCTGCTTTTTGCGTCTTCACATTGCAAGACAAGTTTTATAAAAGTGATGTTTTTGATGATCTGAAACATTTAAGTGTGACGAATAGGAAAAAAGAAAGGAATCGAGAGACTTTTTCCAAAGCACTGTTGATACCCCACCTACCAGAGAGGTGAAGCAGTGTCTGATATGCACAGAAATATCCATTGCAGTGTGGGGGATGTCTTGAGGTGTCTGCAGCAACTAGCTCCACAAGCTGCGTCCCGTTTGTTGCCTTGTGTTATTGAGGCGCATATTAGCCATGTAATCCCCAGCTTTGCCAGCTATTAATGCAAAAAGCCTTTTTTTTCTTTCTTTTTACAGTGTGAATACAAATACCCAGAAAATAGCAAACCAGAAACTCAATTCCTCAGATACACTGCAAATTTTAGGGCATGAACACACATAAAGACGATACATACAAAAATATACACCTTTCAATAAATGCTGCAGATAAAATAAACACAGCACGCATGACTGATACAATGATTTGAGCACAGTCATATACAGAGTGAACCCCCCTCCTAATCTCATTATACAATCAGCCTAAATATTCATAACTAAGTGACTGTCATTCAAAGAATATGTATTATTTATAGCTTGAAAATATGGGGAAATAAACATTAAATCACAGGAGATGTCATTTTGTACCAAAATGCATGGCGCAGCATTAATATATTGATGCTTCTTGTCACAATTTAAAATGCAATGAAAGTACTCTGAATATTTATGCACTCATTGGTTTCACAACAGCTTCTGAAGCTTTGTATTTTTAATCAGGAACACTGAACTAAGGGAGTGTCATTTAAGGACAGCCATATGATGGATATTTTCAGCTCCTTTCATATTTCAACACAGATGTTTCTCTGATGTTTCTGCGTCTCAATTGGCATAAACTGACTTCAATATAGAATAACATTACCGTAACATTAGGATCCACTGAAATTACATTTTTAACCCTTTCAACCCAAACATCCCCAGATTTTCTGAAGGGGTCTTGTGACAGTCAGTGCAATATACAACCCCAATACTGAAATAGTTGGAAAAAAGCGTAAATTGTGAATAAAATCAAGACGCAACTTTCAAATCACACCAGCCAGTATTTTATTCACAATAGAACAGACATAACATAGCAAATGTTGAAACTGAGAAATTTTACAATTTTATCCACAAAATGTGCTCATTTCAAATTTGATGGCTGCTGCAGGTCTCAAAAAAGTTGGGACAGGGCCCTATTTACCATGTTGTAGCATCTCCTCTTCTTTATACCACAGAGTGGAGGCGTCTGGGCATTGAGCCTTGTAAACTACCAGCCACGTCAGCATCAGCAGGCACACGATTGGAGGAGACACATCACGAGGTCATACAGCGGTCTATTTGAAAGACGTCATGCTCACTTACTTCCGCTGCTGTTTGCAATGACTTTTCATGCTATGCAACATGCTGTTTGGTTTTTTGCTTGCCACCTCCACCCCAGCCTCCACCTGTTTGGTTCTGCTCACATCGGGGGATTTTGATTTCTGTTCCTGACTATGTTTTTATGTTCACTATGCCTAGGTAGGACATTCCTCCAGAGCAGAACCGCCGCCAATATGCAATGTAATGCTTACATCCATGAATATATTGTTCTGTTTTATTGAAATGTGAGTTTTCCTGACTGAATTTATTTCAAGATTGCGCTGAACTTATTCAAAATTTTCTCAGTGTTAGACATTTTCTAAAGCCTTTCGAATTACGAACATTGGTGCAAATCAGAAATTCCAGCCAATAAATTCATTAGGCCTGTTATCGCATCGTGGCTATGAGTGTACAACGACCCTTCCTCGCATCTGTATTTTTGGAATGTCCATCATCTCTCTAACACCAGTGTGCATTCCTCGCTTCAGCTGTCTTTAGTGTTGATTCGGAAAAGCAAACAGCTACCGGTCTGGAGTTATCATGCATATCAAGGTGAGGCTATGAAAGGATTTTACACCTCCGCTGACACGTCACTAAAAATCCTGAGTGGGAGAGATGCTGAGTGATAATCATCTAAAACACTACATAAAAAACCCGGCAATGCACCTTGTGTTGGTGGACTAATGCGCTAATGGTGCAGTCAACTGAATGGCCAAAATTTTATTTTAAATTTCCAACATTTTCATTTCGGTTCACATATTTTCATCTGAAAATATACCAATACAAAAAAAAAACTGCTGTCATTGTGAATCACTCAAGAGCGACACATCAGAAATGAGTTTTAACTGAATACAGGCAAAAAAAACCAAGAAGGAAAACAGTAATGGGAACAGTTTGTCTTTCAACCCTTCTCTGGTTTGGCATGGTTCTGGCACTTTCTGTGTGCGGTCTGGCTCGCGCTCTCCTCATTAATCTCCGTCAGTCTGAGCACGTCTCCCTCTGCCCAACGAAAAGAACCCGGTGACCTGACGTGAGAGGCTCCCCACAGGCCACTCCCTGCTCTGCCCTCCCATCTTAGCAGAGCGCGCTGGCAAACGCAGCCGACAAGTGTATCCCCTTGTGGAGATAAACACCAGCTAATGAACTAGCTTCAAAACCAGAATACCTGAGCCGCGGCATATTTCGGGTGCGCAGCTGCTCTCTGCTCGGACTTAACCCCTGGCTTTGAGAGACGCGTCCTCTGGACGACTGTCTCTCGCGCTGAGGGATCGCTGTTTTTAATGAGCTCGCATGCTTCCTGTATACTGCCCTGCAGAGTCCAGCGTGCGCACATCGCCTTCAGGGGAGAAACGCTTCAAAGCCGAACGCGTAAAACTGCTGAGAATGATGATGTCCTATAGTTCACTCAGCGCTCGAATCCAGGGATCTTACTGGAGCGCGCACAATAATTCATAAGTAACTAATATGAATTTATATGTTTCATAGTGCAGTGTGGACTGGCCTGCTCTCATATTTTAAACGATGTTTTGCTCTCAGTATTTTCTGATAAAACCTAGTCGCACATAGCGTGGAGGACTGGCCTTCTAACCTGAAGGTTACAAGATTTAATCTCAAGGTTACAAGTGACATGTGACTCTGCTCTGGCCTTCGGCAAAAAGCCTAGAAATGAGTGGATTCTGTGAAATATTCAGCTATATAAGCAGGGGATAAAAAAAAGCAGCTGCCCACATAGGACGAGGTCGTTTTAGGAGGAAATGAATAATGCAGTGGACCTGTAAGCATTAAAACGTGAGGATAAGGAAAGCAAAGACCATTCTGCTTGAAATTAAGGGGGTTTTAGACTGGTGGGTCTCTCAGAGAAATAATTTCCCTTGCTGCACAGCCAATCTCGATTTCTTCACTCTCACCCACGCTGATTCGAACACGAACTCTCATTCCCCGATAGAATTCTTGGGCTGAGACATGAAGTTCTGTCAACATCTACTTCCACGGCTTGCACTTAGCTTCAAGCAAAAATACCTGTAATGTGCCGTTTGCGATGTCCGAGCACACAAAAATAAACAACCAGCTCCTTGCCCATGAAAAAAAACATACGTCTTCCCACCCTTTCAGCCCAGCAATAATTCCCTTCAGCCAGCAATTTTCCATCTTACAGTAGAACTGCTGTGTCACAGATTGCCTCAGTAGAAGGACACTGACCCACGGTGGTATTCCACAACTTCTTAAAATATTGACCAGAAAAGACAAAAAAAGAAAGACTACGCTAAGAAATGACGTTTCCTTCAAGGAGGGGAAATATAATTAACTTGACAAATTTAGCCACTTGTCACTCAATAGGAGATACAACTTGTTGCACTGCATGAGTCAAGTGGTTGATTCCCTGCACCCTATTGGAGGAAAACGTGGGCTTTCCAAGCACGGCACCCCATAGAATTAGGAGTGAAGCTCAAGTTGTGATTTTACCCGTTACAGCGCCGTGGGCAACTATATTTGCCCAAAGATGTAAGATATCAAAATCAGATGCTGTTGAAAACCTATCAAGTGGCAACTTGTTTAAAAGAGCTCCCGCAGGGGAGGATGACTACATTTTTAATTCCTTGAAAATGTATTCAGTGCTCAAAGGGTTAAGTTGAAGGATGGATATGAGGGGTGAACTGGGGTTAAATGAAAAATGACACCAAGAAACAACTCAGCGTTGATCTAAAGAGGTAAATGTAATAACCACCAAAAAAGATACAAGCATTTTTCTGTTTATGCGGTTGCCATGGTAACCGAGCAAGCTCATTAAATATGCAGAAAACTTCTGGCACCAATTCCTCTTTAGCTCTGATAGAATTCAGTTTCTCTTTCATCATTTAAAAGCCACTGCTTATCCAAATGCAATGACATAGCCATTCTTTGCCCAATTTATCAGTTTATTTTTGGGGATTTTACTCAAATTTTCAAATTATTTTGTGCAGAATCTGATGAATACTCAAAATATTCAAAATGTGAGAAAGATTGGCAAAATTTCCCAACGTCACTGCATTTCTAATGAAGTAAAGTACCTGCAGCCCAAATTTCATTGATTTTCAATGATTACTAAAAAAGTTATGGCTGCCAAAAACATGAGAAACGTGGAAAAAGTGATACCTTAGGAAATCCATGGAAAATGCATTACACCATAATGAAAAGTTGAGTTCAGTTTTTAATCCTTGTAGCAGTTAGGGATTATTAAAGGTGGATTATGATACAATATTTTTATTAAAAAAAAAACTTTTGAAAAAATAATCTAATTTTGCCCAGCCCAGTAACAAGAGAGTGTACGTCTGATTGGTTGATATAGGTATTATGTCATCCCATATAGAAAAGTGGGCATTTCGGGCCAAGTTTTCTTTCTAGATGTGTCGCAGATAGATGCTGCCCAGTTTAACAAGTGATGTTTTTGGTTATAAGCAATTCAATCGGTGAATTCAATACCGGCCGAAATCCACACATTTAATCGCCATAATATTCCACGATTCACTCTACCCTCAGCATTTATTTATGCTGTCAATCATAGCTGTTATTCTTTTATTAGGTTTTATGAGCAGCACTAGATTGATGGGCAGTCAAATGCATTATTCGGCTATGTAGAAATAATGAGCCATCTACTGCTAAATGCATCAAATGCATCAATATTAAATGATGGCAAAATGCCATTGAGACAACCATGATGATAAAGCGATGCAGCAGGTTTGATGGAAATAACAGGGCTACTGTCATGTGGCTTCCTCGTCTTAAAAATCAGAAAGCTAAGAAACCTACCCTCTAATATTCATAGAGCATCATAAATTTCTTTGTGTTTGCTCTATCCTCACAGTACAAAAACAAAATCATGCCTTTTGGCCTTCGCAATTTCCCAACTCCGCTCAGTTTACCCAAGTTAACCAGCTGGCCACACTATACGTGACAACTATATCATAGGCGAGTATTCCTCGTTCTCCTGGGAAATCTTGTCTGTCACGTGAAAAACCAATCAAGATTATGAAATCTTCTCAACTGATGCTCAGTGCTCAAAAATGATGAAAATGGCGCAGTCCATCACTGGTAACTTCAATGTCTCCAGTGTAAAAATAATGAAAAAGCTAATTAATGATACAAAATGTTTTTGAGGGACTTTGATCAAAATACAAAAAATACTGGACTGCCACAAGTACCCTTTAAACATTATGATGATGTGCAAGAGAGGATAGAGATGACCACAAATTTGCATCTTCTTAAAAAGCCACGAGACACCACAATGTTTTAAGAATAAGAAGGATGCTCCCGTATAAACTGAAGAGGACAGGAAAGTTCTCATATATATAAATTTTTCCCATAGCAGTTGAGTTTTGCATTAGACCGCCAAAAGAGAGGGTAGAGATATGGACAATCACGCTGAAGAATTGGAGCTAACCTCCAGAAATTACATGTCAAATCTATGGCATCTCCTATTAAAGAGAATCAAATGAGTGACATATTCATACTTTGTATGTCACAACATCAGAACATTACTTTATCATCTGCATTAATATGTCAGTGTTATTACTAAGCCACATTTCTTTCATAATCTGTTCTGTAATTTGCAGCAGTCATATCATAAGATAAACTGATTTGGCTTCCCCATTATTGCCGTGTGATTTACACTTCCTGGAGTGCCAGGTCCACTCTAATCAAGCCCAACCCACTGTCATGCCCACTATGATTAATCACTTCCTTTAGTCAGCTATCCTGTCACTATCCACTACTTCCCTCCAGTTGACAATAAGTGGCCAGAACTTCTATTATACAACTTTGAGAAGTTATTATTATATAATTTATATTATAGGGAACCTACATAGGGAACTTGAAGCCAAGATTAGTTTAGTGATAGGTAGAACAAATCAATATTTTGTCACTTTACTGAAACCGATCTCTCCATTTTCCATCAGTAACATTTCAGTCACAAATTTATAATTTTCTTCCTTCTCTCTGCTAACGGACCAATCAAATTTAGCGATCGACGTGGGCCTGAGCTATCCAAATCTTTGCAGCCTGATAATTACAACAAGCTAATGTAAGACAGAAAAAGTGAGTGTAAAGATTCCTACTTTGGAGGCATGGTAAACAAAGGCTGAAAATAAATAACTGAAGGTTAACTAAGAATCAACTGCACTCCAGGGCAGGGACTCTAAGCTGTTACATTTTTTTCTTTTTTTTTTTTGGCAATTTACGAAGGCCACTGAAAGAAAAACAAAGCATTCTGGGTAAAATGCACTGGTTTATTAGCAGCTTGGAGGGAATTACTGAATTCCATGTCATTAATGGCAGGAAACAAGCCAGGTTATTTGCAAAAGGCAACTCCAGACTCCAGAGAAAACAATGCACAGACGAACACTGTATTCCAACGCATGAATTGTTTTTTGATTATGGCACAACAAATAAGTGTCATTATGAATAATACACCAATATGCTTCTCATTTTGCAGTATTTCATTGCGTGTATTGCACTTAATTACAGCGTGCTAAACTTTGCACAGTTGGCATGTTTTGAAAGGGAATTTAAAAACACCACTTTGAGCCTCTGTGCTTGAAACTGGATAATGATTACCCAACTCATCTGAGGTAATCAAGCTGGAGCCAATGGGAAATAGAGCTCATTTCTTCTCCGTGAGCAAACTACTGTGGGGAAAAACAACTGGAGGACTAGTGCCTTGTTATGGATAGCTTTGAGTTCCTTTGTCCGTCTTCCAACACCATCAAGCTAAAAAGCCACAGACTGCATTATGGCTGCTGAGAATACAGATCAGCAAGTCTATTAAAAAAAAAAAAGAAAGCTTTACGTCTTGGACTTTCAATAATTCCTTAAATATTTACAATGACCTCAAGATACTCAAAATAATGCTCTTCATGAAAACATGATGTACAATAAATATAGACCATAGCAACAGAAAAAAAATTCCTTTATCAGTTTTCACAACTTATATAAAGCAATCATTGTATATATTCAGTGCACTTAAAAAGTTCTGAGTCAGTAAGAAACTTTTGAAAGAAACTGATACTTTGAGGAACGTTTCATTAAAATATTCAAATAATAAAGCCAAGTTACAACATTCATGTTGTTCAAAATGGTAATTACAGCGTGACATAATTGTTTTTGTTAATTCCATGTTTACACGTGATTGCAAGGCTGCGTCAACACCCTGTGCCACATCGTCCATGGGCAGTCATGCAATTGCGCTAATTTGATGCCAGGGAAACCACTCCCCCCTCCAATCAGATAAGGCAAAAGCAAAAAAAAAAAAAAAACTTTCAGTTAGTTGCTGTATTTCAAAGATCAGTTAAACATATTGCTTTCTGAAGAGGCTTGTCAGTAAATCCTTTTTAAGAGATGAATGCTATTGGTTAAATGAGAAGACAAAAAAAAAAAACAAAAGATGTACAAACATCATCCAAATATGCACCCTACTGTCTCGGTAAAAGGCTAATAAAATAAACCTTAACCAAGGCAAAGAGAGGAGTGAAACCTCAAGAGTGAAAGTAAATCGCTGTCTCTCAGTTCTAAGCAAACAGGCTCATTGAACAGTGCTCACCAAATGCACTTGAGTGGCATTTGGACTCCGGTTTGTGGGCCGCATCAGGCTTTCCTATCCCCAATACCAGTCCTGTAACTGTATTCCTCTGCTCATTCAACCTTTTCTTATTCTTTTCCATCTTCAGGAGTGATTTTTCAATAAAACCCTGCCTTTTAACCCTTTGAGCGCTGAATAAATTTTCAACGAATTAAAAAATGTAATTATCCTGAGCTGTTGAAAACCTCTCATGTGGCAACTTGTTTAAGAGCTCCCTCCAGGGAGCTCTTTTAAAGCCACATGCTCATCTTCGATAGGATAACGATTGCCTAAATCACAAAATAACTTCTAAAATACTTTACCTTATAGATTAATCTCTCCGCAATGCAGTGATGCCTTTGAAAAAAATCAACTACATTGGGAAATGTTTGTATTTGAGTGTGTATACACTCAAGTGTGTAACCCTTCTTCTTTTCGCTCGCCAAGAAAACACACACATTTCCGTGACGTGGTACACATGATCTTGGGGATTCCCTAAACTCCGCACACTTCAACAAACATGGTGGCCAGACAAGCAGACGATGGATGTCATTTGGGGCGACTGCGAGTTCTGAGCGATTCAGAACGGAAACGGAGAAAAGCCGCGGCTGACAAGAAGAGATGGACTTCTAGTATTAATATCGGCGATGCTCGTGAGCGATGGAAGAATATGCGAGCGTATGGGCCATGATAACCAAGCGCTTGCTGTCCTGCTCATGGACTTGTAAGTAGATGGAGTTGAGTCAAATGGATTTTGTTGTGTACTTTCCCAGCAGGCTCAGCACAACGCTTATTTTTCCTTTCGGGTCTATTTTTAGCAACTTGCCGACAAGGGAAACCCCCTCAATAGTTTTACCTATATCGCTGGACCTGGGGTGTTCTAAAATTGTGCGATTGTTCGTATTCGTTATATCTAGCCACTACGAACATAGGAAAGTTCTCTAAAAAAATTCTCAAAAATTAAGTCTTAATTAGTGAATCCGTGAGCATGTGGCTTTAAACAAGTTGCCACGAGAGGTTTTCAACAGCTCAGGATAACGTCTGATTTTGATATCTTACATCATTGGCCAACTATAGTTGCCCACTGCGCTGAAAGGGTTAAGACCAGCTTCCCAGATTGAGCTCTTCACTGCTGCAGACTCTGATGTTCAGCAGAACTATTCAATTACGCTGCCTGCCAAGGATCTGTGCGGCATTTGTCTCAATTTTGCGACACTGGTCTACTTTCCCTCTCTCACAGTCATACTTCTGGGCCTCCCGCATCTCTTTTGCCCTAACTGCACCCACATTGTGCTCTTATTGCAAGACAGTAATGCACATCATCACATAAAAATCTTCGCAAACTCGCAAACGCCACAGCCTTCATCTCTCAAAACGACAATTACCCGACACGTTTAGAAGGAAAGCTGCTGAATTATGGGCACTAACACTAAATCAAAATTGAGCTTTATAAAGACCAGGGAACAGCAAAGCATAGAAAACGAGAGGAATATTTTCGGCCTCTGCAGCACACAGCACGATGGGAGCGGTTTCTATAGCACCAAAATAGCACATTAGCCAAATTACAGAGGGATGGGGTGGGTGTTGTGTGTACACAGTGGGTTCGCAGGTCGCGCTGCCTGCAGGCAATGTGATGGGTCCAGTGCAGTTTACTAAGTGAACCACTGACCATACTCACACGGCGGCCATTTTACTCCGACATTACGGTCAAAAAGGGAAGCTCAAATGCTGTAATCATTAGAATAATGTCGTACTGCTGTACTTTAGGCTGTGGATTGTATTATCTTTGGGAATCCCTCTTCCCAAGACAATGAACAGTGAAAATCCGGAGGTGCATCAGGCCATAGTTCGAGGTAAAGCAATCCATTAGCTACCTTTAGACAACAGCTAACAGTTAAATATTCATTCAACCACTTCCTAGCTAACGTTACCGTTTGATAGTCTCAGTAGTGTACTGTAGTAGAGTCTTGAATTTGATGATACTACAATAAACTGAGTTCACTGACTTTGATCCTCTGAATTATTTACCAGCCCATGAGGCATGTTGGTTCTTAATGCGTCGTCCTGTGTGGTCACACGCATCCAGTGTTGGTATTTGGCCTTGTCTTTTACACACGATGCAATCCACTTTCTCTAGATTCTCAAAATCTTTTCAGGACATTATAATCGGTCAATGGTGAGATACTTTTGCCTAATTGCTCATGCAACTGATGTCAAATTGGCAAACCTCGTACCATCTTGCTAGTAAATGATCACGCCTTTTGTGACTGTCCCAACTTTCATGGAACACACCAAAAAAAAGCCAATAAAGAGAGAAAAACATTAAATTTCTTGTCTTCGCACTGTTTTTATTCTAATACAGGTCATGGATGATTTACAAATCACTTATCTTTTTACATTAGCATTTTCCCTATTGTCCCAATGGAAATAAGGTAGTGGGATCGTCATATACTCCGCACATAATATTCATATAATGAGGTCTTTGCCTTTGCAATGCAAGTGGGGGCTGGGAGGAGGGGAGAAGATTGCCAGAATGGCGGAATGTTCTAGATGACTTATGAACTGATGAAACACTTTTCCTTCTGAGTGTAATACTATTTTATATCCAGGGTTTAGTCACTGCCTACTTGCAGTTTTCCAAGGCAATACGGGAAAAGCAGACAGATCATTTCTTGTGGCAGAGAGAAAGGCTGAAGGGCAGCTGCCATTTCCCGCCACCACTCAGCAGCCTGACATAACAGGGCCCCGGCTTAACAGCACAAAACAAGTACAAAAACCAGACCAGTAAATGCATAATTAAAAACCCCCCCAAAGGCAATGTCGGAAAATACCAGAAATAAGCTGCTGTTTGTCAGCTTTTCCTGTCTTGTCTGTCATCCCAGTGCACAAATAGAGCGGTTAAAACAAAACCAAAATCAAAGGCTGAGGACCTGCAGTCTTTCAAGACCAGAGAAAGAAAGAAAAATGGGAGAAAGAACAAGGTTGCACAAGGACTTACACATTTTATCCTTCGCGTCCAGTTACTTTGCTCTGCACTCTGACCTCCAGTCTGAAAAAGACAATAGAAAACTGTGAGAGGTCTGCCTCTGTTGCATGTAGTTGTCAAGATACAGATATTAGCATGAATGCTCAACCGTACCTCAAAGGGCAAACACAAGGAAGAACACAGACCAAGAACTAGAGGGCTCTCGGTAGAGCGCAAACCGTACCTCAACCACCATATAAATGTTCTTTTGGTGACAGAATATGTTCTGGATCACTTCCAAAATGAAATCAACTCTTCCTTGGACTAGCTCATATCATCCTTTCTTGCCAAACCATTCATTACTTCTAGAATTATCCTGTCAGAAATATCACACAAACCCGCATTAGACAGATACATCTGAATTTTTCCAGATCCAGAATCCAGAATATGGTCCAGATCACTTCCAAAATTGAATCAACTCATCATTGGACTACCAGCTATCATCCTACCAAATTTTGTGCCAAACTGTTCAAAACTCTGAGTTATCATGTTAAAAGACAGATAAACAAATACACAAATAAACAAACAGGAGTGAAAACATAACCTCCTTGGCAGAGGAAATAAACTTTTAAAATACTTTTGGAATAAAGGTAGAAATCCCTATTCTTAGTATTAGTGCAATGCAGAGCTAGCATCCGTAGGAATTGGGCTCACTAAAGGTGAAACAGAGAGCCATGGACCTAATCACATGCTTGCCACTATAACCAGCTAGTCACGAGACACATTAGTTGTACATTCGGAGACTTCCACAGCGAACAGAATGGCCTATTCTTGACGAAGAAGCGAGAAACGCAATAGCCTATGCAAATGAAATCCGTCCCCAAGTAATTCAGTCTAAATGCCATAAAACTGAATGGTACTATTTATGCTGAGCTCGTTCACTCTAAACATTAGGCCCACTGTAACACTGCGTCTGTACATAGCATCATAATCAAAGGGGCCTTTCTTGGAGAATAAAGGACACTGGTCAATTAGAGCACTGTATAAGATACTGAATTGCCATGACCCGTGGTGAATACCACATGAGAGGCCGGGTAGGGAGATTCCGGCAATGCAAACTGAAGGATAGTTTCACACTGTAGCTGGTGTTGGTTGTACGCTACATGTTTTTATAAGATGGCCTTCTCCCCATTCCAATGGGTCTCAGCGGTTCTAAGCCAATGAGATTGGCGATCACTGTACTGTGTTGTGGGAGGTCAAAAAATCCTCAGAGGGCCCCTGAACTTGAAACCTAAACCTATGGAGTGTCATGGTATGATTTAAATTTGTATACAGATTTGTTGGATTATTTTAGTCAGTGTCTACGAGAAAAATGAATGGAGTTCTTAAAAATCTGCGGAAATGTTGTCCACGATTAAATTCACGCACGGAAAGTGGTACTGTATTGCTTATCGTGATAATGTGGCCGAACACTCCAAACTTTTTCAAAAACGAAAGGCTTTGAGACCTTAAATGGTGACTGACGCTATTTCCATGGTAAGGTTGAAGTAATATGGAAATACTTTTCCCTCCGGGCTCAGATCATCAGCTCGGTCATGCTTGTAGTTTGATTATTTTCCTCGATAGCACATCGTTAGCAACATTTGAATTTAATGGATGCAGAGCGTTTCATTTTCACGTGGCTGTAAGGAAATGAGTGTGTTATCACACTAAACAAAACGTACACCATCGCGGGCAACAATTTTACTCATGGACCTTATTTTCAAAAGCCCCATTCATCATTCTCATAGATATTAGAGCGACGGAACCGCAAGTAGAGAAATGCTAACAAAGCCGCATACAAAATGACGACCAGGCTGTGACACTATTTCACCAGCAGCATATTTCTTGGGTAAATTCGGTAGGTGTTGTTCTCTCTAAACTGCAGCCCAGGGCCTTGTGGGTTGTAATGGAGGGTCCCTCACAAATCTGCCCGACTCAGGACACCACAGAAGGCGTACTAATTCTTTCAATCTTTGGGGCACTTTGTGCAATAAAGCTTTATCAAAGTAGAGCAGCAAAGACCAAACAGTTCATCTCTCAGACTGGCAATTCAACTAAGACCAGTAACCAGTGAACAATCAAGTGTGAAAAAGAGATGTCAATTATTCAGTTAATAAAACTTTAACAAATTAGAACATCAATTTGTGCATAATTGGACTATAATACAACCTTAATTGCTCAATTAATGTCAGTGACCTCATCTTTCTTTTTGATACTGAATTTCATAAACTGATTCTAATGAGAGAAAATCAATCACAAAATCAGAATACATGATCAGACGAAATACTGATGAGGGATTTAACCGTGGCGCAACAGTTTTCATTTGGGAGCATCTTGTGATCGTCGGGGGTGTTTAAGGGAGCGTCTAAGGAGATGTGAGCAGCGTTTGAATGTTTTTCGCTGGCCCCTTAGTGTCATTCCAAACGGAGAATTATACCTCTCACTAGAGAAACAATTTTACGGGTCAGCTGACCAATCACCTCCTCTCAGCAGGGAGGGCGGAGTCCAGGGGTCAATCTTATACAACCCAGATTTGGCTTTAAAGATAATAACCAAACACTGGGGGGAAAAAAACCTAATGGGAGCAGTACTTCTAATATTTGTTATTCGTCATGCGTAGCTGCCCATTTAAAAGAAAGCTAATATGCTGCAGGCGGTGAGGCTTCATATATAAACTACCCATTTTCCCATTGAGTGTGCTGGCATGAAAAGAACAACAATAATTTCATGAGGGATATGTACTCAGTAAGCAATTCATTAGGAACACTTCCACACCTTATCCATACGATTATCCAATCAGTCCTTCACTATCAGAAATAGCAGACACACTGTCCCCTTTGAGATTTTCAGTCCCATTTGCTTTTCTGGTTGAGGGTAATCTTGAGCGTTTTGGAGCCTAGTTTTAGGGAATCTGAAATAATTCCCTTTCAGCTAGGCTGGCGACACTAGGGCAGGCCTTGGTGTTTTCTATGCGGGAGTTTGACCTGCCTAAAAATTGCCAGGCACCTGCAGAGTTCCTATTACTTTTTGCCTTTGTTGGTGAACCGTAATGGGTAAAAGCATTACTGCTGATCAGTGCGCAATCTTTATTCCAGTACTTAAAATATGGTTCTTTTATTTAAAGGATAAAAGGGCTGCTGTGGCAGCATCTACCTACAGCCTTCCACATTCGGTCATTAGTTTTCAGAGATTTTTAAATGTTAAAAAATGTTAATGTAGCCTAATTCAATTATTTTTTGAACAAATCTCAGATGACTCATTCCTTCTAACACAACAGTGTAACTCATCAACTGCTCATCAACAAGTACTATTATTAGCTCATTTTGGAATCTGTTTAGTCTCATAAAATTTGCCGTTCTCTACAGATGTGGCAATGATCACATTTTTAATTAAGCTGCTTAAGAGTGAATTGTAAAATGAGACAAATTAAATATTGACTCGCCCTGAAACAGTTTCTAGATCACCTTAGATATTTATTTGTGCATGACGCAATCCTCAACGGATTTTGAAATAGATACCCATTTCATTCCTGCCATATATCACTGAAAGAAAGGACGATTTTCTCACTTGACTGTTTTCATAGACATCTCATAAAATAGATTTGCCTTCAGTCTAATGAGTGAAATGAAAAAAAAGTTGATCATTCTATCCAAAAGCTGTGGCACAATAAAAGTCAGTGCTGGTAAATAATACGCCAGATCTTCAGGGTGGCATCTCAGATCCTACAACAGCGAGTCTGAATATTTCAAGACGGCATTTGAAATGGAAAAAGACGAGGGCTCTGCGCTGATCCCTTAAGTGTGTAGAGCTATAACAGCAGAACTTCCTTTCCAATATCAAGCAGCTGAGTTCAAGCAGTGATGTCACCTTTCTGAAATGCCGCATCATTACTGCGATCTCAGCAGCTCGGACCCAACAGGCAAACAGTCAGGGAGAGTAAGTTAACAACACAAGGGAGGATAAGAATTCAGGTGAAACCGATAAGCCAGTTCCAAGGTCTTCTTGAAATTCGTGGTCATACAGACCCAGTCGGTAACAGGCAGTGAGAGTGCAGAACAGGAGAGCAAATCTGGAGCTATAAAGTACAGTCCGAAAAGCCAAAAACCAGGAAGTAGATATACCAAATCAGAGGCCGTTTCTCAAAGCGTGAGCGACATTAATAGGCTGCTGTGTCATCACGGGCTGACGATTGAGAAGGCACTTTCGCACAGAGTTGAGCAATGCAGCCTTCATCTCGCCCGATATCGGACGGAACTGTCAACATGGAAATGGAGTGTAAACAAGCTGATAATTCCGTCTGATATCAGATGAGATGAAGGCTGGATTTCTTCGCTGCGTGCGAAAGCGCCTTCACAATGGAACAGCCTGCGATGACGCAGCAGCCTATTCTTCAAGAAGCGGCCAGAGTTTAAAACCCAGAAAGCCAAACAGAAGTAATGCATGGGTAATCAATAACACGAGGAACAGGACTGCAGTGTTAACTGGGAAAAAAAAAAGCCAACGACTTGTGACCAGGAACCAGAAACACGCTTGACAAACTCACACTGGACTGAGCAGAACTGGGCGGGGGGTGGAGGGGTGGAATATATAGGGAGGCTAAAGGCCTAATTGAATAGAGTGCAGGTGTGTGGAGCTAAGGAGTGTGCAGGGAGGTGTGGCTATGAACAAGGGAACAAGCAAACAAACAATGAACAAGGGTCTGTGCAGGAGTGAAAACCGAAAACATGTGGTGAGGGACAGATGCAGATGGCTACTCTAATACACAGAACTGTTAAATAAACTACGTAAGATGGGAAGTAATGAATACAAATATAAAATTTACATAAAACAAAACTAGTCATGTTCAGATACTAACAGTTGGTCCTGCCAAGGATCACCGTGGAAGAGCTTCGCTGAAGAAAAGGAAAGAGGTAGTGGTACACCCTGTGTTCAAAAAGAGCTTTGAGTTCTAATTAAAAATCTAAAGAAAAGGTGACTGGGCCCATAATTACTGGTGGTGAATTTGCAAATTTGCCGTGAGCAAAAACAACAAAATTGAAGTGTTTCCATTCAATCTAGACCTCCTTTTCTGTAACAAACACTGCCCACTTTATTTGGCACATCTCACGATTAATGAAAATAGTTTCCTTCATAACACTGAATCCTGCGGCAATCTATTTATAATACAAAATATGCAGGAATGGTGAAGTGATTTAGTGTTTTGTTACATAACACACAAGACTGAGCAAGATGCATGACCTGAGGTAAAAGTTACATTGACCAAAGTTTGATTTTTGATGGAGGACATACTGTAGTAGATGTAAAAACTGCTGGCTTGGGATTTTCGCAAAACGGAGGTAACGGTAGAGAAGAACTAAGCAGTATTTCTGATCTGTGGATACCTAAGCGAGTCTGGCAGTGACGGATGAGTGCGCTGCAGTGCTTGAAACAGGTTCCGTTTCCCTGCAAATGCACCGAGTTGTCATTTAGTTTGTCTTTGTTGCCTTTGCATGTTTGCATGACACGAGGCAACCACTCATTTTCATAAACACTCCCACGCCAATTACCCGCTGCCCCGCCCCCCCCCTAAGGAAGGCAAATATGAACTGCTATTGGCAGCTGCTGTGCTGTTTCACTATCTGCTGCTGCCACTTAATATTGCCAGCTGTGGCATAATTCTCGCATGTCGCAAGTTAACATCCGTAACATCCACCTGTGAGCTCTGAGTATTTGGGAGGGAATGCAGCACTTCCTGCTCTCATCTCTACAAGCTAAGGAGGTGCGTCAGGATCAGAGCCAACTGTATGTGAGTTGGCCTATTGAAAGAATATACTTACAAACGCCTACAATACAATCAACATCAACATCAATAATGTAAAATTAATACAAACTACTACAACGTAAGTACATGTTGTGACTACACTTGAAAAAACACAATATTTTCATTTTAGTAACAGACCGTGTATTTTTTCATTTAATAATTTTTGAAACCCAGTTGAAAAGTTGTATCAAGATCTATAGTCACCATTTAATGTGGTGGTCATGGCGTCTTGTTTGAGATGTATTGCAAAAGCCATCTTCATAACAGCAGGACTACTAAAAAATTCAATGAGAGGTTTCTGCAGATATAGGGGACTTATAAATCACCCTTCACAAAGCACTAGCTCGCCCAGTGATGACAGCAGTATTTGTTCGCCGACTATTAGTCCGCACCATAACGACAACTGTACATACAACATCACGTTCCCTTTATCAGGGTGTTTACAATGACATTTACACGAATGAGAGAGCGCGCGGCCGCCGAAATCAGGCCCTTCTCATGCAGCTTACATAAACTATCCGCATTATTGTACCTGTGGGATGAAGAGGCCGGTAAATGCAGGCCAGTAATGTTGGAGATTAAACATTCGGACGTGCTCAGTTCTGAGAGCGCACATCTGAGGAAATCTGGGCTCCGTTTAGTGCTTTGTTCTTCAACTCAAGATAAAAAAGCCCCACGCGGAGAAAATGAGGAACGGAGGCAGCACCAGTTCCACGAGCTGCCCCCCCCACCCCCCCTTTGAAATTGATGCACTAACACCATCCAGCTCTGCATGTTTACCCACTCCATTGTAAAGAGGGATGTTTGCAAATTATCATCATTATGATATTTATAGGGATCATCTCTCTCTCTCTCTCTCTCTCTCTCTCTCTCTGACCAGAGAGGAAGACTATCTGCAAAGCCAGCAAAAAGCTAGCAGAGCAGGACCTGAGCGTAATCCCGCCACATATCGGCGCAGTCGACAGCAGATTTAGAAGAATATTAAGGGAAGCATTCATGCTCGTGGGGTGAACAAGATGCGGGGGGTGAAACCGGGTATTTCGGAGGAGAAGGGCCCGGGGATTTTGTCTCCCTTCTCCAGCGAAGTTAATTATCCCACTCGTCGCAGTCAGGCAGTGGCAATGGCGGGATTACTCACTAGCGGCCTGACCCATGGCTGTTTCAGCCCGGGCTTTGATCTAAATGCAGGCCTTTCATCCCGGCATGGAATTTAAGACAGTATCGCTCTTTCATTGGTGACGAACAGTCTCTGATCACTGCAGGAAAGCTATCAACAGCTGCCCTGAAACCCCAGCCACTCCCAAAGGTGCGTTACATCACTCATCCCCCCGGCATTGTCTGCTCACCGAAGACACCTCCATGAGGTCAAACTTTTTATGCTCACGCTCGCTATCCATCTCTCAGGTTCCTGTTTAAACACTGGCTAAAAGCAAGACAGGGTATGAGAGGAGCCGACTGAGGGGGGTGATTCAGCAGCGATGCATATGAAGGGCTAAACATGTTGGCAGAGCTGCGAGCACACTAATTCGACAGTCTTGTAATTTCTGTAACATTTACTCTCATTTTTTTGCCTCATTTTGGGCACTGCCCCACAGCTTCTCTGTCGAGCGTCTTTGTGACCAGTCTTCTGTCAAAAGCGCTATACAAATAAAACCAAACTGAATTTATTCCGCACACAAGCTCCGGTACAAATATTCTCATTGCCGCAAAATTTTCGGCAGGACTGTTAATTAAGTGCGCATCAGTAATGCCAATCATCTGCACTGCGATATATTTTAAAGGTGTTTTTTCCCAACTTCACAAACTTGAAGTTTTCAGTTTTTCTTCTGAAGTTACGCCCGCCCACACCAGTAGTAAAGCACATTTGCTCCTTTGACGCCCCGCCCTCGAGCCAGTCACAAGTCACACAACAGTTTACAAGGAATGATTAAAAGGCTGCTTGCAAAAAATCCTCCACCCCATAGTTGGAAAAGCTTGTTTCGAATTAGTTTTTTCCTCAGTGAATTACACTTCTGTACCGCACTCTGATGCTGAAATGTGTTCATAATTAATATTTCAGTTGAAGAAATTGAGAGAACATGTGAAGAGAAATGTATATGACACCTTAACCAGGAAGTGGTGCATTAATCATAAATCTACTTCAACTTGGGTCGTGACCAGGACAAAGGCATCCTGTTATGAATATTGGCATCTTCAAACTAATTTTTCCCATTTTTATTCTTGCTTCAATGAGAGTGACTAAAGCATAGCCACATAGTCTAAAATATTGTTCATTACAATAAACAATAAATTAGTTTCTCCTCAAAGGTATTAATCTAAATAGCAGAGATTCAAGACATATTTGACTCTTCATCCCAAAGTGAACATTTAAAAGTCCCAGCACTGCACATCTGTTTCTCACCTCACTATCAAGTCATTCAACACGAGGCATAAAAATATCTGCCAAGTTTAAACAGTGCTACACAGTACACAGGAGAGCGAGACCACCGTCGTCATACATTCAAGAGGACTATCCATAGATCTATGATGTCAGAAAGTTTAAAGTCAAAAAAAGTTTTCCAAAGGCATCTTCGTTTTTTTCTTCATTTTGAGGTATTCATTTTCCTGGAAAGTTTGAGTTAGGATTCAAGGGTACACAGGAGCCGAGTATTTAATAAAATAAATAAATAAACTGGCCCTTATACATGCATCTTGTCTCTTGGAACGCACCGGGTGAAAAATGTCCTCCTAGAAGGTGATGTTTTCTATTCTCGGTTGAGGAGCAGAGCCAGATCTTTTTTGCTTTAACTGAGCCCAGCCCATATTTAGTGCACTTTCTTCTAATAATAACTGACCTAAAAACAAACAGAGGGCAAGTATGCTCCATGTTGCCCTAAGGCCAAGAGCTTAGATCTAAGCCGCACTTGACCATGACTGAGGTAGGTTGAATGGAAAACTTGCGTCATTAACCTGGTCTGCACCCGCAGTTCAGAGCTCAGGAGAGAGCATGTGCCTCAGCAGATGTCGTTCAAGCATATCTACTCAGGCTCCCAGGAATATATTCGAATCACAAACAGATTACTGGGCAGTGAAATTCCAATTTCAATACTTGCATACAGATGCACACATTCACATTTGTACATATGACCAGGCTCAAAACCTGAGATTTCACTGAACATGGCCATTCATAACTGGTCCAGGACAGAAAGGTTGGGATATGAAAATTAAGATGGGGTGGACGACCATTTAAAAGACCTGAAATGGCCACCTGTCCTCTTCTGGGCTTCCTCATCCGTGTTTCAGCAGCATCAGACACGAAGGGCTCACGGCCTTCCACCTCCAGCCAGCACCAGTGTTTTAAAGAGGAGCGTTCAGCTCATGAGCTCTCTGCAGAGTACAGAGTGACCCTCGCAATGACAACAATTCCAACCTCAATTCGGTTTGTTTCCCTCTTATATCTCTTCAGTCGGAAAGTTATACCTCACCAGGTATAAAGTTTGCACTCGGTATTACCTCTTTTAGTGCATTTCAACACTAAAAATGCGACGGGGAGACAAATTACGCTTTGTATTCGGGCAGTAAACCCAGATAGTGTGGTGCAGTCAACCGTTTTGTGGAAACCGATTACCTCAAAAAATTGTGTAAGCCAACTCAGTGATCTTGTGTTCACAGCACTTGAAAACGTGGTATGCACACCTTTTCAAAGCTTTTACCTTATTTTCTTTAAGAACCGTCCACACAGTGAAATTAATTTGGCTTGCATCATTTTTTTGAGGTAATACGTTTCCGCAAAACAATTGAGTGCACCACACTACATGGGTTTACAGTGAGTGAGGCCTTCATGCTTTTGACATATCCCTGATCACAACTGGCCCCACTCTACCTATCCTCAACCCCCATAAAAGCAGAGAATCCAGAGATGGTCGAGCTAGTTGTTCTATGTCAGGACAGTACCATTTCGACCACCAAACGAGTGAAATTAGTTCACTAGGCTGAGGTCATCACAGTGGATAAGCACAGAGGTCTGTGTCTACACGCTTCTAGCTAGGGGGTTATCCTGCTTTACAAGAGCTGTCTGGGTTGTTAGGAGTGAAATCCAACATAATTCCACACCAGGGTGGTCATGTTGAATAAGTACCTTTGTCAAACCCTCGTGCAGCTCCAGGGAGTGAGAAAAGAGGGTGTAGGGGGCCAAGGTGGGCATAAATACTCTTCACTATGCAAGAAATCTGATATTTTGGGAGGAGAGTACAGGTGCGGGGTCATAGGGGAAATCTTGAGTAGGATCAGTTGTTTCTTCGCTGAATAACAGCCTGCTTTGGTGGGCTGCCTCCCAGGAGTTGACATTCAACAATATCAACAGTATTTTTTTTTTTGTTAACTGAACAATGCTGAAAGTAAAATGTTTGCATTTGCCCAAAGCTCTTCAAACATTCTTAGGGCATTACAGTAATACTTGCTTTACATTCCATATATGTAGGGGAGAGCGGGGATGATAGTAACACTTTTTGTTTGAGCATCTGTAACTCAGGGGTTCTTTATGCCAGATCTCTCAAACTTTGCAGAATAGTACCCATGTTTGTGGACTACAAATGGCACTCACTTAGACATCTATTACACAATCACAGAACGTGAATTAGAATCAAATACGAAGAGTGCACTTGTTACAACCCACCCCGATGCTGGGATGAGTTGTAACACTAGGTGTGGCTAGATGTAACAAAGAGGTAATCTGGTGAAATAATATATTCTAACTTCAATTTCTGCAAGGACTTTATTGAAGAATAAAGATTTAACATTATCAACAAGCTGAACCATTTTCAGTAAACAAAAAGCAAAGTTCCTCAAAAACATTCAATTCAGAGCAAAACAGCTGCTGCATTCATGTTTGCATGAGTGCCTATTTGCATGCATGAGTGTAAGTAAAGGACTGTGTGTAGGTTTAGGTGCGTATGCGTGGGTGTGTCTTGGTTTAGGCATGCACGCGTGTGTGTGTGTGTCCAGGACTATTCTTTCACTCTCTGTTGCAGTTGTGGCAAATGTAGCTGGCTGCCCCTGGGATGCAGGCTTCGTTGGCCCAGAACAGACAGTGTTACAACTATCCCCACCCTAGGCAGCCATTACATCGCTAGCTTTTTAAGCATTTGACTTAGGATGAATGCAAATTACCTGATTAAACTAGAGAAACTGCTGTTTTTGGTATAATAAATCAAATAATTATATGTACAACACAATGAACACATGACAAAAAATAATCTTCATGAAAAATTACTTTTTCTACCTTAAAATCAGTTTCTTGGTTACAATTTCCACAAAGTTGCACTCAGAGATACGCCTCTTCTCCTGTGAGCTCAAAAAGGAATTAGGAAGTGTCCTATATTGATGACATCACTGCATCTATTTCTGATTGGTCAAAAAGACATCTTACCCAGTGTTACAACACTCCCCAGTCTCCCCCATAGGAGAATTACAGCAGGATCCAGCAGTTTTCTGAATTTAATTACTCCCAGCTACGCGGGCCAGCTGACACTTTATACAACAAGTAAAGGTTAACTGTTGAACGTTACTATAATCGGTCGCTGTAGAAGTCGTAATTTCTGACTGATGACAAATGAAACAAATATATTAATATTCTGTCAGCCCCAAAAGCAAGCATATGTCCAAAATTCCCCCATCCCACTGATCACTGCAGGAAATGTGACAATATAATGGATAATGTCAATACATTACATCAAAATAAATTATGAACTGACCAAAATTGATTGGATTCTTATTGTCCATTCAAAATTTTTAAAGATCCAATCAGACTACCACAGTTATTGCATTAACTTGGATGATCGGTGGCGGCGGATGCGGCTTCGGTCGGGGTGAATCCATAATATTTTATCCTCGAATGACTCTCAAGGATATAATTTTACTGTGCCTAAATCTTAACGTTGAACAGAACTGCTTTGGCATTGCTTTGGCATTTCTAACCACATGATGAGACACAGGTCTCCCGCTGCCTAGAGCAGAGGCACTGGGCTTAACCCTTTGAGCGCTGAATACGTTTTCAAGGAATTAAAAATGCAGTTGTCCTGAGCTGTTGAAAACCTATCATGTGGCAACTTGTTTAAGGCAGCTCTTTTATATAAGTTGCCTCATGATATCGTTTTCAACAGCATCTGATTTGAATATCTTACATCAGTGGGTAACTATAGTTGCGCTGAAAGGGTTAACCCAGGGTCCACTGTCGTTCTTGTGTGAGTCACTTAAGAACTTCCAAACTCAGCAATGTTTTCAGTCTGCAGTTTGTCCAGCAATGTCTGTCAGTCATTAATCATCAAAATTTAACATCTTGAAACCTAAACTTTTGAGGACTACGGCCATAAAAATACGAAAAGCATGCATGTCTTTTCATAACCAATACAACGGTGCGAGTTTGGACTTCATCTCATTTAGATGGAGATACTTTTGCTCAAAACAGTCTAAATATTTCAGGAACATTCTTTAGGGATACCCACAAAATAGGAATTCTGTAATGGAGTTATTCAAAAATATTTTGAGAGCCAGTGGCAATTGTACAAAATAGATTGATTGGAAAAGGAGGAAATGGAGGATAAAAAATGTCGCTTTTATTTTGAAAGCCAAAAATATACTACAAACATTCTCTTTTTCGCCATTCTCAACTGAATGAAACCATTATATAATACAATGCTCATAGATGGAATATTTTCAACTATCAATAGTATCGAAAACTGAGCCAGTTGCATTTTCAAGGATAGAAAATATAAACCATAGTCAGTGTGCTTCTCTGTACAACAAAACTTGAGAAAGAAATTTCTAAATGATCTTTGGAGTCGGCCCATGAATGCAGTCAAATTTTTGCAGTCTTAAAAATTGTGAGTAATTTTTGTGAGACATTTTTACAAAGAATCTGATGAACAATGAGATAGAAACAACATTTGAAGGTACTTAAAATCATTCTGAAGCATATACCCATCTCGTCTTGCACATTTGCACCAATCTCAGTGAGGAGGACTGATCTGATGCTTGAAACACCTCTAAGAATGATGTTGTAAACCGATCAATACGAAAGCAGCCTGTAAGTCTAAAATCCCTCCCTTCACCAACTTTGTTCCAAAATACGCCAAAGCTCTCATTTTACAGTTTTTCTCAGTTGCTTTGGCACATTTCTTGAACCATCTGCAACATTTGCAAAACAGCAAGTGCATTTCTCAAAACAATTAGTGCAAACTGCACCACATAGTGGAATACCTGCAAAAGCTCATAACTTTCTCAAAAGAAAATGATTTCATGTATGGCAATGAACATGCCAGCGCCATCAGAATGACAAGTGCTTTATTCATTGTCCATGTACAAGGCAGTCAAATGGCTTAGTCATTCTGTCAGTTTAACTGTGGAGTTTGAGATACAGCCTCTGACTGAGTTTCCGATGGGAACGGCTGGAAATGCAAAAAGCTACACTATTTCAATTTGGCATATACATAAATTTCAACTTGGCAGAATTGTGGGGAATATTGCAAGAGATAGGACAGGATTCACATTTATTACTGTCTGCAATGAAATTTTACTGTATTGACAGAAAATATCATTGCAATGGAAAAAACATGTTGATAGCATAGCATAAATGGGGAAAGAAAAATAAATAAGAAATCCAAACCTGAGTAACATGTTTTTCTCTGAGCAAGACCATCAATGCAGTGCAGGGCTTCCAGACCTTCTGACGATGTTCCTGTCTGTAAGGCCACAGATTCTCTTCCACATTATTATGGATATCTTCCCTTGTATTGCAACATGGAAAGAATCTTTATATAGAGTATATGTACGCTATGTGTCTGTATAAAGTACATTTTCCGTATACAAAAAAAAAAAAAATGCAAATGAAGCATTACAGTTAGTATACAGTGTTAAAGTAAACTGCACATTGTTGGATTACGTACCTGTTCCCTGTACAAAATGACACAGTTGACTCCAAACATTTGGCTGCACCCTTCAACCAGCTTTGGCTACTGTGAGGCCGTGATTTGTAACGTGGTCTACAACTGTGGCCCTTATTTCATCAGGAATGTTCTTTAAACTTCTCCATCTGTTTTGCCTCCCTTATCCATCCATCACACATCCATGCTTTTCTTGTTCCAGCTTCTTCAAACTGTTGAAATTCTTACTCTTAATTTTGCAAAAATAGGAAAAGTTTTGTGTTCTGTGAATATTTTAAGCTTGTCTATTGAAGGTTCATCAGATGAACCTCTGAGCAGTTTACAGAACTGAATGATCATGGGGTGATCAACACCTCCAACCTTCACTTAGTGTTAGTGAAAGCCAAGATTCGCGTGATCATCAATTTAGGTGACATTTCAAATAGAGTTTATGAGAAATCTCTATAAAGCATGTCTGAAAAAAGATCATGACAATTAGCTCATTCATTCTGCACAAAATGACTAATATGATGAAATAATGCCAAGATGTTTTGGGAGATAAAACTATTTAAAAGGAAATAGCACTCAATGTTTTGATCAACATGGCATAATAATTTAGCTGGAAACAGCAGATAATTATGCCCCGGTGCACATGGGTAAGCGAGGTAGTTCATTTGTGTGTCTGTCAGTCAGTAATTCTGTCTGTTACGGGGATAGCCGCTACATCAGTCAAAATCAAGTCCTAGAATATAGCTCTACTGGTTAAATGCAATGATCTCTTGGATTTAAATTTGCCAGATTTTTGAGATAGAGCTTTGAATTACAGCACTATTTGATTACCACGATGGCTGCTGCGAGCGATCAAGACTTCAACAAAGAAAAAGCTCTTCACAGTGGATCGCTTTACAACTTGTGAGATCGATTTATATGACTGCAATGGCTACTGCTGATGGCAAAACTTGACAAACGGAGCACAATGCCGACAGTGATTCATGTAGACACACATTGCGCACTGTGTTAAATACATCACTGAGTGGATTTTCAAACTTACTGCTGTATGAACTTTATAAAACATCACAAATGATTTCTCCCCCCACACAGTAACAGTGTGTAAATGAACAATTCTTTCATTTATTGCTGGGCTTCACTAAGTCTAACAACCGTAGTCTCGCTAAGCGGTCCAACGAAGCTGCTTATCAACTCGTTTTGTCAACCGGGGCTTTCCCGACCTAGATATCTGCGTGTTCACACAATACAGAAGGCGTTTGTAGCATATGACCAATCGTCTACCGGCAGCAAAGAAGCATATTTTCCAAATGAAGAGCAAATTATAATATTACAAAAATGAGGAATACAGGATAATACAGATCAAAAACAATGCTCGAGACAATAGGACACCCACCATCAGTTAGACGAGAGTGTGAATTACATTCTGTCAAAATCACGGACGGCCGTCATTGTTAAAAAAATAATCCGTAAATGACGGAAAATATTCTGTTAACGTGGCCTCTGTCCTGCATCGTATGAAAGGTGCTTCCCTCCAAAAACCTACTGTTGTTCCCACAGCGTCTGAATTGCACTAATTATTGGTCAGAGTTAAATAGACCCTGAACAGTGTGAAAGGTGTTTCCCTCCATAACAGTACATTAATGTTCATCAGACTGGTACTGGTGGGTAAATACTTCAGTATGCCAAGCATAGATGCACAGGTAGGGCACCCAATTTTCTAGCTTCATTAAGGGACATAACATTACTTGTCACTGCTGTAAGCACCGAGGCATCAGCACCTTCAGTGCTTCCATTGTACACAGTAATGCGTGTGAACGTTCCAAAGCATTTGTAAATAGCTCGAATGAATAAGAGACTGCTTTTATGATGTGCACAAGTGATGAGATGATGCAGAGATTGAACAAATAGTTTTGAGAAATTCATTTCTGGTCTGTGAAATGTACAAAAGCAACAGAGAAAAACTGTAAAAGTCCCTCTGCTGATCCAGCTATTTTTAAGTTGGTATTTTTACATTCTTTCATATATTCCCTTTCCTCCTATTTTCTGAATCCAAAACGCGTCATAAAGGAGGAGGCCTTGCACTTTCCAGACAGAAGTTCCCTAAACTAACACAGAATATGGGTGGGAGCAACCGGTGTTTCATAAATAGCTCCCAAAGAGGGCCAAAATACTAAAATCCACCACAATCACAAAAAGAGCTTACAAGAAAATTCAAGAAAACACTTTCACCACAAAGAAATACTGAAGTGTCGCCTAATAGTGAGCTTATCTGTGTTCGGAATGTATTGTTAGGCTACAGTGGGTGAGAGCAGGTGAAGTTTCGAGTGAATTAATACTTTGGTCCCAGAAAGTGAGTGAGTGAATCTCAAGAATCTGGCCGTCTGTGTGAAAGCAGGTCCGTATTTACGGATTCTGTCTCGCTGCCAATCTTGTGTCCGTACGTCAGGTGCAGCAGTTACAGTATTCTGCTGAATGGGCGATCTGGGAGTCGGGCTGATTATTTATTTAAGAACTCGTAAGTCCTGCATCGCTAGCTTTCCGAGGTCGTCCGTTTTGGGGGCTTGGCACAGCTTTGCTGAAGAGCCGCTGTGGTTGGGCATTGCGTTAGTCTGCATTAAAATACCCCGAGAGCCATGACGAGGACCACTTACATCCCCAGGCAGGCAACCATGTATAAGCCACTGGTTTGTGTGGTGTAAGAATGACATAAACCCCCACCTCACTATATTTTCCAAAGGCTTTCTGTTCTCTCCCTTACTGTAAAAATGAAGTATCTGAAGTCCATAAACACACCCTAATGACTGATCCCTCTCACTCCAAGTCAGCCCAGCTTCTTTTGAAGTGGCTGGACGCTTAGAAGAATGCAAAGAAAATGCGAACACCCCCACAAGCGCACGCAGACACGAGTGTGTGCCTTTCATGTGCTGTATTTACCATCAAACAAGGCTTTAATCCATATCCCCAGCCATTTTATTTGCATCAGTTCACAGAATTTTATTCATTGAGATGTTTTTTTCCCCAAATGTGGGAGCAGCGTTTGTGTTCTTTTTGTTCAGCAGTGGTTTTTGTCAAGCAGCTCCCCCATGGATGCCATTTCTGCCCAGTCTTTTTTTGTATGGTTGAATCATGAACACAAAGATTAACTGAGGCAGGTGAGGCCTGCAGCTCTTTAGATGCTGGTCTGGTTCTTTCGTGACCACCTGGATGAGTTGTCAATGCGCTCTTGGATGGGTTTTGGTGGGCCAGCCACTCCTCAGAATGGTCACCTCAAAATTTTCTCCTTTTGTAGATAATGGCTCTCACCGTGGGATGCTGAAGTACTTGAGCCATGGAAATGGCTTAGCAACCCTTTCCAGATTGACTTTGCACCTCATTTGTTCTTGAATTTATTTCGTTCACGGCATCATACGCTGCTTTTAGTTTGCCTCGTATTGCCAGACAGGTTCAATTTAAACGATATTAAGATTCAAGAGGGCTGGCAATAGTAAGTGCTTTGAGACCCTGTGAGAAAAGCACAATAGAAAAGTTTGGTCATTTGTATAAGCAAGATTTGTCTCTTCTCTCTGAATAATTTGCTTGTAAACGCAGACTGGCTCTCTCCACCTAGCACGTGGTACGTTTAGCATGCCACATGAGCCATGGGTTCATAAACACTCCCCTGGCAGGCATTATGCATCAGCAATGCTTTATTGTTTTTAAATTGGATCAAACTCCAATCTTGCCCAAACTTGCCCAATCACCTTTTGCAAAGGAATCAAATAGCCTGTGAGTTTCACGTCAAACTGTAGTACTCTCATCATAAGGATGTGAGAACCTGCAGGGAGCATCAGTGAATTAATTTCACTGGGCCTGCATACCCCAAACCAGCACCCAGAATAACAGGCTGCTTTTAGCATTGAAATGCCGGTGCTTGCTATAGCCCTCTAACCCCATCTGTGGACTCGGAGAGCCCATTGATCAGGCATAATGTCAGGTCAGCATAATGATGCACAGCGGTTCTCAGAGATCTCCACCCGCATGTTTTAGGATGAAATAACTAATTGCAATTCTGCTACAGAGAATTGCGCATGCATGTTTGGAATTGACAAATCGTGCAAAATGTCCACGGTTACAATCGCAAGCTTTAATGCACAATGGCAACCAGCACTGAAGAGATGAACTGGGTTTTATTTCAGTTTTCTGGAAATAGACACATCCATGCAAAAGGGCTGCAGTAACACTTCTGATGTTTGGAGCAGTCATGACAACACACTGATGTTCAATGTAATGACATAACCGGGATAAAAAACAAAAATATGGTTAATCTCTGGACGAAAGGCTAACCTTGAGCCAAATTACGTCGAGCTGAGCATGTCCGTTTTTTTGTTTTCCGTTGGCCGATCACCACCTCCCTCGTCAAAGGACGATGTTAACTTTTTTATTTTATTACAATCATTTTTTCTAGGCAATGAGGAAAGAGACAAAATACAAATGAACCAGGAAAAAAAAGAAAATTACAGAGGAGCAAGTCATATGCATACAAAACAGCACAAAACAGATAATAGGCCCAGTTTGATTTATTTCAGTAAGTATTTATTTTTCGCACCGCTTGTTAGGATGGGCGGGATGCCGATAACATTGATATGAAGCACGGGGGGTGCAGGGGTGATGATGGCAGTGGGCTTCACTCACCCGCAAATTAAGCGCTATTCTTTGAAGTGAGAAATTTTTGTTGAATTTCATGACTCAACTGTGTATAGCAGAGACTTGTGCCTGTGACATGCACAGTGAAGGTAGAATTATTGTTTGCAGAAAGTTTGGATTAAGCGTTTCCAATTTAGAATTTTTTCTTCTCTGTTTTTTTTTAATATTTTAAAAATATTTTTCATATTTGAAACGCATATTATGCGTTACTTGCACTCTTATCCTGTTTCCACCGGATTAATAATTCAGCACCGACTTCGATGAGCCGCGTGATGCTTGTGTTCCGCAGAACAATCACTGATTTATACAGATGCGCTCTAACGTCTGCTTTGAAAAAACCGGGTACTAACGATAGATAATGATAGCTGACTGTATATCCTGCCTCTGTGCTCAGTGTACGTGTTCATTTCCGTGTGCTGATGATAACAACATGAAGAAGAGAGTTCAGAACAACAAGATCAATGGTAAAAAAAAAATACTATAAACAAAATTGCGCTGGAAGGGCCACTCAACCGCTCCTGCCATCCAGTTTCAGCTCCGCGCCAGGAATAACAATCCATAATTCATGACCCGCCGTCTAGTCCGCAGACAGAAGTCAACGCACCATTCATTATTCATCGGATTACATCTAACGTGATGAATTATAAAATAAATCGGTTTTCCAAACCTACTATTTTTTAATATATTTTTGTACTGTCTCGCTTTTTTGTAACAAGGTTAGCTACGTTTTTAGAAACAAATTTGCCAATGAATTGTACTGGGGCTTCAAAAAAAAAAAAACTTCATCTGCAATTTTTTATGAGAATATGGCTCCGATAGTAAAAAGGAACCATATTACATGAATCATCCAAATGATATGCTGAAAAGCAGAAAAAAAGCAAATGTGGATAATGCTGCCAGATGCCTAAATTTTCGGGCCAAATTTCTGGCTTTACTGTGGCTGTTCAAAGCAGTTAATCACATAACGTATTCAGAGGGGAGTTTTTCCTGCTAAAGCCTGTTTATATCAGGGCTTGTGAAGTATTCCTTCCAAAGAGACAGATTTTTTTAAAGGGTTCATGAGGCCAAAACATTGCTCATAGACTCTCCAAGCAACATACACTTGGCGGTCACTTTATTGGGTACACCTGTACAGCTGCTCATCAATGCGAATATCAAAACATCCAATCATGCACAGCAACTCCATGGTCAAATCAAACAGCAGAATGAAGGGGAAAAGTGATTTTTTTTTCTTTTGGGGGGGGTGTAGTTCCCCAATTTTATCCCATCCTGAACACAGGCAAATCGTTTAGCCTAGCACAGCAGCCTGCTCATGATTCCACCAAAGCACATGACGATCAGCCCTCACTTCTTCACACTCTGGAGGAACACTGCAAATTACACACTGCCGATGTCATCAGAGGTTGACGTATAACATAGGTAGTCACTCCCACATCTACAAGAGCCTGGCCAATCTGGAGTGGCCGCTAGAGAGAGATGAGACTGAAGAATTTAACTGGCTTAACCCCAATCACACGCAGAAAAGCTGGGCCCATTGTTGCCAGCGCAACTGGGATATGAACATCCAACCACAGGACTCCCAGGCAAACATCTTAGCTGTGTGCCACAAAGAAGCTTCTGGAAAGTTGATCTTTGCATTGAGTCTATCAGAAACTGCCGATCTCCTGGTATTTTCATACTGAAGAGTCACAAGAGTTTCTAGAGAATGCTGCAAAGTACAACAAACAAACAAACAAACAAAAAAAAAATAAAAAATACTGAAGTGCTTGCCTTTATTTTGTGGACACAGGTTATACTTCAGTTTCGATGTCGTGCAGCATGCAGGACGAAAATAGGGTGGTCACGTATTTATCATTCTGTCTGATCAAAAAGCCAATGGTATAATTACAGTCGGCCATAATTGGTCCCAGAGCCACCAGCTGAATGGAGAATTTCCCTTCTGTTTCTTGTCCCCTGCTGCGGCATTAGCATGAAGTGAGGGACAATATATTCAGCTCTGGCCGTCCGAGCGTACATCTTTCCATCTGCGTGCGCGCATGTCCTGGCCTTGTTAGGGAGATATCTCAAGAACATTTGGATGGATTTTGCTTATTTTCCTTGTACAGATGATTTCCACCAAGGCCTTGACGCAGGTCGATTTTGGTGAGTCTCTGTTTGTATATGTGGGTCCGTTGGTACGCCTCAATCTTGTTAGTGAGATGTTTCAAGAACTCGATGATTGACTTTGCATATTTTTGGTATACAAGCACCTTTAACAGATATCTTGACACCTGTCCTGCAATATTTCAATAATATTGTATAAAACAAGGTCAGTGCAGTACGGGACATGCAGTCACAGGTGACAAACATTTGTTTTTATGGCAGTTGTTTGGAATAGCCAGAGGTAATTACTGGTAAGTCCCAATACTGCAGTATCTTTCGGAAGACTTTCCCACTTCTGTCCCAACTGCTGGACCAGCTGAGCCACTGAGGAAGCCGAATAGCTGCTGCCAAATGTTTGTGTACTATCTGCTTTGAACTAGCTATGATGAGTAAACAAGAAACTGCAGACTTGCCTCCAATCTAATAGTGAATGTAATGCGGGTCGATCTCCAGCAGGTTTGTAATTCACCCACAGCGCCAAGAAACACAATTAGGCCTCTCGGCTAAAGGACGAGGTCCCCAGGCACGCAAACTAATCACACTCCCGGGGTGCCATCACCGTCTGTAGCAGACGCTGAACATCCTCATTGATGTGAATTCCAGTAAATAAGCATCGTTTTGAACCTTAGCTATGATGCCCGCACACACACACACACACACACACTCACACGCACACACACACACACACACACACACATGCACGCACCTACTACATAACCCGATACAAACCTCACACGCACTAGGCAACCAATGGGAGTGTGATCACTGAAGTGCCATAACCAATTATGTCTTTCCACCCATCATTTCTGAGAACACCAGGGTTTTATCAGAATATAATCAGTCCTGTTAGCTTGACAAAGATCCACACGGTATCGAGGCTCTTAGTGTCACGTATCTCCGCTAAATTCTTTTACTGAGATCATCAAGCAGTGAGCGAAAATTACCTTCATATGACTCACTCTTGATCCGACAGCTGCATAGAAATTTTTGGACGTGCGATTTTAGATTCTAAAATTGCCCATGGGTGTGAGTGTATGAGAATGTGAGTGCCCAGAAATGGATAAACCAACTGTTTCCAGCGTGTTCCGACTTTTCACCCAGTGGAACCAGGGATAGACTCCAGCTCCCTGGGTGATCATAACCGGGAATAAGTGATCTGATAGTTACTTATTTTGGGTTAGATAAGGGTACATGGATGAATGTCTAATTGTAATTGGGGCTTTCTGGTTTCCTCCATATAATTACAAAGCCATTTGTACTGCATGCTCCTTTGCCAAGAATGAATACCATCACGACAGCTCAACTCAGTAATGTGTGGAATAATTCCAAATTATGATCTCTTCACTGTGGCTCACGGCCATTTTGGGACGAATGCTTGAGTGCATAAAGTCTTTCATCCAATTACTTCACCATCTGAGTGCCCTAAGAATTCGCCCATCACCCCTTTAAATCTAGCCGCCAGGGTTCAGTGAAATTGGGGGATATTACTTCTTGATTGTTGAAAGCCATATTTTCTTCATTACTTCCAGGAATACTTTGTACTTTGTCCTTATTTGCACAGCTGTCATTTCATTGTTTTTTTTTGTTTGTTTGTTTTTTTGGGTAATAAGATGACAGGGGGCATGACTGAGGGGTTTGGTAGAGATGACTTTTCTTCTCAATGCGTTCATACGCGGCTGCAAGTCAAAACCAGCCATTGATTACCTATTTGAGATAATGACGTTATTTGGCGTCATTCATTTTCAGTCAATTTCCCTAGTTGTGACTTTTTGGAGGAAAAATTCCATGACAAAAATCAAAAGGCTTACTTCACCCCAGCCAACCTCAACTTCCTTCAAGGGGTGTCGTACGAATAGTGCCACAAAGGTTTTTGCCCCCTTCCTGATTTTGGATTATTTGTCATTTTTAAATGTTTCCAATAATCAAACTAATTTTACTATAAGACAAAGACAAGTATGTAAGTAAATGCAAAATGCAGCTTTTAAATGATCATTTCATTTACTTTCATTTATTGAAGGTACAGTTATTTGCAAACCTTGATCACAATCGTGAAAAAATAACTGACCCCCAAGAATAATACCACTAATGGTGGCATCCTGAGTTGTCAACAACATCTGTAATCAAAATCAAAATTTGCTATAACCAGGAATGAGTCTCTTCCATCACTTTGAAGGAACTCTGGCCCTCTCTTTTTTTTTCAGATTTTCTTAAATTCAGCCAAATTGGAGAGTTCAAGAGTGTAACCAGCCTGTTTAGGGCACTGTATCTCAATCAGATTCAAGTCAGGACTTTGACTAGGCCACTCCAAAACCTTCATTTTGTTCATGTAGAGCCAGTCAGAGGAGGACTTACTTGGGTCATTGTCCTGCAGCATGACCCAACTATGCATGGTTCCATCGATTATGGCGAGTCATCCAGGTCCTGAAACAGCAAAGTAACTCCAGACCATCACACTACCACCGCTGTGTTTGGCTGGTGGTGTGTGATTTTCTCATTGTGGGCTGCTGTGTTAGCTTTACTCCAGATGTAATGAGACCAATGTATTCCACTTGGTCCACGGAAAATAATTCCAAAAGTTCGAGGGTCATCTAGATAGTTTTAGCAAGCCTTTGTGTTCTTTTTGGTCAGCCGTGGCTTTCGCCTTGCAGCACTTTTAGGGATGACATTTTTGTCCACTGTCTTGTCGAATACTGAATACTGACCTTACCTAAGGCAGGTGAAGCCAGCCATTCTTTAGATGTTTGTCAGGGAACTTTTGAGACCTCCTGGGTGAGTTGTCAGTGCTTGCTGGAGGAGTTTTTGTAGGCCAGCCACTACTGCGAAGGTTCGCCACTCTTCCATGTTTTCTCCGTTCGTAGATTCTTTATAAGGGATGATCTTTGATTCACCTGGGCAGGAAGTAATCATGCCTGGGCGTGTCTTGTGAAATTGAACCCAAATATCAATGAAATTTGTTTAATTGGTCGAATTACTTAAGGGCTCAGCTACTTCTTTCCTTCAATAAACAAATTGCCATTTAAAAACTGCATTTTACTCAGGTTATCTTTGTCTAATATTGAAATTAGTTTGATCTAAAATATCTAAGTATGACAAAAATGCAAACGTAGAATAAATTGGGACAGGACTAGTACTTTTCCACTGCTCGGTACGTCATTAAGATGTCATCACACAGGCATTCTGTTTTTATAAGCATGTCATGACATATGTTGACTTAATTTTGCTGTCATTGATGCGATTCAGAGTACATGTGGCTCTGAGGTTTTAATCACATTTTAACAATTATTGGAGGTTAAATCTATTTTAATAGTGTCTAATTTAGGCAATCATATTCAACCCACCCTCCAGGAAATCCGAGCATGTATGGTGACCCAATTTTGAAATGGAAGTTCTGAAATTAGCTGAAAGCATAAACTCTTTGACCCCTAGTCCTTTAAGGATTACTACTAAGTCAGTATGCATCAATGTACTGAGATTTCACCTTTGTGACCCCATAAAAAGGCATAATCTGCACATTTGCAACCTTTGAAATTGCCTCTGAATATATTTCTGAATGGATCTTAATCACATTTTGACCCCAGGATTATCTATGTGCTTTTAAATTTAACTTTGCAGATGAAATATGAGCAAACATTCAGTAACTGGATCGCCCATTTCTTGCCACAAATTTGTTCAGAAACAGATTTCAGCGCACTGCTACGGTGAAATAACTGAAGGTTCACCGTCATATTTTTCTTGTTTGCGAATCAGGGGACACGGCAGTGCGCGTAACACGTTGAGTGTGTAAAACTGTATGTGATTCAACAACACCAAGGATACACAGCTGCATTCTCAAATTCTCTGAACAAAGGATTCAGAGCTTTGTCAAATTCAAAAGATCCTAGACATCAGAATAGTACTTCAGCGTGATTTGATGATGCAGCATCCTTGAAATCCAGCCATTTTAGGATCCTTCCTTGAACTGAGAATCTCCCATTGTGTTCCCGTCATTTCATCATAGACTGCTTCCTGAAGCAGCCGGCCAATGAGAACAGTGTAAGCTTTAAAGGGTGAGGGGCCTTCAAGAGACAAGCCAGAACAGAGCATTTCAGGCTGAATGAATCAGAGGTGCTGTTAACACAGTCTATACACCTATAGGTGCTTTTTGACCATCAAAACAAAGGAATTTTGAATAGACCACGAGAATGAAAATATTCGACTGAGATAATATTTAGGGCATAATATGGCCCCTTTAAAAATGACATCCACAGTTTCTGCTAATGAAAAATGATGTTAAATTGGAAAAAATTGCAAATTTGATTTTTAAACAAGAATTTTAGTTACAGCATGGGACATCTTTTTTGAGACTGGTCACAGAGGAACGTGTTGGGTGGGGTCAAATCTAAGCAGCACTTTGGAGACCCAGTGACAGTCCAATTTATGTTCGATCAAGGCGCTATTGTGCATAAATTCCCTAATTACATGAGATTTGTTACACAGAGTTAGACTGAACACTTGGAACCACTCTTCCTTGCAAAACAGTGAGAATTTGTCAAAGAAAAAACTATTTAACTTGCTTGTTAGATTTCCTCCACTCCAACCAACACCTGTCAGAAGTGGGGTCATTGCATATCCAGACTTCCTGAAATACTTTGGCAAAATTTAAGTTTTTTTTTTCTCAATTTTGAACCTTGCTCAAACATACTCCTTCCCAAGGCTTACTGCTGAGTTTAGTAGTAGAGAATAGCTGGCTGTAAGTAGACTCCTGGCATATTCACTGCAGGAGCACGGCGACAAGAGCTGCTTATCTTATTAACCCATTCCCTGCCATTGACTAGATTTTCAGTCCATCAGCGTTTTCAATGTCACTGTATATGAAGGGGGGCGCGCTCACAGATCCGACAAAAATGGATATCAAAAATCTTGAATATAATAACAAATGCTGGCAGTGGCTGGCAAATTACGAAAAAGAAACACACTAGAAGGGAAAGTGCTGATCATAATTGCTGATCAATCACTATAGGGAACATTGACTCTAGGCTTGAAGACTTGGCCAACTAGATACCTCGGTCGCCACAGGAACTGAGTCGTGTATCTCCCCAATCCCCAAATTTCGAACAAAATGGCCGCCAGCAGCCATATTGGACGTCCACTATCGTCATCAGGGAGATACAAATTTGGGTAGGAGACACAGGGTTTTAATCCTGGCTTACTTACTCTCACTCTGCTTCGAACAGGAGACTGGAGAAAGACTGGTCGCAGATAGACGATGACAAGGACTGGATTCTCCTCTGAATCATGACCATGAACACCTGGAGAGGAAGAAGGGGACGTGTTAGAGCTTCTCCAAAAGGAAATGGGCTGGATATTCAGGGGAACTCTGATCCAAAGTGGTTTTCCACCCAGCTCTGCTGTTAAGGATTAGACCAATTCTGACCTGTTTTGAGAACCCAAACCCCGCTGCTGTGGGGCAAGAGCTGTTGCACATACAGTACATCTCACAGTCCTCACACAATGATACTGAATACCCGACTGCATGGACCATTTAACACTTTTAGGCCCACTTTGCGTGTTTCTGAGTTAACAATAGCGTGAGCAATACTCATGGTCCTGAGTATGTGTGGTCTATCGTTGAGAATTGCAATATTTACAGATTTCTCGACTCATTGTATTGCATTATGCCTTTGGTAAGACTGCGCTCTATGCAAATAAGCATGTTCATGAACCAAATGTTGAATTTTCACTCTCCTCTCATAAAATTCGAGAAGAACAAAGGGGGCCTACAATCGGTTTCTACACGCCATGTCTGTCACATGCAAAGTTACTTTGCTATCGGTGTTGTTTTGTAAGAGAAATAGCAGGGAACAAATGACAATTTGGGATTGATTGGATCATCATGAATAATATGGACAGAGGACAAGCCGCACTGCAAATGGGAAATTCTGATTGGCTTGGGGAGTCACATTAGACACGGCGCACGGACGCATGCATGGAAACCACATTCTGCGTGGATTACAATTGGGGCATAACATGCCATGCAAGTTCATAGCAAAGTTCACCTCGTTCCCATTCGAACAGCTTGACTTCCTGCATTTGGAATTGCAGCTTCACCTAATTGTGGCACTCCAGTGGAAGTAACAGAGCCATAGAAATCGAAGGAGGACTCTACGCAACAGGAATGCTGACAGCAGATTTCAAAGTTTGGTCTGGTGGTGGTGCAACTCGGGAGGCTCTAGGGTCACCAACATCACCTTTACAAACCAGGAACAATCACCGAGGGTTCGACATGATTCCGATCAATACTGTTTGGCCGAGTTGTGGAGCAACAGTGAACATTACAGAGCCACCACAATCGATAGCTTCCTCCCCGTGCCCCAGGAGTGTAGAAAGAGGATTTGACATGGTTCTCATTAAAGCTGTTCCAGCTATTTGTTAAAATAAAACTTTGGCCTGATGGTGGCATCACGGCAAAGGTCATAAGGTCTGTTGTATCAATGCCAGCCCATCTATACACTGCAGTGAAAACATGTTCGCTACCTTCCCAATGTCTTGCATTTTTGCTTATTGACAAATTTAAATGTTTCAGCTCTTCCAGCTAATTTTAAAATGTGACGAAGACGATGCGTGTAAAAATGAAACGCAGCATTTGAATGATCATTTAATTTATCGAAGCTAAAGAGTTATTCGAAACTTAGATCTTTACAGTTCAATTTCAAGCTTTATCTTTCTAGATCCTGGCCAGAGTCATTGAGATGTCTCAAACCAAATAAGATGCCAGAACTATTCATGATGCTTTATTTAGTACGCGATTGAAATGTAAAAGAAAACCTAAGTCAATATCAGGATAAATTAAATATCATGAAGCGCAGTCGCAGATCTTTCGGCCACACTTCTAACTACCTCTGCAAACCATAATAAAATTCCTCAAATACAATAAATGCTGTGCTGCCAGTGACTTGACAAAGATTGTTGATTCGTTGATTTTTTTTTTTTTTAATTGTTTAACAACACTTGAAGCATTTATTCAGCTCTCTCATGTCGACAAACAATTCATTCAAGCAAATGGGCAATTTAGAGTCTCCAATTAGCCTAGCATGCACGTCTGTGGAATGTGGGAGGAAATCGGAGAACCCGGAGGGAACCCAGGCAAACGCGCAGAACATGCTAACTCCACACAGAAAGGCCTCATGGGTGATAGCCAATTCAACTCAATCCTTGAAGAACACGACAGCAATTAAGCATCAGCCAATATATGATTATATGCATCATATGAGTAGCGTTCCATCACATAGACTGTATGACAAGAAAAGACCTGACGCATCCGAATACACTGGCAACACTCAAATATGAAAAAAAATGGAAGATTAAAATGGATTTCCCATAGCAACTGGGTTCGCTTAGTATGATTCACCATATTACACGTCAATTTTCCTCCAGCAATACAGTAGCACTCGGCGGCTGATCTTTTACAAATAAACAGAATAAAAACAATAATGTTCCAACAATTCCTCTAAAAATCCAATAAAATACTTTTTTTTTTGCATTAACTGTTTATTAACCGTATCTGAATTTACGATAACGACTTTGAAAAGTGTGTGAATAATTTCCCTTTTTCAGTAAAACAATGGTAACATAAATGTCTTTTCACCGGTAAAGGAATTTAATAGCCTGAACGATTAGAATGTTGTTTTAACTAAAATGAAAACAGATGGGACAGACTGATGATTTGTGAAAGCTTCTGCAATGCGGGCAATAGAAAGAGAAATCCCCTCTCTTTATCATGTGCAGCTCTGGCAGTGCCGTCATATGGACTCCATTATAACATTCCCAACATTTGTGTGAAAATTTTTCCTTTCTCACAGAGACCGCAAAAATTAAAGTTGACAGAATTTCTTGGTGAGAACGAAGAAACTCCCTGAGGAGGAACTTGCCTGTAGTCCGGGAGTTCATCTTCACAGGCTGGCTTAATGAATGCTAAATGGTTATAAGTGATTTGCTACAATAAGCATTCTGGCCTCCCTGACCCTCCGTTAAGGGATTGCACGGCACTGGCAGCAGTGGAAAAGCCATCTCCCATTCAGCAAAGGTCAGGAGGTCAAATGAAGGATGACCTGGTTGATTGCAGAGTCAGAAGCTAGTGGCGGCAGAGAACTGGCAACATTATCATAAATTAATGATGTACGTTCAATTCTCAGTGATTCATACTTAAAAACTATGTTAATTATTGATAACTCGTGTACACGTCATAGTGAGGTGTTCACATAGTACATTTTAATAAACTATCACGATGAAAGCAGAAGAATATTTAGCTTAGAAAAGGGGCTTTCAGGTCAACAATCTCCTCGAGATTAATTTCTAAGTATTTCCATTTTCCGACAGAGTGCTTAGAAGGGAGTGCGTATACACAAAAATGATTTATAACGCGCCGCCAATGCTTTCACTGTATATACATATGCGATTCCAGACATTCAGCAAGAAAGCACGCCTGTACTGTGGCTAATGTCTCAGCCTGAAATGAGCCGACCCCTTTTCACGGAACACAGGGTTCGCTGGCCTTTTCCCGAGGATATGGAATATGTTTGACTTACTTGGCTTTTAACTGATGTGGGCTGTCAATGCAGTCCTCATCTGAACTTCCCTTCCACCGAGCAGAATCCAGAAACAGAGGCAGGATTGTATTTGATTATGCTAAGAAACCAAGGCCAGCCTGCAGCCTCCCCCTAAAATAAGCCTGCGGGGCAACACATCGCTTTATAATCCAGTTTGAATGTGAACTGCACTCTTGACTGGGTATGGATAAATATTTGATGTTGAATGTCTGCTGAGAGGTTAGTTTTACATTGCTACAATATTATATAATGCAGTGCGGTGAAAAAAAATATTTGCCCCATTTCCCGATTTACTCTATATTTGCATATTTGGTACAGTTTAACTTTTCAGATCATCAAACTCATTTTCATCTAAGGCAAAGATAACTTGAGTAAACATAAAATGCATTTTTTAGACAACGATTTCATTCATTGAGATGAAAAAGCTATCCAACGCTACCTAGCCCTGTGTGAAAAAGGAACTGCCCCTTAGTAACTACATCAACTAAGTAAACAAATTTAATTGATAATAGGGTTGAATTATACCAGACACACAGGCATGATTACTGCCAGCCCTGTTGAATCTAAACATCACTTGAAAAAGAACCCATCTGGCACGGAAAAGCAGCCAAAAGGCGGCACATGATACTGCAATCCAAAGGAATTCGAGAACAGATGAAAAACAAAGTAGTTGACATCTAACTGTCTGGAAAGGGTTACAAAGCCATTTCTAAGGCTCTGGGACGTCAGCAAACCACAGTTAGGCCCATTATCTACAAATACAGAAAACTTGGAATGGTGATGAACCTTCCCAGGAGTGGCCAGCCCACCAAAATTCCTCCAAGAGCACATAGATGACTCACACAGGAGGTCACAAAAGAACCCTGACCAACATCTAAAGAACTGCAGGCCTAAATTACATCAGTAAAGGTCAGTGTTCACGATTCCACAAAAAGAAAGACTGGGCAAAAATGGCATCCATGGTACAGCTGCAAGGCAAAAACTATTGCTGATTAAATAGAAAACTAAAGCTTGCTCTACATTTGAAAAAAAAAATAAAAATAAATCTTGATGACCCACCCAAGACATTTGAGATAATATTCTGTGGACTGATGACTCAGTGAATCTTTTTCGAAGACACGGGTCTTGTTACATCTGGTGTAAAGCTAGGACCTGAGCCTGCTGCCATAACTCATGGAACCATGAATTCTGCCCTCTGTCAGAAAATCCTGTAGGAAAATTTCCAGCCATCAGCTTCTGACCCAAAGCTCAATGCAGTTGGGTAATGCAGCAGGACCATGATCTGAAGCGCACAAGCAAGTCCACCCATTAAAAAAAAGACAAAATGAGGGTTTTGGGGTGTCCTGGTCAAAGTCCAGAATTCAACACAATTAATACGCAGCAGCGTGGCCACAAACAGGCAGTATATGCTTGAAAACCCTCCAGTGCGGCTGAATTAAAACCATTCCTCAAAGAAGAGTGGGCCAAAATTTGTCCACAGCGATATTCATGTAAGAGTCGTTGCAAGTTATCACAAACGTTTGACTGCAGTTGTTGCCACCAGAGACACAACCGATTATAAGATTTAGAGGGGGCAACTGGGTTTTCACATTTTTTCACTCTAATGAACAACATTGACTATGAGTGCACTGTAATGATCAGATGCCCACAAGAAGCTAATCACTTTCTCATTCTTCAGTATTTAGTATTTACTGTCTCATTGTGCCTCTTTGTGAACATTCGATAACCTTGGAGACAGATTAATGCGATTCGCCAGTTAAAGGAAATTCTTGTCTGATCTCATACACCCATTATAGCAATACGAGGTCACAGGTTGGGGCTCATGGGGTCAGTGCTGACGGATGTGTCAGTTGTCACAAAGAAACTGCAGGAAACTGTAGCAACGGATAACATCTCTCCACACCTCATCGGTCTCCGGCAAATGTTAGTCAGGATCATTTAAAGGCTACAGTTCAAGCTAGCAATTCACTGCAAGTCAAGAAACTGACCTCTCCCAAAAACTTACGTTTTGTAACAACATACAAAAATCTGCCTGAATAGAATAAGTGAAGCCAGTTTGACATTATTGAACAATTAAAATAGCCTAGCTGAAAGTGTGTTTGTAGTTGTAAGTAGTGCTCAACATTGGACGACAAACTAAAATGAATTGTAGGTGACAGCTGCAGGTGTCACTAAAGGGTTTTTAACAGCATCTTAAATAAAGGAACCATTCGTCAATGAACTTTTTTGCCCTGTCTCAATGCGTGACTTTCATAAAGATGGAGCGTGACGGGGTTGTGCCATTTATTTTAAATTCTAAATAAATGGCCCCACAAAATGTGCTATGTTTCGCTATATGCAGTAAGTCTTGGACACATCTCTTGACTTTGGATAGGCTCTGCGTTGGGGAATGCGCTAATGCTATTCAGTGCTGTACAAACGCAATGACACTCGGATAATTGATGAGAGAACTGTAGCGTTTGGAGAAAGTCAGTATACTGGAGGGTAAATTTGTTCCCTGCAATTCTGCCATCCATGTTGGCAGATACATGCCCTGTACAGTGTCCAGATAAAAAAAGAAATTACATTTGAAAAAGCTGTTCAGCCCCACTAAACTTAACATTTCCCACTCCACAAGTCTCTCACACCTCCATATGAGCTGTCAGTCAAAGTGCACCCAGGAAACCGAGGGTATTCAGTGGGTCGCATAGGTCATTTAGTTTGTGAAGGATTAAGTGTGTGTGTGTGCGTGTGTGTGTGTGCGCGCGCGCGCGTGTGTGTATGTGTGTGCGCGCCCGCGCGTGTGTGTACTGAATAAGGCCGCTGCTATCATCCACTGAGCCGTGTATTTCCATATTGTCGTCTACAGGACTATTAGTGAATGATATAATGTTAACCTGATGTGTAAGAGATAAAAAACAAATACCAAAAATAAAGACCGAAATGGGAAGATGGACTTCTATTCCAAATTATTAAATTATAGAATTCATCACAATAACTCACGAGAACAGTATGATCGATGGATTGTTGGTTTCAAGATGTTGTCCCGACAGTAGGTTTGTAGTGTATTAATGTCATATTAGAATACATGTGGATGAATATGCCTGTGCAAGTAGGTTATAAGTGCATAAGCATGTACGCAAACAATGTGCATCAACAATTATGCGTTGAATTATTTATGAATTATTGCATGCTTATGTTTTTAATGTCTTGGAAGATTAGCTGATGAGCTGAAAGAGATCAAAATTCATCAAATCAAACACAAGTAAATGATAAATGTATCCCTGCCTCACAAATCATTCAGTCACTTATTTGGAATATCAATCCTGACCTTTGAAGGCAGTCACATGATGGTTCTGAAAAAAGCCACCATGTCTTTGGTTATTTTAAATTTTCTTTCAGTCACGATGCTGCAGACAGCAGCTCCTTCACCGCCGTAGCAGGGCAGGGGCGCGGTTTTGCGTCACCTCGGTTACCACAGTCCTAGTGCCAGTCCTGACGAACGACCTCAAGCTGCTGATGGAGCCGAGACTACGCGGCCTCTCCTGTCTACACCTCTGTCTGCGCGCTACACCCGAAGGCTACACCCTGCAATCTCTATAACCAAATTGGACCACTAAACAACACTCCTCCCAGCTGCAAACAATAAGCCAAACTTTCTAGAACGAAGGAGAAAAATGTTCAGCGAGCGCTCGCAGCGAAGAAAATGTCCACTTTGAGGCAGCCGCCGAGAGATGCGATACAAGGGTTTGCGGCTAACCTGGTGCTGGAAACGAGGCTATTTAAAACTCAGTGGGAGCTTCCTTTTTAAAGCAGGTTCCCTTGCAGCCCATGGAGAGGTAATACGGTTCACAGCTTTGGCTAACGCTAACGTCAGAGCGCTGCAATCGCCTGGCAGTTTGGAAAATCCCCTACTGCTGTTTATCTCGCATTCTTTCGCAACACGTACCCGCTGGCAGCGCCTCGAGCTGCCACCCAAATTTCAACACCTTGAAAGCTAAGAGGCCGGACAATGTAAGGAAGGCAACGAAAATGCAAGATATATTTTGTTTGTGGGCAGGGGGAACTTAATGCCTTTCCTGTGTCATACAAAGAGATTAGACCAGAAGGCCGAGAGACAAGGTCAGAGCTGGACACTCAAAATAATCAACAGACCGACGACCTTCCACTCCGGCTGTTATTTTAAGCCCACCCTACTCCAGATTCAGTTCTGGCTGGGGACTGGACTTGGTGAGCAGCCATCAGTCACTGACAGGATGCGCGGGGGCAGACTGAGTGTTGGCAGATATCTGTTCTCGGTTTCAAACTCAGGTCAAAAACCCGCAGTCATGCGATGTCAAGGGTGGGCGGCCGCCTGGCAGGCTATAAACATATTTTCATAAACGTTTAAAATACAGGGGTTATGTTTTACAATACGCAGACATAATGTCAGCATAAGTAAATATTTTTGGGGTCCTGTCAGTTTTGTATGCACTCCAAATAAAAGATGTTGCCTGGGACTCTCAAATCTGGTGCTTCAGATAAAGTTTTAGTAGAAAACGCTCACTGACTGCATCGTTATTGGTTTTTATTTATGTGTAAGTAAAAAGAAAATCCATTTAATACTTCTGAGAGATGAATAAGTATATTTTAGAGATGAGGACCAAGCTGGTTGACCAGTTACCCTTGACAGAATTACCCTGTAAAAACACTAACTGTGTTCAGCACTGGTGCTGAAGACCACTAATCATTTTAAATTCAAAACAGATGATCAGACTTCAGTAATGAGAACACACAGACCGCAATAACCGCTGCTAAAGCACCATCCCCCAGACTTCCTGCTCGGACAAATTGGCCTTTAATCTTTGCCATCGGCAGAGGAATGTGGCAGGCCAGGTGAGGTAGGGAGGTGTATGGGAGAATCCCAGATATAGTGACCAGGCCTCTTCCATCGGTCATGCCAAAACTGGGATTGGGCAGCTGAGAAGAGACGCTAAGCAGATCCTCGCCCCTCCATGAGCAATTTCCCTCCCTGCCACCATTAGTTATTTTTATCTTGAACTTAGAGGAAACTTGGCACACTACACAAAGATGAAAAGGAAAAAATGAACTTACTACATGGATAATAAATTAATATTTCTTCTCTGGCTTTTCTCTCAAATTCAGAATTATTTCAAGGTTAATGGCTCTGACTCCCAGAACAGCTTATAATAACCCAATAAAACTGACTCTGTAGTTGCCTCGCTAGCTTAGCTGTACAAGTTTTAATACTGATGACGAGGACCATAATTCTCATTGCGGTGTTTAGATCTTAATACTCCGCAGGACTGAACTCAGAGCAAGACGTAGCCTGTAATTCATAACAGGTATGGATAAGCACCCTCATGTAGTCTCGCCCAATAGCGGTCTCTGTTTAGAGCCACACTTCTGCATTGATATTATTCAACAACACTACAGCACTTGGTTAAACTTACAGGAAGATCGTACAGCGTCAACATACAAATTTCAGAACAGCTCGCTAAAGCCAACGGTGCTGTAATGTGATTTCTGCCAATCAAATTTACTGAGTGGAAAATATTTCATCAATGTCAGCATATTTCCATCCAACAAGGTGATTTTTAAAAAGGAAAAAATGAAAACATATCAGTAAAGGAAGTGCTACCGTTCAGTTTTAGGTCAAATATCCAATACCACCTTTAACATTTCAAATACCTTCATAGCATATAACTAGGCTCAAAATAAAAATAAGATAAATAAAAATAAATAAAAAATTGAGGCTAGACAGATAAGACCACCATGTTTTCTGGCAGAATAAAGTTTGCTGATTGTGTTATAGTCACCGAATTTACTAAAACTCAAACAATAAACAAAACGTAAAATGACAATCCCCAAATTAAGCCAATTTAGGACATTTTCAGTGCATATTTCTCTGAAGTTCTCTTGCATTTCCACAGTGATGCAACTGCCTATATGAAGCTGGAAACTGGAGGGGTAGAAACACAGGGCTGCAGATGGTTTTCCCTCCAGTGTAACGCCAGAAGAAGATTCATGTTTTCCTGAGCGGAGACTTGCTGACTTGGCGAGAAATTTCCAGGTCTCCGGCAGGATGGATGCAGATGGTAGCGCAAGTGGCAACGTGCAGACAAGCGACACTATAAACCGCCACTGGCTTTTCTCGGCTCATTGCTTCCAAGTTTCAAGCAATTAGGAACTAGAGTCAGGAGCAGAATTATTGGTGTCCTCGATTAAAATAATAAATAAAAGGATGCATATGACAAGCAACATAGTTAATAATCTACATGGGAAGTTCAAAAATATGGGAAAACTATATCCCTCCGTGCTCTGTCGCACTGACTACTTTTCCTCACAATAATAGGCATCATTTGACTTATTCAGTGCGAGGTTTAAATTGGGACCCCCTTTTGGCAAGCGCAAAGGGAAATGTTTGAAAAACAAATATGAAATGATCAATGTGATGATGTTTCTCATTGTCTTAAGACTATGGGGGAATTCCACCAAAATGAATTACTGCTGTGATGGTTGTTAACATCAGTGAATGATTCTCAGCTATGACTAGTGTAGAATGTATTTATAAATGTATGAGTTACTCAGATTCTTTATGACACACCTGTATATAGGCATTGTAGTTGACACATGCTTGCATTTGATTAATGTTACTTTTGTGGCTAAAAACAGAACTGGCCCTCGCCACTGCAAGTGGATGAAAGTGCAATGCTAAAGATATGACTTGAGCAGAGACCAAAAGGCGCAGAGAAGCCATCTGAGATTCTAACCATTAAATACTGCTATAATCACAATCGCTGCATTATTGATCCAGAGAGGAAACATTTCTGACAAAGTGCCCATAAAATATACAACCAGTGCATTTATTCTGAACCCAGGATGGCATTTATATGGTCCTTTGCCAGCTGTTTGTACAGATGAAATGTTATACAGAACCCTTCTATTCACAATAAGCAAACATTTTACCTAACAACCTCTTCAATCCTGCATTGCCAAATAAGTCATGCTGAATTACAGGGAAGAGTGTGTAAAATGATGCTAGAGATCTTGATATTTTCCATTTGATGCTGCGGCGATAAAAACATGGTGTCCTGGGTTTTAATATTTCTCTCAATATCGGTGTGATGAAGCCTCAGTAAATTACAGCAATCAGCAGATACAGACTGTACTCCTGATATTGTTCTACAATGTTGAAAAATGATTTCTCTAACTTTAAACTTACGGTGACATGCAAGCTAAAATCAGAGTTTAGGGGGATAGAGGCCTAAAGATCTGTGCTTCCCTTCAAATACAGAAATTGTTATTCTTCCCCATAAGGCAGACATATATCAGCTAGAGGAAGTGGAGTATAAATAGTAGCCCGTTTCAAATTTAGATCAAAGGCTGACCTTTAATGGAAACCACCGAGAAAAGACCGGATTCAGAGTTATGGAAATACTATTAGGAAATAAAAATAAAACCGCAGGCATGCCTTCAGAATGAGAAAATCTCAGGTTAGGAGACAAATTATTCTCTCTTTGGCATAGCATGCCTCTTGACCTTCACTTAACGGCACAAAGGGATGCATTCCCCTTAAGATGGGACCTGACAGACTGTGGGATTCTACTATGAGATCATTCAGATCATCCCATTCCAAGTCGCTGTATAATCCCAGGACGAGACAAAACAAGGAAATAACCTCCTCTGATGTTGCCCTGAGCTCTGACATTCATCCTTAGTTCTTTGAGTCAGCAAACAGGACAAGAATTCCACTCTTCGCCCCAGGAAATGCAATGTATATTCAACTTAGCTTGCAGATCAACAATCAATGGGTTTTTAATTCCATAACTCAAAGTAAAGAACCAATTTATGAACAGATCCAAAGACCTACAGCCCATATCAAAATGTTATAACAGAAGATGCGAGAATTCTGTCGAAAAGATGCAAGGCTACCAGTTGAGACACTTAATACGTATTGGCTCACGGTAGCTATGAGAAATATATCGGGTGACTTAGAAATGGAGAGAGGGGAAAGAAAGAAAGAGAAGAGAGGGAGAGAGAAAGAGAGAGGAGAGGGGGAATAAAAACTAATCGTCTGGTGGTGTTGGGTATAAGGGAGAAGTACAGGCCTCGCTCTTAATTACTGCCCCAGAGCGCTGGCTGGCTGCTGCTTATGAGAGAAGTTCCTGTGGGAGCGTTCCTGTCGACTTCCACCGCCGAGCCAAGAGACCCACCGCGGAGCGGCGAGAGGCTCTGGCAGCCGGACAGGTTCCGGAAGCTTCTGAACAGCACCTGGACACGCCCTGCGCCTTTCAACATTACCGAGATCAGTCGCTTCACAGCTCCTTTGAGAGGAAATTTCAGATGGAGTGTCTATTGTCTGATAACCGTCGACAGCAGTTGGGATTTAAACGTTAAATAAGTCCTGAACTTTCGCAGACATGTGAAAGGAAAGGTATATAACCTATGAACTCAGCTATTTCCATACCTATATTACAATAAATATACAAGAAGAAAAACAGTGACATCAATCAAAGGTCATATTTTGATTAATTACATATCTAAAATTCTGTAAGGAATCAATATTTTTTTTATTGCCCTTTTCTGTCAATATTTCCCATTGCTGAATTATGCACCATTTTTGTTCAAATGAAACATCTTAGAAACCGTATTTTTCTCGAAGTTCAAATTGACCAAATTTTTTCAGGTTTGTAATCACACCTAACTAACCACCATGTTTATTCACACTGAAGTTCCACCATAAATTCCATATCCTTTTGCAGGAGTTTAGGATATTCGGTTTTCCGAGGAATTCATTTGTTAAATTGTATGTGCACAATGTAGCAGCTGAGCAGAACTGGAGGGTCAGTAATCAGCCAAAAGCTCCCTGAGACATTAATATGAAGTCTGCCTGGTGCCCAAAAACAGACTGCCCCACAGGAACAGCAATTAGAGCTCTTGTTTCCTCCAGACTGAAAAAAATGAGGCAGGAAGCCTCGTGGGACCCTCACGGGAAAGACAGGGAGGGGCTTTTCGAGCGCTCTGCCCTCGGGGCTGCTGGCCTGTTCCTTTAATCGGCTCCGTTTGATTGCTTTCATTACATCCAATTTCCTCCAGCAAGGTTTATTTCTCATTCTCAGCCCACAGATGACAGGAGACGGCTCCGTTTTCCAGAACATTGTTCCCACCGTGCTGTCGCGTCGCTTGAAAGCCTGGGTGTGTGGGCGTGCCCTCCCCAACAAAGCCTGCCCACCCACATCTCAACAAGGCCCTCCCCCCTCCCTCTACCCACCCAAAAAAAAAAAAAAAGTACGTTCAAAGTCGAAAAGTGCCCTGAGAAACCGTAGACTTCCTGTGTGGGTCGATGATCCTGGTTTCTCCAATGTCAAAGGAGGCATTTGGTGCTCTTCAACTGTTGGAGTGAGCGAGCGGGAAGGCGGGCGGGCGGGCGGGCGAGGGAGCGAGCGTCGACACCACCCCCCCTCAGGCAGGGCATCTGCTGAACATTCCGCAAACTCAATCACTTAATGACTGCCTCTCTCAAAAGCAGGCACTGTGAAATGTACACCTCGCCATGTAATTTCCATTTTAGACGAGAGACGCCGGCTGCGGAGGGGGAACCGCGCCGCGAAACAAGGGGCCCATTCGTCCGCGAGGGCCGTCGCCATCGCCTCGGGGGCTACTTCACGCCCGCAGATTAAATTGGACACCCAGCTCCGCAGCACTCCAGAACATCTGTCAGGCGACGACGATCCAATCCAGTCACACCCCATTTATCACCGCGCGGAGACTGCCTGCTGCGCCTGGCTTTCTGCACGCCCACTGTCGACTCGGCAGACGCTTCACCTTTCAACTTCGAACCCCTCCGACATCATTACACACTGCACTGCGTGTTAGTTCCACTGTGAGAAACATGATAACTCAGCAGAGGTTAGAGAAAAAAAACTTTCCACTAAGCCCTCACTCGCTTATCATCATTGTGGCTCCATGAGTTCAGCCTCTGTGTCTGTTTTGGTTTTACTTATTCTTAAAATGTGTAGAAAAATCAAACATCTTGGCTGAATTCTTTAGTGTCCTTGTACTGGGACAATTTAAGGAAATAAGTTGAATTTATCCAGTCAACCGTCATTCCTTCCCGTTGTTATTTTTCCTATCCTCATCATGGGAAAATTTCCTTTTAACGTTTTAACGTTTTTTCCCTTTCTATGTTCAGCGAGCACTATAATTCGCAGGACTGTGACACATTTTTCGTTATTTTGGCTCTGTTGGCTGAGTCTGTCACTGGAGCAGAATTCAATTGACTATGCATTTTGCATGGTGAGAAGGAGACTGAGGAAAGCAAGAATTGACAACAGCCTGGCAGGAGACATCAGCAGGGAATAGACCCAGTGTCTGGGGATGTTTGTGTCACAAACTTGAAACATTCACTCCATGCAAAGGATATCCACCAAAATATTAAAAACAATTCCTGTATCCTACATCACGTTCTAAAGGTGCTGTCATTTCTAGATTGTTCATCCAATATGGATGAAAATGCCCTCAAATTTAAGCTGACAGTCTGCACTTCAAACTCATTGTCATTGCATCTTTTCAAACTCTGAGAGCTGGAGTACACAAATAAAATTAGACAGTCAGTCCCACGCTGGACAACTTGTTCCCCCAGAACACCAAATGTCATGATTCTGTCATGTTTGGATTTTGATCTCTGCCTTGTCTGACCATGCTTTGTATTTTGAATTGGGATTTAGATGTCTGGTTCTGTTCATGTTTTGTCTTAGTTAAGTTCAGGCCATGTTTTTGTTTTTGCCATGTCTTGTATTCTAGCCATTATCCACCTTCCTGTTATTATTCCGGTACATGTTTTTGCTTTTGCCATGCTTTGCACTTTGTCTCCCCCTGTCTGGTCTTTTGTCATGTGATCGCTCACTGCCCCAGTATCGTGTGCCACACTTTCGGGTGATTTCATGGTTTCTGGGATTTCAACCATTCCTTCCAATCTCGTTTACTTCCTTCCCTTTGCTTTTCTATATTACTAACCAAAACAAACAGTTTGTTGTTTTTGCTAAAGTTACCAACCTAGTCTAACATTGTACATAATACTAACTTACTAACGAGCACTAGGGATTGTATAGCTGCACCTTACTAATTGATTAACAAGCTCTCAGCACTCGCCCTGTTCTAGTCTCCGCCTCTTTCCTTCACTTAATCTTCTTTGCTGCATTTTAGCGGATCCTCCACACCTGCTCTCTCTGTCCTTTCTCTCATTATCTGAGCACGCGTGAAATCCTTACCCGGAGCTGTGTGTTTTGTCAATAGGCTGTCTCATGATCCTTGTCCGCGTTTTGGCTTTAGCCTATTTCATGTGATTAGGTTCTCCCTCATGTTTGCTCCTTTGGAATTAGTCTGATTCTCTAAACCTGATTTCTGTATAGCATGTGACCTCCCGTATGTGTATATTAGCAGACTTCTCACCACAGTTTCTTGTCAGAATGTTTCTTAGTTTGCCTGTGCCACGCTTGTCTTCGCCTCGTACTCTTTGTGATTCTAGTCTGACTGGACCGTCCCTGATTACTATTTTTGGCTCCGTTTTGAATTTCTGTCTGCATCTGTTTTTTGGACCCTCTTCTATCTGACCATGAGTACTGAGATTGCTGCCCTGGTTTTCGACTCGAATTCTGCCCAACTGGATTATGATTTTGGATTGTGGACTTTGTACCTTTGTCTTCTGCCCTGCGGGGGGTTTCCCCCTTGCTTACTAAATTCCTATCTACTGCATTGCTTGGTTCTCGCATCTGGTTCCTGAGCGTATCATCACACCAAAAGCAATCACTTCCAAAATCAAAAGGCTTTGTGGCCTCACCACATAAAACGTCAAATATGAAACAAATCAGGTGAAATTTGCGGCCTGTTGAGAGCTGTCAAGAAAATCTCCACAGACGTGGTAACGGCGATTGCGGCCGAGGTGGTGTGACCGTCGCCGATCTGTAGTATCTGATTCGTCGGGCAAGGATACTTACCGTCCAATGAATTATGGTGCTGACTGTTGCTGTATTTTATTAGCTGCAACTGGATTTCAACAAACAGTATTGTTCCCCGCGACCAAAAATATAGGATTGCACTCCGACCTTAGACTTGGTTTACCTGCCCAGGGTTGCGTTTACCAAAAGCATAGTTGCTAACTAAGTTAGCAACATACATAGTTCCTCCATTCACAGTCATCAGTTCCAGCTACGTAAGTTAGCATCTGTGCTATCGGGAAACGCACCTCAGTTTAATTTCAGCGGTCCCTCCTGCTTCACCAGAGCAGAGGGCAGGAAGTGCTGCACAGTTGACTTTTTAATTACATTCTGTAGAAGAATTAGGGTCATCTCTACAGGCCTGGAGGTGACAGGATTTTTCTACGCTTATTGAAAAAGTGACCTAATAATCTGCCGACGGAGTCAGGGAGGAGTTGTGGAGCTTAATTAGACTTAATCCCCTTAACTTGTAGACTTAATACACCACAAAGAGAAAGATGTATTCCCTCAGTTGCATAACTGAGGAAACACACACACATACGCACACACGCGCGCACACACACACACACACAACAGAAAGAAATCTTGTCAGCTGGTGTTAAATACGCCGTTGTGATCCTCACGTTCGCACTGAATGCAGAGGGTATGAGGCTTTGTTTACAAGTTCTTGCCGGAACCTGGGAGATCTATGCTTGCATTCCTGAACAACATAGGTTTGTCTTCAACTAATTAGATTACGCACTCATTCATCCATCTCCTGACTATGATGCATTAGTGCAGTTACACCATCCCTGCTTCGCTTCTGTTTCAGCCTGCATTTCAGAGTGGAACACTTAATCTCATATTATGTATATATTAGATCTATGAGTGTTTGTGCCTTGTCTGTGGCTGTAACAGACGGGGACTATCTCTTCTGAGTAAATGAGTTAAATGGCCCAACAGTCTGAATTTACTTGATAAAAATCGACGTGATTTAGTTACGTGTTGGGAGCCCTTTAATGGCAGTCATGAATCAAAGGACTTTTAGGGAACAAACACAATTGCCTGCTACCCTGCATAATGTAATCCATCAAAACCACAGGTCATGTGTCCGTCACCGCAAGGCGGCATGTGCCGTGACACAATGAAGTTACCATGGCGACGTCTGCATGACTCAGGAGGCATGCGCGACCGCAAGTTATGACTCGGCCTTTACTTGGCATTAAGCGTCTGTTTGAAGTCGGTCATTGGCTCTCATCCGGCGAACAAGAGGCCACACACTGGAAAGAAAAAAAGCCCTCATTGTTCCACATGCACGAAACGCCCTCCCTTCATAACCTCGGCCCTTTGAGTGTTCGCTTTAAAGCGAGACTCCTCAACCCAATTTTATTTGTATAGCACTTTGTTGTAGAAAGACTGTCACAAAGACATTTTATAGAGCGGAAAAAGGGCAGTGCCCAGCTTCATTCCCAAAATGCCTTGGGCCATAGGCCTAGCATCGACTGCTAAAAGACAAAAGCCTGGACAAAAACATTTTTATAAAAGAGATAAGCGGGAGAGGAGAGCATCCAGCAGTATGTGGATGTCTGCCTCGGCTGGAGGGTACTTGGTGGTTTTTCTGATGAAAATGATTTGATAACAATAAAAAGTGACAGATTAATTGCATTGGTGGAGAGAAATGTGTATCCACACGGATTTAAAATGAACAGAACTAGCACCTGGTCAAATCACACAAATATGAGCTGCGGCCTGTAAAGCCTCGCTGCGGACTTCGTTAACGACATGCTCACCTCAGTCTGCAAAACCCCAAAGCCCCACAAACTGCCACAAATAAATTTCCAAGAGATCTGCACTACAGTTATTGCATGTCAAGTGCTACTGTATCACTGCCCCTTGAATTCCAAATCCATCAATATTCAGTTTTTTTCAGTAACCGCTGCCACTTCCTTCATCATGGATTCTGATGTAGAGAGATACACTCATGTCACGTCCCTTTGCATCTTTTCACACTGTGGTTTACAGTATGACTCGCACCGAGAGGATTCAGAGAGTATACAGAATTGTGCATTGTGCCATTTCATGAGTCAGTCAGGCCTCTTACTGGAACGGTGTTCCTTGGATGATGCACGGCATTGTCTTTACACCAAACAAGTCTCTGATAAATACGAGTTAAAACTTGAATAACTTTCATAATTGTAATTGCCTAAGTCCTTATCAAACACAATTTCCCTAGCTGTTTGACTGATTATAATTTCGAGCAGAATTTAGACTGGATTAGATGTTCTTTTTGTGCAAAAAGGTTGCAGTCTTCCATCCAATTTCAGTACACAGAGAACACTATACTGACTGCAAAGCATGGCTATGACAGCATAGCATTTAGCTGGGACAGGGGCTTTCATCAAGATATATGGAATATTTAATAGCTCAGGACAAAACTGCCCGGCCTCTGTCAGAAAGCTAATGATAAAGAGAAATTTCACCTTTCAATATGAATGTGACCACATCGAAGTCAACCAGCACGTATGTCTTCGGAAAAAGAAAATCAAAGTTTTGGAATGGCTCAGTCAGAGCTCAGACCTAAAGCCCATTGAAAAGCTCAGGAATGGATTAACGAGAGCCGTACTCTGCCAAATAATCCCACTCATCTCAGAAAGCATTTGCATTTTATTCATGTCCTCAAACACAAGCGACTGTATTTCGCCATTTTGGCTCTGTGCACCACCACAATAGATTTGAAAACGAACAATCATTTGCCTGAGGAGTAGGCTACACTTTCAGCTTTAAAATTTAAAGGTCTTGTCAAAAAATATTGCATGAACCAAGTAAAAATGCCAAAAAATTGATAAAATGCTCCCTATTTGCGTCTCAAAAGTAATTGGACTAACTAACAATCATCAATTAAGTGATTTTCAATAATTGATAACAAATCCTTTGCCGTCAATGGCTGGATCCTATAGACAACTTCAGATGCTGGATGTCTTCCCTGGTGATGCGGTGCCCTGCAAAATGTGTTTGTCTTCACTTGTGAGACTCAATGTCTTATTTCTTTCTCACACAAGTGGAAAATACAGGTTCATTTTAACTCATTCCCTACAGCAAACCGCTGCCAACAGCGCGGCGAATTCTACCATTCCAAACGGTAAGCCGGTGCCAGCGGCGTGGATGACCATTCGCATTCTGATGAAAACCCAAAATCAGTTGACGATCGGGGTGATGGGCCACCTGTACTTCAATACTTTATATTGTTTAATTTTCAGGAAAAGTATTCCATACAAGCGCAACAATTTTATATAAAATAGGCGTGCAATGCACAGAATACCCCTCAGCCCGATTTCGAAGTTTTTGGAGACGCGCGCCCGCCCGTCACCTGCCCAACCGCACAAAGGATAGCAAAACCCCGTCAGCCTTTAGGGCTGAGGGGTAAAAAGTATTTCATATGGAATGTACTTGACAAATGAAATTTTCTTATTCCATGAATAAATCTAGAAATTAGTCAAAATTCCCTTACATTAGTGGCAAAAAAAATTTGTGTTTTCAGTCGAATATCAAGATTCAAATTCTGAGACTACTTTGTGAAACTTTGCCTGTGAACACCACAAATCATTGCATTCATAAGCGAGTGAAGACTATGCACCGAGGGAGTCAAAAACATCACAATGGAGTCCTCTCAGGGCTTGAGCTCCTCTGAATCAGGCTGATGTACAATGTGAACCTTTCAAATTGTTCAAGGCAGGAGGGTTTCTGAACCTTATTAAACTGAAGCGTCCCCCCAAAACATCATTGACGTACCTGTATATGGTGCCTCCACGCATCTCCCACCATACGCCATCTATGTTGTCTCCCCACCTGCTAAAAAAGCTTAGTCTTACGTTTTTATGACCTCACTCATGGACTAATTAGAAAAAAAGTCCTATGTTAAACAGCCTGTGAAGAACGGTAGAATCGAAGGCCGACTGAAACAACAGTGCCACAATATGGAAGGAACTAATTATAATTACTGATATAATTACCTATTAAAATGACTGAGGACCAAAGTGTTTGTTAACAGTGTATTTGTTTAATGAAGTGTGTTATCAGTGTGATTATGGACGATGAGGAAACGAGTTGAAGCAGCCCAGCCTCCGGCACGAGCGGCCTCGTGTTTCTCACTCATCAGTGAGACACCTGCGCTTGCATGAGTTAGCTAAGAAGCACAAAGCCGGGCTCAAGTCAGCATTCGCCTTCAACCTGGAGGTAATTGTGGCATTTTGTTTTGAGTGTGGTCGGTTCTGAAATTCCTGCTTCACTTAGATATGTTGATCCAAATAGCCGAGTAGTGCTAGCACCCCCCCACTGGATAATTTATAGGGGAATGTTAGTGCCCATGGCATGGGTACCTTGAAAATCTATATAGGTATCATCAATGCTGAAGGACATGTATGCTTTTAGGAGCAAAATATACTGTCTCCTGGATCAGTGTTTCAAAAGCCTGCTCCTGGAGAGCCCCCACCATGCGTATATTTTGGATGTTTCTCTGATTTAACTTAGCAGGTTCAGCCGTAGTGAAGGACTCCATGAGCTGAAGTGCGTGAGTCAGATCAACGAGAAATTAAAAAATCGTGCAGGGCAGGGGTACGCCAGGAGCAGGGTTAAACAGCACTGCTCTAAATGATTCATTTTCAAGAACACCCCAACTCGTACTTCAACAAGACAACGGCAAGCCACATTCTGCACGCGTTACAACAGTGCGGCTTCTTAATCGCAGAGGGCAGCTGCAAGACAGGCCAAACAGCTGTCCAGCCCCGTCTTCCGCTGAAAACATGCGGTGCTTTAAGAAGTGAACAAACCCCAGGTGTCTGAGCAGCTGACAATGCATATCGCGGAAGAGCAAGAAAGAAAGTCCTTCTATGCTGGAAAAATGAGTGTCTTAAAGGATTACTCACACATCCGTTCAAAGGAAAGGTGGTATCACACAGAGGCAATACACCCTTGTCTCAACTTGACTTATGTGTTGAAGCATAAAATTTGAAATGAATGTTCATTTCCAAAAAAAACTATAGAGAATGGAAAGCATTAAATACCTTGTATTTGCGCAATTTTCAATATAGTACAGGTGAGGGATAATCTACGCATCATGGTTTCTGTTCTTATTGGCATCTTTTTCCAAATTTAACTTTTTGAAATGGGACTGTCGTGTAGGGAGGGCAGGGAGCAGTAGATGGAGTAATTGCACACATTTCCGTTGCAAATCACCAGACCTTTACAGTTAACTGCCAGTGCCCGTGATTTGGAATTCCTTTGTTACATTTGCATTCCTTAAATAATATTTATTTTATCAATTATTGTCTTTTTAAGCATTAATAGAACATAAGACAGGAGGACTGGGCTCTCCCTATCTAAACACGCGCATCCTTCCCCTCCAGAGAGTTGTTCCCTCGCCTCTGTCTGCCTTTTCACTCTCACATGGGAGTTTATTTATTATTTTTATTTCAGCTGCTGGTCTTTTGGGGGTTGGGGCTCTCACGTAATCTTTCATATTTCTCTTTGCTGTAAAGCATGTTTTCGACAATGACTGTGAAAAAAGTACAATATAAATAGAACAGACAAAAAAAAAGAAAGAAATTGGTGTGAAAACTGACTCAGCTGACTGACTTTCTCTGTGGTCCCAGAGAATTACCTGACACGAATGTGGGCGGCCACAATGCGGGCCGATATGAACAGGTAACAGGAGTGATGCCAATTCACATTGAATTGGGCTCCATTTGTCACTTGATGACATAAGATTCTTTATCTTTTTTAACTTCAGTGGAATTCCCTTGTGAGACACTCTGTGGAATACTGCATTAGGCACAAGGCCTCTGAGTCAGTTAATCCCTTATTGTTCTAGCAGTTATTATTATTCAGCCCTCCAGCATTTTCATGAAAACTAGCCATAATTCTCTGAAATATTGGCAAAATGTCTTGCTTTTCGGTGGGCCCGCACTGAAACTAAGCTCACATCCCATCTGCGGAAACTAAATATCCACAGCCTGAATTAGTAGCCTCAACTGCAAATTTGTTCGGAACGTTAGTCCTGATTTTGAAACTTTAGTGTTGGATGACGTCTGACCAACAGTTAAAGCAGGAAAGCAGGTTTGACCGACAATAGGTACGGTATCGTTTTCAATACGGAAAGTTAACATCGCTTCTTTTTCGAAATGATAAGTGCAACATAATTTTTGTCGACAGGGTGATAGTTAGTACGAATATAAACAAACGTTATGTCCCATGTAACGTTCCGAAAGAATTAGGCACGAGTACATCTCTTCAGAAAAGTCAGACGCTGACAAATCTAGCAGTCAGCTTCATGTTTAACCCTCTCTGCTTTGTTAGAAATAAAAAAAGTTCTAATGATGATCCATCCAGCCATCCATGATCTATACCATTTCTTCCTCACTGAGGATGCAGGGGAGCTGGAGCCTATCCCAGCTGACTGTGGACGAAAGGCTGGGACACACCCTGAACAGCTTGCCAATCCATCGCCGGGCGCACGCCCCAGTCAAACAGTAGTCACTCACATACTCAAACCAATTGAAAAATAGGGTCCTCAATCAGTCTGACATGCATATCATTGGACGATGGCAGGAGACCGGAGTATGAGGAAGAAGCCTAAGTGAAAATGGGGAGAACATGCAGACTCCACACAGCAAGGCCTGGGCCAGCTTCGAACACACAACATTCTTGCTTTGAGGCGGTAGTGCTACCCACTGCGCCACCGTGCTGAAAAACAACAACCACCACCAATAATTACAACCAACGACGACAAAAACCAACAGCAGCAATCATTTACAAATAAACAATCAACAACAATGACAATCAACAACGAAAGCCAACAATGACAACCAGTAGCCAACAACCAACTACAACAAACAACAAAAATAGTGGCAAAGCCACTGCGCCCGCTTGGCCAAACGTGGCGAAAATGGAACGCTCCCTATTGGCCAAAGTATCGGTCCAACTTGGGCTAAAAATCAGACTTGGTCTAGACCTTATGACCATATATACACATATGAAATATGAAAAGGATCGGTCAAAGACTGAATACGCAAGAGCGCAGAAAAGCCAGAAGTTTTTTCGCACGGATGCACGCACGACAGACCACCACTAAAGACCCCGAGCATAGCATAAGCCCCTTGGGCCTTCAGCCAAGCAGGCTAAAAACCAACTACTAACAACAACAGCAACAACAACAACAACCAAACAAATAACAACCAACTGTATAACCAATCACCAAAAACAACAACCAATAAACAATGACTAAAAACCTACAGTACAAATAAATAAACAAACAAATGCCAACAAACAGCAACCAACTAAAAAACAAACTAAAAAACAAACTAAAAAACGACAACCAATCGCAACAACCTCCATCAACAACAATAATCAAAATCAACAACCAAAAACCATTAATTAAAAACAAAAAAACCAACAACAACGTTAAATAACCAAGAACAACCACAATAAACAACAAAATCAACAAACAACCAAAAACCAACAATACACAACAAACAAACCAACAATGACACCCAATAGACAACATCAACAACATCCAACAACACTGACCAACAACATCTAACAACCACAATAACCACCAAACACAACCAACAATCATAACCACCAACCAACAACCACCACAACAACAACCAATAACCAACGCAAAACAACCAGCAACCAACCAACCAACCAACAACCCAGAACCACAGCATTCATCTTCGGAATGATTTTCTGAAAAGGGTAAAGTCCAAAATTATTTTAAAATGAATATGACGGTTTCTCAGCTTCTGAGATGCTATAAAAGCATGTTGTGAGAGCGTTCCTTCAACGCTTTCTTCAGCTATATATCTGTTGAGGGGAGGTAGAAAGCTGGTAAGAAAGATTCTCACCACCATTCAACGCAATGTATTCTACAAGGTTGGAGAAAGATGAAAAGACAATGAAAAACCATCTTAAATTTTTTTTTTTTTTTTTGATGCTGAAAATTAGTCTTTTTGCTCTCCCAGTCTCAATTTATTAATCTATTTTAGAAGCTCATTCAACCTTTATAAATATGCCACTCAAATATATTATAGAAAAGCGACAGAAGGTGGCAAGCTGGAATACGCCCTGGACAATTTGCCAGTCCATCACGCAGCTACTACAAATAGCTACAAGTAAATGTGCCAACCTGAGCCATATTGCTAACTGTCAGACACTGAGTTTGAATGATAGGTGTGTGAATTCACCACAGATGTCGTGGGAGAGATTTCTGCCTTGTGCTATTACCTAAGGCTTACCGCAATTTCCCTATAAGCCCAGGCACTGATGCATTCTGACAGCAAAAAAAAAATGTCACTCTTGATGCAGTAGAACTGGATATGCCACAAGGTTATTACCCTTATTGTGAATGTGGTGTATGCCTTTATGGAGAGGTACATTGTAAATGAATGTGTACTTGTGTTTTAACAAACCCACATGACACGGGAAACCAGATCATCACTAACATTGCATTTTGTTTTGAAAATCCATCATGTTTTGAATGTACTTTATGTTGCTTATTCCATGACTGAGCTCGTGAACATGGGTATATGTGCACGTGTGATCTTATTAAATATAATCCGGTTCAAAAAATAATAATTTTTTAATTTCTATATGTTCGGAGTGTTCGGGTGTTTGTTTTGCTAAGTGCTTCAATGGTTGTAAACGTGAACTTTATCTCTGTTTTCATACCTGTGTGCATGTGTGCTGAGTATGTGAACAAAAGTGCCAGTATACAATAGCCTCCTTGTAAATTTCGTTATGGGTACCAAAGTTCCCTCTAATGGCACAAGTAAACGTTTAACCTTTATATTTTCTTAGTAAACAACTAACTGTAACAAACACGGGGCAGCAACCACAAGATAATGTTTTGACTGTCGAAATACTACTCTTCTTTGTACTCTCAGGTTAAGGAGATCGACAACAATTGCACTCCCGTTTGCGTTTAGTCAGCTGCATTCAGAAAGCCAGCAAGCCTTGATAAGTTGCCAGTCTGCGGGTTTGCATAATCTCCTGTCGAACTAAAGCCTCTAGCTGTGAGGTCTGTTCCCTGTTGATCCCAAACACATGACGTCTCTCCATCCCAACCCTGTGCCTTCTGGGGGGTAAAGCACAGGTGAGGCCCGTCAGCGCAGTGAGGAATACCTCCCCATGAGATTTTAATGTATAATGGCATTAAAATGCCTTAAGCTGTAACTATTAAAGACACCCTTGAGGGTCATTACAAGTCCAGTAAGACAGACCAGTCAAAACCAATAGTATTACTCTCTTCCAATCCAAAACAAAGTCCTGAAAGTTTTGACATGTGTTGGGTAATATGAGTGAGCTGTCATCACCGATGCCTGAAACTCGGGTCTATATTCAAAACCACTCGGGTAATTCCGTGCGAATATGGCTTCTTTCTGAAGTCGACCTCTCAATTCTTTCTCATTTTAAAATTGGAAATGCACGTGCATACGTACAGCCATATCTGGTTATTAATAATCTTGTGAGAAGCAAAAGTATGTGTTGGCACAGACTACTTACACTGGCCTGTTCATTCTGTAGAAAACCACAATTCCTGGGAAGAGTTTTATTGCTAAAACAGTTTTGAGTCATTTTTGTGACTGCGAATTAATATTTGGGTCTAGACCACAAAAAAGTCAGAAGGAAAGACCTCAAGAATATGGAAACTATTTCCATTTCCTGACTTTCTGCATATTGAAATATCCCATAGGGAGGACATTTCTTTCTCTTCACACAGTCATTAGCATGTTAGTAATAGTTGTGCCAATTTTGAGAAAATGACTTTTGTAATGTCGTATTTTGTAACGTCACAGCCGTCAACCCCTTTGGGCAGAACACAAATATCGCCAATTTTTCTAGTTGTGCATGAGCCTATTTAAGGCTTTAAAACTCAGTATTTGTGTTAAAGAGACTCTAGAAAATTATTCCAGTGAAGCAAGATGTTTAGAAATTTAATTATAGAATTATTTATCAATTAATTTCACGTTGACGTCTTAATCTGCGCGGAGGGGTTAATGAATACCATTTCCATGGGGTGTACTTGGTCTCCAACAATGTTTAGGTAGGTGGTTGGTGTCAAAGTAACATTCGTATGAATGGCTGGACCCAAGCTTTCCCAGCAGAACATCGCCCAAAGCATCATCCTGCCTCCGCCGGCTTGCCTTCTTCCCATAGTGCATCCTGGTGCCTTGTCTTCCTCAGATAAGCAATGCACATGCGCCCGATCATTAAAGTAACATAAAAGCAAACATAATTCATCAGACCAGGCCACCGCTCCAAAGTCCAGTTCTGATGCTCATGTGCCCATTATACTGTAGGTGCTGTCGGCAGTGGACAGGGGTCAGCATGGGTTTCCTGGCTGGTCAACAGCTACGCAGACACTTTTCCATCAGAAACGGCATTAACTTTTTCTGAAGTTTGAGCAACAGTAGCTCATCTGCAGGATTTTGGACCACACGGGCCAGCCTCCGCTCCCCACTCTCATCGATGAGCCTTAGGTACCCATGACCTTGTCGCAGATTCACTGGTTGTCCTTCCTTGGACTGCTTTTGTTAGGTATCAACCTCTGCGCTCCTGGAACACCCAACGAGATCTGTTGTTTGTCCCTTGTCAGAGTTGTGGAGATCCTTAGCCTGGCTCATTTTTCCTGCTTTCAACACATCAACGTCAAAAAATGACTGTTCACTTGCGGCCCAATATATCTCATCCCTTGACAGAAGGCAGTGTAACAAGATAATCAGTGATATTTGTTTCACCTGTCAGTGGTTTTACGGTTGTGTCAGACGGAGGAAACCGGTTCATGGCAGAGTTTCAGGCTGTTTGGCTAAGCCAGGTTTGGAAGGAGAACAAACAGGAAATAAACAAACACTTCCTGCAACATGGATTCAATAAATATCAATCTGTATTATACACAGAACCTTACTTCCCAGAGCAAACTGGTAACCCTTTATTGCCAGAAGGTCAGAGCCTTTTCGATTTACGAATAAAAAAAAAACTTTCCATTTAAAGCACAGTGAGGTCAGATCAGCTGCGTCTTTCGACCTTCTGCATAGTTTCAGCCAAATTTTATTACCTTAACGTTCCTCTTGTTACTTTGTATCCCGTTCTAATCACATTCAATAACCCAACTCATTGTAGGCTACCATGTCATTGCAGGAGGTCGAGAGAGAACAGGAAGCATGCATGCTACAATAAAGTGGGCCAGTCATTGAGCTATTTTTTTCCCCACACTGCAGACTACACGCGGTGCTGATCCAGGAAACGCACTTAAAAAGGCTTCACTTCCGCCCTTGAAGCTAAGAAAAATGACATCAATTTGCTCACACATCGTCCTGCATAACTACCGCAAATGCTAACCTTTACAATCCTTAATAGTCACCTGCAGAGCAAAATCAATATCTCCATTCTGGGTGGCATTAAAAGCGCAAGATTCCTCAACCACTAATGCAAAGTGGTGAACGAATAAAAAGAAGAAAAAAAAATTCCAATATCCCAGATATAGGCTTTGTACTTGCGAGGACCACCTATTGACCGCGCTGATTGGCTGAAGGGTTGTGGCAGCGAGCTCCATCTTATGAGACGCGGGTAAGAGGTTACCAAGGTGGCAACCGCAGAGGTGAAAGGTCATCCACCACACAATCCCATAGGTGCTTCTTAGCAGAGATATAATCTGGACCAATCAGATCGCAGAACACCGCAGCGGCGCCGAGGGACTGGCATCGGCCTGAGGGGTGCGGAATCACGCTTCGCAATCAAGGCAGGGAGGCAAAGGTTATCCTCAATAATAAATTGAGCCCGAGCAGCAGATTTGAGGGGATGGGAGCAAACAGTAGAGATATTGGCTGGAACGGATCGATAAGGAGAACCGACGCACCTGTGCTGACTGTTTACAAACCTAAGCCACCATCTTGCTCTAATTGGTTTTCAAGACCACTTCAAAGTGGATGTGACCTTAAACATATCACCGCCATTAATCAACTGTAACGTGCAAAAGGTGAGCATGCGATGCAAATACACGCCTGACTGGCATATTCTGCCTTAGAGTTGCGCTTGAAAAACCCCTTAAACACAGCGCCTTAGTGGTCGGGACACCGGCGTCCCAAACAATCGTAAATCATGAGTTTATGCGTGAAGAATCAATGCGGGAAGATTTTTGATTTTAGTTCCATGGAGCAAAATTACCATTTGAAATTTATTTATTTGGGTAAGTGCCTTGAGATGCACCGTCTCGTTTTCAAGGGGGTCCAAACATATCACGTCATAGCAACGTACAATCTACAAACAAAACAAAACAAAAAAAAAAACCCACAGTTAATGCCATGAAGAACAATAAGCAAATACAACTATAAGTTGGCCAACGCTAAATCAATGGCAAAGTAGGATTGTATTCATTTAGCAGGAGCAAATCGACAAGCTGATGGCTTAATCAATAACAGGAGCAGGCCACCATGAAATGAAGGCAGGGCATCCTTAAAAATTCAAAATTTACTGTGAGTAGCAGGCAAAAAAAAAGAAGAATAGATCAGAACATCTCTGACGCGACAAGGCTTCTGCTGATCACCGTCACCAGTAATGAGTACCTACCAACTGGTCTGAGGATGTACAAACCACCAAATGGAGACAGGGTGTTGGGCATCCAAGGCTCATTAATGCAAAAGGGCGACAAAGGCCATCCTGTCTGGTCCAAGGGCGGAAGGGTAACGGCCTCACCATTCACTGAGAATTGTATTGATTCACGCAGTATGTACTATAACACAGCGCATCGCACCCTGCTACTTATAGAATTTTCTATCTGCAAATCATTCAGAGTTCCCATTCTGATGCAACTAAAGCACCTAAAATGGGCACCGGAGCTGGACCTTGGAGCAATTGGAGGAGGTCACCTGTCCCAGTGAGTCCCATTTTCTTTTACAGCATGTGCATTGGCCGCATATGTGAGCACCATTTTCCTGGGAAGAGATGGCATCAACATGCACTGTGGGAAAGAGACAAGCTCACAGAGGGAGAGTGGTGCTCTGGGTAATGTTCTGCTCAGAAACCCTGGGTCCGGGACTTTAAGCGGATGTCAGTTTAATGGAGCTGGATTCAGTTTCGGTTGGATGAGAAGGACCCACACAATATTAGGCCTGTCATTTTAATGCTGTGGCTGATCAGTGTGTGTGTATATACACTGCCTGGCCAAAAAAAGTCACCACCTGGATCTAACTAAGCAAATAGGTAAAAGCGTTCCATTGGATGCAGTGATTAACAAGTTACAGCATGTAACAAGCTATTTAACCCTCACTGATACAGTGAGAATCTTCTCGTTTCTTAAACGACCATGTCGGAAGACACATCCTGTGGTTGTGGAAAAGATGTTACTGTAGAGGGGTCAAATTATTGGCCTGCATCAAGCAAAGAACACAAAGAAGATATAAAATTGCGTTAAGAACTGTACAACACATTATTGTAGCCCGCAGACGAAGTCGAGCGGCTACTGTGGATTCATGCTTGTCGTTTCCACCACGTCCACGTCCGTAGACACTTCCTTGTGGACGCTGTACAGGCTGTAATTTTTGTCCGATTACTTTCATATTTGATATGAACATGTATTATACTTCACTTATGACACCTATCAATTTTGGCTGCCATGGTGACAGTATTCTCGAATAATGCGCTACAAAGGGGAGAAGCGGGCTTTCGGGGGCTAGACCCACTCAGTCGCGGCCGCGCAGACCGTCTAGTTGAAACCTGGAAGGATATTAGTGAACCATAATTTTCCAGAAAAAACTGTGGTCAGAAAAAATCTTGAATGATTGTGATCGGAGATTACTTAAACATTCGGTGAAACCACAATAAAAAAAATAACTGTACGACTTGTGGCCATGTTTAGTAGTGAAAGTAGGGGCATTTCTACGTCAACAATGCAAAGAGAACTCAACTCAAGGGATTGGGACTAAACACCTTTGTGGCCTTAAGAAAAACCACTCATCAGCGAGGCTTATCAGAAAAAAGGCGTCAGTTTGCTAGGAAGCATAAAGATTGGACTCTGGAGCAACGGAAAAAGGTCACATGTCTGATGATTCCAGAATTACCCTGTTTCAGAGTGATGGGCGAATCAGGGTAAGAAGATAGGCAGATGAAGTGATGCACCCATCATGCCTTGTGCCTTCTCCACAAGCCTGTGGGGGCAGTGTTATGATCTGGGGTTGCTTCTGTTAGTCAGGTCTAGGTTCAGCACATTTGTGTGTCCAAAAAATGAGGTCAGCTGACTACCCAAATATACTGAGTGACCAGGCTTTTCCATTAATGGATATTTTCCTTCCCTGATGGCACAGGCATATTCCAAGACAACAAAGCCAGGATTCATCAGGCTCAAATTGTGAAAGGTTCAGAAAGCATGAGACATCATTTTCACCCATGGTTTGGCCACCGCGAAGTCCAGACCATGACCGAGAATCTTTGGGATGCGCAAGAGAAAACTTTACGCCGCGGTCCGACTCTTCCAGCTTCAATACGAGATCTTGGAGAAAAATTAATGCGACTCAGGACAGAAAAAAATGTTGTGAGATTGCATAAGCTCATCTAAATGATGCCACAGCCAATGCACGCCGTAAATCAAACCTAAAAGCGGTCCAACTTAATATTAGAGTCTGTGACCTTTTTTGTTATTGGCTGGCAGTGAGTGTGTGTGTCTTTCTGACGCCGAGAGCAACATAGTTTCAATTTTTTTGGGTAATAATTGAATAATGGGAAACACGAACATTATATTCAAAAATTTTTACATTTATTTTCTAAAAGTTTTGCATTTTTTTTATCAAATTTACAAAGAATGCACATTTTTGAGATATATCACAGGCTATTGTGTCTCCCAGAGGAATGAGTAAAATTGACTGGATTTAAGGAGTTTTAAAATACTGCTCACATAACCCTCATTTCCTCTAGCAGAAACCCTTATCTGCTGTGCAGTGTTTTATTAGTAAAAGTCTTTAGCATTATATCTGTGATGGCAGGCTAATAATTGCTTGGGTCTACACTGCATCAGGAATAAAACCTCACAAATGAGGAAGCGACTGTTCCAGGCTTCCAGCGCATTGACAATGTTCATATTGAAAACATTTTTTCTCGTGCGGTTAATTACATGTCAGCATAAGGGTTGCAAATTAGGAGGAAATTACTTTATCAGAATTCTCAGACACAAAAAGCCTTAGTAGCTTCACAATGAAATCTGGCGAGTAAACTGCCCCTTCCTGCTTCCTCCGTCAATTGGAAAGGTACCATTTCATTAGGCAGGCCTGTAACATCAGGTGCAGTCCATAACTGGAATTACTAGCTTATGCAAAATCTGAATAATCATTAGCCACTCTGCACACACAGGAAATAAATGAAAGAAAAATGCTAACGCATGCAGTACCACTCTAATGTCGCCATAAATAAAGAGATCATCAAAAGCTGTGGTAATGCCACGGTGGCGTTTTATGTATAAGAGCTAAGAAGTCAATTATTTTCTTCGAATTCGCACCAGTCTTTAAAATTACCACAACTCAGCTTTTATGGAACATTAAGTCGATGTCCACAGGGTCCCTGCAGCAGAGGTTTCTTGAGCACCGTTTCTGCAAATGCAGAAGAAGGATCCGGATAACGCTCATCGAGCTTTGTGCTGCCACTCTTTCAAAAGTTTCTCTTCATTTGCCCTGCTCCCGGTGTGAGAACCAATCAATAACCACAAAGGAAAGCCAGTCGGACTCGCCACCTTGGGAGAAGGTCCAATCTATTCAAATATGAACTGCCATATTGACACGCATCGGTTTCTTTTCAAAAAAAAAAAAAATTAAATTAAAAAAAGTGAAACCCATGCGGGACGGCAGGTTAATCCATAATTTCCACTTACGGCAGGAGGCTGTATAAATTCTCTTCGGGCTAATGTATTCAGGCCGGCGTGCAACCGCGGAGGTGACTGTACGAATCAAATCAAAAAATGTTGCAGCCAATGGAGCGGGTTCTCTGCCTGCGAATACACGCTCGCGAGCGACCTCGGAGCCGATAAAACAGGGGGAAGAACCCCAGCCGGGTGCTAATTAACGCTGTGAAGCGCACGAGGCTCTCCGCGCCTCGTCTGGCCCGGGCCGTCGTCGCCCAGACTTGCCTCGGACGCCCCTCCGGGTTTAAAAAAAAATTAATAAATTTAGCTTTTGAAAGGTGGTTGCAATGCTGTGTCATGTGATACCGGAAAACTGGGAGTGAGAGAGGTTGAGCGGAGCGGTTTACGAAGGCAGGGAAACAGAGGCCAGAAGCCTGACTGTTGATAATTGAGCTTCTTCAAAGGGGAGTTACAATTTGCCCTCAGCATCTGCTCCCTTTGCACATGCTCAGATTGTCTATCTGCACCATATTTCGGGACCATCCTACATCTTACAGTGCCCAGGGGTGCATCTGAAATACTAGATATGCATTTTCCCTTCCTCTGTTGGTCTCCTCCTATCCCTCAGCAAACTGTTATGAGTGTCGTAACAAACCCCTGCTGTCTCCTTATATCCACTCCAGGGCCTTGGATTCAGAACATCTCCGGGTCCTCAGACCCACAGCGAAGATTTTTTGCGCGAAACAGCAGGTCATCGTTGGGGCATGATAAATCTCCCTCAGTGGGTGGGAGAGAGATAAATGCTCTAGCTACTCTCGGGCGAGGTATTTCTCAAAAATGCATGTAACTGATTAGTTCTCCCCGGGGTAAATTTATGAACTACTAAAAACATGGTGTAAGTCAGCTGAAATCAGCTAGTTGTAAATGTGACGGGGAAATCACAGAGCACATCATCATGCATCCACAGGAACTGTCTGCACCACTTTCTCAAATGCTACAGAAATGTTCGCAGTACTAGCACATGAACTACTTTCACACTTAGCATTTTGGCAGCATATAGTGGGTCACTGAAATGATAACCTTATACTTATACTTATATTTATAACAAGAGACAGTCTGGATCCTTCTACACTGTTCTGGTGGTTCAATGCCAGACAAATCATCAAAATGCACCTCAGAGGATTCAATCAGTGCAACAAACTGCCAGGCACTTTGTTACTGGGGTGAATTATGTGGGCAGAATTTGGAAAATCCCGAGCAAAGTTGGGATTGCGTGTGGAGTACCAGGAGGGAAAGTCCAAGACTTTTTGATCCAGAGCTTCTGAGGAGTCAGCATGGTGCTGTTTGCAATAACTTCATACCAAGAGTTTGTCTCACGTACTTAACTTTAAAAGCCAACAGATACCAATAACAAAATCCTCAAAGTTAGCTTGTAAATACCCCAAGGTTCAAACCGCGACGGTAAACTTGTGGTGCGTCCTCCGAGTTGAGGACAGCGTATATGTTACAGTCAGATTGTGAAACCAGTCATTTCATGAAATGGCTGAAATTTTCAGTCCTCTCAGTTTTACTATCTGATTGTAACATACTGTATCTAGTACTGTGCACAAGTCTTCAGCACCCTGCACTTTTTAAAATTTCAATCTGCTTGAGATGTTTACTTTTTGTTTTCCTCAGAGTTGCTGAAGATAACAAGAGCTATCAGGAGATGGCGTATCCCCCCGGCCCCACATCATCAACTTCGAATTAGCAAAAGGCACCACGTCAGGTCATGATTAATGCACACCAAGTTTTGTGGGAAAATATTGAATGGTTTTAAAGTTATGCTCCGGAAAAGAACAGTTCACAGACGGACAGAGGGACGGAAAAACCGAACCCATGACTATATCCCCCCGCATTATATGCCAGGGGATAATAAAAAGTAAATTTGAAATTCCTAAAGGTAATTTCAAGGAAAGTTCAATTAATAAATGTTTGTATTTCACTGAAAAACAGTTGATACAGATAATAGTCTTGACAGAACTCTGATGTCAGCATCATCATGTCTGCAATTACTTAGAGGGACAGGCGCAAGTGAGACAGTCAATCTGCAGAACGATGACATGTTTTCCTCTCTGTTTAGAACAAGCAAAAAGCCGATAACCTTATAAACTATAGCACAACAGAACAGTGTCCCACATTTTTTGGCAAAAAGTAGTTACGTCTAATGTTGAATTGATATACAAAACACAAAACCAGTAAAGTTGGCACGTTATGTAAATCGTAGATAAGAACAGAATACAATGATTTGCAAATACTTTTCAATTAATATTCAATTGAATACACTGCAAAGACAAGATGTTTAATGTTCAAACTGAGAAACTTGTTTTTTTTTTTGCAAATAATCATTAACTTAGAATTTAAAGGCAGCAACACATTGCAAAAAAGTTGGCACGAGGGCCTTTTTACCACTGTGTTTCATCACCTTTCCTTTTAACGACACTCAGTAAACGTTTGGGAACTGAGGAGACCAATTTTTGAAGCTTTTCAGGTGTAACTCTTTCCCATTCTTGCTTGATGTACAGCTTAGGTTGTTCAACAGTCTGGGGTCTCTGTTGTCGTATTTTACGCTTCATAATGCGCCACACATTTTCAATGGGAGACAGGTCTGAACTATAGGCAGGCCAGTCTAGTACCCGCACTCTTTTACTACGGAGCCATGCTGTTGTAACATGTGCAGAATGTGGCTTGGCATTGTCTTGCTGAAATAAACATGGGCGTCCATGAAAAAGACGTTGCTTGGATGGCAACATATGTTGCTCCAAAACCTGTATGTACCTTTCAGCATTAATGGTGCCTTCACATATGTGTAAATTGCCCATGGCTTGGGCACTAATACACCCCCATACCATCACAGATGCTGGCTTTTGAACTTTGCACATATAACAGTCTGGATGGTTCTTTTCCTCTTTGGTCCGGAGGACACGACGTCCACAGTTTCCAAAAACAATTTTAATTGTGGACTCGTCACACCACAGAACACTTTTCCACTTTGCATCAGTCCATCTTAGATGAGCTTGGGCCCAGCGAAGCCGGCGGCGTTTCTGGGTGCTGTTGATAAATGCCTTTTGCTTTGCATTGTAGAGTTTTAACTTGCACTTGCAGATGTAGCGACGAACTGTAGTTACTGACAGTGATTTTCTGAAGTGTTCCTGAGCCCATGTGGTGATGTCCTTTACACACTGATGTCGGTTTTTGATGCAGTACCGCCTGAGGGATCGAAGGTCACGGGCATTCAATGTTGGTTTTCGGCCTTGTCGCTTACATGCAGCGATTTCTCCAGATTCTCTAAACCTTTTGAGGATATTACGGACCATAGATGATGAAATCCCTAAATTTCTTGCAATAGCTCATTGAGGAATGTTGTTTTTAAAATGTTCGACAATCAGCTCACGCATTTGTTCACTAAGTGGTGACCCTCGCCCTGAGCATTTCAGGGAAGCTGCTTTTATACCCAATCACGGCACCCACCTGTTCCCAATTAGCCCGTTCACCTGTGGGATGTTCCAAATAAGTGTTTGATGAGCATTCCTCAACTCTCTCAGTCTTTTTTGCCACTTGTGCCAGCTTTTTTGAAACATGTTGCAGGCATCAAATTCCAAATGAGCTAATATTTGCAAAAAATTACAAAGTTTACCTGTTCGAACATGAAGTAACTTGTCTTTGCAGTGTATTCAATTGAATATAGGTTGAAAAGGATTTGCAAATCATTGTATTCTGTTTTTATTTACGATTTACACAACGTGCCAACTTCACTGGTTTTGGGTTTTGTAGTTTTTAACAGTTTACAGCTCTGTTTAGTACATTTCTGTCATTAGAACTTTTAATTTTCATAGTCTTTGCAAGCATATTTGCCCTACGAAATTGCTTTAAACATGCCTTAGACTTTTGCACAGCTCAGTCTATGATGGAATTTTACGCAGTTGCATATGCCAGTATGCTCACTGACGAACAATGTACAAAATTATGTAAGCCAAGTTCGACTGAAGTACAGGAAACAGAACAATCAAATGTGCTGCAACCTTACATTTGAGGACTGTGGCACATGATGTTATGCTGTCCCCCATCAATGCTTACAACTCTCACCCCACTAAGGTGGTGCCAATGGCGACTGCAAGATTTGTCATACATATAATCTCCATAGAAATGACTGTCACATCGTGAGCGGACAGATTAGCGCTCAGCTTTGCACTCCGAACACGATTTAACTCATCCCAGAAATGGCAGGGTGGGGCTGAGTTTGTCTTGGACCATCTCATACACAGTGCAGTCCGATAACATGGCACCCAGCTTCCGTTTGCGACGCTCCAGTACTTTGGTGTCGGCTGCAAGGAGTGTTTGCGAGTATTTCTTCAGGGAAAGGTTTTTTTTTTTTAACACCTTTAGAGCACTATAGGTAACTATAGTTGCCCCATGATGCAAGATGTCAAAATCAGATGCTGTTGAAAACTCATCATGTGGCAACTTGTTTAAATGAGCTCTGGCAGGGGAAGCTCTTTTAAACAAGTTGCCACATGATAGATTTTCAACAGCTCAGGATAATTGCATCTTTAATTCCTTAAAAATTTATTCAGCACTCTATGGGTGAATTTAGATTTTTTTTTTCAGTTCTATTTTGTTTGAAGCTGAAATGTCTTCTGTTGATTCTTTTTGAACACTTTGCACCATTATCGTCATTAATGTGAAAAGATTCTCATCTCATGCACTGAAATATTTAAGAATGAGAGCCTTAAAAAGAAAATGCCCTGGTCTTCCAGTCTGAGAGCAGCTGAAATGAGAGAATTTCCTTCTAATATGATTCAGTCTGTCTCCCAGCACAATTTTTCATAAATGCACAGGAAAAAAAAGAAAAAAAAAATCTTACCAAGCATTTTTATCTTGTATTAAGATGCAATTGACATATTTCTGCTTCCTTTTTTCTTCGAGAAAAAAATTTCAGCTGCTGATGCGAGATAATTTTGACTCCAGACATCATTTCAATCACGGGGCAGATTTTTTTTTCTGAGAAAAGCAGTAATTGAAATAAGAACTCTAGGTAAAAATGCAAGATTAAAATGCCTGGTAAAAATTTTTTTTGCAGTGTGTCGGTATGATGCTGTAGAAAACTTCACCTGCAACAGGACAGAAAGCTCAGTTTCCTGCATGTGAGATGACCAGTCACCTTACGAGCTCCAATTCAAACCACAGCCCATTTTCAGTGTGATACAGCAAACGAATTAACAAGGGGTTACACAGCAGTTATTAGAGTGAGATCAAGGTCCTGGCCTGCAGATTATGGGACGGTGCCCAGATGAGGCAGCCGGGGTTTAAATGAGGTCAGGACCGCGGTGGGACCGGAGACAGTGCATGCGTCTCAGTGGTCAGCTCTTCCCTGAAGCCCCGCCCACTCCTTTTGCCCGCACCGCACGTTACAGAGGGCGGAACACAAAGACGGCACAGAGCTGCGGACGGGTCACTTGGGTCACCTGGCACACAAAGCCGCTCCCTGTTCGGCGCAGGATTAGCGGCTAGCCACAGGAAGGCACACAAGTTTCCCAGGCAGCGCTGGCTTTCCAGCTGCCCTTTCCAAACACAGCACAGAGGGATCAACCGGCAGGACGAGGGCCTCGAATCCCGCCGCGAGGGACTGGCGAAACCCAGGGATTTCAACCGTGACCGTCGATAGAGCCCAATCCCCGCTGATAGAGCGTCGACCTCCACACAGCTTCCACAAACAGACAGAGAGGATTTAAGAAAAAGATTTAAAAACAATCTCGGGAGGAATCTTCTTTCAAGTGCCCCCGGTAAACAGCTCGTCTGTGGGTTTAAGAACTTGTGCTGAAAAACTGTTGGAGATTCAGAGAAAAAAAATATTTTACTTTGACTGAAAGAAGCCACGTGAACCAATCACCATCAGCCACCCACCCTGGCCTTAGCAGGAAACTTTGACTAAGAGCATTCAGTGTTCACCAAAAAAAGAGAGAGAGAGAAAACTGATTCCAGATTGGTGAGATGCGTCTCGCTTACATTGCTGAGAGCCGCCGTGGTGTAAACTGTGCAGGCCTGAGGCCTGGTGACCAGCGCTGGACCGTGCAGTTTATGCTGTGCATGTGTGGTTTATATTTAACGAGACTGGATGGTTTGGGGTGAAAACAAAAAGCCCCCTGCCTTTATAAAAGCTGTGTTTAAAACAAACTTCAAACGCATCTGCCGGCCAGCAGTGAAATATCTAACCTGCTCCTCCGCTATCCCACCCTGCCCAAAGCCTAGAGCGACAGCGACCAAAAAAAAAAAAACCTGAAATACAAAATAGGCTGTTCAGCAATTTGATTAAAAGTCCCATTAAGTCAAGTTTAAACATCCCACAGACTCTTGGTTACATTTTTACCGAAGAACCATTCAGTCAACCCCTTTTTTTTCTTCAAGCTAAGAGCTGTTCGTGTTTAAAGTTTGTGACCAAGAAAAACAGTTAGCGCCATTACCGTTAGAGCTGACTGAACGGGCCACCCAGGATGGAAATGCAAGAAAGTTTTCCTGTTTATAACCGAGTGGCGGATTATAGGCTTCAGTGAGAAGGGCAGAGGAGGGCAGCTCAGCTGTGGCCAATTAAAATATACTACCCTCCCAACACGACCCACCCCCCCACCCCACCCCACAAAAAATAGCATCAAACAAGCACCTCCTGCTCCAGACTCGCGTCAGATATTGAGGCAGAGCACAGGCCTCGTGAAAGGCAGCTCCTGTTGGTCCTGCCAAAAATGACATTCGGCTCAGCTTGACTGGATTTGCCCGTGTCCCGGGAGAATTCCCTGCCTCGCACGAGGGAGAGCGCGGAAAAAAATGGCCGACGAGCGAAGATGGTGAGGTATAGGTCTCCGGGCTCAGCTGTTCAAACACACTGATGGTTTCGCTCTGCCCCCGCAGGGACCGGGCCAGCATTTACTCACAGGTGTGCTGACCCGTTGCACGGGAGCCCTGTGCGAAAATACCACGCGCGTCAAAAGCGAGGGGGAGAGAGGCCGCTTTCGAACATCAGCTGTGCAGGTGTTGACCGCTGTGCGTGCTGCACGCTGAAATTCCATTCCAGCGCACCTGATGGGAACTTTATCGAGCGTGCATTCCTCTCTGTGTTTACGTGACTGACCCTACGCGGTCGAGACCGCTGATCACGCATAAGAATGCGCTGGGAATTCAAACAGGATGCAGTAAACTGAGCGCTTGATGCCCAGGTGCATAGAATAGTCATTAGAAGATGCTAATAACCTCCTTCATTAGCCCCTGACCCTCTTAAAACCTGAAAATGTCCACTTTAGCAAGTATTAGTCGTAAAGTTCATTATCCCTGTACTTATGACTCCTTTCTAATAATGAAATATTTCCAAGGGAGAAACGGAAAGTTTGACTCGTTTCCTGTTTTGCTACTGGGGCAAGAAAATGTAGAGTAGTACCTTAATCATGGTTATAGTTTCTCATATTTCTATGAATATCACAAGTAAAAAGGGCTATAATTGGCTTTTTTTTTCTCCTGCGTGAAGTCAGCGGGAACCAGAGTGGCGCACAGCCGCGTTGTGACCGCGGAGGTCCTCATTCCAGTTTGGCCTCAATGCGAAAACTTTAAAACCACCTGAGTATTGCCCTTCAGGAGCGACTGAAAAGCCTCACACAAAAGAGTTCTCGCTTCTTACATGATGATTTAATCAGGCTCTACCTGACCTCGGGGCCCCTGAAATCACTTTCCACAAACTGGGAGCAGATACAGCGATAACTGATACACGGAACATATTTCCATTTTGCCTTTAAATCACACAGATAATTGTTAAGATAAGATTCACGGTGAGGTCAGCATGCCGCACACCACAGGCCTCCCGGCAAATAGAATTTGGCTGCAGAACTTGCTCTTCTAGCTCAAAAAAGGGAGGATTTTGCTTAATGTCAGTTTGACAAATATAGAGATTTTCTAATGCGGTGTGAAAAGTTACGGATTCCACATTTTGCAGATTCAGGCTATTAACTCCTTTGAGACTAGCATATCTTATTTTACAGTTACTAAAAAAAATACTTTTCCCTGCGCCAATCATTTTTTGAAGGCAGTCATATCTTATCACTTAGAGCTTTAAAATGAAAAAAAAGATCAAAACACTGCTATTATGGAAGGAAAAATGTGAAAAGAGGATAGCAATTCCTTTTTTCCTTATTCATCAGACTCTCCAGAGGCAAAGTGGGAACACCTTCTGAGCCGACTTTCACACAGGAGACGTGTCTGTTTTTTTAACTATAAACCAATGGTAACATGCGCTAGACCAGCAGCTTTTTACCCTTGTGTCTCCTCAACCATGTTTAAACGCTGAACGCTCACGTTTTTAAAAGGAGCAGTGTCACAGTTACTGCACATGGAGCCAAGTGTCCTCCCGATGCTTCACGTTGTGAAACTACCTGACCAACCATCGATATGCAACGCAAAAGGACTTGTTTGGTGTCCTTATTTGACGTTGGTTTAAAAGAACCCTGGCCTCTAAACCCTCATCCTTAACCCGAATCCTAACCGTAAACGTCAAATAAAAGATGCCAAAACCTTTCTTATATCGAAGCTTTGTTAGGTAGTATCACAATATGACAAGTCAGAACTTTGAATAATGTTCTGCCTGAGAAGAAATCAAAAAAGTGAAGCCGCTCAACTGCAAGTCAAAATCTGGTGCCACCGTTGCTAATCCGTCATTGTTTTGTATTGCATTTATATATTTTAGTTAATCAGACATTCTGCTTTTTATATTATGGAAATTTGAGGATTCAAAGGGCTATTTTAGAGCTTTTGCCCGAAGGAATGAAGAATTTAAGCCGGTTTGCCAACTGCCAACAAACATCAGTGTGACAATTGAAGGGTCCTAATAAGTACGCACCCTGGCTACCTTGGAGCCCGGCTCTTTGGCGATGAGCTCAGGGCGTTTGACTCTTACCCGCAAGTCTGGGGTTCAATTCCCTGCTCAGGCCCTCTTTCGGCCTGCCATAATAGAATAAGAGATTCTGCTGACAAGCAACCTTACATTCTTCATATCCTTCCGCTAAAGCGCTACAATAGCGATTTGAATTATCGAAATTTCCATAGAAAACTCCCCAATATATAAAGCATGCCTGAGTAACTGAAATATATAAATACAACGCAAAACAGACAGATTAGCAACGACAGACTCGGTTTTTGACTTGCGGATTCACTTCCTTCGATTTCTTGTTTTCAAAGTTCCGAGCGCGCGCAGTAATCATGACTCGCCTCCTTTTAGACGCGACGTCGTCATAGCAACGTTTCAGTGGTTCTCCTTGTCTCCCTACTTTGAAAAGAAGCGTGTGTGTTTTGTCGCGACTGCCGTTTTTCGCACGCAAGCGCGCATCCTGTCTGAACGCCCCCCTGGGACAATGGAATCCATCTCAGAGCGACAAGCGCTGCCGGGCAGTTGGCCCTAATTCACTAATAAGGCGAATTTAAAGCATGGGGCCACTGACCACTTCAGGCATCACACTCTCAGCAGTATGTTCCGCCTGGCTTGTCAAAAGAGTCTGTCTCCAATGGATTCCTGGTGTGCCGGGACGTGCTAATGCATGCTAACCTGTGGCCCGACGTTGGCAGCTAAGCTCACAGCCTCGCGGTCAAAGCATCTTGTGAAGCTTGGCAGAGGCCCGTGGGCTGAGACGAAGTTCATGGGTTGACCTTCCAAAGTCCTCTCCAGCTCACTAGGACAGATTTAAACGCAGGCAAACTTGGCCATTTCCCAGTCTGAAAGATGACCCTTTCCCACACACACACATACAAACTCACAGACACGCACACACAAACAAACACGAGATGAGTGTTTGCTTGTAATAATCCGAAAATTTGTGGTTGCTGCTAAATATGAAAACATACAAGCTGGTCCCCAGGAGTTTGAAATGAAACACATGAGAAGAAAGAAAACATTGTCTTATGGAAATAAACATCTGGGTAAAAATAGGTCGGAAGTGTTTCAAAAGATTTTTTTTTTAGTCCAAATACTGCAAATATACAAAACTGACACAAATTAACACCACCTGCCTAGTATTGCGTAGGTCCCACTTGTGCTGCAAAAACAGCTAAGTGGAAAAAAAAGTCTAACTGACGTCAACTAAAATTTCCAGACTACGGCAGGAAATATCCCGAACCATCACACTCTCTCCTCAAACTTGTCCTCTTGTGCATCATGGTGCCATATCTTCCCTGGGTACATGATGCTTGCTTAGCTGGCTGATACACACGATAAAAGGAGAACAAGACTCCCTAAGCCAGACCACTTCCTTCTAATATTCCAAGGTCCAGGTCCGATGCGCACGTGCCCACTGTAGCTGCTTTCGACGGTAGGGGAGACTGAGGTGCAAAAAGCCATTGGTCCCCATGAGCCATATCACTGTTTTGCCCATTTTAAACAGCTCTGACATCTACTAATTACAAATATATGATATGATCATCGGTCCCCATGGCTCATCGGACCCCAGTCTGCCCAACACCGGGCATCAGAATAGCTTTTCCAACTGGTCTTCATAATTAAATTGATGAAGGACTGAATAAATCCACAATTCCCATCCTGCTGCCAATGCTCAACAATTTTTTTTTTATGGAGTTGGGGGATGGGGGGGTCACAGATAAACACTGCCGTGGTGAACTGTAAGGTGTGCACATATATAGCCTTACACACATAAATTATAATTAGTTCCCCCATCACAACACAAAGAGTAGCGGGGGGTATTGCAATGGAACTCATTTGTCCGTTCGTCAAGATAAGCAACGACTTGACCCGGATGAATGAAATTTTACGTGTATGTGCTACAAGTAATGACCTTGATCAAGTTTGAAAACGGGATTGCATGGTGGCCAAAGATATTGATGACAACTTGTTTGTCTCTTCCAGGCTGTGCTTTGTTAATTCATCAATTAATTAATTGATGGGTTAATTGATCAATTAGTTAATTCAGTTAATTCTGTAGCAGACGATGTGTTTACAAAGTGAAGTTTCTTCGACGAGGACATTATAAAATATTTAACATGAAAAAATGCTTAAAGCGATGTAATGTTCCAAAACACTGATCAATGATCACCAGATTTCTCCCGATCATCTCTTATCAGAAACACTTGCAGAACAGACCATCTCCCATCAAAATAGCCAAACTAAAAATCAAAGGAATATCGTAGTTAGGACTAAATTATGTTAAATGCTGTTCTCTCTATTGCTGCCAATTGTAGACAAAGGAAAAAGCTGCCTGGCTTAGTAAAAATCCTAAAAGAGTTTTTTTTTTTTTTTTACAGGTGGAAGTTTTTATTATGAGAGATGTCTGAGAGAAATGTGATTTTTGGAAGACAATTTGGAATATTTAGCTACATTAAAGTGAGAAACAACCTTCATATCTAAAGTGAACTGCGAATAAAAGAACTGCCCCTTTAGGTGTTACAAAACATGTTTTCGGTCATTTTAAAACAAAGTTGAACTGAATAATAAACATCTGAAACATGGAATCGGCCACCTTCCTTTCCACAGCAACTTCTAATGTCCTACAACTCTTTTACTGCCAAAGGTAAGAAAGCTCTTGTTGAAGACTCAAACTGTCTGCTTTCCTGTGAGTGCTCTGATACGCAACAACCAAACACAATGGCAATTTAATAAAGAACTGTGTCGACCAATATGACAAATGCTCTGCTATATAACCAAACAAAAAATTTTGCAGTAGTAAGTGAGCTATTGCATATACGGCACATAGTGATCTAACAATGATGCCAGGTAGGCTAACCACTAAAACATAAATTAGTTGGCTTAAAATGCAAGTAATGTGTAACAATCAAATCTGCCGCAAACTTCCCAGACGCCGGAACTATATCAGGAGTGACAGGTACAGCTAATAACGGTAATACATGGTCAAATGTTAATGCCCGCTCAATATAATTAATGCGAAAGACAACTCTTTTACAACAACTTATTTTATTATAATTTTTTTTCTTTCTTTAATGAATAAATTTGGCATCTCCAATCCCATCTGAATCTAGAATGCCCAATACGTAAACTATAAACAACACTTGCTTGAATGCGACCCCTTGCTGCCAATTCAGGAGAGTGTAGACAGTTCATGGCTCTTCTCCGAAGCACGCGTCTGTCAGCCACCGCTTCTTATACACTCATTGGTTGAATCTTCACAAGCTCAGAACGAGGGCGGAGGATACCCGGACAAGAACAGGCTTAGAATCTTCCTGACGAGCGCCCGTCTGGCTAACAGAAGGCACGTAAGCAATGAACAACAGAACTGTGTCATATGACCCTTCTCGGCAGACCCTTCCCAATTTGCATCCCTGTAGCCCAATGGCCAGTTGTGCGCTACGCTGAAAAAGCCACTGCCGGTTGGTACGACCGGGGCTCAAACCCACGTCGTGAGAGTTACTTCTGCTTTGCAGAGTGATGCTTTAACCTAATGAGCTCTCAGTTAGCTCCAAATTTCACTTATGTATACTTTGAAGAGAAGGAACAGACCATAAACTAATCTCCAATTGCTAGACAACCAACACAGGGAGGGGAGCACTAGCTTTTGCATTAAGCAATTTAAGCCGACAAAACAGCTCAAAATAAGTAGGACTTCACAAAAAAAAATGAGTCAAGCTATATATAGCTTGACTCATTTTTTTTCTGAAGTCCTACTTATTAATGAAAGTGGAGGTCGCCATATTTCCATCCCCCAGAAATGAGAGGCCGAAGAACACTTTGGCAGTCACATGACAAAGGTATACCTTTGTCATGTGACTGCCAAAGTGTTCTTCGGCCTCTCATTTCTGAGGGATGGAAATATGGCGACCTCCACTTTCATTATTATTTTGTCACAATTTTTTCTTAAAAACCTTGTACAACTTTACGGAAAAATTGCAAAAAAAAAAAAAAAAATCTAAGTCATAATATCGACTCGGGTAATTATTTTATTTAATGAGGCTTATGTGCGAAAGTTGTCCTTCACTTTAAGCTTCTTCCATATAATGAACATCAAGAGAGGCAAACCACCATGGGCCCACTACAACAGGATTTCAGGATTTTGAGTTTTGATTTTTTTATCAGGTGGACAGGTTTCTGATGAGAGACGGCCGAGAGAAATTTGGTAATCATTGATCACTGTTTTGAAACATTGCGTTGCCTTAAACATTAATGGCGTAGTGTTTTTTCACGGTAAATGTTATAGACTGTCCCTCTTTCATACCACACAAATTACCATGGTTGGGCAAAATGGATCATGCTGTTCTTAACTTGTGTTTGACCTCAGTGGAACATACTATGATTTCATGAAGGACCTCACTTAAAAAATAATATTTTGTATAATACTGACAGCATCTTGTTCAGGTGAATGGTGCCGAGTACATGTCCAACGACAGGATCAGTATACCACCTCTTTGTGCGACGCAACAACTGCACAATCTCATTGCATTATTTACCCTGCCAGGGATGGAAAACAGATTGCATTATTGTTACCATCTGCTCAGACCACAAAGCAATGAACTAATTTAATCCAGGCCTCATTAACTGGTTACACAAAATGTATGCAGACTTCGCTGCAATATTTTACATTCACTGTGCCTTCTCAATGCTCATCCGTTGAAAACACTTCTATTTTTTTTTTTTTTTTTGAGAGCAGCTGAACAAACAGTCTATAAGCCTGTTTAAATTGTGCATATATAGTGCAAATTATTGTGAAAACATACATTAAATTTAAGGTACAATAAAATACACAGTTATCATGAAATACAATTCACTCAGTCCGAGCCCAACCTACAGCCCAGCCTTATGGAATTCTGACTGTATTCAGGAAAAATCTTCATTCGCAAACCCACAACTAACCTCAAGATAGACAGATTCATCAACTGCTAATGTCTAGGGTGACGCATGAGACACGTGAGATTAATAAAATTTTCCACAACTTGCGTCACAGTAGCCCTTCTGTCGATTTGGACCAGACGGGGTAATCTTTATTGCCCTTATGCATCAATGAGCCGTGTGGGCCCAATACCTCGGTGCCTGTTTGTGGTTGGTCCCTCACTTAGATCGCTGTCGGCAAGTACTCTCCCCTGCTTAGCGAGAGCACCCCAGACGCTTTGACCCATTTGTCAGGCCCAACCGATTTTGCCCTTGTAAAGCTCCCATTTGTCGCACTGAGAGAAAGGTTTGCTTACCGTCTGTGGTCTGTCTGCAGAGGTAGAGACGTGCCGTTGATCATAAGTGTCATCTCCTCCAGCTGTGAGTGGTTTTAATGTTTTGGCTCATATGTGCATATTTTCTCTCTTTTACACATTCCAAGATGGAGTATATGCACAATACTTGTCTGCAAAACATCCTCTCCTCACCCACAGAATTATTTATTAGGTTTGCCGCATGGGGCATTCTAGCAGTAAGAATTGAGGAATGAAAAGCTTTTCATTTGGACGCAATTCACCGTACGTGTGCATTTAAAAATCTGGCCTCTTGGGGGCGAAATTCCTCGTGAGTTAAAATACTTGAATATTTTGATCAGTTTTGCGGCATTACTTAACCAGCAGCACATTCATTGTTAATTCACAATAAATCTTGGCTGTCAGTTGGGGTAATACTTTTAATTAATCAGTGCTCTCCATACAGACAATAAAAATCTCAAATCCACTTTGCTGTGCTTTTACACCTTAAAAAAATGACACAGGCCACAAAATATCTTATATGTGGAAAGACACTCAGTTTTTACATTATGCGCTTAAATTCCGTCAACAGTCTTTGATCACATTGTGATCTTTAACCTTCACCACAAGAAAATATTAAAAGTGAAAATCATTTTTACATCAAAGCAAACGATGACCGTTGGATCAAACGACTCAGAATGTACTGGAATTGGCACATTGATAATTAGGAGGCACTATCAGCACTTTTAGGACCCATCAAAGCAAAACACAAACGTATCTGTATCAACCATTTACTCGTCACAGTGAGATCCACAATATCCCTAAAATCCTTGACTCAGAGTGAAAACATTTTGACGATTCTAAAAGAATGCCCTACATTCCTAAACAGAAAATAATTTCTGTGGTACTCAATCACCAGCATGTTCATCCTCTCAGGTTACACCGCCGGTCTGCAGACACGCATCCTTTACAAAAGGGCTTATCATCAACGCCACATAACTTGATATTTTGTTATGCTCTTTCCCCAGTGAAAAGACCGAACGCATTAGAAGCCTCATTAAGGGTTTTGTACCAGAGATGCGTCATCTCTGCAGGTTCACGACCGGGTCACTTCGTGCTTCAGCTCGCTTTGCTCCAATTACACGGCGGAGAAGGTAAACAAGCAACGACCGGCTGAAGACTGCAGCCATTCAGAGCTTTTACCCAGTCCTGAGCGCTTAAAGTACAAGACGTGGTCCATACACATATCCATAGAAGGACCATTAGGCTCTGAAAACTATCAGCAAACATGGGGTGCTGCTTGCATTAATTATGAATTCATGAGCAATGACTATGCAGACCGTTTCTCCCTCTGAGACCAACACTGCTTGGTCACTGAGTTACCCAGCTAGGTATGAACACTCTCAGAAATAAAAATACAGTGTTGTAGAAAACCACTGTGCTTCAAAGAACAAACGTACCCAGTGTACCCAGAAGCCTACAGTAATAATACGTTGGGAACTTGATTTGCAGTTTTTCAAAAGGAAAAAAGTACAAATGAATTGTCACTGTAATGTCAAATTATGTTGCAATTTTAAGCACCCATAGGGCACTACAGTGAAATGAGTTTGAACATTTTTTTGGTTGCTTTCCATACCTTTTAAGGGGAAATAAAGTGAAAAAATAAACTGCTGACAAGGTGTAATTCCACGTGCCTGCAGTTCTGTTTACCATACTGAATACTGTACATGCGGAGTGGGCTACAGGATACTGCGTGACCAGCAGCAGGAACATATCAGGTTACCATTGGCATGCATGAAAAAGGCAGTTTACTTAACCCCTTACATGCTGACTTTTTCCTCTTAAGTTCCCTTATGCAGAATCAACATTTTAAAAAAAGCATTTTTCCACCCCATTTTGTAGGTCCATGTCACATACATATCGAGGACTGACCGCAATAAACAGTTATGTCCAGTATATAACATCTGGACTTAACTGTTTATTGCAGTCAGCCCTTCGATATTCTGCATCTGCCAATTTCAGCGTTTCATTGAAATAAATCACGCTTACATTGAGTGAGAGATTCAAATTCAGGACGCCATGTTTGCATGTCCTCAGCAGTACATCAGAGGGGAAATATCTTCATCTCACGCATCATTTTTGACACATTTTCCTGTAATTCAGCGGGACATAATTTGGATCATTGGAAATCTTGGGATCTCGACTAGAATTTAAAATAGGCCTGACTTTCCACAGCAGCTGTATTTGACTGGCCCATATATACACACTATAGGCCGGATGTTTGGAAGCAAGGCCAATACAGGTGAAAAATTTGGAAGCAACTTCAAGTCTCTGTTCACAAAACCAGTATGAAATCTGTGGATTTCAGGATGTATTTATGGCATGATTAAACTTTTCTTTCATTGATATGCACCATTTTCCTCTATTTACCTTTAGGTACGGTATACATTGATGTTACCAGACCACTGCTGAATAAATATTAGCAGAAGAAAGGAGGGGCTAAGTTTTTGGGTTGAGAAGATTTGCAAGAGTCACAAATTCAGTGAAAAAGTAAAAAACAAATCACGGTTGCATTATTCCATTTATTTCATAGTTTACAGCTCACCGGGGCACTAGGACCATGGGCCTTTGTAATATGGGCCTGATAAATTGAGTAAAACTGTATTCTGATAAGTGAGTCTTTATATGATAATCATGTTAATTTTGTTTCAAAGTGCGCCAATCAAACTATGATCAAATAAGTACAAATTTGATCTTGCTTCCTAACTTTTGGCCTGTAGTGTAGGCCCATAGGTTTTATGGGTAGGTGCACCTGAAAAACGAACTGGTCGCTGTAACTGCAGACTTGAGGAGGTGCAGTTTCTCCATGTTCTGATGCAGTGCAGCTGCAGGGAGGAGAGCAGCTGGGGAACAGGAGTTCAGGAAGTGGGTGGAGGTGGGGGAGGAGGTGATTAACGCTCCCTGTCGCTGACCTGCCATTGAACTGATCCGACTGAGTTCAGTTTCGAGGATACCCGTTAGTTTAGTTCAATTTAATTTTGACAGCACTTTTTTACAAAGGCATCTCTCACTCAGTGGTGCGAGTGGAAGTGAAAATTGGCAAAGCACAGGACATCCCGGTCAAACAACCGTTAGTCCTGTTGGTTCTCAATCATTTTTCCAAATGAACAATATATTCACTCCCGAAACACTCCACGCCATGAGGTGTTGGCTAGTTCTCCTCGTCAAGGTAAGAATTGATGAGCACTCATTTGGATGCGCAATTTGGTTCATTTCAATCAGCCTTATCCAAAAACTGTCGAAAGCCCTTTCAAATCTTTGTCTTTGATTTAATTTAAACAATTTAAATGATCACGAGGCGCAGTGTAGAACGCCTGATTTGCCAAAGTGGTTCCCATGAAGTTCCAGAGCAGTTTACCTTTTGTACAGCATTGGCCTACTTTTGAATATTTTTATTTTTTCTGAACTGAATTTATCCTATCGTTTAGTCACCCTCACATCACATTAAGAAAGAACCTGTCTTCAATTTCCAATAACATTTTCCAATGAGAAGAATAAGCTAAAGTAAAATGATTGAGAACAAATCAGGACTAATCGTGGTTATAAAGGGATGCTCTGTGCCCAGCTAATTTTCAGTTCAGGCTAAGCCTCAGGTCTCAATGGCACTTTAGAGTAACAGGGTGATGCACAGCAGCCTTAGACACCCAAAGCAGCGAGCTCCAAAGTCAACATCTAGCAACTCCGGGTTCTACATGAAACATGAATTGCAACGCAGGTGAAGGGATAAAACATTTAAAAAACTGACTCCAGAAAGAGCAGCCAGAGAAATTCCCCCCAGTACAGCTCCTGGTATCCAGACGCCTCCTGTCAGCTCCAGTACGGCACTAATTAGCCGAGCCTGCCAAAGAGAGAGGCGTCACGTGACTGTCGAACACTTCACCGGAATCTTCCGCCCTCCCACGCGTGTTGACTCACTAGTTAGAAAAACAACCAGACGATCATCGTCTGCAAAGAGCAGAGAGACCAGTACAGGTAGAAGGCAGCTACCCGAGAGGCCCGGACGTCAGAAGTGAAATTTGAAACGCTTAGTTTTTTTTTTTTTCTTCTTCTGCCATTGTTAACGATCAGATGAGAAAACTGAGCACTGAGGTGTCATGAAGCATAATCTATCCTCAGCCGCTCCACCTGAGAGCTTCAAATGACACCTCCAGGGGCTGCGAGTGAAACAATACGACCTCGCGCGCCTCCAGCGTTACAGAACATTGTTGGTACATTTACATCGAATTACCGTGTAAAAGGTCACCACACACCACCTTAAAGACAAAAGCTTCATTTCGGTACTTCGGCGTTCTCTCTGCAAGCCAAAACGAGGTTGAGTTTTACAAGCTGCGGTGCGCGGACAGTGGCAGTTCACAGCGAGAGCCCGTGTGAGAATTTGTGGTTTGGCATTTTACAGGAAATGCCTACATCTAAATGAAGAAGATAGTAAAACAGGTCACTGAGACAACTCGGCATGAGGAGCATTAGTCAATTGGCTTTCGAAAATGGCTTTTTTTTCGGATAGTGCAAGTCTAGGGAGGGGATTGAGGGGGGGGGGTTGGTATTAAGGGAACCAGGTGGCTCTTGTAGAAGTTTGGATAGCTGTGAATTTTAGCTTCAGTGAGTTCTCGTTTAATTGGAATGGTGTGAAAATGCCACCTCTGGGGGATGCAAACCTGTAAGGAGCGCGTGTGGCAGATCGAGCGGGGAGCTTTAGCCCCCCTGGAGTGCTGGAACGATCCAGACGGTGCAACCCTTGTTTTCCCTCGGGTTAATTTGACACAGCTCTTAATAGTGCGTTCGCAGCCTTAAATTCTGCTCCGCAAATAAGTCGCCAGTGCTATTACTTCTTCCGGCACTTCGCATCAAACAAGACTACGTCAAAACCTAGTGTATGGCTGGACCGTGTCACACCGTAAAAGGCCTTCCTGATGACCTAATTGATGACTCTTCGCAGCTATTTATTTTGATTCAAGCAACAGCCAATTGGGAAACTCCAACACTCCACAAACCAATGGTGTAACTTCATCACTCACTCACTCACTAAGTCACTCACTCAGTCATAGACTCAGAGACCTTTGTGAATACAGGGCTGGCCCCCACATTGCAGCATTCCGGACAAAAAAGCGATCACAGATGTTAATGAGATGTTTTACCTTCATTCATGACAGGTGTTACTCAAGCGTTTGAAATGACAGGACAGGAGCACCGAGGGACAGGGGGCCACTGCGAACCAATTTGGCTGTTTATCGCCTTTCAAAACATCAAACAGCATTGGCAAAGGAGGAGTTAATCTGAGAAGATGACACCTTGAAAAATTCTGTCAAATTTGTAATCATGTGTGAAAGCATGCTGCTATTCCATTGCTTTTAAATTATTATTCATAGCACAAAACAAAAAAAAAAAACATTAGCGAGTGAAGGGGAAGGTTCTGGAAGAAATTTTAATAAGTATGAAGCTACATTGCTTTCGCATTTTGAAACAGACGTTAAAAATGGTAGGTGTCAGACTAATTATGCTGAACAACACAGAAATTAAATTAAAGCGATTAAACATTGTCTCATTGTGGATTGAACTAATTGGATCGAATAGATCACACAGAAGTAATTTGAATGCACCACGCGCAGACAGCTAACTGTGCAATAATGTGGCTTTTTCGAGAAAAAGCGTCCCTTGTGCACAGCACTTTGACGATGTTTTTGGAGATGGTCAAATTAAATACGATTGACAGTAATGCCAATTTAGATCAGCCACATCTATAGAGCTTGAGTCATTTTAAACTGCTATTTCAAATGGCAGGGTTTCATCAATCACTATGATTGAATTCTTGGTGTGAGTACATCAGAAATGTATCAAAAACACAGCTGTAGCTCACAAGAGCTTGTCGATCTCGACAGTTATGCAGGTACATACGCTTCAAAAGGACTCAAGGTGCCATTAAACTCAATGGCAAATTATTTCAAATGTTTTATTTATTCATCTCCCAACATGGGTGTGCATTGTTTAACACCCACCCTATTTTGACAAGCCCAACAGCCGGCTACGACCACAGGCCGCGTTCGTGTGAGAACCCAACTGCAGATTGATTTTGCATGCGACAACTGTGCTAACAACCACGGCTTTGCCAGCTGCCTCTTCTCTGACAGCAAACAGCTAGGCACGCAGAGAGTGGAGTCACACAATGGCCGATCTTATAACTTTCCTCATGCAGTCAATGGCCAACCGATTAAACAGCAGCAAGGCCAGGTCACGCGGTAACGGAGTTACAAATTTGTAACTCCGTTGCCGACCAGGTTTTTGCAGTTTTCACACAGTAAATCAAATGACCAAAATGAGATATTTTGTTGTTTGAAATACTAGGGACGACCTACACAAAGCCATTTAAATTGTAACTCTTACCTCACTTAGTTTTGGAGCTATGATACAGCAATTTTGTAACTCCGTTACCCGGTGACCTGGCCCAGCAGTCACTAGGCAGTGATGAGATTTATCATGGACCCGCGTCCACCTGAAAACTCCAGTATTAAACACAATGCAATTGCTACTGGCCACTACTGGCATTAGCATGGTCTAAACTCATTCTGAGCATGTGCAGTTAATCCCAACACGAAAGCAAGGTGCCCTAACCAAGTTCTCCTTCCAGTGACCCTCCTTTTTTAAAAACCGTTAGCACACCAACTGAACACAGGTTCAGAGAATGATTACAGTAGATTCAGACTACCATGCTGTTATAACAGCCATGTTGTTGGTCCTGTTTCCTTCGTCTTATAACCCAACTGGGATAGGAGATTGGCTCAAACCAGGCTCATTTTTATCATCCAAAAATCTGCACTGCTGACAAGAAGTTTTAAAGGCCAAGGAGCTACAATTCAGGCCAGGGGTTCACAAACCTCCCCTCCGGTCGCCGATATTCAGTCCAGATCAAGGCATTTCACACGTTTCACGCAGAGCACACCAGCAGTTCTAAGGCATTACAAGTAGTTTATGAAATCATGGTTCCACCTGGGGTCACAATCTAAAGGGGGTTAGAAACTGATTTAGACTGCAGATCCAGAGAGGCCACCAGGGAGAAAGAACTCCGTCAACTACAGTCAACCTATTCAGTGGTAATGAATCCATATACACACACACACACACACACATGACAGACAGACAATACCAAAGAGGAAAAAAGCAGAGATATAGAAGAGCATTTCAATAAGCTAGGAAGCAAACTTTGCAGTAACATTACAGCACCGGGGCTTTGTGGAGACTCTTCCAGCTCTACTCGTTAAGCATGAAATTCCACTGCCTATCAGACGTAATTATGTTTTCATGAACTCAGGAAGAATCGATGTCCTTGAAGTGGCCTGCTCCTCCAGTTTAACTTCTTACCCCTGAGAAAAATATCATCCTGTATGCGCAACATTACGTGTCAACTCTCAGGGCTAGCTGCAACTTGACTGCCCGTCGAGGAAATTTTTTTTTTTTTTTCCTCGTTTTTGTTTTCAGTTTCAGCTGAATTTTCCGCCTACTTTTCCAGGGCCTCCTCCCATTCGACAGGAATGTTTTGCTTCAGTGTTTCAGTAACCGCCTCAGTCCAGTAAAGTCAGCACATCCACCAGTTTCCCATAACACCCGTGGCAAAGGTCAGGGGTCACAAGAAGTACGAAGAGAGCAAACATATATTTTACTGGACGCACCAAATGTTCATGGTTTCCATTCACCGTAGGCCTGCTGTGTACTTACATCATCCAACTGATTATACGTCCTACATCTCAAAAGTGCCCAAACAAAGAACTTTTGTGTACATTCATAACAAGCGAAACCTGCAGGATTCAAACAGTTTAATGAGAGCAATCCTTCGAGATTCGAAAACAAATAAGCAGATGTGGTGAAAAATGCATGAAATGTGATCGCCCATGATTCCCGCTTCCTGACACGGAGTCTCTAGAGGAAGCTACGCTATCTTCAGTCTAACACACAGGAGTGTTTACACACGGCCCCTGGAAGGTCGCTCTAAAACTGTCACAGAACATTTGTTTTACAGCCGTCTTCATCTCGAGCCTCACAGCAGTTCAGAATCGCTTCTGCAGCTGTTCCCGGTGTTTACATGCACCTATTCATCTCTCTTTCTCTCTCTCTCTCTCTCTCTATTTTCACTGCAGTCTCTCAGCGGCCTGCGCAAATTCACTGCGGCCAGACATGTCCATGCTCTGCATCGCTCCCGCATTTGAGAAAGCGGCCAAGAAAACAAACTCCACTGTAATAGCGAAAGCAGTCTACAGAGACTAAACACCTCCGGGTCATTTGAGACGTACAGGAGATGAAGATGCAGCTTTTCAGGCGATGAATGTGACCAAGGTGACGCATTTGTTTAACATTAAATAAGGTAGACACTTCTGTGAAGCATTAGCATCGTCTGCTCATTAATGCGCGACAAGGTGCGAGGTGTGTCACTCCTTGTTGAGAAAGCTGCCATATCACCAGATGAGCTAAAACAACCTGATAAACCCACCAATATTGAATCATAGCTCAAAGCAAAAACAATTCTTAAAATATACATCATATGTAGCAAATTCAACACTAAACCGTAAATATAAGAGGGAAAATTTAGTTTTATCTGAGGAAAAATAGGCATTATTTACATATTTATTGATACATTTTAACAAACCCCCCCACCCCCCCAATTTACTAGTCAAATTATCTAATAAAGAAAAAATTCTAATTATTCATTGTTTTGTATTTACACAGCAGAATAATAGCACACAATTTAGATTATTCAAAGTCCCTGATTCAATGGGAAATGCTCTGGGAAACATCCCTCTCGATCATATGGGTCCAATTCCTGTAATATCAGACCATACTGCCATCCATATGTTAATACATTATGGTTTGCCATGGGCAAACTGCTTTATATTGCCATATTGCTTGAATATGAAACACATAAACGCATGATTTCATTTCCAATGAAACTTCTACAGGCTCTCCATTCTGTTTCAGTTCCACGCACCGGAGGCTTATCCTAAAAGACATCTCTGTCAGTTCCGACATGATAAAACATGAGCAATATTTCTTTACTCTTCACCCAAAGTCACAAAAATAAAAAAATAATATTGCGGCAGCTACATTTTTTCCTGTAAGAAAAGTCCAAATTAACTTGCTTAACCCTGAAAGTGCTACAGCATTTTGGCAGAGCACATTGAGTCACTGTATCTAACTGAAAGATGTGCTGAACTTAACACCGACTGATTAAGCCATCTCTAACACTCATTTGAGGTATGTTACGCTAAAAAAAATCCAATCAGTCAAGTTCAACACATCTTCCAATTAGATAGTGACTAAAAATGTGCTCCACCAAAAGGTTGAGCCAGCAGTCACAGGGTTAATGCCAGAGGTGTCAAATCCAGGTGTCAGAAAATAAAAATTCTGCCCAGACTTCCTTCCACTCATGAAATCTACCCACTGATTTCACTCATTATCTCTACCTTTTTTTTATTATTTTACTGAGAGGCAGAGCCAGTTGACTAAAACAAAGCACTGGGCAGGACCTTTACTCTCCGAACCTGGATTTTTCACCTTCGCTTAATACCATATTATCCATGCATGATTTGTATATACAGAACACTGGAATCCTGCAAGCAAGTGCACTGTGAATGAGGCCAAAGGTCAAGTTGTTTTTGCAATAGAGCAGAATGGCTGTGCGCTACATATTTATTTCTATTGCCTATTTCATTTGTATGTGATGGTAGCAGTATTCACCACTCCAAGGATAAGCCTTAATGTGACCAGTTTCTAGAGAAATGTTTCATGAAATCAATTTTGTTATTGTACTTATTGCGTAAGCAATTTCGTGAGATGAAACCAGTGGCCAGTGACCTTTTCCGATGAGCATTATTAATACATGTTCGTTAGAAAAGGTCAGTGGAGCAGAACTGGACAGAGATCAGGGAATGCAAACTGCCAGAATTGAAAGTCCATAACGTATTTAAAGATGAATTCAATTAGCGTTTTAATAATCAGATGTCCTTTTTTTTTTTTTTTTTTGGAGGGGGGTGACATTAGATATTGTACAAGGCCTGATATGCTCATGATGTAGAACATAAAGACATTTTCTAGCGACTATAGGAGACTAAATGAGCGGAGCAATAAGACCAGCACCTGATGTTTCAAATTTATTTTTTCCAGTTACAAAAGCTATAAATGAACAACCATGTCTTGCTGTACTTAAGGCTTTTTTTAATTATTCAAAAATAATATTTCGTTCATTTGTAGGAATGACAGGAGGCATTGGTGGAACGAAGACGCTATACTTACAGGGGAGTAACGTTGGGCAAAGTCATATTCTATGAAATTCAAGATGGCCGAAAAACACAGTGTAAAGAATCACACTGTGTAATGGGGGAAAATAAAATAACTGAAGGCAATGTGTTTATTAGCTCGTTGGAGAGATATCAAAAACACCGAAGGCCGAAGCGACTCTGAACGCTTCACTTCCGAGCGATGAGTCCATTTGCTCATAGGCCTCCCAAGCCTGAAACTTTGCTGGAAACTTCGCATCCTGTTGCCATTTCAGGTTAAGATGATGAACTTTGACCCCAAGACAGAATCCACATCATTCGGTCTCCTGCACTAATGACGTGCTGCTGTGAGCCTATTTCTTCGAGACAAGGTGCTGAAATCGTAATCGTGTGACTGTTCTCCGGCTGAGCGCGGGGTTTCGTCGACCTCGCGCAAAACGAAGTAGCAGCCCAGACCGTCGCATTTTTGTGCCCCAGGAAGCACGCAGGTGGTCGCTCGACAGCGGGAATGTTTTCAGAGCGCCGAAAATGAGGAAGACACATCTAATGGGAAGGAGGCTGTGGCGGTGCTTTTACGGGCTTCACATCTTAACCCTTTGAGCACCAGAGGCAACTATAGTTGCAAAATGGTGTAAGACTTCAAAACCAGACCCTGCGGGGAGCTCTTTTAAACAAGTTCACACATGATAGGTTTTCAACAGCTCAGGATAATTACATTTTTAATTCCTCAAAAATGTGTTCAGCGCTCAAAGGGTTAAGGCAGCAGCATCACAGCACCGCTCCAACTGAACAGCCATTTCCTAAGTGTGAGAGAGAGAGAGAGAGAGAGAGAGAGAGAGAGAGAGAGAGAGAGAGATCAGCAGAGAGATCAGGGGAGATGCCAGCTGAGAGAGAGGGCGCATGCAACAGGCACCGCTGCAGTTTTTATTAAAAGTCATGTTTCTGAAATCCCAATGAGTGACGGGCAACAAATTCAACAGAAGCACTGTGATCGTGTCCGGTAGATTGTGGGGAAATTTTATCCCGGGCTGCCTGTTAAAACTGTCAGTCAGTAAAGCTGTGTTCCAAGCCTGAAAAATGATTTCTGTCACGTGAAGTGACTGGGGTTACAGATCAATATGATAGAGATTTTAAAGTTGACTGCTTCACTCGTCCTATTTGTATTTGTGTGCGTGTGTGTGTGTGTGTGCGTGGGGGTGTGAGTGTGTGTGTGTGTGTGTGTGCGTGCGCGCACTTGTGTGTGAGTGAGAGAGAGAGTGTGTGTGGGAGTGCAAGCATGAACGCATCCCCATCTTTGTCCACTCAGTGTGTATTATAGATCCCACGTGTCAGAAACAGCAGCAGTCACATCCTCGAAAGTTTAGAAAACTCTGGACTGCTGTAAATGTGAAGTGAAAAAAATCCTGAATTAGCAATATTTTATATTCTGCCTCTCCATCAAATCAATCATAACAAATATGTTTTAACTATGTTGTGAAAAGCTTGCATTAGCCAAAAACCAATGAAGGAAATTAATTTTTGCTGCCCTAACAAATACGAGTCTGCTCTCCATTCAGGTGATCGATAAAAATTAGATCCATATCCTTAAGGCATCATAGCAATATATACACTCTACAATTTGGATACACTTTAATACAGGATCCATCAATTAGTCATCCAAGTTTAATAAACTCATTGCAATATGTTCCCACTGGCACTTGTGGACAAGAATTTCTGAGTGACACAAGATATCTGAAGCCAAATAAGACGCTAAAATTGGCAATATGATAGACAGGGGTCCACCCTATCAATACTGGATCATTGAGAGGTTTGAATCTTAAGCTGTCAGCCCAATGGTGATTACATCGAGTACAGACACGTACGACAGAGCAGTTCTCAGAGATCTGTCAAATACATGTTGTCGAAGAGCCGGCTCATATTAACATTTGGGCTGAGTAATGAATTTTCTGTCCTTTATGATTTTGGCGAATCAAGAAAAAAAAAAAGACTTGAAAAAAAGCTTTTGTGATACAAAATAAACTTGATAATTGGGTTAAATCAAACCGTACAATCCCGAGCCTGATTACTGCTAGCCCTCTATTGCTAGCCCTCTTGATTATAAATTTTACTTTAAAAGAACCTTTCCACCGACATGAAGTAGACTAAAAGGTCACAACAAGCTGCACTCTACGCCAAAATCAAAATAAATACCAGAATAGATGAGAAACCAAAAGACATCAGTCTGGAAAGGGTCAAAAGCCATTTCTAAGTTCTCTAGGACTACAATGACTCACGGAGAGAGCCCTTATCCCTAAATGGTGAAAACTCAGAGCAGTGGTGAATTTTCCCAGGAGTGACCAGCCCACTAGAATTCCTCAAAAATCACATTAGTAGCATATTTAGGAAGTCACAACAGAACTTGGTTAATGTGTGATGGAGGGAGGATGGTTTGCTGATTCAAAGCCTGGGCGACTTGCCATGATAGAACTAAGCATTAATTCTGCTCTCTTACAAAAAAACAGAAGAACGTGCAGTCAGTCTGAAGTAGAGCTGAAGCGCAACTGGGTTATGCAACAAGACAAAGAATTAAAGCACAAGAGCAAGACCATCTCTGAAGGGCTCAGAACAAATAAAATTAAGATTCTGGAGTGGCCTAGTCAAAGTACTGACTGTGGTACCCCACAGAGATGCAGCGGTCCAACCTTAAAAGAACACTTTGCGCTGAAAAACCCTCAAATGTGGCTGTATGCCCCCTTAAGTTCCCTGAAGGGTTCCAGGCCCACAGAACAGCAAATGAGCACAAGGGTTCAAGTTATTCTGGTAATCAGTGGGCCAAATTCCTCCACAGTCATGAGCAATACTGATCTCCAGTTATTGAAAGTAGTTCATTACAGTTGATGTGTGGAGGCACAACCCGTCATCAACTTTAATAAACAAGAAGAGCAGCGCCAGCGGTGCATAATTCGCCCGTCATGAACATGGATCAGGAAGTGGACAGACAACATGATACCAATATCCAACAGACAACAGCCCCATGTGACCTTTGACCTTTGTCCGTGACCTTGACCTTAAAGGGAGGTCCGTAAACATGGTACGCGACACTTCGCTCATTGATGGTACACGTGTGTGTGTGAAATATCATGGATGTATCTGAAGCGGTTGAGAAGTTATGCTCCGGACAAGCCCCATCTGGGCCCCGTGTGACCTTTGACCTTTGCCAGTGACCTTGACCTTGACCGGGTGAACGAAATCATGGTGCGCGACACAGCGCCTAGTGATGGTGCACGTGTATGTGAAGTATCAGGAATGTAGCTGAAGCGGCTCAGGAGTTATGCCCCGGACAAGAAATTGCTAACAGACAACAGGCGGACGGACGGACGGACGGACAGACGGACGGACGGGGGTGATGACATAATACGTCCCGTCTTAAGACGTGCGTATAATAATAATAATTATAATAATAATAATAATAAAAAACAACTACTTTTTCACATGGATGATACAGGCGCTGAATAACCTTTTTTGCTCAATAAATAAAATTATTTAAAAACTTTGCTTCCTCATGTCCTCCTTGTCCCAGTACATTGTGCATGAAGATCTAAAACCATTTAGAACATGAAATGTGCAAAAATACAGGAAATCCGGAGGGAGCAAATACTTTTCCACAGCACTGTACTATACACAATGCGACTATACACAATTCCAGCAAAATCCAATTCAAAGACGTCCAACAGCTGTACCATATTTTTAAAAGTACTTGTCTAGCCACTCTTACCGTGCCGTGTGTGAAGAGTGTGTTAGCTCTTTGTTGACAAAAATAAACAGTATGAAAGTGCCTGCATTTGATTTGTACGCTGCAGGGCAGTAATGTTGCCGTAACCATTATTGAGCACTCCACGGTAAATTAAAAATAATTCTGGAAAGGCATGTTTCCGAGCATGAAGTTTGTCCAAAAAGCATGTATCAACACACAGAGTGCCCTGTAGTACTCTTGGTCTGCCACTAGGGGCAGCCTGTACACGCGGCAACAACCGCCTGCCAGAATCTGGAGAGTAGAGAACAGACAATGACCGCAGTGTGTTAATCCTGCATGCAATCACCGGGATAGAAGAGAGTGACAAGACACAGCAACTTTAAAAACTGAGAGCGCTAGTGTGGCTACAGACATAACTGAAGATCTACACATTGCTACGGATGAGATCTGCATGCTACAATAAACATCACTCAGAATGCTGTCGTATTATAGGTGCCTGACATTGGTCAAGGAATACAATAGTCTCCCATCTTTACTTCCTGTTCTTTTAAAGTTTTTTTTTTTTTGAGTCTTTAAATTTACTAATAACCATATTTTCCTGAAATCAAGAGGCTCAAAAGCAGCGGTATCAGTTACGCCATCTTCCGACGCAAAAGGCCAAGATGCAGCCACTCATCCTGTCTGGAGTGAATGATGCACTCCCACACAAACTTATATTCATTACACCTGTCAGTCAGTCCCACCTTTCTGTCGGGCATAATTTATTGCTTTTAATTATTCCAGCGTTGGTGACAGGCGTGTTCTAGCCAAGCAGTGGCGCCTCGCCTGCAGCTCTCCAGTAACAGCTCATTGGTTTTGTTGTCTGGTGCATCATTGCCTGTTTTTACAATGTGGCTGACAAGACATGGATTAGCCCTCCAGGCATGGAGTTTGCGCACCGACTCCCCGCCTGTTTCCCTCCTCCGCCCGAGCCGGGAGGCCTCGTCTGTAGTCCCAACTGGGGACGATAATGGTTGGAACCATGGGCTGCAGCACTGGGGGGGCTGGTCGGGGTTTAGTGCCCAGAGCTGAGGGAGAGAACACACTTTATAGCTTTACTGCTCTCAGTCCGCTGAGTAATGCGACTGAATACATTTTCTGGGCCTCCGCATCTCAGCTTACATGAGTTCAGGACGGGGAGGGGGGAGTTACAGCTGTAGCCAGTTCCTACCGCATCAGTGTAGTTTTTAGTATATCATCATCATTTATTTGCATTGCAACTCCCAATTCAGGAAAGTCTCTTTTTTGTATTCTATTCACCATAGCAAACAATTACCAATAGGCAAAGGCTATTCCCCCAACCGTTGGGCAAATTGTACGTGTCAGTTTTGAAAGTCACCCAACCATTCTCAGCCACTGAAAATGTGTGGAATATTTCATCAGTGACATCTTTCGGTGAAACTTTTTGGCACCATTCTAATGGCCTCGTCTCAAGCGCCGCATCACAAAGACGGTTGGGGCAATAAGAGCAACCTTCCCCTCTGTTCCACCAATGGTTGGGGGAATAATAGAGGCCTTTCCCCCCTGTGCCATAACGGCTGGAGGAATAGCCACTCTGTTACAGATAAGCACCTGAAATTGTCCGTTCTGTATGGTCTTCCTCACCAGGGTCACGGGGGAGCTGGAGCCTATCACAGCTGAGTATAGGCCGAAAGGCCGGGACCTACCCCCGACAACTCACCAAGGGCGCACGCACCATTCAGTTACACCTATGGGCAATTTAGCGTCTCCGATTAACCGAACGCGCATGTCTTTGGACCGTGGGAGGAAACCGGAGTACCCAGAGGAAACTCATGAGAACACGAGGAAAACATTCAACCTCCACACAGAAAGGCCCCAGGCCGGATTCAAACCCATAACCTTCTTGCTGTAAGGCGGCAGTGCTATCCAAAGGAGTGGTGAAAAGGTGCCCATTTCCTTAAAAAAAAAAAGGCACAAATGTACCCTTCTACACTACAATGTTTTGTTGCTTCTTTTTAAGTCTCTTGTTCTTTTGATGCCACAGTAAATACTCAAACTTCAGAGGTGGAATGAAACTCTGATGAAAAGAAAAACCCCCTCTGATATCAGTTGGACGTTGAGAATACTTTTAGCGGAAGCGTCTCATTTGTGTTCCTTTTCACTTTAATTCTGATGCAGTTACAAAGGTACTTCAAACACTTGTACTAACGTAACACCCAGGTGATAAAAGCATTTTCAGTCACAAAATATCTACTTTGTGAAAAACAGGGTCTGATTACAGTATCACAGATCCATAAAATCTGCCAATTGAAGGCCCCGGTGCTAAAAGTACTTAAGTCGCAAAATATTCATTTTGAGAAAATTGAGAAAATCGACTTGGATGACTATAAATGATATTATAAATGATAAATGATTTTCCCATCCGAACATCACGCTGGTGAATATGTTACTTAAGTATTTATAGCACTCTTCAATTGTTATTGACTGTTATTACCCCCCACCACGAAGTGCGACAGGGGATACTGGATTGGGGTCCAACGTCCGTCTATCCGGGCCACAATGGGGACAAGATTTCTCTGAAACTATTATACCTAGACGTGTGAAATGTTGTATGCTTAATAAGCTGCTCATAATATACGTTGAGTTTGAAAATGGATGTCGAAGCTTATGTTTTTTTTACTGAGTTTAGGCCCTTGATCGTGGCGGGGGATAGTGATGACTCTGTGGTCTCGTTTCATATTTTTCAAAGGCGCATATTACTCTGCCCTGTTCATAAACTCCACCTCTCCCATAGCGAATGATGAGAGGGGTCAGTGGTATGAACATTCTTCGCCAGTAGCAGGGGTGTCATTAGCATCTCAGGGAAGAGTCACGCCCTCCCACTGTTTAACTGCAACTGAAGCTAATTGGGTATGTGATGGGCACGCTCAGACTTCAAAAGGCCCTCTCCATGGGACGGCAGAGTTTGCTGTGCTCACTGAAGCCCTATATGAGTTGTCCGCTAATTGGAAAGTCTCTCATCACCCCAACTCTTCACCTCCCCTGTTTACGCGTAGCTATGTTCGTTAACAACGTCGACACACCCATATCTGCCAATACCCGCGTGTCCATACAGTTTAAAGGTTCTTTTTTCACCTTCTAGATGTATTCAAGGAAAGTATTTGCCTTTAGACTATACATCAAGGAGCAATGGAAGACGCCAAGTGCTAAAAGTACTTCTGTCACATCGTCACACACTTTAAAGGAAGGATGGGGAAACGTCTTTAATAGCCTCTTGAAAAGTTGATTTTCTCAAATTGGACTTTTTTTTTTAAACTTAAGCACTTTAAGCACTGGGGTCTCAAATTAGCATATTCTATGGATCTATCATATTTTCTGTGCTTTTTTTCTCAAAGTAGACATTTTGTGACTTAAGTATTTTTGGCATTGGGGTCTTGAGTTGGTGAATATACATGTCAAAGTGAGTCAGTCAGTAATTTTTCCACTTTTGGCGGATTTAATGATCGCTCATCAGTGCAGTCACTGATACTTTCATAAATTTGTTTTCTCACTACAAATAACAGCACCATTTGAAACTGACCATATTAAGTGCTTGCTTTTTATCAAAGGATAAGCCTTTGGTAGAGTATGTGGAGTCTGACATGGTTAGATTGAGCAATGAAACCCAATTTTAAGCTGCTTTTTGGAGTTGGGGTCATGCTGTGCTGCAGTTATCCTACAACACTGAACACTGGAGCTTGGGAAATCCCTAGCTCTTGAGCTCATTGTGCTCTCGAGTTTCAATACGTGGCCAGAATACTGCACCCGATAGGCCTTGTTCAAGACGGCATATAAGGAAGAATTTTAAGGCTAACACACGAGACGGTTCAAAATAAATATGCTAAATTTCAATTTGAAAAAATCTGGATGAGACACATTTTATTTTGCTGAACAGCTCTGTAATAGTTATAAGAGAACCCAAAATGTAATTTCATTTCTGGGAAAAAAAAGAAAAAAAAATCTCCCTATTTGGAATAGTCTGCTGAGCAAAGCCCTCAATCACAACAATGTCCTTCATTCATGTTTGCCAGTAAAGACTGAGGGCTATTTATACTTCACTGGAACCGTGTAAATCAACTTGATTTGCACTGCGTACTGCATTATACTTCTAGAGCGTTAATATTTGCGTAGCAAGTAATCAAAATTCCAGAACTCAAGAGTTCAAATGTTATCAAATAATGATTTCAGAGGAATAAGCAACCGAATTTGAAAAAGTACCCAATACTTATGTCAATTCTCCAGAAGTATAAAGGAGTCCTGGAGGACTGTGTTATGAATTTAGGGCACACAGATAACCGGCAGCCATCTTACTGGATCAGAGGAACAGATCCATGTTGACCCTTAAGCCTTCCCTCCCTCCGTGATGTTACAACATACTCCAAGCCTCTCTGAGACATCAATATAAGATCTTGGTGTGAGGAAAGTTTGGCCTGAAGTGCTCACTCAAACAACCCAAACATCCAAATGCACAAACAAAATGACCTATATTATGGCTCAGCTGTACAAAAACATAAAAATGATGTTTTTATTCATATAAAAATAAAACATTAATCACTGATTCAAGTTTGGTTAACAGTAGAACATATTTTTCAGTGTCATCACATCAGCTGTTTAGCATACTTTCATTGCACAGCCTCCAGAGAACAGCTGTCAGTTCGACTCTGAGGAGGCATGGCTGTGATTCGATGCAAGGCCGATAGGAACAGCGGGACGGGGCAGGCACCCTGTGAGTAACATTCAATACCTAGAGTGCCAGGAGAGAACATAGCTGGTATTGTCCTAATCAGTGTTTGGGCTGTTCCAGCTGTCTGACAGATTCTGAGCCCCCCCCCCCCCCCCCTTCCTGTCTCTGCTTTCCAGGCTTGAATCCTTGCCAAACCATGCAAACCTCCCGCCAGGCCTTCACCTACACTTTTACAGGACATTTTGAGGGGGAAAAAAACAGATGTTATCTTCGGCCTGCAGTGTTCCAGTGTAATGCAAACAATCGCAAAATTCCTCAGTGTTCGGACAAGGACTGAAACACAAGGGCCGTAGCCCTGACTACAACCCTGGAATTGACCGAGAGAACAGCAACCAGGCTAAAGGGGGGGCGAACAACGAAAGTTTGACGTCTCACTGGTACAGACACCCTCCCAACTGCCCACAGGCTTAAAAAAATAGGGCTTAACTTCACAGGATTCCCCAAGTAACGGGTGCCTTTATCCCACAAATGGCTCAGAATAAATCCCTTACACTGCCTGAGCAAATCCTTTCTCTGCCTACCTACAATTAAAAAAATTCTGGCAGAAAATTTGGTTGAGCCAATATTTCGATGAAATTCCATTTCAAGTCTTTAACGTGCTTGCATTTGAACATTTTTGCAAGTGTAATCACTAATGTTTTATGGTAATTCAATTAACTTTACCAAAAAAAAAAAAAACACTTTTTTTCTAATCACTCTAATCCTGTTCAGTCAATTAGTGAAATATGTAATCAATTATTAAGGCAAGAAAGGTTGGGACCGAAGAAAAATTGGTCGTGACTAAAGCGATGCTTTTCACTGCACCCCATGGAGAACTTCAATAAGTGTCTCCTCAAAAAATAAAAGTTTTTTTTTTTTTTTAAGTGTAAAGCAAAAAGAAAAAAACAAAAAAAAACACTTGGTCAGAAGATAGCAACACTGTTTTAATTAACAGCCTGGGGAATAATTGCAGCAAATGACAAAACGTACACATGTGTAAAGTACAAAGAGTCACATCAGCCGCAGTTTCCCAATTAAAGATCCAAGGGACACGGGGCAAGAGAGAAATTTAGAAAATGAAAGAATAATTCCAAATTAAAAATAATTATAATTTCAAAGACATTAAGGTCTGAGCATTTTCAAAGAGCGAGAAACTTAACTATTTAGACTTTGCTTTACACAGTCTTCAAAAGTCTGTGTTTAATTAGATTTAATTACATATTTAAACTCCTTTGGCAGGATTCGAGGTAGATTACTCAGCTGAACTGTGTCAGTCGGGTAAACTGTCTGGTGGAGAATCAGAACTCTGCCAATGCCAGGTGTCCCATAAGATTATGCACAACTTGCAGCTCTGTCAAGATTTACGAAACCCATTGGAAAGATTGCCGTTGTGGACCAAGAATTGTTACAAAATGCATCAGTCACGCAGGATGGTGACATCCCTTGAGTACTGACTAGCTCCAAGTATCAGAGAAAATTGGAGGAGGAAGTCACTTTTTCCCCACTTTCCAAAGCCAAAAACCTGCAAAGAAAAATTCCCGCAAGCTTAAGACATCAACCAACCAACCAGATTGCGGAAACATGGCAGAGACATTTAACCCAAACAGGCTTTGTGAACAACCATAATTTTGTTCATGTTGCATCTGCTGTGATCACCAGTAGGTATTAAGGGGTGTTGTCCACTAGAGGGCAGCAGCTCCAGTCCAACATACAGATGGGACCACAGCTGGAATTGGTTGTAATTACCTCAGCTGTAGACCATTTCCTCGGTTATGGGCAGAATAAAAGAGGCCTAGCTCTTCAGACCTTGAAGGAAAGTTTTGGCAAAGGACTGCTGAGAGTTGGAGCTTGGGCTTTTCAATGGACAGAGTTGGTTAAGTTTGTGATTTTGCCAAACTTACAGATGCATCTTTGTTCCCAGTTTTAACACAAAGCTATTAGCCAATTATCAATTTATTAGCAAGTTTTTTTTTTTGTTTTCTGTCTGTAAACCACGTGATTTAGTAGCTACCCCCAGCCCAACTTATACAGACAGGTCTATAAGTGTTTGAACAGAGAGAAATTTTCATCTTGACTCCGCACATAAACAAGATAGATTTGAATTGACACAGCTAATATGCACTTGAAGAGCAAAAGTTAAGCTTAAGGGATATTTCAAAAATATTTTATGAACCTGGTATGAATTCTGACCATTTTGATACATTCTACCCCACTTTCAGGGGCTCAAAAAACAAACGAACAAATTTATTTGTATATTCAATTTTCATTTTTATTACTTCGTTACAAATCATTTGCAATCATTGACTTTGTCTTTATTTTAAACAGGCTTGGGTTGTTTTTGCATTATGCAAAATGGTAAGTGTCCATCAACACTTTAACGCATTTTGCTGCAGCTGAGCAGATACACTGAACAAAAATATAAATGCCCCATGTCACATATTGATGCCATATGGAGTTAACAACTCCATTACCATTATCCATCTCTCTGTCAGTGAGCATTTACTCAGTCATTCAGTGATTTCACTCAGTACATGGGTGTGGCATTTCCAGACGGTGATCAGACAGAATGAACAGTACCCAGACACTCCGTATACTGGGGACAATAAAAGGCCACCCCAAAATGTCAAATTTTGTCAAAAGTCACCATACCTCAGATGTCTCAGGTCATGCGGGAACATGCCATTGGCATGCTGGATGCAGGGATGTCCACCAGAGCGGTCTGCATGCAGTTCCTTGAAGCAGAGCACATTCCAGTTCTGGACATGTCGCCCATAGAGCATCTATGGGATGTTCTGGATCCACGTGCCCGCGACCGTGTTCCAGTTCCGGATAATGTGCGTCAGCTCCGTGTGGCCCTCCGGGAAGAATGGAATAACATTCCACAGGCCACGATAGACAACCTGATCAACTCCATGCGAAGGAGATGTGTTGCTCTGAGAGACGCAATTGGTGGACACACATTAAACATTCAATTTCTTGAACCTGACCCCAAACGTGTTCAAAGGATTGTCACTCCTTTGCAGATGCCAATATCAAGATGTAATGGATGGTGATCTGAAAATTAGTCATTAACACAGATCGATTTTGATTCACTTCATATATTGAATAACCCTACTGTTAATAAAAACTAAAATTTGACATGGGGCGTTAATATTTTTGTTCAGTGTAATAAAGACCAATGCAATTCAGAATTCATCCTCCTGCATTTGCCAACAGTCAAATCATCTATAAACACAAGGGATCCATCAGTGTTGGCAGCCATACATGCCCACGCCGTAACATTACCCTCAGTATGTTTCACAGATACTTTTGATCATAAATAGTTCCTTCCTTTCTTCACACTCCTTTCTACCCATCATTCCGGAAATAAATCTTTGTTCCATCGGCCCACTGGATTTTGTCCCAGATCTATAACGGCTTTTCTGAGATGTCTTAGGCAAATTCTAATCTGATCTTTTGAATCTTACCAAAGGTCTCCATTGAACAATAAAACACTATGCATTTAATCTAAAGACGACTTCTGTTGCTTGTTGGCTTTCACAGATACACACGCCTCCTGGAGGATGTTCTCAGTGGAAAACCGTTGTTAAGGGGTTTTTCAGCACTACGCAAAGAATCCTTCAGACACCCGCTACAGTTGTATTCAGTGGCCTTTTGGGCCATTTGGTATTCAAGGGCTAACTGGTGTCATTTCTTTTTACAAATGAACCAAAATGTTGATTTGGCCTCCCCTGATGTTTGAGATCTCTCTGACAGGTTAGTTCTTTCAGCCCAATTACAGTTTGCTTCACTGGCAGTATCACCTATTCAGCCTTAATAATGGTAGTGAACAGCAACTGACTCAAAAAGCAAAGTCCATACTTAAAATGAACTCCAGTGTTTTTTATCTGCTTACCTATAAACTAAATAATAGCCAGTCCTTTAGAAAGGAGGTACTCCATGTAATTTTTCATTTTACATGCAAGTATCTCGATTTAGATCTAAATGCTCCCAAATTTAAGCTGGAGGTCTGTAGTTTCAGCTAAGATGTCCTAGCTAATGTCAACTAATGTCTCTATGGTGTTTAACCAGCTTTTTACCACCAATATGTTCGCTGGGATTCAGGTAGTGGAGCAGAGTCCTTGGTCAACCACACACTCGGCTAAACCTGAAGACTATAACCAGTCCGATGTAGCCTCCCCAATAACCAGCTTTTGCTGTCGAAGGACAATTGGTCTTTTTTTCAAAGTTGACCACAGGTTTGGAGACCAAAAACATCTATCCAGGTGGATTTTCAAAATTCCTAAAAATAATAAATAAATAAATATGTATGATTTAGTCGGTTTTGGAGACAATGAGCCTGATTGCATTTATCACATTTGCTGTAGACAAAGACTGTTGCATCGTCTACTGCAATCCATCAATGGGTGTGGTTCTTCTGCGTAAGTTTGAACACATGAACTTGTTATGCGATAGTTCCACATGGACATTAAAAGACCAGCGATTCATCGAGAGGCGCTGGGTCAACTTCAATACCAATTTTGCCACCCTTTGTCAGGCTTCTGGTGTACTAACAAGAGGAAGGCGGTGCACAGTTGACTTTTTTTTTTTCGTGCAGCCATTTGCCCTTCTTTTGCAGACATTAACAAAGCATTTGATGAAATTGTATAATACTGTATATTAGACACGTATTTAAGAAAATTGATACATCCATGTCGTTTAAAAAAATTATTAATGCAGGATGTTTACCGAGGGGACAATGGGCATGTTAAAAATCGCATACTTGTTTCCTACATACTATAAACTATGCCTGTATCTACACTATTGGATACTAAATACTACTCTTCCTAGTCATCTGAGGGTTTACAACACTGTAACAGAGCCTTAAAGTTATTAAGACTGCTTGTGCCTTGGTGGAACATTACTATTGATAGTTTTGTGCTGTGGAATGCAGTGCACAGGGAAGCTAGCTATAACTGCATACTGCAAAAGATGACCACTGCAGTGTGCCATCTCAGTATATTTGACATACTGCTAAATTTCATGCTGGATGCATACTGTTTACTACTTCCAACTGTGGCCACAGTCACTGAGTATTGATTCCACGGCAGATCCAAATGTGGCCAATAACTCAGCAAGTACAGCACCCCACTCCTGTGTGTCATACGTGCGACTCAGCTTCTCGCTGCTCTTTCTCACATGTTCTGTGCAACTAGCTACCGAGAGTCTCAGAATTAAATAAAATTAATTTTCAATAATGGAACAAATTAATTAGAGTGCCACTCGGAGGGCTCAAACATCTGCCAAGACCACCAGTCCACTCTACTTTGGTATGCAAATCCGCCAGGACAGCCATTGTATTTCTACTGTTGACTAGGTTTTGCTGCATTGAACCTAATTACCATCCTGTGGATTTTACAACGTACAGCATCAGTAGCCCTATCCTGCAATCCCGCAACGGTGAGAAATCCTTAAAAAAATTCCTGGACCCAAATGGTGATCTGGTTCACTGCCATCTAATGGAGTCTTCTCCAGGCCACACTCTATCCCGCCAAAAAATTTCATCAAAATTTATTCATGATGTTTTGAGTTAAGTTAATGACAAACAGACTAAACACATTAAATTCTTCATAGAGCAACACTTACAAAAACTCAAAAACAGAAGAGAAGACTGAGCATTTTGGCATTGGTCCCTTGTCACTACTATCTTTCTGAAGCGAGATACTGACTAAAAGGTGGTTTGGATCTTTGACGACCTTGACCTTGACCATGACCTTTTAAAACAGAACTCCATCCTCCCAGGACATATGCCTTCTTGTGGTATAAATTTTAAGTCAAAACCTTAAGAATTGTGTATGAGTGAGAACAGTCTGACAGACATATATCACAATCAACATACCCGAAAAAAATGAGTTTTCGCAAGCAACAAACAGAAACATAATCTCTAGGGCGAGGGTAACAATTGAATGTGTTAGACATATAAGTAGCCTCTTGAATGAATCAGGGCAGAGCAACTGTTATTTTGACTGCAACGAGGAGGTAATTTGGATCTCATGGTTCAGAAAAGCGCCACGGCCTGGAAAGATGTCACCAGCACGTTGACAATTAAGTTTAGAAATGAAAGTCTCTGACACAACACTCCTTCACCACCTGTCTCTGCCGTTGAGCAATTACATGTTCCACATTTCTACATATTCCATTGACCAAAACTGTACATTACAAATTGAGCAGGAGTTTGTTGGAACCAAGGGGTGAAATCAGAAATGGGTTGCGCTTCAGTTTAGACGTGGCGATTGCAAGACACAAATGGACAGCCTTATGTTTCAGGAAAATTCAAATAATAATGTAATCCTTTATGATCACAAGTCAAGATTTGTTAATTTATGTTACCCAGCAGTGCGTCTCCTGTATGTTGCTATAGGCAGCTGATGAGGTTTCTGCCTAGCTTAATAGAGTGCAACAGATGGCCTATAGTCCTGGCATTATTTTCATTTCCAGAAGCATTTAATTCTTTCCCGGACTGATTCATCACATACTGCAAGCCTTTCAGCAAGTTTCTAAATAGTTGACTTGAAAAATACTTCCCAACATATGAATGTCTCATTGCCTTACTTTGGACACAGTTTACACGACACTAGCAAATTGTCAAAAAGTAAGCAAAGATTAGCAAGAGGCAGACAGTAGCAACAGGTGATTTGGGGTCCTGGATTGCCCAGGGATGCGAGGGATTCAGTGAACTGGGATGAAAGTGTTGGCTGACTGAACGTGTTAATACATCAGATGCTGGTCCTCGCCTCGACAGAATTGGAGGTTACAATGAGTTTTGGCATATGAGCGTGACTAGGAAAAAAATTTCAAACAAGAAAAAAGGAAAATCTGTTTGAAAATAGGATGATAATTCTGAGGATTGTCTGATGACTGCAAACACTGAATCCTTTCCAGCTCCATATGTGACCATGAAGCTCTTCTACTGAGCTTTTAAACTGCCAACAGTACCAAGAAAATCCAATACATTTCAATTATGAATTCAAAGGACATATTTACGGAGACTCTGAGGAGCCTCTGTTCTGATTTGAAGTTCTGTCTGCAACATGTCTGCCAAGAAAGTTTTGAAATTATCAATCTTTGCGCCGCATGGTTCAAATAATGCCAGTCAAGCAATACCAATGGTACTGGATCATCAGTGAACAGAGATTTCTGGAATAAATATTTCACCCTACAGGCAGTGGGAACCTTTCCCTCTCGTGGAGGAACGATGACTCAAGCAATGTCTCAAATTTTATACAGTGACAAGTGCACCATTTATCTACCGAAAGATTGAAATTAATATCACCAATCTTACTGCTCCCTGCCTGCACCTTCAAAAGAAGAGAAAAAGAAAACTGTCTGAGTTGTCTGGTTACACTCTGGTACCGAAGGAAGGATACAGGAAGGTAAATTAGGCATAAAAATGGCTTTGGCTGAGAGCAACGGTGTCACTGGGGAAATAAAGTAGGCAGCTAAAAAAAAAAAAAAAAAAAAAAATCAGTGCAGGCTTTTGTTGCTGCGAGCACATTCAACCATAACTCACAGGGTACATTAATGAAATGTGTATCTATGTAAGTGGCCATAACATTCTGTATACAGTATGTTTATCTATGTCTCACTGTTAATTAACATAGCAATTACCGATATATTTAAAAAAAAAAAAAAAAATCATACAGAGCACAATTTCTTTCCCCATCATAGAATATGGATTGTGCTTTGGCTCCTTGTAAATTAGTCCAGTTCAAGCCGCCAAGCAGGCGAAAATGAAACGTGGTCACGATAAACAATTAGGCTTGGAGAACTACTCTGGAAGTGAAAAAGCGGTACATACAAGTACCAAGAGGTATAAACACCTTATTCAAACATTTGCGTTATTAATGTATTATTAACTGGTTTATATTCAATGGTATCATCTAAGGATTCTTCTTAGATAGCTAATTGCATATTCAATGTTCAAATGTAATATGTGATCCAGAAGCAGATAAAAGCTATAGGTACAATTTACGACCGTCCACAGTACCCAAGCTAGTTAAAGGTGTGCTGAAATCCCTGTTGCAATCCTCAGAGTGTGATTTATAATCGTTATCCTAGACCGAACAAAGACGGAAACAGCCCTCTCGATCTTTATCCACCTCAAACATAAGGACAACTTGAGACGAAATAAGAACAGACCAAAAGTCTTGCGTAGTCAGCAGTCGTATAAACGAATGAAAAACAACCAAAAAAAGACTTCAGACAGGCATCACCTTAAAACAGCTCTTTCAGGTTGTTAAGCACTAAAACTATAACACGGCAAGGATCACCTGAACTGAGTGCACCTGCTTGTGGAAGGACAACAGCACAGTCCTCAAATGACTGAAGAGTAAAGCCTTCAGTCGGTCAATTTGCTATTAGAAGCTTCTTAAGGTTTATGTGATCTTAATTTTATATTCTGTGGGGTCTGAAATCTGATTACATTGTTAAAATTCTATATTCATGCACATTGGATTAGAAGACATTTTTGGTGCTGCTAAAATAGAGGCTATTGTGTATAGTTGAATGTATTTTGTGTGAATAACGTACAAGAAGAATGGCAGCCCATTTCTTTACTGGACATAATTGCAGATGATTTGCTTTATATCTTCTTCAATATGCATGCAACTTTACATCTTGCACTGAATGATGCTCTATAATGGGGGGAGTGACCAAACCCTTTTTTTTTTTATCAGTACAAAAGCATGACTCAGAGTGCATCATTTCATAACAAATTGGCAAATTACATGTTCACCATGTGAACCACGTTATATGCTCTATATGATTATCATTATCATCACAGCCAAAATAATAAATAAAGTAAAGATATGGGGAGATCATAGACAAACACTAACTGGGTGGAAATTAGGAAGTATTTCTGCATTTGATTGGTAAAATGATAAACACAAAATCAGATTCACAGGGATGAAATTAGGGGCTTTTTAAACGCGCTCCTGATGTGTAGCCAAAGATCACCAAGGATTCCTATTGCTGCACAAGAAGACTTCGAGCACAGCCTCAGCACGCAGGCTGAACCTCTCTTATCTCACCTCTACAGTCGCAGGGAAGTAAAACATTTTCCAAACCAAGGCCAATGTCGGATACCACAGCAGTAGGTAATTTGTAAGGAATGCTCCCATGCGACATGTTAATCTGCCTTCCAAAATTGGAGAGAACAAAACAGAATGATCAGACTGAGTAGAATACTAAGATGCAGTCTTTTAAAATAATATCACACCAAATGCATTGATGACCTCAGCGCAAAGGCGTAAGAAAGCAGTACATACACGTATTTTTATTTCGGCTCCGTAGCTTGAGAGAGCTCACAAAAACAGCCCTTTCAATTAAAGTGAACCTCAAGCTGGTGGTGGACCGTTGTGACAAAATTTCAGCTTGTTCAAATCCATCATTTCACCAATATTTATCGCATGAATTGCTATTGATTGTCGCCACAACACAAACATTAATCGACACAAAAATGTTTTCCTTTAGAACTGTTCTCCAGCAACCTCGCAACTCTGAATAAAAAAAACACCAGAAATCAATGTAGAAAACAGCAGTCGCGCGTCTTCTAGTTCAGCCACTGTTTGGGTACTCTGGGTTTTGAGTTATAGACTTGGTCAATATAACCAATAAAATGTGGGCTAATGTTAGTCGATATCAAGCAATGACGTGTATTAGTAACATGTCAACCCACTTTTTTCAGCAGCATAGAGATTTATCAACCGTATGGGGAGAGAGGGAAGGTAGGCTATTGTCTGCTACAGCAGCGCGCGGTTCTCTGCAGGCTGGGGCATTCGCTCCCACAGCAAGCCAGTCAGTGGCATTGTGATGTTGGGATGATGTAATGCTTTTGAAACGGCTGGATACAGTTTATTTTTATATTTAAAAAATAAGTGATGATGGTGGGAAATACGTAAAAAAAGGAAATTGACTGAAAACCCAAGAGCGCATTTTTAAATGCTCGAACAAAAAAGAATAAAATAAAAAGCATAAAAACTGCATTTTGCGGAATTCAAAGAAATCCTCCCGCCCAAAGACATTCATTGAAATTGAGTGGCACAGTGCAGTAATGTATTCCGCGCACCTTGTGCATCGGGTGGGGGTATTGGGCGGAGCAAGCTTTAATACAACTTGAGATTTCATTGGCTTTCAATGACATCACCGCTGAGGTTCTCGCTAATGCGCGAGTCTGGTTCAGCTTTGTGCAAGATAGAAGGGCTTCAATTTTAACGAATAAAATTTAAGCACATGTTTTGAAGACTTGAGTCAAAAGGCTCGGGAAGCTCATAACCATAGCATCGAATGGAGTGCAAGAAAAATGACGAGGCCTGCTATTGTTACAAGCCTACATCTTCCCTTTCACTGGAGTCGGAGACGCTGTCCAGCTGCAACCTTGCTGAAGAACATTGTCCTACTCAGTCAAACCGACAACACAAACACACCTTCCCGTTAGGCTGGAAAGCTGTTATACTTGGGCACACAGACAATATAAAACACATTTATTAAAAATATCTATAATGTAACAAATATTTATCTAAAGTCCATTCAATACCGTCCCAAGTTAACGCAGTTTTTGAGAGCTGCCTCATGTACACATTGTGATCAGTAGAATTGGGAAAAGACGGTCCTTCTCATCTTTTGAGAGAAAATGCGATCGTCTGACGAAATGTTCAAATGCCATGCAATAAAAGGGAAAGTTTCATTGAGTTTCCTAATACCAGTGAGTCATTTTATAAGTTGACTATAGAATGGGGGGGAAAGAAGGCAGCCTACCTTGCTTTGTTGAGTGTCAGGCCCCAAGACGTTTTCCATCCATTTGTGTTATAAGCACATTATAATCCACCGTCTTTGCATTATTCCACAATCGCTGATAAAAGGTACCCGAACATTTCCATGTCTCCCAAAAGAAAATAAATCCAAAGAATGAAATCAAAAAGCATCCCACACCCTTCTGCATAATCCTAGTGGAGAATATTCTTGCTGCTTTGATAGAGTTGAAGGACCTGTGAATGAAATTGATGGCAAAAAAAAATCATAAGCACAAATAAAAAAGTAAAAATGTACAAAGTCGTAAAATGTGAAAACTGAGCTGGGCTCCATATTTCATCTATTAACAGGTGTAAATTATTTTCTGGGCAAGAAAACATTTGAGCACGCATTTAAGACGGGTATTTATTTATTTATTTTCGAATAAGTTCAGCTATTAGTTTCAGATGATCTTAAAGTAATAGTGTAGAATTCAGTACATGGATTAATACTTTTGGACGCAAATTGATGGTACCCAGACCCTCACAACAGTATAAGACATATTGTGGTATTACTTAACCTAAATATCAAACTTGACCATTTTAGATTGAAAAGCAAGTTGGGTCACATCCTGATTATTAATCATTCTGATTACTTTTAAGCAGCGCAATTTTTTTGTAACAAGTTCAACCCTCATTATTATCAAAGTTTACACCTGGAAACTGTCCTTAAGCGAATTGGTAAGACTTAACCTGTAGGCTATACCGACAAATACCGGAGAGATACATTGCGCGGAAAATGCGCATATGCATCGGACATGGTCAAAAGGCTATCAAAGAAATGAGCTCGACTGCTAGGAAATAGCGCTGCAAATCTGAAATTGCATTTGAACTTTTTGATATATGGGGAATACTCACATACCAAAGTGAAGAATAAATTTGCATTCAGTTTGACCGAAACTTAGCAATATATTTAAATAATCTACTTCGCAACAAGCATGAAGACACTTTGTTTTAGACTTCTTTTCCCTAATTTGATGTCATAAATCCTGTTAACCAGGTTCTCTTTAGTCATTCTTTATAGATTTAAACTGACCCGCAACAAAGAGGAGATCGTGTCCTGAGTTCGTATAACAAAGGAACGACGCAGACCACATTCTACCTGTTGCTCATTCGTAGAATTATAAGTTCGCTCCATTTCCAAGCACTCGAATAATTTTTTATTGTCTTTGACTTTCTACGATATTTCAAATATCACCATTTTGAGCAGCTAAACCTGCGTGAACTAAATGAAACACTTGAAAGAACACCTGAATTCATAATTAATTCCCCCCAAAATACAGAACTGTCTCATTAGCTGCGTTGAATCAACGATTAATAAGTTTTTACCGATATTTTCGGCTAAATAAAACGTTTGGCGTAGTTATCCATCTTTAGTCCAAGGGCTAATTAGTCAATCATCATGCGTAATTCTCCACAAACTTCCAAAACCAAACAACTTTTGACAGCGGTATTTTGATCACATATAACAACTCATGTGAAGCAATAAACATACCATTGAATAAAGAAGCAAGTTCTCAGTGTTGTCCACTTGCGTCTTTCTTGTTTAACATTCATTTTGAAACTGGAAAGACGGAATTCTTCATCCACGATTTCCCTTCAAAGCCCTCTGCGGAACAAAGGAACGTTCCTCTCCTCTTTGTGCTCAACTTTGCGAGCTGACGCATCAACTCAGAGCAACTTTTCTATGAAAACAAATCCGTTAAAATAGACCATCAGCAAGCTATAGAGACATAAATGTTACTTTTCCTTGCGCGCTCTTCTCCGTATGTCCACAAAACTGTCGGCGTTTCCGAAAAAGTTTAATATGTTGGGTGTGTTGTTAGGTCTCTTTGTCTGCACGTGTGAAGGGGGTTCTTGGCCGCGCCTTGTTCACTTCAGTTTCAGTCCCGCCCTCCAAACACAACTAAACAACAACAAAGGGACTCAAAAGCGCTCATCTTTCGCACTTCGAGCATTTCGAATCACCTCATACTTCATACAAATCACTTTTAATTTTATCCGGTTGGCAGCAGGCTGCAAAAGCGTCGAACTGTTAAGCCTTCTCCAGAAACACTTTCTTGAGCCTAAATAAAGGCGGTGCAAAATCCCACTGCCTGTCACAAATGACACAACAGCTTGATGAAAGCAAAAAAAAAACAAAAAAAAACTTCTGGTCACTTAAACCCCGTAAAGAGTGCTGGCAGTTCCCTATCCAAATTCATAATGTTTCTGCTTAAAGCCCACTTGCTCGGATAGGTGTTTCGTCCCGCGATATTGTGAGAGCTAACATTCACGGAGCATTCGAAAAGTTAACACAAAGTCATTGCCTTTATCCTAGATTTAAGAAAACATAAACCCCTCTGATATCACGCAAAATGTCAGAATGTAATTAGACTTTTGAGCATAACATTTCTGGCTAGGAAATATCTCGGTATCCATAAGTTGTTTATTAACACTGTATAAATCCATGAATGAATAGTCCTACGTCTTCAGTTTTGATAGTATTTTATCCACTTAAGTACTAGTTATGTATGTGCAGTACCAACTGTATTACTGCGGAGGTAAACTCCTGTTGCGTTCTGAGAAGAAGTTTTTCTGCCGAGCATCTTTTCCTGCGTGTCCTCACGATTGATGCTCGGGCTATTTGACCGCAATGACATTGGCCATGTAGCCAAGTTATATGATCTTACATAGCTTCTGGGGAGCAATTGCGTTGTTCTGAATTCAGAAAGGCTATAAGGTTTACAGGTTCCATAAATGTATGCAAACTTGCCAAAATCAGTAGGCTACACTGTGATAAATACATAAATAAACAAATAAATAAATAGACGACTGAACTTTATGGCAACCAGCGGCAAAGCATTTTTGAATTTGCTCAACGTCAAGTTTCAAGTTCTTTCAAAAATGAATTTGTGCAACTGCAAGGGACGTGAAGTTGAGTAAACTCAAAAATGTTTCGCAGCAGGTCACCTTACTTTTAAAAGTTTATTCAACTTTTCATTTTTCACATTGTAGCCTTAGGTAACACAATACTCAGCATGATTGATCAATTGCCATACTCTCCCATCTTTTTCAGGACTTGAAAGGGAAAATTACAATAATTATTAAATTATAATAATGAATAGCCTATATTGTGAAATAAGTTATGCAAGGATATGTCTGTGAATTCCTTTGAGGCCAATCATATGGAAACATTAATATTCACCGCAGTATTTTTTTTCCTTACCTCATTTATCAGACTGATAAAGACACTATCTAACGTTTTATTCCAGTGGAGAAATTGTCTGCTTTCACCTTGGTTGTCAATGTATAACGGTCAGTTACGGCACTCTTAAATTAGCCCCTTTGTATGGACAATAGGATATTAAATGGAAGAAAGTTAAAATGTTCACACCATCTCAAGACATTTTAAAATAATGTTCTCAAAGCATTATGTAAAACAGGTTCTTCCCCTGAATTTCCAGTGGCCTTTTTCAATGCAATCAAGCATTCATATTAACTTTGATGTTTCATTTTTTTTATTGTATTACATGCTGTATTACATTTTCAGCTGGTTAAACTTAGAAACAAAAGATCACAAACTGCCTTAAAAATGTGATTTAACTCAACCAGGTACACATTTCTCAAAATCACACATGCTAACTAACATACACTGAACAAAAATATAAATGCTCAATGTCAAATATTGAAGCCACATGGAGTTAACAACTCTAAGTGAACATATGCTGACTTATACTTATACAACAGGGATATTTCTCTTGATTTGTGTACCATTTTTTAATCCATCTCTCTGTCAGTGAGCATTTGCTCAGTGATGCAGTGATTTCACTCAGTACATGGGTGTGCATTTCCAGATGCTGATCAGACAGAATGAGCAGTACCCACACGCTCCTTATACTGGGGACCATAAAAGGCCACCCTAAAATGTCAAATTTTGTCAAAAGTCATCATGCTTCAGATGTCTCAGGTCATGCGGGAACGTGCCATTGGCATGCTGGATGCAGGGATGTCCACCAGAGCGGTCGCTGTGCAGCTGAATGTTAACTATCAGATGATAGGCCGTTTGAGAGTTCGTTTCCTACAGACGGGCAGTACTGCAAATCGACCTCATCCACGTCGGCCTCGCGTGACCACACCAGCACAAGATCGCTACATCCGGCTCGTCCACCTGCGGGATCGGCTCAGATCAGCGACACGCACAGCGGATGAGACCGCTGGTTTGTACAACAGACAAAGCATAACCGCCTGCGAGAAGCCAAGTTGCAAGCTTAGCATCCTCACCGTGGTCTAGATCTCACCGCTGTACAGCTTCGGAGCCAACTCGCATGGGCAAACATACACGTTCGATGGCCCTTGGCACGCTGGAGAAGAGAGCTATTCACATATGAATCCCGGTTCCAGTTTTTTGTTAATAAAAACTCAAAAATTTGACATGGGGCGTTTATATTTTTGTTCAGTGTAGCTGGACCTATTAACTGCGAGTGGACGAACTATGTAAGTTGCTAACTTGGTTAGCAACTACACTTTTGGGAAACGCACCCCAGATGTAAGTAAACTCAGCTGGAAGATAAGCTTTGTTTCAACTCACAATTTGTCAAGACCATGGATAACTTTAAGTTTCACTTTTGAAAACTCATGAAGTTGAGTCCAATATCTAAAACTTCCCATGACAAGTGGCATTTAAGAGAAGAAATGCATTGTACGTTCACATAGTTTAGTGTGACTCTCATGTTTTACAGTGCAGGCAAAATGTGTAAAAATGGCAAATATTGCCATTGCTGTTCGAGGAAACTGGTGGGTGGGGCAAACTGAGCCTTTGTTGCCCCAATCCAAGAGCTCTGAGACAGCATCCATCCTGCCCCAGTAAACTTCAACAACTTCGAGACAAGATCGGCAAAATTGGCCAAATTCACTGAATTCCAAATGGCTGCGTATAAAGTAGCCTGAGTAAAACTGTAATTCAATTGACTTTTTCTAAATTATTACAGGAAATATTTTGTCCACATGCATAGTTAACATAGCCAACAGTATAATATTTGCAGGCAAAGGCCTTTATAGGCCTGGCTGCATTGTAGTTGAGTTGCAAGGGTAGAAATGCTGTATTACTTCTCTTTGGCTTCTTTGATAAGAGTAGCTGAACCATCTTAATATGGCGAGAGGATCATGTGATCTGCTCTCTGCAGAAAAAAAGCGAAACCCTAGAATTTAAATTTTGGAGACGGGGAAGGTTTCAAGTGGAAACCGACTCTGAAACAGCAGCATTTCATTAAAAGCTTCGTAATCATCGTGGAACTCTGTGCCTCACCACCACCTCCTAAATATGGAATGACCTGTCATGGTTGTTCTTATTCTGTTGAGACATAGTCAAATCATTGCATGCTGAACAGGTCCTGCTGTGTGTAGTGGCTTGGTCAGCATTTACTGAAAGCCATCTCACCAAACATGCCTGAATGAAGTGATCTAACGCACTCGCTCTGATATTCATGATATTGAAACCAATGTTTTTTGTTGGTTTATTTGTTCTTTTCCCTGTAAGCCTTGTTCTCTTCCATTCATATTCCATAAAAATTAGATCCAGGAGACTAGAACTGCTCAGTGGTTGCAATATGATGGTCAACTGGCAAGTTCATGAAATTTCACAATTTTTGGGACACACAAAGGGCGTATTTTTTTTAGAAATTTCAATCTGTAATCCCCATCATTAAAAAAATAATTTAAATCCAACAACTGATGAAATGCATGCTCAGTATGATTTCGATCACTCGACTGGCTAGCCGAGAATATTACAGATTTCGTTTCTTGCTGTAAGTGGGATTGAGCGATTTTGGGCAGGAGGGGTTTTCATATTTTTTTTGGTTATATATGTTTAATTTGATCATGTGAGCCATGACCATCCATCCAAGAGTTCATTCTGCTGCTGCCGTCAACAGTTACATCATCTTTGGCTACCATTCATATGCAAACCGTAACAACGCCCCATTCCGACTGACAAAGTAGAGGGGTGCTTTGCTCATTTGGGACTTCCATTCGGCCTCAACACTTTGCTCTTTCCATCACATTGTTACAATGAAATTTTGGGGCTCACCTGACTGCCAGACAATTTTACTGAACTCTTTTAGACTCTTCAGTCAAATTGTCATGTGGCAAACCTGTTTTAAGAGCCAAGTCTCATCCCAACGCGTCATATAGTGACTCTACCTGACCAAACATCGATATATGACGCAAAAGGAGGCTTTTACCGTCCTTATTTGGGGCCATTTTCAAACAAACTACACCCCCTAAGCCCCATCCTTTAACCCGAGCCCTAACTGTAAGCGTCAAATAAATTTCCAAAAAGCCTCTTTTTGCGTCGTATATCAACACTCAGTCAGGTAGCATCACTACATGACAAGTCACAGTGAGAATGTGTTAGTTTTTGAGGTCAACTAGTGAGTTTCACCTTACTTTGTGGCCTCCACAGCTCTTCGCAAAGTTTCAACAGAAAGTAGTCAGTGATAAAGAATATCAATAGATATCAAGCTAGCCTCAAAAAATGAGCTATCAAGACAACCAAAAGTCTCTAAATTAAAATTAGCAGTCAATTGGCTCAACTCAGTCATAAATTTGGATTTGTTGAAGACGTCACCTCTGAAGCAGTTACCTGGAAAATCAAATTAGCAAAGAATGGTTATCAGCTACCTTCAGGGAATGCATAACACAGTTCAACAGGATAAATAATCCCTGAAACATTAAAAGCAATGGAGAAAAAAAATTACAGCTTTTTAAATTTAAGAATTGCAACTGTTGTTGCAATGAAAACCAACTTAAACAGTGGTATCCCAAGACCGAGTTTGAGATCCACCACGCATCAAGTTATTGGCAATTTTAGAATACTAAACTTACAACTGTATATTTTGTTATTTTACTGGTTAAAGCATACAATATTTCCACCTTGAAAATGTGACCGCTTTCAGACCAAATATATTGTGCCACTGTTTTAGCCATTCCCGCCTATGCTCTATCAGAGCCCCACGTAGCATTTAGTGAAAATGGGTTGACTAATTGGTAGGTTGAGTATTTTAGAATATACTGACTGAGAAGTAAATGCAAAACATTTTTATGATGTTTCAAATATATGAATATAACTCTCAACTCCAGGTCATATTGTTACATCATTCCATCACAGACTTTACTGGACAGCACTGACCATGCTCGTGCCATCTTTGGCCGCTGCCACACCAAATGCCACTCCTGTATATAGTTACACAATGGAAAAGGGCTTGAGTCAGTATCTTTCCAGTCAGTTGAGCACCAGGAATCTGTGAATTGTCCTCCAACACAGCGACACGGTTCAGCTCTTGTCCACAGAGTTAAGTCATAACTGGCGGCATACAGTTTATCAAAAACACATGCTGGACTGCGCTTCCCTGACCCAGCATGAGATTCCAAATGAGATTGGTCATTCCTAACTGGGAACAATTACCGTAGAAATCTCATGAATAAAAACAAACGAAATCTCCCTCTGCCGACTGAATGACATTGAGTAGGTATCATATTAGAATGAACTGAATAATGATAAAGAGACTTCATGCAACTAATCAGGGATGCGTTTCCCAAAATCACAAATGCCAACTTACACAGTTGGACCCATTGACTGTGAATGGATGAACTATGTAAGTTTTTAACTTATTTAGCAGCTATACTTTTGGGAAAGGCACCCCAGACTGAGTTAGTGAGGAAAAATAAATTTTGCAAAGTATACTGAATGTATAGAGCAGGGGTGGGCAATTCCAGTCCTGGAGGGCCGTAGTATATGCAGGTTTTTATTTCTATCAATCACCCCGTTTAACTGTGCTAACAGGTCGTACACACAAACAAAGATTTGCATGCAGATTAGACCAAAGTAAAATGTTGCATTCAAGGAAGGCAAGAACAGCCTCTGGTGATCGTTTATGATAATTTAAAGAAATATAGCAGAAATATTTGATTTCAAAAATGACTTGGCTAATTAAGAAAACTAAGTTATTAAATGCCAGAAGTTGGTGTGAAAACCAGGGACAGATATGGTCCTCATTGCCCAACCCTGGTATAGTGTCTTAATGTTGACACACAAGCCAAGGACTGACACATATCATTGATCAAATCCAAATCAGGGCAGATATGGTTCGCTGGAGGAGTTGTGGGACCATTAATAAGTATAGGGTTGTGAGAGGGCCTGAAGGTGTTATTAGCCTCCCATAACCTCATACCATCACTCATATGACCCAATGTGGCCAACAGATTTTCATATACAAGGAAAAGTATTCAGTTGGCACATGTGGTTTTCCCAAATCTCAATTGTGATACCATGGGCTAGCAGTGTGGTCACTCATAGGGGTAAAAAAAAAGACATTTTGCAACCAAAAGTGGATTTCTAGATTCAACAAACCTCTGCATTTCCTTCAGAGTAACTGTCTCCAAATAATTCATAATATGTCCATAAGTCTGTCTTTTATAGTTTAATCAAACTGAAAGGCCCTGCTCCACACCACAATTTTGTGGGAAACGTATATTTCGCTTTATCACCCCTCAAAAAGTTCCTTAATTATATTAAGCCTCATTATGCTGTATTCGTCACATATCAACCTCCAATCATAAGGTTTCAAGGGCATTCCAAGTTTGTCAAACTCTGGTCCTTCAAGGAATGCTTAGCCTAGTCATGGTCGCTCCTCTGCCTTCAAATCAAACAGACGAAAAGGAATGCATTGTCCTCATTCTTAATTCAATTTTGCAAAATTGATTGAATGATAAGTCTGATTTTCACTGTTCTCAGTTCAGACATTTCTGTTTAATAGAAGCACATATTGTGGATTCAAATGAGAGCTGCCCTTTAAAACTACGTTTGCTTTTCCCTTGCCCAGTATGTAACTTTAATCGAAAGCACAAGGTTTTCCAAACCGTTTATTTTTAATGGCGCAGTACTACAGTTACTTACGGTAATTGAGGAAACGCGGAAATGGTCCTGTGAGCGGCATCAGAAAAGATCGCATGGGTCGTATCAGATAGGCTAAGACGGAAGAGTCGATCTATGTGGTCATTTCATCGTAAGCATATATTTATTGAGTTCATTCAGGCTTTCTTGAGAGTATTAGACAAAAGTGCACATTAGCTAAAGGCAGATAATGTTGATAACGTGCACAGGTGTGGAAGCTTATTCACAGTCCTTGTGATTTTCCTTGCATTGCCTTCCTGCAGATGCTGTGTCAGCATTTTATATGGACTCCAAGGGCCGAGAACTTACAAATTCAGGTTAGCATTTAGAATGAGCATGTGACACTTATTGACTTTACAATAGCTAATACCATCTACTGAATAAAAACCTATCCGGTTAACATTTTTCATATAGTTTAATGCAGTGTACAGTATAGGGGGGGGGGGGGGGGGGGTTCAGCCGGTCCTTACTCAAGAGGCTAATGCAAAAGTATCGAGCACATGTATGACTTACATTAGCACACACACACACACACACACACACACACACACACACGATCAGAATTAACACATTCAAAAGGAAGTAATCACTTTATATGGCCATCCTTCTGTTTTCTGCCCATTGGGATTCAAATTCAGGCTTCTTTGCACAGCTTCTTGTCTGACACCCCTCCCCCATAGTCGCAAACTGTCTGGAGACTCCTGAGTTCCAGCAAGGCACTCCAATTGCTTCAGTATCAGCCGAGACGAAGAGTACTGCGGCTGTAAACAGAACTTGCAAAGGAATTATTTAATTAGTTATACACATGCGATTTGAGTGAAGTTACGCTCCCGTTCCAAAGAAAATGGATCTGCACGTTAGAAACTGGGGGAAAAGTGAGCCGGCAGCCCACAACCTCCCTGTTCCGGCAGGATTGTCTGTGTACTGGACAGCTAGTTGCCCATCCCCCTTGCTGTTGCAGTGGGACTGTCTGGGTTTGGAGGGGGGGTGTGGGCGGGACAAGGGGGGTGGGGGGGGTCTAATGTGCTAGATGTTTAATAACAGAAGTGGCGACCTTCTCTTTTTCTGGCATCTTCAATAGGGACATAGCGGCTTCAGTTAAGTAATTAATCAAACTTTCCAAACACATGCAAATTACTGAAATATATTTCGTCAAAGAACATACTAGACGGGTCCATAAGAATTCGTCATGGTCTACTGTCAGTGCACTGCTAGCCAATGTGTCACTAACGGGAGTATCAGGCCGACCGGTTGTGAAACCTCGTATCAACTGCGCGAAAAGTAAACAAAAGGCACGTTATACTTCTTGCACATCTAAAAATAGGGATTGGACATTGTTCTCAGGGGCTGAGACAAGCAGACATTACCCCGGCCCACACAAATAAAAACAGAACAAAGAGTCAAGTGGTAGGGTTCAGTTCCAGCTGAGTTTATTTCCTTCTTGAAAAAGTTATGTACAGAAGAATATCAACAATCTGACAGGCAGTGACTTGACACGATTAGCTGGCATGAGTTTTCCCCTCAAAATATGTTATGGCGTGATTAGACAAAACAATATTCTACACAGCATATTGCACAGAATGAATGGAAAATAAAGTTAATATATTTATATATATATTTAAATTGTATATATATATAAAATCATGAACAACCACTTTAAACGCAAGTAGGGGTGTATAAAGATAGCTGTTCTAGTGCCTGTCATGTTATAGCTCAACAACATACATAAACACACAATCTTTTGCTTATAATACAGTCAAATGTACAAAGATGTTTTCACTTTTTTCCTTTTTCTTTTTGAACACAACAGCTATAAACCTGAATCGGAAATACAAATGCTATTCACCATGCCATAAAATACTAAAACAATTAGCTATATTTAGCTGACAAGTAGAAAAGATTAAATATTCAAATACAAGAATGAGAAACGCAGTACATAATTGTCGCGAACTCAAATCGGCATTTTGAATACGTGTTGTGTGATACCTTAAGATCCCATCCAGTAGTTAAAACCGAAGTTATTATAAAAACGCCAAGAAATGGTTAATTTAAAGCTACAATATCTCTTTATTAGGCAAGATACTGAAACATAATTCATAAATGGCTGCTTAAATTACTTGAGTTGAAACACATGTTTACAGGGGTATCGAAAATTGTGACTGTGTCTTTAAGAAGCCTGCAGATTGAAACTGTAAACATGGATAGGTGGCCGATTTTGAGATAACCAACCACCTAGTTCTTAAAATTAGGAAATACAAACAGCGATAAACACCGATTGACACCCCCTTTATATATATTTGTACAAAAATACACTGAGAAAATAATCAAACGTTTCCTCTCTTTAAGTGTCAAAAGTCTACATTTAAATAGGCCTATAAAAATTAAAAGTTAAAACTCTAGCCCTTCTGCGAAGGAGACAGACGGTGCGAGACAAGACCTACGAGAACAAAAATAAAAAAAATAAAAAAAGTCAAAAATGTTTGGCCAGTATAAATACATCCATATAAAAATGGCATCTGAGTACATGTACAAGTGAAAAACACGAGGATGAAAAATCGGCAAAAAATTCTCTTCACATAACTGAGAAACCAGGTGTAAAGAATTTTGGTCCTGAATAGTAGAGTGTATAAAGTTCAGCACAGATTTGAGTTGCGTTTAAATCCTGAAGTTAACAATGAAAACAGCTGGTGATTTTGTTCCTTTTATCAATAGGAATCATACATAGCGCCATCTATCCATTTAAATAACCCTAACACTAGTTATAAACTGTTCGACAGTCTTAAAAATGTCAGCAAAAGAGAGTACAGGTTAACATGCGTTTCTTTTTCTTTTTAAAAATGCTCGTCTCAAGTAAACCCACCTGGTCATTGAATCCACCACGACGACGAAAAAAAAAAACTGCTCAACCCAAGTAATTTCTGTACCTCTTACGTAATGCAGTTCACTTGGCTATTCAAAAACTTCTCAAAATGTCCCTTTTAAGTAACATTGATTTAAGTAGCCGACCAAAGCCCGCTTTCTTTTACGTGCAAATCAATCACAGTTTTCCAGTTCAGACCGAGTGTTTGTTTCAATAGGATCTCAGTCACTCCTAACCGAGTGCACAATCTTCTTTCTCCCACCTAATATCGTCTGCTGTCTCTCCAACCGGTGGCCGCAGTCCTTGATCCTTGAAATAAAACGCGAGCTTTCGCGGAGGTCGACGCTTTATACCGCATACTTTCCGTCTCAATGGGGCCCAAAGGTACGGTATACAGACTCACCTTGTCGGAATCCCTTTAAGAGCAAAGATAATATTTCCCCTGGTTTTATCGCTCAATACGTGAACACCAAGTTGGAAATGGTCGACTCCAGCCAGTCCCCTGATATCATTTCGCTCACCTCGGGGGTGCAGTAGTCTGGAAACTCGAAGTGAGATCCAGCGCCCGACTCAAAATTAAAATCCAAGTCTCTGTCCAAAACGGAGGAGCTGAAACTCCCCAACGACATGCTGTCGAAACTGGGGCTTGTGTTTATGTCCAATATGTCATCTTCGAATTCCTCATCTGAGGAAGAGGACTGCGATGAGGACGACGAGTGGGACGCGGAGGGGGTCGGCGAAGATGCCCGCATGTTAGTGTACCGGTGGTGCTCCGAGGACGCGCTGGGAGACTCTGCGCCTTCTTTGCCGCTCGCCGCCCCATCCTCGTACAGACTCAGAGGGTCGCTGGAGTCAGCAGAGCTGCTCAAAGTCGGACTAGCGGGCACGGCGGCGGAGGAAGGGCTGACGCTGTGGTTACTTCCGCCGAACATGTAAACCCGCTTGGTCTTCTTGTCCGGGATCTGCTTGGCGGCCGACACGGACTTGGATTTGTAGAGTGAGTGGTGATCAGTGGGGACGGCATGGGAGCCCTGCTCGGCGAACGCCGTCTTCGCGCTTCCCAGAACTATCTTGTGCGGTTTGCTGGATGACTTCGAACCGCCGACTTTTTTCAAAGAATGCTTCGTTCCGGAGCTGCCGCAACCACTGTTCGTTTTTTCTCCCTTCTCGCCAGGCTTGGAGCAATTGGACTTAACTTTCTTTCGTGGCCGGTACTTGTAGTCGGGGTAGTCTGCCATGTGCTTCAGTCGGAGCCGCTCCGCCTCCCGAATGAAGGGGATCTTGTCGCTGTCTTTCAGCAGCTTCCAGCGCTTGCCCAGTCTCTTAGAGATTTCTGCGTTGTGCATGTCGGGTGACTGCTCCATGATTTTACGCCTCTCGATCTGCGACCACACCATAAATGCATTCATGGGTCTCTTAATGTGGCCACTGGGGGTTTTGCACCAGCCAGGATCTAGTTTGTCCCCGGCGGATGCCATGGAGCCAGGAGCTGGCGAGGAAGCTAAGTCCAGGTCCATTGCGGCTGAATCGCTGGACTCCCCTACGAACACCGCATCGGTGTTCTCCACGCTGCTCATTTTTTGTACCATAGCTCTCTCTGCAAGCGCACACTTGTTCAGAAAATTGGATGTTTCTCTGCTTCTCCGGGGCAGTCGAGTCCTAACGTTTAGTTCGACTGCTCTCTAAATGACAAAGTCTTTAATTTTGCCTCACACTTCAGCCTTTGTTCAAGTTCTGCCAGTCCTGAGAATTGTTGAGCGGCGTCGGGCTGAAGTAGATGCCGTGGATGGCTTTTCAGTGCGTGGCTTCAGGTAAAGAAAAAAAATCCTTTCAGGTGTATCTGCTGATGATCAGTTGCCAGCAAAAATGCTCCTACTTTCCAAAGCGTCTATACCCCCAACAATGCTTTATGTAACCGATTCAGCCAAAACTATGTTGTGTTACACTGTAAACTTGCACCGCCTGCGCGGCTGTGTACAAGTTCAGTGTTACTGTGAGCGTTCAGAAACAACACAGCTTTCGGCGAGTTTCTAAAGAAACGTAACTCTTTCAGCATTGCCTTTCCCTGTTTAACACCAGGCGGGAAGACCAAAGATGTTGGACTCTTTTCTCAGCCTCCCATCTGCAGTCTGTTAGTTTCAGTAGACACAAATTCCGTTCCATGCAGCTTTATCCGTTTCCAAAGATATAATGGCGACAGAATATAGCCAATCCGCTACTGTCTCTAGCCTTCCTTGCCCCAAAGTCACGCCCACTCTGCGTTCATTGGCCGAATAAGGAATCTAATAATAATCAGCGCGTGCAATGAGGAGCTTTATGTCTGACCTCATTCCAGTGTATACTGCAAACTTACTTTTAAAGGGACATGCTTATGCACTTTTCACTCTACCAATCATACACCGAAAGAAATTACGTTAGGTCTTACAAGCGATGGGAGTGAATCCAGTCCAATTCTACCAATAACATTGGGATTTTCAATATTCCTCGTTGCCACACACATTGGAAGATTCTTTAAACAAGAACTAGGCCCAGTGGATATCATTGCAGGGCTTGATAATAATTTCATTATTATTAGAGTTGCGTAAAATAGGTTGGAATGACTCGATAAAACCTATCTCGCGAAAATATATCGAACAAAAATAAAGCATAAGGCTATATATGAAAATTACTCTTAAATAGATGGCCACATACTGTGCCAGTGCACACAATACAAAGGCCTATTATAACATATAGGCTAACTAGTGTGTGTGTGTGTGTGTGTGTGTGTGTGTGTGTGTGTGTGTGTGTGTGTGTGTACATTACATGCAGATAAACTAACATTTTGCGAATATACATTGCGGTTTTACATCGCCCCATTTTTTTTTCCAAGACTGCCAGCATGCACATAAACTAAGCTCCTCAGGGTGTCTACCGTCACCTCAGTTGCTTCTAAGTGCCGTGAAAGACTTTCCCACTGGCTGTAGCCTTGTCAGAGAGCCTCAGAGGGGCGGAGCTGGGGAAAAGGCAGGCGGTCCTTTGTCACTTCACGCACGCCCTGCTCTGTCGAACACGGGGAGGTGGAGGGAGTGAATGCATTCACATGCAAGTGAGTCTGAACTGCACACTTCGCTCCTCTGTTTGCATTGAATCGGGGATGTGGCTTGGAGAGGCAGACACAAGCCCTCCGTGACTGCATGATATTCCATGCTTTTTGTCACTCCTTGGCGGATGCAAAAATTGGCTGATCAACGGCACGATAACAGTCTGTGTACGCTCCGGGTAATCATATCTATACGCCCTGTGGCTACATTGTGTGACTTAATATTACAAAGAATACGTTAACTGTAAAATCGAAAGCCAGACCAGTGGAGAAAGGGGTGAGTGACTTCGGACGGTTAGCCAGAGAAAGTGCTGAGTTTGTCTGTCACTAGATGGCGAGATGGAGCCAGGGGACGGAGTCAGGGCTTTCGGTGTTTGATTTGGTAGGCAACAGTGAATACAACTGGACATGAATTACATAATGATACTCCGAGGCTTCGCAAATCAACAGATTTTTTTATACGTTTTTCTGCTTTTACGGCGAGGTGTGTTTATTACATCAAAGCCCTCCCCAAAAAATGTCGTTAATTTCAGATCACTCGTTCATTGATTACTCCCAAAATTAAATGTGTTTTGCATGGCCTAGTGGTGTCTTGTCCAAGGTATGAACGTTCAGTGACAATTTTAAATTAACTGCATTGATTTTTTTATGAACCAATAATGACATGCACTCACCGCACTCATTATTAGCCACGTACTAATTCTGGGAATTATTCGCTCTCAGAACAGCATCACCTAACTACGGCATGGATTCCTCTGGATGTTGGAAACATTCCTTTGCGATGCTTGTCCATGACGGCATGATTGCATCTCATAATTTCTGCAGGTTTGTCAGCGACACATTCATTTTTAGAATCTCCTGTTCCATCACATCCCAAAAGATGCTGTTGGATTCAGATCTGGTGACAGTGAATGCTATTGCAGGACATAGAACTCAATATCACGTTCATGAAATCAGCTTGAGATTACTTTTGCTTTCTGACCTGGTGCATTATCGTGGGGGAAGTAGCCATTAGAAGAAGGATAAATTGTGCCCATTAAGGGATGCACATAGTCAGCAATAACGCTCACAGCAGTTGTGACATTCAAACAATGATTGATTGGTATTGAGGGGCCCACAGTGTGCTACGGAAACCTTCACCATGCCATTAGACCCGCAGCAGCATCCTGAGCCATTGACAGGAGCTAGGTCGTGTCCACGGATTCGTGCTCGTGACAACAGATTCTGACCTTACCATTTGCGTGTCGCGGCAGAAATCAGTTCGATCAGACCAGGCCGCGATTTTCCAATCTTAAACTGTCCAATTTTGGTGAAATGGTACCGAATACAGCTTCCGATTAATGTTCTAGGCTGACAGTAGCAGAACCCAATGTGGTCCTCTGCTTTTGTTGCCATTCCACCTTCTTCGATGTTTTTCTGCTAATCATAGCGGTAAATAGAGGTTATCTGAGTTACCTTAGCTTGTCTGTCAGCTTAAACCAGTCTGTCCAATCTCCTTCGACCTCGGTCATCAACAAACAGTTTCATTGACAGAAATGCTGCTCACTAGGTCTCTGTTTTTGTTTTGTTTAGTTTTTGGCAACATTCTGTGTAAGCAGTTTATACGGCACCAACAATGCCGAGGTCAAAGCCATTGCGATCACACTTTTCCCCATTCTGATGTTCGTTATGAACATTAATCAAAGCTTCTGACTTGTATCTGGTTGATCTTTTGCATTGAACTGGTGCCTTATGAATCAGTGTCTAGGTAATTTCACGATTAAGCTGGTGTACATGTGTTGCTAATTAAGTGTTTGGTGAGTGTCATTAACCTTTGTCAACTCAATGGCTGTCCTCATGGGAATTATTTTGCATTATTTGGAAATTAGAATAATTCTGTGAGTATTCTAAAAATATCAACACGAGGTTTCCTTTGATAACAGAAGCACCTGTGGTTTCCTGGTAAACTAGGTACGCCTTAAGCAGATGGCATGTCCAGACCCCAGCATATCATTGTTCCCACTTTTGCTGGAGGGAGCGTTAAAAGCACATTCCGTTCCTTTCTGCTGTAACTCTATATTTCCATACGTTAAACCGAAGAAAAGTCCGGCACTGACTGTACATTTTATGTTCTCAACACATTGCTAATGAGCTGTGGCTTTTTTTTTTAAGTTACAACATGCGTTCAGCGAGTATGTGCAGTGAGTTTATGCAAAAATGGCATGTTGGGGGTGGAGACCTGAAGTGCCTGGACAAAGTCTTGCTTAATAATGCTAACCCCCCCTTACACACACACACACACACACACACACACACCACACACCCCTCCCACACTCGCGCATTTGAATGAGATAAAAGCTTGCGAGTGCGTGTGCTGCATGTGGAGTGTTTTCATTGCCTCCGAACTTTGTCTTCTGGGGGATTTGTGTTCGGTGCGAGGGGCAGCTGCAGTGCGGGAGCAGGCTGGGTGTGGGAGTTGTGCGTGTGCCAGCTCTCAGCACGGCAGGTGCAGAGCAGGTCGGTTTTTGAATAAAACAAACCAATCGGTTCAGGTAAACGGCATTCCCCAGTTGAACAGCATGAATTTTCTTCTCTCGCTTCTCTCAAAAGTGAACCGAGCGTATGCTAAGCGAGTCGCCTGGAACACGCTGTTTTTTACTGTCAGCGGTTATCTGTGGAATCAACTTAAAATGAGTCCACTGTACAGTTACAAAACAGAGGCTGATGTACAAGTAGACAGTGAGATTTACTGTTGAATTACCTAACTGCACAGAGAGATGACTGCGCATGGTGTCACATACTTGTGGAATTATGGGTAAGAAATGGGTTAATGTAGCTGAACCCCATTATAATCTTCATATGACTGTTAGTGAAACATGCGGTGCTGCCTGATAAACAAAGATTTCATTCAAATCTGATGAGGGCGCATTGAGATAAGCAACGCCTCAAAACATGGAATTCTACATTTTAATTGGCTTGAGTGGCATCTATACACTCACCCCTTCATTGTCCCAATTAATTTGTGGCAGCATGCACCTTAAATGTGGTTTATAATTCTGAGAAAATCTAAGAAGAAGTGGAAGTTGCCGTAGTAGCAGAGGCAATAGTAAAGATTCATCTTTGGTAGAGGGTGGCGAATATAGGATTTATTTATTTTTTTGTCAAAAACACAGGTTGAAATGTTAGCAAATAAACCGGTTGAATGATCTGAGAGTGGGCCAAACTGGTCATTATTACTGCACTGTAGATTCCAATGCATCGATGGACGTAATTTTAAGGAAATGGCTATTCGCCCCGCAGCGGGGTGAATTGGGGGAAAGAGATCAACTATCTGCCCCGCAACAGGGCTGACAAGAGAAGCAGTTCAGCTATTCGCATTGCAATGGGATGGATAAGAGAAGAACTTCTGCTATTTACCCCGTTGTCGGGCCAATAAGAGATTTCATTCTGTAATTCGCCCCGCTCTTTGATCTTTCGCGCTGAACCGCCACGGGGCGAATAGCCTCTTCCTAATTGGAACCCAAGATCAGAAGATCTGAAGTGACTGCTTTCTCGTGAGAGTTCAGAAAACCACCTGCCAAACAAATAGGCGTTTTATCGATCTGTGAAGAACTGTGTCCACCAATCCAACAAATGCTCTGCTATGTAATCAATCAAACACGATTGTTGTGTTTTTAAAACACAACAAAAACAACTCTGTTTTGATACAGGGTGAATAAGTCAATTTGGCAAATATAAACAGCTATTACTGAAATGTGTTCAGAATAAAGTCTATTCTGGGAGTTTATGGGGCTAGCTACAATGTACATCCGCCGTACATGCCTCTGATGAGAATCAGACGAGAGGCAGGACACAGTTCACCATTTTGTATTATGCTTTAGTAAGAATATGTAGTCACATGTATGAATAGACATAGATATGTGAGTAAGCATGGTTTTCTTGAAAAAAGAAAAAAAAAAGAATATATTAAAGTTTCCAGCTGAAAATGTATAGTAATCTAACAATGATGCCAACTAGACTAACTGCAGTAGCTAAAATTGAAATGACTTTGGTACTCAAGCTAGCATTGTGTAATGATCAAATCTACGGCAAACTTCCCAGATCCTAGAACTAAAAAAGGAGCAACATCCTGATTATAGTGACAGTAAATATCCCCTCAGTATAGCAAATGTGAAACACAACTCACATTTCACTCAAGTATAGTATGTAGAAAAGAGACTAACAATGAGAAAAAAAAGAAACAAATCTCCCATTGCTAGGCAACCAACACAAAGGGGATGAAAGCACTAGCTTGTGTTTTAACCCATTTTAGATTGCAAAACAGCTCAAAACAAGTGTGAATTTAGCACAAAATTAATTAAGCCATGGTAATTTGACGTCACTGCCATGTGACTGGCCAGGCATTCCTCGGGCTCTCATTGGGTAGATTTTTTCAAGGGATAGAAAGATGGCAGACTTAAAGTTTTTTAAATGTTCAGTCCCATTTTTTTTTTTTAAATTGCAAAAAATTAAAGTCATATTATCTTGCCTCTAAATGGACCATTTTTTTATTTCACATTGGTTTTGTGTGAAAGTTGTTTTTTAAAAAAAAAAAAAATTTTGGCAGTTAAACATATGGCATTCTCATGTTATTATCATTTTTAAAAATCTCCTGTCTTTTCTATTTCCGGATATGAGCGTTTCCGGGTTTGAAATGTTCTGTGGTTGAAACGGAAACTGTTGCAAAACTTTCTGGAGGAAAAAACACTTACTATAGTTGAATTTGAACACCGTCACTTTGTTCTTCTCTTACTTCCACTGCAGATATGTTGCCTCGGCCTACAACGGTGCAAACTTACCATTAGCCTATCTGATTGGTAGCATCGGGTATTTTATAAACAATAAGGCATAAAGACACCAGTGAAGAAAAATGATACACAAGCTTTTCTGAATAAAAAATTTGTCAGCGAGAGCTCAGCTCTGACCGTAAATGACAAATAAACCAAATTCTATCAGACAGGATGAAAGTCAGGCAGGCAGAGTCTAAATCAGGCAGGCAGATTGCAGTGCACAATCATTGTCCAAACTGAGTCAAAAACACAGGCAACAGGGTCTTAGTCAGGTCACAGACAGAGCTAATCCAAAAAAGTCAAAAAACCAGGACAAACGGAATCAAAACAGGAACAAGCGGGCAGACAAAAAAGGCTCGTACCTTTGGCAATTTCAGAGACTTTTTTGGGGTGCTCAAACATTAAAAGCTAAGTAACAGAGAGGGCAAAAATGACACTCAAACAGGACAGGTGGGCGGATTGGCATGGGAAACGACGATAAACACAGAGACGAACACGGATATAAAGTAAAACAAGGTAAACCAAAAAAAAAACACATGACAAAAATATAGATTATATATTCCTAACAGTACCCCCCTGGATTGTGCAGTCCCCCAAATGGAATTGGTAACACTTCACAATAAGGGTACAACAATTAACATTAGTTAATGTAGTAATTAGCATTTACTAACAGGTAATTAACATTTAACTAATGCACTTGGTAATCATTTACAAATGATGTTCACATGAACTAAGGTATTAATTTATACATTATGGTTTAATAGTTTGTGCTACATAGGGGATACTGAAGGGATGTTTTCAACTTCACGTTTAGGGAATACACAGAACATTAATAAATGTTCAATTATGGTTATGTAATGCTTATTCAGCTATCAAACACATCAGTTACCTGCTAATTAGCTGATAGTTAATGAACTAATATTAATTAATGTTAATTGTTCTTCCCTTATTGTAAAGTGTTACCATGGAATTAAAATATCGTGATCAACTTACTCTGTTTAACTCATTCCCTATGGCAAGCCGGTGCCAGCGGCGTGGATGACCACTCGCAGTCCGATGAAAACATGAAGTCAGTTGACAATCGCGGTGATGGGCCTCCTGTACTTCAGTACTTTATATTGTGTAATTTTCGGGAAAAGTATTCCATACAAATGTGAAAATTTTATATAAAAGTATTCCTTAGGGAATGAGTTAAAGCTCCTGAGTCTGCATTCACTGCTGACATTAACCGGCTGTCTATTTAAAAGAAATTCCGCCTCACTGTAACAATGGCACAACATGTGAGTTACATTCTCCGTCTGTTGGTGCCCCTTGAGTTTGATGGGGGCCACAATTAAACCTCATTTCAATGTGGCCAAACCCAGCTTTTCTGCTGCAGGTATTGGCACCTCACTTGGTAATTAAAGATTGGCCGCATTGTCAAGAGAGCAGGAAGACAGCCAAACAGAACTGCGCCCAGCTCAAGTTCCGAAGTGTTACATTGATAGTGCAGCAGTCCGGTCTAAGACTGACCAACTGTTTGTCTCAGACAGATAGTCAACTGATGAGAACTGGAATAATGACAGTTTCATAGATGTTCTTCATAGTTATTCCTGTCATTGTTATTCTGTGTATTGAGTATGAATGCATGCAATTTGCCGTGGTGAAACATGGTCACAATGAATAAATGTCATTTAATTATCTCGTCACATCTGACTTATTTCCGATGGAATGGAAAATGCAAATGGAAAAAGAGATTACTTGATTGCATCAAGTAAAAATTGGCATTTCGAGGCACAGACTTTTTTTTTTTTACTTTTTGCAATACTTTTTTTATGTACTTATAAAGTGTTTAATGTAAAAAAATTAGAGTGATTCACCGATTAGTTTCAATGGAATCATGTAAGAAGAAAACTGCTGTCGCAGATCAAGTAAAAAGTGCCCGACTTTAACAGCCTTTATCTCAAAACCACAGTGTCATGAAATGTCTGTTTTGACTTGATGCGTTCACTCATTGCCTTGTAAGTCAAACATTACCTCTACTGAATTGAAAACAGTACAAAGAAAGATTTTTTCTATCTCTATTTTTTTTAATAAACACTTATTTGGAATGTTATGCTTCTAACAAGTTCCAAAACATTGGGAGATGGGTGTGTTTACATTTGTGTTGCATCACCGTTGCTTTCAAAAATCCTCGAAGTAATCATCTGGGGAATCGGGAACGGCAGTTATTCCAGTTTTGAAGGATTTTTTTCCCTATTTCTCCTTGACATCAGTCTTCAGCTATTCAGATTCCTTGGGACTTCATTGTTGTATTTTGCAGTTCTTAAAGTGTTGCATATTTTCAGCGGGAAGCAAGTCTAGATTGCAGGTAGGCCTGATGGCCTAACATGCTGTGTGGTTGAAACATGCGGAATGTGGTTTGCCGTTGTCATGTTGAAAGCATGAGTTCCCCTGAAACAGTGTCACCTAGAACAGTGGTTCCCAAACACGGTCCTGGGGCACCTCTCTCTGTGCTGGTTTCTGTGCTGGCAAGGGCTATTCCCCCAACCGTTGGGTGAATTTGAAGCGTCAGTTTTGTTATTCACCCAGCCACTCTCTGCGAATGAAATTTGGTGAAACTCTTAGGCGTTGTTTTAATGGTCTTGTCTGAAGCGTGGCATCATGAAGAGGGTTGGGGGAATAAGAGCAACTTTTCCTTCCTGCAGCAGCAACAGTTGGGGGAATAAGAGCGACTTTTCCTTCCTGTATCACCAGCGGTTGTGGGAATAGTCACTCTTGTTTTGCGCCAACCTCAGTTGCAACTGTAGGATTTTAACAAGCTGTCAATTTGTTCTATTGAGGTGAATTTATGTTTAGGGCAGTTATTTATCCTCTTAAGTCACATTTGGACTGATATCCATACATGCTATGAAGAAGAAAAAAGAATTATTTCCACTGTGTGCTTCATTGGAAACCAATTAATAAAAAGGGGGAAAAATTGAGCCCATCAAAGTGAACAATCAGTAGGTTCCTAATTGGAGAAACTGTCGGCATTTGTGAAAACTAACAACTTATTAGGCAAGCAAATTATTGTCAAACCTGTTTTGTGTCATGTCATAAGTTCAAGCAAATTATCTTGAAAAAACTCAGAACACCTTTTTTCAGCGGCCTAATTTGTAGTTGATTTTCTCAGTGTAATTTGATCTGTTTAGAAATGTTGTTACCTGAAATTCCTTGCAAATGGAGAAATAGACACAATATGGTGAAGGGTTTTTGATTCCTCACAGTACTGTGATATTCCAATGAAAAAAAAAATGTGACTAAAGATGGCAAATAACGATTTTAAAAATTATATGCGCCCATTTAGAACAAATAAACATCTCATTAAAATCCTAAAATTGTAGTTGTGGTTGCAGCAGAAAGCAGTATACCCTGAGGTGCCGCAAGACTATGTTTGGGAACCAGTTATGTGGAAGATGGCGTAAGTTGACCAAAATTGCATATACCTGTATATCCCTTCAAAACAAATGGTATGGTTCAACTTGCCGATAACACACGCAAACACAGCATCCATTATTACCAGTAACCAAGGTTGACTGGTCTGACGGCAGCACCAGTGTTTCCAGTGTACATCAGTCCATATCAGATGAGCGCAAGCCCAGAGAAGACGGCAGCATTTCTTCATGGTTTTAACCTATAGTTTCTGTGGTGAATACAGTCTTCTCTTCCTTTTTTGGTCGCAATGATGACTGGTGTTTTTTAGAGAAGAATAAATAAGTTAAAATAAATAGCCTATGAATTAATTCCAGCCCCTGTGGTTATATATATCACAAAAAGCATGTGTTTTCAATCCAGTGTCATTGGAAGGACTGAAGATCAAGGTCACTCAGTATTGATTTTCAATCTCATCCTGATACTTAGAGATTTCTTCAGATTGCCTGAGTCTTGCAATGTTATGGTGCCTTGTAGAGGGTATTGTTAGGTTGTTTTAAAACAGTTGAAATGGGCTTTTTTTTTTTTTTTGCAAAGTGGTAAACGTTGACCACTCGGTGCTTGTAAACGAATGGGTCTTTTGTGGATACCCTTTTGTGGATTCCCTTTATACCCAAACATGACAGTGCTGCATAGTCAGCCATTTTGCACTCATTTTGGCATTCCAGCACTTCCTATGCCAGCTTTTTGAAAGGCTTTGAACAAAATTCAGAATCAGCGTGAATTTCCTAAAAATAAATTGAATTAATTTGGTAAAAACAGAAGAAGACTATTACTCCTGGAAGAGCGCAAGGACTCATTGAGTGTCGTAGATGGCATTTGTCCGTTAATATCATATGGCGCTTCTTGCGGTGAATCTGGAAACTGTCAGGGGAAGAGGTCATGCTCGAACCAAATCACCACAGCTCTCCTCAAATGCAGTGCAAGGCTGTCCACAAACCAGTCCAGCTATAAGGCGCATGGAATCATGGGATTTTTTCCTAAAGCAAACCAGCATAAATTTATCTCCCCCAATTCAGCAATGTTTTATGTTAATGAAGCTGTCAGGAATTACCGACAATTTACAAATTTCTCCGACGGTGGGCCTCTCTGTACAAAGTGACGGATTTCGTGAATTTACTGTGCAAATCATGTGATCAGACATGTCATATGTTATGCTTGGCTGCGGGTCACCGTTGTCTACCCAATCTAAGTCACTGTTGGTCACTTCTAGGAGTAATAGACTTCTGGTAAAATATTTAATGTTTTGTCTTGTTCTATTTTCAATTCAATTCAGGTCAAAGATTTACTATGAGGAGGAAACCTATTGTTTTGTGCCACCCTACACAGTAAATTAGCTAGTGTTGATTTAACACCCATAAAGTGTCTATATGTGTCCACACTGTGCAGTGTAAAATCAACACTTCTGAAAGCGTAAAATTTTTAACACTCAGTTTGTGTTGGTTTAACACTATTTGTTGTTAAAAATGGTGATGACTGGCTTGGAATTTTTTTCTTCAGTCCCTCAAACATCCTAGAACTCTTAGAGCTACGTGACATAAGGACGTGATTTGATCTACACCAATCCGGATTGGTTTAACACCAATATTATCAACACCCTGATTTAACAACATTGCTTTGGCAAAAGCACCATGCGCAGTGTTGTTTTAAATCAATGTGGTGTTAATACAACACCAACACTCTCTATTTAACTCTGACACTGAATTTTTAACACTCCCATATTTGCTGTGTATGACTTTTCCTGTAGCGCCATCACTGGCTCAAACTTTACATTTCTAATTGCAATAACTGAAACAGTTCTAGCGGGAGTCGTGTCACCCTTCTTGCGATCATTGCTGGTGCAGAGAAAAGGCTTGTAAATGATGTCGGTCCTCCTATGACATTTGCTGTAGAGCCATCACCAGGCCAAATGTTTCATTTATAAAAATGTCAGTGACTCGATAGTTTTTTAGGAAGAGCATGAAACTTCTTGTGCACACAGGAGGAACCATACTTGTTTTGTTTGACCCAACAACCGTTCCTGTAGTGCAACCACCAGGTAAAACTTTCCATTTCCAAATGTAATACGCCCAACAGTTTAACTCAGAATTGAGTCACACCTCTTAAGATTATTTCTTGTGCATATAGAAGGGCTGTTATTGATTTTGGTCACCTCATCACCAACATTTGCGTGAACATTTTGCCCTGAGAAATTCTCCTGTTTTTTTTTCTCTGGACCCAATACCCTTTCCTGTTACGCATCAACTATGCCAAACTATGAACTTTGCCTATGGGGAAAATGTAGTCGTTTTGGTGCTATATCCTGCTGCTGTTCACCAAAAGCCTTTGTGTAGTAATCTTGTTAAATTTCAACACTCTGTAGAAACAAGAACAATGTCACATAACTGCCTGTCCAATGAACGGGTAAGCCCAACTGATAATACTTTTCAGCCATTGTGTTCTCTCCAGCTCATTCAGACTGTCAAGGTACTCGGTGACATTTTTTAACTTGACTTCACTTACTGATTTTAATTGTTCTTTTCAGGAATGTAACAATGGTGTGAAAGATTCAATTAACCTTACACTCTCAAAATTAGGCGAAAGTTAATATTTGCGGTCATTGCTTTGATTTGACATGATTTGTGCTGCTTAGTATTTCACAGCAAACATGCCAAAAACAAATAAATCATTGCACTCTGACAAGAGGCGGCACTTTTTCAGCATTATTAAATGTATTTATTACAGTATTGCCGTGTACTTGTTTAAACAGGTGTCCCATATATCGCTTATCTTCTCCGAGGAGCAGGTGCCTGATGTGCCTCTGTTAATGGTTTACGCGTACGATATACTTGCGGACAGCGTCTCATTGTTGATTTCAGACTTTGATTTTAAAAGTTCAAGCAGGGCGGGTCGAACAGCTGCACATTGCAAAGTTTCCAGGTGCTTTTGTTGTCCAAGCATGGCTGGCAGACTTCATTGGAATAGTTTTGAAACTATGAAAACATAATCTCCCATCACATGCTCATGTTGAGCTAAATCAGGGTGCTGGTAGTTTGCCTTTGTGTTGTTGAATCCTTGCATCCATTGAGTGTCAGAGCACCTTTTTAGCTCTTGAGATTATTTGTCCGAGTGCTGGTTTTATCCCTCATTTAAAAGAAAGAATACATTCTCTGAAATAAATATGTCATATTATTGCATTATGCCTTAAATTTTGACTTTTGTGTGTATCTTTTGTAATAAAATATGAAACTTTGTTCAAATATAATTCTACAAAAATACTTCAGTGGTATTATGTATTATTTAGCCTTAACAATATGACAGTGTTGTCATTCTCCCCTGCCAAGATCAAGGGCCATAACTCAATTTAAAAAAAAAATGCTTCACCATCCATTTTTGGAACTCACCGTAGATCAGTGTAGATCAGCTTATGAAGCATACCAATTTTCACGCATCTAGGTATAATAGTTTCAGAGAAATCTTGCCCCCATTGTGGCTTGGACAGATGGACAGGCGAACAGTCCCCAATCCAGTATCCGCCGTCGCACTTTGTGGCAGGTTATAATAATATGGGACAATAAAACTGAAATCTAACTGTTAATAATCCATCAGAACATTGTTTAAATGGCAGCATTGTTGTTTGCAAAACTTTAACTAGTATTCCTTTCACATTTGTATGGCGAACAGTATATAGAGTTTAGAGCAATTCGCTCGACTCGTGAGTGTATGTAGTATTTGCAGGTAAATGCTTTGGCATGGGCAGATTCTAAATCACACTGTTAGTGACTGTGCATTAACACATGTATGAAAACCAGAGGTGTCAAAATTAGCAGCACTCCTGACAATTATCGCAAATGACACCAAACAAAGCAATATTTATCTTGGTTCAATGGAACTACACTCACTCAGCACTTATTTGAAAATGCCTGTGCACCTGCTTATTCGTACAATTATACAATTATCCAATGGGCTAATCATACAGTAGTAGTGCAATACTCAAAATAATGTTGATTCAGGTCAGGAGGTTTTGATAATGTTTACATTAAACACCAGAACAGGAGTAAAATCTGATTCCAATGGGCCCTTCTTTTGTGTCTTCGCAAACAGAAACGCATGTGGTGGCAACATTATTTTCAATTTTATCTGTCACAAATAATGTATTGTCATAGCCCTGTTTGGCATTTTTCTGCTCTGCCATAAATGCATTTGCAACACAGCGAGTTGAACTGTGCATTGCAGCGTGCAATGAAACACGCTAGTACTGCGCAATTTTCATATCTAAGAACTCGCTTGCATTTTGACTCACCCAGACCATCTTTTAACGCAAACACTGTTGCTTCATGGTAGTGTCAAGGGAATTAATTTGCGCCAGTGAAGCTGTTCACCCACATATTGTGCATATTTTTTTTCTTCGTCTTTATTTCCATGTTTGTTGAGTTGGCTACTATCATGCCAAGAAAGTGGTGGTGAGGTCTAATGGGAAGGGGGGGTGAGGGGGTATTTTTACACTTGATTACACCCACTGGCAAAAAATTATGGAATCACCACACTTAGAGGATTTTTATCCAGCTTTTTCACTTCATGGAAAATAAAGAAATCGCAGATATGACACAAAGCAATCAGTGTTTATTAGCGTTAACATTCAGGCTTCATGAAACACACCACAAATAAATTGGATTAAATTAATGGCTAATTTTTTCCATTATCAAGTAGAGGTAAAAACATTTTTCCAAAAAAAAAAAAAAAAACAATTAAAATGTCAACTCATCGGACCACAAAACACGCTTCCACTGTGCAACTATCCATCTCGGATGACACCCACCCCACAGAACTTGGCGGCACTTTTGGACAGTGTTGATGTTTGTCTGCAGCTTTGATTTGTAAAGGTTTCACATGCATTTGTGGATGGTGAGGGGAATGATGTTGACTGACAGAGGTTTACCAAAGTATTTCAAAGCCAAAGTTGTGATATCCATTTCAGTGACAGTTCTGAAGACTGCGACTTCTGAGGGATCAGAGATGACACAAATTCAGAAGTGATTTTCAGCCTTGCCCTTTATGTACTGAGATCAGGCTGGATTCCCGGCTTCCATCTTTAAATTATATTTCGCAATATTGAGGATTCAATGCCCAAAATCCTACTGGTTGTTTTATGGCAGGGATGGCCGACCCTGGTCCTGTAGAGCCACAGTGTCTGCTGGTTTTTGGTGTTACTCAGTACTTGCTAGATGAATTAAAGCAGTTGATTACACACTGAAGTTATCTCACCTGGTGTTGTAGGACTAAATTGGGTGGAGAAAACCAAAGTCAGCACACCCTGTGGCTCTCCAGGACCAGGGTTGGCTTCCCCAGTCCGAGGGACACATTGTTCTCTAAGAGATGAATGATAAGCGTAATTATCTGTTGGTAAATTGGTAAATCTCAACCCATCTTTGCTCTTGAGTGGCTCGGCCTCTTTTGCGCCTCTTTTGCGTTCCTTTACCGTCACATTCCATGCCTGTGTGCAGGTTCTGTTCCCCGTAATCTGGCTGTCTGAGTCAGTTTCACTTTCTGCTTGTTAACTGGTTATTATTCAGTTACTGTTTCCTGGCTTTGCCCCGTCCACGGTGCATTCCTCTGCCGTCTCCCACACCTGATACTCATTGTTAACTGGAGTCTTTGTATTTAAGTTCCCGTCTATCATCTTCCCCTTCACCAGATTGTTGACTTGCCTTCATGTTATAGTTTCTCCTGGATTTTCAGCGTTTATTTCTTCCCAGTTCCTGTACCCCCTTCGGCCCATTACTCAGACTGTTTATTTCCCTCGTCATTGTCTCCCCTCTTCTAATCATCTTTGCTCCTCCTAGTGTCTTCCGGTCCCTCTGGACAGACGCTAAGGAATTTGACCTTTGACCTGTGCCTCAACCTTGATTAGTCTCATTGCTTGAAAACTGTCCACCGCTGCATGACCTCCGCCTATCCCGCGACCATGATCAGCCTGCCCTTTAGTAAATCGCAGTCTTCTTTTGAACCTGATCCCGAATTTCGCTCCTTTTGTTCATCAGTCTATGTCAGTTTAATACGATAAAACTATTAGCTCTATTGTTCACTATCGCTTGTCTCACATCAACTTATTATTGCAACTTATAAAATCAGTATTAGTCCTAGATTGCCTCTGTGCCAGCTGCTTTAGAGTATGTTTCACTCATCAGGTTTGAAATAAGAGTGTATTTTCAATAAACAATTTAACACCTCAAATAATGTGTTGTTGTGGTGTTGTCAGTGTAGTAGAGGATTAATGAACTTTATAAATCACTCTAGATGGATTTCATTTCCATAAATGCGCCAGATTTTTAGAAATTGGGGTTGTAAAAGGACACCGTTTTTCTATTTGGCTGAACTTAATATGCAAATGGATTATTAAGTGGTTGTTCTTCTGAGTATGAATAGATTTTTTACATTTTATGAAGAATGCCAATAATTCTGTGCCTGACTGTATATCCTTTTCCATGACTGGATATGAGGTTTTTGTGGAAAAGTATGAGATAGATAGATAGATAGATAGATAGATAGATAGATAGATAGATAGATAGATAGATAGATAGATAGATAGATAGATAGGGTGGGTCCCTGCCTTTCGCCCACAGTCAGCTGGGATAGGCTCCAGCCCTCCTGCAACCCTAGTGACAAAGAAGCGGTATAGCGAATGGATGGATAGAGACAGAGACATATAGCGTTCAGCATTCACACCATATTGACTCCATTCGTTGCGAAATGTATTCAGCCCTGTTTGAACTGATGCGTCGAGCAGCAGTTGCTCGGCGAGATGATCTGGCCCCCTAAAAGCGAGTCGGCATCTGGGGACCAGCAGAGCTCCAGGGACAGCTCGCGTGATTGACGCTGATTCTGCCTTTCAAAATAATGTGATTCATTGTGCGCAGTCTCCAGGGGTAAAGACGAGTGCCGGGTCATTGAGCAGAGTCTCTGCGCTGCTCTGTGTGAGGGAGGCTTCCGGGGCCATGTAAGGCCGTTCACGCTCTGCATAAGTTAGCGCTGAGCAGCGCTCCATGCATCTCCAGGTCTGACAGCGAAGGGACTTCACAGTGAACAATGCTCCGTCCCTGCGGTCTGCATATTAAGCTGAAGTGTGACTAATGCACGAGCCAGCGCATCTCGACTTGCTCTGTGGTGCTTCCAGAAGACTTAGTGGCCTCGGCCAGTGTCATGAGCCAAAGGGTTTATGCAGCGCTGATGTGGCCAGTGAAGCGCTTTTTGAATGTAACCCTGACTGCCACTTATGGAATGATGAATGTTAATAGAAACTGTCACACGGAGCGTCAGGCCAGAAAAAAAGAGATGGCAACTGAGGTCAACATCAACACTACTCAATGCAGAATACTTGCTTGAGCTGGATAACAATTGCTGTCGAATTTGTGAACTTCTGCTTCGCAAGCCGTTGTCAATGGGTTATGTTGGGTTTGAAAGCCCAAACATATTTTCGAAATTACTTACATTGAATAGGTGAATCAGAGATTTGCCTAGGTCAAATGTGTGCTCAGAATGTTGCATGACAAAAACAGACATATTGTCAGCTGTCTCTATTGGCAAGCTACTTTTAGTCAATGCAAATAAATGGTTTAGCATGTAGTTCTTGGTTTCGGAGGGTTAAAAAATTAAGCTGAAATCTCCACCGGTATCACTCAAAGAGCAATCCTGTACAGCAAAACAAAATATGAAGTCAGGAGGAGTAATGGGTCAGATTGATTAAGCACTTTAATCAATCCTGCAATGTATTTTGACTTACGTACACAATAGAAGCAACATTTGCTATTGCATCGGTTTGACAGATTTTTTGCATTGGTTCATGTTTTAAAAATGTTGAATGATATCATGATAAATTATGCCCTATTTGTCCTACAGCATTCAAAATGAGATTGTTTAAGATGGGGAAAACTTTCTGTCGAGTCAAACAAGAGAAGGCTGTGCCAATGGACTATAAAGCAACAATAAGAGCCATTCATCTCATAAGAGCTGACGATCATTAACTCCAGGTCTCGTGGGAGCCCTTCTCTCTACCTCCCCACCTCCTTTTTGGAAACATTCCACCATATGGCATTCCTGGGTATCTGCAATTTTATGGCTTAGGACACCTGTCTGAAGGGCTTCTGCCGAGGTTATAATACTGATCACTGCTGCATTAAATGTGATGATGGAATTTGCAGTAAAGCTGATGCCACATTGGAACAAACCAGCGACAGTTTATTCAGCAAGTATGATAGCCAATGGTAGTCTATCGTCTGTGTCAGATGAAAACCTCATTTACACATGGAGTTGCTAGAAATGTCCTTATTTTGTACTTATTTGAACTTTCTTTCTTTTTCTTGCGGTTGCCATTTTTGGAGAAATGCTTATTTTTTCATCAGCAAATAACATATCACATGCAAGGTTTCCTTTGAAAAAAATATGTCCTCATCCAGAGCTGAGCTCATGTCACATGATATTTTTCTCTCCTGCCATTGGTCCGTTTTTTGCAACATATTTTACGGTAGTTGCAGTGATTATTTCTGCCTCTACTGATATGAAAATCTCAAAATGGCCAAAAAGTCATATAAGACATTTTCATTCAACACCGATATAGTGTTGGGTGCATAAGAGCTGCCATAGTAGGCCAGTGTACAGATTACAGTTAATGAAGCTTTATGGGTCAGAGATTACCGTTATTACAGCATGAGAGGGGTGTCTTACAGAAATCTAGCACTTTCAAAACTGCTTTTAAAATTCCGCCTAATTTTCTTACCAGTACCAGACACAAGGGAATGTTAACAACAGGATACAAGTGAAAAATGGAAAAAAGGTCATTTCAAATACATTTTTTTCAAAAACCTCTTGTTTTGTTGTGTCTTCATGAATGCTGGTGTCTTTAAATTGGTGTCTCGCACTTCATTTGCACCTGGCGCTTGTATTAAAATGCAGTTTGTAATCAGGATAGTGAACAATCGGATCTTTTCTTTGCATTCACACCGGGTAATTTTAAAGCATTCTTGTTATCCTCATTGAGATCAGAACTTTGTCTCCAGAGTAGAATTTGCACGTGATTGATTTGAGATGGTGGCAAATCTGTCGATGTATTGTGTCAACTTGGCAAATCTGAAAGCAGAAGCTTCTTTGAAGTTCAAAGCATTTATTAACCAGTCATTCATTTATTTTATCTTAGTTAACACTAGATATGATATTTTCAGCAACATGATCTTGTTATGACAATAGCCCGATTGCATTTTAATGTCAGCGTTAGCAGGATTTAATTTATCATTGAAGTGCAGTCCGTGTCACTGTCGGAGGCTGTTCACACCATTGTTTAGTACGAATGTCAGCACGGGTTGTGTTTACACCCACCTTAGATCTAAACTCAATGCAAGCCAGTCAATCTCCAGATGTGGTCAAGCGGGTCTGATCACTATACATCTAAACCTTGCATTGACATGCGTTTTTTCCCTATCCAGATAACGTGTCCGGACACAAATCGTATTTTATTACCATCCATAAATAGGATGGTAATTTCAGAACCACAGACTAGTTCTGGGGAGCACAATTCTTTGTGATTTTGGGGTCCATCTACAATGTAGCAGAACTCAGCATTTAAACCTAAAATCTCTGCACCACACAACGTTGACCATTAGCGATGAAATATGACACCATCCGACTGGCAATTTTAGCATTAAGACAGGCAATCGCAATATCTGGGGAATCCTGTCATTCAGAGATGGATGACAGTTAGTGACCTTTCAGTTTAACTGTGCTGGGTTTGATAAATTACCCTCCCTTCATTTCCAAGTCCATTTCTGCTCATTAGTCAGTACAGGAGCTTCCCTACTGTGAGTGAACCTCGAAAATTGAAGCCAGCGGGCCGCGAAGACGAGTACCCTGTCGAAAGTATCAGCTCAATGTTCATCATTCTTGTTGCACTTTAGGAGGGATTGTAATTCCATGAAGCAGGTGGGATTAGCAAGGTGAGCTCAACTTTCCCGGTCAATTAAAAGACATATGGCTTATTAACGCCTTCGGCTAACTACCCTGAAAGGATTACGCTGGGCTGACCTTGGGGATGAATAATGAGCTGTCAATTGGAGCATGGCTGTACTCACCGTAGAGAAGGGTCATGTGGCTACCTTAAATTGTCTGCCTTTCCTGCGCATTAGCGCTCATGCTTGCTTGTGCATTTGATGTAATCCTTGAATGCAAAAATGCACACACACACGTGCGCGCATTCACTCAAAATTATTGTGGGCTGTGTACATTTTGAGGTTTTGCATGGAAGATTTCTTACAAAACAGCTTTTCCACCTTGAAAGTTCCTTGTGTCACGGATGCTGGTCAGGAAAGCCGCACCAATGGCTAAAGTTATCCTGGGATATGCAGGCAGATTTGGCTGCGTGAATTATCGTTTCGGACCAGTGTATTATGTGACCTTTGAGTTGCCTACACTCAGAAAAGGCAAAATATCATGTTTTAATATTTGAGTTTAAATGGTTAAATAGTTTGGAGTTTGATTCGCTGAAAAAGAGGCGTCCATTTCAGGGAATTATAAATAATGCCTCTGTGAATCTGGACTTCGACAGAATACGGCCAGGCAGAGGTGGAATCATTACCCAAAGCAATCATTCTGTACGTTCTTGTGTCGACACAATGAAATTTAAGGCAGATACAATATTACCTTTATTGCGAATCGCTCCGCGCGTGTAACAGCCTTCGAACGATAGCTGCTATTTCCCGATAGCGTCTCGCTAAAAGAGCAGGTAAGTAATAGCTGCCACTGCGGTTTTTACGCGCAGTCGCACAGAACTCTTCGCAGCATCTCGACTAGGAGCGGAGAGGGGCATCTGAGGTACTGCTGCAACGTTGCGTAGCGAGGGCTTGCGATGCATGCGCACGGAGCAGGGAACTCGGCGATGTGAGCGGGGGTTTTTTTAGGTCACGCTGCTCAGTATACCAGGAGAGGCGACTGCAAGCATCACCCTCTCAGTTCTGCTGCAAAATCAACTTCGAGACAAACTGCAGGGCAAGCAAGAAAAGGGGGAGAGAGAGAGAGGGAGAAAGAGAGAGAGAGAGCGCGTGCGAGAGGGAGAGAGACAGGGTGAACCTAGCCAGACATGCTGCAGCCGTTTTTTTCTTCTTTCTTTCTCTCACCCCTCTCTTACGCTCTCCTCTCTGCCCGTTGATCGACACCAGTTCGGCGTAGTCGGCAGGATGGCACCTCGGGTCATTCGGTCGACCTGGACGCCGTGTCCTGCTCTCACCCCTTCGCCAGTCGGTCAGGTGGCACCTCGGACTGCGGAGGACGGTGAACGATAGCGCCGTGCGTCAGCTGATTGCTGTGTCACGAAGCTGCTGCCTTCCACAGTTTGCAACTCTGCCTGCCACAGTTACCCAGTCGCAGTGCGACACGGCAGGCACCGCGAGGAGGACTCACAGCTGCGTTCCGGTATTTTTCGTGGGGTGAGCCCGCTCTCTCTTTCGCCTTTTTCCACTTTCCCAGAGAATATTATTCATCCGGCTTTTCCGCCTTCGGTGGTTCCTGCGAGGACAATTACTCCTGCGAGCGAAAAAATCCCAGGCAGTCGGAGAGGGGAATAAAAAACAAGAAAACTTGGAGCTATGGATCGGAATCGAAAAGGAAACAAAAAAAAAGATTGTGGCTTGCACCCAGACTTTTCTTTGGGTGGGAATTGCGAGCGTCTGTGCTGCAGCAGAGTGAGAGGACGCTCTGCGTTTCGATATTTGGAGGCTCGGACTGTACCTGTCTCGCACAGGGACGAAAGTACACGGACAAAAGGAGTCTTCTCGCCTATAGCCGAGCGGCTCGGGCCCATCCTGGTTCTGTTCTTCGCAGTGGCGCTGGCACTGTCCTGCTCCATCACCTACAAACCCCGCATAGAGCCATCTCATTCCCGGCTTCCCCCACCCCCAACCCCCCCCTCCCCTCCCCTGCAAACTGGCGAATTAGCCTGGCGTGTGGCTACGGCGAGCACCCAGACTTGCTGACCTAAATCAATCCCAGTCATGTCTGGATACAGAGCCGAGCAGGCGGCTGGCGAACGAGCGGGCTCGCGCATCACCAGCCATCGTGTGGAGAGTCCTGGGGACTGCAGGCTTCCCCCCCCCCCACCGTCAGTCTGGAAAACCAGACAGAATCGAGCTTCTCCAGGGTTTCTCTTATTGCCTTTCCTTTTTTTATCCTCCCCCTGATACCCAAGCCCCCCCCCTCCCCTCGAACCCCCATTTGCCGGCAGTTATCAATCACACTTGCTATTGCGCCGCTTTTTTTTGTACAGCGGATTAGCTCGTCTGCAGCCGAGGTCTTATCTGCCATCGCTGGGGAAGTGCGACGAGCAATCTCTATCAGCCGGGGCTCGGCAGCGGGTTGCGACAAAGGGATTGGCTGAGCGAACGCGGCGCTTTGCCTCCCGGATCGACAGCCGGAGATTCGCCGCGTTCCTCGGCTCGTTTTCAGGGATGCTTCGCCGAGACGAGCAGACTCTCGCCCCCTCCCTTTCCGCAGTCTGGCTGTTCACCTCACATTCCCTCTCTCCTTCCCTCCCTCCCTCCCTCCCCTCTCCTCGTCCTCCTCTGCCTGTCACACTCTCTCTCTCTCTCTCTCTCTCTCTCTCGCTCTGTCTCTCTCTCTCTCTGTGGGGAGGGCGAGTGCACAAAGCTCGTCAGCAAGTTTATTTCCCGCCAATCGGGAATGGCCAGGTTTGGGGAGGTGTGCTGGATTGGTGTGTGGGGGGGGGGGCCCTCCTCAAGGGACAAACGATGGAAGAAGAAAGAAGATTGAACTGAAGGAATAAGAGTGGAAATCATAATGGAATGAGCCATGGAGGCAATTGTTTTTTGTCTGAAAAAAAAATTGGGAGTGTTGAATTATTCATACATTGACATCACTTCCCACCCCCCACCCCCCCCCCCCCCTTCACCTTTGCAAACTCTCTCTGAATTCCTACTGTTTTTATTTTTTTTTTGTTTTGTTTTTGTTTTGAGGGAAGAGTTTGGAGAAAACCTTGGAGCTGGAGAAAGATACAAACAAAGTGCCAATCCTGCAATTTTTTTTCAATTTTGATTCAGAATGATCTTTTCAAAGAGAACTCAACGCTGAATCTCACAAGGGCTGACAATAATAGGAAGAAAGTTCTGGAGTCTTCTGCCCTAGCGTGGACTGTCTTTGCCAGTTCAACGCTCCATGCTTGTGCCAATGAAATGTGTCCGCATGACCTGCAACGATGGAATACTCATGCTCAGAAACACATTTCGTTATTGGATGTCAACTCTCAGCAGTGCTGGAATCTTACGAACTCTGATCTTTGGTGCTGGATAAGCATTCTTACTCTGTGGTGTTGGATCTGGAGCGGTCACCTTCTATGGTGTTGGATTTGAAGCAACCCCATCCTGTGGATTTGGATCTATAACAAGTTAATTCTATGGTGCTGGATCTGGAATCAATGCGGTCTGGTGTTGGATTGGTCTGACACGTGGAATGGAAGCACAGTTTTAATCAAATACTGGGCGAAGAGTGGGAATGCCGTCGGCAAGCTTTAACGACTGCGTACTGGTCACTGATGTTAGTTTCTCACTTGTTGCGTTTTTGCATTTGTCGGTTTATCGATGCAGTACTTTTGGGGAAGTAAGAGGCACAAATGTACAGCCATGTGATGGTTCTGCGCCAGTATATTAGAAGCTGCAAGGGAAGCCACTGAGGGCTGCAAGTCTGTGTGAGTATTAGAGAAATCACAGCGGATGAGGATGGGAATAAGGGGAGCTTATTTTACAGTGGAGCCGGGGCTGTCTTAAAATGGGATTACACCAAATGCATCCTGCCTTAAAGGCTGTATCCAGAACCAACATGGAAATTTTTTTTAATTGTTCTGCAGCCTCGTGACAGCTGCACGTATCCGGCTTCCTGCTGCTGAGGGAAACGGGAGGGATGCGGTTATTGTGGGTTAGCGTAGTTTGTCACTCAAGCGCCTCCTGCTGGGCATTCGGAGCTCGTCAGTTCTCATTTGGAGTCAGCACACGTTCGGGTTCCCTCTGCCCTCGTAACATGCAAGCAAGGTTTGCACCTCCGAGTATAAAGAAGCGGCGGTTGAGGGGCGCGTGTTTCGCCGGAGAACCGCGAGCTGTCCGAGCTCTCGTGAGATGGCACTATGAGTCGCGTACAAGCATGCGTAAACAGAGCGTGCGGATTGGACGTTCCAGATTTGGATGGGATTGGAGAGGACAGGTTTTTACTTGACCTCTATCATAATTGCTTGATGCAATACATATTGACACTGTTGCCCAAAAACATCACGTTCAGTCAACAATATGCTGTACCTAAAATCATATAAAAACGTTTATATGCTTTTCTACTGGCAGGATTTCTAGGTGATGGTCTGTTAAGAATCTTCTGAGATCTCTTGAATACCATATAGTGTATTGCTCTCTTGAAGCTCGAATCTCAGACTTCTGTTCAACTGGAACATGAAAACGAGTGAAGGTACTCTTTAATGGGGGCGAGGGATCGGCAGAGCCAATAACTGCAGCGGTGCCTTAAACATTAAAGATCCACCTCATTTCTTTATACTGTGTGTAAGTATGTGAGTAATTACATGTAGATATGATTCTGGCCCCACTTAAAGCTTTGATTGGAGTTCCAATTAATGATGTGGTCAATAATTCATCCTTGATAATCCTAGGTAGCAATGTAGTTTTCTGATGCTACTTTTTTAATTGAAGTAATCTTTTCACGCGCTGTTACGTGAGATCGTACGAGGGCGTGCATATGCAACTATTCAAAAGAGCGTGTACTGACAAACTTGCACATCATTATACCTGAATCACAAACCATCTTGCACTATTACCGGCATTAATTTCCTGAATTTCAAATCCAACCTGCTGTCATTTCCATCTTGAATGCGTGAATCCTGCAATTTCCGTCTTGAATGTGTTGTTTTGGGATTTTCCATGTGGTCCGGTGGGCACAGTGGTAGCGTGATTGTGCCTCACTGCAGGGCATTTTTTGCCTGAAGGGAACAGGTTGCTATAAGTCTACAGGGATATTTTGGGCAACTCAACTTCAGCCCCTCAAAAATATGGTGTCACCAGATGTCATCAGACTACCAACCATAAGCAACTTGTGCAACGCAAATCTTTTAATCAATGCCACTTCTCCTGTTCTATTTTATGGAGTGTAACTTAGCCACTGAGGAGCGTTAGCAAGAGTGGATGCAGCCCGTTTGCAGTGCTGCTGGTCGGCATGATTGGGTAGCATAGCAGATCTTGACGGAGAAACGCAAGGGTTAAACTGAAAAACCGTGTAGGATGCACATCTTCTCATTTGCGTATGTGTGGTGTCACATATATAATATACAGGCTGCTAATTCTGATTATTCAAATGCACTTGCATAATCTATAAGCTGCATTTGGCAAATTAACCTGAAGTGAGCAACCGGAGTTATCAGAGTAATCATTGCAGTCTTGCATTATGTTCCATTAAAAAAATAAGTACAATATTGCTTGTTGTGTACCAGTCCACAAAAAAAAAAAAAAACATAAATGCTACCACTCTTACTGTCTCCTCTGCTCTATATTAGGATTTGTTTGAGTGAACGATATCAAAAACTGAAGAACACATACTCATTCATGTTCTCACAGAAGCACAGAAACTTGTACACAGACATGCTTAGTTTACAGACATACGCACATTAGTATATACCTCATGAAATAATTCAACAGCTCTGCCTGTTTGCATCTTTTCTGCTCCATAATCCGGTGACAGCACAATCCCTGATTTTACATGTAAATATTCCCGCATTATACACGTATATTCATACCTGCAAAGATGCCTCTTCAGTATCATCGACTCCTTTACGGAAAGCAAAGCAAAAGGAAAGCTTATCAGAAGAGAATATGATATGCGAAATTCCTCAGCCGTCGCGAAGGATGGCGGTAACTATTATAACGTTTTTCGCCGGGCGCCATTAATTTGCACAGTTTCAGTGTCAGGACTGCCCAGTCCCTGTCAGACATCTCATCCCCGTCTCGTCTGCGTGAGTCATTTCAGGCCCATCCGACTCTTCAGTCCATCAATCCAGCGTAACTATGTGCAGCCTGTCTGAAAGGCAGAAAGTGCCATTTTCCATCTCTCTGAATCAAACAGCTGAATTAGAATGAACTATTTCCTTTGAATTTTGGTTATATTTGATATTGTTGGCTGATATATGACATAACCTGCAGTTACAACGAAGATATGTGATTTCCCAAACAGAAAATAAGCCTACATAACCCTACATAGGTTTTGTAGTGAACTACCATTGTTATGTTGCATTGCCACTAAAAACTGAAGCTTGTCTGGTGGTGCCTGTATCTATTTTTTGGCATGACTCATAATTTTTTCTTTTATGGGGTACCGACAAAAGGACATTGCATGATAAGTCTAAAAATAATTAGTCAAATACCACCTTCTGGAAAAGATATGCAAACGAAGTGTCCATACATAAAGAACGACACTAGTCAATGAAAATATGTGTTTAAGACAAAAGTGACAACTTGACACTTGGAGTCAATCTGGTTGCATGAAAGATGCTAACAGGCTAATCGAACCGAAGCCTGCGATAACTCTAGATGGAGAGGGTGGTTTGCAAAACTGTATGGAGAAGCTTATTTACTCAAAAATTTTACAAGGCTGAGCCCAAATTGTACTTTGGGTGGAGTAAGTCTTTAAATACCATAGATGTAAATGCTTATACTGAATAAAATAGCAGGAACTACTTAAATGACAAGCGATTCAACATTTTTTGAGGGATTGAGTTATTAAATATAATTAACTAAATAGACATTTTTTTGGCATGAGCGACATGATCCCTGGAATCCCCAGGTTTCATGAGTTACGGACCACAACATTAAAGATTGTGCTTCCACAGAGCAGTGCCATAAGCGATGACTATCCACATAATCAATTATTGCATTAGCTTGCCAAATTTTATGAAGATTGGACAAAGTGTTCACAATTTACTGCTGTTTTATTGAAAATGGCGATGCCCGAAAATATTTATTGATAGTTTTTGGCCATATTATTTGGACCTTGAACATCTTTTTTTTTGGTTAATTATTGGGTTTCAGTGTCAAAAGATGGTTTGGAGCCTAAATTGATGAAAAGCCTATGAAAAAAAAAAACCAGCTGCCTGATTTGTTTACTCACGTTGTGTTTGTCTTACATAGAAAACAGCTGGATGGTCTGAAACATTTAAATATGACAAATAAGCAAAAATTAACGAAATGGAGAATGGAGCAAATACTTTTTCATGGCATTATTTGTTAATGTTGTGAATACCAGTTTATATGTGAGTGGGCCAAGTTCTGTAAAAGCATATAGCAGGTCCTACCTGTCTGTAAAACACTGACCATCTTTGTTCACACTTCTTGAACAGCTGGAACTTGGCCATTCGTGTTGGGTAGCCTCTGTTTTTCCGTTCCTGACATCTTTTGCTGGCAGTAGTCACTGACGCATCTGTCTGCCGAATGATGGGTGTGTCTGATCTTCCAAACCATGGCATGGAGTTTTTTCCTCAAAGTACGCTGTTTTTGATGACATCTTTTCAGGGATGCCCCTGTTTGTCACTACAGGCTGACAATAAGCCTCATTCTGCCTGCATTAAAACAGCGTAGTTTGGTAATGGATAGTTTGGCTGCTAGGCTGGTCCACCAGCTGTCCAGACCAGCCTCCCTTTGAAAATTTAAAAGCATAAATATGACTATGAATTCCCAGATGTCTGAGCAAGAAAAAAATATGGAAAGCTGTTTAAAGGAAAGGTGATGTAACACATTGGTGAACACACCACTGTCCCAACTTTTCTGGAGCACAATGCAGGCATAAAATTCAGAATGAGAGTTAATTAAAAAAAAAAAAAAATCTATAAAATCGGGAAGGAAAACTGTTTTTGGTTTAATACAAGTCAATGATAATTTGAAAATCAGTATTTTCTTCCTTTATTTGTATTTTCGATATCATACCAGATTTTTTTTCTGGAATGAGGTTGTATATATATTTTTTTTGAAACATCTTTATGGCCTCTTGTGTCAAATTATCTGCGGCAAATGAAATGCAGCTTTCCGGAATTCCAAATTAAAAAGTAAAAAAAAAAAAGAAATAGGCAATATGTGATGACACTAACCCCCCCCCCCATCACCAATCCTGCTGCAGTACATTCTTACTATTGACACACAAAGCAGATAATTTTCAATACAGGACAAAGTCATTCCTTCAGATTGGTTATGTTTCATTTACCTTATTTTCTACAGCCAATGTCAGTTGTCGGTTTATTTTCTGCAATGTGCTGTAACATCAGATTTGTAAGGTTGCATGGCAACAGGGCTTCCTCCTCCATTTTACTGAGTTGGATACCGCATAGTGTGCATAATATTCTGAATGAGGAGTTGGAGGGTATGAAGGCTGTAAATAGGGACTTATTGCTTTTTTGGTCTGCTTCAGTTGCTTGTGCCTGATACGCACTTCCTGTTTTATTCTTGTAAGACTGGCAATTTGTATGGAGTTCAAAACAACATTCAATTGTGCAGGGTTTACTGATATCATTGACATTAAGTGTTCAAAAAACTCAATATAAATGTAAGACAAATTGGCTTCCCCAGCAAATGGCAAGATGGTTGATTCAGCCTCCTTTCTGCAAATGAAAGGTTTTTGGTGAATTTTTACCCTATCAGGAATACTCAGATAAGGAATATTTGAAATTCACAAAAAAATGCATGTAAATAAATAAAAATTCAGCCCATTTCTCCTCCAGGTACTGCAATTTGGTCAATGTTAAATCTGGGTGGGTTCATTATTGGGTGCTGGTCTTAGGTTTAAGTTGGTGTCTGGGTTCTCTAACTAATGTGAATTGAGGCTTTGCACACAATAGTAAAATCTTTGACTCAGGAGGTTAAGTGTAATCTGTGGTCAGACCCTCAATTGATTATAATATTTTGGTTTTGTTTTATTTTGAGAGGAATTAATATCAAGCTCAGGGGCTTTAAATCTTTCAATTTCAGCTGTTTATCAAAAGTTAAGTTTGGTATTTGTCTAGAACAGATTGAATCTTCATCTGGTTGTTCTTTTAGTCTTATTAATTAACCCCATTAGGCCTGTGGACCCATACGTGGGTCTTTCAAATGTATCTGCTGTATTCAAACTTGTGGAACATCAGGCCTATTTTAAATTATCCCAAATATATCGTGGTGTATTACAGGGAAATCTTTATAAAATGATGTACTAGATCTAGATATTTTCCATGGGATGTAGTGCTGTGGCTGTAAAAATGTGACATCCAAGGTTTTGAATATTTCTCTCAATATGTGTGATGTTGCTTTTAGTGTAGCTGTTAGTCTGGAATATGTACATGACATTGTCCAACAGTATGAAAAAATGCCTTTTCTGACTTTGAACCAACTTAAGGGAAAACTGAAGTGAAAGTTTGGCATTTAAGGGTGAAAGGCTCTTTTTTTTATTTTTTTGCTTAGTCATAATTAAAAAGGCTTTTACTTTATGATTCATACTGCCTCTACAGCCCTGAGCCACCGCAAGTGTCTCCGTTGTGGTCCTGTTGTCCCTGTCTCAACAGCAATAATTTTTTTTATGACTTAAGGAGAGATAAGGCAATAGTTAAGGTGTAAAATGTCACCAAAATTTTGCGAGGTTGCGGGATGATTGTTTTTCTCTGGAAAGCGATTTCCTGGGTCAGTTGTTGTGTCAGTGATGTCAGTTCATTGGGCTTCAGGAGAGAACGATTCTCGGCCTTGAGACCTAATTAGCCGCAGTAATTCTTCAAGAATGTTGTTTCGAAATACAACCCCTGTAATGAGGCACGGTAACTTATTGATAAACAAAATTTAAAACTGACAAAACAGTCATGATGTAGGGTCAGCAGATGATTTATGTTTTTTTTATTTTATTGATTTTTTTTTTTTTTTTAGTCAAGAAAATTAGAGCAAGGCCTCCTTTTAAGAAACTCAACATATTTATGTGCTCAACATTTACTGTATGTTGATTTTTTTTATACAACTGGACATTCTTCGTGCAATTCAGCTTAAGATTAACATTGTGAAACATGTCAACACGGCTCAGGATCGCAAAGTAACGTTTCTTTCATCTTGTGAAATCCATGCTGTGAGGAACTGAGCCCCCCCTGAGAGTACCGACCCAGTACAAGTATGGTGTTCCTAATAAAGTGCCCTGAGAGTTTATGTGAGTGAGTCTTGCCATCTGATACTTCAGAGAAAAAGAAAGAAGTTATTTTCCGAAGACAGCAAAGTTTTGGCATCTGTGGCTGACTCATATATTTTGTTAATTTTTGATATCAAAAGAAGAAAAAAAATTCTGCTTGCAAACGATGTTTTAAAAGAATGACAATCTATGCAAATGTTAACTCACGGTTACTTTTTCTTTTTAATTTATAGCACGTGTCTCAAACCGGTCCATAAAATGGCCAGGGGGTTGCAGGTTTTCTTTCCAATCGAGCAGAAGCACACCTGATGCAACTAATCAACTGTGCAGTTATCACCTCTTGCATACGCTTTTTGTTCCCTCCTAAAAGTATTCCTGTTCAGGTGTAAATAACTGCCACTCTCCTTGCAGATTGTTAATAGTTCCGTGACATGTTTGAGCTGTCATGCATGCACAGATCTCCTGTTTAAAATCTAAGCGTGGGTTTGCAGTGATTTTGAAGTCTGCAGTTTCTGAGGGCGAATCTGAAAAAATGTTTCAGGGTGCATTTAATGACATTTATGTAGATTTTGATGTGTGCATTGGATCATTGTAATGGTTGCAAAAGCCAGCCTCTTCTCAACGAACATTTTATGGGATACTTTGCCTCCAGAATTTGTCGATATTTTGTGGCGTTACGCCGTGTCCACATTCCACTCATTGCTTAGCCTTGACTGAATATTAGCCACCTGCCTGCTTCTACTTCTGTTAATTACTTTCACTTGTTGCTTATTATCCAGTTACCCTCGTCTGTGCATAAACACCCCTGTTCTACCAGCTTCTAGACACAAAGACCTTAGAATAGCTGAGGGGTGTTCAGTTTTGTACGCTGATTCTTGTCCTCAGTTAGAATTCCTCTTCTTGTTAGACTGTGTTCGCTAATTGTATGTTTGTATTATTCTCCTGTGTGGAATCCTGCTTTACTGAAGCCATGCTTCAGTCATTAATCAAAAGCCCTGCTTTTGCTTCGTATCTGAATCCTCTACTCTCAATATTACACAGGTGCCCACCTTGCAGTGCAAAGGTCATCCCAGGTAGAATCCACTTTTCTCTCCGGCTGTGCAGTGCTCCCTGTACCACAGGCTGGCACACAACCACAAATCACAGTATAACCAACCACAGACTTTAAAAATTGGAAAGACGGTTTTAAAACAAATAGCACTTCTACTTGTCTCCAAAAATGCAGTGACTTCAGTAATTGCGGCCACAGAATTCCATTATTACAATTCTAAAAAAGTTGTAACACGGAGTAAAATGTAAAATGAAAACAAATTGCAATGATTTGCAAATCGCTTAAACATCTGTAATTGAGAATTGTACAATGACAACATATCAAATGTTGAAACTGATTTATTGTATTGTTGTTTTTTTGTTTTTTTTGGAAAAATACATGCTCAGTATGAGTTTGATGCCAATAACATGTTTCAAAAAAGTTGAAACAGGGGCATGTTTACCACTGCGTTCCACTATCTCTCCTTTAAACAACACTCTGTAAGTGTTTGTGAACTAGGACTACAACTGCTGTAGTTTTGAAAGGTGAATATTTCCTCATTCTTGCTTGTGGTGGGATTTCAGCTGCTCAGCACTTTGCAGCCTCTTTTATCATATTTTTCGTTTCATAATGCACCTAATAATTTCAGTGGGTGACAGGTCTGGACAGCAGGCAGGCCAGCTTATCACCCTGACTCTTTTACTATAGCGCCATGTCGTTGTAATGCATGCAGAATGTGGTTTTTGTTATTGTCTTGCTGAAAAATACATTTGGATGGCAGTATACGTCGCTCCAAAACCTGTATATATTGTTCAGCATCAGTGTTGTCCTCACAGATGTTACCCATGCCATTTGCACCCTATATTTTCACAAAGTTGCCTGCCTGCAGCGCTCATCTATCTCTGAGTGAGAATGTATGGCATATTGTTCAGCAAAATATAGGGCACTGAAGGCCCATACAGTTGTACTGCGTAAGACCTGCATAATGGAAGACTAAGGGGAAAGTTCATCAATTTTCCGCTTTTTTTCAGTAAATCAACCATAACAGTAACTATACATTATCATATGCTGGAAAATATGTTTACTTCTTCTCGCTTAAAAATCGATAAAATATGCGCTTTGGCCAGAGGTGTCCAAACTTTTGCGTGCAGCTGTGCCCAGGTGGTGCTGTGGAGGGGGCGGCGGGGTTACACAGCGGTTAGCACTGTTGCCATGCGATGAGCGGGGTTTCAGTCGCTGACCGGCTAAGACCTCCCTTTGAGTAGTTTGCATGTTCTCCCAGTGTTTGTGTGGGTTTCCTCTGCGTACTTCAGTCTCCTGCTGCCCTTAAAGACATGCACTGTTCGATCGCCCCTGTCACTGCCCTCGACCGGGGCTTTACAACTGCAGTTGCTTCTTGGGCTCGGCGCTGACTGCCCACTCCTCCTGTGAAACTATTTGCAATAAAAAGTATTTATTTTTTCAGAGTGCAGTGAGCAAAAAATGTTCTTGTTTGGATCAATAAGATCCTCTGAGTGATTGAGTGTTTCAGTCAGAATCCATTTTATTTAATTCTCACTGTTAGCCCCACTAACACAGTTGGGGAGGGCTTTTGTAATAGTCATTGTCAGTTTGTTTTTCTGTCTGAACAAAATATTTAAAAAACTACCCGGCTGATTTGGATAAAAATTAACTGAGAAGTAGGTAATATTAAGTTCTGAAGGTGATTTTAATGTTGTGTACCATTATGATGTAGCTTCATAAGAATTTAAAATCCAATATCTAATGCTTTGAAATATAACGTTATGGCAAAATGCTGCTATTTTTTGAAATTGTCTATAGTCAAAGATTTTCCCATCAGTGTGTGATGTCATTGGATTTTCCAAATTGTTATGTCTTAGTATCTGAAGGGCTCTAAAGATTTACTTAAAATCAAAAGTTATAATCACAAAACTTAAAAAAAAGAAAGACGGAAAGAAGTCTTGGGTTTGTTTTTTTTGCGGGGCTATACAATCTACTGAGTGCCATTCCAGTTTAAATTGCAATAGGGCCCATTTTAAAAGCTTTCCAAGAAGATATAAACTGCTATCTTTAGCCATAGGGTATTTCAAAGAAAACTAAATTGACATGTTTACGATAGGTTATGTCCCCGCGATATCTGTTGTCAGAGGAGAATTGAAATACAATATCCACAGTGCCTGATCGTCCGTTTATTTCCCTGGGGTGATTCGCTGAAATCACCAGTCAACTTCATTTGCTTTAATATTAGCTGAAAGCGAAAGAACAATGCGCAACTCCGCTGAAATAAATACGTGGAGCCGAATCAAATTGCTCGAGATATTTCCTTTATTCTCCGCAAATAAGCCATCTGCCAAGCTTATTGTGATAGGGCAAGCCATCCAGAGCGGGGAACTGTTAAAGCTGCTTTTTCTGGTCACATTTCCATTTTCATTGTGGGGCATCCTGAATATCTCTTAAAGGAGAAAGCTTTCCTATGAATTATTATCGCAGAGTGTTTGGCATCAACACTGTTTCTTTCCCTCGTCTTTGTCCTCATCTCCCTCTGCTTAAAAAAAGAAATAATAATAATAATAATTATTATTCAATAAATACATTCACCATTAATACTACTGCTGCAACTACAAAAGTACTACTACTAATAATAATAATCATAATTATAATAATCATCATCATCCATCATCATCATCATTTTTTTTAATTATTATTTCTGTTCATCTGCATAAATTCCATTTTCAGTTAATTAGCACTCATATTCTCACTACTCTTTCTCCTGTCATTTTCCCTACGCAACACTACACATAGCAGAAAATTTGTCTGACAGCCTCGGCTCCTCAAAAAACGCCCCATAAGAGTACGTGTGCAATAAACACAGCGTGCTATCATCATATACACTGGAAAATTAGTCAGGGCAAAATCGCACGACTACAAACAATCTGGAACTGTTTATTTAGAGTGTACAATTAAGAAATACGACCCGTTTTGAAAATGCTTTCCTTTACAATGACATCTACACTCATTTACGCAAACAAAGGAGAAAAGGCATCGACGGCACGGCTCCTTCGTGTGAGAGAGGCTCACACACACTGGCTGTGGGCTCTGCAGCCACTCAAAGCTCTTTTCTCAGGGCCTGTAATTACACAACTCAGTTAAGCAACATCCTTATTTGAATCTCAGTTCCCACTCAAACATGCCAAGCCCCTGCATTGTTATTTGATTGCACCATATCAGCTCAGGAAATACGTACGGCAGGTAAATAGAACCAAAAAACTAGACTGACCACAGAAGTCAGCCATTCTTTCCCCTGCTCATCTCGCTCATTGCTACTTAATCTTGTTTTCTCATTGTGAATAGAGCATTCTGGAGGCATTACACTGCAGTCACTAATAAATGGACTCTTTGCATATTGTCACGATACTTATATTGTTGCTTTATGGTTATAGTTTGTGAGACGGGAATCATGAAACTGACTTCTGTCCACAGCCGGAACATTCCATTTGTTGACCAAAAAAAAAAAAAAACTAACTAACCCAAATTAAAAAAATATAAACTTCTAATTAGTATTGTTTGTATGAAATTTACAACGTCAACCACGCATTAGATAAACCAAAAAAAAAAAAAACTAACTAACCCAGATTAAAAAAATATAAACTTCTAATTAGTATTGTTTGTGTGAAATTTACAATGTCAGCCACGCATTAGACAAAATATTAACTCTCTACACAGTTTTGCTCTTAGCCAAGCTGGCCAGCTAGTGTTAGCTGGCTAACATCTCAGTAGCTTAGCTGCTAATGTTAATCGACCAAAGAAATAACATTACGTAGCTAGCTCACATTATTTGTTAAGCAAACTTTCATTGGCAGCATGGTCGAGTAAAATAGTAATTTAAAATGGTAGTGGCTCACTGCAAAGATGTTTGTACTGGAGCCCAGGTGGTCGAATCCTGGCTACATTATTTCCTGTTTTGTCCGGAGGTCTGAATTGGCCAGGCAACAATTTACCAACCACATTAAAATTTGGAATTTTCACATTCTTTCGTGGCCTCTCCTGGTTGGCTGGGCGCGTGGAGCTGCATGAGCCGAATATACGCTGACTGAGTTATCCTTACGCCACAGACAGAGCTTGCTTGGCAGCGCACCAGCACAGCGCGAAGAGGCAAGGATTTCTCGTCACAATTGTTGGTGGAATCACACGCCGTAGCTTCCTGCTTCTGAGTTGATGGGGGCAGGTTACTGCGGTATAACTATGTTGAAAGTGGGGAAAAAAGTGTAAAAATTTTTTTAAAATACAAACCTGGTATATTACCTGACCATTTTCATCAGCATTTATTCTGAAGGAGCAATGGCCAACGTGGAAACTGCAACAGTTGAGTGAGTAATGGTGTAACTTCATCAATCACTCACTCGGCCACGAACATCTGCGGATCGTCCAGCCAAAATGGCATATTAGTTTCCTGAAAAGTTAAAAGGTTATCTCTATGAGCAGTCTTGTAAGCTAGGACCATTTGTCCCTGCAATCCTGGGTGGCTTTCTCCCGTTCGGTAAAGTTGTATAGCGCCTTAAGAACTAATTTTCTTTTGGCATTGGTGCGTAGCAGCTACACGAGCACCCGTGGCTGCTGTACACCTGCTCACCCTCAGCTGGCCGCACAGCTGCTCACACTGCAGTCCCCCCCAATTTCCGTTGGATCTGGGAGTCTGTGTCCAAACATGGAGGGTGGACTCAGAGGAAGGTTTACACCGGTTTTTAAGGGTCTTGCTGATCTTTACTTGTGTTGAAAAGCTCAGATCATAGGAAATCATTTATACTTCTGCCCACTTCAAACACTACCACAGCTGGACAACTGCTGTTTCCGAATTTTTTGATTCACCTTCGTATCTTAAACTTCTGACCTCAAGCATCAATTTTTGAATGCCTTTACCAGTAAGGGTTTGATTATATTGACCACCATAGGAGAGTCTTGTTCTGCGAGTAGCATGTTCAGCGCTAGGTGAGTAGCCACTTTTAACAAAAAGGGTATCTCTAGAAAGAGGCAGCTTGATTTAAAATGAAAGTGGGAAAATAGGGCAGGTGGAGGCCCACATCTGGACTTTATAACAGATTGAGGACCCAGAGAGCAAAAGACATTAATTGAAGCACTGATTACTAAAACCCCACAAGTCAAGTCAAGTCAAGTGTCACTTATGGGGTTTTAGTAATAGGTGCTTCAATTCAATGTTGGATTTTGGTCAGATTGGTTATTTTTGGTTGAGGTTGAAAAATCTATGTTGATTCAATATTTAATTACAGTTACCATTTCAACATTTGCAGAACTGTTGTTGAAACAGTTTAGTATAGATGATGATTTTTCAATGTTGAAATGCCCTGTAATGAATTGACGCCGTTTCAATGGTGCTGAGTGGGGGGGGGGGGATTGCGTCCCCTGGATAGATGGCCAGATAATTCTCTAAGGTGCTTCCTCCACCTAAGCCAGGCAGGAAACCTTAAAAAAATCAAAAGAAAAGCTGCGTGCTAAAATGCACAAAAGTGCAATTTCTTTTGAATCTTTAATAAATATATAAATGAATAATGGTCTGCTTTCTAGTTTTTTTTTTGTTGTTGTTAATAGAGCATGCAGAAAAGCCAGCTGTTCTCAACCTTGGTTTCTTAAAAAAAATGAAAACAGCCAATCTACAAGCTCACAACAAATTTTCGAATATTCACCTATGAAGTCATTTCAATCAAGTATGGGGTCCCCCAAAACATGTCTCTGTGAAGTGGAGTTTTTGTATAGAAAGGTTGAGAACCACTGCAGTATAGCATACTTAAAGGACCAATAGGCCTCATTTAAAAATAATAATTTTACTCTATGTGGTGTTTTAAAGTTCTGTGGGGGTTGCTCCAAACTTGTGTATTAGTGACATCACTACCATTCGGGCATATGGCAGTGATATCACTGACTAGTAGACTACTTTGGCATGCTCCATGTTCAACTATACTATGAATAGAGAAATAGTGATTATTGTTTAATGAGGCATATTAAAACATACAGAGAAGGGTTGAAAAGTTGAAATGGCCCTTTAATAATAATAATAATATTGTTTCAATTTATAATGCAATGCATATATATATAATTGCATCAATGTTGAGGCAATTCTGAATTCTTTCAATGTTGATCATGTCATAGTTGAATCAAGGTTGATTCATTATCAGAACTGATTGGAAATTCAACCTTATTTCTTTCTTGATCATAGCGAGCACTTTCAATGTTTTAACAATCAATGTTAATTGCACTCTTCAGCCTGACAATATCACCATGTTGATTCAATCACTTTTTGCTATCTGGGGAGTGTGAGATTTTGTTAGACTCCGTTTTACCTGAGCTGGATGTCAGCTTAGATGCCCGTGCTTCTCCCCTGTCAGCGTTTGCGATGTTGGGCGATTTTATCACCGAGCACAAGAAACACAGCTGTCAACCCAGGGCTCTGAAGCATCAACTTATTCACATTTCCAACAACATTTCCGCACTCAGTAACACCTACTGAGAGAGCCCTGATCATTGGTGATAGACGGTCCTGTGTAAAGCATGAGGCGCCAGGGACCCTACTGCAGTGTCTGCCTGGCGCCAGAGCCACTAACACTGAGGCCAATTTGAAGGTGTTGGTTAAAGGTGAATGTAAGAATTGTTATCCACGCCAGCACCAACAACATCCGATTGAGCCAATCGAAGGTTACCAATGCGAACTTTGTAGTGGCGTTAAGACTATAAAAAACATGAGTTTATTTGAGGTGTTTATTTAATTAATTTATTTCAGTTCATTTATTCCACATGCAGAAACAAATAATAGTTGCATTTTGTACAGCAATCAAGCATAGGTCTATCGTGGTATGTCGGACAGTAAGTATAAGATGCATACAAAATAAAGTGGAAAAAAGAGTATTTACAGTTCAACTATTCACGCATGGCATGTGAAAAATGTGGACCTTATTAGAAGGCATTGCAAATTTGGAACGTAATATGCTCTGGCCCTTTTCCTGCTCATAGGAGTGAAAAGGTCTACTGTACATTTAGGTCGCAAAATTGCTAGATGTCTGAGTGGCGCTCATTCAGCAGTATAGGGTGTACTAACATTTTGGCTGGATTTCTGGGGAGGGCCTGGCTTTTTGAAGAGTGACAAACTCCACCCAGGCTGGAGAAGTGCCTTTGGCCTCTAGAATAATTTAGCTTCTAGTCTTGCCAAGTATAGATCCTGACACATAATCAGAGTATCGGCCAGGCTGCAGATATATGGTCCTACATCTGTGTCTCCGCATTTCTCGATTCCCATAATGGCCCAGAGTGATTGTTTGAAAGGTGCGTTATAGAATCAGGTAGTAATGTAAATTCTTACAGTCCTAATTAGTGCAACCGAGATAGAAACTATTCATCATATTGAGACTGGGCCTGCCCTACAAATAATTGCTACGTTATGTTAACCAGCACATAGCCTTGGATAACCTTACTTCTGTTTGAAAAAAAAATCATACTGTTGCTACTGCCTGGAAAAAATCCCCTCTTTAAAACTGGATTACTTAAAGTTAGATCTCTTGCTCCCAAAGCAAAACCGATAAACAAAGAAATCGTGGATCATATTCTCAATGTTTTGCGTGACTGACTGAAAGTTGGCAAAAATCTGATGAGCATATTGCACTAAATGTGGCATCTCCTATACACCATTCCTCTCTGAGTTTAACTCCCGAATCTGGAGATATGTGAGATATATAGCCGGAGATATGTGGAGTATACCAGTAACTATAACCGACCAAAGGCCGATTAACAGTTTATCTATTGTTTAATCACATTTTCCGCACATTATTTTAGAGCTAAAAATTGTCATCCATGGTACTATTCAAAACATAAAATCACATACTATATCTGTGGGCAATTTAGAGTCTCAAATCAATGCTATTCACTCAAACACTCATTTCTATGGGCAATTTAGAGTCTCCAATTAGCCTGAAATGCATGTCTTTCCACTGTGGGAGAAAACCAGGATACTTAACCCACTCAAACATGGGGAAAACACGCAAACTTCACACAGAAAGATTTCAGGCTGGATTCAAACTCTCAGCTCTCTTGCTGAGGCAACAGGCCCACCCATTGTGCCACCGCGCCATCCCATTGGACAGTTTCAGATGTGATGCTGTAGACTGAAGGAAGCACATAGTGAATCCAGCTAGCAAAAAAAACTGAGGCTTGAGGGGGTGGGCAGTGGCAGCTCCTGTGATTTTACTGCATGTCGGTGATGATTTCTCCCCCAAGAGCTGGAAAGTGGAGAGCTATCTTAGTTTTCCCATTCTTGTCATAATTGGATGGGACTGAGATACTCGCAGGTGGTGGCAAGTCCCACGTAGACCGCCCCTGCCAGTGCAAATGGCCTACCCAAGGAGGTCGAGCTCCATCCCGCGCGGTCCCTTGAAGTACCTGAGAGGGGCGGGCCGCGTGCGCGAATGAACACCGCTCAAATTAGCAGGAGAGGCGATGGAGAGCGACAGCCTCTCCTCGGAAACAGATGGCGTAATTATTTAAGATGATCAAGATGCGCGCACGTTAATTAGGCGCCAAAGCATCGGCGATCAGTCTCCTCGTCGAGATCAAAAGCACATCACTCTCCCCCTCGCACGGTGTCCTCCTACTGCGCGCGGAGCGACTGATGTTCCGATTTAGCTTCTAAAGCAGGGCAATATTTATTTCCCCAAACTTCAAGCAGGCCAGATACACAACAGGGGTCTGGCCAGAGTTCTGCGGAACATTACAGAGAATTCAACATCAATGTTACTGCCTGTGTAACATTCTCATCGCGTGGGAACACACAGTAAATATGTATAATTCATATACAATATATACGGCCAAACTCGACTTATGATGAAGTCAGTTAATAATTCCAAAAGGCGTGTCATTCTGACCCGAATAAAATCTGCACGAAGCCTATTTCATCACCTTCATTGTATACGTGATGTTTGCTATCTATTTTCAACCTGGCTTTTGAGGTAAGAAAAAAAACAAGTAAGTAAAGCTTCACTTTTTAGGTGTTTGTTTTTGATTATCACGCCTTCCCTGCCTAGCAGCCGCAGGCGTTAGAGGAGATGAGCCTCGGGCGAGAGAGCTCTCCGTCTCGCTCGCGCACAGATACCGAGGCGCGAGAAATTCTCACGCGTCTCGAGTCCGTGTAAACATGCGCAGGCATAAACATACAATTACGGGATGCTTCCACTTAAGGCAGGAACCTTTTCCGCAATTTATGACATTTATACTATCAAGATTAATGCATCGCTGCAAAGCTGGAACAGATTCATGGTTCATGAGACTAATGATGCCTGATTTCTTGTTCAAAGCCGTAAGTTGTTGATGCGTATAAAACCAGGTTAAGGCATTAGTATTTTTTTCCCTGCTTATTTTAAAATCAGAAGTTAAATTGGCGCAAACAAGCACGCGATTCTCCAACAGGCTTGCTGATGAACCAATAATTAATTCTTTAATTAGAAGGTTTTACCAACATCTAAACAACAAGTATGACGTGAGACATGCTATGCACAGATAAACAAAAATGAAAGCAATTTAAAAAATTGGAGATGTCCCATACTTGTGCAGATTTGAATGGAATAACAGAAGTTTCATCAAAGAAAACGACACTGGATAAAACATCATGGTAACATTGACTGCAGCACATGACGAGAGGGCCATTTAAAGCATTAAGATATACTTCGAGCTCCATAATTCATTGTTTGCGTCTGCGCTCGAATACTTTGACTTTAAAAGGATTAAAAAAAAAAAAATGTGTGATGGTCCAATGAGTTATGGTGCCCACAGTAAATGGGGGGTTCAAGAAGGGGTTACTTGTTAGGGGAAGAAAGGGTGAGGCAAAAATTAATTGAATTAATAAATGTCCATTGAGAAAAGGACTGTATAGGAGAAGGGTAACACCCAATTTACTGTAATTCCAGAAACCCGATGCATTCAGAGCACTAATACACTAAACTGTAACTATTCTGTCTCCATGTGCACTCTATTGTCAGTTAATTCCATCTAACACTTGCTAATTAAGTCGCTAAAAATAATGGACAATGCACTATTCAATTTCTTATTTTCAATTTTGGACAAATGAATGCAGAAGTAGAAACAATTAAATTTGAAGGTGATTTAATCCTTCCTTCATCTAAAGGAATAGATCTGAAAACCTGCATGTACAAAATGCAAATTTCCTCCACATTATTCAAGTTTTACTCATAGTTTCGGCGTTCACTCATATCAATATAACTTGAGGCATGTCATAGATAATTGCTGTTACCTCAAATACGACGGTTAAATATTTATTTGTGAACAGTGTATCAATGAGCAACATATGCCAATAGTATAGCTTCAGTGAACAACGTCACACTACTTATGTTTGCAATATTGATCCGTTTGTATGAATGGCAGCATATTGATTTCAGAGTTTCTGACGACAGATGGGCGAATGTTCGCGTTAGGCAATGTTATTAGGCTCCTAAATGAAGTTTCCTTGTTTTGTCAGTTGGTTCACTTATTATAACAGATATCAGTGGGAAAGCACAGTGGGAATGTAGGTCATTCAGTCTAAGTTAAAATACAGTTTAATTTTAATCATTTATGGAGCGGTTTCCTCTATTGCGCTTTCAAACATGAACACATTAAAAACTGTAAGTTGATGCTTTAATGAAAGCAGACTTTGAGTGTGGATTAATGAGGAGCCAGAGAAGGACGGATATCTGGTCAAAAATGGCGGGGAAGGTTATTTTAAAAGACACAGTGTCAATGAGGAGCCTGCAGTTCGTTGTGCTGGACTATTCTAACTACTGAGCTCTAATTAAACTGATTCTTACCCTGTTAATTAATGTATCTGTCAATTCTGTTGACAAAGCAGTAAAAACAAGTTAAACTAAACAGGAGGTAGTGAATTAGTCTGTTCAATTATTACTTCTCTGGCAAAATGATTCCCTATTCGTAGATTTTCAACTGACCAGAATATAATTATTAAGGGCTGGGTGTATAATATATGAGGGAAACACAAATTTAGCGAACAACATTGATGTCTGTGATCAGATCTATATAAACACACACAGAAGGGAGACAAATTACTGGAAAATCCACGGTCTACATAAACAGTTGTAGTCAGGTATGGGGTCCCTACAAGCTGCCAGATTAGCTTCAACTCACCTTGGGAAAGAGTTTCCAAGAGTAAAAATAAATTAGACAGATGACATACCTTTCTTCCCAGAGATATTCCCTCGTTTGGTTGTTTTGATTGTGGTGATGGACAGCGCTGTCTGACACGATGTTCCAGAATTTACTATATCAGTTCAGTTGGCTTCAGAACTGGTCACTTTGTCCATTTCCCAACTGTGAGGAAGTGGGCACAATTCCTCATTCAGTCACGCATTAATGAAGACACAAAAAAAATTGCACAGGCCATGTGTTTGTTCCGTTTTTCGATGCATTTTTTGAGGTTTTTTTTCTTTAATATGACACTTGTCTGTATATAAATGCAGTATAATAGGTTTCATCTATTCCTCTATTGCGCTAAAATGTATGCCTACTGATGTATTAGCGCAGGGGAAAAGTAGTTGCCATTTCCAAAAAGTGACAACAAAGTTGTTGGGTACCATTTCTCCTACTGCCTCTTCGCTTGCCATCGATAAACTGTCAGTAGACTTTGACATGACCTGTTGTGAAGAGATATTCAACTTCATTTACGACTGGTTTTTAATGTTTTGCCTCATCAGTATCTTACTGTGTTCATCTCATTTCTGCAACCGACTTCAGTTCTTGGACAGTAGAGAGTTGACGCATTTTCAAACTAGTTTCACACTCCCAACAATCTTAGCTGCGAAGTGACTAAATAATTTAAATGTAGTTGATGCAGACAGCACTGGAACACGTGCTAGCAACCACTGTACAAAAAATTGAAGCCTCATCACTGTTTGAATTTCTCCCTTCCCTGATGACATTGCAGCCAAAAAATGGTCAACATTGTGGGTCTGTTGGCCATGTTTGGCAGTGACATGAAGAGGATTCGATACCAGTCCATGTGATAGATCTGTACATTGCATTTCAGAGTTCAAGCAAGAGAATCAACTCACCGACCTCTTTTACATAAAACTTGAAGTCAATGTGAAATCCTGTTCATCTATTAACCATTACACATCTATTGATCCATGTTCTCTCAATCTCCATGAGTTTCAAGTGACTCGTTTGAATCAACCCTTAGAGCGCTAAATGCAACTCCTGTTGCTCAATGATGAAAAATATAAAAATCAAAGCTTTTGAAAACCTACCATGTGGCAACTTGTTTAAAAGAGCAGGGGAACTCTTTTAAATAAGTCACCAGGATAGGTTTTCAACGGAACAAGGTAATTAAATGTATAAATATGTGTATGTATATATATATATAATTTATTTATTTATTTCTTTTTAAATTTCAGCGCTCTAGGGTTTAATAATCAATAATCGAGTGCTCATTCTAGAAAAAGAGAGTGGCTGCATCAACCTTTGTCATTTGAGAAGATTATTCTGGTGTAAAGTTGGCAGTGCTACGGGGCTAATACCAACTCTTGTAGGGAGCATCTGTTCAAAGAAATGCAATAATGCAGATGCCACCTTCCCAGTAAGGGGCGCTAGGCCAGATCTGCATAAATTCTGGTTTAAAGTTAGCTTCAACTGGCGCACAAATACCGAAGGACTCACCAGCTATCTGGATTGATTTTCTCAAAAGGAATTTTCAAAATGCACCATTCATTCCTCATGACCTGTTGAACTTTCCTTGTGTCTGTAGTTTCAGGTCTAAATTTGACTTAATCCCACAGAGCACTTGAGTCAACAAAAAAACAAGTTAAAGGTCATTTATTGCAATAGGATGCAATAAATACTTGGAATCACCACTTAGTTTCTTCCTTTCAAATTTTGGAGAAAAACCCAAGGAAACTAAGAACATGAGAAACTGGTCTCAGGGCACATTCTATGGTGGCGCATATATCTTATTGGAAGGCAGCAGGACGGCACCAAATACTCATTGACAAAGAACATTAGAGGGCTAATACTAGCACAAAAATTCTCTGCTTCCTGAAAAAAATGGGACTCAATCTCCACCCCCCTTTTTTTTTCCTTGCTTGAGCTTACCGGAGACATACAGATACTCACACAGGCTTCTCTTCTCAATGCCAGTTACTTAGCAACGTGTGAGAACCTACAAACGAAACTTAGATGCAATCCACAAAAAAACAAAAAAAACAGGGAAAGATCGGGCTACCTGATCATCTTCACATGTATGTAATTCAGAGTCTTCCATTGGTGACACATATAACTTGACACATGCGAATAAATAAACCGAAAGATAAATCTTGGATGTACGTCAACTGCCTCCTTCGATAAATGAGTCTGTTGTGCATTACATGGAATAAAGTATTTTAAATAAAAAATTTAATTCAGAAATCACAGGTGTGATACTTCAATGTTTTACTTTAATCTGTTCATTGATTAGTTTGTACATTCCGTTTAGCCCCTGTCAGCTGTTTGAATACTATACGCATGTGCTTCCGGAAATACTGAGAAGCGTGTGTTTTTGTTTTTTTTTTTGAAGGGAGGGCACAGACTTCCCCTTTTGGGAACAGAATTCCAGTGGGTTTACAGCTCTTTCATTGTGTTTACCTGACGTGCATTCTTTAGATCTGAGAAAAAAACAAAAAAAAAATCCCTTGCTTGTTTCAGTGGAGGGAATTCAACCAGATACCAAATCTGCAACTACTAGATATACTCCCAGCGTTCACTGCACATTTTGCAGAACCATGCGCGAAAAATAAAAATTCCAATAAAAATAAACCAGTGAGAAATATTCGGGATCAAAAAATATGTGCCGTGAGTGCAAGACCCATTAGTTATACAGCACTCGGGGGACAAAATTAAAATGAACTAGACAGAGGAAATGGACAGTGTGCTGATGGGTGTAATTTGCCTCTGCCCTCTATAAGAGTCTAATTGTGCTCATAACTCAACCCAAGTTGATACAGCCATACTTGATGGTACATCAGTGTCACATTCAAATGGGATGTGACAGGATGAAGTTGGCAACCCGCATTTAGGCCATCATTGAAATGTAGAAGCCATTCTCTTAACAATAAACAGGATTTTCCAGGCCCAAGAACGAAGGCTGGCGAAAAGAAAGTTGCTTCGGTATATCGGAAAGTTTTTCGAATATTTTCTCTTTCATCTGAAGGAGGCAATAATAGATTGTTTTTCTAAATAGACAGGCCAAATAGACAGGATTTGACCCTGAATAGCAAAATTAACATACAACTGAATTCCTCATTTCTCACACATTCAGACAATTTTGATACATTTTTATATCCTCAGCGAGGAAATCCTTTGAAAAAACCTACAAACCCGCTGCCGAATAGCTCACTCCGTTAGAGTACTGCTTTGCGGAGCAGAAGTGACTATCACGGTGCGGGTTCGAACCCGATCATACAACCGGCAGTGGTCAGTCGGCAGCTTTTTCAGAGTAGCGCACAATTAGCCAATGTGCTACAGGGATGCAAATTGGGAATGGACTGACAGGAAGGGTAATGTAAAAATGGTTGCGTTGTTCTTTTCTCAAGCGCCTCCTGTTGGCCAGCATGGTGCTCGTCAAGAAGATTCAAAGCTTGTTCATGTTCGGGTATTCTCCGCTCTCGTTCTGAACTTGCGAGGATTCAACCAATGAGTGTAAAGAAGCTTTATTGATGGGCACATGCTTCGGAGGAGAGCTGTGAACCATACCTCTCTCCTGAATTGGCAACAAGGGGTCGCATATGAGCAAGTGTTGTACATAGTTCACCATTTGGGCATTCCAGATTCGGGTGAGATTGGAGATACCAAATTATAAAAAAAGAAAAATATACAAACTCAATTACAGAAGAATTGGGTGAACACATAAAATTTAAATAAATACAGTGGGCAGAAATTTGCAAATACTTTTTAACCTTTATTCAACTAAAAGAAGTACAACAACAAAATTTAGTAATGTTACAACATGAAGTTTATTGTTTTTTGATAGCACTAGCCATTTCAAGCTATGAGGCCTGCAACATGTTCCTGTGAAATTGGGACAGTCACATGTCCAGCTTTGGGTAACATTATCCCTCCTTTTAAAAATGCTCAGCAGTCATTTTGGAACTGAGGACACTAATCATTCAAACTAAGAAAGAAGAATTTGGTCACATCCTCGCCTGAGTTGGTCAGCAGTCCGTGATGTCGTTTGGTGTATGTCGAGCTTCATAATCCACTGAATGTTTTCAATGGGAGACAGGTCTGCACTGTTGGCAGACCAGTCTAGGACCCGCACTCTGTGACTATGACACTGTTGTAATGTGTGCAGAAAGTGGCCTGGCTTCATCTTCCTGGGACAAGCAGGGCGTTCCTGAAAATGATGACACGTGTCCCTTTTCAAAATAGCATCTATTTTCAAAAAAACAAGACATTTAATAACCTCAAACATAATTCACTTTGCCACTGAGCTTTTTTCAACTGAACATATGTTGAAAAGGATTTGCAAATTACTGCTTCTTGTTTTTATTCACATTACACAGCGTCCCAATTCTCCTGGAACTACGGTTGTGGGACACAAGTATTGAAATGGCCTCACCATAAACATGCTGCACAGAAGATGCTTCTACCAATAAATGCATCTATCTGATTTACGTGTCTTCCCAGCATTTACATTGGCGATAATTAAAAAGGCAATTATAAAACGAAATGAAATGTGTTACATTTCATCAGCTATTTCGTAGCCCAGATGGTTAGCATGCAGTCCTGCTGCCCCTCCTCAAGTATTTTAATTTAGCGACCTAATCAGTGCAAACATTTTATGTTGCCAGTTTATGTTCTTCATTTATTGCAATGGATGTGTTTTTCTCTCTTTCCCTGGCAGTGGATCAGCATTCTCATTGTTAATAGTTTCATACAAAAGGCCTGAGAGAATATTTGGCACTGCGTGATAGCCCGCAGTCTGAGAGCGGTATTCTAACCATAAATGGAATCGCAGAATAAGGCAATATGAGCTCGGTTTTGCTCCGGAGACCTTGATGGCTTTACAAACAACTCCGGCGTGGCCAGAACATGAATGTGAGCAATCCATATTTTTCCATTAGCCAGCTACTGAGTGACAAGCCGTTCCCATTAGTGTTTTTCTGAGAGCAGGTAGTTTGAGAGAAAGCAGCATGTCGTCCTGTGCAGCCAGTAAGCTCTTTTCAGCTATGTCAATCAGCGGCTGGCAAGCACTGTTGTCCCAGGCATTATAAGCCTCCACGGACTGCCTCCCTCAATATGTCAGCGGCTGCATTTCCTCCGCTTGAGCTGCGAGGTCCTTGAGGAGGCTAAATGGCAAACACAGCATCTAACTCTGGGAAGGTTAATTTAAACCGTGAGTCACCTGTTCTGTTAAAATATGAAACACTGAACGTGCGCTGAAAAAAGTGATCATGGGTTGCTATTTATGCGAAGAGAGACTTCTGTTTAATCTATACTACTGAAACTAGGTTTCTCTGCTTTCTTAAAACATTGATTCGCTCAAAGAAAAAAATTCAACTTAAAACACTCAGAGGCAACAAATTGATGCAGTATTTTCACTGTAATCCAAAATTTCATATTTTTCAGAGTGCCTGCCTGGACTGATACAAGCAAGCACGTCATCCCAGTTTCAGTGATGCAAATTCAGAGTTTCACAAAAGCTTTCCCCATTTTTAGCAAACCATTTTTCATTTGCTATCTCAATATAACCCAACGGATGCTCTGTCGGGAGCAATTAACAACGGCAGGCTCCGTACGTCTGCGAAATCAATTTCCCCTGGTCGCTAGCGAGAGAGAGAGAAAAGGTTACAGCACTTTTCCTCCACTTGAAGAAAAGGGCTTGACCCAATGAGCCGTTCGATCTCTGCTATTGTAATCACTGCAGCAAAGTAGACACAGACCCTTGATAGACAAGGGGTCCCATATTCTCGACACCACAATAGAGCCGACAATTAGACAATCAACTCACGAAGATTGGGCAGTTCATGAAATATGCATTCAGAGTGTCCGAAGTGGACCGCTACGAGCCCCGGATCGCATTATCATGCCTCGCGGTCTCCCTGTCCAATCTGCCTTCATCAGAAAAAAAAAAACATACTGATTACGAGAGCATGAAATATTGAAACTTCGGGGAGGTGCTTTGGCTTGTCAGACACGATGCAGCTGCTTTGTTCGGATTCCTTTCTGTAATTATTTCACACAGGAGCTGCTTTTAGTGAAGACCCTTCTTCTGAATGATGCTGCTGGTTATTCCAAAGGCAAGAGGGGAGCAGAATTCCTCAGGTGACTGAATCCTATGCCTGTGAATTACAACAACAATGATTGCTATTTAATTTAGGCTGTTGTTTTCGCCCTTCCAAGCGGCCTCCATTGTCTCACTGCCTGTTAGTGGATGACCAGCAGTGACCGCAGATCAGTGCCTCTTCCAGAAGATTCCATTTATATTGTACACCGTTGAGCTCTCGCATGTTACCACACCTGCATATAAGCTCCACTGCACTCATTCTTATCGCCTGCTCCAACCCCACATATAAATAAAACGCATACTCCGGAATAAGCAACTTTGGGTTGCAATAATCACCATTTGAAATGAATTAAATGCCATCTGTAGTTTTATTGCTGTAATTTCTGTTTCTTTATGGGCGCATTTTGACCACGGAGTGATGTTGTAAGGGGGAAGATATGACAGGAGTCACTGCGATGCAGCAGTACATTAAACACACGGACACTCCCGGCATCCCATTCAATTCCAGACGTCAAGTGAGACTTCCTGCCTGGCAGTGTTATTAAGCCTGGCCATTATTTATGCACAGGAGATTGCATTTGCCTGAATTCACTCATAAAATCTTAATATATTCATAAGGAAATTGTACTCTTTTAATCTCTGAAGAAACACGTATCTCGCAGAAGCTCTTGATTCCCTCCCTCTACTTATTTTATTAGCTTGTGAGAAACAATCCTGTAATTCCAGATGCAAATTCTCTTCACATTTTAGCCTGTTTAATAACTTGTGATTATTTGTTTGAGATGTTCAAAAACATTTTTTGTATCACTACGGTGTAAAAATAGAGATGGTTTTTTTCCCTAGCAGGTCAGTCTTTTAAGAGCAAAAAAACCTACCCATCATATGTCTGTCAATTTTCTGACAAAATTCTGCTTTAGTAAATAAGTTGCACTGGAGGGTAGTAATGCTAGAATCAGATATTATAGTGCTGAGAAAAAGTATTCGCCCCATTTCCTCTAAATTTGGTTATTTGTTGTATTATGATGCTTTAGATCATCCAAATTATTTTAATATTAGACAACGACAATGTGAGTAAAAATACAAAACACAGTTTTTAAATGATTATTTATTTTATTGAAGGTAAAGAGCAAAACCTACGTACATCGCCCATGTGAGAAAATAATTGCCCCCTAAATCTAATTACAAATTCTGCCTCCCTTGGTGGCAACAACTCTAATCAAACGTTTGCAATAACTGGCAATGAGTCTTTCATTGCGGTGAAATTATGGCCCACTCTTCTTTGCAGAATTGTTTTAATTCAGCTGCAATTTTGAGCATGAACTGCCTGTTTAAAGTCATGCCTCAGCAAGACTTTGACTTGGCCTCTCCAAAACCTTCATTTTTTTGTTTTGAATCGGAGCTGGACTTGGCTTTAGTGCTTCTGCTTGCTGTCACGTGGAAAAACCCAACTGAGCTTGAGCTTTAGGTTCCGAGCTGAAGGCAGACAGTTTTTCCTTTAGGATTTTCTGGTAGAGAGCAGAATTCATTGGTCCATGAATTATGGCAAGTCGTTTAGGTCCTGAAGCAGTAAATCAGCCCCAGACCATCACACTGCCAGCGTCGCGTTTGACCGTTAGTATGATGCTCTTATAGTGGAATGCTGCGTTCGCTTTACGCCCGTGTCTTCCATAAAGTTCCACTTTTGACTCATCAGCTCACAGAGTTTTAACCCAAAAGTCTTGATAATCATCAGTTTTCGTTTTTTTCTTTTGCAAATGTGAGATAAGTGTTTGTATCCTTCCTGGGCAGAAGTGGTTTTTGCCTTGCAGCTCTTCCATTATTGTCATTTGTGCCCAGTCTCTTTTTAACTGTGCAGTCATGAACTCTGACCTTATCTCAGGTAAGTGAGGCCTACAGCTCTTTGGATGTGAGTTTGGGTTCATTTGTGACCTCCTGGATGAGTCGTCAATATGGTCTTAGAGGAATTTTGGTCGGCCACCCACTTCTGGGAGGGGTCACTGTCCCAAGTTTACTCCCTGTGGAGATAATGGCTCTCATCACGGTTCACTGGAGTACGAGGAACTCAGAAATGGGTTTTTAATCCTTTCCAGCCTGTTAGATGTTAATGACTTAATTTCTCATCTGTTTTTAAATTTGATCTCACCACGATCTGCAGGATTTTTCCTACTTCCTGAAAGCAGACTGGTTTTATTTAAGTGATGTGTAGATGCATATAACAGGGCTGACGGTCATCATGCTTGGGTGTGTCTGATGAAATTCAACCCAACTATGAACTGAATTTGTTTACTTGGTCGATTTAGTAATTAATGGAGCAATCCTTTTCCAGATAGGGCCAGGGAAGGATGGTTAGCGTTTATTCCATCAATAAGTGAAATCAACATTTAAAAACTGAATTTTGTGTTTGCTCGGGTTATCTTTGTCTAATATGAAAATTAGTTTGACGACCTGGACCAATTTCATCATGAAAAACAAGGAGAACTGAAAGAAATCAGGAGGGAAGGAAACTCTGCGTTTGTGCACTCCTGCAGTGCAAAACAAATGCTGAATTTACTACAGTTTTCAAAGTGTCAAACACATCAATGAACATGAGCATAATTTGACTAATTCCCACCACCGTTTTCTCAGAGATGAATCGTATGACACTGACACACATCAGATGTGAGTAAAAGAAAAAATCCTCGGGGGTGTCGAGTCTTCTTGAATGCTTATTAGCATTTAGCGTGAAAGTGGCAAGTGGCACAACATAAGTGTGTAGCAGGAATGTACAAAGCTGTGACATTACCATTTTTCGGGACAGTAGCGTATAGCAGCACCAAGTATTAGGGTTAAGAAGCTAATCCTACTGTGCAAAGCAATATCTTATCTTTGCATTCCTTTAACATTCATGGCATTGAAACCAAAGGAATTTGTTGAAAATATTTTAAAGGAATAAAAAGTATTTTGCTGATAATAACCTGAAATTATAGTGATATTCCTCTGCCAGCCAAATCCGAGAAGATATAATTATTCTAAAATATATACTTTAAATGCATTCCTCTATATACGCAGAAATAATGGCACATTACAGGTTAATATCCTCTTAAGCTGAAAAAAGACATTTTAAACCTCCTAAAATTACATTTGTGGCAGAACATGAAAAATTTCTGTACTGAAATTATAATGCATTTCCCCCATCCAAATAGAAGGCTCGACTTGCTGAAAATTACATTCATGCAGTTGCATAGCAACTGCACCTCCAAATCAGCCAAGCTATGGAGTCCTCAATATAAGCCCCTGTCATTTACAAAGCAAACCCAATATCATAAAAAAAAGCCGCACATCTGACAGAAGTATTGCTGCCAGCTCCGGAATAACTTCCTTTTTTTCCACAGCGAGAACTGATTACATCCATATCACAAGAGGAGGGGCCATTACCCCCCTTCCAATCAGCTTCACATATCCTCACAAGGACCCGATTCGCTGTGTCTCGGTGTTAGTCATACAGGGGAAAAAAACAGCTCCAATAGAATATTTTCAAGTTTAATTGTTTACTGCTTTTCACCAGTGAAACTGACATGAAGCACTTCGCACACAGGATGGGGTCCGAACCCACACAGAGCAAGCGAAAAAAACAAAAGCGAGGAAAAATTCTCTTATAGGAATACTTCCTGGGCAGGACTCTGCTCCGAAGACGAGAGAAGCCAACCCTGAGGTTCGCCCTGTAAGTACGACAAGAGAAGGACAATGAGAAGACAGGAGAATTGACGGGACGAAAAGGGATGGGGAGAAAAGAAATGCATTGATTCACAGGGAGGGAGAGAAGGCAACCAGAGACGACGAACCTGGCAACCCCTCTCCACGCCCTCAGCCAGAAAAATACTAAATAGTGCGTCAGAGTTGACAGGGTATTTTGATGAGCTTTAAGGCCTTGAGTGGAGCAGCCAGATTTGAAAAAGTGATAACAAAGATAAATCTTATCTATATGTCCAATGTAGATAAAAATTATCGTAGGATTTCCGGAAGTATTCGAAGTGTCACTTTCATGGAATTACGAAACTGTGCCCCCTCAGGGCTGGAGGTCCCGACTCAATGAGGACAGTAAGAAATACTGACATCCCCAGCTGTGACTGTGGGATACGTATACTCTGCTGTGAGCCATGGGAAAATATAGATAATGATCAGGTTCCAGAGGTAATAATGACTCCTGTTACTTCCCAAAGTTGGATACTGAAACGGTCAAACAAGCTACTAGCCATTAATGTCACCACCTTCCATTAAGTCAAACTTTTTTCCCCCATCTTTCACTGGATTACTATGCTAATCTTATGCAAGATTTCAAGAAGACTGTGTATTCCACAGTGAGTATAAATACTGTTCCTCGATTCACATAACTGCCGTTCAGCCGGTTAACGATCTGCAATGACTTCTCTTCTGCACTCGTTGAGAACTGCAACTTCAGCTTCGGTTTCTCACTTTTTTTAATGAGCAGCAGTGGTGCACATCTTTAAAAATGAAGCAGTCCGCAAATGCCAATTTTATGAGCTGGCTAACCACATACCTGCATGCATTTATTCAGTCATAAAATGTTTTCCATGGATTCCAAACTAAAAGAGAGAGAGAGAGAGAAAAAAACTGGGCATACAAACTGAATTAAAAAGATAAATATAGTTCCAGGGAACCGTTTCTCACAAGGTTCATCTGATCCTACTGAAAGCAAATTTAATTAATGCCAGCAGTTCAAACTGAGCCTGCGAGAATAACACAGAAGGCAGTTTGAAATTAATCTCGTAACTTTCACAAACTTGAACTTAACTTACTTCAAGTTATGCGCACTGAATCTAAGGTCACGGCTGAAAAAAAATACTCGAAGGCATTAGTGAAAATCACCCAGTAAAGTAATACAAGCTGCATGCCTCGCAGAAATGGTGTGACTAATTTCAAATGGCTTCAAAAATGTAAAATTCCCATATGAGTTCATTTATGTCACACAAGCTCCTATTCGTAACAAGTATGTTTTTTTTCTCATTAAAAGGCAGTTTAACCCTTTGAGCACTGAATACATTTTCGAGGAATTAAAAATGTAACTATCCTCAGCTGTTGAAAACCTATCATGTGTCAACTTGTTTAAAAGAGCTCCGGCAGGGGAGCTGTTTTAAACAAGTTGACACACATTAGGTTTTGAACAGCATCTGGTTTTGATATCTTACACCATTCGGCAACTATAGTTGCCTGTGGCACTCAAAGGGTTAAGGAAAGTAAATTCAGAGAAGTACTGCATCACTTCACTTCTCAATTTCCAATCCGTATGTACAGTATACAGTACATGTAATGCCTTTTGAAATGTATTTAGTGTTGCAAAATGAATCTACACCACCAATGAAAAGTGTTGAATCACCATGGATTTTTTTTTTTTTTTTTTTTACAAAGATTAAACGTTAGAAACACTGTGTTGCAGATACGCCTGAACAACTATCTACGGCAAAAACTGCTGGAAAATGTAATTTTTTTATCAAATTTTTTTATCATTTTATTCACAGCTCGATCACCTGACACAAATCCCTCTGTATTCTCATATGAATATTAAAGTTTGAAATATGCCATATATTCAAAGACTCAAGTATGGGACATACTGCGGTCCACATCAAAATCGGATGTTTATGAGGGGGAAAAAAAGATCACTACTATGGTTGACACGGCATGTTTCAAGTAATTTTCCATTATATAAATGCCGAACTGAATAAAAAAAGATTACCCGCTTTAATGAGAAGTGAAACAGTTGCGTGGCCTCAAGGAAGCCAGTTGTTACAGTGAGGCTACCTGGGTGGAAACTACTTTAATTTGGCAGGGAGCACAACGATTGGACTGTGGAACAATGGGCCTAGGTCATGTGGCCTCATTGGTGTAGATATACCCTATCCCAGAGCAACAGGTGCATTGATGTGATAAAGGAAGCCCATGAAGCGATGCGTCAGGAGTTACAGTGCTTCCCCTTGCCACCCCAGCACTGGCTGACATCCTGCCTGAACCGACCAACCACAGATGACCAGGACTCCGGAGTGGCCGGTAAAAACAATCTTTTTTTTTCGATTAACAAAATAAAAGCACAAAAGAATTCCTTGCTTGATGGCTCCCACCCCATTAACCCCGCCTCCCGTCCTCCTCTCCGCCCCACCTCCCCCCCACAACACCCAGCAGGGACAATCGTTCAATCACCCCAGTTCAATGAGGCACCCATGGTTCCCTCACTAACTCCCCCAGGCAAGAGGCTTCGCTAGGGCAGCAGCTGTCAGCATACCTCCTGATACACCCATCATGCATAGTGCTCACTGTAGTTTTATAATCTAGTGTTGCTTCAATTGGTCAGGTCTAGGCCTATAAACATTATGCAGCAATAAAATGATGTCAGCAGACTACATGAATGTACTTGATGACCAGATGATCCCACCAATGGATTTTTTTAAATCCCTGACAGCTCATGCATATTCCAGGATGAAAATGCCAAGATTCATCGGGGTCAGATTGTGGGAGAGTGTTTCAGTGAACATGAGGAATCATTTCCACACATGAATTAGCCAACACAGTCCTGGCCTTAACCAAGTGAAAGTCTTTGAGGTGCCCTGGAAAAAGGCTTGACAGAGTGGTTTCTCTCTCCATTCATCAATATGAGATCTCGGCCAAAAATCAATGCAACTCGGCTGGGAATTGAATGTTTTAACATTGCATCAAATTGTTGAAACAGCGCCACAACAAATGCACACTGTGATCAAAGCTAAAGGTGGCACAGCAAAATATTAGAGTGTGCAAGTTCTTTTTGGTCAGGCAGTGCATGATGGGATATTGAAAAGTAAGATCAATTATCACACCCACAACCAAGAACATATGAATTCTGGAGAATAATTCTTTATTACTAATTTCTTGAATATCACTCGTTAGAATTCATTTAGATTTTTAATGAGCAATTAAAGTAGTTCCTAATTTGACCATTTTCATTCCCGACAACAGCGCCCAAGAATTGGACTCCTAAGAGTAATTATTTTTGCTGTATTATTGAAAGTGAATATAGAGAAGTTAGTTTCATTTTAATTTTGTGCAAGCGGCAGTTTTGGATTTGTACTTTTGATGAAGTTGACCTTGATGAACATAAGCCCCAGAATAAATGTACTGTATATTGTGCAATTATTGTACTTCTGACAATATAATTGCTGTAATGGATGGTATAAGTGCGATATTGCCTCAGTTTGAATTTTGGGCAAGTACATTCAGTTAATATAAACCAAATGCTAATTTTGGCATAAGCCATGCTCACGTTTCTATACCTGTTCATCAGATGCTCACAGTGTTTTGGTTGGCAGTGCAGGTTAATAACGTTCACAGAGAAGGATGTTTAGGGCTTGCATTAAATCAACAATATTGACTGGTAATTAAAGGGACTATGTCAGCTGAGGCACATGCGTAGTAGAGTCCAGTCGATAAACACGTTCATACATGCAGTGCGATATCAAGGGAGCAGTAATACAAACCCCAAGCTTATGAGTAAGTGTGTAAAGCGTACCTTCGTCACCGTTTGAAATACAGAACATAGCCTGCAAACACGAAGTTGCTAGAGTAACCACATTTATCTTTGCCGAAACCCACAGAGAATAAATTAAACGATCCATCCATATTTTTTCGGCGAAAACACATTGACTGTATGAGGTAAGGTAAACCGGTGAATTCGTGGTGGAGTTTCAATCTGTTCACATTGCATGCATCCTTGAGAAGTTTCGGGGAATTTTTTGTATCGAACAACTGTCTTTGATGTTCGCAGAACCTGTTTGTCGCAACGTTTTGTCTGACATGCAGCTGTCATAGATCCTTTTGCGACCGCTTTTAGTTCGATGGCCACCGTAGGACGACATAACAATCAACGCAGGCTGATTTAAAAGCAATAATAACGCTACAAAAACCCAAACTATGACAAACTGATGCTATGAATGGGCTCTACAATCAATAAAGATAGTTTTTTGGTAAGAATTTCAATAAACTTCCCAAGGATGAACGCGATATAAACAGATTGAAACGCTTACGCCTTACATGTCCTATGAACTTGAAATAGTTAGCCTAATGTTTTCAAGTTTTTCACCTCATCACATGCATTCGCCCTGGCTGACATAGTTCCTTTAAATGCAGAAGTTAGTTTTTCCAGCACACATACAGTTCGGCAAGTTGAGAACTTTTATTTGGGAATAAATATTCCAAATTGCCTTTGAGAGGTAAAAACAAACAGCCATGAGGTCAAGTGGGCACATGCTGACAGGACACTACATACAGGAAATCCAATTAACTCTCATAAACAATACTGGCCACTTCTAAACGAATTACCAAGTGAAATATAGTGTGCACCAATTTTCATTCCTTCAGTAAATCACAAAATGAAACAAAAATGAGTCAAACAGTAGATTTATTCGTTAACTCACTCTGCTCTGGCAGGAATTTTTCGCTTTATGACGACTGTGTCAATCCCACCTCATGATGCTTTGGAAGGGAAGTACAACTTTCAGGCAACAAATGTTTATTTAGGACAAAGGTTGCTGGTTATTGTTGCATAAATGTGCTTTTTGGTTTGACAGTTTGGTTTACAGAACTTCCCTAATGAAGAACCTGTCTGCACCTCCATTTATACATTTTTGGGCTCGAAATAGTAAAAAATTATAAAATGCAAGGGGTTAGAAAAAAACAAAAGCAAGTCTCTGTCATATTTCTGACTAATGTTACACTTAAAATGTGTGTGTGTGTGTGTGTGTGTGTGTGCGTGCACGTGTGTGTGAGCACGCGGGCATGTGTTTTCCAGTTAAGATCATCGTGCAAAGAAGGAAGTGACATGTCTGCGGTCTAACGGAATGGAGACTGGTCCTTCGTTTACGAGAGACAGATACGATATCTCGGGGTAACATGTTTTGTGATTTGTACTGAGTGTGGGAGTGACAGTTCTGCTAGTGGAGCTGTGGTTCTCACATCATTCTTTATGGCCCCGTTAGCTTCCTGCCTGAAAGTATTTTTAGCAGCGTGCATTCTTCTTTCTCAGCGAGCAGAAGAAGAGAAACGATAATAACATTATGTGAGGGGAACCCACCCTGTTTTCTTCAGTCAACACAAGGAGTCTGATTAAATAACGAACTTTATCGATTTTACTGTGAACCCGCGCCTTTATTCGAGTCTTTTGTTGCAGTGTTTACTGTGTTAATGCAATGACGGTAATAAAGTACTAAACTAAAAATCTTTGTCCTTTGGTAATTGTGTGAATTACTCGTAGTGCAAGACAAGTATTGTACGAGATTAAAAACACACATGAAACCAGACCCCACACTACACACTACACGGATAATTAATTTATCTCAGACCAATCATTTTAAAAACAGCACCACATCTTTTTCCATCTCCTGTCACAAAATTAATTGTGATGTTCACTGTTTACAAACAATGATGTAAAAGTTGTTCATGTGCAGTTTGGCGGTTGGCAGAAAGCGTGATCAGGACATACATAATATGGCAAGTAGCCTCTTTGGTTCTTCGCTTAAAATCCTCAAAAACGTGATTCCTGAACCCTTAGTGAACCTGTTTGTGCAACCTATGGCGCAACAACTGTGTGGCATCGCTATTTCAGATATTATATTGAGTACGTATGTAGACGGAGATCTACTAATGTAAGATGAGCCTTTTTGCCAACCACTTCTCAAAACATTGACGTCATCGTGAACATCACTGTACAATATAGTCAGACGTGTCCAGTTTTGAACTGCAATACCTTTAGCACTTGTGTTTGGTGACAGTGTTTCAGGTGTCAAATTAGGGCCCTCACTTTCATTGTAAAACAATAAGATTAGCAAGGGAACAATATGTGATATTTACACAAGTCCATTTCAAGAGGTCAGTACTTTCATATATACTGAACAACAAAAGAAACACAAGTTAATTAAAGGCAGACTGGAAAAAAGTTTGCGCATAATTATTTTTAAAAAATCTTATTTATTACTGGTGCGTGCGCATTTACACTCGTTTCATCAAACTTTATTTTGCAGTCACTTAGACTGAGTAACCATAAGAGTATATTAACTAACTAGCTAATTGCGTTTCTTTTGTTGCTCAGTATATGTAAGAACAGTTTGTTGTATCACGTGCAGCGTTGAATGGAACCAGAGAAAGGTAAGGCACAAACATTCCGAGATAATCACAGAACTGCTTAATCTCCAGTGGTGACAACTGAAGGAAACTTGAAACTGTGGTTAGATTCCAGTAATATCGCAAGCCAGTCAATTTCTGCCGAACAAAATGTTATCTCTCATGCCGGCACAGGCAGCAGCACCTATTTACAGTCATGGAAAACATTTACTGTCAGCACAACAGAAAAGCATGTGCATATCTGACAGAGGATGTGGTCTGATAGATTATCTCTCTACATTAATCATCGGTATTGTTGCCAGAAAAATCTTCAATGGGCCTCGTCTTCACCTTTGCAACAAAATTAAATTTGTTTTTTTCCTCTGCTCAAGAGCACGAGGCGGTATTTTGAGTCCTCATACAACTTTGTATGTGATAATAGGGCATTTTCTAGTTTGTTATCAGGAAAACCATTCCTGTGATTGGAGATAAAAATGTGCTGGGGCTCTGATTGTCTCTTTAATATGATGCTTAAATATGTCAATTACTCTACTTTGCCTTTTTCTACGCTCATTCACCCTTTTACCTGCAGCTGATATGATTCATAAGATGAAGGACCATCATGCCACGATGGACCCTCTTGTTGCTTTGAGTACGAGCATCTAACAAATGAATTTGCAATACTCAGTCTAATAGTAAACAAATAACATTAATTACTTATCACAGGAGCATCCCCATTCATTTCTGTTTGATTCTCTGATGAGTGCGTGCTTTCTGCCCGTAAAGCTCATCTCGAAAAGGGTCTTCTGAACACTTATGTCCCCAAGGCAGGTACTTTAACCCTTTGAACCCTGAGAGTATTTTGCCCGTTTTTGCTTTGCTTTGTTTTACGTTGCTTCAAGCTGGGGTGTTTCAACTCCACACTGGTCATCCAATGTCCCAGTGTCTCTCTCTTTCTCTCTCACTCTCTCTCTCTCAACCTGAAATTTGGAACTCCAGTTTGATGAACAGCTGATTGCACGATTGGCTTCACCTGTCTGCACTCTACAAGAGCGGCCTGCTGCAGTTCAAGAAGATTCTAGAAAAAGACTGGTGCGTGTGGCTCATTGTGGGCAGTTTTGAGTTTGTTTAAGACTTTATTTGAGTTTCTGCTGTGGACAGGAGTGTTTTTTTTTTTTTTTTTTTGATGCATGTTTTTAGTTTGGGTTTACGCCAGAATAGGAGGTCTCTGGAAGGCTCATCCTAATTTTGGTTCGGTTGGGTGTAAGAAAGATTTTTGGTCTAAGGTTATAGTGTTTGGGCGGCCCAGCTCTGGCCAATTCAACACCCTTTGAGTTATGTATATGTTTTCATATTTACATTTATTAAACCTCTTTTAGTTTCTGGAGAACTTTGACCTTTGACAGGGATAAAGTATTTGCCCTCAGATTATTTTTATTTTTGTCACGCGTATTTTAGGTCATCCAACTAATTTTAATAAGACAAAGACAACAGAATAAACACAATGGAATTGCTGATATAATTTCCAACACAGTACATTATACATGCCTCATCCTCCCCCACTTAGCTTAATACACAAGATTGATTCCTGGTCATGATGACAGAATGATCACCCAAGTACAGACTAAATATCAAATTCCCTGTGTAGAACTGGAAATGAGCCCATTCTTTGAGTGCCTGTTTGGGTACCTCGGGAAGAACCTTCCATGCATAGTGCAAGGCCCTTTTAACGCATACATTTCAAACCATACAATACTGAAACAGTGTATTATTTACCAATGCTGATGCAACTTTCTTCCCATTGTTGTGCATTCAAATATATAAAATACATATAAAATAACAGCACCAGAGCGGCAAGCATGTTCACCCATACCTGTAAGGAGACTACCTTCCAACTGCCGTCACACGTAAACACGCAAGCTTTTTTGATTGACAAAGCTATTTGGAAGACAAACAGCACTTTCGCTCGAAATGAGACTTTCAGCACATGAATGACAGTAATGACACAGTAGTAAAAGTGAAAGCGCGGCAGCAGAAGGAATCAAACACCTCTTTGAAACTCTGAATTGCCTCTCAGCAAAACAACTCCGAGCACTTAGTGCAGTAAAGAGCGGGCCTGCTGTCCATTGTAATGCATTGTATACATGATGCTTGTCCATGCCCCATTGGCTATTCTCTTTCACTGGAAAAAGCTCTACATTCTTGGTTTCACAGCCCACTTACAATTCGACATCCACTTATCGATATCTTCTCAGAGAGGATTCTATATGGTCCATCTGGATGAGGCTGTACTCTAGGTCAGGAGTTGACCTCGTGATCTGCTTTTAAATCTGGGCCGTGCCAATGCCTCCAACACACTGCAATTCACTCGGGGTGACAGTGAGCTGGGACAATTTCATATCTCACAAGAGATCCCCATAAATGTATCAGTCAGGCATTCACAGTCTATTTATTTATGTGCGCATATTCCGGGTCTTTCTCCTGCCAGTTTCTGTCAAACCAAAATTGCTCAAAATGGTGGCTGACTTCTTGCACCTCTGGAGAGCACACACTTCATAGCAGTGGTGAAAGCAGGGAGTGTTGAACAGAAAACAAGTGTTTGCCACTAACATGGCAATATCCCCCGACACCTCAATTTTATGTGTCCGTACGGATGGACATACGGACAGACGGGGCCCAATGCTATATTCCCCGCTTAAGTTGATTCAACTGAAGCATTTGTGTCCGTTAATTTAAACTTAAGTGAATTTGAGTGGACAAGTTGTTTGACCTGATCGGTGTGCTAAAAGACAGCTCAAAAACATTTGAAACTAATTGGAACGAGTTTTTTTTTCACACCGTGTCAATAAATAGGACTAAACATTCCAGAACAAAGAAAAAAGAATCAGCAGGGTGCAATGTATTAAGAATCCATGACCCATGCTTACATGTCAATCAACAATAAAAACAACAAAAATGTCCAGGGGGTATTTCAAGCAGGCTAAAGGAAAATCCAGACTTAAAGCTGTTTTTACCTTTCTGGAATTTTTACACTTTTCTTTTGTAATCTTAAAATGCTCCTAATAAGCGAATGGCACACTAAAATGTAAAAGAAATCCACCAGGTGTTGAAACTCATCGATATTCAATTCTCATATATTTCTGATAAAAGTCTGACCAATCATTTTCTTCAATTCGAATAAAATGATTTGCTGAGCTTCCTGTCTGTCATCCGTTGCTGTGCTCCTTCCAGCTGCCTATAGCTGTCACTGCTTGCGAGTCATGTGCCTCTCTGACAGAGCGGTAGAGAAAAAGCAGGTAGCTACTCAACGAAGTTAGCCTGCAAACTGCAACTGCTCTTGATTTAATGACTAACGTTACCGGGACAATTCTGGTGAGGTAAGACGTTATGACAGCAGTTTTGCTAGAAAATATGTATCAATTCTGCCAAAACATGAAGCATCTGTAAACAAACAGGCGCTGAAATGCTATAATTACTAACGTTAATGGTAGTTCGTCAGACGTTACGAGAGCATTTTACTTTATATCACATATAGAATTGAATATTATGTAATTACTGTTTGTTAGTTTTCACTAACCGGTGCCTCTGAATCTGACTCCATTGACCCGTTTCAAGATGCTTTCACACCGGACGCAAAACGAATTTTTCTAACGACAATGCAAAGCATTGACATTGAATGTAATCTGTCGTGCGAAAAGCTTGTTTCGCGTCGGGCGTGAAAGCAGCTTCATTCGCGCTGCTCACTTTCACACCCCACGCGTCAGGGGAGGAGGGGAGCCTCAGAGGTCAGGCAGGGGGAAAAGGGTGGGACTTTGGAGGGAGGCGGAGTTGTTCATGTTCAAATTTTTACTAAGTGCAGTGCCGCGTGCCAGAAAGGTAAGAAAAGCTTTACATGGCCACGGCTGGCTTATGATAGCGAGAGTTTGGTTCCATCAAAGTGGCTGAGATTAGCCCCACATCGGTAAACATGGAAACTATGGTTCTGGCCAAGCCTGATACATCCAGCTAAACTCAGATTTCTGTTCCGTCAACCTGAGCCACATCTCCATTACATCAAGGTGGTTAACATGAATCCCAGCCTAGTAACCATGTTGATTTAAGATGCAGGGCAATCCTGTAGCAGGTTTAAGGTGAGGATTAGCTTCATCTAGGTTCAAAGAATGCCCAATAGACTGGAACAGACACCCAAAAGACAGTTCTGCCTTTGCATTTATACACTCACAACTGTCATGTAATGATAATAATATGTGAAACATGAATATAAATCATTAAAAAAACATTAACTATTCAAAAATATATAAGATCATTCCAATAAAGACAAAATCAAACTTAAAAAAAATAAATTCCGATTGGCTGGAAAATTATCTCAAATTTTTCGCAGCAATCAGTTGATAAATGTGGTATCACTTTCGAAAATAAATTAATAGATTTGGTGAATTTCAGTAAGCCTATTTACATTCATTTTGTTCATTTAATGCTGGATATTTTTATTGTATAATACAACCTATTGAATGTCATTTATGCATGTAGCTTGTCGGCGATATTCTGCCAGGCCACCTCCGTCGCCCTGTTGATGGCAGCAGTGTTTTCTTTGCGTGTGATAATTTCCCGATAATCGTCGTAAACCCCCATAAAGAGGGTTTGCTCTGCTGAGGAGAGCACAGAGAAACGGGGTGCGTGGGTAGAGTGGAAGGTGCCATTTTCAAAAGTATAGCGTTTTGTTTGATTATTAGATATTTGTCTTCTGCTGGAAATTTTGAATTTCGAACAAGTGGAGAGTGATGAGGTGGAAGGAGGTGAAAAGAAAAGGAATAAAGGAAGTGGCAGTGAAACTGATGAAGGGCCGTTTGTTATGGAAATAGATGGGAAAACAGTTGTGTATTCAGTGATAATCATTTTGTCAGGAAGTTTGTCAAAAAAGGAACTGCGGACGTAAAGGATTGCAGGGTGTGTAGAAGTGGCATTGTGATAATTGAATGTAGGACAACAAAACAAGGGAAAAGCACTTAAAATAAAATAATTTGATCTTTCGCAGATTATATGTCTTAAAATACAAATCAGCGGCCAAAAAAGGTGTTATTGGAGGCGTTCCTTATTCTGTGGATTCGTTTTTTGTTTTTTGATTTGTTTTTTTGGTGTAAATTGAAGATAGTTGTCACGTCACCATAGTGCGTGGCGATAATGCACTTTCACGTTGTCCATCCTGAAAAAAACCAAAAAGAAGAAGAGGAGCATGCCTCGGCTCGTTCCGTTCCCTTGTTTTGAGTCATTTCTCGACATTTTCAGCACTCCGCTAGAGTGGGCTTTTTTATTTTCTCTGAGCACGTGCAGGAAGTTTGGCTTAGCAGATGAGGCTCGAATTAGCGTCAGTTGGAGCCAGTTTATTTCACTTGATGGAACGGGTCGAAGCTATGAAGGGAGTTGGAGCTAATTCAAGCTTCAAGATTACGCCTTAGTCTGGAAGTTCTTAGATACGTTGATGGAATCCCCCCCCCCCCCCCCCCCGGTTCTTCCGTTCAAAGTGATTAGTCAACATAGTAACACGTTCATGGCAATTTGTTTCCTCAAGTTTTAAGGTATTGCTGCATCACAGATGCTGGTTAACTAGGTGAATGCAATCGTAAAGGGATTTCTGTTTTGTTTTACTTTTCCTAATGCCAGGAGAATTCGACCAAGAGTTTGCGAAAGATATTATAAAATACGCTGACCAGTGAAGTTTGAACCTGTCATTATTCAAGTAATATGCACACTGCTTGAAATTAACAATTTGCTAGTAGTTCACATCTTTCAATTGCAGTGTTCCTTGCTAAAGGAATGGAAGGCATGTTCCATGTAGACACCTGTCACAATACAGGTGAGTTATGTGACTGACGCAAAGAAAAGCCCGGGATATTAATTAAATTTATTGTATAATTAATACAGAAACCTAATGCAATGGTTCAATGGATTCAGAAATGCATAATTTTTAGTCAAATAATGCAAAAAATGTGGGGGGTCCCCCCAAACCCCCTGCTTAACGCTGAGGAAGGTCTTCCAAAATAACCCCCCACAAACCCAGATATCAAACTCTGCTGATAAACCTGTGCCGCACTGTGCTGCCATATTTGTTGTCCGAGTCATTTTATATGAACCGCGCTAAAGAAACCACTTGGTCCTAGTCCTACAATCGATGTTGTCAGCATATTTCACCGATACATGACTATAAATTGCGCCGTTCAACAGCAGACAGAGAACCTGGCACAGTTCCCACTGCATTACATGATCTAGCAGACACTCTAATTCACAGTGACTTAAACATTACATTTTCACATTTTTTACATGCAAGCCATTGACCCAGAGGTAAATCAGTTTAAGCAGCCCGCTCCTGGGCAGATTTCCCTACTCAGCACCGTGAACGAATGGTCCCTTAGCAGAAATATCCTCAAACAATAGTTCAGTCAGGTAAACTCATGTACTATGTGAGGATTGAACAAATTTATTGACATGTAGATGTAATGACATTTCAGTTTGGTGGAAGGTTCTGCTCTGGAAGTGCTCTCTACCATGGCGTAGCAAGGAAATACTAAAAAACAACAAAATTTAGTAGGGAGCAGAACTTATGAATTCCCCCTCCGTCAGACAGAGCAGAACCAAATAGGTGGAGCTGGGAGGTGGACGACCAAAACGCATTTCTCACCATCAGCATTTCGGCAAATTGAGCAGCAAAGGTGTTCGAGCTGATTGTGCTTAAATAAACCAACATAATGGGTTCTTTGTTGTTGTCGCTCTGTGATTGGTGTACACTCACTGACACAGACAACCGCATCAGGTGATGTAGAATGACTCCATTTTCTTGCAGGAACTACAGTAGATCAACTTTACCTGTTTTTCAACTTTACCTGGATCGATGGAATAGGTGCATGTAATCTCTCCAAGGGATTACAAACTTTGCTGAAAGCAGCAGAATATGGCTATTGGTGGGTTGAAATTTCCAAACTAAAATGTGTTTATTCTTAAAAAAAAAAATTAAAAATCAACAAAATTCATGAGGTCAAACATCAAATATGATGTATTATTATTCTCAAAGTAATACAGGTCAAAGACAATTTGCAAATCTCTGCTTTCAGTTTTCAGGATTTAAATATATCTTTAAATTTAACACACTGTCCTAACGTTTTCTGAATTGTGGTTTTAAGTCAAAGCCATACATCTCCACTGAGATACATTATTGCCTGGCAGGGGACTCAGCAGTTTTGAATGAATAAGTTGTCATTGAAACTAATCTCAGAGAACATTTTCCCTTTCTGATAATAATTTTCCCGTCTGTCTTGAAAGGACGACAGCTTAAGACAATGCGGGCAGCTTCCTATTAACATCTAAGATAAAGACAACGCTGGTACATTTTATCAAAGGGCCCTGGGTCATCCTCAGAGTGTCTCTGGGATAGATAGCTTTTCTCGGTATTGATATAGCCTCCATTCAAGAATCCTCTGGCGGCAGTGACTTGCGACTTGGTGTCGGGGACCTCCTTGCCGTTGAAGCGGCGTCGGGTAATCGGTCACTGTCAGGCGGGAGAGCAATCGAAATGGGGATTCATTCAAACGTTATGTATAACATCACTTTCGCATCGCGTCATAATTGATTTTCCCCTCGGCCTTTGATGTACTGGAATTGCCGAGCATAAATTGTCACCAACAGCCACTTCTAGCGCGACAGACTAGTAAAGGTTACAGAGGTGAAACACGATCCTCACTGGCTCGAAGAAGTGATGCAATTCTTTACTGTTGTTGTTGAGAATGGCAGTGACAGGCCAGTTGTCAACAGAAGAGGCCTTAGATTGTGTCTTATTTATAGTTTGAAGTAAATACGCTGGACAAGCAATGGAAGTGCAGTAAGGACTCCTATTGACTAAGTGAATTGAACAACTGCCTTTAAGGAACAGGCATTGAAAAATGGCTCTGACCCGAACGCTGACCTTTAACAGATTATAAACGACAGACTTCTCTCCCGTATTTTATGTTCTGCGTACTATCCAATGAAGTATTCATGAATGTAATTTGCATCCTCTAATCTAAAGTGTGAATGCTAATTCTTTTATGAAACGCATTTAGCTCCGGCTCATTACCATTCACAATTGCATGATACCCTTTAAATCCTTCACCTTTTAAATTTTAAACATTTTCGCCGAATGCTTCCCCCAGCTCAGAAATTTTCATGCAGTTCTCCCATTACATATTTGAAAGTTAAGCAGTAATCACAAAAGTTATTAGCGAAAGCTGCCATTAATAACCGGAATCATTTTTATGTTTAAATTGCGACGGCCCTTTAATAAAGCGCACGGCGCAATCTCCATATTTAAGTAGGAAATGTCTTAGCGAGCGTGAATTATTTAATGACCTCCTGCGGTTAAAATGTGCTTCGTTTCTGCGTTCTGAATACGGCCAGTGCACTCTTTGTTTTGAGTAGGAGGGTCATTACTGACGCATTGTGTACATTTTGTCATATGCATTATTTATGCTGGGCAGTTACCATATCATTAGCGCGGCAGCTCTTTCGGGGCAGTACGCGTCCAGGGCATATCGGAGGACAGTCTCTCCCCGCTTTGCTTGCGTTTGCAGATTTTTTTTTTCTCTTAAGGTCTCTCCAACTCCCTGCTTCTTAATCTCTCTTCTCCTTCCCTCAGTTGCCCTCCCCAACCCAAATTAATATCTTGCTTTTCTGGGTAACTGAGAATATAATCCTTATGAAATGATTCTCGAGGTGGGCTGGAATGTCTTGCCCCATTCTATTCGCCTTTTGCTAGTGCCATTTATAGCTCACCTGGGCCAATGGTCTGGTGGGATTATGTCATGGCTTGCTTTGTCCGTGGTCGTCAGGCATCATCGTTCACGTCTTCTCTTCAGAATATACTAACTCTGTGCAGGTGAAACTTTGGCGGCACCTTCTTCCCAATGAGGACACCAAACTTTACCGAAGTCATTCCCGTCTGGTTTCTATTATGGCCTCCATGTTCAAAAAGGTTGAATTTCCCGGTGAGCCACAGTGCCCGAGGCCCTATTTTTTCCGTTATCTGATTGAAGCTAAACATTTCAATGGAAAGGCACAATTCAGTGACACCAATGTCCCAGATCAAAACAAATATAAACCCCTTAAACTCTAACTTTTCACTTAGCTTTCCCTTTAGTAGGTTCAAAGTCAGAAAAAGCCTCTTTTCTCATATCGCAGGGCAAGGTCGTTCACATATTCTGTATCTGCTGGTTGTAGCGCTTCAGTGAAGCTGCATCACACTTATAATGGGAGAAGATTCAAACTCTGGACGCCATAATTTTATGGCAACAGCCTTACTTCAGATTGAATATATCTAGATTTTGTCAATGATTTTGTGCACATTTCCCAGTAATTCAGCAGGACACATTGGGACTGCTAGAATGTAAACGTGGCCCGAAGCTCCACAGGTTTGAATACTGCAGCTGCATTTTTGGAGTTAACTTGGTGAACGCAGATCCTCGATATCATTAATTTATTAGCTACGGTTAAGGTGGATAGCTAATAGTTGATGATAAGCAATATATTATTGAGCATACTCACAATTGTGTATCCATCTGATTTTCCTTTAAAAGCAATGCATGGACTCTACGGAATTAATCATCACTTATGACCCACTAGAAATGTGTGGCAGTGTGTATCTTTATAGACCCTACCTTCTGCCAGTATTTTTTATTTTATCTTTTTTTTTTGTATGAGACATTTCTTGCTATCTGTGATGGTCCTGCCCTGCAGTCCCTCCCCCTCCTGCTGTCTGCACCTCCACCTCAACGGGCCACAGCTGCTGCTCGTTGAGATGGAGGTGCAGTGAAGAGTATAAAAGAGGTGCACTGCCTGTTTGGCAGTGCAGCTGCATTCTGTGTGAAGGAGGCCTGTTGTTGGTTTGCCGCTGCTCCTCTATGTTTAAAATTCTTTAAATTAAATATGTTTTTATATTTTTACTCAGCCTGTGAGTGTGGGTCCCTTTACTCGGTTTTGGGTACATGGTCTTAGTGCCCGCCGGCTTCTTGCTTTCTACCGGCGGGGACAAACCATGACACTATCAGCCTTTTGGGCAGTGGACGTGCAGCCTCCAGCCAATAACAGCATGCAGGGGGGGAGGGCAAGACTTAGCACTAACTCAGGGTACCGCTTCTAGTGTCGTTGAGCTGGGGAGGAGGGTTCAGCTTTGAATGTTGTGTTTACCGACTGCAGCTGAAAACTCCTACTCTGTGTACCTCTGACTACAAGTTGTGGATTTGTTTGCCCCGTCACCTGGAAAAAAAAACGTGCTGCTCAGTGTCAGGAATCGATGTAAACAAGACAACAGAGCCATCACTCTCCCCCGCCATGATCAAGGGCCATGACTCAGTCAAAAAAAATGTGCTTCAACATCCTTTTTCAAACTCAACGTACATCAAGAGTGGCTTATTAAGCATACAAAATTTCACGCATCAAAACGCGAAATTTTTAGAGAAATCCTGTCTCCGCTGTGGCCCAGACGGAGCCTCGCCGTGGCTGGTGGAACATTATTATGGTGTTGGAATGTCCTAACTGGCGTTGAACCTCCACAATGTCTAGGGTTCGGGGAGGGGCAAAGGGATGAGAACGGATGAAATAAACCAATGACACGAGCCCTTTGTTGCTGCAGAGAACTGAGATCTCACAAATGACTTCCAACAGCTTTTGACCAGGCGTCTCAACGGGAAGAGCTAATGCAGTTGCAACCGAAGAACATGAAAGCGATCAACAGTGCGGTTGGACATGGCATGAGCCGCAATAACCAGTTAGTCAGGTTGATTTTTTTATTTTTTTAAGGCCATGGTTTTGTTATTAAAGCCCATGTTTCTGTTAATTTCGATCCTCACGTTTACCGAGCCAGTTGGAGGGCGAGCGAGTGAACAGACTCACTAATCAGGAGTTTTTCCTGAGATTTGAAAGGCTATTTCAGAGCGGCCTGTCAAACAGACTTTGCAGGAAGAGCATGATCGCTGATCACACGGCACCATTAACTTCCCGGCATGATGTGCAAGCCAGTCATAATTGGCCTTGTTTGTCATTTTCGGGCAAGCATTCCCTTGTGTTTGCTCATGCCTTTTAAAAAACACTTTTCATGTAATTGGATTGTGCTCTGAATGCCTAATGCAAAGCAGACTAATCAAAAATATTCAAATGGTAATGCAGCAATCAAGGAAGGGCTTTTAAATAAACCTGTGACATTAGATGAAGCAACAATACAGAAAAAGAAGAGAAGAAGAACTTTGGATGTAAAGAGGATCCAAAAAAAAAAGGTCTTATGTGTATTTTCATTTAAATAAAATATAATAAAAGTGATATGGAATTTATATTAGTGGTAAAATCTGGTGATTCTGTCATATAAAAATGAAACGCAAGAAATTTAAAACTGAATTGCCTTTAATTTGCATTTCCGCAACATAAAAATAGATGATATCACAGCTCTGAGACAAGCACCATGATGATGTTACATGACTGCAAATCACTTGCTTATTTGACATTTGCCAACCCTGTGAAATTCACATTTGCTTGAATGCACTCACGAGTCACATTGCTAAAAGCATCTAATAAATGACTGAATTGCTAGGCATATATTTTAGGTGCCTGTACTGTTAAAAGTGCATTCAGCAATTCTCAGTGAATGTCAATGGAGCAGCGAAAGCTTTCTTCGTGGCAATGCGACAAATTACCCGAATATAGCTGGGTGCAAACGGTTTGTCAAGAACTAAGTAGTCTGAGACGGATTCGTTTCTGAAAAAAGTGAGACACCAATATGCAGGTAAGTCAACTTTCCTATTTTTATGTGGGCAGAATGGAATAATGAAAAATGACTGTGCCACCGCTTGCAGTAAATTCAGCTCACTGCTTACAGTAGCTAGCTGTTGTGCAGCATCCCAACTACCACAGTAGCCTATATGTTCACGTTTACTGACCAGCAAACATTAACTTACCACAGTTCTTAGTTTAGCTAGAACATCAATGTTATCGAGCACATAATGAGGATTTGTTGCAAACTAACTTGGTTACAAACAAACTTCATTAACAATCTGCATATTAGGGCTGTTTGTTACAATATTAGCAAAGGGAAATTTCCAAATCACAGAGGTGGAAGATCCAGAGGTCAGAAAATAAAAATCTCGCCAAGATTTTATGCCGGACATGAGCGTAGCCTCACTGATTTGTTCTCACTCCTGGTTGGAAAACTCAGCTCGCAAGAACATCCAAGTAGTTGGCACCAAATTCTTAGGAGGACTTTTACTTTCTGAAGCTGGCAGTGCAAATTTCGGCAGTAATGGCGAATGGTCCTGTACCACTGCGAATCAATCCACGGTTGTTCGAATCAATTCTCCTCTGCAAAAGAAGAGAACTGTTTCATCCGCACACTTCCGCAGGCCAACGCAGCTCAGTGAGAAAGGGGTTTTAGTTATAATTATCGGGCAACTCAACCGAGCAGTCACACTTTTTCATGAGTGACAGACAGCAACATTTTTGTTACTTTTCTGCCATTTAGCAAAAATATAATCTTTAAGAAGTCTACATCATGAAATCCGATTAGATTTTTTTCTAACCTGAACTTCCACCATCGTCTGCTGTCAACTTGTGAAGTGCACCATCTTCTCAATTCACTTCTGGTTCTTGCTCTGCTTTCAGACAATGATTTTTTTTACACAGCACTGCCACCTAATTCAATCAAAAAAACTTGATGATCCATTTGATCACATCCCCAAATTTAAAAAAAAAAAAATTCATCAGCCAGTTTTTGAGATACGGCTTCAAATGGACAACGCCGACACCAACGACGCCGCTGGACGCAAAGTGACTACAATAGGTTACTGGCCTACAACATGTTTGTGTTGCGATGTACTATCCCAATTGTTTTTGAAATATGCTGTAAGAATCCAAATTAAAAGAAGTTTATTTTGAAAACTCAATAAAATTTGTGGTGAAACATAATATAGTGTGCTGTGATATTGTTTTCAAAGTAATATCTATCCATCCAATAGCTTTACCACTTCTTCCTCACGAGAGACGTGGTTGAGCTGGAGCCGATCCCAGCTGACTATGGGCAAAAGGCAGGGACTCACTCTGGACAGCTCACCAATCCATGGCAGGGCGCACACACCATTCACTCACTATTATCTCACACACTCACACCTATGGGCATTTTAGAGTCTCTAATTAACCTGGCATGCAAGTCTCTGGATTATGGAAGGAAACCAGAGTATCTCTGAGGAAATCCAGGTGAACACGGGGAGAACATGCAAACTCCACACAGAAAGGACCCAGGCCGGATTCGAACCTATGATCATCTTCCTGTGAGGTGGCAGAGCTAACCAATACAGGTCAAAGATAATCTTCGAATCACAGCTTTCAGTTATAATTTCTATTAAACAAACCGTCCCAACTTTCTCTGATTTGGGCTTTTGCGTCATTTTTCTACCTCCTTTTCGGAACGAAAGCAAGCTGTGCGTTCTGGTGTCTCGTCCGGAGTCTCTTCCTGCTGAAATCCGCCCTCAGTCACAGCCGCTGATTACACTTCCCACGACTGCTACCTGAGGGATTGTCACTGGCTGGAACTCAGTCTAATAGATTTCAAACATCGGGGATTATATTAATAACCCGAAGAGATGGAAATACCTGATGGAAGATCGCTTCTCCTTTAATTATCTTCAGGTAGCCACAAGTGCCATCGAAAAAAAGGAGAACTTTTTAATCTAGAGTTGTCTGTGCACGTCTCCAGTTCGTAGCTTGCGCTGCGGATAGGATTCGTCTCTGGGGACATGTTCCAGTTGTACGTGCTTGAGTCTTGTCATGGGGAGAGACATGAGCGGCGAGACCGCTCAAACCAATCAAGACAGAGCCCTGAGCCGTGAGCTGAGCATCTAATGTCTTCATTGTATAGTGTCTGCGAATATCACTTATCAAACAGCAGGGATCTGTGATGCACTGTAAAAAAAAAGAAAAAGTTGGCCACTGAAAAAAGTAAGGCACTTTTGAGTTTGCTGAACTTAAAATTCCAAGCTCTTTCAAAAATGAGTGCGCGCAAACTCTCAAAATTCAAGTTGACTAAACAAAAAAGTGCTGTGCAGCCAGCTACCTTTTAAGCTTTACTTTTTATAGTGTGGGTGAGCTTGCAGGTCTTTGTTTTGAATCTGGTCTGATATTTCTTTTAAGAAGGATGAGGGAGATGTTCGCACCAAGAACACTGCTCACTAAGACGGGAATTGTTCACAAAGCCCTCTGATTGAGGAGCTGGAGGGTTGCGTTTATGCGCTAAGTAATAAGCGCCAGGTTCATTACAGGTATTGGAGTCGTACGGTGCGTTTCAAGCTTTTTGTCGCTCATTTGTTTTCTTCACTCAGACAACACACAGAGAAGTGATGAATTTTCAATTAATGCTCAAACAATCTCTCATAACGTTTCATCCCAGGTAGATGCAACCCATAGGTCCCACAGCCTAGATCTGTGGCCCTCGAGTCTCGGTCCTCTTGGGCCGAGACCTGCTGGTTTTACACCATTCCTTTACCTGGGAAAGTCTAGCCAATCAGAGACAATAATTGTTCAATATTTGCCAAGAGTGAAAGGAATCCAGGACTGGATTTGGATTCGACAGCCAGATTTGGGGAGCCCTGGTCTAGATTATAAACTCGCCCATAAACCGATTTTAATGTTGTACCGATTGTCAGGTACATTGCTTAAAGTGAAAAAATTCCTGGAAAATACAAGGGCTTTTAACCCAAAATACCCTAATAACTGGGATGCGTCTAAAAATATAACTTGGCCTAAAATACCTTCTTGTCTACTTGGGACGCATCTATCTGAGCTGACGTACCTCATTATACGGTCTTTTATGTCACTGTGACATTGAACTTGAGTAGATGAAACCTTTGTTATGTTTGGCTGATAAATAGGACAGAGTTGCATATGAATGCGGGCTGCTAACATTGTGACAAGATAGATTTACTGGACACCGTTTCAGACGGCTTACGCAACATTAATTTCCAGGGGGATGCCGGTTCGAGTGCGATTTGGGTCACCGGTGTAATTGGCTTCGCTGTCTGAGCACGGTGGCGAGCCGAAGCGTCGTCAAGCTCAAGCACCACAGGTTCCTCCGGCACACACGCGCCCGAACGCTAGACGCATGTCGTCGCTGATGCGAGAGGACAGTTGCGTCGAACCTGTTGGCTCCCAGCCACCCACCGGCTCCGGCAAGCCTCCCTGTCCTTCAGGAAGCATTAAATCTACCGCGGCTGGGCGGCATAAACAAATAAATCAAAGGGAGACGGAGGAGGAGAAGGCAATTGTGAGGGTTTAGCACTAATCGCACAGCCGCCTAATAGCGCTGGTGAAAAATTAATCATGTTGAGTCGCTGGGAGAATCACCCTGCCTATAATTTTACCAGTCGATACATACTGCATCATAACACGTTTGCCACGCTTTAGCATGCTTGAGCCCTGAAGGGTTCATCTGAAGTACTAAATAATATTTCCTGATATGGAATACAGACGTACATTTTAAAAAGCCCTTCTGAAAATATTCAATAGTCATTTTTTAGTAATACTATAGCATTTATAGCATATAGTATTACTATAGTTTGCATAGTATAACTAGAGTAGCACTGTAGCCATCACATTATGATATAGTATTACCACCGTCAACAGTATCAACAGTGTCATGATATTACTACAGTACACACAACTGTATTGCTGTAGTTTGAATAACTGTAGTATAACTATGGTAGTACTGCACTATGGTGGTGGAAATACCATCCATTTACTATAGGATAACTGTAGCTTGGAGCTAGAGTAATTGTTCATAAGAGAGTATCCACAAGAAGCGAGACAAATTCTCAGTAGTCACGTAAATTTCACAGAAACATAACCAGGGAACGAAAGAATCTGCCCAAACATTAAGAGCACTTGAGAAAACATGGTTCATTTTAGAAGTTTCTGGCTTTTACAGATTATGGTGTTGGTGACAGTTCTGGGTCAAGAACGCATGGCAAACGCCAGAACTTGAGCTGTACATGTTCCCAGTGACACACAACTAGTGTATTCTAACTGCTTGAGGTGCAGAGGACATGCTTATTATGTTTAATATGCAAATTACTCTTCGGCAGAGGTGGTGGGGCGTGGAAGAGATTTGCATAATGTTTATGCAGCGCGCCTTTAACTGTGTGTCTTAAAGTACTTAGTGTGATTACCTCAAGAGGTGTGAAAACTCAAGACTAGCTGAGAGAGGTAAATATAAACCTTTGCGGTCAAAGGATTTTGAAACTTAATGTTTGATTTTACATTTGAGTTTACGAAGCATAACATACTGTGGCAGGGTGTATTTAAAAATATATGTGAGTACATATACATTTCTAGTGTTATCGACTGTGTACTTGGCTCAGCCAATGATATGGGTGTATAAAGCATTCTAATGCATTGGAGTTTATGGACCACTGTCTTGCTATAAGTATAGTGGAATTGGTGATAAATGTGTCCAGTGCTATGAAAAAATATTTCCCCCTATCCTCGTGCAGTGCATATTTATCGCATTCAATTGCTTCAGATCTTCAAAACAAATTTAACATGATCCTTTCATTTATTGAAGCAATGCGCTAATCCAGTGCTTACTGGACCTGTGTGAAAAATCAGTTGCTTCCTCAGTTGAATTTGCCCATTTACTGTACCAGTCAAAAGCTTGGACACACTTTGCTAATGTCACAGTGCTATGTTTTTAGATAAATTTAAATGGCTTAACTTCTCTATATAATCTCAAATGGAACCTGGAATGAGTTAAAACAGTCAGAAGTTAAAGGAGAATAATTTACTTGTTTGAATGGTGTCCAAAATTTTAGAATTCTCAAAGAAGCCATATTTTACAAAGTCAGCAGACAAGCAAGCTCTTTCCATTTTCCTACCACCAAATTAAAGATAAGCTGTTTTGGAATTTACTGGGCAAAGAAGTCGATGAAAAGCAAAAGTCGAGTGCAGCACGTTTGGGAACTTAGACGGCCGCTCAGCAGCAAACTCATTACAGCCATATAACTGCTCTAGTTAAAAAAAAAAAAAAAAAAAAAAGTTAGTCTGCTCTGCTAATATGACAGAAAATGCTGGTTAGTTTGCTGGATTTAAGAATTAGATCTTCTTTGTATTTTGAAATACATGGTACCTATTTCTTTATTCCAAACTTTTGACAGGGGCTGTATATTAGATGCATCCAGGCTTGCTGTCCTTGTTGAATCTCAGTATGTCTTAAATTAAACCTTCCCAGCCATCTGAAATGGATTATTAGGTCTCAACAAATTCTACAGCACTGACAATGAAGAAGGAAAAAAGTAATTTACAGCAATCTAAGTAAAGTTGCAAATTCTCTGAGACTCCAGCAAACCACACTAAAAGCCATTATCTCCAAATGGAGAAAACTTTGAACAGTGGCGAGTCTTCCCAGGAGTGGCCACGCAACTTAAACTTAATGCGAAAAGGTCATCAATGACTCACCCAGCACATCGCAATAGAGCCCAGACGGACCTGCAGGGAACTGAGGTCAGCGTAAACGATTTCATAATTCGAAAGAGTCTGGACAAAAAGACTTCCATGGGAGAGTAGCAAAGCAATTACCACTGCTAACCAAGAGGGGCGTGAAGGCTGGTCTCAAATTTGCCAAAAAACACTTTGATGAGTCCCAGCTCTTTTGGGATAAGTTATGTGAACTCATAAAAAGAAAGTGGAACCTTTTGAAAATCTTGAATCCTTTTACATCTGATGTAAAGCTCACAAAGCATAACACAGTAAAGGTCATTCGAACAGTGGTGGTGATATGATGGTGTGGGGTTAATTTGCTGCTTCAAGGCTTGGGTCATTTGACACAATGGGTTGAACATGAATTCCTCTCTCCATCAGAAAATCCTGAAGGAGAATGTCCAGTCATGAGTCTGTGATCTGAAGATAATGAAGGTAAACAATATCCAACTTTGAATGACTCAAAAATAATAATAATAATAATAATAAGGGTGGCCTAATTAAAGTGCTGACTTGAACCATGTGATGAGATGCTGGGGCAGGACCTTTAATGGGTAGTTTATATTCAAAATCATTCCAATGTGCCTGAATTCAATTAAGTGCTTATAGAGGAATCGATCAAAATTCCTCCTTTGCAAAGTGTAAGACTGATCATATGAATCGGAAGCAATTAGTTGGAGAAGTTGCTGCCAATGGTGTCATAGTTAGCTATTATCTTTAAGTCGGTAATTGTGTTTTCCTGTGGGTGATAAATAAAGGTGTTAAATGATCATTTCACAGCTGTATTTTTGCTCCTACTGTCTTATTATATGCTGTATTGGGATCTGAGACAATTTAAAGTGACAATTATATGCCAATAGAGGAAATTAGGTGAGCGTGTAAATACTTCCTACTCTCTCTTGAGTATCATTCTTGCTCAGGGTTTTTCTTATGATCACGAAGGCTGACCTGATCTGAGGCCAATATGGCCTGCGGTTCCAGAGGTGCTCACCTGAGTTCTATAGTGACTTCCTGGATGAGTAGTCGATGGAAAAATTTTGGGAGGCTTGGCTGTCAATCATGGGTGGAATCACCACTGTTCAGTGTTTTCAGGTGGATATTTTCGTGGCCGATAAGACATCATGCAACTTGCAAATCCAAAATGCAAAGGTCACTTGAAAATTTGTAAAAAACCTGAAAACAATATCTCAAAACACTTAACGAACAGTAAATGCTTTAGGAAAGAGAAACTGGTGAACAGGGCTGGGTTCAATTACTTTTTTCAATTACAATTAAAGTAATTGAAATCAATTATTCTCGTAATTGTAATTTAACTTTCATTGATATTTTATCAAAAAGTAGTTGCAATTGTAATTGAACATTCTGTCCAGAAAGTAACTGTAATTGTAATTACAATTGACTGTAATTGAACCCAACCCTGCTGGTAAAAGAGGGGGGAGTTGTCATCTATATTACAAACTTGACTGTATGTACAGACATTGCATTAATTATGTTTGTTCACTGCCTCGGCTGCACGGTCTCATCTTTATTTATATACTCATCCTGCTTGTGACAGTGGATTTTATGAAAAATTAGAGAAATTACTGAAATGAATCTCGAATAAATCTTAAGTTTTAATTTTGGTGAATATGATATTGACTGGTCAGACAAAAGCAAGCGAAGCACGGTTACAATGTTAATGACAAAGTTTGACATAAATGAACTTTTTAAAGGTGCTGCATAAATCACAAGATCCAACAGGTCACAAATGCATTACTTTTTTTTTTCCTAACTGGCAAGAACAGATGGCTTGTCTGATTGCAACATGATTTTAAAATCAGGCAAATGTTCTAAAAGTAATTCCCAGTCCACAATCAATCTAAAACCTATGAGCAAACTATACTAAACTGTGATCTTCCAATTCATGACAATGACTTGAATAAAATACAGTAGGATAGCTTCATGACTGTGGATGATGTATGTACTAGTTGTGATTAATTAATGAATGTAGTTGAAGGGATGATTGGCAAGTTTCTAAAAAAGCATGAGAGCTCAAACAGGAAATCTTTAACTTGGGTAAATTACTTCGTTTGAAAAATGAAACCAAGGAGTCCGGCCCTATGAACTGCATTAAGAAGCTGCTCAAATAATGAAAATTTGGCTGCATATAAAGCTCTACAAAATGGTGTTACCAAAGAATTGAGAGACGGAAAAACTGAATATATTGCAGTAATGGCAGAGGCCGGAGTAAATTATTCTGCAATGTGGAAACAAATAAATAGTACAATAAAGCCATTGGGCAAACCGACAATAATATGCCACCTTAAAGCTGGGAATCAGTTGGTCTCTGGTAACAAACACATTGCTCATAAATTCAATAGTTCTTTGTTTCCTCTGTTGAGAAGCTCGCCGACAGTTTTAACATTCCCAGTGTGGAACCACCTGTGCCAAAAATTGGTCGTTCCAATATTTTTACATGACACAAACGAATCAGCCTGAAGTTCTTGCAGTGAAAGAAACTTTTGAGTCGTTACTCAAAAGAACTTTATCGCCTCGATACTACCTTAAAAAAAAAAATAAAAAATTAAATTTTGGTAAAGTATCTAACATATCTCATCTGTATTCCCAGCATTAGTGGGAGTTTCTTAAGTAAAGGGAAGCAAGCAAGAGTGATCCCAATTTTTATACCAGGAGCCGTTGATCAGGCGTTCAACTTGAAGCCAATTATTACACGTAAAAAATAGAAAGTTGACTCAACTTTAAGTAGGACAACCACCTGCATAGTATTGTTGAGTTTGCTCAAGTTCCAAGTTCCTCCAAAAATCAGTCAGTGTGATCGCTGGGACTGCTACCACGGTATGAACATCAAGAGGTACATATTGTGACAGAGTGGAACAATGCTATACAATCAAACCTATGGGACTGATGGTCAGGCTGAGGGTCATCATGACACAATTTGAATGGTTATTTTCACTGTAGGGTGGCACAGTGGTTAGCATTGCTGCCTCACAGCAAGAAGGTCGTGGGTTCGAATCTGGCCTGGGGCCTTTCTGTGTGGAGTTTGCGTGGGTTTTCGCCGGGTACTCCGGTGTCCTCCCACAGTCCAAAGACATGCATATCAGGCTAATTGGAGACACCAAATTGCCCATAGGTATGAGTGTGAGAGCGAATGGTGAATGGTGCATGGTGTGTGCGCCCTGCGATGGATTGGCAAGCTGTTCAGGGTGGGTCCCTGCCTTTGCCCGTAGTCAGCTGGGATAGGCTCCAGCTCGCCCCGTGACTCTAGTGAGGAATAAGCGGGTATAGAAAATGGATGGATTTTCACTGTTGTATTTGCATGATAAAATGACTTGCACAGTTAGAATGCTGAGTCCTCACTCTTTGAAATGTCATATAGTTCCTGCAGCATATCACAATATTTGACGTATTAAAACACAATTATGCCTTGTGGCCCACCCTCAGGTTAAAGTTCGCAAAAGGGGTAATGAATCAAATAATTATGCGCACCCATTACAGTTTGGCTTTCATCGGTATAATTCTGTGAAGACCACTAATTTCTTTGTATCGAAGAGCTCAAATCGTCATTTGATAAAGGTGAAGTCAGCACAGTTTTTCTGGGTCTTAAAATTGCATTTGATACATTAAATTATGATATTGTCATTCATAAACTTTCCAAGTATAAATTCTCTGATAAATAAGATTTAAACCACTGAAAAGGTTTGTCTAATTGTTAACAATGCATTGTTATTATTATACTGAGGGAAATCTTCTTTCTTAGAGTAAAACTGGAGTTCTGCTCGTGGTCCACTTCTTTTCATTTTATACTGTATGTCAAACACTTATCACAATCATGTCTTGGAACAGGTTTTCAGATGTATACAGGTGATAGAATAACAACCAGATACATGTATGACTGAGTCATAACACAGCTATGATGTCATTTATAGTTCATGGCAGCATGTTTTGAGAACTCATGTCTTACACTTATTGTCTAAAACTGTAAATTCGCCTGTCTTCCAGGGCTCAATCCTCAAGCTAAATATGGGCAACACATTGAACAGATTTTAGAGGTAAAAGACCTCAATCTTATGAGATTCTCACCTAAAATATGAGACGCAAATTAAAGTGGTGAACAAGGCTGTAAAAGCAAACTTGCTTACATTTAGACTAATTAGAGACTGCTGACCATTCCATGTTGCAAAAAGGTTCATGTGGTCTTTTTGTCGCCAACTTAACATTGGTGGAAAGCTTCTGTTTATATCATACCTAGATTCAACATTGCTGGCATTAATCAAGCCTCGGTGTGATTAGCTTTATTTGCCTAATTTTCAATGCAATTTGGTCACTTAGCTGATTAAGTCTTTACAGGGGAAATTAATTAATCTCACAGGATCAGTTGGTGGTAAATAAGTTCTTTTTTCTTTCAGATTGATCATTTTAAAACGGCATTTTTGATGTAATGAATTATTTTGTGATTTTGTCAAACATTGTGAATTGTAGTTCTGAAAGTTAATTTTTACAATACAGCATTATGACTAAAACTGTCAAATGTGCCCTCTCAAGACTGATAATGGGGCTTCTTGAGATTGTTAATGCCTGTTTAATCAGCTGGGAAAGCATCAACATTCCTGAACATCTGTCAAGGAAGTTTTCATCTGTCGTACCTTACCGACCAAAATAAATAAATAAATAAAAAAACACAGGGCTTGATAAGCAGGATTTAAAGAAGCTGAGGAGGAATTTGTATGAGTGAAAAAGTCACTTTTCAATGTCAAATCTTTGCGAACTGAGGCAACGTAATTTGCAAAGCAAATGTTTAATTCTTACACTGGTCAACATATGCCATTTAGAAAAACCCACAAATTAAGACAAAAACATATTTTAAAATCCCACTCTTCCATCTGTCCCCACAGAACTGTGCAGTTAATGCGGATGCCGTCCCATCTGTGAGGTATTATAACCATAGAATTGGACTGAAAGGCATAAGGGCCATCATAATCAGGGATGCAAAATAGCTATGGAAAAATATAAAGAGATTAAGGGATGAGTGGAGATGGAATAAACGTTGGTAGTCAGCCCATACAGGCTTCACGTCACCGCAGAAGGACTCGTGTCAGGTGGTGCTGTGACCCACTGTTTCAGCCAAATCCAGGGGGAAGGACCAGTCATTAAAAGGTCAGAGGTCTTGAAATTCCCATCGTCTGCAAACTCAGATTGTAGTTATTGTTTCCAGTGGAATGATATTAAAAAGTTCGTAGTTACCATTATATAGCTCCAAAGCAATATCCAAATAAACAGTATTTTGTTTTCCTCATCAGCTAATTGAAAAGTGCTCATATCTTTGAATAAGCAACTGGTGTGTAAATAGAGGCGTTGTGTGGAAGCCTGGTGGCAGTTGGTTTAGCTACAGACTTGAAACAGAACTGCATGTCCAGGTTTATTCAGAGGATGTGCATCAATAGGCCTGAATTGTAAGTCTTTTTCTGCACAGTTTAACACTGTTGTCTATAAGACAAGGTTTTGAAGTCTGTGGCAAAAAAAAACAAAAAGTAAAACACAAATCGATCATTTGCAACCAGTGTGCAACCTCTCAGCTTGTCCCCTGATTAACTGAGTTATTTTGATTAGTTGGTGAGTTTATTTAAGTGAAGCTCTGCTGTGATTGGTTGCCTCACTGAGAGGATGAGCTAAGAGTTGCAGACACAGAAAATAAAACACCAACTCAGCCATCAGAACTGTCACTGCGCCGATCCGCTGGTCAAATTTGTTGATCAAAATTCCTTAAATGCTTATCTATTGACCTCCTAAATGCTTATCTATTTGTGGGGCCATATTCGTAAATATGAAATATATACAGTGCCAGTCAAAAGTTTGGACACACTTTGCTAATGTCACAGCACAAATTTAAATAGCTTAACTTCTCTATTGTTGGTTAATTAATAAAAACCCAAGAACATTGTCTCGATGAAGAAACAGACTCTGATGCTCTTAGCGAAAGCAGGTAAAGTTTATTACACAGCCGGCCGTGGGAACAACAGCATGACGCAGAGTTCAAAATTCATTAATTTCATAAGGAACTTTATACATGCTAAAGTACAGACATTTGCATATGATTTCTTTATTTTAACAGAAGTTGTTGCTGATTGGTCCTGGGATTTACACTGTGATAAAAAGGGATATTCTACAATTGGGCGTCTCCTGCACCTCTCAAATTAATTGGTTCAATAGACTCCCAACTCTTGGAAGTGAGCTCCATATATGGGAATATGGAACCACCAACTGAAAGGCGCTCGTGGGTATTGTGTCCTGTTAGAACTGAAGACACACGGAGATCCCAGCAGCAATGGGCAAATAGGTGATATGTCCTGTCGGACCTGATGGTCTCTCTTTATCTCCTAATACACGTTCATCACCCATTGATCAAATCGTCTGGCTCACCTCAAGTTGCTAACACCCAAAAATCCTGTTTCCCAACACTATATAATCTCAAAAGGAATCTTGTGAGAGGTAAACAGTCAGCAAAATAAAGAGAATAATTTACTTGTTTGAATAGAGTTCCAAGTTTTGGATTCTCAAAGAAGCCATATTTTGCAAAGTAAACAGACAGACAAGCTCTCTCCATTTTCCAACCGGCGAAATAAAGTCAAGCTGTTTTGGGACTTACTGGGCAAAAAGGTCGATGAAAATCAAACCGCAAGTGCAGGGCATCTATGGGAACTAAGACAGGGCTGCACAGCTGCAAACTCATTACAGCCATTAGACTGTCCTTATAAAAAGGTCAGGTAGCTCACTATATTGTTATTGTACCTAACCAAGCGCTCACATCCTATGCGTCTGTCTTCTGATACAGCCGACTTCTCCCCGTCGTATTCTCTGTGGTTTCAACTCAGCAAACAATACAAGTCTGATTAAAAACATATTTGAAATAATCCTTTATTGACAGAAGCCAGTACTGCTTTCTTCAAAGGTGCATATTTCCACTTGGGCTTTGACTCTTTTTCTGATGTTGGAGTGAAATCTATTCCTAAACATTCATGATTTTTTTTCTACTGCCTGTGGTTTGTTCTGATGTGCCATTTGCCAGGTCAATTTGACGGCTCCTTCATATCCACAGTTGAAACAAAGTCATAGAATGATGTTTATTTTAAGGAAAGGCTTTATCTGCGTGCTTTTATCATAATTGACTTCAAGAAATGGAGCGACAGTCACATAATCTCTCATACATAATAATAAACTGAATCTCTCCACTGTGTGAGATTGAGGTCAGTTGAAGGAGCGGGTGAGATTATACTTTCTTGAGGTAGAAGATCCACCTTTTACTCTCGGACTCTGAAGATGAGAACAAAATTAGACACTAATTTTGAAAGATACTGATGAATGTAAAAAAAAAAAAAAACTACACCATAGCTATAATAAGCAGGTTGACACTGACTGAAGAGAATATATTCATCACAGCGTAAATATTCAGTAACTGGAGTAACTGGGTTAGTGACACAACAGATGGTTACAAATGGGCTTCTACCAGAGGATGTGATTAATGCATTAAGCACCAACAAGGGATTTCAAGTTTGAGAAACTATTCTCTGGTTATTAATATTTGTGTTATATACGATAGTAATTATTTCTCAACTTAGTTCAATTTTTTGGTCACACTTTAGTTGAAGTATTGCTCATAAAGGTTTTATACAGCATGTATAACGCCTTCATAAATGAGACATAATGTCTTCATAAATCATGCAGAAGCAAATGTCATGCTTTGTAATAGGTGAAATAATTAATCCTTATGCAGCATGCGATGCCAGATGTGACAATGACTATGTAACTTAGCTGACAATCTCAACCTTAATGACATTTAGCCACTAGCTAAGTGACATTGTCAGTTAAATCACATTTGGCATCAGATCCTGAATAAGGATGTGTTATTTCACCCGTTATAAAGCGTGACATTTGCTTATGTATAATTTATAAAGACATTATGTCTCATTATTGAAGGCATTATGCATGCTGTATAAAGCCTTTATGAGCAATACTTCATCTAAAGACCAATTTGTGACCAATTTTTTTTTTTTTTACTTTAAGCACAGTAACAAATTGATGTCTTGTCTATTAAAGAGCTGTCGTTACTCATGGTCATGCCCCGGCACCAGGGGAGGAGTGGCCATCAGGACGGTCGGCTGGCCGGCCAATAAGCTCAAGTGAACCTGCCCACAGACTGCTCTGCGTGGCTGTGTGATGTTCATGGTTGGCACACTGAGTTAAAACTACTATAATCCTAACATGATCCCGTGAAAATATCCGAGTAGTACTACAGCTTTGGCTCAATGAGTCAAACCAATATTTAAAACACTTGTTGTCTCTCTCTACATCTCACTCACAGTTGCTCAAGAGCCAGACTCACTCTCATCAATCCAGCCGACTGATTTTTGTTTAGCCTCCTAACTTGATCCAATTCTTTTTATTCAGACAAACTTTCATGATATAAAATTTAGTGTTATAAAATTTGTTTGTTCAAAAGTTAATGTAGAATGGTCGGAGCAAAGCCTCACGGGAAATGGAAACTGCATATCACTCTGCGTTTATCTAATGACCGTAGGGGGGTGAATGAGCGGCCGTCAGAGAGAGAGAAAGCGGACAGGTTGAAGCAGCAGATTTTTTTACACTCGAAGATGGAAGGCAAGAGGAGAAAGGAGGGGCCAAAAAGGGCAGAATGAGGAAGCGGATGCTGGAGGAGGTGCTGCAAAACGGTCAAAAATCACGGATTTATTCCGAAACAACCAGGCGTCAACTAGTGATGCAGGTGAGTTGACATGAAGACTCAAGCCTTGACATTATTACTAGGTGTGAATTAGCATAACATTACAGCTGAGTTCTTCATAGTTCCTCCTCAGCGGGGGCGGTGTCATCACGGCCACTACCACCGCCGCGTTGCCCCTCACCCTCTCTTTTCTCTCCTCTCGTCAGCTCCGAACCCGTCAGTCTCTGCACCGCGATTACGGACCGGAGTGGTTTTCCACACACACAGCCGTCATTTAACTCGTGTCAGAATAACAACACTCTCAGTACAGATCAGAGGGTGCAGCAATCTACCAGTTATTTCACTGATACTGATAACATTTGATTTTGTCTTAAAAGAGTATTTTTCAATAAATAGATAAATAGATAAATAAATAAATCATCTAATGCGTTTTTTTTTTGTTTTTTTTTTGATTGATTAGATTTTGGCAATTTGGCCTATGTTTAATCACATGTAGAGGTATTCCACTCAAAGAAACATGACATAATCTGGGTCTTAATCCAGATTGGAAAAAAAAGATGGTGGAGAGGATGGGATGGGTGGATTCCCGGTGGATTTTGATGACCCACTCCGCCTCTGCCTGGCACTCAAAGATGTAAATTGGAGTGGAGGACCCAGATGCAGGGATTTGGATTTTATTGAAAGAAAGTGCATGAACATCAAAATGAAGACAAAACCACAGGACAACTGATAGGTAGCGTAGAAAACTGAAAGGGGAACAGACTATGGCTGCCTGCCCGTGAGGATGGGACACGGCTTCAAATAACAAAGAAAACCCGAATCGACTAAAGGAGAAACAAGTGAAACCCATTAACTGAGGAAACGGGATAATTGACTAATTGGATAAGGGCAGGTAGCCAGGCATTGGAAAGCCAAAGGGGAGGGGCTTTATAATCATAAAAGTTAATGTATTACTGAAGGCTTATTTCAGACTTGCACAATACAATTGCACTATGAGGGACAAGACGTAAATTAGGATATTTATTTCTCCAAAAAGAAAAAAATAAACATCACAATTTTCAGCCTATCAAGTGTGCAGAGATATGTTTGAGAATTGCAGTGCCCGTATGTCTTGTCCCATCTAAACTGTTTCTTCCTCATTCAGGTCGCGGGGGAGCTGGAGCCTATCCCAGCTGACTTTGGCTTAAAAGCAGGGGCACGCACTGGACAGCTCACCAATCCATCGCAGGGCTCACGCACCACGCACTCACACACTCAAACCTACAGGCGATTTAGTCTCCAATTAGCTTGACGTGCACGTCTTTGAATTGTAAGAGGAAACCAGAGTACCCGGAGGAAACCCACACATGCACGGGCAGAACATGTAAACTCCACACAACACAGAAATGCCCCTGACAGGATTCAAACCCAAGCTCATGACCTTTTTACCACGAGGCAGCAGCGCTATAAACCACACCACCATGCCACCCAATTATGCCGTCCAATTTAATGGTTGTTTTTATTTTTTTGTTTACTAATTAAGGGCCTCATCATTTTTTGTCTGCTTTCTCTGTAAACACTCCTCCTGGTCAATTCAGTGGCTGAGACCCCCTCCTCCATTTTGTCTTCCCAGTCAGTGCTACAAGTCAAATTCCAATAAGCCATTACACCCCTCCTAAAACAATGGGCAAGAGTTTCTCGGCCATTAGTCCTCTAGCCATTCAGAAGCAATTTCATTCTGGGATGTCATTTCTGTCAGCATACAGTATTTCATGAGAATGGAAGCGATGACACTGAATATAACACTGATGCCATCTTTGTTACTGAACAATAGTGAGAGCAACTGTGAACGTTCTGAAGTCAGATTAACAGCACATCCAGAGACAGGCAGAGAAAGAGAAGAGTGTAAAAAAATTTAATATGCCATTCAATTGATATTTTAACTCAGAATATTCCCCATATTTAATACATATTCATGAATTAATTCTTATTTAAACACAATACATTCAAAATGATCTCACTGACAAAGCACTGTATAGATCCATCAATTTTAAACTTCAGTTTTAACATACCGGGTCTCACATTGTCTTTGTTTTCTCTTGAAGTTAATTGGACGATCTAAAACATTTAAATATGACAAACGAACAAAAATAGAAGTAATCAGGAAGGGGGCAAATACTTTTCCAAAGCGCTGCATGTTTCCACTTTGTCTCATTATGAACCAATGGGTCAGACGTTTTCAATTCTGAGCTGCTGGAAGCTCCCATTTAGAATTGGTTCATTCATATTCATAAACATACGATCTGCTGTGTAGCTTTAAATCGTACTTCACTCCAAATAAAAATAAATGTTTATTTAATATCTCAACATACCCCAGTGCACAGAATACACAACCTTTTTATTCTTGGTCAGTCTCTGATTGGCCCCATTCCAGTAGCTTTGATAGTGAAGCCTTGTGAGATGCACAGTCTGAATATACTGCTGTATGGATTCACCTCAGTGAAAGGCAAAACGGGTCATATTTTGCAAATTTGTTGGAGCCATTTATTGGCAGTTCACAGAAGAGAGCAGTCAGTACGATGCCCCTCAATGCTGGGCTGGATATGAGCGACTCCAGTAAAGTAAACAAAGTGTCATACCCGCTGGCTGCGATTCGACGGTCAGTTTTCTCGTCCTTTCCAATGTCGGCAGCTTTGATGCCTTTAGACATCACGTCTTGTCAGGTTCTCCACTATCGATATCAATGGGCCAATCACTATAACTACCGCATCGAGAGAACTTCCCAAGCCATCTCTGGCCAGCAGATGATTTGAAGTTGCCTAAATTTGGTAAATAAGTAGAGACTTGTACCGTGGCCCACTGGCAAACAAGCTATTACATCTAGTTGAAAAACTGAAATGGCTAAATATAGCTTCTGAGGTGGTTTGAATTGCCAAACGCCCTGCCTACACTGTACATTTCCAAAAAAGGGGGGGGGGATCTGAATTTGTATCAATCTTAGCCATTTTACACTGGCTTGTTTTTCTTTGGAATATTCAGCAGTGTAGGTGCTGGAAAACGATAGCTTAGCAGCCACAGTTTTTCCCACTCACTGTTTTATTTTATTTTTTAGTTAACCTTTATTTAACCAAAGAAGTCCTGTTGAGATTGAAATCTCTTTTTCAAGGGAGCCCTGGGGGTTGATGTGGGGAGGGAGAGGACAAGTTGCACAGCCAATTAGATCAGGGGATGATCAGGTGGCAGGTCGAAAGACCCAGGTTGGGACTTCAGCCATGACACCAGGGAACCCCCTACTCTTGTAGAAGAGTGTCATAGGATCTTCAATGACCACAGTGAGTCAGGACCTCAGCTTCACATCTCATTCGAAAGACGGCATCTCCTTCAGTACAGTGTCCCCATCACTGCGCTGGGGCGTTGGGGATTATTCCACCAGAGGGAAGATTGCAACCTACAGGTCACCAACACCTCTTCCAGCAGTAACTTGGTTTTACCAGTGGTCTCCCATCCAAGTACTAACCAAGCCCACACCTGCTTAGCTTCAGCCACGCAACTGGGGCAGATTGAATAGTGATATGGCTGCTGGTTTTGGCAGATTACCATTTCCTGTCCGTGTCTATCATAGCTTGGCCCTTGAAGTTCTCTACACAGCCCCATGTATATGTGCAAGCTTCTGCAAACTCCCAAGCAAGCATCCCCTTCTGACATCAAGAGGTGCACAGAATGGACCACAAGAACCCTGAGACAACCTGAATCCATTATTTTTGTTGGATGTCAGGTTGAGGGAGGACCATAGCATATTCATATTGAGAAGGAAAACATGATGTACTTAACAGGCACCCTTTTATTTCCTTGTGCCATCACAGATTATTTTCAGGTGGCAGGCACTATATCAACTTATACAAATGCAGAACAATATGACCTGCAGGTTATGCTTGTATAGGCCCAGCTTTGAAAATAGGCTACAGGGCTAGCGGATGTAAATTGTGTGTTAAAATGCATCAAACTGTTTCAGAGTTCTGTGCTTAATGCGTACATGCTTAAAGTACGCAGGTCATTGCTTTACTCCATGACGGGCATTATTACTCAAAATCTTGCAAAGAATAGAAAATACAACCATAAAGCTAGCGCGACTGAAGAAGTGTGTTACATCTATAAAACTGTCGAAGCTGAATAGCGGACGATATTGAAGGCTGATTTGCGCTTCTGGTCAAGTGGTTCATAGTACTTTCTGTTCATAAACTTTTCAAAGCCGTAAAGACTGTGTTCGGGGACCTTTCATACCACCGAGCCTTTGACAAATTCAAAAAAAAAATACGATTCAGTCCTCCCGTGACCATGATCCTGTCAACAGTTATTCTCAGTCTTTGCGGAAGAGTCGCACAAAGATCTTTGAATGGTAGAGAACATTAAGCTCGTGTTCGAAGTGACCCGGTTTTCATCAGTCAGCCTGCAATCCACCCAAAGAGCTCGAATTGTCTCTCTCCCACCCCCCCACCCCCCTCCAAGGACAAGGCTTATTCAGTCTCTCAAAGCGTCCCTGAATACATAGATCAGGGACCGGAAAAAAGGGTACAGACATACATGCACTGTGAGAACGATCAATATACTATTGCCTGCATCTAATTTCACGGCAGCATCAGCAGTGATTCTGAGACGTCAAGGTGAAAGTATATGGTTAGCTTATCTAAGCCAGAATATTACCCCTCGGAAGGCATTTGTTCTTAAATTTGACCTGCAATTAGATGCGAGATCGACTGCGAGCCAAGAGAAAAAAAAATTGTTTTCGCCGAAGAGAGAAAGCACTTGCTTTTGACTGAGAGTCAAAGTTTTGATTTACTGCAGGGCCACATCACTGCGCTTGTGCATTTTTGCAAGAGGTTATCTTTTTTTTCCACTGTTTTGTAGGGTACTTCAGAAATGTAATAGAAATGTAGATAATTCACTGCTTATACTCTGTGATCATTCAGCAGAGCTGCGAAGCACGATGTCAGTGTGCTACGTGAATTATGGGGCTTTGGCATTGTGTGCTAACATTCATCCGTATTGATGATTTTTCTTTGATATTTTCAATATCAGAAAAAGTAAATTGAACAAAAATTCAGCCTTTTTATGAGAAAATTAGAGCCAAATATTTTTACCTGACAGCTAGGCATTGTCATGAGCATTAAAGAAAAAATTATCAGCATGACATGGATACCAAGACTGCAAGTTTTACATGCATTTTAATAGGAACCTATTCCACCTATTCCTTTCCACAAAATTGAGGATGGGGTAGAGGGGAGGGGGTGGGATGCAGTTTTTGGCTCGGGTCCCATCAGCATCGGCGTCGGTGTCTACATCAGCCTTCCCAAAGCGTTACCAGGCTGTACCCAGATACAGCTCAATATTTACCAAATTTTGTAGGCGCATTGATCAGCTGGTAAGCTTGTGCTTTTTGGTATATTAAGATTTCCGGGCGGGAGATTTATTTTCAGGTGCAAAAACACACTCTAGTTCATGGTGTGATTTGGGGGGGTATGACTTGACTGGCTTTGACCTCAGTGGCAGGAAACTATGCAATATACTTTATGACTGCCTTTCTGTTCAACCAGTTTTGGTTCCCTTAAACAGCCTATTAGATGCAACTGATCCATCTGCTTTCAAGCAAATGTAGTTGAAGATGAGACTGTTACTAATTTGATGCAGCAAACAAAATTACAGTAAATCGTTGGCGCACCAAAGCAAAGCTGTCTTTGAGGTAATGATCGTCACCGTTCATCATGCTGAGTTCTGTTCATCCAGGAGGAACCTCTTTAATTTCTCCATCTTAGGTTGAAACTTGTTGTTCCATTAAAACAAGATCTAAATCTATAGAAAATAAAATCACAAGTTTGCACTATTTAAGCAGTTTTAATCATTTTGGTCTCCCAAGTAATTACCAGGATGAATGTGATTTGAAACGGATTAATTTATATTCTTTTACCATGCAGTGCTTTAGTACACTAATCTCACAATCTACCTTTGAAGGAACAGTGGTGTGGGGTACATTATTCAAATGTCTGTGCAATATTTATGATTTGTTGAAGTGTTCGCTTGATTGTGGTAAACCTAGAGTAAATGTGCTCTGAATTTCATTTTATTAATGCTTCAACATCGTAACTTCTGTCCTATGAGTAGGCATTTTACCCTGTAAATGAGAACCATAGAGGTTCCTATAATATATTCAAAATTATGAAAAAAAAATGCACGCTGACGCTGAAGGGAATTTATAAATGGCACATTTTGAATATTGTTTTAGTATTAGAATGTCATTAATTTGACATTTCTTCAGGAGAAAAAAACTCATGATTAGCATTTCGTCCAAATCACCATTTATCTAAATGCAACAGCCTAGATTCAAGAGTTCACTAATTGAGTTGCTTTTTGTTGTCTGTGAAAATTGCAGTGAATAGTAAATGAACCTCTGAGAGATTTTGATGGGTTTTTTTTTTTTTTTCCAGTTTGTTGACTTTAGTTTAGAAAGCCTGCTTTCGCCAAGGCTAAACATCTTCATTTTGCATTTCAAAATGAGTTCATTATCTGATGTTAAAAGAGAGTGGCTGAAGACTGAAATGCTCAATAGAGCACTACCTGGGAGGTAAAACATTGAATGATGCTCTGTCATATAAAATACAGTCTGTGGGTAATTAGCAGAGGAACACTTTTATGTTGAACACTTACGTTCACTTAGTACCACTGCTAGACAAAGTGATCCAGTAAGCAATTGTGTTACATCCCTAAGTAAAGTCTGCTGCTTAGATTGACAAGAATCACACATGCTTTACTGACAAAAATTCAATACCACACAGGAGCTCGCTGATTAACCTTCATATCAGAGACTCATAACACCCTTCGGGGAGCCGCGTGGCCAGTGCGTTTTGCTTTCAATGCTAGGTTCCCACTATCACGATTCGCGACACGATTGAAATCGTGGTCGTAATCATGGCGATCCTACCAGATCTTATCAGATCTTGGGGTCAGCTGTGGCAATCGCGCTGATCGTAGAAAAGTTTTGGACGGGTCAAAAATTTCCTACAATTCCTACGCAATTAATTGTCAGTCGTGATCCTCGCATCACCTCGTATCCAAACCTGAAATTGAAGCCACTTTAACACTGGACGAGAAACAAATTTTTCGCACGACAGAAAATTTGTTTCGCGTCCAGTGTTAAAGTGGCTTCGATTCAAAGTCAATGCAAAGACGCGAATACATACGTTTCGCGTTGACTTTGACTGCTATCCGTCGTGCGAAAAATTTGTTTCGCATCCGGTGTGAAAGCAGCTGAAGAGAAAAACAAAAGCATTTTAGGCCCTTGAAACCAGGTGAAATGAGACAGCAATGTAATCTGCTCCTTCAGTTGCTGAGAGGGAAGGCCTTTTGGTTCAAGTAATGGATTTTATTGTCCACATTAGCCCTTCTACCAGTCAAAATTACATTTCGGACATCTTTGTTTCCTGGTAGAGTGATGTTGAAGTCTTTATCGTAATCACTGGCATGGTTAATCAACAGCTAGTACAAAAACGTGTTTTCTTTGATTTTAAGAGGAATTGTGACATCATTGTATTTTTTTTTTTTAGTTTATTCGTCAAAAATAATCAAGTGGTTCTGTATGGCTGGATGAAAATCAACCAGTAAGAGGGTTAAAGACACTGCATGTCCAAATGCATATGGTTACCCCACACATCAGTCCTTTTGGATGAATGTATGAATCAAAAGTCTTGACAAAACAAAGCAACAAAATCATGAACGTCATTACCTTCTTAACCCTTTGAGCCCTGAATACATTTTCAAGGAATTAAAAAGCTCCTGCGGGGGAGCTCTTTTAAACAAGTGGCCACATGATAGGTTTTCAACAGCATCTGATTTTGATATCTTACATTATTGGGAAACTATAGCTGTCCGCGGCGCTGAAAGGATTAATCCCACTCATAAAAGTTACATTGATTTATCTCTGAACAATCTGCCGTCCAATCCATCTGCAGATTCACTCGAATCAGTAAGCTCATCATAGTCGCAAACACATTAGATATGAAACTTGATATGAAATAGAATTTCTTCCTCTGACACTATCATGAGTTTTGCATTGACAGGACAAGCACACAAAGACTGATTGGAGCTGAGCCTCGTTGTTTACCAGTAAGAAAATGGCTGTACATGGTCTTGTGTTAGTGGTGTAATTTTACATCAAATTCTTCCACTCAAGTTCACAGAACTCAATCTAAGCCTCTTTTAGTGATGGAGGTACATTAATTCAAAAGACAAAATTTCTCCAATATGCCCTGGACAACACAAAAATATTGTGTTCCAGTAAGTTCAAGCACGAAAGTACAAATTAAATTAAAACGTGAGCACTTTTGTTGGACTATTGAGTCCCATCCCGATCTTATCCTTCCGTACCATCACGTTTATGTTTTCATACCTTTTTCTGAGTGTGTTAATATTCCGACATTGACCCAGTATTCTGCATTAAAAATCAAAGTAAGAACCAGAATGTTCAAGGACTCGCTTCCGTCGTGTATGTTTTTATGAGTCCTGAGTGGCACAAATGCCAACCGTAAATGATACAAGTAAGCAGGACCCAATTCTCAGCTGTCATTATAAGGACCGGACTCCAGGAATGCCCTTTTACAGTGCGTTGGCTGTGAATCTGACGATGCTCTTCTCCGAGAAGATGCGCAAATTAATCAAATTTGCATTAAAAGCACCTTCACTGGGCAGATTCAGCTCAGCTCTGAGGAGTACAGAGTCCATCATTAATGTAAAAAGGTTAGTCTAATGTCGTCCACCTACAAACACAAAGAAAACATGATGTTTGTATTTCTCCTTAATGGACTGTCTCACATGCCGTCACTCCCTTGATATTTTTACGGTGAGGTCACAAGTCCGCTGCTTTCAGATGTGTTGCACTCTATTGACCTGCATTGTTAGGCCCCTTAAATATTGTACTGTACATTTTTCCTATAGCTGTACTACTATCCCTCCTGAATTCCCCCTCCAAGTGGAGCTAACTTGAGCGTATAGTGTAAAAACCCTCCATAAATGTGTTTCCACTTACTTTAAAGGGATGATATGCTACGCAGCGCGCATGTCAACCTATATAAGTCAATGTAATTCTGTAGACTTCACACATAAATGTACATAACAGCCTGGCAAATAGAGCACTGAGCTCTAGAAATGTAAACACCGGCCCACACACAGGAGGGAGCAAATCGGCACGCAGGATTAGAGTCACACGGCTGGAAGTGAGGAACTCAAAAGCCTGGGACACTTGACAAAGGAGAAATCCACCCCACTGGAGTTTTGACAGTGGCAGTGAAATGAATGCTGTACGCGTACTACCTTAGCAGATAGGAAGTGGAGGATTTTGGAGCTAATGGGGGGGATTCCTTCATATAGCCCTGGGAAGCAGAAAAAGTCTCCCTCCCCTGTAATAAGGCGTCCATGGGTGCCAAACAGATCTGAAGGGTCTTGCATATAAATGGGATTAATGTGGTGCCCCCATCGGCAATCATTAGGCATTCTGTTTCAAAGCGCGGCAAACTAAAAATAAGAATTTCTGCTCCGTTTGTAAATTATTCAAAGCCAAAAAAAAAAAAAACTGTTTTAAGATAATCACCGAGGGGGTGGGTTGAGGAGGCAAGTAAGCAGATAAATAAAAATAGGAGAGAAAGGGACATAAAGGGATTGTCTGGAAGCTGCGAGACGTCAATGCGAAGGGCTTAATCGCCGAGGAGCGACGGTTCCTCGTCTTTTTTTTTTTTTTGGTCCGAAAAAATGTGAAATCCGCGCTCTTCGAGTTGCAATAACAGTTTACCGCATGCTGTGCGCAATTAGCGCGCTCTTTGAGAAGGTGAGTGCCCTCTGTAGTGCGGAATGCAATTCTACCGCAGTGACGCGCAAACTTTGATTATACATTTAGAGTTCTCGCTGTCAGCGGGGAATCAGGGTTTAATAACCCTTTGTGTCGTTAGGCTTCTGAAAAACTGCGCGTAAAAATACAGCGTTGAACTCCTGACATTGTACAATGTCCATTTCTCACTCTTCGGCACATTAGTCAAACTTTTACGTTCACGCCATTCACGATCACTGGACAAAGTGGACCGTGAGGCAACCGCATGCAGTCCACCCCTCGGCAAAGTCAGCTGAGATTGACTGACATCGCGCAGTGCATAACAGACCTAGAACAGACAGTAATTCACGGTGGATCTCCACTAATGAGATCGTCTCAAACAAATATTGCAGAAATAAACAGATAAAAGCAGAGACTGCAGATTAACTTTAACTGAATGGATGCCTGGAAGCAATGAACTGCACAGATCAACTAAGAATGCATGGCCTCAATTTATTACTAAAAGGTGTAGGCATTGTGTGTCTGATCTCACACCCTAGGTGTCATAAAGCAGAGGATGGGTGGATGCCCTGGGCGTCTGTATTGATACAGGTTTGGAAACCCTTTGTGTCAGCTTTAAATAGCGGAGGTAGCATCAGTATTATCTGTAAACATGAGAACAAAATGTATTTGGCGAGAATTGAACCCAGAACTCTCCGCTTGGGAGGCAATCATACTAACCAGTGCCATTCTGATTGTATGGCGTTAGTTCTTTCTATCCCTTTTCGTAACTGTTACCCAAACTGTAATTATATCCCAAATTCTAAGCCTTAATCCTAAACTTATCCAAGTCATTTTCTAAAAATTTTTTTTTTGGGGTTGTGTTTCCCCTCCATTAGATGGCATTCAGTCAAGAGAGACAGGGAAGGTGGGATAAGAGTGGGGAAGACATGTGGCCAACGGCCCAAGATGAAATCGAACCCGGGCCGCAGCGGGAAGGACGCAGCCCCCTGTGGCTGCGCACTCTGACTGATGTACCTCCTGAGCGCCCTAACCAAGTCATGGTGCCTAAAACTAACCAAGTAGTTTTGATGCCTGAATGTAACGTTATCTGTAATCCTAACCCCAGCCCAAAACATAACCGAGTAGTTTCAGTGCCTGAACCTGACCCTAACCATGATTCTAACCCCAACCCGAACAGTACTTGAGAATATTTTCCAGAATTAAATGCTTTATCCAATAATTTTAATCACTTGGATGCAAAAAATGAAGGAAGGAAAAATGCAGGGATGGCAACACAGACCTGAGGAGAATCTACAATCGTCACTGCCTGGGGACAGAGAGAATCATGTCATTGTGTGTTTTAACAGCAGGCTTCCTGCATGTCGGGCGATCGCTCTTTGTAAACTCTTCCTGTCACAGATGTTTGTGTTTCGCTGCTTTATTTAATTGAATCCATTTCTTTCCCATCCCCATTGATAGCCTTGTCTGGGCGGATGAAGAATTATTCCACTTAATCATTAACGTATGCTTCCTTGTAAATTGAGTCGGGCCTTTTTACCATTCATGGATTCAAGGTTAACGAAGTTACCTTCTCTACATACAAACTGCATATTGATGGTGCTCGGCGTGAACACTGGGAATATAAAATATACACATGCGATATGAAGCCACGCAGGAGTCCGGGTGCCGTGGACACACATTGCGCCCTGTGAAAGTGCATCGTAAAAATGCTCCAAATCAAAGGATGCCATCATTTACATAGATGCAACACTTGTTCGATTCTTTCACGACGAGAGTCTGTCATCGCCAGCGCTCGGAACAAAAGGCTAGACCTGCGACAGGAAACGCACATCGCTCGTAAAGTGATTTACGAGGCCCCCTTTTATTTAAACAACAATTTTGCTATTTGCTCAGCGAAGGAGTCATTGTTCCTCATTTGTTGCCATTATCTGCCATTAGCCTCAAATCAAACAGATACTGGGCTCGGCTCCCAAATTAATTTATCGCAAAAAGGGGGCCGCGCAAAGACTTCCAGCAAGAACAAAGGCTGGGCCAATCAATGACAACCAGTCTCTCCAGCGATGGGCTTTGATGAAATATAGTTCAAGGGAGAGACCACGGTTTTATCCATAGTATGTCCTTTTCATTTATTAATAATGTGACACTGGGAGGCTCATAAATAACATAACATCGCACTGTGAAAAAAGTTTTACATTCACACTGTGTAATAAATGCTATTCCATACATGAATACTTAATCATTCTTTGCATAGCTTGACAGCTGCTGGCTGGTCCTGTTATGTTTGCGTTTTATCCATTTTTTTCTCTTTTTTTCCAATGACATGTAACAAGTTTACCCGTTAATTTCTGTTTGGCTGGTCTGCATAAGAATTCCTACCACAAATCACGGCGCTGATTTATGCATTCTGACAATCAACGAATTACCCCAAGAATTTGCATATTGATGAATGCTTAACATTTGATGATTTCTTTTTTTTTCTTTTCCTGTTGTGCTTTTCACATTGTGTTTCTCTAAGTGGCGGTGACAGTCAGTTGTCTTGATTCCCCCAGGCCGTTTCAAATTAGAAAATGATGCTTTAGGGGTGGTACATCCAGCTAAATGACCTACTATCGGTGTGATGACATATCCAGCTCCTCTAATTCGGAATTAATGAATCGAGACCGCGCCGCTGCAACCACAGCAAACAGTCGCAGCAAGAAACGCAGCCGGATGAATCGTGGCGAGAAAGTCGACGGTGCTTTCCCTCGCTCGTCAGACATTAGCCTTTAGCTCTTTGTCCATTCACTGATTTGGCTGAAGTTTTCAGCGCAGAGAAGATACACCTTCTAGCTGCAGTACAGCTGGAGATCCAGTCAGCTGAAAGGAAACAGCGGCCCGCTGAATGCCAGCGAGAATTGGCACACAGCTATGGGTTTAAAGCCAATAGAGATTATCAGATAGGTTAACAAAATTGACAAACATTCATAATTACCTCTGCCAAAGGCAGTATGTTTTGCCTTCTGTTGGTGGTTATGTACATTTGTTAGTTTGTTTGTTTGTTTGTTTGTGAGCAACACAACAGAGAAATGTGTGGACAGTTTTTCATGAAATTTTTGCCTGGGGTGTTTCTTGGCCCTGCTTGGAAGTGATTTTATTTTGTGAGTCATCCGGATCAAATTCTGGACTCAGGAATTTTAGAACGGATTCTTCACCATTGAGAGATATGGTCAATGTCAACATTTTTGCTTCTAACTTGAGAAACAGACACAGTTCTCAGATACTAGAATTGAAGGGAACCCTCTTAGATGAGGGCTACCAGATTCTAGAACTTAATCTGGATCTGATGTCTCTTCTGGATCTGATAGATTAAAAAAACAGGATTTTTAATAGTGGTCATATGAAGAGAGTCACTGTAAGGCTGCAAATCGGAGTAGAAATAAGCAACTAAAACCAGAAGGTAACAGAGATGCAGACAATTTGTAATGTGTCAACGGATTTGTTTTCTTGTGCAGTGGTGCATAATAACGCTGCACTCGTGTGGGTCCCAGACACGTGCGTGACTGTTGGGCCTCGGTGAAGGTTTGCGCTCTCTGTGCGCTCTTGTTATTGAAGTAAAGCACAGTAAATAAGATAAATGAAATTCTTGAGAAAACAGCCCTCATTAGGAGTAGCAGTGACACATTGCACGGTCACACTCTCTACAAATGTTCACAATGTTTTATTCATCCTCTATTTTGATAAATTATAGAATCTTTGTATTACTTAAGCATTGCTTTCATTGCCTAATTCGAACACGTGAGAAATGTTGAATAATGTGATTTGTTTGATTTTTCTTCTCATTAGTGATGAGAACAGAGGCAAAATTCAGAACATGTATTTCTGTTAGAGGTTCTGAAAATGCGCGCATACACATGCGTGCGCACACACACATGTGCGCGCACACACGCACACACACATCCCTGTATTTCTATCCTTGTAAGAGCATTACATTTACTTTTATTCATTCTTTGTGAGTGTTTACTGCCTTTCACTAATCTTAACAATAAGCACTGCATGCATAACTCAAATCTTTACCCTACCGTTAACCTACTGTAACCCTAATTCTAACCTTACCCCAAACCTTAACTAATAAGTCACTATTTGCCTTTGTAGTTCTGAGGACACGCAAAAACATCCTCACTTTCCAATAATGTCCCCACACCATTGGAAAAAAAAAAGCATTTTCCGGTTCTTTCTTTGCAAGTACGAGAACAGACTAACACTCACAGACGCAGATTAAGTACCTTTCACACATATTAGAAAATCTTAGGAATATCAGGATGTATTGTCCCAAATCAATAACTCACTTCAGCACATTCACTTCCACCAACCTGAGAGAAAAACAAGTCCCTCTTCGTGACACTAAACCAAGATGGCTGTCCAAAAGAATCCACTGAACACAAAATACCGAGCCCCAGCCCACATCCTGATTGCTTTCTCAGCCTTGCGATTCAATAAGACAGGAAAACATTGCACTGGAGCTGATTTAATAATCCCTTATTTCCATACGGGTATGTTAATTGTCCAAGGATAATCAAGCTAATTTCCAAAATGTAAATTTGTTTTGCATGTGGTAGGACTCATTAGCAGGCTTTCCGGGACCCTGGGCTTAATGTGTGAACGGGGAATAGGAGGGCCCCTGGATGAAAAAGTGCATCTGACAGGTACTGCACTCTTATTTATTCATCACGCTCCTTAAGCATTAATCTTACCACTAATTCACTTGACTTAACCTGTCACCGCCAACAGGACTGAGACTCATGCTAAAAATTTACTGCAAAGCAATTACTGAGCTGAATGAGTGAGGTCCTCGATATCTCCTAATTATACGCGACTATATCGCCCTGCTGCTCTGGGCCTGGTCCTCTTAGCAGTGCCATTTAATGCGAGCTGATATTTAGATTCTGGACGAGCGTTCCAGTCACTAGAGATTGCCATACGAGATCGACTGAATAATGGATTCAATTATAAGTACAGGTGGAAATGTTGTACATATACATACTTTGGGCCAAACCACTCGGCTCCACCCATCTTTAACCTCATTGGCCAGATATTTCAATTCCTTTTAATTGCTGTTTCCCATTTTTAAGTAAGCAGTTTTAGGAAAATGCAAAAACGAGTAGTCATAATACGCAGGAAATCCATTATAATTCACACAGACCAGCCCCAGTACTCTGGCGTCATATATTGCAAATTATCAATAAAGGCAAATTTGTTTGCATCATTTGTGGCACCATTCATGTAACATTACTCTCCTAGAAAAAAAATTGAGAAAGCCTGTACTGATGAAATGTAAATTCTTTATATTTTTACTGTTGCCATGGAGAAGTGTTCTGATATATCCGTGGAAACATCCCAAATATGACGGTGAACAGCTACCTATGACCGGAAATTCATAGTCCTTTCAATCTCACAATTTGGTTTTGAAAGCTTTAAAATTTTTTGGGAGCTTCCATCAGATGACCTGTTTATCCATGCAGACGCTACTTAACTCATATATGTAATCCATCTCTTAGGTGCCTGCCAAGTATGTGTAGTCAGGTAGATCAGACAAAGAGCCATTTCACTGGTCATTAGCCAACTGCAGGCTAACCTCGCCAGCCTTGGGGTGAATCTGACTTGAGCTCAGAAGTTGCAGATGCATAAATTACTCCCAACAATTCAGGTGTTCACCCGTGATTGGTAGTGGCAATCTGAGTTATCGAGAAATTTTTCTTTTAAATATCTACTAAAACATGATTTATTGGAGGAGTGTATGCAATTCAAATGTGTCATAGGCCAAGGATGCTACTAGTGGCATTATGGCAAATCAATATGCACAAAAAGGTCCCTTTAACAACTTGGGGAAAACTGCAACAAAGCTGTCTGTTTTACTCCAGAATTTTACAAATGCAGGGAGCGGCAGAGCGAGAGAGAGAGAGAGAGAGTAATTACAGTACATGCTTCTTTCATCAGAACTCTTGCAGGTTCTGGTTTGCATAAGTATCAGCACATGTCTGGATATCTTTTACGCAGTGAGCACTGCAATTCATTAGACTGCAACAATCGTGATTTTGATTCTGTAATCTTGCACTTTCAGTTTGACAAGGACATATGAGGTTGAAGTGCAAATGATCAGCTTTACTGTGAGGTTGTTTTCATCCATATCTGATGAAGCGCTTGGAAATAATGGCAAACTACACTTTTTACTTTGTGCCTCCCACCCCATTTCTTTTTTACTCATTTATATAATGTAGAATAAAGTAATCATTTTTTATATTTGGTTGCGTGACTGAAGTCTGAGACACACAGACATCACCAGACGCTGAGTATCTTCCCTGGTGATGCTCTGCCAGGCCTGGACTGCTGCATCTTCACTTCCTGCTTGTTTTGTGGACCTTGTGCCTTCAGTCTCTTCTTCAACTCGTCAAATGCACGGTCTGTTGGATTCAGATTCGGTGATTGGCTCAGCCAGCTCAACAAAAAATGCATCACTGGCCAATGAATTGTTCCTCCCTGTATACAAATTTTGTCGGCCAGGGGTCAGGCATAGGAGTCTTGGAATCTTGAATCATGCAAATCAATATAAATTTCTGAAATCACAGCTTCCTGTTTTTATGCGCATGTTCCATAGTGTCAAAACTTCGTTAGGAGTTTGGGTTGCACCAGAAATATTGGTTGGGCAGGTTGGGCATCCCAACAGACACTGCATTCCGTGCCACCCTTTCATGGCAAGTCCTCCTTGGGAAAAAAAAAAAAGCTGGTAAACATGAAGGTTAAATACATAATGAAATCGAAGCTGGTAAATATGAAGGTTAAATGCATAATAAATGAGCAGCTCCACAGTGGATGGAGACCATATATAATCTGCCGCAGGAACTCTTGAGAGGGAGCCGAGGTTCGTTCCGTAGGAGCTTCTGCTGCGGTTCAGGGGATGATGTGATTCTGGACAGATGGTCGAATGAGCAGTGGGAATAATTAAAACCTCCACAGCTGCCATCAGTAAGATGCATGTCTGTTGGGCTCATACCTTAAATACATGACGGTTGCTTCATTGCATGTAATTTGGAATTAGGATGATTGAACAATTCTCATCATTCACCCTCTTGTAAATTGGTATCACTCAGATTTGCTTCTCAAAGCAAAAGACAAAATGCATAGGGAAACATTGAAGATCATTTGTCATTAGTTAAAAACAACAACAATAATAATAATAATAATAATAATAGTGTTTGCTGATTTTTTTCCCCCACAGCGCTGCAAACTGCAGACATGAGCGCGGCTTTGCAAATTGTGGTCATTAAATCGCTCGCTCGCTCATGGACGCGGAAGCTGCTTTCACGCCGGACGCGAAAATAATTTTTCGCACGACAGATTACATTCAAAGTCAATGCAAAGACGCGAATTATTCGCGACTTTGCATTGACTTTAAATGTAATCTGTCGTGCGAAAAATTCGTTTCGCGTCCGGCGTGAAAGCGGCTTAGGTTGGGAAGTTTACTCGGCAGTATGTGCACTATGCGCTATGGTCTGTGCACTTTTTCACTTGTTTTTTCTCTTCTTTAAACAATAGGTTTAGAAATCAAAGTAAGGATTCCAAACTCCAGATTTCACAGAGTAGTGAAGTAATGTCAGCATCTGATGATGATCATAATAAAAATAAATGTAATAATTAGAAGAAGCAGCAAAAGAACTTCTTGAAAACATGCCTGACAGGAACACTCCAACCAGGACCCCTGACCAAGGGACTGGCTTTAGAACTGGAGTTGGTCCCCGGGCGCTGCTCCGTGGCTGCCCACTGCTCCAACTATAGGATGGGTCAAATGCAGAGGACAAATGACCCCACAGGGTTCAATAAAGTATGTATATATTAAAAAAAAATAATAAATAAATAAATAAACTTGGATGAATCAAAAGCAGATGACAAATTACCCCATGGGGTTCAGTAATGCATATCTGATCTCTTATCTAATAATAATAACATTGATAACAGAAGTAAATTGTATAATATGAAGTCTGCTATGTAAGTCTGTAAAAAAAGGAAAGATAAAGCTCTGGAATGAGGTTTTTGCAGTAAAGTTTACAGTGTAAGAGCATGACAGAAAACCGGTGTCAGCAGTCGAAACCCCAGCAGGAATACGCTCGGATTCCCGTGCAAATTTATCGCGATAAACAGTCTTCGGAGACTCGGCAGAATGTTGCCTCAGTCCACATCCATGAAAGACTCGTAACTGCACTAATTATGCGATCCCATAGGTGCATACAAATGTTACCCATCCGATTTGAAATGTTGCGTCAGTCATTTTAATGAACTCAATCCATCCATCAAAATGGTGTCCTGATTGCGAGAATAAAACATAAGCTTCTCTAAAAATCTTTAAAAGCTTCTTAATCAACGTATCTTTTGCATAAAGGTAGAAGAATTCTATCGAGAAGCAGATTTACTGGCAGCACTTTATAGAAATGGGAAATAGCAAAACTATATTGGTTTTTTGATACCTTTTCCACATATTTTTCGATAAACAATCTAATTTTTTTTTAAAGAAAACCATATTCTGTAAAATTATCGGCAATCTTGGTGAAGTACAACAGTGTCCAAGCGCTCCTGACGAGAACGATTGCTCTTTGTGTTCTCTAACCTTATCAGAGGCTCTTAGAGAACGTGCTGAGAAATATTTGACATAAGGTTCTGTAGAGTTGGATAGATTTTTTTTTCCTTCAACAAATGGCATCATCGTTTAAAAACTGCATTTTTTTGCTTACTCGAGCTATTTTGTCTGCTATTAAAATTAGTTTTATGTTCTGAAACATTTAAGTAAGACAAACATGCAAAAAAAAAAAAAAAAAGAAATCATAGAGGAGGCGCATACATTTTTTGATATCACTGCACATAGGAGGTTATGTGCAATATGTGCAAAAAAATGTTTCCTAAGAGGCTGAATAACACCGAGTTATTGATATTTCTTATGGACAACATGGATAACTGTCAAATGGTTCTCAACATTTCTGACGGCGATATAATAACTTAGATCACATTTTTGAACTGTTGGCTTTCAGATTTCCTTTGAGAGGAAACCCTGTGAGAGCCTCACAATGGAAGTTTGTACCGTTTTTTCACAATGTCTGGATGGGTGCATTTCAAGGGGTCAACAAAATCGCCACAGACATATGGGAGGTAATCCCAAATTGGTTAGAAAAAGGTTAGTATCCTGGTCAGACGTAAGCATTATTGAAAATGTCACAGAGATGGCAAAGATGGCTGCCTTTCAGCGACATAAAGTAGAGGTGGGTGGCTCGTGTGCCCTTAAAGTCAGATTTAATTTGAGTATTCCCCAAGTAAATAAAAAGGTGACATTTTTGCTCGGTCTTGGGTCTGGAATTCTAAACAGGGGCCAAACTCAAATGTCAGGGAGGAGTAATCCTGTGGGTAATTTTCTAGTCTATATGTCCTCATGCTGGAGGAGAATCAGAAAGGTCATCAAGCATTTGACTTAGTTTGTGTCAACATTCAACGGCGAATCAATGGCGAAAATCGTGATCAAAGATAAGTAGCAGACGGGAGAGTGACAGATCGGGTTCGCCGTCCATTTTTAGGCCTTTTTCTGAGTGAGCTTTATGATGATATGAGCTTCCAATGCTATTTGATTCCAGCCTCATTAAAGCACCCCAAAACTGTAAAAAATTTATTCCAAAACATATGTTTATGGAAATTGAAACCTTGTCATTATGATAATTAAAGACCAATGACTTTAGAGTATTTACCTAGCGCTGAATCACACATTGTTCGGATTACTGCGACAGACGTTTTAAACAATTTGAGCTGTCCATTGTGAGCTGCGACACCGTAAAAAAATGCGGTCATTCCAGTTATTTATACATTTCTTTTGACTGGAAGCCACAGTGGCCTAATGATGAACCCAGAGCTGTGCCTAAGTCCATTTCAGTGAAAGACCTTTCCAATCTCGCACAAACAGATGTTTGTCTTGAACAATACAGTGTTTTTCATAGTGTCTAAGCAACCTCATTCCCCCTCAGATAGAGTGATATCAGACTTAGATAACGCTGACAAAGACCTCACCAGCTTCGGCCTCAACCTTGCCAATTCAAAAAAGCTATTAAATGGGGAAAAAAAATAAGGTTTACCTCTTGAGCAAAGTGAAAATCCCTTCAACAGGAATCGAAAAGGTGACATTCACCAAGTGAGTGATAATTTGCCGTAAGGCCTTTGCTCTTTTGACTCGAAGGCACATCTCCTCGTAACACAATTATGGGCACTCAGAGGCTATTATTACAGCCATATGAAATAATGCAGGGCTATTGTATGGATAACATAAAAATTTGAGTTTAACATTCCATAGTTTAGCATCCTGCATATTTTGCACACTAAGCAAGTAGCAAACTGGAGTCACGTACAGTTATTGTTGTCATGTCCTATTCTTTTCATCAAGAGACTCAATTAAATCATGCTTTTATGGTACGTCGGCAATATCCCCCCCCTCAGAACAGAAGCAAATATAAATAGTACATCTTCACAAATAAGAAAACGTATCGACAGGCCGGAGAACTGAAGGCTACCACCGGCTGATAGAAATGAATAGACCCATTACATTCCTGTAACAGCCGGGAAGAAATAAACAGTTGCACACCCCCTAAATTAGGTACATTGGCATTTCATTCTTTCGCGCCAATTAACAAACACGCGCTTGATTAACAAACAGGCGCTTAATGTCTCTGACTGTTGGTTGCATTACGGATAATTACATATCAGATTGCTTTTCTCTTGACTGCGGAGGAGCTCGTATGAAGGATTCCTCCTTCGATTAATCAAATTATCTCCTGGTATTTTGGGACAGAAAGATGCTTGCACCTCCCATCTTCTATTCAAGGCATGTCTAATGTTAAAGTCCGCTGCCATGAAAAAATATATTTTATTGAAAAAAAGAAAAGCTTATTTCAACTTGTGGGTCTCCATACCTGGGCAAATTGATTGGTAAAGAAGCGCTTTGAAGAAGCCACATCCACAAAACCACATGCCATGGTCTGTGAGACCTTAACCCTTTAATTGCCTTCGACTTTTTGGCAGAGCCCATTTTGAGTCACTGTATTTGACAGGAAGATTGAAGTATTGAACTTAACTCAACCTGACTGAACCATCTCTAACACTTGGTTGAGGTATGTCGTGCTGAAAGAAAATACAATAAGTAAAGCTCAACATATCTATCATTTTGATACAGTCGCTCAAAGTCTGCTTCCCCAAAGTTAGAGCTGGCAGTTAAAGAGTTCAGTGGTACAATTTTTTTTGCGAAGTTAAGCGGTAATTTCAAAATAACAACAACAAAACAGAGAATAGATAAAACAAAACCGGTAATTTCAAAATTTCCTTGTTTCCTCATAAGGCGTCAGTGTAGCATTCATTTCACAATTATGGGTTTGCGGTTTGCCATGTTTGATGTGAATATGATTACTATTAATGTCTGCCTGGCGGTTGTTTGAGACCAGGTCTAACAGGCTATAGATCTGGGCCACAGATAAGTCAATGTTTCATGCTCAAATACCTGCTGTTCTTGTGTTTGCAATAAAAATGTCTCCAGAAAAGATCAAGGAGTCGATGAGCATGAAAGGGAGAAAAAACAGAGCTTGCCTTAAGGCTCAAACTCTGAGTATTTTGATGATCTATTCTGTCTTTCATCTTGGTTAGTCAATAGGTGCCATTTTGTCTACCAGAGAAATATTTTCTGGAGACTTCTTGCCATCTTTATAATATCGTTTCATGTGATAAATTGAGTTTTGTGGCTTTCTGGAAGTGGAGAACAGGAGATGATGAATTAAGTGGTTATAACATCGTTTGAACCACGATATACTGAGCTGAAAAAGAACATTTTTATGGTTAGCGATTCACCAGACCTGAAGGGTGCTCCACTAAGGTTGTAATTTCGGCCTCTGACAATTTGGGGATTCTCGGTTCATTCGCGTGATCACAGCCAGATCCCAACACCAGATGTCAATGTCTTTCAAAAACTGTTTGCTCAACTCATGCATCAGTTCATTAATCGCATAGATTAATATGCTAATTGCCATATCCCCTACTTTACATGCATGCGTTCTTAGGGCCAGTGCGATTTACTGACATGCACTACAAAGGCCATAATGACCCTTTTGTTTAATTTCTAATAAAAACAATGGTCGTCCCTGCTGGAAACAGGACAATGGGCCAGCCACACTGTTCCCTTACCCCCGATTCTTTTAGCCATTCTTTAATGACAATGAAACAGTTCATATGTCCGTAGTTATAGACAATCTGAGCACTGTTGCTTCATTTAACCTTTAGAGAGATGCACAATGACATGTCTAGATACACTGGCCCCTCGTGCTTCGCTCACATTGGGGAAATGTCCCGTACTGTATAATCCTTTATCAGCTGTAGCCCAGGATTGCAAAAAAGCATTTCGCTCTCCCTCAGTGAATTGAGGGCATATGGAGCCCAAGATAAAATTCTGGGTGGCAGAGCTGCATAAGCCACAGATGGACATGTTCAGTGCCGTTTAGCCGAACGCTGCCTGCTAACACATTTCAGGTTGGTTGGACTCAGAAACGGAAGTTTGCCGGCTGTCTAAAAGATGTGAGTCAACTCAAGCACGTGTGAGTTTGCTCAACTTTAACATCAGCTTTGTTTCAACTCAAAATTAGTCAAAACAATGGATAACATTAAACCTTGGAGTGCTAACCCTTATTATCTAAATTTATTTATCTTGTGCTGATGAAAACCTATCATGTGGCGACTTGTTTAAAAGAGCTGCCCTGCGGGAGCTCTTTTAAATAAGTTGCTAATGATAGGTTTTCAGCGGCTTAGATTTTCATATCTTACATCATTGAGCAACAATAGCTGCATTTAACGCTCTAAGGCACGGCTCTTCAAATCACGGTCCTCGAGGGCCGAGAACTGCTGGTTTTCCACCCTCCCTTTACCTGGGAGTCAGGTGAGATGACAATCTGGCCAATCAGCAGCATTAATTGTTCACTCAATTGCCTGAAAGGAAGAAAAACTAGGACTGTATTTGGACTTGAGGGCCAGGTTTGGAGAGCCCTGCTCTAAGGGTTCACTTCAACATATGAAAGCTTATATGCTTGAGTTTAATGTCCAAAACTTGTCATGACAAGTGGAGTTAAAGAAATAAATAAAGCCACACAACTTCATGGGGCAATCACATTTAACACTGCATGAGTTTTTTTTTTTTTTTTTTAAATTTGTACTCTGTGGCAGCTCCGGAGAAGTTGGTGAGATGGGATGATGATGATTCCATGATGGTTCCAAAGCAGGGCGAGTTACTCCTGCCATTGTATGGAAAGGCAAAACCACAGAAGTGGCTGGAACCTGTTATTCTGGCAATTTCTCATCTAATGTTGCAAGAAAGTAATCAAGGTTGACTTGTGCAATTAGTCCAGACACTAGCTGGGGAGCAATTTGCTAAGATCATGCAATTATCTGCCACCCTCAGCACTGAAATGAAAAATCAAATGTGTTTCATGACCACACAATCTCATGCAAAATAATTGAGAAATACTTCTTCTAAGACTTTGTTATTTCCTCTCAATTAGAAATTGGAAAAGGTGGCCGTTATTGCTGTCTACACTACCACGACCTGGACCGCACAGACTGGCTGATTGATTTTTTCTCTAAATAAACGTGTTTCACAGTTTTTGTTGAACGAAATTCTTATCCTTGGAAATGTAGAGTGTCAACTGTCTAACAAACTGCAGGAATCGGTCTCAGTCTTTGAAATGGTGCCTTGCTTTGAAAATTCTCTGGAGGTTTAGAAGTCCAAATGGTTCAATCGATCTCTCTCAGAAGCGATTTCAAAAGCACCTTCACAACCAAAATAAAAAATTGGAAGGTTTAAAGGTCTGAAGTGCAGTCTATGACTGAGATAATTTTATAACTAATTATTTATGTATAAAAGCCTCTTCATCAGACCTGAGGCCTGGTTCTATCCAGTTGAACTTCGTTTAGAAAACATGATCATTCGGCCCTGTTGAAACAGGCCTGGGAGAAAACCAAGCCTAATTCATGTATCTGGTTGAAGTTCCAACGCAAAGTGAAACAAGTTAAATGAAATGACCTCACAATAATATTCAGACAACATTTTTTTTTCCCTTAAAGTTCAGAAGTTGCAACACAAGACTTGAAACTGAATCTTTTTTTAGCTAGAGTCTACCCAGAAAATTTCACGTCAATTCTACGTGTTGCAACATTTCAGTAATTTCATTTCATGAATTACCCGCCCAGTCATTTTCACTTTCTTAAGTGACAGCAGTTTGATTTCGAGACGAATGCACATTCAGTTCACATCAGTATCGCATCCCAGCTGCATCACAACATAATAAGTTGCATTTTCAAGCTAATCTGTACCGACACATGTCTGCTTCCGTAAATTGACCAGTCGTAATCAACGTTTGGAAAGCAAAATGACTGCGGATCTGACCTGCGCCTCATCACGCCATGGAAACGAGAGAAACGGTTCGGTGTGGAACAGGAGAGTAGTAGGGGAGGGGCTGAGCTCAGAGTCAGTTTGTAAAGTTTGAGAGGCTGTAGCAGACTGTGCACAATGTCTCCTTTGTGCTCCGGAGCAGCGGCAGGTGGCTTCAAAAGCCGGCCTGCAGAGAGGGAACCTTGTGACCGCCTTTTTGCCCTGTCACAGCACTCTAAATAGGAACTCGTTTTTCAATCCGTTGGGGTGGAAACAGAGGTGGATAGAGAGACAAATTATTCCATTACCATGCAAGTGAAACAGCCCAATGCTCTCCTGTCGAAGTCTGGATAATGAGTCAAACATTTCAGTGTTTTTAAGCATAAAACAACATTTCTACTGTAAAACGAAGCATGCTGCAAATTTGAAAGGTATTGTTTTTCTTTTTTTCTGAAATGTTGCACCCCCCAAAAAGTACAAAGCACCACAAGCATTGAAACTGCTGCATCCGCATTGGTCAAACTCCACCAGCGTAGCAGAACCTTTTGTGCGCCTTTATTCAATATGAAAAGAAAGTTTTGGGACAAGGCCAGTGTTAATTTGCATTTACACGTGTAAATGTACTGCAATGTTGCAGTTATGGCTGGCCCAAGACTTTATTGGGCCCTAATCAATATTTGATTTTGGGCCCACCCACCAATACTGGCTACTGTCAAACCTTGCTCATTAGCACACCTACTCTTCATTTGTTTTAGTCAGCTGGTCGCTTCAATCACAACGTTGTCATCTGGCATGTTTTTACCTTTCATGGTTTTAAATTTTTAGAGGGTACTGCTTTAAACTCTCAAAATCTATAAGTCATAACTACACTAATATATGACTACAAACATGATATTTTTTAAGTCGAATGTAAAGTTGGTGAACAGATCATAAGCTGGAATGAAGCAGCCAAACTATTATCACTAGCATGATGTTAACATTTCAACCAACCTAATCCCCAACTTTCTACATCAAGCAGTTGCATAGTTCAGAAGGATAAAAGCTAAGCCAATCAGCATAAGGGGTGGGGTTTTGTCAATTAATTCGTGACCCCTTCCTGAGTTCAGCAACCCAACCCCCCCACTCTCTGACACACTGATCAATTGTTACAAAGGAGGGAAGCAAAGCCAATCAGGAAAGGGGGCGTGGCTTTATCAATGAACATGACCCCTTCCTGAGTTGAAAAAACTCAACCCTGGATTATGTCAAATAGTTCAATGGTTATGCAGGATGAAATATTGTCCAATCAGGAAATGGGGCGGGGCTTTGCCAATGCTCTTTGATTTACTCACTGACACCACTCAGGCTGCAACTGCACAAACTAAGCAGCAAGCTTTCATGCACTGCCTGCCTATCATACGCAAATAATTTGTATTAACTTGCATCCGCCCTGAATCTCTGGTCGCTTGTAGGCATTGGTGGAAGAGTCCAGTCGATCCTTCAAACCCCCCACCCCCTTCTGCACCAGCTCTCCACAAGGGTGTTTTATTCCCAAAAAATTAACGGAACAAGACCATTTTACTGTCAGATGGTTTACTATGACACAAATTAATGGGGGAAACCGAAGTGGATTCTGTTCTAAAATTGTATTCTGCGTGAAATCCTGTATGAGGCCCTAAGCATGAACTCGAAAGTCAAAACCCCCTCACTCAGCTGGTGTTCTGTGTTTAGAGAGAATGGTCGCAGTACTACTACATCGTAGGGCTGTGGTCTTAGTGAAGAAATGGAAGTCAAAAACTTTCCAGAACTCCATTGTTCCTTTGGACTGTCAAAAGAAAACACATTTTTTTCAAAATGCTTAATAAATTGTGGGAACATGATATTACGTAAAAATTGTCCAATGAAAACGATTTACCTTAGTATACTCATGAGCAGAAAAAAATGCAACACCCTGTGAGTGTTTATTTTTTTAACCCCCACCAGGGAGGATATGTTTTGCCAGCGTTGGTTTGTCTGTCTGTTTGTGTACAAGATAACTCAAAAAATAATGAAAGGATATCTCTGAAATTTTGTGGCTGGTTTGCTATTACATCAGGGATGGACCCTATTGATTTTGACCGCGATCGGTCAAACAATATGGCCGCTACAGCAACCATCTCGAAATCCCAAGTTGCAGATACCTTCAATCTCTTTTAAGCCATCGTTTCTCAGCAAGATTTCAACTGTGCTGCCTTGGCGCAGGTTTGCACTCTCAGAGTGCCTCTGGTCTAACTCATGCATCACTAAATATTGCTCACCGTCTTTCATTGGATTTCAATCTGCTCGACACAAAGCTGTGGCTGCATCAGTTGTTCCAAATGAAATGACACGATTAAAAATTTTGATGAATTTCCAGGTGTTGCCCGCTTTATGGTCATGAGTGTCAAAATAAAGTATCAGTTAAATTGAGGACCTTTTGTAAGCACTATACTTTATAAGAGAGACAGTACGGAGTGCGGAGAGAATAACTTAGCAGGTCCTATTCAAGCTTTGCTTTTCTCCTCCAGAGCATTTTCCTCATCCGCCTCCATTAGTCACCCAGCTGCCACCAGGATACCTGAAATTAGGCGGAAACCTGCATTTTCTGTATGCAGAACCACAGAAAAAAGCAAACAAGCACCAGCATTAGTTATCACCTCTTATTCCCTGCTTGTAAAAAGCGATGGAAATTACAAACAAGCTGTCCTGTTTGCATTTCGTTTCCATGGATTTTTCCGAATCGCCTCAGTGTTTCTGCTTTTGCCACCGCATAGCAGGAGAGAAAAAGCTACAGTATGAGTCGGCTCCCTGTCGCACACCAGAAAGCGATTGTTTTGCACAGCATGACTCTCTACACACAAAAATCTCTGACATCAACTGAGAGTCACGACAAGGATGGAATGTTACTGGAAAATGTACGGAAACAAGAGAACCACAGGCTGACTTCAGCCCTCCCTGCCCGCAAACCAGTTGTGTTCCCCCTCTGGTTTACTCCTGTTCATAGTCAGCTATGGGTATTGACCAGACTCTATAGACCGATCTCTATAGGTCAGCCTCAATAGACAATGACCGTGCGTAATGGATGTATGTTTCTGATGGGAGCTCAGACATAGGGCACAGCTGTTGTGGGTGTTGGTTTGTCAAACGGTGCCGCCCCCCCTTTGCCCGGTTCAGAGAGGCGCAGATCGTGTTGGGGGTATTGTGTAGGCGTCTGGATCTCAATGCCAAGCGTGGCGTTGAGTAACTGCTCTCAGCGGAGGGGAGCGAGCACGAGCCCGTGAGCTGGGCTGGCAGAAGAAAGCGGAGGACGATCGGGAGCAGTTTGGGGGCCCCCGTATCTTTTGTGATCAGAGGCCACGACCGTCGGGCGCATCGCCGTTGATGGGATTTACGACTGGGGATTCAGTGGGTTGCTGCTAGCTAAGCTTCCATGAAGCCCACAAAGAAAGTTTGCCTCGGAGCACTTAAAACAATCTCTTATAGTTGTGCGGAAAACACCTGCCAAGATAGGTGTTTCCTTTACTGTTTGGAGAAGGCCAAACCAACTCATATTTAGGCTTGTAATCTAAATTTTTACTATCTTTAGGCCTTGCTTTTTTGTGTGTGTGTGTGTGGGGGGGGGTGGCGGGCTGTAAAACTGAATGGCTGTACTCTTTTCCGCTGTATTCTTTTCCGCTAGGAAATTCATGCATTTGCAAACAGACTGAAACTGTACTCAAACTGTCAACCCGCACGAACATACATGAAATAATCTTTTTTTAGATGTTATGCTTACACGGTCAGTTTATCTTGAAATTCTAATCTTCTCAACAAAATTGCGGATTTGACGCTGCCTTGACTTCTGTTGCCAGGACAATTTAAAACATTTTGAAATAACTCACAACAAAGGGCACAGCAACTCTTTACAGTGTTATTGAACGGCGTCATTCAACTGTCATCGACCATTTAAAATCAAGAGCATTTGTTTCCCTTAAGTGAAAATAAATAAGAGCCTGTCTGAAGAACAGCTGTTGGACACAAATCCATAATGTCATGTGATTGAGTGAGTAAATTTGAGCAAGATTGATCTGACTCGCAGCTGGGCCTCACCTGGAGCTGGGTAGGCAATTCACACCTAATACAGACATCGAGGTATCGTGGAGACACCAGGTGTTCCGGCCCAAAGTCGAATCACCGCAGGACAGAGTGTGAATAGAATAGGCAGTGACCGATCACAATGGTGTCAATGACGATTTGAGATCATTAACACGTCTAAAGCTACAATTTAACAGCAGGTGGATCCCAACAATGTGGCAAAGTCAAGATCTCCCTCGCACCCATCGGCTCCCATCGGCAACCCGGCACTCTCAAGCCTTTCTAATTGCTCGGAGAACATTTCCTTTGTGGAGCCGCAGGCGCGTCTAAAATAAGCCGGCAGTGCATTATTTACTCCAGTCTAACAAAAAGCTAATTAATGATGCTTTAAGGTGAGCGTGTTTACCGTGAAGGAACTTAAAGGGCATTGTATTTTCAATCCAATTACATTTCTCATTAGTTATCAAAGGGATCATGCCTAGAAGAGCCTGGCGTTGTTTGCTCTGACAAATTCAGACAAACTGCTCCTGCGCACTAGGGTGCACGGCTAAGATTGTAGCCATAAGAAGACTGTATTTCTTCCGTCGTATAATTGGAGCCAGTCTACATCAGCCACTTTTACGACTGTACGACCTGCTGTTCTAAACGACACAGAACAAATACAGCAGACAGACGCCACTAAAAAAAAGAAGTATGACTGGAAACGAACGCTAACAAAAGAACAATTCAAAATGAGTCATCCAGTTTTAATGGTCGGGATCATGGACTATACAAACAATGAGCAATGTCGCTGTGACATCAGTCATTGTCTTTCCACCAGGAAATGCGCTTTTGTCCATATTGCGGCCAATATCTAAACAGTATGGCTGCTGATTCTGAGTTGTCTATAAAGCCTATTAGAAGCAGTAGCATATCACATACATTTTACAAAGTTAGCATTATATTTCCTAGAACTGGTGACCAAGAACCTCAGAATATGGAACAAGTTTTTTTTACTATTGTACTCATCATTTGGAATTCACAATACTAATGTTAGGCTTGCCACAATATTGGGGAGGCAGTTATTTTTACATTTGTACATGCCCTTCAAAGTAATGATGTCGATCCCCGTGCCTATTTATTCCACTGCCCACAAGGTGAGCTGCGCTGTGGTGACACTGGCAGATGGATCCAGTTCTTTGAGGATGCAGATCCTGAACTGACCACAGGAGGCACTGTTGAGCAATGAGGAGGGGTACAGGCTACCGACCAAAAGTTGTCATCTTAAGCGTACTGCTCCAAATTATTCCCAATAGCAGACTGTGGAAGCACAGCTGGGATTTGATCACTGGAGAACAGCACTAAACACAAATACCTCCACTGGACACACCGCGCAGAGGACAATGACCATCTTTTCCTTTCAGTACAGATATCCTTCTACACACAAATTTAAATTCCATGACTTTAATCGACAGGCAAATTCAGTATAACCCTCTTTGCATCTCATTGAATACTTTTTGCTGGTTTGTACAAAACAGCATGCTGTTATTCTATTCCTCTCGACAATGCTAAATGTGTCTCTCCATCTCAAAACAAAGCATAAGTCTGAGAATGTCATATCAGAGTTATTTATATTATCTGAGAGAACAGATTCAGACCTTACTAATGGTGTTAAAAAAGATTTTCTCTTTGTTGAATATAACTCAAGTTGTGATAATGTTTCCTTGACATTCAGCAGAAAACAAACATTCTTATTCCGATATATAAAACAATATCGGTCACCTCCATAACTCTCCGCCAATCAGCGTTCCTGAAGTAGCCAAGCATGGCAACAAGAAAATGTTGTTTACACTCTTTTGTGCCCTCTGATTGGTTCATATCAAACCTGGCAGCAATTTGCAATATTGGGTCGGAACGGGGAAATCCTGAGCTAAAAATGGGTGTACAACATCAAGAGGTATTCCTCAGCCTGATAGCTCCCACCTGCAGGACAAACACAGTAATTTTGACATTTACTTTTGGAAAATGCAACTTGTGAACTTCTCAAAAATGGCAACATAATAATTTTCCTGAGGTTTTCGAGAACTTTCAACCACGGAATATTAGAATCTACATGTTTTCTGTTGACCCGAAATGATGCCCTGGTGGATTTTAGCCTATACCGCCAGTTGATTCAGTGCGACTTGGATCTGCAGTGGAGAGTCACAACTGTGCTTAACAAGTCTTCTTCGGCACTGTCTTAGCACTGAAAATGGGTTTCCAACACCTTCATGTTTTTCTTAATGAAATCGCTCCACCCGCTTCAATCGGTGCCCCCATGCGAGTAGCAGGAGTTGGCCAGAGGCTCGAACCCCTTACCGCTCGACTGCAAGAGCAATAGGGTATCTACTTTCACTGGAGAGCTATGTGGCTGTTCTTCTATTCAAACCACGCAGAGAGACAAGGAGGCGCTCCCCAACCAATCAGCTATTCTCTTTGGCCCACGCTCTGCTCGCTGTGATGTGAGCTCACCAAGAATTTACCTCTCGAGATTCAGCTCACATCAGAGCGAGAGACGGCCTTTTATCTGTGAGTTCACTTTTTTTTCAGTTTTTCTCCTCCAAGGTCCTCAGATGTGATCTCCTGGAGCAAAATAACTAGCAAAACAGACTTGACTTTTTCCCGCCTTCTGCGGTTGCTTACTTTTTTTGATACTTTCATTGTATGCAGCGATGAGATATTACATTTCCTCTGCAGACATTTTCTGGGGTGCGTCTCTGTCAGCGCGCAGCCTTTTTTTTTGCAAATACGGGGTCTCTTAATCGCCCGACTGCCATCCTGTGAATTTATGTAAGCCGTGGAAGGTGGAGCCAACGATTAGCACGGTTGCGGTATGGCTGTTCGAAAACATTCTGGATGCTGTAATGTAACAGCAACGCCGGCAGTCGACAAATGATCGCGGTACTATGGTTTGGGCAGCGGGCCCAGACACCCTGAGAGATTAGCGAACGTGTAAGGAGACATGTTCAGGAGAAACAAGCTGTGAACACCCACATTAATTACCATCGATTACATCAACCTGCTCTCCTCAAACAAAATGGCGTCCTTCACAATTTGAGAAGAAAAAAGGAAAACACATGCCCATCATCGCACTGCCTGTCCGTAATGTCTTATGCGCCCCAGTGACATCGGAAAAACATCATTTATTTCACATTTTATTAACAAAAAAATAAAAGAAACTTCAAAAAAAGGCTTTGTGCTGAGCTCTCAACCTGCAATTAAGTTCTTTTGAGGATATTTCTATTAGGCGGGCACATAATGGCACGTCTTTAGTGCCGCGGCCTTGTATTTTCCGCGGCGATGACATTTCTCTTTGGCCTTTCGGAGGAGGACGAAGGAGGGATATTGGCCTCTTTCTTCGCCGCTTTTGTCCAAGCACCACTCTCCATTAATTGGGATTATTTACCAGACCCAGCAATTGCGCAAAAAAAAAAAAGAAAAAAACATTTGAATTGGAAGGAGGAAGTACAAAATGAATGTGCAAATAACTTTGAGAACGACGGTGGGGATGGGTTGGGGGGGGTTAGGGAACTGAAAATATGGTAATGCGATGGCAGCGCCGAACGGAAGTCTTGATAATGCCAGCAGAGGGGAAAAAAAAAGCATTTACCTCTTCACCGACAGCATGCAAAACCCATTAGTCTCTCAGTACCGTACATCTCCCAATCTTTTCACCACGTACTGATGCAATAAGAAGGCAATTCTCCTCCTCCCCCTCTCGGTCTTTCTCTTGCCTGTTTTCATTCGCTCACGCTCCATGTCCATCTCCTTCCTCCTGCCTGCGCCTCGCAGTGAGGCGACAGTGAGACACGCGCGCTGCGGCTCTGGCGTTGATAAGCTGTGAGAGGCCACTGCTTTCTGCGGGGGGCACTCTTTAATTAAGGACCCTCCTCTCGCCGGTCTGCTGCCCAGCCTCTCCCCCCTACTCCTGTCCCATCACGCTACTCCCAATGAGGCAGTAATTTGAGGCTGCATTGTGCCACGGGTGATTACATCCATCAATTTGAAAGATAAACTGAGACAGGCTGGCGATGGGGGTGTATAAAAGAGCAAATAAAAATCAGTCAACAGCACAGATGTAGTCACCTACTCTCTCGGTCGCCCCTTTTTAATGGGTGGGGATTGGGGGGGGAGGCATTGAGGGCTCTGAGCAGGGGTCTCAAACCGCTCTGTAAAAGGGCCAGGGGGATGTAAGTTTTCATTCCAAACGAGCAGAAGCGCACCTGATACAACAGCCGTTTCTCAAAGCGTAGGCTGTACTATTCGTTGGAACCATTTTTAGGGCTTGTCACTTACTTCCATTCACCAAACTAACACTTACAGTTAGGGATAGGGTTAAATTTAGGGTTATGGTTAGGTTTAGGGTGAGGGGTTAGAGCTAAGGTTAGGGTTAGGAAAATCAATGAAGACTCGCTTATATAAAGCTGTTGAACAGAGATGAAATGACATCATGTCAGTTTCGCAGATGGAATTGAGTGACGACCCCTAAAAATGCAGTCTTCCAAGTATGCAGCCCATGCTTTGAGAAACGGCCAACTAATCAAGTGTGCAGGCTGAGATCAGTTGATTAAATTTGTTGCATCAGGTGTGCTTCTGCCTGGTTGGATTGAAAACCTGCAGCATCTTGGCTCCTTTACGGGCCAGTTTCAGACCCCTGGATTCGAGAGATGGATTCTCGGAAAAAAATCATTCTTCTCTTCAAGTATCGTTTCTTCTCTGTGAGTGTTTTCTGGTAAAATCGGTTCAGAGTTCTCATGCGTTGAGATGGTGCAGCACGCGGAGAGTTAAGTGTTCAATATCCCTCAAACAAAGGGCTTGTTAGTGTCCTCTTCAGTGAGAGTTAGCCCCTTTAGGGATCACTCACTGACACTTAAAGGGTCATCTTTTGCCAGGCCACCATTGAACTGTACCCAGGGTAAATGACAACGTATCAAAATGCATCTTGGTTCCTGGCATGTCTGTCAAAACGCATCCCACCTCTAGTACCTTTGCATGAAACTGGAGTACGTTTTGATTGACATTCAGGAACCCAAGATGCATTCAGATTAATTGAAATTGCACCGAAATTGCTACCCAGGTCAAAGATGACCCCTTTTGCCCCATTGGTGCCTGATATGACATCCATCTGGACTCTGGGACATGTTAGAGGAGGAGACACCGTAACCAGGTAGCTAATTCTGTTGGCCGCACAAGACACAAGGCCTGACTTTAGCCTAAAGCCTTTTACTGGCTCAGGTAGCTGTTGAGTGGCTCCTGGTACCATAGACGTATGGGAGAAAAGCTGTGCAAGCATATATTTGAGTTGGATGATATTTGATGGTGGGGTCCACAGTCTGATCAAACAAGCCTACAGGAGCAAAGATTGGAGCTCAGCACACTACATGCATGAAGCCCTGGAGTTAAAGGCAGCCAAAGAGGCGACTTCATTCAGCTAAAAGCCCCGCTGCTTCCTTGTGGAAGCTTCCAGTCAGCTTCTTCTCTACTCCAGTCTTAAAAAAGATGAAGACACCAGATGTAGTATTTTTATTGGGACCATTTGAGGATTACTGTTGTGGTTGCATGGTAGAGATACCACAGTCTTATCTTAACCCTTTAACCGCCGGAAGCTCCTGGTAGATGACATCTTGAGTCTCTGAATTTGATACAAAGATGACTCGAACATCTCAACCTATTTAAGTCATAGCTGACACTCGGCAAAGGAATGTTATGCAAAGAAAATTCAATCAGTTAAGTTCAACTCATTTCTCAATTAGATACAGTGACTCAAAATGTGCTCAACCGAAAGGCTGAACAGGCAGTTAAAGGATTTAAAGAGCTGCAGGTCAGATCATGGAAGCACAAATGGATGTCTCTTTGTTTTTTTTTTGTAGCTCTTGAAAGGAGAGGATATTAGGAATACTTTCCTGCCTTGCAAGCCAGGGAAACAAGCTCCGCACCTGGGTCCACTCAAACGAATACCAATAATTTTCACTTATATAAGAGCTTTTACGCTCACCAGCAAAAATCTCCAAGGGACTGATCCTACAGCAGTCTGGTACAGCGTAAGATTTCTTGTGTGGTTCTCTAATATAATTTCATCCTTCATTCTTAAAAACTCTCGCAAATATTTTGTATTCTACTTGTCATATGATTAGGCTGAGTTAATGAAACACAAATATTTGGACACTGTCTGATTTATTAAAACATTTAGCGGATAAAACCTTTCGGCAAAAACAAGACTAATGACACGGAAGAGAAAGCAAAATCCTGATCTGTCATTTGTCTTGTAATTGTCTTTTCTGGTGGAAAAAACTTTTTTTTTCACATACCAAAGATCATGAAAACAAACTAACAAACTGGCCTTACCCCCACAAACCTGAAGCAGCACTGGTACAGAGCAGCAACCAATCACACGCAAAGATTGGAAATTTAGTCGCAATCCGTCGGATTGAGCACTACTCTCAGGAGAGCGCTGTGCACACAGCGATAGCACAGCTGGATTCTGTCGGAGGCCATTGTAGTCGCGCTTTTAGGCGAAGCCTTTACGGAGTGTGTAAACCCAACAGGCTCTGCACATGTTGTTCCACAATAGTGAGGTATGAAAAGGATCTATCATCCATTGGGTCTTTCAGCGTTCTTTGGCCTGCCAGATGGCCAGCTTCTTGTGAGCTGAGTGATCCTGTGGGCGTTCAGTGTAAAAGCAGGCTTATTGAGTATGCTGCAGCAATTCCATGCAAAGCTTTATACTTGAGAAACAGAACTTTAAAATCTGTCCTACATTCAGAGTAAATGGCTGCCAGTGAAGCAGTAATATGGTCATATATCATCTCAGATTTAAGAAGTGTTATTCTGCACAAGCTAAAAAAAAAATTTTCAGGGGTGCCCCAGTGGCTCTTCGGTCTAAGCGCAAGTACCATAAAGGCATTGTCCCTCCTGCAGTGACCTGGGTTCGATTCCAGCTCAGGTCATTTGCTGCATGTCTTCCCCAATTCTTTTCCCCAACCTTCCTGACTCTCTACACTGCATAACTGTCGAATAAAAATAATTTTCATCAAGCTATTTAGGTAGCCAGACAGCAGGTGATTTACTGTTCAAACCATGACGTCACTAAAGAATGAAATAATTTCCTTTCTCCCTTTTAAGACAGGAACTGACTAATTTTAGCTCAGTTTTGTGACTCTAAGAAAGTCCGCGATTATTCCTATTTTATGGAAGATGACATCTGGATCAATAGTAGCGCAAAGATCTCTCAAAGTTTTCTGTAAATGCATCAATATTTTTTTTGCTGGGGGGGCAAGAACCAACATTGCATTCTTGGCTAAATTAAAACAAGGAAAATAAATCTGCCTTAATAATTACAATACTACCCCAACACCACCAAGTGAAGGGTGTTAGTGAAGTGTACAATCCTGTTTGATTCCAAACTAACATACGAGTCATTGAACTTCGTTACTGCTGAAGGCTGATGCCCGTAGTGTGCAAAATCATAACAAGGAAAAATGAGATGGAGATCTCTCCTCACATTTCAGGGTACAGCTTCAGCCTGGCTGGGCCTCAGATTAAATCAGATCAAAGTTAGGCTGCACAAATCAAGCATCTTGGCAAAAATGGCGGGGCAAAAAAATAAACAAACAAACGAATAAAAACGAAGCATGAGTGCGGTGTTCCCTGCTACTAAACCGATTAAAAGAGTCAAATGCTTAACACAGTCTGAGCAGAGAGAGACAGAAGAACTGAGGAGGATTATCCACTGTATTAGATTGGCGGGTCTGAAGGGAGTGGAGGGTGTGTATGAGTGAATTAACGGCCTGACTTGCATCTGCTCACCCTGACATAGAGTGAAGCTATCAGAAGGTGGAATACAATGTGGATTCCACCGTACCATGTGTGCTCGCCCAGAGAGCCTGAGTTAAACAGATTACCAGGGGCAAGAAAGCAATGAAAATCATTTGAGAAAACATTCATAAAAACACTTGCTGTAAAATATGTTTAACCCTTTGAACCCTATAGAGAGGTTTAGCGGCCGCACAGAGAACGTGCAATAATCGGAAATGCCAGAAAACCAGCCCTCAATGATTTTGATTGCGTGGCTTTTGGTTGTCATGTGACTTTGTTTACGATCTGGTGGTTTCCCCATCTCAGGAAGCTGTGTTTCAGCATGGGTGGGGGGTCACTACCCCTTAATATAATACAGGGTTCAAAGGGTTACAATTGTTCTCCGCATTTATTAAAAGTACAAAATCTGGCAGCAGGAACACTAGGACCACATGCACATGCAGGACGCCTATGGTTGAAAGCATTGATGCAAATACAAATTTGTTTTTTAGCAAACACAGCTGCAGCTGGCAAAAGCCAAGGCAGTGTTTTTGTACAAAATTACTGCTGTATTCTTGAAAAGTTGAGTATTTTCTTACCTGGTATTCTGAAAAAATGTATTATTTCTTTATCTCTAACTGTTATAATAACTTGCACATGGATGTTGTTGAGTACTTCCGTTGTAAAATACCGTGCAACCAGTTAAGTAATTAAAAACTAGCAAAGGAAAAAAATTATTATACCTCAAATCACAACCAAAAATATACGTGTAAAGGTAAAATATGAATGGCCACCTCAAAAAATATTCACATTTTTCTTCCTCAGTGTATATTTATTATGCACAGGGAACCAGGTAGCTAAAAACATACAAAAGCATTCAGACATAAAGGCCCAGGACCAATATTACTGCCTGCAGTACATGGATGTGGGAAACAAGGTGAGTTTGATTTTAAAGCATGAAGTCTTGACCAATCAAGACTAAAACAATTACTGCATGGGTTTCTTGCAAGTATAATGAAAGGGAAATTTTCATTCCATATAAAGGTTAATGAGGACCTTTATGTCAAGACATGCTGAAGAACTTGTTTAGTTTGTGGAAATGTGCTCTTCTACATCGAAGAGTGTGGTAGCTATGGTTCACAGGGCTTTAGGTCAAACCGGCAGAAGCCGAGGTGATAATTTATTTTTTGGTCATCCCTTATTCTTCAAACCACTTTGTATAACATCCCTATATAAAAGAGGCTCTGTAAATACATTTTTTATAATAATAATAATTATTATTATTAATGTATTCATCTAAGTACTTTATAGGTGTGCAGTCATCTCAACTAATGCATTCCTTCATAATGTCCTTCAACCAATCACGATTGAGAATTCAAGAGCCCCCTGGTATAAACTGCTCATAGCCTAATTTACTCACCCAGTTATTTTGACGGACAGTTCATCTCCAAGCATCGCCCACTGGATTGTTGATGTTCCCTCTGTCTGTTACTCATTTTATTATGTGGTTGAATGAATCAGATTCCTCTCTTCCTGGTGCACAATCTGATATCACAGTGTCAGTGTTGTTCCAGGATCAACAACATAATGCTTGTTAAGGAGTAGAATTATAGCTTACCAGTCATGTACTTTAGTTGTTTAAAGTTCGCTTGCTAAAGTTAATGGAGACTTGCAGGAATTTTTCGCAAGAAAATCTAAAATGACTATTGCCTTGTTTGCTAATATTATTTTTACTGCAGTTTTACTCTTAAATGCTTGGCATCAGGCATTCTTTTGGCTCCAACTGCAAACCAAAGGTTCTTGCTTGCCGCATACAACCATATATGGATTCATGATGTCATCAGAGCATAGCAACTGTTTAATTACAGACCACAATGTTACTCCAGTACGACCATTATTTTAGTGATCCCAGAGTGACACATATGCCGTGATTTCAGATTGTACCTCACTGGCAGTGATGTTTTCCAGTGTGAGTTCGTAAATCAGATTTCTCTCTTATTGGCAGTGATTTGTTTCTCAGTGTGGGACAGTGAATGACATTGCTCTGTCACTGGTTATGATGTTTTCCAGTGAAGATCTGTAATGTGCATTCCTCCCTCACTGTTAATGATGAGTTTTACAGTGTGGGTCAATAAATCAGATTTCTGTCTCAGTGGTAGTGATGTTTTCTAGTGTAGGTCTGTAAATAAATATCTCCCTCACTGTTAGTGATGAGCTTTGCAGCGCGGGTCAATAAATGAGATTTCTCTCTCACTGATAGTGATCTGTTTTTCCGTACGGGTAAGTAAGTGAGATTTCCCCCTCCCTGGAAGTGATTTGTTTCTCAGTGTAGGCCAGTAAATGAGATGTCTCTCACACTACAAATGGTGTGTTTCTCAGAGTGGGTCAGTGGATGAGATGTCTTTCCCTCTCTAGAAGTGGTCTGTTTCTCAGTGTGGGTCAGAAAATTAAAGTTTGCTCTCCCTAGTAATGATATTTTCCAGTCAAGGTCTGTAAATGATCTCTCTCACTGGCAGTGATGCATTTATGAAAGATGGTCAGTTAATGAGATTCTTTGTCATCAGTAGAAATCTTCCTCCATGTTGGTCAGTTTCTGATGGACAGCAAAGTTTCTGATGGACAGTGATCAGTTTGGGTAAAACATACCAGTTAAGCTCTTCTATCCATTATACAGACTGACATCTTTGTTCTCAAAATGCATAAAGAAAATAGAACATTTTTTCTGCATCATTACATACTTCCTGCAATCTGAAGATAATGAGAAATTTTTGTCAAGATTTTGTCGCACATCTGCTCCTATTTGCTTGCGATCATTTTGAAAGCTCGCTGAAAATTTTGCTTAGAGGAGTTGTCTTGTATATTGGCAATTTTGGATATTTTAATTCATTTTTGGGGTACGTGTTATGACTTCTTACTCATGTGTATGTGCGCGAATGTAACACATGCCTGTTTGGAGGCTGTTTTTAAGGTTACACAAGAATACCTCGTTGTGCAGTTTTTAAAACTACATAATTACAATAAAAACACTCAAAATCTAAGAACAATAAGAGAAAGAAAACATCGAATCGCCACTTGGAACATTAGAACTCTGTTTCAACAAGGAAAGCAAGACAACGTGATTCAAGAGATGCACAGGCTCAAGATCAGCATCCTGGGTCTGTGTGAGGTTAGGTGGAAAAACGCAGGCCATTTCAAGAAGAACAGCAAATCTGCGATCCACTCTGGAGGAGACGAACACTACCGCGGGATTGCTATGATACTAAATGAACCGTTCTCAAAGTCCATCCTGGCCGTCTGGCCTAGATCTCATCGTACTCTTCTAGTCAAACTCAAATCTAGCTCATCCAATGTTAACCTCATCATTGCATACGCGCCAACAGCAGAATCCGATGATATTGATAAAGACAAGTTCTATGACGAATTCGATGAGGTCTATGCGCAGTGCAAACCAAATGAGGTCAATATTGTCATGGGTGATGTCAATGCGAAAGTAGGCTGTGAACAATGTGGAAAAACAGTAGGACCATTTGGCCTCGGGGACAAGAATGAACGTGGTGAACGGCTTGTTCACTGGAGTAAGGAAAAGAAGCTGGTTGTGACGAACACGTGGTTTGACGTGCACCCTTGTCGTCGGTACACGTGGATCAGTCCCAGTGATCGCGTGCAAAACCAGATAGACTACGTCCTTCTCAGAAAGCGATACTGCTCAGCCGTGTTGAAAGTCAAGATATATCCTGGCGCGGACAAAAACAGCGACTATGTTCCGGTAGTTGCGACTGTCAAACTACACCTCAAAACAATTAAGACTCCAAAACGCGTGCCCAAGTTCATCCTAAATGCCCGCAATGTGGTCGACGTTCGCAAAAATGTCTGCAAGGCTGTGGTGGAAGGTCTGGAAGAAGAATCTCCACAACCTCCAAACTCTCAATGGAACAACCTGAAAGACGCCATCATGAAAGCGGCCCACAAGGATATTCCTAAAGAAGAGTGGAAGGGTCCCTCCAACCTCTGGATGACTCAAGAAATCAAGAACCACATGAATGACAGAAGACAGGCCAAAAATGACCCGGAGCGGTACAAACAGATCCATCACACTGTTCTCTAAAAATGCAAGGAAGCCAAAGAACAATGGCTTGAACATAAATGTGAGATCATCAAGCATTTCAAAGTCCAAAACTCCAAGGAAATGTTTCAACGAATCAGATAGATCACAGGCAAAATGTTGTTGCGCCCCTCGACGTGTAGAAAGTCCTCGTCTGGCGCAGTCTTGTACGAATCAGATGATGTCGCAAAACGTTGGTCGGAATACCTCAATCAATTGTTCAACGATGCTCGATCCGAGGAGGTTGTTACGCCACTCACCGACCTGTCCGGTCTGCCAATCACTAAAGACGAAGTCCGCTGGGCCCTTAGGAAGATGAAGGCAAATAAAGCTGCTGGCCCGGATGAGGTAGTCACCGAAATGGTGAGAGCTCTCGGTGACGCAGGCATCAACGCTTTACACAGTCTAGTCAACAAGATCTACGATTCAGGTGACATACCTGATGACACGCTCAAGTCTGTCTTCATTGCCATGCCCAACAAACCGAACACACTGGAATGTGACCAACACAGAAAAATCAGTCTCATGAGTCACACACTGAAACTGTTGCTCAAAATTGTACTTGAACGTTGTCGCTCCAGGATTCATCCAGAGATTGCCACGTGTCAGTACGGCTTCATGCCAGATCGGGGAACGAGAAACGTAATCTTCACAATGTGAATGCTTCGCAAACGAAGCATCCAACATCAGCAAAACACCTACATCTTTTTTATAGACTACAAGAAAGCATTTGATTGAGTTTGCCACGAACGGCTCTTCGACATGCGCCAGAACACCAAACTAGACGAAAAGGACCATAGAATCATCTGCAACCTCTATTGTCTACAAAAGGGCGCCATCAAGCTTTCGAGTGGTTTGACCGAGTGGACTGAAATCAACCGCGGTGTGCGTCAGGACTGCGTAATGAGTCCAGACTTCTTCAACTTCGACGTTTAGAAGATTCTGATGATGGAGTTCTTGTCAACGGTGTCCGTATCAACAACATTAGATATGCAGACGACACTGCTTTGATCGCCAACAGCGAAGAAGGCCTGCAAAGGCTCTTGGGTCTCGTTTTGGACGCTTCTTCGGACGAAGGATTGAACATCAACTGCAAGAAAACTTTCTGCATGGTGGTGTCAAAAGACAGTAGGCCTCCAATGTGCAACCTCATGTGCAACAGAACTGCAATCGACCAGGTCAGCTCGTTCAACTACCTTGGGGCAATGTTGACATCCTACGGCAGGTGCACCAGAGAGATCACACGGCACATCGCACTGGCCAAAACAAACTTCAACCAAATGTCGCCAGTCCACAAGGATCAAAAGCTCTCCTTGCAACTGAAAGTCAGAATCCTCAAGTGTTTCTTCTGGCCGATTCTCCTGTACGGATGCGAGTCTTGGACACTTTCAACTGCGACGACCAAAAACATCGAGGCCGCAGAAATGTGGTTCTACCGTCACATGCGTGACTCGTACACTGCACACGAAACCAACATCTCGGTGCTTCAGCGAGTGGGTCAACAGAGACATCTACTCGACATCATCAAAGAGCGACAAACAAAATTCACTGGCTATGTCATCAGGAAAGGCGAACTGGAGGAACTGTGTCTCGCTGGCCGGATCAATGGAAAGAAGGCGCACGGTAGACAGAGGCTCCTGTTCCTCAATCAACTCAAGCAAAACACCGGATTAAAGACAACGCGAGCCATCTGGGACGCTGCTAGAAATCGAGTGCTTCCTTTCAAGTCGTCATGAGTCACCAAGAGTCGGACTGACCATGGCACCCAGAGAGAGAGAATGACAATAAAATGATTTGATTCGATGACGGACCACAGAATTTTGTAATAACTGCGTAAACTAATGTATGAAGAAACTATAAACTTGGAAAGGGAAAATAGTTTCGGCTGAATTAAGACTATTTTAGAGACCTAGCAAAGGTGACGCAGAGTACGGCTAGCATGCTAGTCATTTAAAGATACTTTGGTACGCTTATATTTCTCATCATATTAAAAAAGTCTTGTGGTAGACTTGCTTTTTATAATAAATGTAAATTTTATTAAGCCACAAGAGTTATAGACATTGAAATATCATCGTTAGTTGAGCTTGAAAGGGACAGTCCCAATCAAAATATAAAATGAGTTCAATTTTAGCGTGAGGTCCTTTCTGACCGACATCATCAATGTTTTTTGTGGTAATAAAATCAGTATTAATATTTCTTGTGTCGGCAAGATAAATTTAATCTAAAAATATTGTTAAAATAAAATATAATAAGCCACTTTTTTTTTTTTAAAACATTTGGCCATTATATTCACCTCAGTTAAGTCAATGTTGAAAATGTTAAATGACTCATTTTTGGCGCTTCGAGATGACAAAATGCCCAACGATGAAAAAGAAATACTCATCTCTAACGAGAAGGAAGTGTCAGGAACTGATGCGTCTGTCCAGGAAGTTCGGGCAGACAGGAAACCACTGACTCAGAGGGTGAAGGACCACATTACTGGGGTAATAAACGACTAACTGGGGGGGGGGGGATCAATTACGCATGTGACCTAATAAGATAGTATGACATTCCCACTGAAAGAAATTGTAATTTGTAAGTATTTTCATTTTTTTAAAGTTTAGGAGTAGTTGTTTACAGGTCATCATCATTAGAATTTATCGCCAGTACATCTTGTAAACACAAGACTTAATTACTTCCTTGTATGAGTTTAAAGACAATAAGGGTGAATTAAATGATAAATGGATGTGCATCGTTTATGAATTGGCTTTAACTCTCCACACTTATTGTTACAGTAAGTAAACAGTCTCTGAGACAATGGATCTCATGATTCATGTAGTCTGGATGACGAATTGAGTCAATGGATTTTTGTAACTTTCTAACACATGCAGCCACATTCAAGAAATTCATTGAACAAAGGATCACGCATTTAGACAAACAGACAGACAGACAGACATTTAGCCATGGAAGTGTGAAAGGAGTGTTAAAAAAAGACATTTTAGACTGTTCTCCCATTTGTTTTGATCAGCCTCACAGCGGTCCCTTCAAGACACTGGCTAATAGACAGCGCTGTCAGGTGACTCTGGGCCGCAGAGAACACCCCCCTCTTCCAATCAAAATGCAGCCCTCCAATTGGGCCCCCTTTGAATAAAAGCAGTGCTGTTGCATGGCAAATATTTAACACAAAGCTGTCAGTTTAATGCACAATTTAGAGCAGTATTGGCACTCGGCCAGGGACAACGGTTTCCAGTTGGCAGCGAGGCCTCCTGCTGGGCCTGGATTTTCATGAAATTTCCACTCCAAGGCATCTCCAGTCGTCAGGATACCACCCCCCCCCACCCCCCAATAAAAGAAAGAAGCAGCCAATGACAGGCTTTCGCCTCACAAAGAGGGGGCTGAGCCATCCCATTTTTTCCCCCCCCCGAACCTTTTTACAAGCTCTGCCTCAAATTTAGACACCTTTCTGAAGGGCTGCTACATTTTCGAAACAATAAATCTTTCTCGAAGGGGAACAACGGCAGCTCCTCTCCATCGCGACCGTTAGCGCTTTGCCGAAGCGCGCAGTGACAGCTGGCTATTGTTTTCAGAGACACTAGCAATCCTTGCATCATGACTCCCAGGCTTAAAAATGGAAGAGTAAGCAGCTTTATGGATGAATTCCTACTTCCAGCCAAAGGCACACAAAAAAACTGTATACCAAATACCCAGGGAATATCAAAAAATATATTTTCTGTTATCATGCAAGGCAGTTATCTGGAGGCTTGTACTAAAGAAGATTAAAAACCAACTCATTCATTGTACTGTACATGCCGAAAGGTGCACAGAACTAATTTACATGGTGGAAAAAAATAAGGCAGAGTGAAAATATATACGGTTTCCATTAAAAAAAAAAGTGTTCTGTAAAAATGAAGCACTTCTGAAAAGGTAGGGCATATAGTGTTAATGGTACACATACTCACAAAGGGATATATCCTCCCTGAAGGGAATATTCTACCTTGTCTTTGAACAGAATTTCCAAAGAGACTTTGCAGCCTAAAAATATTTACACTCACTGGCTGTGAAAAGATACGGTTGACGTCCTTTTTTGCGTCGTCATCACCCTACACACACACACTCTATCTTCTGTGCCATCAGCATGCGTTGCATTTGTTAAGAAAGTTAGTTGATTTGCATTTTCTGTTAGAATCTGTTTTGATTCTGAACACACTGGGAGATAAACAGCTTGAAATCACTTTGACAGTGTGTGTTACTCTATCACATACCACTGGGGATTTTAATTTCAACCTGTGAAAGTGTAATTGCTTCTCTAGGAAGAACCAAGGGATTGTGGGTAACCGTCATTGTAAAACTGTCAGAGTCAGAGCTACAATATCTTCAGTTGTTGTTGTTGCTTTTTCTTCTTTTTGGTCTAGCAACTTTTGTTCCAGGATCAGTTCTGCTCTCTGTGCGAGATACTGCCAGAGAGTTGACACAAAATTAACTAGAGCTGTCAAAAGACCGTTAGGGAAAGGAGGGCGCACTGCATGACAAAATAAGATGAAAATCTCTCCAGGCAACATTTTTTTTCCAGGTTATTTTTTGCCTTCCCTATTTGCTCTGTTTTCCTCCCCCTCACCGTGAGACAGCTACATAAATAACTTTAATTGCGTTTTTAACGTTTAAGCTTCCTGCGCGGCGAACTGTCAGCGCTCCCAAACCCGCCGCTGAAACAATCTCCCAGGCAAAAAAAAAAGTTGAACTGTCCCTAATTAGCGAAAGATGATGCGACATCATAACTCGCTCCAGACTGTCACGGGAGCGCCGCGAAGGAAAGACCGCGCCGGAGACTCCTCTCGTGTTTACTCCGCCGACCTCTGACCGATTCCCGAGCGGGATTACGGCGGAGCTGCCGGGGCTGCGATGCGTGCGAGACTCTCGCTGACTCCTGATAACCGATGCCACCCGCGAGAGGGCCATTTCTGGCGACCTGACTCGGCGAGCCCGATCTTCCGCAGGTTCAGAGAGCCGCACTCGAGGGGGCTGGAGTAGAGCTTCCTCAATTACGCCCCGGCTCCGACCGAAGAAGAGTAACTAACCCTGCCACAGGGCGCGAACAGGTACATCCCCGCGGATCACGGTAATTGGCAGGGACAGATGACTGACACAATATGGTCGGGGAAATGGGGAGTTTCTGGAGACGAGCGCTGCCTGTGGAATGCCCGGTGATAACTGTTGAGACGCCTTTAATATGATGACCCCGTGGACATGCCTGGGAAAAATAAAAAAAAAGAGCTGCCAGTTATATGAGACCTCCTGCAGTTCCTTGCTTGTGATCTTATTGGCGCTGTTGTTAGCAGACATAACATAATTCCCCAGGTTTCACCTCTGTTCAGAGCAGTTTCCTGCTTGGAGAGACCAAAGCATGTAACCACACAGTAATAAAGTACACTGAAACAAGTGAATGTGTGGCCTATTTTGTGAAGATGGTTAGATTTTTCATGCACGCCTATGTTTTAGAACCATGACATCTTAAAGGAGATACAATCTTTTAGAAGTTTGTTTTATTATTTCAGTAAATTTGATTTTTCCATGCACAGTGGGAACCTGGTTCAGTTGTACACAAGAGATACAAGCCCGCAGATTGTGAATTTCTTGATTCCACTAAATGAAAGGTCAAACCAACAATAAAAAAATAAATTATACTTTTTATAGATAATTTATTAAAAATTAGCTCAAATACAAAAAAAAAAAACTGTTCAACTGAAATTATCACCCCATCTAGGTCTTGAAAAGCCAGACCTGTTCAGTGTTGACATTTCATCCTTCATTTATATCCAGTACTGCACAGACACTCCAAACAACATTAAACTATTGTTTTCAATTTACATGACACTACATTGATAAAAAAAACACAGTCTTGACATTATTAATGCTGTTATTGATCATCATGGCTGGAAATGGATGATTTTTCAGTGGAATATCTTCATAGGCAAAATAAAGGCCAGTTTTCGGCTCCCATTATTCCTGTGTTCCAATAGCACATTGTGCTCGCTAATCATGTTATTCATGTTAAAAGGCTAATTAATCTTCAGAAAACCCTTGTGAAATTATGTGAGTTCAGCTGAGAACTCTTGTGGTGCTTGGAGAAGCATTAAAATTGGCCTTCTATGAGCTTTTTGAGCATCCAGGGAATCAGGATTTGTCAGTTTCATTACAGTCTCAAAATGGCCAGAGAGAAAGAGCTTTCTGAAGGAACTCGTCAGTCTGTAGTTGTTTTGAGAAATCGCTAAGATACTGAACATTTCTAACAAAGGTTTGTATCTCTCTGCACAGAGGACACTGCAAACCAGCTCTAACCCAAATTGAGAGAGAAGTGGAAGAATTCAGTCTACAACGTGTCTTGGAGGACATAAACATAAAATGGCCGTTACATGGAGGAAGACGTTTGGAAGACAGTGTTGTCGATATTGGATACCAAGGCCACAGAGGGCAACAAAGTTATCCTCACGGTATGTCAGAAAAATGTCCACACATGTTGGCTACTTATGGAGATTACGGCCTCAGAGGCACCACTCATGTGCGAGTATCTGGCAAGTGTTAGGCAACAATGGAAAGAAATATGGCGAAGTCATGTTTGACATGGATCAAAGTACTACCTGGCATTGTGTGATACCGTTAAATATCCGTAGTCGCCGCTGCAGAGCATGCAAACAATTCGGAGAGTCGATTCAACGACGCCCCGTTAAGAGGCCACATAACGACCACACGATGGCAACAAAACAAGGAATGACACTAGACAGAGAAAACTACGACTGTTTTGAACGCTTCAAAACTGTCGCCAAACATGAGCGAACTCTGACGAACTACTGCAAATCATTGTAGCAGTCCCACCACACATCAGACACAGTAGCATCTCATAAGACAAAAATCATGCAAACATGGTGAAAAACCTGGCAAATTTTTTTTATTGCCGAGCTCAGCCAACATATTCCTCTTCTGTCTAGCTTGAGATCCAGACACTTCACGGGTCTACAGACTTCAAATTTATTAAATGACACCTGCAAAACACCAGTCCTCTCCCCAACAGTGGAGAGAGGACTCCCGAGTTTTAAGGAAAAAGCCATACTGGAGAAAAGGAGGTAAAAGAAAATGATCAAATTGAGCAAAAAAAAAACGCAGACAGTGGACGGAGGGCGATTAGAGGAAGGCGCCACGGACAGACCAATCCAAGTTTGAGGTGATTGTATCACTGAGAACATTTGTGAAGCGCAGAACAAATGAGGAGATGCTGGATGGGCGCTTGACGCCATCTGTCAAACGCGGCAGAGGAAATGCGATGCTCTCGGAGTGCATTGGTGCTAGTAAATCGTAAACTTTGTCCAGGGTAATAGGAATTTTAAACAAGAAAAGCTATCAGTCCATCTTTGCCAAACCATGTGGACTACGCTTGACTGGAGCCAAGTTCATCTGACAACAGGACAATGACCCAAAGCACTGCTCCACTTCATGCAAGACAAATTTTGGGAAGAAGCAGTCGGTATTCCGTCTGCAATTTATTAGCCAGCGTAGTCACTGAATTTTTGCCTTATTGAGTAGTATTGGGAGCAGCTAATTTTGAGCTTTCAGGTGCAATACGGGTATTCAGATGCATCAACAATATGGAGGTGCGAGTGGCAACCAAGCTGTTGTGGATGTTGTAGAGCAGGATTATGATGAATGCTGACTGCGAGTCGCACTCTAACCCACCAGACAGTTGGGACTGCAGTTCGTCACGGCCGGATATGTATTAGGATCTGAAGCCACATGTAAAAGTGGCCCAAATCAGAAATGAAATTGTCAGATTCACTGTGTTTTTTTGGTGTTTACACGGTCATGGGTAAAAATCAGACCTGTGTCACATGTAGGGGGCTGAAATCAGATAATGGGCCTCTTTTACAGGCTGCCTGAATGTAACCTTTCAGTCCCATTGCGCATCGTTCTGACCCTCCTATCTTTTTTTTTTTTACTATAACAAAGTAATTTATGTTTCTTATTCCAAAAGGCAAACAAATGGGTGGGATTTTGTTCCTCTCAATGCCAAACATTTGAAAGATCAGAGAATTGGAACATGAAAAAATAGCCACGCAAAGCGCGGTGACATGCCTACAAGGCAGCCTTGTTGGTGGCATTTTACTGACTAAAAATTTTGCAATCATCAACGGAATCAATGGGCATCTTCTTAACACGCTTGACCTACAAAACAAAAACAAAAAGAATCTTAATGAAAATTGTTGTCGGTATAGTGAGAGCAATATAGTGTGGACGGACCAACGGATGGACAAGGGGGGATTGCAATATGCACCTATCCAGTGGGGTGGGCGTATACAAAGGCACAGCCAAACTAATACGCTGGACTAGAGTGGTTATGCCTGGAAATGAGGACACAAAGGTGTGTTTTCTCAAAGCTGTAAGGCACTGCCTGAAAGAATCACTGCTAAATTGACTCCGGTGGCTGAATTTCTACGACCTGATAATGGCCACATATGAAATGAATCACAAATTACATCAATTTCAATGAAGTTTCAAGTAATGCAGAGGTCACCTTGGAGTGTAATTTCGCTGTAGACGTGAGGGCAGCCTGGGTGATAGAATTCTTGTTGTCGTTAAGAGCACATTTTCACACAGTAACTGGCAAGAAAACAGTCGCTTTTTCCATGGCATGTGGCTTTTTAAATCTTTACATAACAGAACATTGTACTAGTAAAGCAATGAGAATGTACTGCAATAATACACATTTCATACTATGCTTTCCAACACGTCTTAAATTCGAGCTGAAATGCCTTTTTAACCCTTTTAAATCACATCCCTGGTCATATTGTGAATCTATTTAACCATAAATTACAAAAAATTACAAAAAAATCAGTTTCTTTGTATTCTTATATCAAAATCCAATCATGTTTTCTTCTTGTAAAACAAAATATGCCTAGTGCTTACGTAAGCTAGTACCAACCAATTTTAACCAATAATGTCACGAGCCTTTGTTAGCTAGATAGCATAGTACGTCGGTGCATCTTTGGGTGTTCGCCTCAAACTTTGTTTTGTTACCCCAGAATACCGTGGCTACGGACCCACTGGCTAGAATTTATTCACTTTGAGGAAAGTGGTATCTGTGACAGCTCCAGATTATGCGCAAGGCATTTTACAGTGGACTGCTTTAGCAACTACATGGCGCATGGGATGAGCCTCACCTCTCTCTCCCTGACGGATACTGCTGGCCCGTCGGTGTACGCCCACTTTTCAACAGTCAAATCAAATTCCGCCCAACGTTATGTCCCTCCTGTCTATGCAGTTTCGCTCGGAAATATGTCACGAGACAGAAGTTAGATACTCTCGAAATGCCGTTTCAGCTCGACTTTAACGCAGGGGTGCACAAATCATTTCCTGAAGCGGTGTGTCATGGTTTTTTATTTCGACCAATCAATATTCGTTTTGTTATATTGCCAATTCACTCCAGTTCTGGAGCATATTAAAATGCTTTGCCTAAACTTGTTTGCAGTCTGTGGTTGTAGCTGGTGCTTATTCCACAGTATGTCTAATCAGGATATGCTTGTGTAAAATAATTCAAAAGAAAAGTATGAAAAAAAAAATCAGATACTGATCCACTCCTGCTTTGAAGTGATAGTTTAGCACGGTCAAGCGAAAATGGACTTAGATTGCCGCTCACTGCTATCTTCGCCTTCTGTAATTATACAACGTTCATCACTGATTGGCTGAATTCTCTTGGTAGTTCTAAAGGCACTTTTACCGACTGTGGCGGGTCTGTTTGTTGTGTTTGAATGCTCAGGTTTTTGAAGACAACCTCTCAGGACAAATTATAATGCATTTCTTCAGGTGAGGCTTTTATTCTATTCATTTAAGACCATTACTGTTCACTGGCAGGGCATTGTGTCTCCTTCAAAGACTGAATTTCATGATGAAAGCAAGCGGGGATTTTAGGTCTTATTTTGCATGAAAAGCAGCAGGTTCCCCCGCAGCAAGCTTTCTGCCTGATACACTCCCATCGCCATTGTATTAATTATTCCAAAAGACGTTTTTCTCCCAATTTTCTCTCCAAATTAGAGTAGCCAATCATTAAACTAATAAACTTTACATTTCAGTCTATGATCAAAGGTTACACAAATCATGTTATCTCATAAAACTACACGGGGAAAAAAACGGTAACGTCCGTCTCACAGTAATTCTGTGAGAAGAAGACAAATGACTAAGTTGGCTCTGACTCTCCAAGTCAAAAAATAAAAAAAATTTTTGATGTAAGATGATTCTCAACTCCCAAAGGAAATTATTAATATTAGAAGGAAAAAACTGTAACAATAAGAAAATAAGCTGATGAAACAGACTGAAAGTGTTTAATAATGGTCTATCACTGAACAGCGAACTTGTTTGTGTTTAGTGTACAAGTTGCCACAGTAAGATTACAGAGGAAAAAACAATGTTTTACTGTTTTTTTCCTCAGTTTGTCCCTCTGGCGTCGTCCTTTTTTCTTTTAATTAAACATACTGTGTACAAACTGGCATAACAGAACCATTATAAGTAACACAAATGAGAATTCTGTACATGGAAAATATATTTATTAATTCATTTTTAAAAGCTCCAACATTGACAAATGTAATAATAATAATAATAATAATAATCATCATTATCATCATAATGTAACCACACATAAATATTTGACAAATTTTTTCACCGTCCACTGCAGCCTAGTGTATAACATTGCGGTTATTTGTAGTGCAGATTCACCAGAAACAATTCAACCAACCAGACGTCACCAACACTACCAACGCAACAACAGGGTCAAAGTTCACCTCATTTCGTTGCCCAGCAACCTCTGGACAAAAGTTGCCCAAAGTATAAGCCCAGAGTCATTATGACTAGCGACATCCGTGTCTCATCGTCGGTGACTATGGCGTTCTGTCACCAGGCTATAAACTGGCCTTTGGGCTGACATTTGTGTCTGTAACTCTCCCCCGTGTGGGAGCCCAACGGTCACCTCCTCTCTCTCTCAATATGGACAAATGTCCCTGGAGCTTGTGACGCAGACACTATTGGCCTGGTCAAGGCTTTTTTCCAGAAAACGAGGCATTAGCTTGGTACGAGTTCTACAATGTGCCCTCTTCTGAAAAACCACCTTGTTTTAGCCAAATATAATACCACAAAAGTGTGAACAGCAGAAACTGTGCCCTCACGCAAACAGAGCTGAGAATCACCTCTTCAGTCCGCACCATGACTCCCTGAACCCGCACTGGATTCTTTTTCCCTCTTTACATTGCTTTTTCAATATTTCTGGTTATAGTTAAAGTCGTATAACAATTCAAATTACTGATGATGGGGCACATAACTTATATTCAATAGTTATTTTGTTTGCTGGGTTCACAGTATTCTAACTATTAAGGCTTAAGTCATCTTCGACCTGGGCACCACTGAATTGTACCCTAGGGTACACGTCAACATATAAAATGTACGGTACATTGTCTGCTGGCACGTCTGTCGAAATGTGCCCCAATTCCAGTACCTTTTGATGGAAACGGGTTGCGTTTTGACATACATTCCAGGAGCCAGGGTACGTTAAGATGTATCGAATTGCACCCTCGATACACTTTGCTGGTACCTAGGTCGAAGATGGCCCTATTTACATTAATAAGAGGCCTTTGCGCCTTCTTGGTGATACAACACAATATTTTTGCATTCCTGACAGTAACACTGACGTTCTCCACTTCTGTATTTGAGGAGGGAAAAGTTCTCAGGTAAGTCCCTGCAAAATAATACCCATGTTTTCCAGTGAACCGAGCCAAAATACTGACTGTGGAAGACGGAAATGTGAAAAAAGCAATAAAATTTGATCTGGAGCTCCGTGCCTGAGCTTCATGTCAGTGAACACATTTTTAGGGTTTACATGCTTTGCAATGATTCAGACTCAACCCCAGCAACAATAAGCTCAGATCAAGCCGCGTTAAGCATTTCATTATCTCGCCGGAGCTGCCATATAATGGATAAATTTATTTTTCTATTATGGTCGCCATTTGCACGCCTTAAACAGCATATTATTTCTGGCAGGCACATGAAATGGACAGCACCGCCATTAATTTTACAGCATATTTAAAACGAGAATTGCAGTTGCCCGTGCCGTAAAACGGTGCACATGACTGAGAGTTGGTCACAAAGCAAAATAAAAGAGCTTGCGAAAAGCATTCCTCTGTTTGCGAGCGACCTGTCCCCCGTCTCCCCCCCGGGCGTAAAGCTGACGGCGCGATACAGAGGGGAACTCTCGACGCAGCGTAGTTCCAGGCAATAAACTTGTGACACCTAAAATAATCTTCAGTAGGCGAGATTCTCGTGGAAGGACTGGGTCATTTACGAATGCTTTCCTCCTATTGGAAGGAGCACCCCCCACGCTCACGCCACAGCATGCATATGTGCGCACGGCTTCACAGAAAGCAATAAAGCCAGTGCTCCCCATTTATGTCCCGTCCCTATTAGCCAATTCCCCTTCCACTGTGTTTACAGAGAACAAACAGGTCTGAGATTCGCTCTCCAGCGCCAACGCTAACCCAGTGATCAGAGTTCCTCGCGCGCTGCCAGTCTCATAATTTGTGACATCGACTCTGAAACCTGTCAAATGTGTTTTTTAGAGAGAGGGAGAGCGGACTCCTCGAAGGATTCGGAGCTGTCACGCCAACAAAGGGAAAATCTGCTGATTTGAAATTAATTGATATGGTGGTTCCAGGCCTCGGCTGCTATCGACTGTCGCTCATCACAAAGCCCTCCCATCATTTCTCCTTTGTACTTACCAGTGGTGCTGACACCAAATGCAGTGTGGCTTCAGAAGTAGGTGTGGGGGGGGTCTATTATTAAACACCAGCTGAAAGCTGACCCAGATACTGTCACAGGGACAGCCAGACATAAAATGATCGCACCAGTGACTTATAAGACTGAGCATGATCACAATATCACAAGGGTCCAAAACTCAGATCCCCGCCATAGCGTGGCTGATATCTGGCTTGGAAAAAAACTGTGGGGGAGCGATGGACAGACAGACAGAGGGAAGTATGAAGAGGCACGTCTAAAAAATAAGATGTATCCATGTATGAAATTTAATTGAGAAATATTGAGCAGTTTAGAAGTTCAAACCCAAAAAATGTTGGGGTGGCTGATATCAGGCCTAGAGACAGACGACGGTGAGGAGACTGATGGCAGGATAAACAGAAGTGTGAAAAGGCACATCTACACTACAAGATATATCCACGTATAAAATCTCATTCAGAAATTTTGAACAGTAAAGGAGTTCTGACCCAGAATAGAAGCATGATGGACAGACATACACTACGACAACACAATAATAATTTCAGAACTATGATGCTGAAATTTAAGTCTGATCTATAGATCTAGGTATTTCTCTACCTGCAAGTGAGGCCTCTCAAGTCGATACAGTGTACATTTTTCAGACAACTCCATTCCAGTTTCAATGTTATGACTGCATTATTATCTTGAAAGTAGAAATGGGAAGTTATTAAAATAGAATAATATTCTTGTCTTTCCATCAAGGCTTTGCCGGCAGGTGGATGGTGAACTGCAGCTGAAACTGAATCCTGAAAAAACTTTTTGACTCAATGGGCAGTAATATCTGAGTAAAGTGCTGACTTCTGACCCACCTGAAGCTCGCAGTCCTTTATCCACAGCCATCTGTAACCTAATGTCCACAGCTTACAGTCAGCTGAAAACCAGAGTCCTTAGATGATGGACTGCTGAGGACAAGAATGCAGTCTACTAGAGTTGCATGATTAATAGAATCGCAATTATTTTAAGAGAAACTGGCACCATGGGGTTGAAAGTGAGCCGTTTCATGAATCATACCTGATGTGGTCTTAGACGGCAACTAAACATCAATCTAGAGTCCATTGCTTATAATCTACTCAGGCCCTGAGTCTGTAGTCTACAGTCCGCTGAAGCGGGGTCCGTAGACTACAACCTGCTGGAGTCCAGAGTCTATAGTCCATAGAATATTGAACCCAGTGTCAATAGCCTTCTGTCTGAAGCCAAGAGCTCGCAATCTATTCTGCTGCAGCTCACATTCCAGTCCAGATCACAGCACAAAATGCTGCAGTACAGTTACATCTGAATGATTTCCCAAAAAATGTACTTTTAGAAATGTTGGGAATAAAGAGTAGTTTGCAGGACAAAAAATAAAAAGGTGTAACAATCAACTGAAATAATTTCACCAGCACTGTTCCTCCTTCTGCAGGCTGAGAAATGCGGTTTACCCGCGGCAATATTGAGATGGCCCCATGCAAGTGGGGTGTAAGTGACACTTCAGTCAAAAATTACTTTTTTTGTTGTTTTGGAATAACTTAGACTAGCCCATCTCCTGAGCAAGTCTAGAGTCTCAATTCCTATCCTAAAGGGGTAAAAATGATTTTTTTAAAAGTTGAATCTGCAGGTAAATTTATTAGCAGGTGGTGCAGTGGCAGTTTTTTGGCTCGCCGGTAAAATTTATAAAATGTCACTTCGGCCCTTCTTGCATGAGGCCATCGATTTGAAGCAACCACTTCGCCTACATCTGTCCATTTTCTCTTGGTTATCGTTATTCAGCTGGTCATTGTGCGATAATATTCTGAATGCTAATTTTTTAAGCATCCACACATTGAAGTTATAGAGGGAGTGATGGACTTTTCACTCAGAGATGTGATCTTCTGAAACTGTTTCTATGTAAGCGGAGAGAGAATGTGACGAATTGCTTGATCATTGCATTTCCACGATTATGAAGTTCTCTCCATTGAAATTACATTTTTAACTGGAGGCACTCAGAGAGCGCTGACCTCTGCCAAGGCAGCACAGTCGAAATCTTGCTGAGTGAACATGGCTCATAAGAAATTTAAGGTACCGCGATGTAGGATTTTGAGATTGTTGCTGTGGAAGCCATATTGTTTGACCGGTCGCGGTCAAAATCAATAGGGTCCATCCCTGATGTAATAGCAACCCACCCCAAAATTTCAGAGATATCAGTTCATTACTTTTTAAGTTATCTTGCACATAAACAGACAGACAGATGAACCAACACTGGCAAAAACACAACGTCCTTGGCGGAGGTAATGAAATATACAAAGGTTCCTGTTTACTTCTTTTTCGGACTGCAGAAGTATTTTTTAAAGAAGCCTAGGGAAAAAAAAAACAGTTCCTGGCCTTGGATAGTGTTTGAGTCAACATTACAACACAACACACTGAAGCTCTGGCAGTAGAGGAGACAAATGAACAAGGTGCATTTAGTAACAGCATCCTGTTCGCCACCTGTCAGTCAAGGCAGAAGAGCTTTTTAACCTGACTGACACTCTGAGGAACGAACCTGAAAGATGATCCACAGACTTAACAGTTTCCAACCACAGGAAGTGGACCTCTCTAGTGGGGTCACAGTGGTGTAAATATTCAATAATGTTAATGCAACGTCAATCAAAGACAGCACTCTGTAAGAGGATTCTCAGGCACGGCGATACCAGCTAGATCACGGACGCACACTGTCGTCTTCCTGGAATTTCACAAAACGCAGGGATTAAAATGGTTTCCCCCGAGGGTTTCCTTTAACCGTGGCACATCTTCCGAACACAGAACACGCTCCTCAGCCACATCCAGTGGGACAGATGACATTTCTGTCGAATTTCATCATTTACAGCCGTCCAACCACACCACTTCATTTCACACGCAGGAGCTAAATCCTGAAGCCTTCAGATCCCACATCCTCGGTTTCTCTGTTCATGGGTGAGATGACACCATCTTGCACGTATGACAGCCTTCAAATGAGTCACCTTTTCTTTGTGGCCAATTAAACGTTTCATTCAACTCAGCGCAGCCGCAGAGCTCAAAATGCCTCAAAATCTTTTTTCATGATAAGTTTTCATAATTTTGACTGCTGTCAACCGATAATGTTCAAAATAAGTTGTACGGTGAAAACAGTCATTGTACGATTCTGGATATGATTGTCATTTTTTTACAGACAACGCCAGAGAAATGCGATAAAAGTCATCTCTGACCGGAGGCTGAAATCTTACTTATGAAATGACCGTTTTCTCACATCAACAGACGCGCGCATGGTTTGCAACGCTGGGCGTGACAGAGAGCACACAGGACTCTTCAGCCATCGCGGCCATTGCTAACGGGTCTGCAGTCCGTCAGCCCTCGATGCGCTAAATGTGAGAGGAAAGTGTCGCGAAGTGCTTTTGGCAAACAGTGAGAAAATGTGCTCGATGGCCATTATCGAAGTCTTATTCTGTCACCAGACCGGGCGAGAGATGCAGAGACGGACTCGCACAGCTCGAGAAACGCCAGGGACCGAGCGCGACTGTCAAAAGTTAGCGAGGTGTGGAGAAGATTATTTGTCCACTGCGATGGCAGGGGCTTACGACCTCGCGCAATGAAAGCTCTGTCATAGTCATCTCCGCGGCATCAACGATTAATGTGATAAATTTCAGCCCAGATCGACTATCTACAGAGGGCGTATGAGAAAATGAAGCAAAAATCAAGTGAAATATGAGGAATTGCACTGAAGTACGGGTATGCGGCAGCCAGGGATTGAGCGTCGTGTAAACGGAGTTCATTTGCATGCAAGGCCAATGCCTACAAAATGTCTCGAAGATGAATGAATGAATAATTTAAAAAATACTGGCAAGTATACAAACAGTTATCGGCCTCGGTCTGCAGCAACAGTAAGTTTTTTTTTTTGACATTAACATTGTATGATTGATGAGCGCATACCATTTGAATGATATTGGGCAATGCTTCCTCGACCGCACATTAATATGCAGCAAATAAACAATACAAGGGCAGTGGTGTAGCGCAGACTTGCGATCAGTGGTCACTTTATTAGGCACATCTTTCTAATACTTGGTCAGACCCCGTTTTGACCAGAAACGGCCTTCATTTCCTGGTGGCTCAGAGTCAACACGATTCTGGAAACCTAAGCCTGGCCCACACCAGCAGATTTTCAAAATCTCAACCAATGTTTGCAGTGAGAGACTGCATATAACATCAGAAAATCCTACATTTCATAGTTTTTTGGTCCTCAGGTGAGCATGATCACTGACTGATTTGCACCCCAACCACCCACCATCAGATTGTAAATGTTTAACGCATTAAATTCCAACTTTTTTCACTTGGGTTTTCCCTAATGTAGATTGAACATAATTTTTTCATGTTGCAGGACGATGTTACATACATATTTTCTATCCGCTGGTGCAGTGCTGCACTAAAGCTACATCATACTTGAACTTAGACACACATTAAAATCAAAGACACCATGTTCTAAGGCCACAGCATTATAACAAATGTAAAATATCTAGATCTTGCACATTATTTCATACACATTTCCCTTTAATTCCACAGGACACATCTGGGATTGTTGGGAATCTTGGGATCTCCACTATAATTTTAAAATCGGCCTTACGTTCATAGGTTTGAACACAGCGGCTGCATTTGACGAACCCGTATGTAGGTCCGTAGGTTTTATGGGGTTAATATTTTCGACTCGGCATCAGAGCTGCCTCGACAGGCTTCCAAAGCAGATTGGGTGACGTCAAATTCACTCTTGACACCTCAGGAGAACTGGGAGAGATTATCTGCAGAGCCATTAAAAGAAAAAGAAAAGAAAAAAAAAAAAAAAAAAAAACCGAGGTTTGCTCAAGATTGTCGGGAGGCGGGAATTGGGCACAAAATCGGCTGAATTATCCTTTGATGTGAGGCCAGCCTTACAGACTGCAGTCCATGTTGACACGACAGCATCACACGGTAGTGGAAGATTTGTTGGCTGCACATTAATGCTGCAAATCTCCCGTTTCAGCACATCCCAGAGGACGGACTGAAGTCAGGTGACCGTGAAAGGCCGGCGGAACACTGCTTCTCAAATTTGGTCCTCGGGGTACCCCGTATTCGCTGGGTTTTGTTCCGACCACAATCGCCATTCCAGAATTTGCAGCAGGCTGCTGATTTTTACTAATTAGGTGTATTTGATGTTTAGAGGGATTATTCATCCTCCAATCCCACATTAATTATTAATGCAACAAAGATTTAAAATATTGCATTGCCTTTGTTGCACTATTGGTGAACAGTTCAACACAAAAAGATAACGAATGAGGTTAATTGCCCAACTTAACAGGTAAATGGGTTAATTTAATTATTGAATACACAATAATTTGCCATTTTTTCATCATACAGTACTTCAATGCAATGCAAGTGAGCTTCATTATCATTTGAGCCGTCACCGAATTCTTCATAATTTTCAACATGTTTAGGATTCATGGCCTGGTTTACGTGCCAATAAGGAACTTGCCGATTAAAATGTCTTTCGTTGCATATATGCCATTTGACATTGGCTCCAATAAGTACAACATGCCCTTAGGAGATGTTTTTTTTGGCGTACGTAGCTACTACCAGCAGAATATGATTTAAGAGTTTAAGTAATCCCACAGCAGCTCGAGATGAATTGTGGTTTGAGAAATGGCGCACAGTCATGCTCTGAGCGTCCATTAGAGGAAGGGAGAAGACTGTGTCCATAAAGGGATTCACAGAGTGAGCAACAGTACAGTTATGCTGCAGCATTTAACTGATTCTAAAATGTTACCAAGGGACCAAATGAGCAACCTCAATAAACATCATAGAAGAAGAAGAAGATGATCTCTTCTTCTGCGTTTGTTGATGGTTGGCATACCAGCTTACATTTTTCATACTGTTCGGCTAAAGCGCTAAAATAGCGCTATGAATCCTCAAATTTCCAAAGAAAACTAAAAGTAGGACGCCTGAGTAACAAAACCGAATAAACAGAGACAGATTAGCAAGGATGGAGTCAGATTTTGACTCGCAGTCGAGCTGATTCACTTCATTTGAGTTTCTTGTTAGTTTTCAAATTCCGAGCACACGCAGTAATCGCGACACCGCTCCTGTAGGATTTACAGCGCACGTAAACGCGAATGCGACTATATAAACTGCACTACCTGTAAGATGTTTCGGGCAGCTATCACAGACCGTGTCCCTGTCAAATATTTCCAGTACCAAAACCAGTAAATTCCCTTCATGTGCCAGGGAAAATGAAGAATGGAGGGAAACAAAGGGAGAGACCAGGGAACTCGTGAAACAAAAGAATGCGCAAATACTTCACAGGAAATACGTCTTAATGCAGTCCACCCCGCACTGCAGACAGCACTGCAAATAAATGGGTTGTCCAAGTTTGTGTGCTAGTATAGCTCCCCGAATGATTAGAAGAATAAAATAATGGCAGACGTGGTGGAAGAAGGCATCTTCTGAACGCAGATACGCTGTTACCATGAAACTTAATAGGCTGCAAAACATAACCTGGCACATGCATAGAGCACATACGCAGGCACGTACTGCACACGGACACACGGCAGCTCACAGATTGGCACATAAATTATTCACGCAGAGGACCCGCTTCTATACGGACCAAATGAGACAGGAGACACACAAACCGCACTTCCAATCAGCAACACAATCCAGAGCCGCAAGAAGAGTATTTCACAAATATTACCCAGGAGAAGGTGAAGATTGCTCTAGTTCGGTTTATTATGGTTTCTTTATGGGCAAGAGCAAAGAAAAAATTGAATAATAACACAGCCTCGTCCAGGAAGGACACAAAGGAGCCTCTGGTTCAAAAACATGTATGGAGGAAAAAAACCAAAATAATACACAAGGTTCTGTCAATCTCAAAACGCAGCAATTCAAGGGTAGACTTTTAAAAGCTAAATTTAAAATACATTCTTACTAATTAACATACAGAACACCGTGTGGCCAGTACTGGAGAGGAAATAAAGATGGACATTGATTACCAAAAATATATATATATATATATTCCCGTAATCTTTTCAGAATTGTTATCGAAAAATAAATACTTGACAGTGAAAAGTTTGATGTACACCTCCGAGGAAGAGAGTCCGAAAAACGCTCGACTTGTTGGCTCTGGCGGGTTCCTCGTACGGTCCTCGATGCTGCGACTCTTCCCCTGGTCTCACGCTCACTGAAGTTTCTCCATGGCGAACGCCACGATGAGCGTGAGCAGGATCAGTCCCACGGACCACATCTTGAGCGCGTCTCTGTCCAGTGTCCAGGGCCGGCTCACGGGCAGGCTCAGGGCGCGGCCGTCCTGCACGCTGTGACGGCGAGGCACTGCAAACTCCTGCAGGGGACACAAAATGGTGGACGGTTGGAAATACAGGACTACACTGCAAAACCCTGAAATAACTAGAAGGGCACTCAGTACAGCGTGAACCGCTGCCACACCCATATGTCGGTACTATTGGTGATAAGAATATTATCAAGGTCACCAACAACTATAATCAATTCTTCATGAGTGTCTATTCTATTTAAGGCTCAAATTTTATGACAATCTGTTCATTATTTAAGGGACAATCATTCTATTCGTATACATTTTAAACTTCTTCCAGGTCCAGAATCCAGAATATGTTCTGGATAATTTTCGAAACTGAATCAACTCATTCTTGGACTACCACCCATCATCCTACCAAATTTCGAGCCAATCCATTCATAACTTATCCTGTTAACAGACAGATAAACGCACAAACGCGGGTGAAAACATAGCCTCCTTGGTGGAGGTTATGAACCACAGCTTCAGTTTGTGACCGTCTGGTTAATTGTCGACAAGTCCCACGTGATTCTGTCGGCAGAAGAATTTGACACATTTCCGCACTACTGAAATCGAGCATTTCAACACTCATAGGCAGCTTTAGCGAAGTGTTGGGAGCCAGATAATCTGGCTTCACCGTTGGCGGTACCACACACTCATCCAAATGTTTTAATGAGGTCGCTGCCCACTCAACATAATTCTGATGACCTCAGATGAAAGGATATTTTCTGCAAGTTTGTTAGGCGAAACACTAAGTAGGAGTACACGCGCGGCTTTCGTTTCTTTGTTTAAATTCTGGTGCATTAAAGTGTCAATTATGAACAGCTTGAAAAGCTTTGACGCTGATTTCTTTCAGTGAAATCTACAGGTCAACCCTACAATCTGTCAGGTTAACCACAGGAGTCAGTAAACAACACAATTATTTTGGATATTTTTCAAATAAAAACAATGTAAATTCCACTCAATAACAAAAATGCGGAGAAAGTGTGAAGTATGGGATACTAGATATTGTACCTGTGGGCCAAATATTGTTTTGCAGCTCAAGCACATAATCATCAATTATGCTAATGAGAAGATGACATAACCAGACAGTGCTGGTCAAGCAAGAAAACAAGCAGAATAAATAGACGAAAAGTGATGGACAGAAAAACAAACGAACAGGAGTACAATGACACATGCAGATAAATGGACATGAATATCATAGATATACAAAAACATACAGAGAGAGGCAATCAAAGTTCTAGGTCAGGGGTCCCCAATCTTTCCCAGAAAGGGCCGGTGTGGGTGCAGGCTTTCATTGCAACCAACCAGCTACACATCTGATACTACTAATCAAGCTTATTAATAAGGAGTCCAGGGGTTGAATAGTAGCATCAGGTGTGTAAATGCTTGGTTGCAATGAAAGCCTGCACCCACACCGGCCCTTTCTGGGAAAGATTGGAGACCCCTGTTCTAGGTTGTTAACAAACTGTTCAGACCAGTGAGTGAATTAAAGTTTCTTGGACCAAAAAATACTTAAATTGCGCCATCAAATTAGGGAAAATTCAATCAAACTGCTACTGAATAACAGGGACTGCCTAATACCGACGGAACCTTTGACCTCATTTCTATGACGGTTAAATGGAGGTACGAGGATGATGACATCACTTGGGGATTCCAGGGGTCACGGTATTAGAAAGTGGACAAAAACATAGGGATGGAGCGGTAACATGGCTGTCAGACGCCAGCTTCCAATGTGCCCAGTTACAATGCAGAAATATTACCCAGAGTGCACTGCTGCTGTCTGTTGGGAGCTCAGATCAAACTCTCGAGTCTGACAGTCAGACAAGGGAGGAAACGCACGGCTAATATGAGCACAGTCATAAATCTGCCGACCCACTCCTCCCTCCGAGCGTAATGCGAATTTGGCCGACAGTAACTTGACGACATTTTTTTTTTAGATAATCACCGGCGAAGAGACGAGTTGGCGATTACGTTCAAAGGCAGCACAGAGGGGTAAAGGGTAACCGTTCACTCATCGTTACTTCACTGACACATAAATGATAGAGCGCATTTAAAGTTTGAAAGTATCGGAGATTAAAGACTACATTATATGGAAGTCTTCCCGAGGATGAAATCGCCATAATGGGAGCCCGGTCTCTCCTAATGCGTTGGCGCATTAAAGCTTCATTCATAAAGGAGGCGGTAATAGAGAGATGTCTCTCAACAGGAGCGAACAGATCGCCAACCCCATAATGTGTTCATTTACAGGGGGGATAAACCCGTGCATTAAGTGGGAGAGATCAATCTGAACGACCATTTTATGAGTTCAATATTTCAGTGCCGCGAAGATGCCAATCGCGATTTCCGCGAGGCGAGGGAGAGCGGAGACGCGCATTGCGGGACGGGGCTTTTGATATCGGCAGTTTGTCTATATTTGCATTACCTGCGTCGTACGGCGCGTCTCGCGCGCCGTTGGAGCGCTTCGGCATTTTTCTAAAGGATAACGGTGAAAAAGCGATCCCGTCACGGGGGGGGGGGGCGGCGTCGAGCAGGAGGCCCTCCGCTTCATCAAAGGCCGTTACCTGCAGGTGCCCGAGATCGTTTTAACCAACCTTTACACACCTGGATAGATCACGCCAGAGAACCGTGGGGAACATCTTCGCTTCATCTCCGGAACGCTCTGAACACTTTGAGGATTCATCTCCGTCAAACTCGCGCTCGCTCCGTATTTTTTATTTTTTTTCAGCCGTTTCCTTCCCGAAGTCACACTGGCACTTTCATTCTTAACGCCTTTCATTTCTTTCCCTCTCTCTCTCTCTCTCCTCCACCCCCTCTCTCTCTCCCATCTGCGTCTCCTATAAGCGCTATAGCTCTGCAGATCCCGACATGCACACACATATACACACACACACACACACACACACACACACACACACACACACACACACACACACTCCACTCTTCCATGCCTGTCGTGAAGAACGGTCTGTTTGGGAACACTTGTCTTGATCACTCAAATCAGGAGTTTGCCGCGCGACCTGTCCCACCGCGCCGGGAAAACAGGAGGCGAAGACTTGAACTAGAAGAGCAGGATGAGCCTGGAGGGGGTATGGAGTAGAGGAAGGCGGAACTTCAACATTCACTCCAGCACATCGAAACAGACAGCCATTTTGTTCACCGCATCCAGAGACAGCGGATTGGATTACGAGGTGTGCTCAAAAAACTGAGGATGTGGCTGGGGAGGCAGCTCAGTTGGCAACGCCCAACGCTGACGCAACCCCTAACGTCATCTCAACCGCGAGAAGCTGGTCCCGCCGCCACACCACTTGACACCACGACACTGCGGGACTTGCTGGTCTTTCAAACTGAGCGCAATATGAGACAATGGTCACCTGACACTCTATCCAGAGCATGCGATTGGCATCCAAGTTTCTAATTCATTCTCGAACGAAAGGGCTTATCAGGCTACAGGTGTTAGCTGAGCGGAGACACCACCCAGCGCGTCAGCTGCTCGGCGCAGCCAATAAGGGGCGAGGGGGAGGTGCATGTTTACGAAAGAGGAGAAATCGCCTCCCACGCAGCGCACGCTCTCGCCCCGTGTTAAAAGCCGGTTAGGCTGCGTCCCCTAGGGACAGACAACATCCTACAAATGTCGACTCCCCTATCTCAAAAGAGCAGGGACTCCATATGTCATGAAATATCCCTCCTTCAGTGACACCGTGCTGTTGCCAAGTACTATTCCGTAATTTTATGAACAGATTGAACAGAAACTACGCGTAGTCCGACACGGTTAATGTTTCACGATTGAGTCAGGGCAAAAATCAGCAAATCCTATTTGTACGCAAATACAAACATGCAGAATAGTTTTCTGTCAAACTAATACTTTTAACTGTTCACTCTGTTGCGGGACAATACATGAACTTCACACCTTCCATTAACACTGAAACTCCCTCATTCTCCCATGAATTAATGTTGAAATCTACTCCCCCATAACTACAGAATTCCACACAAGTTAAGCATTTTCAAGCTCTTTTAAAGCAGTTTTCAAGAATTGTTGAAGTACATTTTGAAGCTTTTCCTTACAGCTCTGGTAAATTACATATTTATCGAAATACGGAGTCAAAATGCAATTTATTTTGAAAGTAGTGCAATTAACATTACAACTTCAAGCAGATCAAAAGCACTTTATTCAAAATCCAAGCACTAGTAAATCTTGAAGAAAAAAAAAAAGGTTAAACTTTGAGCGTTAAAGGATTTTTAGCACTTGAAGGAACCCCGAGAATTATTCAATCCCCAATACATGCAAAGTGCGACATACATGTTTTCCTTTTCTATGCTAATATTTATAATTGTTCTCTCCGCAGCGAGACTCAGTGTGAACTTTAACATACCGTCCATTACGAGGCTACTGAGACGCCCCTATTCTCTCACGCACACACAGTATTAATCTCCTTCCTGAACATTCACAAAGGCAATCACTCCACTGTACAGACACAGTGGTTTAATCAAGCATAGTCTGGAGTTAGGAAGAGACAAGGGAGCCTTCATACAGTAATATGCATTAAGTCTTTCCTTAAAGTCTTCTGTTAACCAGCTGTGACATCACCTTCCTGGGCAGGCTTCTGATTGGTGGGTTGGGTCATCACCCCTTCATGAGGGCTCCATCCCCTTACCCACACACAGTTTACAGGGGCTGGTTTTCTGATGCACACTTGTCATTTCATTACACCCCTCTTGCTTCCCTGTATTTTCCAAACAGCCATTTCATTTTTCGCCTCCATACCGCCGGTAGGCTCCTGGCCCCTATAAAGGCTGTCCCCTGGGCTCCCTGACCTCTCCTTTGTCAGTGGGAACACCTGCACACTTCCTGATATCACTGTGTGAGCTCCGCTTCATCACAAACCTGGCCTAATCCGAACCACTGGAGCTGCCGCTGAGTGGCAGATAAACTTCAATTTTATGTACCTGATCAGTAACGGTCACTCCCCCACTCTCCCATACAGACAGTTCGGTCCATAAATATTTGGAATTTGGAAAAGTGATTGCTAGGCTCGCTGTCAGCCACAGCATACTGCCAATCAAGTGAAATAATGAAGGGACTTCAAGACTTTAAGCTCTGATTTAAGGGCATTTATATCCAAGACAGATTAAGGCACTTCTTTAAAGGGCCCCCCCCATAGTTTTTATTGGACCAAAATGATCTGGACAGCTGGCTGCACCAAGATCACTTGTGTGTTAGTCCCACATTAATTCATTCATAAGTACGCAGATAAAAGCTCGAGATTCGATTGAAAGCAGGGGCTGAACAAGGCCCATTTTATAAGAGCCTTTTGTCTTCCTACAATGTTCTTTATCCCCCCCGTATAACGTTTATTTTAAATCATCAATAGCTGGAGGAGAGCATGGCAAAACCAGCCTGCCCAACTGAAGGCTTAACCCCCAGTCGGTAAATCTGTGGTGACATCCCTGATTGAAACTGTGCCACTGGCATTGGACTCTGTTGAAGTTAATTCTTATTAAGTCACAGCCGGTGACACAAACCACCATTCGGCTGAATAATCCACACAAAACCATCAGAGAAAGAGCTAAACGATTTTCTGTGGCCAAAGGAACCATTTGGCTCCCTCTGAAAAAGAACATTCTAGGGTTTTCCGGAGAAACAAATGGTTCTGAAGACGATGGGTAACAACTGTGAGGGATGACAGAAGAATTTCTTGCCCGCATTGAAGAGAAATGTTTTCTCGACAGAAAGCCAGATCAAGACCTCTCTCCAGGAGGCAGGTGTAGCTCTATCAATTTGAACAAAAAGAAGAGGATTTACCACAAACTTTAAACCATTGGCAAGTCAAAAAAAAAATAGAAGTTTGTCAGAAAATCAGCGACAGAAGCCAGGGTAGTTCATCAGGAAATATATCCTGCAGACAGATGAGACAAATATCAACTTTTCCATTTCTTCCCATTTTTATGATACGAGCATGGAGAAGGGAAGCGACGGTTCATTATCCGAAGCAGAGCACCTCATCAGGGAAGAATGGTCATGCGTGGGCATGTATCACAACCGATGGGGCCGGTTTCCTTGTACTCACTGTCGATGTGTCCGACGGCAAAAGCAGCAGGAAGAATTGTGACTTGCATAGGGCTAGATTATCACCCAAGATTCAGCCAAATGCTTCAAAACATGATGGACGATGCTTCACAGTGCAGATGGGCAATGCCCAGAAGCACACTGAGAAAGCAACACCACTTTTTTAAGGCAAAGGAGTGGAATGATCTGGATAAGTCACTCGTCTGACCATTTGAGGCATGCATTGTGCTCACTGAGGAAAAAATTTAAGGGAAAACGGATAAATAGGGAGCAGGAACTGAAGACTGGCAGTAAAATCTGGCAGCGCATCAGCGGGGAAGATCACCCAGGGTCTGGTGATGTCTAAGGGCTCCAGGTTTCAGACAGTCATTGACAACAGAGAGGTTGAAAACAAGTATGAAGAATAGCAATTAAATTTATGATTATATCTGTTGGTCCAATTAAATAAGAGCCTCTAAGGGTGAGGTAATTCCTACATGGTTCAGTCAATATTTTTTTTGGCAAAATCCTGAGATTTAAGATGAAATTCTACTCCACAGGCTCACCTGGACTGATTCAATTCAAATTCAACGTGGTGGTGTTTAGAGCCAAGATGATGATGGCGACTGATTGATTATGTGCTTGCAGCACTGTCGGGATCACATGCTCACACCTATGGGCAATTTATAACCTCCAATTAGCCAGGTGCACATGTCTTTAGACTGTGGGAGGAGACCAGAGTACCAGGAGGAAACCCATGCAAATTCCACAGAGAGAGGTCCCAGGCCAAAATCAAACCAACAACCTTCTTGAACAATGGCAACAGCGCCACCATGCTGCCGAACAAAACAATGCAAACAGTGTCACAGACTAAATCCTTAAGGACCTGACTGCACAGTACGGTAATCACTCTTCCATACACACACAGTGTTAATCTCTCCTCCATACGCACACATTATACATCACACTCCTGTACAAACAGAGTTAATCACTCTCCCATACGCGATTGCAAACACTCTCTCTTACATGCTGTCAATCCTTCTCCACTGCATACAGTGCAAATCAATCTCCCTTCCGGAAATTGTTCACTGCACCCAAGTACACAAGGTCATTAACTCACCTGTACAAAGTGTACATCATGGCCCCCTGGTAAATAGTGTTAATCACTCTCCAATATATAAACCGTGTAAATCACTCTCTTGTACACAAAGTTGAATCACTCTCCTTAAAATGAACCCCCTCTGACAGTGTTAATTACTCTCCTCTACATAAACAGTGTTAATCACTCTCCTGGACACAGAGCTGAATCAGTGTTGATCACTCTCTCATACATAAATAATGGTCATCATTCTCTCTTACATAAGTGTTAATCACCCTCCAGTACATGTTGTTAATTACCGCCCCATACATGAACAAGGTTATTCACCACATACAGATATAGCCATTCTCCTGTACTCACAGAGTGTGTTTCAATGAATCTCTCTCCTGGATATACAAAGTGTTAATCAGTTCCCAATACATACAGTGTTAGTCACTCTCTCTAATAAACAGTGTTAATCACTCGCTCAGATATACTGTGTTAATCATTCTCTGGTTCATACACAGTGTTAATCACTCTCCCATACGCAGTGCGCCAATCACTCCTTCATATGTAGGCAGTGTTAATCAGTGCAGTAAATAAACAGTGTTAATCCTCCACGGGGAGCGAATTCCCCTGGTTTCTCGCTACACCAGTTCTGCTCTGATTTCACATGGAGGGGGAACAAGAAGAAAATTGATTTTGTTTCATTGAGATCAGAATGTTTGTGTTTTCACCAGTTAGACAGACGCGCTGTTGTTCGAGGTCAGACACGAGACCCGTACAGAGGAGAAGCCACGACAGGCAGTCGATCCAGCGTACACCGCAGCATTTTGAAAGGCACTGAATTTAATCATGGCGAATTTTAACGAGAACCGCGCCCCTTTCTGCGCACCGTGAAAATGTATCCACATTGCAATGCAAGCTGGCCAATGCAAAGACCACTCCTTATAAAAAATAATGAATATAAAAATCACAACGCAAGCCCATATGGACTATAGTACAATTTCATTTGATCAAAAAGGACAGCTAATTGGATCAGAGAGCGATGACATAATGAATACCTGGCAACAGAACAGTCAGCTGACTGTTATTGTTGGTGAAGCCTTTCCTCACCACGTTCTTACTGCATGAGGACACAACGGGTCAGAGGAAGATCAAATGCCAAGACTCACGATGCTGGTAGAAGTGACTTATTAACATTAATTACCCCGCTCCGCCTGAAGGGGGAGGGCAAGGGGTATTGTTTTTGGTTCGGTTTGTTTGTTTGTGTGTGTGTTTCTATGTTTGTTAACACTTTAGTAGCAAAACTAATGGCCAGATTCACCCCAAATTGGGTTTTGGGATTGCCACTGACCCAGAATGGATGCCTTTTGAATTTAGGAAAAGTAGGTCAAAGTTCGACATGTGCAAGGGGCGGGGTTTGTGGTGCCTGGCACCACTTGCTGACGACTACTTTACTGGGATGACAAGACAACTGAGCTAGTTTCACCCAGACTTACTGCGGGTGAATAGGACACATTTCTGTGTTTTTGAAAGAGGGTCTTCCAACAACTACATAGAGGAAGTTTAAGCAAAATGTAAGCAGCCAAAAATGTTTTGGCTGGGAGCAGGCACGAACGTCCAAGGGCAGACAAAATGCAGCGGACCGACAGTTCAGACACTCAATCACTCGCACAAAGGCACAATCCGGCAAATGCACCCCGTCACAAACAAATACAAACATAAACAATGTATACAGTAAATACAATCAACACGCACACATAAACACTGACGCAAGCACATGCAAGCATGGACCGATGCGCGCGTACACACACACACACACACACACACACACACACACACACACACACACACACACACACACACACACACACACACACACACACACACACACACACACACACACACACACACACACACACACACTTTGTCCAGGTAGACAGGGACAGGCAAGACAGTATCCTAGGACAGGCAAGTCCATTCATGCACAGGCAAGTCCGCAAAATTTAAACAAAGCAAGACAGGCTTGAGGGCGAACCAAATCTGTGCCATATTTTACATAAAAACGCATAGAAAAAAGACTGGAATGTCTTCAGTGATTGAATAAATTGTCACCAAGACAGAGCATTGCAGTTTAGGTTACACTGATGCATTTCTAATAAGGAAAAAAACATCACCAAATAGGATAAAAAAAATGAAGCTAAGCAACGATTCTCCTGCAATTACAAAAAAAATATCAAGAGAAAATTCGCAATCTTTGATGTTTCTTAAAGGGCATTAATCGGGACAAGAAGACAAACTGACTTTACAAGACATCAGGGAAGAAAATTAAGAAAGTGGTGCGTTACTCGCATCGATAATGAGAAATTACCGCCAGGGCTAATGCATCAAGTGCCCTCTCTCTCTCGCAAACCGATGCACGAATCAATTGGGAACGCTTGCAAATTCAATCTCCTTCAGCCGAATTTCTCAGTGTTTAACAGATTTCATAGAAGATTCGGTGCCATTCTGCGGCATATCATCATAGCTCCAGAATTTCAGTGGAAGAGTTAATTTCTCTCCCCAAATCTCAATGAGCAACAAACATGCAACAGCACACTTAAGAGAAAAAAAAAAAAAAAAACCATAAAAGGCCCTGGCAGAACGAAGAATCAGGCCAGTTCTTATGCATTCAAAGGCCAGTTTTCGCAAGAGGGATTTCCTTTATAGCCAAGCGAAAGGCCTGTAGGTTCCCCTCCCATCTGCACTTCTATTACAGGAGATTGGATACGATTACGCTGTATTAATGCACATTAACCTTTCCGGAAGAACGAGCCAGCGGCACATTTCACAAAGGCTGCTTATGTAACAGCCAGTGCGTTTCCAGTGTCACCTGGCATTCACACGCCGCAGTGCGATGCAGAGACAGAGAGGAGGACGTCCATTAAAAATGACTCGCGACCAAAAAGAAAAATTCTAGGCTGACTCGCGTTCGTCAGCAGGCAAATACTCACTGAGGCGACCAATTCTGGGTGTGTATCAGCCAAAATGTACAGGTTCCTGGAGCTGCTACATCCAAAACAAGTGTTTGCCACTAACTTGGCGATATCCCCCGCCACCTCAATTTTGTGTGTCCATACGTGCAGAGCCCAATGCTATAAAAAACGCGGTGGGACAAACAGATGGACGGACAGACTGATAGATGGACACGCGGAGGGAAAAGACTCATTCCTATATCCCAATCCACTTCATGGCGGGGATTAGAAGCGATTCGCCCATCAGTAGAGTCGCCTCTGTTTCCGAATGTTCTCATTCCTATTCTGTGAACCACGTGGGAACTGCAGTCGCTTCATGAAGAGTCGCTCTATGGCTGACACTGTAAATGCAACAGCGTGTCAAAAACACAAATGCAACAGCATTAACTATAAAGCAAGACTTGTTTGTGTGTTTACCTGTGAGTTTAGCACAGCAGGTCATCCACCCCGCTTCACACTAGGTGGGACCCAAGGATGTGCGGAGTTGAATTTGGCGTAATTTGAACATGCGACACGCTGAACTCAATAGCAACCAGAAGGCACTACCTCCGCCATGTTGAAATTCATTGTCAGTGGAATTATCAGTGAACGTTAAACAAGTCTGGACACTGCAGTCTTGACGCGCATAGCAATTATTTCGTTGAGTATGTCGTCATCCATGCCCGTGGCAGGCATTTTACAAGCGCGGCCCGTAGTTAGCGTGTTTTGAACGGGCTCTATGCTAGTTTACATTTTGTAAATCCAGAGAAGTTCTAGGACTGACCCTATCATATGTAAATGGCATAAAGCAAGTCTCAGTACTGCACAGTACACAGGAAACTACAGATATCTTCACTTTCCAGAGGAAGGAAGCATTTCTCACTCGCTCGTTCTGTATCTCGTTAGCCTAATAGCATAATTTCCCAAGTTGTATTTGAATATTTTCGGAAAACAAGAAAAAACACAATTTTTAGCAAACACATTGGCATTTTTAAAATATTGGAACAGTAAGCAAAAAAATGACTTAGGCAATTATGGTTGGAGGCTAACGATCTGTACCTGGCTTCACTCACTAACCCCTTCAATTCTTATCACTTGAATTTCCCTCCAAAAACCCCTGTAGGTCATTCATTGGTTTTCCCCTCCAATCATTTTTTGATGTCCAATCAAAATGAACTCTCTGCGGTAAAGAATAGCCCACTTCCGTCTGGTAGAAATTTGCTTGTGCCCATTTTGGGGGTCTCTTTTCTGGTACCAGGGGGGCCGCAGACATTGGCAGTCTCTTTTTAACTGTTGCTCAATTATTTATTCACAATCTGAATATCAGAATTAAGTGGATAAAAGACTATGGCGTCATCGTTTGGGTTCATGATGACTTCCTCTCCTCGGCCATTTCAAAGCCTCTCTCTGAGCTCGGCTCACCCAGGCTCCTCCTGATTGGCTGCTGGTCTCCTTCCCTTTCATCTCACCTCTCAGGGGCATTTTCATCCAGCGACTCCTGACACAAACAATCGACTAATGGCGCAAAGATCCCATTCTCCACCTGATGTAATGGCGGTCCGGATAACTGCCCTTTCCCGCAGGTGACGGATGGGGTGATGCGACAGGGCCAGTCCTCAGTTGGCAGGGCCGCAAAACAAGGAGCCCTCACAAAGCTAACCGAAATTAATTCAGCGCTTCCCGCCAAGGCGATCAAAATCATTTATACTGGGCTTGGGACAACAAACGACCACCCCGAGCCATCTATCCATGACTATCCAGCCCATACGTCTAGCTGTGGCTCTAAAGGGAAGGTATTGGAGCTGAATTGGGTCATTGCTAACAGCTTAAAAACTGCTGACGGAAGCGAACGAGAGAGAAATGCTTTGCCTTTGAACTGCTCCTGCCCTCAGTCGCACCGATGGGAGAAAATGTGATTTCAACTCCCTTTCAGAAAAGCACAGTCCATAAGACCGCACGATTAGCCCAGGCTGCAACGCGACAAGCAAGGCTTTGAAATCAAATCGTTCGTACGTAAGTGGAATTTGATACAGTAAACATCCTGTTGTATAAACATGTGTCCTGTCCTGTCAGCCAACAGTAGCTGACAAACGAGAGAGCAGGTTGTGCTAGTAGTCGATTCCTTTCTGCATGTGACAATAAGGCAAACTTGAAATAACGGCCGACCAGCGCCGCATTCACTTGGAAATTACGGGAGCCAGATGAAGATTTCAGGTGTTAAAAACAAAGTCAAAAAGAGTCACACATTTGCATAGGATATGTGCACCCTGGCGCTGATGTTCAAAACAGCCCTCAACAAACCTAAAAAACAAATAATTTTGGAAAATGGATTAATTGAACAAGTAAGTGCACTTACACTCTCCTCATCGAGAGGCTGAAACACCACCGACCAATCAAAAACAAATTTTTATCATTCATATTTAATTGTCGTTAGTTTTTCCGGTTATAAGCACAAGCAAAATAAAAAAATCACGCAAACAATTTCAAAAAGCGCAAAAAAAAAACCCCCAAATAACGCAACTTGAGAGCAAGGAAATGTAAGAATTGCATTTCGAAATGTCACGCCGCACCTTTGTTTGGCAAAAAAATAGAAAAACACACACAAAAATGGAGTGGAAAAGCAGAAACATTCAGATTAAAAATAAGAGGAGAAGTGCGGAGGCAGACTCTTGAGTCGGGGGGGAAGACGGGCTGTGCCGAGTGAGCGAGAGAGTGAGCGATCGAGCGATGGATTCGGCGCCTGAACGTGGGCGATCGCGTGTCTCTGGGCAGCACTGTCTGTCTGCCTGCCTCTAAGGAGCTGTCAGCCTGTGTGTAGCATGATGCAAAGGGCCAGCAATACACGCCGCCGGAGCGGGTAAACACAACGAGCGCCGCGACGAGCAATTAAAGCGCCCCCGCGCTCTAATCCCCCAATTCCAGGTGTTAGGGGGGGACGCGGCCCCTGAATTATTTAAGCATCATCGCTGGCGCGAATAAATTGGGCGGCGGGGTCGGCGGGGAGTCGCGCTGCACGCCGCTATTTTAATGGCGATCCTATTTATTTCCGGGCGGGCGTGCTGTTGACAAACGTAACGCACACGCTCGCGCCGTGGTGTTTCGCTGGCCTCCGAGTGCCAGGCTGCCTGAGAAAATAACCTTGGAACGAATAAACAGACAGAGAAGGATAAATTAAAAGAGGGGAAAATGCAGAGAAGGGGGGTGTATCGGGGCGAGGCTCGGCCATTTTATGGAGCGGGACTCGGGGAGTTCTTTTTCTCTTCGTCGCACGATGATTCATGAATCACTCTTTTGCCAAAATCCCCCCTCCCCAATTTATTACTCAAAGTTCCAATTCAGGCAGCAGATTATTAAGGGACGCACTTTCCGTCTCAGAGTGAGCACAGCGTGATTTGCAAAGTGAGCTCACACGAGTCTCACATACTCTCTGTAAGAAGGCCTCGGCACGACACTGACATTGTAAAGCAGGGGTCTCAAACCGGCCTGTAAGAGAGCCAAAGGGGCTACAGTATGTCATTCCAGCTGTTCCTACTGAGCAGAAGCACGCCTGATTCAACCAATCAACTGTTCAGGTTGAGATTAATTGATTAATTTAGTTGTATAAGGCGTGCTTCTGCTCGGTTGGATTGAAAACCTGCAGCCCCTTGGCCCTTTTGCAGACGAGTTTGGGACCCCTGTTGTAAAGAGTTCTTTCTCCAGACAATATAGCTAAAGCAGTTCTCACGAGGATGATGAAAAGGATCAAAACCAGAGAGAAGGAAAAAGGCCGCACACTTTTCTCCACCTGGAGAAAGTACCCACTTAAAAGGCTGCTATTCACGAAAGACCTCAGAACACAGGCAAAATATAGTGTAAAAGATATATGGCTTTCACTGGGAAAACCCCCCACTTTGGTTTTTCAAGGGAGTGATGCGTCATCTCTACTTGAAGAGAAAACTGTGGGCGAATCACAGCACGGCGTTTCTCCCGCTGTTTTATTCAATAATGCGAGCGTAATCCACCAATAACCAAGGTCGATTTCTTACTCTCACAACCAAATGGAAAACAGGGAGTGACAGCGATTGACAGCGCCAACACCACAACTCTGGCATATTTTTAAAGACTTGGCAGCCCACAGTCTTTGCAGAATAGCCTCCCAGAAAAGGTACAGTATTTCTGTGTGGGTGTGCAAAGATATCTGTGCACACATACGTTCGCTTGCAGGCAGATGTGCACACATGCAAGGGCGTGCATCTGTGTGCTCGAGTACTAAACTAATCAATGTTTTTGCACATGCACATAAGCGAGGATCTCTGCACTGCCTACATGTTTGTGCAAGTGTCTTTGTGTGTGTACTGCAGCTGAGCATAATTCAAAAGATGTCGTCTGCAGGTTAAGCTAACGCTTGCTTTGAAAGACGACTGTCACTAGACACCCTATTTATGTTTACAAAGGCCATTCTAAAAATATATTTGCTCCCAATTTTACACTCATACAAGTTCAGCTGCTGTAACTAATTGACTGGAACCAGGAAATATGACGGTCGATTCAAATTCTGCTCATCAAACTGTGGGTCCATAGCAGTGAAAAAACTAATGTTATTAAAGTAAAAACAGAAAAAACTAGCATCATCTGAGAGGTACATTGAATGTGAGTTTAGTACAAGGATAGTGACAGGCGAAGATAAACTAAATTACAGTGGACGGAACACCATGGACGATGTTTTGTGCAGCCAAGTTCAATCGCATCCAAATACAGGCGTTGTTCAATCAAAATGGCAAATACTTCCAGAGAAATCTGAAAAATTACCACACTAATGTGATCTCTAGATTAAAACAAATGTCAAGCAATCCAAAGGAAAAGTGCTATTCAATCAACAAGAGCCCGACCATATTAGATTAATAGAGAGAAGTATTATAAGTGACCCCATGATTTGATCGAATCCAAGACTCAGTCGGAGGGATGTATTAATGTGACGAAGTGCTCCAAGAAACAGATCCCAGGATTCAATCAAAACTGTCAAGCTGAGAGGAAAATTATTTTAATGGACGCCATTGATTATACCACGTCAAATGGCTCCATCACTCCCTTCAGTCCACTCCAAATGAATCTGTCCGTTCCGTCAGCAATCACATGATTCAATCCAATCTCAGTCACTCCAGGAGCGACGACGAGTGCTATCGAATCAGGCTTCCTCGATGAACGAACCGCGCGTCTGCCGCCCTCGAAATAGCCTAGCTAACTCCAAAATCTGATTGGCTCGTCTTCTTCCAATTATTTTCCCGGCAAATAACAACCTTAAAAATCCGTGTTAAAGTGTCTCACAGCTGTATATATCCATAAGGGGAGACGAGCAGTGTCCCAATGTAGTGTTCTTATCTAATCAGCAACTTTGCAGTTCTTAAGTTCCCCAAGCACTAATCGAAAGGGCAAATACACGCTTCTGCAACTGAAGGCAACTTTACATGTTCCTTCCCACAGGGAGACCCAGGCAGAGGAAAATACTGCACACAATATCCACCGTAATGAAAAGGTAAGCTTCTTTCCCACAAATTTTGCCCTCAAGGATAATATTCTGTATATTAGGTTGCTGCGTTACGGTGCGAAAACAACTGCAAACAAACGCAGGCTTTACAAACGCATTTACAGTAAGGACGGCGGGAGGGCAGGGGGGCGGGGGAAGACCATGAAATGACACATTTTATCACTGGTATAAAATGCACTAAAAAGATAAGTGCCTGCAGGTCCATTTAACTACCTTTTCATACGTTACTTTAATGTAAGGTTCGTGCGATCACTGAGGTGGAGTATCTGCTGCAGAACAGGTTAATTTGATGCTTGTTTGAAGTAATTATGGTAATTAAATTTCATCAGAAATCTAATAGGAATAAAAACAGGAGAAAAATACAAAATGTGTCCTTAATTTACGAGTTTGTTTGGGAGCTGACTAGGGTCGCACTGCAGGACTAGAGCACTTAACAGAGAAGTCGGCAGGCCAGCGAGCATACTTTTCAGGACACCCCCCCCGAGTCAGTTCCACCGGGAGGACACATCCTGCCACGAGCAGCAAGACCACTGGACACGACACGCAGATGTCATCACACTGGCTACTGCTCGGTCTCTTCATCTCCAGACCTGCCTTCAGATCCACACCTACATCAACGTCTTCCAAAAACAGCAGTGGACAGAAGTCCAAAGCAGGTCTAACAAAAACAGTTTATTAAACCTTATTCTTCTATGAATTTTTTACTGAGCAGAAGCAATTTCCAAGCGAAGGGAGTTGCACACTGACATTTTTGGAAAAAGATGTGCGACTGTGATCATTTTTTTGGCAACTGCACACCATACTGGCTCTTGGTCCCATGATATTTCACAACTTGAAAAACAGGAGAACAAATCTGGTATTAAATTGTCGTCACTGACATTTACATCACATCATACAACAGTCAGTTCTGGTTGAACATTCTGATTGCACAAGAGGCTTTCTGAGAGTGGGGATATTGAGTATAACATCAATCTGAGGTTTTACTTAATGAATCACTCCAATTATCTGAGGTCACAATGTAAAATGCAAATTAATTGGAATTTGTTGAAGGTAACAGTTAATAGGTTACTTTCACAAGATTAAAGTGGATACGGCAAACTATACATTTGAATGTACCTTGTGACCTAAATTCTGGAAGCTCAAACTTAAACAAATCAGTAAAAAGCCACAGTAAATCTAATCACAAGAAACAAAGGGCGTCCCCAAATTAATACGGCTGCACCATTAGCAGGATTGTACAAATCAATGCCAGCCAGCTGGTAGGAGATTCGAGGAGTGAAGAAATTAGAACACAAGATCAAACTATGTCAGGAATGTCAGTTATTTGTAATTTTTAAATAAAAGTATTGTTTATCACACTGCGCAAGTCACAATATCACAGTTTTGGTTGTGATGTCCAGTTAAATATCGTCACAGCTGTGATTATCTGCAGTTCTTGGCCTTTGACTGAATCACAGCCGAGACGATATTTAGTATAACAGCACTCCCTCTAGCGTGATAATGTTTGATTAAATATCACTATCATGAACAGTTTCACTTTGTTTCTAAAACAACTGCTGAGCAATTGCACAAAAAAATAAAGCAGACTGCCTTTGGCAGGAACACCGATCTTAGTGCAAATGGCAGACAGAAAGTCTCGAAGTAACTCTCTAGTCACTCTCAGTGATAAACGGACAAAACGTTCCTCTGAATTCCGCTCCCTATAAATTAACTAAACCATTGACTTCACCAACACCTTCCAAGTCCATAATTTAGGACCTTCAAACCGTCAAGTCTCTCCGGGAGCACTTTTTCTCTTACCAGTGATCATTCCACCAAAGCTTCCGGAAAGTTCCGGCACATCCCCTGCATTAAGTCATCATTCCACAGTGACAAGTGTGACCTCTCAACTGAGCGAGCTCTCAGGTGATTAAACAGCACCACTTCCGCAGCACAATCCCCTTCAACAGCTCTTAGTTCCCACAACCTGGATGTCCTGGATAGTAAATATGATCAAGAGTCTTAGAAAACCTGTTTTTTTTTTTAATGAAGAAAAGTCAGTGTTCTCCGAGTGCAATTTGAAAATTATACGGCTGGATAAACTGTCACTATTTTTCTTCAGTATGTTAATCGGGGGCTGGGTGTTATTTTTCATGGGGAGCATCTCAGAACATTCGTACTGCAGGAGAGGACATCAAATGATGCTCTGAAATGTGATACACATTTTAATTTCACAGTCCATCAGGTTTTACAGCCCTGCCACCGCAGGACGGAGGGGGGCAGGAGACCGACAGGCAGCTGCATTCCAAGCCGCGCGAAATCGAGGTCTGGCGACGTAATGCTTTTGAGTTCCAGCAGATTTCCGCTTCTTTACGCCAAGCCCTCCGTAAGACAATAGACCGTAAACGAAAGTCCACGGCATTTGGTCATCGCGGTTCTCCGACCTCTCCGCCCAGAGGAATTCGACTTATCCATTCCACGTGTTAGATAGTGCGGTGAAGTCACTCTTTTGACCTTCAGTGTCCTCGGATAATTAGATCTCATCAGCGAAGAGTTGGCGTCAGAAAAATGACTCCATGCGCCCGTGGCTTAATGGAGAAATGGCTTAATAGGGTGTAAATGAAACCTTAAGCGCAGTCTAACTACTTCGAAAAGATAACCACTTAGATTAGATATATTTATTAATGTACTTCAGCTGAAGTTCGGAATCAACGCGCAAATCATCGTTGACAAATATACTGGTCGCCTCAGAACGAAACCCCAGCTATTCAACAACCGCATTATTTTTAGGTCATGGGAGAAAAAATTCCAGAATGCATAATATTGATCTAAGAGAGCCTCAAAAATGTGTTTTTACTAAGAAAACAGCATCGCAACAAAACCCCAAAAAAGCACAGCGCACTGACACAAAGGAAAAAAAAGCATGCACACGCTCAGAGCCAGGGGTGCATATACACAGACTAAAAAAAGAATAAAAAAATGCGCACAAACACGCTACAAAAAAAAAAAAACAAACAAACAACCAAACATGCATGTATATAGAAAACACACAAACGCACACACACTGTTTTTCTTTTTTATACCCATGGGGACCAAAAAATCATTTTTGCTACATAATTCAATTTCCATACGCTAACTTTAAGCAAAATCCTGACCTACAAACCCCCCCAAAACAATCAAACCTTAATTTAAAGCGTAACCTTAAACTATAGCCCGAATTCTAACAGCTAACCTCAAAACTAGACCCAGATGAAACCATAATTCCAACAGTAACCTTAGACCTAAACCTGGCCCTAAGCTCATTATTACATTTTTCTCCCTCACGAGGGCTCAAAAAAGGTCCCCACAGTGCTCATTTTTTCAGATTTTACTATCATTGTGGGGAGTTTTGGTTCCCATCAGTGTATAAAAACTTGCCCAGACACACACGCGTGCACACACACAGGTCAGGCACATTCAAGCAGAGGCCAGTGTCGGACTTGCAGCCGACTGGAAGAGGTCGAGCAATCTCACCTCATCCCTCCTCCATAAGAGGCTCCCCCCCCCCCAATAAGAGCTGGTGGCCCACCACAGGGTTACCCCAAGCACTGGAGAGCGATCAAACACACATCTCGCCGTGCCACTGACCACTGCAAGCAACCCCAGCTGCCCAAAATCCTAAAAATCACTGGAGCAGAGGTGGGGAAGAAAGATGCACAGATTTAGACTGCTGCTTTGCAGAAGCGTACGGCTTCAGAGACTCTACATATGATCTCGCGATTTCAGCTGTAGAGGATTATATGCTGCAAGCTGAGTCCCCCCCACAGAACGTCGTTTCTGGAACGCGGCTGAACTGGCACTGGGAGTTGGCCTTTCCGGCAGACCAACGACAAACATCTCTGTTCCATTTCAAAGCATTTTTCCCAACAATATTGTCATTCAGTCAGGAAATGCACATTTTTTTTTTGGGGGGGAGGGGTTTGAAGAGTTTTCTTCCCGTTTTTCCCCAGCTTAAACAAGGCCAAACTGTTTAGTCCCCTGCAGCAACCTGCTCTGATCGACTCAGGAGGAGGAAGTGTTTGCAAGTTCTTTCTCGGACTCCCGCGACCACTGGCCCTCGCCTCTTTACGTGTTCGAAGCACATGGTCAATTACACATTGCCTATGCCGTCGGAAGATAATGCAGTCAGTGTATATTCGGCACATTTATCTACAAGTGCATGACCGACCAGGAGTGGCCGCGAGAGAGCGACGGGGCTAACGAATTTAACGGGCTTAACACCCCCATTATCGTTGTCGAGGCTTCAGCCGAGAGAAATTCAGACCATACATGCCCTCCTCGCTTAATTTTGGATTGAAGCCAAATGCCAATCTTAAATACTATACATTGGCACACAAAGCAACACATTTAACACGCCGTTAATACTAATTATACAGATGCAAATTAAAGTGGATGAGTCTCCGGTGTTCATTTATGCTACGGGCAAACTTAGCAGCCCATTAAAAAAGGTAGTGTATGCAATATCTAAGGTTATTACGTTGCTACTGAGGAGGTAAAACCACTCTCCTGCGCTCCCAGGCAGCTCTCATGAGTGAAATATCCAGTGTGTTCAGTTTCTGCCGAAGAGAGCGCGCTCCAATTCCGGATTCTGCGAGCACAATGAAGCTCTGAGTCTCACCTCCTGCTCAACTCAATGGCGCCACTGATGTGCTGATACTCGATAAAGAGGGATAACGGTTAATGAAATGTCAAACGGAATGTTCGGGACCTCAGGAACGACGGAAGGCTCGGGACCGCAACGCAGCGCTTACCGACTGCTTCTCGAGAAGATCTGACATTCTGGCAGGTTGTCGTTTCGACCGTAATTGGGCGCACCTGCCACAACAAATTAGCAGCTCCACAAAATTTCCCGCACCGCCGAATGAGGTGTGTTAAATTAAGGCGAGAGAGAAAACCCAGGGAGGCGCGAAACTCCAGGAACAGGACAGGATAACGCGGCTCCAATATGACTGCTGCCAACGAATACGAATGGAAAAAGCGCATTCAAACAGAAAGCAGACATTTTTTAAATTTACTTTGTCTTGTCTTTCATTGTAAACCGTATGAAGACAAAATATTTGATGTTCTGTCAGGTCCGCTGAATCCTCTTGGTCAATGTGCATCCATTACTGCCATTCAGGACTGCACTGCAGGCTAAACAAAGTTGGGACGGGGTAATTTAGCACTAGTAGTGAGGTAAGAAATGTGAATTATGTGATTTGAGACAGTGGATGTAATTCCAATCAGGCTTTGGTTCCAAGACAGCATCAAGGAAAGGCCTCCGTCTTCAGGAGGAGAAAATGAGCAAATAATTGTCCTTTTTCCCAGAAATGTGTGAGAAAATCATTGAAAGATTTACGAACAGTGGTTCTTAAAGAAATACAGGAAGGGATCTATACATTCACCCTCAGTGGTGCAAAACATAACTAACCCTTAGAGCCCTGAAATAAATTTTCATAAAATTAGAAATGATCTTGTACTGTTGAAAACCTACCATGTGGTGACTTGTTAAACAGAGCTCCCCTGTGGGAGCTCCTCAAAACAAGTTACCACATAAGGTTTTCAACAGCTTTGAATTTGATATCTAACATCACTGAGCAAGAGTATTTCGATTCAGCACTCTAACGGTTAATGATGTTGGAGCATAACGGACAGGGGAGCACGTCCGAGCTGAATGAGTGTGATCTCCGATCCCTCAGACAACACTGCATCCAGAGCAATCATTTATCTTTAAGTAATATAACCGCATGGGCTCAAGATTACTGAGGCAAAGCTTGTCAAGTTCTATAATAGTTACTACAGATGGCACGACACCACTGTTTCATCTCAAATGCCGAAACCAGAGCCACGAGAATCTGCCGATGCCAGTGCCACCCATCTGATACCAGATTTAACACCCCCTAACCCCCCTTATGACAACAATTATACTGCTAATCAGCCATCAGTATGAATGAGCCTTGATTAATACAATCGTCAAAGAAATCATGCTTAACAAAAACATTCGGCGTCATAAATACAGGAAGGCATCTTAACTGAAAACTGCAATTTCAGATTTTTGTGTGTCTTAAAGAGCAGACGCAATTGTCTGTAATGGGTACTTTTACGTTTTGGTTACACCTTGTAAGAATTATGCAATATTTGAAGCTGAGGGCCAAATTTCAGAAGCCTTTGGCGAGTATTTTCAATTGAAGGTATGACGAATTCTGCCCCGCGAAAGATGCGTGCCATGAATCAAGCAGGTGCTCTGTTGAGAAATGCAAGTCATCTACACGAGGCACCGCAAGGTACTGCTCTTCTCTTATGACAGATGCATTGACAGGAGGATCCCGCAAATAATGGGTAAAGATAAAAGCATTAAAGCTTCAGCATAAAAGCTGATTACGTATTTCCACTGACTTTATCAATGCATGAGTAATAAACAGACAGTCAACTTCTGAGTGAAATTCCTCTGCCTCAACTGTGCAGTCCCGAGCAATATTCAAATGCAGCAGGTGAAATAACCACACAACTATAAGAAGGTAGTAGTTACAGGGAATACTGACAATAAAGGCAACGCAAAGCGTAGCATCCCCTCGCCGAGTACAAATGTTGCACATGTACATGTGTATATACTTCAGAAGAAGGTACTTTCATTAGACTATACTATATCACTAGGCAAGGAAGTTATTAATACCCGGGGATTGGATGTACAGAAAGTTAACTACTTTATGGAATGGCCCATGAGAAGATCTGAAAATAAACTTTATGTTAATTGGTATGTAGATTTAATAAAAGAATGTGAATAAAATCAGGGATTTAGAGAAGAAGATATGAGAAGGTGACAAATTTAAAGAAGAATGAAAAGTTAAAACATAATATGAACTTATCCTTGAACTTTCAAAGGTTAGTACTGTATATTATTTGAAACTAATGTCATTAAAGAAATCTTGGATGTCATTAAGAGGCAGCTCTCATGACAACAAAATGATAAGGTCCACTGGGACAGTCATCACGTTATACTGTTAAATCTTCTGGAAACCATTTTCCCATATTTAATGAGCTATGACCTTTGACCTACATACTCCGAAATTGAACTTAGGCTGTATTTTCATACCATGTACCTTCATATCAAATTTCTTTAAAATCGGTCATAAATTACTCAAGTTATCGAACGGAAAGCATTTTCGCATATTTAATGCGCTATGACCTTCGACCTACATACTCTGAAATCGAATTTAGCCTGTATTTTGATATAAAGTACCTTCAAATTTCATTGTTATATATCATTTCAATCTGTCAAACATTACTCAAGTTATCGAATGGAAACCAGATTTGTTACGGACGGACGAATGGAAGGACGGACGGCGGTGTTACTATATCCGCCTCCGACTACTTTATCGGCGAGAGGACAATAAAAATCAGTGAGAAGTCACAACAAATCTGTGAAAAGTCAGTCTGGACTGAAAGTCACAGAACCCTCCAAAAAAACAGGAGACGCAGAAACTGCCAACTTTAATGACAAACAGTATGAAAAAGACGGAATTACTCTTCTGATCGGGATAAAAAAAAATCCCCCGCAGCGCGACATTTCCATTCCGCTGTGCCAACAGTCAATGCCGTTTTGCATCTGGTGCATCTCAAAAGACATTTTCTGTAGAGCTCATGCCGTACTTAATTCGCAAAGTGCATTAGTAGGCAGCCTCATTCGCTGGCTGCATAATTAGCTGAAGTCTTGGTAAATATGGCACTAATTTCTCGCAGGCTGTGTAAACACCGGCCTCCCTTTATCAGGCTGCGTTACGAGAGTCTTCTGTGTACGTCTTCGACCCGGAATACTTCCATTTCAGCAAAAAATACATGGAATCGCGACTGTAAGTCTTATGAAGCTCACAGTACTTAAAAGCTGGAAGGTTTAATGTTGACCGCTTACAGTGTTTTATTGATATTTACACTCGTTTTCAAGCTTACTTAACCCTCCTCACCTCAGTCAGGCCGGAGACTTCGCCCTTCTCCAGGGGCCGGGCGATGGAGGGGGTCAGGATGCTGGCGGACTCAACGGGCTGCCCCTTCATGAAGTGTTTGCCGGCTTCATAGATGTCCACCTCGATCATTTTACCTTTGAACTCTGGATTTTTGGGGACTAGGACCTTGAATGAGAAGAGAGAACACGAGGTGAGCAAAGGACCCAGAGTGCACCAGCAGAAGTTAGAGAAACTGATGTACTATTTTCACACTCAAAGACACAACTGTGAGCGAAGGAAGAGGCAGAGGCTTGACTTTGGAGAGACTTCATTCTTTGTGAGGAATAATGTTTCCATAAAACTTTCAACCCCACCTTACAGAGCTGCTCTGATTTATAAACCGTTTCCATCATGATTTGGGACCATGGCTGCAAAAAAAAAAAAAAACATTTATATTCAGGAGATGGGACCGTTACCTTACTCCACAAACCCTGGTGCTGGAGGGCATCAGACCTTTGGTTTTTATTGTTTCTCTCGACATAAACAATTGGCGGAGTCGACTCTGTTTATATGGTGACTTGGGTCTGAGCTGGATACCAATTTCAAATTCTGAGTCTGTGGCTCAGGAGCAGGGCTGCAGACCAACAAACTACAGCGCTGAACGCTTCAATTTTGGGTGATGGAGCCCAGCTGGTCGGCTGAATTGTCCTATGAGGAGAAGCCTCAGGGTTTCCACCATCAAATGCATTCACCACAAATGACTTACGGACCTTACAGAGGTGCCAATCCCAATGAAGTCCGTAAAGATCAGAGGCGCAAACGGACGTAGTAGCAAAATGAACTAAGCGCATGCTGATGAACGCTCCTTGGCGTTCTCAAAAAGCGAGTCAGTTCGGTCAAAATTCACTCAAAAGGTATAAATTACGCCACGCAGCTGACTTCTCGCAGACAAACGGCTTTTCCTCGTGTTCCGAGCCGATAGGTGAGGCATTCCCAAGACACCCAAGGGCCGTCTTTTTAAAACATTCTTTGGCCGGCCGGCGAGATAAGCAGCTCGTATCTGTTCTTCCGTGTCTATTCAGGATGATCTTTGGAGAAATAGATTTGACTCAAAGCAAAGAGCGAATTGGATTAAATAGAAATGCAATGGGATCTGGGGGGGGGGGGGGGGGGGGGGTTCCTGCTGGGATTACCTTTATTAGAGCATTGTATATGGCAGAACATCTGAGAGACCGTCAGCTCTCCGCACGCGAAAGGAGGCATTTTACTCCAGTGTACCGTGATCCATCAAACATGCGGTATATCTGCGGATCTGTCAATTACGTTTTCAATTAACTCGGAACTAAGTGTGCCTTGCCTGTCTTTGCCGGGTATTAATTCCGTACAATGGATGAAAAAAAAGCAGAATTTATGAAGAAATTTCTTCTTTCCATTATGTAAAGCGAAGCCTCGGTACCTGAAGGTTAAATATTATCGTTCGCAGGGCTGCCTGTTGAGTGTTCCGAGTTCGTTTTCCCCGGCCGCATAATAAGAGAGAGACGGAGGCAAAGCGAGTAATAAATGCAATTCAAACGTCTTAAATAAGCTTGCTTCGTTAATCGCGTGCACTGCATGAGAAATGCAATTATCACACGGAACAATCTCGCAAAGCACCAGGATATGATGCGCGGGGAGGGGGGGTTGGGAGGGGGTACACTGCGGGTCATTAATTTAAACCTAATCCTTTTTTGTCTATCACTCCGCAGTCTGTTTACCGCCGCATCTCCATTGCGAGGGGATCTAGTTAAATGTCTGGCGCGCTCATAGCATATCTTCTTCCCTTCCCTTCAGACAAAGCAAACAGGGGTCCTCAGGTACCAGACCGCCTCATTTAAAAAAAAAAAAAAACAAAATAATTTTGTTGGGCCGACTGCGCAAAATATCTTCAAATGTCCACAGCCTGCACAACAAGTGCTTTCCATGGGCAACAAGCCCAAGGTGTGGCCGTTTTTTCCAACAACAACTAAATGAAACATAAAATACTCCACAAGATGGCTGATATCTGGCCTGGACATGAACCCCGGTGGAGGGATGGACAGATGGACAAGAAGTTGGAAGGAAGTACCAAAGGCAAATCTACACAATAAGATGTAGCCATATACTAAATCTTGTTGAGAAATACTGAACGGTTTAGATCTGGCCCAGAAAAGAATAGGACGGCTGATATCAGGCCTCAAAACAAAACATGGTGGAGGGACAGACATACGGACCGGAGGACAGACAACAGTATGAACAGGCGCATCAACAGGAAAAGTTGTGGCCGCATATTCAATTTTGTTGAGAAATATTGAAAGTCTTCTTCTGGCTCGGAAGGGAACAGGGTGGCTGATATCCGTCCGTCCTGAAAACTGAACACGGCGAAGGGACAGACATACGGACGGTAGAACAGACGGCCGCATGTACACGAAACGACGGAGCCGCAAATTCAGTCTTGTTGAAAAATATTGAACGGCTAAAAAGCTCTGGCCCAGAAGAAGAAGCGAGACGGACGCATGGACAGACAGACGGACACTCATTCCTGCATCCTCCTCCACTTCATGGCGAAGAATAATCAAGAGTCAGGAGTGCGGACGGGGTTGAGTGGAACGAGGGCAGTGAGAGTTCCAGGCCTGGTCGCTCGCCGCAGGGGGTCAGTTTAATCAGAGTACCTGCGGACCTGCGTGCGGCGGGCCCTCGGCCTGCGCTGCGGAGGAGGGGGAAACGCACCGCTCCTGTGCGGAAGCGCAGCGGCTGTCTGCACTCTCCCTGATGGGCGATTAAGGGATGAAAGAGCTCTTTTCGTGGCCGCGTGTCTTCCGGAGCAGACCGGCTTAAGGGACGACACTTTTGTTTGCCCCTTCATCGCATGTACGTCACCTGTTCCCCCTCCCGGGTCCCATTAAAAAAACACAACTAAGGCACGGGACTCCATTTGATCCCGAAACCCGACTATCACATCAGCAGGCGCACGGGAATCTAAGTCTATCTCCTGGAGCGGATCGCCGTCCTGCAAACCAATCTGGGAATGACAGGATTGAAGGGAAAGCAAATAGGAGGAAAGCTTCTCACTTGCATCGCAGATTAAACCGGGCCTCCCTTTATCACATTAGTCCTTTCGGGATCGATTGTCGCAGACGCGAGGTTTTGTTGGGTCTTTGAATAGACGGATCAATGACAGGGCACCCTCTGTTCGAAACGCACACCCCTCCCCACCCGCCCGCGAGCCCCCGGCTTCATGGGGCGAGTCCAGCCTCTCGTCATCCATTTGGCAGATCTGTCCATTTCTTCAAAACGCCACTTTATCTCAGTTTATCTCGCTCTCTCTCCGTTTCAGAACACCTTCCCTCGGGGGTGGGGCAGGGCGGCGGGGTTGCGGGCGACCGCCGATCGCATCGCCCGCAGACGGCTTCTCTTTCATGGTCGTAATGAGAATATTCCGGGAAATATGGCTCCCAACTCAGGAGGGCTATTCAGCGGGGGTCAGCCAGGCAAAAAGAGGCTTCGCCCATTCAACCGATGTGCTCGGCAGACGTGAAAAGGAAAACCGAATGCTCCAATGCCGTCGGGGGGGGGGCTCGGCATGTGAGATTTACAAAGAGGTCTCCATGGACGCGCACGCTAGGGCCCCATTCTGACTGGCAGTTAGGCCGCGCTAGGCTAAAAGATTGCCTGCTACTTCAAGTGCCTGCTACTGCACAAGCTCATTTCGAACGACAACAGGTATCAAACGCATCGCTGCAAAATGACTGAGGGACAGACCTTATGCCTTGTTTCATCTTTTCCGTCTAGCTACAATGCCATAGGTCAAGTAACGAGGGCTACATTTGGGTAGACCACAGACATCTTAAAGCACATAAATCTGCCTGAAGCCTTGAATGCCAGCCTTCGTCTCTGGCTACAGAGAAACAGAAATCAAGCAGGGGGGGGATCAAAACGAGTAATATCTCCTCTCTGGACTTACAACTGACTGACACTTATAACCAAATCTGTCGCCCCAAAGTCTACCCTGTGTCAAAAAAAATCATTACCAGCCGCTCCCTTTTAAAAAAGCGGCTTCAAACGTCTTTTTGATGACTCTCAACTCGGGAGTAAATTGATTCATTTGAAGGTGTAGTACAGTGGAGCTTAACACGTTCACTTTGAAGCCAGATGTACAGGGATATGCAAAGGAATGCAACGCGGGTTTAACACTTAAAAAAAAAAAAAAAAAAACTTTATCAGGTGCTCAACAAATGACTGGAAGGTATTGATGTGTATTGATGTTTGATGTAAAACTACCCTGCAAACCATACAGGAGCAACTCCCAAAAAAAAAAAAATCAAACAGGAGCCCAAAAATGAAAGGGCAAACAATAAATTCACTCCGTTCATTTGATTGACGAGAGTGCCGCACCAAAGCCAAACAGGTGCACGTATACAGGGACTTCCTTAAAAGCAGAGATTCTGCCGAAGGGAGCTACTTAGACAGCAGGATGGGAAATTTTACGCACCTTTGCTTTACTTGATTTTTGGAAAGGCACTCAAAAAGAAAAAAAAGAAATTAAAATCAAAGGTCTGTTATGAAGAAATCTCAGAACTCGATAACCGGGTCAGACCGCAGTGCTTAAAACCGTATCAAAAGCAGAAATATCAAAACCCGCTCACCTGCTCATAGCATTTATTGTGGGCGACGTAGAAGAGGGTATCAAAGGACTCCTCGGTTACAAGTACCTGCTGTCTTTCGCCAACCTGGAGGGCAGGAGAGAGAGAGATAGTGAGGGAGGGGAGAGGGGGAGAGGAGATGGAGAGAGAAAGAGAGGAAAAGAGAGAGAGGGCATTTATTTCCTCTGACAATCCCCACCTCAATAAACACTCTGTGCTGTATCTGGCAGTAACGGAAAAGCAAACATGGTTCCCTCAATCTAAATTATGAGACAGCCCGCACAGTGGACTGGACAACACAGGAGCGCCTGGCCCGCTCTCTATCAATACCTCTGGGATGGCTTTATCACCCGGGCCTTACTTTAAAGCCCACCCTTCAAGGCATGACGGCATAAATATCATTTTTATTGCCTTGTAAAAAGAAATAAATAAATAAAAAGAGCCGGCCGCATAGACTGCGCCTCGCAGTGTTTCCAATTCTGTGGCTTCTAATCATTGCTCTTCATAATGTTCCGTACGCTCACGGAGAGCACAGTGCGCACATTATTAAAATGTGTTAATAGGAAGAAATGAGCGGGAGAATGGCAAACAATGACGTGCCCGGTCTTTCGATGAGACAGTTACAGAGGTGTGTATTACAGAGAAATGCACAGTGGGAAGCGAGGTAATCCGCCTTTGCTTCATTCTCGTAGTATCCATTATTGTATCAAATGCAAAAATATGACACTGACAAGTGAGCCGATGAAAAAAATTCTCACTGTGGAATGACTATGAAAGCTACAAACGTGGGCGCAATGCTGGAATAACATTTCCATGTTTGAAATACGAACATATTTGCTTTGTTTCATACGGTGCAGAACTACAAATTGGACAGATATTGCACCCACAGCTGCATGCATCGCAACAGTCCTTCAATATTCCACAAAAGGTGCATTGTTGCCGCCGTACGGCATACCTGGAAACGACCGAAACCCGACAAACTCTGCCATGGTCAGCGATTGCCGGGTTACAAGCATATCTTGCATGCCCTGCGTGTAGATGACTAACAGCTTAAGATGCATAATGTGAGCTAAATTTCAAAACCAAATTGAGGAAGGAAGCGGCGCAGAATGTGGTGGACAGTAAACTGAAAATAAAGGAGGGGGGCGAAGAGGTTTGATTTCCACAGGCCATACAGGGAACCATAAAGAACACAACTGCCCCATCTGTAGTCAGTTCCTCTGAAGCACTCACAGACTGCAGGGTGAGTGCTTATTCAGAACAGATGCAAGCACACACACACACACACACACACACAGGTCTCATGTCGCACCAGGGCTGATGACATTCATGTAAATTTTAATTAGGGCTTTAGCGCAGCACCCCTTAAAACCAGGACACGCCCGTCCATAGAAGAGACCTCAGAAAGACTCATCCAAAACTACACTGGTTCTCCTTAAAAGGATCGGACCAGCATCTGGCCTTTTGAAAAGGCAGTTAACTTAATTCACTCAGCTTAGATGCCTCCCATTCAAAACGGGACCCCCTCTTTGTTTTTGGGGCTCCCTCATTGGGCCATTTTATTCTGCGGATGACGAATGAAAAGAGGGCAGCTCAGAGCTCTAGCTCGCTGTACCCCAAAGTGCACACAGGGCCTGCAGAGCAGGACAAAGCACCCTGACTAACTAATGGCTTTAAGAACCTCTAGTATTGTATTCGCCATGTAGCACACGCCGCAAGATGCAGCACAGCAACAGAAGCAAGCCCTTCAGCTTTACTGATAATGATAAAAGATTCAGTGGTAATAAAGACCAGGCTGAAACTGCGTCAGGTTTTGCTCAGAGTGGTACATGTAGCTACAGTGACAGAGTCATCCCTGCTCAAGAAGCAAGGCTTAGAGTAGGTTTAGCAACGTCTCCTGCAGGGCAATCCCAGCGGCCGCACAGCAGAGGTCCGTCACATTAAAGAGTTTACGAGGGAGAAGGGTTCCAAAGCTAATGGTCAAATGAAGCCATTTCGCCCCATTTTGTGCGATGTGCAATCAAGCTTCTTTGTCCGACTTCGCCTGTCTCGTTAATCCTTGCTTGAAAGAGGCTTCGGCACCCCAGCCGCCAGGATTACACCGTCACCGAAATGTAACCCAGTGGGCTGCGGTGTTGGAGAGGTCATGTGGAGGTCACACAGCGTATTCACTCCGCCACATAACTGTGGGATTTCCATGACCACAGTTCAGCACATGACCACAGCAGAGACTACAGGAAAATAAAATTAAACTTATTGCATCAGGGCAAGAATGACTAAAACATTTCCCGTCTCTGAACTCCAACAGTTTGAGAGCACGAGAGGAGATTTAAAAACAACACTTAGAATCTAACAGATGACCATTAATGTACTGCATGTAAAAGAACACGGCACAAGCAAAACCACCAAAAGAAATTAAAAGAAGAGAGAGCAGCCAATTCATAAATGTGCAATCCGTTATCACAATATCGTTAACAAGTTATCAGAAGGGATAGAAATTCACTTCCTGGCCAAAAAGTCATACCTTGGATCTAAATAAGCGGATACTTAAAAGCCTACAACTTTGCAGTGATTAATATGTTTCAGTTAAAATTCTTTCCACCCTGACTGATGCAGCGTGTGGCTTCTCATTTCTGAAACAACCAGGACAGAAGATGCATTCCATGGTTGTGGAAAAGATTTGAACCCGTTTCAAGAGAGGTGAATTACTGACTTGCAGCAAGCAAAGAAACCGTCTGAGGAAATTGTAGAAATCTCTGGAATTGAGTTCAGAACTGTGCAACATATGAAAACCTGAAAAACCTGTAAACTTTGTACAACCCCAATTCTGAAACAGTTAGGACAACGTGTAAATTGTGAATAAAATCAAAACGCAATGACTTTTAAAACACACTAGCCAGTATTTTATTCACAATAGAACAGAGATAACATAGCAAATGTTGAAAGTGAGAAATTTTACAATTTTATCCACAAAAATGGCTTTTGAACTGAATGCTGATAACAGGAGGGGTGGTCTTTCTCCTCTTTTGCCCAGAGGACACAACACCCATGATTTCCAACAAGAATGTCAAATTTAGACTCGTCTGACCACAGGACACTTTGCTACAGTCCATTTTAAATGAGCCTTGGCCCACAGAACACGGAAGCGCTTCTGGATCATGCTCAACAATGGCTTCCTTTTTGCATGACAGAGTTTTAGGTGGCATCTGTGAATGGCACTGCGGACTGTGTTTACTGATAGTGGTTTCTTGAAGTGTTCCTGGGCCTATTTAGTCATGTCAATGACAGAGTCATACCAGTGAGTGATTCAGTGGCATCTGAGGGCCCAAAGATCACAGCCATCCAGTAAAGGCTTTCAGCCTTGTCCCTTACGCACAGAGATTTTCCCAGTTTCTCTGAATCTTTTGATGATGTTATGCACTGTCGAGGATGAGACCTTCAAAGCCTTTGCAATTTGACGTTGAGGAACATTGTTTTTAAAGTATTCCACAATTTTTTTTACACAGGTCTTCAGAGGTTGGAGAGCCTCTGGCCATCTTTACTTCTGAGAGACTCAGCCTCACTAAGACATCCCTTTTATAGCCAATCATGTTACACACCTGATGCCAGTTAATGTAATTACTTGCTAAATGTTCTTTCAGCTGATTCTCTTATATATTAATTGCTTTTTCAGCCCTTTTTTCACTGTGTCCCAACTTTTTTGAGACGTGTTGTAGCCACAAAATTTGAAATAAGCTCATTTTGAGGATAAAACTGTAAAATTTCTCATTTTCAACATTTGAAATGTTATCTTTGTTCTACTGTAAATAGCATATAGGCTCATGTGATCTGAAAGTCATTGCGTTTCATTCACGATTTACACCTCGTCCCAACTTTTTCGGAATTGGGATTGTAGAAGAAATGGGTCAGAGAAACAACATGAACGGTTATGACCAGAAATCACTAAAACGCTTGATGAAGCCTCATTGAAAACAATCAACAGTAGAACTCATGGCTATGTATTATGATGAAAGTAAGAGCATTTCCACACAGGCAACGGGAGATAAACTCGCAGGCCCGATAAAATTTTAGTGAGTGTGACTTTTTTTGTTGGCCAGGCAGTGAGCAGAAATACAACGGAGAACGGAAATTTGGAAGGTAGAAACTTCCCTCATATAATCAGAAGCAGACATCATTACGCCAGAAAAAAAAAAAAGCTGATTTTGAGTGCTGCTACGAAAAACAGATTGTGAAGAGGATGTCGTTCTACATTTGAACAGGTGGGCCAAACAAAAATACGCTAACGTGGAAAAAAGCTCCGGCAATCTCATTTAAAGCACCCAATGAAATTGAGACGAAAGCGAACATCCTGGCAAGAGGCGGAAGGTAACTATAAACGAGTTGCAGCAATGCTGCAAAGCATTTTATCTGTTACAATAACAGTAAAGGGGGATTTGGCAGTGACTACGGCGTTGATCACATGAGCCTCGGTGAGGTAATGTACAGGGCACCAGGTGGAAAGCAACATGGGGCATTTTGGTGGACTGTCGACCGCAGTGGGTGCAAACGCGCATGTATACACCCACCCACACACACACACACATATAGTGACATGAGACGCAGTGCCTTCAGATACACTGCTAAAAGAATACCATTTTTGGGAAACTCAAACTGTTTTTACGGAGACCGGTTCAAATATGGATGAATTTATTTCGCGGTGACTTGTAGAAAAGGTAATTCTGTGATCATTAGCAACTATACAGCCGAGTTTCTGTTCATGTCTGTACATGTCGGAGAGCTGTGACTTATTGCCAGTTCCTTCTTGATCTTGCGGTCTTTGTGTGTTTAGCATACATATGTTGTGATGATTTCTGACGATTCCCCTAGGCACCTACAACAATTTTGTGGTTTTTGTGAGAGAAGCACCTGCAATTCAGCCACCAACTACTTTGGAACTTCGTTAGTATTCTCATCTTGCTTTGGACAATTACCTAACAAAGTGCCGCTGGCTAGACATCTTTAAAGCAGATGCATACTGCTAATTAGTATTCACATTAACAGGAATTAACCGTGTAGGTCAAAAAACTTCAAAGTTGAACCAATTCTTGGGCCGCCTCAACACAGAGAGCACCATAATTCATTGGACAGCATCATACGTTTTGCTTTTTTGGGTCCGTTGGCCATGTCAATTGGATCCGATTCCCATTGAACATGCATTATATGTACTGTAGAGAAGACAGAAGACGCAAAGTTCCCAAAAACGAGCAGGAACTGCAGACAGCTGCAGTACAGCAGCCTGAGAGAGCATCACCGGGTCAGTTACGCAGCATACAGTGATGTCCGGATCAAAGACTTCAGTCAAAACATTGTCACACACGTTTTTGAGAAAACATGTCTTTCATGACGATAATTATTTTCTCTAAATCATTTTACTTCAACTTATGTCTATACTTTTGTTAAGACTTTGAATTTAATGTCAAGATGATAAGCTATAGAGACATTAATTGATATGCAATTTTGAGCATTTTTACCAGAATGACAATCGTAGTAGAAGGCACAGTATATAGACACATACACACAAACGCAGATACGGACTTATTACTGCACAGAAATGCGTGCAGGAAAATCAACACTTTTTAGAGTTCTGAAACTGGGAGCGGTGTTGGCTCTTTAGTGTCTTCAAGTCCCGATGAAAAATACCCTAAAAAGAGAGCAGGAGCACATCCTGTTGCCAGAAGTACTTCTGAAAACCACTCTAGCGGTGCGTATTTTCTCTTTTGGAAGATTTTTCAATTTCACACCACAACACTACCAAATTTATTCTGGGCCAGGCATTCTACAATTAGTAACCGCTCTAGTCTGCGAAACACCTTGCGTGTTGAACAGATATCAAATCACAGCGAGTGCCTGCCAATTCCTCTGCTCATACCAAGCAGGCAAAGATCCAATCTGCAAGGTTTGGACAAGCCACTCACCATGCAAATACTGTTAAGCGCATTAAAAAAATGTTCAACGTCAGAAATGTGTGATTGGAAAAAGCTTCAAATGAATATCAGAGCACAATTAAAAAATAAAAAAATACAACTCAAAGCATTCAGGTCACAGACAAAACTGGATCTGAATTACTTTCATAACCGCAGGAGGGATTTTAAACCATTGTCATGGAGTGTAAAAATAACGCGTTCATTTGGATAAGCCTCCGCCAATGTGTGCATACAAGATGATTAAATTTTACTTACACATTATTCAACTTTTACTTAACCAGGAAGGTCCCACAGAATTATTATTTCTTTTTCAAGGGAGAACTGGCAAAGATTAGCAGGAGTAAAACCTAAAATGAAATACAGGTAGTAACAGACAGTAACACAAAAAAATGAGAAAAAAGTTAAATAAAACACAAATTTGCTTCCAATTCTGTAATTCTGGATTTAAAACCATGAAACAGATTTATGAGTTTACTACTATGCCTGCAATAAAAGTTTGGATCTCAAGAGAAGCTACCCTTAGATACAAATCAGTTGGTGCAAAAATGAAAAAAGTTTCCCGAAGCAAAATCAAAAACATTCTTTGTTAGCCACAACCAAAGCTCAGTTAGTGCATTTCTAGTGAAATATCAACAGGCGTCATTATTTGGTCAAGACCATGAAGACTTTTTCGGATGGATCCATTGAGCTTCTTCCAACACACAACATACTTCGGGCGCTCACTATTTGTCAGCTAGCCAGCTACCGCACTGCAGCGAATCTGCCCGGTCAATCCATACCAGCTCAAAAGCAGGGACGATCTCAATCATCAGGAACTCTTCCGATCTCCCGTAAAGACACTGCTCTCTCCGTCTTTCCTTGGCCAGTAAGGTCCACAGTCTTACACTAAGATGGCAGGAAAGGTGTTTCGAGACTCCATTAGCCTCTCGGCCAATTTCAGTCGGCGCTTCCAAAAGGAAGCCTTCGCAGTGGGCAAGATATGCTCTGATTACCCAAGATTGTCGATAATACTGTGCCATTTCGTAGTCCTATTATTTCCCCCACTTGTTTTGAGGTTGAATTGGAGAAAATGACCATGAATGTCTATTTGACCGAGTATGGAATAATGGCAACATTACAGGAAGTGCCCTCTTATGCTCCCTTCAGACTTTTGTAAAAAAAAGAAAAAGACTGAGGTAAGTTGAGGTAATATAACCTCATATAGCCCTTTCAGTATGTGCCTTCATGTACTCTTAAGCGGACTTCATCCACTTACGACCAAGAAACTGCATGGTATGGTGCATGACACGATACTGCAGACCGTTATTGCTTCCTCATACTGAACACGAACCATTTCCAACAGGTGGTAAGAACAAAGCTGAGCGGCAACGATCCAACATGGCAAACAAAAGTGGATCTGGGAACAGGTTAGTGGCAGCTTTCCTGAGACTGTAAAGATTGAGTAAAAACAGTGTCTGGGGTGACAAACTGCATCCATCGCCTCAAACTACTAACTGGGCCTTTTATTGGATCCATTTCACATACAACATTCCTGCATTCTGTGTGTCAGGTTTTACTCCACCAGTTGTTGCCAGATCTTTATCGCCATGCAACAAACCCCTCAGTTAAGAAACAGTGAGAGGACTCTCCAATTCCCAGTGAATGTAACCGTCCAACCAGAACCTGCAGACTGCAGCCCAAGATGGCTGAAATAACAGGTTTTCATTTGCATCTTTGCACTGCGCATCCTGCAATTCTGGATATCTTTCTTTTATCTACTGCAGCACCACAATAACACACAGAAGATGGCCGTGTGTTTACTCCAGCGTGAGTCTGTTTGCCGAACCAGCCCCCAACTGACAGACCAGTTATAGAGCGCACACAAGTTTGTTTTCTTCAAACTACCTTTTACGACAGTAATTTACAGTCAACATATTACACGTAGGAACTGAGAGGGTGGCAGGAAGCATGCTCCAGGAATCAAAATAAGCTCCGATTCCTGCAGTGGAGAAGATGCTGTATTTACACACGTCCAACCATCCACAATCCATAGGAACGAGCAGTGGCGGTTTTCAGATTAATTTTAGGATAACTTCAATTTAATTTCCCACCAACTACAGGCGGATAACAGCAAACAAACTCTGCAACTCATGAGCAATGGCTACTTAAAAAATGAATTAGCTTTAATTGCAGACGCTACTGACAGAACCAATAAAGGCACTCATATAGCAACTGCCTTTAACCGGTTCATTAAAGTGGCTGTTTTAATGACTTGTTTTTGCCCACTCGCGAGCAAAAAATAAAAAAAAACAGCGAATAATTTCCACCTAAATGATTTTTATGCAAAATAAACGCATTCGCCGATATTAAAAGCCGAAACAGTGTCTCAACCTTTCCGGAAATATTTTGGAGCATGACAGAGGGTTTACACAGATAATGGATCAAATATTTTAAATTCACTTTCAAATGTACATGAGGAATTCAGACCGTTGCCGGCTATACTTTCTACAGTCTGGATTAAACACATCTACATGGCGTACAGCCTTGTTTTAGAGATGGTAATATTACTTTTAAAAGTGGCATCTCCCTTAGGGAGAATATAAAAAGGTTGAAACAGCATGACATATGAAATACTACAGAGCAGAGACAGTAACAACAAGAGTTGGAAAATAAAAAGTAACATAAGAAAGAGGGCATTAAAATGAGAAACTGCACTTAAACGAAAATAAACTGGTAGCGCTCCGCAATCATCCTTAAGAGCAGCATAATGGCATCGCAACCAACTTAGCGCAGAGCAAAGCATCGATCAGCACGATCAACATTACCACAAGACACCAAACAACGACTCGCAAGAAAAAAAATGAACTTGCATGACACGAGGTAAAAACGAAGGCATGCCAAACTGAATCGGAATGAACTCGATGATTCGGGGACGAGGTGAGCGATGTGCACAGGCCGAGTAAAAACATCAGGGGCCACAGTGTCGTCTCAGCAGGCCTTCGACTCCAAGAGCAGCCTAATCAATAGGAAAAAAAAAAACAACAAAAAAAGCAGCAAATTCACCAGCACTGAGCTCAGTGTGAAAGCCCTCATTTCGAAATATGGCCACTTGCGAGAAAACGATGATTAATTCCTATGCCCCTTTTTAAGAATCTCTCCAATTATGCGCAAGCATTCACAGGCAGATCTTTAAAGTGGTAAAATGCCCCTCAGAATTAAATACAAATAGAAATAGAAAGAAGACATCCCTCTAACAAACAAGCGGCGCCCAGCAGCACACACCGGCTCCCAGTAAAAGGCGGGCTCATTATATTCAGGCAGCAAGGCCAAAGTACATTAAGTTTTTAGCAGGAATATGTTCCTGAGTCCACATGCGGTCTTAGGAATTCTTTATGTTGAACAATGAACAAGGACTGAGAGAGGTAGAATACCTGAAACACCTTTCCACAGGGTTTTATTGATGAATTCTGCTGTTCAAGAATAACACAACTGACCCCTAACCCTACTCGGCTCACTGGACACATATTTGGATTGGAGAAGTTCCGTGGTAGCAGATACACTGTCCGACAGTCACAACCAATAAGTTCTCCTCCCATACAGTTTGATTTTTCATATGATGAGAGATACTACCTCATCTTACTTGAGTGTAACCCATGTTATTGGAGCAGTGGTACGAAATCCTTACAATAACAATACAGGTGGCAGACTGCATCACCAAACCCTAGTACGAGGAAAATCTGATTGGTTGAGCATTTGTAACGGGGTCGGATTGTCAGTTGGTATATTTAAGGGAGGCCACCGTGTGGACTACCCCAGGCGTCGAGACAAATTTTAAGCACTCTCGATTTCAAACTCTGCAGAAATAATAATCACAAGCGTCTGTAGAAAACAACATCCTCATCCGCCGCCCTTTTGTGTGGATCAGAAGAGAAAGGGTTCTTCGATTCATAACCAGGCCAGGCTGCGCAAAACTACGACAGAAAATTAAATCACTCTTTTCACAAGGCGCCAAATTTTCAGTTCAGAGGAAGACTTATCGACAGCGGCCAACTGTTCTCTGTGGAGCACCAAAGACGCCCGTACACAGAGTGCGGTTACTCACAGTTGGAGCTAAACTGGTTTCCGCCAAGAGCCAGGGAACGTTATGCGGCTAATGCCTTTAATTGATAATTAATCCGATGGAGAGGCACGACGTTCCGTGGCACGCGCTCAATAAAGACCAAAGCGCTGCTTTCCGCCCCTTTTATCGTCATTATGATTTATTTATCGACTTGCGATCGCGGTGTTTCTCAAACGGTTTCAGACCAGTTCCTGCCAGCTTGGGGAAACATTAGCATAGCAGCGAGCGACGCACATGCCCCTGCAGAATTATAGCAGAGGGGGAGAACGGCATGATGCGTCCTCCAGCTAACGCGAACGCTAATGCGCACGCTAACCCTCCTGTTCCAGATTAATTTGGACCCGAGCCCTTTCCGAACGAGGAGAGGCGCTACGGCGGATCTCGGGAGAGCCTCGTCTCTTTATTTTCGCGGCAGCGAGAAGATCCAGCACAGCGAGGGGCCGGCGCAATTATAAAACAAGACGTGTTATTCGCGCATGTTTACCAGCCAGGCTGCGAGGCAAGCTGGGCTCTCGCTCAAACATAAATAAATAAAAGATAAATGCACCATTTTGTGCAAAAAAATAAATAAATAAATAAAAAATAAACAAATGGGCCACGAAGTAGAAGGCTGGTAGACAGGCAATGTTTAAAGCACACATTACTGTCAAAACTGGCTTGAAAGAATGATTGCTGGTTGAGAGTTTATTTTTATGTTTATTTCTTTAGAGAGGCATTTCAAAGCCATTTAAATTTTGATACAATATATATTTATATTTATATATTCATTACAATACCTAAAGCTGTGTATGAGGACCACAGAAAGCAAACTGCATAAAGTATCTGCCTTGAAGAGTCTTTTAATTGTACTGTAAGAGTCTACTTTCCAATTTTTCTCTCTTGAAATAAGTTCTTTCCTACTTAAGTTCACTTGTGAAGCGCAAGGTTTCTTATTCCATTGGCAAATCTAGCAAGAAGTCAAAATGATCTCACCTCAGTGTAAAAATGTGTGTCCTACTAGGAAAAAAGATAATAGTGTTTTAAGTTCAAATAAATTCTGTTTCATTTGTACTATACTTTTGACAAAAGACTTCATCACAAAATGCTTTACAGGAGTCAGAGCAATAACACGAGATCCCCAAGAGCAAGCCAAAGTCTTTCAATAAGATTATGATGCTCGGTGAGATGGACCTATTTTACATTTTTTGTAGTTCAGGAGCGATACACGCAGCCCAACATTTAAAGGCCACTAATAAGCAGGAACAGCCCCGTGGATAAAATCCTACACGTGTACTCGCAGGCGAACAGGCCTCTGCTGCACAAAATACCCCCCATACAACGCCTCCAGCCTTCAAGGAATTTGACAAATGACTCCATGCGATCAGTAGTCCGGAGCAACGAGGTTGCGCCTGTGAACGATTCGGTGACCCGCGGGGTCAACGCTCCTGACGGGCTGAGCTGCGTCACGCCCGCCCCCCCAGTGCGCAAGCGCTCCCCCCTTTCGCCCCGCCGTGACGGGGGCATTCATTCACGGACACCCACGGCAACCGAGCCGGACACAAGAGGGGCCTGTGTCTCGGCAGAGCGCGTGTTACTAGGTTACGGGGCTGCATTCTGCCCTTCAAAACCCCCTTAAACGAGCCTCAGATAATACAGGGCTGAACAAGCAGGTGCGCCAAGCACAGACATGGGACTGACCTGGAATAAGTTTTTACAATGAATCTTGGATTATACAGGGCAGCTTCATGCTTAAAAAGCAGCTGTACTAACCACAGTGATGGTACTGACCTGGAATCAGTTTTTACAATGAGCCTTGGATAATACAGAGCAGCTCCATGCTGAACAAGCAGGTATACTAACCACAGTCATGGCACTGACTTGGGGTCAGCGTTTATACCCAAGAGTCAAGATTGCCAGGCTATGCGGGGTCATAAGCCCAAATGGCAGCTTCGTCAATGACAAGTTATTAGACTAAAACTTTTCCAACCATCATCAGAATCAGTAGGGACCCTCATCATATCACAACTGACCCACAAAACAAAACAAAAAAAAAAATCCAACAAAAATCCTAGGCTGTACAGTGAGAACAAACTGTGGATGAAGCAATGGACGGACCGACGATGGACAGGGTCAATCGTAATATATGCCCATCTGGTGGACTGGGCTTATACAATAACAATCCAGGTACAGTGCTGATCTCTGATCAGTTTATCCCCCCACAATGGAAGGGCAGGGACACAGGAACCCTGATCCACGATCAGTGCTCCAATTCTCATGGGCTTACGGACTGTGGACCTTGGTCTCATGATGGATGCATAGCTTCCGCACAATATTTTCGACACAATCTCCGCCCATATCAGGGAAACTTGCACTCCCATCGTGGGTTGGGTTCTAAAATCTTACCAAGAAAAAAAATCCACAGACCAGACCCACGAATGGTTTCAGAAGCACTTCTCTGCCCTTCTGTGCACATTAGCAACATGACAGTGAGCGAATACAAAGCCTTGAATGAAGATTCAACATCTGATATTTACACATGCCTCAACAAACAAAACCGCTGCCACAAATATTACCTTACAGAAATAGCTTCGCTGTAAATGCCGTAAACCAAATCGAGCCAAATCATTAAAGCGAGCAATTAAACTTTTCAATCTCCGCCAGTTTTCCGCAGTCGAACATCACCTGCATCCAATGGTTCACAGCAGAGATATCTTCACGGTTTCACAGACTCACGCTGGAAGTGACACACAAGCCAATTAATTCAAAATAATTCATCCTCTTTCATGAAAACTTGCAAGAGATGATTTCTGTCTGGGGTTGTACAGACATTCTGACATAGATCTAAATCAGTTAGGCAGTTTTTGCATAATATTTATGCCATTATGGTATTTTATCTTCTATTTTCTTCTTGTGCTATTGTCATTTCATAACTGTATAACACTTCGGTTCAACTTCAGTGTTTTTTAAATGCGCTTTCCAAATAATTGGACTTGACACCAAAAATTCAAATCGATGGGGCCAGTCAGTCAGCAAAAGAGCTTCAATAGCCGAGTTCTGACACAAATTTCATTGAATTGAAAGCATTCATCTTACTGCCGAAGAGACTATTGCCTCAATCAGTTGCGTTTTTTGGGGGTTCAAGCCCGGTTTTCGGCCAAGCTTCTCCTCGAATCTTAACTCCGCACAGAGTCTCGGTGGATTCCAGTGAAATTAGAACACTTGAATATTTGGCTCCTGATTTATAAGAGGCGCAAACAGGGAAATGGTTATTCAGACCAGGAATCTGTTGCTTGGCTGAGAGGGAATTATCTTCCGGTTCTGCGACCATTTGTATATTTAAACTGATTATCTGAAATGCTCTGTGTCAAGTGCGGCTGACCTGCGCGACAGGAATTCTAAGCAACAACCCCTCGTAGAAAGGGGAGGTAACTAAAGAAATAAACAAACGAGAAAACACAATTTTTCTACGTAGCGTGCAACACACCAGCATTTTCGGCTTTAATGAGGAGTGTTGGGGGGGGGGTTGCCAAGATTTCTGTTCACTGGCTGCAGATGCTGCCGCACACCTAATTAGCCCACAGGAACACGTACGCACCATTAACCCCTCTGCACAGATTTAGACGCCGGCGTCCATAAATTCCGAAAACTGCTAAATAATTCTGTGATTGAATTTCCAAATGTCTTGCTTGACTAATTTTCCACAGTCTCTGTGACACAAATCCTGAGTTATCAAGCCTCAAATAAGCTCATGGACGACAGTAAAAATTAGCTTTATTTGTACACTGCACAAAGGGGTTAACACGGATAAAAAAGAAATAAAAAATAAAATAAATAAATAAAATAAAATAAATCGCACTCCAAACATGTACGCTATAATAAGGAAACTTCTGCAATGACAATATTTGATAAGTCTGGGATCGTGATTCGTAAAAGAACAAGGAGGAGAAGAGAAGACAGATGACCTGTGTCGTCGTGGGGGGGGGGGGGGGCTTAAAGTTTTTCTTATTTGAAAGTCAGAGTCGGGTTTAATCCGGACTCTGGGACGCAGCCATTCGCCCCCTCTCCTGCTGTGACATGGAGCAGGACACGCTAGCATTCATTTTGGCAGAATGCCGCAGGTCCTCTGTCACAGTGACGGGCGAATCTGGCCCCCGCCCGTGCCCCGCCCACCTCTGTGGCGACCCCCTCCCTCCCTCCGGGTCGAAGCTTACGCCGACTTGTGTCAGCTGGGAGCGCACAAAGTCAAAAGCAGACGCGTTGGCTCGCATTTAATTGCAGTAACCGCACAATAGGGTGATGGAATCAGGCCGACTCTTATTTCAAGCAGAATGCGACGCTTGACAAAAAAAGAAAAAAAAAAGGAAAAAAAAAACTGCGAGTGCTTTCGCTCCTGCATTTCCTTCAGTGTACTCACGCAGGTACTCCTGTTACCTTGACAACCACGAAAAAATCTGGTTTCGGGGAGCTTAAATTGTTATAAAAATGGAATGGATTAACAAAAAAACACTGTGGTTACTGAGTGAAGCCTCACAGCGGCAGCTTGTTCGAAGCCCGAGTCAGTTCCCTTCCAGTAAAAATAAATAAAGCCTCTTTACAAAATATGGATGAACAACAACCGCGTCACTCTCTCTCACACACACACACACACACACACACACACACACACAACACCGCCAGCAAAAAAAAACACTGGCTCTACATTCAGCAGGCAAGCCGAGAACGAAATGTTGGAGCAAAGCGCGTACGTTCAAATGTTTACCCTCCCTGCGGTTAATTCTATGTTTGCTAAAAACCAAATACATTTCAGGGAATAATGTTTTTTCGCTGACTTAAATAATTCTGCATTAAAAAGGCTTCGGGGTTGTGGGGGAAGAAATTACACGAGTGCATAATGGAGACAATATTTGGAGAGCAGGTGGGACCCCTAGCTGATGTATCCGCACTGCTACTTGCATCCTCCGCCTCCTCGCTAGGTGTTGTTTTGCGAGGTGCGCTTTACAACCGCCCCTTACAGACCCCCGCACCTATCGTCCGCTGGGACCGCGCGGCGTGGGCTAAAACGAGCAGCTCCGGAGCAAAACGGCAGGACAAAAACCGCGTGCGGGAGAGAGGGGAGGGGGGTCAGCGCGACGCTCGTATAAAACAGACGAGCGCGCCTGTGTTTTTGTTACCGTTGTGACGGGGTGGGGTGGGTGGGGGGGCCTGCCGTGTCGGCGGCTCTTCCTGTCAGCCACGCTCCGGGAAGGCAAGGGGGGGGGGAGGAGGGAGAGGAGAAATACAGTCGGGCTCTAATGGCGCCTAATTAGCATCACAAAAGGGCGGGAGCGCCTCGGCCTCTTACCACTGGGCAGCGCATCTCATTACAGACAGCTGAATAACAATTATCAAGTCCCCCTGCGGGTACGGCCTGGCAGGTCCGCGAGTATGTTTCTATGTGTTAGTGTGTGTGTGTGTGTGTGTGTGTGTGTAGAGAGTGCCTGTGTCTGTGTGAGTGCGTGTACGTAGAGAGTGTGCCAATGTCTGTGCGTTTATGTGTATGTTAGTGTGTGTGTGTTGTGCGGAGAGTGTGTCTATGTCTGTATGTTCATATGTTCATTTGCGTGCATGTTTGTGTGCATGCATGCGTGTGTGTGTGTGTGTGCGCGTGTGTGTGGAGAGAGTGCCTATGTCTGTGTTTATATGTTTGTGTGCTTGCATTGGTGTGTGTGTGTGTGTGTGTGTGTGTGTGTGTGTGTGTGTGTGGAGAAAGTGCAAATGTCTGAGCCTTTGTATGTCTGCATGTGTGCGCGTGTGCGCCAGTGTGTGTGTGTGTGTGTGTGTGTGTGTGTGTGTGTGTGTGTGTGTGTGTGTGCGCGCGCATGTGTCCATGCGTGCACCGTTTTCTAACCGCCTTCCCAGGTCTTTGTGTTCCCAGTATTTCTTTTTTCGTTTTTCCCATGTTTCCCGCTTGGACACGCACTTGCGGCGCGAGGCACAAATCACTGTCCACTATCATGCATCTGCTTATGAAACAGTGATTCAACACCCCCCTCCCCATCTGACTCCAGCACTGCCTGAACCACCGATGCACCATCCAGCCCTGGGCTATGGCAATACAATCACTTTAATTATTTACAATTACTCGCCCACTAGTCAGCATCGACCTTCCCGCGCACGGCCGCACAAACAATGCGCTGGGGAAGAAGTTGGATAATTATCATCAATGATGAATGCCACATACCATGCAAGTGCTTCTTTTCCAAGGAGGGGACCTAACTGCAAATAATGAGCGGATCAATGGCGGTATTAAACGTCAGCGTTCCCCTTTCAGAAGAGCACTTAAAGGACCCCCCCCCAGAAAATCTTAGGAGGGGTTCATGGTGGAATTAGATGGGACGCGCTTGCAATCCGCTCAGATCTTCAGTTCCTGGTTCTCCTGTCTGCAGCAGTTAAAAGCACAGTTTTTTTTTTTCTTTGCCAGTTTCGCCCGTTCCGTTTCAGTTGCTGACGGGCAGAACCTGTCTGTCACCAAAAATGCCAGAACAAATACCGTCAGCCTCCTCTTCAGAGGTGGCGGCAAATTTTTACAGCAGCAGCGGGGAGCTGGGCGCAGGGCGCGTCGCGAAAACAAAATGGCAGCTTTCCAAAAAATTCTAAAACCATTTTAGTCAGCGGCGGGACCCTCCCTGCTGCCACAAAATAAGAAGAAGAAGAAAAAAAAAAACACAGCGTGAGCCTGAATGGAATACAGGAGCATTAATCAGGGAAGCACTCAAAACAGACGCTCTCGATGGGAGGCCACTGAGAGATTACCTAACGGGTGGTAACTTTGCGATAGCTCAACGGTTCCGCACCGAGCCAGGAGGAGAAAAAAGCTTGCTCATTAGCGAATGTGTGTCCGGTGGAGATGGAGGTCTTCGTCCCTTTTGATTACTCAATCAATCAGACCCAGGGCTGGGCACCGATAGGCTCCACTCCCTTAAGACAACAGGGAGAAAATGCACTTCATCTGCATATGGCACAGAACGGCAACTTGGCCACATCGACGCTAGCGCTGCTAAGCAAATTGAAATATTATAGGAAGCCGCTCCACTGTGAAAACAAAACTGATTACTCAAATCTGAAAACCAAACTACCCTCCCCTTGAATTTACAGTCAAAAACGAACATAACTGGTGTGTTTTTAATCGTAAAAACATGTCATCATACCACCCCCCACCCCGCCTTCCCCCAACAAACCAGAAGAAACTGAAATTCCACAAAACCCCAAAATGAGAAAGTTGCGAGCTTTAAAGCCAAACAATTATTGAGCGGTTCTGAATTGTCCGGAAACGCTTTGGGAGCGCTGACACAGAGGCTGATGGGAACTGAGCCAAAAACAAAATCTCTAAGAAGGGGAGACGTCATCGTTCAAATCTGAAAACTGGCCCACACTACCCTTCAATTCACAGTTTAAAACAACAGCAGCAAAAAAAAAAAAAGAAAACAGCAGCTCTGATGCAACCAAGACAACTTATGCAACTGATGGGCAGTATTCAAAATACCAGCGAAAGGGGAAAAACCTCAATTCAGTTTCATGTGTTTAGCATTTTTCAGAATTGAGATTGACCCAAAGCGCGTTGACACAGGGCCAAAACCCACAAGGAGCGAGCCGAAAGGCGAAAGTTCCTTTTTCGGAAGAAAGGCTGGGCAAAACGCAACCCAAAAAAAGGGGGGAACCCGACTGCCTGAGGTTAGCCCTGGAGAAGCAGAGAGAGAAGACTGGGGAATGGAGAGGACCAACGGGGATGTAGAGATGGGAAAAAAAACTGGCAAATTTGTACTATAGAAAGAGAGAAAACCTATTAAAACCGTCCACTGCATAATACGGCCGAAAAGCATGAAGTTTAAACAGCTAGAAATATAAAATGAGGAATAATGCAGGCCAGGGCTATGGGTTTGGGTTTAGCTGGGACAAAATAAACTATATAAACGCAAAAGGGCTACAGGACGGCCCACACGATGAGTGTGCGGCGCTATGAGAACGGAGGAGCGGACGCTCTGAGTGACGTATGAGAATCCATCTCTGCGGTAACGGATTGGAGAAAGGAGCAGCATTCCCTTCCATTACTCAACGCTACACCTTCAATGACGGCCTTTCAATGCGTTATCGTCACCCGCCGCACTGTTGACACGTGTCAATATTTTCCACACAGCAAACGGCACCGACTCATAAGCAAAGTAGCTTTTTTTTTTTTTTTAAAAGGAAAGCGAGTATGTTTGTTCACGGTCGAGGAATTGTAAGCGATTTCTACAGCCACTCTTTGCTGAAGGGGTAACGTTCACATGTGTAGCCGAGATGGCCTCCCAACGACATCGCGATGGTAAAGCAAGCGCTTGAGATATTAGCGCAGTCAGTGCGCGGCTGACGCTATGGGGCAGGAAAGGAAATGATGGTTGTACATAAGCAGCCATTTCGAGGTGCCTTAACAGGGGCACGGAAGGGCATTTAAATGACATTTGGCATCGCAAACGATCACATTTGCTGCTTAGTGCATTTCGCCGGAAAAGCTGTCGGGCTCCTTTAATTCTTATTTCAAGGAATCTGTAGTGAATACGGTTTTTGGGCTGTTGCCGAGCTCTTGGGTTTCCGCCACCGTGGCTGCTGGGTAATTTGTGATTATTGGAAAGTGGACATGGCCTGGTCTTCTGGCTGGACGCCAGTGGTGCTACAGCTCTTCTGCTGTCGCTAAGGCTGCATGACAGGGGCAGTCAGGTGGAGTTGGCGTTTATTATGCGGAAAGGCCCGGAAGGAAACCGCAACGGCAGCGACCCCGCCCCTGCTTCCCGTGCCACCCGCAATTACCGTCCCAGGACCCCCGCCGACAAAGGGCTTGGCGAGATCGGTCAAATTGGCGGAGCCTCCGCTGCCAAGCCCAAAGCTTCAGGCCAGTCCCAGTCAAATACAATCTGCTTCATCTGAAAACATTGTCGGTTATTCTACCTCCTCAGTGCGGAGAATTCATGGGAGTTCATTTCAACAACGAGAAAATGCGCACTAACAGGCCACTACACTTCATTTTCATAGGAATCACTAGCAATTCATTTGCTGCATCCTATCAGTTTCTGACCAGAAAGGCAGCCTTAGGGTCCAGGGTGACCTCAATAGGTTAACGCTCTGAACAGGCACTAGCACTGCCCTGATTTATATCAGTCCCCCCGCGCAACATCAGGAATTGTTTCCTGTCTTTCCATGCTTCACTTAAGTCACTTAATACCATTTCGCCAACTCCTGGGGCATAACTCACAAAAAAGGCTTGATTGGTACCCGCAGAGACCTCTTAATTTCACGGGCTAGTGTAAGCCGTCATCATTCCAACACCTTTAAAAGCACCGAGTGGAAAAATAGAAACCGATCAGACGCTGGCATTCACTTGACTAAAAGCAGATAAAGCGCAAATAAAACACCATATTATCCTTCAGTGGGAGAAAATGTACAATCCCAATTCAGCTATAACGTATAAGTGAAGAAATCTCGACAAGCGAAAAGGCAGACGTAAGCTGGCAGATGTGGGGCAGCTAATCAGATGAAAGGTGCCGCAGTAATTGCACTTTTGGAGCTATTTCGGCTTTTAAGCGTCTCTTGAAAACAAAAGCTTATGTACACACTTCGATGGACCACTCATGCTACTTTTAGGGCGTTTCTTCTAGCATATAGTTCATATGCACTTTACTGTTGCCGGGGTAACAACGGCGCATACACGTTTGGCAGCGAAACGGGCACTCAACATCACTTTTTTTTGCAGATTACAGGAGCCATTCTACGTTGAAGCCTCTGTAGTGGAGCTAAAAGGTAAGTCGCTTTGGGCAGAGGGTGTAGGGACATCGTCCAGCATCAGATCTTCACGCCAGGACAATCAAAGGCAATCCAAGTGCAAATACAAATCGTCGGTCCTTCCGGAAGCCAGAATGCTGAACCTCTGAAATTCAGGGCATCTGAAAACCTGTGCTTTACAGTAACGGATAGCGTTTAACCATAGTATGGCAATATACTAATGGCTTGGTAAATGCATATCGCTCATACTTTAATTACGGCACTCGTGAAAGGAGTAGGATGAAAAAATAATTTGTTTTTGAGTTCTGATTAGAATTATTTGTCACCACAGAGGTTAATAACTTGGAAAAAAAAATTAATTAAACAAATAAACCAGAGGAGCAATTAATTTATGTCCCGGAAGCTGAAGTGGCGTCAGCAGAAATAAATACTGATTTACAGCACTAAATTCAGAGATAGATCATCTCTAAGCATTGCAGTGAAAAATTAAGCAAAATGCATGATAAGGTAGTCGGCGACCGGCAATAATTCTGCGAGATGTACACCTTATGGTGTGACTAAGGAAGTAATTAATACTCGGAAGGAGAGCCCAAGACTAATAAACTTCAAAAGCCTCAAAATCAGACGTCCTACAATGAAGTACGTCTCACACAGGCAGAAAATCTCGCTGTACAAATTAAAAAGCCTACATTTTTCAAACATTACTGGATTTTTTTAAAAATTACTGAGGATATCAATGAAAAACACGAACAACATCTTAACACAGAGGGGAACTCCATAAGTGGTATCATTATTGGAATGATGCCACGTAAGACATGAAAAATATCAGTTTGTTAATTCTGTTACCATGCATTGACAGCTTGTTGAAAAGGAGATCCCGAAACACAAAGTTTGAAGAGCACTTCAAGTGCTGCAGAAAACTGCCTGCAGGAACATCTTTGACTCTTAATTGGCTAGAACACAAAGACAACATGCAAGGAAAACAAACTAAATGCATAACCTAACAAACATACTTGCATGCATTCACTTTAAAGCTCGATGTCATCAACAGCTGTGTAAATATTATGATCAATGAACAATAAAGATGTCAGACACCAAAGACGACTGGCATGTGAGAAACAGGATCTCCTTGGTGCAACTGTTGAATAACTGCACATTGTATTCAATGAAAAAAGACCTCAAAAGAGAATACTAGCACTTACATAGATTTATACAATAGTATCAGGAAATAAAATGCATCTGAAAGCCACTATTTTTCTCCGATTGCTTTCATATTTGGCAAGTACCGCTGATATGATGGGAAGACGAAACCTAGAGATTCTAGGAAAAATCTGGCAATTATTATTACTTTAAATAAAAAATTTATCAACATATAAAAGGATTTTTATATACACGTGTTTGGTTATACATGAAAATGCAGAAATACCACATAAAAAGTTTGCTTGCTTGGAGTTCTGAATATCAGTGCAGCACTGCACCGTAATAAAAATATTCTCTCGTGTGGGGGCTACATCTTCAGCTGTAGCGAACCAAATTTTCGAGTTCCTCCTCTGCATTTCGGCTAAATTCTCAGAAACACTGAAACCCTGATTACTGCGGTCCAATTACACCTCAGACCGCATTTGGACAGATTGAAAGAGCTCAGTCCAATCTCGGATGCCCGGGGGGCTAAAGCGGCAGCTCGATAAAGGAAGATGAAGTCCATCCGACTCGGCACCCGTGAGCCCGGAGCAGCCATCCATCCCCCGGGAGCCTCGCTCAGAGAGCATCCCTTCCCTGGAAGCTGGATATAACTGACAAGGTATTCTGCCTCTGCACTGACAAATGCAGTTTGTCACTGGGAAACAGCACGGAAAGGACAGGCTTCAGCAGAGACCTGCGGACAGGAGTATGCGGTTTGAGTGGCCGCTTGCACGATAAAGAATGACACTGACCCAAAACTGACAGTTTGAGAGCCATCGATGCAAGTCAACCAGACATCTCACATGCGCACAGACGCACGCATGTGATTGAACCTCAGGGAAATGAACTTCAGGTACAGACAATGCCATCGATCGTGGAACAGTAACAAAACCCAAAAAAAGCATATGCAACTAGAAGAGTCAGCGAGCGCATACCTCCGCTGCGGCCTCACATGTCCAGGACACATACGAGTAGCGTTATTGTGCACCACCAGACAAGTGAATGAAAAAAAAATTCCTGGATGCAGAATTTGATCCGGATCACTCCAAAAATTAAAGCACTTCAAAGTTGGGCCAGGGCACACCTCTGGGAAAAATTTCATTAAAATCTGTCCATATATTTTTCTGTAACAATGAACAAACATGTTTACCCACAATCCAAAGGTAAAACAGAACCTCGACGGTGGAGGTAATAAGACCTGACCAGCTCTCCCATCTCCACTGACGTCAGCACTGTTGTCACAGCGAAGGAAAACAATGACAATATATATCATCAAGTTGCTTTCAAAGTTAAAATCAGAAAAAGGAACTTTTTTCCCCCCCAGCATTCTCTTGCAGGTTCTACAGGACGCACTATTCCATGTCCGCAAGCACATGCATCCCCACGGTAGCCCGACACATAGATTATAATCCATGAGCGTGGCTTTCGATGTCTACTATTTTTGGTATTTGCATTAGCGCGTAGGAAAAGAGCTAATTTGAGAGTTTTCCAGAAACACTGCATGTGAGGGAGATGCTTGTCCTGCATTAATGCCTGCAGCAGATGGTGCGACCTCCACTGAGTCCTGAACTCAACGTCATCGAGGCCGTCTCCGATTATCCGGAGATGCAGCTGCAAGCGAGAATGGCAGTCTGCAGAGGAACATTCTCCGATTTGCCTGCAAAAACAGTCTTTTCTATTTTTCATTGGTGGGTACATGAAAGACATCCAATGTCACTCCAACTAATACCCTGAGACTGGCACTACAGCTGGTACATGAAAACAAAACAAACGGTTTCCAGTGATGAAAACAAGAGATACACGACTAGCTCTAAACACAGAAACATGACAACAGGGTCATCAATATCCCCCGCCACCACAGAATCCCGTTTTCGAACCCTATCAAGGTCATGGCTGCTAGCATACACACACTAAATTTCATTAATCTCAGAGGCCTACTTTCTGAGAAAATCTCTTTTACCTGACCAACTGACGAGTTCCACTGCAATATCCTTTGTCTCACTTTGCGACTTAGCCGGGGATAAAAAAAAGAACATATCACTATTATTCTGCTGTTTTTTGCTAGGCCGAGCAAGGCACCGGAAAGTGGAAACAGAAATCAAATATTCTCAAAATTAAATATTCCATCATAGAAATATCCTGCTAAGACAGGGTTTACATCTTGAATATAATTATTAATTTATAAACCTTTTTACAGATGAAAATGAGACTCTGTTAAGCTAAAAAGAAGTGCAAAGAATCATTTGATTAAGCGATTCCAATCCAATTTTGCATAATTTCAGTTGACTTTCAATGTTCTGAAACATTAGCCCAAGTCTCAACGAGACCTTACGTCAGTGGTCCGACTGCTGCAGTGGGCATAAGGTTTGACCAAACAAAAAACACAACTGCCAGAGAATAGCCATTCTAAGACAAGTCATGGTTTGCGGTCCACTTTCAGGAATCTCCATATTTTCTATCCCATCCAGAGCAAACGTATGTGGGAAGAGACTTGTCGAAGGGAAACAGGAAGTTGTATCTCAAGAGAGCAAGAGCTCAATATAGCTGTTTTATCATGACATATCATGAAGATGACGTAATTGAGGTTGGAGGAGATTTGACAGAGCCGCTAACTCCAAAAGCAGAGACAGCATCTGGTGCAGTTGGAGATAACACCAGAGTAACTCTGACAGAGTGTCAGCACCGTGGATGTTCTGGTGGGAAATGTCGTCGCGGTGAATGGCTTGTTAGCGTAGCATATTCAAGTTACTGTCATTTTCAAAATTCAGTTTCAAAATGAAATGACTACTTATATACTTCCTGATATATATACTTACTGGCCCCATTAAAATATGAATTTGGACCTGTGAAAAAACAATAAATAAATAAAAAAAACAACTGCAATGCCACAAGTTAGAAAGCCATTATGGTACGCCTCATTTATTACCCAGTTCCAAGGCCACGCCACACTAGTCATGTGACCACAACCACATGTAAACAACCAAAGCAGCAGCTTGCACAGTACTGTCGAGTATCTAAGGTACTGCTAAATCAGTCATGAAACAGCTAAAGGACCATGACACATATTGTGTTGCAATTGCTATCAGGCTACTCACACCTCACATTAAGATTAATTTGTCATTAGAATTTTAGACGGTCATCCATAAGCACAGACTGAAGGATCATACAAGATTCTGCGTGGATCATGGTCGACAATCCCCACCTAAATATCATCAGAAATCTCAAGGAGCTCAAGTACAAGATTTTGTCATTTTTATGGTGAAATATTCATACGAAATGTATGCGTGTCACTCATTTTGGTGACCATCTTTTCGGGAAAGAGCACTATTGTCAAACAAATATGAAACCTTAATAGTCTTCATAATCCACCCATCTAGACTTCAAGTAACCATCTAATTTCTGCATGGGGATCACAGGGTGCTGGACACCATCCCAGCAAGCACCTGGCAAGAGGCGAAAAGAATCCCTGTAGAGTTAGCTGAACAATCGCAAGGGTTACACACCAGTCACTCACACTCATATCAAAGGGGAATTTTGAGACTCTAAGTAAACCAGCACACGAGTCTACAGACAGGAGGAGTATCTGCAGGAATCTAAGAATCTAAACTCAATACAGACAAGTTCCAGGCCAGATTCAAACCCACAACCTTTTTGCAATGAGGAAACGGTGATACTTACTGTATCACCATGACAGCCGTCCTCTTGATATAATAAAATTATAAGACAGCAAAGTTCTATAAGATGCCAATTACATTCATCCTAAATCAGGAGCTCCAGCATTTCTGCACTGGTGTACAACTGTTTTAGTCATTAATGTGGTCATTAATATAGAATAGTGCTGCACTTTGTAATACAGAATTTCAACATATGTACGCTCGAGCACAAACATGTGCAATGAAATATAATAAAAAAATTAAAAAAAACAAAGCAATGTAAAGAATTTTCGAAATTATAGGCTAGGCTAATTAGCATAAAATTTAAATGATGAAATTATTAATGTAATAATACAACAGCACTCAACATATCACAGCACTGAACCGGCCATTAATGCTCATCAGTCATGGATACAGACAGGCTGTGATGTGCTCGCACTGAAAAACAGTCCATTCCACACAAGCAGGGGCATTACAGTATAATTACACACCAACCGCCTGAATTAAATCTGTCATTCTGAGTTACTCATTAGGAATGAAATTATTCAAATCAGCCGGCAAAATTACCATTACATTTAGTAAAAACAAGGTAAATGTGTGCAGTGTGGTACTAAATAAAGCATCCATTTTGTACATTATATGGCAAATTAGTAATGTCTTATTATAATTTGACTGCATAAAACCTATGGACCCACATATGGATACGTCAAGCTGTGCTCAAACCTGAGGAACTTCAGGCCTACATTCAATGCTAGCGGAGAGCCCAAGGTTTCCAACGATCCCAAATGTGTCCTGCTGAATTACAGGGAAATGAGTATAAAATCATGTCCAAGGCTTAGATATTTTCTATTTGATGTAATGCTGCGGCCATAAAAAACACGGCGTCCAGGGTGTGAATATTTCTCTCAGTATAAGTGTGATGTAGCTTCAGTGAAGCGCTGCTGTCAGCAGATACAGTACGTGTCTGTGACATTGTCCTACATTATGCTAAAATGGCTTTTTCTGGCTTTAAACCAACTCGAGGGGAACCTGGAGCAAAAAGGTGGTGTTTAAAGGGTTAAATACTTCATTCCTTTATTTAACCAGGAAGTCCCAGTGAGGTATGAGATCACTTTAACGAGAGTGACCGGGCCAAGACAGCAGCAGGAGGTCACTGAGAAAATACAAAAGAACAAGAGTGTGTAATGAAAAGTTAATGAAGTTAAAATCGTATATTATCACAGCGGAGCCATATTGCTGAGAATGATGGCACTCTTCCAAAAAGTATTACAGGGTGTTAAAATTAATTGGGTGACACCATATAGTATCTAAATGGACAGTCTCGTCGTTCGTTCCGAGTCAAAGGCGCAATGTGCGGCAGGTGTGCAGACGTATAGCTACCAGGCAGGACATGTTCGACAGCAAAATACACTCAAAAACCAGGCATAAAGCCAAACATGTTATTAAATCAATTCATTTGTCTCTGTAATACGATTACAACACACATATGAATTGCAAAACAAGAAAAACAAAATTATCACCCCGCAACGAGCTTCCTCTGCACCCAGCTCTGCCGGGACCGGGCCACACCCCATTTACCGGGCGCAGGCTGCGATTGGGCGACGCGGGGCCGTCGAGGGGACGAGCAGCTCGCTGGCACCGGGAGCTCGTTATGAGTTTTTGAGCAATATAGACATGCAAATCTCGTCCTAAATGGGTTTACATCATTTGAATATTCATTTGCTTTCCTTTTTTTTTCTCCCCTAGATTTGTTCGACTGACTTTGCATACATTATAGTTCGTATCTCCTGTTTAAACAGAAATCTCTGCGGTGGCAAAAAACGGCATGGAAATGAGCCCGACTGCCCCAAAAACTCAGACGGAACCAGGTGGGCGGGTTAGCGGGCGGATTCAGGCAGCAAACAGAGGAGAGGCTCAGGATTTCTCGTGTGCGTGTGTGTGTGTGCGTGTGTGTGTGTGGGGTTAGAGCACGGGAGCAGGTGCCAGGCCCAGGGGGTGGCCTATGGTTTGACTGACAGCAGCATCATCGAGGCCCCTTGTTGGAAGCCGGGTTATCATTACATGTGACGGATGAGTCGCGGTCGACGAGAGGTTCCGTTAGGGGCCGAGTCCATGGCCTGGCCTCTGGGGCCACAACAAATGTGTCAACAGCTTGGCCGACAACATTTCGGGAAAACGAGCGCCTTCGCCAACACTCTTGTTGAAAACCTGCTCCAACGCCGCAGCGATTGGAGTTTAAGATGAATGTACGCGGAAAACACAAATCGTGCAGCGGCCAAAATGTAAAGGTGAGCGGGAGGGCTGGGACAGTGTGGCCCAAAGCTGTAGCGATGAGCATCGGAACCCGCGGGGATCCGTTTCAGCCTCAGAGCTCCACAGCCCCCGGCCTGGTTGACAGAGGAAAATACGCCGGGAGACGTGCTGACCCCGCAGTAATTTCCACTTCGGCACATCTAAGTATCCAATTCATCAATCCATAGCATCATTTGCCACAATTACCCCGCTATAGAGGGATCCGCGATGCATGACATTCCTTTTCCTACAGACCCGCGCAACGCTAGATTTAAATGTCAGCCCTGCGAAAATTACCTGAAATATGTCTGAAGCGTTTCGCTCCGAGCTAAACTCCTGCTTCCTCCCCGGCGACAGGGGAAAGCGGCACAATTTCCCTGTCTGAGAGCTGCCAGGCGAGAGAAGAATAAGCTTTCATTCGCCGAGCTGCGACTTGGATCACTGCTCCTGTTCCGAGCGAGATATTTCACTTCCAGGTGACATTCCTTCAGCGAGTGAAATAATTTTTGAAAATAAAAAGAACAAAACAAGGGGAGAAGCTAGTTTCCAATGGCGCTTTTAGATTTTGACGCGTTAATACTGGTCATAAATTATTTAGATGAACCCCTTAATTACATTAGCTACATCTAATACAAGAGCACGAATGGCCTAATTCCAAAGACTGCTTGTACAGCTTCTTAATTACCTATCAGATAAATCATAGGTGTAACAGCTATAGCAGTAATGTAGGAGGCGAGCAGAAATAGCACCCTGTACCAACAAACTCTGAAATGAAGCAATACATTCTTATCGTGATATAACACCTCCGAGAGATCATTCATTTACATACGATGGCTTTTGGCTTAATTCTTCCAGTCGACTTGGAATTTTCCCAGGAAACCCAGGTGGTCAGACGAGCGCTATATTAAATAAACCATATAACCTGAGAAGCAAGTTTTATAGGACAAGTACAAATGCCAAGTTTTACACAGACAAGCACTGTGTTTGTGTGAGTGATTGTGTGTTTATGTGCAATTTTGAAAAATTATGGTAAATCGTAAAATCAGTAAATAACATAAAAATGCACGAATACAATGCACTTCTAAAACAGCAGACAGACTGCATTTAACAGAGGGAACATTAAAATGCTTCATCAGTCCCAGGACAAGAGAACAGACAACAGTTCGGGCCCGGAAACAGCGGAGCCACGGTTAGTGTCTCAGTCAAAGCCTCCACAACTTTCCAGAATGGATTTAGAGACCCGGGGGCTGGATGGACAGAGTCAAAGCCTGAACTACTTAAGTTGGCCTAATATTTAGGCCAACAGACCTCACATTCTTGACTAGTACATGACTGACAGTCAAGTCACAGACTTATGTCATTATGTCCCCATGTCAAACGTCACAGAGCAACCAAATCTATAACCAAAGGAGTGCTGCTGTGTAATTTGCTCATTGGATCAGGGTGTAAAGCAAAATCTGTTCACACGTTCGCACTAGAGTGATGGAATTGCTCAAACTTGGCTAAATGTTTTAAACGAAATGATCAAAAAACAAGAAACTGGAGCAAGTTCCCATCTCTTTCAATGCATAACAGCTACAGATGAGACTGACACAATCAATTCTCATAACAAAGGACTCCCATACTGCTGTTCTCCCATGTAAAGTGTACTGCATCAAACAGGCTCATGGGGTAATGGCCATGATTCATCCATGCGAAAGGGTTTTGTTAATTTAATGCCATTACGCCAAGTTGTTGGGAGTTAGCCTCTGGGGTAAATATCGTTGCTACGCAAATGAAGCAGACAGAGGCACCAGGCTCCTCGATTTTACTGCGTGCGTATCTGCTTGGGCGTCGCAGCCGCGACTCGCTGCAGTCCATGCAAATAGGCTCCCGGCACATTAAGCCTCGGCTCACGGAGAGGTGAATCGGCCAATGACAGAAGCCCCGGGGCATTGGGCCTATAGATCGGAGACTGCAAGGGCTGACTCCGTGACTAATCGTTAGCGCAGTGCACAGGGTCAGGCGCGAGCTGTCTGGCTCCGATCTCCCACCCAGGAGTGAAAAAAGCATTACAGCAGAACAAGACAAGGCACCCACAAACAACAGCCACATCATCATCATTGGCACCATGATTACCACCCGCAGCCAATCAAAGCAATGCGCTCATCAGCCGCCGGGTCAAAGGTCAGGTCATGGCCATGCCTAATTACGCGGAAAAAAAAAAAAAAAAAAACACCTGCAGCTACAGCTGGTCATTCCCACCTGAGCTGCTGCCATTTAAGAAAACCTTGGCTCTCAGTGTCCAGTTACATTCCATTCACTTTAATGCTCTAATTTCAAATACAACGGACATCAAATCTTCTATTGCATATTGTAATTTTGCTGCTGTATTCGCTTTTAAATGTGTGATAATACAGTTAATGGACTGTAATGGGGTTTTCAGCCGGATGCAGAGGGTACTAACAATATTTTCCACTTCAGTTTCATTGAATGAATGCAGATATTCGACAGATAAAAACAAACTGAACCTTCAGCATTTTCACCAATAGGGGTGGTGAGTGAGTGAGTGAGTGAGTGAGAGTGAGTAAGTGAGTGAGCGAGCGAGCGAGTGTGAGTGACTGAACGAGTGAGTGAGTCAGCAAGTTCAGGCTCAATGAATCAAGGGAGTTTAATTCTCCAACGACAGAGACAAAAGTTTTTTAATTTTTAAAACATTTTCAAAAAATTTGAAAAGCGCATTGCAATGTCATCAGAAAGGGGTATTGCGAGTAGTTGAAGGGCAGTAAAATTTGAACCATTTTAAATAGTCTAAAACAGAATATAGCGCAGAACAAGTCAAGTCCATCCATTATGTAAACCGCTTGTCTCTCATAAGGGTAGCAGGGGAGGTGGAGCCTATCCCAGCTGCCAATGGGAGAAAGGCAGGAACACACCCTGGAGAACTTCACTAACCATTGCCGGGCGAACAACTCATAACTACAGGGATTTCAGAGGCTGCATTTAGTCTGACATGCATGATTTTGGGCTGTGGGAAGAAAGTGGCGTACCTGGAAGTATGCCAACAGAGAGAGAACATGCAAACTCTGAACAGAAAGGCCTCTGGTTGTATTCAAACCCATGACCTCCATGCTGAGAAGCAACAATGCTTACCAGTGCACCACTGCGCTGCACATACAAAGTGCCTGGTGCACGGTCTTACCTACGTCTATTCTATTTTTGTGCGTTAATCTCATAGCTATCAAAAGGCCTAACTTGTCATAAGAAATTCCCTGGAAGGTATTTTTATCCCTTCTATAGATGACGATAAACCCTATTGTGTAACGTAACAAATTCAAAACACTATTGAAATGCTATTGAAATGCACCAGTCCGAAAGTTAAGCACCACCCAATTCTAAAAACAAAATCCGTTTCACCAAAGGACCAAATTAATAACATCAACAAACATTGGCTATTCTCGGAAACATGGCTTAGACATACCCTTCCAGCCATACAAAACCAGTTAGAAAGGAGTTTGATCTTAACACCTTATAACTGCCTCAAAAAAAGGTTGTTTTTGGCATTTTAATGCTGGTAAAAGTACAGGCTTACAGTCCTTTCAAGATGGCAAGGAGACCCATGTTCACCAAAAAAATTTGCCCCGAATTCTGAACTTTAATTGGAGGAAACAGAACGAATATCTGATTTAGATGAAGTTTTAAGAAGTGCCTCCTGACTGCGAACACGCTGCATACGCAATATACGGTTCATGACAGACTGCCTTTTCAACGTACGCTGCACGCTATAACCCTCATGTACATGTACAGACTTAAAGACTTGCCAATTTTTGGACAACTTCATTTTAATTTTGAGGCACTTGCCAAGGGGGTTATTACAAAACCCAAAACCAGTGAAGTTGGCACGTTATGTAAATTGTAGATAAAAACAGAATACAATGATTTGCAAATCCATTTCAACTTATATTCACTTGAATACACTGCAAAGACAAGATGTTTACTGTTCAAACTGAGAAACTTTTTTTTTTTTTTTTGCAAATAATCATTAACTTAGAATTTAAAGGCAGCAACACATTGCAAAAAAGTTGGCACAGGGGCCTTTTTACTACTGTGTTACATCGCCTTTCCTTTTAACGACACTCAGTAAACGCTTGGGAGCTGAGGAGACCAATTTTTGAAGCTTTTCAGATGGAACTCTTTCCCATTCTTGCTTGATGTACAGCTTAAGTTGTTCAACAGTCCGGGGTCTCCGTAGTCGTATTTTACGCTTCATAATGCGCCACACATTTTCAATTGGAGACAGGTCTGGACCACAGGCAGGCCAGTCTAGTACCCGCACTCTTTTACTACGGAGCCATGCTGTTGTAACACGTGCAGAATGTGGCTTGGCATTGTCTTGCTGGAATAAGCAGGGGTGTCCATGAAAAAGATGTTGCTTGGATGGCAACATATGTTGCTCCAAAACCTGTATGTACCTTTCAGCATTAATGGTGCCTTCACATATGTGTAAGTTGCCCATGCCTTGGGCACTAATACACCCCCATACCATCACAGATGCTGGCTTTTGAACTTTGCGCCTATAACAGTCCGGATGGTTCTTTTCCTCTTTGGTCCGAAGTTTGAAATGTGGACTCGTCAGACCACAGAACACTTTTCCACTTTTGCATCAGTCCATCTTAGACGAGCTTGGGCCGGGCGTTTCTGGGTGCTGCTGATAAATGGCTTTCGCTGTGCATTGTAGAGTTTTAACTTGCACTTGCAGATGCAGCGACGAACTGTAGTTACTGACAGTGGTTTTCTGAAGTGTTCCTGAGCCCATGTGGTGATGTCCTTTACACACTGATGTCAGTTTTTGATGCAGTACCGCCTTAGGTCACGGGCATTCAACGTTGGTTTTCGGCCTTGTCGCTTACGTGCAGTGATTTCTCCAGATTCTCTGAACCTTTTGACGATATTACGAACCGTAGATGATGAAATCCTTAAATTTCTTGCAATAGCTCGTTGAGGAATGTTGTTTTTAAACTGTTCGACAATCAGCTCATGCATTTGTTCACAAAGTGGTGACCCTCGCCCCATCCTTGTTTGTGAATGACTGAGCATTTCAGGGAAGCTGCTTTTATACCCAATCACGGCACCAACCTGTTCCCATTTAGCCCGTTCACCTGTGGGATGTTCCAAAAAAGTGTTTGATGAGCATTCCTCAACTCTCTCAGTCTTTTTTGCCACTTGTGCCAGCTATTTTGAAACATGTTGCAGGCATCAAATTCCAAATGAGCTAATATTTGCAAAAAATTACAAAGTTTACCTGTTCGAACATTAAGTAACTTGTCTTTTCAGTGTATTCAATTGAATATAGGTTGAAAAGGATTTGCAAATCATTGTATTCTGTTTTTATTTACACAACGTGCCAACTTCACTGGTTTCGGGGTTTGTACATTTGTTATAAGATGCTTGCTTTCAAACAAAGAATTTTAGTGATAAAAGTTAATAATAATTTGCGATATAATGGAGTTTAGCCAGGAAATTCAGCATCTGTGTGTAGACACTCATTTCTACAGTTGGAACATGCCAGACACGTTGATGTATCGTAGTGAGTGATTCGGAAGCTGCTGATGTGGTCTCGCGTGTTCACACACGTCCGCAGAGAAAGCGGAGCGGAGACGGAGGTTAGGGGAGCTCACTGCACCAGCGCTTTCAACGAAGAGACACGAAAAGCAGAAACTAAACTGCAGCACATGCCCAAAGCATCATGGGAAAAAGGGAAGAACAGTTTGAAACAACAGAAATCAAAACCCGAACACTCGGAGGAGAAATCTTTGAAAAGATGAATAAGAAAACGATCAAGACGGAGCAAGAAGGCACAAGGGGGGAAGACGGCAGGGAGTTAAACATCTTAAATTACCCCCCCCCCCTAAACTTGTACCGCCTCGCCGTGCCAAACTCCAGCACGCAGCAGAGGTGCCGCCTTATTAGGATGAAGACGCCATCCGGGGGGCTCCTACAAAAACACGACAGGACGCGCCGCGACACGAGGACGGACGGCGGGCGAAGCGGCTGCCGGCAGATGTCCGAGGGCGGGGAGGCGGGCGTGTTGGGCGACGGCCAGCGAGCCTCTGAATTCCGCACTTGAGAGCTTGTGACAGTTTTGTCCCACTTATCAGCTGACCCCATCAATGCGAGTCTCCTGCAGCCTGTCGCTGATCAGACCTGGTGCGAGATGAATCGAGGCAGGGCGGGGGGCGGGGGGTGGATGTGGGGCGCTGGGGGCGGGGTACGGCTGCGGCGAGGAAAAACATCTCGTCAGATCCGGGAGAGAGATGGGTGCAGTGCAGTGGAAACCATATTGATAAAAGGATTTGCAGCTTCACAGCCCTCTTTGGGGAATTGAAGAAAAGCTCGCAATTCTTAGGGAAAAATCGGTAGCTATTGCACTTGTCATTTTGCCTCATTTCTGTCCTCCTCTCAGTCAACCCCCCCCCCCCCCCACGCCAATCTCCCCAGCCCCCTTCACCCACTCCAAAAAAAAAGGAGAAGCATAAAACAGGAAGGAAAGAGGAGGCTGGATCTTCGTACATTAAACTATTGATGGCCCATAGGGGAACTCTTTTGCATTAGTAAGAATTAGATGATCCCGTATGAGTGAAGAATAATCGCGTCCCCCCCCCCCCTTTCCCGTTTCTCAGTCAGTCTCTCTTTTACCTCGCGCCGCAGTCATCTGCTGTGACTGGAGTAAGAAGATTACTCGGGCATCGGCAAGACTGGCGTCTAAACTCGTTAATTTAATCCCGTAATCCTCCAATAATTGGCGAATCCGAAACTGACATTTCGCTGCCCGGTGCACATTCGATATTAAAAACACCGCGGGGCTGGAACGATTCCGTTGGAACGGCTAAAGTCTTATCGGGTCTGGGGAGAGAGCCAGTTCTCCTGGTAAAGCGAGCCGCGCGCTTTTAATAAGCGGCAGCGGGCAGCAGACCGTCTCGCCGCGTGTTTGCTCAGCGACAGGGTCTCTAATCTCCCGGGAACAGCACGGCTTCACCTGTCTGGGACGCGCAAAGACGCCCAAGAGCCCAGAGGTCAAGGATCCTCCCACAGCGAGACCAGACTTTCATTTTTTCCTGATTAGCTACTACCGCGCTAGAAGGAACATGCTCACAGACATGTATAGTTTTTTTCTTTTTTCTCCAAAGGTAATAATTAGCCGTTTGATCTCCCTTCCTCTTCGTCAATTTGATAAGGTTTCTCCCTCACCTAAAGGGGTCGCTGGAGGGGCGTTTTTTTCATTTTAGCATGTGGCCCAACTGAAACTCACCAACAGTGGAGGATTTTGGATTAAAAAAAAAAAACTGCCTTGGAGAAATGAGAACTGCGCGTGGGGACTTTCCATTTTTCAAGCAGCCCCCAGAGTCATTTTTCATATTAAAGCTCGAAGATTTTTTTTTTTCAAACTTGCTTTTAACTAGGTACATCCATAATTATCACTGGGCTGTTTCTTTTAATAGCACTTGCTTAAAAAAAGTTCTATTTGCGCGTACAGAAGAAAAATTTTAGCTTGCAACTTCTTCATTCTTTGTCATGTTTATTTTGAACAGTTCTTCGAAGAGCATGTAATTAGAGTACTGGGCTGAGCCAAAATAGCTTCATGCAAACAAGACAAGATTTAAAAGAAATATAGTTTGGTCAAATATTTTTCAGACAAAACCATGTTTACCATCTTAACTGCAAAAGATCAAGTTTTCCATGGATGTTGCTAAAGACGGAATCTGCTTTAACTCAGGAGTCCGGTAGCCCGTAACTGTGTAGGTGTACAACCCCCCCCCAAACCCCCCGAGTGCCTTGAGAACTCTCACCTCTTGGGCGTCCACAAGCCATACACAGCAAGTAGCACATTGCAGCATGAATTGTGCGTCACTTGGCAAATTCTGTAGCCACGGCAACCAGAATCAATAGGTTTCGTGACCTAATCATAACCTATGCCCACGCCAAATATCAAAGGAATCGGTTGAAATTTGAGACCTGCAGAGTGTCCATAAGAACATCTCTTTGGACGCGGCGAAGACGACAATCACAGATCCATAGCAGTCGCCCGACTTCGTCCAAGGGCTACAATGATAGCCCCAGTAAATTATGTGAGCTTATTTTTTCTCCTTAAAAACACTTCTCATGTCAAGTTTTACAAACTGAACACAAGTTTATACGTTGTCAAAACTTCAACTGACATTTATCCACTGTTTCCACTAACTGTGAGTTGAAACAAAGCTCATCTTCAAGGTGAATTAACGCACATTTAGTTGAGTTCACTCACATTTTTAATGCAACCAGGGAACTTTCCTCTATAAGTTTAACCGGCTAGAGATTTATTACTTAGGGTCGGCAAGAACAGGAGAACTGACTTCCGTTTCGACTGAAAAATGAGCTGACCATGGGTTAGACAATGACGCAGCCGTTTACCGATTAAACAGTTTGGTAATGAATATAAGACTGGGCTGAGCGCATCGCAGTGAAATTTCTAGCATGAGTAATAGCCGAGCGGAGAAGCGAGGGATGTGGGTCGTGGAGGGAAGATGGCAGAGAGAGGAAGATGGAGAGCACAACCGAAAGAGGAATCTAGAAACTTATTACCTCGGCGGTCATGGAGAAGCAGAAACATCATGTCTGAGATACAAAGAAAAGGCTCAGAGGTGAAAAAACGTCCAGTTCTCCGACGGGACCCCCCCTCAACTGGAGGGCAGAGTCTAATCCAGCATCACCATGTCATTGCACATGACTTGTCAGAACCGGTAAAAAGGCTTCACTATTCAACCCACACAGCATTTGGGAAAAAAAAATAAATAAATAAATTGTGCCTCCAATTTTGCAACACAAATGAATTTGTGCATGATGATCACTGTGTACTGTTCATCACTTAAATACCACAATACTTGAAGTAAGGATGAGGAAAAAAAAGTGACACCATCATTAACTCCTGGATAAGCAGTTTGTGAATTCGGGACCGGTAATCCATGCCAAGATCGTATTTATCTTACCGCCCCTGGACATGCTAACGGCAAACTGATTGATTGATTGATTGATTGATTGATTGATTGGTGAGAAATGCTCTTATCTCATCACAACACTCCTTCGTAAGCTTTGTTCATCCAGGAGTAAAAAGGAAGGAGGTCTCCAATATTTTTTAAATTCCTACCCAACGGTCAAAACATTTGTACAAAGAAGACCACCTGCAGCGTCTATCACTCATTAGCGTCATGCTGGGGCAGTAAGTGGTGTTACCTGCCTCACAGACGGTGTGAGCGGATGGGCCGTTCCCACATTTGCCGGCCGGCTCGCTAAAGCCTCGTCCCTAGGAAAGAGGGGGGGCCTTTCCCCGCATCTACGCCAATTCACCCCCCCTCCCCCCAAAACTACAGCTCCCTGACCGGAAGGCCGAGGGGTCGTCCTGCAAGACCCGAACGAGGCCTGGAGAGTAGCGTCACCTGTCTCAAAGGCTGCGGATTCCTCACCTTCCACTGCCCCTCTGAACACAGTTAACACGACAGGCCTCGTGAGTAACAAAGACGACAAGGTCGAGCGTGAGCTGCACTAAATACGTTTAAAATTGTGGCACAGAAACGATGCTCCACAGAACCTTCTCACAGATAATGCTGAAAGCCAATCCAAATAAGAAACGCTGGCCTTTCGCTCGGAAATTTTGAGCAGTCCAACACAGCTTTCCAGATTGATTATGAATACTTGCGCAGCAAAATGTTAAAAATATGAAAGATTCCATTCAGTTCCAATCTGGCAACAGTGGATGCAGATACTCTGTAAGAGTTAATTTGACTCTGTAAGAGCATAATTAATTCTGAACATATTGCGGTGTCATTTCATTGTGTCTTGCCTAGTCATCATTTCTGAAGGCAGTTCACAGACACATTCTGTCAGATCTTCAGTACCATATGTTCACACTACTTCTGAAACAAAATGGCTGTCACCTGTCCTCAGCTGACAGCTACATTGAATGATGCACAACAAAAAATCAACAGAATTAATGGCAATATAGTGATTTCAAGCTTTATTTTCTTTCAAAAACAAAACTAGATTTCAGCTGAAGCATATGCGTCGCCTGTGACGTCCTTTGTTAGTCCATTTTTGTCGAACTTTGGCAGGGGATCCAGACATCGAGCATCCTGAGCTAATCAGACAGGTCTTCAGAACAAGAAGCACGAAAACAACATCGACAGCTGACGCCAGACGCTGCTGACGAAATGATTCCTAGATGTCACCTTTTCAGGCTACACAAAAATAATGATTTTAAAAAACTTACAAGAATCAGCACAGTACAGCATACCTTCTCATTTTCAGGGTGATTCAATTAAACAAGACAAATACCGATGTTGCAACCTGTTGTAACAGGCGTTCCACTCAAAAGCGGGGTAAAACACGTATTTATAACCAACATACAGATATACACCGCAAACAACAAATATTTTAGAAGAGAGTGAAAAAAAATAATTTCCCTTTTCCTGCCCAGCAAGTCTAAATATAAGAGTCTGTAATCCCTGAGCTGGGAGGGCGTGTGTAGACTTGTTCTGAGGCTCGAACGGCACCACGTCTGAAAGTAAAGGCTTGGAATAAATCAGCACTCATTACACACACGACACAGACATCCCAGGAGGCCTCCAGCCTTCAGAACACACCGCGGAAGCTATCAGGCTCAGGTAATGGCCTCGCATGTGCTGAGCTGGCTCTGAAAGCCGTTGGTGTAAATGCAGGATGTTTGCAAGGGACCGACGCCACGTCAGGCTGAAGAGCACGGACAGGATGGAGTTTTTTTTTAAATCTTTCTTTAACCAGGGAAAGGTCCAGTGAGAAAATGTTTCTTTTTTTCATGTACATCCTGGGTGAAATGCTTGACTGATCAGTTGTAAGAGAGGAGGGGCAGAGAGAAACAGGGGTTCAGCCCAAAGAGCAAATTTGGGGTGAAGGGCCTTGGTCAAGGGCCAAACGGCAAGACTTCCTCCCAACTTCATCTCCCCAGATCAAGTCAGATTGAACCAGACACCCTTTGGTCACCAGTCTAGCAACCCATTATTTAGCTACCCTGCCGCCTTTATTGTTGACAACCCACCTGTGATCTGGAAAAACCTAGTATGTGTGTCGCTTTTGGTAGAAACTGAGTTTTACCTTCATTTGCAGTAATTAAAAGTGGAAAAAATCTTAAAACACTAGTTATAAGTGTCATTTGAACTTTCAAAATCAAGTTTCTATTTTTCTGTTAGGAAAAGTCCAGACCCTAAAAGTTTTTATTCAACTGCGAGATCTTTGCCACTGATAAACTTACAAGGATTTTCTAGATTACAGGAGAACCTCTATGAAGTTTGAACAGTGGCCAACTATGTGTTGGGACCACCGCAGGGCCATGATACAGTCAGACCTGTAATTCCTCATTCGACCGGTTTTGCATCCTGGCAATTCTGCATCCTGTAAGGGCAGGATCTGAGCGATCGAGTGATAAGAAACTGAGAGCAGGAAATGGAACAGGTAGCGTGGAATCAGGGGTGTAAATGTGTGCGAGTTTGCGCTTGAAAGACTAATCTAACTAATAAGCTTTCACCCACGATCTTACAAAAATACGCTCCGGTTTTTTGGTTGATGAATTCTGGCATTGGGACAGTTTTGGGACTGCACAGTCACATGTCGTTCAGCATTTCTTTAGTTTACTTCAGAAATTGTAGCGTGTCCATTAAAAAGATATTAATTGTTTAAGATAGATAAACCCTCATATTCAGATGAGTTCTCAAATACCTGTAATTTAATAAATTCCTTCATAATTATCTGACTGGGAATTTTGATTTTTAACAAAGATTGATTCAACAGTTTGCTCAGCCTCTCAGAAAATGTAGCAAATTAACAGAAAATGGATGTATTCGATAATTAAAAACATATCAATTACGATTCATTTTAAAGTTGGATAAGTGAGCAGTTTTAATGGATGACATGGCTTTTTCAGTGTTCAGAATGAATATAATGTGGGTGCGAATAGTCAAAAATGCGGATTTAAAAATTTTGTTCCAAGTCCTCACCACATTTTCAAACAAGATCCTACAGCCTACTTCAGCACATGTAACACTGCTCTAAATCAAGAGGTGTATATGTAGCTTTTTAAATTGCTTAACTATACCTGCCTAATGTATAGACTAAACCACTTTAGTCACTAAATTGGCATGTTTTATAGGAGGCTAGTCTTACACCTGTATCTGGTTTATTAGAGGCTAGTCATGCTTTTGTACAAGTTCTAACCCTTAGAGTGCTAAATGTAGCTGTTGTTGCTCAATGACATAAGATATCAAAATCAAAGCTGTGGAAAACCAATCATGTGGCGACTTGTTTGAAAGAGCTCTTGTAAACAAGTTACCACGTGATAGGTTTTCAACGGTGCAGGATTATTAAATCTATTGTTTTTCATAATTTATAACAGAGCTCTAAGGCTTAACATATACTAGTCATACTTCTATGCACATGTAATTAGGGGATAGTTATACTAACGTACATGTTTTAGTTAAGGCTACTCAACCAGTGTACAGTTTTACCAGAGGCTAGTCATTTCAATTGTGTAGGTTTTTTAAGAGGCTAATCACACGCATATACAGGTATTGTGCGAGGCCAGTCATTGTCTTTTCTCGTTCCAGCAGGCCTTTGAAATGAAGAGAAAGCACTGATTTCAGGTGTAGCGTGACCTTAAAGTCTGACCTCGTCAGTGGAAAAAACAGCAGGGTGCTCTGGCGAGCCGGATAAAAAACCCCAGCACCCTCCTAATTGTGACATACTTTCATTACCCATGCATACGGTGTAAAGGCGTTCGTGTATAACAGGCGGCTGCTGCCACGACGGATATGAAGGTGTATCAGACGGTTAATATACAGCACAGCGGGGGCTCCGTGCCGCGTCTCGGCGAGCTCCATTCTGCATTCCGCCCATTAACTCCACAGGTCTTCCGCATGCAGCATGTCCAACGAGCCACTTTACTGTTCTCGCCTTTTAGCATTTGTTCCCCTTCGCTAGAGAGACGCTCGCGGATCCTGCACGAAGGAGACATCTCTCGCTCGGGGCTCAGGCTTCCCGTCATTACGCCGCACGAGAGACATGCCCAGAATACCAACATCCTTCGGGAGAGCGCATTTTCAGGAACGGCCAACACCCGCTTAAAATAAATCGCCGTCTCTCCGCCACTTGCCTCGCGCAGTGCAAAACAAATCACTGTGCTTTTTTGGCAGCTCCTACATGTTATTTTTAAGTGACGCGAATTTAGAAACGAAAACTGGATTTGCCAAGCACATGTTAGAATCGAATTAGCACCTGGAGAGTACAAAACATGCATCACAATGTGTGTGAACCAAAGCCCCGGAAGCTAGGCTTTCTTCAAGCAGGCTAGCTGGACAACAGTAAAATTTCAGCCATAAATCTGTTTAGAGATCAAAGTGGTGATGATTAGAACAATGGTACAATGCAGTTCCATGGTGTAGGGTGACCACCAAGGCAATGGATCAAAACCTGTGTCATGCCAAGGCCGCCTGTGGCCAGCAGTCATGTGAGAATGGCGCATAATTGACTTTGCGCTGCTCAGGGATATGGGAGGGATACAAACGGTTTGGGTTAGCATTGTTTGTTGCTTAAGTGCCTCCTGCCCGCGGTACAGAGGCTCCCCAGTTGCATTCTGAGCAGGTGGCCATTTAAAAATAAAAGACACTTTATTGAACCCCGTGGGGTAATTTGTCCACTGCATTTAACCCATAGTTATCCACTTGCTTTCTATGGTCAAAAACATGTAAGCCAAAATATGAGAGCTACAGCACACCTTTGCAGATTTTTTTTTTGGCGTCTTCAATCCCATCCAGTTTTGGGGTGTCCAGTCAGCGAACTGTGTGCAAGCGTGCTCGTTTGTACAACTCGGGAGCACAGGGCAGTTCACGGTTCTCTTCCAAAACACGTGCCGGTCAGCCATTGCCGCTTGACACGCATAGATTCAAATCTCGTATTTCAGAATAAGGCCGGAGGATTCCTATGGGGCTCAATAAAGTATATCTTATCTTCTAGCATTTACAGCAGTGGTTAGCACTGTCGCCTCACAGCAAGAAGGTTGTGGGTTCGATTCTGGCCTGGGGCCTTTCTGTGCGGAGTTTGCATGTTCTCCCCGTGTTCGCGTGGGTTTCCTCCGGGTATTCCGGTTTCCCCCACCAACAAAACATGCATCATAGGAACACTCCAACCAGTACCTCTGACCGAGGAACTGCCTTTAGAACTGGAGCTGGTCCCTGGGCGCTGCTCTGTGGCTGCCCACTGCTCCTAACTCCACTAAGATGATGCCTTGACAACTGCATCAAAAGCTGAATCAAATGTATATTCATGATGTGAACAAGTCACCAAGAAAAAGGATCAATCTGAAGTATACAGACTGAGTATATTTTATTTTGCGAACAGACTGTCACGACACAAAAATGTCTGATCTGGCAGTAACACTGCGACACAAATGGAAAACCTACTGTGTATCTATGCATCAAAATACTCAGAGAGATGTTACCGTACATCCGAGGATAAAATGCATCCATAGGGGCATATTGAAGGAAAACATTGATCTTGTACCTTAAGGAGCAGAAACACACACTGAATGTCTGAGAAAATAATCTAGATCGTGTTCTCTCTATTTCGCATTACACAATGATATTCTGAGCCGAGTAGGCACAGGTCAGACAGCGAATCAGAAATCTCTACGCTCTCTCTACCTCGCAGAAACTCCTATTCACGAACAGAGACATATCTGAAGGCTCATGTTCCGAGCCATACCTCCTCATACACATGAAATAGAACTCAATGTACCAGCCCAGCTGTACACACAATTTATTCTGTGCAATCAGTGAAATTACATATCAGTGGCATTGCCGTAGATTGCAAATTTATGCGGCCATTACTTCCTTTTTTATCAGTTTAATAACAGCAACTATGTAAAGTACTAAATGCGCCGGCCCACCCACAGGTTAAGCAACGGAAACCTGAAAATTTTTAGTTGTGCTAAACATTCATTGATTTGCCCAAAAAACTGCCGAAAAGAGTAGAGAGGAATGAACAGGGTCCTTTTCTCATCACTGTATTTATTCTAGCCATGAGCACTCTTTAGGCAATCTGAAAAATGTTAATTCAACACATTTCTTCATGTCCCGAGTCTCTCAGGTAAAGTGGCTTTCGGGATGAGATAATTGGCTACAACAGAATGCAAACAGAAAACTGTTAAAATTTCAGATATTTACGAACGAAAGCGGCAAAGTTCAGAGCCACCTTACAGACAGCTCATGGCAATCACACATCTGCTCAGACTCTTAACACAGCCGTGCAATAGTATTCGATTTTAAAGGTAATAACGAAATAAATGCGCACACAGTCAGACAAATTTATACACCGGGTACACTAAATACCGTCCTCTATTTTCGGCGCATTGAGCGCACAAGTCTTCTCCCTTTTTCATCTGACAGGCAGCATGAGTGTAAGGTATTGAGATTGAAACTGGGTCAAAAGTAAGCATTTGCGGAATGCACCGGAACCTCGACCAGCCCTGTGTCGAGAGTGAAGCTCACGTTGGGAGCCCAGGGTCCAAAAATCGCTAAGGAATGCAGTAAAAATCTGCAAACTGCGCACACTGTACATTATCTGCTCTTCTGTCAGTTGATTAGAGGGAGGATTCCAGAGCGAGGTCATGATTTCACCCCCATTGGTGGAGTAGTGTGTGTTTGGGAGGGGTGGGATTATTAGCCAAAAATGTTTTGTTACCGGGGACAGAACCGTGATGAGCCGGGCAGCTTTGTGCCAATGGTTGTGCTTTGTTATTCAAGCAGGTTGCATCCAAACTCTGAAAACCAGCCTGGATTCGCAGCTTTGATATTTCAACAAGCAGCAAAACACGAGATGAAGACTTCAGGCATACCAGCAATGGCAGTGGGGCTGGACATACTCTGTCTAGACATCGTTTTCATCTTGGTGCAAAGGGCTCTCAGTTCCCAGGGACAAGTGGGATGTCTAGGTTCTAAGGCTCTTCTTTCAGGCTATTTGCACCAAACAAACAGCATCAAACAACATGCCCCTCACTCCGTGGCACTGCCCAGCTGCTCAGGTCTCTGGGCCGTCCCAGGACACTACCGTCGAGGCTTCTCCTGTTGCAGTGCACGGCTCCAGGCTCCGAGCAACTGTTCTCCACAACTCCAGATACACGGCCTTCACATAAACCCTCTGAAATGGTCTACGCTTTGTCTGCAACAACAAGGAGTCAGGAACCAGTCTTTCCTCTTATGAGCAAGTAACGGTTTTCCCCCTGTGAAGGAATCTTCTTCCTCAAGCTAGGCGAGACTCTGATCAGGTATGCAAAAATTCTCCATCAATGTCAGCCACAATAATAATGTTACACCTTTCCTCGCAGAAGGCCTTTAAGATCATTAAGCGGGGCCAGGGATTCTGTCGTTTTTCCCCAGATAAGCCATTACACGTCCCAGTGCGAGTGAGGAAGAGACTTGCAGACTTGCACTATTAGACGTGGAGGGGGCAGCGCGATATCCTGCACCCAAAGAGGCCCCGTTAATTACGTCTATTTATTAGCACTGAAGCAATTAACTACACTTCAGGTAAACAAGCAAGCAGACTAATCTGTACGGACCACATTCGCTGGGCGTGCAGAGGGAGAAGGGGGGGGGGGGATTGCATATAAATGGATGTGACAAAAGGCAAGACGGACACTCGTGTCAAAGCGATGAAAAGGCTGCTTTGTGTTCACTTCATTCTCTTTGCATTAGACTTTTTTTGGGGGGGGGGCGCATTCATTCTTCCGCGCCATTCAGCTGCCCGTGAAAAATTGGCTGACTTTCTTTTTTCATTGCAACAAAAACAAAACAAAATAGAGCAGCGTATGAGGACTCACAAAAGTCCTTGAAGGAAGCTGCGTTGTGCCTTCCACATCGTCTTTGCACGTAATTTGAAAGAAAAAAAGTGAAAATTCAGCTAAAATTAAGTGGTCTAAGTGTTCATTTCCATTGCCATTGACTGTCTCCAATAGGCCCACACCCTCCATCCCCAGAGCTGCCCTCTTTAACCCTTTCACTCCCATGGTACCCTCGGTTTGACTGTCCTGATTGCCCAGAGACATTGGACAAAAGAAATGGAGGTCTTTTAGGGATACCTTTTCAAATAAGTACATCTCAAAATGAGGATATTTCAAGTGAAACAATAATTAAAAAAAATGTCAATGTGCATATAAAATCTCTTTTCAGTGGCTGTAATATATACGGCTGATATTTGTATTCATATTCCAAAGACCTGATTGGTTGAAGTGGGTGTAGCCACGGAATGCCCATTGGCAGTCTCGGGATTTAGTGATGGCCATATTTAAATGCCTGCTTGCACTTTTGGGAGTGAAAGGGACAAAGAGCGAGTGTCACATGGTCATCCTGGTCCTCACCCGTCAATCCAATAGCTTACGCCCACGGCCCCGAGCGAGCACAATTAGCCGTCGCCGAATGAACAGATGTAAGCAGATGGCTGGGGATTGGACAGACTGATGTTAAGGGGGCCTCACCAGACTTCCATCCATTAGTTTTACAGCGTCTACGGTCTCGTGTCGTCCCTCGCAAGACGCGTTCAGGTGGTAAACCCGAGGGAACATCGGCGCTTAATAAGTGACGAAGGTGAAGATGGATGGGGAGTGGGGTCCCTAACACCTTGTATCAGTTGATGGTCCGGTTCACACATATACCCACGTGCGAACACAGGCCCTCTTCATTCCTATCCTTCATAAACAGACTGGACCACGACTGGCACAGCTAACAAAGTCACCAGCCGCAGTAGTTTCAGGCCGTTCCTCGCCCATCTGTAACGTCCGCGAAAAGAACAGCGGCGTACGAGCGCGCAATAGCGGCACGGACACCAGACGCAAGAGCGCAAATCAAATCCCCCTGTACTCCGCGAGGATGAACAGAACAGAATGTCGGTTTATGTACCCAGGTCTGGAAATATCTGAATCTTTTCATGCGATTATTCCGCATTGTGCCAGCTGGCCTCGAACACAAAAACTCATCTTCCATGTACAGCTCGCTGCCTACAGGCCTTCGACGGTACAGCGAACAATGTGGTCCCACCCACATATGTACCAGCCGTACAGGCAAAGATGCAGGGACGGCCGATGGTATTTATAATTCTGTACATTGAGCGGACCACGCGTGTGCCTGGCGTAGCAGGTACCCCCGTCTCCCCGCTCTCTTTATAAGGCAAGACGACCTCGCGGATCATGCAAGGAGAGTGGGTGGCCAGCAAATCGGAGGAGCTGCGGACCACACAAAGAAACGAAGAACACACATGCAAAACATACATGCACCCACGCACGTCCCCAAATACACACACTCCAGCACTTATACACACGTCAATATATGCCCCAGTACACAAAGATAAGAGCGCGCCGCCTGGGCACGCTCGCACATTTAAGAGCAGACAGGACGCACAGACGCAGACACACACACACGGGCGCGCGCATACGTGCGAGGCGTAATAATCGGATGTACTCGGCGGTACAGGCAGAGTGAAAAGCCTGGCCTTGGTGTGGGACTGGGAGATAAGGTCTTTACCGACTCGCAGGCTGAAAGCGGGCCTACCTTGTGATGCAGATGAGGTTAAGTCATCACCAACGCCCCAACGCTAAATCCCTCTTTGGGAAGTGAGGATTGGAACGGGCCGGATTAAACGGGGAGTGCGGGATTTGAATTGAAGTTGGGATCCCTTCAAGGCAAACTAAATCCATAACACAACTGTGGTGTCGCCAGATTGACAATTCCGCGTTTTTTGTGGCATGGAAAGATAATCATAATTGTGCTTGCTTGAGAATTAGCCAGGCCTTATTAAAACAGCACTGACGGATCTACGATGAGAAGCTGGCTTCAACTGGCCACTGACTCGATGTCACATCTGTAAAAATATTCTCTAAAAACAGACATTGATATTCAGGAGAGGAGCCCAATTTGGCATTTCTACAATCCGTGAGCAAATCGGTCTGAGTTTTCCACGTCAGGCCTCACCTGAAACATAAACTCAAATCCTAAAGCAGTATTGATTACACAAGGCAGCCAATTCTCTTTGGAAATTAAACACATATTTTAACTACCTACGTTGGTCCGGACACATTGTGGAAAAAAAAAAAATTACCAATTTTTACAGATTGAGAGTCCAGGATGAATGATCAAACAACCTGCAGCTAATTTATTTTGGCTGTGCAACGATGATGCAACATGGCCCGCGAGTCAGTAATGTGGATGCTTACTCAATGCGTTCCTTAAAAAGATTTCAAATTCAAATAAATTCAAATTGAGAAACCTAACTAATAGCCCTTAGCACCCCAACATTCTCCCCCTTCACATGCAACAGATACGAACAGCAACATAATCTTAGGCTGACGCCAAGGAATAAATTGATTCTTATTCAAATCAATTCAAATTAAACCATATTTGTCCCAAACAATATGGTTTCTGGAAGACAGGGGGACTGTATATTTAAACTGCTATGTTCTAAAAGGCAAAACCAAAGAAAAAATAATTTCTTGTCATATTATCATATTATCACATATTATCGACTGTGCAAAAAGCCGTTCTGCATCTACAGCATACTATTGCATATATTACAGTATATCGTAACGCAGAACGAAAGTAGCCGCACATTATTGACCGTTCATGTTTTATACTGCATTTAGCTGTAACATCTTATTTAAAAAATAAACTGCTCAGATATTTTAACCATTAAAATTGACTAAAATTAGATTAATGCTGAATCAGTAATTAATGCTCCACGATGGTCATGCGGGTTGAGCGCACAGGGACGGCATTTACAAGCCGTGCATTATTCCCATTTTTCGCCATTTGCGATGGCCAAATGCACCTATTCAGCTCGCAGCCTTTCAAGCAATGGCCCGGCGACTGAATGGTGAAGCCATGGCTTGGAGCAGCTGGCAGAGGGAGATACACAGTCTGCCGCGATTGGTGCATAATGAGGAAGGGGATACTACAGCAACCGAATCGCCCCCTCACTGGCTGAATCAGCAGCCAATCAGAACACGCCCTGCTGGGGTACAGTCAGCACAGCTGCCGGGAGAATTTGGGGCACACCAATGCATCGAGGGGCTGTACTTTACCCAAATTTGCCACTCGATGGTTTCCAATAGTCACTCTTGTGTACGATTCCAACTGGCAGAGCGCCTGTAACTGGGCAGGATGACGGATAATGTCTAGCGGGACGGAACTTTATTCAGTGTTTGTACAGTGCATTTGGGAAACCACGACCTTGAGCCTGTTGAACTGCACTGGCGAGATGATTAGAGTTCCGGTTGCATTTTCCCTCTTCTCTCAGAGGGCTGCAGAAAGCCTATAAGCCTGAAAAAAAAAAACACCACGTCTCACACATCCTCGACTCCAAGTGTGCATTTCCTTACTACGACCGTTCAAGTTTTAATAGAAGCTCGAGGTGGGTTTTGATTTATCATAAATGCTCCCATTCATCAGCAGAAAGGCAGTTTTCGGAAAAAAAAAAAAAATGAGGGGAGAGAGCGGCCATTACGGCTCTCTTTGTGGATTGGGAGGACGGGAGCGCATTCAGGTGTCAATCTCGTCGCGCGCTAATAAAGCCCGGTGCGCCAGGCAATTGTTAACTCCTCCTGACTCGGTATTGTACGGCTTCCTCCTTTCTCCCGGAAAAGGGGAAGCAATCAACAAGCCATTATCACGGGCTCCTTGCAAAAAAAAAAAAAAAAAGATAAAATATTAAATAAATAAATAAAGGGAAAAAGAAAAAAATAAGGAGCAGTAAAAAAAATATATATAAATAAATAAATAAAAACCTCCAACTGCTCCTTCCGGCCCCCTGGACGGTACCGTGCCGTTGAGACGCTGCCGATTTCTGGTGGAAAATTACCACAGGAGGACAGATGCCCCAAAGCACACTGGGATATCCTTCCAGCAGCAGCTTCGAGAATCGCTTGGCTGGTTGAGTCAATCAACAAAAAAAAGGTCTTTACGAGGATTGGGTCTCTCGGTCCCCACAGCAACGACCCTTTTATACAAGCCAGGCTGGGGTAGTTTATAAGATTCGAGTGAAGGGCTCCAGAGGTAAGGACACCAGCAGGCAAAGCGGGGGGGGGGGGGGGGGGGGGGGGGGGGCAATTACGTTCTGTGAGGTGGAGCATAGCGGAACAAGACACGACTCCCTCTAGTGTTGTGGTGAGTTGCGAACGTCCAGAAATTGGATTTTCTGTACCTCCTCTTGATGGGGGACAGAAGGCAAACGGTGCACCAAAATGGGCACCGACCATTGAGGCATAAAAACATCCTCCTGACAGCAGGCTCAAAAAACCCTTTTTCCTTTTTATCTATTTATATTTAACGGCGACTAAGCTTCGCTGGACCCCCGGAACCTTTGAGTCGGGAGAAATGGACAGTGCCATGCAGGCGGGCTCAATTGCCAGAAAGCGCTGCAATTTCACACAGGTAATTTCACACCCTCAAATTCCAAAAAGAAAGACCAAATTGTAACTGAGCACAGATAATCTCTGCTCTGCTATCAGCTAGCAATTGCTCACAATTTGCTATTGTGCTAAAACCAGTGCCTGTGAGAGCAATAGATGCTACATCTTAAGAGCAGACACACTTGTGGGTGAAAAAAAATCCTTGCAGGTCTTTTTGGGTTAGCAGTAAAAAAAACTAGGAATTACTAGACATGCATTCTTATAGATTGTTCATACTATACCACAAACTGATAAGCAGTTAGAAAGATATGAACTCCACCTATAATTGTGTGCCTGTTCAGTACAAATGCTACACTGATGAAACACTGCATCAATCACAAAATGTACACAACTAGAAAAAGCTAAACGATAAATTTCACTTTGCCCTCGCTACAATGAAAAATTAAAAACAACAATGCATAAATTCTCTCACAAATGACCTATGAGCCTTTGGTGATCTCCATTAACCATATCCTGTAGTGTAACGAACAGCATATTAATTTATTGATGACATTTTTAATGAGGTATTTAAACAGAATGAACACGCACTACGAACACACGACAAGAAATGTCGCTAGCAATAAGAACCGCAGGGCGTCCACAGTTCTCGGAGGTCCAACCCGCAATCGAAAATGGTCCAACCCGCAGTCAACTCCTCCGAACTAAAATATCCAAATAACACAACCAATAGGACAGCAAATTAAATCACGATCAGCACGACTGAAAAAACCCAACGAATAAAGCAAAAACACAGGGTCAGAACGGGCTATAGCGAAACAACACAACTTCACTGAACCACATTTTTACTGGATGACAAATGCTTTCCAAACACGACATTCGTAGTTCGCCATCCCAAACTTACAAACAAGGCAGCCATTTACCATTTACACTTTTGTCACACTGAGACCGTGACAGCAGTCACGACGCGGTGGAGCATTAGACATGAGGCTGGGGAAGGGCAGAGTTTAGCGCAGGACGTGCAAAACAAGCACGAAACACTCGGATCCCCAGCCAAGGGACGGCTGACATCTGGCCTGGAAACAAAATGCGGTGGAGGGACGGACAGATGAACAGGGGGACGCACAGAGGTATAAAAAGGCTCATGACATGATGAGATGTGTCCACATTCTAAATTTTGGGGAGAAATATTGGACAGTTTAGGAGTTGTGGCCTGCAAAACATGTTGCGTGACGGTCAGACGGACAGACAGACACGCGGAGGGAAAACACTCATTCCTAAATCTCCATCCACTTCATGGCAGGGATATTAACCAATACAAAGCACGAGGGCACATAATTCAGAGGTCTTAAGAGACCTTGTCCATGAGGACCACCAGCAGCATTTGATCTGCTCCAGCCGCGTGGCTGGAGCTAAGCAGGTGTGGGCTTGGTCAGTACTTGGATGGGAGACCACCAAGGAAAACCAGGTTGCTGCTGGAAGAAGTGTTGGTGGGCCAGAAGCTGGCGATCTTCCCTCTGGTCAAATAATCTCCAGTGCAGTGATGGGGACACTGTACTGAAGGAGAGGCCGTCTTTCGGATGAGACGTTACACTGTGGTCATTAAAGATCCTATGACACTGTTCAATAAGAGCAGGGGGTGGCTAAATTCCTGCCACCCTGACCTAATTGGCTGTGCAAATTGTCCTCTCCCTCCCCACCTCAACCAGGGCCCCCTTGAAAAAGAGATTTCAATCTCAACAGGACTTCCATGGTTAAATAAGGGTTCAATAAATAAATAAAAAATAAAACTGGTTACCAAAGAGAGCCACGATTCAAAGACCACCACGGGATCATCAGAGTTTTGAATCTATAAAAATAATCTCGAAACTAATTCCTGACAGACAAGCTTTTGGTTCAACTTCACCCAAACATGGCAGGGGGATAAGGAAATATTAGTTCGAACTGTATTTGTGCAGATTTGACATTTCTCAGAACTCAGAAAATGTACTGCTTGTTAGTAGGTCGTGCAGAATCGGTTTCCACACCAACTAGCCAGAAAGTAATAGAAGCAAAACAAAAAATAAACGGCCAAAAATGGTGAACAAGTGGGGCAGCAGCCAAGTATCGACCCAGCCGGTTTGAACACAGATGCTTCTATGCAAATGCAATGAAAAGACAATCATTGCAAATGATAGCAGGTTCCTTGCATTTTTTTTTTTTTTACGAAACCAAACATCTACTATCTTTTATTCTTCCAACCATATCACTACACACCCAGTGCAAAGCACCAATATAAAATCCTGTCCAACAAACCTCAGAACGAGCCCAGCAATTAAAGTAAATGCGGATGCCCTGTCTCGCTAAAACCGCGGTCATGTCTGCATCGTCTGACCTGCTGTTGACCTCTCCAAACACAAAACATCCAAACAACACAAATAGTCGGACTGCAAATTACATTACCTTCCACACAACTACAGAGAAGCCACAGCCACAACAGAAACTAACAGACTGGGCATTCCCAGATATTCAGTATCACCAGACCCAAGCATAATCATCAGACAGTATCCTTTTAAAGGGGTCACGAAAGGGTGACTTGGATGCTGCAATATTTAGTGAGTTTAATCTCAACTAGTGAATTACCCGTGGCGAGAATAATTTCTTGTGACGACCTACGTTCACATACCAACTTTCATGAATACGGTGACCTTTGACCCTTGTGACCTTGACCTTTGACGGAACGGACCTCTCGCGGTCATTTCTTGTGACGACGTACGTCCACGTACCAACTTTCATGAAAATCTGTCCAGGGAGATGTGAAAAATTGACCTTTGACCCCAGTGACCTTGACCTTTCAAAAAACTAACCCCCCAAGGACAATTCCAGGGACAACCTACATAGGCCTACTAAGTTTGGTGGAGATCCGTCAGAGGACCTCGGAGGAGTAGGGGAACAGACAGACAAACGTTCCTCAAATTATAGTATGATTAAAGACCATTAAAAACATTGACCATACTTCAGGAGAATGATATGCACACCTGGCAAAAAACTCAAAATATTCTTATGCCAGGTACGGCACTAATTGCTTAGAGGGAGGCTTAATACAATATAATGAAGAGCAATCATTGTGTGCCATTTATATTCCATGAATCTGAATCCCTTACAATCAAAGTGGGGCCATGACACCTGGCTCTGTGAAGACAGGGTAATAGTCGGAGCCACTATGTTCTCCACCATCGCATCAAGGCCAAGTCTCCATCTCCTCTGCGCCCAACCCTGCCAACATGTTTAACCCTTTGTGGCATGAATCCAATCCTCTTTGTATAACTAGACCGTCCAGTCGGCCACGACCGCATGGGCGTAGCCCCCAAAAGCCCACTTCTCCACTTTATAGCACGTTATTCGGCCACTACTGTCGCTAAAGCCACCAAAATTGATAGGTGTCATCAGTGAAGTATAACATATGTCTGTACCAAATGCAGAAGTAATCGGGTGAAAAATTACAGCCTTTTCAGCGTCCACAAGGAGCGTCTACGGACGCGAACGTGGTGGCGGCAGAGACTACAAGCATTGATCCAAAGTAGCCTTTGTCCACTGGCTACAATAAGGGAGGTGGGTGTGTTTGCTCACATTAGTAACCACTATGCAACTAGGAGTTGACATGGAGCGTTGAGCGGCCGAGACCATCGTTGAGAGAGCCTCAGTGTTTCCGTTCTCATCCTTAACAGGTCTGTAGAAAAATCTTCAAAACCTGTAAGAAAGTGAGTGTTCTGTACTCCCCCAGTCAGTCGGCAGTTATTATGTGGCGTCTTCTGCCAATATCCTCACTTCATCTCAAAGCAAAATGGGTCTCGAGAGTAAAAGGTCGAAATCCGAAATTGAGCATGTGTGTCACATGAAAACCTTGTACGCAGATTTTGCAAGCTTTTCCGGTGGCAGAAAAAAAACTTCCTTATTTTGAACTTACTTGCGGTACCTTTCATTTTTGTGAAATGTAAGAAACTTAGTTTTTTTTCCCCCATCGATAAATGGCAATATCCGACATGAGGCTTTCCTCGAAAAACTGAACCCTCATTCAGATCTGAGCTCATATCACATGACATTTTCCTCTCTTTCCATTGGCTCTTTTGTTACAGGGTTTTCACAGCAGTTGCAGTGGTTATTTGAGTGTCTACTGATACGGAAATTTCAAAATGGCCAAAATGTCATCTATGAAGGTTTTAGTCGATACGACAATATGCTAACAAAAGAAAGCGAGGGACAGACCTCCGACTGGGCTAATGGCTCAACTGAATAATCCCGATTATCAGCTTCACGAGTTCCAATAAAAATAAGACATCCATACCCAGCAGGTTTATGTTGCATATAAATCCCCCCCATTTTATACTTGTAGCTGATCAAAACAATTCAAACCTTGAGCCACTGAAGCCATAAACATACAGACTTGTTCATTCATTGATAGCTTCGCGAACTGCCAAAAAAAAAAGCATTGTACAATGTTTGCGGAAGCCAGCGATTTATCGCAGCTAAAGGCAGGGCTGCAGTGACGAGCTCAAATGAAAAATAAATAAATAAAAGGAATGGAAATGTTCTGGCGAAGGACGAGAGGAGGAAGGAAATTCTGACAAATGCACATGCCCCTCCCCTCCCAGCTTTTATGCACCTTAAATGGGCACAAATACGGCGATGTCATGCAGCTTCACCCGAAGCCAATTTCTCTCCTCCCGCTCGTCAAGAGCATCACAGCCTCGCTCAAACACATCGCCAATTTGTGGCAGCATACAGTACTGTGAAGGGGGGGGGGCGAGGAGTAACAGCAAGATTTGTCTCATTTAGATTCCCCTCCCGTCCAATCAAAATCCACCTCAACAACAGGGAGGGGACACGCACAAAACTGAACACACGGAGAAAGAATTTGCCTAGCGCCATCACTGCAGCTACCAACATCACTATATTCTAACCAATATAAACACACTGAAAGGCTTCTGGGGTAAGGCTAATCCTAAAAAAAAAAAAAAACCAAAGCAAAACAAAAAAAAAAAACAAGACTTCTCGGGCAAACGGTACGGGAGGTGCAAGTCGCTGTTGTTAAGAGGAAGGGCGCAAACAGCCTGCATTGGTCGGCTAATTGAAAAGGTTTAAAAGAGGGACAGCAGAAAGAATGTCTTTGGTGCGCTCTCCCTCAGGTAAGAGCCACTTGATTGCGCTCCCTGTTACTGAACCTCTTCCCTCCTTAAGGTGAGGAGCCTGACAGATAGAACACAGTAAACAGCGCGTGTTAATGACCCATTCAACTGCAATCAGGCCCTTTGTATGCAAGGCAGCACACCTCTGTACGTCTTCAAACAACAAAAAGAAAAAAAAACAGGCGATAATAAGCATTAGGACGCACTTAGCTCTTCTCGTTTCCCTGCAACACCATTAACACCGCGTTCAATCACTCGGTAATAGGCAATGCACCAATACTGCCGGTGACCAGCACAGTACCACCAAGGGCTATGAACCTGGCTGTGGAGGACTCTTTTCCGCATTCGAGGGCCTGAAAAATCCAGCGAAGATCCGTAAAAGTAATGTGATAATTGGAATAAGACAGATGGGAATAGAGAATACGGCTTCGTTTAAAATGCAAGCCCCGCCCAAATGAAAAACCAGACATCCGATTCATCTCTCTTCGATTCCAGTGCATGACTAATGCTTTATAATGCCCTAATAATAATAATAATAATAATAATAATAATAATAATAATATTTTATTCAAATAGCACCTTTTGATCAAAACAACACTAAGTGTCTCACAAACAGGTAAGGAGATGTCAGAAATATAAACACAGAGTTGCCCATGACATTGAATTCAGACACTTCATCTTTCAAGGGTAAGTCACATTTTCACAATCATTTCATGAAAAGAGGTAAAAAAAAAAGATTTTATTCCACCTTTATGTGCAACACTCACGGAAAACCAAACCATACGGTGGAAAAGGTTAGAGAATTAAACATCAAAATGGCAATAACAAGGATACAAAAAAAGACTTAAAGTAAAACCTGAAAAACAATAATTCTGAAACAGAATGTAGTCACTTAAGATAACAGCAGGTGCAATATACGCAATGCCTCTGAAAAAAAACTTCCTTATATATATAAAAAAAAAAACGAAAAACAAATAAAATTAAAAATATATCTGCATGCTTCAGGCAGACGCTAAGTCAAATGAAACACACACTGCTCATCTCTCGCCAAAGCTTATGCAGATCTCCCCTCCCCTACTCCAGCCAGTACCTTCCATTCACTCCACAAATCAGTCTTTTCAGAGTTTTTATTTTTTAATTTTTCCCAGAGCCCGATTGGAGGGAACGCAGCCAGGCTAACCTTTGCTCACCTCGGCAACAGTCGAGCATGCGCTCCCCGGAGGGACACGTTTGGGTTCTAATTGGTGTGCTTTTCTACCCACCTCCTCATTTCCATTAACAGCTCCCGCGCTAATGTATTCAGAGAATATCGCACCCTGGCCTAACCTGTGTCTTACTTGGTAATGAACAGGCTGCTTATCCTGTTAGCATCTCTCACATGCAGAAAGGATGTGTCCCCCTCCCTCCCCTTCCACGCGAGCGGATTTCGGCTAGCGTCTCGCTCATTTCCTGGGCCGGCTGAGATCTACGCTGATTTTAGGATACAAAAGATGGGAGGAAAAAAAAGTGACGAAGGCGGAAAGAATACCTCTGATAGAAAATATTCAATGAAACAAGAGTACAATTGAATGCAGCAGTTATTTACTCATTTATTTTGACAAACAGGTATTGGATCGACATTGATACAGTGAGCCAGACCTGTTCTTTCACGTCACGCAAATGATCAATTCATTGCTGATCTCAGTTCAGGCAGTTTAGTCACTGCCAGAGCTGAATGGCAAACAGATCCTTTGAGCTGGAATCTGTGTAGCAGAGAGCATGCAGGGCATGTAACCCATAACTCTCAGTGGGATACAGCACTGGGATGAACATAATTTATAATTAATCAATCAGGAAAATCTGTTTTAAGTGAAATGTGTCCAATTGCTAAAACCCTTAGCCTGCCCTCAGTATAAGGGTATGATGGAACTGTGTCATCAGGAGTAAAAAAAATAATATCCAAAGATATCATAGCAGTACACTCCACTGATGCAATAATGCTCATCAATTGTCCCAGTGTAATAACTTAACCCTACGTGGGCCTAATTAAAGAATATGGGCTTACACAGCTAAATGAATGTGGTCCCAACAAGTATGAGGTCCCAGATGACCCAAATTTGGCATTTTATAAATGTAGAATACAATCTATTTCTCAATATCTTCGTACTGTTGTCCGGAAAGTCAGGTTAATTTTTAACAGTCTCAATTGCCCACTTAGCCAGGGATTTCATGAGCAACGCTGACGTCATCTGTCAATCAATTTGGACGATTACTAATGGAGAAAACAGCAGATTTCAAATTAAACTATCTTGGTTGGTTATGATATATTGTGGTTAATAATTTTTTTCTCTGTGGAAGAAGTAATTACAGTGTAAGGGTCTTATTCCACATATTTGACAAATTTTTGAAGGAGTCAAACTGCTCTTGAAGAGACATGAATTACATTTAATTATTCAGAGAAATAGTACCATTGCAGTAAATGTGAAAAGATTAGGCATAATTTTAAATGAAAGCACATCTCTACTCTCTCCCCTCCCTCGCCCATCTTCGAAAAACGGTGACATCATTGCTCTTTCATGCCGAATCCTTCCACGCGAGCGAATGGTTCAAAGATTTGCTTCTCTGGGCTGACCCCTCCCAGCGCTGACAGGCTCGTCGGCACCTCAATTCTCTCTGCAGGCGCCAAGGACTATTTTCGCCGCGAGTGCACTTGCCCCGCTAATCGTTTCGGTTTCTCGCGGATGACAGACCTTCAGCGCGGGGCGCTCCTCCCAATCCGTACAGAAAAAAGCTAGCTAAATGGTCCGGGGGTTTGATACCAAGCGTTTTGAGGGAGATTTATGGGGCTCCCGAGTTCTCTCCAGGTGCGATGATTGATCGTCTCTAACTGAGCAGCGCCCGCAAAACTCCGCGCTACTGCTGGTGACCGCCCCGGTGCACTATGGGAGTTCAGAGGGAAGATTAGCAGAATTTATCAAATGAAGCTTTCAAAATTAGTGAGCTCGGGTGTCTCAGTAGCGCAGTCTGTTGAGCGGTATCCGCACGCTCTTTATGAGCCGCGATGTCATGGTTCAAATGCGGCCACTGAACTTCACCGCACATCTCTCTCTCTGTCCCCCATTCTTTTCGTCTCTCAGCGCTGTTCTGTCATGAATAAAGCTGAAAAAAGCCGACCACCCCCACCCAAAAAAAAAGAATGAGCAAGCCCCTTGTGAACATTATATAGGACTGAAGAGACAAGTCACCTCACACCTCCGAATTTCACATGATGCCCATTCAAAATTGTAAGTTCCTTATGCGACCAGCTGAGGTTCAAATGTGATGAAATGTACAGTACAGGAGACTAAAAGAAAATGACTATTCTTCAAATTTTCAGTAAGTTTCAGTCCAGACATACTGGCCGGAAAAGCTTATGAATTGAACTGATGCAAGTACACCATACACTGCTTCGAACAATACTGCTAATTAACTAAAACCATCCTAAATTGCCTTTGAATTCAACAATGTTGATGTTTCGATGGATACAATTTCCATAGATGGACATGCCAGGCGATTCTCCCACTGTAAAACAAATGAATGGCACTCAAATCAGCAGACTAGAAGCAAGCATCAGGAAAAGGCTGAAAAATGTTTAACTTCCAAGTCCTCAAAAAAGCTTCCTCAGAACATTACCATAAAACTGGATAAAGGAACAAATGCGCAATTTAGTCAGGTAGATGAATTAGTCATTTTTTTGTCTCCAGTGGTCAAACAGAGAGTTGCCAAAGTACGCAGAAGGCCAGCCCCATAACTTTTTTTAAGGTGCAAAATCAAAAATCTGTGACAAGAAGAGTGGTACCCAAACTCTGTCCTGGGAGCCTCGCATGCGCGCTGGTCTGTGATCCAACCGCATTCACAATCCCAGAATTCTGACAAGCTGTCAAACTTCTTAATTAGTTGCTTCTGGTGCTCAGAGGGATTATTTATCCCCCGAAGCCACATTATGGCAGAAGTAGAGACAGCATCTTGTATACACAAGGGGTGGACAAAGTATTGGAAGCACCCCCTGAAAAATGGCTCTAACTTTTTAATTTACAAAAACTAACTCTGGTGTCTGCTAAACACTTTCTTTGTTTACCGCGGCCAACTCAAACATTTCTAATGGGGCAAAACAAAAAAAAAATCCCTCTTAAGAACATGAAAAGCACCTTAAGCAAAGATTTACCAGACTTTTTGTGACAGAGACTGCGGATGAACACAAAAATCAGTATTCTCAGAGTATCCCGAGAACAGAGGTTTGGAACCGCTGGATTAGAAAATTCACTTTAGATCCAAGAGCCACCAGTGGTAACTGAAAGCAATATTGTGGTGGTATAACATTAAAAAAATGCAAAAAACTAGTACTTTCCAAATTTAGAGCAAAAAGCACCAACAGAGTAGTAAAAGGTGCAAATACCTACCAACCAGTGCATGAATCAACGGCCCACATATAAGGGAGAGATTTTTAAAATGGCCTCCTTTCTAACCGAGAGGGGCGGGGAGACTACCGCAAACAAGCTCATTTCAGTACATTTTTTCCACGAGTCTTGCTCTCTTTTTATTGAGATATGTAAATGGGAATCTGTCGAATTCCCGAGGATAGAAAACAAGCGCAGAAAAGATGAAAGCGCCGCAGATAAACTGAAACAATTCCGACCGCCGTTTACGCTGTTGGCCTCTCGCTGTAGCCAACCGGTTCCATCGCCCGCTGATAGGCAATCCTTTTCGGACCAACGTGCGCTCTGATCCGCATTTCATCCCGTCCAATCACTGAAAATCACTATTTGTTATTATTAATCCATCTGGCTTGCTTTCACAAGAGCATATCTGTTCGTACAAAAGCAGAGGAAGGGCACAGAGATACCGGGAGGGGGGGTGGGGGGGTTGTTTGGCCCCCCTCACTTTCCGAACCCAATTCTCCTCAGCTGAAAGGAGCGTTAATTAACATAAACCAGGGAGTGAAAAGCAAATTAAATAGATTAAAAAATGTCAAGTCGGAGACGAGCAAAGGCTAGTCTTCGAAAATTGTCAGGAATATAAATAGATTCGCCGGGAAATTAAGCTAAACAAAACACAAATTCAACCTGCTAATTGGTAACTGAATGGATCTGCCACATACAGGAGAAAAGAGAAAATAACTGCCACTTTTCTTTGAACGTATGAAAAAAAAATATATACAATTTCCACACGCAACAAATTGAACACAAGGCCAATCAAATTCAATGCACACAGAAATTATTATTATTTTCTTCTATTCTGATTGAATTGAATGGATTCAGGTGAAATGAAAGCACAGAGGAAGCCATGGACAGCTGAAAGAAACGTTCGGGTTGTTGAAGACTAATTGAGGAGAAGAAAGTGTCGAAGCACTTTATTATTACTTCTCACTCACAGTTAGAGCCCAGCGGCTTCGAAGGAATGTATGAGATTAGCGAAGAGGAGCTTTTCCGTAATGAAACAGATGTCCCGCACTGCAGAATCCACATCTGCTGCCCCTCTCGCGACTTGTTTAATTCCGGAGTTATTATAATGAATGAGCAGCTTCGGCCGATTACTTGTTAGCGTCTGTTCCCACACCAAATGCACCGAGCCCAAAGAGAAGGCCTCGGTCCAGGAAACCTGTTTTGTGAGGTACAAAATCCCACTGGCGCGAGCTCCAGTCAAACAACACTTGCGAGAGAGCCTAGTCTCACCACGGTTCTGGTCACTTCCCAACATGCCTTTTGTTTAAGCCACCTGGGAGCGACAGGCAGGGACTTAAGGGCAAACGCTGGGCCCCAGGGATACAGGCTGGTGTTGCTGACAGCAAAATCACAGAAGAATTAAAGCTATAAATTTTCCCCAACGCATTTTCATCACTTTGCAGCTTTGCTCCATAAGCAAATGTAGAAATGTCTTCAGCAACAAGTGGAACTGAAACTGTCAATAACGAATAATCAAAATTTCTTCAACATTTTCAGGAATAACTATGTTTGAAGCGACAAGATGGCATTTGCAGAGCCCCAAGACGCTAGAAATTAATTTAAATCAGCCCTCACCCAATCACAACCCTGCTCTTCATAAAAGAGTAGGACATAATGATGTACAGTTCTGTCCACTAGCATTGGCACCCTTGGGAAATATCAGCCGAAAAGGCTACGAGAAAATGTGGCTATTATCACAGTTTGAGAATTGCCAATATTAATGGTGTTTTGGAGCCAAAAAATCTCCAGAACTATGATCAGATGCCAATTTACAATACCACAAAATGCTTAGGTGGATTGCCAGAAAAAATTATCTCTATTGTCATCAAAAGAACAAACTCATGGACCTAACAGTACTGAAACTTGCAATGATACCAGGTTCTGTGGTCAGATGAGGTCAAATAAGAGCTCTCAGGCAGTAAATACCAGAGGTGGTACTGCAGCTCCCAAACGGCGTCTGATGAGCTAAGCACAGGTGTGCCACAGGATTTTGTGGCCGCTGAAGATTTTCACTGCACAGAGCCATCAAAATGCAATGAGAAGACAAGAAATATTGTATATATTTTGTGGTGAAATCTAGAACTCATTCCCAAGATCTGCAGCGTCAGAGCCAGCGTGGTTAAATTGTTACTTTCGCAATGCTTAAAAATATTGTCTTAGCTTGTTTCTCACCTTTTCATGATCATGTTTACCTTTCAGCTTGCAAAAAATGTGCACTGCGTTTGTTGTTCATCATTTCATGGTTACTTACTGCATGAGAACGCACAACAAATGGAGACAACATTAAGTGTTAAATTTAATCCTCCGATGATTCACACTAGTTAACTGCAGCAATAAATATGCATGTCAATCAGTGTTATAACTATTACAGGTTAATTCTGACGTTATATTTTGTCAAGGGTGGCAATATTTGAGTACGATTCAGTTTGGATGAAAAATGCTCATGTAACAATGGACTGATTGCTTACTGACAAATGGTAGGAAGATTTAAGATAAATGGCAAGAAGTTTTTATTGATTTTTATCACAAAAAATAAAGATGCTGAACAGTGTAGTGGCTCGCCACCTAAAAGTGAACATCTGACACACTAGCCAAAGCAACCAGCAGATTAATTCTGTGACCCGTCTGGTTTAAATGGGCGTGTAGCGGCTTTAATGCAAATTTACAGTTTCCAATGAATTCTTGAAGTATTTTGTCAATATTCTATAAATAATATAGTTGTTTGCAGTTTTTTGGGCTTTTTTTTTTGCATTTACAGCATGATAAGAGTTACAACTCTCGTCATCGAGGTCATTTTGCACAGGTAAGAATACAGGTGTGTTTTAAATCAACTGCTCTAGCGTACAGACAAAGGTAGCCACTCATTAAAATCCCCATTCTCACTGCGAAGTACAGACATGGATCTTTGATGCTGTGAGGCTGTTTTTTTCCCATGGGTCCTTGAAAACTTGTTTGAATTCATGGTGTCGTGATTAAAACAAGGACAGTATATAAATGAAAACCGGACTACCTCTACCACAAAGCTTGATCTTGTTGGATCTTCAAATCGGACAACGATCCAAAGCACGCAGAAAAATCTACACAAGGTTTTGCAATGGGCTTTTCAGTTCCCCGACTTTAACCCAACAGAAAACCTGTGGGATAAGCTGAGCAGGAGAATCAATAAACATGGATGAAGGAATTTGAGGGATCTGGAGAGATTGTGCACAGAGTAACGGTCTCCCATCCCTTGCCATGTCTTCTCCACCCTCATTACACAATTTCAGGGAGAACTTGGGGATTTTATCTTGGCAAAAGCACGCTATTCCGATTAAAGGTGTCATTTTTGTGAATATTTTGAATTACATTTCAAGACTATGAAAATAAAGGCATAAATTTATTACCACATCCCCTCATATTTACCTAGGGTGTCAAGATTACTGCAGGCGACTGTATAGATACTGCCTGTATTCCTGAGCTGAAAGTGTAATTCATATCCATAAGATATCAATGTAATAAGCACCACAAATAGTACATGTAGTATGTGAGGGTTAATTTGGTTCCTTAAGAGAAGTTTTGAATTTCAAGCGATCTGGCCCAGTGATGATTGCTTGTCACCTGACATAAAAACATATAGGACAGAAGAAAATATCAAACATCTGTGATCGGACATAAAACGCTGGAGCTGATTAAATTAATTTCCAGTGTTTCGGAGGTTTCTGCAAATGCCAACATTTCACTTAAGACATATGTCACATTTCCACATGGCGCTGAGCCGTACGAGCCCTGGGTAGCTCATGGGCTTGCTGTCTCTATACACTGTGCTCAAAGGCGTGCTAACCTGTGTCATACCGTGACACTTCCTGTCTGTTTTCAGATCAAGGCTGAAGTGTGCCAGTACTCACCCACAACTGACCCGTGTGGACGTTACGGTGAACTGATTGGCTCAAACATGTTCTCCAATCCAACCTCAAACTTTGGCTACAGTGGTTATTAAATTATTCAAACTCCGTAGCCAAGTGATATTCGTTCACATTCATGTCTATTCTACCACTTAAGTATCACTCAACACACAAAACTTAAATGACAAACAAATCCTTGTTCCACTAGACAAAGCTCAGACTTACACTTCTGTAATTCATAACAATGCCAATCATGTTTTAGCACGATATAGACTAGCTGACTGGTTAACAATTTAATTGTGCAAATAAACAATGAATATTTCACCTGAACTTATGTCACGTTTAACTCCTCGCAATTTCGTCATTGAAGTTTTTATTTTACATTATGTAACAAAGGCTATAACTGTGCGCCTGTTAGAGTAATGAGTGCTGAGTAATATAGAAGCAGATGTATCTTGGGGATGCAAGTTGTCTGGAAATGCGTGAGGTTTTGACAGACCTGTAGACTGTCTAAAACCACAGCAGCAATATCAGCAGGCTTAGAAACAATCACACAGGGATCCAATCTCAGGCAAACGGACCGAAGCCACTTATGTCCGTAATCAAAAATTCTCTTTGTTTTGTTTTCCCAAGTATCTTATGCTTTCTGCATTATTTACTTTTTTGATAATGAGTAGGCAAACTCAAAATAGTCAAGCACACAGTTTACATTTACATTTACCATTTTACCATTTACATCTTATTTTTATTTATTTTATCAGATTTACCTCATATTTAACCAAATAGTCCCATTGAGATCAATAATCTTTTATTCAAAGGAGACCAGGCCAAAATGGCAGCATGATGCGTTACAGACAACATGACAATAAACAACAAGAAAACAGAGAAGATAAAAACTCAGATGTGAATTTAATTAAAATACACAAGGACATAAAAAGATACTTACTACAATGTGGACTTACATTAAAATACCTATGGACACAGAAAAGTACCAACTGATTTATTCACCATAGTACTAATAAGAACTTTAAAATCAGACAAAGAGATCAAGTCCCTCAGTTAGAGTTCATTGAAAGTGAGCACTGAAATGAAAGGCAGCTAAAATACTAATTTCGTAGAATATATTACTTCATATTAAAGAAGTAGACTTTACACTCCTACACAAGACTTAAACACTAAGATTTAGACTTATGCGCTATAACAGAATAGGGTACAAGTACTTAGAGGAATATGCAAGCAACTGAACATCACACTAGAGTTCCATTATTTGGGCTGAATGGCTGGACACATGCAGCAGGTCTGTCTCAGTAACACTTTGGCTGGTAGCCTCCACTAATCTCAATCTGTCAATCTGGCGGCCGAACACGACTTGTCCTGTCCAGGCACAAAGCTTGGATTCGAAAAAGCAATCTTCAGATTTCAGTTCCGTCGAGGGGGAGACGAATTTGGGTCTATTCCATGAGAGTGTGTGTGCGTACATATGCGGTTCTGTGCGCGGGAGTGAATTTTGGCTCAACTCAGGCATGTACAGGGAAAGGCAGATTGGGGATCCCCCACTACCTGCAGGGGGTCGGTGTGTTCGAATTTGCTGTGATGCCGCTCGGTGTGAGAAAGGGCGCAGGTCCGTTTTGCCCGGGCGTGTAAACACAGCTCTCCCGACGCGTCCCTCACAAAGCTGCGGGGGGACGAAGGGGCTGGTTTGCCCTGAGCCTGCAGCCCCAGGCCCTAAATAAACCATTGTGAGGATTGCTCAATGGTCTTTTCATTTTGATTGATGGGCCTTGTTCTGCACCATCTGGCCACGGATGGATCACATTAATCATATCCCGAACTAAGAGTGAGTCTGTGGGCTGTTCTGTTTAATATGCATCTGTATACAATATTATCCTCCCGCTCACACCACCACCCCCCCTCCCCCCACCCCTAGCCCCTTTCTCTCTCTCAAACAGACACACACATTCTCACACACCCTCCACAAATGACAGCCGGTAAAACCAGAGGATTATGGGAAGGGGTGGGTTCATCATTCCTCCTGCCTATGATCTCGGCGCAGGCTGTCAGGGAAGGCTGTCATGCGCACGGGTGCTAAATTTGGGGTGATGCTTTTTGCTGGCATCCCCGACCGCTCCCGGGAACAGTCCTGCTAAATGAGGTTTTAAAATCGAGCCCCGCGGAGCCAGATAAGGTATGGGGGCCAGGTCCCCAGCAGTTTTTCAGTTACAAAAATCACGCGTGAAAAACAGATTGGTGAAATTTTGGTGGTAGGCGGATGAAAGGAAGAGAGAGAGAGGGTTGAGAAGGGGGGGGGGGGGAGCATTCAATTTTAAAATCCATGGGAGAAGGGCCTGCTCTTTCCAGAATGCTGGTAATTATTCCTCCCCGTGTGTAGTAAGGGTTTGTAATTACTTCATTCAGTGCAGAGGATATTAGCATAGCTGAGAGAGCAATTTATTTGTAACTGCGGTTGACACGTCTGCGTGTTATTGTGAAGATTAGTTATTTCTCCAAGCATCTGGCATAGGGACTCTCTCTTGAATGGCCTGAGGCCTCTGTAATGTGATAATTCCCTTTCCTCCGCTCGTGTCATTTGTCGAGGAGAAGGACAGCGGACACTCTTCCCGCCAGGTACATTCGCGAGGAGCCGCGGCCCCGGTGTCGGAGACGTACGCCATTAAAATTTATGCCACAAATGAGGCCGAACCGCTTTTTCCCCCTGTAATTAGGATTTCTCATTTGCCTTTATTTTTTATTAATGTTATTACATACGAGGGAAAAGCTGAGAGAATCACGTTAAGAGACTTTCGCCCTAATGCTCAAGCTAACGAAAGCACCTCCCGTTGAACGATGAGCAGGAAGACCATCAGGGGAAGGGGCTTGGAGAAATTTATGTAAAAGCAAAACAATATTGGGGGGCAGGCGCAGGATAAAATAAAGAGGTGTGGGTAGACGAGTCTTGAAAAGGATCTTCTTTCATAACGCCAGGAGGATTACTGCTGTTTACACTCAAAGGAGATCAAACGAGAGCTTGGAGGTTGGGATCTGCTGCAGGTTTTTTTTTTTTTGAGTGAGGGTACACGCAGGTAAAAAAAAAACGTCTCAAGAATCTGTGAAATTCAGCTCGCTCTCGATGAGTGAGGTGGAGAGGCAGCCTCTTTGAAATCTTGGTGTGTGAGATGGCACTTGTGGGCCTGAAGTTTGAGGTCCTCAGAGCCAATACCTTCTCATTTCAGGCGCTGACATAATACTTCACTCACAGAAATGACATAAAAGAGAGAGATGAAATGAGATTGAGTGGTAAAAGCAAGAAATGGGACGTGAAGGAGAGGGTGAGAGTGAAAGGGTGTAAGTGAGCGATGAACACAGAGAAAAAGTATAAACAAATCTCCAGCACTGCCAGAGCAGTGTCACTAAGAGCAACTGCCGCCTGTAATGGATGCTAATCCGAGCAGCTCGAACACAGGAGAAATGCAGAGAGACACTCGGATAATCATCGCCGCCTTCGCTCAAACGACAAACTTAACTGGTCCCCAAAGGTCACTGGGAGGCCTTGAAAGACAGCAAGTCAACGAAACATTAAAAATTTCAAACACGTATACTTTGGGCATCGAGCCAGTAGAGATGGTAGCTGAAACATTTAAACGGGCCCCATTCGGACCTGTCCCTTTTCCGGGCAAACGGTTCTCTGAGGGCAGGAGATTCCATTATGCATGTGTGGCCGCAGATAATCTGCTGCATAAAAGATGTGCTACAAATTAGCTAGTGGGGTCACCCCCCACCCCCACCGCCACCGCCGCAATGGTTCAGCAGCTGCTCCAGTGACCGAATGAAACGGGAACTGTGTTTGATGTGGGCCGGGAGGGGGGCAGTTTCTCTGCTCATTCACTGTGCCAGCCCTGTTTTTGTGCCTTTTGAAAGCAGTTCTAGCTGGCCATCTGCAGCAGGCTTCTCCACAACGCCGTTTTTTTTTTGGAGGGGCGCGGCGCTTCGCTGCCAGCAAACCAGGAGGTTGTGCGCCAAACTCCCGGAGCCGGCAGTTCTCTCCAAAACCTGCCGGTGGCTGAATAACCTGGGCTGAATGGGGCCGGGGGAAGTGCCAGATTCGCGACGAGCTATGACACCTCCCTCCAAAACCTTGGCACAGTAACTCGAGCGCAGAGAGGAGCGCAATTACGGCATGCAAATGGGCCAAACGCCGCGCTCGCCCCTTCGAGTGACAAACGAGGGACAGGTAAACAAGAACAGCCGGAATGCTTCCTGGCAGAGCCGCTGATGGCATTCCTGTCGAGCATTAGCGAATGTAAGGGGACCGGTCTAAATCTTCGCCGAGGAGATGATGGCCCTGCCAGCTGGCAGCCATTTTAGTCGCACACGGCTACAAGTGCTGCTGAAACAACTGCCTTGTTAGTGTAAATACCAGCGTTTTAAACTTGCCCTGGAACGTCTCAGCCAGAAACCGACACGGACTTTCATTCATCAGAATTCTGATGAGCGCATACTGCAGAGGACAAAATGGAGGCCTACAGCTCCTATAGTGTGCATTAGTCAGGGAAATGGAACCAACTGTGCTGTCACAAGGATCATCACTGATGATACCAGGCAAACAGGAAGTTAGAGGAAGATAACACAACAGTAAAATCTGATTGGGACTGAAAAAAATATTGTGACTAGCTCAAGTAGATAAAATTCAGATTTAAAGTAGAATTCCGGTGTGAAATTGACTTGGGGTGTATTGAGAAATGATAATGAGTACTGACTTTAGTCAAATACGCCATCTCCGTACACACGCAATTTTTTTGAAATAAATGGATTTTTAGCCAAAGCTCCCAACAGGCTTACAATGGTAGTGAATCGGGCACCGTGTTGCCATGCAAAGAAATCGATTTTTTTTTCATCATTAACAAGGCTCAGAGTAGCTCCACACTTCATCGGTAGAGTTCCGAGGGCCCTGACATTTAAAACGAGGCACTGAGAACTTTGAAAATGCACAGGTAGTTTATTAAAAAAGACTATTTATGCAAACAGTACCTTGAGGTAGTTTCCAGTTGCCTCGATCTTGAAACTCACAATAAGTCGATTGACGAGCACGAACTAATAGATTGCAATCTGTTCCCTTATCCTTCCGATTCGTTCGTGCTCGTCAATCGACTTATTGTGAATTTTAAGATGGAGGCCACTGGAAACTACCTCAAGGTACTGTTTGCATAAATAGTATTTTTTTAATTAACTACCGGTACATTTTCAAAGTTCTCAGTGCCCCGTTTTAAATGTCAGGGCCCTCGGAATTCTACCGATGAAGTGTGGAGCTACTCTGAGCCTTGATAATGATAAAAAATAGCGATTTCTTTGCATGGCAACGCTATGCCCGATTCACTACTATTGTAAGCCTGTTGGGAGCTTCGGCTAAAAAGCCATGTTTTTCGAAATGCTGCGTGTGTACGGAGGTGGGGTATTCGACAAAGGTTAGCACTCATTATCATGTTTCAATACACCCCAAGTCAATTTCACACCGAATTCTCCTTTAAAGTTTAAAATATTGAAGCAAATGGAATTCAAAGCTGGATGTGACATAACAACATGGAAAATGACATCAGTCTCCAATCGAGATTAAAAGGCAAGCGCAATAATATTTTTTGCATTTAATTTTGAAAACAAAATGCATTAGAAAATAATTGTGGCGGGGCTATCAGAGGAATGCAGTGTTCATTCGCAGTTGTACCCTTCGGCATTTTTAAATTCAAGAGCCTTCTCAAAATATCCAATAAGCCGGAGTACCGTCTACTGTGATGCACGTGAACGCAAGATAAACAAGAGGCAAAAGCATTCACTTCATCCTAAATTACATCCAAAAGAACCAGACAGCAACTCGATGAAAACAAAACAACTTATTCATACTTCTTACAAAATTAAGTGACCATAATTTTTCACATAATGGTTTCGCAACTGCGCACCTTAAATAATCATTCAGGACAGAGTTCGTACACAAACCATTTATGGCATTCCGATTCATGGGAGAGTTGATTGGATATCAACAGGAAGTACTGAGATGATGCTGGTTGGAGAGGACTGATGACTTGCAAACTGGGCGAAGATCAAGAAGTGGGGAAATCTAGAGAAATAAACCCTGGCCCGTCGGGGACACGGAACCTTGAAGCCATAGGTGCACGGGCAGGAAGCTGAATAAATACTCCTCAGAGCTACTGGTACCCAAGGCCAGCACTTACTAATGGTACAAGCCAATCATGGTCCCTTGTAACTACACTCCCTAGATAGAGTCTCGTAACAACTCCAGAATGGGAGCCATTTTGTATCCATGGCACGAAACAGAGCCATTTCACACAATGAAAATTGCTGGTATTTTTTAGTTTTTTTCTTGGAAGAAAAACATACTGATTTTGGGGGAACAAAAATGAACCAGCTAGCACTGGTGTCAACTTGCATAAAAGGGGAAAATTTTTGGACGTTAAGAATTTGCAAATGAACAGGAGTCGTGAAATACATTTCACTCTCTTCTGTAAAAGCTCGCTGTCGTATTTTAGGCAACTTATCTCCGTGTGAAACAAGGATCCCTTTATAGGCTGAGACGTTCGCTCTGCCATAGTTTACAAAGCGATAGTTTGTTTTGTTGTCATTTTAAATGTATTACACAATCATTTGACAGAAAACTTCTACCCATCTCGATCCAGGAAGGCCGATCGAAACTGCGCGATGATGCTCACCACGAAGAAACAGAGCTGTGCAGCGGTTGTCAAGTCACTGGGCTCCATCTGTGTCCTGTTCACACTGCTGGGTCCACGGAGCCTCTTAGCCAATCCAAGGCTCATGTGTACAGACTTGACAGACATTAGCGAGAGACAGAGGCCTGTCCAGGGGTGCAGTGCTAATTTCCGCCAACACATCGGGGTGATGCTCCCAATAACTGGAGCCATCCTTCAGCAAGGATGAGTCAAGCTTTCAGGACACCAATGTGGAGCAGAATTGCCAGTCTAGAGATGACTCTGGCTAAATAAGGCTACCAGACTGGGACTCATGAGACAACGGTTCAGAACGTGCAGAAAACTGAGAAATATCATCTCGAGCTGCGAGACTTCGAGCGTCTTTCATAGAGCAAGGTATCTCGAAGAGCGTAAGCCTGCCGCACGCGCAAGGGCGACGACAAACCAAATGTTAAGAATTACTGCACCACTGAGGTCACTTCCTGTGGAAGGAGGAAGTTGTAGTGGGACAGCTGACATGGCCATTCCGCTTCTGCTACAGCCATCATGCATGTATGGCCACAGAAATACGAGCTCGCAACAGGCTAATAACTTCAATCCCAAAGAGTCATTTTAAAATTGGCCATCTCAATGGCCATTTTGCAAACAAATGAAGATGTTCACATACACAACGGTAATTTTTCCACAGTTACAAGAACAGAAAGCATTCAAAGGTAGCCTGGTCTCGGCATGTTAAATTGTCCAGTGCCAGCAAGATTCACCACTGATGTGACGAGCCAGTGACACTCACCCTGGTGCTTCAAATGACCAACCTAATCTATACCGCAAGTCCATCATCATTGCCATAGTGAAGGCATACATGCCAAGAGGTGCAATTGACTTCATAATACTGTCAAATGCACATACAAGCGACTTGTTTATTGCATATTAGGGTGTAAATAGTGTGCCTGACTTTAAATTTCAATAACTCTGAGACTCCTAAAAATTATACCTGCGCAGAAAATTGACCCCCCCCAACTCCTCCGGGGCAACAGGAGGAGAATCCATTTGAAATACACAGGCATGCAGTCTTAGTTATTTCACCTCCACGCGAATGGCCGTAAAATGTGATTTACAAAGCAATTTGCAATTGTTCTTTAATTATTTCCACAAGGAATTTAGATGTTTTTCGGGGGGTCTAATTTGTGGTACAACATTTAACAGCAAATGGCACAGGAGTAATAATAAGGATTTTCCCATTTGATGTGTTTTTATGTGGCTGCGAGGCACACAGAGTCGACTGAGCCCTTATTTACGGCGAGAGCAGCCTTCTGGCTCACATTAGGAGGCATGCGCGCAATAACGGGTGCGGACAACCAATGCTACTTTATGTAATTACCACGGTAACGGGGACCCTGGGGAGCCGGCGAGACTGGGAGACGTAATCCAAACGGTACACATCCTGCGAGCAGCCAGACTTCATTAGATGCAAATTTCAGCCGTTACCATTTACACTTCCTGTCTCCCCCCCCCCCCCCCACCCCGATACGTTGCCACTCGCTGAGATCGCAACGCGTCGCACGCCCAACAGGTTTCCCACCCCCTGCCGCACGATGACAGGAAGCGGGGATGAAATAATTGTCATGAAAGGACGCGTCAAAGGCCATAAGGCAGGAGAATCTTCATGCGAAACTTCGATCATAAAGGGCCAAGGCGTGAAAATTTACGCGGTGATGAGAACCTTGCCGACCCAAATCCTGACTACATCAACACTATCGCTCCCAGACTCAGGGAAGAGGACTCGGCACTCATCTCCCAATCTTTAATTTTCCCAGGAACTCCCAATAATGGAAATTTCTTTGAGACACCAGCAACGAGCAGCGTCTGAATCACATTGTAATAGGAAACATTCAAAGGATTCCATTGCAACACTTCGCATAAAATGTCAGAAACCGTAGAATAAGTGGAAGATTCCGGAGGAAAACTCTGCATAAAATGTCATAAATGGCGCAATAAGTGGGATGATGTTATCCAGTCTGAGAACAGAAAATTTACAATTGAAAAAGAAAAGAAAAAATAATGAACCCAAGAAGGCTACTGCCCTCAGAGAAGGCCTGAAATAAGATAATATCAGCGAGTAGAACATATTCAGCCCAGTTGACATTTGGAAGCACTTAGCCAGCCATCTTAACACATCTCTGTTCTGCTAACACATTCGCCGAGCGGATTCGTGTGTGGGAGTACCTCGTGCTCGTACTTCAAAGTAATTAATTTGTAGAACTGAGGGAGGCGGCAAAATCGACCGCGTTGCCAAGGAGCAAAATCACTCACAAAAAAAAAAAAAAAAGTCAAAAATATTTAAAGCAAAGAATAAATGATTTCACAGTTATTCCGTTTTTTCCTGAAGAGAATAGTAATGACATTAAAACATCTCACATCGCAAAAGGGAAGCAAGTGATTGAATGAGCTCGAAGCTCATCTGGCAAGTGCCGAAATTCTCAACAGTGCAGAGGATGGCTCAAAACATTATATCGAGAGGCGGCCCATAAAGACGTCAATATTAATCACTTAATACCGAATTATCATAAGCAGACGGTATCCGGGCCCTCGCATCAATAGAGGGGGATTATTGAATGAATGCTTATTCATTATCGCCTGCAACGGCTCTGCGACGGCTGGCTCCAGACCTCCGCGCGTAATTACAGGCTCTGCCGTTCCGCAGCCGCTCGTCCAATCGGACCCCAGCTACCCCGGTTAGCAGTGCTGATGTCATAGTGTTTCGCCCGAGAGGCGAGGAGGTGTGGGAGGTTGGGGCGGCTGGGGGAGAGAGGAATGGGGTGGCGCCCGGGACATTAGGACCCTGGCGGAGGCCCATCTGATTAGGCGGACGCGAAACAATGAGTCACCGTTATGGGCACAGTGGGGCGGCGTCCTCGGGCAGAGCCGACTAATTTAACAACAGTCTCTCCTCCCCTCCCCTGCTTATGCCAGCGCCGAGCGTGATGGACAGGGGGGGTGCAGATCGGGAGGGGAGCAATTTTCGCCTTAGCGCACCTCATCTGCATAATTGATGCCCGGCTCAGTTGTTGTTTTATTCGCCGTGATTTTAAGGAGAAGGGAAATGCCGCACCGTGGTAAGCCTGATACTTTAATGCGCACCTACGTTTCGCCGTGGCGCTAAACGCCCCATGGTTCGACCGTTAAGATGGAATTCCACAAAAGAAATATAATATAAATAATTTCACACATCGTTTTAAAATGTCTTCTACGAAAACATGTTTTAATAAGGTAAAATTAAACAAATTTATTCACGGATGTAACGGGGACGTTGTTTCCTGCGTCCCTAAATGAAGGTGGTACAAATGATAATAGTATTCTCTCATTAGGTCTTCAGCGTATTTAAGATCCAATGCATAATCACTCTCACTTTAACAAATTCATGTTTTTCATAATCATTTTGCGCCAAGGTGAAATACAGTAATGAAAATTTCATGCGAGTTTCATAATTGCAGACATCCTCTCCGCAGAACTGCATAAAAGAAGGATTTAATGAATAATACTTATGACAAATTAAAAAGCGTTTAAAAAAAACAAAAAAACAAACTGAAATAAAGCTCCGGGTGATGAAAATGCCTCCGCGTGGTCGTCTCGGATGAGCAGGATCACGGTTCGAGATGCTCCAGCGAGCCACGGGGGTTTTTATCTAAACAAGCGCGCCCTGGCGCCAGTGCACTCAATCTCTTATTCAGATCTGCTTCGCGTGGAAAACAATTAAAGAGTCTTCAAGCATTGGCAAGAGGAGGAATGTCAGGTTTCCTAACGGCTCCTGACTCTACGCCTACGTACACATTTTCTGTTAATTCCCTCGCTCTCTCCAGTCAGTGAGGTCAGATAGGATTCCAGAGGTCTTGTATGACCCCAGGCATGTCTGAATGGGGGGTTTGGCCTCTTGACCCCCCCCTCCCCCCCATGCGTCTTTCGGGGAAAACAAGTCAGGTCCGAGAACACCTTCGGAACGCCAGACGCATGACTGCCTTAAGTACACCGCACTCCAAGTCCATCACTTAATGAAGACTTCTTTCCGCACCAGCACCGTAATCTTTCCTGGGCTATAATACCTTTTTAAAGAGCTTCATTCACTTTTTCTTAATAGCCAATTCAATTTGCCTTGATTACACTGCAAAGCGGTAATTAGTTCAAAAGGAGTTGGGGGACTATGAAATTGTACAGCGGAGCTGACGCCGGGACGGCTCGGGAGAATGACAACGGGTTTTATAGGAAGAAGAGGGGAACTGCGAGTGCTCGCCAATGGTGAAAATTTAATGATGTCATTAAAATGAGCTGTAGGGCTTACAAGGCTTCCTGTTCTCGAGGACATCGTCCCACACGTCTTTTTCCCTTCTTTTTTTTTTTTATAATTGTGTACCTTAAACATGTCACTCTGCCTTGCATGGAGAGACAGCCACCTGCACACCACGAGTCAGGGACACACAGCGTCGCTGCCGCTTTGTCTGTAAGAGCAGCGATACGGGGAATGCACGGCGTGACCTTTGACCCAGGAAACCTCCAGGCTTCAGAAGCTCTGGTTTGCAGGCCACACAATCCTTATCCACAAAACGCCATTATGCATCAACGGATAAAATATAAACTCAAAACATCAAAATATAAGTATATTTTCACAAAAAAAAAACCCTGCATTTTAATGAGCAAAAGGAAGAACTTTGCCCTGAACTGGATTCAAATCCACGACCCTTGTGCCTAATGTTCAGTTTTCCCACAGGAGCACCAGCTTTTATTAAGAATGCAAACACAAATCCATAGGCCTCAAATCCCCAACCCATAGTTGACAGGCCTGACTAATTGGGTGATTATTTAGTTCAGCGTGAAACACGATAGTAATGGCGTTCCTCAAGGGTACGTTTCGGGTCAGGTTACCATTACCGCTGTCCTTGTTAGCAGCGAGGCCCACATCGATATAGCGTTCAATTTACCGCCGGGTTGCCACCCGTCTCTCCATCGGCACTGATGGAATGGTCAAGAAATTATACCTTTCCATGACAGCACAAGTACGTGAATATAAATGCGCAGCCGCTTACCTTGTGATCATAGGGGTTGTACGAGTGGAACAACTGGGACAGCTCTTTAGTCCTTTGTTTTTTCTGAAAAAAAAAGACAGAAAAAGAAATAGGCTTGTCAGGTTTTGCTTCAACATCATTTTAAGAGCCCTATAATCTTATGCGTCGTCGATTTTCACTCGAGTGAAGATCATGATGGCCAGCTGCCAGAACATTGAACAGAAACTGATTAATTAATGCAAATTTTAGGGTGGATAGTATCATGTTTGACCGGGCACATCTCACCAGATTCCCAGAGCACGAAATTCTGGGGATATGATAGAATGCAAGCCCGAGGATTTGGGTTAACATATGCCGCCAATTACTTACAGGGAAATTAGAAGGTTACATCAACACCAGTTATAAGTCTGGTTTGGCCACGTCTAGCGGCCGAGACCCTGAACACGCCCTCTTTCTGCCTAAATGCCAAGGACAGGGAATATAAATCTGAAGAACAAACTAGCAGGCTTTCCACACGGAGCACCTTTCAAACATTAATTGAAAACCTGCATTACAGTGAAAAGGGAATTTTCATGGCAGAAAAACCCCATGTAACAACCATTTCTGACATCACCTCTCCACTCACTAACTCATTAATGGACTGACTCAAGTGCAATCCCTCATTAAGTCTTTAAGGTTAAGTCACAAGACCACAAAGACACGATTAAAAGGTTCTTAAGCGCTGAGGTTACAATCACCACTGGTAAAGTCCTGTTCCAGGCACAAAAACCTTTGAAGGGATTGGGGAAGCCACCATAGGCTTGCATTCATAGATTCTGCATTTCCCGATATAAGGGCAATGCTGACATGCTGGAACAGTTTACTTGACCACTAATCTCAGACAGCTGCTATTGACAAAACAGACTGAATTATTAGCCTGAATAACTGAAACACCAAATAAAAGGATTAGTCTTTACAGGCAAGACAGAGGATCTACTGATTTGTTTGTTTATAATATACCGTACTGCCATTTTGTAGAAAAGAGGGGTGTTATTAGGAGTTGGAAGCAATTTACAGTCGGAAGGGTTTACCGTCATCTCTGTCAGACGCAGTGAACACTTCAAGGGACCTTGACTGGCCAGACAGTCAATGTTATAGGGGGAGGTAACATCTCGATTTTCAATCACTGCTCATCAAAAACTTCAACAATTAACCAGTACATAGGTCATTCTTATTATTTTATTTTAATCCAGCATTTCAAGGCCCACCCAAATGTGGAATGTCCAATCAACTCTAACAGGTGATCAATCTCGCTCTGCGAGCAGTGACTTCATTGAGCGAACTAGTCCCAGCAGTGCCGGAACATTCTTCATGAAAATCTTCTCTCAATGTCATCATGGGCATTTTTGAGGAGCAATTTTGTATAATTTGACATTTGCGCAATGCTATTTCCTCATTCATTAGTTATCTCTTCATTGTTCAGTTAGTTATCTCCTCACTGTTCAGTTTAGAACACCTATAAGTAATCAGAGACTAAATATGAGTTACAAATCGCAGCAATTCACACAGAGTTATATTTATTTTCTACATCCATAAGTCATCACAAATCACCAGTTTAAATATACAACCCATTCTTAAAACCTGTACAAAGGACCAGAAATCAAACCGTTAAAATTCTAAAAGAGAATTTTTCAAAAAGGTATTTTCAGACCATTAAGACAGATTTTTACAGAAATTGAACTGCAGCTGTTTCTTTTTCTCCCTGGGAAGCCCACTTCTGCAATATATTTCCACTAGTTTATTTGCCATTTTGGACCCTCCCGATTCGGCAGGGGCTCGTATGCATCAGCAACAGGGACCGGCGCTGCAAACAGAGCGCGCTCACAACTGCCTACAGCAGCCCAGCGTTCTCACACTCCACCGAGCAGGGCTGTTCTTGTCCTCCGGTGGAGGGGCTGCGTTGTGAATCGGCAGACAAGCAGGCCCTGCTAACTACCCCCCCCCACACACACTCTCTCTCTCTCTCATCATCGCCTCAGCCCGCCGGTGCACCTCCTCGCCTCTCGTCTCTCCCCCTGCGCCGCCCTGCACCGGCTGCACTAATCAGTCCGCGGTGTGTGTTTGCAGAGGTGTAGGGATAAATGAACGCAGCACCGCGGGTTATGATTCCTCAACACCGGCAATGAGATCCCTGCAGGATTCGCTCGATAACACACGGGCGAGCGGGCCAGAGAGCCCCGGAGAGGAGAGGTGGGAGAGGGCTGTGTGTGTGTGTGTGTGTGTGTGTGTACGCGTGAGTGTATCTGTGTAAGTGTGTGCATGTGTACATCTGAGAGAGTGTGTGTGTGTGCCTTGTGTGAGAATGTGTCCATGTGTGCGTGTGTGAGAGAGATTGTGTGCGTGTGCGCGCGTGCTCTGTGTGTGTATGCGAGAGTATTTGTGTGTGTGTGAGTGTGCTCTGTGTGTGTATGCATGAGAGTATCTGTATATAAGTGCCTGTTAGCACATGTACACACACAGTCCAGTTTCTCAGTGTGTTCGTGCATTAATATATATTCAAGTACACCCTTTTGCATGTTTGCATGCAAGATTGTGCATGTGCATGGATGTGCATGCATGTCTATGCTTGTGCGCGTGTGCACGTTCACGAGTGTCCAGGTGTGTGTGCACATGCATGTGTTCCCATGTGTGTACGTCTGTGTGAGTGTGTGTGTGCGCGCGCGCGCGTGTGTGCGCGTGCTGGAGTGTGGCTCTGTGAGAAAAACAAGAGAGATGGGGAAAAACAACAAGAGACAGAAGAAATGTGTGAAACTAAGGTAGCGCTCGGTCGGTTGCATCCAACCGTTCCATCACTCTGCCAGCATACTTTCTGGCCTTTTGATTTGAGAGGAGGGAGAGAGTGAGAAAGAGAGAGAGAGCGAGGGAGAGCGGAGAGAAAGGGTTTGGAAGGAAGCCTGCCGGCTGGACGATAACCCAGCACCCTCGCCTTAAGAGAACACATTTATTTTTTTCTTCAAATCACATATCTTCATTCTGAGGGGGAGAGAGAGAGAGAAAAAAAAAAAATGTAGCAGAAATGTGATCAAAAAAGATGAACCACAGACTGACCTCGGGAGACTCAATATTTCTGCCCATTAGGGCCGGAGCCCAGGGATTGGCCCGGCTCAGAACACCCCAAGAACAGAAGAAAATAATCTCGATAAGCTAAATAAGTGCTTTTTTATTTCCAAACGCAGCGCCCCCCTCCCGTGACGTCCAAGGGCAGGCAGGACGTGTTGAGGGGGGGTTTGGGCGGTCGCCCCCAGACACCTGCGATTCAGCTTATTGCTGTGTAGCCAGAACATTCAAAACGCCTGGTGTGGGGTTCGCACCAGTCACAGAAACATGGAGGGCCTCTCTCTCTCTCTCTCCTCAGGCCAGGGTGACCTTGCCGGCCCGCTCCTGGGTCATACCTCTGGTCGACAATAATTTGGTCTCCTGATGACCTCTTGCCTCAAACTTCTCGGGCCGCACTCAGGCAGCCGCACTAGAGAGTACCGAACACCAAACAAATTCTCCACTGCACACCAGTTAGGAAGAATGTGAGAATGTGATGTTTCTAGAAGGTTTGCAGCACTGCGCTCATGACGAGGCGGGGCGTTTTCTGTTCTATACCATATCAAACTATAAAAGGACTAAAAAAGAAAAAAAAAAAAAAAAAAAATTTTTGGCGATGTATATTTTCGATGGAAAAAAAACCCCTGGATACCTCTGCGCGCCAGTTTAATCGCGAAGTGTGTGTGTGTTTTTTTTAACAAGACCGCTCACATGGGTTTGATGGTGTCATCTGCAGAGGGGGGTTCATTTTGTAACACACTGCCACAATTTTCGACATCCCAGTGCTGCACGGGTCTGTCACCGCGGTGATGATGAACGATCGCACCTCCGATGTTGTCCATCTGCTGCGTTTTTGGCTGGTGCGGGAAATCAAATTCAACCCGCCCTCCCCCACCACCACCACCACCCACCAACACCCCCTGCCAGGAACCTCGTCCCGCACACACCGAGCTGTGAGGTACATTTGCACTTGACGAGTCGGGTGACTGGGTAGCGAAAGGAGGATGTTCAATAATCGACCTTACGATGAAAGTGTTCATTGATTTCTCGCATTAATTTCAGATACATCAGCGTCTTTGGTTGAGCTAATGCATTTCGTTACAGTCTGAGTAGAGTTCAGAGAAAGAGTTGTGACAAGAGGGTTTTAAAAAAATCTGGTCATGGAGCCATTTTGTTTCATTCACATTATTGGTTTCTTTTTCTGTTTATATCTTTCCTCATGTCTGAACATTTTCCCCAATTCTGTCAGTCAAATTCATTGCCAGCTGACCGATTGTGTTTTTTCCCCGAAATTAGCACGTTTTCGTTCCAAGAAAAGATTGAAAAAAAAAATCCAACGATTTTCATTGAGCACAATAGCTTGATTTCCCTGGTTGGAAACAAAATGGCCTCTCTTCTTGAAAAGGTCGCGACCCTATCTATGCGTATTTGGCTTTGCTAGTCGATTTCATTTTGCATTGAATTCCGTTTGGGCGCTCAATTCACTAATTGCGGTCAGGCGCACTTGTTTGCTTCGGGGCAGCTGTAGCTCTTGGTGGCACATAGGACAATGTTCCCGTGATCAACTCTGCGGAGTGCGCCAAGGCCGTCAGAACAGACGAAATACATTACACAGTTCACTCACTTACCAGACACCACTGGGAATGGCAATAAAGATGAAGGGCACTGTTTGCAGATGATCCATGATCCATGCTCCGGAACATTCCGGCATCAGTCCGAAGCCAAGCACTCGCGGCCCTGCCCGACTGCAGAAGCGAATTAGGGGCCTTCTGGGTATGCGGCTGATGTCTCTATAAGACACCAGGACTCGTATACAGAAGGGCAGGACATTAAAGGCAGCGGTGGAGATCTGAAGGTCTCCCCGGCGTCCTCCTTCATACACATTTAACGAGCGGCCCATCCTACGCACAGACCCGCACCCTCGGGGGAAAGTCTGCCAGCTACCACTGCAGCTCTTGCTGTGTCTGGAACAGCTCTTTGCAGGAGCCGAGAAACTAATATCGCTCAGAGCAGAGCCCCCGTGGCCCTCACTGTGTGGTGGACAAGAATGCCGAGAGCCGTCCCCCCAGGAGTGGACAGGCGCTGGCCTCGCGCTTGGACTAATGTATTATTTACTGCAGTAAATAGCATAGCTATAACTTCGCTCCTCCAGGGCGACTGCCAGGGCACGACGAAGTCCTAACTGCCCTCTTGCCACTCAAATGGGCACTAAAATGAGATCAGGGATTTTGATCTCAGATCCAGCGGGGTCGCCGTGTCCGCACGATTCAGATGCTTCAGCATTTAAGGGCTTAGAATAACTCACTGACGACCCAAAGAGTCGGCACGCTTTGTTGCCAAGGCTCCATCTGATAGTTGACTAAAATAAAAAGCAGTAGCTTTTGCTGCTCAGAATGACTCAAGTTTGATGTCCTCAAATTTGACTTCTCAGAGATGACTTAACGGCCCGGGAGGACGTCAGGGTTTCGTTTAAGCGCCGGCAAAGCTGAAAGTTTGAAAGTGCGCAAACTTTGTTTTTAATCCGCCGCAATTGTTCTGTAATGGGATGATGGGCTTTTTTTTTTTTTTTTTTGCAGTGTGGCATTTCTCCCTTCCAATTTACAGTACATGGCCTGAACAAACAAACCAAAAATAATGCAGCACTTCAATTGCTTCTGGTCAGAATATGCTAAGAAGGAAGGCTAAACACTGAGCCTGGTCAATGTGACCCAGTTGGACTTCCAAAGATGCCCTTCATAAATGTCCTCATACTCAAAGAGAACTTTAGACCATCGGCTCTGGATTAAATTTGAGATAATAACCGCCCTCTTATCCTAACAGAAGCCTCAGTCCTTGAGAGAAAAACTAGACGATATGCGCAGAAGTGCCCTACTTTCAACATACAATAGGTGCCACTTACTGAAATGCTGTCTGTAGACAGCATAGTAAATTGGCCAGAGTTTGATAGTTGGCAGCACAATATTTTTCATAAGTGGTCAAAGAGCATTCTTTGTATTGTTGAATAAATCATCTATAAGAGACTGAGATGCTACAGCAATATTCCTAAGAAACACACATAAACACACAAAGTTTGCTTATAGATCAGATGAAATCAAGTACAATTTTAAAACACATTTCAGCAAATTAATCTAATTAGAACTGAAGCAAAGCAGGTTAAAGACAAGGCAAGGTAATCAAATATTTGATTTATCTTATTTAAATATCAAAAGAATGCGCAAACATAGAATGTTTGGAACAGTGGTCAGAACAGCAGACTCCGACCACAGTCACATGGGCTTTGAAGACTCCCCTCAAGAGGATACACCTTCCCCACCATCCCAGCTATATATCATTTCTAATTATATTAAATAATTATTATTATTATTATTATTATTATTATTAAACAATTATTATCAAGGTACAAGGATTGCTTTACTTTTGTTCCAGTAAAGAGTCCAGGTCTTCTTCATATGGTCACTTCTACAACTTAGACAGCTGCTTCTCTCTAAAGTTTTCAGTCATACTGGATCAGAGTGTCGGCTGAATGCGTATTATGTGATGTAAGTTAATCGTATATCAGGGAAGGCTTTGAGCGAAAGCATACTGGCAAAAATGTCCTGGGATGCCCCGTTCCCCATCTACCCCACACTCTTGAGAAAATGGAAATCTTCATAAAGCCGAGGACAGCGGTGTTCCGCTGGGGACGTGTTCGGGCATTTTCAGATTCGCACCCACGAGTGGGATTAAGAAAAAAAAAAAGGAGGCCCCAGGGCCGACTGTTCCTCTCCGCCTTCTCAAAGAGCCAGACAGCGTTTGACTAAAGCAATGGGCGATGACAACTTTACGGCCTAGCCAGAGACAGCCTTGTTCTACACGCTGAAAAACAAGCCTTTAAGCGCAGCATGACATATGGGCCCTTGGGTATGCCGGCGAGCTGCCTGTGAGAGGTTCAGGACTCGAGGGAGCAGGGCCATTTGATAACACGAGAAAACATTCTCTGAACTGCAGACGGGAATCAAGCAAACATCCCACAGAAAAAGAGGGCCCTTTTGTCCGTTTATCTACATGACAGTCATTGCTTGCTGGACTCTGGCAAAGCTTATTCGAGGCCTAAATTGAAGTGGAGCTTCAAATCAAAAGTTCACATGTGTAGTTCCAGGTACCATTCATAATAGGAATCTCAGTTCAGCACATGATGGGTATTTTACATGTAACATCAATAAAGGTGTATTATGATTCGGCAGCACTGCTCTTAACTGCCAGACCTTGGTAGATCAAAGCCATTTAGCTTTTTTTTGTTCCACCTGAGTTTGTTGTGAAACCTATGCAGCATTAATCATTCTTTCAATGCATGCATTCGGGTCATCTCCTGAGCAAATAATTGATGTCATAAGTAATAGATCAAAATTTCCCCATATGAAGAACATCCACAGATGTCTTCTCTCTGAAGTATCATCCATTGATGTACTTGGGCATTTACTGAAGTAATTCCTCCTCAAAGGCTGAGGCTGGGAACTGAGCCTGCGAGCTTGAAAGGATGTCAGCAGCCTACAAAAGCGTGCAGCTACCAAACACTGCCAAAGCCTCAGATGTCTGCGCGCATTATTTTTTAATTTGGCAATTGTCCCATCAACAGTCCTGTTACAGATGTTAGAATGTCTGACTCAGAGGGAGGTAGAGAACGGACTGGGGTATTTGAAACTGGGATAAGAGGCGGCAATCGTGCTGAGCTGGTAGCCAGGTGTGTGCGCTTTGAAACTAAAACAGATCAAGTTAAACATTACGTTTTAAAGGTGGAAACACTTCCTACTCCTGAAGAGTTGGGGGGGGGGGGGAAGATTACGTCGATTGTCTCCATTCAGAGCTAATTACAACCCTCTCCTTTCACATTTTGTAGATGTGTGTCAAATATTTCTTAGCAAACTCCACTCCCTCCCATGCAAATAACAGGGTAACAAGAGCGAGACGCAGATTAAAAATTTGAAGGACCCAGTCTTCATTGTCATCCCCCAAATCAATGCAGTGTAATGACAATGCAGGTAAACTGCCCCGCGATATTGTCCCAATTAATCAAGGCATTATAATTTCATGCTTAATAACACACATGCACACCTCACATGAAAGAAAAATTGTTGAGTTGAGCATAAATTATTACTGAGAACAAGAGAAGGTATCCTCCACATGCTAATACTGTCATATGGGAGCAATTATACTGGAACCTTCCGGAAGACCTGAAGAGCCTTCACCATAACGGCGCTCACTGGATCCTCCTCGGCATTTAACTGGAGACAATTTGTGAGTCGCAGCAGCTAATTCATCACCGGGCCGACAATTGGATGTCATCAAAATCCCAAAACTGAAGCCCCCATCTCCCCCCCCAAGCCCCCCCTCCGAAAAGCTTCTTCGCTGGTCAACGGCAAGAAATCTGGCAGCTGGGGGACTTGAGCGACGTAAAGGCTAATTTATTCTTCGGCAATACAGGGTCCTGCGATGCAAGTGTAAAAAAAAAAAAAAAAAAAAAAAAAAAAAAAGACATTTAGCCCGACAACACTGTCACTACGGCAACGAGCTTGTTTTCTAATCTGTCCATTTTTCCAGCTAACAACTGAAACGAGGAATCTTCAGTTATTAAAAAAAAAAGTCAGCCAAGGAGCAAACAGGCATTACTGAAATCGCAATGCTTTGGTCTGTGTTTGAGTCGACCAATTACGGCTCTGCATCTCATCTGATGGGCATCTGTGACCTGACACCAATCAGCAGGCACAGCATCCCCCTCACAGCTGAGCGAAAGAGTCGCGTAAAAGAAGGAAAACATGGCTGTCTGTCCTCAGGCTGCAGAGCACTTTGTGTAAGATCGGGGAAGCGTTTCTCCAACACAGCCCAGCAAGACATCTAAACACTTCGAGGGCATCGCAACAGGTTGGGCGATGTCACGGGTGGGCCTGTTGGCTGGAGGAAACTCCCCAAAAAAAGACCCTCCCCCTCTGAGCCCGAATCAGACAGACACACGCACGCACGCACACACACACAAACACACGCGCAAATCCATTGTGGGATTTGTATTTTGAACCAAGAGCCATCAGAAGATGACATATCCCCCCCGCCCAGCAATCTAACCACAGAAATACCAAAATGTCAAGAGACACCAGTCCAGAACCTGATAAATAGGCACAGAAAGTTTCGAGAAAAAACACTGGATGGTATTCAAGTTCTGTCCTGGGAATTAAATGCCCATGGACGGTAGACGGACAGACGGACGACCAAACAAGCGACAAACAAAGTTTCCAAAGCTGCGTTTCAGACAGTGATGATGGCAGGTGACCTGAGTGATCGGAGCGACCGTTCAAAACTTAATAAATTAAGGAAAAATGTGTTTTGTTCGGACAAAGGCAATGATTCCCAATGAAAGACAAAGGTCTTAGCACTCAAATGGCTTTTTTATTTCATGTTTCTTTGAGCCGAAGAGGCTGAGAAATAAAGGTTTTGGTGAACAATGACAATTCAGTCAAGTTTTTCAGAAATCCCTCAGGTGTGGTTGTCTTCAAAATCTGCCTTAGGTTTTTGAGAGCTTTTATAGAGGGCGCTTTAGGTTTTAACGGGTTACTGATTCTCACATTTTTAATTTTCCAGTGAAATCATCAAATATCTGAGAAGTGTGCGCGTAACGTCCACATCACGGGCGCACACTGCACAATGAGAACGCAAGAGGCCATTCTCAAATTTGGAACATGCATGAGGGAAAGACCTGTTCAAATAACACTGCCGAAAATAAACCGACGTAAAGACAGCGGCGCTATGAACGGTTGGGAAATATTCTTGAAACGGCCTCCAAAGAAATGTTCTGAGTATAATGTATGCACTCCTGCCGCGAGCCCTCTCGCAGATTTGACAGGAAAAGTGAGTGATATATTCAAAAGATGAATGCAAGAGACGCCCGCCAGAGCTCGGAGACTCTGGGGAGGAGAGAGTTAGAATAATTCGCCGAACCGGAGAGAGGGGACACTTCCTGTGGCTCCTGACATTAATAAACGGCAGCATCGGAGGGCTTAATTGAACTTCAGGCTGAGGGAAACGGTGCCGTCGTTTTTTGCACCACCGTTAAAAAAAAAAAAACGCGTGAAGGAGAACCGGGGAGTGCCGATGCGCCGATGATGAATAGGGGAAGGCTGGGTCTCGAGAGGCCTGCACACAATGCGCACTCTTCTCCTAATAGTTTTAGCTTCATTAGTCTCTCTAATTGTTTCAGTTGGGTCCAATCTTTAGGAAATTTCATAACGCAGCCACATCTGCGGGACATCTGTCAGCATCGCCGTCGCGCAATGAAGAATAATTTACGCGGCGATGATTCCGCGCATCCATCAACCCGGGTCCCCGTCGTTATCGCGTAATCAAGATGGAGTGTGTCAAGTCTTGCTCGGCCAGCCCAGTTTTGTTTCATTTTTAAAGCTTTCTTCGGAATGCAGTGTCGATCACGAAAAAAAAAACAAAAAAAAAACCTTCGACATCATTCCTGAACACGCAGAGGAGCATATGAAGACTCACTCACAGATGCAGACGAACGCACACAGATTATGCATTCATGAACATATTCTTCGAGGGGCAGTTTGCCAAATTTTATCATCAAAGTGAGTACAGATTACTAGAAAGCAGCATTAGCTCAAAACGAACAATTATGACCCCTTAAACATGAACCTTTCAGTTAGGTTTTCCCTTAAGTAGATCAGAAGTCAGAAAAAGCTTTTTTTTTCATATTGCAGGACAAAGTCACACACATATTCTGTGTCTGCTGGTTGCAGCGCTTCACTGAAGCTACATCACACCTATATTAAGAGAACTACTGAAACCCAGGATGCCATGTGTTTGTAGCCACAGCATTATATCCAATAGAAAATATCTCGATGTTGTGCATCATTTTATGCACATTTCCCTGGGATTCAGCAGGACATACTTGGAATCTCCCACATAATTAAAAAAAATAGGCCTGAAGTTTGACAGGTTTGAATAAAACAACTGCATTTGACGGACCCGCGCATGGGTCAGCAGGTTTTATGGGGTTAACGCATCTTGTGGCCCCAGAAGCCAGAAGAAATGGCCCCAGCCCCGGACAGACGAGAGGACTATGTGAGGAAAGTAAGTCCGACGAGTGTAAACAACCAGTGCCTGTGCGGTTCCTGTGCTCCAGTGCCCACAGAAACAGTCATTATGCTGTAAAACTAGCTTACATAAGCCAAGGCTGGGAGGGCAGCCCAAGCCTGTTGGACAATGAACACATACGACTATCCACAAAGTTCACTCATCGCTAAAGTTAGCGTACTTATGATAATATGTAAACTTCAGGCACTTCCACAAATTTTAAGCAGCTAGCTTTCCTTTTTTTTTTTGTTGAAAGGATGCTAACTTTAGTCAGCCAAAAAATGCTGTGAGATTACCAGTTAATGTTATTTGCTTGGCTTGAGAACATTTGGAACTCTGCTACAAAAACAGTGGCCAGCGAACATTAACTGATCAGGTAAGTTGCCCCAGCTGGGCTGCAGCAAATATTCAGTGTAGCTGATTTGTTGAAAGCGACATTGTTGATGTTTTTTCATGCACACAATACTGATTAACTGCCCATGGTTTTTTTTCTTGAAGTGGGTCCGGCAAGGGGAACCTATCATGTAATGACACAGAATCGTTCTACTCTGTGTTGTGCGACTTCTCTGCCCCTCCATGTCCTTCTGGGCGGAATCGCAGATCGGTGCAGAGAGCCAATGACCAACTGCTGTTGTGTTAGAAAGTAGGCCATCTCAGAAAATGCATCATATAGCAAATCTGTTCAATTTACTTTGGCCGACAAATAATTTTTTTGTTGAAAAATTTTTTTTTTTTCTTATACTTCATAAATAATTTACGCATAATCTTGGAGTGATCTTTGAAGGACACTGATGCCACCTCAATCGCAGATAACATTAACTGATTAGTTATGCGTGTTTAGTGTACTTTATGACGCAGGCAGCGCACAACTAAGTTTGTTTGAGAGGAAAACCTAGTAGCACTGATAGAAGTTCTCATCTATAATTGTCAATTAGGCTACGTTCAGTACACACCCTTACGCTGCTATACTTGTTTACGGACGAGTCTTTCCGAGGCCTGTTACCACTCGATGGCCTCTTGCTGGTCAGTTGGTGATGAGCAAAAATGAATGCCCATTGGCTGGGGATAACTCCAGTGCATAAGGACCTCCACAGGTCAAGGATGTTCCACATGGTTTCATAGCATAGTGCCCCTTTGGTGGGCTGGGGGCACAACGGTTGACAGGAAGTCACTGAGCAGGCATCTAGTGCACTGCATTGGGGTACTTGCGGTCTTAACCCTCAGAGCACTGAAATAAATGTAAAAAATATATATAAATAATTATCTTGTGCTGTTGAAAACCTATCATGTGGCAACCCGCGGGAGCTCTTTTAAATGAGTCACCACCTTTAGGTTTTCAACAGCTTCGATTTTGATATCTCGCATTACTGAGCAACGATAGCAGCAATCAGCGCCCTTAGCCAGCAGCCATGCCACGACTCAATCTGCTCCAGCTGAGTGGCTGAAGCTAAGCAGGTGTGGGCTTGGTTAGTACTTGGATGGGAGACCACGTGGGAAAACCAAATTGCTGCTGGAAGAGGTGTTGGTGACCAGTAGGTTGTGATCTTCCCTCCGGTGGAATAATCCCCAGTGCAGTGATGGGGACACTGTACTGAAGGAGACACCGTCTTTCGGATGAGACGTTACACCGAGGTCCTGACTAACAGTGGTCATTAAAGATCCTATGACCCTCTTCGACTAGAGTTGGGGGTTCCCCGGTGTCATGGCTTAAGTCCCAACCAGGCTCTTTCAACCTGCCACCTAATCATACCCTGATCTAATTGGCTGTGCAACTTGTTCCCTCCCTTCCCTCCTCAACCCCCAGGGCTCCTTTGAAAAGGAGATTTTAATCTCAACGGCACTTCCCTGGTTAAATAAAGGGTGAATTAAAAAAAAAAAAAAAAAAAAGGAAGAATTTTAAACACATTGAATTTACAATTCATTTCCAAAGAGCCTACACAATTGATACACACAATACTTGTAGCAGTGAACAGCCCTTTTAAGCAAACAAATGGCATATATGCATCCAGTCATCGCGTTCGTCTTTATGCTTGGAATAGTTTCCTTAAGCTGCATGCAGGAAAGCAGGGACTTTTTCCAGAGGGAAGCCCAAAAACAAACTAAAAGCAGACGGCAGATTTTACAATGAGATGAGATCACAGCACAGCGAGTGCCAAGGAGCGAAATCAAACCCGCACGGTCTCCCATACAGTTGCTCAGTGAGAGAAAATACAAAACTATCACAAATTCTCTGAAGGGCGTAACTCAACTGGACCTCTTTTTCAGCTAAAGTGCCCATTTAGTAAAATGCCCATTGAAACGCGGACAACAAAACCACAGAAGTCAGCAGTCAGGGTGAAGGTCATCGGTCTGGCCACTGCGGACGCGACGATAGCGCTCTGCAGTGAGTGGCCATCGAACTGCCATTCTAGTACCTTCCGCCTCCTAGTTCTTCAGAGAAATGACAAAGGTACCCTTGAGTAGTGGCTCTTAGCATAGTATCCACTTCAATCAAGGCAGATGTGAATGCCTTCCGCCTGCCACAGAGTCCTCGCCGTTGATTGTGCGACACAGATCTTCAATCCCTACAAGCCTGCCTAATCTCACCTGGAACACACCTGCATATAAGCAGATTACACGACACAATGCGCCGAGAAAACGCGCCGAAAGGCGGCGCGTTCATAACGAGCGGCGCAGCGTGATGTGCGCACAAGAACAATGTCTTCAAACGAATGTAAATATGTTAGAAGTAGGTCCGTTATTGGTTTAAATTCTGCCACCATTGCATCAGATCCAGTTATCAGAGACGGGCAGATTCCTCTCAGCCTGGATCGCCCATCGGTAAATTCGTTCATAGAGGAAAAAGCTGCTCTCCTGCTTAAATGCAACTAGCAAATATGTTTTTCCATCAGAAAAGAAAGCCAGCGATTCAGCCCCTTCAAAGCGGAGATGAAACGGAAATCATTTCTGATGTCAAGTAATCCACTCTAAAGTCTGGGGGAAGAAGTGCATATTAATTACCATGAATATTTTTCTCCTGATATACTGTAGGAAAGAAATGGAGCGTCTTTGAAGGTGCTAATCCCGCAGAAGCGGTTATTCAAACAGAGCCGCGTACAGAAGAAATCTTTAAAAAAATGGAACAGGGTTTTTTGTTTTTTTTTTAACCCGCCTGTTTTGTTTTTTTTTCTCTCCACGCTGCTGACAGGCAAAATTTCCACGTCGTTTCTTAATGGCGTTACAAACGCTTGCAGACATGAATGCTAGGGCGCGCGTGTGAACATTAGGCTACTTAGCACGAGTGAAACCTATCGTCACGTTCTCGAGTGACGTCTGTTCCTCCTGCTTTCCAGTTCGCCGAGGGGCGAGAAACGGATCATTTGGTCGGGCAAAAAGCTCCGCGGCTGTGCATTTAACATCAGCCTGATGCAGAATCCGTATCCACCCAATTCCAAATCAAAAATATACATTAAATGCATTCATATGCACTTAAATCGGAAATAATGCATATCAGTACCACACTGAGAGTAAACACTCCCTGAACAAAAATTAGCACGCAAATCAGTGGCCATGATCTGTCCATAAACTGCACATCACCTGTGTCCAGCCAATGCATTTTTTTATTGAATTTCTTTCTCCTTAAATTAATTTCAGAACCAATTCATGCAGTGAAAGATGTTTGGCGAGTTCTTGCTGCATGATTAAAAAAAACCGACAAAGTGTGTTTTAGAGTGACGTACATCTAGCAACCAAACTTTACCCAGCCAAAATAAAAACTTCACACTCGTTTGGAGGCCGATAAGTTGAACATACAAGAAATGAGGTTTTCAGTAATGATTTTGTTTAATTCTGTACTCATTAAAGATGGTGTATCATAAAAATAATGTCCATAATGTAACCAGTTCCATCAGAAATGCATCAGAAAAAATCATTTGTTGAAAATCAACAAATAATTAACTGTAAAAACTTGTTTTTCCGAGATGTCACTCTAACATGCTAACGTGAGCTCAGCTGCACATCTCTCATATGGTCACGTGACTAGGAACACGAGAAAACATGGTTTTAGCTTAAAGTACGCTCGCACGTGCTACGTACCTCTGCATGTCGGAATTGGTGTGTGTCATGAAGTCTTTGACAACGCCTTTACCCCGAGTGATAATGAAAACTCTTTTATTAAAAGTTTCAAGAAAATATTAACAAATTTATGAGTGTGAAGTTTCTTTTTTGACTCCGTATACATTTGTGAGCAGAGAAGACATGCATGGGAAGCAGCGGAGAAAATAGAATGGATGAAGCCCTTCGAGAACTGTTTCAATCGATGACTGCCATCTGTCGCTCGGAACACACAAGTTTAATACTTAAAAATAGCGTGCTGTCGCGAGCGGGACCCCTCAACCTCGCGCTTGCCCAGCCGTAGCGGCCATATTGATTATCGCAGCGAGACAGAAATCGATAGGGAGCTTCCTCTTACCACCCCCGACATACTGCCAGAAAATGAGAGCATTTGGTCGAGGCATTTTTCAGCTATCGTCCGGAAACGAGAAGTTAAACGGACAGAGAAGATGGACAGACAGACGGACACGGTTCGCCATGACAATACCCCTCCACGACTTTCGTCAGCTGAGGGGTAAAAACTAAATGCCAGTTTTCCCTCTATCAAATATTACATGTTGTCCGAAGATCTGAATCCATGTACTGAGATGAATAGAGGAAAGAGAAAATTACTCGGTAAAAGCAGATTTTCACAGCTCTGCTTTGTCATGCAAGCTATGCATCTCGATATTATAACCACCTGTGTAGCGGCTCTGCAAACAGAAACACAGCTAAATTCCCTTAAGCATTTCACCGTTGCGGAAAACAGCCAGGCCTGTCGTAAAACGATGTCAAACGTGAACACTTCCATCCGTAACTCCATCGGATGGTTTGTGGGGAAGGGCTTTCGGGAGCAGTCCCAGATACATCTGCTCTGCAGATGGCGAACGTGATGCAAGATGCACGACGCCGGACTGAGGGCAGCAGAGGTGGCCAGAGCTCCAGCTGGTTTGGGCCACATCTGCTAAACCCAAAACTGTGCAGAGGTGGAGCCTGCAGGAGTAATAATGATGAGCAGTGCTCTGTCAGATTAACCTGACATGTCTCTATTGAAGGGCTCTGTTCTATCGACACTGCACCCGACTTCCCTTAGCAAAGCACCACGTCACAGATTTACCCAAAGATACTCTAAAACACAGCGCCGAACGACTCTTACGGCTGGGCGACTGAGGTATCACTGCTTACGTTTATCTAGGCTCCCATTTATTAATTTAACCCACCTGCCGACCCATTAAACAAGCCTGAAATGTGTGAAGCAAATCACTGGAGAGATCGGGGGATTAGATTAAGATGCAGAACATAATCATTCAAAGTGGCCTCTGATAGCTTACAGTGCACAACCATCACAAGCAGGAAATCACAAACAACACACACACACACACACACACAACCGGCCACCAGGTTAAAATGCATGCACGTACACACAAGTGCAGGCACATGAAACAGTAATCAGACACAGACGCTTATGCGTGCACAAGCACGCACGCACGCACGCACGCACACACACACACACACACACACACACACACACACGCACGCACACACACACACACACGCACACAGGCATGACACATACATGCAGGCAGAGACACACACACATTCGTGCACACATACACACACACACACACACACTCACACACACACACACACACATATCAGAGGATGCTGAGAGGGGGCAGGGTCTCACCACGTGTGCAGGGACCTGCTCAAACTTGGCAGCAGGGGTCCCGGGCCGCGGGTAGAACTGGTTGATGAAGAGACTGGGGAAGCGGTACTGCTGCACCAGTGCCACCGTCTCCTGGAAGTCCAAGTCCGTCTCGCCTGGGAAACCGCAGATGATGTCAGTGGCGATGGTGATACCAGGCACCCTAAACACAAGGAGACGAGAACAAGTTTACACCGGGTCTGGAGTCACGACAGCATTTCAGATCACACTCCAGAGTGACCAAGACTGCATCATCATCGACATCCCCCCGCACCATGGAATACCGTTTTCGAATGCAATCAAGGTCACGACAAGTCGCATACACACGCAGAATTTTATTCAGCCAGGTAAAGTACTTTCTGAGTAAACATATCTCCACAGATCCGGACGGACAGATGGATAGAGGGAAGGAAGGACAAGCTCTGTTCCAATATCCCCCGCTCCAGTTTGTCGTGGATAACAAACAACAACCAACAAAAGGTTACAACAGTGGAATATTAACGAAGTTACCACAGGCTGCAGGTGTTCTGCTCACAGGACTACAAGTGCTAGAACGCAGAGATCTACACAGCAGCGGGACACTGCAGTACTCCCAGTGCATAAATATTGTACAAAGCCTGCATTCCTGCACAAACAATTTGAAAATATTGTCAGAGAAAATCGGCATTAGTGTTTTTCTCGGACAGATCACAGCCCAATGAGAGGCTCACAGTTGATGAGAGCAGAGCAGTTACATCATACAGGCACAAACAGAAGCCCGGAGACGCCGATAAAACTGGAGTAAAGGCGGGACGGCATGTGCGCCGGAATAAAACAAATGAAAGAAATAAACAAGAAAACCATATCTGAGCTCGGTGCCGTAACGAACGAGATGGTGCTATGCGGCAAAACCTGCTTAGCGGCCTCCTCCACGACCATCGATTATCGGCCCGAACCCAGATTGAATTAGGGGCTTTGCAGAGGAATGGATTTATAGATTATCTTGCGGATATGTATATTCTGAAGTCGATGATCCCGGAGAGGCAGGTAACACAAGGACTTCAAGGCCGTATCATTTCCTGGCGGTCGACCGAAGGGAGGAGTTTCTCTCTGCATGTTCTGTTCATGCGATCCTTCACTCGCTCAGGCGTTCAGTCGCACAAAGCAAAGACTGGGCAGCCTAATGACATCAGAGACGGAGAACAAGTACACGGGGCACACGGGGCGCACGGACACTCAAAACATTCCCTTCTTTCCTCAACTCACTTCCATCGAGCCACACCTGCACACACCCACACACACACACACACACACACACACACACACACACACACCCACGCACGCGCGCGCGCGCATACAGAGTCACACACACGCATAGACATAGATGAAGACAAAACACACAGACCCAAGCACACAAACACACACACACACACACGTAGATACAGACACAGACGCACACGCAGATACAGATACAGACACACGCAGACACAGATGCACACACCCACAAATATGCAGATATACAAGCACAGGCAAACACACACACAGACACAAACAGATATATATATATACACAAAAACACACATACACACGCATACACACACAGACATACACACACACACAGACATAGATGAAGAAAACACAGACACAGACCCAGACCCACACACACGCACACCCACAAATAAAAAATAAAGATATACGAGCATACACGCGCGCACACACACACACAAACACACACACACAGATACAGACACAGACATATAGACACACAGATACAGACACAGACACAGGCAAACACATACACACACACACACACACACACACACACACACACACACACACACACACACACACACACACAGATACAGACACAGACATATAGACACACAGATACAGACAGACACAGACACACACACAAACACACACCCACAAATATGCAGATATACGAGCACAGGCACACACAGACATGCAGATATACACACACACACACACACACACACACACACAAACACAAACACAGACACAGACACACACGCAGACACACACACTCAGGAGGACAGAGGAAAGGGTGACTTTGCTGATTGTGAGGTCACAGATTCAGCACAGGGAGATAGAACACGCCCCCTCATGAGAGAAGCCATATTCTCACACCCCAGGGAAGAGTATTTACCGCATTTCCTGTACCTGAATGAAGATCAAAGTATTCAAAAATCTTTCATGTGCATTATTAATCAAACCTCAGAGAATATCAACAAGTGCATAAAGCAGGGCAAGAATTCAGAAAATGTTAACATTCGCAAGCATCTTTCCCTGCGTTGCACAGTTGTTTGTGAAAGAAAGCCAATTCTACAAACATTTTCAAACTGAAATTCAACTCATCATTGCAAGTTGTGCAATGACATAATAGCAAGGTTCAGGTGACGGTCTGAACTGACGCTGGCAGTCTTGGCCATTATCTTTCTGGAATAAGCAGATGAATATTTTATTTTCTTTTCCGAGATGCATTAATGGCTGTCATCTAGAGCCAATCAAGATTCAACACTGTCTTAACAGAGACAGCTGAACGCTGATATAATGCCAAAATTTCACAAACGAAGTTGTGAATCTGCAATCATCCAAACGGAAATCACTGCAAAAACATGTTACCACGGTACGGCCCAGAGCGAAAAAAAAAAAATTACAACAGATCAGCAAAGAAATAGAACATCTTGTAAACCATTTGCAATACGCAGCACAAGTGAAGCCAAATCAGTCCTAATTAATTAAAAAAAAAAAAAAAAACCCAGTGATGGTAGGTACACACTACTTTTGGCAGGAGAATAAAAAATCCAGTTTAAATCCTCTCATTCTACTGAAGGTATCCCTGAACATGAACACCCAATTCAAATTATTACTGTCGTGAAAAATGTCGGCGCATGACTCATCTTCAGCTACGCGAAAACAGAGCCTCCCAGTGATTAATTTGGTAAAGGAGTTCGACGCTTGCCAAACAAATAAACTTAGCTAATGGGGAAGAGGGCAGTGTTTAGACACTCCCTCTCACACTGTTAGTTACCGGCTGCCACAGCCCGCCCGTGCGTTCCAACAGAACGTGCAGAAACGACAAGCTAAAGGTCACACAGAGGTCAGCTCTCAGTTGTGTTCACTCCAAGTTTCTGTTTTCAAACTGCCACAGCACAAATTGTACGCGGCTTGTGAAATATCAGCCAATGAACAAAAAACTTGAATCTCACCTGAGCGCCGACCTTTTGAGCACATTAGCCCTCTGTCAGAATTACAACGTGCCCTTGTGATCGTCCCGCACGTGTCCCATCTTGATAGGCTACCGTTTTTCAGGACAGAAAACTTATTGAGTCTCTTGGACAGAATAAACTATGTAAACCAAAGCTTTATAACAAAGTATTCCATTCAGTTACCTGAACACAGCCAGACATGTATGCGCACAAATGCAATTCAAGAACCAGGCTGAATTAAAAAAACAACACTACCCCAGCAGGGAATGAAATCAGCAAACTGGCTTACACTCTTAGATGCTAACTCTTCCACCACAGCACTGCTGCTCCTCTGCTGCCGGAATAGGCAGGTAAAGAATGACTCAGGTGAACTTAAATGCCACCTGGTTACATTTGGAGTGGGTAAGACTGGGGTCCAATGAGCCATGGGGTCCGGTGAGAAATATCACATATCTGCTCATTTTAAGCGGCTCAGACTTCAATTGATTACAAATATGAGATATGGATCATTGGTTTCCACGGCTCATCAGACCCCAGACTCCCCCGTATCACTGAGGTATCAACCAATGAGATTCAGGGAGAACAGGACAGGATCCATTTCCCAAAGAGACCCGCAGTGCCTGTAGCAGAAGCAAGAGTCTGTATTAACTCAGGACAGAGACTGACACACACAGCATTCTCCACAGAGCATAGGCCCACTGGTCAACTAACTGTGGTCCTGAAGGTCTATGATTCCACTTGATTTCATTTAAACGAACGCTCAGTGAGAACTCATACTGTTGAATGAGGTTTGCTTTTTTCGAGGAGGCATGAAAAACAACTGGATGGCAGATCATTGGGAGCAGGCCAGGGTTTCTCTTTTAAAAACCTTTATTTCACCAGGGAGACTTTCACTGAGAACAAGCTTCTCTTCTACAAGGACGTCCTGGGAGAAATGCTGGAAAGAACAGTTGGAAGTGAAGAGAGTTTGAGAGAAACAGGGGCGAAGCCCCTTGAGCAGTTTTGGGGTTACAGCCTCAAGGGCCCAAAGGCAGAGTTCTTCCCAACTTTATCTCTCCAGATCAAGTTAGAACCTTAAGTCCCACCAGGGACTTGAACCCCGTTACTAGTCAACCAATCTTCCACAAGGTTTCCATGCCGCCCCTGGCTCAGGCTACACCACACTGATGCAGCGCAAAGGAGGCCCATCAGGGCAGATATAAACTCTCCAACACAGGGGCACAAACATCACAAGCTGTTCATACAGCAGCTGTACAGATCATGCATGAGCGATACACATGTAAGGAATTCCCACAGCTTTACGCACGAGTCAAAAGTTTTTGCTCGCTTTTTAAATTCATGTTTTAGTTCATGTTTTGGTGAAATGCAAGCCATGCTCCCTTATTAAAAAAAAACATATGAGACAGTTACCCAAATTTCTGAGCAGAGACGCCAAATTTCATTGATAATCAGGTGAACTAAATATTTGCATTTTCCAGCAGGGATAGCGAAGTTACACGAGTAAGAGCCATTTCAGACCAAATAATAGTAGAGTGGAAGCCACCCTTAAGCACGTTTCATCCGCAAGAACTTCCGCCTTCCAGCGCGCAACTTCGACTTTCAGAACCACATGACAACCCTCAGAGAAAAAAAAAATATTCTGAAAATGCTCAGCAGTCACGGGAAAAAAAAAGATGTTTTTGATGGATCTGATATATTTTCTTCTAAATAAAAGGTGTCAGTATATTTATTTTTTTGCCCTCTGCAGTTGCTATGAATGTAGCGTTTAAAAGCTGTTGACTGGCAGAGTACGTGTTCTAGCCAGCAAACTGTACCACTCTCGGAACATGCAGCACAGCACGAAGTGCACATCGCACACGGCGTGGCAAAACACGCCGAGCACGTACCGTTTCAGCAGCGCGAACACGAACAACACTCAACGCGCAACTACCTGCGATCACCTGGTTCGGCGATGAAGCGTACCGTATGTGCAGACAGTGATTATGAGACATAACAATACTCTGACATATTAGATTACACTGGCCCATAAAAAGCTGAGTGAACAAATGTGCGCTGGCAGGTAATTCATTTTAGACTTGATGTAGCGATCTGCAAAAAATGAAGGGAAAATATGAGAGAGGAAAGTCAGACAAGCACTCAGGCCTTTTTTTCCCCCTCAATGAAACCCGACACGCAGAGCAAGCCAGGCCGTTTCAACTACAAAGCGGTCCGGAGCCAGCCTCATAAGGGAGGCTTTCCAAATTGCTTTTGCTTTCAAAGTTATAAGGGGAAAATATCATCATTTATTGTACAGCCTATTACATTCTAATGAGAGCCAGGTTAAGGCCGAGGCCTGTTTGAAGGAGAGCCTTTCCACTGAAGTCTCATATTGGATCTGATCACTACAGGGGGAAAAAAAAAAAATGGCATGATTAGATTACCACGGCTCGTTCCCCACCAGTGCGAGGTTCTTCCTTCTCTTAGAGCGCGGTCATGCAAGTATTTATATCTGCTTATTGACAAACCCGGACATAATGCGCATTCTTAATCACATTAGGCTTACCCATATGCTCTCAGCCGATAACCCCTGACCTATTGATACATTTTCACCGCAGTCGCTCATTAATATTCAAGAGAGGCTGCAGGCAGTTATGAATCCTTGACCTTTGCGAAGCCCGCGAAACGCGAGCCCGATTGGGGAGGGTTGGCAGTCGGCAGCTCGAGCCGCAAGCTTTTTTTCCTGTGCCCCGCCCACACCCTGCAGTACACATCTGGCTTTTGCGAGTGCGGGACAATTACAGGGAAATCGTTGAGTCGAGCGTTTCGGCATCACCGGCGGAGTGAAATGGTGCGACTTCCCTGTGCGCAATGAAATTCTGCAATATGACATTGCTCTCTGAGGGCTCTGCACTGGAGAAGAGCTGCAAAAAACATTACTAAGATGACAACGGAGAAAAAGCTGCCTGGAGTTTTGCTCTTCAGATTCTGTAACTTTTTTAGCAGCGTAGCTGTGGAACAGTTGAGGAGTCCATTTTAAACCAGTCACTCCAGCACAGGATTGGCTACGACATCAACAAAGTATCTGAGCACCAAACAAGGAACTCGCTACATAAAAATCAGACAGCACTCACAAACCATACAAGAACGATAACTAACACATTGCTATCTCAGAAATACTCCTCTTTCAGAGACACAGGAATCCTTAAGAAAAACAAGAAGGCCCTCGAAGCGTGCACTGAATCCGCCGTTTTGAAATTCGTTGGCAATGTTGGATTCTTATTTGTCCAAGCATAAAGTATTTGACAAAGAAGTATTGAGGCGGCTAACATAGGTGTTAGCGTCATGTTAATGGCCAGGATAACTTTTCCAATCAACGCTGGTACTTGACAGAGCCGTCTTCACGTGAACGGAAATTTTTTTGGATCGAGAATATGAGTCGGATCTTCACCAGAATTGAACAGCCTCCTCGTGAGGAGTGTCTATTACCACAACATTCCTTTGACTTCCATCCATAACTCTTTTTACATATCCTGTTAACTTGCAAATGAACAAACAAACCGCACTGGCGAACAAGGAAACTGACAAATAAGACAAGTACCGTTGAAAACACATTACCTCCTGGCAGAGGTACAATGAAATATTGAATTTCACTAAATGTGTGAAAGACGTAGTAGTCTGGGAAGCATGAATTTAATACAGATGGGTACAAAGTATGGAGACTGGAATAAAATTTTAAAAATTCTGAAGAGACACATTTCATTTCCTTAATATTCGATGTAGAAGATAAAAACAGAGCAGGTGCCATCGTAGTGTAATGTATGATATCCATGCACAGTTATTAACCTGAAATACTGACAAAGTATCACTTTGGCCCCCGTCTTAAAGATCTGCAATGTAAAAATAATTGTCAGGAAAAGACTCACAGTTCACAAGGTATGTATGGCGCACATAGTTCGAATTGACGCATATTTGACAATAATTAATAAATGTAAGACGACTGAACGGGGTGAGGAACAGTTAGAGCTGTCTGCTTTTGAAACGTCAAAGCCCTTTTCAGGTTCCCGAAGCCAATTAGAGCTGCTTTTGAAGAGAAATAAAACTTAGAATCTGTCTCGGAAATCCACAACAACCAGCGTGCGGAGGGGGACTCCGCTTGACTGCCGTGTAAGAAATACAGAGAGCACCAGGTGAAGGAATGTCTTTACAGAGAAGTGTGGGATGCAGGAATTTCTGTACAGGAAATATCGTGATGAAGACATGATTGGGGACACGTGGAGACATTCTCTGATGCGTGTCAGAAGGTCACTCACAGTGGGGAAACACTGAGGACGACATCAGAAGACATCCATTAAGGCCTATATACCCAACGCTCCTCTCTACCTTGATAGCGATGCCCTGCGCACAGCTGAGGTGAAAATCGAACCGCGGGTAGCGTTTGATGTTATCCGATGGGCGGCTCCTGGCTCATTTATCGCGCCGGCATCAAAGCCCTGGTTCCCCCATCAACTTTAAAAAGCGGTTTCTGTCATTTTTGAAGCACGCACTCCATTCCGAATCAGTTCCTGACATTACTGAGGAAGCAAAGCCGCGGACGAAGGTGACAACTTCGGAGGAGGGCGCGGAAATAAATCGCTGGCGACTCCGTTAATCCGGGCGCGGCGCGCCTCATCTGGATTCAATACGCAGAACAGTGAGATCTACTGGTCTTGTGAGGGAGAGAGAGAGAGAGAGAAAGAAAGATAGAAAAAGAAAGTGAGACAGCTGTGCTCTACCTCAAATCCATTACCTCTTCTACAGCTTTCAGAGCTCCTACCCCCTGTGTGAAGAATAGACAAGAGGGAGGAGAGAGAAAGAGGATGGAAATGATGGAATTGAATCCTCGCCGCACCGCTAGACTCTCCCCTCGTGTCTGGAATACCATAATGGCCGCCTGTGCGCCCAGCCAGATGTAAGCCTCTTTGATGCATTGTTGGCTTGTCAGCGATGATTGCGAAGGCCTTTACAATAACACGGGGCCGGCTCGGGCAAACAGAGTGCGGCAAGGCTCGGCTGCCATTAGACCGCGTCTCCAGTCGGCTCACTGTTACGGTTCACTTCAGAGCCTGCATGAAAGGGCCCGGCCTCTTAGGTGTGTGTGGCGCGCTGTGCCGTCGAGCGGCGTAATATCCACGGCAAACAACAATGACATGAAAGGACGCGCTGCCGCCCGGGCCCGCAATTCAACCTCAATTGCTGCGCAGGAGCTCTAGAGGGTAAGACCATATAGCGAGCGAAGATTGGCTGTATGGGAGGGATAGAGAACTGCAATCATCCCAGGGTTACCTGGACACCAGAGATATTTCGTAGGATTTTGCTCCAAAATGCAGCAGAGCGGTATCTACAAATCGGCTCTACATGGTTAAGGCTGCGCATTTCCAATTATATTCAAGAACTTGGTGATGGGCTTGAAGTTGGATTTTGCCAGAGTGTGTCATACTGCAAAAAAAAAAAAAAAAAAAAAAAATACTGGGTATTTTTTCAAATTTGGGCAACCCTTTTTTGCATAAAGAAAAACGATCAAGCCATTAAATAGTATTAACAACTGCTTTAACTCCATAAAACCTATGGATCCATATATAGGTTCGTCAAATGCAGCTGTTGTATCCAAACCTGTGGAACCAGATTATTTTAAATTCTAGTGGAGATCCAAAGGTTTCCAGTGACGCCAAGTATGTCCTGCTGAATCATAGGGAAATGTGGACACAATGATCTATAAGATCTTGATATTTTCCACTTGATGTAATGCTGTAGCCCTAAAGACAGTGTATATTTCTCTCAGTATTAGTGTGATGTGCCTTCAGTGAAGTGCTGCAACCAGCATATATAAAATATGTTGTGAAATTGTCCTACAACATGCAAAAATGCCTTTTCAGTCAGAGCTGAATTGGTTAATTGACTGACAAAGCACAAAAAGAGAATTAAAAAGCCCACAATGACCTTATGGCTCCATAGGACCAAGGTAGGGGTTGAAAGCCGTAGAAAAAATCAGGAAGGAAACCAGTGAGGAATACATCCTGGATGAAAAGAAAGACAGGTGTAAAGATGACAGGCTTCAGGTGATAGGCCTAAACCAATACGGTTAGAACACGCTGCGTTTCATTGGCTGGAAAAGGAATGGCTTAATCGGGATCCCCGGGACATAGCGGTGGCAGTCAGCAGCGATGACATTACATTTGCGGTTCGGTGGTCCCTCTTGAAGTCTTTTAACGGGGCTCTGAGAGGAGCGGTGCAGTTCAGTTGCCAGAAATGAAAGGGATCGGGTGTCCTGTTGGGACACGCTCCATTTTACCCCCTAATCAACTCCAGCTGGGAAAACCCCATGGATGCCTTGGAATACTGCACCACGTTCGTCAGGATTAAGCCTTTAATGAAGGGTAAACGTCACTTTCAAAGGTACTGCCTGAGCGTTTCACTCTCTCTCTTTCTCTCTGCACACAATGAAACACACCGTCTCCTTCTCAGTGCCAAGAAAAAAACTAGAGTGTTCAGGTGAACACACGTGTCGCCTGCGAGTGACTACCAACTGAAAGTGTGACTACCGGACAGACAGACGTCAGACAAAGGGATCCCTATGTGCCGCTATGCTTCGCAGGCAACACAAAAAGTATCTGCCCACTTCCTGATTTCTTCTCATTTGTCGCACTCAAATATTACTGATCATAAAACTAATTTCAATATTAGACAAAGATAACCTGAGTAAATGCTAAATGCCGTTTTTGAACGATGATTTCATTTATTGAATTATAAACAGCTGTCCAACCCGACCAAGCCCTGAGTGAAAAAGCAACAGCCTTCTCAGTTACGTAATCAACCAATTAAAGAAAATGGTTGGCAACCGGGTTCAGTTTCTCCAGACACACCCAGGAATGGTTATTGCCAGCTCTGTTGAATCAGAACATCACTGAAACAGATCCTGTCTGGCATTGTGGAATAGGGGAAAAAGCAGCACATGATGCCACAATGTATATAAATTCAACGACAGATGGGGAACAAAGTCGTTCACATCTATCGGTCTGGAAAGGGTTACAAAGCCATTTCTAAGGCTCTGAGACACCAGCAAAGAACAGTGAGAGTCATTATCCACAAATGAAGAAAACTTCAAATTGTGGGAAACCTTCCCAGGGGTGGCCGACCCAAAAAACTGTTCCAAAAGCGCATGAACGACTCATCAGGAGGTCAAAAAGAACCCAGACTAATATCAGAGGGACTGCAGGCCTCACTTGGTGCAGCTAAGGAAAGTGTTGATTCCATTATAAGAAAGAGACTGGACAAAAATGGCATCCAAGGAAGATTTGCCAGGTGAAAACCGCTGCAGACCAAAAAGAACACAAAGGCTTGTCTCACATTTAAAACCTAGAGAGGCACCTGTAGAGTGCAAACCTCCGCCAAGGCAGCACAATCCAAATGTGCATGAGCGGGAGCAAAGTTGAGTTATCACGTGTGATAGGATTTCAAGATGGCTGCCGCGGCGGCCATATTGTTTCCCTGATCGCGGTCAAAATCAATCGGGTCCATCCTTGACGTAATAGCAATCCACCCACAAAATTTCAGACAAATCCATACATCACATTTGAGTTATGTTGTTCACAATCAGACAAACAGAAAAACAACCAAACAAACGGGCGAAAACATAACCTCCGCCCAAACTTTGTTGGCGGAAGTAAAAAAACATCTAGATGACCCCTAAGACTTTTGGGATAATATTCTGTGGATATAGATGAGTCAAAAGTGGAACATTTGACATACAGGATAAAAGTGCAGCTACATCAGGTGTAAAGCTAACTTAGCACTGCATCCTACCAACAGCAAAACACCGTGGTGGACCTGCGATGATCTGGGGCTGGTTTGCCGCTGCAGGGCCCGGGCAACTTGCCATAATTGATTCAACAATTAATTCTGCTCTTGACCAGAAGATCCACCTGGACACCGTCTGGCCATGTCTGTGGCCGACAGCTGAAGCACCACAGTTGGCTTAAGTAGTAACAACCTAACCAACACAAGCAGGTCAACGTCAGAATTGAAATGTGACAAAAATAGACTGAATCGGGAGGGGGGTATAAACTTTTCTCAGAACAAAAAAAGTTTGTGAAAAAGATTTATACTGCCTTATAGTTGGCTGACAATAAAATGTGCCTAAGTGTAAATAAACCACAGATTCACTAAGTTTGTTGATTACCAGCTACCCAGATAAATTTAATCCCTGGAAATGTGACCATGTTCTCGGTGGTCGTTTGGTATTTGAGCCCAAATTCATTTTTTACTAGATTAAAGGAGAATTCCGGTGTGAAATTGACTTGGGGTGTATTGAAACATGATAACAAGTACTAACTTTTGTCGAATACCCCTCCTCCGTACGCATGCAACACTTCCAAGGGCCCTGACATTTAAAACGAGGCACAGAGAACTTTGAAAATGCACAGGCAGGTTATGAACAAACTGTGTTTGTGAAACACTGATATCCCCGTACATAACATGCACATGCTAACCATTGAAGGCCTATCATGAGTCAATCAAAGGTTGAAGGTCAAGGTCACAAGGTCAACATTCTTTACCTCATCAGAAAGGCCTTATCCTAAGGAATACATATGCCAGGTATGAAATGCCTTTTACTAGCTAATGAAAAGTTCTGGCCCATGTTAAAGTTTTTGCCACCTAACGTCATGCTCCAAGGTCAAGGTCACAAGGTCAAAAGTCATGACCCCATCTGAAATACCTTCTCACAAGCAATGCATATGCCAAGTATCAAAGTCCTATCATGAGCCGATCAAAAGTTATAGCCATGGCAAAGTGCGGACAGACAGACAGACGGACAGGTGAAAAACTATATGCCCCCGAAACTTTGTTTACGGGGGCATAAAAAAAGATTGTTATGCAAACACTACCTTGAGGTAGTTTCCAGTCGCCTCCATTTTGAAAGTCACGGTAAGTCGATTGACCAGCACGAACGAATAGGAAGGATAGGGGAACAGATTGCAATCTATTCGTTCGTGCTCGTCAATTGACTTATTGTGACTTTCAAGATGGAGGCGACTGGATACTACCTCAAGGTACTGTCAGCATTAAACAATCTTTTTTTAATAAACTACCTGTGCATTTTCAAAGTTCTCAGTGCCTTGTTTTAAATGTCAGGGCCCTCGGAATTCTACCAATGAAGTGTGGAGCTACTTTGACCCTTGTTAATGATGAAAAAATAGCGATTTCTTTGCATGGCAACGCTATGCCCAATTCACTACCATTGTAAGCCTGTTGGGAGCTTCGGCTAGAAAGCCATGCATTTTGAAATGTGTGCATACGTAGGTGGGGTATTAGACAAAAGCTAGTATTCGTTATCATGTTTCAATACACCCCAAGTTAATTTCACTCCGGAATTCTCCTTTAAGTAACTAAAGTGCAGTATGACCATAAAAATGACTTCCACACGAGGGGTAATAGTATCAACACGAAACAGAATTTTTCCATACGAGATCGTGAACCATCAGAATGTCACCAGTGGTTGCAAATATCAATCCCAAAGACCAAACTAACCTTTAAACTCTGCAGCAACAAGAAAAAGGTTGAGTCTCACCTGGAATTAAGCAGATAGATACCCACACCCTGCTCCACAAAGAGGCATCGAGTTCGACAGCCATCACTTGAGTTTTCATTCCTGGGCTCACCTGTGCATGCGGCAGTTTGTTTCACCTCGAGTTTATACTTTACACCTGCGAGGGCTCACAATTACTCAAAGCGTGTGCTCAGCTGGGGATCAAATCCTTTTAATTAAAAATCAACTGGATGGCGTCAAACGAGATCCGTGAGCAATGATTGTGATTTGGGGGGGGGGGGGGGGGGGGGTCGCTTATGGGAGAGAGGCAGGCAGCTTCTGTGTCGTCTGGAATGAATTATTCGAATTTCTTTGTTTGCCGAGGCTCCCGGGAAGGGGTTGCGACGCAAGCTCGGCGCTAAGCAGCTTTCGAGGGCCGACTGTTTGCGCGACAGATGCACGGCGGCGGGCCGAGCGGGCGGCGGAGAGGCGTCGAATGTTAGAGAGGCTGCTGGTAAGAAGGGAAACGGCCTGCAAAGGTAAACACCTGCCCCCCCAACCCCGCCATTGATCCCGCGGGCGGGGAGCTGCCTCCCCAATCTGTGAGGCCGTCACTGCTCGCCCGAAGTGGAAATCCGCGAGAGCAGGAAGCAAAGCCGCTGCTGTCAAGGACCAAGTGGCAAAGGGTTTTGGCGTGTGCGTGCGCGTGTGCAAATGTGTGATAAGGCATCGGCGTGCAAACGTTTGCTCATAAAACGGCGCATGTGTGTGTGTGTGCGCGCGCGTCTGTGAGGATGGCAGAACTGCTAAATCATGAGAGAGATGTAGCGTCTGCAGCTACTGAACCCATCTGTTGTGTCTGGGATGAGTACATTAATAAACCGGTGTGTTGTGTTGTGTCTTCCATGGTGGGTATTTATTAACTACTGTTTATTATGTCTCGAGCGGTGATTTTCACTGTCGCACTTCTGTAAGAGTTTTCGGGAGAAGGAATGCTTTGGATGCATCAGTGAAATACCGAAGCGCATTCCAAATGAAACACTGCTCATATGCTCCGCACTCAATAATAAAACACTGTCTGTTTGACTTTGAGATCAAGTCAAAACATTCAGTGTTTCGCAGCAGGCAACCTAGAAATGCTAGAAATGTGCAATCACATACCTTTACTTTCAGCGTACTAATAAAGGCATTTGACGTGGAACGCAATCCATGCGTAGGAACACAAGATTTTTCACTGCGCTATCGCAGCTAGTCAAAACGCCTTCCAGTCAATTGAAAACAATATATCCTTAAATTCAGCGAGAGTCCTTAAAAGGACAAAAACAAAGTTGTTGGGGCTCTGAACAGTTTACATTTTACTTCCAAAGCTCTCTAAGGCAGGGACAATACAAAATTTGAAAATAATGCTGATACAATAACATACAACATTCCACCAGTGGTTGACAGGCGGAATGACACAGATATGACCAACTCTGGTTTATTAATAATGTAAATAGCATAAGTCTTAAGGACATTATAACTCAATGTGAGAGCGTATCGCCCGAGCATGAAATGCTCTACTGAAGAAAAGCACCTCATTAATCCGTTGGAACAGCCAGACAATGGGGAGATAAGAAACAATTCCAGACACAAATAGGTATAAAATATAAACTGTTACCTGTCTGGGCACTATAATAATTCAAAAAGCATGAATACATGAACCCTTCGAGCACAGAGATAAATCTAATTATCTTGTAAAACCTGTAATGTGGCGACTTGTATTAAAAAGCTCCCTAAACAAGTCACCACAAAGGTTTTCAACAGCTTTGACTTTGATATCTTACATCACAAAACAACAATAGCTGTGTTTAGTGCTCTAACGATTAAATTATAGAACAGTGATTTAATTCTTTTTGGCATGTGAAATGAATGCATTTCTATCAGAGAAAGTCAAAGAGCAAATTTCTTTGAAAAGCTTCTTTTTAAACACAGAAGCCATTTTCTTCCCCAACAGAGCATGGAAAATGTTTTTATGGGCATCTCTGTCGAGAGGAAGACCAAGTTTACGGCCCTGTTTGAAAGGCCGCCTCCCGTCCTATGATTTGTTAATCCAGCTGTTGGTTATTTCGGGAATCAGCACTTTCTCGGCATGAATATAGGCAGTTTCACCCATCTGAGGGCACATTTTCCAGGCAGATTGATTAGGGTAGTAAATGCAAGTGACAGGAGGTCTTTGAATACAAAATAAGACACAGTCAAAAATTTTGCCTCTAATTCACTTTATGGTTTTCAGAGATTAAGTGTAAATTTTGTGTCCAGAGCAAATGCATTCAGCACAAATTCAGAATTTCACATCACATCCTGAAATATGTATGGGTTAACCCCTTACCACACCGGTAACATTTTCTTAAAATGCCTATGAAGGATGTACTCAAGGTAAATTGAAATCTTATCTTGTTTTTAACTTCCATGATGGGCCTGTATTCGGGCCGTTGGAGTGTTCAGGGGTTAATACACAGTGGAAAATAGACTCTCTCTATTTTGGAACATTTATCACACTAAATGGTTCAAATGTTCATATTAAATGCAATTCAAGACAAGGGAAAACAAGGGAAAACAAAATACAGTTTTTAAATGATTATTTAAAGAAGAAAAATATTATGCAAGACATGTTATCTAGAAAACATAATTGCCCCCAAAAACTGAACTGAGTTGTGCCTGATTTAGCACTAACAACTGCAATCAAATGCTTCAGAAAACTGGTGGTCAGTCTTGAGGAAAACCTTGAGCCAATTATTTTTTTGGAGAACTGCTTTAATTCAACAACACTGGCAGGTTTTTGAGAATGCATTGTCTATTTAAGAGCCTGCACAGCTTCACAAAGTTCAAGTCATGGATTCTAAAAAGGACTTTGATTAGGCCTCTCCAAGATTGTAATTTTGCTTCATTTGAGCCATTCAGAGGTAGACTAGCTCTTTTGTTTCCGATCATTCATTTGCTGCATAACCCAACTGTGTTGAATGCCAGATCAAAGATTACTGATTGCACATCCCCCAAGATCATTTTCAGGTACAGAGCAGAGCTCATGGTTTGATCATTTGTGGCTAATCACCCAAGCCCTGAAGCAGCAAGGTGTCAGCACAGTGTCAAACTAGAGCCAACATTAGGGGAAAGTCCAATAAATAAGAAAGTCAGTGACTGAGTGAGTGCTTTGAGTGAGTGAGTGAGTGATGAAGTTACACCATTGGTCAAGGAAGTGTCGAAGGTTCCTCATTGGCTGATGCTCTTTCAAAATTAAAAGCCACAAATAGTCATCAACTGCATAGTCAGGATGCTTTCACAGCGAGGCGCAGACAGTCCTCAAATACGTCCTCATGGTTGAGCCATACGCTAGATTTTGACTTAATCCTGTTGATTGTTCATTGTTCTTATCGTGGAATGCTGTGATACATTCATGATACGGCACCCAAGTCTTCCAAAAAGTTCACCATCCACTCAACAACCGATGAAACATAATCCCTCAATGCTTGAGGCTCATCAAGGTCTATTTTGGCAAATGTAAGACAAGTTAAGTTCTGCCAGGTCAGCAGTGCTTTTTGCCGTGCAGCTCTCCCATGAATACCGTTTTTTCTCCAGTCTCTCGTAGTGGTGAAATCGTGAACCTGGACATTATCTGAAGCGAGGCAAGCCAGCAGTTCTTCAGATGTTCATCTGTGCTCTTCTGACGTCGTAGATGAGTCATTGATGCTCCTGGAGGAATTTTGGTTGGTCAGCCACTCCAGGGGAGATTCACCACTGTTCCAAGCTTTCTCCTATTTGGAGATAATGACTCTCGCTGTAGTTCACTGGAGCCCTAGAGCTTTTAAAATGGCTAAATAACCCACTCCAGGCAGAAAAATTTCAAGAACTTACTCATATCTCAGCAATGTCCTCCTGCAAATTTCTGCAGGTTACATTTGTAAAGATGGTTGATCGAGTAACAAAGGGCGCAATTAATTTTGCACACTGAGCCTGTCAGTGCTGAATATCTTATCCACTTCGATAAATGAAATCATTTAAAAGTTGCATTTTGCATTTGGACTGTTAGATCATCTCAGTCTTTCATTAAATTCTGCCTGAAGATCTAAAACAGTTAAGCGCAACAGGTATGCAGAAATAGAATCAATTAGGAGGGGTACAAATATACTTTTTCTTACCACAGAATGCTATGCTTTGAACAGTAACTTTGTTGGACATGCCACTTAGTTGAAAAATATTTTTCACAACAGCTGATACGTTTGAATATATTTTCTATACTCCAATGTCCCAGTTCCACTCATTTGAATAAATGACATTTAAAAAGAATTCCACAGTTATTGCTGGACGGGTGTTATTCCACAAAGCAGGCCACACTTCCGTATATAAACGCAAAACGTGCCTACATTCTGTATGAAACTGAAGTCGCAATGTTTCAGGCAAGCAAGGCGCTCGCTTGCAAACAGGAGTGTTGTGCGCGGAGCATATGCGGCAACACGCTCCGCACTTCTGCGCACATCAGAGTACTGATGAGGTGCAGTCAATTTCCACGGGTAATTCACTCCGCCGACCAAGAGGTCCAAATTTAATGAGAGCTCGCATCGGCGGCCAGCTGATCCGCACATGCCTTACACTTTTCATCAGCCGGGCATGATGGGTAGCGGCGCGAACTCCAGCACATGTTCACTTTCTCGACGCTCGAAAAACAACATAAAGGAAAGAGAGAGTCATTTCACCATGCATATTAACGACTAACATAGTAACAGCTCCAACCAGCACCCCCCCACCTCCACAACCACACAAAACAGCCAAATTCAGAGCACAAATCTGTTCCGCAGTCTTCTTAATTGCACAAAATGCAAATAGTGCTCGAGAGGAAACAATGCACACGTTTGTGCGTGCGGTTTCCAAACCCCACGGACCATATGGAAGCATCACCGCGTCCATACACCAGGAATGAACCGCGCTCGAGACTTTGCGAATTGTAAAGAATTCTACGCGCCACAGATGGTGCAGGCAGAACCTCCAGGTAGACTACAGTCACCAGGGTTACTTCAGTTGCCCAAATCATTTTTTTTTTTTTAATTACCGTCCTCGTATTCCTCAACAGACAACAGTTGGGATGTAAGTTTGAGAGGCTCTAGTAAGTCTCAACAACGAAAAACCGAAAACAAAATGAAAATCATAAACTTGATGCCTAAAATCACCTGAGCCCGAGAATTCAGCTAGCAGAAAAAATACAAGTGGAAAAACATTCCCACTTCATTAGCGATCCGTTTCATCCGGTGACATTTTTTCCCCGAGAACAAGCTCATACGGTGCGGCGGAAAGGCCAGAGCATTCCATTTAATTACCGCGGTTTGTGCCTAACGCCCAGCCGCGCGGTCTCATCTCGGAGGGAGAGAGCGGGAGAGTGACAGAAATTTCCGCGTCGTTTATTAGCGCACGGGCCTGAAAAGGGAGCATGTCTCTATAGTAACAGATACACTGAGGTGCGATGATGTGAGGCAGTAATAAGGTGCAGATAAGTGTTCTGTCTGCCAGAACTCCTGCTTTGAGTAGCACTCACCAGCTTTTCAGAGCGCCAGGCCGCGGTAAGAGGGCCGCGCTCCCGACATGTAAACCCCAGTCAAGACCTGCAATTATGCTCTCCCAAAAAATGACATCCACGAGGGCTCCGGCGCTCGCACCTGCACATTTCAATCACTCGCCCCATCGTGCAACGTGCCACCCTTTTCAAAGTGTGGAAGTTATGCTAATGGAGATCAACGTCCTTTCCTTCCGGCATATTTCCGACCGTTTACAGTCAAAAAAATGGTTGCGACCTTCACCATTTCTTGCTGAAAAAGTGACAGTCGATGGCTTAAAATAAATAAAAATAAATGCCAGTACTTTTTTGCAGTATAAAAAGCTAGGCAATTCCAAACTCCCCATGAAAATGCACATGTGCTTACAAGACGCCACATTATCCTGAAATTTCTGGCTACTTAAGCCATAATTTTTTCACCCCGTCCTTGAAGGCTAATTCCTCAACCAAGCCAATGCTGCACATTCAAAGTCATTGCAATGACACAGCTCACCACACGAGGTGAAGACTGTGTCGGTATGACTGCTAAGTAAAGCCACGATGAGACACTGAGGGCTTCAACTGAGAGAGTTTGCAACAGTTGGCACTAGCACAGTTAGAAGTGAATATCATCCCAAGCAGGCTGCAGCCTCACTAAGCTAATTAGCCACCGATGATGAAGCAGTACCGCCACAGTCTAGTATCAACACCGCTGTGCGCAAGGAAACCAGGGCCTCAGCCGAACCTGTGACCCAGCGGCCCTCTGGCTAGAGTTCTAAAAGGATTACTCTGGGTTTAAAACACAATGGACAGGACAAGTGAAAAGCTTTTTCTAATGAACAATCACTTCATCTGATTCTGCGCCTGTGCGAGGCTTGTTCCAGGCTTATGTGAGGTAGGTAGTAACCTGTTCCACCCAGCTCCCCGGGGGGAGGGGGGCGGGTAGGCAGTGAGGGGTTGTTAAGGGGTGCCAAATGGCCCCACAATTGTCATCCCCCCCGTCAACTACTACCCCATCAGCAATCTCGGCGGCGAGAAAGTCAGAAAGGCTAGTGTGATTTACCCATCATCAGCCTGGAAGCACGTCTGATATAGCGAGTGGCTGTCTGATGGACCGGGATGAAGTTGAGAACGGCGCTGCCCGATAGCTGCAGTGTCTGATGCCGCCGTCACCTGGCCTTCTGCTGGGGGTCAGGGGTCGCACTGGTGCCTTCTGTTACCTCTCTCCCTCTTATTACACCCAGAAAGGGGTCCGCGTGAACCTCATCTCCGAAACTATGGACGACGCGCTGAAATAGCACGCGTTTTAGGTACAAAATGCAAGCCAGGCTCAAGTTGCTCTCTGCGATTCCATACATGCATGTCACCGTATGCGCTATGTATGGGGCTGTGACTCAGATAAAATGCTCTCGGAACTAATGAGATCCATTAGGCTAATTATACGGCGGAGAGTCACAGTTATATCAAGGATGCGTCCTCGCCGACAGAGCCAACGAATCTGCCACCATCCCTTTGATCTGAACGCGGTTTTTTTTTTTTTTTTTTAACGGTCGAGGAGCGTTCTGATACAGCGCCCGTAAACGCAGCAAGCCTCTTGTGTCAGGCACATCAAACAGAAATGCAGAAATAAAAACAGTGATATAGGGTGAGTCATAATATTTTAAGGAGAGTTTGACTGCAGCTGCACAGAAGACATTAAAGAGCACGCTGCCACAGAGTTAGCAGTGCCCTCCGGCACGTAAAAACAGATTGTGGCGGCTCGTGTTGAAAAACTGTGAAGGCCTGGAGGGTATAGGCCAATCCCCTCCCCGACCCTTTCTTCCTTCGAAATACTCAGCAGGTATTTGTATTGCAAAATGAACCAAAGCACAAAAAAAAAAAAAACTTCTTATGAATTAAGCAGCATACAGCAGAGAATCGTTGTGATCATAGATGCTTATTTAATTTTCCCCAACAGATGTTTAGAAGAAATAAAAGAGCAGAGAGTGCAGAGTGCAAAGACAGCACCTCCCAGAGACTAAGCTGCTGAACTACAGTGACCGCCTCATGCCAAAGTAGTCAGAGGGGCTACTAATGTAATGCCAACCAAGCAGTCTCATCTTTGCCAGGTTAAGCTGTCATTTGATATGTGTAAGAATGTCTCGCCAAATGAGCGCGTTTCTCAACTGAAAGAGACACGATCAACTGTACACGCCACACATGTAACAAAGATCAGCACATCTTCTGGAACCTTCCGAGGCAGAGACCAGAACTGCAACTACATTTTGTGGCTGCTATGCATAAAGAAAAAGTCAAGATTATCAAACATGTACAGCCAAACGAGTGAGTGTGCACTCGCCACGCGGAACTTAAGTGACGTCATTTCACCTTAATTCCGTTTGCTTTTTGAAATGGAGGAAGAGTTGAAGTGAAACGAGGCCGCAATAGAGCTGGAGAGAAAACGTAGTCCAGGTAAAGGTAAAAGTGCAGGCACAACTATTTTACGATTTTTCCATACTGAGAAATCACAGCACTCTAAACTGCACAGAGAGAGGGTGATCCCACATTTCAAAAGGCATGAGACAGAAAAATAAAAAAAAATTAAAAAATGAAGGACACATACCAAAACAGGACAAATAGAGATATTTTGAAGACAAAATTTTCAGGAGAAACCCCCCTCCCTTCATTGAAACATCTACCCTGCATGCACAGCGGATAGAGAGCCTGTCCTCACTCCAAATCTTTTCATGCAGACCCAGTCCACAGTACGTACAGCTCTGCGTTTCAACAACAATTCTGCAATTTTAAAAACGGAGAGCCGGGAGCACTGCAGACAAAGAGGAAATCTTAAGAGCCCGAAACTCCCGATTTCCATTGCCTTTCTAATAAATACCATCTGCTATGTACTTTAGGGATCAAATGCCTGTCAAGCACTCGAGCACAGTGCGGAGAACCGGCAGCGACATGATCAGAAATGCATATTTGAACAGATGTGTTTAAATTACATCTCTCTCCGTCTGCGTGCAGAGCGTCCCTCGCAGGCGTGTGCCGATTTTCAATGGCGCTGGGAGGCAGGGGCAAAAAGGGTGGGGCGGGGGTGTCACTGAGGGGCAGGAGGCTCTTGTGGGGCACCGGGGCCCCGACGCTAGAAAGGTCACGCATCGATTGTTCGGACAGGAGGTGGGGTACGCTTCGTACGGTTTGTTCAGGGTCGCCTCCGAATTAATTACAATCGAAGAGACTGGGCCCAAAATTTATTACGCAAGCACGAAATACGCAGATCCCCTGCACCGGGAAAGGCTGATCCTCCAAAATAAAAAACAGGAAACAGCTGAAAGCATTTCCCAAAAACTGAGGATGGAGCTAAGAATGCAAAGACGACACATCTACACTATGAGATGCATCACTATATTAAATTCCACTCGCAAATTCTGAACGATTTTGGCATTCTGGCCTGAAACATATTGCAGCACCGGGCAGACAGACGGACCGGAGGACAGATACTAGCACAAAAAGGCAGGTCTTTACAAAAAGATGCATCTCTTGATAAGATTTTGTGGAAAAAATGTCAAACGATTTAGAAGTGTTGTCCCGGAAAAGACGTGCGGCGGATGGAGAGATGAGCGGACGGACACACAGAGGGACAGCACTCCTTCCTGTATCTCCGATACACTTCGCGGCAGAAGATAATTAACCAACGGGGCTGAAAAACAGCCACTGAGTTTCGTGTGCCTTCATTAGCAGGGCAAAACGGTCTTAATTTCTACATTCTGTGCAGCCTGCAGGATATTAGCACTGAGAGACAGGGCAACCTAAGGCATGTGGACCTAGAATAGGCCGAAGAACAGAACACAAAGCCAGAGAAGCTACCAGAGCTCAGTCGCTGAAACTGCCAGCAGGAGCGAACACAACAGGAAATAAAGCAGGGATTCCCATGGGACAGCCTCCAGTGAACGTGCTCGCAGGCGCAAAGCTTCACCGGAATCTTCTGTGACAGGAAACAGTGCGTATTCCATTGGCGAAGTGTGACATCGCAGGCTGTGTTTTTTTTTTTTTTTACTGACGGCGTGGAGCAAAGTGACTAGATTTGGAAGTGTACCACTTCCTTCAATTAGCAAGTTAAAACACCCATTATTCGACTTTCACACCTTTTAAAAACACGTTTCATCCTGTTAGACCTGACATTCGTGTGTTTGTCGCATGTATCTCTGCAATTAACAGCACAGGAGTGATTTTATCCTGTTTTTGGGTTCGTGAGGAGGTACATTCCATTAATATCGTCTACTGAACAAAGAATTAATTGATAAACCAAATAATGATTATCAGTTCCATTTTTCCTGCTGTTAAATGTCATCAATTGCTGTAATTTGCTGGTTGACCGTGATGGTATATCATTAAACGGTAGGAGCCTAGTTTTGAGTAATTATATTAAATCATAAAAACGAGCAGCTAAACATTTCCTATGCTGTTATATGCAAAAGCTCAGGTTGACAAAACTAGCATGAAAAATATTTTCAGACCCATACCTGGGGCCCTATGAAAACAGTATTTTTTTTGGCTTTCCATTTTAATTCTTCTGATTCGTGACTGAAGCACATTCTGTCAGCAGACAGTGTGTCCCATCAAATGGTAGATAAATACAAGAGCCATCTGGCAATGGCGGATCCCCCCGGCTGTAGGTTGTGTAACCTACAGGTTGTGTGGACAGATGGACAGACCGAAACTCCCAAAAGGCACAACTAGACCGTATGGAAAAACTCCATACCAAATTTGGTGTTTGTAAGTGGTATAGTTTTCGAGTTCTGGTCCGGAAACGATTTTATTACAGACGGATGGACGGACGGACACACTGATCGCTATATCCCCCCGCATTATATGCCAGGGGTATAATAATTTCAACAATTCAAAAAAAAAATAAAAATTCCATTATTTTTATCACTTGTATCCACATTTTGGCAAATTCCACAACATTCCGTATTTTAAATTGATTCCATTTTTATCATCAAATTCGGCAGCCCCGCTTGTGGTTTCTACATTGCGGACATCATTGGGCCCCACGCACCCGATCTGACCCGAAGTCTCACAGCTACAAGAGGCCCAACGTCAAAATCTCGGCATCTCTTAGGACTCCGTTTGGCACAGGGAACAAAGCAGACTCATCTGAAAACGAATAACGATTCGGCGCGAGGGCACCCCGGCTGTGAGGCTCACTGAATTCTGAATCCACGACAGTGAATCAATGTGTTAAATTCTGCACAACTTCCAATCAGCCCCAGTCAAAAAATAGAGTATTAGATGTTAGCTCAATGAACGATGGACCAAAAGCTGTACTCATGATTGGAAAAAAAGACTGACTTCATTTCAGAGCACGTTCAGCTATCATGAGATTCAAATATTACCTATATGCAGCAACAGGTCACACTTTGAACACTTAAAACAGTAAGCCTTTTCTGGAAACTGCATCGTTGAGAAAATTTTGCAATGCTTTCATCTTCAAAATTGCAATGCCGCCAACATACATTCAACTGTGACATCGTTTTTTTATTTTTTTTTTTTTTAAACACCTGCACGCATTACTCAAACAATAAAATCCAAGATGGAGGTTGGGGGGGAGGGGGGAAGGTTTTCCACTGTTCTTGATCTACAGAAGAAAACAGACCTTGAGAAGGCAGCATACGCTAAAAAGAAAAAGGCAGCCCGGCAAAATTACGGCAGCAGAAGTGATCCTCTTGATGGACACGCTTCTCCATTTGGGTGAGGGCCCTAACGATCCATTAACGGCCTCCCCCATACATAGGTGCGGCCTCTCTCAATGCACCTTTTGTTCCCTGCACCCTATAGAACGGTCCAGCGTCCAACTGAACACAATATCCAGCACCTTTACGCCGACGAGCAGGGCTCTACCCTCCCCCCACGGCTTTCCTTTGGAGGCACCGTAATTTGCCCCTGAGGTCTACGAGAGAGGAGAGGAACCAAGGATTCGAGGCCCGATAGCCATTCGAGACTGAAATAACCTACTGCTTTGTGAGGGGGCAAATTTATGCAGGAGTGATGAGCGAGATGGCGGTGGGCAAGGGCTTTGTTAAAGATGGAGCCCCACTCCACCTGCCAGAGTGCAATCAGACAGCACTCTCACGCAGAGCACCGCACTCAAAACGGCGATTGGCCCGGATTCAGGAGCTCGACAAGAGCACTGAAAAACGGCACCGAGGGGGAGAAAAGGAGAGGGGTTCTCCAGCAGTCACACCTTTTCCATTTCGCCCCACTTCGAGCATAAACGACAGGATTTGCATTCGCAAGAAAAAAATGACTCCAGCATTGGAGCATTCGCAGACAGTATCGCAGGGGAACCTACAGCTAAGACTGGGGAGGCCAGAACGCGTTAACAAAACAACTAGTCAGCTTTGCTCAGCTATCGCAGGATCCTCGAGGACCATAAAAATCACTAAGTTACGAGGCAAATGGGAGCTGCTCTCGGGATACTCCCTCGTGGTCGTCTAAGCCATTTGTCGCTGAAAAGCCCTCATTGAAAACCATTATTTCCAGCGTAAACAGCGAACACATCCGTCTGGGGAGCCTCGTTGTCCGTATCAGCATGCTGTTCGAGCTCCAACATTTCCTCTCCGCGAGCCTAACGATGCAGTTAAACCAAGACTCCAATAAGAAAATATGGGGCTTTAAACGTGAAATCGCCCTTTTTAGGGGTCTTCGCGAGTATTTCAGGTGCTCGCTTTTGTTGGAGGATAAAGGGAATTTGCTTGAGGATAAAACTATGTCGTAATGTCAGACCAGCACCCGAGAAGCGCGACTCGATAGCTTTGCTTCCAGATCACAGCGCTAAATGAGCATTCTCAACGCAACCATAATAACAAAGTGAAGAAGTTTCTGGAAACAGGGGCACCAGGGTATCACGTTGCCACTCGCCACCCTGACACTCAAATCTAATTTATGTGACACGTACGCTCGGTGCATGCAATTAAAACAGTAAAAACTTGAGTTGAAAACGAAATCAGCTACACTTGGAGTGCATGGGCAAATAGTCTGCCGAGCTTTTGTACTTCAGTTCCAATTCTTTTTCTTTGAGAGGATGCTTGAGCACACTCTTTTCTGAGGTACATTCTTTAGATTTGCATGAATCAAGCCCTTTACAGATTTGGAGGGAATGTCAGGTACACTTCCTCCCCCACCTTGAACACAGCCAAGCTGTTCACCTCGGCGCAAAGTAACCTGCTCCCATCGACTCAGGAAGAAGATGCCTAAGGTGCGATTCCTCCGACTCGCGTGACGACCAGCCCTCGCTTCTTAACACGATGCAGTGGCATTACCGATCACACACCGCCTACGCCACGGGACGATCACACACTCAGCGGACCACTTAGTTTGTGCAGCGACACATAACCTGTGGACCAAAAGTGGTCGCTACAGAGCAATGAAGTAACAAATTCAAATACACTGTAAACCCTGATAGTGAGGTGAACTCAAATATTTTGTGGAACCTGATTACCTCAAAAAAATTGTGCACGCCTACTTAATTGCACTGTGTGGAAGGACATAAAAAATAACATGAGCTTATTGTCTTTTCACATGGTTTTAAGTGCTGTGAACACAAGATCATTAAGCTGGCAAACTGAATTTTCTTGAGGTAATCGGTTTCCACAAAACATTTGAGTTCACACACAAGGCTGCGCCAATTTGCCTCGCCCATGCGGCCCTCCGGCCACAGCCAGTAATGGTGCGGCTGGGATTCAAACACCCAACCACAAGCCTCGCAGACGAAAATCTTAGCTGCGAGCCACCGAGAGGCCTAGATACACACTAAGAGCAGTGAGGACCCGTTTGAGGCTCTCGCTGTGGCATTTCACTTCTCTACTCTGTGAGTGCAGGACACAGAGGTGGCGTTAGACCCTCGAGCAGCGCGTCTCCGCAGGTTATGCTCGAGCGTTCTGTCTGTGCGAGCGAAAAAACAGGAGAAAAGCGGGCTTTGCAGACCGTCGACGCGCCGTTTCTGACTCTGTGCTCTAGTCCTCACCGCTGTCTGGATGACGACTGTTCCCATCCAACTGCAGCCTGCTGGCTCTGGGCTGACCCCCCCCCCTCGTCATACGTCATACCGCATGGAGGGAGGGCGGGTGCGGAAGCGTTAGCGGGTTCAGTGCGCAGACTGTGAAGATGCGTGAGTATATGAGAGTGAGTGCACGAATGTTTGTTTGTGTGTGTGTGTGTGTGTTGAGTGATGAAGTATGTTTACACATGCATTACAGCATATGTGGGTTTGGACGGAGGTCAGGTGCGGAAGTTCAGAGCACAGTGTGTGAGCGTGCATGAGATATCAGAAGGTGCCGGAGTGTTTGGGTGTGTGTGTGTGTGTGTGTGTTTGTGTGTGGAGAGACTGTGTGTCTACATCCATGCACAATTGTGTGCGTGTGAACTTGTGTGTTGAGAGACTGTGTGTTCATGTACAAGCACAAGTGTGTGTTTGTGTGTGTTGAGAGACTGTGTATCTACATCCATGTACAAGTGTGTGCGTGTGCACCTGCGTTGAGAGACTGTGTGCGCATGTACACGCCAAAGTGTGTGTTTGTGTGTGTTCAGAGACATGTTTGTGTGTGGGTGCGTGCGGGTCGAGTGACTGTGTGTATTTACATGCAAAAGAAATTGAGTGTGCGTGTGTTCGCATGCGCACGCATACAGTCATTAGTCATTAACAAATATATTGTTATTTTAGCAGCCTACTGCAGCGTATTGGAGGTGAAACAAAATAATGAATTTGAGCTCAAATTGCAAACTCTCAGCTTTAATTTGAAAGCATTTGCATCCAAATTTTGCGAGCAGAGTAGCACTTCTGCAACATTTTTTATACAAGGCCCCCTCTTTTCAGGAACCACATGTCATCGGACAATTGGCTGCTTTTCAATTCCACGCCCACGTGCATTTAATTCCACCATTTTTTCTAACTCACAACTAAGCAGATGATAGGAGTCGACTGCAAGTGTAGAATTTGAATCTGGAATCCTTCGCCGTTACGTCTCAACATTACACTCAAAAAGCCGTCGCAGCCAGTGAAGCCGGCCGCAATTCGACTGCAAAATGAAAACAAAACCATCGAAGAGTTAGCAAAAAAATTTGATGCAGCCACACTGTTTGATGCCTTCTTAAAATAAAAGAATGCGCTGCTGAGCAGGAATCTCAAACACCCACGAGCCCAAGGAACCACCGCGGTGGATAACAGAAGAATCCTTTCCTGGCTGAAGAAAAACCTCTTCACATCAGGAGGCCAGATCAAGACCAACCCACAGGAGGTACGGGAGGTGTGTTTGTACTGATGTCAATAATAAAGAGACTTCAGCTGAATAAATCCAGAGGCTTCACAACACGATACAGACCATAGCTAACCCTAGCTCAGAAAGACAAGATTAAAGTTGACGCTTAAAAAAAATAAAATAAAATAAAAAAAAAAAGCCTGTACTTTTCTGGAGCAATAACCAAAAAACAGATGAGACAAAGATCAACTAGTGTCAGAATGATAGCAAAGGAGAAGTAGACAGAGCTAAAGGAACTTCTCATCATCCAGAGCAAACTACCTCATCAACGAAGCGAGGAGGAGGTGGCATGAGGGCATGACCACGTGCGGCTGCCACTGGAACTGGTTCTTGAGTATTAAATGATGATGTCACTTCCAAAACAAGCAGTGGAATGAATTCTGAATTGTAAGAGGCAATAATATCAGCTCAGTCTCAGCCCAAAATGTCAAAACTCAGTGGACATCGATTCGCAGTGTACATGTACAACAATGACATGAAACATACTGCAAAAGCAACCCAGGCAACCTTCAAGGCAAAGTGGAGGGACATTCTATAAAGGCAAAGTCACCTGACCTAAATCCAGCTGAAGTCAAAATATCCCAAAAGCAAGAAATACCTGAAGAAAACTGCAGTGTATTCCCGGCAGAGCACCCTGCTGTCAGCCTGTATTTTCCTATTTTTGTTAGTACAGGATGTTCCTGGGCATCAGCCTTCGGGCAGTGGGCAAGTAGCCCTCAGCCAATCACAGCGCTCAGGGTGTGAAGGCGGGGCATAGCACTACACTGCAGCATAGTACTTCTGTGTCCCTGAGCCAAGGAGGAGGGGCCAACTTAGACTGCTGCGTTTACAAACCGCAACCTGCAAATCCTACTCTGTACACGTTTCACTTATACTTTTTATTCTGTCCGATTACTTTTGAAACTTAAAGAGAGGGGATTATAGATGATCAAAGTGACACTATCGTTAGCTCCTGGACAAGCAGTTTGTGAATTATGGATCGGCCATCAATGCCAAGATCATATTTATCTTACCGCCAGTGATCATGCTAACGATCACGCTAATTGTTTGATTGATTGATTGATTGATTAGTGAGTGATGCTTGAGTCTCATCACAACACTCCTTCCTAAGGTCAGTTTATCCAGGAGTAAAAAATGGCTGCAATTCCTCAATGCTCTATGAATTATGTTTTTGGACAAAATATTACATGAAAGCAATTAAACAGAGAATGAAATGAAAGTCTGCACTTCAAGGACACCTTGGTTGCTTTCTTTCAAATCCACAGCGGTGGTGTACAGGGCCAAAACAATGAAAGTTCTACCGCAGTTCAAATACTGACATACATGACTGCAGATGGGCACGCGTGGGACTACAAGGGAGGATGCTCTTGTGCACACATCAGTGTGTGTGCGTGTGTGTGTGTGTGTGTGTGTGTGTGTGAAGCAGGTCATTAGACACCATCAGCTATCGAGCGAGTTGCAGAGAGGGAGCTGCAGAGAACTTTAACACTGCGACAGCGGTCAGATTCGGGCGAGAGTGAGTGTTTGTACCAGCTATTTAATCCAGAGTGAACCACAACAGCAGTTCCCTAAAGCGACGCATTGACCACATGACAACATGAGAGACAGGAAGTCACAGCATCGTGCGTCTGCATGCGCGTGTGCAGCCAACGGCCTCTCGCCCATCTTTGCCCCAGTTTATCCAATCAATCATGTGGACGAGAGTCCATCAAAGACCTAATTTTTAACTTTTGCTAAATTACAATACGAGGAGCCCTAACAAAATGTAAAAATAGAGGGTGGGGGGAAAAAAAAAAATCACATCCTCTTAAAAACTTGGCGGTACCCTCTTACACCCCTCCTGCACCGCCGCGGCAGGGGTCAGTAATTTTGGGCTAAATAATTATAACAGGGAAAGTAATCAGCGAAGTTCATCATTTAATGAAAGCCCCGGAGCTGCAGCTCGGCCGCGCTCGACGCACGCTTCATTAACGTCGGCGGTAGGGCGGCGGAGGAGGGGGGTGGGGGGTAATGGGGCCGGGCTCCACCAGCTCAGCGGCGACGGCGGGAATCGTAATATACGCTTTCAATTACAGCCGCTCCCTACCGCAGCTCTTCGGCAAGGCGGCAGGCTCCCGCCAGGATGCCCGCATCCCTACATCGCCCCCCCCAACTCCAGACCCTTATTCCACACCCAGCTGGGCCGGGGTAGCCAGGCGGAAAATGGCGTATCCCTGCCCACTTTATCGAGATTTCATAAAAGCTTCACGGGCACACTTTAGCTGTGATTTCTCATTTGCCTCCGGAGCAGGGGCCGGGGAGATTCATGATGTCTTAACTGGGAAATTGAGGGCCAAACAGCCCCAGAGCTACGTGCGGAGACAGAGGCGCATTTGGAACAGAGCACTGGCTGCGCGCTTCCTCCGTCAAAAAGGGCAGGAAATGATTCAATTAAAACAATACGTGATTGTAAATAGCCACTTGTCGCGGTCAAATGTGTAATCGTGGATGTGACCCTGAAAAGAAGATCCGAAAACCAACACAAGCACCAATTCCTCGTCTTGACAGAAACAGGGATTCACAGGAAAGACAAGCTTTTTACAGCACATTTGAAAGTGTCTGAGGTGGTTAAAAAAAAAACATTTACCACTGATTAAAGAAGAATAACAAACCTAAAATGCATCCAGGGCCGACTCAGTTTATCGTAATTCTCATGCAGTGGCATTCAGACTGGGGTAAAGGAGTCAAAAACCACTCCGCATTCTTCTCCACCGCATTCAACTAGATTGCGCTCTGAGCTGTACAGTCCCTCGGCCTGCCTTACAGGTGGCTGACCTTGACCTACAAAAATAGAGGCCCGTATTGGACCTATGACCTTCACATCAAACAGGCTTCTGGAGACACCCAATAGGATAACCTGTTTAAGGTTCAGGGCTGTCCCTGCAACGGTTCAGCAGCTACAGCGGTAATGAGCGATGGGAACAGACAGACAGACAGACGGATGAATAGCAGAGGGACGATATTACCGCATCAACTGGAATCGCAATGGGGAGTAAGAAAGGGAGCTGCATGTTTCTGAGATGGGATTGGAGGATTGGGGGGGGGGTAGTGATCACAGAATCTCCTCCCTTGATTAGAACCCAAAGCAACAGCACTCGCTCTTTAGAGTTAATCGCCCCCGGGTCTCTTTTCAGCCCGAGCGCAAAACCAGTTGATGACTTCCATCAACCAGACTTAAAAGCAATAAGCAGGGCATTTTTGAGATTAAATAGAATGATTTATTTCTCATTACAGGCAAACACACGCCATCCATGCTGACACACACTACACACGGCGATCAGAAGCCAGGGGTGGGGGGTGGCGGGGTGGGGACGAGGCAGGGGGGTGGGGGTTCCAGGGATTATGAAGGCCTGATTTTTCTCCAGGCTGACCCCTCAGGGCTTTGGCAAAGGCGGCTGAAGCCCTCTCTCATTTGCACAACTTACAAATGGTCCTGCAATTAGTACAAGGAATAAATAAGAATTTGAAAGGACCGATTGGCTTACTGAGTTCAGCAAATGACCAGAAGTGAAAGTCAAAGAAAGGGAATTAAGTGCTTCAGACTTTTCTTTAGGGAGAGAGGGGCATGACCACACTGATACGGACTAAAAATGGTTAACGATACCTGGCCAACGGGGATAAACAATAGCCCCGCAGAGCGGGCGATACCCCTCAGCCCCGAAATTGTTTGGAATGGACATAAATTGACGAAGGCGCTTTCCAGTTATCCTGCGGAATACAAAATTCACGATGGCGGCTGCGGCGGCCATACTGAACGTCCGTGCGCCGTCAAATTCGACAGGCCTCTGTAGGTACACAAGACCTGGCAACGGAGCAAAAATGGTGCTGACTGACGAAAGTGTTTTCGAGTTATCGTGTGGAATACTAAAGTTTACAGGACAGACAGACGGAGGGACGGACGTCGCACGTGACGACAAAAACCCTCTGACCCTGAGTTGAGGCTGAGGGGTAAAAACCATCACATCATTAAACATGGGACGCCAGGTAAATTTACAACACACTGAGACATACTGAGTAATCACCACCCATCACTCTAATTATTCATCTGTGGCACCTGCTACCTGAGTAAATGATACAAACGAAGCTCCACAGCTCGACAGGTGAACACACTGAATGGGGCGACTCGAATCCACTGTGCTGCAGTCAGATACGCGATTGCTGTTCAGAGTAACCAGACCCCAGCTGGGCAGACAGCGCCACCATCAGGCCAGAGAACGAGAGAGACCAGACGAGAGATGGAGAGGACAACAGTCCAAAGACTCGGAGAGATGAGGTCAAAGATTGATAGAGACCAGTCAAAACCGAAAGAGACCAGACCAGAGACTTCGAGACCAGTCCAGGAACTGGAACAGAACAGGCAGAGACTGGGAGAGATTGGGCCAGCCCAAAGCGAGACCTTTCTCGTTACCATGACCACCTGCTGGCACTAGCAAAGTCCGACGTTGGCGGGAAACAGCATTACTGTGGTTTCTCCATAAAAGATGGACGGGGGGAGGGGTTACTTTACGAAAAACTGTGGCCCTTGGCCATTTTTTGGGTAGGGGAGCGGGGGGGGGTGGGGTGTGTGTCACTGACTGTAACAGTTCCGGAAAGTTCCTCACACAAACATTTACAGTTTGTGCCGTTGAGTCACTGCCATTCGACATTTTTACTGGCAGTGTTACTTTCCGGTCATCGCTTCGTCCTGGGGCCGTTCTTGCGGCAGGAACCCTTCAAGAGCGAAGAGCAGAGGCTTGTAAACACCTGTAAGGGTTCGCCAATTCCAGATGGTGCAGACCAACCACGCGCTAATAAGCAGGTGAGAACAAAAAGGAGACTGGGAGAGAGAGAGAGAGAGAGGGCAGAAAGTTCCGGGGGAGCGGGAGGGAAAGAGAGTAAAAGATAGAAGGAGAGAGAGAGAAATCTAACACCAGCGTTCACACTACCCTCCTGATGAACCTCAGTTTTTAACCCCTCTAACATCCCCAGGACCGAGAGTCTCGAACACGATCCCACCCAAACTGATTTATTATCACAGCCTCTAACCTCCGAGTCCTTCAAAAACCTCCAGGAACCTCAGTGTCCATCAGCCGATTCCGATCCAATCGCCCAGTGAACCTCAGTCCGTAACTCCAGAGTCGATTAGAAACAGACAGTGAAGCTCAGTCTTTAACACCATGCTAACTGCTCAATGGGCTTCAGACACTAACCTCTGAGTCTACTAAAGCTTCCCAATAAGCCTCAGCTTCGAACCCCCGAGTCTACTCTAACAGCACAAGGAACCTAAGCCTATAATCCCAGAGTCCACACTGACAGCACCAGGAACTTTCGTTTCTATCTTCAGAATCCACCCAAACCGCATGATGAACCTCGAACTGGAACCCCCCTTGAGGATACATTATACATATGAGCATACATACGTCTGTGCCAACAGTGTGTGCTGCATGTGGTGAGTGCAGTGGTTATAAACCACACCCGCTACCCGCTATTGGAAGGGGAGATGAAGAAATCTGAGCGAATCCCTGCCATGGAGGCAAACTTCACTAACAATTAGGAGGCTTACCAACATTTAATTACTTTTCGTCGATAAGTTTCATCAGTGATGAAATTCGGACCTAAAAATATGGCATCAGCGAAGTCCAATATGAAAACGTCTGTCACCCCTTCAGGACAAGAAACTCTTGGGAGAGGAGGGATTGGTTGGCCGATGACCCGTCTTCTGACATTCCTGGTCCACATAGCCAGTTGGTGACTAAACCCCCGTTAATATATAACACTTGAAAAAAATGACAAGTACGCCAGAAATCTGAGTACACGGCCAGTGAAACCTGTGCTCCATGCGAATAATTATAAATGCTCCGCCCGTTTGCGAATGACAGACAAAATGCAAATCAGAAGCAAACCACACGAAAATATAAAACGGCCTTTACTGTCCCGAGAACCTAATTCCATAACCTCTGAACACACACTGACAGCTCTTGAGCTCTCATATCTGGAAACCAGTTTAGGGAACCACTGAAACGCTCCACAGGACCCTGTCACAGTGCCACTGGAGTTCGGCGTTTTCGCCATAAATCGTTTTTAATGAGGGTATGAGAGCTACAGTTTATCGGGCAGGACCATTCACTAATTTAACACGAAACAAACCCCCCAAAAAAATCCTCAAACTCTCATAACAGCCATTAAGGCATTTCAAAGGCCCAATTAAACAGCAGTTTGCAAGAAAAAATGCACAACAAACAAGCCTGGACACATAAACACACACCATCTGAACGTCTATGTACACACACAGTTCTGTTGAGACAAGCGCGAAGCTAAGCACGCATACACATGGGTAATGCAAATGCAGTCACAACATGATAATACGCACACACACACACACGCATGCACACACACACTCACAAACATTTTCAGGAGAGATGCAGCAAAATCAGTGGGGAACAGGCGGTCAGAAAATCACGCCTAGACCTTGGTGATGTGCAGAATCCGCTCTCATGAGCGCACACCTGCGTGAACAAAACGAGCAGAGACCGTCGCTCCCTTTAAACACCTGCTTTTCACCTCCCTCACCTCATCAGCTGAAAGCCTAGAGAGGAACTACAGTGTGGGCGTGGTGCAACAAAACGCCCGGAGGGCCCAGACTGGGGAACAGAGGCCTGGATTTTTTTAACGCCGCAGGTCACCCCTAAAGTAGGGGTAGATGTTTGTCACTCGAGCACCTGCCCTCCTCTCCACCGCCCCAAAAACTCCCACCGCGGCTCTTTTCGGTCGCGCCGAGCTACACTTTTCATCAGCCCTCCAGAAACACTGCGAATCCCAAACAGCTAAAGCCCCTTCATCTGATAGAGATAAATCAATAAGCATCGGGAGGGAATGCTAATGATGCTAGCCGGAGCTAAAAGCGCGCAGCTCCGCGGGCGTACAAATCCAAACCGGCTCTCTCTCGCTCTCCCTCTCTCTCTCTTGCTCTGCCGGCATGCGGCGCGTCGCGCGGGTCAGATTAATGAGCTCGCCTTCGACGGCGGGGAGCTGCAGACGCTGGGGGTGACGCGTCTGGAATGCGGCGAGCATTAATGAGACGGAGATGATGCACTAGCGGATAGGAGAGCGGCGGGCTCTTACGTCTCCTGGTGGCACTGCCTAGCGCAGACGCTAACACAGCCTGCTGTAGGAACGACGGGCTCAGAGACGACTCTCACACTGCGTCGGGACTGGCGGGTGGGTCCAGAAGTATTCGGACAGCGATATAATTTTATTTATTTTGCCTCTGTCGTCGAAGAATCGAGATAATGAAGCCAATAGTCCTTCATCAAATTAATTGTGCAGGTGAAATTATGAGCAAGTAATTGTACAAACAGAAACAAACTGCTGAGGTCTGTGGCCCTTCGCCTGGTAGCAAGGGGAAACGAGACCCCCAGAATGGGCTCTAAGAAGTTTATATCTGAACAAAGTGGGCTGTTCTTTATGGTAGAGTTCACTCTGATTGGACATGGAAACACAAATGGAGAAGAAAACCAATGAATGATAAACGGGGGGGGGGGGGGTCTGGGAGGGACACTCAAGAGATAACAGTGGGAGGGGACAGGTGGGATGGCAGGTACAGACACAGAATGATGGGAAGGGGGAGGTGAGGAGTGCTTCCTTCTTCCATACTATATGCATCCAATATATACGCTGCCGGGCCAAAAAGAAGTCACCCCCTGGATTTCACTAAGCAAATAGGTAAAAGCCTTCCATTGGATAATTACGGCAGTGATTTATACGTTTCAGCTGACAACACGTTATTTAAATCTAACTGATGCAGTGAGTGGGTAGAAGTCAAGTGGTCTTGACTTGGGATCGTAAGGTCTTGAGTTCAAGCCCAGGCCAAAGCCATCGCAGTGTGTTCTTGAGAAGGACACTTCATTCCCGCTCCACGCCTCACTCCACCCAGGTGTATAAATGCATCCAAGCAAATTGTCAGGGAAACCTGACCCAGAGCTGGGGGAGTACGTGTGATGAACTGGCATCCCATCCAGGGGGAGTAGTAATACGGTCGCTTCATGCCACCGAAACCGGGGTTAAGCACGGGCCCGATGGTCCACTAGGCTCGTAACAGGCTTACTCTATGTAGTGAGCAGCTTCTCATTTCTTAAGCAACCACGTTGGAAGACAAATCCTATGGTCATGGATGAGATGTTACTCTGTGTCAGAAGGGTGAAATTGTTGGCCTGCATCAAGTAAAGAAAACAACCGAGGAGATCGCTGAAACTAGTCAAACTGGGCGACTCAGAGACAACTTCTCTGCGCTGTGACCAGCAGTAAGGTCAAGAGATCTTTGGACAGTGATACAAGTTCCATCATTTAGCCTCCGTACACAACCACTATAGACTTGATACAAATCAATCGAGATGTGATTGAAGTGCAGACTTTCTGCTGGCACGCAAAAAGTTTCACAAATATTTTGCATCAACCCTTCAAGAATTGTGTCAGTGACCAAATACGTCCGTACTCAACTGTGTTCTGTGTGACTCGTACGGCGCACTGAAGGTTGAGAGACGACTTCTCGCCCTGAGTAGCATTTTTAGTTGCTTATCCGTTTGCCTCAGCTTGCATATAACAGTCTATTCCTGACTTTTCACATTCAGAACCGGAGCTGAAAGCCTATTTTTTAACACTCACAGACTGATATCAGTAATAGCTTAAAGGACTGCAACTTACAGGCGGGGGGATTCACTAATTAACATATAACTGTGCCCCCCCTGTATGACCTTAATATTGGAGAACGCCCACAATTCCCTTCTCCCCACACTGGTCGCAGGTTCACCTGGCAAGGCTCAGTACAGCTTGTACAACCTCCGGTCGTTAGCAGACTCACTCCTGCTTCACCTCGATCAATGCCAGCCACAGTAATTAACAGCACATAGAACTCCTACCCATCTCCAGGTTTAAATCAATACCCAGCACAATCAAGCATGCATCTCGAAAATATGTACTCCTGCAGGAATACAGCCGGCATGATAAATGTGAGCTCCGAAGTCCAAAAAAAAAGGCAAAGAACCAAATCTGATAATGATTTTGCAGCGTCCGCAGCGTATTCCATTTACAAGGTTCAGCCTGCAGATGAAGCTAGTGGCTATCTCAGTCCTAACTGGGCTCCTCCCTGAAAGGAATTCGGCTGATTCTGGATGTGGATAATTTTGTCCAATAGTTCTTGAGCTAGAGTGGTGTACTCACCATTTTGAACTACTACAGGAAGAAATCGGTTCTTGACGCACTCAAACACACTCTCACAGCGAAAAGCCAGCATGAGCACGCTTACTGCTCGTTCGCGCACTTAAGGAGTGTCCCTCGTATTTTATCGCAATTACTGTCAGTGATAAGTTTGACCTTCTCTGATGCAGCCAGGAATCTGACAGGACTCTGTGCAAAGAGAATCCTTAATGATGGCAGTTCAACTCCCTCCGTTTACGCTTTATAAATGGCACGCCCGTCAGCATACGGCATTAAAAGTTGCCACGGACGAGCAATGAGGGCGGTGGATATAATTACACGGATCGTTATGAAAAATAGATCACGACTCACTTTGAGCCCCCAAACTGAAACATCCCCACTCCCCAAAAAGAATTCTCGACTGCACAGTAAGTACAACAAACAGTTCTTCAACTTTTCTGCAACGGCCATACAGTACAGCTGTATATTAATCCGAGCAGTAAAAAGGAGTTTATGACGGCCGCATAGCAGTCAGCCGAATTCAAGGATGAGGTACGTGTCTGCAGAGCTCTATGTAACCCTTAATTACTGTGCCACTGGGACTGCGATGGCCAATCCGTCATGCGGAATTAACCAATCTTATGAACTGCTTTTATGATTAAATACCTTTAGGCTTTTGCTGTTTCTCAGCTCTGTTGAAAATCACAGCCTGGAAATGGTATTCAATTTGCAAGCATCTTTAAAACTCATAACTGATTAAGACATTTGGACCAACAAGAGGCTTTAGGTGTATCACTGACTTTTTGTTGCTATATAAAGTCTAAGCGCAGTTTATGTTGTGCGGTAAATTAATGGACTGCATTTAACAAGCTATACTACACTTGTGAAAAGCCGATTCTATAATCCATGTACAGTATGATCATATAATTAACTCTCAAGTGATTTTATTGTTTACCATCTTGCTTAACACTGCAGTAACACAGTTTAAGTAGCTATGACATCATGTTTGTAGGTTCGAGATGCGGTAAATATACATATTTAATGTACAAATAGTAAGTGATTTTAAATTATTTACACTCTCGTACGACCTCTCAGAAAAACAGCATTCGAAACAGTCTACTCAAAATAAGCAGCTAACAGCATGAATCAGGCGAAGACAATAAAATAAAAATGCTATGTAGTTAGATTATTTTGTTAGCTTTCCGCCAGCTTTCCAGGACCCATGTTTTCCAACTTTGATTCTTAATTGCACATCCCAAAAGTTTTGGTGGTCATCAAGATGCTTTCGACCAATGTGAGAAGAGCATTTGTATTCTTTTAAGTCCTTTCTTGTTAAGGAGGTGTGAACACTGACCTTAAGCGAGACAAATGAGGCCTGCTGTTGTTTAAATGTTTTGATGCTTTTGCAAAAGCAAAATCTTGCCAAGCATTTTAATTATGTATTTATTATTAATAATTATTATGATTATTAATCATATTATTATTAATTATTAAATATTACCCCCCTGCGGGAGCTCTTTTAAACAAGTAGCCTCATGATAGGTTTTCAACAGCTTGGATTTTGCCATTCTGTATCAATGAGCAACAATAGCTGCATTTTGGTGCTCTAAGGGTTAATCATCCATGGCAGAGAACAAGTAAAATTGCTTCACAGCACAGGCACTAATACAAGCACAGAATTAAACTTTAGTTCAGCACATTTGCCACAAACCAAAAGCACTAAAACAAAAGCTCTGACTCTCATCGCTTCCGGCCTCGTTACTTATCGCAGGCAGTACTTTCAGTCTTATTAGCACTGCATGACAAGCAAATCCACTTCTTCCTCTCGCGGAAAATACTGAAACCAGTTTGGCATGGAACAAAACCGCCTCGTTTTAAAGCTCAGAATACACGCATTCATTTATAACACAGATTACGTGTGTCAAGTTATTCATCATTCTTTAAATTTCATTCCGCTTCAATACTCTTTTTTTTTTTTTTAACAGGAAATAATGCTTGTGATCATCGGTTGATGCTGAAAATTGGAATTCCTTTATAATAAATGCCCAGGTTTCAAAACTTTCACACAAAATTGCACTTTAAAATACATTTCTGTATTCAGTTTAATGTTTGAACAATGCTTTTTGTAAAGTGCGAAGGTTTTACAAAATAAAAAGAGGCAGCAATATTGAATAACTGAGTTATGCATCTCTTGCTTATGGGAGTAGAATATTTGTTTTGTAAATCTGAGCATGATTTTCATCTTTTAAATGGCTTTATCAATTGAAGCACATCCACAGAAATGGCTTATCAACAGAATAATCGTTGTTCGGGTGGTGAGGATAGGTGGGTTGTGGGTGTGGGACTGTATTGAACTGCTTTCGAATCGATATTAGCAGATGCACTAGGTTTGGATATCTGCATCAGTGTGAGAGATTATAAAGTGGTATTGTGCACCATCCCTAGTCTGATGGTAGTTTTGGAGACTTTTCTCCCCCATAAATGAACAGGCCTCTGCAATTCTCCGGCCACAATCACTGGAGACTCCTTCAGCGGTCAAGCAACGCTGTGTGTGAGGTTAGTGTAAACACAAGTCCTCTTCCAGGCTGATTCTTCTCATCTCATTTCCCTACGACCCCATGAATTATTGCCCAGATGGTGGAAATGAATATTTTTAACCAAGACTTTCTGATATCCATTTCCTGATTTGCACAGCACAACAAGTTTTTATCGCACATTCTCACCGTGTTCCAGGGCTTTTCCCACTGTGATGAATGACTGAGGAAATCTGGTTTGTATCACGTCGCGCTTACGCCCCTGCGAAACAGGAAGTCACGGATGACAACGTTAGAGTTCCGAATCAAACAGGTAAAATTAAAAATGTAACAGAAGACCGGGAATACACTTTGGTTAAATTTTAATCGCAGGATTTTCTTCATGTGCCGAAAACAGTAATACTTCAGTGAAAAGGTATAACTCTTGTGAAAATTTTGAGTGAAAGACCAAGATAAGTAGCAAAGACATCTTTTCACAGCCTGTTTTCCCTTATTCACAAAGGGTGCCAATAATTTTTGAGGGAACCGTAACTCCTCCATCGCAGTTACTGCACAGCAGAGCCCATGGGAATCAGAAAGTAGTGGAGGACTGGCAAGTAAATAATGCTTTGCAGTGAAGCTCAACTGGTTTGTGCTCCAACACGTGTATTTTAGGACAGGGGATATTCCGGAAAAGACAGATGTGGGACTATATGGGATGCCAAAACTTTTCACAGTGAAGGCTCACAGGCAGGCTGTGGTGAGTTAGGATGACACAAGGCATTAAGACCTGCCACCAGCGGCTGTGTTTGCCAGCACGGTGTTTGAAGAGGAAGACAGATGAATCCATAGAGGGCTCGCTAACTTCATCGCCCCAGTGGCATCGGGAGAGGAGAAATCAGTGCCTGCGTGACAAGTCCTGGGCCGGCGAAATTACTTTCTGCCGCTGAATGCAGGTGTTTGATGAACTACCGCCAACCCCCATAACCCATATCACCGACTCACTTCTGTACGTGTCAGTATGGATGGGCCCCATCACATTTCGTGCACAGAAATGCGGCCGCTTACTGACGTGAACTGATACCGACCCAGACGGGCAGCCGAGCACGTGTGTAGTCAGGCATGTGCCAGCTGACAGGCCCAGATGCAAACACGCGCAAACTCGCGTTTGCACTGCTCCCGGAAGCACGATTTCGCAGTCACGCTTCAACCTGCTCCGAGATAAACCCTTAAAAGTGAATTCTACTTCATCTGAATGTTACTCCTGAAGGGAAATGCCATCACTCCAGAATGAGGAGGATTTAAGCTTCAGAGAGAACTTTAAACACAGCAGAAGTGTAGTTCTGACAAATATATCCTCGCTGCACACAAAGTGAACTGTCATTTACTCACCTTTAAGCGGGAAGAAAGTATAATTTCATTTGTGAAAAGGTACGAGCCACTGAAGCTTTGCAAAGTCATCTTCGGGCAGCCATTTTTAGTTCGTACAGTTGAATCTACACTCGTTACTTCAATACATACTACATCACGTCATGACAGTTTATCTGCTACAGCTGATTAGCATAAGCAGGGGCCAATCCATCCTGGCTGAGCAGTTAGGAGCCTTGCTCAAGGGCCGAACATCTCCCTGCACTGGGACATGAAGTAGCAGACTCTTGGTCCCAGTCAAACACCTGAACCACGTCACGCCCAATTTCCAACGGGCCCAAAGCAATTCACTGGGCTTTTACATCTGTCGAAAGGCCATTCTTTACTTATAAGACAAATATCAGTCCACAGTGTCTGGCGATCAAAATGACGTCAGAGTATATCGTCCAACGGTGTCTTGCACATGTCGAACATTTGTAACGTCATCGACAAGGTCGTTGGTTGTTTTATAATCTCATTGGCAAGATGGGCGGAGATTTCGGTGGTTGTCACGGATATAGAATATCGACGCAGTAACATTTGCAAGAAGACTGGTCGGTCGTGGTTATGAAGAAATAACGAGCTATAATTACCGTGGACGTGACAGTTTGCGTTGCAGATGTTGTGCGATACTTCGTTTCAGCACAAAAGAATCCGCATCACCCATCACTTTTCCTAATACATCTATTGACATGCCTTTCAGGAATAAAATGGCCTTAGGGCCTCACAGCTGGTCTCTGCAGGCACCTGTTGCTGTTCCTCTTGCATCATCCAGCTTTTACTTGTGGCCACCCAGAGCTTTCCAGAAATAGCTAAATGAATCCTAGGCGAAGGCATTTTCATTGATGGAGAGAAGATAATGCACCCACCCTTCATTCATCCCCTGCCCCACGGCAAGCAGAGAGGACCGCGGAAAAAGGATACCACAGAGTAAGAACAGCCAGACTGGGGAGAGTGAATTCGACCCCCCACCATCCGCATGAATGATTGGCTAAATCTGAGTTTGTCACTGTCGCTTACATTAGTGCATTTCATTTTACTTCAACCCATTGGCCGGTGACCAAAAACGCTGGTGCCCCCACATATAATGGCATACCTAAACGGAAAAATGTATCTCTAGGGCAAACCAGACGTCCAACATCTGAGAAATCCGCTCAAGCTAGCATGCGCAAATATCCGCAAGAATCAACAACAATCACACATTACTTCGGATCATATTAAACAGTGTTTACCAGACTTTATACAAGAGGGGCTGTATCCTGCCAAATTGGACTTAAAGACGTAAAGACGCAAAACAGGAAACAGAAAATATCTAGGTGGAGCTGGACTTTACATGAAGCATGAGAGCCCTTTTCTTTTCCATTACTCATGAATAGCTTAACACCAGCCCGTCTCAAGCTACTGACAAATACAGTGACGTCTCAACAGTCAAACGACGAAGTGTGCACGAAGCCATGACCGCGGGACAGGAAAAAATTTCAGAGCGAGTCAACGAATCAATCTCCGCCAAAGAACCTCTCCAGCCTCCACCTGTTAGCAAACATAGAAACTTCTAGCGAAGTGCTACCTGAAGAGTGAGTCCTCTCACCTGCCCTACAGTAAACACTGGGATTTCATCACAGCTCATCGGTAAAAGATTTCACTGGAGGGGCGAACAGCATCACGCCAAACCTGCGGCAAATTCCCCCCACCCATATCGCCTCCCCGCTTTTTTCCACACTCATAATAATGAGAACATTTTCCAGTTAGTTGCACCTCTTCATTCATCCTTTACAGAAGCGAGAATCTTCCAGAAACGAAGACTTAAAATGTAACGGAGGCTCTACGCATCCTCATGCCCACACAGGGCCTGTTTATCAAACAATTGAGATGAAGCCACAATGCAATAAGACAGAGTCCATCAGTAGGAGGGCTCTGATCGAGAGCCATGAGGTCAACTTGAACAGCGAGGAAGCTTTGAAAAGAAGTAGTTAAGTGAGAGGGCTTGAAATGGGAAAGGTTGTTACAATCGAGACAAGGAAACAAATGCAGACTCAGTGTACAATCTACAAGAGAGCATTTATTAGCAGGAATACGGTAATAAAGGAGGGACGGTCCAGGTAATATGGTAATGACTGGAGAGGGTAGAGACGTGTCCTCGCCCAGGCCAGTGGCTGTCCCGAGGCGAAAGCCCGGTGATAAATCCCCCTCACAGAAACAGGACTGCCTGACAGTAGAAACTAAGGGTTAAGGAGGAACGAAGTCCCAATCCTGGAGACTGAAGAAGGCTTGGGAGGTGTTACGAATAAACTGACTCAGAGGACATGGCAGGAGCAAAGGATTTACAGGATGGTGGTCCCAATCCTGGTGACGGATTCTACAGCTTGAGAGCTTGTTCCTACGTGCAGACTTCGCAGAGTAATTCTATTGTTTTTCATCATTAATTTACCAAAAACACATAGAAGGGCTGAATACTCAGACACAAACTGACTGGATGGTCTAGTAGGGCACGAACCATGACAATCCAGCAAATAAACAAACACCACAATGAACTTATATAGACGGGACATTCACAAAAGGGGTGAGGCATAAAACTGATGACACCAAACAGCATGGGAGAAGACAAGACACTAAATCAATTTTAGGAGACAAACATTAAAAACACGCGCGGACTGCTGGAACAGGAGAAACATTCGATCAATGACACGCGAGGGCTGTGACTGGTTTAGGTAGAAGCGATGCAGAGATTCCGGTGCTTACTGGAGCCGGTAGCATGGGCAGCGGGCCTCCAGGGAGCCGCACAGTCGGACTGGCAGATGGCCGCTCGATTCGGGCATACGGCGTCGAGAGGCCCTGGACCGCAGGAAGCTCCCGGATGGCGGAGTCAGGTGTGCTGCCAGTGTGGGGCACCTGACAGTGTGGACCCACCAGGTGGTTAGGGCAAGTTGGGTGTACGGTGGTGCCGTCGCCACCTGGTGCGGAGGCCCCTTCAAAGGACCAGGGGAGATGAGGGTCCTTTGCTCCTTAAGCGCATCTCCGTTTCAGCCACAATGCAAGTTAAACAGACAATTTTCCGTTGTACTGAAGAAAAGTTCCAAAACAATATCTATCATATACTTCCTTATAAACACAGGGAATCTGCACCTGTGATACAAGCGCGAGGCACGAGCCCGTATAAGCTTGTTAGCAAAACCCTGTATCACCCGTATCTACCCGCAGGCAAAACCCCGCATCAGTGGCAGCAACCATTGTTATAGCTTTGGATAAAATGCATCGTTATTACGGTCAAAATGAGTATATGATAAATAGAACATAAAATGGGCATTTTCATATCACACCGTGCATCAACCCTCTGGTCTCGGGTCGATGCGGGGTATGATATGAAAATGCCCATATAATATTCTCCATTCAGATCACTCTTGCTCTCAGTGTAGTCAGAACTGCAGCATTTATCATACTTCTACTATGTGTTAATATCATAAAAAACAGGGATGAATGTGTGTCAATCTTGTAAGTGTGACCCGATGCGATATGACAGGCGAGATCGTGAAACTCTCATGCGAGCTACGGCCTGTATATCGGGAGGGCACGCCACGAGAGGACGGGAATAACACAACCTACTCAAGCGACAGGATATCTTCAGGCGAAAAGAGTGAGCTGAGCACTGAGATCACGTGACTCACAGGAAAGGGCAAACCAGAGATCATCACAGAAGACAGGAGCACAAAGGGAAAATCTGATCAAAACGGCAAATAACTTTTTTTGCAATTACAGTCAATGGAATTACAAACCAGAAGTGACAATTTGAGACGCAATATAACAAGATTTCTGAAATGAGACTGACGGACGAGTAAACAAGGCTTTTTTAACCGCTTGCTGATGTGTAAAGGTTTTTGCAAAGGAAAGCTTGTCGTATGCTGAATCATAAGATAAACGCGCTCATGGAGAGACAACGTTTATTGGAATATACAATAAAACCGCAAACGCACAGAATTCACGTCAAGGATACATTCTCAAAAACAAAAATAAGTGAGAAAAAGTAAAAAAAAAAAAAAAAAAACAAACAACAGAGACACCAGGTACCTGATTTTCAACTACGGCGGGTGAAAACAAAAAACCCGTCAGAGAATAAATCGACTTTTGCGAAGAGACCGGTGTTCGTGTTTTCATCCAGCGCATTGATTTCCCTCAGGGAGAGCAGTTGCAGAACAGGCCGTGTGGCGCGATATTTATCGCAGTCCTTGAGAACACGTGCCCGATTGGCCGGGCTGGGGCGGGCTGCGGGGCGGGCTGCGGGGTGGGGGTGGGGGGGTTCGCTACGAGAAACGCGGTTAGAGGACACGTCCGTCCGTAAAGGCCAGCGCTTCCCACAGGACCCCATTAGCCTCGCGCCCTCCACCCGGCGTCCTTTCCAGCCCTTTCACAGGGATGCGTTTGGCGAGAGGCTACGGGGGTTTGAAAAGACAAACCCGTTAACCCCCCCCCAACCCCACCAACACCAAGTCTTTAACATTTTAATCATATGATGGGGAAAACAGTTGTGGCGCAAGTCTGCATAGCGACAGCGTAAACCCATGGCCCCGACAAACCAATGCAAAACATCCACCCACACAATACTAAAACAGGCTGGGCCTTGACATCTGTAACCCCCCCCCCAGGGGAGCCCCTACACGCTGACCCCTCCAAGTGTACCATGTAAATGAAATGTCGATATGGCTGCCACTGAACCGTACCACAATTAGCCCCCACGAGTCAGCAGGACGGGGGCCACGCAAGCTTCCTCGGAGAAATACAGTCGGAGTTAACGGCGAACCTTACATTAACGACAATTAAAGAGAGAGCACGTGCAGCTGACTTCGATTATCACCACTTCCAGCCACGTAAGAGCTGAGAAACCTTTCAGTGATTAAGAGATTTGTTTCACGTCACCTGCTTTGGACTCCCGGTAAAAACCATGGGGTGGTTTCAAGAATACTACTTGCCGCCGGTGCACACCGTTTGTAAATGCAACAGGACCAGCTCCTTGGAACACCGGGAGCATTTTATAGATGTTTCAGAAAGCTGCCCCCCATTGGGGAGAGGGTGGAATTTTATCTGCAGGGAAGATCTCCGCACTTTGCTCAACCTTGCTGGTGCACAATGCCCTCACACACTGGTGTTGCAGGAGCTCTCGCTTGCGGAAAGCCAAACATTTTTCCCTCAGGGGGATAAAATAGAGAATACGCCACCTGGCCTTTTTTGTAAAGACGTTAAAGAAAGTCGTTCGACGCCACAATCTTATCTTCTCTGGCCTGAATCTATGGGCCCATTTAAGAGGAACTGAGGACCCTTATGACAGCCATTTATTATGCACCAAACGAGAGCAAAACATCCGACTGCACTGTACCGTGGCTGCAGCACCTAACAGACTGTACCGGCCTTAGCAACCGGGGTTACTCGACAACGCGGAGTGTGTTTAAACATATGAATGCAACTGCTAAAGCACTGCAATAAACAGCTTCAATCTCTAGAATTCCCAATGTACATACTGTACAGCCGAAATGAAGCATTTAACTTGTGTATCAAATGACACCAGTTCAAAATAGAATCTGCAGAAAGGTTCTCTCGTCTCCTGCAAGGGGTCATAAACCCTCCACAGCAGAAGTTAAACCAAGCCAAAAGCCAGGAATGTGTTTCGCCTGCAAAAAGATGTTTATTTATGTCTAACAAGTTGCAAATCACATCTCAAGTTAGTTAAAAGATAACCAACCAACAAAATATCTATTGACCAAAAAGAGAAGGTGGGCTAAATGTTGGCAGAAACAATCACACTGCAGAAAAATTGGATTTAAAAAAAAAAAAAAAACTTGTATTTGACCTTCTCCCTTCTCTCTGGCTGGAGGCTGAAGTTAAACCCTTGAGCTCACAGGGCACAGTAAAGGCTGTCAGCGGTGTTACAGCTCTCCAGGAGAAAGCTCTGTTTGCACAAGGGCTGGATGAAGGCTTAAGGATCCTGGGCACAGGGTGTCAGAGCAGCACTGACTCTTACGCACGGATATACCGCAGGCCGGCTCTCCAGTGCCCATGGCGAGCAGCAGCCAACAGCTGCTCTCGACTTAGTCATCGCAAAAGGGCTTAGGAATGATGTAAGCGAGGCTAAGGGACAATACCTGAATGTCCTCTTTTCCCTATACAGGAATGTTATAAAATCCAACTACAACAGCACAGCTACGGCGCGGGGATGATGGAGGTAGAAACAAGAAACACCCGCGTTTGAACACCCTCGTTTGAACACCCTCGGCCTGACTTATGAAGTGTCCCAGAACAATTACACAATAACCAAAGTAGAATTCCACAGAACATACATTTACAAATACAAAAATGCCCCAAGTCCCACAAAAATTTTGGAAAATTCTAATTTTTTTCACTAATCTAGAGCCCCGCATACATATGATTGTTCCCCTAGGAATAAACCCCCTAGCTCAAATGCTTCATCAAAATCAGTCCACGACAAAGTTTTTTTTCAAAAACACCAAAAATGCCATTTTTTCCCCAAACGATGGTCCGATCTGAAAAAGTGTTTCCTGGCCTGGATTCCCTACATTACCGCGAATGTTTTGGCAGGGTTGATTGATGCTGACTTTAGAGGTGCACACACGGACAGACAGACAGACGGACAGACAGATGACGAACTGATGACAATGCCCTTCGGCCTGAAGTTGAGCCGAGGGTAATAAAAAACCAAACACAGACAAAAAAAAATGCTAAAAGATCGATTCTACCAGCATTTCGCAGTGATACAAATCGCTCCAGTGAAAAATGCTCTCACATATATTAAGTGTACACTTACAGACCCTCGCTTAAGTCTTTATTGCTACCAAAGATTTGGTGACAAAAGACTTCAAACAAAAAGTTTGTGCAACTTGATTTTAAGAGGAATTGTCACATTATTCTAATTTTGGAGTTCGTTAAAAAAAAAAAACTTTCCAAGTGGTACTGGACAGTATAGCCAGAAGAACCAGCGACCAGCGAAAGGATGAAGAGAGTGTGTGACATTTAACGACAGAGAAAAGGCAAAGCCGCAAGATGTGATTTGATTATTGGCTTAAAAAAATAAAAAAACACGGAAATTATGGAACTACAACCCAGCATAATTTAGCACTAATATTCGCGGAGTCCAGTCCGATCCCCAATAACTTTGAGCTCCACCGTGTTCAGTGACTGAACACCACTTAGTCCGGAAAGCTAATTCTGCATCAGGGCGCACTGGCAGGTTCAAAGATGCCAACAGGCAATTAGGGGCAACGCGACACAAACACAGTGCCGCTAACGCGGTCACAGGAAGGCCTAGGGAAGCCCGATTCATTTCTCAAAGGCAATCTCGTACGACATTAGCATCGAACTGGAGCCTTGCGTCACTAAAAATACAGTCCTGCGCTCAGCATTACGGTTCAGTGGCACAAGGCTCGGAGCTCTGTGGTACCCGGGGAACACTTAGGAGCTCAGCGAGAAAGTGTAATGCTTATAAAACATATATTAACAGGTCTGGTGCAACACTGAAGTAATCGCATGGAAATGGAGTCTTTGCAGGGAGTGTGGAAATACAGTGTGGGAATGTAATAGTTTCCAGAAATTACTTTCCTAACACTTTCAAACATGTTTGAGCACACGCCGTTTTTCACTTCCGCGGGCAATTCTTCTAACTACACAGCACATTGAATCTTAGTTCCATAGGCACTGCGATTTCTGATTTTATTTGCCAAAAAAAACCATTCCTTGATGTTGATATTTGCAAAGTTCCACATGCGTTGCGCATATAGGCAAAACTGAACGCAATGCTTTCCACATTTTATTTGTACACATAAATGTGACTTTATTCATTTAAAATACGGTGTGATTACACCATGAAAAAGCAATGGAAGAAGCCTTTGGTTATGCAACCATACTGTAAACCGCTGAGCTCGTCCAATAAAACTAATGTTCTGGAGCAGAAGTACCTCTGGAGGTGCAGATACCATATATAATTATTTAATGTGCTTGTGGGGGAGAGAGGCAGAGAGAGAGGTGGCGAAAAGAACGAGAGAAAGAGGTAGATTGAGAGAAAGAGAAAAAGTGTAGGTCTACCTAGCAGGGCCAAGGAGTCAGACCAATGGTATTTACCTTATAGAGAGCAAGAAGTGAGCATTGATGCTACCGAGCCCTTATAACACGGCATCAGACATACACTATGCATGCAGAAGAGTCCTTAACTTCTCCAAAGAGCACTGCCTCAACCTTTACGCATCAGAATAATATATTAAAGTCACAGAATTAAATGACTGTTAAATCTAACATTATACACTGCTCAAATGAAATAAATAAAGGGAACACTTAAACAACACAATGTCACTCCAAGTCAATCACACTACTGTGAAATCAAACTGTCCACTTAGGAAGCAACACTGATTGACAATCAATTTCACATGCTGTTGTGCAAATGGAATAGACAACAGGTGGAAGTTACAGGCAATTAGCAAGACACCCCCAACAAAGGAGTGGTTCTGCTGGTGGTGACCACAGACCACTTCTCAGTTCCTATGCTTTCTGGCTGATGTTTTGGTCACTTTTGAATGTTGGCGGCGCTTTCACTCTAGTGGTAGCATGAGACGGACTCTACAACCCACACAAGTGGATCAGGTAGTGCAGCTCATCCAGGATGGCACATCAATGTGAGCTGTGGCAAGAAGATTTGCTGTGTCTGTCAGTGTAGTGTCCAGAGCATGGAGGCGCTATCAGGAGACAGGCCAGTACATCAGGAGATGTGGAGGAGGCCGCAGGAGGGCAACAACCCAACAGCAGGACCGCTACCTCTGCCTTTGTGCAAGGAACAGTAGGAGCACTGGCAGAGCCCTGCAAAATGACCTCCAGCAGGCCACAAATGTGCATGTGTCTGCTCAAACGGTCAGAAACCGACTCCATGAGGATGGTATTAGGGCCCGATGTCCACAGGCGGGGGTTGTGCTTACACCCCAACACCGTGCCGGTCCTTTGGCATTTGCCAGAGAACACCAAGACTGGCAAATTCGCCGCTGATGCCCTGTGCTCTTCACAGATGAAAGCAGGATCACACTGAGCACATGTGACAGACGTGACTGAGTCTGGAGACGTCGTGGAGAATGTTCTGCTGCCTGCAACAACCTCCAGCATGACCGGTTTTGGCAGTGGGTCAGTAATGGCGTGGGGTGGCATTTCTTTGGGGGGCCGCACAGCCCTCCATGAGCTCGCCAGAGGAAGCCTGACTGCCATTAGGTACCGAGATGAGATCCTCAGACCCTTTGAGAGACCATATGCTGGTGCGGTTGGCCCTGGGTTCCTCCTAATGCAAGACAATGCTAGACCTCATGCGGCTGGAGTGTGTCAGCAGTTCCTGCAAGACGAAGGCATTGATGCTATGGACTGGCCCGCCCGTTCCCCAGACCTGAATCCAATTGAGCACATCTGGGACATCATGTCTCGCTCCATCCACCAACGTTGCACCTCAGACTGTCCAGGAGTTGGCGGATGCTTAGGTGGAGGCCACACACACTACTGAGCCTCATTTTGACTTGTTTTAAGGACATTACATCAAAGTTGGATCAGCCTGTACAGTATGGTGTTTTTCCACTTTAATTTTGAGTGTGACTACAAATCCAGACCTCCATGGGTTAATAAATTTGATTTCCATTGATAATTTGTGTGTGATTTTGTTGTCAGCACATTCAGCTATCAAAAGAACAAAGTATTTAATCAGAATATTTCATTCATTCAGATCTAGGACGTGTTATTTTAGTGGTCCCTTTATTTTTTTGAGCAGTGTATAAGGCGTACAAAACCCTACGTATTCACTATATATGTGTAAAAAAAGTAAAAAAAAAAAAAACGCCAAGAACTTCATCGCCATGGGAACTGAAAACAAAACAAAAAGCGAGAAAAAAAAAAAAATCCACGCCGGCAGTACATCTCTTACTCGCGACATCATCTACTGCAGTTCAACGAGTACAACTCTCAAGGACAAGTATATCTTCCATCATGAGGCAGTGTTCATTGTACGGAAAGTGTACGATGCAGATTAAATGGAAAAAATAAACCACTTCTGTTGCATGGGATTAATTTTAAAAAACTCAAATGGAATACACTCTTTGATCAAGTCAGTGATCTGAGATGACAAAATTTCACATTAATTTCCCTGCAAAATGTTTCTTTGCGAGTGACCGTGTTTCGCAGTGCTGTCGAACAGGTCTGCAAGCTCGCGCAGCGTCTGGATGATGTAACTAGCGCCGTCGCGCCTCTCAGCTGTCAGACGACACAGATCTCGTCAGCCACATGACTCCACTCTCCTGTGAGGGGCCGCGGGGGGCGAAGCCGTGCCATCAGATATGGCGAGGCCCTTCATTAACCCCTTAGACTCTTAACTATTCACTTAAGTTCTCCGTTGAGTAGATTCAAAAGCATTTTTTCATATCGTAGGACATTGTTAAGTACATGTTCTGTCTCTGCTAGTTGCAGTGCTTCACTGAAGCTACATCACCCTTATAGTGCGAGAAATATTTAAACCCCAGACGCCATGTTTTTATACCCACAGTATGACATCAAATGGAAAATGTCTAGATCCTCTACCTAATTTTATACACGTTTGAACACGTTTGGGATCGTTAGAAGCCTTGAGATCTCCACTAGACTTTGAAATAGGCCTGAAGTCCCACAGGTTTGAATCCAGCAGCTGCATTTGACAGATCCGCACGTGTGTCGTACTTTTAATGAGGTGAATGAACGTGAAACGTCACACCGCACACGCACGTTTGCACGCTCGGGAACGGCCGCATGCCCTTCTCAGCCTTTCCCCTCTGCCCTCCAACCTTTCCATCTCTGTCTCCTGCAGCGCCCCGGAGAACTTTGCCAGCACCCTGACCTTTGACCCCAAGGCAGGGCCCAAGGCAGCCATTAGTCAATGAGCCGGGAGAGGCAAGGGGGGGTTGGGGGGGGGGGGGGGGGGAGTAATTTGACACTAAATTTTTGTCTGTGGGATTGGAGCACGTTGCTGGATTAGCAGGTAGCACGCCCCGGCCTCCTAACCAAATTATCCTAAGTAGCTTAATAGCGGCACTGCACTCGCGGTCGGCAATTAAAGTGCATTGTAATAGTGACACACGGGCGCGTGTGTGTGGTCAAAGGGGGGTGAGGACGGCTCAGAGGCGTGAGGTATGTAAGTGAAGTCAAAAACAAAGTGGGTGAGCTGGCAACACCAACAGAATCACAGGAGTAACAACCTTTCAGAAGCCCTGAAGGACAGAGCTGAGCACCAACACTGCCTTATTGTGAGTTTTTCAAATGCTTGGCTAAGCAAAAAATTTTTACCACTCAATTTATTCCCACTCTTATCACTGCAAGAGGAATGAGAATCCGTGTGTCCTGATATTTTTCTTTTTCCAATCCACTGCAGTGACAAAAGTATCGGACTGATTTCATTTAGCATCCGAAATGTTTGTCATAACTTTCACCCGTAAACTAAAGCATGTCTCCAACAACAATAAGAAGAAAACATATAAGCTTTTGCTCAAAGTAATTTTCTTTAAAGCCCATTTTTATGCTTTAGGTCATGCGCAATCAAATTCTTCACATCACGTCGGACTTCCTTTAAAACAGCACTTATATGTTCGAGGGCACTACGAACTTAACTCATTAAGAAACAACAGAAGGACACAAATGGGTTAGTACTCAGCTGGAGTGATTGATTGGGCACTTGTAATAATCGCCATCCAAAGATAGAAAGCAATTATTCCTGTAAAGTGAGAGGAATTGGACCAGTTTAAGTAAGAACAGAGTTACGCAAGAGTCACACACCAGAGAAGCAGCAGCTGGTTTAGAGTTACGGCCTTCATCACAGGAAATGTGGACACACACCGCAGGCCCGGGGCCTTCGAGAAGCCACTATCTTTTCCGCTGTCCCCGACTTCACGTCGGAGAGCCCGCCAAATCAGCGCAGGCCTGCAGAACAGCGGCCCGCTCGCCCGTCCTGCCAATCGATAAGAGATGGCTATCGCACAGCGCTTTCAAAGGGGCCCCCTATCGCACAGCCAAACTATCCGCACTCACCCTTGCTGCCAAGCTAACAGCCCGTCTTTATTCGCTTCCTGTTTTGGGCAGCCCGGTTTACCCAAAACAAGGCTTTGTGGGACAGAGTGAGAGAGAGATGGTTGGGCTGACGGTTTATCATACTATGCTGGTATGCAGCAGGGTTTATGGTGGTTTCGCTAATTTGGCTTTATGCTACTGTGCTTTCGCGACATTGTATTTTCGCCACTTTGTCCAACTTTGTTCGCTACTACAGATAATGGTGTACGATATCCAAATCAGACGCTGTTGAAAACCTATCATGTGACAACTTGTTTAATAGAGCTCCCGCAGGGGAGCTCTTTCAAAACAAGTTGCCACATGATATGTTTTTTTTTTTTTTAAGATTTTTTTTTTGGGGAATTCTTCCTTTATTAGACAGTTATAGTGTAGAGAGACAGAGAGGTTGGGGAGAAGAATGGGGGAAGACATGCAGCAAATGACCTGAGCTGGAATCGAACTTAGGTCACTGCGGGAAGGACACAGCCTTTATGGTACGCATGCTTGGACTGATGAGCCACCGGAGCGCCCCATGATAGGTTTTCAACAGCTCGGGACAACTGCATTTTTAATTCTTTGAAACTGTATTTAGTGCTCAAAGGGTTAAAAATGTAAATATAACGTAAAAAATTAGTAGTAAAACTTTATAAAAACCATTCAAATTACAGCTGAGAACATTTTTCAGAGGGAAAGTGGGGGGTTTCGGCGCGGTCCATCGACGTTCGCACCCCCATCCCCCCAGACTGACCCTAACCAGGGGGTTAAAATGTCAGCCTTTGAGAATTCGCAGCTGTGGATTCACTGCATGTCTGCGGTGCTCCTGTATACTAGTTTGTTTCATCCAGGCCAGTCCGGCCAAAATCCGTCCCAACAAACACAAAAATTCCACTGAACAAACACACCTGAATAATTTACCGGAACCATCCGCGGCTAACGCAAACGCAGCTAAATCCTGAGCCCAAAATACCAACAAGTGACAGATAATGACGGCAAATAATAAGGGATTAGCCTGAGGGAGCCCTGTACTCTAATTACAGCCATCACCGAGGGTTTTTAATAATCAAATGACATAAATATAATTTAATAAAGCGCCTAATATCTTTCACTCAGGGACATTTATGACATCTGTGGTGACAGACTGATTTATTTCGAGCCAATTAAACGTAACCTAAAGCGCTGGGGCCGGGTGCTGAGAACGCGACCCGTAACTCGCGCATCAGCGGCAGCTAGCTGTGACCCAAAAAGCAGTGAGTCAGGTCTTCGGAGCGGGAGAGAGCGGCAGGGAGAGCTCGAGATGGAAGGTATTTCAGGCTTTCTCGTCTGGCTGAAGGGGTTAAGCGAAACTGACGCGCTTACCTGCCCGTGCGGGCCCCCGGGGGGGGAGGACGACAGACTAATATCCTGCTATGACACACAGCTGGCACGCTCGACCAGTTCTGCGCGGCCTGCCGTGCGCCGGGGCGGGAAAGAAGGCATAAAAAGGAGGTAGCGGGAGAGGGAGAGACGTGACTAAGCCGGGCAGTAATGCGGACGAGACCGGCCTGTTCCGAGGAGGGGCATAGTACAAAGGTGCTCGTCGCCCCTGGAGGAGGGATATCAGTAGCGGGAAGTGAGGAGGTTTTTTTGCTAAGAGCGGGAGATCCTGACTCAGGCCGTGCAGACGAGCTCGTTCTAAAGAGAGCGGGCGGGGGGGCACCGGTCCCGCCAGAGAAATTGTTTACCGCGCTACGACACTCTCTCTCTCGTCCCTCTTTCTCTCCATCCCTCCAGGGGATACTGGGTCTGCTTTCCTTTCGCTGCGAGGGTGAAACATTAACCCAACCCAAAGGCTCAGCGCTCACGCTACCCAACACAAACACCTGACCGCTACATGACTTACAGATGGCAAACAAACCCGATGCATTCAAACGGCGCACGATTCATAATAAATGAATCACACAGATCTGAAAAGCTTGTGACTGCGTGAGCAAGCCTTTTCATCAATAGGGCAGGGCATTCCCCCTCACAGATTTTATTTTTCTTTTTTTTTAAATTATTTTGTTCCTGTAGTTTCTATTAGCAACCAAGTTTCTAAAGCCAACTGTTAAGCAATCAACACCATTGTTGTCGCAATCATCTGAATTAGTTTGGTTATTACAGGGGTGTCCAAGCTTGTCCAAGAAGACCTGGTTTGAGCACATTTCCCTGCCATATTAACAGGATAGAACCTGATATGATTATAGAGAAAAATAAGGACATTAATCAGACCATTTACTGATTCCTGGTGTAATTGCTGACTGGAGCGGAGGGTGGCAAACCTTGGTTCCGAACAGCTGTAGGGCGTGCCGCTTTTAGTTTTCACCAACCACCTTTGACACGAAAGACCAGGTAAGGTTCTCCATGAGCGATGTTGGCCTGCCCAATGCTAGAGCGAAGAACAGCGGCTAAGTCAGGCCTTCTCTCAGGGCCTTAAACACCTCTGGTTTACGATGCCCTCGTCTTAACGAGGTCTTCAGTTGGCCCTTATTTGCATAACCGGTCATGTTCCACAGTCGGTATGAGCACTGGTTATTGCAGTCGGAATGCCAAGAGGTTAACGGGTTTTCCAGATTATGTTCTCAGCTGTCACGTAAAAGCGGTGGTGCTTCCATTTAGAGGCCTAATCGTTCATCACCAAGATCTCATGGCCACGCAAGACATTTTTTTTTTTCACTAGTTAAAATTCCTGCTCTGTTCGCAACGCAGCTGAACCGCGACTCTCGACTCTCAGGATGCACGTCCTGAGGGAAAACACATTTTCAGGCTGGCAGGCGACAATCTCACGTGTCACCCATTTTCTCTCCAAATTTGAATGCACAAATGAAAAATCTTTCAAAATTTCCGAAGAAAGTAGCTATATTCCCATGACGGAGGCGTATCACCGCTACTGTCTGTTAAAGCAACTGAAAAAACGGTCACAATCCCAAGAAAAATCGAGACAAAATAAACCAAATGAAAATTTTCACATTACTGTACCCCAGGATTCCTCATATCACGGTCCTCGAGGGCCGAGAACTGCTGATGTTCCTCCCCCCTTTACCTGGGAGTCAGGTGATGAAAGTTCGGCCAATCAGGGGCAATAACTGTTTACTTAATTGCTTGGAAGGAGAGAAAATAGGCGTGCAATGCACGGAATACACCTCAGCCCGATGTCGAAGTTTTTGGAGACGCCCAGCCTCCCGCCGCCTGACCGCCCGCCCGCCTGCCCAACCGCACGAAGGATAGCAATACCCCGTCAGCCTTGAGAGCTGAGGGGTAAAAACCAGGACTGGATTTGGATTTGAGGGCCAGGTTTGGAGAGCCCTGCTGTATACCCTAAACATAAATACTAGCTTTGACACGCTCACGACCTACAGTCTTTGAGGAGACTAGTTCAGAGGGGGATTGATTCAACTCAGTGCTGATTTTAAAGCTAAAGTTACGAGCAGCTGCTCTACCTAGTATCCTTCTGTCCATCTCAGAGAGCACTGGCTCACAGTCACTGACCTGTGTGATTGGCAAATCGGCAATTTGGGCACTCGCTTTTGGCCCCATTAGAACTCCTTTAGTGCCCTCATTTTGCTTTTCAGATTTACCAAGCAGAGTGCCTCTGGTTAGACCTCTTAAGCAGACGCGCGGAGCTAATTAGCATTCAAATAAGAATGACCCGAGTAGAAGCTCCCGTAATTGTCGTTTAAAGACTCTGAACCGAAGGCATTTTCATCAAGCACGTCAAACACTTTTTGTTCACGCACTATGTATGTGACCCCATGACCTGGATCCTAAAAGGGAAATTTCTCGATTGGGCAGGATAATTATACGATGTTTCTTTAGTTAATGTGATGCCGCCTATGTTCTACAACTTAATGCTGTGCAAGCAGACTGTCGTTAATGAGCTAATTTTGAATTAGCAAGAGATGTAAAGTTAACATTACAAAAATAATCCCATTTGAATCTTAACTAGTGACTTTGTTTAGCTAATCTTGCTATGCTTTACCCATATAAGCTGAATAATGTAGATGGCAAGGATAAGTTATCGAGGATACTCTGCGAACAAAAGCAAAACACCTTCACGCCACCACAATCCACATCGCTGGATACAATACCTGAAATTAACACTGTTCCAGAGAATGTTTGTCGCATCCTGATAGGTGGATTTTTTCCCAGCCAAATGGACTGGTGATCCAATCACAGCTCTGGATTTTAGACAAGAGGAGTGTGTTGGCAAGCTGGCTCGCAAAGAGAGCATTAATAATAAGGCAGGTGGCAGCGCTAGCGCCGGTGAATACAGGAACAGCTTTTCAAAGGCGCTTATCTTTTCAAGCCTGGTTTTTCTTTCAAAGGGTGACTACCTTCGTATTGAGCTCAATTTCACCAGGAGGACAGGATAGTTGTCTTTAAGCAAGAAAATCAAGATGAACACGGAGCCAGTCTTCAATTCAAAAGCAACCATGAAGGTCAATTGATAAACCTTACACTGATGCCATTTCATTCAGGCACTTTTCCGAAGTTTATCATGATTTATCAATATAATCTCTGTTATAAAAAAAAAGATAAGAGTAAATTAATATATTTATAAGACATTGCTGTTTAGTGCAACTTAAAAAACCTTTCGCTATTTTTAAATCCAATCAATTAAGAATTGATATTTACTCCCAAGCAGAGCTCACCACGCTTTTGCCTTCTGGGTAATAATTTGTTCTGCCAGTTGAGCTTACCAAGGAATAGCCTGGGTTAGGCCAAGCAGGCTATATGAATTCAGGAATCATTATACTTAATAAATAGAAGCATATCATCTCATATGGACTAGTTATAACTCATGAATGTCAGAGTCCCAATATGAGCTAATGCTAGCCAAGCTGAAGACTGTTTTTTCCGAAAAAATTGAGAGGATAACTGGATTGGAAGACGGCCTTCCTGCATCCCAAGGATACTTTACAGCAGTTTGGAGATGCCAGGATCCATCTTTTTTTGAATGTGTTTAATTTTATTTTGTGGCTTTGTACTGATTGAAAATGGTTTGTTCCATCATATTTCAATGCGTGTGAGGAAAATATAAACCAAAATAACAATTGGAAAGTTCATGTCCTTGGACATGGATGCCCCCCCGACAGAGTATGTGAAGCCCCTAAAATTGTGACATTATCAAACTTTGTCAAAGAAAATACAAGATGGACACCTTGAATCTATCTAGAAAGCATTCATCAAGGCTTGTGGAATTCTATCCTGTAGTTTTTGAGAAGTGGATAGACAACATCCCCTAGGTACAGACGGACAGACAGGGGGTAACTCAAAACCCCCTGGTCATATATGTCAGGGGGGTTATAAAAATAACTTTTACTTATTGAGGCAGCTGAGGAAAAGCCCCTGACCTGCGGCTACAAAAGGACTCAGTTCTGCCCTGCAGCCACAATACTACAGGAAAAGCGAATATGATTCTGAAGAACTCGAGCCAAAAAGAGCAACTGCCTGGTAGGAGGAAATTAATAAGCTCGAAACCTGAACGCCTTGACAACAAAGACACCACATGACAAAACAATGGTGCATTCTCCGGCAAGCGGTCCCACTTGAGAGAACTCTCTGAACTTGTTTTCATGTCATCTTCACGCTGGGTATATTAATACCACAGGGTATTAAATGCACACGACAACAAGGCTTAAGATAGATCCTGTCCAGCCAGACGGTGCTTAATGACATCGGCTCGACTTAATGAAAACAGCGCAGGTATAGAAGGTGCATTAGACATCATTGGGAAAAAAAAAAGTCCTTGATAAATTAGGAACTCGAGCCACAGAAATTAAGGAGACCTACGAGCGTATCAGAAATCGAGTGCATTTCCGGCACACGTAGGCCGAGGCCTAACCTGTCACAGAGATCCTCAGCGCGAGCTGCTAGCAAATCATTAGCACGCCCCTCACCGACTCGACTGGCTGATAAGCAGGGTCATTACAGCTTTATGTTGCTGTTAATTGCTGGTGTTAGGATACATCTGCCTTCCAGCACAGCCACTCAGGTGCTTCCCCACTCCCAGGCATTAATTAATTTCCTGCGCAGAATTTCACAGTGGAGGAATTACATCAAAGCCCTTCAAAGGTTTCAGTTGCATGGATTTTTCCCCCTTCTTCTTCTCTGTTTTTTAATGACCACTCACGCCTCCCCGTTCTGAAGCCCTCGAAAACCCCTCTCCGCTCCCGCCGCGCCGCGACCTGAAAAACACCGCCGACCACGATCGCGCTCGACGCGGCCGGATTACGGGAGAGGGAGAACTGTGTTTGGAGCTGCAGCTGTTATCACAGGGGCAATTAAAGGCCTTTAATTACCCTGTCAGCGAGAAACTTTAAGCTTCAAGACGCGGAAAAACGGGGAGAGCTCAGCGCGGTAGGAATTAGTGGCTGCCCCGGCGATCTGCGCTCCGGCGCCGGCGTTAGCGATCTCGCTACAGTTGTGCCGGCCTGGACTGACCTAGGAAAAGAAAGGAGAAAAAATGGCAGCTTTTTGGCAGCTCGCTCAGCGCTTGAGAAATGTAATGACTAACTCAAAATACACGATCACCCGGGAGCTGTTTGGCTGCAGAACAGGGACCTAGCGAGCCGGGCCAGGAGAGAGAAACAGTAAATATTACGGTTTCGCCGTGAGTCACTGTCCCTGGCATCACACTATCCCGGCATCTAACCCAGAGAGGAGCCAGGTGAGACACCTACCCGGATAACTAACGGCGCCAAGCTCGCCAGAGGCGTGAGCAATATAGGAGGAACAAGGATTAGAAGGACAAGAGAGACTTGGCGCCAACGTTAATGTTGTAAGAGGACTGGCAGGAGTCCAGAGTGAGCCAACGGTCGACCACATCATGTTACTTTCTTGAGCAACGAGCAAAGAATACAAACAGTGATTAAGTGTACTTGTTTCTTTCAATCACACCACTGGCAGGTGTATACTGAGATATGAAGGACACAGGAGGAGTTTTACAGCCCATATTCTGAAGTTATTTTGTCAGGTAATCTTGAAATACTTTTTTTCCCCCCCAAGATAACACGAGCACTTTGGCTTTCTAAGAGTGAAATAAAGGGGCTCGCTGGGTCAAGCAGAAACTCTTATCAGCCGACAATGAGTGTTTTCATGAGCCTTCCGTTCGGTTCAAATTCTTGCCAGGCAAACTCTCGTTTCGAGAGGGGTGAGCCAGACCAGGTTTGCTGCAGTGTTTCAGACAGGTGAACTGGCGCTGATGTCGTTAGTTTTTGCCTTTGATTTTTAGAGGAGATGCTCGATAATGCTGGTCTCCGTAAGAGCGAGGGGCAACACACAGCGCTGTCCATCTCGGCCTCGAATAGCGCCTCAGCTACACAGGCGCAGAGAGCAGAAAGTGAGCTCGCCTGCGGCGCTGCGGAACTATTCCGCTGCTGGCGGTAAGCACCTGAAACTCCACAGGGGAGCAAGTCTGACCGAGTCCACCTACTGCTCTCAGAACCGCCCCAGGCCTCACCGGGCATCTCCTGCCGGTTACACTAGTCTGATCACAGGCCTGGATTCCTACTCACAGCCAGCCGGCTACGCTCAGCATCTCCGCAGCTGAGGATGAAAGGTAATGGCCCTATCCGACAAGGGAGGAGCAAGAGGCGTCCGCAAGAGGCAGCGATCATCACCCCTCATCACGCAAACATCGAAAAAAACGAGGCGGAGAGACTGACAGACGGACACGTGGATGGACAGGAGTTTGTAAAGGCACATCTACGCAATAAGATTTATCCATTCGGGAGATTTTGTGAAGAAATATTGAACAGTTGATGAGCTCTGGCCCAGAATAGAAGCGTGGCGGACGGACGGCCGGACAGATACACGGAAGAAAGGCACTCATTTGTGGCTGGGGATACGAACCTACAGGGACACTGCATTCTGAGCACTTGACAGAAGGAACGCCAGTTTTAAGGGATGAATAGACAATTTGAGGATGGAGTTGTCTGTAAGAACGTAGACTTGATGAATGACTTTATCACTTCAAAGCAGACCAACTAATGTGGAACAGCCGCGACCCGAATGGAGCTGAATCACAATTCCCGAATAACCGCCACGATAAAAGCAGAGGGACGCAGCTCCGTGGGAAGACAGATGGACGAGGCAGAACCAGAGCCCTCTTTTCAGGTTCGTCTGCAAGACGTAGCTAAAACAAAGACAATCTGATACTGCTGTTCTTATCGGCGGAATCTGCAGCTGCTGTTGATTTTAATTATTCCCACGGAAACCTGGTTCTGGGTTCAATTTGGTAATTGGAAGTTGAAATGTTTATTATTATTTTTTACCAGAAGTATAAAGGCACAATTTATTTGAATGCAAAACTAGATTTGTGCAAGTTTTTTCAGCCAGCTGCACAAACGTAAATTAGAATTATGCCGCACGATATAAACAGCTGGTGCATCAAGTCATACGAGGGCAAATATTTCACTATTTCCACAAGAAAAAAAAGAAACACACGTCATCTGAGTAAACGAGAAAGATCCCACTTCATACGCTTCGAGGACAAAATCAGCTTAAATCATCCCGAATGAATTTCAGTCTTTTAAGGGATAGGGTGTGTTCTAGTACATAGTTTTGAGTTTATATAAATTGCCAAAATCCTCTAGGTTGGTTATATAGACAAAGAGCTCATTGAGTCGGAAATTCTATTTTAATTAAACATAATTGCAATATCCGCATATCGAAAAAATGCAGAAACATAGCGAGTCTGTGTCACAAAAATAAGTCGAGAAAATGTAGTAAGTCAAGAGAGTTAGGGAACACTGGTAATATTTCTAAACTGCCAAGCACGTCTATTGCAATATCAATTTAAGAGTCACAGGGAACATTTTTGAGAACCCTCATGTATATATTCAGTTTTGTAATTGTAGACATGTAAGGTCAGCCATTCAAGCAAAATATTTGTTTTCGATTATTTTTATTCCACAGGTATGATATATCCAACACCAATTAATTCTGGTAAGAATGTAATTGCTACTGCCTTGTGTCCTCCACATTCTTTTAGGGCTAACTTACAACCATTGAGCAATTTTACTCATACAGTGGCATGGAACATTCCAGAAAGCTGTTCTCTGACAATGAAAGTACATGGCTGAGACAATGAATACACTTTTACAATGAGTAGTGTCATTGCTGCACCTAAGGACCCACCGGGATCCCATTCAGCGCCTTTCACAGCTAATGAAAGGGTTTGTGTTCCAGGGTATCAACCAGCTGGCCTCCGCAGGGGTGGAGTCGCGCTGTGCTACTGTTTTTGGGGGGGGCGTGACACCGCACCACAGCAGGTGGAGTCCCAGCATTCACCCAACACTTTCACCCCGTCTTTACCATTCGTCATCCAAGCCCCATTCAAAACTACACCGGCGTCACTTCACGCACCGAACTGCACGCCGCGTCCCCACTTCATCCAATCAAACGCCAGCCTCTGATGAGCCTCTCATCTCTCCGGCCCGCCCACGCGTCTTCCTGAATGTCAATTTTGCTCGAGGCCCGCCGCCGTAATTCTAGAGGACCGCTGGACACGCCTCGCTTTTTCAAAATTTCCCCCCTGTCTCTCTGCTGCTCCGATCTCAAAAACGACAAAAAGACATTGTCGAGAGACACCGCGAGCGCGGAGAAGAATCGCGCCGCTCTGTAATTCTCCGTCTCAAAAACCCACTTCACCGCAGCGGGTTTCTCGGAGCTTCTTGTAATAAGATTTGTTCGCATGCGATCGCATAAAGCGAATTTCCGAATAATGTGGTTTTAATTGATTGCAAAAGTCTATTTTCATAAAGTAAAGCAAATTAACCATTTTAATAAAACAATACGTCTTTGAAGCGCAGAATTATGTATGGGAGTACAGTTAATGAATATTGAGCCGAGGCGGAGACTGATTACCCTACTCAGCAATGTCTGTAATGAATTCCTCGAGACGTGAGGACCTACAGAACGTATAGACCGTTCCGTCTCGATGAAGGGAATTACAGTTAAAAGGTGATGAGGGTCCATTTACTCTACATTAATGTCGCATTGATCACTGGCACATGTCATTTATTCTAATGGGAGCCCAGGATTATAAATCACTGCAAATCCATCTGTGAGTGGGTGATTGCGACATAAGTGAGCCTTTCAAATGACACATCAGAGCGAGGAGAAATTTCTCGGCTGGACTCATTTCGTGCCGGAGCAAAGGTGGCACGAAAAGTTGCGAGTCGCGGCGCTACGACGTCTGGTTCTGGTTCGCAGTTCGCTGCGCAATCGACGTTTTAGCTAGCGCCGAAAGCAGAGCCGCACACGGACACTAGAAGCCGCCGTGTCCGGTGAAATATCAATACGCGGGGGAAATCCGATGCCGTCGCGGTGACCCGAGGGCTTTCGCAAATGTGATTATTCGCATATCAATCCCGTGACCAACCACTGGATCGGGTTTCAGCAAGTCCTTGCGCAATTTACCACAGTATCGATTGACGCTTGACGACAAGCGGGGCCGAGAATCAAAACTGTGAGGATTTCACTGTATGACATCATCATGCTGAGCCAATATTGTTCTCGCACCAAGACTGAAAAAAACAAAACAACCTCTACAACATGAGTGTAACTCTCAGGAGCTGTCAGAGGGGCAGGCGGTGGACATGCCTGTGATATCCGATCCGGGCGGCTATATCTGACCCCGATGACCTTCCCCGAGGGGCAAGCACTTCGACTGTGCGAAAGAGCCTGTTGCTGAGTGGAAAGGGGGGGGGTCCTCAGCAGGGTTAAAAACACCCCCCTCCGCCTTCAGTATGAGTCACTGTGAACCCCAGGACCCCCTCAGCGTAACTGTGTCTGACCCCGTGCACTGAGAATATACACAGCTGCATCCCCCTTCAGGCTCTGCGCGCGGCGGGGACTGATCGCAGATCAGCAGCTGACCCGTCCTGCTCTCCCCACAGCTCTACAGACGCCAAATAAACAGCCAGAGTAGGGTTTGGGTAGGTCCTGGTGTAGCAGCCGAGATTAACAATTAAACCCCACCCCTCCACCCCACGAAACCCAGGTATAATCTGGCCGAGGGCAAAATATCCCCCCGGGGTATAACGTGACTGAATGTAGGGGATATAAAACAGGGGAGCCCTCTTAAACCCCGGGTATACTCTGGGCTGGGGGCAAACTACCCTGTTTCACCAGCTGCCCGTCCCCCGTCGGTACGGCAGGACTGCCAGCCGCTCACGGCTCCAGCTCTCAAACGCACAATACAAGCACCGGGACCAGAGAGTGAAGCGGCCGGCCCAAAGAAAACAACACAAAAAACACAAACCGAACAGAAAGGTCGGCCTGGTGGATGGCTGGGGTGGGGGGTGGAGGGCGTTGGGTTTGGGGCTGTGTGTGGGGGGAACCTGGAGCTTTTGTGAGGCACAAACAGCCTGGGCAGGTGGGCTGGTCTCTTCCTCCGTTTATCCCCCCTGCTGCATTAGGGCAGAATTGGGCGCCATCGCCGGTGCGCGTAAGACGAGCGCCACATTGGGCTGTAACGCGGGGGGAAAGGGGGTGGCGGGGGGGTTGGCGGGCGTCCGTCCGGAGCCTTTATCGCCCCTCTCAATGCGTCTCCGGGCAGCTGCTGGTCGGGGCCGACCTGCGGGTGTGTTCAGGTTACTCGCGGCCTCTAAAGGGCCTTTTCAATAGGGACAATAACAGGAATATGATGCCAGCGGAACCTACCGGGAGGCTGTGAGGCGGAGACTCATTAAAACACTGAGTGTACACACACACACACACACACACACACACGCACATACACACAGCAGAACCCTGAACTGTAACTGTCTCACCTGCTGTCTGTGTCTTTCACTGTCTCCTGCGAGCATGTGCGAGTGTGTAAGTGTGTGTGTGCGAGTGCGTGAATTTCCGTGTGTGTGAGTGATTGTATATGTGTGAGAGAGTGAGTGAGTGTATATGTATCAGTGAGTTTGCGTGTGTGTGTGTGTGTGTGTGTGTGTGTGTGTGAATGAGACTATGTGTGTGTGAGTTTGAGTGCGTGAGTTAGTGGGTGTGTGTGTGTGTGTGAGATTGAGTGTATATCTGCGAGTGAGTGAGGGAGTGTGTGTGTGCGCGAGAGAGCGAGTGAGTGAGTAAATGTGTGTGTGTGCGTGATTGAGTACATATGTGTGAGTGTATATGTGTGAGAGAGTGAGTGAGTGTATATGTATCAGTGAGTTTGTCTGAGTGTGTGTGCATGCATGAGAGTGTATATGTGTGAGATAGTGAGTGAGTGTATATGTATGAGTGAGTTTGTGTGAGTGTATGTGTGAATGAGACTGCGCGTGTGTGTGTGTGTGTGTGTGCGTCAGTGAGTTTGAGTGCGTCAGTGAGTTAGTGTGTGTGATTGAGTGTATATCTGTGAGTGAGTGAGTGAGTGAGTGAGTGAGTGAGTGAGTGAGTGAGTGTTGTGTGTGAGTGAGTGTTGTGTGTGAGCGTGCGTGCGTGTGAGAGGGAGAGAGACTGTCTCTGGCTCGCTCTCTCCCCCCCGTCACACAGGAGAAGCTGCTCCTGATACAGAAAGCCGTTTCGGCTCCAAGCCGGCGGAGGTTCCCTGCTCCACAGCACAGAGGCCCCGGGGCCGATTCGGGGCTCCGCCTGTTTTCATCTCCCAGCGTCCTCAATCGGCCCCTGAGGCCGAGCCTCCTCTCGCAGCGGGGGAGAGCGAGGGAGCAGAGAACTGCAAAACAGAGAGAAGGAAGCGCAGAGAAAGGGGAGGAGAGGAGTATCTGAGAGATGGTTAGTGAGGGTGAGGAGCAGGGACTCCAGCAAAAGGGAGTTAAGCACAGAGCACTCCAGACGCACACCAGAGAGAAGCGGGTAAGGAAGAGTGATGGCTTTTGTGAGGAAGTGCATGCTGGGAAGGGAGGGGGGGGGGAGGCGACTGCGCTTCACCTCGTGTGACTCGTAGGCCGACCCAGACGCGAGCCCGACACGAAAGAAAGGAAAGCCAGACCCTTTCATGCAGCTCTTTTAAACCGCTGCCAGGTCTAAATGTGTCCTTTTTCCACAAAAATAGAGGAGCAGAGAGGCGATCGAGGGAGAGGGAGGGAGGGAGGGAGGGAGCGTTTGGGCCCAGCAGAGGCCTCGGGGCTGTCAGTCTGCGGCGCGAACGATGGGAGCGTTGATTACAGCCAGGCAATGGCGGTCACAGTCGTTTCTTGTTTTTGGGCTGAACCCAAATGCAGAGGAGCAGGCCGAGGGCTTTCTATTCAGTTTGAGGACAAAGAAGTCATCTCCACACATCTCAGAATCGTCATCCCATTGCGGTCAGCGCAAACGGTGGGTCGTCAGTCGCGCCGCTAGATTTTCCATGCGCGACTAGATCACCAAATCCCACTTGCACATTCCCAGAGGCTAACAGTAACGTGTCCATCTATAGATAGAGCCTGCAGGCTTCCTTAATCCTCCCAACGGGCAGGAAGGATACCGCGAGCTGTGCAAACATCGGCCCTGCCGCAAAAACACCAGCTCGGGAACTCCACCAAGGCCGCTAAACCGCTAAACTGAAACCATATGACCGCCTCGACCCCAGAACTGAGATCGCATGACCCAGTCTTGGCGAGACAGCAGCTTCGACTCGTACACGTCTATCTATTCGTCTGTCCCCGTGGGCACAGCGCATGAAAGCCTGGAAGAAAATAGATGTCAACAGTCTATCTTAGTGGGGGAGCGCGGGGTCAATTGAAGCGCACTCATAACTGCTGCCTATAGGGTGCAGACCCCAAAGACACAGAATTGCCATCACTCACAGCATGGGCACAGTAAGATATGACCCATAAGTGCATCTTGTCCATGATGTGTGATGGCTTGTAAGCTCACAGCTCAACTCCCAAGAGCGGGCGAACGTACAAGCTCTCCCAGAGTGAAATACATTGTGTTGCAATGTCATTTTCGGACGTGCTTAGGGACGGTTTTCGGCGTCAAACAACGAGTCATGAGTGAGCTGGGCGACCTCAACAATGCCTCAGGCGCTCCTGTGCGTTCATAAGGCAGGTGACCACGTTTTGCTCTGGTTTCTAAAGCTAGCTGAAAGTGGCAGCCGCACTATTTACACATTGGCGTGTGGGGAAACCTTTAGCCAAATGCAAAACAAATAAAGCGGCCAATAATTTGTGCAAGGCAAAAGCCGTTAGCAAACAATGAGCATTTTATTGGTTTGGCACATGCCAAAAGGTTTTTTCCCCACCCCCAAATGTCAAGGTTGAAATACAACAAGCGGTACAAATCGAGTCATGTATCTCACCAGTCAGTGAAACCACATCCATAAACATCCCGAGGGTGTTTGTTCGCATTACGCATAACAAGCACATTTTAAAATTAAAATAACTTCCTGTGTCCAAATTCGGCAAGGGTCACAACTTCTTGCATACAGACAGCACATTTCAGGCCCGAACAACACAATCGTTAAATGGCGGCCTCGCAATTCAAACATAATTACAGTTCAAAAGGTAACGCGCGTTGAAATAGAGTTATTGTCCGTGCTAATAGCAGGAGTCACGGATATGACAAGTCAGCTGCTGTGGAACCGTTCACCGCAGTCATGTCCGGTCTGAAACCGCGGATGAAAATAAACTCCTGGCTGAGGCAGCGGTAATAGCGATGGCAACGAGAGCGGTAATGCAAAAAAGGCACGCTTCCTCGACCGCCCAGACCGCCTAATCCCCGTCTCGGATTAAGGAGTGATGTGTTCTTGGTCACAGCGCGCCACTATGTAGGGAAAACGGACTTCTTCCAATATCCTCGATCAGGGAGTCCAAAGACCCCCGCAGATTTGATCGCGCGGATTTCCGACACGCCATCGGCGGCCCTAATCTCACCCTCATTTCTGCAAACAGGAGGGAATTAAACGGCAAATTTTCAGGGATGAGCAAACAAAAGCCGACCAATCTCTGAAAGGATCTACGCGGCTCTCCCCCCCCCCGACAGCGGTTTACACGACAAGGCAAAAATAAGCGCGCCGTCGAATCATAATAGAATTTTTACAAATTACTCGCAGTTGCTTTCTCTCGCACAAATCATAGACTGGCAATTGAACGTGACAAAATAATTTGCTCGAATAAACAAATTAGGGCATTCACAAGTTTCAGAACTGCTTCGGAAAATTCACCGCCAGTTGAATCTTATCATTACACCTCAGAAGATAAGGGCTGCAAATTTGCCGGCACCTTTGAAAGAGCAAAGCCGAGGGATGTCAATTTCATTCGCGGGGAGCGTTCAATATTCGCGCGCGTTATCTGGGAATCTCATTAATTGCTAAACCGCACAAACCAACATGAAGCAAGACACACTGCTTTCACACTTGTGGGTCAGAGCCATTAGATTTGCTGAATCTCGAATCTGCTGCGCACTTGCAACGTGCCACCAAAAAAAAAAAAAGTAACAGTCTGGGAGAGATAATTAAGAAGAAACACGGTACAGAGTAGCGTATACAAGACAATGCATCTGCTTCTAATTAAAATGTGCAAAAATGCTCACTCAAAGTCCAAGGCAGATGTAGGAAAATTACTTCTTTATCTTCAAAAGAGAAATAAAACGGCAAGAGCAATATCCCAGCTCTGGGCATAAAAGGAATTGACACCATTATGTGAATTTTAATGGAAAATATACACATCAGGTGGGAAAACGAATTAGCCATTTGTCCCGCACGCGTTTGAGAGCCTAAATCATCCGCAAAATGATAAGAACGTGTTGTCTAGTTGATAAAAATGGCAAACACTCATGTCAGTAAGAACAAAATGGACTCCACTGCTGAAGCTCATCTTCCCGAATGGGGACATGTGATGATTCACTGAGTCAAATGTTAAGCAAAGGATGTCACTGAGAAGCCCTTTGAGGAAATGTTATAAGATATTAAAAAGAGAAGATGGCCTGTTGCCTGCAAAAGCAATTCCGCCTCATCTCCCAGCAACTGGTCCCAACCCTCCACATTACTGTCCTCAATCTCACCCTGCTCTCCACACGCCTCCGCTCGCCGTTTATTTTCTATATTACACTGGGTAATACAAACGCGAAAACATCATTTACAACTTGAGAACAATTTACGCTGAGTGTGCGCAATGTTGGGCGCGCGTGTGCTTGCTGATGTGAGATGCCGGTGTCCGTGTGACGGATGCCCGAAATACGAAAGCGATGTGCGGTCGTCTTCCTGATTATGACTCTTCGACCCAAGCGGCCTGACCCCTCCCCGATGCCCGCCCCTGGGACCGTGATGAATGAGGCCGAGCTCAACTCCATCACGACTTCTCATCCGCACGACAGCATTATTCATCAGGCCAGCGAAACGCACACGGATCCATCAGACCAACACAAACGCACACGGATGCATCAGACCAACACAAACGCACACAGATCCATCAGACAAACACGAACGTACACGGATGCATCAGACCAACACAAACGCACACAGATCCATCAGACCAACACAAACGCACACAGATCCATCAGACCAACACAAACGCACACAGATCCATCAGACCAACACAAACGCACACAGATCCATCAGACCAACACAAACGCACACAGATCCATCAGACCAACACAAACGCACACGGATGCATCAGACCAACACAAACGCACACAGATCCATCAGACCAACACAAACGCACACAGATCCATCAGAGCAACACAAACGCACACGGATGCATCAGACAAACACAAACGCACACAGATCCATCAGACCAACACAAACGCACACAGATCCATCAGACCAACACTAGTGCACAGATTCGTCTCACCGGGACAAACACACATGAATTCATTAGACCAGCTCAAATGTGCTCAGATTCATTAAATCAACTCAAACACACACAAATCCATCAGACCACCACACACACACACCTTCAGATCAGCCAAACACCAATGCGCACAGATCCATGAGACCAACACAAACGCACCCAGATTCATCAGACCAACACAAACACATACTGATTCATCGCACCGACACAAACACACACATCCATCAGACGAAACAGATTCACGATACAAGCAAACGCGCCGATTCATCAACAACGTAAATGCACACTAACGCATTAGACCAACATAAACGCACACAGATCCATCAAACCAACATTAACCCACAAGGATTCATCAGACCAACACAGACACACAGAGATCTATGAGACCAATATAAACAAACACCAATACATCAAGCCAACACAAAGGGCAAAATCCTTTAAATCCACTCCATCCGTGATCAATCCAGCAGATGAATTTAACATGCAGAGTCGGATGAGGCTAAACCTGCAATCTAATGCTGCCGCAACCTCGCATTACCACACACTGCCACGCTTAAGCACTGCATATGGGTCGATAGCATAGGTTCTCAACTATATGCAGAAAGCGCTGGCGTGGATGCTGCCTTTCATTCCAAGCAGGTACACACCTGATTCTACCAATCAAGCCCTTTAGCGAAGACTGGGGGTTGTTAACTATATAAATTTGTGTTACCGGATGGCTGGGGAGAGGGTCTGTTTCAGAACCCCTGACAGGTTGGACAATGGGCACTTTTCCATGTTCCCTGAATATTTATAGTTCTAAGGATGTGAACCACATGGCCAAAAGCTGGGAAAAAAACCTGTGTCCACAGTCTTTCAGTGTGCTGGCGACATGACCTGAGCCTTGCCAGTGAAGAAAACTGGTTGTAAGAGAAAAGGTAATACTAAAACTGGATATCAATAACATCACATACACAGATTCTATGAGGGGGGAGTGTACATGGCAATTTGGCAACAGGACTGTGAAAGTACCATTGGTGAAATGTGACACCTGCAAATTAACCCTTAGAGCGCTCAATGCAGATATTGTTACTCAATGACGCAAGATTTCAAAATCAAAGCTGGCGAAAAGCTATCATGTGGCAACTTGTTTGAAACAGCTCCCGTAGGGGAGCTCTTTAAAACAAGCTGCCACATGATAGCTTATCAACAGCACAAGATAATAAATGTAAAAAGTATATGTATATAAATTTAATTTCAGCGCTCTGAGGGTTAATAAGAATAAAATTAGACAGAGAAAAGTAGCTAAAGTAGTACTGCTTGAGCAGTGAGCTGCATTTTGAAGAGGTAGGTCTGGTTTCAACATTGGTGGGACATCTTTTAAACGCTGAACAAACATTATACATTTCTCGCCTCACCAATTACTTGTGCGCACAGCCACACACACACACAGGCCAGGGTTGAGAATTTGGAACTTGACCCATCTCTCTGGTCCACTGCAAAATAACTGCAGTTTATCCTACAGTTCATAAATAAATCCATATAAACTCCATATAAGCCGTTAACCTCACATAAAGCCCACCTAAAAACTAAATCATTTACTCCCACTGTTAACGGGAATGATTAAGCCCGTGTAATGCTTTATTCAGACATGGGTAAATGGATTGCTGAAATTACTGGTGTTGGCTGCATAAGAGCATATTACCCAGTTTATTTTTGCTTCTAAATAACACACACGTGCTCACAATATTTTGGCTGGTGTCTTCTTTTTTTTTTTTGTGGTCTGGTGAGTGGAAAACGAAAATGTAAAGCCAAAACCCGACTTTGCTCTGGAAAAGTGTTTTATTAGCCAGTTTAAAGACATGATTTATAATTTTAACCCACAGCAAACCTGTTTTTTTTTTTTTTTTTGACAAAAGGTGCAATATCGCAACCCACCACAGTGTTAATACGACATTCAGGTTTCATTCCAAACGCAGGGGGCATGAATAGATGTTCTGTCAAAGTCTCAGGATTATGCTGAACCCAGACAAGTAAAAATAAATAAATGCACGAAAAGCCTGCTTTTTTTTTACTGAAGCCATTTCAGCACACGCTCCATTCCCAATGACATTCTGGGATACAGCAATCAAAACAAGCTCTTTCTCAGGGCCTTACTTATTCCATTTCTTTCAAGGACAGTGGACACGCTATTTTACTGATTCATGCCATACACAAAAACTGGTTGGTTGGTGTCCCCACCCGGCCCAGAAAAAACCCTTCCAACTCCGATTTTATTTATCATTTCGAAAAAAATCTGTTAAAATCAGCCAAAAAGAAAGTGAGAAGAACGAAACGCCCAGAATACCTGTCCATGCAGCAAATGATCTGTTCTGCTTTCAATCACTGCGTAACTAATGGGCGAGACGGATTAGATTAATTTTGTAAATTCATAGACTAATGATTTGGATCTGTTATGCTATTTGGATCTCAAGCTCTTATTATAACAAAAAATTATTATAAAAATTATTATAACATTTTTTTTTATATGGCCTCATGTCCACAAGCAGAAATCAAAATGATAACTGATAGAGGACATACGGCAGAGAAAAAGCGACGCGTTGAATCCCAGCCCACCTAAAGGGGAGCAGCGCAGTCAGATAGCAGCTGGCTTACTGCACAGTCCCGCCCATTTAGCTGGCGCATAATTGCTTCTATCCGCACAGGACCGTTTCTTCAAATCTCCAGTACTTGCTTCCATTACAGTCAGAGATGTCACAGGCATCTTCGTGACTGAATCGTTGACTTCGTTTTTATTGAAAATTTCCAGGATTTTCAGCAACTATTCTCTAACTTCCTTGCGATTTTAACCAACATTTAGGGCAAATAACTCCCAGCCCGATTCATCACTGCATTGATCCAACAATCGATCCAAGACTCGGATCATGTACTTGAGACTCGCCCTTCCCTGAATACAAGTAAGACTTAAAGTGTCACACCAACCAGACAAGATGTCCAAGTTGTTCAGACAGCAGCTAGGTGAAGTCAGAGCGCAGACACTTTCCTGACCGTAAGGGGGCTGCGACAATAAACAGTCTCGTGTAAACAGCAATGTATTCCAGGAGGCAAATAAACACACCAGAGTGGGTCATCTCGAAAGAGGGGCTGCAGCAATCCATTTTTCAACGCCCCCCTCCCCACCCGAAACGTGCAAGTAACTTCATTGCACATGCTATTTGTTTTACGGACTTTCCACAAGCAGTTTGCACTCCTGCACGAAGGTCTGGGTTGACCTCGTCGCTTTCTCTCCTCTCTCACGCTCCATCCCTTCACTCTACCTTCACCCCCCCACCCCCAAACTGTCGTTCCCAGCGGCCAGGCTGTCTCTCCTCTCCCCGCACGAACACCCTCCTGGTTCATTTCAAATCCAGCTGTTGTTTTGGGAACCGCTGCCAACTGTCCAGCATGGACGAGAGAGGGACGGAGTGGTTGCAGAAAAGAGAGGGATGGAGGGAGGAAGAAGAGGGGGATGGGAGGAGAAATAAAACAAAGTTTGACGTTAGCGAAGACAGAGAGGGCCTGGCGAGGTGCCTGGCCCTCCGTTTCGCAGGAGCGTCGCGCAAGCCAAACAGTATTGTCAGAAGAACATAACAGCAGCCCGAGCATGTTGCTTGGCAAGTCCCCACGGGCACGCTCCAAACCCGGCCACTTCTCTGCAAAAACGCTAATTGTTAGCAGCACCGACAGAACCGCAGTCCAGGGGTCACGGTTTTCCATTGTTAGTTTTCTCGTGCGCGTACGGACTATTTATTCCCCACATCCTAACAAAAACACATTAAAAGCTGACGCATGCACCACCACCACCACCACCCCCATCTCCAACCCTAATCGTCCTCACGATCATTGGCGTCGACAGAGAAAAACAAGCCTCTTTCGCACGGACCGCTTTATCGCACGGACTCAAGAAAAACATCTTTAACCCCATAAAACCTACAGACTCATATCCAACAAATGCAGCTGCTGTCTTCAAACCAGTGGAACTTCAGGTTTATTCCATATTCTAGTGGAGATCCCAAGGTTTCCAACAATCATAAATATATCCAACTGAATTACGGGGAAATGTGTATAAAATGATGTACAGCACATAGATATTTTCCATTTGATGTGATGCTGTGGCCATAAAAACACGGCATCCTGGGTGTGAACATTTCTCTCATTAGCAGTGTGATGTAGTTTCTGTGAAGCGCTGCAACCAGCAGACAGAATAAGGATGAGACACTCTCCTCTAACACGAATGCATTTTCTGACTCTGAACTGACTTTAGGGAAAGCTGAAGTGGGAAATTAGACGATAAGGGGTTAAACACATGTTTTCTAAAGACAAAACAACACCAACAAGGTCCAGTGTGTTTAACACCACACACACTGCGTAAAATTTACGCTCATCTTCTGAGCAGTGTATCAAGTTCAACACGCAGGTAGTCACGGCAGTCCGTAAACTCTGGATGACTCCAGAACACGGATTACCAGTCTTGCGACCGTGCAGAATGCTGCAATATTCCGCTTGTGCACACAGCTGTGGCGTTCAGGCCTGATGATGAGCTGGCGATACTTGTTTATTAAGCCCCACGGCAGTGGTGACCCCTGTGATGTATCGCAAAAAAAACCCAGGGCCACCGTGCCGCAAACGATCACAAGCACCCATGGAACCCCCCCCCCCACCCCACCCCTCCTCGCGAGCAGCAGAGGGCCTCGCTTCGGCAAGCCTTCATGCGCACTCTCCGGCTGTTTAAGAATGTCAGCTCCCATTAGCGCCGAGCGGCTCGGATTAAGGCGGACAGGCCTATCTCCACACCGCAGCCCTCGCTCCCTCTGACAGGGGCGGTCCCTGGGTTAATGAACCCGCCCAGGGGTGGACGGCGGGGCGAGAAGAAGGGGGGGGGGGGGGGCGGTGTGGCGCGGTCGTTTCCCGTGCCGTGCCCCAGTTTTTGCCGTACGAGCGAAGAGGGCCATGCCCCCAGCGGCGGGTCAAGTGCCACCGGGGCTCTGAGATTCGATTTCGCCCCAGGCCATGTCGCACAGGAGATGGAACTCACCCACCTTCTGAGGTAAACAATTTTGCCAGTGCGCACCTTGGCCATTTAAAGCTGTAATGGCGCGGTCTGATAGTACGGCCTGACAAATCAGAGAAGATAATCCAATTGGGACAGGGGTCAGAAATGTGGGAAGCAATATATAGGAAGAACGACTGCCGATTGGAGGTCAGATTCTCCTATGGCGAGAGCAATCTCCCGGCCTTCTGCTAAAATATTTTGTAGATCAGGAAAACTTGTAAATGTGCCCCGAGTTTACACTTCATAAAATTTTAAGCCTCAAATCTCACTCCTGAGAGACAGTGACATTGGCTGAGCAGGAAGGGTTGAATGGCAACCAAAAAATAAAACAAAATTAATGGGCTCGAGGCAAAAGCTTGCATCTGTCACCATGTCTGCTCAAGCACAAGGTTACCCTGTTTATTTCACAGGTACTCGCTCATTCCATCATTCAGAGCACCTCTGCCATTTCCGCTCAGCCTTGGATATAATGAGTGCCATTTTGCGTCCGGATTTTGCTGCACTGGGGGGGGGTCATGTGATGCAGTTGGTGTAATTCGTGTCATCACCATGTGAATAACAATAATAATAATAATAAGTTCCACCTCACTCAACGACTGTTTTTATTATTGAGAACCCAAATGAAAGGAAGATATAAATAACATTTATGAATTATTATTTATTTAACATTATTATTTATGAACGAATATGGAAGAATAATTCTGCGCTAGTATTGCTCGTAAGTCTAATAAAAACCAAATAAAGCTCCTTGTCTAATGCCCTTTCACTTCTCCGTAAGTCACATGATCATGAGAGCGGCGCCCAAAAAGGTGCTCATTACGTCCGAGGCGAAGGTGTTCCACACATCATATCATTTCTTTCTCAAGGACAGTGGGCAGTCTACACTTTTTGCTTTATGCAGGCAAGTGGAAACCGAGGTGGTAACGCACAGAAGATCGCCCGCAGGTGAGACTGTGACAGGTGAATCCTGAGCCCCCCCCCCCAAAAATCTGTTCAGGGGAGACTCGCACGCCGTCAGAGAGCAGCTGGGCGAACGGACAGTACCACACAGCTCGCCCACTTACTTGTCTTTCAAGAAGTCGACCACGAGTTTGAAGTCGGCCACGCAGTACTCCCGCTTCATGTCCATCAGGACACTGTCGGAGCCGGACTGGACGGGCACGTGCAGGAAAGCATACACCCGCGGATGACTGAGGATCTTGGCCATTTCCTGTCGGGAGAGTTAGAAAGGGGCATTACAATTCAGTTTAGGGACGTTCATTACATCGACCATAGAAACAGCCCTCTGAGCAGCACACAGTCAGATAAAGCAGAAGGTTTCATCCCTCAGCTTGCAGTAATCCGACGGTAAAGCCGACCAGAAAACGCAACCCGGGGAAATCATTAACTCCTTCTCTCATTGGATACATGTACACGTCTTCAATCGATTGGCTCCCCGATGCTGCTTGTTCAAAGACAGGCAACCCGCTGTCAGAGCAGAATCTGTGTCAGTAGCCCCTTTGCTCCATCAAACACCTTTTCAGAAATTGAGCCGGCGCGATTTCGCTTTCGCCCACTCCCGTCACGATCCCCGAATATGAAACGCGAGCGCGGGGATAAGAGGCTCTCTCTGAAGAGCCGGCTCACGTCGCATTCGCTGGGGCTTCGGAGTGAGTGACGGTCCCGTCCGGAGGCCCCGCCGCGGCGAGCTCTCCTCGACGCCGTCCCCTCCCCGCAATTAAGTTAGCGTATAATCTCGTATTCTCTTTACCCGCTCGCCGCTCACACGCCGCGACAAAGGAGCGCGGACCTCCAGCGCCTTGGAAAACATGTCACAGGCAGTTATGTCAATCAGGCAACCCCCCGGTAGGTAATTGGGAATTATGCGCGATACAGGGGCCGCCGTGCCGCCTCGCGAACTGGAGGACACGTCAGCTACACGCGTGCCGGTCTGTGTAGAAGGGGCGAAACACGCATGACTGCGCCCGTCATAATTCTGCAATAGAAACCGCAGCTACCTGGAGCGACCCGTGTCCCGCAGCCTAGTGCTAGCGTGAGGCGAGGTCTCGGTTTCGCATTGAAGCCAGGCAACAATGATGCAAGTTTTTCCCGACGTGACATCTGCTTTCATTATCCTAGTTCCCTGACAGCCCGTCAGATACGGGAGGGCGTTCCTCGAGCCGAAAACTCGACCGCGCGTCGATCCTCGGAGGGCACGCCGGCCGGATTCGCGCCTCCTCCGAAAGGTCAGCAGAATTTCTCAAACTGCGGGGCGTCCACGGCAATGACTAACACATCTCCTTTCATCTGCACACAGATCAACGGACTGTGTGCATTTTATTATTGGAATACACTCCGCAATGTGATACGACACAGCTGTGAAATGCTTCTGAAAGACATAAAAATGAATAAAAATATGATATCACCAGTAAACCGTGGGCCAGAAAATATTCTGAGCTCCGTTTCGTAAATCAAAAGTTCTCTGGGGCCAAGAGTCTCTGGCCGTCAACCCTTCAAGACATCAGATGTGATGTCAGCTTGGCCAAATCAGAGGCACTGATTTTGATCCAGGAAAGAACACCAGGGCAGAATTTGGATTTCAGGGATACATTTGAGTCGGCCTAACTACAGAGCTTTTTGGCCAGTCAAAATAGGGTTCATTTAATGTTGAATAATGTTAATTTAATGTTGACAATCATACTAATTCAATAGATTATCACAAAGAGACAAAAAAAGATGCCGGGACTGGTTAGAAATGAAATAGCAGGGTTAGCACACTCGGTAAATTTGCTGCTCGCGATATGCGAGCGACTGACGTGGTCTCGGACAGAATCCAGCCACGCCAGAGCAGACTGTGGCCCGCGGCCAGACAAGAAAATCACTGAATTGGCTTCACGGTGCTAAGGGCTATGGGAGGACTGCAGTCGTTTTGGGTCAGCCCTGTACATCGCTCTTGCTCCTGTAACTGGCCTGTCCGGTGCTTTCTGAGTAGGATTTTCACGGTTCGAGGTTCCCTTGCCCTGCGAGATCTGAGAGTGCTAGCTTATAGGTACACACTGGGAGAATGATCTTCGCTCTCCCGTGACGGCAGCACACGCCCCACACCAGCATGCTCACTGCTGCTTGGGACATTCGAGATTGGGACTGATCGGAGAGGGTAAATTGATAAAGAGAGAGAAAGAGAGCCGCCCCAGAGAAAGTTCACAGTCAATTCTGCATTTTCCAGCGTCCAGTCATGCCGGTCACACAGTCCCGCGGAAGCCAGCAGGTTAAAAATGCCTCAGGCCACCTGGCGCGAAGCTACCAGAGCTTTCTGCGCGGGCGGACGCGTTTAAAGACCCACAGCTCATTACGCTAAACGACTCCCGTGATTATACAGAGCCTACAGTGTGACTGAAGCGCCGGTGACAAGTAAAGCCGAAAAGCAGGTATTGTCAACGATGTGAGGCTGCCAGCCAATTTTTTTGGACAACATGAAAGAGGCGAGTTTCAAACACACCGAAGACCGTGGAATGGAGTCGTAAGAATCTTGCGACAGCAGGCGCAGGAAAAGTAAGGGATGAGCGCAGAGACTGTTAGTTTATGAAGTAGACCTCAGAAAAGACTGCAGGTCGCTGTGCATCGGCGACGAAACAGAGTGGATTCTTTACACAGATCTGCCCCCCGTTCTTTTTTGAAGAAACATAAATCTACTCCCACAGTTCTAGCACTTTGCAAATTCAGGTCACAATCTAAAGAAAAGACATTTATTTTTAGGAGAGGGGGGTTGAAATGTTGATTGCAGTCTGTCTTCAAAATTAAAATCTATTGTGCAAAGCCCCCCCCCCCCCCATTCTCTCCGCCTGGCTAGTCTGCCGCACTCGCGCCGCACCGCATGGGGTTATACATTATAAGATCAAAATTAAAAGAATTAATTAGTTTGATGCCGGCTGATTAGGGAGGGAGATAAATCAAGACCAGTAGCACGGGGACGCGACGAAATGCAAATGCGCTAATCGCGCGCGGTACGTGAGGGGCGGGGAGCCGATCGCGGGTCAGGGACTACCTCAGAATATCAAACGAGCAGTCAGAGATACAGCGAGAGATAGAAAGAGATTCAGTGACACAAAGAGAGAGAATCAGTAGGAAAGAGAGACAAATAAAGGCAGAGAGAGAGAGCGAGAGATACAGTCCAGAGTGAAAAAGAGCTCCAGTGAGATAGATTGCGAGTAAGAGAGCAGTAAAGCTAGACAGACAGAGAGAGATACAGTGAGACAGAGAGATATACAGCAAGTCAAATACAGACAGAGAGAGAAAAAAAGATACTGCGAGAGAGATACAGAGAGGCAGAGAGAGAGAGATATATGGGCAAGAATGACACAGAAAAAGAGAAATGGCGAGAGAGAGAGAGATACAGCCAAACAGATACAGAGCGACGCAGCGACAGATAGAGACGGCGAGCAGTACAGTGAGAAAGCTATAGAGCAGGGATCTACAAATCCAAATACAGTCCAGGTGTTCTTTCATCCCAGGTAAGTAAATGAACATTCAGCCCCCCTGATTGGCCAGACAGCCTTGACACCTGACTCCCAGGTAAAAAAAGGGAGGCAGACAGCAGCTCACAGACCTCGAGGGCCGTGATGAGAGGACCAGGGCCCGGTTGTTCAAAGCTCCGTTAATTTAACGGCTGGTTAGCGCGAAACACCTGACATTATGACCACTCTCTAAATAAGATTCTTGAGAATGCTCTTCACTACTTAAACTAATCAAGGGGAAACCTACAAAATGCATCAAAAACATACAAACGTCTGCGCTTTCATTAAGAGATATAGATACTGTGGTTGAACCTTAATCACCGGTTAAAGTTAACAAAGCTTTGAACAACTGGGCCCAGGGCTACAGGGTAAGAGATAAACCGCAAGACAAACTGACAGATATACAGTGAGACAAGGAGAAAAAAAGACAGTGTAAGAGAGATACAGCGAGTTAGAGAGAGAGAAAAGACAGACAGATAGAAAGACATACAGCAAGGCCAATAGAGGTGAAAAGCCGGTGAGACAGATTCAGAGATGGAGCGAGAGAGGGATGGAGAGATGGAGAGTGAGTGATTGAGTTTGTCCTCTCGAGCAGATCAGGAGGCTCGAGTGACAGGCTTCACCCTCGCCTGTCACACCACATCGGTCCGTCTAATACGAGCGAGCAGTCGGGCAGGGAGGCCCAGCGTTATGCTCCAGGCTTCCCGGGTCCACGAGATCCCGAACCGCCCCAGACGCAGACAGATAACAGGAAGTGGGATTGGCTCGGATCTCGAGGAGTTTGACCTCATGTCGAGCCTGCGAACAGCACGATATGAAATGGAAATTCGCGTTTTAAATGCGTAAGTGTAAAACTTCCCCCCCCGGGCTCCATTGAGCCGTATACATTTCTGCAGACAGCCGCTTAATCATGTGACTTTCACGCAAGTATGGCCGCGTAAATTGTCCGGCGACATAATCCGCTGCACCGCCGGGCATTGAAGAGAGATAAGAAAAAATAACTTATCTTAAAAAAAATAAAATAAAAAAACATGCCACTTGTAAACAAAATTGGTTGAACATCAAAAATATGGCTCGTGGAAATATATCGGCTCATAAATGTCAAATTCAACTACAATGAATAATATAGTTTTGTGCATTCAGCAAGACGCCACTTAATTTTGACAAGATTTAATAACGAATTCCAGCAGTGAAATGACAATAAGAAATTGAGAAAAACTGCTTTAATGGTGAGTAAAATGAGATTTTTGCTGCGAGTCAGAAAACAAAATTACGGTTCTAAATACTATAATGGTTACAATGTGTGACATTGACCAATAACACAAATATTGCACAACATGGCTGTTACAAACACACACATCTCAGGCCACACAAACACCATGAAATTCTGCAAGAGCACACAAGTTCTCTCTGTTGATATAACTTGTTCTCATTTATTCATATCTGTATAAAAATAGCCTCTATTATGCTTAGAAATTCCAATGAGATGTGATTGAGTGAAACTACCATAAAGTGCAGATGAACCAATGAGTCTGAAGACGGCATCATCCCACTGAGATCCCGCAAATTCTGAACAAAATCCTCCTGATATCGCACAAAATTTTACTCCAGAAAAAGATAACACTGTTTGAAGAGCCGGTTGCTCTGTTATGTAGATTGTCTTCATAAATCGAAACCAGTGAAAAGTGATCTGAATTTCTGAATCAACGGACAGACTTTCTATATTTCAACAAGTTTAACCCTCCTGTTATGTTCCGGCTCAATTTGACCCGACTCAATGTTCAATGTCTCCAAAAACATGGTAAACAGCCAACCATATGCAAACTGTCAAGTTACACACTTGAATGTGCCAAATGTGGATTCACAGAGTACTCTGTAAGAAATCAATCACTCTCTGACCTCATCCTTTTAGATCTGAACGCATTTTTTTTTGCTAAACTGTTTGAGAGAGAATTTGAATGTCACCAGACTAACCAAAACCATTCAGGACAGCCACTCTCTCTTCAAAAATAAATTTGACAGTACTGTTTTGTTCAATTGAGAAAGCTGAGAAACAAGGTTATCTACAAATTCAATGCACTTGGAGCAAATTGTTTTTTGACTTTTTTTTATCCTTAAAAACACTATTTCTCACTTCAATACCTTAACCTTGCAAGAAGCACATAATCCCTTTGCTCATAAAATCTTGATTTTTTTTCGCTATTTCTTTTAATTTTAAAGGGTACCGTCTTCATCGCTGCAAGTATTCATGCCGTGCGCACTATCGATCGAACGAGACTTCTGAAGATCAGGAGGACAGTCGACTCTCAAACAAGAATTCTTAATGTAGCCAATGATTTTTATTTTAATCTCCGCCGTTACTTCAGCCTTCCCCATTTGTTCAACATCAGAACGGAAAAACAGAAACCCGAGCTGAAATTACACGATAATGAAAGCCAAGACGAGCGAGTCAACAAAGCGCGGCTGCGCTGGTGCGAGCGCATCAACCAAATCGACCGCGGGTTGATCGTGACGCCTGCAGAAAGAGAAGTGTTGATCGATTCATTGATTCATTTACAAATCATCTTCCTGCACTCAATCATAGTGACGGAGTCACCATACGGCAGAGTCAATATCACAAGAAAATGAGTGATGAGGCCCCTCAAGAAAATTAACTCCTTGATCGAGATTCTGCAGAGAACTGACGTGAACAGATGATGTCGCTGAGCCCTGCCATTGGTGGAAGACACCAGCCACCATCCATCCAAGGGGCGTGCCAACTGGGTCAACTTTGAGGGTCCCGACCCTCATTTTTTGCAAAGAGGATGCCGACGGATAGGGTGCAACAACACTGTGTTCTCTTTATGGGCTGCAGCTTAGAGTAAGAGCAGCGACAAAATTCACTCCGACATCACCTGAAAGGGAAGCCAAAACGTAAAACAAAAATTGCGGGCAACTGCAACGCATGGACAGCAGTGACAGTGACCTTTAAAGACTCTATTCTGAAGGCGGTGCTTTCGCACCCGTTAAAGATGTATTTCCAGCGCGGTCACGAGGCACTCCTGCAGCCAGGGCTTTCTTAAAACCAAAAACACGACGCCAGCAGGAGGTCGAAGTTCAAAGAGGGAAAGGGCATTACAGTGCTGGCTGACGCCAAGTGACGCTTGCGCAGATCTTTGACCACGACCCACCATGTTGGCAGAGATTACACACAGTAAGGATTCCTCCACACTCCTAGCGAGAGTCTCTAGACAGAGAGAGTCACAATAAATCAAGAACAGGAGCCATTTTGTTTCCATTGTGCGAAACGGAGCCATTTCGTCCAATGGAAATCATTAGTTTTTTTTGTTCTTTTCTTGGAAGGGAGATGCATACATTTTGAGGGAAAAACAGTACAACAATTAGCGATGGTTTTGACAAGCATAAGAAGGGAAGAAAAAATTGATTCACTTTAAGAAGACAGTGCCCGATAGGCTATGAAATTAAACTGGTTCCACGACCAGAACTTCTGGAACCCTCATGTCGTAACTAGGAACTCCACTCCTACTGGCACGTGAGACGGCACAAACCACTCAATATGCCAACCTTCTCTTGAAAAGGAGGTGCCAATGTGAGCTTTGGCAAAGCAGACAAATGGCCGGTCAAACTAATGCCAGGCAGCTGTACTGTCAATGAAATACTCAACACGAGAGACGACACGTCAAAGCTCAGACTGGGCACAGATCCGGCCAGCTGTCCTGTTGTTTTACTGCCAATGCAATTGGCAGATTCTCAAAGTGAGGCGATTACACCACCAGCAGACAGGCTGGGTCAGGCCAAAATGAAACATGGCCGAATTCTGGCCCCCGTCAAACACAAGGGGGACTGCCTGACAGTGCCTGTGGCAGACTCACATGCTGCGTATTCGCTATATTGAGGAATAAAGCCTTTTTGAATGAAAGCCACTAAATGTCTGCATTTGATACAGCCCCAACAGTTCGAAAGAGACGTAAACCAAGTGAAACAAGCACAATATTTAAAATCCCTTCACACACGTCTGGGACAGAGTCGGTTAGCCCCTCTTTAGAAGGCTGTTATCAGTCGATAATAACCGAGCAAGGGCTCAGCAGTTTTGACGCGACCGAACATGACAGGGCAGTGAGGAATTCTCGAACTTTCCAAACAGTGTGGTGCAATGTGGGTCAAGAGCAAGTTTAAAAAGGCATATGCTGAGGGCAGCAGCATTCAGTGCTAGTGACAGCCAGAAAGCAAAGTCCACTAGCACGTACAGGACAGTTGATAGTCTTGGCGCGTTGCAGCTGTGGAAATAATGGCCCTTTCATGTTGTGACGTCCAAAACAGGCGCTTCAAAGTTTACTGCAGCTCAGGCAGATCTTGAGACACAAACCAAAAAGAATCCAAAGATCTTGCAATTGTCACGCTTGTAGGGGCTGAGTCACGATCACTGCACATGCTCAGAACGAATATCCCAATCCTGACTTGCAGTTGAACAGATTTCGTTTGTTCAAAGTTGCGAGCACGAGCAGTAATCGTGACACAGCTTTTTTACAGCTCATCACTTTTTATGGTGGCGAATGACATTAAACCTGAAGTCTTGAGACTGACAGTCCAGACAACTCAAGAATGGGAGCCATTTTGTTTCCAAACGGCAAAACTGAAGTGCTTTGCACAGTGAAAAATACTGGATTTTGGTTTGTCTTCTCTGAGGAGGGAAATGCATTAATTTTGGGGATGGGAAATTACAAAAACGGCAAGCTGTGGTTTCAACAAGAACAAGTGTGGAAAATGTTCAGACATGAAAATACAAAATGAAAATAGAAGCACATTCACTTTGAGACTGTGTCCGATAACAAGATGGAAACAAAATGGCTCCATGAGCGGATTTTAGTTTTTTTTTAAACCCTCAAGCTGAAACTCTCCCTACCTAGAAACTTGAATTAAACATACAAATTATTCGAAGAGCTGCGTTGGGAACCACTGCAGTCTGTAATCAAAAGTCCCAAACATTCCACTCCTACCACAAGACCAAAACAACACAGCCGTACACAAAAAAAAAAAAAAAGAAGCAATATAACATCCATCTCTATGCAGAGAAACATATTCCCACGCAAAGGAGCCTGATTCAGAAACCAATGACTGTTCTTTTATCAAAACCATTTCATCCCAGAATCACTCATCTACAAAATGAAAACAATCTAATTGCATTCCCTTCGAATCCCGACGATTGCCAGAATGCATTCGCAGAAAATGTGACAGATCAGATTTGGCACATTTCTCGTCGCATTATCTCTGGAAAATAGCTGTTGAATATTTAATGCGCAGCTCCCGTTTATCAAAAAAAATAAGGTAAATGAACAGAACTTTAATTTCCTACTAAGGACAGAAATGGCCTCAAACATCTGATCTGATAGTTTGCAATAGAAAAACATCCAGATTCGTTAATTACGCACCTTATAATTATTCTCCTTGTTAACAACACTATCTGATTACCTCTTCTTCTCCCCCAACAGCAGTGTATTTAATATGCATCTTATTTACTCGGTAAGGCAGTCATTTACTAAGCCATGGTAATAAGTGCTGGGAACTCATTAGACAGACACAAAGCCAACCACCCCCCCCCCCCCTCGATTCCAATCAGCCAATCGATGGCAGATGGCACAGGCGGTTGACTGACAGAAAAACAGAGACTGGTGCATTAAATGGCAACCGCCGGCCAGGCGCATCCCTTTCCGAACACGGCAAACACACAATTTATGAGCTGTCGGCCATTGATTATGCGAAGATGGTGGCCTACGACCGATTCCCCACGCTCCGCACTGAAGGCAGATGATAGCAGGAGATGCAAATGCTAATCCCGGCACTGACTCTCCAAACAGGAAGTTACAGCAGATTGCAAGAGACAGTTTAAAAAAATAGAGAGGAAAAAACAGTCATTTTCAAATTGTTTCCAACAAGAGTAAATTTGCTTGGATTCCAACAACGTTTTTAAGTTAAAAAAAGTATTTTCCTCCAATAAGCGCTCAGAAGAGGACTGATTGCAGCAGGAAGAGAAAAGGCCGTGAGTGTAGCGTAACTGACAAATGTACTTTGGTTTAGATTCGTTCAGCAAGCGCTTTAGCACGTCGACTGTTCTGGATCGATATTTATGTTAAAACATATCAGAGTTACAGTATATTGCAAATTAAGCAGAAAGAGGAGATTCATTTCTTAAGTCTTTTTTCAAAAACGACAGATTCAGTGCAAAGCGTAATCTTCCTACTGAAGGTACATGGACAGTGATCGCACAGACAGACAGAGTTCCAAAAATGTCAGTCCACGTGCAGGTGAGAGAGGCCACCAGCTACAGCAGTTGGAAAGAGATTTATCGCTCTCGTGACAACATTAATGAAGAATTCTGCGGCATTCCAGGGAGTAACAAGTATAAAAAGCCTTTAATATGCTATCGCTACAACTTCAGGTAAAAAAAATAATAAAATAAAAAACATGGCTACACATTTCAGCCATAAAGGCCTTCATCAGGGCGAGGACAAAGCACTAAAGGAACCCCTGTCTATATCCACGCAGAACTCCATGCACTTGTTTTATCACTTTGACAAAAAACATTTTCATGCATTTAAAGCCTCCATGAATCAAATGACTGCTCCATCTACAGGCAGCCTGTCAGACACAAAATGGCTGCCAGCCACTTAATCGAGGGCTTGTTCTCAGGAAACTGCATGGGACAGGAGAGTGCACCACACAGCGTGTCACGGAGAGGGAACATTATGGGTTCTAAGCTCATCTCAAAACTAAATGCAGGTGATAACTTTAGTACTCCTTAATTTAACACTCACCATCATTACTTTATAAACTGTACCCATAAAGCGATATAATGAACCTCTGCAGAGGAAAATCTCGCCTCTCGAGTAGACAAAGTCCTCGACATCATGCATAATACTTAAATACTAACGGTAAGTATCAAAACTGTAAAGGAGTAATATTGGGTATGATGTCAGTGGAATTCTCCCATTTTAGCAGTCATGGGCTGCCCAGAGCGCTTAATCACAGTTATTAACTTTAGGGCCCAATCGTAAAAAAAACCTCTTTAATGACTACCGGCGTGTACATTTCTACATCGGTCATGCTCACTCGATTCGCAAACAAACACTCCTGCTTTATCCAGAGCGTGAGGCTATGTTTGTCATCACTCAGGCACATGAGTGAGGAACTGAGGAGCTCAGCGTTATGCAGTCACAACGCCAGGTCAAGCGAGGCCGCCTGTAATTTACCGCAGTTATAGCGTAGCATCGGAAAACCACTAATGCCCGACGCGGCCAGCCAGGCCTGAGAAGTCCTTAAGTTCAATCTTATTAAACGAATAAAAAAAAACACGATTGAAAAGGACACTGAAGGGCCCAGAAACTCCAGCAGTCAACAGTTAACTGATGAGGCCGCCGCAATCCTGTGACATTTCAAAACAGGAAAATGTCTTTAAGGTTTGGCCCCCGTGACATATAATGTGATGCATAATTGTTTTCTCTCCCCCACCCCACAGGCCAGTGAATCCTCGTTTCCACGGTAATGGATGCTTTCTTTGGATGTGGCTGCATGTGTTTTGGCGCCCTGCTACAGAGAAATTAAAAATACTGCTTTTGCCAGCGATGAAAAACTTTCATATCGCAGATCTGAACGGAAAATTCCTTAGCAAGCCAAGGACTGTATAACAGACAAGCGAGACAGGGGCAAACTGAGAGATCTTTCTGGAACTTTCTACTTCATATGGGACTCCGGCAAGTGATGCAACGCAGGCCTGCGCTACTGTAATTGCTTGGCGACCCCAGCTGAACTCGCCGGCCCTGAGAGAGTAGCGCGATACCTTTGCCATTAGGGAGGAATTCTGAACGGAAAATTGGACCGCGCCGCAAGGCCCTCGGACGCATTCCCTCTCCTCCGAGCCGGCGGTTCTCCCCGCATACCTTTCAACATATGTGAACTTCGTTCGAGGCCAAGAATGCTTTCCGTGGGCCGCGAGAAGTAAAACATTACAAATCAACAACGGTTTATGGAAGGTCGTTCGTTCAGGCGGTTCAAACGAGGACCGTGCTTTTTTCCTTTTCCATACAGCACAAACGACTTATTCTTCTCTCCTGAAGCGGACTGTCCTCCTGTGCCTGGTAGGCCGCGACTGCAATCGTATCCCGGCTCGACGTGAAAAAGCACCGCCGCTCTCTCTCCAGAGGAGGATGTGTAGGAGGGGACACAGCCCGAGCGGTCATATGTATGCAAGTGGAGCGACGGTCGCGCGTACGCGAGACGGCTATCGCCGGAGGGCTCGTCCGGGATCAGATTAGACTCCGGTTGCCGAGCAGATAATTCACTCTCTATAATAAAACCTGCTCTCACTTTTCTGCAGTAAAAGATAATTAATCCATTAAAATGCCATTCTTTCCCCCCCGAGAGTCGGGTTTGTCCTGCAGATTCCGAAGCGCCCGATTTAGCGTCGCTCGCGTTCCCCGCCACCCATGGTCCCACGGGCCCTCTCGGTCTGCTTTTTCGAGTCCCGTTCACCTCCGCGGCGGCGAGACGACTGGCCCGTCAACGCGCGGGAGACAGCAGCACGTGACTTTACTCGACCCCGTCCACATGCAGCGAGGTGGGTCGGGCGGCCGGCGGCGTTTTTGCGGACGGCGTGCTCGTCTGTCCTAATTTCTCGTAGTTTTTAATTCCACGCAAATTAATCGGCAGAGAAATTGAAGTTCCAAACGTCTCGGGGAGGCTTTAGCGCGGTCGCGTAATGCGCTGCGCACTTGTGCGAAAATCACACCAAGGATGACCCAATTTTCTGGAGTCATCACAATTCCAGGCACATGTGAGCCCAGAACATACCGAGAGCAGCTGAGGAGTGGAGCAAGGCGATTTTAGACCCACGCAGCACTAACCCTTCCTCTGCTCAACATCCCAGTGACTACAGGCACAGGGATTAACTGTGTGGTTTTGTATAGGATACTAGGCCAAGCCTCAGACGCTAAGCTATTTCAGCAACATCAACCAGATCCAAAAAAAAAATCCGCTAACAGGTGTTCCATAGCTAATATGCATACTAATATATACAAAACACAATGCTCTACAAACTCACTGAATTTCTCATCCAAAATTGACTCCTCCATACTGCATGAAAACTCGCCCACACGGAGAGCGGACCCAGGCACAGGCACATATTGCGCTTATGTAAATTTGCTCTAAACTGGCTTCCTCGGTGCTTCGCTCTCCCGGCGGAACACGGGTATCCCTGCGAGACGCATCTCGGGCCGCAAAAAAAAGCGGGAAAGGCACGACGTGCCCACCTGGCGCAGGTGTTGCTGCCACCTACCACAGAGAGCAGGGTGCATTTTGGGAAACGGCAGAGAGAGCAGAAATATTTGCGCTCGACAGGGGAGTCGAACTGAATCGCGCCCGGAGACCGCCGCGTACAGGGCTGTGAATCAAATCTCTGAATCTGAGTGAGAACCAGCGGGTAGAAATGCAGTACTAGGCCGCCCTCCTTCCCTTTGCTAGCGCTCGAATGCAAGACGCCAAGAGTTTCAGAAGAATATCATTTTAATCATGAATATCCACAATATTTCGCGGGCCACCTTTAATTCATTAAGTGCTTTGAAATTCCAGCCTTCTGAAAACGCAGGTGACACCAAATTAGAATAGTTTGGTAGATGTGGTTTAGATCCAGCGGTTTTTAACACTTAAGAGTGCTCAAATAAACTTTCAAAAGATTATAAATTCAATGATCTTGTGCTGTTGAAAACCTATCATGCGGCGACTTGTTTAAAGAGCTCCCATAGGGTCTTTAACAGCTTTGAATTTAATATCTTAATTCATTGTGCAACACTATTTGTATATAGTGCTCTAAGGGTTAAGCAGCCTTTCAACTTCACGGGCTGAATCACTATGACCGCAGCCTCGGTGAGCATCCTGTGGATTGTATTACATATGTTACCGTGCAATGGTCTTGTGCACATGTATAATCAACTCATATATCAGAGAATAAAAGAAAGATGCATGCATCAAAATTTTTCCGATGAATACAAAAATTGACGACAAATAGCAGTAAGCAATTAAACACAAGTCAATATTTGGTGCGCACTCTCCCCCACTGAAACTGGAGTAATTTTCTCAGTCAACAGTTTTAGTTTAAGATAATGGGCGGGTAGGTTGTTCCAAGCATTTTGGAGAATTTGCCACAGTTGTTTTCCAAACCTGTAATGTTACTCCCTTTCTTGTCTCCCAAGGTAATCCCAGGCTGACTTTATTGCTGAGAAGGCCTTCTCACCTCTTACTTTCTCAAAAAACCCAGATAATTCGATTTATTTGAAAAAAACTGCAAAAGCTTTATTCAACTGACACACTAATGAAGAAAGTCGCTCATTCTAAGGTCGAATTCATAAAAAATACAGGGCGCACAGTATGATTTGCCGTCCAATAAGTTAGCACACTATCCACATCAACAATCATTAAAAGGGTTTAACGAAAACAGCGAGGGTTCGATGTGGAACCCGCCTGCATTTCACCAAGAGACCCAATAGGTTTTTGGCAGCAATTTTGCCGAGTGTCCTCACAATGGAACATTAGGCCCCTAATGGTCAGGGCCCCGAGAGGTTCATTAATATGAAAATTGCCTGTGTTTTGTGTGAAATTAGCGGCCAGCGCTTCACAGACAAATTGCAGTGGTCTCTGGAGCCTATGCTGTAATTGACTGAACTGTGAGCGCTCACACATCTCTCCTTTTCAGATTAGGGCCCAGAGAAGCAGGCTACAGCATCGCCCTAACGGAAGGGGGGGTGGGGCGGAACCAAACGGGCAGCGCACTGCGATCGGATGCTGCCCCCTGGACTGCCTGAGTGAGGGCCAATCCCACCCGCGTAACGCCAAAAACCAAATAGCAAGTGTTCGTCTGCCATTTTTAAGATAAGCGGTGTCAGTGCAGCAGGATTTTGGCAGGTCTTTGTTAGGAATCTTGTGATGCTGCAAATGGGACAAATAAAATGCGTAATGCAAGCTCCACACGGCCATATGACCCCTTTATCTGCACCAAAATCGTGGCACAGCAAAGGAGCCTTACACTTTAAACCCCTTAAACTTTTTACTTTTTCCTTAAGTTTTCCCTTAAGCAGGTTCAAAGTCAGAAGATTTTTTCCTTATTGAATGGCAATGTTACAGAGATAATCTGTATCTGCTGGTAGCAATGCTTCACTGAAGATACATCACACTTATATTGAGAGTAATATTCAAACACAGGACGCCATGATTTTATGGCCTCAGCATGTCAATCAAATGGAAAATATCTAGATCTGGTTCACCATTTTATACACATTTCCCTGGAATTCAGCATCTCATATTTGGGATTGTCGGAAACCATTAAATCTCCATCAGAAATTAAAATAGGTCTTATACAGTCTGGTCTAAATGCAGCAGTTGCATTTTATGGAGCCATCGAGGGGTCTGCAGGTTTTATAGGGTTAAACAGTCAAGGCAGTCTTTCAAGACTTCAGGCGGCACAATGCTAACCTGCCAGCCAATGAGACAACAGCACACACCACAGAGTCTGAAGAGAAGAACAACATGAACAGCAATGCACGAACATGCAAGCCATGGGCCGGGCTAAACTGTCAATGAAACAAAGACTTCCTCCGGTCCAGTTTATTAATAAAGCAGAATTTGACATTTTCACCTCAAATTCTGTTCGTTGAAGAAGCAGACACTAAAATGACCTACTCAAGCAGGTTATATTGATAAAATGATGCGGTTTCAAAACAGGCCAATTCAATGGAGGTTGACTCAGCAGTGGAGACTGTCAGAAAGCTAACGTGCATGCGGGTGTCAAGCAACTCCGTCCTTGACCTCACTGAAAGGCGGTTGAGGTGCCTGGATGCAGTCACGCTAGAAGCTTGTTTCAAGTGAACGTGAACAGTCACATGGCGTGATTAAGTAGTCAGTTGAAGACTGGTACATTCCCTTCTGTCGACTAAAAGCAGCTATTCGGCCTCTTGGCTCGTTAGCGCAGAAGCCTCGAAGGAGAAATGTATTCGATATGCATTCCACATCATGGGTTCCACTCGTTCAACCAACAAACGCTTCTGTCCAATGACTTCTCGGAAAACTGAGAACGGACTGAGATATGAAAAGGCGCATCTACACTGGAGAATACTGAATAATCTCCGTGGTCTGGCCTGGAAATAAAGCAAACCGGACAGATGAACAGACGGACCGCAGGACGGACGGAAATATGAGAAGGCTCCTCTGCACAATAAGACTCATCTAAAATATTTTAGATTTTGAGGAAAATTTCTGAGCGGTTCTGGCCCGGAAAAAAAAAAAGTGACAGACAGACGGACGTGTGGACAAACCCACTCATTCCAAAATCTCCATCCACTTCCTGACGGGGGAAAATATAGGAACCATATAGGAGAGATGTGGAGGCATCTGATTGGCTCAGGGCATTGTGCAGGGATCCATCATCACCAGGAAGGAGAATCAGCTGAGGACAGGGGGACCCTGGAAATGGCCTGGGCAATTACGGTGCATTAGCTTTGTGATTATCTGAAATCCCACTGCTCTGTCAACCTGAACACAGAGCAGAGGACTGTGGGAAGGGAGGTGCTACGGACCTGTGCTATCCAGAGGCGAGTCCAGACATGTCCTCACTGTCCACTACAGTGGCCTGTGCAGCCATGGCGACGAACAGGCAGAGCACTGTCACTAAGGCAGATTTTCCGATATCTTGTATTAACAGGCAGGTGCGGAGTTATTGGCACCCTCGATAAAAATGAAAGAAAAATGCAGCATATGGTGAACGACACAACTAATCATCCATATGTCATTTGCAACAATTATCGGATAAAAAAAAAAATCAAAGTTTAACTGACATACGTCTCACTTAGATCAATCTGAGGCTAAAATGAGCCCACAATTCAACAACTGCAGTGAAGGCAACAAGCCTAAAAGACAATCATAACACATCACTCCGTAGGTGATGTACAATTTCAGGGAAGGTTTGCACGAAGACAGTCCTAACACTGAACAGAAGAAACAAAACCCAAGCGTTTGAAATTTTCCAAAAATCACAGGAGCATGAAGAGAGAAGTGTCGTCCTATGAGACCATAACTTAACTTTTTTAGTCAACACCAACCAACAACTAAAGCGGCAGAATGCAAACAAGGTTGTGTATTTAACACGTAGAATCAAATACGGAAATCAGTCAATATTTCAAGCTTGTTTGACTCCAATGATCAAGTGTATCACCAGTGACACCAAATTCTGGGAAATTCTGGCGGAAAATCAGGTTGTCCAGGAGGCCGAGAATCGATCAAAGATGGATTTTCCAACAAGAAGATTACAATAAATGACACATCAAAATCCATATGCGGAAATAGTCAGGTGAAAACAACACCAATGTTCAGTAAAGGTCTGAAGCATGAAATCCCTTGAAAATCTGTGGTCTGGACTGGAGATGGTAGTCCACTCCAATGGTAGTCAATGACCCTGAAAAGTCTCTGCATGCAGGAATGGTGACAAATCCCCTCTCCCCCCCACAATTCTGTAACCATATGACATATTATAGGAAAACACACACAGACGTTATCTTTAGCTGGGCTGTTTGGATAACGGAAGAAACCAGGGGGCCAATGCTTTGACACCGGTGGTTTTCTGAAACAATTAATTACATAATGAAGACCATGAGATATTTTACATAATAGAATTATATGAATATAAATTTACAACGTTTTCGAAGTTCCAACTACAGATTATTAACTGTTGTTTTTATGTGCAGCCTTTTTCCTTGCGATTGTAATTTAGGGTGCCAATAATTGTGCTACCGTGGGTCAAATGAGGATCCTGTCCTGAAAGATCACGGATGAGTACAGCTCAGAATTTTCCCCAGGAGCACAGAGGCCTGTCACTGCTTCCCAGAACCAAAGCTATCGGTCACGAGAGGCTCAGAGATGTTAAACCTCTTAATTCGCAAATCTTCCCTCCCTCGTGCACTTTTGCGTCTAAAAAAAGAAATGTACTCCTAAAATCAATCAGTAGTCTCCATAAATGTAAGACCACATCAAAGATGGGGGGGCTGTTTGCAAGGACTGGCGCAGTATGAAAGAAGAGCAGAGTTTCTCCAATGTGGCCGCAAGGACTGAGCCGCTCCGCATTAAAATGGCGCCTCAGAGCCCATCACACAAATCAGAGGAAAACGTGGAGAATCTACATGCAGAAATGGAGACTGGTGAAAAATGTCGAATGGCCTCCCCATTATTAACTTAATTTGATCTTCTGCCGGCTTTTCCGGCCCATTTAGCGTACGCTCAGTTTTCTCGCGAGGCGGCGAAACCCTCCTTCATAGCGAGCTCCAGATACGGCCAGCACTGGGTGCCCTCTCCTACCTGACAGCTGCTTTGCAATTTACAAGCGGAGTGACAGAGAGAGAGAGATGGAGAGAGAGAGAGAAACAGTCGTCTAATCACCTCTGTGTTCGCCGTCTGCAGGCTAATGTCTGGTAAATGGTTACCTTATAAAAGGTCTGAAGAGCTGGGGAGTGACGCGGCCTTTTGAGTCGTTTTTTTTCCCTCCCCCGGGCCGGATTTACAACCTGAACATACAAACGAAGGCGAGACGTCCTCAAAAGGAGGGGATTAGAATGATCTGGAAAAAGGGTGGGGGGTGGGTTGATGGGTAGGGAAGAATGTCACAGAAGTTGCAAAAACCAGCAAAAAGCTTTTTTCAGGCGCCTGATACACCTCTGCGTGCGCCATTAATGCGCAGTGTAATCAGTAAATGCCAAAGAGACATGTCCAGGAGGAGCCAATCGAGACCTAACAGCACCAATCACCGAATGGGGAGACCGTCATTTTCCCGGGGTCTGTCAAAAGCGGAGAATGTGAAAGTGTCTCTGGAGAGAGCACTTGGCATTTTCTTCGCCAATCAAAGCCATTTCCCCCGACTTTTCCAATATCAGGTGACGCGAAATCTGCCGTCCGCAAATGAGATATTTTTATCTCGCGCGCGGCCGCCGAGACGACCAGACGACACCTCGCAAGGCCAATCGGGCCGCCGCGAGACGCTCGGACCGGATTGTAACATTAAACAAAAACACTAGCGAGCAATTAAAACGCGGCTCCCGTGCGTAGGCGAGATAAGTCATCCAAACAGGATCTAAAAATGAATGAAAATCAAATTAGCTCCCTAAAGTGGCGGTAACTGTCCGACGTCCACGCGCGCCCCCTAAACTACATTTCTAATTACCATTTAATTGTTATTTCCTTTCATTTATTAAAAAAGGGGGGAAAAAAGCTCCGTCGTTTTTTTTTTTTTTTAATTTGAATGTAACGGTGCATAAACGTAACCTATACATATGGGGACAAAATTACAACCTCAATTAACCCCGAGCAAATTAAAACTGCTTCCTCCCGCACTCGTTTCCGCGAGTCCGACAGATTAAGGCTCACACCCCCACCTGGGGGTTTTAGCGGGGGAACGCGAGTGTCTGTCTGTCGTTTAATAAGGGGGGAGTGTCTGGGCCTCGTAACAACAGGCATTAGTGCCGGAGTGAAGCCTAGCAGTTAAAAAGCCTCTCACAGTGTTTGCGTTCTACTCAGTAAGTGGAACACATTCTCCACACTTACTGCAGGAGAATTCAGCAGCACATTGGTAGGGATGCAATCCGCCTCGGTGCTTTAGAATGCCCGATACATAAATGCAAATGTAACCTTTCACCTACATGACGAAGTAGGGTGGAACTGTGATGTAAGGGTCAGGGAAGTGCATATCAAACGAAACTTTAAGGCTTATATCCTGTGTTCAGTATTGTAACCCTTGACCGAGCAAAGGAGTTTGCCGGAATTTCCTGAGGATACATGCAAGCTGTATGTTTCTAGTGGTTATTAAATTAAAATTAAAATTGTTTCAGTCCGTTTCAGAGCTCTGAAGATGATCAGCGAAGATGGTAACGTAAATGCAATCTCCGCAGTTGAGAAGAGTACTGACATCTCAGTTAATAAGAATAAATGTTGATTAAATCATTCTAGTTGTACAAACAATAGCTAAATATACTCCTTTGTTTTAACCTTATCTTGAATCAGTGCCAATCAGGGCACTGCTACATTGTAAAAAGTCTATTGCAGTTATAAAATACTATTTATTCATTCAAGAGGAAACAGGGTAATAAAAAATCTTAACTTGACATGAAAATATTATAAATGGGTTTATAAAACCCATTAAACTCAAACTTTTCACTCAAGCCTTCCCTGAGGTACGTTCAAAGGCAGGAAAGCACTTTTTTATATTGTGGGACAATGTCATGTATATATTCTGTATCTGCTGGTCGCAGCAATTCACTGAAGCGACATCACACTTGCATTGAAATAAATATTCCAACCACGCGTGCCACGTATTTATGGCAACAGCACAGAAAATACCCATAATCTACTGTATACATCCAAACATCGTTTTATACACATTTCCCTGTAATTCAGTAAGACATATTTGGGAATCGTTGGAAAGCTTGGGATCTCCACTAAAATGTAAAATAGGCCTGAAGATCCGCAGGTTTGTACACAGCAGCTGCATTTGATGGACCCATACATGAGTCAGTAGGTTTTATGGTTTATGAAATGAAGAGATGGATAAAACAATATCAGACCTCAGATGCCGCCGAAATTGACGTGTTTTGATTTGGTTTTTGCAGTGTGGCATCCTCGCGAGTTCCTGCGGACATTCCTGGTGCGTGAGTTAAGCTATCTCGTGTTCCCGAATAAACATTGGCTGGCAGACATCGTTTTTACCTCCAAGTGCTCCAGGATGTAGGGAGGGTTGGTCATGCCAAGCCTCAGCATGGCTCCCTCAGGTATCACCTCGACCAGTTTCCATAGCAGCGAGGGCAGGTCCGTGCCGATGTCCCGCCCATACGCTCCGGTATCCTCACTGGTCAGCCAGATCTCGCACACGCCCTCTGTGAACAGAGATACCAGATACACTGTCAGCTTCTTTCATAAAACAAACAAATTTTGCCCAGTCGACTTCTGTAACAGCTAACTCCATCCAGTTAGGTTCCATCACAACTTACTATCCTCTGACAGCTTTTATCATGAGACAAACTAAACTAGACAGTCCGGTCAGCGTGACCAAAGGGTTTAACTCCCAAAAGACCGCTTCCCCATTTTTTGAGTATTATTCGGCCAATACTGTCGCCATGGCAACAAAAATTAATAGGTGATATAAGTGAAGCAAAGTTAAGTGAAGTGACGCATGTCCACACCCAATATGAAATTAAATCGGCGAAAAATTACAGCCTGTAGAGAGTCTACAATGAAATGTCAACAGACGCGGATGTGGCGGCGGCGACGGCAGAGAGGACACGCGTGAACACATCGTAGCCGCCAGACTTCATCTGGAGGCCACAATGAACCCAGTCAACTTCTATAACACAAGCTAACTCCGTCCGGTCAATTTCCATAACAGCACCTAATTATATCCTGTCACCTTCTCTCATCACACCAACGAAATGCATCAAAACAGCTTCTCTGACTCTATCTAACTACACCCAGTCAGGTTCTATTTCAGCAACTAACTACACACAGGCAGCCTCTATCACACCAACAAACTACACCCAGTCAACTTCAAAAACACAATCTAACTACACCCAGTCCACTACCAAAGCACCACCGAACGACACGTGTTCAGCTTCCATGTCACCAACTTTATGAAGTCACCAAACATAACATCAGAGCTGCTAATTAGATACGTTCCAAAGAATTCAGAGAAACCAGGTGTCACAAGCGTGCTGGCTGTCAGTGAGTGAAATCGTGCTCGTTTTTCATTAGGCTGGTTAAATTGACGAGAGCTGCAATACTGCGCAATGAAGAGCTCAGCACGAGCAAGGCAAGGCCTGTAGCCAAACCCCCCCCCGCCACCCCACATCCACCCTCAATGCTCCAAAACCACAGGAGGTTTAGCCATTTTCAATAATGCAACAGGCATTTCATTACAACATCGAGTCACAAACTCACTCTTAAGGCCAAGTTCAAAGACCTTTCAAAAACTTAACAAAAGAAATGCAAGCCAGGTGAGTCTTCAATTTTTATTTTTATTATTGAGGGAAATTCCATTGAGAACAAATCTTGCTTTTTTAAGGACACCCCGGGATAATCGCCGAATAGAACAGTGAGTCGCAACTAAGGTGGGACAGAGAGAAACAGGGGTGGAACCCCTGGAGAAATTTTCGGGTTAAGAGCCTTGCACCTCAGCCCAAAGGCAGACTTCTTCCCAATTTAATCTCTCCAGTCAGAATCCCAAGGCTCCCACCACGGGCTGGAACCAGCAACTCTTCAGTTACCAGTCAGTTTGGCCACCATGTCTCAATGCAGTTCCCAAGCAGAGCATTAACTATGTGCTTTGAATATTTCAATAAATACCGGCACCAGTGTTAACGAAAATAAAGAACATCAAGTGTCCAGCCACTTCCTGGGGATTTCTCTGAGTGCGTGTCACAATTTTGAGTTTTTTCCAACAATACAGTGCAGGCAGCAAATATGGAAATGCAGCGACAGAAGGGCAGGCCACTCAGGGGGATCTGGATTTTAGTGCAGAACAGGGCATTTTTACAAGCTCAGCCAACGAGATCATGAGCCGGTTTTAAGAGGGAATTTTGTACACTCGGGGACATTTGGGATGACTGTTTCCACACAGCTGCAGGGAGCGCAAAAATTGCCACAATCGCTTTATTCATGAACGGGTTATTTATAAACTGCATGATCCATAGCGTCTGTAAGTAATCATGCAGTTCCTGCATTCCCGTTCGCCCCGACCCGCAGAATTACAGAGCGAGTGTAGCACGCTTTCACATGTGTTGGGCTCTGTTATTGGTACGGCTTCAGAGATTCTCAGATGTTTCGGTGTCAGCAGCGAAGCGTTCACACCCAGCAGGCGAGCACATCCTCAGTTGCTCAAGACTAAACACTCCTTAAACTCTAACTTTTCAGTGAAGTTTTCCCGTCAGTAGGTTCAAAGTCAGAAAAAACATTTTTCCATATTGTAGAACAATGTCACACACATATTCTGTATCAGCTGGTTGCAGCGCTTCACTGAAGCTACATCACACTTAAACTGAGAGAAATACTCAAACCCAGGAAGCTATCTATGTTTCTGTGACCACAGCATTACACCAAAATGGAACATATCCAGATCTTGTGCATAACTTTACATACATTTCCCAGTAATTCAGCGGGGAATGTTAGGGATTGTTTTAAACCTTGGGATCTACACTAAAATGTATGTTCCGCAGGTTTGAATACAGCGGCTGCATTTGATAAATCCAGATATCGGAACATAGGAGGGTAACAGGAAATAATCACTGGTCAGTAAAATGACACATTTTTAGTAATTCGCCTTTATGGGAAATTTGGAAAAAAAAAAACCCACGACAAGAAAACATCTGGTAACAAAGCAGGGTTATCTGCTCCCTTTCACGCTCGTTCGACAGCACGGCCGGTGGACAAACGCGAGAAGCCCTCTCACTGCCAGCGTGTTCCCCAGGCGAGGGCACGCGGCGGGCTCATTTACATTTGTTTGCTGTAATTTTTAATCACGTTTGCGCCGTACAGGCAGATGTGCTTCGCTCCGGATATTAAGAACAGGCAAGGACTCGACTGTCAGCGTTTATTTTAAACTACACGGCGGTCTTTCGGGGCCCAGCGTCACCGTGCGTACACTCACCTGAGGGATCCCAAGGTACCGCGTCAAGCAGAGGAACGGCAGAGGGGCCCGTCAGCTCGAGGCTCTGCGTAACCGAATCCGACAACTCGGAATCACTCCAGGTTAATGAGGTAATGAGCATTCAAGGTCTCGAATGAAGACCTTTCTCCCCACGGACCAGCCTATTCACCGATACAGCTGTAGTGCTGTGCAAACGTACTCGCCCCCTCCTGATTTCTTCCATTTTTGAATTTTTGTCACACTGAAATGTTTCAGATCATCAAACCGATTCTAATATGAGGGAAAGATAACCTCAGTAAATACAAATTGATGGCTTTAGATCATGATTTCATTTATTGAAGGAAAAAAGCTGTTCAATAGCCCCATGTGAAAAAAGTAATTGCCCAATTAGTCACCAAATCAACCAATTAGAAAAATTTAATTGATAATTGAGCTCAATTTCACAAGAATCACTCAGGCACGATTAGTGCCAGCCCTGTTGAACGTAAACATCGCTAAAAATGGAGCCGATCTGGCGATATGAAGGAACAGAGCAGGGAATGATGCTGCGATCGAAAGAAAATGAAGCGCAATTGAGAGACAAAGTCGTTGCCATCCATCAGTCAGGAAAGGGTTACAAACCCATTTCAAAAGGCTCTTTAACTTAAGGGAACCACGGAAAAAGCCATGATCTACAAATGGAGAAAACTTGGAATCCTGATGAACCTTCCCAGGAGCGGCCAGCCTGCCAAAAATCATCCGATGGTGCATCAATGACTCATCCAGGAGGTCAAAAAAGAACCAAGATCATCATCTCAAAAACCGCAAGCCTCGCGTGCCTCAGCTAAGGTCAGTGCTCATGATTCCACAATAAGAAAATGGCATCCATGGCAGAGCTGCAAGGCGAAAACCGCTGCTGACCAAAGGGAGTGTGAAGGCTTGAATCTTGATGATTCCCAAGAATCTTTGGATAATATTCTGTGGACTGATGATTCAAAAGGGGAACTTTTAGGTGAAGATGGGTCCCGTTATATCTGACGTAAAACTAACACATCATTCCACAAAAAGAGGCCGCACTAACAGTCACATACGGTGATGGGACTGTGACGATCTGGGGAAGATTTGCTGCTTTAGGATTGATGGAACCATGAATTCTGCTCTCGGCTATAAAATCCTGAAGGAGAATGTCGGGCCATCAATTTGTGGCCTAAAGCTCGAACACAGTTGGGTTAGGCAGCAGGACAGTGATCTGAAGCACGGGAGCGAGTTCACTTCTGGATGGCTCAAAAGAAACAGATTGTTGAGACGCCTGACTTAAATAAAACAGAGATACTGTGGCAGGACCTTAAACAGGCAGTTCAAGCTCAAAAACCATCTAATGTGGCTGAATTGAAATAGTTGAGCAAAGAACAGTGGGCCAAAATTCCTTCACAGTGACAGAAAAGACATATTGTCAGTTAACGCAAACCAGTAATTGTAGTTGTTGCTACTCAGGGTAGCACAACTATTAGGTTGAAGGGGGAAAAAGTTCTTTCACATGGGTGACATAGGTTTCGAATAACTCTTTACCTTCAGCAGAATAACCAATCATTTATTAGCTGCATTCCTGTGTTCACTCCTGTTGTCTTTGTCTTATATTTTAAAAGAAGTTGGATGATGAGAGACACAAATTCGACAAATAAGCAAAAATAGAAGAAATCGGTGACGGGGTAAATGCTTTCTCTCAGAACTTTACACCGCTTTAGCAAATGCACAGTATACATCTCTTTTACTCACACTGGTCACAGACAATAAAGACAGTCCCGGCAGAGGATGAACTGAAGTGATGAGTCAGAACGTGAGGCGCACGTGAACCGTCGTTACACGTGTGGATCTTCCTTACACACCGCGGTCTACCTCAGGAGCTGCATGTCATTGGACCAAAGGATTCCCCCACATACTGCAGGCAGCATACGTGTCAAAAGGGTCAAACCCACAGACGCAACTGAGCCAACTGCATCCTTCCCGCTACGACTGACCTTCCCAGACTAGATCTGTACAGGGCCAGGATAATTAATTTCACAGCAGACCTTGAACATTCCGGAACTTCACAAGCCTAATACCGAGAGTCCAAAGGTTTGACAAAAAGAAACCCTCAGAGGTTCATTGTTTCAGAGCCTCATCTATCAGTGTCACGATACCTGCCCTCCCCCCCCCACACACACACACACATCCAGCCACAGTTTATACAGTTTATATGATGATATAACATAGTTTAATCGAAATAAATGGTCATCTTCCATTTAAGAGCCGCAGCAACGTTGAGAATGATACAGCACCAATCTCCAGTGGTTAAATATTGCTAGTAAAATAGCTTCTTTGTTGCAGCTTTCAACTAACTTCACATGTAAACATATGGGCAATCGAACTGCGCATAAAAAAATTGCCTGACTGCTGTCGTTAGGTTCCAGGCCTAAAACCAAAGCTGGACCAGAAGGGGCGGAATCGTAATTCTCCCCACCCCCCCTTCAGAATACTAATGGTCACAAACAACATTTACAGAAAAACAGGAAATACTATTTATTCACTGACCCCCCACCCCCCTCGATCTCTGACAGGGGCCCGTCCAGCGTCACACACAGAAGAAAACAGCCTGAGACCTGGCAGACTGGTCATCTCAGCTCTTCTCATCTGCTGCAGAAAGCCGAATATATTCGGCATAGTGCCGAGTCTCGCACAGTAGTGTTTCTCATCCTTGCTCTTAGAGTATACCTGACCTGACGCACTCAGTTCAGCTCGTCAAGTACTGCGCTAATGAGCTGATCAGCTACATCAGGAATCAGGTGTGTTAAATAAGGGGGACATCTATAATGTGCAGGCATGGATACTTCAGAGCGGGGTCAGGTTATACTGCTGTGAGGTTTAACACAAAACAGAAGACTGTAGACTGCAGGGAGCTCATATTTCGCTCAGGACTCCCGACCTTCCGCAGCGGCCAGCTTGAAAACGACATTTTATCAACAAGAAACTTTCTACAAAGAAAGCAGAGCAGCCAAAACGTCTACAGCACTTCAGCGAGTATGGGCAGTGGCGCAGCTGCGGACCGACAGACAGACAGACAGACGGACGCGGTCCAAAGGTGCTCCGCTGTGGAAAACAATTAACCCGAGGGGGGTGGGGTAGGGGGGCGGGGAGGAAACGTGTTATGAAACGTGCCGTCAAAACAGGATGCGCGCAATCGCGACGATTTCCATTACCCTCACAGTCGTTTAAAAAAAAAAAAAAAAAACCAGAGGCTGTGTTATCGTGACTCGCTGCTGTTCTTGTTGCCAAGCAGACAGCTGATGTTAAAGTGCGGGGGGGGGGCGGGGGGGGGGTTTGGTGGACGGAGTATGGGAGGGCGGTGGAGGGACCGTGGAAACTGGGACGGTGTGGAAAAAGTCCTCTGTGGGGGGGGGTTAACCTAACAGTGACATTGGCTGACAGAGGAAGCAGCTGAGGGGGGGGGGGTCACCGCCATTTCCCGGAGAACGACTCGACAACGTAGAACCCCACACACGCCGCTAAACAGCACCAGACCTGAGCGCTGCCTGGATGGACGAGGAGCTGGCGGAGGCGGGGGGGGGGTTGGTGATTCGTCTGGGGCAGTCAGGACCCCCCCCCCTCCAAACAGATGCTGAAAGCAATTACAGTCTCGCGGGGTTCAGATGCCAGGAGATCATCATCTCCAGCAGGCAAACTTTACGACCGCCCGGCAAAACATTTGCTTTCGGCCACGAGGGCTAGGGGGACAAGCGGCCGCAGCTGTTACCGTTATCGAGTCCGTTTTCCGTAACGCTGCACGAGGCATCGTTTCGGCTGCGAAAACAAGACCGTGAAAGTCATACAAGGAGCGCCGAAAATAAGAAGCTGGTGGGAGGTGCTATAAGACCGAGGGAGATGGGGGAGATGAAATGCAGATTCATTCAGCAGGTCTCGTCTGTCGTCTTCGTGCTGAACCGATGCAGACTTCTGTTGGGTCACCATCACCGAGTCACATTAAAGAAACAATTGACCATCATCAGCTGAAAACGGTTTACCCAACTGAATGGGCGGCCTGGGCTTGTTCCATGATTCCAGCAGCTTTGAAGGCAGTGATGCGGATGGTAAAATCATCTCATCCCATAAAACCTCCAGAACCACACAAGGGTCCGTCACACGCAATTGCTGTATTCAAACCTGTGGAAATTCAGGCACCGTTTTGAATACTAGTTGACATCTGAAGGTGACCAATAATCCCAAGTATGTCCTGCTTCATCGCAGGGAAAAGTTTATAAACTTATGCACAAGATCTAGATATTTTCCATTTGATGAAATGCTGCGGCCGTTAAAAAAAAAAAAAATGTGATTATTTCTCCCAAAATATGTGTGTTTTAGCTTCAGATAAGAGCTTATTAAAGCAGATTCAGAACATGTATATGATATTGGCCGCTGAAAAAAGGCTTTTTTTTACTTTGAACTTGTTTAAGGGAAAACTGAATTGAAAAGTATTGGAGTATTATGGGTGAAATGTTATTACCTGTAAAGCACCATTTACTACACCGCAGGCATAAGTGGCCTGAATTTCCTCACTGGCCCCGCCTCAGCCCACTTCAGCGATGAAGACAAAAGGTATTGAGCATTAAGCAAAGCAAACGTAAACAGACCAAGTGTCGCGGCTGGCAGATGACCCTTACTGAAAACTTATCCCTTCTAGAAGGGGAGAGTGGCTTGTATGAGATCATTAATGGCAAAACACTGCACCTCACACGGAGCTGCATTTGGTTTGTGCGTGGCCATTTTGCAGGCAACCCTGAAATTAAAATCTTCCTACGCGGTATTTTCCTCCGTAACAGCCTGATAAGAATCCCATAACCGTGGGCGATGGCACCCGACGCGTCTGTGGACATTTATTCGTTTCCCCGGGATGTAAAGCCGGCCTGAGAGCTCTAATCCAAATCGCATCAGCGTACATCCATATTTCAGTAGGGAAACAAACATAAACAAGCTATTTTACAGGCTCGACTCCCTCCCCCCTCCGCCCCCCAGACAGCCAGCGACAAACGGCTGAATTCGCCAGGCCGCCGCGGAGCTGAAGAATATTAACATGGCAGCCCATGCGACGATCTCGAGCAGGAGAACGTCCTGAGGGCACGGCTAAACAAACCGCTTTCTATTTCCACCTCTGATACAGCCCTACAAATGTATTAAAAACCTATTTGCTCTCCGCGGAGAATTTATACTCTATCTGACAAGCATAACTGACTATTCAAACAGCAGTTTGCTCGGCAAACACGCACGGGCCCGCATACAAAGCGCGGGCGTCTTCCGCACCACGAGTTTTTGTCGCGCTTTGATATTTCAATCTCAATCCATTTCAAAATACAGGGAAATTAATTGCAATGAGTCGGCGGAAGCGAGGAATCTGTAGGGTCCAATTATCGCGGCCGACATACGATCCGCATGACAACTCCGGTAAAGATTTGGAATTTGCATGTCAAACCAATGAACGGAAGATTAAAAGGAGCATGTAAATGGACTTTGTCTGATTTTTTTTCTTTACCATGTCAGCCTGAGGAAAGTGCGCGAGCTTTCAGCGCAACGCAGCTAACAGAAAAAGGAGGGAGCTTAATGCGCGACTGCTCGAGCACGTCGCCCTATCATGCTACGCTTCGTGTGCTGCTCAGACAATCCGTCCGTTGCAGAACAAACAAACACACACAGGCACACAGAGGCGCAGAGTCAGAATATAAACAGAGAATCCTTTGAATATGGCTTTAGTTAAGTCACAAACACATGATTAAACCTCCCCCTTTAACCTCTATTGTGTCACTGACAATAATCATTCTCTGTACACAGCCTGTTATTGGCACACATCCAGCGGTCGCGTCCCCGCCGGAGCAGAGCCGGGGAATTCCTAGAGGACATTTCAAACTTGAAAACGTCCGTAGTTCAGATCAGGAGTACAGTTCTGAACTGAAAGACGTAGGGGTCAGAAAAGCCCCCCCCCCCACGCATTAAGCCAGGTTCATAAAATGGTTTCTTGAGATCTTTGTAGGACCTACCTGTCCTGCTCAGAGTCCTGGCCTTAACCCTTTAACTGCCTGCTCAACCTTTTGATAAAGCACATTTAGAGTCACTGTGCCCAGCAGAAACATGTGTTGAACTTATCTGATTGGATTTTTTTGGTGTAACAAGTGTTTTGAGACGGCTCAATCAGGAGGAGTTAAGTCACCACATTTAGATACAATTACAATTAGATACAGTGACACAAGCTGTGCTCTATCACACAGTTAAGTAAGAAAGTTAAAGGATTAACGCCATCAAACACGGTCGAGATCTAAAAGAAAGCAGACTTTGTGCCACTTCTAATAACCCACCCTCACTACCCAACCCCTGCAGACCTTTTGTGGCTGGACTGGCATCTCCACTACAAAGTTCAAAGATCTAATGGACCGGGACCAACTCCTTATTAATGCCACGGCATCGGATTGAGCTGTTGAACGAGCAGGTGTCCGCACACTTTTGGTCACGCAGCATATAACCTTTGTGTACCCCTCAGGAAACGCGTCCACCGTAGGCCGCGCAACTCCTGTGCTGCAGTTCTGCTGCTGCAGAAGTCTTGCGCTCTCCCATAACTGCCTCTCCAGCGTCTATCCAGTAAAAGTGCCGCGGATTGGACCTTGGGGATAGATCTCGGAGAGGATTAATGATGTCATATATCACGGTGATGGATGGGAGCAGTGCTCGTGGCCATTTTTTTCCCCCTTTGAGAATGGAGGGGCAGATGAAACGTAATTTAATGTGATGAAGGAGAAATGGAAAACGACAAACGCCACCGCAGTTCACCGAGAAGCAGCCCAGCGAAACAACCGCGCTCTTCAGTTTTAATAAAGTTACATCTCGGTCGCAGTTAATATCACATATATCGCCGTTGATTAAGCCTCCTGCCGGATATATTCCTCCAAAGGGCCTCCACTACTTCAACATTCAATGGTCCAATTATTACACTCATAAAAAAAAGTTCAGAAATATTCTGACCCGATGTTTTGATCCGGGTATGTGAAATGTAAAAACAGGATGCAAATCTTAAGCGTTGTTTATGTCATTAGTGTTAATCCAAAACACAAAGTGCATCGAAACATTTGATCTGAAGACTTAATTACCCCAAAAACAGGGTGTCCATGGGAGAGATCAAAAATTGTCCAAAGTCATTTCAGTAACTTGTGTGACTGTCAAGAGCCCTCAACACAGCTTGACAGCGGCTCGGGAACCTCAGACCTCGAGAAAGTAATCGAGAAAAGAACAAGAGGTCCTTAACTTTTTTTTTTGGTTGAGTATAGCTGATAAATTCACATTCAGTCCTCTTCCATGCCTAAGCATGACCTGGCTGAGAAGAGAGGGCACCGTCCCATGTTTTTTGAAGTCAAGGGAACGAACACTGGAACTCCCAGGGATGCAGAACAAACTGAGCAGCCAGCTCGAGCTGAATGCCCTGTTCCTGCATACGCAAATGCTCTCGTGCCCGATTTCTGCCCAGATAACATCAGCTAGAATTGAATTGTTCGCCTCTGGGAGAGGAAGAAAGCGGAGGACAATTGCGACTTGTGTACAACAAACTCGTCGACACAAACATAGATGCTTCCTTGTTTAAAAAAAGATCCTCCAGAGATAACGTCACGTGGATTAGACAGACGTCAAACGGGGATCTGGACCTTTATCAAACTTAAAAAAATTGCAAAAAGAAATCGTCTTATCTATGATTACATCAGTAAATAATCCTGTGAGTGAAACCTCCAATCCACTGGAGCAGAGTGCTTCTCTCTCCGGAACAGTTAGTAGCTTTGGATAATCTTTATGATGTAAATCCAAACAAATAAAATCTCAATGTACAGCAGATAAACTTCAGATGCAAACAAACAAAGAACAAAACAGCAAGTTACTCTGTCAGATATTGGGGTACAGTGGGAGTCCATTTCTGTTCCCAACTTCCCGAAGGTACATGTATCCCCTACGGATAATCATAAGACCTCAAGGTACCCATGTGAACTTTTTTCAGGGACTAAAAGGTCCTTTTATGTTTCAAAGAAATTAAGTACCCACTTCTGAGGGTACAACAGCAGTGCCTTTGAGGGTAACACGCAAGTGACAAGCCTTTGTACCCCTAAATATACAACTAGGGACTTTATTTCTGAGAGTGCAATATATGAAGGAAAAATATCCTACTAAGTATTTAGCTTGTTCCACAAACAGGAGTGATGGGCCGCAAGCTGGAAATAACCCAGACAAAGATAAGTGTTCATGATATGCAGTAGAGGACTGAGGTAAGCCACACACACACACACACACACACACACTCCCGGCCGTCCACGTGATGAAAAAGAAAAAGCGATTCATCAAACCAGGCCACCTTCTTCCATCGCTCCATGGTCCTGTTCTGATGCTCAGGTGCCCATTGGAGGCTCTTTCAGTGGTGGACAGGGGTCAGCACGGGCACCCTGACCGGCCCGCGGGGCAAATGGCCCCAAATGCAGCAAACGGTGATGTACTGTGTGTTCTGACACCTGTCTATCAGAGCCAGCATGAACGTCTTCAGAAATGTGAGCTTCATTGGCTCCTCTGTTGCCGCAGACCGCACAGGCCAGCCTTCACTCCGCACACGCATCACAGAGCCGCGGCTGCACATGACTCTGTCGCTGGTTCACCAATTTTCGTTCCTTCGACCACTTTTGGTCATTTCTGTCCACTGAAGACCGGGAACACCGCACAAGAGCGCTGGTTTTGGAGATGCTCTGACCCGGTAGTTCCACCATTACAACTTGGCCCTGATCAGTGTCGCTCACATCCTGTCGCTTGCCTATTTTTCCTGCTTCAAACTCATTAACTTTGAGGACAAAATGTTCACTTGTTGTCAAATAAATCCCATCAACCGCCACTGTTACAGGAAAATCAATGTTATTCACTTCACCTGTCCGTGGTTATAATCTTATGGTTGATCAGCGTGCAGGAATTTTCAAGACTTTGGGTCAAAAATAATTACTGCACCGAAATATGGGCAATAGAGCTTCCTCAGTGCACTGGTAAGCGGGCGGAAAGGTCTACTTGATAGAATACAGTCCACAGCTTTGTCCATCCAGTTTCACTCATAGTTGCACATTTAATTAATGTAGTAATTTTCAAAAAGCTTCATCATGAATTCATCATGTATGACTGCTCATTATATTTTGGAAATAACTTCAAAGACAGGACCCGCACAAATGTTGCAATTGAAAAGCACGTTTTAACCGTATTAGTAGTTCTTCGCACGTTTTTAAATCACAGTGACCAGTTTCCCATATTTAGCAAAAGTGATTTTACTCTTTATTCTAGCCGAAGGGAACGTTCTGCAGAATAAAGAAGTTCAATTAAGAAAAAAGGAACCTATATATAATCAGATACAAAAACGAGCATGTTCTGCATTGCGCAGTTTAGTCAGTTTAAAAGGACTTGTGCAAAAGCAGGCTTGTTTCATTAGGAGTTGAATGTTGCACTCCATGCCCTGCTAAATGTGCTGTGACAATAGCAATCTACCTAGTGCAAATGCAGTAAAGTAATGGAAGATGCTTTAAAACACATTACACCAAAAATGCAACCATTAATTGAGCCGCATAATCAATGCTTTTTGGGCATTTTTCCATACTATTCGAACCTTGCGTTCAAGGTGTGAGCGGAAAAATTTGAAAATTACATCTGGCCACGCCCAAAAAGTACGAAGAAACAAATGCCATTGACTTGGCACATTGAAAATGCTGACTGTGCAGATACAGCCCTTAAGCATACTTTTATATAATACTCACAGTCAGAAATTTGACATTATTAAAATACAACCTTCTAAAATCATCACAAATGCTTCAACATGACCTGTGATTACATGGCAAATAAAATAATCTATTTCAAGATACAAATCAACTGAAATTTGTGGTGGGACCATGCGAATTCAACAAGAACATCCATAAACTCAGATGGTGAAGGATATGTTGTTCATACCCAAATGAAATCACAATGTTTTCCCTGGAAGAACATCCACTCCGGTTAAAAAAAAATGTATCCAGCGCTGGTCAAGTACGAAGTACATGCTGCTCCGAAAATAGCAGTCTGATGAACTGAGGCGAAATAAAAAACCTCAAACTACTGGTCGCAAGCTCCGAAAAGAGGGGAAACTATGGCTCCATTCAAGTTTCCTACATTTCAATGAACCAAAATCAATCAGGGTTGAAAAAAGACCAGATTTTCCGGCTAAAGCTCTGTCAGACCTGCGTGCAAGTCAAATGAAACTAACAGCACAAGTTTTCTGAGACAGCTTGCCAGTCAACCAAAAAACGGTGGCGAATGAAGCCACTGGAAAGACTGAACAAAAATAAACACTGGGGTACAGTGGAATAAGAATTGAGGCTGCCAACGCGTTTGGGATTTTTTGGCCAATTAACTGAATTTCAACTCCACTCCTGGGCTCACCGAATTGAACTGGAATGACCTCCGCCCAGCCAGAGGATCTTATACTCGCAGAAAACAGAGTTCTTCATTGTACTTTAAAAGCATGCCCATCGTAGCCTTGAAAATGTGTATGTACCATTTTAGCCCCCAATGGTTACACATAAATTACCTTCAGGTCCAAAAATTAGCCCTTGAGGTACATTACAGTAGATTGCAACCGAGTGATAGAAGTGGACTCCTATAGTTCCCCTGTTACTGAGAGTGTATGGTCTCCACACTCGAACGTAAAACATAAAAGGGTGTCCTTCCAAAGAACTGAGTCTGCATGCACAAAAGCTAGCAGTTGCGAATGCTAATGTCATGTTTTTGACACCCCGTAGGCTTCATTAAGTCGAATTATCCTATAGCAAAGGAAGCCTGTTTCATATTTGATGGCAATCGGCGAGGCTGTTTTGCACATTTGGCTGCTCCGCATTCAGGCAGCAGCGGGTGCGCTTTCATAACTCAGACGGTCCTTTCTAGGCTCTCAGGAACGAGCGTTTTCCTTGCATCTCTCAGGCGAGGTTCTTTTTCAATTAAGAGGTCAAACGCAGACACCGCAAATCACATGACCGCGGCCCACGCTTACGTCAGCCAAAGCGTATCAACCTTGAGAAGAAAGTCCACACCTGCAGCTGAGACCCGATTATTTTTTTTCGCCTTTCTTTTTTCTAATTCCTGCTGCCAGTACTTTAGCTGTGAACAAATCCATTTTCCAAATGAAAAATCTCCACGTATTAGTCATGACTGATTGGAGTTATAATACACTCGGCGATGTATAATGCACTGCAGTGACCCAGTCAAACATCCTGGGAGCAGTAATTACCTCCATTTTCTCTTCAATTTGCTATCAAATAATACCAAAGGAAATGAAAGAGCAAATCATTCCTTTATGCCGCGGTGCAGGCCGTGTCACATCTGCCACTCTTCCGGCTAAGAAGCCACGCTGTCCTGTGATCGATAATCGAGTGAAGGTTTAGCCTCGGAGAACAGCGAACATTTCAGGCTCGGCATAATTAACAACATGCCGTAGCTGCGCGGCGCTTCCAACTGTCAAAAAAAAAGAAAACGCTTCAGTTAGCACAACTTCCTCTTGCGAAAACAAAGAAATCAAGATATGAGCAAACATGAACACCAAATGTAGCTTCTGAGTGACAGCGCACCCGCGTACCTCTGTGTGGACCCGTGTCTATACGAGCGCCCCAGACTCGACAGCGTGTACGCTCATCTGAGTAAAGAAGGGTCCAACCCTATAAGCGAAGCCCGCAAGGGCGTTCCTGACACCACCTCAAAACTGCACAAACTGACCACCACCAACACTCTGCGCAACAGCCTGAGACCGTAGAGGTCTCCTGCAAGAGGTCCGGCATTGATGCTTTTTAATCAATTGCAGCAACCGTTAACACGAGCCAAGATTCACTAATGTCATTCTCGACACATGTGGGAAGTCGTCTGCAGAATGTGACTGAAATGACAAAATGCAGGTTAATTCAGTTAACAGAACTACATTAGGGCAGAATAACTCCCAGGCCCTTCCAACTAGGCTCTGAACTTCCTCTCGTTACCCTCCAGAGCCGATACAGCCATTCTAACGACTTCTCACTCCTCTGAAAGGACACGTTCAGATCTGAGCGCCTGAAAGGAGCCTTTATCATCGTCATGACCACTCTCTGAATGGCATCGGAGGTGAGAAGTGGGAGCTTTAATGGAGTTTCATTCCGGCTTCACCTGGAAGCGGAGAGAAGCGGGTGGGGGGGTGGAGGGGCGATTGGTTTAGCAGCCCTAGGGGCACCTTCAGCCATTTTTCAACGGGCCATTATAAGAGCACACAAGGCCCCCCTCCCCCCCCCCCCTTTACACGGCTCACCCCCGCACCGCTCACCTCGCGTACGGAGAGAGGCACAGAAGAGAAATGAACCCTATCCTTGACTATTCACTAACTGGAGCAAGTTCCTTTCTGAGCGCTAAGAAGCAAATAAGATGGGAGCACAATGCAGCAGCTGCCGGCAGCTTGGCTGGACAATGGGCTCTATTAGACGGCTTTCAGAGAGCCATGCCCCTTCCCTCCGCCTCCTTCTGGTGGATGAAAAGACCCTTGGCAAGCCCACGGGGAAGATGGATAGAGGGGCTTTCCAGATGGGGGCGAGAGGGCCGGACCCCGGCCGACACAGAGCGCAATCGAGGAGAGAAGTCGCAAAATGTATGATTTCTATCAAAAGGACCTCCGTGCCATGAATTATGGAGATTCGTTCTTCGCCGAGCAAAATGCAATTCTCCGTAGATAAAAGCATGGGATGGCAACGGGTAACCTGTCTGGCCAGCTTGCGAGCCGTGACCCCCTCCCCTTACAGCTGGACTTTAAATTGCCATTCGAGCGCAGACGGTCTCTAAAATGGAAATTGGGGGAGTTGTGGGGGGGCCCAAGACATCTCTCAATCAGATTTGGAGAAACCGGAGAAAAATTCCTTATTCTATACCCGAGGCAAAGGGAAATTTACACTGAGTCCACCCAGTGCAATTCCGTCTCTCTCGATCCAGGAGACATCCTATTAACTCTCATGCCATGATGATCAAGGAAAGGAACTTGACAAATGATGCCGGCGGATGACAGCAGGGTATATCTTCCAGAATATGCCATTTTACCTACTTGCACATTTAATAGTTTGGCCAAGTGGTGACGCTAGAGGAATGGGTGGAGGGTGGTCAAAAATGAAAAGGAGTAATAGTCGAGACTCCAGTGAGGTTTGGATTAGAGGTGGGGCAACTGGAATGGTCGATGTATCACTAGACCAATAGGATTACTCTTCAATGCACTAAGACCTTCAAAGCAATTCACTTTAAAACGGTTCAACTTCTAGCATTTGGAAATGTTGTTTCAGCTCCTGGTGGTGCCACAGAATAAGTAATAGATCCAAAGAAAAGATCAATATGGTTCCTTCCGGAATTTTGGCGGCAGATTTTGGCAGGATCCCCGTTAAAATGGTTTGCGTCATTGAATTCTTTGGCCTGGTGGTGGTACTAGATGGAATGTCTCAGGGTCAACAACATTATCTCAACACACCAAGAGGGTCTCAGAGGGTTTGATACGATTCCGATCAAAACTTTCTGAGCTATTGCATTTGGAAATGTTAAATTCGACCGAGTGGTGGTCCTAAATGAAACATCAAAGCAATCAATAACTTCCTCCTCTACGAACCAGGAGCGCTGCAAGCACGCTTCCCATTAAAGCGGTTTGTGTCATTACAGTTTTAGAAAATTAAAACTTTGGCCTGATGGTGCTACTAAAGCGAAGATCAGAGGGTAGCCACTATCAATGACAGCCCTTTCCATGAGCCAGAAACGATCTCAAGAACATCAAACCTGTTAGGGCACGTGCATCTGAAAATGTAAAGTTTGACCTTGTGGTGGCGCAACAGGAAAATATTGTAATGTCTAATAAAATGACTGTGTCCTTCCACTACGACCCAGCAAAGAACACAAGAAGTTCATGTGATTCCTATGATGCGGCGACATGGTCATCACAATCCCCCGCCACGATCAAGGGCCATAACTCTGTGAATTATCTTCAACATCCATTTTCATGCTCAACGTAGATCAAGGCTAGTTTATTAAGTGTAAAAAATTTCACCCATGTAACGGTCATTGTTTTCAAGGTAACTTGTCAACATCGAAAGCGTGACGGATGACAGACGGACAGCAGAACCTAATCCTATATCTCCCGCACCACTTTGTGGTGGGGGTAAAAAAAATGGCTGTAGTTATCACGCAAACACAATGGATTGGAGGTGGCGCCATCTAAGGCGAATCCATAATTTCACCAGAAATTTAGTTTTGGGTGCGTGATAGCAAGATCCAGTTACAACAGCGAAAAGCATCGAAAGTCAGATGACACTGGGGCTGCCAAAAGAAACAGAAATGTCTTAAGGTAAGCTGAACGCCATACACATTAGTGCAACTTCACAGTTCTGATGAGGCTGACGGACACCAGCTTGGATCCATATCTCTCGTAGGACCCAAGCTGGGAAAGAAGAGAGAATAAATAAGTCAATAAAAGGAACGCTGCACTAATGAGACATTAGGGTCCTGGAAGTGGCCAGGTATCAACCACCTCGCGAGCGCTGGAATGCCGAGAGACGATGCAGGGAAGGCAGTGTGCTGATATAAATCCGTTTGTGTCCCTTGGGACAGTCGTAGGGCCGGAGTAAGACCCTTCGATGATGCTCGGCCTCATTTGCAGGAGTGAGAAAGCAAGAGAGCAACAATAATGAAGCACTCGCCCGCCATGGGATGGCTGATATCTGGCCTCGATATAAAACACAGAGGAGGGATGGACGGACGGACAGGAGGATGAACAAAAGTACGACAAGGCACAGCTACGCAACAAGAAAGGTCGGTCGTCCGCTACCAATGGATGCAGCCCCCGATCACCCACATTTTTCACTTTGGCTTTAGTTGACACAAAATTTTTTATGATTTAGTGAATCGTGCTATCATGGCAACTAAAATCGATTGGCACTGTGAGCTAACCACTGCCCGTACACATACCAAACAAAAAAGAAATAGTTTTAAATTAGTGGCCGGTACAGCGTCCTCAAGGAAATCCCTACGGCGGCGGCGTCAGACGCGTGACGAGGCCAAATCCATAGTAGCCCCAACTTCGTCCGGGGGCAACAATAATGCGTGTCGATGCATTAAATTTTGTTCATAAATATTGAAAGATTTAGGCCTTCTGGCCCGGACAAGACGTGTGTCTGCCGGACACGCGGATGGCGAGACAGACTGGACGACACACATTCCTTTAGACCCCTTCCACTCAGCAGCGGAGGAGAATAAATAGCCGAGCCGCTAACAGAAACTCCCAATGCCCGCCTGACCTTCAGAGAAGTTCGCTCCCCACTGGCCCCTCGACAGACTCACGGACCAATCACGAGCCGGTTGGAGGGCAGACCGGCGAGTGCGGGGAAAGAGATGAACAAGTTAAGAAATCAACTGATTTCCTAGATTATTAGGGTGCTCTGCTCTGCAGTGGCTCTTTGCCGAGCAGCGCTAGGTGACAAATCATTTTGATGAGAGTATTTTATTCTACTTAGGCCGATTCCCCGAGAACAATTACATCTCACTTTGATGGCGGTGAGGCTGTAGAAGGACCTGTAGTTGCAGTAATTGGCTCCGGTTAGCATTCTCAGATTCACAGCTGTACGAGCTACACACGGCCCCCACAATGGCACCGGACGCAGGAGACAAAATCTGTGCGCCCATCACGGAATCTCTACAAATCTTTTCTGTTGTTGCATTCATTCATCTGCTTGGCGGCTGTTAATCTTAATCCACACGGCGTGCGAGATGGACACTCATCCCAAAATCAGCTCACTGTATGTCAGAATAAAGAGTGCAGCATCCGTCAACGGAAAAGCAAGCACTGCGCTCACTCGCCGTTAATGCTGTCAGGCTGGTGAATGCGTGTTCCGCAATTCTCAGAGATTTAAGCAATTTCACAAATATCTTGGAACCCGCTCAGACTCATTGTGCCATTTCTCGGAGTGTCGTTTGATTTACAGAAAATACGCCGTGATTATGAGACGCTAATTAGCCACCGCGTCGCATAAATTTAATCACCCGTCAGTGTCACTCTTATCCGAAAATCAGAAAACACAGGCGGAAGCCACAGGCAGCTGACAGAGAGCCAACGGAGCAGTTCGTACCAACTCACAAATAAGCACAAATACTAATCCAAATCCTTCGGCGGTACCGAGCGCTGGCCTTAAACATATGTGCACAACGACTACGGAAAGCACTGCGAACTGGAAAACACTGGTGCTGCGTGCATATAATAACACACACCGCAAAATCGACTTTCCCCACTCCACTAATCTTTAATTCACAGCTGTAAGCAAAGTCATAATAATTATCACACACAGTTTAATTGCCGTAATTAACAAGCCCATTTAGAAATTTAATGACAGCAAATGTTGATCAACAGCGCCTCGGTATTGCCAGGCTATATAAAGACCGGATTAGCCAAAATATCCGTATAGAAGAGAAATGAATCATGCAACCCATATCACATACATTCCTGAATACAGCTTCTTTAACCCAGTTATAAAAGTACACTTCTGCAAACTTAGGGTTCAAATGTCAGTAAAATCAACTGCGCTGAGCTAACAGCAGCGCAGAGAACAGATCGCTGCACTGGTCACTCTGATGCCAACACTAAAGACATTTTTGCATTATTTAACTTCAATTTAACAAGTAAAAAAATAACAGCCTTAAAAAGTGCAGAACACCAAGAGGTTTACTGCCAATGTACACGGAGGGCATTACCTTCTAATTTCCCAATTAATGTATTTATAATTAATTTACATTTCTTTGATATGTTTTATTAAACAAAGCCTTCGTGCATATACACTTAATTCAACTGAGGGTATAAAGGACTTCAGATTCCTGATTGCTACATAAAATTCCAGTAAGAAGATCATGACAGTCTCCACAATTAATCAAGCTCTCGTTAATTGCCGGGTATGTGTTTATCCCAGGATAGCTCAATTTACAGAGCAAAAACTTTCTTGTTTTTCAATATTTGACACTTGTAGCCCTGCCGTTCACTCGCTTCACTGCTTTCGAAGCTCTCCTCTGTAATAAAATAACATGCTAAATTTACCCCTGACCTTGCACGCGAGACGGACCGGACCCATCAACCAGTGTGGGCGAGGTGGACCACCCCAGCTGTGGAAAAGTCATTTACGCACACATTACGGCCGTGCGCTCCACCCTCGGCAAACAGAAATTAAGCTCCTATCTGATGGCTACAGGAGACCCGTCAGCGAAAGCCCCTTCCTTCCAACAGCAAGACTCCTATTTAACTTCTATTTTACTTGGACAGCGGCGCTTCATATCAACATCTTTTTCAAATAAAGTTTTAAAAAGGAGGTAACGAGAGCAGGCCCCCCGGGTTAATTGGAGAAAACATATATCGGCGGTTGTTTTCAGTCCACCTTTGAAGGTGCCACGGCACATAAAGCCGCTAAACGTTCATTAAGCATCAACAGGCAGAGCTACCTATTTTAATTAAGATTAGCCTTATCAATTCAATTACTGGGGTGTCGTAGACTCCACAGCTTTGCTTTGTTAAAAAGGGCAAATTTCCATTTCGGCTGATCCAGAATAATGAAGACAATTCTCTCCGCTGCTTATTGATTTTTTTTCCCCCAAACTTCTGGCAGGCTGTCCTGGGTAATACATCAAAGGGGAAAAAAACAAGAACCTTCAAGGCTTTCGAGTTCGGCTTCATCTTCTCGCACTTTCATGACAGAGAGAGACCCTTCTAACCGCAGTAATCCGCCAAAATCAAATTATAAGAAAATAATAAACACACAAAATGATCGATAGCACCATCAAAAACTCTTTGGAAACAAACTTGCCCTTTTGAATGCAAGATACAGGAAAAAATGTTGCTCAACAAGGTTGGCAAACGAGGTCTCGGGGTGTCCATCAGACGCAAACACGAAGAACGTTCGGCCTGGGCCCAAAGCATCAGGACTGTCAGACCTGACGCGAAAACGCATACAGGTGATTAACGTCACTCCTGGCCAGGCCGAGGAACGGGAGAGGACAGGGGCATGCTGGGAGCTGACCCACGGCGAAGCGCGACGGCGGAATGTCTGGCCACCGCAACCTTCTATTGGCAGACGGGGTCCTCAGACCGCGGGGCGAGTCGCGGCTCTGCACGCTCCAGTGAGCTTCAGTAAATAGGTCTCCACGTTACTGAAGGGCATGCGGCGGACAGGGGCTCGTGTCGCTGCGCTGAGCGCGGGGAGGTTTGATGATGAGGAGGGATTACATATGTAAATGATTTACCATTAAAAAGCCATTGATGTGTTAATGCTTAATATCAACCGTCAAAGACTCCCGCCCCACCCTACACTCCCCCCACCCCGATCCCCTCCAATCATCTCTGCTCTCCATCAGCGCTAACAAGGGCTGTTTTTAGACCAGTGACCCACATACACTCCTTTTAATGGGCTGGACTTGTTTACGGACTTCTGCGAAACAGGAAATCAAGCCACAGAAAAGGAGACTCTAAAGACCTGCGCCATTTTAACAGTTATCATGTTATCACATCCAAGCAAATGCATTCCTCCAAACACAAATTCAGCAGATAATTACATTAAAGACCCATCAGCAGCTACAAAGGACGCATATTTTTGGCTTACTAGATCAAGTGCGAACGGGCCTACAGGAATTTAGTTGCTTATTCGAATCCAAGGGTCGCCGTCCTTCCATACCGCGACATTCTTGAGATGCAGTTCACAGGCTGTCTGATATGGTCAACATCTACCCACCTGATCAAAACAAGGACAGGGGCTCAAATGCATTAAACATGTCGCTCTACTAAATTATTGACTGGAAACCCCTGGGGGGGAGGGGGGGGCACTGGCTCCTCCAGACTCAACCAACCCCCCTCAAAAAAAAAACCTCCAAGTTCACCCTGCCTTGGAAAATAGAAGGCATCGGAGCGCAAACATGGCCGCCGACGTGCACAAACTCGGCGAGATGCTGGGGGTAAATTGCCCGGCGGCGAGGCCTCCCCGCTGGCAAAAAAACAGCGGCGACCGCTGCTAAAAGCTCCCCGCGCATCCTGGAGGACTCCCGCGGCTCCAATCAGCCGAGCCGTGTCCGGGGTCCCCTCTCGACCTGCCAACAACAGCCCGCCGCTCCCTGGCAGCCATTAATATTTAATATGGAGAAGGTGCTGCTTAAACAGGATGAATAGTCTGTGAAATTAAAGTTGGCAAATGGATTAATGCTGTACGGGGGTGGGGGGGCTCGACTCCTGTTAAGAGGCACGGTGAGCTCTCCAGCCTGTCATACGTCAGGGAGCTGTCATTCACCGTGATATTAATGTCCAATTCATCGCACCGGAGTAGCGACCACACATTTCCCACACAGCAGAACACGACTACAGCGAGGAGAAGGGATTTAAATTAAAAAGTATAAAAAAAAAAAAATCCCAGCGCTTATGAATACTACGCCAGCGCGAAAGCATTCAGTCACACATGACTGAATTAGCTAGGTTAAAAGAGCGCATATTAACCCAGGCTTATGTGAACACACTGCATGTGATTATTTACACATACCCTCCTACAGTAGGCCTCTGCATACCTCAGAGCCAAAAATGGCTGAGGAATTTTCCAACTGAAAGTATGCTTCTGAGTTTTCTTGTTAAATCTTCCAAATGCACTCTTTTTCTTGAAAGTTAAGGGTTGGATGCTGTTGGCTTTCTTATGGGGCTCCAACCCGACTTGAACGGTGAATGCACTGTCCAATTCAAAAAATTTTAGAGTTGCATACTACAGTGAAACCAATGAAGTTAGTACTACTTCACAACAACTACTTCAGTTGTAGTACAACTACTTCACAACTGCACCTGCTGCTGGTGAGAAATTGGAGCAATTCCACAGGCCCTCCGTGAGTTAGTGACCTCCAACAGTTCACACGCAACAACAACTCCCCAGGAATGCGCTATGAGCCCATTAGTTTTGTTAATGTGCAGTTGAATATCGGCGGCCAGTGTAACACCACCACAGCAGGGCATGAATAAAGCTCTCTCTAACCCTGATCGCAGCAGCAGTATCAACATCTCCTCAGGCTCGCAGCGAAGCGAGGCCACTCTGCCTACCAGGTTTAGCCTGGCAAGGGGCCCCAAGACCAGCCCTCGACTCCTTTCAGACCAAACACAGGATCTCTGTCCGCTCAAGCGGGACTCGTTGTACGCCCGCAGGAGAGCGAGCGACTATCGCGAACGTTTCAGGCTGCATTAACCGATCCGTGGCGTCGCGGGGGGCCTACGCCGCGTAAAGGCCTCGCCGTCAGATCAAGCCCATCCAGCTGAAGCGACTTGACACGTGGCGAGAGGCCGCCCAGCCAAGCGCGAACCTTCCGACGACTCAAAGTGACATTTAGTGCTGTTGGATAGAAGATGAAATGTCAGATAACTCCCTCTTATTACCAGGCCCCCGTTACCGCTGGTCAGGGCTCCGCTATTGACAACATAATTCAGCTTTGTTCACCTGATGACTTCAACAGTTTCCCCGTTCTTCCTAGGGAGGCCCGTTGCACCGATAGGCTAAAACTGTGCATCCCTGAGGCGGCTGGGTTTCCAGAAGCTGCCAGAACCTTCTCAGTCGATAGGTCGCCAGAACATATTCGGTAATAAAGAGAGAACGCTGACTGACACGTTTCATTATTGCAAATATGCAACCTACACAATCAACCTTTGTGCGCCAGGCCGAGTTGCATGCCTTATTTAATGAAAATTTACCAACCACTTCGGCAGCTAGACACCATTTTTTATGATTGCCATTTAATTCTCGGCTCTTTAATGACTGCATATTCACAGGAGATATTGTTCTTAGCAGACGGCGTAATGTAGGACTATAAATTTTCAGTGAAAGTTATACCATGCTGCATCTCGAAGTAGTGTTTGCTGGAAGCCCTGAAAACCAGCACAAGCTTCACGAAGGTGGTATTACAAAGATTTAATCCTCTGCAAGGACGTATAGCTCTGAAACAATGATTCAAGTAATTTGATACCAGTGCACGCCTTCATTGAGGCTTTATGGACTATAAACTTCTCAAAGCGGCTATCCAGGTGCATTAATCGCTGTGATTACTCAGTTATGCTCCATTCGGATGGGAAGAGTTTTCAGGACACATGTAAGTAAAGTCACTGTCACCACACAATGTTTGTGACATCTGCCATCAATTGGAGCGCTAGATACTTGATATCTCAAGAGACCGATACTTGAAACTGCCAACTGACTCAATTTTAAGGAAAAACCAATCAAAAAAATCCCTGAAAAATAAATTTTACTGTCATGTTTATAAACACAGGAGGAGTACAACTGAACAATCTGAAGTATCAGGGAATGTAAAGATGTTATAATCTTTGCACACACGTGAACCAGCCATACATAAAAAGTAACAGACATTAAAAATTCGGAAGGGATTATAATTACACAGGAATGGTGGCCATAATTACAGCACACCGCCTTCCCATATAAAACTAATCTCACCCCTATAGGGCATAACAGTGTAGGGCCTTTGAAGAGAAAGGGGCTCCGGTAATGAAGTTTGTAGAGAGGCTCAATGCAGCAGAGTGAGGTCACGGCTCTTTCAAACTGGGAAGTGCACATACGGAAGGAAAAACACCTTTGGTGCTCCGCTAGAGAAAAGCCCGACAGGCCAGGGAGAGAGAGTACAAAAAAACATACTGTACCGCTAAGCACTTCGCAAAGCGAACTATGGGTTTTCCAAGGCTAGGCTGAAGCAGAAACGTTTCTTTTGGTCCCATCGTCACAAGTTCAGTTTTGTTTGGTTCATTATTCAGTGCTGGCCTCGCAGAGAGTACCTATAGTGAGGAAGACCGCATAAAAACGAACAACAACCACAGCGGAGAGGGTCCGACTCTACTCTGAGCGTGTGTGTCCCTCTCCTCTCCACAAGGTCTTAATTAATGCCTTTTCTCTGCCTACTAACTAACAAAGCGTCCTTTAATGTCTCAAAGCCTGTTGAGCAGCATTTTCTTCTCTAGTCAGAATACGGTTATACAGTTCTCTGTTTCTTGGAGACGCCCCTATTCTCTACACCAGGGAGAGAAGGCTGGTGTCGGTTCATTCTATCCATCTACGTAATTTCCAGAGAGCTGCACTGAGAGACTGTGGACTGTTTGAGATGCGCCGCCTGGATGTTGCAGAGAGAAGACACTGGGGGGACATGGCCTTGCAAATGAGATTTCCCCAACTATCGAGGCTGCTTGTTTGTCACTCCGGCACCCCTACCCCCATTTGGGGGCTTCGGGGGCTGGAAAGGACCTTGTCTATACCTTCGTAATCCCTCACTTCTCCACCTTTCCCACTGCTGCCATGGTAACCTGTAAAGGAGGTGCTGGGCGCTCCGAGTCTAAATATAGGCTCGGCAGCCCGGGCGGCCAGGGGTCGCGCCCCAGTCTGTAAGCAGAGGTGAGGAGATGCATGGGGATGGGGTCCGCGGTCATTTGTACTTGTAGCGCTGGAGAGAGAGGCCGCCCTTAAAACACAAACAAGGTATGCAGCTGTGCTCGCTGAGCCTGGGGAGAGCAGTCAGCTAAAATACCGCATACATGAGCCTGGAACTGCAGTACGAGTTCCCTACAGTCAGGTCCATAATTATTTGAAAAATAAATATGATCTCAAGGTGTAAGCTCTAATTTGAGAGTATTTTCGTCCAAATTGCAAATTGGGGGAAAGATGTTATTGCACCACTTCTCATATTTCAGTCTTCACGTTTTAAGGGAACAAAAGTAACTGGACAAATGCTTTTCATTATTCAATTCATAACCAAGCAGATAGAAGACCTTGACATTATTACATGTATGGCATTTACATTTTAAATCAATCACTGTTAATTCTCAAAATGAAGTCCAAAGACCTGTCACTGTCTGTGAAGCAAGCCGTTACTGGGCTGAGAGATTAAAACACATTGGACGGATGGCAAAAAAAATTATGTGTGGCCGAATGAACAATTTGATGCGTTCATAAAAAGAAAGAATACAATGTTGAGCTCGCGAGGACCAGGCTCAGAGGACCAGGGAGAACAACTATGGTTGACAACAGAGGAGTAACTAGGCTTATGCTGTCGGAGGCGACGGCTGGGGGTATATCCCCGAAAGCCCCCAATCCTCCAATTCCCCAAATCCTTGAAAAGACTTTCATTAGAACTTAATTTCAGGTCAATCGGACAAATGGTTCTGAAGATATGGTCAAAATGGTAATTTTTCCATCACAAAGCGCCACCTGGTGGCAAAATATTGTACCATACAGGTATGATGTCATCATGTGACACGTTGTGAGGTCATGACCTTGCAGTTGCACATAGTTTCATGTCAATTGGACAAATAGTTCCAAAGATATGGCAAAAATGGTGAATTTTATGTGACAAAGCTCCACCTTGTGTCAAAATTTTGAACCAAACAGGTATAAATGTCATTGTGGGACACATCCTCAGGTCACGACTTTTCATTTTCACTTGATTTGAGGTGAATCGAACAAATATTTCCAGAGATATGAAAAAAACAGTGATTTTTTCCGTTTTTGGCCCCTGGTGGCCAATCTAGAAATTGTGAATTGTCCAAAATCGAATCAGTTCTTCCCCTTTATGATACTTACTTATATGCAAAACTTGAAATTTCTAATTGAAATATTACTGAAGTTATCGCGTTAACACGTAGGGCGGCGGCGGACGGACCAAAAACATAATATCCCCGGAACGCCATTCGTTGTTCGGGGATATCATTACCTTGATAGGGAAAAACCGCTTAACATCAGTCAGCCAAATCAAGAATGCCTTCGAGGAAGTAGGTAAGCTATAAAGTCAAAAATCAAGAGCAAACCTCACCAGAATAAATAAGGAGGGTTTACCAGATGATTTAAACCACTGGTACGCCAAAAAACTGGAAGGCCAAATCAGAGTTTGTCAAAATAACTTCAAAAACCGCCTGTGCGGTTCATGCACAATTTTCTATGGACAGATGAGACAAAGATCAACTTGTACCAGTGTGATGGGGAGAGATGAGTATGGACAAGAGAAAAAAACTGCCAATAATCTCCAGCATACCACTGGTCATATTTCCGCTCTTTCTCTCTGCGAGCGGAAACAATCAAGATGTCTATTTTTGTGAGCGCTGGAGTTCCCTTCTTAATTTTCTCGTTTAAGACAACTAAGGGCCCGCAAGCGCAGCACAACAGGCTGCGGAGGTTTCTGCAGAGCGCCGTTGGTTTGTTGAGACGCACAGCAATTAACAGAGAAATATTTTCCCAAAGAAAGCCCGAACGATCCCACTCAAAATGAGGCCACGATTAAATGCCACGGGCAGGGACCCCCCTCCCCCCTCCTCCCCCAAGCGGTTCTCCATGACAGTTCAAACAGCAGAACTGCACGGTGTTCCACTCGACCGAGCGAGGACGAGGATTCTAGCATCTTCTAAGAGCGGGCAGCTGAAAACGCAAGCAAGAACCCGCCAATAAATCAAGGGGTCAAACCTTCTGCTGAGGCAAACTGTGCTAAGCTTTTTCGATACCTCCTTCTGCTTTTCCCATCGGCATAAAAACAGGCCCGAAAACGACTGGAAGGCGGACTGTCCGTTCCGCCTTTTCATATAAGGGTCAGATATTCCAACTCATTAAGACGCAGTTTGCGGATACGGCTGGATTGGAAGAGGCCGTCCGCGGAGGAAGGGCTCGTGTTGTGGGAGAGATAAAGAGAGGCACGCAGCTGGCAGCAGAGTCACCTGTGCGCGGCCGGACCGCAGGACACGCCAACTCCTCACGAGAGCGACATATTTAATCAAGGGCCTTTTCGCAGAACAGTGAAAGATTCTTCATCCCTCCCTCCAGCAGCCGCCGCTGGGCAGAGCGAAGCCTCCTCAGGTAACCGCTGCGCCTCTCCCTAATGAAAAATCCGCAAGGAAAGATGTCCACGGGGGAGAAGCGCATTTTTGTCCGCCAGAGAATGTCTTCATTTAATTGAACTGAGTATTTATTACATCTTACAAACGCCGGCATTGGAAAAGACTGGGTTTTCAAGCTTAAAGGGCCTCGTCGACTCGCTACGTTGCATTTTTTCCATCGCAAATCATAAACGAAGACAAACTAGTCCACAGTTCAGACTTCCATATGCGTACTTCTTGCTTTTATAAGTGATGAGACCCTTCCAAAACAAAAAGAAAAATTATCCCATAGCTAACATAAATTTCAGGCAATTCAGGTGGGTGATATTTAAGCAATAAGGCACAAAACATCTGGTTATATTGAAATAAAAGTCCCGGCTACACAGTGATGTTACAACCCCTTCACAGTCCGTACCGTACAACACTTCAGCTGTGGTGGAAGTGAACTTTTCAGAGCCTTATTCCTTTGATACAACAATGACAATCTGCTATGTTACAGTCAAATACAACATTAACAATGTCCGATACAAACGACCACTGATTAACACAAAAAGGAATAACATTCTTCCAAGCAATGCACTTCTACAACTTGCCTCAATAAGAATGGTCGCCAAGCATGAACACAAGTTGTTGGCTAAACATGCAAAGCAGTGGACTTTCTGGGCAGAAGCTGCACTTCTGAAGCAGTTCAGTTACCTTTCCATAATGGCTGCATTGACTGTGTTTACATAATTAGCGCAATGCTAATGTTAAAACTGCATAATCGTGCCCTGGTTGGTTGCATCATGACAGGTGAACAGGTGTTTCGCATCGAGAGTAATTCTATACACAGCATTTTCGTACAGATGAAATGTTCCATGCAGTAATCAGCGCTCAGGGCCAGCATGACTCATTTTATGAACAAAACTGAAGATTATTCAGTTTGGAAGTGACAGTTGGTCTGGGAAACAATCCTATCCTTTCAGCGAAATGAGAGAAACAATGTGATAACTGGATTGAAGCCGCCAAACAACTGTCTATCTCGGCAGTGCATTAACCAAAAAAAAAAAAAAACAGACAGGGTTTCCCCAAAGCAGTGACTGCGACCACAGACTCCAACCGAACACACACTTCAACAATCTTTCTCTGCAACTAAAGGCAGAAAATTCTGATTTGGTTTCACAAAGCGGCACATCACGGATGTATATTCAGGCTTGATTTAGTATGTTCCTTAAAGTTCCTTTTCCAATGATCTTTTTGTCCTAGAGAACTCTCAAAAACAAAGAGAATATTTTCCTTTAGCATATGCCTTTAGCATAATGTAACTACGATCAGGAGCACAATCATTATTTGCCATCATTTTGACAATTTAACACACAGAAAGAAATAGATGATGTAGAGCTGTGTAATAACATACTTAAAAAGAATATGCTTTGTGAAGGATAACAATGAGTCTTTAAACAGTCTCAAGTTGGGATGGAAAAATCAGAACCTGAAATATGAAATAACATCATGAAAGGTCTTGCCATGCAGTTTGGTTATGTATATAAACCGATATAAATATAAATTAATAAATATAAATTTACTTATCCTGTGCTGTTGAAAACCTCTCATGAGGCAACTTGTTTAAAAGAGCAGCCCTGCAGGAGCTGTTTTAAACAAGTCACCACATGATAGGTTTTCAACAGCTTTTGTTTTCATATTTTACATCACCGAGCAACAACAGCTGCATTCAGTGCTCTAAAAGGGTTACAGCTAGGTCTTTTTTTTTTTAATGTATATATACATTTGGCATCTCCAATCCCACCTGAATCTGGAATGCCCAATTGAGGAACGATGCACAAGGCTTGCTCGTATGCGACCCCCTGTTGCCAATTCAGGAGAGTGAAGACAGTTCGCGGCTCTCCCCCGAGGCACACATCCCTCAGCCACCACTTCTGATGCACTCCCTGGTTGACTATTGCAAGTTCAGTGCGAGGGCGGAGGATACCCAAACATAAACAAGCCTAGAATCTTCCTGACGAGCGCCCGGCTGGCCAACAGGAGGCGCCTAAGGAACGAACAAAGCAACTTATATTACCCTTCCTGGCAGTCCATTCCCAATTTGCATCCCTGTAACGCAATGGCCAATTGTGCGCTACTCTGAAAAAGCTGCCGACCACTGCCGCAAGGCACGACCGGGGATCGAACCCGCGCCGTGATGGTCACTTCTGCTCGCAATGCGATGCTTTAACCGAGTGAGCTGTCCGGCAGCTACAGCTGGAATTGATGCTGCTTCTGTAAAGGCAATAACTGGATTCCAAACATGGAGCAGCTCGACTCTAATACACAAAAATATTATCTGAGCTGAATACAAAAAAAAAAAAAGTCGTAATATTGTCTCCGATAGCAGCATGGTTTTCCGCCAGCCAACCGGCGCAACAGAAGTACAGAGATTTCTGAAAACTGTGTCTGCTACTGAGCAGTGTTTTCAATTCCAAACATATTCCAGCGCTGCTCTGGGGTGCAATAACTCTGTGGCCGCCATTAAAAAAAAAAAACAATCTCCAAAAAACTGACTGGCCCTATAAATCCTGATTGAAATCACACCATGAAAGCCTGATAAGGAAGTGGCCGAAAAGACCGCTTTATTGTCGTCTTCCAGGGGTATTTTTTCCCTCCCTTCCCACAGGAGAGAGTACGTGGACAAAATACGTCTGGCGTTTCGCAATTCATTACCGACCTGCGATATCCTTTCCTCCACAAGAAAAACAGCTCGCTGGAACGACATAGCGATTCGGCCCGACTGAGGAGAAATTCCACTACAGTCAGTGGCTCGCACGAGCCATAAATCGAAGAGAGCATGAGGTCAAGTACATAAATATTTGGACAGTGACAGTTTTTGTCATTTTGGCTCTGTATTCACCGCAAATGATTTGAAATTTAATAACCAAGGTGCGTTTTCAGCTCTGTTATAGAGCGTAGACTTTCAGCTAAATGAACCCTTAGAGCGCTAAATTCAACTATTGTCACTCAATGATGTAAGATTTTAAAATCAAAGCAGTTGAAAACCTAATATGTTCCCACCAAGCCTGTCTCTGAGTGGATGTGTCAAGTTCAGGACAAATCACAAAATGGAATAAAAATGAAAACATCACAGGTCTGGTTCCTGGAAAAATCCAGCCCCATGACATACGATGGCCGGGCTCACCTGATGAAAGTCTGTCGGTGAAGAGCATCACTGACCTTAAACCTGCACAAGAACGCCAACCTATTCTTCCTTACCAGACTGTTGCTTCATGCAACACACATTCAACTCGCATACACACAGCTCAGTGAATATATAACATTTTTGGACCTGGCCAAAGGCATTTCCCTATTGAGACCGTGATGGTGAAGATACCGCTGGCAGGTCATTACCCACAGTGCACTGCGTTATCGTCCAGGCCAGACGTTCCTGCGAGGCACTGGTCATCTCGCAATGCTTAGGCAATTCAGTAGCTCCATTCTTCAACAGCAATAGCAAACTAACGGCTTCCATTCAGCAGCTAGCCTAGCCTATCCCACCCGCTATCTATACAGTATCAAGAACAAAACGCAATAACCCGCCACCGTTATTGCACCCAGCCCGCAACAGTCATTGTGTCAAACCACTTCGGGACAGGGCAGAGAGACCGCTAAATACCGCATCAACGCCAACCTCTTGGTCAATTACAACCGCGATAAGGAATTAATCGATTCGACGCATGTAAAAAATTAATAAATATATAAATCACGGGCCCCGGACTACGGCAGAAATCAATTCCTTCAAAAAGGTTACGATCAGTGATTTAAATTAATCACTGCAGTAACCTTTGCCAAAGGAAACCACTAAAAGTTAAATATGTTCCATTTTCGAGTGAACTGTCAAGTTGCATCGGTAATAAGCCGGCAACAATAAAAACCTTTTCGTTTTTATGGTCCCCGTTCGGCGGGGTGAGGAGCGTCAGGCTCAAGGAGAGCGGGAGAGCAGCGCAGGCCGTTTTATCATTAGCACTTCAGAAGGAACACATCGAGGGCCGAGCAAGAGGTGAGGGTGGTATTTCGTTTTTTTTGCGGCGGCGGTATCAAACACGCGGCGGCTTTGATCTGGCAGCAGCGGCACACAAGCGTCTCCACCCAGCAAGAATAACAAAGTGCCTCGACCCACACGCTTCCAGGGGAGGCCGAACGCACGCCGAGGAGAGACACGAACGCACGCAGAACGCATATCTTCCATATACAGGTTACAGACATAGACCAGCACATTCCACAGATATGCACCGCACATCATATTCACAAACATAGTATGCCATGGCACCTAACTGAGAACATGGAAACGCGCAGAATGCACATCTTCCGTACACGCGTTACACACACACGAGCACATGCCACAAATACGTGCACATCATCTGCACGCACAGAGTATGGACTGAGGACGCACAAACACATTTTGAAGGCATATTTTCCACAGACACTTTTTCCACAAACATACACGCGCACATTCGGCAAATATGCGCATATAGTATGCACGTATATAGGATGCCATGCCACCGAGCCGAGGACGCAAACACGCGGAGAACACATTTTTCCCACATACACGTTATAAACATGCATGCGCACATTCAGCCGTAGATATGTGCATTCTTGCAGGATGCCATTCCACTGAATCGAGGCGGCACGCGCACAGGAATCTTCCACAAACACACAGCAACCACACACACGCAAATTGTGCAGATATGCACAGATACACGTGTGTATAGTACACCATGCCACTGAACTGAGGAGACACGCAGGACGCGTATTTTCTACATACACGTTACGAACATACGTGTGCAGATTATGTGCGCACACATATTATTCCATGCCACTAAAAATACATCAAGTACGCAAAAAATATGAGAAACAGACGATGCATAACTGCACTACACACACACACACATGCATAGCACTGGTGGGAGTCAAGAATATGTGCGAATTTTAAGTGGCATTTGTGATGACAATCAAGTAGAAATTACAATGTAGGCACTTGCTGCTCGCGATATTACATTTATCTCTGTACCGCTGTATGGTTTCGCATAATCGGCCAGTGTGTTGCTCGAACACTTCATTATAAGTTTACATTTCTGCAGTATCGTGCATTGTAACCCACAGACACATGCACCTACTGCAGAATGCACACAGTTACAGACGCACTAAGTAAGAGTACCTAATAAAACAAACGCATTATATGAACCGATTGTACCAGCTACAGAGGAACATTTGGCCTTAATGGGTGCAGAGCAGGTCTCCTGGGGGAAACACAACAGAGAGGGGCCCACTGCAGCTGGGTAATGTCTGATGATGACAAGACTGAGCATGTGCGAGGGCTCTCGGGGGACAGAGGCTCCATCTCTGACCAACGCAAAACATATCACATGCAGACAGGTCCATAAATATCTGGACAATGAAGACAAATGTATTCTTGCGTTAGCGGTCTTCCACAGCATATTGAAAATGAGCTAAACCATATTAGCTCAAAGTGCAGACTTGAAATTTCGATTTTTCAAATCTTTATTTGAGCGTATTTACATGTCAATAAGATGAACGATTAAAGAATTAAATTTTTTTGTATGTGTTCCCATCCCTTAATTCAAAGGGCCAAAAGTAATTGGACAATCGGCTGAACAGCTGTTCCAGGTGAGTTTTTCCCTCATTGCGTCATTTAAAAATAAGCATATAAAAGAGTTTGTTTGAAGAGTTTGTTTGCTGATAATTCTCAAAAAGGCCAGTGGATTAAGCTGTCGAAATATAAAAGCTACTCAACCAAGGTTACAGGAAAAAAACACGAGGTATGTGGCCAAATCAACCATTTATTGCATTCTTAAAGGACAGTAGGCCCTGATGAGCTCGGGAACACCAAAAGGCCAGGAAAACCACTGATTACACCTGTGGAGGGTGACCGGAGAATCGCCCCGGTGAAGTGAAAGCTCTGCACCACACCTGGCTCCATCAAGATCACAGTCCAGGATGTAGGCATATCTGTGTCAACACCAGCACTCAAGAGAAGACTTCATTCTCCAGAGTAAACAAAGAGTATTTACCACAAGATGCAACCCACTGGTGACCCTCAGAAATAGGAAGTCAGCCAAAAAAATCTTTAAAACCCTTTACTGGTCTAGAAAGGCATCATATGAACTGATGAAGCAAAGACCAGCTGGTGCCAGAACTATGGGAAGAGGTTTATGCAGAAGGGACGGAACTGCTCGTGATCTGAAGTGCTCCACCTCATCTGTGTAGCGCGGTCATGTTAGGCCATGTGCTGCTGAGTGAAACAGGTTCTCATGTATTTACTGAAGATGTGATTCCAAACCAAAGAAGCAGGACTAATTCTAAATTATATGAGGCTATTTTATCCTCAACTAGAAGCACTCAAGAGCGCAAACCTCCGCCAAGCCTATCATCCCACAATGGTAAAGAATGCTTTAAAAAACTTCTAGATCCGGATCGTGATCTGGATCACCAGCAAAATTTACCTTGTACAATCCCCCGATTCCTCTGGAAAATGTCATCGAAATCCGTTCATAACTTTTTGAGCAATCCCGCAAACAAACAAACAAACGGCAATGAAAACATAACCTCTTTGGCGGAGGTAATGAATCTGCCAAATGATTTGAAACTTCAAAACTAGGAAGGCACTTCAAGCTGCAGATGTATGAAGACTCTCAGCATCCTGAGGATTCGACAAAAAGATGTTTACAAGGCCAAGAACTGGAATGTTCTACAATTTTCAAGTCAATCAGCTGACCTGAATCCAACTGAGGGTGCAATTAATTTGTCTCTGTGCTCCAGACTTCAGGCCGCGAGTGACTGCGGGCTGATTGAAACAAAAGTATTTTAAGAAATAATTGGACAAAAAATGGCGATCAGAAAGTACTCGGCCAAAGGAACACGACGTTACGGCAACTTTGCCATTACATACCATGTTCCTTTGTCCAATAGCTTTCCCAATAATTGGAGGGCAATTTATAAAAATGGTTGCAATTCCAACCTGGTTCATAAAATATCTTAAAAATAAAAAAAAAAAATAAAAAAACCTTAAAGCTTAAGGCTACCCTTAGAGCACATACTGATCAATTCTTTTCAAATCCAGTGCGGCGGTGTACAGAGGCAGAATGATGAGAACTGTGTCATGGTCCAAGTACTAATGGACCTGACAGAATATGCCTTCATAAATCCACACACACACACCCACACACATAAATGCAGTACATTTATGTAATGGAGAGCAGGGCCATCAGTACCTCTGGCCCGTTGAGACTCCGTTTGATTTGGGCTGAGAGTCAGAGGCCTGAGGGCTGGTGTGTGGAGCTGCGGCTCAGAGGAAATAAACACTACAGAGAGATTAAAGGAGCTGCTCTGTGTGCGGGACGCTGCTCCAGCAACTCAGGTGAGATTAAAGGAGCAGCTCTCTCTCTCCCTCTCACACACGCGCGCACACACACACACACTCACACACAGGCACACACACTCACGTGTGGACACACACATATATACACACTCACGAATGCGAATACAGATATACACACACTCCACGCGCGTGCATACAAACACACATGCGCGCGCATGCACACACACACACACACACACACACACACACATACATACATACATACATGAACACACACACACACATACGTGAACACACACACAGACACTTTCTCCTGCTCTGCCTCTTACACAGGCCCTCTCCATTTCACCTGCTCTCCACCCCAAGCTTCATGACCCTTCTCCCTCTATCATACACATTCCTTCCCTCTGCCCCTGTGCCTCTCTCACTCACACACAAACACACACACACACACACACACACACACACACACACACACACACAGACTGCCCCCCTCAATGTTTCACATCTCTCCTCCTTCACCCGCTCCCTCTCTCTCTCTCTCTCTCTCCCCATTACAGACCTGATACAGGCAATATGGGCGACGGTCCGCAAGAATCTAACGACGGAGTCAGTAAATCACACATCACAAATAATTAAGCAATTTTCCATAATGACGTTTTTACAAACGACTGCTTCAGTGCGGACGATAACGGATAAGGATGGTGTGAAAAAGGCCGCCGTTTCGCGCCGCGGTTAATATTTCTGTTTAGAATCAAAAAAAGATCTTCACACCTTAAAGAAAAACAAAACGGCTCACGATTGAGAAAAAAAAAAAAAAAACATCCCTCTTGCACCTCTCGGCCTAATCTTCTCTCTCCTCTGGGCCTCCCTCTGCTCGCAAAATGAAGATGGTGTGAAAGAATATGTCCGACTTCACCTCCCCTATACGACATCCTTTCCCCCCCCTCTCTCCTCCACCTCCGTCCTCCCCCCCTCCCCCCCTCTCTCAGCTGTCTGGCCCAGGAGCAGCAGGCGGTGACTGTGCTGTACTCAGGCTCTTATCTGCCGCTGAAAGGGTCCACAGGGAGGGCGCAGGGGCCGTGTGTAGGGGACAATGGGGCGAAGCCAGCAGGGTCCCTAACCCTCTTAATGTGCCCTTAAACCCTGACGTACCCCCACCTCCCCACAGAGCTCCAGCCCACATCAAGGCCCCCTATTCCCACAGCAGGTCACCGCAGCACTGCCTTTAAACAATAGACACTTAAAGACTGCGACAGTGGCACTCGCGACACCTACATTAATTCACAGCCGCTGTCGGTAAACAGCTTCGCGGCCACAAGCCGCCGCAATTATTTGAAGGTCACAATTGAAATCAGTTTAGATTTATTTGAAGAACACGACTGAACGTTATTTGCATTGAAACAGCTTTGTTTGCGCCGTTACGCTAATTTCGTCTCGACGAACCGCACTTTTATTTAGTAGCCACCGACGAAACCTGCGGTTAGCAGGACTTCCTTGGCTACTTATTTTGACTCCAGTGTCGGCGAATGGCTTTCGTCAGGCAGCTTAAATCACTCTGTCACCTCTTAAAAACAACATTTAAGTTTCCCCGCGTCGAGTCCGTCAGGAGACGGCTGAAGAGCGATTTCAAAATCAAAATTTTAGTCAAAATAAAACCAACAAATTCTTTCATTTATTTATTTAAACACAAAAGCTTTTAACCCTCGAACTTCTTGAACTTTTTTTGTCGAGCACAATTTGAGTCACTGTATCCCATTTTAAGATGTGTGGAACCTGATAACGCAACCTGATGAGGCCATTTCTAACAGGAGGTCTGAAATGCTGAAAAAATCCAACCAGTCAAGTTCAACACACCTTTCACTTACATACAATGACATAAAATATGCCTAATTAAAAAGCATTTAAAGGGTTAATTAACGGTTTTTTTAAGCTGCATGGGCGCAAACAGCGCAAGCTTATTCAGTTCACGGAGGCGCAACAAAGAAAGCTGAGCACAGCCTACGTGACAGAGATGCTTCTTTACAAAGGCGTTCCAGAGCCAAAATGGCGGCCAGCCAGCAGTGGTGGAGGATCTCTGCGCACAGATGTGGGAGGGAGATCAGTGAGGGCCGTACACCGCGTTAACCTCCCGAGTCCCACCTCTCCTTTTCTTCCACATGCGGGAGGAACCGCGGCGGGCGCAAACGCCATTCTCTCCTGCTCGCCCCCCCCGCTCACTCACCCGCCTCCCGTTTTCAATGCGAGCGACGCGCACGGCGAAACAACAGGAGCTGGGCCCGCTCCAGACCACCCCGGGAGGCCTACTGACAGTCTGCTCTCTTTCACCTGAGTCGGGACAGGTGTGTGAACAATAGTGCGTGTGTGTGTGGGTGTGTGTGTGTGCGCGCCCAACAGGCCCGCACACATCCGCGGCGCACTCTCTCACCAGCGACCTCTGACCCCTCCGCTGCTCAGGAGATCAGACCAGAGGCGGCAGTCGGAGCCAGGATAATTAGCCTTGCAGCAGTTAAGGACGAGAGGAAGGTGAAGTGGACGAGGACCAGCGATGCAATGACAGCCGACGCGCGGCTCTGACATTCAACCCCTCCCCCCCGTACGGGCTCCAGAAGGCCCAGATCCCACCCACCCCGCCAGGAGTCTCTATTCACACTCCAGTACGAAAAAACTGTGTGTCCTTGGTCACGAATGCCCCCAACACAGAGTTTGTGAAGCCCTTAACATTGTGAAATTATCCAATATCGTCAAACAAAATATGAGACGAACACCGTCAATCTACCTAGAAAGAATTCACCAAAACTTGTTGAATTCTGTCCAGTAGTTGTTGAGAAGAAGGGGACGGACAACATCCCCTATAAAATGCCATATGTACAGACAGACGTACGGACAAAGGTAACTCCACATGCCCCAGAAATATATATTTGGGCTGAACGGCCTGTTCTCGCCACTCATGTTCGGTTATACCTGACCCTCCAGTACCAAACCAGTCACATGGGTCAATTTTTCAAATATGAGTTTTTAGGCTCATATTACATGCCCTTTCAGATGAGCCCAAAAACTCATATTTGAAAAATTGACCCATGTGACTGGCTTGGTGCTGGAGGGTCACTTGGGGGTATTAAAAAAAAAAAAAATTTTTTAAAGTGCACTTCCAACTGATTCATTTCACCGATACGGGACATGCGTACGGAAAAGACGTGTCAGTACATCGCGGAAGTGACGAAAGCCACAATATATTTGAGAGCAGATGTTCAGTCTTTTTTGGTGAGCCGCAATCATATTGCTCATTGAGAACATGCAAAAAGCACAGCTGAAGGCAGGGATGGTCATGAGAAAAAATTCTGTAATGTGAGATGCTCCGGGTAAAGGTAAAACTGAAAACTGTCCCTACTCTATCGACAGACATGCAGCCGACAGAACCTTATCTGCACTTATAACATACTTTTATACAGATTAAGAGAGAGAAATAGGCGTACTAACCTACCTATGTACAAATGGGACTACATCTTACGCTAGTGATTAGCGACAGCATTTCATACAGAAGCTTCATCTCAGGAGATGAAGGAAAAGACCAACAATCGCCTCAAACAAAAACACAACGGCCATCTTACATGGGCACATAGTCCACGAACTTTGCAAGATTTCAGCAGTTTTCACAAATGGGCTGATGATTTTTATTCTTCTACCACATTTTTTTAAAATATACCAATCCATAAATTATGCCAGCAAAATCACACCTCAAACAAACCACAATTTCAATCGCTCGACATCCGTCAAGTAAAATACACTACAAGAGTTATCTTTATCTCCAGTCAACAAGACAATCAGCATTCATGATCACAAGTCGCTAACTGCGCGCTTCTCCATTTTCAGAGGCGAGAGAAGCGGTTTGTGGCCTTCGCACGTGCCAAACATCCCCGAGAAAACTGCCCCAAACACACAGACGACACACAGCGCCGCATGACCAGCTGAGACAGGCCCTTCACACAGGCGCATTACTGCACGTGTCGTTGTGCTGAAAAGCATAAGTAAGTGCGGGGGGTTCTGGGCGACCGAGGCTGATGAAGAGGCACTTGGGGCAGGTAAGGGTCTCCGGATGGTTCTCAGTAGAGCTTCTCCTGCGGCGCTGAATAGGCAGAAGCCCTCCGAGTCTGTGCACCGCTAATGGAGGCGCTCTGACAAGACGCTATGTCAAGGTAATGCTCTCCACTCAGAGCCCAGGAGACCTCGCAGTCTTCTTTCTACCCGCTCTCTCTCTATCACTCCTGCCTGCTCTTCCTCTCAGCTTATCGCCCATTATTTCACCCCTCTCTCCTTCCTTTCACCGCTTCACTCCGTAAACATGTCTCCAAACATCTAAACGTCTTTTTTCACCATAGTTACACCTTTTCTTCCTCGGTTTCTCTCTGCGCTCTACTCTGGAGTGAGGCAGGAAGGATTTATCGGGGGGAAAATACAATGTTTGATGGCAGTGTTTGTCCTCTCTCGATACTTTCATCATTTACCTCCACAAAATTCTCTTAAATATCTCAGAACTTTTCAATACATCAGTCTTCTCTCCTCCCCACTCTCTACAGGCTAGACATTCGAGCTCAGAGATGACGGCGGCAATGCAAGTCAGTACTGCTCAGTATCAACGCAGAGGGTGGCTAATAGCAGTTAGCGAGTGTTGATCTGAGTGAGCGCAAGAACACCATCGTTACACGCTTGCTTCCAATAGTCGTCCCTAAACTGCCACGCCATGGCGGCAACAACTGTTTTTCAGAACCTCGCATAATAAATGATACCCATTTACAGGACAGATGTTAGCATTCAGGAGAGACTGTCCCCGGTCACAGAGAGTGAGCACTTCTACGGCCCCAGACATACTGAGAGGTAAAATATAGCAAAGCCTCATTGTTCCCTAAACTGGGTTACTGACCCTGGCATGAGTGCCTGCCGCCTGCTCCCGCCGGTGAGATTATGAGCGACACTCGGACAGCGCGAGCGGGACCTGGCAGCATTTCGCCGGGGAAAGCCGGGCCGGTTTCCGCCGAGCCGTTAATGGAGTGTGGCCGGTTTGTACTGAGCGGAGTTTTGCCAGGAGAGAGACGCACCTGAGCGGGTGGCCAGCCAAGCGGAAACAGCCGGAAAAAGCGCTCTGGAGTTTCCTCGCAGGCCGGGAAAAACCGAACAGCAACAAAACCCGGGCTGGACACTGGAAGGGTCGCCTTCAATCCCCCACTCCCTTATGTCTTTCTCCTCTGCTTTTCATTGACCTTCATATAGCTTTATAAGACGCTCCAGCCACACCTGCACAGGCCGTTATCGACTCCAGGGCTTGAAACTTAGGAGGGTTAATTTCTCCATGACATAACTCTCCAAAATGCCCTTAAAATTGCTAAGGGTGAGGAAAAACACCCCTCGATGTTCATAAAAATCATTTGTCAGTTACTGGCGTGCATCTCAAAAAAATCAGGTGTCTGTCACAAAAACATCAACAGTCAGAGACCAGTCAACGCAACGTAACGACAACAGCCTCATCATAAATTATGGCTCTTTCCGGACCCTTCCGTTTACCTACTCGCCGTCAACAGAGCTCATGTGATCATGTGACATGCCCGCACTCAGTCTGAAATGTCCCGGGATTTTCGCCAGTGAAGAAAAAAAATTGTCTCCAATAAAAAAAATAAAATTAAATAAATTCCCAGTCTACCTCTCCCTCAACCGCAACCCAGAATGCATCTCTTCCTCAGTGCTCCTCTTACTCTGTTCAGCCTCGTTCTCTACACATCATTACCCCCCCCCCCCTTCACTCTCAGGGCACACTGGGACACTTCCTGCGGGAGAGGTCAAAGTTCAACATCTGGAAGAGTGAGCGCGAGAGGCTTGAAACGGCATGAGATTCCCCTTGATTTATGAAAACGTATTCATTTCATAACTCCCTGTTTGAAGTCCAATTTCCAATGCGCCATTTCCTTTGCGAAACTGGCCTTTACGCGCTCTCTCCGTGCTTCATTAGCGTGCGCATATTAATCCTGGAGAGGCGGAGAGAGGCGGAGCGGGGCTGTGTGTGTCAGACAGACAGAGGCTGCAGTTCCAGGAGTCTGGCTTCTTATCGGGGTATCAGCAGGGCTGGGAAAACCGGGAGGGGGTAAGAGTGCGAACACACACACACACACACACACACACACACACACGTATATATACACACACACACACGCACGCACACACATGTACACACACAAATATATTCAAACGTACAAACCACAAACATATACACACAAATGCAAGCAAGCACAAAAATAAATATATGCAAAACACAAACCAAAAACATGTATACACACACACACACACACACACACACACACAAATGCATGCACATAAACTCACAGGCATGCACGCGCCCACATTCACAGACGCAAACACACACAAACCACAAACATGTACACACAAATACAGTCAAACACAGAAACCACAGACATTAACACACCCACACAAACATGTACACAGTCACACACAAATACATGCCAAACATGGAAACCACAAACATGTACACATACAAACACACATACACACACATGCACACAAGTACACACGCGCACACGCATCCCGTATGAACATCACACGCTTCAGTCACTCCATCTTCCAGTCACGTGCTCCCAAACGCCGAACACACCCAATAACCATCTCTCTCATACACCTCATCATACTCAAATATACCCTGAAGAACCACACGCACAGTCCACCACACAACCCCCTCCCTCTCTCTCTCTCTCCCCCTCTCACTCTCTCTCGCTCCCACTCTCTCTTACCGTCACTCCCTCTCTTTCATACTAACACAAACAGACGCGCGTTCAGTGGCCGATGGCAGATTGACTTGAACGTAAAGGTAAACACACCAGCCAAGAGCGCGCTCACAGTAACACAGTGTTACGCCAACAGTCTCATACATACACCCAAACACACACACACCCACCCCGACTTTCAGAGACAAAAGCAGAAAGCAGAACGACTCAGATTCACACAGCAGAACAGACTGTGCAGCTCTGCGGGCACAAACAGCACAATGGCAACATACCTCGAGGACAACCGACACCGAGCTCCACAAAAAACAACTGCAGACACGAACGCACACTCAGTCCCATGAACACAAATCAGTCCCATGAACGCACACTCAGTCCCATGAACACACATTCAGTCCTGCTCATACAGACACAAACACACACCCAGTCCTCCTCGCACAGACACAGACGAGCAATAATGGAACCCGAGGTCTGACTCGCACACTGACATGCACTCATGCTGAAAAACTGCTGCGTTGACATGATGTTTGTTAGTAAGCAGCGAGCCCCATGCGAGCCTGTGGACGTGCATGTGTGCGTGTGTGTGTGTGCGCGTACGCGAGCGCGTCTCGGCAGGACTCTCAGACAGACAGCTGCCGAGGGCAGCGAGTGCACACGGGCAGGGCCACGCTCCCTCGGCTCTGACGCCACGCTCCTGCTCACCGCCACACCAGAGCCGGCTGGCCTCCTTCCCCGGGTTACAGCAGCGTCCTGAATGCCACAGCTGTCTGCGGAGCGCAGTCAAGCCCGGGCATGTTCACCGCCGCCATCCACTTATATAAGAGCGCCGGTCACACACACACACACGAGCACACGCATGTATACGCTCACAAACACACACGCACACACTTACAGACCTCACGCGCAGGAGTAGGGAGAATGAGTGTGAGTGAACTGTGTGTGAGGAGGAGTGTATTTGAGCGCGCGTGTGTGTGTGTTTGTCAGTTGGTCTGTATGAGAGCAAGAGACAGTTAGAGGCATTGTGGTGTTCAAATGTCAGAGAAGATGTGTGTGTTTGTGTGCGTGCATGACCGTATGCGCATACTCGTGTGTGTGAGACAAAAACTGATGTAAAGGTGTGTAAGGGTGAGGCCATATATGTGCGTCGGTGTGTGTGTGTGTGTGTGTGTGTGTGTGTGTGTGTGTGTGTGTGAGTGAGTGAGAGAGAGAGAGAGAGATTACGTGATACAGTGCAGTGTTTGTGTGTGAGAGACTCTGCATGCGTACGTGTGTGTGTGTGTGTGTGTGTGCGCATGTATGTATGTGTGAGCATCCATGCATGTACAAACAACCATCTACCACCAAAACACAGAAAAACCGAAGCGGTCATTTGCCCCGTGAGAAAATCTGTTTAAACTGAGCAGCTGGGCAGAAAAAAAAGAAGAAGAAGAAAAAAGAAAAAAAACTCAACTGGCTCGACAGCCAAGAAACAGTGGAGCATTCCCTAAAAAGCTCACCCCTAAAACTGGGTCAAGAGGAACAGCTTCACCTCCCCCCGCCTCCACTCCCCCGAAGAGAATTTGGGATCTTAGAGTCATCAGAACTGGATGGGGCGGGGGAGGGGCTTAACAGTCCACATAACAACCTCAGTAAAGAAATAGCATAATTCTTTTTCCTGTTTATCTGTTCGCCTCTGTGGGATGGGAAAAAAAAACTCACGGGCACACAAATAAATTAGAAGTATAGGGGAGCGGACCGCGGCCATTTTTGCAAAGGAGGCATTAGGCGACGGAGGTCGCATTCTGTAAGCGACGCGTGTGCGAGCGCTATCAAAAGAAGAAAAACAGGAGCCCAAACAATCAGGCTTCAGACGCGCACCCGAGACGGCTCTCTGCTCGGTGAGCAACTCCGAAGCACTGCTGCCACCTACTGGTGGCTAAGAGAACTGTTACCATCCCCCACCCCAGCGAAAAAACAAAACAAATCAACATGCTTCTGGATTTAACTGCCTGCCCAGAAAGAGAGAGAGAGAGAGAGAGAAGGGGGGTTGGGGGCTGACTTAATAATTCACTTGTCCTCAATTTCCTGGAAATAATTTCCCTGCTTTCGAGATCAGAGGTGGAACGCGATCACAATTGTTTTATGTCTGGAACAGCGAAAATCTCAAAACAAACAGACTGTTTATCATCTCACGCACCTGCACGACCCAAACTCCTTAATACTGAGCGGCATTACTGAGTGCCATTTACCTATTCAGTGTGGTTTAACTGTATGAATACCTAAATTAAGGGCAGGCACTCAGCTTAAGTGTTTGTTTTTTTCCAGTATCAGTAACTTCAGGATGAACCAAATACTATGAAGATAATTACCCTCAAATTTTATTCTATTTACACTACTTCAATCAATGGGCCCCTTTTCAGTTTCAGAACATTCTAGAAAACAAAAAAAAAAAAAAAGATTTGAGTTATTAAGCTACTCTTGTAAAATGCCATATAAACTGGGTCACCATTCATGGTATTTTCTAAAATCAGCGGGCAAGTGGCATCAACAATCAATCGCATCAGTCATCATATTCAGTACGCAGAGAGAGGCGCAGAGAAATGCAAACCAAACTCGCAGTTCCGTTCACCCTTCACCCCCAGGGCGGAGGGATCAGAGGGCAACGTGCACAGTTATAATGCACCTGCCCTGCCTGACTTACAAACACTTACATCCAATCAGCGACCAAAAAAGGCTGAATGTGCTCCGGCTCCGTTTTGTCCAACTGAGAAGGGCTTGTGTCGAAACGTCATCACACAACACGCCTCTGAGAGCCTCAAAGCGCAGAGGTAGGGAGGGAGCATCAAACCGGAATATTCCCAGCCTCCAGGAGCGGGCGGACTCCAAAATAGCGCAAAACAGCTCGAGTGACACGCTCACCGCGCTGGCAGGCGGCGACTTTTTTGGGTCTATCTCTCTACGCTGCCGGAAGTTCTGCAGTGGCCCTGGCGAAGGTGAAGATCGTTACTGTTTACCTCAAACGCGAGAAGAGACAGTCTGTTCCGGAGCAGCGTGCTCGCCGCAGAGCAGTACCACTCTCTCAGAGAACAGACGAGCTGTTACTGCCGCGCGCTCGACCGACCGCGTCACGACAGAAACAGGCGCTTGACCATAACCCGTGAGAACAGACACTCAAAAGCACCAAGGACGACACCCTGAAACTTCGACAACATTCAGCTACTACAGGCACTCTGAGAGCGCAAACCTCCGCCAAGGCAGCAAAAATCTTGCGGCCATATTGTTTGACCGATCACAGTCAAAATCAACAGGGTCCATCCCTGATGTAAAAGCAGCCCATCCACAAAATTTCAGAGACGTCTATTCAGTGCTTTTTGAGTTACCTTGCACACAAACAGACAGACCGACAGACAGACCAACGTTGGTTAAAACATGACCTCTTTGGCAGAGGTAAAAATTAGAGAAAAATAGCAGAGGTCACCTCCCCCAGAGTTCCTAAGACAAAGTACTCGGCGATGGGCGTTGATTGTTAGGCGCTTCCTGGTTTGTTGCCTTGCAAAAGGATCAGCCGCAAAAAGCGCTCGGAGTAGAAAACAATGTTTGCTAACAGTTTGCATTAAAGGGAGCTCAGAGTGAAAGGACTGCTGTGCTGTGCGAGACTTTCACTGTACAAACCAGCTAAAATCAAGAGGCCCTATCGCAGGGATACTCACTCTTTTCCAGATTGAGCCGCAGTGGGTGCAGGCTTTCATTCTAACCATGCAGTCTCACACCTGATTCTACTAATCACGGGTCTTTGGCAAAAGCCTCAAGGGTTGATTCGTAGAATCAGGTGTGTGACTGGTTGGTTAGAATGAAAGCCTGCACCCACAGTGGCTCAATCTGGAAAAGAGTGAGTATCCCTGCCCTAACGGATAGATATAAGCAACCTGAGGGAAGGTGAAAATTCAAGTTTGCCTCACCAGCAAAACGCTGAGGTTATCATTTCCGCACTGACAGACCAGCCGGGGTCAAACATGCACAACACTACACCCCAGGCCCTGTGCTCAGGAACCAACACTACCTCAGTGGCAAGAAGCCCTTCCCTCATGAATATACACAAGTCTCAAAGAACACATGCACACACACACACACACACACACACACATACATATATATATATACAAATATGCATATAAACCAAGTGACAAACGTAAGCAAATGAAGAATAGAGCAAGCTCATGTCAAAATCTTCATTGGCACCCTTGACCTTGAGGCGAGAGTTGTCATTTTCAATAGGCCTAAACCGGATACCAGTGCCAACAACACAAGCTAACTTTTAAATGTGGCCAGTTGTTTTTGCTAGAAATTGCAAACTAACAGACAGACAAACAGGCAAAGTGAACTGATCAATAGACACGTAAAAAAACATACCCACACTCAAGAAACACACGTACGGGGACACAAATAAACATGCAAGCAGATGCACAAACGCAGTCAAACAAGACAAGGGGGAACTCAAGAGCAAGTGGCTAAAGCAGTGCTGCAGCTACAATCAATGGAAACGGCTGCACTCCCTAAACGAGCCCCAAATCCACACGGAAACGCCCGGACGGGGGACAAGGGAAAGAGCCAAATAAACCGCCTCCATCATTCAGCAGGGCCTCCAGGAGAATAGAGGTGGCTGGGAAACTGACTGAGATCATGCCAGGTGGTGATTGGTTCTGACGAGTGCTGATGTCACGTGTCAATAAACCAATGGAGGCGAGCAGACGAGAGGGGGCCAGCTTTGTTCGCAGGTGCGTATGGTAACGAGGTAGCTGGCTGTAGAGTGCGAGTGTGTGAGTGTTGCACGTGCACGTGTGAATGGGGGAGAAACGGCAGACTGCCAGACTGGGCCACATCCCCCCCCCCCGCTCCCCGTCTAAGGGAGGCCCTTGCTGGGGGAGAGCGCTCACCCGCTCAGCCTGCTCTGAGCTCCACGCGAGGCCTCTCTCCATTGCAGCTAATGCCTGCCTGATGAGCGAAGGGCGCCATCAATACAACATGAGCCGGAACGCGCGGTTAGCTTTCTTTCGCTACAGTCCCGCACCTCCAATCCCCACCCCCATCGAAGCCCAGCACCGGTCAATTTCCCCCCCTGTGGCTGAACGCACAGGCCAGGACCACAGAAAGGCCGCAGACCCCTGAGACTCTGCCCATTATTCCTCGCTAATAAAGAAAAAAAATCCGAGACATTAGGAAATGGAAACGCTGGAAGGGAGCTCTGCTTCCTGATCCAACCTCTGTCAAAGCGATGAATAAAAAATACCCATCAATACAGGAGTAATTAAAATGTCCTAAACGCATGTTGCTGGGACGAAACTGAAGCCGCTGCGAGGGCAGGGAGGATATTAGTTACGTTTTCAAGCTTTAAAACAGAGGCGAAGACGCCCAGCAAATGAGACTCGTTTCAGGTTTTTGCACCGGAGTATCACGCAGGAGCTGGAACAGTGACAGGAAACGAGTAGCACTTGCGCTCTCCACTTAAACAGCAGAGCACATTTCTCAGCCGATACCGCCACGAGAGGCGTTACTCTGAGTGCGTTCCTCCGTCACGGCCGGCTCCACAGCCATGACAGAAAGCGAGATGTGACCCAAGAAGTTGAAACAAAAAGCATTAATTTATTTTAAAGAACTGAATACCAAAGAATTAGGTGGTGTGGCAGTCAGTAGGTCAGTGGTGTCAGCACATGGGCATTGAAGGTCCCCTATTATGTCAACAGGTGCACAGCCAGTTAGTTACGACAAGCCATTTCAAAATCTTTCCCCTCTTGACATCACATGGGGAAGTAACCAACCAGAGGCAAGAAGAGCTGATCAACCTCAGCCAAGCAGTCAATCAGATTTCATTATTCTTGGCAGTCACTCCCCCTTGTGATGTCAGGAAGGGGAGATTTCGAACTGGCATAATAGGGGACCTAATTAGATAAATAGTGATAGGAAAGTTCTACGGCAAAAGGAAAACAGAAAATTAGGACGGTGAGCGTGGAGAATGGAGACCAGAGTTTCCCAGTGTATTTTTCTCATGGAGGAAGTGGGGTGTGCCTTTATGGTAAATGAGAACACCAGGCCCAGCGACCCGACCACACCTACTGGGCATGTGCACCTCAGAAGACGAAGTCAAACACAAGCAACCAGCCCAGCCGCCAATCAGAGCCGAGGTCGTCCCAACCGTTGCATGCTGATCGCAGCGCAGTGTAGAGAGGGGGTCCTGACCTCTCTCGATCCGCGAGACTCCTGCGCTCCCCGTCGGCCCAGCTCACGCAAACATACTCCCGATTTGAAGAACGTCCCAATCTTCATGGAGCCTCGAAGGTGGAGAAAAAATGTAAGCGTCCCAAGCAAACAAACAAACGAAAAACTCCAACCAACAAAGCTAACCTCTCTGAAAGCCGCAGAACTCCAGCTCGGGTCGAGATGTTGAACGGACATTAATTAAGGGCGAGAGTGGAGTTATTCATCTATCTATATATAGAAGGGACCGGGGAGAAAGTTAACAGCAATTTCAATATCCCGCTGAAGGGTTCAAGATACTATTGATATTAACTTATTGATTATGGGTGAGTGATTGGCTTTAAAACATAACGTATTGAAAAGTGCGAATGGGAACTGCTGAATCGCCACTTTTACAGATTTCGCTCGTCAGGGGGAATGAGCCACATTCATTACAGCGGGCCGAGTTCGAGTGAAAATGGATTTTTCTGAAAATAGACCTGGGATCTGGAAAAACTGGCCACTCTCATGCATTGAAAAGTACTTCCCTGCGTGTCGCTTTGATGAAAAATGAAAAGAAAAAAAAATCTGCGACTCGAACCTCTGTTAACCCCTTAAACTTTTCCCTTCAGGATTCCTTTAAGTTGGTTCAAGGGCAGAAAAGGCACTTTTTCATATTGCAGGACGATGTCGCATACATATTCTACAGCTGCTGGTTGCAGCGCGTCACTGAAGCTACAACACACTCATACGGAGAGACATATTCAAACCCAGGACGCCATATTTTTAATGTCGACAGCATTACTGTACATGAAATGGAAAACGCGTAGATCACGTATATAGTTTTGTACACATTTCCTTGTAATTCAGAAGGACATATTTGGGATCAGTGGAAAATTCTAGAGGAAATCCCACGGTTAACACAGCCCTGAAGTTCCACAGGTTTGAACACTGCAGCGGCGTTTGACGGACCCGTATATGAGTCTGTAGGTTTTATGGGATTAAACAGTCAAACGTGCCCACGTGAGAAGAAACGCCTTCGCACGGAAATGTTACGCCACTTAGGGGTTACTATAGTGCAAATGAGTCGCTCAGCAATGCCAAACAATGCATCGCCATTTGCATAAAGTTCCACAAAAAAAAACCCAGCTCCTCGTCACATTGTTGGCCAATGTTCTCCGGAGATTTTCCCTGCTAAATTACGTGTGCTACAAGTAATTTGAGCAATGTGGCTATTAACATTTTCAAATGACGCGGAAGCACTTAGTGTTTGTATGGATTCTATTAAGTCTAGATGAGCCAGAAAGCGCGGTCAAACATTTGCATCAGGTGCGATTCAGTAACCCTGAAAAGCTGCCGGCGTCGATTTAAATACGTTCGAAATGACGTCCGGCTAAAAATCAAGGGTTCACTGAAGGTGCAGAATAAAATACGACTCCGTTTGACTGGTCTGGTATCTTTCCTGTTCAGTGACGGCCGCTTGATAATTAGCTCTTAACGACCGTGCATCATGGGAGAAAATTCCAGCGAGGAGCAAGACGGTCCCCGTGCCTCAGCGGGTGAAAGATGGGTCCATGATGCCAGCCCTGGGAAAGAGGGAGGGGCAGACAGTGTCTCGCCTGTCGTCTGTCGCCGTGGCGATGGGAAATGGAACTGCTTAACCACCACCCCCTTCCTGCGTCTAAATGCAACACCATTTGGGCAGCAGATGGAGGTGAACAGTTGGGCAGTTGGGCCTGGGGGGGGTTTACAGTGTACCGAAACGACGTGGCGGATCCTTAAGTGTACCTGGTAACTCCCGGCGATGTGTTCGAAACGACCCTCGGGCCTCCACACCTGGCGACGCGGGAGCAACCGTCTGCACGCCTTGGTGGCGACACTGGCGGACAGATTGCCCGTTTGAAATAAATAAGGTCCGACACGAGGCTCGAAAACAACGCTTGAGCGCAGCCCTCCTTAGACAGCCTTGTCGAAAGCCTCATGACCGAGGTGGGGTTGCGGCCAGGCGTGTTTAACGGGTCACCCGCGCGTTAGCGTCCGGGCGCCTGCACCAGCGTCATCTGCCCCCCCAGAGCCCCCCCCCACCTTCCGTAAATATTTGCAAGCAGTATTCATTAAGGCCGCAGAGTTTATTTAGCACCGCCGGGCCGTTTTGTGAACTCCATGCACTGATTGCTTAACCCCAGCTCCTATCAGGGAGATTGGAGCTCGCGCACAGGTCCAGGTGCGGCTAACGGCGCTGCTGGTTTCCGTGAGGGTTTAATCACGGGGGCAGGAGAGGAGATTGTTTCTTTCGCCTGGTGGGGGGGCTTAATTTGGCCCAGCAGTCACGCTTAGTTGGGGAACCTCGCGCCCAGTGCTCATATCCGCATACAGGTCAAGGCTCCTTAATACCGTGCGACAGTTCAGCGACACTTCAGCTAAATTAACCCCACTAACGGTCAAAAGACATTTCTGTCACCACTGGCTCACCTGTGGAGAGGCATTATTCAGTCACTGCTGAAGTCTTCGTTGTAACCGCAGATATGGTTAATAAACAGTTAATACAAAAAAAAATGTGTGTGTTTTTTTATTTTAAGAGGACTTATGTTATTGTAATTTCTTTTTGGTTTTTTCGGAATAAATTCACAGAGCGTACTGCAGCGCCTGACGAATATTGACCAATGAAAGGATAGAGCACATTATTATGCAGACTTCCATACCCTCCATGTGCACATGCACACAACATCCCAGCTAATGAGCACGGTCTCGCATGCAGGCATTTACCAACTGTCAGTTCCGCACCGCACTGAGGTCACAGACAAACGAGATGCAGCAGATTACAGGACCTGTATGCAGGTCAGAGGCAGGATAGAAGACACCAGACAGTCTGCCACGGTTCCTGAGACAGAATACAACAGCTACATTTCCCAATGCACAGCCACACTTTTGCATGCACACACACACACACACATGCACACGCACAGAAATGCACAAGCAAAAACAAACACAAACTCACGTACGTATGCACACAAACGTGCAAACTCACACACACACGAATGAACACTCGCACATATGCGCGCACACGCAAACTCAGACGCACAAACACACACACAAATCCTTGTACTTCTATCCTTGCAAGGGCGTTATTTTGACCTCGCTTCATTCTCTGTGCGTCTCCACAGCCTTTCCCTCATCTTAACAATAAGCAACACGTGCCTAACCCAAACCCTTACTCTAACCTCAACCTATCCCCAATTCTAACCATGACCCTAACCTCAACTAATAAGTTACAATGTGCCTTTGTAGTTGCAAGGACACGTGAAAATGTCCTCACTTCCCAATAATGTCCCCACAGACTAGAAAAACCATCTCTAGTCCTACTCACTACGTAGCGAGTAAAAAAGCACATATGGAAATACATAGACACAGATACAAAACCGTGCGTGTGCACACAGTGTTAAGTCCGAAGGGCCAATGGGGAGAGGGGTCATCATGCAGAGGCCGCGGAGCTGCAGGGGTGATCGGCAGCCGAGCTCCCCCACGCTCTACCTGTCACGCCTGCGTTTTTTATCCAACCATTGTTCGATGTCCACTACAACTACAGCTTTATTCCTCCCCGCGTTTCCTGATGATTTACGCTGCTTCTCTAACACAGCCAAGAATAAACGGGCCCGGCTGACCTCGACAGACCTCAGTCAGCAAATCACAGCCATATGGCTGCGCTTACGGACGGACGGATCACTGCGTCAGAGGAACAAGTCCTGAGGCTTGGTGAGAGGATGCGATGCCAGTGAACTCCGGCGAGACCCCAGTTTACTGACCGAAAGGCATGTAGACTTGAGTTATGACAGATTTGTGTACATCTCTTGATACGTGTGCACAGTGAACGTCAGCAAGCTTCCTGCAAAGTTTGTATTCATCTTTCAGTATCAAATTTACCAAGGAAATTCAGGTTAAGCGCATAGTGCTTGGCTCTCAAGCGCAGACTCAAACGGATATTAGCGCGCGTAACGTTTTTGCAAAAATACAGCAGCTTTATTCCAGGTTACAAGCGGAGAAGAACGGGGTGCCAATTTGAAATGTTGAATCCAGATATTCTTAGAAGGAGGAGGAGTTTGGGCGAAAACACAACTGAACGACTGAATTATGTTCCCTCCACTCCAAAAAGGAACACTGCCGTGGTGAAGCTGTTTCCAGACTGTTCTAGAAAGATCACAAACAACTGTAGGTCTTTGCCAGTAGACAGAATAGCGACTCTAGGAGGCCATGTGTATCTGATTTAAAGAACCTATCTCTCTGGATGAACTCCCTAACCGCCAAACCCATCACAGGATTGGAGGGGGGGGGGGGGGGAGCAGCCCCCACACCCACCTGAACCCCCCCAGCGGCCGGTGAGGGGACCAGCCTGACAAATGTACAATGTTTTTATAACCTTCCCAAAACATTGCAGCAACACTGCATGAACATGCTGCATCAGAGGCTGACTAGAGCCAGTTAGACATCGGAGAAGAATCTGAGGGATTGAGACTCATAAATGATACGATCACCTTGCAGAAGAGGCTGTAGAGTCGAAGACAAAGTGTTCAGTCCAGTGTAACAAATGCTGTCAATTTAACAGTGTTTATTGCACATACAAAAAGCTGGGTGTTGCCGGGATAAGAATTTCACCAGAGCGGCAAGGCTTTCGCTCTCCTGACACCTGTTAAGATCGATACGGCTGCGCAAATCCCTCTCTGAGCTAAACCCTGCTCTCAAAATATCATTAATAAATGCGCGGGAATAAATGATATGCATTTAAAAGAGCATTTCAGGGAATGACCTCACTTCACATCTGGATTTGTCGATACTTCCATCGCCTCCTGTGTTTACCCCGTCAATCAATGTTCTTCCATCAAAGCTCTCATCTTTCCGTCTCGCGTACACAAAGCAAAGTGTCTCTCCTGCACGAGGAATATCGAGAGGCACCTGATCAAATATTTGCTCGGACGTTAACTGTATGACCTACAGAGCCCCCAATTCCTCCATACATTAATATGCTCTCATTTATCTGTGAAGTTTTATCCGTTGTTGGCAATCGCCATCCTTACGGTGCCATCCAGCGACACGTTCAAAGAACATTCTGGAACATTTTGGCTCGAACAAAGCAGGGTGTAAAACCTGCCAGCGTTAACGATGCTCCGCCATTCAAAATGGAGAGACTTGTTGCCGGAGAGCGATTCGACGGAGTCAATTGAGGCCACGGAGAGGTGAGGTCGATGCCTCTTTGAACACAGGCCTTAATGAACCGTCAGCGAAAATCAGAATCAAAAAAAAAGGAACGGCTCTCGAGCACCAAAAATCTGTCAGACCGCTTCCACCAGAGATCAATAGGCAGCCGGCATATGGATCTCACATAATAAAGCACGGTAATAGGCACCCCACCGCTAAGTAATTAATGTGGATTTTTATTAACATTTCAGAGATAAACAGATGGCAAGAAAGGGGAAGGGAGAGGAAAAATTGGAGCAAAATGTTTTATCGAATCAAAGAAGTCTCTTACTGTTGAAAGATTTTGTTTTTTTTTTTTTCCCGTGGGCAAACGGCTAATGATGGTTAGCATTAGAAATTTTAATCACTCTGCAGCTCTTTAATGCAGATTTCAACGGTTTTAATCAAGAGTGGGGGGGGGGGGGGGGGTTCCTCGCCCTGGCTGAACTGATGTCCCGAGCATCACCGATGCCATCATCAAATGAGACGATGAGAAAACGCGAGAGTGGCTTGGACGCAATTAGCGCCGCTAGCGCCTTTCATTTCGGACCAAAGCGAAAATTCGATGGAGCGAGTTCACTTCACGCTTACGATGACATTTGGCTTTAAACAAAAGGAGCGTGTCTGGCCACAAGTCAAGTCCCTCAATGACTTCTTCGGGTGAGAACTCCTCATCTCAAGGCCTTTGAAGCATCAGAGGCCCAAGAGGTCATCGGGGAGACTAAATGAACCCTACGCTTTCCCAATCCCCCGCTCTTGACCAGAAAGAGTGAAACCCAAACCTACGGTAGAGTTAACGATTCGTACGGAGCTCCCGCAGCAAGCGCTCGGCAGAGCAAAGCAGGTGTCTGATGAGCCAGCGAATCATTGGGCACGGATGAGGAGAGAGCCAATCGAATTTGCCGCACAGGTGTCCACGGTAACGGAGAGCAGAGCACGCCAATAACTGGGTAATGCTAAGTTTATCCAGGGTATTTAGCAAAACAAACAACTGAGGAAGTAAAGAGATGCTTTTCTCAGGCTTCCAATGTACACAATACAGCACAGCATTTCCTGTTGACAAGGGGGCCGGAGAAATTACTCACTGCTCACTGAGTCAATAATCGAGCTGAAGGTTTAGTGCTCAAGTTTAGCCCCCCCAGACCAGGACCCCAAAGCTCTGTACAGCCATAGATCATTATTATACCTGTTCTTTACACAGATACCACTGCAGCAAGGGCAAGAGGGCTCCCATGATCCTACGGCAATTTGTGGAGCTCAGAGTACAGTAGGCAGCGTCCTGGGGAATAATTTTCGAATAATGCCAGGAAGGGAGAAGGCCAAAATACAACAAAGTCCATGAGGTGTGCATGTGCACATATACAGGTCATGAAGGTGCGACTTTGTGTTCACATTCACATGCGTGTCCACAGGCACACCGTGGATGCGCAAGTGTCTTTAAGACATGACTGTGTGTGTTTGTGTGTGTAGAGAGCAGGAGAGCTCACCCCAGGTATACTAGACAACAGCACACCAGGGCACGTCCAGCCGCATTACACTCACACTCACACCACTGCAAGCAATCTGGACAGAAAGCACTCAGGCACTAGGACCCATATTCCTCCAAACTCATTTACAAGGTTACTAATACAGCAGAGAAAACAAATTAAGATGAAAACATCTTACATCTTAAGATGCAAGACACTTTACTGCTTAGCAGAACCAGGGAAAGTAACGCACTCCTTCATCAACTCTTTCAGGGAGTGGACACAACAGTGATCATAGCAATGGATGGGGGAAAAAAAAACAAACAAATAAGCAAATGAAACTCGCTATCGGAGGTAAAGCCGATGCAAGTCCGCACTCGTGCGATAATAATTAATAATCACTGACAGTAATGTACTAGCTACCGGTAACACGAGCATGAGATCAATACCGCACAAGAGTGCATGTATTTATGGCCGGTATAAAAATCTCATTTATGTTACCTCCTCAATGCTGTTCCTTTGTGACGGAGTATAGAATATTCAGCACAGAAATGCATATCGACTGCGAGGGGAATTAGGGTTTCAGATGTACGCGGCGGCTCTCGAGCGTAGCTTTTCTGCTTCTAACGGCGAACTTATCGGACCGTTCCGTTCGATTAGCGCGCTAATGATTACAGAGGAGATGAACGGACGGGCGGAACTATAAACTGAAATGAGGACAGCGACGGTAAACAGCTGGCAAAGCATGCGCTGAGAGGGAGGAACCTGGCTATCGACGCAAAACCGAAACGGCAGAGCGGTTGGGATGGGAACTGGGCATGTGCAGTCCCACGCTTGGCAATGAAACTAATAAAAGCGATGTGACAGAAACTATAGAACGCCAACAAAATACCCACCCCACAGGCTCACCAGTTGTGCACAGTCATTTAGAGATAAAAAAAGGAGGGTACCAACGATGCTCTGCGGCAATCAGCTGACCAAGATGAGTTGCTGATGCATTCTTGGGTATCATTTCAGTAGGCCAGCCACTCATATGGAAGTTCGCCACAGTTTCTAGTTTTCTCCATTTATAGATAATGGCTCTCATCGTGGTTCATTGGAGTCCCAGAGTCTCAAAGATGGCCTTGTAATCCTCTCCAAACTAATATATGTCAACGACTTTATGTCTCATCTGTTCTTGAATTTCTTTTGATCAGTGCATCATGCACTGCTTTTTGCCAACTTCAGACTGCCAGACAAGTCCAATTAATGTGATGTTTAAATTCAACAGGGCTGGAAGTAATCATGCCTGGCTGTGTTTAGCGAAATTGAACCCAATTATCAGTTACATTTCCTTGGTTCATTCAGTGCCTCAGGGGGCAATTACTTTTTGACAGAGGGCCAGGTCAGGTTGGATGGCTTCCTTCCTTCAATAAATGAAAACATAATTTAAAGACTTCATTTTACATTTACTGGGGTGTATTTTGTCGAGCATTAAAATTAGTGTGATGATCTGAAACAAAATTGTCCCAAATTTGAAATCATGGTGGAAATCGGGAAGGGGGCAAATACTTTTTCATTGCACAGTAAATAACTGTAATAAGTAATGCAAAAACAAGGTTCGAAGCAGGGGCTCGAAGGCCCCTAAAGCCAAACAAAGATGACTGTCATTTTGAAAACAACGTATGGAGTCGTCCTTTAAGTGCGGCAGGGTAGGTTTCCTAGTCAGTCAGGTAAGATGGCGAGCCTTCAATTTACTCTAACGTGGCCGATTCCAGGGAATCTGCGTTTAAGAGCTCTAAGACAGAAAAAAAAGATAGTAAAAAGCTTGCCAAGATGTGATTATTCACTCAGTCATTTGAATAATGCAAATTTTGTAAAAAGGCCCAGACTGAGGGAGGCACTTGATACAGCCATTTACCTGCAAAATCAAATCAGAGAGGAAACAGGAGTCCTTTAAAGTGTCACCGCAAATGTGTAATCCCTCACTTTGGTGAATCGTTAGTCTGAATTAGCGTTCGGGCTCGCGCTTTTATTCAAAGCATTGAGCTAATCGAATTCCGGGACCCATCTGAAGAGCTGAATTCCAGAGGATAATTCTGGATACTTTACAGACCGGCTGCAGCTGCGAACCCTGTTCCTATTAAGGAAGCGAGTAAAGAAATGGTAACCCAACCCGAATGATAACAGGGTTTTCCTTTAGCATCTTTGACAACAGCCATCAATGACATCAGCAGGTGTGGACTCTGAGTGTACCCCATAACTGCCATGGGGGATGGGGGGGGGGCGGGGGCAGAGCCACGGCTATCGCTCTGGCCTGTACATTGATTGGGGTGAAGTATGAAGCCGTTAGCGCGGGGAAAGCCCACATTAATAAGGTCCCCGGATTACCACACGGGCTTTAATTTGTCTAATGTCACTCGGAGACAAAGGGTGCGAACGATAGCCGGCGGCGATCTGGATCGGCGCTAATGAACCCGAGTGGAATTAGCGCCTCAGTCCCTCGCTCGCTCCCAGCCCCGGAGAGGGAAGGGTGGGCTGCGTTTTAATCAGAGCTGGAAACGGTTCCTTTCCGCTATGCTTTCCTTACCTTTCCTTACGCCATGACACGGGCGCAGAGTCGAACTGCAGAGGCCAAAAACCGCAAGTATGTTCGTGATAACAGTTCCTTCTTTCGTTCGTTTGGTTTAAATTAAACAGGCTGCCCATGAAATCATTAGATTAGGAAAACCGTTCATCGGCACTCATTAATCATTTTTCCCCACTCATTTGACAAAATGGAGGCCCAAAGCCTGGCATCAACTATATGCACTCAAGCACACAGGGATGCAGAGAACTGGCAGTGATACCCTTGAGTGGATATTATTGCTGTGGATGAATGGTGCATTTGAACAAATGTATTCTGTGGACAGGTTCCTTCAGAGAAAATCAAGAATTAATGCTAAAACAATTACCGGTGCTGCCGTTTCAGCAAATTCTACACAAACTTGCAGAGCACTTCAGAGATGAGGGAAAAATCTCCGCTTTTCTCTCCTATTTCCCAGTTCCCAACTCCAAAACTCTCGCTCGTGAGTATACACACAAACACACACCACCGCCAACAGACAGCGTACACACTTGCATAAATACACACACCACACAAGCTCACAAACACAGACGAAAGGCACTTGGACAAACAAACTCCCCACGCAAACGAACAGAGAGCAGACTTCTGTAAGTACATAACACAGAAACTCATAGACACGCTCACAACCCCCCAGCATTGCACAGTCACATACACAGATGCACGCTAGTCCACTGTCACATGCGAAGTTGGGCACACGCTTTTGCATAAAGGCACAAAATTGCCCTGGCGCTTTCTCACAGACGCAACAAGTTCTGTCTCCTGAAGACACACAACACATACAAACAAAAAACAACACAGTTTAGGGGGCGCCATGGCTGAAACAAAACAGCCAGTGCAACAAATTCTTTTTTTTTTTCTTCCAAGTTTTTAGAAACACTTCAAAGCACATCTCCCAATCACATACTTGCACTTGCAACTACAGTTGCGATTCTGCTTCTCACTTGTCATTTTTTAAGTGTCCGCATACATCAAATGCAAAGAAAAACCTCCACAACCTTGGCAGGGCCAGTCATAATGAGAACACTTCAGTCAGGCGACAACAGACAAACAGCCTGCGGATCGGCATCGAAATGTCTGCGACCAAAGCCGCGCCATCTGCGATTGTTCTGGTCCTCTCAACACTGAAATGTCAAGTTTAACAGCGACTGTTATGTGTGCGCACGTGTGCGCTCGCGAGCGTGCCGGCCTGCATGAGCGAGCACGAGGAGACCGGCTCCGCTGTGGGCCGGGAGCGCATACAAATTTGCCGCATCTCCAGCGGATCAAAGGCAGTACGGAGGTGTGTAATACGATGCGCTTCACTCCGGGGCGATAAGCTACTCTAACACGGCCTTTGTATTATCTTGCACAACAGAAACATTAGCATGTGTTCGGATGAATAAGGCGAGTTGTTGTGGAGTCGCGCTCGATAAAATCCCCGGCAGTTGAAACAAATCAATTGATGCATATTCATACACTCCCCGGCAGACGTGCGCGTTAACCCGCTGCAGCATTAGCGCGAATTAGGTGCAGAGGGAAGATTAAAATGTGGCCAGTCGGTCATAAACATAATTTGAAATAATCTTTTCATCAGCTTAAAATGTCATGCTAGTACGCAGAATGGTCTACTTTTTCCCAATCCAATCTAATTCCCAGGACACAGTAATATACTCTGACCAGAAAGAACACTTGGGTGCAAACACACGCACCGCTACGCAACAACACAATTCAAACGACAGAAAAACACATTTACTGAGTGTAGATTGAAATTGCTGATATCTGATTGGGCACCAAAATGAGACATAATACCCCATCTGCCTGGTAAGAGTCAGTGCCGGGGTGACCAAATCCAGAAATAATTCTGGTGCTACTGCAGAAACCTGGCTGGCCCCTGGGAGAGGACGGCTGAATGAGTTTGGGGAAAGCAGACATTCAATCAGGATTACCCCCTTGATTTAACCCCTTAAACTAAGTTTTCCCTAAAGTTTCCCTAAATGGGATCTGATCGTCCAGGTGAGTGCAGTCCTGAAAAGCGCTGCTGTTGGTGACTGATGTTTCGACAGCCTGAGCGGAAGTCATCTTCAGAATCAAGTGATGGGTGAGTTGTCAGTTATTCGTATAAATACTCAGGTGGTTACAGCTGATTATTTGGTATTACACAAATATATGTATTGGTATTATATTAATTTGGTATTATATAAATATATTGGTATGAAATAAATTTGGTATATAATATATATTTGGTATATTATATAAATACCACCAGAGTATTTATACGAATCACTGACAACTCGCACATCACTTGATTCTGAAGATGACTTCTGCTCAGGCTGTCGAAACGTTAGTTGTCAAAAACAGTCCTTTTCAGGACTACACTAACCTGACCGATCAGATCCCATTTAATGATACCAATTCTGGGTTCAAACCTTTTTCCAAGTTTCCCCTGAAGTAGTTTAAAATTTAGAAAAAGCATTGTTTCATATTGAGGGACAATGTCACACTCATATTCTTAATCTGCTGGTTGCGGAACTTCACTCAAGCTACATCACACTTCTGTTAAGAGAAATATTCAAACCCAGGGAGCCATGTTTTTATGGCCTCAGCATTACATCAAATGGAAAAATCTCTCGATCTTGTACATCATTTTATATACATTTCCCTTAATTCAGCAGGTCAAACTCCAAATCATTAAAAACCTGAGGATCTCCACTAGAATTTAAAATAGGCCTGCAGTCCTACAGGTCTGAATACAGTGAGGGGATGTGAGTTTTAAGGAGTGAAATCAAGAACTTGGTTGTTTGCCAGTACCATCAACTGCCAAAACCTGCCGTTAGAGGTGTAAGGGTGACCAGCAGTGCAGAGGCGGTGGTGGTAGTGGGGAATGGGGTCTCGAGCATTCTCACATACCCTGGAAAGACTGCCTGGCTCTCTCCACCAGCTCCTCAACGGGATAGCTGGCCAGGTCTCCTCTTGCGTGCTTGGTTTTGCAGTACGTGCAGGCATTTAAACACCTGTTAAGGGAGAAAGAGCAGAATCGGGCGTTAACCACTTCCAATTCACCAATAACGACGGAAAAATATTTGCATGTAAACATTCGAAACATTTGCACCATATAAAAGAGGAGCGTCAGAGTCTTCTACAACATTCCGCTCTCTTTGGACCTCGGTTTATAAAGCGTCATTAATTCAGCCCCATCAGTTACGAGTTCGGAGAAGCTGCTGCCTCGACCGCGAGAATAGGAATCCCCGTTCAATCAGAGAATACAGCCAACACAAGTCCCGAGAGGCAACGAAATCGCTAAACCTGGGCTTTACGAGAAGTTTAATAACCCTGGGGGAAATACGGAGAGCTGTGGTGTTACCTTCATGGAAAGTTCCAGACACTGCACAGCAGTGGCCAAATTATCTGCAGATAACAACAATTCCACTTAGAGAGACATACAGTGCCCTCCAAAATTACTGAAATCCACAGCGAATATAAGCAAAATGAAGCAGGAAAGAAGTCATCTTGGGGAGATGCTAGTCAATCTTAAACGAGTGGGAAACTTACTGTTTTGCCCAATGCGATTGTGCCTAATCCTAGTTTCTCCGAAGGCTAGTAGTTTTTATTTGTATAGCTCTTTATAATTTACCATGATCATTTTTCAAACTAGACATCGGGCTCTCTCATTAATGCTTTGAATATAGTTGTATTTGTCTGACTAATGTTGGTTTTATGGCAGTATTTGTTCATGCTGCCATCTTGGCCTGGTCACTCTTGGAAAAAAAGTTTAATTATTATTATTATTTTTTTTAATCTTAATGGGTCTTTTTCACTGGTTAAATAGCGGCCACGTAAATATATAAATGAAACGTACACAAATAAAAATCTAACTGAAGTATATTTACATTTATAGAATATTTATTTCACTTTTCGTCATTCATCACAATGGGAGAGACTTGACGACACAGTGATGATGTGCGAAAAAAGCTGTTGAGCTGTGGAAATCTCAAAACAGATGAATGAAGATCTCCAGCTGAAAATATCAACTTCAACTGTCAGGGCAATAATTAAACATTTTTATCTGACAGGTGACGTGAAGAATCAGCCTGAAAGAGGGCAGGTGTGTACACACTGTGAAGAAAATGGTTTAACCAACAATATAATCGCTAAGGATCATAGCTGAAGAACTGGAGAGGTTAGCAGAGTCTTTGGGTTTCCAATTCGACCATGAAATACCACTGACATCTCCACAAATTGTTTGTGAGGGTTGCCGAGAAAAAGCTTCTGCTGTCAATGAAGGGCGAAATAAATTACCGACAGTTTACCAAACGTAACAGAAACTTCCTGTAAGACTGGGTTTTATGGCGAGAAAAGACCAAAACTGAGTTTTTGGCAACAAAGAAAGATGAGTTTGCCAAAAAGACAAAGATAGCCACTGTGAAGTATGGAGGCGGATCTTTAATTTTATGGGGCTGTTTTTCTTCCAAAGGCCCAGGATATTGAGTTGGAACATTATGGCATCATGGATTCCACCAAATGCCAGCAGATAATAAATGAAAACCTAACAGCCTCGGCCAGGAGGCTTAAAATGGGCCAGGCTTAGACCTTCCAGCAGGACAATCATCCAAAGCGCACCTCAAAATCTACGGCACATAATAATTGTTCTTAAACTGCAAAATGAAGGTTTTCCCATGGTTGTCATAGTCCCTTGATCTAAACCCCACACGAAATGTGTGATGAAGTGATGAGGACAATCTAAAAGCACAAAACTCGCAATCTGAAGGATCTGGAGAGATTCTTTGAGAAGGAATTGTCTCAGATCCCAGCTATGTATTCACCAACTCAAAACAAATTGTAGGAGACTCCGAGCCATTACCTTTGTAATGAGAATGTAGTTACAGGTTACGAGAATGAACAGTACTTGGACTTGATCACACCAATGAGCCAAAACATTGTGACAACGAGCCGAATATGCCGTTTGTCCTCTGCGCCCACTCCTATCTTACCGACGTCCATGTGAACGCCCGGACGCAAGGCTGTCCAGCAGAACATCCCCCAGAGCACCACAAGCTCCCTTTACCAGCTGTTCTACAGAGCACAACTGGTACCATCTCTTCCCCAGGTAAACGGTGCACACGTACCCAATGATGTTACACGATGTAAAAGAAAACAGGACTCATCGGACCGAGCAACCTTCTTCAATTGGTCAAAGATCCAGTCCTGACGCTCACATGGCCGCATTCGGCGCTTTCGGCTCTCGGCGATTCACGGCTGCAAAGCCTCATGTGCAGCAAGTAGCGATGCCCTGTGTGTTGTGGAATATTCCTTCCGTAATCATTCTAAAACATTTACAGCGAGTTGCACCGCAATAGCTCTTCGGTCAGTTCGAACCCGACAGGGAAGCCTTTGTTTCCCTCAAATATCGCGCCCAACACCCCGTTGACGGTTTGTGATTTGAGTCTTCTAAGACCACGGTCAGTAGGTACACATGACTTCCGACAGGGAAGACCCCAAATGCCTTGTGGCTTTGGAGATTCTCTGATCAAGTTCTCAGACCATAATGATTTGAACAATCTCAAAATTGCTTTGGTCCATTTCTTCTTCTTCATCTGACACGTCATTAGCAGAAAGGTCCGCTCGCTTTCTGTCTAAGGTCGAGGAGCGCCGTTATATCGCGACAATCAATGCTATATGCTTCAGCTGTGAGTGGCCAGTGTTTTGATTCATCTGTGTATTTTATCAATACTAATTGTGTTCGCAGTGAGAAAAAACAACACTTTCATCAGCACTCCGAAAATAAGGCGAATGTGTTGACGAAGCCAGGCTGCACCGCTGACTGTAAACAGGGTTATAGAAAGGATTGGGGTCAACTAATTCAAAAATCCTCATAAACCCCAAGAGGCATTTTTCAAATCACAAACCGAGTTCATTCGGCGAACAGATTGAAGGGGAAATGGAATTGCCCCCCCAACCCCGGTTCAGCGCATATCTGAATGCACAGATAGGTCAGACTCCGCCTCCTCAATCTGGACGGGCGAAAAAAAGCCCCGCAATTGGACAGACCAAAGGAAGAGAGTGAATTTGACATTAAAATGAATCTCATTAACCTCGGCTCCGAGTCACCTTCAATATATCCCTTAACATTTCAATGATACATAAAATATGCCAACTTTCTTGAAAAGAGCGGCGCAATTTTTAAAAAGCTAAATTTAATCATGCCGACCACCGTTCAGGGTTAGCGCGATAATAAATGGCCTCGCTTCCTCATTTTTGACGTGCAATGATCTGTCGGAGAGAGCATCCATCTTGGCGCAATTCCCACGATTGGAAGAGCACTGACAAAATATTAAGTCACATGACCTGAACTAAAAGGCAGCAAACAGATGGGGTCGCCCCCCCCGACCGACCCCCCACACCCCTCAAACAGAGAATCACAGTCTCAGAGGAACTGTGCCAGGGGGGACCCAGTAAATGTGATTTAGACCAGCAAAACAGATGACCCCCCCACCCTCGCTCTTAATCCCAAGAGGGGAGATTCCACTGGCCTGTGTTTTATCAAAACATCCCCCTGCGCACGAGCCATCACTGTCATCCCGCACAGCGCAAATCCGGCACCATGTCCCAACTGCCTCTTTAATAACAGCATACTGCACCTCTACACCGAGCTACACTTTTCAATAAAAGCCGAACGGACGACAGCAAGTGATAATCCAACAAGGGATTGACATTCCTGGAAAGATGGGTTTGGAAAAAAAAATGAAAATAAAAAAGGAGGGGGCAAAGATGAATTTAGACGCGATGACTGAACCAACTGAACAGATCAGCGACATATTGCTTACCGTTATGGTGTAAACGGGGCAAAAAAAAAATTCCAGATTTGAGAGATTGCCCTGTTTGCCTACTTAACTGCCCCCTCCGACAAACAAATATGGGAGGACCGCTCCAAAGAGATTATTTTCAGTGACCTACTGTCCAACCAGGGCTTAATGTCCTCAATTTATTGCTTATGTGCATAGCCATTTAGAGTATAATCTGGAACATTTCGACTTTATTACAACCACTTTATAGCGCACCACTCTATCTTGATCTCCCAACACGGAAATTGAATTTTCCATTTGTAAAGGCACCAAAAGGCTTAACTTCTGTTCTCAATATTGAGGCAAAATAACCTTTTTTGCAAAGCTTAGGGAGTCGAATCATGGGTGTGAAACTTATTTTTTGATTCTCTGAAACACGCTAGTCCTGGGGGGATCTCCGAATCGTGTAGTGTCTGTAAAAACCTAAGACATGCCCAGCAGTGGGATCCTGCTCCAGAGCTGACACTCGTTACACCGTTTGTTCGACAGATGTTAGCTGAGATAGGGTGGGTGAGCAAAAAAAAAAAAAAAAAAACGGCAAACGCGTCACCGTCGCAGTCTCGCCCGGGATTCAAGCACAGAGCCCACTGTCAAACGCCATCTCAACTAACATTTCCGCACACCGAGCAGCACTTTAATCCGCGAGGTGCTCTATTCCTTCATAGCCGCCACGCGGGAAACCGTCGATCAAACTTTCGAGACCCCGTTAATACATTCAAGGGGGTTCATTATTTATCCATTTTCGTTTCTGCGCGATTCGGATTATTGACATGCCCCTTCGGAGCTAGCGGAGCGCATTTCGGTTGTAGCGTCGCCTCCAGCGGTCGTTCCACCTGTTCCTTCTCCAAAGAGAAGCTGGGCCCCAAACACCCCACCCCCCTCCCCCCCCATATCCTCGCCTGCTGCCTCAATGAAAGGGCCTCGCCTTCGGGGAGCTTCCCCGCTTCAACTCCCAGACTCTCGGAGCCAAGACAGGAACACACTTCAAAACCCTTCATCGTCGGAACAATCAAACCCGCCACATCTCAAACTTAAACCGTTCAAAGCAGCTAGGCTTTTTTTTAAAAAAGAAAAAAACGTAAGCGGGAAGCGGGCAGCGAGAGGCGGTTTAGGCGAAGGAAAACAAGAAAAGATGGCGCCGGAAAATCCGCAGCCTGGGACAGTACGATTAGGCACCTGCGGTAAATAATTTTTCTTAACGACTTAAAGCGGTCGCGGGGCTGCCGCTCGCGAGATTCCGTCCGACGTTAATTACGCGCAGAAACGCGGGAGGACGTGATGTGTAACGGAGGCTCGGGGAGGGGAGAGGGGCCCCCAGTGAAAACCAACGCGCTTACAACACGTCATTACCCGTTCAGAGCAGCTGCTGACTCGAGACAATGGGAGCCGGTCCCAGGGCGGCTTCAAGCTCCTCGTTTTATTAATTCCCTTCCCTGTATGGAATTTGGTGCGAAATTATATTGACCCCTTGCCAGCACGGGCACGCCCAGGAGGCCCGTTTCCATACGTGACTTTCACAAGAATGGGAGAGGGGGAAACGGCGAGCGGAGATAAGCACTTCAACTTCTGTTTGCCAATTAATTGGAAGGTAAATCTGCCAGTGCGTTGCGTCCGCGGACCACGCTGCTTATTCAAAGCAGCGATAAACAGAAGGTTCAAATCTTCGCGCGTGTTGCCCAAGTTCTCGCACTGCCAGTTTGTTTGTTCAACTCGGAGGACAAGGAGACAACAGAGCGAGTGTCGAGCGCCTCGGTAAGCTTCTTACATCCTCACAGACACAACTTTCCAAAGTCATGAAGGCAAAATGAGAAAAGGCTCAAGTAGACAGATTGAAGCCATTGTAATTTATGATATAAGCTGCCTTGCCAAAAAAAGTTTCCATTAGGATTTAAATAAGTAAATGCTTAAGAGCTTATGATAGAATTATTATTTCAGCGAGTAATAGGTTTCAGCAGGCGAGAATTGTTTTAACCTGGACTGATTCACTGTGTAGTTTCTCAACTCTTGAACAACAATGTCGGGGCAAATTATTAGCCTGTATCAAGCAAAAAAATCAAGCAAGGAGATTGCTGAAATCACTGGAATTGGCCTGAGTACTGTCCAAAGAATTATTAAAACTTGGAAGGTTGGTGAATTATAAACTCTGCAGAAAAAAAAATGGCCAAGAAATAAATCATGAATAATCATGCGGAAAAGGGACTTGACTTAGCAGCATGGCACTAGAAAGCCACATACCATTGAGACTAATTTGGGAAAAAACAACTTCAAATTACTTGGAAGGATAAAGATTGCCTTGAAAAAGGTCATGCGACCAGATGAGTGCAGATTTGCCCTATTCCATAGTGCCCACTGATCAAGCCTCTGCAAGCACTGTTTCGATCCGGGGCTGCTTCAAATTGGTCAGTTCTAGGCTCGGCAGACATGAGGAATTATTTTCACACTAGAATTGGCTACCAAAGAGTCTTGACCTTAACCAGCTACGATGTGCTGAAGAAGATTTTACGAAGTGGTTTGACTCTGCCATTGTCAACGCAAGACCTCCGCTAAAAATTAACGCAACTCTGGTCAGAAACAAGAGTTTGTCACTAAAGTGACTATATCCCCCGCCGTTAGGTCACCGAAACCGACTGCTGTCTGCGCATTCCCAGTAGAAAGGTTGGTACCAAAAGAATTGAAATAGGTTGACTCCTTCTTGAGATATCGCGCTGACAATGTTCGGGACGGACGGACGGACGGACGGGCGGATGGGCGGGCGGACGTATGGACAGAGCTGAATACTATATCCCCCACTTCGCGCTAAATGCGCGGCGGGGGATAATGAATGTTGTGGCATTGCGTAAGATGAATGTGCGCCGTGATCAAAGCTAAAAGCGACACAACAAAATAATTGAGTGCGTGACTTTTTATGGCCAGGCAGTGTACACTCTCTGACCACTTTATTAGGAAGACCTACACTGTAAATCCTGACAGTGTGGTGAACTCAAATGTTTTGTGGAAACCGATTACCTCAAAAGAATTGTGTAGGCCAACTCAACTGCGCTGTGTGGAAGGAACTGAAAGAAAATAAAGTTTTTTTATTTTTTTTTAACATGTTTTAGGTGCAGTGAACACAAGATCATTAACCCTTTCATGCATGGAGGTCACTACAGTGTACAGCTGTTTAAAAGTGTTTTTGTCTCTATATATGCCTGCAATTTTGGGCACTGCAGCATATTAGTAAAAAAAAATCCTGACTGAGTTTATCATAATTCATGCATGAGAGGGTTAAGTTGGCATACTCAATTTTTTTCAGGTTATCGGTTTCCGCTAAACAACAGAGTTCACCAAACTTGTCAGGGTTTACAGTATTACCGCTGCTTAATCATGCAATTATTCAATCAACCAATCATGTGAAGCCTATGATCATGCAGACACAGGTCAGGAACTCTAGACAGTGTCCACCTCAATCATCAGAATGCAGAAAAATAAGATCTGAATGACACTGACCAAGACTGGGCTGGTGCCAGTAGGACAGGTTTGAGTATTGCTGGAAGTGCTCGTGTTTCACGCTCAACAGTCTGCAGAGTTTACAAAGTGAAAAAATGAAAAAAAACATCCAGGGAGCAGCGGGTCAGCAGACTGAAAGGCCTCGTTATTGCGAAAGGTCAGGGAATAGTCAGACTGGCTCAAGCTAATTCAAACAATCACTCTGTACAACTGTGGTGAAGAGAAAAGCATCTTAAAAACACACAAAACATCAAAATTTGAGGCTGATGGGCTACAACAGCCGAACAACACCCTTAACTCCACTCCCGTCAGCCAAGAGCGGAAATGTGAGGCCGCAGTGGGCACAGGCTCAGCTAAACCGGACGGCTGAAGATTGGAAAATCGCAGCCTCAACTTCCGAGTCTCGATGGCCTCTGTGACCCTTCGAAGATGGGTTGAATCATCAAGAATGGAAAATTTGCAGCACGAATGCGTAACGACCTAATCTGCAGAACTGATGTCATACAGCCAAGTCAACACGGACAAAGATCTCAAAGTCTCCAAATTCTTGTGAAATCAAAGCCACAAAGAACAAACAACTACAGCTGTTCTCAGACTGTAATGAGGCCCAGTTGTGTTCCTAATAAAGTGCTCAGTTAATGCATTTAGCTGATGAATTGAAAGCCAGCAAAGGGACACAATACTAAGCGAGTACACTCAATGAGTCATGGAGGGACATTAAGAGCTTCTACATCACTTGTCAACAACTCTCATTTAGAACAAAAAGCTGAGATAATCAAGTCCCCATTCATCCCTGTGCCAGCCCAGCCAGGTGAGCCACAGCACCAGCTGAACTCCAGCACCCCGTGCTATTCACCACGACCTGAGAGAACAGGGCAGGGTACAGGCAGAGTGCCGCTTTCACAACGACCCTGATAAACACAGAGGAAAAACAAAGAGCGACCGGAGCCAAAACAAGAGAGCCCTGGAGGAATGTCTCGCCAGGCCTCCCCGCGAGCTGGAGACAAAACAAAACGAGTTTGTGAGGTCAAAGACGAAGGAGAAATTCACTGCCAAAGCTGACCGCTGTGGGCAGGGGCTGTAAAAGTGTCCCGCACTGCTGAGACGAGGTCATACTCAGGCGCGGCCCGGGGCAGTTAAAACACATTACCTTCAGCGCATGGGCTTCTGAATCACATGACAGACCACTGTGTACAGGAGCGCTCAGGAAAGCAAGAGAACATCATAGCAATGGCCCCTCCAACATTTTTAGCCACTGAAAAATCAGGCAAGTTCAGCTTAGAGCGGTGGAGGGTGAGAGTTTGCAGGTTTTCATTCCAAACAATCGCATTACACCAATTAGTCGTCTCCGCTCTGCTCGATGATATGCTAATCGGTGACGTCAGAGGGTGTTGCGATTGGTTGCGATGACAACTAGTATATTCTCGGCCTTCCACGCTCACCAGCTTTGGCACCACTGGCCCAGAAGACCCAAATAAAATCATAATTCCCTTTAGTCACCTCATACGTCGAAGTGCGGATTCTGAAAGTTTTGCTGTCGAGTTGTGAAGTGTGTGTTTTCATGGCGAAGCGTCTTGTTGGACGTAATGCGAGCATTACATCCAGGGCTAATTGCAGGAGTAGAACCCGTGCACTCACTGATGAAAAAATTCTTTACAAAAACACAGCTGGACAAACAAGTTTTAGATTCAAACTTTATCATCTTCCTTATTATCTCCAGCCATAAAATGGATGGGGAAAGAGGAATGAGTGCTGTCCTTTCGTACGTCTGCCTGTCTGTCACGCTTCTTTTCCGAGCAAGAACTTCTAAGCCATTCAACATTTCTCAACAAAACTTCATTTATGGACACATTTTATAGCGCAGAAGCGCCTTTTCATACTTACATCCACTCTCCTGTCTGTCAGTCCGTCTGTCCTTCCACTGCATTGAGTTTCAAGGCCAAATATCAGCCATCCCGTCATGGGGAATCTGAGTAGTTCATGCTTGTTCTCAGTTCGAAGACATTGATAACCTTTTTACTTGGGGGTCTCAACGCTTTCTGCAAGGCCCAACAACAGCTGACGGTACAAACATACAGGCTACACCAACATCCCAATGCTCGGCCCATGACTGCGTCGTATTAGTGTATTTATATCCCCGAACGCCAAATGGCGTTCCGGGGATATTATGTTTTTGGTCCGACCGCCGTCACCGCCGCCGCCCTACGTCTTAACGTGATAACTTCAGTAATATTTTAATTAGAAATTTCAAGTTTTGCATATAAGTAAGTATCATGAAAAGGAAGAACTGATTCGATTTCGGACAATTTTCAATTTCTAGATTGTCCAATTGACATGAAACTATGTGAAACTGCAAGGTCATGACCTCACAACGTGTCACATGATGACATCATACCTGCATGGTTCAATATTTTGCCTCCAGGTGGCACTTTGTGATGGAAAATTACCATTTTGGCCATATCTTCAGAACCATTTGTCTGACGGACCTGAAATTATGTTCGAATGAAAGGTCATGACCTGAGGGGCTTTATTTTGTATTGGGTCTATTCAAGGATTGGGGAATTGGAGGATTAGGGGCCTTTGGGGATATACCCCAAGCCATCGCCTCTGACGGCATAAGCCTAGTTTCATTTTGAGTCCAGATGCAAAAACGCCTCCGCATTGAGGCAGCTCAGCTGTGTGCACATTAAATCCTTAGACTCTACTTTTTCCACATTGAACCTACGTAAGGGAAGTCCAAAATCAGAAAAGGCTTTTTTTCATATTGTAGTGCAATGCAATATATAATCTGTATTCTGCAACCGCAGGTTGCAACACTTCACTGAAGCTACATCACACTTATACTGAGAGAAATTTTAAAACGAAGGAGAACCTGTTTTTATGGCCAAGGCAATACATCAAGTATTAAATATCCAGATCTTGTAAGTCATTTTATACACTTTCCTTCATAATTCAGCAGGACATGTTTGGGATCCTTGGAATTCTTGGGATCTCGAAGATCCACAGCCGCATTTTACGTATAGACCCGTGTATGGGTATGTAGGTTTTATGGGGTTAATTGTATGGGGGGGGGAACTAATTCAAGTGATCCACAAGAAACAAGCTGAAAGCAGAATCCATTTCAGTTCATTACGTGCCTCCACATTAAAATCAATCAAATCGACTCCTCCAAGCGGTCAAAAATGCTTTGCCAAACGACATATTTTGCTCGCTTGCATTTCAAATAGTGGAACCTATTTCAACACTAAATTCCGTTTCGGGGTTCCTAATTCTAAGCGTAAGCAAGGCTGGTCATTGGGGACTGCATACACTGTGTAATCAAGTAAAAGATATGTGTCCAATAAAACAGGTAAGGTTGATGATGACTGCGTTTTTTCCCGCCAATCAATGCATTAATTGAGTGAATTTGAAAAGAATGGTGAAACTCAGCAAACCGCAGGGCTCTCCAGGGCCACAGTTGGGGACCGTTGATGCTCTCGAGGGCTGCCACTTTATATGGCTGCATTCTTAGGGGTCTTCACTTATTTTCATCCGACAAACTAATAATCATGGTTAGGGATGAGGTTAAATTCAGGGTTAGGGTTAGGTGTGGGGCTAGGTTTAGGGTCAAGCGTTAGAGTGAAGGTTAGGGTTCGGGAAAGCCGTGGCAACTCGCTTCAACCAAAACTGTTTACGGGAGATGAAATGACGTCACGTCAGTTTTGACCAATGGAATTAGGCGAGGACCCCTAAAAAAATGCCGCCTTCTAAAGCCGCTTTCACACCGGAAGAGGAGCAAATTTTTCGCACAACAGATTACATTCAAAGTAAATGCGAAGACGCGAATACGCATTGACTTTGAATGTAATCTGTCGTGCGAAAAATTTGTTCCGCGTCCGGTGTGAAAGTGGCTTAAGGCTGCAAGCCTACGCTTTGAGATGCACCCCAGGAGCTCATGCTGGTCCCTCCTTCAGAGAGCCGTCCAGAGAGGGCCAACACAAGGAGCCACTTTTCCATCGATATAGACCCCAGCTTGAGTATGGAAAGAAGCCACGGGGCACTCATGTTCTTTCCCAACTTACCATCTGCAACAAGAACAGGCCCAAGAAATCAAACGGGGTAAATTAACCGTGTAATTGGCTTCTAGGAATGACGACGCGAGTACCGAATAACAACAGAAAACACAACACCCTGCGACATTCCAGCACCCGAGGTTTAACACCCTCGCTCGGCAATTCAATAAAACGCCATATTAGAACAATAACGTCCAATGAGAGGGCTAAAAAACCGCACATGTTCCAAATCTCCCCTCAAACGGCAAGGCTTTCAAGTCAGCCATGCGAAAAATAGAGATTCGGTTGGAATATTAAAAGAAATTCTCTCCTTTCCAAACTGGAGGGAACGATGAAGCCGGACTGATAACGCCGAGGAGAACACGGATCTTATTTCAAGCCCTACTTCTCTCGACTGCGCAGCGGCGCACTTCACAAATATTTCGCTCATGAGGAAAATAATATGGTTACGCCGCATCGAGGCACGCAGAGCCTGGTATACATCAGAGAGCACCCATCTTACAGGCTGCACTTTAAATAAAACAAGTGTTAACATGCCTTCACCAGCCTTATTATCAACATTACACCCCCCCACCCACCCAAATTTCAAAAGTCGTCGTCAAAAAAAAAAAAAAAATGTTTTCCTCGGATTCAAAACTTTCATTTGTGCTGAAGAGGAGGAAGGAATTGTCTCTCCCTGGTCTGTCTGTCTGTCTGTCTGTCCGCCCAGCACTGCAGGACGCTTGAGGGAAGAAGGGGCGATTGTTGCATTTCTGAATCACATTGCCCTTCCCCGAAAGGCCCAGTCTTACAGGCCTCGGAGGAGCACTGAAATGGCCGAGAGCGCCGGGGCTACATGATGGCGGTAATAAAAGGCGCCGAGTTCGGCAGGCGGCAGGAAACAAAGCAGCTCACTGTTATAAACTGGCGAGGGTTTGAAAAAACGCACATGTGAAGTGGCTGGGTGATATGTGTATCCGCCCCCAACCTCCAGCAGCACCCCCCCTCTCCATCACAGGTCGAATTTAAACAGAAAAAGAAAAAACACTCATTACTCCAGACGCGAGGGACATCAATCAGTGCGGAGTGACATTAACTCATTTTCACAGCTTGTCTATAAAACCTCGACTTGTCCGACCTGATGCCTCAAGGGTTTGTATTTATTTGAATTACTGCAAAGCTAAACAATCTCCCTGACAGTTTGTTTGCATTGTAAAAGCTCATCCCCTGCTGGAGGTAACATCACCGCATCACCTTAAATGCAAAGAGCCCAGGCCCGCCGTACGGCGATAACGCGCGGCCTTTCCCTGGCGCTTAATCTGCCTCGCTCAGCCCAGCCTTCCACAGTGGAGTTAAATGCTGTGCGGCGCAGAGCTGTCAAACAAAGCAGGCTAGAATCGTTTGCTAGGCCCGCTCCTGCTTTTGCCAGTCTGGCAGAGCCTCCCAGATGTGCGCTCAATCGCCGCACCGGCCGCAACTGCGAACCGATTCCCGCATTAACCCAGGAAAGGCAGTTCGACGGGCCTCAGGTTTTATCTCCCAGAAACACAGCTGCGGTTTCAGAGAGTCTCACAAAAGCAGGATCTCGCGTCGCGTTTCTCCACGACTCCCTCAAAACACTCGACAGATCGCTCCGACCTTGAGCAAGCACAAGCCATTAGTCCAGCGAACGAGTGTTCCGGCACAAAACATTTCATCCAGGCTTCTCCGGCCGGGAGGAAAATCTAAACAAATTACACAATCCGCGTCAGAGTAAACGCACGTTAGGGCGAGTTATTGCGGCGACCGCTTTTAAACCGAGACGCGGGGCAGACAAATTGCAGTCGTTTCTGGGGCGACTCCGCGTCAGGCCAGAGAACATTCCGAGCAATCACCTCTCAGGTAGACAAAAGCCTTTCTCACAACACGCACAAATCTCCCTTTCCAACCCCCCCGCCCCCTCCCACCTCTCCCTGTCTGACAGGGGTTTGGAGCAGTAATTACGTAATTAAAGCGTAATCTGCCCATGATCTGTGCCGGCACATTCCGCCAAGAGAGACGAGTCAAGAAGAAAAATGGAAAGTTGGGTTTTAATTAACGCCATTTCCAGAGTAGTCTCTAATCCGGAGTAAAAATGATTCCCTTCTCCGAAAACTGATAGGGGGGCAGGGGGGGTGGGGGGTTTGGAGGGGGCCTCGCTCAAAACAAAAACACACAGACGGATGAAAACGACTCCTGCCAATTTCCGCACCTCTTCAATCACAAAGAACACAGCGGGAAAGATTCGCTTTAACCTTGGAATGCAGTCATTTGATCCCACCAACCATTAAGCAGCTGGAACACAACGGCAGCAGCCTGTCGGGATGCGCATTAATTCCGCCGCAGACAAATTTAACAGAAGTAACCATAACAGCCAGATATCGCAAAAAAAAAAAAAAAACCGAAATGTAGCTACATGTTCGAGCAAAAGCAGATAAACACCTGGTCTTTACGTCAAACCCCGCTCATTATATTTTTCGAGTCCCGCGCCGTAACCGCAGTGAAGTCGTGCAACGAGTTTTCATTAGCAGATTTTATGCTCGATGCGAACGCGCCGGGGAAAATCCACCGGGGGCCTGTGTATAAGAAAGACCCCGGCACGGTCTCATCGAAGCATTTCAATGGCGGCGAATTCCATTTGTATTCCTGAGCAGCTATCAATCGCTAGTGTGTGCAGGGGGTGGGTGGGGGGGTTCGGGAGGTGAGGACCGGAGGACAGGGAAATTGAATAATCTGTCCGGACCAGTGAACCCGAAAACCATTCCTTGCATTTGTTTGGTAAACAGCAGTCTCCAGGCACTGCGGGGTGAGGGTGCATTTTCACAGGGAACGGCCTGCATTTGTGGAGGCATGATGGGGTTAGAGAGGGGGGGGGGTCGGGTCTGGGGGATTAACAGGAGGCCTGCAGAAGCCAGTGCACGACAGGCATTCCCCGGGCCAAAGCCGCAGCACCCATTTGTCAGTGTGCTGAAAACACCTATAGGCCCATTCGGTCCACAATCTCACCTTCCCCAACCGAGGATATACACAATATCACAATCATACGGTGCTGCAATTCCAACATGGTTCACTCGATGCAAACTACTCTTAATCTAAAAAAACCTACTCAAACGTGAGTTTGTCAAATGCAGCTGCTGTATTCGAACCTGTGGTACTTTAGGCCTATTTTAAATTCCCGTGGAGACCCCAAGGTTTCCAACAATCCCAAATACGTCCTGCTGAATTACAGGGAAATGCGTATAAAATGATGTACAAGATCCAGATATTTTTTTATTTGATGCAATGCTGTTGTATAAAATATGGCGACCAGGGTTTGAATATTTCTCTCAACGCAAGTGTGATGTAGCTTCAGTGAAGCACTGCAACCAGCTAAAATATGGGGGAGCCTTTTCAGACTTTGAATCCACTTAAGGAAAACTACTAAGAGTTTAAGGGGTCAACTTATAGCTGCCTGCTCAGTACATACATCCATATATGGCCAACCATGCAGGAATTGGCGCCGTTTAAATGCATGTCACTGTTCGGATACTAATGAAATTCACTGTAATTCGCGCAGATGTTTCTCGCTCGCCTACTTTGGCCGAATGAGCGCGAGGACGCAAATCGCAGAGTCCTGCTTGATCGGGCCCGGCGTTGAAGCTGCGATCCCTTTTCTCCTCAGGCAAGAGAGACCCATCTCCATACTGAATGATGGGGGGGCCACTCACTCGCATGTCCTTTCCAGATAGCTGTGTGGGATATCTTTTTTATTATCGCGAGCAATTATTATCAGAGGCAAATTTCTTTTAATCAATTCATGATACTACTTCTGAAAGTGACTGCAGGGTACACTCGATCATTAGCAATCGCCTTTGATGGCCCTGTTCTAATTCTGTCTCGTCTATAATGTACTCTTCAGGTCATAAATTTCAACGCTGTAATTGCCAGTAAAATTTAAATTACGACGCGCGCATAGGCCTACTTAATTTCGCTTTAAACTCATCTAATGACATTTTTTTCCCTGCGCATTAAAACTTTTCACGTCAAACTTTACTGACCTAAGACCCGTGGAAATTTCTAGAGTTTTTGTTGAGCTTGTTGGTCACCCTTCACACAAAGTGTCACACGGTTCTCCATCTGACATCACTGTTATCAATGTTTTGGTTATGAAAACCCACACGGAAAATTGGCATCCAAACAGAGTACCCTTGCAGGGACACACATTAATGCGAAAGTAGACAATTCCATCTTTTTTTTTTTTTTTCACTTGGGGATCTATTTGCAAGAGAACTGACAGGCCAGAAAATTAAGGCATTACCAGTTCCATGGCCCAGAGGAGAGCATGGCACTCGATTTTCTTTTAAATCAAATAAGATATCCTGTCAGGTTACGCTTTTGAGCGAACAAAGTGCGTGCTCCAATTTACCTGTAGCAAGAAATATAAACCGCCTGGATTTTGCACTGCACCCCCCTTAGACGGTGCGCCAGTGTAAGTGTGTGTGTGTGTGTGTGTGTGTGTGTGTGTGTGTTTGTATTGAGTGCGTGTGCATGAGCGAGAGAGAGATGTTCCCGGCGTTCATAAATGGAGATTTATGTGCTCAATAAAGCAGGCTCATTGCAATTTTTGCGTTGGCTGGCTTGTGTTGGCTGTAAACACAGAAATGGTACCTGTAGAGCTACCCTCAGCCCTGGAGAAACAATAACACCATAAACCCTGTTCCTGTAAGATAAAATATCACCACCCCTGAATGGGACATGCTGAGTGCGCGCCGATCTTTGTATGTGTGTTTGCTTGACGGTGTGTGCGTGAACCTGCGAGCTTACGCGTGAGCGTGCGTGCCTGCGCAAACAATGAGGTTTGAACTTGTTTTTTTGAGCATGTGCCTGCGGTCTGAGCATGTCGGTCAGTATCTGTGTGTATCTGTGCATTTATGTTGCGTGTATTACCCAGTTCGTGTGTATGCATGAATTGGTGTGTGAGCACGTGAGCGTTTGGGTGCATGCTCATGTGTATTATGCATCTGTGTGTGCAAAGATGTGTCTGCTCGTATACGCGGATGTGATTGTTTTCAGTATACTTCTCTGCACGTGTGGTCACTGTGCACGCATGTGGGTGTGCGTGTGTGCGTGCATAGTGTATAACTGTTTGTTGCGTGCACATGTGCAAGCTTGTCTGTTCTTTTGCGTGTGCCAAGAACATATCAATAAGCACCTGAGCGTGTGCGAGTGTCCGTGCCTGCACAAGCGTGCAGCACATGCCTTCACGGGTTTTCTGCGTGTGCGCGCAATGGGTAAATCTCAGCTTGTGCGCGCACATGCATACGTGCCTCTGCATTTTGCGAGTGAGTGTGTACCTGCATGCATGTTCACTGTGGATATGCATTTGTGAATGCCCGTGTGCAGGCATGTCTGTTTACAGGTTCTTTGAGTGCTTGTGCCTGCCTGTGTGCACACCAGTGTGTATAACCAGGTCCAAAAATACTTGGACATTGAAAAATGCCATTTTTAGCAGTCTACCACAGCTTTCTGGAGGTGATAAGTTATGAAGAAAAAGTGTAATTCCCAGCTTTTAATTAAGTGGTATTAACACCAATGACACTTGTAAGATTTAGGAATACCAGCAGCTTTTTTTACGTGCCCTCCCCCCTTCCTTTGCTCGAGATACTAAAAGTAATTGGACAGAGCTGCTCTATGGCCAGATTTGCGCAAGTCCCTTATTATTTAGTTGACAAGTAAGTATACAAAAGGTCTGGAGTTGATTTCAAAAGTGATATTTGTGTTTGGAATCAGCTGAAGTTCACGCCAAATATGAGGTTCAAAGAGTTGTCACTGCAAGTGAAGCAAGCCATCAATTGACTAAAAACAAACCCATCAGAGAAACAGCACAAACGCTAGGTGTGGCCAAACCAACCATTTGGTATCTTCTCAAAAAGGAAGGAGCGCACTGACGAGTTCAAGAAACACGAAACGCCCGGAAGACCGCAGAAAACCACTGTGGATTCTTTAGTCTCCTGGGTGACGAAAATCCCCTTCAAAATAGCTAGTCGGATCAAGAACACCTTCCAGAAGGCAGGCGTGTCAGGGTTAATGACAAGAGAAAACTTCAACAGAATAAATAAAGAGGGCTTATCACACGAATTAAACCACAGGTAAAACTCACAAACAGGAAGCTTGTGCTGGAGTTTGCAAACACACATCCAAAAAAAGCAGGTATAAGTTCTAAAAAAAAAAAAAAAAAAAAAATTATGAACAGATGAGACAAAGATCAGCTAACAAGAATGACGGGGAGAGAAGAGTATGGTGAGGGGAAGGGACTACCCATGATCTGAAGCACACAACCTCGTCCGAGAGAGAGAGAGAGAGAGAGCATTCGCATTAACTTATGGCTGCCAATGGAACAGGTTTCCATGCACACAAAACATTGGTTTATATGAATGAAATTAGTTGTGTGATAATGCAAGATGTCAATAAAAGCAAGTGATTTGTTTGTAAACATTGGATGTTCAACAGGACATCCCGTCTGAGAATCAACTTTAGATCCCCTTTAATCTATTCTCAAAAAGCGCAGACAGAAAACTTTTCAAAAAGCACGTTTCAAAAAATAACATCAACTCAGCTTCTGTAAGGATCTCTCAGATTTTCTCTTTCCTCTCCAAGGACCATTTGGTGGGCGAAGAACTATTCAAGCAATCTCTGCTGTGAGCGGCATTTTGTAGAGCAGATGGACGATGATCTGAAGCATTTCTGCGAAAGCACTCCAATACTTAAATGCAAAGATAAAGTATTTTCTACAATGGCTAAGTCAATCACCTGACCTGATACCAAGTGAGCACTTTCTGAAGATAAGACTGTTCGCAAAATGTCCGAAGAACAGGCGCAAACTGAAGACAGCTGCAGTAAAGGCCTGGTCATGTATCGCTAGGGATTCAGAAACACAGCAAGTGGTGATGTCTATGAGTTACAGACTTCTGGCAGGATTTGCAACAAAGTATTAATTAAAAAAGACAAGTTAATTTATGCATATGTTTGCCCAACTACATTTGAGCATCTAAAATTGAGGACAAAGTGTAAAAAAAAAAAAAAAAACAAGCTGCTGACATTGTCAAGCAATATCCCCCGCAACTGGCATTGCATTTTTGAATAGAGAATGTTTATATGCATTTAGATTTCTAAAGAACTGTACAAATCGCAAAGCTGTTAATTTCCTTGAAAAAAAAAAAAAAAATAGGCCAGAGACTAAGCATCAGAAAACTCGGGAAATTATACCAAATTGTTTTCATGACGCACCTTTATGTCACCTCAATGCAAGATATGATCACGATCGGATGATTAGTTTCAAATGTATAGCCAAGACAGGAAACATTACAGATTTGCCACAAATCTGACACTTTTTGACCCAAAACGCAAACAATTGTAAAGATATTTTCAAAATTGTTTTTCATGACACACCTTTATGTGTTTTTACACCTTGATGCCAAATATAATCACAATCGCATGATTATTTTCAAAGTTATAGCCCGGACACGACACATTACAGATTTCCCACAAATTGGTCGCTTTTTGCCCCAAAACGTGAAAAATTACAAAATTATTTTCAAAATTGTTTTTCATGACACACCTTTATGAGGTTTTACACCTCGATGCCAAATATGATCAGAATCGGATGATTAGTTCATATGATTTAAGTTATAGCCCGGACAACAAATGTGTCGGACGGATGGACTGACGGACGGACGGATCCCATTTTTATATCCCCCGCAACAACGTTGTTACGGGGGATAAAAAGTAGCCCCCACAGTTGAAATGATATTACTGAAAAATGCCTGAAATAAAAGCTTAAAATCCTCGCTTCAAACCCATCGACTGTTTCATTCCTCATCCACTGCGGTGGTGGTCAGAGCCAAAATTTCATAGCGTCACCAATACTTTGTATGTGAGTGAACTGTGTATATCGGTCCGCCTGTGTGTATGAATGCATGCAGGCATGAGTCCATACTGCGCATGCGTCAGTCTGTTTTCCGTATGAGCAAGCGTGCATGCATCCGTATCTGTGTATGTGTGTGCAATGAGTATGTCTGCAACACGTGTGCCTCGTTTACATCAGTCTGCATTTGCGAGTGCCTGAGTCAGGGCGGGTGTGTGTGCAAGCGCGTTGACGCGTACATATGCAACTGTCTATGCATGTGTGTATACATGTTAGTCTGCATGCAAGCGTGTGTGTGTATGTGTGTGTGTGTGAGACGTGTGTGCGCGCGTGTACGTACGCATGCGCGCGCATGTTTGTCCGTGTGCGTGCACGCAGTCAGGCAGTTGTGCACCTCTACCTTGCGTGGGAATTCCAGGAAGAGAGTGATTGGTTTCTGATGTCTACACACGCCATTCCCAGAAATCCCCAAGACTGTCAGCTCAATATTCTTCCAAACAGCAAACGGCTTGTTTTCACTGTGTCAGCAAGTTAAAGCTAATTATGTTTCATTACTTTTATAACCTCACTCACACCTTTGAAAGACACTCCGGCAGTAACAAACAAGACTGAGCGAAACATCGGACCGTCAGAAATGCAGCAGTGATGTGAACCATCAAATGAGTCAGGCTGTATGCACTGCATAAATGCCCACAAATAATGTGTAGTTTCTACTTGCACAGAGAATCAAATATCATGGTAATTCCACGAAATACCACATTGAAATTAAGCACATATACAGTGGACAGTCTGCAGCTGCAAGGTCTGCAGGAGATTCATGACTGTCTTAAAGAAGCAGCATTACGATCACTGCGCGATCTCTCAGCTGTGAACCAAGTAAACCCGCTCAACTGCAAGTCAAACTCTAGAAGGTATTTTTCCTCCTTCATGATTACTGGTGATGGTAAACAGCTTGAATTCTTCATATCCTTTGGCTTAAGTTTAAAATAGTGCTTTGAATCCTCAAGGTTTCATTGAAAGGATGACGCCAAAGAAACTAAAGTATTTAAATACAATGCAAAACGACGACGGATCGGCACGGATCAGTTAAAGCTAATCAACTTTCTTAGGATGCATGTTCTGAGCATGTGGAGTAGTCATGACACCGTTCCTTTAGCGGATTTAGAAGTTGTCTTGCATTTTTGTTGATGATCTTTTTTTAAAACGTTTTTTTTTTTATTTTTTTTTATTTTACCCGGGAAGTCCCGTTGAGATTGAAATTTCTTTTTCAAGGGAGCCCGAGGGGTTGAGGTGGGGAGGGAGAGGACAATTTGCACATGATTAGGTGGCAGGTGGAAAGAGCCAGGTTGGGACTTTAGCCATGACACCGGGGAACCCCCTACTCTTCTCGATGAGTGTCAAAGGATCTTTAGGTTTACCTCGGTTTCACGTCTTATCTGAAAGACGACCTCTCCGTCAGTACAGTGTGCCCATCACTGCACTGGGGCTTCCAGAGGGAAGATCACAACCTACTGGCCCATCAACACCTCTTCCAGCAGCAACTTAGTTTCCCCAAGATGGTCTCCCATCCAAGAACTAACCAAGTCCACACCTGCTTAGCTTCAGCCACGCGGCTGGAGCAGATCGAATAGTGGTATAGCTGCTGGCCAGGAATCTTGATTTCATTTGACTCACTACAGGCAGGCTTCCGGAACTCTTCAATGACAGGGTACAACCTAAATTTTATCTCCTCACAAAATCAAACAGGGCTCAACTCAACTCCTCTCCAGATACCGAAACACGTCTGCGTACGACGAGCCTCCCTGGGGGAGGGCCTGAAAGAATGAACATCTCATTTCTGCCTGCGACATCATTTCCCATAAACTCAGTTATGAGTAATTAATCCGCAGTTTTCATTACTCAGATCACAGGAAATCAATAGCAACAATTAAATCTCTTTCAAAAGCTGCAGCCCTAACAAAGTTTTATCACACGTAATTTATTAATAAGGGGAGAGGGGGGACCAGAGATCTGTATCGGCGCATCTCTAACACTGAAGCTACACGTAAATCACGTCCATTTGTAGCGCCCTGGAGAGTGCAAGTCTATGGGCATTAACAGCAAATACAAGTAAAATGAAAATTAAAATATCGCAATTTCGATAGAAAGTTTTGATCCATGCGGTCAGGCAGGAGGCACTAAAGCAGGGACGGCGAAAATACAGTCACGTTAATGATGCGCAGGATCCATCCTCAGAGCACTTCTGACAATTTTTCCCTTGCATACTGAAATACTTAAATTGCATAATTCCGATGAATCACTTTACTGAGAGAGAGTATTGGCATATAGGGCTTGTAGGTGTACACTAATAAGATTTCTGTTTGAATTGCTTCTAAAGTTTTATGGCAATTAATTTACTGAATATGAAATGCACTATGCTGCTTCCTTGGCCATCCTGGTCTTATTGAAGGAACGCAAACAGCAGTACCGAGATCAACAAAGATACATGACAAAAACCATTAAACTTTGTTGTGAGACGTACAAAGGCAACCTGCAGTAACTAGGCTAACAGAAAACGAGAAACTAAGAAAATGGCTTCAAAGTTTTTTGAACGTCCAGCCAAACACGTTTTAGGAAGAATAGTGGTGCTGTGCTCATTAAATACAGTATGTACTCCTTAAGTAATTTCCATGGCTTAAAAATCATTAGCAATTATTCAACCTATGACCCTAAAAAAGCATATACAGCACTTTTTTATTCCCTTAAAAAGACATTTCGATAATGCAAAAGAGAAGAACAGTGACTACAATCTGAGTCTTCTTCGAGTTATAATTTCTAACTTGATTGTCAATTTCGTTGACAAAACCTATGACAAAAATGTTCATCAATAACATTTTTTTTTTCCCTGTGACAAAAACAAGATTATAATGAAATAAAACTCAGAAGAAAAGTGTGAATATCATTAATGAATAGGAACGAGACAAAAGTCTCACACGTACAAAAAAAGTCTCACACGTACTAAATTTTGTTAGTGAGTGACGTTGTTTCAATTTTATTCGTTAACCAAACTATAAACACTTTTCACGGTTTGTGAGGTTTTTTTTTTTTTTCCCCACAGAAAGGATGTAAATTTTTTGTCAACAAAGTGAACAAATATACATGACTGAAGGGGGAGAGGATGCATACTCTTGTCCTATCTAGCTTGCTAGCACTAGCATTGATATTTAAACTGTTCACATATACTACGATCAGATGATCTTAGATTAAATATTTTTGACCAAAATTGCAGTTAAAGCAATATGTCTCTGTAGAGCAGTATACAGTAGAGTGTTGCAAACTCTCACGCAAAACTGGATGGGGAGTTGGGGGTGTTTTGACATTAACAGCTCTTAACAACCACGAACGATGAATAGCTTAATTTTATCCCATCATTATAACAATACACTCACACTTCGTCCAACCTGGGAATTCCACGACAGCCACCATGAGAAAAGCCTGCTGGACGACCTTCGGTTTGGAGAAGGCAGCAAACGGACATCGTGCATTTAGAAAGAAGCTCGACATGAGGGTCACATGACTCTCCAGGGCAGCGAGCTCCGGGACCCCCGGCGCCCAGACGTGACCCGGTCAGGCCAAACGTTAGCAGAGAGAGAGAGCCATTCCAGAGCTCGAGGCAGACCGGCAGGCCCCCCGACCCCTGCCGACCCTTCCTGAATACCTGTCTGACCTCCGCTCACAAGCCTCAGCCTGGGAATAACAGGCTCATATTTTAGGGTCAGATAAGGACCATTGTGTTTTTCCTGCCTTTGGGACCCGAGCTGTCAGGCAGGAAAATCAGTCAGGAAGCAGGCGAGACCACAGCAGCTCTTGGCCGTCACCCCGAGCCCCCCGCACGGAGGGAACGATGCGGGAGAACAAAAGAGACGATCTAGAGGGAGATGAGAGAGCAGAAAGGAAAAATAATAAAAATGGCCGTTCGTAATTTTCCCACTGAACCATTTCAGACGGTCCGACTACCCTGCGATAGACGTCGCACAAATTTGCGGAGGAAGACGGAAAAAAAAATTCTAAAAAGTCTGTGGGAAACCGCTTTGGCTCGATTGTTCTGAGCTGGGAGAGAGCCAGACTCAAACAACGTCTGCTCGATTGTTTTGGCCTCGGCATTAAAAATAATAAATGGCAATACGTTTAGAAACTAATCCTTAAAAATACGGATGCGGGGACAATCGCGAGATGAACAACTGCACTGGCTGTTTCTCTTGGCCGCTCCAGGCAACATGGCCGCTGCCAGAAAGCGTAATTAACTTCACAATGCTGCACATCCTCCAATAAATATTCCAATGGGGGTGAGCTGCTTATTTGAATCAATAGCGGCGTTCAGAATGAGAAGATACCACACAGGCCTCGCAAAACCAAAAGCTGGTTTTCACTGACATATCTTTGTAGGTTCCTCCAGATATTCTGCACGGACTTACGCGCTTCAAAGAACGCTCCACAACAGAGTTGTCGCCCATGAGTTAAGGTGACTGTCCCTCAGTTCCATAACTGAAAAATACAGTTTAATGTGTCAGGCATTCTCCTGCACACTTTTAAATTGTTCTGGACAACATTCGGCACGACTTCCCCTCTCTGGCTTGAACACTATGGGGGGAAGGGTACAGCGGTGTCAATTGCCGTATGGCGTTCCTTACTGGCACCGTTTGGCTATTTTTATGGGGCCAGTTCGAGGCACCTCTGTGCCCAGCCCCCATCCCTTCCCCAACCCCCACACACAGCCAAAAAAAAAAATCTTACCAAGCATTTTAATCTTGTATTTAGACTTAATACACTTATTCTCAGGAAAAAAGGTTCTGCCACTGATGCAAGATAAGTTTTGACTCATTTCTAGGTTTGCCCATGGAGTTAAATAATTTCACTTAATCCACAGACAAATGTAGAGAGGAGTCAGTGTTATCCCAATCGAGTGGCAATTTTTTTCTTGTGAAAAAGTGACACAGAAATAAATGTTCTGAGTCCAAATATACAATTAAATCCTCTGTAAGATTTTTTTTTTTTGTATTTGCCGAACACATGAATCATCACATTTCTTACAAATTATACACTCCAATTAAACTGCTCTTAAAGAGGAAAATGATCTTTTCTCCTTCATGGTCCAGTGCAAATGATCATCTCAGCAAAAATGAGCATTTATGGCAGTGAAGTCACAGTTTAAAAAAAAAAAAAAAAATTAATAAAAACGAAGAACAATTCATCCGGCTGTGCTCCTGCCAGCTCGCCCAAGGAAAGAGAGGATGAGAAATGCTTTAGAATAACGGATGTTGGCAGAGCCTGCACATCCAGGAAAGTCCCTTTTCCCTATTGCAATGCAGAGCAGGCAGACGCCTGTAAAGCAGGCCTATGAGAGGAGTCATACAGCATGATGTTTGCATTGACCTGATATCAGCTGCACTCCCGATAACCGTCTGCACCGGCGGAACTCCCACAACATGACAAACGATCCATCTTCAACCGCTGCACATACTCAGCCAATACGCTTACACACAGATCAAACTTTGTTCCTGATTTGAAGTAGGTTACCGTAATCTTAGTTTACTTCTGCAGATTTCTGAGGTAATGCAACCTACTGATGTTGCGTCATCATATATTATTTTGATTTAATAAATAAATGTGAATTTATGCTTAGCTTAGATTATCCAATTACTTTTGAACCCCCATGTTAAAATATGGTGGTAAATCCTACATGGTTCATACAATGTTTCTGACAAAAACCTGCATGGTGGTCTCTGCAGTATCAAAAAGCCCGGGGAAGATGTACTTCGAAGAGACCCCTCGGTTAAGATCGCAGACCCCAGCTTGTCCAATTCACAACATTTTATGCATCACAAACAAGTTTGCTCCGCATATTTCTCCAATACAGACATGCTTGATCGCCCTACTTCTTTCTCCTGCGATTCACGAATTTCATTTTTCACGTTTGTCAACAACAGTGCTCCAGCTAAAGTTAATCCACAAATCCGTTTGTGTTTATCATCAGACTTTGTAATGAGGGCCAGTATGATGGCAGATTTGCCATAAAGGCCCCACTAACAGCTCAATTACAAGCGTCAAACCTGGAATCCGTATCTCACCAAGCATTTCTCTGCGCATGGGGCCAATCAGAGCTGAACTCATCATCAGAGTGGATGACCACCAAAACCAGTCTATTCTTCAACGGGGAGAGAATGATAAACCTCCCATAGCCAAGACCTTATGGATTTGTATGGAGGTTTTTGCAAAAAAAAGTTTGTAAACTTTCATCTTTAGCAACCAAGAATATTACAATTGGAAAAAAACAACACAATAGGGACCTTTAAAGTTGAAAGTCTACACTTCAAGGACATCCTGACCACTCCATTTCAAATCCATTGTGGTGGCGTAGAAACAAGTCAAAATCATGACAATTTGTGTCACAGTCCAAACTGTCCTGACTGACGTTCAGTACATCTTTGGCACAGCTGAACTCAGTCAAGCAATACTGGGTCAAAGCAGGCTTTTCAAAAATGAGGGTACAGAATCTATACTGCACTACTTGCTCCAGATGACATTCTTTCTGCTGGTATTTTGTGTCTTTCTTCTTGTTCATAGTAGATATAAGTCTGATTCATGCGACACAAACGAGTGGCTGCACGAGGAGACACATCCGAACTAGCGGAGCTCATTGGTCCTTTTTCAAAAGCAATCATTAACCCTTCAAGGATCAGCTATTGAAAATACTTTTGTCCCAGAGTCAGACTCTGAGAACAGCCCTTACTCTCCGTCAGACCTCAGACATGGAAATTCACTCCTCTTTGGCAGGTCCGTATGGGTGGTCTGCTGTTTTAAACTGGGGATAAGGAAATCACGGCCTATGAGAATTAATCCTCCAAAACACACCAGACATGTAAAACAAACTGATAAAGTGAAGAACAGAAATTCATATCTCAACTTGGCTGGTCGGGTATGGGTGGAGTCAATGTGAACTACGATAGGACGTAATTGATGGTAAAATCATTTTAACAGAGACCGATTCTCCTTTCCAATGCTTTGTTCGAGATAAAGTTACAGCAAAGGCATACCACCACCTTGAGGAATCACCCTGACCTCATCTTACAGTAAAAAAGAAGTAGATCTTGGCTTGTGTACAAAAAACACATCAAACTTAATAGAAAAGGCAACTCAAATGCTTCAATCACCCTAATATGGTTGCACTCCGCGAGAAAGGAGATACGACGGGCACCCACCTCCCACTGCATCTCGTTTCCCGCCCTTAACTAGTAAGATAAATAGACGCGTCCGGTTACCCGGCACAACAAGCTGCCTGGAGTCCCCGAAAACTACCCCGCGGCTCCGTAAACTAGGTTAGCTATCCTCGCAGGTGTTGTTGCAGACGGAAAGATGGCTTCAGGGGTCACAATTACCGGGTCGTCTGCCGCCTCCTGCCTGACAGACCTCTTCATCATGAGGCGTCTCTCTCGCTCACCCTCACCCCCCCCCCCACTTCCTGACACAGTCAGACTCCTGCCATGTCTCCCCCCCCCCCCCCCCCCCCCCCCCGTCTCCCATCCTCGCCAAGCGTTCCTCCTGCCGCCCCGAAACTCCGCGGCGTGAGCAATGAGCTATCCTGCCACCCCCCCCCCCCCGTCCGTTCGCTACACCGCTGGCCCTAGAACAACACGTTTCTATCCCACATCTTCAACAGCTCTGAGCGCTACATTGATTTCTGATGAATGCGATCAATCGATTGAGTTGTTTTTTTTTTTTTTTTACTTTCAACAATCAATGTGAAACCAGAATAATAGTTAAGGCAGATGATTTGGGGGGCCGTGTGGATAAATGGCGTTGAAATTGAAACGGCTGCTCGACAGAGGTTCACAGAAAATCACTCATAAGCAGTCTGCATCATCACAGTTATGTGATGGTTCTCATCCTGTCCTCTTCATGGTTTGGTTTGGGGATTAAACGATGTTACCCAACCCTATGCCAGGAAACCACAAAGCCAAAGTGGAGAATGTTTAGTTCCCCATTTCCAAATAAATGGAGGGGTTGGACACTTTTTACTTTAAGGGTCCTACAATGAAAATGCTTTAAATACATAAAGCAGAGATACTCACTCTTTTCCAGACTGAGCCAGTGTAGGTGCAGCTTTCATTCTAACCAACCAATCACACACCTGATTTTAATCAACCCTAAAAGCCTTAACCATAGACCCTTGATTAGAAGAATCGGGACTGAGACTGCATGGTTCGAATGAAAGCCTGCAGCCACACCGGCTCATTCTGGAAAAGAGTATCATGCACACAAAGCAATGACCAGCAGATTACAGTGCATATGATGTACTACAGTCAGATTGCGAAATCAGTCATTTCAAGAAATGACTAAAAATTTCATCCATTTCATGAAACGGCCAGCGCTAAACTTCAGTCATTTTCACGAAATGATTGGCTTCACAATCTGACTGTATCACATATACAATGCAAAGGACTGAAGTGGAAACACCAACGAGATACGGAGATAGCGCATTATTGTAGCACGATCAGTAAACCTGACAAGAAAAATGAGCAGATTTGCGTTCAGAAGAATGTGTTTGACACACACACAATTTTCTGCTGACATTGTCACAATTCCAGTCGCAGCAACTATAATTAAATCCGTCTGATCACCTTGTCCCTGCTCCCCATTTTAATTTATATACACAATCAATCGAAGAGCTAGAATATTGCTACGGGGCATTTGCAGATTCCACAGGACGGTTGAATTACGTTTTAAGTTTTAATGGGAAACAGACTTAATAGGTGAGAAATTAAATTAAATGAAATCAAATCTAATCTAATAGGTGGTGGAATTAATACAAAATCCATTGAAATTAATATTGTAAATCAATTTGAAACTTAATTGAATCTCCTAGGTGTTCCCAGGTGGACCGCGGCCAAATGTGCGGAAGACGATATTGTTGACGTTCCAGCTAACGAACTGCAAAGTTCATCGCAAAATTCAGAAAAGACTAGAAGCTCGGGCAAAACATGCGATGACCAGCAGTTTCCCCACAGGCAATCCCATGAGGTCTTTTTTTACTTTTTTGACTTTCCAAATATTTTTATTCATTGTTTAATATTTTTATCAGTCTAATACCCAGGTTCAGACAGATACCCCGGCACATCAGAACCTATTACAGCTGAAGTTGGCACCTCTCACTACATAGCAGAAAAAGCTCAAATCAAACTCCAAAAATTCTTGGCGCTAATAAATTAATCAATTAAATTAAACTGCACACTTGGTCACTTGCTCTAATCATATCCTACAGTCTATTGATGCAAAGGTGGCCATATTTTCCATCACAAATTTGCATTTTTAGCTTCATTTAAAACATAGTTAAGTAAATAATGTTTGGGACAAAGGCATTTGGCCACTTGCCTCACAAATTTGAATCTGGAGTAAAACTAATTCCCAGGGACACTCTGTTTTTGCTGGGAAGTTTTTCTTTTTCTTTTCAGTTTCATCGAAAAGAAATGACAGCTCAATTTATACTCAGTTCCCCTTTTTCAGGAGCCGACAATGTCCAGGACAAATGTCTCTGCACGTGTTCCTGATTACCAAGTTGTATTCAATTGCTTCCTTACTGCAGGTGTAAGTGCTTGCAGAACATCGTTTTGATTCCAGGCTTCTGAGTGGCTTTGGACTCTGTCATGGCCTCAGACAAGATGAGAACCAGATTTTGAGTCAATGAAATTTAAAGTCGCTATTATGTTGCTGAACAACGACAAACAGTCATACATGCTCACCAAGCACTTCATATGTGTGAAGATCCACTTATTCATGCGCATACCCAATCACTCAGTCATGTGACAGCAGTGCAATGCATAATACACCAATGAGGAGCATCATTTATTGTTCACTTCAAACATCAGGCTGAGGGGAAAATAAAAAATCTGATCTTCGTGACTTTGACCCGGCTATAGTCACTGGTGCGGGACAAGTTTGTTTTTGTACTTTTGGAAGCGCTGACCTCCTGGGATTCTCCGGCACCGCAGTCTCTAGAGTTTATACAAACTGGTGCAAAGAGCAAAAGAAAAAACATCCAATAAGCAGCAGCTCTGTTGCTGAGAAAGGTCAGGAAGGCCACAGCGACACTCCGATAACCACTCTTTACAACAGTGGAGGTAAAACTAGCTCAGAATGCAAAAGGTTTCCAAATTTGAGACAAAACACACAAATCTGAGGCCGCAATGGACAAAAATTGACCAAAACTGGACAGTTAATCACGGGGTAAACATTGTCCAACCCGATATCTGCTGCAACAAGCCGACGAAATAGACAAAATTCGGTGGCAACACCAAGAATCTAGGGCCCAACCAGCCGAATGGCAACAGATCATACTGGTGTTGGCAGTGGTGTAATCATGCGAGGAACGTTTTCCGAGACACATTCTGGGCCCCTTAATGCCAATCGATCATAATTTTAATACAACAGCATATCTGAGCATTGCTTCTTACCATCTGCATTTCTTCATGGACACGTTCTGGCCGTCACATGGTGGATGCTTTAATAAATTAAGTACCATGGCACATAGCAAAAGTAATCTCAAACTGGTTTCATGGCAATAAGCTCAGTATTGAATAGAGCAGTTTTGGCAGAATAGGATTCACATTAAAACTGTTTTGAGTTGCCACATTTTTTAAAAAAATGAAAAGGTTAACCTGTTGATTGTGTTGCAGGGAAGGTCGTAGGGTCACTAATATCAATACTATATACCATGAATAATTACAGAAAATGTAACATGACTCATCAAAACTCTGTCTGGAGTTCCTGCACTTCGATTTGTGAAATTAAGCCCAGGGGTAGTGCAACAGGAAATATTTACAGAGCCAGCAAAATCAATAACTTCCTCATCTATGCACTAGGAATGTTGAAAGCAGATTTGACATGATTCCCATCACAGCTGCACAAGTTATTGCCATTTCAACAAGAAAGCACTCGGAGAGCACATACCTCCACCGATGCGTTTGTCACCAAGACCTGAACAAATATGGCATATATGAATTGAAATTCATCCCCAAATTCAATCACTTGTTCCTTGACCCATAGCCCACATTTCCACAAGATGTCACTGAAATTGACCAAAATATTTCAGAAATCTCGGGACAAACAAACAGACAGACAAAGAGACAAACAATAATGGGTGAATGTATAGCCTCCTCCCAACTTCATTTACGGAGGTAAAAAATTAATCCTTAGAGAGCTGAAATTATTATTTTTTTAATCATCTTGTGCTGTTGAAAACATATCATGTGGCAACTTGTTTAAAAGAGCTCCCACGGGAGCTCTTTTACACAAGTTGCCACATGATGGGTTTTCAACAGTTTTGATTTTGATATCTTATATCATTGAGCAACAATAGCTGCATTTAGCGCTCTAAAGCCTAAATTATAGTCCTCCAAGTCCGTCAATTGTATCGACGGAGATGTAGACCTTTCAGACTTCTCCGTTGCTTAATGAGGTGCTGCAAAGCAATTCGCCGCTGGGACAATAGGGGGCGTAGCTTTTTTTTTTGGAGACCCGCTGATTATTTCATGACGTCTGAGCGCCATTCTGGGAATGATGTAGTTAGATGACCAATCACAGGCTTGCGCTATCCGTGGGCTCTCCGTCGTTTTGACAGATGGTTAGAAAATTTGGGAGGTGTCCGTCATGCGTCCGAGAGCGTGTCGAAGAGGGTCTGCGACATCGGAGGGGCTCTGCGTATCTGTGCATTGACAAAGTTGGACGACTATAAATTAGGCTTAAGGGTTTAAAGATTTGCCCTGCAGTGGAACAACAGCCAAGGTCAGAGGGTGACAAACATCAATAACAGCCCCTCTCTATTCACCAGAAACGATCACAAGAAATGTAACTCTATTTCCCACAAAAGTTTTTGAGATACTGCAAATGTAAGGTTTGACCACAAACGTGGTGAGGCGACAAAAAGGTCGTAGGGTCAGGTAATACAATTCAGCTTGTCCTCAACGCACCAGGTATGAACACAAGGAGTGTCATGTGATCCCCATAAAAAATTGTTATTGCGCGAACAAGAAGGATCCGTAAAGTGAATCAATGGTATGCTCAAAAACTCAGTTCTGCGGACAAAATAATAGATGGAAAGGTGTTAAACACATTAATAAAAGCAGTTTACGGTATGGAGTGTTTTTACAGGCATCGGCTCAGTCGAGCAGGCGAACAGGCAGGGGGGTGTCTGTTCGTATCACCATAACAAACACAGAACTCGCTAGCCAGAATTCATGTTTATGGATTACAGCCCGAGCTCTAAATATCTCTTGTTTTCAACGCTTGCTCTCAGGGATTGGCCGAGACAAAGATTTAGTGGATTTACAGCTGGAGTTGGATTGGAAAGTATCCAAAGGGAATAATCACGGGGAATGGGAATGCAAAGTGGGAATTCTCTGGACCGTCAGACCTTAAGCTCGCGCTTTTTATACATCGGCATGACTAAAATGAAATATAAACAGGCAAGACAGCTAAAATTGCCCCTCATTAATTGCTTTCACATCCCTCTCCCAGTTGTTGTTGCTGGCGAGGTAGCAAATTTACATTGCATGCGTTTAAAATTTCGCTAGAAAAGAAATGCTCCCACAGCAAATAATTGTACCCATTTGTGAACATTATTGACTCCTATTCTGAACTCTCTTGTATGTTCAGTCACATTATCTTGAAAAAACAAGACTAGAAAGGGTCATAAACATAAGATTTTTTTTAAAATTTCATTTAATAATCTTTAATGCTTACATTTGCTTTTCTTCGAACAAAAGAGAGCTGCCACAACTATGTAATACTGCCTGAAGGTGCCCCGAACCAAACCCCTGACAAAATCTCCCAGAAAAAACACAGTGCCAGCAGTCCATCATGAAGTATGGCCCACGTGGCCCTTGAATGTTTATAGTACGAAGGGAGAAGTTCATAAAGCATTTAGCCAGCAGCTACATGTAAACCATGACCTTTCAAAAGCAGGAGCAATGTTCTCTGTGGAGAAATAAAAAAACAAGCAACCATAGATGGCATACAAGTGCCTGGTCCCACAAAATGGTCACTAAACACAAAACTGTATGCAAAAAGAAACATGTAACCCGCAGCTACCGTTTTCCATGTATGAAAACCGCATAAACTCGATCCCACAGCCCACATGACGCATAAAATGGGTACTGTGAGGTGGTGCCCAAAATTCAAGCCCGTAACCGAGAGGCAGTTTTGTTTCGCCCTCAGCGCGACATTGAACCGCTTATTTTGCGGCAAGAGGCCAACCACTGCTCAATGTTTGGGAGATCCACGTGTAAACACCACAGCACGATAAGAAGCAGCAGAGATCATGTGACCGCACGAGCGGCCCGAGAGAACACATCCTTCCTCCCCGATTGATAGCCGAGCACAGAGATACCCATCTACGCCATGTCATGACGTAAAAAAACATGCCACGGGAAAACATTAGGAATCGTCTCGTTCCGTCCCTTACCACCCAAACAGTCTGCGCGCATCACAGACGCTTGCAAAGAAAAAAACACCAATGACGGAGACAAGGGGAGGCACGCTGGTGGATCCGAGGATTGATATAATGCTTAATAATGTCCTTTCCAAATAAAGAAGCGCTCGAGGCCGGAGGGATGAGGCCTAAAGCGGTAATAAGTCCGAAATGAATGACCGATAGTGAGCCTAAGGAACAGAGATGGCAGAACTTAGTTTCAGTCGGTAACAAAGAGCGCTTTATTGCAAGAAGCCGACAAATGTCAGCCCTGATGTCACTGTTACCTCAAACGCAAATTGCAATATTCTCTGACAGAAGGGCTCACAGAGTCAAGTCTGAGCACTGGCCCAGCTTAGTTATATTAATATGCAGCATACTCTTTTTATTAAGATGAAACGTCGAGAGATGGAGTCAGCCAGTGGCTATAAGATGAATAGTTCACAGTCCACTTCAACACTCATGTGATTATAGTGAAATGAGGGCCTATTTTTTTTCTCCTGACCTGAGGCCAGTTTAATTGCGCATAAGCGCAAATGAGCTGAACTAGAAATGAGTTTCGAACAAGCGTTTCCCAAAGTGGGGAGAGGGAGTCGACACCAGAACTTTCCGCAGTTTGAAGTTACGAGCGACCTCATCTGACTGCGAATGGCCACACTTCAACTGAGCGAAACAAAACACTCGAAAAACTCGGAGGGAAAAACCTTCAGGATTTGACAAGCCCAAACAAACTGACCATAATTAGCACGGTCGCGGCCGCAAACGCGACTTCAACCTCAGCTGTGCGCTCCGATATTTCAGACCGCACTGATTTTTTGTTTTTTAATCCAAAGATCCAAAGACAACATTTGGTGTAACTGAGAATCCCTTCAATAAAAATCACACAGGGCAAGTATTTTATTTATTTTTTATTCTCTTTTAACAGCATAAAATTCAAACTCAGAATCGAACTTTGTTGTCTTCCTCAAAAAGACGCAACCAGCGGGCGGTGCTTCTCACAGACGGAGTTTGCCGTCAGAGGCTTTGCAGAGAAAACTGAAAAACAAACGTGATGGGTACAAGCCCACACCCCGCCATCTGGAGTCGAAGCGCCTGCCTATCTGCTTAATGCTGCCTTCATTAAAAGCATTATCGTACAAAAACATGCTGCTGAATGCGCAACTGGCCGGCCCCTGGCGTTCGACTCCCACAGCTGTGCGTTACCCGCAGGATAAAGTAGACCAGCAGTGGGCGAGGATCCTGAACATCTTCGTGAAGCTCAGCATGTGTCTAACGCTTCGGTCACGGGCGGCGAGAACGCGCAAACGGCGCAGGGTGACCGAGTGCAAACTAATCACTGCTGCAAAACCAGTTTTTCCAAGCTGATGACACAAGACCGGGGGGGAAACCAAATCCTTCTAGTAACTGTGCCGACTAATCTATCAATTTACAGTGTTCCTGATGCTCCTGAACCACAAAAAAATGCATGTCTTTGAAGTTGTTTTTTCTTTTTTTTTTTATTCACCACCAATACCACAGCTCTTGGTCCATTCGCCTACAGCATAAACTCTTGCATGATAGAGAAACCTTATAAACAGTGAGCCTTATTGATACGTGTGGATTTCAGACTTCCATATTGTATATCTAAAGTGTACAAAACACTTTGTGTATCTGTGCTCTAAAGAGAAAAAAGCAATGTATGAAAAGAATAAAACAATTTATAAAACAGTGGATAGGCTAAACTGCATGCACTTTTTACTTAATCAGGATCAACTTGGAATTTTTTAAATATGCCCAATCGTAATAATTTTACTTTTTTAAAGTCACGTTTCTTCTTTAAATTTGAAATCTGCACAGAAAATGTCACATGCATGTTTTTTGTTTGCATGCACTGTTAATAAATGAGGCCAAATGCATGACCCAGGTCAAAGGTCAAAGCGCAATGAAAAAGAATCGAGAACGTCCTAGAATGACACGGGGGCATTGGGTTAAAACCTCGGACGCCATCTGGCCGCGTTGGAAAGGCCACTATTTTTCGAACTTATTTACGGCAGATGAGTAACCCTCCGAGCCGTCGCTGCTCCGATTTCTGCAGACTTGCACAAACATTCAGAAAATGCGATTCCATCACGATCGCCGTGGTTTGGCAACGCTGGAGTGGAGCGAGTGCCCAGAGGAGAGCATTTGAGGACAGGACTCCAGCGAGAGCTCCATCACTTCCCGAGAGGGCTGGCCTGGGAAAGTGGCCCAAGCAGAGGGAGGGACAGCGCTGGAGAAGGCCTGGACCGGGGGATATTGTGCTTCTATGAGATATTTCAGTCAGAGCAAAGTGTCAAATTACCTTAAGTTCTCCTGTAGCCTGAAACAATACTAACACTGACAAAAGTTTATCCTCAGTTCTTCACAAAACTTCATGTGACATGATGTCCTCTTAAGTTATATCGAGGTGGGAAACGAAAAAAGAAACGCCAGTGTCCCTACAGCGAAACGAACCTCATAGTATGGAGAACCCGATACTGGAGGCATTCTAGCTTGGGTGGCCTGACGACCTATTAAAAGGCAATACTAAAGCTGCATTTTTACAGGATTAACAATCCTCCACAGATGAAAAAGTACTCTGCCAGCTGCAAGAGCCTTCTTTATAAATGACAACATAACCGACTCCACACTTAAACGTGCTGACAGAGGTCAGTCCGGGTGAACATGAAGTCTATTCGGCCGGCAACAGCGAAAACACATAACTGCTTAGATTCAATCATTTAGCCGCTTTCAGACTGGACGCTAAATGAACTTTTCGCGCGACTGATGACATCCAAAGTCAATGCGAAGACACGAATACAGGGGTTTCGCGTGTATTCGCGTCTTTGCATCGACTAAGAATGTTATCTGTCGTGCGAAAAATTTGTTTCACGTCCGGTGTGAAAGCGGTTTTAATCTTGACATCCATCCTAAATCTTTTATTTACTATTTATTCTCAGAATATTTTTTTCTTTCTTTCTATAATAACATATTACTTCTGGATTGATACTGGACACTCAGGTTTTTCATACCTATATGGGTGGAAGATAGATAAATGATACATGCTTCTTAAATAAATTACAAATGTTGCACAGTTATCTATGTGCATTTTTTCTTTGTTTTTAATCATGCACACAAAAGTGGTCCAGTTAACAATAACTTTGCCGCACGTAGTCACTGGTTGTCATGTGCAATTCTCCCAGGATAAGACTTTCTAACGGCTTTCTTCGTCGTATGAAATGTAATAACAGGAAAACAAGTCAAAGTTTAACAAACTGCCATTAGCTTGCCGACTCTAGGACATTTTTTCAATCTAAACAGTTTATCCCCTGGTCCTCAAATCAAACCCTACGAGGTCCGAGGACTGCTGGTTTTCCACCTGAGAGTCAGGTGTTAACACAGTCTGGCCAATCAGAGGCACTAACTGTTCATTTACTTGCCTGGGATAACAGAAAACCTGGGCTGGATATGGATTCGAGGTCCAGATTTGAGGACCCCTGGTTAATACGATCGATTTACAGTAACACAGGGAGATCTCACATTAATGCTGTGATGCCAAATATTATTACCCACGCCCGACGAGGCAGCGTGGGTATTCAGTTTAGCACCGTCTGTCTGTCTGTGTGTGCGTGCGTGCGTGCGTGCGTGCGACAGCTCGGCCACCACTGAAGCTAGGGTGACCAAACTTTGTGGGGTAGAAGATCCTAGGGTACTCTGTCCAAATTTGCATTTTGAGGTTGAAAGGTCAAAGGTCAAGGTCAACAGGAGGCGTGGGTTAGCATCTCTATAGAGTGCGCATCATCTAGTTCAAAAAGGGGCCAGTGTAGGAGCAGGGGGCCGCTTTCAACAAGTACTATGACAACCAACTCAACAACTAAACCCATCACTGTCTTGATGGGTTAGTTACTTCGAAGACCTTCAGATGTAAAATGGTGGTCACTCAGATACAACAAATGCCTTCACACAAATTTATCTTTCTCAGAGAAGGCCCCAGACATGTAACAAAAATTAGCAGCAAGACCGCTGATAAATATCCAATTACTTCATGATTTTACACATACTTCACTGGGGATGTGACGACCAAAGTTTTCTGCATTGGCTTCTCCACTGGTTGTCTGCCTGTATACAGTACAGACCACAGTAATGATTTGCAGAGGATCTGAATCAAAATCCTACTAGGATTTGTGATTGTTTTTTTCTTTTTTGTACAGTGCACACCTAAAAAATGGCCTTTCTGTTCGAAAGACACGCGAGTGACGAATCTGGTCAAAACACCACAGTCTTAGGTCAACATTCAAAATGCTCCAATTAGTCATGTAAAAAAAAATATGGCAAAGTTTTGTAGGAGATGACAGTGAAGCTTGTTTATGTTTGTGTAGACATGTTGTGGCTGGTTGGAGGAGAGCTCAGGCCACAGTTGAAGCATCAGAGACCAGCGTGAGCTGGAGTTCAAAAGGTCAGCGCGTGCCAGGGGTGAGGATGAGTGACATAACCGTTTAGTCCCTGACACTGATCGGACTGCATCAGGCCGTCTGATGCTCGGGGATTAAGACGAGCTGCCGAGAGGCTCAGCGGGAGAATTATCCTCCTTACAGGCGCGTAAATCTCTTCACACTGACACATTCTGTCCTCCGGTCAGGGACTCATATCCATGCCAGACTAAATTTCACTCGATTTCATATTGGAATGTAAAATCAGAAAAACAAACAGAACGCAAGTAAAGATGACTGAGCTACATGAGTTGGACTGAGAATGGTTTCACCGCATTTAACCCCTTAAACTCTAATTTTTCACTTAAGTTTTCCCTTAAATGGGTTCAAAGCCAGAAGAGGTATCTTTTTTTTCCCATATTGTAGGACAATGTCACACACATTATCTGTACCTGCTGGTGTCAGGGCTTCACTGAGGCTGCATCGCACTTCTATCGAGAGAAATACTCAAACCCAGGATGCAATGTTTTTATGGCCTCAGTATTACATCAAATGGAAAATAAGTACACCTTGTGCATCATTTCATACAGATTTTCCGATAATTCAGCGAGGCACATTTGGGACTGTTGGAAACCTTCAGATCTCCACCAGATTTTAAAATAGGCCTGAAGTTCCACAGGTTTGAATGCGGCTGCTGCATTTGACGGACACATACAACAGTCAGTAGGTTTTATGGAGTTAAATGCTTTCAAAACGGACCGATTTTGTGTGAAAGCGTGTTTCGTTGCACAAATGATACACCAGCTGTGTACTTGTGCAGTATTATACATCAAAAGTCAGTGTTTTCGTTGACGTTGGGGGGGATGGTATGTTGCGGGGGGGGGGGGGGGGGGGGGGCGGAAAGGGGAAAGAAAGAAGAGAAGCACGGCATCTGTGCTCACTGAAGAAATGAATTTTTCCAACCTACTGTGCCGATGACAGTCAGACTAAGAGGAGTATTACTCCCTGCATAAATTTTAATGTGGCAAAAAAAAAAAAATGCTAATTAATGCAGTGCTACTCTCGAGCAGCAGAGAGCACTTGTTTACACACTCGAGGATGTGTGCTTCAAACCACCGAAAAGGATGAGTAACGCAGCACACTTTGCACCAGCGACAGAGCCGGTCTCTGCTAAGCGAACTAATGCGGCCCGTCTGCGACGGCGTCGCTTTCTTGTTAGCGCTCTCGCTCGCGATGTGCGATGTCCCTTGTCATTCGCACATCGAAATGACACCAACACAGGGTAAAATGACAATATTAGCGAGACTTCTTTCCTCGCGGAGCGTGCATTCCCGGCAATCAAAACGAGCCGAGGAGTCAGGGGTCTTTCAACCTCCGCTTAACTATTTTAAATGACCGTCGTCTCACCGGCAACTGGCAGGGGACCCTTCGAATGGATTGAGCTTTCCACACTGAAGATAGGGCCCCCGCGGAAAAAGTGGGATTGCTGCAAACACGGAGCTCCACATGCAGTATTTTTGGATTTAATTAAAAAAAAAAAAAAAATCAGCAAAGTGAATGGAGATGTCCCAAAACAGCCGGCTGTGACTGCAGGAATTTTACCTAATGTCTCAAGGCATCTTCTCATCTAATTTAGTCTAACTGGCACACAGAGAGAGGTTTGTAATTAACCCGCCGTTATGCCAGGGAATTTGTCGCATGCTGTCATACAAATTTGAAGATTAAAGGTACAACATCAAAGCGCGGGGAGCTGGTTCTTCCGTCCCCAACTCTCCTCCTGAGTGCAGCGAAAAGCTGACGCGAAAAATGCAGTGTCTCTAGACTCACTGGCAGTATGGCCCAATGCACCACACAGCATTTACTTTTTTGACGTTTGCAGTGGGAAAATTCCCGTCGAACCCTGGCTTGATTTGTACAGACGCAATCAAAACAACACTCCACATCTTTCTGACCCCAGATACAGATGTAGAGAGCATTAACCCCATAAAACCAGCAGATCCAAATAAGGGTCTGTCAAATGAAGCCGTTCTATTCAAACCTGTAGAACTTGAGGCCCATTTTAAATTCTAGTAGAGATCCCAAGGTTTCCCTCCGTGCCAAATATGTCCCGCTGATTTACAGGGAAACGTGTAAAAAAACGATGTACAAAATTGAGAAATTTTCCATTCGATGTAATGCTGTGACCATAAAGGCATGCCATCCTGGGTGTGAATATTTCTCACACTACAAGTTTGATGTGGCTTCAGTGAAGCGCTGCAACCAGCAGATACAGAATGTGTGTGACATTGTCCTACAACATGAAAAAATGCTTATTTTTCATTTTAAATCTACTTCAGGGAAAACTTAAATGAAAAGTTGGAGTTTAACGGGTTTAAGGGGTTAAAAACTATCGATATTCATCAACAAAGACTTCGTGAATGCACTACAGGATAACCATCTCACTACCTCTGAAAATTTCCAGTTAATTCAAGCTATTTCTATAAAGAAAGAGTGATTAGAGGGCACAGTGGCTCGCCAAAGGGGAAGTGCCCGTCCCTTTAAATGTAGCCTTTAAAGAGGCCCCATCTCTCCTTCATTGTTCCTGGCTATTCCTGTAATTGGAAACGACAGACCCATATAGGTACAAGGGGTCAGGATATATGAGCTCCGGTCGAAGACGGCGCTGGCGAAGTTCGAAGGCGTAGCCAGGACAACCCCGCGGAGCAGTCTCACACCTCTGAAAATAAGAACACAATCACAAGCCAGCAGAGTGATAAATTGGGTTCTATACTTCAGTGATCATTTTATGCTTACATTCCCTGTATCTACCCAGAATCCCGCTGGGGCCCCAAGATCCATTACTACGTATAGGGGACGCGAGGGGAGTTACTGGAGGTGCTCTGTAGGACACATGCCAGCCAGGGCAGTGAACACAAAAAAAACTAAAGCGGGAGGAGGTTGGAGAAATAGAAACTTATATTTACTTTTAAATTTGATTTAGAGTTTACCAAATCTGAATCTCTGTCGTTTTTTTTTAGGGGAGGCGGTGTCACGGGGGGTGTCTTTGAGCTTGAGCAGTGAGGGCTAAGCGGCTGGTCAGGTTGGGGGGGGTGTAAGCAAGAGACAATATGAAGGGGCTTTTACAAGAGGGGAGTCCAATTTCTCACCGCGTCAAATGCATTCGACAAGGCTGATTGCGAGAAACGAATCAGAAAAAAAACGAAGGGCCGGGCTGGCTAGCAGGACGGGCAGGAGGCCCTGCAGTGAGTAGCAATAAACACAGAGGCTAGACTGTCCGGTGGGCGAGGTGCGTGAGCTGGAATACTGATAGCCTGGGGCTAGGACGACCCCCCCCCACCCCCCATCTCCAGCTCAAAGGTTCACAGGCACCGAGGAGACAGGTTAAGCTGCGTGCAGGTGGCGCGCTCCCCGAATTACAGGGAGCCCATTGTTCTGAGCTCCACCGCGGGGGTCAAAGGTCGCAGCCCTGCACAGGAAACCGAAAATGATCCGGCCGGCCGGCCTCTCGGAACAAACGTCGCGTTCCCCGCCCACGAGTCGCAGGTCTCGACCTTCGCTCGCCCTCCCTGACCTGTCAGCGCGCACGTTTTCAGCGAAATAGGAAAGAGGCTTTTTTTTCCATTGGGTCCCCAATACATTTTATTTTTAATGAATTTCATTTCTGTGCTACCACGGTCATGTACAGGAAGGCTTTCGACTGGGGTGATGTTCCCCACCAGCTCCAAAGGGCTGCTCATAATTTGCTGCAGTACCATTGTGGCGGGGGGGGGTTTGTCAGCAGTGTAACTCTGTCTCAAAGCACAACTGCGACTCCTGTGGTCATCCTCAGCGCCACAATCTGCCGGAGGGTCTTAATCAACCATCTTATTATAACTCTCCCCAACTGAGAGCCCATGAGAAAACCATTCAGACAGTGTCCAACGAAAATCCATGCATCTACTCGCCTTTCTCCATAAGTAAGTAGATGCATGGGGCCAATACTGCCGTTCAATTGATCAAAGAAATGATTAAGGAGCTGCTTCGCCATTTTCTGCCACTAGAAATATTTTGTTTGCGAAGAGCGTGTAGTATGACATTTTGACAGCACGACACAAGTTTTAAATCTCTGCACGAACAGGATTGTTCTCCGGGTTTGCAGTAGGAAACATTGTAGAAGGCCCTTAAACACCTCAAAGGAAAACGGTTATCTTACCTACAACTGTGTAGACTCAAAAAGCTTTATGAAATTCGGTAACTCGAACACTGAATGCAAACACTGGAAGCAGAAGGGTATCGCCACACAGGTAGACCGATCAAGGCCACACACACAGCAAAATCGGCTGCATTTAACCAACTGCAATAGGATGCATTTTAGTCAGGCAGAAACTGTCAAAGTTAAATTAAATCATTTTTCGGTTTATTTTACACGTCAGAGTTGTGACTTTTCACAAATCGCCCGACATACATTTCCCATTACTTCCAGTTTCACAGAGCAAATAGCTCGATTTGCGTCAACTCAGAAATGAGCACAGTCAAGATCATTTAAAGTCAGCATTACTTTCTGTTTGAATCTCGAGAAATCCAATTAATGCTGGGGGAGGGACCAGCTCCTCGATAATGAAATTGTAGGAAAGTACGTGTGCCTGTGCGCGTGCATACGTGCATACACACACACACACACACACACAGGAAGTGATACAATCAAAAGCCTCGGGGGGTTCAGATCATTCCAGTTTCTAAGGGCTAAACCTGGCGAAGCTCGGAGCTCGCTGCGACACTGAGCCGCGTCGACACGGAGAGAGGCGAGAGAAATTGAATTCTCAGGTGACGCTGAATATTTTATGAGGGAGAAGGTTTTTGAAAACGGCTTACCCGGTATTGATGGAAATGATTTCTATCAGTGGGTTCTTCCTAATCTTCGGCAAATCCAATCGCGCCCCCCCAAGCCTCTTTCCATTATCCTTCTTCTGACCCAACAGGCGCACTGAGTGACCTTCAAATGAAACATATAAATACTAGTCATAACACTTCACCAGAATACATTACCGAGACCGAATGCACACCAACCCCCCGCCACTCCACTGTCTCCTTACAATACTGTCGGCACAAGCTGGGGGGGGAGGTGGTAGGTATTCTCATTGTTGGTGGACAAAAGGTTGAAATACCTCCATGGGATATTGGTGGTGTCCTTTCACGGAGGAAAACCTGGCAAGGGTCCACAGGTAGCAGTATTTATTTATTTTTGGGCCTGTCCTCAACAGTGTTGTATGGAGACAGGAATAACTTACGGCATGCGGAGGAGAGGAGAGGAGAGGCAGCCAAATACGAGTAGCATTGAGAGGTGTCTTTGTCCAAGTATGTTTTCAGCTGAGAAACATCGAGATGAATATGAAAATTTACGGGGCAAACGACTTGTAGCAGAAGAAACATGCTGGAAATACTCTGATCCCTCCGCCACAACATGGCTGATATCTGGCCTGGAAACGAAATGCAGAGGGAAGACAGACACACGGACAGACGAAAGAAAAGACATACCTACACATTAACGTGTAGCCACATATTATGGTAAAAATTGAACAGTTTTGGAGTTCTGGCCCGCGAAAGAACGGGATGGCAGACATCTGGCCTGGGAAAAAACATGGAGGAGGGATGAACAGACGAACAAATAGATGGACAGAACTATGAAAAGGCACAAAAACACAATATGATGTATGCATATGAAATTTCATTGAGAAATATTCACTAGTCTCGGAGTTCTAGCCTGGAAAGGAAGCCTAACGGACGGATGGACAGACAGGCACCGAGATGGACGACACTCGTTCCTATAGCCCCATCCACTATGTGGCAGGGGATCGTGAAGAACTCGGCTGACTGATAAATACAGCGCAAAGTCAGGAGCAGGAACACTGGGCTGTGGGCCCCTGACAAACGCCATCATCACGACACGATGGGCACCAAACATTTCAATGATAATTTTTGGAAGGGTGGAAACGTACTTGGGCTGATTCGAGAGCACCAGACCTGACAGAACGTACAGAGCTGTACTTGTGTGGAGTGTTTTTTCTGGTTGTAACTAAGCGATGCTACCTTTACATAAGGGGCACATGATATGAAACCCGACCAACCAATGAGACCGAGCAAGGCAACGAAACTCGCTACATTCGCAAACCGCATCACGACGCTATGACTGGGGTGTAAACGCGGAGGCCACAGCCTTGGCTTAAGTGCATTAGACGCTAGGTAGCTTGGCGGTTTCAGCACTATGAACATTTTATTTATTTTGTCTTCGGAAAAAAAAACAAAAAAATCAGTTCAAAAAGCACAAGCATCATCTCAAGGCTGAACCACACAGCATAGCAGTACAACTGTGCTGGAACCAAAAATTCAATTTCAGCGTTCCTGAGGGATATGCTCCTGGCAAAGAAACTATTTTAACAGCATGAGGTCCGAGCCCGTGTCACAGGCCAATCTCAATAAATGTGTTTACCAGAGTTGACCTGGAGCAGTAATTATTTTATAGCGATATGGAGACTGATATCGCTGCGAAACCCGGCTCCCTGTCCCCTTTATAAATTTAACGAGACGTAAACCAATTTCGGCCTTACAGAGCGATTACGCCCCGACTCCTTTCTGCGGTACTGCGGTGATCAGGTGAGGGCAGAAACGACCAAGGAAGACCGAACGAACGCAGAGCTGACCCGCGAGGATCTCTCATAAGTGCCGGGACTTTCTTCGGCGCTTTTTAATAAAGCGGCGAAGGCGATGAATCCGATAACAAGCCGGCTAATGCCTTTCATTGTGTCGAAAGTTCACGAGGAGGGCCAATCGTACCTCCCGCATCACAGGGAGAATTTAATTACATCCCCGCGCTTTATGCATTCGGAAGTATGAGCCGTGAACTAATAACACGCGCTAAATAATTCACACAGCCTATCTACATGCAAATAATTGGGCCCAAAAAAAAAAAAAAACTCATGCTAGAGGTATAACAAGTAATTTTCTGATTCATTGGTCCAGTGAGAAGCTATGGATCTGAAACCATTGTGCTCCCCCCCCCACCCCCCATCCACACGCACACGCACACACACACACACACACACACACACACACACACACACACACACCTTCTTTTTTGAACAGATAAACAGAAGAGAGCTTCAGAGATTGAACCTCTTCCTGCGCCCAACTACATTTCCAGTAATATTTAATATTGCAGGTAAGAGTGTGATTTCAGGAACAGCAAGTCAAGGCTCACTCAGGGGACCAGCAGACCAGAGGTGTGTGTGTGTGTGTCTGAGTGTGTCTGTGTGAGTGAGTGTCTGTGTGTGTGGGGGGGGGAGTATTTTGACGCCCCCCTCTAGGGAAGACACCGAGAAGCATCTTTCATTTCTGTCGGCCCAGTTCCAAACTCCCCCACACACACGCACCCGCCCCCCTGCCCACCCTTGTTCTGAAGTGACAAATCCAGCGAGACCTTCATTTCCTAAAAGGCCCGCACTGCATTATCTGGTTCAATTCCTGACGCGGGGACATTATCTTTCCCCTTCGCGCGCACAAATAATTACGTCCGTTTTTTTTTTTTTTTCCCCCAATGATGCACGCATTTATTTTCAGACCTTTCGACAAAGAGCACCTCCTCCGTTACTGCAAAACGTGGTGTCCGTACAGAAAATGGCCGTGCGCAACATCACAGAATTATAGGGGTCAACAGGTTCTCCAGTGAAAAAAGAGTAAAGTTCACTCACAGTGTTCATGGGCAGAGCCACACAGTGGCCTGTAGTCAGACTCACAGCCTGACGCACCGATTTCAATTATTCTCTTCATTCTTCGAGAAGCCGTCGGATGAGCACCGTCTAATTCTCTGATAAAGAGCATGACATTAATGCTGAGAGGTAGCAGGAGTGATTCAGAGGCAACACTAAAAGACACCATTCTAAGAACCACATCAAGGTTTAGTGTCCGAAAGGTATTCACAGTACCGCCTGTCCGCTATCGATCCCTGGCTTTCTGATGCAATGTGGAAATTTAGGCACCATCTCTGCAAGGTCTCGCAAGGCAGCCAAGAGTGCTTGACCTTTATTTGGTTGCACGGTGGTGCCACAAACACAACACAACATCAGTTTGTACCTAACATTTATTTATTATGTATTGTTTCACAGCACTTATTTTAGGGCTACATCGCGTCATCCTGTGAGCTCATTCTGGACACACCGAGGAAACAAGTCACATACGTTTCACTCATATTTATGGTCAATCAGCATACCCCATTAGCCTGTCATGCATGCCTTGCGACCGTGGGAGGAAACCAGAGTACTCAAGGAAACGCACACAAACATGGGAACAACACGCTAACTCCACACAGTAAGACCCCAGTCCGGATTCAAACCTAGAACCTCCTTGCTATGAAGTGGCAGTGCTTCCTAAAGCGCCACCATGCCAATTCATAATGGGTCTCCATTTAAAGACCCTCCCACTCCCAAATAATTAGCCAATCCAAACTCCGCAAGCCAAGCAGCCCACATAACACTGGGCTCCGCTCTGTTGTGGAAGAAATCCCCCGACTCATTCCAACAACATCAGTCTGAACCCACATATCGGTCTCCGAGGACCATCCACCATCAGAGGTCCAGCCAGTAGCCAGCAGGAAGCTAACACAACAACACAAGCATGTTCACTGTGAAAATCAATATGCCATCAATGTTCGGCCCACATGCGAGGGTAACTACTGCAGTGATGGGTTCTTACAGGTGGTCTGATAGGGCGAAACCAATTCACCAGGGTGACCCCGGCAGGCTTCCGGCTGACCTGAGACCACATTACATCGAACGGCCGGGACAAACGTGACTCCGTGGATCGAGGGGGAACGAACCCACATCAATACTTGAGCGAGTACGTGTACGAGACAAGGTGGAAAAACACGCTCAAAAGACTTTGGAAAAAGCTCTCAATCACCTCAATCTGATCGTACAGAGTTACAAATGGGGAAAAAAGGAATGTTTTACAAAGCCAGACTCAATGTGAAGCATTGCTGCGTGAAGCATTGCTGCAACCCTGACCGAAATATCAGCCCATTTGGTGGCCGCCCGAGGTAGTTAGAAAACCCATTTGAAGACTGAGCAGCTTTCCTCACATTTTGGTTGGCAAAGCCAAACAGGATATGGACCAGCACCTACAATCCAGAACTGGGGGACGGCGGTACTATACCAACAAAAGTGAAAAAATTTCATAGATTTAGTAATAAGGGCATAGCAAATTGCATTTATTCAGGCGTAAATGAGAGATTGATCGTGCCGAACAGACGGCCAAGGCCGCAGCGAGGAACCTTCCAGCAACATCGGTAAAATCAGCTCATCCTGCCATGAGACTCGGCAAAACTGAAGCACAAATGCAGAGGGTGGCTTCGTCACTGTGTAATTCTCCAGCTAACGGCTACTCTGGGGCGAGAGAGGACCATTCTAAAACTGTAATCTTCATTTTTTTTTTTGCTCTCTGCTTTCATACAGTCTCGCCGCTGGACACTAATAGCTGTTTTTACCCCCTCTTTTGTGGTGCAGGGGTTTGGTAAACTTGGCAGGGGTCAGGACTGCCCAATCAGGCCCGCGTCCACAGGCCGACGAGTGCTTCACTAGAGGGCACAGTGTGAGCGCATGCACCGCAACATGATCAAAAATATCGCCATCACTGGAGAAAGGAAGGAAACTGAGGAGGTTATTTTTGATTATTCTGTCGGCGTCTGAGGGCATTCGCAATATGCACAGAATAAATTGTGCGTGCGTGTGAGCGCATTTGCGCGAGGACACATTTTCTGTATGCAATGTCTGTATTCCGTATGCAATAGTGTTTAGCCACTAGCTAAGTGACATTGTCAGTTACATCACATCTGGCATCACATGCTGAAAAAGGATGTGTTATTTCACCCCTTACAAAGTGTGCTTATGTATGATTTATGAAGACATTACGTCTCATTTATGAAGGCATTATACATACTGTGTAAAGCCTTAATGAGCAACACTTCATCTAAAGTGTGACCATATTCTGTTTGTTAGTTTGTCCCAGTTCACTGACCATGCGCGTTAGGAGAAATAAGTGCCTTTCACTTGCACTGGAGAAAGCACTGGAAATCTCAGGACACAGAGGGGTTTGGAGGCAAAACGATGAAGAAATGGAGAGGTTTCAAAAAAGGCCAGGCGCTTAAAAAGAGGCTAAGAATCAGGAGTGGTGAAGCGACGGTGACCCAGAAAGGGTTTTGCCCTTCTGCGGTTCTGCCGACAGCAGCAGTTCGCGGAGCATCGGGGGAAAAGCTCCGTCCAATGCAAGACCGACGGTGTCGAGGAGCCGAGTGCGGCGAGCCCGGCGCGGGAGAGGATGGGCGAGGAGCCGCCTGTCGCCCCTGGGCAGGTGCTCGCTGCAAACTGCAAACTTACCAGCTCGCAATAAATCACATCGCGGGGGGGGAGGGGGGGGGGGGTGCACACAGCCCCCATCAGCAGATGGATCTGTTCCCCATGAAAATTAACCCCAGGGTCTGCGCAAATTTAAAGCTGACACAACAGATGCCTTCTGATGCATACGGACAAACAGCAGAGCTGGAGCAGGACTAAATACCTCCAGACGTCACACAACGAGCAGGACATACTCATCCCCGCCACGGGACGGGCTGATGCCTGTCGTGGAAACAATATACAGGGGAGGGAAGGACAGACGGACACAGGAGGATGGACAGAGCACATCAACACAATAAGATGGATCCATATGCCAAATTTCCTAGCGAAATATTAAACAGTTTACGCGTTCTGGCCCGGAAAACGAGGAGATAGTTGATACCTGGCCTGGGTGGAGGGACGGACACGGACAGAGGGACAGACGGACAGACGGAAGCATGAAAAGGCACATCTACACACTAATATGTAGCCATGCATTAAATTTCGTTGAGGAATACGGTTCAGGAGTTCCGGCCCAGAAAAGAAGAGTGACAGACAGAGAGACAGACAGACAGACAGACAGACAGACAGACAGAGAGGCAGAGAGATGAATGGACACACAGGAGGACAACACTGATTCCCACATCCCCGCCCACTTTGCGTCAGAGGATAGCAAAATACACTGAACAAAAATATAAACGCACCACTTGAAATATTGGCACCATTACAAGTATGCCTTTATGAAATACCAAATATATTTGTTTTCATTTGCAAAAGGAATGAATCCATTGATTGATGTCTAAAATTTGAGTTCAGCTCAGACATTGAGTATTTTTTTTCACCCGTGTAATGACTGGTATGAGTAAACGAGTGCGGTGTACCCAGACACTGCTCAGACAGAATGAGCAGTACTCAGACAAACCTTGGGCCGGGGACTATAAAAGGCCACACCAAAATGTTGGATTTTGTCGGACGCAGCCATGCCTCAGATGTCTCAGATTATGCGGGAGCGTGCCATTGGCATGCTGAATGCTGGAATGTCCATCAGAGGGGTCGCTGCACAGCTGAATGTTCACTACAGTACCATAGTTCATCTACGACAGCGTTTCCGACAGACTGGAAGCACTGCGAACAGGCCTCATTGGCGTCGTCCACGTGTGACCACCCCTGCTCAGGATCGTCACATCAAGCTGGTGCACTTGCTTGAACGTTTCAGACCAGCGACACGCACGGCCGATGAGACAGTTGGTCTGAACAATAGACGAATCTCTGCTCAAACAGTTCGCAACTGCCTCCAAGAAGCAGAATTGCATGCTCGACGCCCTCACTATGGGCTGGACCTCACAGACGTACGCCGCCGGAATCATCTCGCATGGGCTAATGCACACTCCCGGTGGCCCTTGGCACGATGGAGAAATGTGCTGTTCACAGATGAATCAAGATTCAACTTGTATCACGCGGATGGGAGACGTCGTGTATGCCGCTGTGTCGGTGAACGGTTTGCTGACACAAATGTCGCCCGGAGAGTCGCCCATGGCGGAGGTGGTGTCATGGTGTGGGCAGGGATTGCACACAGACAGAGAACTCCATTGCATTTCATCAATGGCAACTTGAACGCCCAAAGGTACCGTGATGAGATCCTCGCACCAACTGTAGTACCGTTTGTCCAACAGCATAATGTCACGTTCCAGCATCATAACGCCCGTCCTCATGTCGCTAGGGTCTGCACCCAGTTCCTCACAACTCAGAACGTTCAGGTGCTGGACTGGCCCGCATATTCGCCCGACATGTCGCCCATAGAACACGTTTGGGATGCTCTGGATTGGCGTATCCGGGGCCGTGTTCCAGTCCCAGGTAATGTCCGGCAACTCCGGATAGCGCTCCAGGAGGAGTGGAACAACATTCCACAGGCCACCATAGACACTCTGGTAAACTCCATGCGTAGGAGATGTGTCGCGTTGAGAGATGCGCGTGGCGGACACACGCGATACTAAACTGTGAAATTTATGGTATCCACCCCTGCCCTGTTGAAACTGTTGCCAAACTTTTGATTATGCGTGTATCAAGGTGTAACGGACATCAATATGATCAGTATAGATGTCTTTATCATGTCGTAAAATTTGCTGAGGTTAACATTATCCCATATGTAATAAAACATCTGGTGGTGCGTTTATATTTTTGTTCAGTGTATGTTTATGAAACAACACGGTAGATCTCTGCACAGACAAACTTACAAGCCCAAGCCCTATCGTCTCACCCCACATCTGTGACCGAAAAGCTCAAGGTCAGATGCGATGCGTTCTCGGCAGTATCCCAGAATGCCATTCATCTCCCCAGCCTGCGTATGGGCGACGGGCTTTTCGTTTCTGCCACCGATGACCTTTACAGTCACGCAGCCAGGAGGCACCATTACACTCCGGTGGCTTCAGACAGCTGTCTGCGAAAGCCAGCGATTCCAGTACGGCTGATGAGCACGTGTGCATTGTGGGGTATTAACCTCCAGGATGGCCCGCGCTTAATGTATCCGCGGAAAAAAAATGAGCAGAAATAAAAAATAAATGCCGGCGTAGTTTATCATCTTCAAATGAACTCCATAAAACACATTTCTGGCTCGAATAAGAAAAAAAAAAAAGCTGAACGGTTCGCTTTCTGTTGACATCACAGCTGGCCTTCATTTCCAGACAGGGGTATTAAATTCCCAAATAAGGAGCTTCCTTCAAATGCATTTTCAAAACTACTTGCGAATATATTGCCTAAATCCAGAGGGCATTGCTCATTCATTTTATATCATGACTTACAGTAAAACGCACACAAATACAAAAGCACACTGAAACACAGAGAGGGTACACACAGTAAACCATGCTACACACACACACGCACACGCACACGCACACGCACACGCACACGCACACGCACACGCACACGCACACGCACACACACACGCACACACACACACACACACACACACACACACACACACAAGTCAAAAGAGCCGACAAGAGGTGCAGATTCACACCTGTGTATTCATTTGGAGCACCTTGTATGGATTTGTAACCAGATGGAAATAACAGTTTTGAGGACCATTGCTTGTATTGAGCCACATTAAGTAATGCATAGTCCTTGAAAGTGCATTGAGAAGTTTCGGAATAGGACACAAGTGCCATCCAAGGCTAGATTAACCCCTTTCTGCAGATGTAGATGCCCGCGTCTATAGACCTGCAAATTGGAAGTACGCTGTTACTGTACTCGATCACTAGATAGCACCCCCGGATCAGTTATTGAATGTTCACAAGCAAGCAGACCTCGAACGCGGTTCTGAATACGGTGAAGTTCACTCCACTCCCTGTTTTTCGAGAGCTGCATGAATTAAACTCCTCAGCTAAGCCTGATGTGCAGACTGGTCAGTATCCTTGCCCATAGTATCGATCCAGCAGTTTGAAAAAACGATATCTTGACACAGAAAAAATCGTTATCCTTTGTAGCAACCAGTTTAGCCACAGTGAGCTAACAGTATTCCATTTAGTAGTTCATAAAAATCAGTTTTCTGAGGCAAAAAAATCGACATGGTATTAATTCTCTCACATTCTATTGCCTATTACAGTTGTCCCATACAAAAAAAATTGTAGTTCCCTACCGTGGATTTACGCGTAGATTCCTTCATTGACAAATCCAGCGCTTCCTTATATCCACCCGAGTACTGGCGTTGATAGCCAATCACTCAACCATACACTCAAGCTCTTCTGCGTAATTGTAGAGTTACACTTCATGGCCTCGTGAAGTTTCCCTGATAACAATGTATTGAATGGCTCGTTTCTTATCCAATTCCCGAGTGTTTAAACATTTTAGAGTAAGTGAAACACATTGATTGGACAAACACAGAGCATACAAACCAATGCGTATCAGCATGCGCTGTTGTATCCTGTCTACGTTATGCACATTACGCGGCTAAAATAGACGGGATTTATAGAAAATCGGTTCGCCAAACTGGCCTTGAAGTGTTCAGTTACATTACAGAATTTAAATGAGAACGATATGCTCTATTGGAATTATTTCGAATGAAACAGGACCGGAGGGTTCTTGTTACTGGATACATCGCTCTCTATTTTATACAGTCAATGTCTCTGGAGGAGGGATTCACGAAAAAGGTCAGGCTGCTATTTTTGTTTGTTTTTTTTTTCTGTTTCGGAATGTATATGTACTCAACTAAGTCGAATGTCGAGGTTTTTTTCCTGTTTAAAACGCGAACTGCCCGTGCATTTTGGTGTGGACCCCCGGTACGTTCATTGCACGTTTCTTTTGAATCGGGAGACGCAATGGATTTGATATTCCCTGAAAGTGGAGTGTCTGTTCAGTTAAAATAAGGTATATTTCAGAATTCAGATATTACTGTGTTAGTGAGGTGTACTTGCTCCTTATAAGTGTTGAAATGGGTTCGTGAGCTTCGAAGAGGGGACTGGTAGCTTTCATTACAGGGTGAATGTTCTGACCGTTTAATTAGCAGTTTATTTAATGCGTGTTTGTGCTGGCTTTGAAGAAAAATGGCCAAAACTCTAAACTTTATTATGGAGAAAAGGCACGTTCATATTTGGAGAGGTTACTGGTGACCATTGGTATTCAACTGCACTGATATTGATAAATTCATACTAAACTCAACCAGAAAATCATTCGTTCATATTAAATTTCATGCCTTAAAGCTTTAATTGTGTTAAATACATGATTTTTTTAATGATTTGACAGCAAATCATTTTGAGACTTTGGGGAGACACTTGGGTAGCTGTATAATTTGGCTAATAGCATGTAGGTAATCTAGAATGTAATTTTGAAGATGAATTCTACTTGTGCTCAAGGAGTTTATGATACCATAAATGTATAGTTTTAAGCCCCAGCAGTTTTTCAATCGTCAGAATTATTTTTTTTGCAATTTCAATGGTGAATTCTCATGAAGATTTTTTATGTTTGCTGCTCATTTTCTCTACCAAAATCATGAAAATAAACTGAAATACAATGTAATTCTAAATGCTGTAAGTGTCTTTCCTGAATTGAGCCACATTTTTCCTCTTTGTGAAGCTTAAATCTTGAATTATACAGCATTAAAGTGGGTAACCCATAAATAGCCAAATTTGGCTTCTGCACAAAGGGGTTAATAAAGAAAGAACCATAAGAGCTGACGCAGAATTTCTCCCCAAAAATCACATTGTTATCAGTACTTGGACTAAAAATTGATGAGGTCATCTCGAATCATTATTACACTTTATGTGTCCGTGGCTGGCTCGGTCATGTGGCCGCACGCGTGCATGGGGGTGGCCGCCAAAATCTCTCTCGCTCAAGCCCCTCAGTGAAGCCCCCTTAATCCTTGAACAATAAGATCAGATCACACTGGAATCACAGCTGTGTAAATTTCGCAGAGAGTCCTTGGCGTTCTTACGCGTAATAAAGAGGGTGCCTTTCAAAGCAGACGAGCCCCCAATCTCATGGAGCCCAGAAGGTGAGGTGGCAGGGAGGCGATAGGGCGAATTCCGAAAGAACTCAGGTGGTAAAACAACAGGATGGAAGACGTCACGCGCATCAGCATTCACCCCCGTTACCCAAGAAAGCCACAGTACAGAGACCCAGTTGAATTTACTTGACAGAGTCCAGGCTCCAATTAAGTGCAAAGCTATTATTTGCTGAACAGGTTCCACATCTATAGAGTCCCAGACAAGTGGGCCTATATTCTCTGGAAAAACCTAACTAGCATATAGACATTCTTTGGCTAAGAGGTGTGGACATATTTATTTTAAAAAAAAATTGTAAAACAAAGGTAACAGTGCTAGTCAAGCTCCCGGCTGACAACAGGTGAACGACCCCCAACCAGCAGGGATGGGCATTTTGTTTCCATCTTTCTTCAGATGGTGACCTGCTGAAGAAGATTGATAAACTCATCTCCGCCAACGTCTGAAAAGAGAGTCAGGTTCTCAAATAAATGAATCAGAACAGATTAAAAGGTTTCCTTGATACGGCGATACAATTCTGTCCATCCTGCTGAGGGAACTGTTGAAATAACGAACCCTTCTCAGATGCAACGCAAGTCTTTTTCACCAAACTAACTGCAAAAACGTGACCAATGAGAAATAACCATGTAAAGAAACAGATAATGATATTGATGCCTTAATGAGAAAAAGACATCGTGTCTGAAGGCAGTTAGCGGCGCACACGAGTGGGACCGCGTCCGTACAGACGTGAGGGCAAAACGAAACTCACCTTTCACAGCCTCGTCCACGACCTCGACCACCCGGTCAATCTGCTGCACCTGCAACACAGGAGATACGCCAACATCAGGCGGGATTACTGGTGTGTAAGCCCCTGCCGTCCCTCTAACTGGACAGTCGAGGGCTCGGCAGAATATTCAAGAATGCAAAGGAGTGATTGTCAGCCAGAGCAGACAGGCTGCTTCTCTCTCCCGGCCGCGGTCCCAACCGGTTTCCAAAATCTCACCCCTAACCTGATCGACTCAATGGTCATTTTTACACTTGTGAGACGTGTCTGTCGACAGAGTCTGACAAGCACAGTTTTGTCAGAGAGACAGAAAAAAAGTGTCGTTTGATGGGGCCTCGTACCTGTGGAATATCTGTCGCAGACACTGTTATCTAATAATTTAATTGGCTGGAAGGACAGAGTTTGGTGGTTGTAATGGATATAAAATGTTGATACAAGAATAAGCCTACCATGGAGCTGACAGTTTGCACCACAGATGTCGTCTCACCCCTTCGTTTGAGCATAAAAGCATCTGTATCGTCAAACACTTTTCTTAAGACATCTGTCGACACGTCTTTAAAGCATAAAACGGCTTTAAGACAGATCTTTATTCCAAATCATACTGTACGCGTGTGTGAGTGAGTAAACGTTTCTTGATGAAATATCCAGTGCCACTCAGTGATTAAGAATTCAGCGGCACTCGAAAATTTCACACAGGTGTTTTCGTTTCAAAAATCTCGAACAAAGGCCGCCAAAAGGCCAGAGCGCCGAAAACAAGTCACACTACGACTTCAATCAGCATAGCAAACGATCCAAATCAGTCTCATTCAATTCAATTCTGTTCATTTATAGGGAAGGATATTTTCTGGTGCACGAACACCTCGAGGGCCTCAATTTCTACAACTGACTACAAGTCTTGTACCTCGGAAAAATAATCCAGCCCATATCATCAGAAACGATGCATGTAAACGTGGCCAGATAAAAGACAACCACCTTCGCTCAATGACTTGCGTTCCTGTTTATAAATATGAAAGTCAGCGAATGGATGAAGTCTTCCTGACAGCATCAGTATTGTAATTATCAGGATTATTAGGTAATTAAGGAGCCCCGACGATAAAGGAGGGGGCCATTACGGCTCTAATTGGTTGCTTATGGGGAAAGGCAGTGACTGTGACAGAAAGCCTGACAGATCACACGAGGCAAAAAGGCACCTTTGATGGATTCTGATAGTGTCAAATTACCAGAGCCGTGGCAGGCCTGTCACCCGCAAGGTCGCTCCGGCGATGAGCTTCAAGTCTGACGGAGGTAGCAGACTGGATCACAATCCAGCTTACCATGGGCTTAGCTCAAAAAGGGAGTCCAGGCTTTGGTTTGCTGCAAGACTTCCTGAGTTAGCGGGAAATTTTAAGCATTTTTGAAGGCTTGTATTGGTGGAAGCTGAGCAAGAAGCAAGTGAAGGAAATCGGTAAGTAAATCAGCTTTTTCGATGTGGGTGCTGATTGCGTTTAAAAAAAAAACACAAACTTTGACCCTGAAAAAATACACCTTATTGTATGAATTTATAAAAATGGACGTATAAGAAGCAAAGGGCTATCGCTCTGTGGTATGATCTCAGTTTTTGTAATTTTGGCACCAATTACGATTTGGGAAAAAAAACTCTTCAATTTTGCCTGCCTGTGAAATTGCTCTTCAGGTACCATCTTGGGCTAAGTAGTCATCCTCATCTCTAGTTGCAGGATAGAACTTAAAACATGTGCGCAAAATGCCCGCATGTAGCGAATCCATTTCCAAATCATGATCCAGATCATAATCTCATTGCCTTACCATCATAAATTTCAGAACAGCGATGCAACAGTGAGGTCATGTGAGCTTGGTTCAAAAGTACAAGTTTCTCATATGTCCAAAGCACATCTGATCTTTCCCAGAAGTTATAACAGAAAATGTTCACATGAAACTAATCCAATAGGAGGTCAGCAGTAAAACAAACCCAGTGTTTTCAATTACCAACTTATTTGAACCAATTAAAAGGTTTTTGCTCTCCGTACAAAGCCAGACTGATGATCTAAAATTGCTGAGTCATGGGCACTGGGAGGTAACTGCCCAGCTCCTCAGTCTCTATCTGCAAAAGCCCCATAAAGACCACAGACCACACCATTTTAATTCCTCTATGCTTCAAAAATGAGTAACAAAAAAAGAGGTTTAACTGCTCCTTAGCTAGTCGAAAAGCCCACCACGTCCTGACTAAACCTGCCAGTGATGCGGCCTAGGAGTACAACGCATTAATGCGTACATTCATTGCTCATTGCGAGGACGACTGCATCTAATTGGAATCTACACATTGTTTTTAGGGAACAAATGGCAACCCCTCATTAATCGTCTCCGCAAATGCTCAGCAGAAACAGTTTTCAGATCCATTACATGAATTTTAGCTCAAATCTCTCGCTAAAGACAGAAGCACAAAATCACAGCTGGGTCTGTGTTCCCCTCCATCACAGCCACAGATAAAGGCTCACTCAAAGCAGCATCCATCAGAGAGCCCACTTCTTCGATCTTAAAGAAGCAGGCATGTTCTGAGCAGGGTACCAGAGTGAACTGCAACAATACTAACATTTTAATTTGCCTGTCAGTTTAACTCGCATCATAATCAAATACTGATTATCATTAAAAACAACCTTCTGAGGGACAGCCAAGATGGTTTCGGTAAAGGAGGGTCATGCGTAATGAACCGTTTAGAATTCTTGAAGAGGCCATTAAGACTGAAGATCACAGCAGGGCTTATGACATCATGTATATTGATTTTCAAAAAACATTTGATAAGGCGCCACAAGACGCGTGACTTCAGTGAGGACAGCAGGAATTATTGGTATTATAGGCATTTTGGCGCGGATTCAGAACTGGTAATGGGAAAGAAGTCAGAGATTAGTGGTCAGAGGCATCTCGCCTGAGCTCGGCATTGTGAGAGGTGGAGTCCCACAGGGATCAGTGCTGGGACCCCTGCTCTTGCTCATCTATATTCATGACTTGGAAACACTGAAATCAAATTATACAAATTTCCATGATTGTAAAATGGAAGGTTTACTTGGTTTGGAGTCTACTAAGGTGAATCAGGATTATTTAGATTGATTCCAGAAGGGGGTATGAGCTCAGAAAATGAAATACAATAAAGAAAAATGTAGAGCACAACACACAGGACATAAAATCATCAGACAGGGTTTCCTTATGAGAGTTTCAAATTTGGAATGAGCTCAACTAGAAAAAACCTGGGAGTAACTGTTGACCAAAGCCTTTGTGGTTCCAGTAACTGTGCTGCAGCAGTAAAAACAGGCTAACAGGATGCTGGGAAACGGAGTGAAAAGTACTGCATATAAATCAAAGGAGATCTTATCTTGTCTTGTATAATACCCCTGTCAGACCACACTCACAGTATTGTGTGTGGTTCTGAGGACTGAACCAAAATAAGGATATAGAGGCTCTGGAAAAAGTTTAAAGATGAGCCACAAATTTAATTTGTGGTATCAAAGAAAAAACCACAAGAAAAAAAAAAAAAAAAAACAACAAATAATTTTAATCTCTTCAGATTCCCAAAAGGAGACTTCGGATTGAACTGACCGAGGCCGTGAAGGATTAATTAAGTGAACGATGCAGGATTATTTGGGTTAAGTTGTGTTTGCAAAACTAGGGAGACAAAAACAGATGCTGGCAAAGAGTAAATTCAGCAGAGGTATTTGGAAGTATTTTTTCCACAAGGCAACACTGTGGAACCTCTTGCCCGGTTCTGTCGGAGAGGCAGGAAAGCTCCTTGATGGCAGGTGCAATTTAGTGGGATGAACATGTTGAGGCTTGTTGGAATGAATAGCCTGTTCTCACCACTCTGTTACATTTTGCCATACATTATTAAACATTAAAAACACCGGAGAGGACAATAATGGATATATATGCAGAGGTACACTCTGCAGTACACTCTCAGAAATAGGGGTACAGCAGGAGTCCATTTCTGTTCCCCAAGGTATTGTGTACCCTTTAGGACTAATTATAGGACCTCGAGGTACCTGTGTGAACCTTTTTAGGGTCTAAAAGTACTTTGATGTTCCCAAACAAATAAAAACCCACCTCTAAGGTACAACAGCAGAACCTTTCAGGGTACTGCCCCAGTGTCACTGTACCCCTATTTCTGAGAGTGTAGAAATCCTGTCATGTGGTGCAGCGGAGGGATGAGATTCATAAGGCCCCACTGTGAGGAACAGGAGAAGGAAGTTTAATCCAGAGCGGAAACCAGGGCAAAGGAGCCGAACTTCCGGAAGGTTCAGGCCGGAGTCCCTGACAGCAGGGCTGCGAGGACTGCGCAGGAACCGGACCTTGAAAGAAGCTAAATGAACACAAGCACTAGCAGAGGCACAGAGAAGAGGTTTCAAAATGGAGGATTGGGAGGGGGCAATTTCTGTAACACTCCGGAAAATAAATAAAAAAGGCAAGAGGGGATAAAACAGAAAAGCTCCCATTGCCATGTTATTTCTGCATGGGGAATGGGGAATTGTCCAATCTGCTGTGTGATACTAAGGAGAATAAGCATCGGTTGAGCCCGGAAACCCTGCTGTTAAATAAGCAGAGTAGCGGGGATATTTCCCCCCCCAGCCCTGGAGGGAAGAGCATTTTTGTCAACGCTGCCGCGGGCACAGAGGCGCCCGCCATCGTTCGGCGAGCGGAAAAGAGGTTTCGCGGGGTGCCGTTCTGTTCCGGACGTGCGGGGAAAACTAAATCAATTTCCAACCCTCCTCTCCCCCCTAAAATGGGACGGCAATTTCAGTCTGCCGGCGAACGGCGGGTTTCAAAGCTCGCCGGGCACCGTTCCCCCCCATCGCAGCAGCCGCAATTTAACCTGGAAACGCAGCTACGGCTCCACTTACAGGTAAATGGGAATAGGCAATTTTGTTGAAGTGGCGCGGCAACTGCACCGGGAGATGGTGCAGAACATGAATGAAAAGCACACCAAAGCACCAGTGCCAAAAAAGAACTCTTTACTCCTGCTTTGAAGTGGCAAAGGCGCTCGCTGCGGAGCACAGGCTAGGCCCAAAGGGTGTGCAGGGGACGATAAGTCTGAATCCCGCTAATCAAGCGACGGCGTTTTCCGCAATGGAAATCGCAGGACGACGGTCGCGTGAAAAGGTGGGAGGCGGCGTTAAACTGCGCATTTCATAAAGCCCAACAAAGGAACACAATACACTGTCATTAACAGATCACAAGTGCAGTTAATCTCGTCGCCTTGGTATAATCGGCCAATTTCAAAAAGAAAAAAAATACACTGGTTTGGAGGAAGCTATATAGGACGCCGCGGCTGGAGATTTGAGCGAAGTGAGTTTAGTGGATGGAAGCAGGCGTGACGAAAAGTAGCGCTTGGGCTTGGACTTTTGGCGAATTAAACTGGCCTTGAGTCCATCAACTGACAGCATGTTCCAGCCGTCGGATTAATTTGAAGAATTTCAAACAAGTAATTAATAGACTGCCTGGCCAAAATGATTAGTTGCACACACTAATATTTGGTTGACCTCACTAACAAGTGACTTTCTTGTGGCCAAGCAGCTGTTTAGTCCCAATGCTTCAAGTTCTAGTCACAATGTGTATGTGTAAATGCTCTCACTTTCTCAATTAATATCGACATGAGTTCCACCGTCCATTTTTTAAGATGAGACTTCGCAAGGCCTTCTACCCATCTCTAATTATGATCATTGTTTTTTCCAACCCATTTCTTCACAAAATGGATGGTTCCCCACAATCCTTCCAGTTTTAAGTAATGCGTTGAAACGCTCTTGACCCGATTCCAGTCATTTCAGCAATCACCTTAGCGGTTATCTTCGCCTGTTGCAGGCCAATAATTTGCCCCTCTAGACACACACAGACATCTTTTCCAACCACCATGTCTTCCAACGTGGTTGTTTGGGAAATGGGAAGCAGCACCCTCCATCAGTCGGGGTCGAAAGAATTGTTTCCAGCTGAAACACATTAATTGCGGCAATAATGATTCAATCATTGGCTCTTAAGCAGTTGCTTATTTAAAAGGAGACTTGTTTTGGCAAGGCGGCGTAAAATAAATAAATATTGCAAACAAAAGATTGGCACCTCAGCAATGCGGCTTACAGATTGGAAGATAATTATCATCTCGCAGGTCTGGGGAAGTGCAGTTCGCACCTCTAATGGGGTTTAATTCCAAACTCAGGCGTAAAGGGGTAATGGAAAGTTTTTTATTTTTTTAAATCTCACTACGATAGATGAAGCTCCATACAGAGTGAAGTGATCTCATTCCAGACTGCAGTCGAGAACCTAATCACACTGACCCTGCTCTTACACAATATCCCGGTACGTGACAATCAGCGCCAGGCTGGCCATATGTTTATGTCAGATACGTGTAATTCCGAGTTGATCGCAGTGCAGTGCTCGCTGAAAATCGCGGTCTTTTTCAGCGTGTTTTGGTGTCCTGGATGCGCGGTTGAGGTCATGCACTAATACTGATGACTTCATTCACATTCCCCGCATTTGCCTCATCTTTGAATTTTCTCAATCGGACTCATAGAGTCCGGTCACATTTCGGTGTCAGTAACCTGTCAAAACTGCCTGTCTGATTTGCTAAAAGGCAAGTAAAGACTCTTTTGAAACTCATATAGACTTTTAGTATATGTTCTTTCCTTGATTTGTGCTGATTTTTAAGAGGGTCCTACGCTCAGCCACAGAGTTGCAGTTCCAGCAGGACCTGGCGTCCAAGTGGCAAAATGTCAGTTTCATCAACAAATCTTGGATAATCCACCAAAAAACGACGACAGTTATGCACACTTTTCTGAACATGACTGGATCATCAATTGAGTAGTAATTAAGCAACTAATCAGTTAAATAAGTAATTGGTGATTTTTTATATGATCAAATGAAGCGCATTTTTTCCAGAAAATGGTCACAAGAGTTCTTACTGTTTTATGGTAAAACAAGACGAAAACTACCCTCAACTGGCCGACTTCAAAATGCCATAGCACCCTTAATATTTGTCCTACTTTAACATTTTTTTTTATTTTAAAGGTCTTTTCAGTGGTGTCAAATGCACTGCAATCCCCTGGATCTGAATTTTTTTTTCCTCACATACCTATAATAACCTCATTGAGGAAAAAATTAACCTGCAGTCGAGCTTGAGTTCTAAAACTAGGCAACTCTATTTCAGTACAGCCAGATTCAGTGTCTCACCCCCTCCCTGACCATCCCCCCCCGGGCTGCTATCTGAGGCCTGATTGTCGCAGCACGTCAGAATGAAGCGTTGCCGGGTGACCGATCCGATCCATACCTTCGCAGGTCGGGGTTGGGCTCTGTGTCGCAGCAGGACGAGAGCCAGCGTGAAGCTACTGCCATTTGGACCCGCCACCGTTGCCGCAGGCGACCCGCTGAGCGTGGAGATGAGCAGCCAGCGGCCCATCCCCCCCCTCCGGGCTCTCATCGAGGCCGTCCCGCGGCTCGGCGGATCGATAGGCTTTTCAGGGAGGCTGCACTTAACCGTCGGCGGACCTCCTTTTAACTTAATTTAAAAGCCGGGTCAGGAGCCCGCTGGGGTGGCGTTTCTTTATGGTTCGCACCCATGTCGCCAGGCCTCGGCCGGAGTGACATTTACCTTCGCTTTCTACCGAGCTTCGCGGCAGGCTTTATTTAGCCGAGGACAAAACTCCGCCGCCATTTTGAGCAAGGAATAACAGCGCAAGTCTTCGGGCCGTGCAGCGCTCTGTGAAAACCACAGCTGAAACGTCTTTCCGTTTACAATTTTGCGTCACTGACTAAAACCGCGGTGGCTCCAGTAGAACAGAACTTCATCCATCCATCATTGAAGCGCAAGCTTCTGTCAAAATCTCCACAGGAGGGAGTCTGCAAAACCCTCAGTCCAACTCCAACCGCACATTTACTTTCAGGAAAAAGTCCATGCATGAGAGAGGGGTTTACAAATCTGGACTCATCTTCGGACAGAACTGTAAAAACATGGAGCCTGAAATCCAAATATTTAACTCCTGTTCCAAGTCGTTCTGAGAAAACACGGAGCAAGAGGTCCCATCTTTTGAAAATTTGAAAGGTTTTGGTAATTTCCTCTCAACATAAAATAATAAAGCTTGACTTTGAGACAAAAAGTTGAGGGTCTGGGCACATTCAGATGGCCTAACAGAGAAGAGGGGTCCACAGTATTCTACCTTGTGACAGTACCCTGTATTAAACTTAAATTCTCCCAAGAAGAACGTAAGTGTCCACGTGATCAAAGCCAACAGTCTAAACAATCAAAATCACAGTCTTATCCAGTGTACAGAGTAATTAAGCTATGCATCAATTAAACATTCATCTCATCAAGAAAAACAGGGGGGAAAAAAAAAACACCGACAATCAGCAAACTAAGAATGTAAATACGGTGCTCATTTTAATTACCGACATCTTTCGTTTTAATTTCAAGTTAATAATGTATGTCCAGTCTTGGGATGACAGAAATGTCTAAATTTATTATTAAGCATGTCTGCTAAATAAACATGAATCTCACGCACCGACTGAAATACCATACCATGAATAATGTAATTAGACTCGATAAACAAGGCCATTTGTGTCATATTTAAACAACTTCGGACAACAAATGAGAGCGAAATGCAGACGTTTCGCCGCGGGACGAAGACGAAAACAGCTGGCGAGTTGATTACGGCGTGTTCGCAAGTTTCATTTTCAGTTCAGTGTGAAGCGTTGATTATTCTAGAACACTGCTGAAGCCTCACTTTCGTGGAAGTGTAGAGTTGCGGCTGCAATATGCAAAACATGAAATCATTTGCATAACATGGCACAGGGACATAAGGACCGGAATGATCTTGAGAAGACGGTTGTAGCTGAGTCAACACAGAACTGAGCAGCACCAACTGCCATTTCAGTGTACAGGGAAAACAACGAAAAATTAACATTCCTAAAAATCCTCAAAAATGACAAATAAATAAAACTAGGCCACAGGGTCACGCTTGATCACGTGGGTGTAGCCCCCAGTGTAACCGCTTGTTCCGTGTCCACATTTTGATGAAGATATGATTTTAAAAAACGAGCAAATATTCCACCAATATGGCTACAAACAAGAATAAATATCTTGCTGCAAATCCTGAAATCGTGTTTTATTTGGCCAATTCTCTCGCCATGGCAACAAAAATCTACAGATTTCGTGACCTAACCATAACCTATTCCCACGCGAAATATCAAAGGAATCGGCTGATATTTGTGGCTTATTGAGCATCCACATGAAAATCTCTTTGGACGCAGCTGCGGCAGAAAATATAATGTGTTATTTATAGGCGGGGTCTTCAATTAGCGCACTTCATTCCACAGTAAACTTCGTCAAACATATCAAATAGGAATCGATAGAAGGGCAAAGTAATTGCAGGCAATAAACAGGGTGACAAACTGAACAAGGTGAGAAAGGGCGCTGCAAGGTACGGCCTCTATATACAAGAGCCATCTGGCAATGGCGGATCCCCCCGGCTGTAGATTGAGTAACCTACAGGACCGAAACCCCCAAAAGGCACAACTAGACCATATAGAGAAGCTCCATACCAAATTTGGTGTTTGTAAGTGGTATAGTTTTCGAGTACTGGTCCGGAAACGATTTTATTACAAACGGACGGACGGACGGACGGACACACTGATCGCTATATCCCCCCGCATTATATGCCGGGGGGGATAATAAGGTAACGAACACGAAGGAGGTAACTGCAAATCCTCACTGCCTCCCTGGGAAAAATAACAAACAAGTCATTTAAAACACTGCTATAAATACCACTTTTGTGAACTCACAACCTCCTATTTGTAAATTCTGGTTCAAACATGGACTGATCAAAATCTGTGGTGATTCATAGCGCTGCATTTTAGTGGTTATTCGCCACCATGCTACCGATCGTCCATCTGTTCGAGTCGAAGAGCTTTGACTAGCAGCCACAATTCTGTTTAGCTTCTACTGCTGAAGTTTGATTTGATGTTTGGCTAAAATAATACTGGCATTTTTGCAAGCAGTTTTGCGCGCGTCTGCAGTTCTGGCACAGACTTTTAAGCCCCTGAGGACCAAGGACCCCTATCTTGGTCTAAAGACTTGCCAAGCAAAGTGCTGCCAATCAATTAGACAACTTTAAACAAACAAATTCTGTTTATTAGCATTCAAATTAATAGGATTGACCTTTGTAGATGGGTTCCAAATTTCAGTTTAGATTTTGCCTCTGGATTAAAGCCCTCTTTCAGTGGTGTTGATGTTATTTTGTCCACTTGTTCTGGCCTTGCAGACACCTTACACCACTCTCCAAGTCCGAATGCGGTCAGTTAGAGTGTAACTGAACTTTTCTCAGTACTCACCACGCTTACTGAATTTACGGGGCCTCAAGTCACACAACTCTCAAATGCAAGTGATACCAATATCATGTAAAGGTGTAATATTGTCGTGACATGCTTACAGTACGCCGTACTGTTCCTTGTCACGTGAATTTAGTGATAATGCGCGTTAAGCACATTTATTTGAATTTTATGACTGTCATTTCGCAGCTCTCACAGAATTTCTGGAAACAAAACTGTCCAGGGGGGGTCCAAGATTAAGTAAACTCAAAATTGCCCCCATAGCTTTGCCAACATGATGCTGGAAATGATGCAGGCAACACATGCAGCATTCATTAGTCGTTTTAACTTGGCAGATGATTGTAGACTCTTCGTTAATTTGAACAACCCACGCAAGATTGTACGCACATTCACACCGATGATGCCTGTAAAGAGATGAATCAGCTCAAAAAAGCTGGCGTACGCCCCTCACCCCAATGATGCTCAGGCCTTTCAGGTAGTCCATTCGGGGTTGGGCTTGTGGCACACATCCTGCCAGCACAACCTTCTTACCCTGGTCTTGAGCTTTCCTGTACAACACAGAACAGTAAAACGGTGAAATCATTTCACAACATCACATCAAGATGGCAGAGAACTGATAAATGTGAACATCCACTGCTTCTTCATAAATATGGACATTATAATGACTAATAACATAACATGGAATATCACTAGGTCACAGATATCAGATATGGAAATTGCACAGATATGGAAATTGACTGGCAAACAGTTGCATTATCAGTTTGTTGTGGAATATTCCGACCAGATGCAATGTCCTAAGTTTCAGAAACACTCATTCAAACAGATTTTAACATCACTGCTGTCTCTCTCGGGACAGTGATGAAACACACAGTTCATGCTGCTATTTTTTTTTTTTAAAGCCAAAACAGGCATAGAAAAACAGACTCGTGGAAAGGTTTCAGCTGCTTTAAAAAAAAAAAAAGTTGAAAATGTTTTCTTGTTAACCTTGGTGAGCTCCTAATTCGAGGGAACCAAACACTAATATCGAACACAAAACTGTTTGACGTAGGTTCACACAAGTTCATAAGACCCTCACTAGTGCCGTCAACTTCAAAATACCACCATCTGTTTTAAAGTAAATGGAAAAACAAGTCCAGTGTCCTCCAGTGCATTTCAAAAAGTATTCTGTCAACAAGTGCTATAAAAAGGTACAGGATACATTCTGTGCTTCACTACTGCATGACAAGGACTTCAAAACAGAATGTTCTGTGGAAAAATCTGCTTCGGATAGGGAGACAACTAAACAAGAAGTAAGTGGTTATTTATGCCAACATGAAACAGAATAGCACAAAACAGATGCGACAACATAGCAAGGCTAGGCTAACTGAGTACACGACAATCATCAGCAGAATATTAAAAAATTGTTTAAAAAAATTAGAGGGTGTGTCCAGAAGGCCACATCACCCCGCCCGTGCCCTCAAAGCCATATGAAGGTCAATGTCATGGTGGAATTGGTGTCCTCATATGGTTTCCCATTTGTAATTGAGCATAGCATACGGCCAATCTCTGGCGGTTTCTCAGTTACAGAGCCTGAAAATATGAAGGTCGGCCATTTTGACCTTTTTAAGGCCTTAGTGGCATTAGATTTCCCGGATATGACTTCCTATTGAATAGTAACTATGTGTCTACCTTGCACCGTTTGGCTGCTAGAGCACTCGGTAAAGTGATGATGCTGAGTTTGACCCTTCAAGGTCGCTGAAAGTCATAACATTTGGTGCTAAAAGAATCTCCAAACCCAACTTCCTATTAGTGATTTATAGTAACGACATGCCTATATCCAACCAATTTCAAGTTATATGAGTGGAAAGTCTGCCCGATCTATCACTGTTAAAAAAAAATAAATAAAAATCTTCAAACTGATCCAGAATCCAGGATTTGATCATGATCTTCACCAAAAACTACAAAACCCAAAACCAGTGAAGTTGGCACGTTATGTAAATCGTAGATAAAAACAGAATACAATGATTTGCAAATCCTTTTCAACTTATATTCACTTGAATACACTGCAAAGACAAGATGTTTAATGTTCAAACTGAGAAACTTATTTTTTTTTTTTGCAAATAATCATTAACTTAGAATTTAAAGGCAGCAACACATTGCAAAAAAGTTGGCACAGGGGCCTTTTTACCACTGTGTTACACTGCCTTTCCTTTTAACAACACTCAGTAAACGTTTGGGAACTGAGGAGACCAATTTTTGAAGCTTTTCAGGTGGAACTCTTTCCCATTCTTGCTTGATGTACAGCTTGTTCAACAAGTTGTTCAACAGTCCGGGGTCTCCATTGTCGTATTTTACGCTTCATAATGCGCCACACATTTTCAATGGGAGACAGGTCTGGACTACAGGCAGGCCAGTCTAGTACCCGCACTCTTTTACTACGGAGCCATGCTGTTGTAACACGTGCAGAATGTGGCTTGGCATTGTCTTGCTGAAATAAGCAGGGGCGTCCATGAAGAAGACGTTGCTTGGATGGCAACATATGTTGCTCCAAAACCTGTATGTACCTTTCAGCATTAATGGTGCCTTCACATATGTGTAAGTTGCCCATGCCTTGGGCAATAATACACCCCCAAAACATCACAGATGCTGGCTTTTGAACTTTGCACCTATAACAGTCCGGATGGTTCTTTTCCTCTTTGGCCCGGAGGACACGACGTCCACAGTTTCCAAAAACAATCTGGAATGTGGACTCGTCAGACCACAGAACACTTTTCCACTTTGCATCAGTCCATCTTAGATGAGCTTGGGCCCAGCGAAGCCGGCGGCATTTCTAGGTGCTGTTGATAAATGGCTTTCGCTTTGAATTTTAGTGTTTCAACTTGCACTTGCAGATGTAGCGGTGAACTGTAGTTATTGACAGTGGTTTTCTGAAGTGTTCCTGAGCCTATGTGGTGATGTCCTTTACACACCGATGTCGGTTTTTGATGCAGTACCGCCTGAGGGATCTAAGGTCACGGGCATTCAATGTTGGTTTTTGGCGTTGTCGCTTACGTGCAGAGACTTCTCCAGATTCTCCCAACCTTTTGACGATATTACGGACCGTAGATGATGAAATCCCTAAATTTCTTGCAATAGCTCATTAAGGAATGTTGTTTTTAAACTGTTCGACAATCAGCTCACGCATTTGTTCACTAAGTGGTGACCCTCGCCCCATCCTTGTTTGTGAATGACTGAGCATTTCAGGGAAGCTGCTTTTATACCCAATCATGGCACCCACCTGTTCCCAATTAGCCCGTTCACCTGTGGGATGTTCCAAATAAGTGCTTGATGAGCATTCCTCAACTCTGTCTTTTTTGCCACTTGTGCCAGCTTTTATGAAACATATTGCAGGCATCAAATTCCAAATGAGCTAATATTTGCAAAAAAATACAAAGTTTACCTGTTCGAACATGAAGTAACTTGTCTTTGCAGTGTATTCAATTGAATATAGGTTGAAGAGGATTTGCAAATCATTGTATTCTGTTTTTATTTACGATTTACACAACGTGCCAACTTCACTGGTTTTGGGTTTTGTAATAATTTCTTCCCTTCTGCCTGAGGGATGTCCCTACAAATTTGAAGACAATCCGTGCAGAATTGTGGCCTGTAGAGTGCAAACAGGCACACAAATAAAAACATAAATAAATGCGACAACCACATACACCCTTCCGAAACTTTCCTTGCGGGCGGGGTGAAAAAAAAACACAACAACTCACTCAGAGTCCGAACTTTACTAACAGAGTCAGGAGAGCAAAAATCAGGACTGATGCTGCACAGGACAAAGGCGTAATGTAACAATATGAATAATCAATTTCACTCTTGCTGAATGACTCCAGCTAGCTGTTCCTCAGCCATTTCTACACGATGAGACATCTGAGTGCCTCTCCCTTTAAGACCTGATGCGACGCGAGCGTGTTTCGGATGATGCCATCGTTAACGAGAAACGCGACCGATGAAGTACACCGCGATTCGCTAAAAGACAAGTGGAGAAGGCGAAATGCATTATACGGTTCATGTTTTTATCTTTCTTTTGCCCCTGTGTGGACCATAGAAAAAATTCCAAAGATGCACTTCAGTCGCTGACAATGGCTGACAACCTGATCAAGAGGAAAAACAATAACTTTTTATTACAGTGCTACTTTTCTAGTCAACTGCCACCTGAAACAAATCACTGTAAAATGTTCATTTTTTTTTTTTATTTTATTTGTTTATTGGTTTTTAAATACAACCCCAATAATGAAATAGTAGGGACAAAGTGTAAATTATGAATAAAATCAAAACGCAATGACTTTCAAATCACACCAGCCAGAATTTTATTCACAATAAAACAGAGATAGCATGGCAAATGTTGAAACTGAGAAATTTTACAATTTTATCCACAAAATGAGCTCATTTCAAATTAGATGGCTGCTACTGGTCTCAAAAAAGTTGGGACAGGGGCTTGTTTTTTTTTTTGCCTGTGTCCCAACTTTATTGAGACCGGTTGCATACAGAAAGTTTGAAAGAAGCTCATTTTGTGGATAAAAATGTAAATTGTCTCAGTTTCAACATTTGAAATGTTATCCATGTTCTACTGTAAATAACATTGGCACATGTGATCTGAAAGTCATTGCATTTTAATTTTATTCACAATTTACACTTCGTCCCAACTATTTTGGAATTGGGGTTGTATAAGTTACTGAACATTTAGGCAAAGGCAATTACTAACACAAAAAGCCAACGGCTTGTATGTAAGCACTCAAATTATTTCTATTTCAGGTTTCTATGGGCTATAGAGGCCCAAAGATAAGGGTTTCAGAGAACGTTGACAATCCTGCAGTTTTTCAGAAACCCTTCAGGTGCAGGTGCTGACAAACAGTGCCTTAGGTTTTAAAATGCTTCTTTAAAGGGTGCCCTGGGTCTGAAGGGGTTAAATGGCTGCCAGAGCAGGACTCCCAGGACACCCTCAGGAGGTCCATCCTTCCAGAATGATCCTATGAAATTTTTATCTTTATGCTGATATACATTGGCGGGCAACTAAGCGAGGGGGTTTTCACAGTTGATGTAGACACACTTGTGTTCAGTAATAGGTCATTCCATACTAAACTGTACAATTCACTGTGTTGTAAAAGAGTGGTCAATACATTTTTTTCTAGGAGAATTAATTGATTTGCATTGTTCATATTTATTCACTCCCGGATTGAAGATCTAAATAAGAGAAAAAACAAAGTCATTGGTCCAACAGCACAGCAGAAAAAGTGGTGTCGTGATGTCAGCCAAGGCATTGTGAAGGACATATTTGGCTACAAAGTAAAATGAAATATTGCAGAGAAATACCCATAATAACGGTTTCAATTGTCTGCACTAAATTAGCGGAACTCGTTTGATCAGAAATGCAATTTGAAATGACGTAACCAGTTGCGTCCTCACGTGTTACGTCCAGACCTGTGGGTTAGTTTGCATAATGTTTGCAAATGGCGTAAAGATGACCGCAGAAAACTAAGGTACTCACTTCCTGCATCAAAATTTCACAATCTGACAATCACATAGTCAGAGGCAATGAAAACGCAACACCAGTTTAGATCCAAAAAATTTTGGGACTCAAATTTATTTCCTTATTTTAACAATTCAAATATGTTGGGTGGGTTGACGTGGATGAATTGAATGTGTTAATGGGCCGATTAAGACAATAATAAACAGATGCATTGAGCATAAGTAGCACAAGTTGAAAATGAAAAATCACAACAAGACTGAACGGAACACACATTTAAAAATGAACTCAAAAGAACAGTCAGTATTGGGTGTGACCCCCACAAACATCCACACAGGCAGTACAACGTCTCCTCATGGACCTGACGAAGAGTCTTAGGTTATCTTGGGGAAGTTGTCACCACACTGCCTGTAGTGCATTCTGGAGTCGCTGCCTGGTTTGAGGTCTGGGTACTCTTGATGAAAGAGCTCGTCCCAGATGGAAATACTACACCCAAAACGTACTGATGCTGGATGTACTACACCCAAAACTGCAAGCCACTTGCCGGGCACTTACTCCCGCCTCCAGCATACCCAGGGCCCTGTTCCGTTGTTCAGTCGACAGACGTGGCATTATGACACTTAAAAATGTTTTTTGTGTGGCTTTTATCATGCCTTTATATAGGGAAGACAACCCCTCCTTCATTTCAACCACTTTACTTGCACAACTCCTAATTCCATATGTTGTACTCAATATGGATTGATGAGAGTCCAACTCACACTGTTGAGTTACATGATGATAATTCATGTGTAACGAGGTACACATTGTGACCCCAATGGTCACCAAAGAACTCAACTTGGACTATTCAGGTCCTGAGCAAAAATAAACCTGAATTTAGAGTGTTGCGTTTTCATTGCCTTTGAGTATATATACCATGCTTTAAAAAAAAAAGATTGAAAAAAGAAAATTTTTCCGAGTCCTTATATCAGGTTACGACCAGAGCATCATCAAGAGATATGCGTAGTTCGTGTCCTGTCCATAGACTGTATAAAAAGATGGACGCAGCACCTGGATCTAAAAAGTGAGGCCGATGCGGAAATCTCAAAAATTTACATTATGTTCAATGGCCAGCAGATGGCGACGTAGGTGGTTGCAGAAAGAAGTTCAAATTCTACTGAAGTCAATGAGAAAATGACCCTTTACTTTGCCACCTGATTTATTATTTCATTCTTATTCTTTGAAATGCCTTCTTGTGAATAAAATGATATATTCCTTTGGTGATTGAGAGCAACAAGTAACCAGTTACAAAATTTTAACAATGCTTTGCACTGGAGCCAGGTGAACGGACTACAAACATTGAGGACAGTAGACATGAGAAACATTGACTGGCCGTAATTGTCCATCAATACTACTGATAGACTGAGGCCATTTATCATACAAAAGAATTGACTTTTAAATGTATCTGATTTTCAGGAATTCAATATCTGTTTTGCGTCCTCGTTACACCCACAAGGCCTGCCACCTTAGTACATTATGGGGTCACTGAAATGAAGTGATCGCTCAGTTTATCTTCTTGCTCGCTTCTTCGTGATGCCCCTGAATGGGGTTTCACCACTGCAATCAAAAACTTTGGAAAAGGTGTATTTGAATTTTCATCACCATTGTAACACATTTGTACAGTTTAGTATGGAATGACCCCATTCTGAGAGCTGGGCGTTAAGCAAGGGTATCTAACTTAAAACAGCCGGAATCCGAAACAGCACACAATTCAATAATACTTCACTCCCACGACACAGTATATATACAGTGAGGGACATACGTTTTGGGATAGTCGCACAATTTTCATCCCTTTCGCTCACTTTCACTCAGCGGATTTGAAAGGAATTAGTACAGATATGATTGAAGGGTTTACTGTCAGCATTAATTTAAGGGTTTTCCCAAAAAAATAGTACTTACAATTTAGGAATTACAATCGTTTTATACACAGTGCCTCCTTTTAGAGGATTAAAAGTATTTGGACAAACAAACAATCATAAACTGCATTTTCATTTTAATAGTTGGCTGCGAATCCTTCGCCATCTATGGCTGAAATTGAACCCACAGACACCACCGGATGGTGGGTTTCTTCCGTGAAGATGCTTTGCCGGGTCTTCATTGTGATTGTCCTTAGTTCATAACAGTTTCTGGGGCATTTCGCCTTTTTTTTTTTCAATTAGACAAAGATAACCCAAGCGAACACAAAATTAAGTTTTTAAATGGTGATTTCACTCATTAAAGGAGAAAAGCTGTCCACTCCTGCGAGGCTAAGTAATTTCCCTTTTAGCCACAAAATTACGCAGTTTAACAAATTTAATTGACAATTGGGTTAAATTTCACGAGACACACACAGGCATGGTCAAGTTTCACTCGAGCCATCTTAATTGCCAGGAGGAGACGGTAACTTAAACCTAAAAGCCCTTAACAGTGCAAAACCTAAAGGTCAGGCAGTCGTTGTGGGATAAATGTTACAAGGCCACGTTTCGCGTGATGTCTTAATAGCAAAACTGCAAGAGGCAATTCATCCGAGAATATGCGACCTTTGCTATAGCCGGAGGGTTTAAAAGGACGCATGCAGAGCTTGTTGAGGATGATGAGGCTTGGAGATTACCCGCTACCCAGCACGCCTTTGTATCTACACGGCTGAGAAGCAGTTTGCCAGCAGGACACTCACACCGAGTGGGGCTATTTCTTTCCAACATCTTGGGAAGAGCCAAGTAACTTACCATCCCAAATTTTGGGCACCTGCTAAATTTCAGAAATTGCAGCCATCACGAAAACAGCCAAATAATTCAGTGTCTCAGGTTTTAGGCACCGGCAAAATTTCAGCAATTGTGGCCATCGTGGGATCAGCCAGATAACTTAGTAGCCCAATTTTTAGGCAACTGCTAAATTTCAGCAATTGCGGCCACTCACCAAAAAACACCAGTTCTACACTTAAGCACAGAAGAAAAAATATCCCTCTGTGCCACAGTAAATTCACAATATTCAGGAGGAGAAAAAAACAGGCTTCACTGTACGACAATGTATTTTATTGTGCTGCCAGGAGATTTAAAAATCACCTTGATTCGGTCAGACGTTTGTCCAGATTAGTTTGCAAGTGTTGCAGTCGACTCGTACGACCATGCCTCTATATTCATCAGGCGCATTTGGATTTTCGATCCAATGCCTGTCTTGTCACGGTAACGCCATTTCTACATTAATGGCGCCCCGGGCAACAAGAGCGCGGCCGTCAAACGGACGAGGAGTCGCTCCCATCATCTCAGTCAGCGCACACGTTCTAAGCGATGAACCGGAGAGGTCAGGCCCCGCGACGAGGACCGGAGTTCAAGGGCTCTCCACCTGATCTCACTGGACATCTGCTCTTGTCCGGGTCACCGGTGTGCAGTCAGGCTCGAACCAATTCCCCCCGCACAACCGCGGTCCGCGGGGGGCCCGAGCAAGTACGTGATTGGCTTCCCAATCACCCATCCCCCCAACCCCACTCCTTTCCCCTAGGCCGTCTCCACCACGACTCGCTTGATTCACAGTGTCAGAGCAGACTAGTGCAGGGACTCAGTCGGGCGTCACTCTCAACAGGCATCTCCTGCATTATGTAGATGCAGCCCCTGCTCGCGACGCCGAGGGTCCCGAACAATAAGGCCACTTTGCGAGACGGAATTCACAGTGGAGGCGGCAATGATTTTCTTAAGTGACTCTTCCGCGCGCCGCGGATTCTAGAGGGATTCGGAGTGCGTAAGCAGACACATTAGTGCAGCGGGAGGCAGCAGAAATGCATTGTGGTCCGCCGAGCTTAAAAGCAATGCTTATTATTTCAAATACGCTCCTCTGGGGCCACTCTAGAACCGCCAGAGTGTTTGGGTACTTCTGCCAAGCCTGCGGAACGGAGCTCCTACAGAGAAACGCGCATAAGGACGACGGCGCTTTTATATTATTCCAAAAGAATCACAGAGTTCCTCTCCTCTTTTTAAGTGTATGAATAAGAATGACATAGAACAGAATGTTCCTCTATTTTTTTTTTGGGGTGGGGGGGGCAGTATGTTCCAATTTATTTTGACTCAAACCTAAAGGAGAGGCCTCTTTTCTGATCTGGGAATCAAAACGCAATTTTGTTTTTTCCAAACCGCATCCCATTTGCGCCCATTTTCATATAAATGAGATAATAGTTGCCAGGAGTGCGGACTAACGCAACGTCTTCAACGGACGTCATAGGTGCCTCGTTCATCAGCGCGCCGACAGCTTGATTCGTCGCCGATACGGAAACAATCCTCCTTGTCAGTTCCGGCAGAAAGTCAAGGGACTATTACGCCAGAGAAGGAAATGACTAATTCTCGATGATTGCTCCCCGCACACAAACAGCACAGGTTTTCATTGCAGGACTGCGAAACGTCCCTGGTAATCTCTTGTACGGCCCTTGCTCCAAGTAGAACAGCATGTGCTGAGCCATACCATCCCGCCAAGAACAAAATAGACAGCATATGGGGAGCTTAGCTTGAACCGCACGACATTTGGTCACGCCCGTTTGCGTCCCTCAGTTGTGGGTAAACCTGTCATAACAGGCAATGGGGCACCCTTCAGATCACAGCCAGACTGCTCCAGCAGAGATGCCCTTCAAAGGGACCGAGTCTCTCTCACCTCACAGTAAAAGCTGTTGGACCGCGGGACCTCTGTATCACCTTACATACATGCGCGTTGAGGAAACCTTGTCTCTGAAATGCAAGTGGGGGGGCTTCATGACTTCCTACAGGGGTTTCATTGGCTTTTTTCCTGCATATACACGACCAGTCCAAAGTTTTTGCACATCGCAATATGTTCTATAATTGTGACAATTTTTTTGTGTAATAGTGTCATATTGGTTGTATAACAGAACGGTATGAAAACCGAAGCGCAACGTATAAACCACGTGTTTAACAAAACTAATTAAGAAAAACCAGGATCAGTCATTTTGACAATATTTACGCAGATCAGTAGCGATGGGATAATCTAGGACTTCTCAAACCTCTCCTGGAGTCACACCAATCCTGCATGCGTTAGATCTCTCCCTGATCCAGCACAGGTGATTCGAATGATCAACTCATTATCCAGCAGCTTCAGGGGCTTGGTCACAAATCGATCATTTCAATCACCTGCACTGGATTCCTTGTGGGTTTTTCTTGTCAATGTATCATTTGGGATAAACAGGAACTGGGTTCCAGCGATTTCTTTGTTGCAAACATACATGTAAGATAAAGACTTGACAAGATCTTCGGGTGTGCAAGAACTTTTGACTGGTAGTGCAGAGATGTAGAGACTTAACATGATTCCTTTCCTCAGTCAAACGCTGAGTATGGAACCTGCCAAAAGTTTGGAAACACCTGCATTGTTCTTAGCAGCAGCCTTTCTAATTCTTAAATCCATCAAAGGAACCACCCTTTGCTGTCATATTTGCAGAGCATTCTCAAATTTTTTTTTCTCTGTCTCACAAGGGCAGTCATATGACTAATGAATTTGCCGCTGCACGGCTGTCTGACTTCTCAAAGACGTGCTACACTTGAGGTGGCTTTTCATCAACCTTTTCGCCCACTAAGTCCCAAAAACGCTTTTTAATTCAGCTGTTTATAAATAGGAGTTTGTCTGCTTACTTTGCAAAATATGGCTTCTTTGAGAATTCCAAAATTCACGGGGACACAATTCAAAAAAGTAAATTATTCTCTTTTCACTTCTGACAGTTTCCCTCTTTAAAGATTCCATTTGAGATTATACAGAGAAGTTGAGCCGTTTAAATTTCTCTAAAAACAGAGCGCTGTGACATTAGCAAAGCGTGTCCAAACTTTTGACAGGCACTGTATGTACAAGCAGAACTGGGTAGCATAGCTGGGCCTATGGTCTCCATGAAATTTTGAAATTCCGGATGTGTTTTTCATGGGAAGTTCATCATAAAATAAAACCAAAAAAGCCAAACATTAATTAACAAAAACCAAAACAAAAAATCTATGATATTTCACAGTTCCTGCAGTGCAGATACCATAAAAATGGGTTCTTAGAAATCAGCTCTCCAAACTATGAAACGGTTCCTCCAGTCCAAAAAAGCTACAGTTGGGGGGCCCAATCAGAAGAGAGAGGAGGGAGAGCAAGAAAATAGTCGTAAACTTGAGTTGCCACAGAGAGTGCGTAACAGCTATTAATTCTTTACAGACAATCCAACTCGTCAGTTACAAAGCAGCGCAGCATGTAGATTAGTGGATCATGAGGGCCTGCGGCATGTTCTGGGGGCGTCTGTTTTTAACCTTTATTTAACCAGGGAAATTCTTCAAGGACGCCCTGGGAGAAATGCCTGATAGAACATTTGCAAGTGAGGAGGGACAGAGAGAAACGGGAGTGGAGCCCCTGGAGTAGTTTTTGGGGTTAAGGGCCTTGCTCAAGGGCCCGAAGGCAGACTACTTCTTAACTTCATCTCTCCAGATGAAGTCAGGATCCCAAGGCTCCAATCAGGAGGTCGAACCAGCAACTCTTCAGTTACCTGTCAAGCAACAAACCGGCCACCCTGTCGCCGTAATGGCTCTACGTCAGGAACACGGAACTGGACTCCACCGTGCAAAGGCCAGTTTGACAAAACTCACCACACTTTCTAGTCCCCAAATAACCAGCTGCTGTTCTCAGGAAAACAGCCATAAAGTCGGAGCACGTTCCATGAGCAACAGGGTCCATCCGCACGAGAAATATTTTTTTGAAAATGCATAAATATTTTATCGTTTCGGCCTTGCGTCCACACAGAGATGGCGAAAACGCAGCCCAAAAAAAACCAGCATTTTTTGAAAACAGGTTTCAGTGTGAGAAAATCTGAAAACGCCGCCCCAGCGTTTTTTGTGTGAACAACCAAAACATTTTAGAAAACGATAGCGTGATAGTCCCCATCACAGCCCCCCAACCCCCAACCTAACCATAAGCCCAAGGGCGCCAAAACCCCAGTCTGTACAGAGAGCACAAGCTTTATACGCATGCTCGCCGCCACCTTCTCCGGTTTTGGTCTATTTCCATAAAAACGCTACAGCCCCGAACAGCGCCACACACAGGCCTGGAATATTTACTACAGTGTTTCGGGAAGTCTTAAGTGTCTCCATGTTGACGTAGATATTTTTAGAAACGATGCCTTTGGACAGGAGATTTTTTTTACAAACGACAAAAAAAAGACCGTTTTCGAAAATCTCCATCTCTGTGTGGACGAAGCCACAGTAAAACAGAGACTAGGGAGGGGCATTTGCGCTTGACGGGACTCCTGCATTGGGCCTTGCCTTCACTCTGCTATAGCCTGGGTTAGCACAGCAGGTAAACAAGAGAAAAGGTGGCTGGGTAGGTGTCCCCAGACAGAGACATGAAAGGTGAGTTATCAAGAGCACGTCTTTATCAACAGGATGAAGCAGGGGAGGGAGAGGGAGAGAGAGAGAGAGAGAGAGAGAGAGAGAGAGAGAGAGAGAGGGGGAGAGAGAGAGAGAGAGAGAGGGAGAGAGAGAGAGGGAGAGAGAGAGAGAGAGAGAGAGAGAGAGAGAGTAAATCGGTCGGGATCACATTACAGCACAGACAAAGTTTTGGATGGTTTTCTCAAAAGGATTGTTCCTCGTTTGCCCAAGATCAGATACCGCGATTCCGCAATTGGAGGAAAGAGATATATTGCCCTTTGCGCGGTAATGATTTCTGCCGGCTATCTCCCTCTGCGCGATACCAGATCATTGCCTACCTGCGGAGGCGACGGAGCCTGGCTCTCTATCGCCGCGGAAATCAAATATCCGGAGCGTCTCCGACTGCCGGCACAGAGCGGCAGCAGGACACTTCTCTGCCTCGTCGAGAATATATCCCGCCGGGGGAGTTTTACCGCCGAGTCTCACCTCCGACCATGATAGCAGAAACACTTGTTTCAAAGATTCAATAAATCTTTACTTTGCGTCGGTAAATAAATTACCTTGCGCTGCAATAAATTTCAAGCAGGTTAAGCTAAGAAAGGAGAGTTCACCTGCTACCTTAAAAACTGAGTTTACTCACCTTGAAGATAAGCTTCGTTTCAGCTCACAGTGAAGACAATGGATAAATTTAAGTTAAATTTTTGAATAAATATAAATTTGAGCTCAAATACTGAACCTTGTCATGACAAGAGGAGTTAAGGAGGAGGAAGCAGTTTGCATAATGTATTGGGACAATCATCTTTTTGTGTGGTACAGAACGAGGCCCTCACGGAGGACTAAACGTGCTGGAATCCTTTGACATTTGAAGTGTCTGCCTTTCAGTTAAAATCCTGAAGTAAAACCATCCCAATCTTGACTCATTCAGCACATTTTGCTATTTATTTTCAGTTTCTCACCGATATGTGAAATCTTTGTATCAAGGGTAGGGGGTTAACATGTCATTATTTTTTTCCCCCGTTTTATGCATACAAGTAAAACGCCAAAGGAACTTGTCATCCATGCCAACAGATCTCATATGAAACCTTGCAATTCCATTTACAACAGATTTTTATTTTGCAAAATTCAAATTGGCTGTTTTCGCTGAAGCGTGAAAACTGAATCACGTCACTGGTGTCAATCAAAGGAAAATTACATGGTCCATCAACAGGTATAACCAGATTTCCGAAACATCTTTGCATTTTAGTTTTATGGTGCTTTTTTCTGATAGTCAACATTTTTTCTGGTACACCCTGTAGTTTGTACTTTGTCTGGGAGCTCAGAAAGCTCAGCAGATTAGCAGTATTTTTTCAGGTCAACACTCAGCTCAAAGCTTCTCTACAGCAGGTGCTTTCTCATTCAACCCCAATTCCTAAATAGTTGGGAAGATGTGTAAATTGTGAATAAAATTAAAATGCAATGACTTTCAGATCACATGAGCCAATATGTTATTTACAATAGAACATAGATAACATTTCAAATGTTGAAACTGTGACAGTTTCCATTTTTATTCACAAAATCAGCTTATGTCAAATTTTATGGCTGCAAGAACACTCAAAAAAGTTGGGACACAGGCAAAAAAAAGGGCTGAAAAAGCAATTAATATATAAGAGAATCAGCTGAAAGAACATTTAGCAAGTAATTAACTTAACCGGCATCAGGTGTGTAACGTGATTGGCTATAAAAGGGAGTCTCTCAGGAGTAAAGATGGCCAGAGGCTCTCCAACCTGTGAAGGCTTGGGTAAAAAAAAAATTGTGGAATACTATAAAAACAATGTTCCTCAACGTCAAATTGCTAAGACTTTGAATCATCATCGACAGTGCATAACATCATCAAAAGATTCAGAGAAACTGGAAAAATCTCAGTGCGTAAAGGACAAGGCCGAAGGCCTTTACTGGATGCCTGTGATCTTCGAGCCCTCAGACGCCACTGCATCCCTCACTGGCATGATTCTGAGATTGACATTACTAAATGGGCCCAGGAATACTTGAAACCACTGTCAGTAAACACAGTCCGCCGTGCCATCCACAGGTGCCACCTAAAACTCTATCATAGAAAAAGAAAGCCATTTTTGAGCATGATACAGAAGCGCCGCTGTGTTCTGTGGGCCAAGGCTCATTTAAAATGGACTGTAGCAAAGTGGGAAAGTGTCCTCTGGTCAGACGAGTCCAAATTTGACATTCTTGTTGGAAATCATGGGCGTCGTGTCCTCCGGGCTAAAGAGGAGAAAGACCACCCCTCCTGTAATCAGCGTTCTGTTCAAAAGCCAGCATCTCTGATGGTATGGGGATGCGTTAGTGCATATGGTGTGGGACACTTGCATGTTTTAAAAAGCACCATGAATGCTAAAAGGTATATAAAGGTTTTAGAGCAACATACGCTCCCCACCAGATGACATCTATTCCAGGGAAGGCCTTGTGTATTTCAGCAGGACAATGCAAAACCACATACTGTAGCTATTACAACAGCATGGCTTCATAGTAGGAGTTCATGTGCTGAACTGGCCTGTCTGCAGTCCTGATCTTTCACCGATTGAGAACATTTGGTGCATAATTAAACAAAAAGTCCATCAAAGGCGACCCAAAACTCTCCAGCAGCTGGAAGCCTGTATTAAACAAGAGTGGGATCTAATTCCAATGGCTAAACTCAAGAAACTTGTCTCCTCAATGCCCAGAGGCCTCCACGCTGTGTTAAAAGAAGAGGGGATGCTACACCATGGTAAACTAGCCCCTGTACCAACCTTTTTGAGACCTGTACCAGCCATCAAATTTGAAATGAGCTCATTTTGTGAATAAAATTGTGACATTTCTCAGTTTCAACATTTGCCATGTGATCGCTGTTCTTTCGTGAATAAAATACTGGCCGGTGTGATTCGAAAGTCATTGCGTTTTGATTTTATTCACAATTTACACTTTGTCCTAACTATTTCGGAATTGGGGTTGTAGATGGGATTTTAATGCCATCAAGTGAAGAGTAGATTAAATGCCGTGTAACAGAGTGTGACGTCATTAAGAGTGATTAGCCGATGTTTCATGCGCGGGCCATCTCGTTTGATACACAGAGAATCTCCACACACTGAGGCCCTCCACACATGCCAACATCAACTCCAGAGGGAATTTATTCCCTAAACGCTAATCGCCAGGTGCCAGGGGAGCACGGGAGTAGCTACGGTCATCAAATAACAGTAGTACATCAACTTCTTCAGTTCCACCCCTGTGGGGGCACTTTCAAGAGAAGGCAGATCCAGAGGGGATAGGTCCCAGCAGGCACCACAAACGATTTTCCATCAGCACCATCATGACAAGATCGTCAAGAAGCAATACATGTAAATAAAATAATTACAAATAAGCATCTGTGCTGAACTCACCCTTTTGCATAACTCAAAAGTTCCTGAGAGAAAGACAGAGCAACAGAGACTCAGAGTGAGATTTAGTGTATCTGTGTTGCGAGCGTGAGGGCACTTTATTTTTTATTTTTTTGTAAATCATCGATGCCCTGTTGCACTTAATTCCACTCAAAGATAGTCCTGCCAGCCTCTTAAATTTGAAAATAGAACCGAGCGCAGAGCGAACGGTTATTTAATTAAAGTCCAGGGAACATTAAAAGCGGAAAATAAACTGGACATTTTCTGAGAAGTAGCAGGAGTTCAAGCAATCAGACGAATGCGCCAAACATGGAGCTCTTTGGACAGATGCAGTTCGGAAAACAGACCGGCGAGCCAAGTACTGCGGGTACTGCCGGATCCGAGAACACACATGGTACGGCGGGAACAAATGCGTTCAGAGCCAAGCGCTTGTGAGAAAAAAAAAAAAACGAGAAGAGTGACAAAACAAAGCTTAGCTCCATCGCTCCAAACAAACCCGACTTGGCCGCTCGATGGATCGCATATTGCTGTGCGTTTTCTGCTCTCTGGTAATAACAGACTTTTATAACATTAGCAGCATACTGTATGTTGGCATCATCCTTCAGAAATCGCAGCAAACAAGCAAAATAAAGTTTCAGAGACATGCATATATGTTGATAGGATGCATCTTGCATGATAGGACAGAAAAGTCTCATAAGAGACATGAATGCCTGTGCACTTAAAGGTCTTTACTGCCGTCTTTTTTTTTTTAACGACTGGTACTCCGTGACAGAAGCTGTCTACAGAATCCAAAATCATTCCAAGTTTGGAGTTACAGTAAATATTTACCGTCGTTGTATTTCCCGTGGGTAAATAACTGAAAGATGGAAGAGATGTGATGTGTATCTGACGGTGCCTGAGGTGAAGTGACATAACCCTCGTGAGCTGGGAAAACAGGAGGCTACCTTTCCCAAAACACAAAACATCGCCATTCACCGCGAAGGATATAAACAAATAAAACCTGCTTCGGCACAAAGCAAGTACACGCAGGGTAGGCTTTTACAAATAATCGTCAACCGACATTTTACACCAGGGAGAGCCTTACGAGAAAACACGCACACAAAAAAAACACCACACCAGCATTTTGCGTGGCTTTGTGGAAGTTACAACCAACATGAGGTTAATGAGGTAGAGTTTGCAGGTACGCTGATCAATATTATGTCTGGGAGCTCAAAAAGATTAGCAACGCCAAGCACTGCACACGTTTCCCACGCAGCTCGAACCGTCTCAGCAGCAACCATTTTACTCACATCACACAAAGAATGCATTTGCTACTGCTATCAGGAAGTCTCTCCATTATTTTGGAGAGTAGGAGAAAGATTCCAGTTTAAATTGGTAAAACATGCGGCAGGAAAGCCATAAATTTGAGCACCTTTCCATTTATTTGTCCCGGCTGCAGGGTATTATCAATATCGCCCCAGAAAAACAAACAAATATGACCTTAAAAAGCAGACTTCCTCCTCGCCCCGTTTAGGTTTGAACAATTAATGCGGGAACAGGGCATTATTCTAAAGAGCTGGCAGGTTGTCACACAGGGAGTTTAAGAGGTGTAAAGGTGATGTTTACATCCACAGCCTCGGCTGCTGCTTAATGACGTCTCTAAAGGGCTGCTGCCTGAGCAGTAATTAGTGCCGGGGCTGTGATTTAAAGCCCCCGGTCTTTCCTTCGAGGGTCGTTTCAGCACTTTCTGATCTGCAAATATTCTGTCCTCGAGGAGCGCTTCGCGAGTGCCCGTACAGACCGGGCCAGTTTCCCTCGCTGGTCCCGCAAGCAGTCATCAAAGTTAGGACTAACCAGCTTTTCTAGAATGGCTAACCAATTCTAGAATGGCTAACCAGCTTTTCTAGAATGGCTAACCAAACTGATAAATGCTGATCGGAAAGATATTCAATATTCAATTAAACACGAAGTGTGGTGCTTTCAGTGAAATGTCTGCATTTTCCAAAAGCCCAGAAACACACACGGTGATTTTAATCAGTCCCTGTGCGAATAGGGGCTAGCTCTCCATTAAGGTGTATGATGCAATCATGCAACAATATGACCCAGAGTTAGGAATTGAAAATTGCATTCTTAGACTTCAAACATCACGGGAATATACACTCTAACCAGGCATCCTCTGTCTTCACCGTTAAGGGCTCGTGTAGGAGCAGGTTTTTATTTCGATCAATGCAGTTACACACCTGACACAACTACTCAACCCCTAGAGCAGGGATGGGCAACTCCAGTCCTGGAGGGCCGGTGTGTATGCAGGTTTTTATTTCTATCAATTACCCTGACTAATTGAGTTAATTGGCTGCATACACAAATATAGATTTTTGCAAAGGTTTGATAAAAGAAAAATGTTTTATGTAGGGAGTCTAGAACAGTCTTTGGTGGTAATTCATGATAATTCAATGAAATGTCAGATTTCATGAATAGTTTGGCTAATTTAGATAATTAACTATTAAAAGGCCAGAGGTTGGTGTGAAAACCAGGAACAGATTTGGCCCTCTTTGCCCTTCCCTGCCCTAGAGTCTTTGTAACAGGTATGGAATAGCATAGCTGGAATGAAAGCCTGCACCCAAACCAGCCTTATCTGGATGAGAATTAGAACTACGACTCTATACAGTACATACGTCGTAATGCAGGATCTATCAATTTGTCATCCCAGTTTAATAACTCCATGACATTTGGTCCCACGGATGATTTGCGTTGACACACTGGTGCGGTACAAGTATAGCCTGCTTCATACCAAAGTGAAATCTACAAGTATATTACGACCGAATTTAAGATCCCAAAGTACCAATATATTGTAAAGACCAATACTCTATGAATATACAAATCATGCACTTTGAGAGAAGGTTTAAATCTCAAGCCACCTGTCTACTGGTTACTGTTTGTTGTCAGAAGTTTGACAAACAGGGCAACAGCAGTTGTCCAAGATCTGTGTAAATTCTTTTCAGTGAAGAACAGGATCATATTTTCATTGTAAAAATCAATTAAATTAGCTATTTCACATGCGTTGGGAAGCGTGATGTTGGCCGTTAAGACTGCCAAATGCAAGTCAGTCTTTCCACAAGCTGAAATTTGTTCAAAAAAGGCTGTTTTCAAAGCATTTTTAGGGAAAATCACGACACGAAAATGAGTTCATCCAGTTACCCCACCAGGAGAATTTAGAGGGCCAATGGTGATTGTAGTTCACCTGCGTAATGCCATTGATTTTTGTCCAAAAACAGAGGTTCAAAAATAGTGGTTTTACGGGGGAAAGCAAACCCATCTGAAAATACAACGAGAGCAGTAAAAATCAATAAGCGAGTAATATAAATGCTAACCATTGACCCAGGGCGCACTTAAGTCAGGTACATTACAACATTCCCTCAACTAGCAATTCTGTAAATGCAGAGACACTAGCCACTTGTCTAAAAAAGCTTTTTCATTTAAGTCATAAAAACCTTGGATGTGAGGCAGTTATATGCTGAAAGATATTTTTTGTAAATCGTGCTGGATAAGAGTGTGAGAGAAATGGCATCTCTGTCGATGCACAATGAACGATAAGCTGCAATACTGAGCGGATTAGGAGACACATGAAGTCAGGAAAGCTCCATTGTGCCCCAAATTACTGTAAAATTACAACTTGCATCCCATTCCCAAAGTCTTCAACTCCACAAAATGGCGTCTTCCAGGAATGCCAAGACATAAGGATGTGTGAGCGTCCCGTGGGTCGTAATGTGTCCACTAAATCTGGAGCCACATACCCCTAGGGAGCGACTGGTTTGGATTTTCACTCTAAAAATCAGTAACCAGTTTATGGACCCGAGAAGCCATCTGAGCAGAGTTAACAATCCAAGAAACAGCTTAGATTGGACAATTCCGCGCTGAGCACCAATAAAATAACTCGTCTCTCTGAGCCGAGGTCATGTGACCCCGACACAGCACCCTCTTCTCGATGCAAAGCAGAAAGGATCAATCGGAGAGTCAGAGATTTAAACAGAGCTGGTTTGGGCGGACACTGGACGTAATTTCAGCAGGTCCACTCGTTACGGAGAGGCCGTGCTTTTATAGAGTCAAAAAGGTAAGAGTTGTGGTCTGGTTCCGCACAGCAATGACCCCTGTAAATTTCTATAAATTCTCGCAGAAAGAAAATCTTCATTATATTCTGTTATAATCCTACTGCTGATAGTCGGTCATATGGCTAAACAAATCTAGGGCCCACATAACATTTACTAGACAAAGCTATGAGATGAGACCCAACGTATACTCTAATGAGGGACTACAGTCCTGCTTCGCTTAAAGCCCTTATTCTCAAGTGCATTTGTGAAATGGATGCGTAAGAGCAGTCGTCTCTTCGTACCCAGTGTTCCCATAAGCCTCCGCTGTGATGACTGGATTAGGAGGAGAGGGAATTGACCTCAGCATCGCAGAAGAAACGGCTCCATATGTTTACTGCATATGCTTTGATGGAGTCGGGATATTAGGCTGCTCGTAAACCCGCAGGAGCCTTTCAATCCTTTTAACGCCGCATTCTAAAGCCTTATAAACCCTGTGTGCTCAGGCGTCCAGAAATGCTCGCCGCGCACATACGCGAACGGCTCTACATATTTCCGCCATACGCATCGCTCAGGGGCCAAAGCTGTTCCCGGGAAAGCGCCCGCCAGATCGGTTTGTGGAAAGAGCGCAGTCGCCGTTGACCAGGACACGCAATTCAACAGAACACCGGGTGGGAATATATCCCAAAAGCTGGGGCCTGGTCCCACATCACAGCCACATACACGAGCCGGGACAAATCATCAGAGCAACTACTGAGGACAGTGACTGTATATAAAAGAGGGCAGGGATGCGAGGTTACTGTACCGAAATAAATCAACGTGAGTGGCCCAGACTGGACTGTAGTAACATTACCAAGAGGCCTTTCGTTCTGAGTGTGAGGGTGTGTGCTCTTGTACTTGCTACACAGTGAGGACCAGAGAACACTTTTTTTCCCCGGCAGAGTGGGGACATTTTTGGGAAGTGAGGACATTTTCGCCTACAACTACAAAGGCAAATCGTGACATATAAGTTATGGTTTGAGGTAAGATTAGAATAAAGGATAGGTTCCGGTAGGGTTGGGCAATATATCGATATAATACCGATATCGTGATGCAAAATAAAATATTTTCACAGACTTTGGATATCGTGATTTTGTGATATGCAATAAGTGTCGGCTTGTCTGGTTTTAAAAGCTCCATTACTGTAAAGGGTTGTATTTTTCTGCTCTGATAAGACTGTTGTAGCTGTGGCCTCCACCTGCTTGGTCTTTATGCCAACATTACTAATAAATTGTAATCAAAAATATCATTGTGTAAGTATTTTGTGAAAGCACCAACATTTGTCCTGATAATAACGGCAAAAATATCGATATCGAGGTATTCAGTCACAAATATTGAGATATTACATTTTGTCCATATCGCCCAGCCGTAGGTTAAGGTCACGGAAAGTGTGGGATGAGGCATATGTTGCTTATTGTTAAGATTAGGCAAAGGTTGTTACAGATGCACAAAGAATGAATGGAAGTCCATGTAATGATTGCACAAGGACAGAAGTAAGGTTGCATGTTTGAACTCTTGCGCGTGTGTGTGCGTGTGTGTGTGTGTGGGGGGGGCTGGAGGAGTGTTGGCTGAAGGATGATTAGAAGCAGAATAAGTCTTTTTTTTCCCGCTTAATTTCCCAGGCCGATATTTCTTCAAAATAGCGCGGCGTAGCTTATCGTCGCACGCATTTGTATTGATGAGGTTTAAAAGCCCCTCATTTTGTGTATCATTATTTATTCTAAACAGCTTTCGTTAAAAAAGGGCAAAAGCACGCACAATGCCAGCTGCCTAATTAAATCGCTATTCAGCCGCTTTGCCTGAAAATTAATTTACGGAATGAAAAATCACATTTTTCTCCCTCTCTTAAAATGCAGGGAGCGGCAATTAAAAAAGGTTCAAGGCGAGTTTTATAGCATTAGAAAGAGAGAGGAAGAAAGGACAAAAATGGAGAGATGATTTTAATAAAGAAAGATTCCTGAAGAGACACTTGTTAGGAGCGTACACACACTCGCCAGGATGAAAGCATTTCCTCTCCCTTTGTTTCCTTGCATTCGTAGTGAATCTCTCCTTTCAGCACTTTGTCTTAGAAGATCCTTTTCATGAAAAATTCAAGGGCTAAATGCCTCAAATCGTATTCTGCATATTTTCTCCACAGGAAAGCCGCAGACTCCCGTGGCACTGCCACATCTCCTGAACAGGGTTGGCTAAAAGGACTGGCATGGGTGCAAGTGTTTCTGAAAACCTGGAGCTAAAATAGGACCGATTCCACTCAATAAGGTCTTGATGTATGATCGTGATTAGTTTACAATTAATGTCAATTAATCAATTAGTTTGATGAGCAGAGTCAAGCTTTTCTCTTTAATTTTATCTTTACTCATTTTTGTTTAGGCCGAACACAAAGACACTTGATTTAACCAATCTCATCCTAGGAGATGTTCCCCGAAAACATTGTTGCTGACAATGTTAGCAACTTGCAGAGTTCGAATCAGAGCCACACAGCGAGAGGTATGCAAGTTAAGCTCTTGGGAAACATACGCCTAGTCTATAATCTAGGGATTAAAGGAGCTGTGTCACGATTACTGCGCATGCTCAGAATTTACATCGCAAGAAAGTGAATCTGCTTGACTGCGAGTCATAATCTGATTCCATTCTTGGAAATCTGTCTTTGTTTTGCAACGTATTTATACATTTTATTTACTCGGGCATTACGCTTTTTATATAACGGAGCTACCAATGGAAAATTGAGGATTAAAACCGCTATTTTAAGCTTTAGCCATGTGATACGAAGAATGTAAGCTGGATAGCCATCGAATATAACCATAGAAGAAGAATAATACCTTTGACTTGCATTGGAGCAGATTTACGTTCAAAGTTGCGAGCCGGCGCAGTAATTGTGACTCAGCTCCTTTAAGTAGCATCAGGTGTGTTAATTACGGGCTAAAATGAAAATCGGGTCTTTCTCAATAGGAATGGGCTGGTCTAGTTCAGAAACATCCCCAATAAGTTTACGAAAGATAGCAATTAGACACAGGCAGACCCATTAGCTGTTCCATTTTCGACAGCCGGCAGTGGAAGCCAGCTGATGTAGTCTGGCACTTTCTCATTAGAGTTTGGTGAGAAGTTCGATATCGCCCATGAGACCTCTTCCCCAGCAAGGCCAACCTCCCACCTCCCACTCCCTTTCTCCTGCAGTTTCTCCTTGCAAACAAGAAGAAACCCTATAAATGAAAAGGGGGGGGGGGGGGGGGACTGAAAGCTATCAGGACTGCCCATGATTTCCTGTTCCAACGATATCGCTTTAAAGAAAGGCACATTTTTCACACTCCAGACTTGGCTGCTCAGCCACGTAATGCTGTAGCACTGACTCATTTTCAAGAAATGGGTTCAAAGAATAATGCTTTCATTCCAATCTAAATTATAAAGGGATGCAGATTTAAACAAGCAAACTGTCCTCTCTTCACTTTTACCCACAAGTATAAACATTTAATGTTGATGCCCCCAACTACACACTTACAGAAGTGGGCATGATCACAGTGGCCTGCATCAATGATAATAAAAGCATTTGTGGAGGGAAGGCCAACATCTACATTCACTTCAAAGGAAGTTCTTGACCTTACATAAACAATATGACACAGGACACCACAATCAATGTCTAACTATGTTTTATGTATTGCACATACTGCAGACGGTCAGCAGATGTGTACAGCCATTTTATTTATTTTTGTGTAAAATACTTTCAATGATGCAAATTATCAGTTCAAAAAAAGTTTTCATTCACTCACCTATATGGGGTTGAAGGACTCCCTGTCTGGTCAACAAATACAGAGAATAGTTCATGCTTCACGCCATAAACTCTACAGACCCATATATCCGTCCATCAAAAGTAGCTGCTGTATTCAAACTTGTGGAACTTTAGGCCCCATTCATATTCCAATGGAGATCCCAAGGTTTCCAGTGATCTCAAATATGTCCTGCTGAACAACAGGAAGATGTGCATAAAATGACTTACAAGATCGAGATATTTTCCGTTTAATAGAATGCTGTTCCACATAAGCATGGCGTCCACGGTTGGAGCATTTCTCTCAACACGAGTGTGACGTAGCTTCAGAAAGCCCTGCAGATACAGAATGACACTGTCCTACAATATGAAAAAAAAATATCTTTTTCTGACAATGAATCTACTGAAGGAAAAACTTCAATTTAATTTAAAAACTTTCAATTTAAGGGGTTAATGAAGCCTGCTTTCTCAATCTCCTTTCAATAAAAGTCAACCTTTAAACTGAATACTTTTAGTCACAGTAATACGAGAGCTTCACACAGAGCATTCTGCAGCCTCTTGTAATTCTTCGCCTGGTTTTTGCTTGAAAGGATCTGATTTGCAAATGCATCTTAAACAGGTTATATGAGAAGTGGTCACATCTAAATGAAATTTTAAAGAATCTTTAAAAAAAACACTGAAGGCACATACTGCTCAAGGTCAGGTCAGAGATCAGGGAACATCAATCGAGTGTTCTGACGGGTTCGCCGTGCGCACACATACGATTCAACTTATTGGTGACGCATAATCAATCAGATCAATGGTCAATACTTTCAGCGGCACAGCCGAGGAAAAGGGCAGGAGAGATGCAGTGCCAGAGTTCGTTCCAGAGTGCAACATCTACATAACGACATTAATCAGCAGTGCAGATGCAGAGCATCATTACAAACAGAACAACAGGGCCATCAATATCTCCCGTCACTGTGGAATCCCGTTTTCAAACCCAATCAAGGTCGAGCATACAAAGATAAAATTTCATTCTTCTTGCAGTTTCTAAGAAAACTTGTCCCAACTAATCTGGATAGAAGGACGGACGTTCTAACTGCAATATCCCCCTGCGCCACTTCATGTCAGGGCAGGGATGAATAAAATGAATAAAGCATTTAGATTTAAAAAAAAAAAAAAAACAGGTACTACAGTAAATTGAATACATTTTGAAAAATGGATACGTCTCAGCAAATTTAGGAATCTGTAACGGGCGCTACATTGGCCAGAGAAGGTTCCAGAAGCAGAGAGTTTGCATTACTGGTTCATTCTGAAGTCTCCACTGGTGGTGTCCATTTCCTGTGGAATTTGCCCCATGTGTTGTGACCGTGTTCGTCCCGGGCACACGGCACTCTTCTCCGCAGGACTCGTGCATTCCTGCGCCGCCCGGTGTGAAAGCACAGACTCAGGATGTTTTTTGTTTTTTTTCCCCCGACACAGTTAAAAGCACGTTATACCTCATGGTTGCAGTCCTGAATTCCTAACACTGCACAGGGGCACCATAGACTAGAGTCCAACCTCTGAAATTCATAACTCCTGTCCAGGGCATGTTAGCAGGCCGCGGTCAATGGCGGCCTTAGCCAGAAAGCCAAGACGAGAGCAGGTTGTTCTCCCTTTTTCAAATATCATTTCATTCATGAAGTTTGCAGTGTTCTTTAACAGACTGTCCTTGCGAAGACCTTAGAATGAAAGCTTTGTAACAACTGAGGCACAAAAATCCCAGCCATTTTCTTGAATCTCACAACCCTGACTGCTCTGCACCTGTAGAGATTATACAGTCCATGCATGTGCCATATATACAGGCAACGGTCGGAAAACTCCGGAGGATTTTACGTTTGACCACCCATGAAAATGTGCGACATGTAAACAAAAAAAAAAAAAACGACTGTCAACCTGAGTGAACAACATCCTCCTTCCAGATTCGCCGCAAACGTTATTACAATCCAGTCTGGGTCCAAGGGTTGCACGTCTGCGGTGATCCTTGTTAACAAACTGTCACCTTCCGACAAGAGAATTAATGAAAGCGCGCTCGCGGCTCAGAGCAGGGGCTGCTGGGTGAAGAAATGACACCGCACTGGACTGATGAACCGGCAGGAGACACCGGAGGGATCGGGGAGGAGAGGTGCGACACAGAATTACTCCTGACTGCGACCCCACCCCACCCCAGCGCTTTCCCGACGGCACAGCCAAATCCCGCTAAGATACCACCAGCGAGAAACGGTAACCAAACTTTCCGAGCTTGCATTTCTTACAGGCATTGGATTCTTTCTCGTTATCCATGGAAAGAACGCCGAGAATATGCTCTTCCCGGCCATTCCCAAACGTGCAAGTGTTCGGCTATTGTCGGAACGTTTCGGCTCCTCGAAGCACAAGACGCTATCTTGTCTGTCCTCTACACATTTCAAAGTATATTTCTGTCCATTCTGATTACTTTTTTGTGTAATATTTCCAATGGATATTATCAAGAAAATAAAACATTGCTCGTTTTCACCCTATTTTCTCATCAATATTCATGAAAGCTGATTTGCATAATGCGCTAAACAAGTCGACATGGTCAACATCATCACCCGCCAATCGTGCGCTTCTTATTTTCGAACTCCATCGAGGCCTTTATGATCTGGAGCTACACACCAAATTTGGTTGTCCTATCTGTAATAGTTTCTGAGAAAAGTTGTCCCCTTTCTCTCGGACGGACGAACGCACGGACGCACACGCGCATGGACGGACGGACGTCAAACCTATATCCCCTCACACTTCTTGTAGGCGGGGAATAATAATGGGTCTTTTTTTTCCATGACCATACTCAAAAATGAAGGCCAATTTCGAAGTTCCAAGCTCTCTTATGAGGTATCGCAAAGACACATTGGACATCGGACATTGGACAGAAACTGGCGAGCTTAGTTGGGCTGAAAGGCCTGTTCTTGCCATTCATGTAATGTTATGCTATGACACATAAAATATTCGGATGAATGTTTTTGTGAAGGAGTATTTTTCCTCAGGCATTTTGTGCTGACGTAGGTTATTTAGGAAAAGGGTTAAAATGAGAGAAAAGTTTTTCTATACTCTTTCCCTCTCATGTCCTCCCAGCACAGGCCTCAGTCTTATCGGGACCATCAGCCTGGTAAACGTGGCGCATTTGGGCAAACATCGCCAAATGAAATGAATGCAAGCGACGTATCCGTGAACCGGTCGACGGAGCATAAAGCATGAACTCAACGTTTGAACGGCCCGTTAAGACCCATGAAAAACCAGAGACGGCGTATCCCTTGGACGTCAACAAAAACAACAAAGAAATTTGTATTCAAGTTGTTTACTTTTAACTGTTATGACTAGACGTGCCTGAGGGGTGTACAAGCACAGGTGACCATGCTGCGTAAAAGATTGTCGAGTCAGGCTACCGCCATAGCTTATATTCTGCAATGGTAATTCCATCCATCCCAATCCAAAAATTCCAGGATCCAAAAGTAACATGTTTGTTGAAACATATTTCATTCATAACAGAGTGAAAAGAAAAAAAAAAAAGGTGCAAAGAAGTAGCTCATTATATCCTGTGAATTCGCACCCACCCATGAAATTCAGAAATAACAGAAAAAAAAATCTGGTTCTAATTACAGCAGTTACTCCTCACCCTTTCACTCCACTGACCCACTTCAGAGGGTCCAGCAAATTAAACTTTTTTTGATTGACAGGACATTGTCATCATGGTTTCAAACAAGTTGAGCAAAGTGACCCATATTCTGCAAACTTAACTATCCAGGATCTCACATATATCCATATGTTTGTGACTACTTCAAGCTTAATTCAGAACTGTAAGCTATAACACTACAAAAATGCCTTCGGTAGTTTGTTACATTATTTCTGCAATTATCTCAGTTCCGCAAGCAGTTCCCAAAGTTTACGGAACAGTCAACACGAATGCCAACCCATAGCTTTTTTAAAACTCAATTTAAAGGAAAAGCCAAACACAGTTTAATGCTGATTTCCTATAAATGACTACCTGCTACAGTTTCAAAATTTCATTCTTTTAATAACCAGAAATTCAAGTGAAAACAAAACTCTCCTGGTCCGCCACCTGGCTACGCTCATCTCAAAGTGGCTGAAATGGAAGACCAAGCTAGTAAATGTCCAAAAGATATTGAATGGAAAGTTAAATCAAATTTGATTATTTAATCAATGCATGCGAGTGCAAGAGATGAAGGCTCGTTCAAATAGGTGTCTTTGCATGAAGGAATGTTCACAAAACAGCCATTTTCCATAATTTTTAAAACATATCTCTTTTGAGTTGAGACATGTTGTTTACCACTTACAGGCCAGGCTTCAGCTCTTTATCAGTAATAAAAAGGTGTAAAATGGATGACTACCAAGTTTTTCCAAAATGACCACCATGCCCATGCCCAATTTTGGAGGTGTGGGTCTGAAATTTAATGCCAAAGTACTTTATGTGCTAAAGATGTCGCATTACAGGTATGTCAGATTTGATCAATATTTGTGACCGCTAGAGGTTACAGGTCAAATGGTTTTTCGGACAACAGCCAACAGGTAATGACAAAGTAAAACATTTACACCATCTTGACTCAGCTGGACAACGACCAGTTAATTAAAGAATAATAATAATAAATGCATTCAGAATTGTCTCTGCACATAAATTGAAAGAAGGTAGGAACAAAAGCCCAGGAAAATGTTTTAAAGCTGAAAAGTGGGCAAAGGACAGTTTTTTTTTATGGAGCGAAAACCCTAACGCAGCAGCTGATTAAGGCAAAATGACCCAATCAAAGGCCAGTTCCTCATTACATAATTGTCGCACCAACATAATCTTAAGACAGGTGCAGCGGATGTGAGCGTATTTTCAGTGTGATCTCAACACGTTACTCTTGGTATCCATTTATACCGGGCAGTCCAAACACACGCACGCACGCACGCACGCACACAGATGTACACAGGAAGAGCCAGAGTAGAGCAGACCTCTTCATTGCTGTTTTGTGAAGTGATTGAATCTTCAGCAGTGCTCCCTGCTGGCCTCCGGGCCGGCGAGCGCATGCCGTCTGAGATGAAGCCATGAACAACACGGCGAGGAGAGGAAAGCGCTGTCATGTCAGGGTCCGGGACGCGCAAACTCGGCCCCGGAGGCCAGCTGTACTGCTGGTTTTCATTGTTTTGGCTTAATCAGGATGGATTTGAACTTGGCACAACATCCATCCATCCAATATCTACCCAGCTTTGTCTCGGTCAGGGTCAACAGGGGGCTGGAGCCTGTCTCAACACACAATCAACACACCCTGGACAGTGCCAATCCATCGCAAGGATCACACTGCATTTATTTACACAAGCAAGGCCAAAGGGCAATTTAGGCCCCGTCCACACTTACGCTGATATTTTTGAAAATGAATATTTTTCAATGCGTTTTGGCCCATTGTCCACACGTAAACGGCATTTTTGGTCACCAAGACTGAGATTTTTTTTTTTTCCAAAACGCGTTCTAAAGTGGAGATTTTCTAAAACGTAGGTCTGTGTGCATCCGTGACTATATGTAAAATGGACTTTTTGCCAAATAGTGATGTCACTGCTTGTTTCGCGCGAGCCCGCTGTTGCATTGCGTGAAGTACTTCTCTAGTATTACACCGTTAAATGTAGACCTGATTGCCACCTACTGACCGGGAATACTTTATTTGAGCATCTGTAGCCATTTTTACGTTGGCGTTTGGACGGAGATATTTTCTGAAACGAGGCTGTGTGGACAGAATTTTTTAATCCTAAAACGGAGAGAAAAATATTCGGGTACGTGTAGACGGGGCCTTACAGTCCCCTGTTATCCTTACAAGGGGAAATGGATTCGGCTAAAAGGAAACCCAACACTATCATAAGAAGAGCTCCACACAGACAGCCCCCAGACAAGATTCAAACTCGCAGCCTTCTTCTGCGGAGTAAAAAAAAATCATTGAGTACAACTGGCCATCAGGGTCTGATTTCAGTACCCCGTTATAAGCCAAGTACAATACATCGGAAGGATCCCTGTAAAATGATTCTCATTGAATTACAACTACAAAAGCACTTATTCTTTTCAATTCATGGCCCCAACAGACTGCAACAATCTACCCGATTCACTCAGATTCATTTCTTCTTTTCATTTCTTTAAGACATCTCTCTTCTCCCATCTTCAAACAACTTATCCCTGCTTTTAATTCGGAGTTGAACAACATAATAATCTGTTTTTCCTGATGTAATACATGAAAATCCATGTAGCCAGAGTATTTTCGGGCTTGCGCATGTCGATATGGACTGAATGAACTCTAACTGTGTGTACATTTGTATTTCGAGGTGAGCCAGTCGAGGAGGGAATGGTTGGTTTGGGCGAGCTTTCTGTGTGAATATAATGTTTTGTAATGTTTTATCTTGTACTGTTTCTTTTTGTTTATATATTTATGTATGGACTCACTTGAAAAAGAGACTGTTGATCACAAATAAATTTGAAATTTGAAATCAGCAGGTCAATCTTATTCATGTGAATGTTAGTCAGCAGCATGTGTCTGGCATAAAAGGTATAATCAGGAGCACCATGCAAGGCAAGTCTCCCAAACAAGATTAAGACACAAAGGAAGTGGGTTATAGGTCATTTGGACCCTGTGCCAGTTGGACCCTAACTGAATGGACCCAGTACCGGTTGAACCCCTGACCACTTGGACCCTGGATCCAAGCCAGCTCGACTCCATGCTAATTGGAGCCCAGACCCTCACCCTAACCCAACTGGTCCAGGGTCCAACTTTCCTAGGGTCCAAACGGTTAAGGTCAGGGGTCCAACTGGACAGGGTCCAACTTGTATGGGTCCAGCAGGTACAGGGTCCAAATGACCCTGTCCCAAAAGAAAGCATCAAAGAGCAAAAAAAACTGAGCCTAAAATACAGATGTGTTAAACATAAAATTATTTATAGATGGCAACTGGACAAAATATTATAACAGCACATGCCCAACCCCAAAAAATGACTGAGACTAATACGATCTTTGGCACAGAGTCAAAGCTCATTGGCTGGGACTGAAGGACACTTGGCAGGATAGTTGGAAATAATTATACAACTAAAGCTCTAAAATTACAGCTCTCCCGAGAATTTAATCAATCCAGATTTGCGCGTCACATATTTCGCTCAAAAGTTGAAATTCCCTAATATTCTAATTATTTCAGCTTTATCGATACTTGACAGCCGTTTAATTTACTAAAGCACTAAGGGGTGTGGTGACCCGTGCAAGAAAGCATCAGTCCAGGCCAACAAGTTAGAGGAGAACTAGATTGTGAGGGAGAAGATATTCTTTTCCCTTTAGAAACAATCCTCAGCCAGGCTGACTGATAGAAAAACAATACAATGCTAAAGGAGACTAGCCTCCAGGTACATGCAGGCAAAGCCTGTGGCGGGGGGGTCATTCGGGGATTAAAAAATTGAAGTCTCAGTGTTAACAACGCACTTGTAGAAGAATAGGGCACGTTTACGTAGCAGAGAACAAGGCCACAAGTGCGAGTCGAGGTGAGGGCTACAGCCTGCTAGTAGCAGCAGCGCAAACTTTAATTCGCCACACGGAGAGATTGGTTTGCAACCAGACAAGGTCAAAAGGAATACAAAAATCCCCGAGACGTTACGAGCCATGCATTAAAAGTGCTGAAAGTGGACCGGAGGGGATATTTGTTTTTTTTAAAAGGATATTAAAGTAGGCATGACTCATCGTCCGTGTCTGGCGATAGCTACCAGTGGAATGCTGGCATATATCACGGCGTTTGGGTGCCTTCCTGTCATCTCACGGTGGACGGCCATAAATAACGATCATCGGGGGAGTTTATCCATTTCTGACGGCATGCCAAGCTCTGTACACAGATTGTTTCTTTTCAAATTCCACGCAGGCCTGAGAAATTCATCGCAATCTCCGCTACGGCGGCACTATGCAGCGGATGCAAAGTCTTCGCAATACCCGATGGCCATATTTTGGCCTCAGGTAAAAATCCACAATTTACGGTCATGAAAAGAGCTACAGACTACATGCAACCTCCAATCCCACATTACTAGATTTTAAAAAGGAAATGGCAGATATTCTAAAGCAAACTCCACATATTTCTCAATAACCATCTTCCACAATTCTGCTCAAAGGCTCTATAATGCTGGACAGTATGTTGTTAAGTGCTACACCTTGCACTCCTCAGAAATGTAAGCCTCTATTATGTTATTTCCTTGTCCTGCTACCTGGCCAGGTCTCCATGACAAATTACATAATTTATTTGAAGCAGGCTTCCTCGGTAAAGGTTAAACAAAAGGTTTAAACAAGCTCTCTCCAGACCTCACAATGGAAGCACCGAGCAAACGCAGAAAGCACTCCCTAACCATTAGCACGACTTTCCTGCGGCGTCAACTGTTGCCACTTGCTCGAATTAACTTGATTGGACGGCAGGAAATTCCACAGCCTTCATATTGAAAACCAACCACAAATGCCTCCAGTCAGTGCACCCTTAACATTTCACAGGAGGATACGTGACATTCGCCTTCCCATCTCAGGGCATTCTGAACATTTCCCATTGATGACCCAGTGAGCGATGGCAGGAATGTCAGAGAAGATGCACTTACGGACGTCCTCCACACCCGGGGCACGCATATTTCCTCCATCTTGTAGGTCAAGAGGCGCCGAGGGGGGGGAAACATCGAGTGGCTCAGAATGCGAACCGAAGAACGAAAGCCACTGAGACACTGACGTGCGCTCCGGCGTACGAGCCTCAAGCGCTCCAGTACATTATTGAATAAAATAACGCCCGGCTGATTTCGGGAGGCCGCCGCAGAGCAGTGACACCAGCCCGGGGCTGCAGCCGATGCGCCTGGGCCCGAATCAACAGTTGCCGGGAAACCGCGCTTCCCGCACGCAACCCAAAGTGTGCCCAAGGTGTGTGCAGAGAACGCTATAGGTCAAGGGGCGACCCGCTGTCATATTGCGCGACTTGCTCTGAATAAATGACCCTTCCGTGCGCCTCGCATTCGCCGCTCCCCACTTCCCAGAAACCAGCCAACCGCAAGTCATTATTTCCCACAACCTCATCCACCCACGCTTGGCCCTTCAGGGGCCGCAAAACTACCGCACCGGTGATGGACAGCAGGGCCGAAAATAGATACCATACACCATAAGTCTTTCTTTAATGCATTTGAAAGGAAAACGCTCCAGTGCCTTCTTCACATCTACTGCCATCTTCCCCCCTTGCAATGCAGAAAAGGTCGATCGTTCTGCCCCCTTGCAAAGGGACCCCTTCAAAAGGCCCAGTGGCGCCGGTTGATGAATAACCACACCCTTCAACCGTCGGTCAGCTGTAGCAGGAGAGAAAGCTCCCCGAACAGGTGGGCCTACGAGCGCTAACCCACAATCACCTTCCCCACCCAAACCCCAAAGCAGCACAAGGCTAAAAAAGCACACTGGGACGTAAGCCATGGAGCTACAATAGGCATCACCCTCCCCGGCCTCGAACATGCACCCAGGGCCTCGCCTACACCTGCAGGATCACACCTGTGACCAGGTGCACTACGAACGTTGAGCTGGCTCCTTTGAACGCGCATTATTCCAGCAGTGAATAGGCAAAACCTGATAGTTCTCTGCCAGAATATTTTTTCCCCAAGCAAGGTTGGTGGCTATAGTCTGCGGTTGTGGTTGCAAACAGGAGTACACAGCAGGCATTTTGTCACATGAAATCTAAATGCACGCATGATCTCTTCAGTTTAATACAGATAGAGGATTTGGTACATCTCAACAATGTAACCGTCGGCCATTTCGCAGATCCCAGTGCCCCTTTCCAATGGAAGAAAGGTCAAATCGGCGTCATTTAAATGTAAACACAACAGGGAATTCAGTAAATCGTTATTCAATCACTACTGTCAATTTCCAATATATGACTGAAGAAAGGAGCTTAAATTTAGAGCAGCACCACTCGCATTAAGTGTAATCACGTGTAATCAAAGCCTACACGCACATCAATACTCATCGATAGCTCACTTTTCCTAAAAATACAGTCTGAGTCACTGCCAATAAGAAAAACCGTTCTCGCACAAGCACACATTGCCTTCATTATTTCCAAAATGCTTTTTTTTTTTTTTTTTTGGTTCCGTGTGAAAGCTGACACTGAGGTGATCCGCTTCTTTATGCACACAAGATTTAACGAGGAACAGTCAGCGTTCGTGCTTCGAAGCAGCAAACGCCCCCCAACCGTCGCTCTTAACCAAACAGATGAGTAATAGGGCGCACAAAAAAAAAAATGCACAAGTCGTCAGTTTGCAAACCTGTTCCGCGGATAAAACCAGGATCCTCCGCGGGGGGAATGTAAAAAGGGGGGAGGGGGGGTGAGGGGGGGGTTGTGCAGGCGACTGTCGACAAACAGACCGGCAGCTGGACGACGGCTCTTTCGCATCTGCAGGTAAACAGCAGATTTCAGAGATTAACGCCGTCAGCCATCTGGCTGTCACTCAAAACAAGAAGAAGAAAAAAAATTCCAACGCAAACATTTGCAATAACAATAATAGCGACATAGATAATACAATATTCATAAGGGTAAGGAGAGGGGTGACGGTGTAGGGGGAAAAAAAAGGCAGCATCGGTCCTCGACGGCCCGAGGACTGAAAGAGCACCTGTCTGGCGGGAGCTCGCTTTGAACACACACATAATTCTTTGGCTACAGAGCGTTCTAGAAAGCTGGGCCAACGGTAAAACAAACAACCTACCCCCACCCTTCACTTTAATGACCCAGAGAGATTTTTGTCACTGTGCAGCCGACGTGTAAACACAGTTGTCTTCGATAACGGGGTATACTGTAAACAATCCGCAGAGACGGAGATAACAAAGTATGTCATTTGTTTAAATACACATCTCCCAACTGGCACTTTTCAACGTGCTCCCAAGCTCCGTGACTTGGAGCGAAGGGACAGCAGTGACGCCGTTGGGAGGCAGCCGTTCGCCTGACACACAAGAGCTCGGAGAGATGGGATCGCAACCCCGAAAACTGAGAGGGAGCGTCGACCCAAACCCACATCTGCAACCTTTTATACTGTCAACAATCCAAACCTGATGCTGTCAAGACACTAGTTTAAAAAAAAAAAAAAACACTTACACAACAAGTGATTACGGATGTCTATCCTCCGCGAAGAAAAGAAAAAAAATCGTAAAATAAATGCCCCGAAGCTAATGGCAACTGCCGGCACGGTGAATAATAAGGGATTATAATCAGAAAGCCTTCATGCACTCTTTTGGACAGGCTTTAAAGTGAGACAAAATTAAATCTCCATATGCAGACAGCTTTGAAGTAAGCATGGCTAATAAATCCTTCGCCGTACCCTGACGAGCGACGGGAGACGGCCGTCCATTAAACGGATCATTTTGTTTGTTTATTTCCCGCCCCTGCTTTATTTTTTACAGTGGCTGCCGCGGCTTGCTACTGCGTTTGACCCCAGCCATTAACTGCAGTCCCCCGACCGCTGCCGATCCCTTAATGAAAGACGGACAGATGATAGACAAACGAGCCCAGGCAAAAGCTCTGCTACAGGGCCAGGTGACCGGCGTATTCACCCTAGTCCAAAAAAACTGATATCAGTGTTATTTAGCTTCAGTTTTCCAGGGCACCCCTGGTATGCAATAACAATAAACTGAAACAATGAAATAAAGCGATCCTCCGCTCGCATTATACGAGCGTGAGCAGAAGTAGTGAGGTACTGCAGCCATTACTTCTGCGAACCCAGCAAGTCGACTGCTGCAAGTTTATTGCAATTGAAGAAAAGACTTTTTGATCCTGGAAATTGCCAAGCACTCCTATTCCGAAATAGTAGGGACAAAGTGTAAATTGTCAATAAAATAAAAAAGGTAATGACTGTCAAATCACACCAGCCAGTATTTTATCTGCAATAGAGCAGAGATAACATGGCAAATGTTGAAACTGAGAAACTTTACAATTTTATCCACAAAATGAGCTCATTTCAAATTTGATGGCTGCTACAGGTCTCAAAAAAGTTGGGACAGGGGCCTGTTTACTCTGGTGTAGCATCCCCTCTTCTTTTTTACACAGAGTGGAGGCATCTGGGCATTGAAAAGACAAGTTTCTTGAGTTTAGCCATTGGAATTTGATCCCATTCTTGCTAAATACAGGCTCTTCCAGCAGCTGGAGAGTTTTGGGTCTCCTTTGATGGACTTTTCATTTAATAATGCGCCAAATGTTCTCAATAGCAGGCAGGCCAGTTCAGCACACAAACTCTTCTACTGCGAAGCCATGTTGTTGTAATGGCTGCAGTATGAGGTTTTGCATTGTCCTGCTGAAATACACAAGGCCTTCCCTGGAATAGATGTCGTCTGGAGGGGAGCTTATGTTGCTCTAAAACCTTTATATACGTTTCAGCATTCATGGTGCTTTTTAAAACATGCAAGTGTCCCATACCATATGCACTAATGCATCCCCATACCATCAGAGATTCTTTTGCACTGAACGCTGATAACAGGAGGGGTGGTCTTTCTCCTCTTTAGTGTTGTTTAGGACACAACGCCAACGATTTTCAACAAGAATGTCAAATTTGGACTCATCTGACCACAGCACGCTTTACTACAGTTCATTTTATATGAGCCTTGGCCCACAGAACACAGGGGCGCTTCTGGATCATGCTCAACAATGGCTTCCTTTTTGCATGATAGTTTTAGGTGGCATCTGTGGACGGCACGGCGGACTGTGTTTACTGACAGTAGTTTCTTGAAGTATTCCTGGGTATTCAACGAGCATTCTCGTTTGGCGAGATCGCCATCTAGTCTGGGCGTGCGTGGGCGTGCGTAAGCGTGCGCACGTGACAGACTGAGAAAACTTGCAGCTTTAATATTTTCGGGTCGTCACTGTGTTCTGAAAAGGGAAGCTGAGCTGCAAGTTCCAGTGTGAGTTACCTGATGACTATTCCCCCATAGGAACCATCAACTTTCTATCTTTAGCAGAAAGGCGCCAACATCTGGTACAACCTTGGTCACATGACCCTCCCCTCCCTCTCCACATACAACACAGTTCTGCCCAAAAATATTTTTAACCCTTGTATGGTGTTAGGATTTTTGTTACTCAGCCAGTGTTCATGGGTCTGGGACCCACTAGAGTTTTGGGTTTTCAAAATTGTTTTATTGTGTTGTTTTATGTTAAAATGCTCAACAGATGTTTACTTCATCCCAATTACAAGTCATATGAACAGCAAACATGGTTTGATGAAAACTGACAAGGGGTCCCACAGACCCAAACACCATACAAGGGTTAAAAGGCCCCCAAAAAATAAATGTGATCGAATCTATCCAAGCGTAAATGCACATTAACAAAGCACATTTCCTGCTCCAGTGAGGCCTTTTTTTTTTTTTACAGTATTTTACCGCATGTAGCCAGGCATATTTTACAGCCACCTGCACGCAGGTGAACATTACCCAGTTCAGCCTTAGCGAGGTCAGGCCCCAGCACAGTTGCTGTCTGAGAGATGAACCGCAGCCCCTACAGCGCCGGCCGAGACCGCTGCCCCTCTCCAGAAGGGAGGGAGTCCGCCCAACCCCGGGTCACCCGCGAGTCTGGGCCGCGCGGCTGGCATTAGCAGGGACACCATACGGCCCTGAGGCCTGCGGCAGGCCGAAAACAGCTTCCGCTGCTATTTATCACCACAGAGGCCAAATGTAGGCCAATGTCATAAACTGCGACAGATTAGGCAGAAGTCTCGGCAGTGACGCAGCGTGTGGGCAAGAACAAGCCAGGGAGCCTCAGGTTACGACCCAGCGATGACCTCACAGCCCGTTTGGGTTGGCCAGATTCAGGCTACGCCCAATCTGGGACCCAGACCCCTCCGTAGCTCGATCACCAGATTAGAGCTCAGAAAATATGATGCAAGATATCATGAGTGGCGAGAACAGGCCATTTAGCCCAACTAGGCTCGATATCTTTCCATCACTAAAGTGTACCCAACACTTCAGACAGTCTAAAACTAAACGGTATCTAGCACTGGTCTTCAAAACTCCCACAGTTTTTGTCTCCACGATATGGCCAGCTAAGCTCTTCCCCACTGAGATTACTTTCTGTGTGAAAAAATATTTCCCATCATCAAATCACAAAATGGCACCGATGTACTCAATACTGCCTCAAGATAAGGCAGGCACTTTGCTTTTTTTAGACGTCCATGTCATTTTTTGTACGATGCAAGTTTGGAGGTTTCGAGATGGATGAACGTGCGAACGTGAACCCATCACCCAATGCGTTTACAGACAGGCTGGAGCGCATTCAGACCATATATGGGTAAGAGGCCATAATACAGCCTGAACAGTTTACCATTTCATATTTAAATGCAAATCAAATCAAACACACTTATACAAATGGGCAACATAGGCTTAGTCCACACGTACGCCTGTATTTTTTTAAAACACTGCATTTCCTCCTTCATTGTCTAAAAAGACATCGGCCTACAGGACGACACAAAAACAGAATTAACGGGCTGCTAAGAGCACGCCAAACCAACGGGCCCTGATGATACAATTCAATGTCAAACCATGCAGGCCGATCACAAGCCTTAAAACTTGCTATCAGGCTCACACACTCTGTTGTCACCAGCCAAAAACTCATTTCCACGTACACACATATAGTGCCGTGAAATAGTATTTTCACCCATTCTGATTTCTTATTTTTTAACATATTTGTCACATTTAAATGTTTCAGATCAAACAAATTTGAAAATTACCCAAAGATAACCCGGGTACATACAAAATGCAGTTTTTAAATGGTGATTTCATTTACTGAGGGAAAAAAAAGCTATCCAAACCTACCTGGCCCTATGTGAAAAAGTGATCCCCCCCCACTAAGGGGTCTAAAGTGTAGAGATAACCATAATAATGTAAAAATGGCCTGCTGGCCTGAAGGCCTTGTGTCCCCCTTGTGTGAAAATATTTTGTAGCACTGATATTTAAATAATTCATGGTAAGATTTTACTCAAATTAGTCTCATATGAAAGGTTTAAGATAGTTCTATGAAATGACATAGGAGTTTTTTGTTTGGAATATCAATGAATATTTATGAATGAACTGAAGGTCGGACATTCTCCATCAGGATTTTCCAGAAGAGAGCAGAATTCATGGTTCCATCAATTACGGCAAGTCGTCCAGATCCTGAAGCAGCAAAGCAGCCCCAGACCATCACACTACCACCACCATGTTTGACTTTTGGTACAATGTTCTTTTTATGAAATGCTGTGTTAAACTTACGCCTGATGTAATGGGACGCACACCTTCCAAAAAGTTCCAACTTATGTCTCGTCAGTCTGTTTTGTATTTTGGCAAATGTGAGACGAGCCTTCATGTTCTTTTTGGTCAGTAGTGGTTTTCACCTTGGAACTCTCCCATGGATGCCATTTTTTGCCCAGTCTCTATCTTACGGTTGAATCATGAACACTGACTTTAACTGAGGCAAGTCAGGCCTGCAGTTCTTCAGATGTTGTTCTGGGTTATTTTGTGACCTCCTGGATGAGTCGTCGATGCGCTCTTGGAGTGATTTTGGTGGGCCGGCCACTCCTGAGAAGGTTCGCCACTGTCGCAAGTTTTCTCTATTTGTGCATAATGGCTCTCACCGTGGTTTGCTGAAGTCTTAAAGCCTCTAAGGCCTCTAATGGCTTTGTTACCCTTTCCAAACTGATAGATGTCAATGACTTTGTTTCTCATCTGTTCTTGAATTTCTTTAGATCACCGCATGAGGAGTTGCTTTCTGAAATCTTTTAGCCGACTTCACTTTGTCAGACAGGTTCAATTTAACTGATTTCTTGATTCAACAGGTCTGGCAGTAACCAGGCCTGGGTGTGGCAAGTGAAATTGTCCTCAAAAAATGTAGTTAATCACAGTTGATTCATGATGTTACAAGGGGGGCAATTACTTTTTCACATAGGGCTAGATAAGTTTGGATAGCTTTTTCCCTTCTATGAATGCAATCATCTTTCAAAAACTGCATTTTGTATTTACTCCAGTTATCTTTGTATAACATTAAAATTTGTTTGATGATCTGAAACATTTAAGTGTGACAAATATTCAAAAAAATAATAAATCAGGAAGGGGGCAAATACATTTTCACAGCACTGTAAACAGTGAAAACAGAGATTCTAGAAACCTCAAAAAATACTGGTTTTCTCAAACATAAAATACTCGCATAATAACCCCATCAGACATGTGTTTTGACGAAGGAAATATGAGTTCACGAAGAAAACACGCAAGATCACGAGAGGGCGCAAACTCCAGCTCTGGCCTGGATTTAAATCCACAGTCTGCTTTGCTGCAACGTAACAGTGCGACCCACTGTCAGCACATGCAGGCCAAATATAAAGCCTGCATTTTCATACGCTTTGCAACAGAACTCTCAGAAACACAACAACCCGTAAAAGACCTGCCGACGACACGGGACAGCCCTGCGGACAGGAACTCTCCCTCCCTGAACCGCACATGCCAAATGCCGGTCTGGTTCCACGTTTGGTCTGTTAGTCCTGGGCTCAACACTAAACCTACACAGGCAAAAGTGCAGCACATATTCATGTAACTTTCATGAGATTACAGCATGACATCAATACACATTTTACATTATAAATGATCATGAAACATTAAAATGGTAATAATACCCAATGAGTACGGAGGAGACCCAGGGGCTGATTCGCTCGATCAGCCCCCCCCCCCCGAAAGGGGGCACTTGGACAGCTGAGAGCAGCACACGAATGACCGATCACACCACGCGCGGCTTTCAACATTCGGCGAGTCGTCTCGCCCGCGGGAACGCATTCTCTGCAGACAATCCAGCTTTCCCTTCCAAGTGATGAGGAACAGAGAATCTGCGCTGTCAGACAGCTAAACCTCTCGTCTCTTTCGACTAATGTTCTCTCCCAGCTTTGGGGTTTATCCGGCTTCTCTCCTGACAAGACAGCAGGAGCCCCTTCCTCCCATTTTACCTACGTTCACCTCAGTTCTGCACATACATAATTTACGCCCAGTCACTTTGGGCCCCGCGCCAGATCTTTTATTTATGGCGGCTGTTATCAATTTACTTCAGATTTTCAGACACGCGCATAAATATTAACGGGAAATTCAAATGTATGTAAATGCTCGCGTTGTCACCGAGCGAAGAAAGATTCGGGAGGCAGGAATCCTACAGGGCCGTGATTTGTAGAGCGGTCGTTCCCGTCAACGCTCTAATTAAAGCAGAAGGTGGCAGAATCGTCTGCGTCGGATGGTCCCAGGTATCTCAGGCTTGTTTGTTTTAATCGAAGGGGCATAATCTGTCATCCTTCACTTTCAGACTGATTTGACTTGATGAGAAAAATGATAAATAAAAACACACCAAAAAAAAAAAAAAAAAAAAAAAAGCTCAAGGCCGTTTTTGCGCGTAGAGCCAAATTAAATTAGCACTCACTCCCACAGCACGCCGTGCTCTCCAGGGCGAAGTTGGTGCTCAGCACGGGATTGTGCTGAAGGCCCCGGGCTTTGGAACACTTCCAGACTGTTCCGCAGCTCAAATACTCAGCATCTCATTAGTGGGGTCAATGTAATCGCAAAAAAATTCAGCACAATTCCACCAATGGAGTAACATCACCGCACGGCTCTCAGCTCTTCTGTGACACCTCCAGACTTCTCACTTCGGTTTTATGACACCTGCAGTAAGCCTCCTTCCAAAGGGAGGGAAGACGACACCAGTCTCAATGGCAGGATCCCCTTGGAGGCAGCCATTTTGAATTTCTTTGCTTTCCTCTCTCACAGCGACATCACCAGAAGCTCATCTGCCACAGAGAGCGGAGTCAGAGCAAAGACCAAGATCACAAACCCTGAAAACAGCCTGCAAGTTTCTCAATAGGGATGTGAACGATTAACTGATTATCGATTAATCGCAATTAAGAAAATGATTTATCAAGCACATATATCAACTGACTAATCGACAATATAAGCTATGCGCATTCTCATTATTTGTTGAAATCTTTTACCAGGACGAGGGGGCAATTTGATAAATACCATTTACACAAAGGACGAATACAACCAGGACACAAGCAGGCAGAAGCATCACACCCAAAAAGATGACTGTTCATTGTAAATATTACAATACAAAATTGAAATACAGCAGATGTACGAGCACGGTGAAAGAGAACGCACTCCCCAGCTCTCCAAGTCAGCACAAAACTCTTTATGCCTTCAATGCCTGGGGCATTTGTTCCACCGATGTTTAAACAGCTGGACTGACGATCAAAAGGTAGTGGTCTGGAATTACTGTCGACTACATAGATATGCCCTAACTGTAACCCGTGGATTATCATGCCATTGTTACCAGTACTTAAGCTGCAATAATATCAGCACAGCATAAACCAAATCAAAAGTTAATTCAACTAAAATTGGCAAGAAATTGCTTTAAAACACTCTGTGAAGTTCTGAAAATGTTGATGCAAAAAAATACATAAAATTCCACCTATTCAAGGGAATGTGTTTCAGCAATAACTTGATAGTTTTCAGGAAGACAAAATCCAACATTGCTGCACAGGACAGGTAGTTAACAAGAGTGCATTACAGAGGCTTTGTTGCATATTCCATGAATTGGTTCCACAGTATACAATGCAGAGAGAAGTAATTAACCCCAGACAAAGTAAATTTTCAGCCTGTGGGAAAGTCGTTCATCTTCCGACTCACGCTTAGTTAGCTTGTCGTGCCGACCCGAGGACAGGTGTAAAAACGCTCATTTTGCATTCTATGTTTTCTCCGTAAAGCTGTTTCTATGTAACGATTAATTGCATAATTGGTCATTAATGCGACTCATCATCAATTAAGGAAATTTCTTATAATGTGCATTCCCATTTTGCAGGAGTGAAAAAATGGAGCCCTTTTGCAAAAAGCTTCAGATGATCTAAAAGCATTGTCAGTGTACCTTCAGGCACAGATGAGCTGAATAAAACAGGAGACTAATGCTCGTCCAGGAGAATAAGATGATGGGTCTCGATACATAAAGGCTTATCGCTGCTTCTTTAGAATGGCGCTCCATTACATTCAATCTACCTCATCAGGGGTCAAGGAGAAAGATTTTACGCACCTCAAAAACACTTATTCACAAGGGGAGATGAGAGGTGTTCCAATATACACACAGAGAGAGAGAGAGAGAGAGATGAGAGAGAGAGGGAACTAAGACAAACAGAAAGAGAAAGATTCAGAGACAAATACACACACCTACACTCTGTCTACATGTCAACGGGGTAAAGGGCTCTTGAGAAGAGACTGGACAAAACACACTGCCTTTCGCACGCTTGTACTGACAAAGACACACACATTACCCCACATACCCATGTGCACCATCACACTCTCGTGCTCTCCATCTCACACGAGTGTTTGAATTCAGTCAGATTCGCACAGATACCAGCAGACCCACACAGGGAACACGCTAAAGCCAGCACAGGGCCTGGGAGGGAACACTAAACACGAACCCGGACAGCCCTCGCCCCACCGACCTCAACCAAACGAGCGGGCGTGTCTGCAACACCACCACAGGAAGAAGCTCAAAGCAGTTTTCCTCAGAAGGCCGAAGCATCTAAACAGACTCCTATCCAATCAGAGGAACGGAGACCACACAACCAGCTGCTCTCGGATCACTGATCTCCTTGCACTAACGAGGCGACCGCACGACCTCCACCATAAGACTTGTTTTATACTTTCAAGACATGTCAACAGACGTCTTAAGAAGTGTTGGACGAAACAGATTCTTGTCTCAAAGTCTTGGACAACGTCTGCGGCGCAAATGGTCCGCGGTAATTACAGCTATAACTAACAACCGTTTTTTTTTGCAAATGCTATTGTATCAACGTTCTATATACATGACAACCATGAAATTATAAAACAACCCACCACAGCATTTGCAACGTTACCAATATTAGACAGGTGCAAGACGTAGTCGGACGACACTTTTTTTTTCCCCCTGGTCATTATGGCATCATTTGGGCCTTGGAAACTGTCGATAGACACACGTCTTTCAAGTTCAAAACAGTGTCAATTCCTACAGCTGCCCACAAGCTGATCTCTCCCCCGGTCTCTCGCCCAGACAGGACTGGCCATCGCAAGAATGCGTCCACCAATTCTGACTCACTCGCGATCGCTCTGACTAATGCACTCTTGCAAAGTCGCTCTCGCAGTCGCAAGTCGAGAAGCCAAATTGCTCTGTGTGCGGAATGTGACTATCGAGAAGAGTGCAGACACGCACTCAGAAGTCGCACACCTGCACAGGTCTGGAAGAGTATGACGGCCTCGGTACCCCGACACACCGCACAGACGCCGCAAACTGTAAGGCTGCCTTCCTCTCGAAAGTAAACACCCTGAAACTGCACTCCATTAGCGGCGTCAGATTTACACCCCGAGCCCAGCCACCTGCCTAATGCATGCACAGTTACCTAGTGGCAGGTAATTTAGTGACTCTCACCAGGCACTTAGCAGAATTCGATTCAAATTCTGTTCATTAAAATTCTATACTGCTGTTTTATGGTTCACGGGTGTCTTTCTCTCACCCCAACCATAACGCTGAGCGGTAAGTGCAGAGTGAAAACAGAGGCGCACAAAATTAAAAGGCTCCGTTCGGAGTGAAACCAGCTCAATTAGCACATTCTGCTTCCGGAAAATATGTATTGTTTGGCAGGTTTTTAAAAAAAATAAATCCAATACAGGAAAACTGCATGAGTAAGCTTGGGTAAATGCATATTACTGCGTCTAATGGACAAACAAGATGGCTAAAGATTCAACAGCACTCATTATAATCACTCAGCCCTCAACATAAGCAAATATACACAGGAACAAGGAAACCTCTGTCCAGAGAATCATGACATGAGGGCACATCTGCAAACTCGTCCAACATCTTGTACATTTTCACTCCATACACCCATCAGATAATTTGCTTCATTACTTTGCTTCATATTATGTGAATTCAATCAGCTATCAGCTAGGGCAGAAAGATGACTGCCTTTATGAAATACGTAGGAGTAACCAGAATCAACAATGGCAATCCTATAGAGTAACTTCACACTCAATACTGCCGTCAAGATCTGAAGTGTCAGGTCCTTAAAGGAGCTGTGTCACGATTACTGCGCATGCTCAGAACTTACACTCTCAAGAAAGTGAATCTGTTTGACTGCAAGTCATCATCTGATTCCACCCGTGACAAACCATCTTTGTGATGCATTGTATTTATATCAGTAAGTCCGGTATTATTCTTTATATAATTAGGAGCTATCCATGGAAATTTGAGGATTCAAAGCACTATTTTAGGCTTTAGCCAAGGGATATGAAGAATGTACGCTGGTTGCTTGCGCAAATAATCACAGAACAAGAAAAATATCTTTTAGACTTTAACTTGCAGGTGAGTGGATTTACTTCGTTCAAAGTTGCATGTGCAGTAATCGTGGCACAGCTCCTTTAACCCTTAAAGCGCTTCATTTTCACTCACTCTTTCCCTCCAAAAGTTAATCATTCATTATTTAGTTGACAAATGACCTTCAGAGGGATGGATGGACGATAAATGGCAACCAGCCGCAACATTAAACAGCTCTGACAGCTGAAGTGAATCGTCGCTTCTCTTGTTAAAATGGTAGCTGTTAAGGGGTGGGATGCATAAGGCAGCAAGGGAACAGTCAGTTGCAGAAGTTTGTTCATCAGAAGATGAAAAATGTGCAAACGTAAGGATCAGAGTGACTTTGATAACAGCTACATTATGATGGCTGGATGACAGAGTCAGAGTATGTCCATGACTGCAGTACTTCTCTTGCGTTTCCTGTACGCAGTGGTTCAGAACTACCAAAAGTGGTCTAAGGAAGGACCACCGGCGCCCTGGTGTTGGAATCATGGGCACTGAAGGCTCATTGATGTGTGTGGGGAGCGAAAACTAGCCAGTCTGGTCCGATCCCACAGAAGAGCTACTGTAGCACAAACTGTTGAACAGGTTTAAGCCATTGATGATAAAAAGGTATCAAAGCACTCAGTGGATTGCAGCTTGTTGTGTACGGCAGCACGTCAAAACTGGACCATGGAGGAATGAAGAGGCCTCAGATTTCACGTTTTGGTTCATATCATCTGGATGGCCAGGTGCATGTGTGTTATTTACCTGAGGAAGAGATGGCACCGGGCTGCATTGTGGGAAGAACGCAAGTTGGCGAAGGCAGTGTGATGCTCTGTGCAATGTTCTGCCGGAAAACCCCGGGTTCTGCCATTCATGTGGATGTTCCCTCAACACGCATCACCAACTTCATTGCAGACCTAGTGCACCCCTTCATGGCAACGGCATCACCGGATGGCGGCAGCCTCTTTCTGGAGGATAATGCGCCCAACCACACTGCACATGTTCGGGAATAGTTTGAGGAACAAGACAAAACGCTTAAGGTGATGACTTGATCTTCACATTCCCCAGATCTCAACCCAATATCCCAGGGATGAGCTTGAAAAACAAGTCCGAACCATCGGGACCCCTTTTCGAAACTGACAGGATCTGCTGCAAACATCTCTGTGCTAGACTCTCCAAAATACCTTCAAAGGTCTCGTGGAGTCTGCGCCTTGATCGCTCAGAGCTGTTTTGGCAACACGAGGAAGACCTAGACAATATCAGGCATGTGGTTTTAATGTTGTGGCTGATCAATGTGTGAAGACAGCCTGCAATGACTTCATAAATCACTCCCAAGGATTCAGCTGAAAATAACAATGGATTCTGGGTAACTGTCATACATCCACAAAATTTTGATTCCTTGTTCAAGGCATCTGGCACGTTCATTTGCCAAACACCCAGGAGAATTATTTAGTCAAAAAGTGCAGGTGAATTTCTTCATTAGACATGATTGAATTTAACATCAAATGGACTGAATTATCGCCAAACGCCAACTGGAAATTCACTCCATTGCAAATCAACAATGGAATTTTGGTTCGGTGTCAAACGGCCACGGAAATTTGACAGAAATAGAACTCGCTCTCACCTCCAAATGAGAAACGTGCCAGGTGATTAAGGGTAGGCAACATTCAGTTGTTCAAAAGCTCGGCACACGCCTCATTCCAGACCAAGAGGTCGACCAGCGAATGATGAATATCCTCACCTCGCTAAGGGATGACGTCACTCCAGAAACAACACAAAAGACTCGGCGGCGGGGATAATTTCTTGTAAGTTAATTGTAAACCTTTCCTGTGGCTGTCGCTGTCAAGCAGGGGGGCACGCACTGCCTCCTGTTCCAATCATATTCAAATTTACGGCTGAAGTCGCAACGCCCCCCCAGTCACTCGCTCCCCGACGCTCTAACGAGCGGGAGATCCGCGTTTCCTCCACGGCAGGGGCCTGACGGTGTTGTCTCTCCGCTGCCCGAGTGTTTGAAGCTAATTAGTGCTGGTTACTGAACAAGATAAAATCGTTTGCTCCGGGGGCTAAACTCATTAACAGCGGTTAACTTTCAAAGGCGGGTGAACTCCCGGGCCAAGGCTACAATCAATCTCCCGAGCCAGAGAGGACTAAAAAATGAAGGCCAAGGTGATGCCAAAGGGGAGAAGCGAAAAGTAGGGATTGAGCTTCAAAAACTAAAAAAAAAAAAAAACTGAGTTGTTTTTTGTGGTGCGACTGGATGAATAATCATGTAAAGGCTTATTTACCGTGTGCTGAGGTGGGGGGGTAAGGAATCGATAGCAATTTAAGTCTGCTCCAACAACGCAATCAAAATAAACCTTACAGTGCTTTTTCACTCAAAGAATCTCAGGTGGATGAAGGTCAGCACTTTCCTTGGCCCCCTCCCTCCCCTCTAAACATGACCCCCCCACAACCCCCCAAATTTCATCCACACCATTAGAAAAAAAAAATAGACTGGTCAACAGCATGGTGTGGCGGCTCAAATTTCACTCCTCCAGAAGCCGCCCGGTTAGCGGATCGATACGGGGCGACGGAGGGCCGTGCCACAGCGCTGGCCTTTCAAATAAACCCTGGGGTTCCCAACATGCTGTGCATGAGAAACGAATACCGAGCCGCTACATGCGATCCGGTGAGCCGCATCGCTTCACAAAAGCACCAAAAAGAGGATCTTCCTTTGTTGTAGTTGTGTGCCAGGCTACCAATACTGAAGCTACGTTTTTTCTGTTAGTTTTTTTTGCGAACAAATATTTAGTCATTTGTTTTTTTTCCCCTCAAGTCGAAGGGTTTAATTTTTGAACGAGAAAATTTGGTCCCCCTCAACTGCAGGTTGAGGCCTATTCCCCAAATTGGGACAAAATTCCTCCTTCTGCAACAGACATCCCGAAAACACACTACACGACAACAGCTGTCTTTATAAAGTGGGCCCTCCAGCACGGTCACTAGATGCTCCTTCAAAATCACCGTGTAACTATATTAAACCATTAATCATTAGTACTAACAATTAGCTGATCTCATCCAAAATATATGGGAGGCATGATCTCACCATCATGAATCATCCCACGCAATACAACATTACAGCCATCCGCACTTGTGAACTGCAGCGCAATTACGAGCGACACACCATAATATCATTAAGTAAAAAGAAAATCATACATTATCAATGAGTGGTGCGACCTCCCTGAAAAATTCCACTAAATAGGAGAACGATCCGATGTGATTTGTAGCCCGGAGAGTGATTTCGAGAATCATAAACGGACGTGGCACCGGCGGACACAGAACGAAGCGATCCGTAGGATTCTCCGGTACTTTTATTAAAAAAAAAAAAAAATGCAGTAAGGGCTGTGAAGCCTCAGTTTACAGGAGAAACCTGATTTCCCATTGAAGGTCTAACAATTTAGTATCACCATAAGACGGATGCAACCCACATTCTCGCAGAATACAACGGCAGAAATACGATAATGCCTCGCTAAGTGCTCTTGCAGACGTGACAAATTCTCTCAGCCATTTTTCTTTACCTGTCTTGAGTTCAGAACTGTCAAATGCATTACTGTCCCCACTGAAAGTCTTTGGAATGTGCTGGAGGAGGATACCTCACGCAGTTGTCCGACTCTCCCATCATCAATTCAAGATTTCTTTTTTTAAGATACACATTATTGAACCCTGTGGGGTCATTTGTCCTCTGCATTTGACCCATCCTGTAGTTAGGAGCAGTGGGCAGCCACAGAGCAGCGCCTGGGGACCAACTTCAGCTCTAAAGCCAGTCCCTTGGTCAGGGGTGCTGGTTGGAGTGTTCCTATGAGGCATGTTTTTGTGGGTGGGGGAAACCGGAGTACCCGGAGAAAACCCACGCAAACACTGGGAGAACATGCAAACTCCGCACAGAAAGGCCCCAGGGCGGATTCAAACCCACAACCTTCTTGCTGAGAGGCGCCACCGTGCGGCTAAACATTAAAGCAACTCTAGATGGAAATGAAAGTAGTGACGGTGCACATGATTATCAAACTAAGGCGCCGCAATTGTGATGCATTAGTGACTGTTACGGCGCGGGTTCCATCACCGGTCGTACCAACCAGCAGTGGTCGGCAGCTTTTTCAGAACAGCGCACGATTGGCTAAAGCGGTGTAGGGATGCAAATTGGGAAGAGACTGCTGGGAAGGAAATGATTGCCTTGTTCATTGCTCAAGGGCCTCCTGCTGGCCAGCCGGGTGCTCGTCAGTGAGATTTTGAGCTTGCTCATGTTCGGGTATCCTCCGCCCTCGTTCTGAACTTGCGATAGTTTCGACCAATGAGTGTAAAGATGCAGGGGCTGACAGGCGCGTGCTTCGGAGGAGAGCCGCAAACTGCCTTTCTCTCCTGAGCTGGCCACAGGGGGTTGCATATGAGCAAGACTTGTACATAGTTCTCAAATCAGGCATTCCAGATTCGGGTGGGATTGGAGAGGCCAAATTTAAAAAAATAAATAAATAAACAAAAAAAAAAAGCAAAGCTAAAGTTAGCACAACATAATATTGGTGTGTGTAATATTTTTTTTTTTGGCCAGGCAATAAACGTTAAGGATTTAATGGGCATCTTAACTTAGGTAATGAATATTTTGCAAATTAAGACTGGAAATTGCCTTCACAGCAGATAACTTGGTTTGAAATGATTACCATTGATTCTTGAGGTTGCCTGCACAGGAAACAATGGACACGGTGTTCAGCTCCTGACTACGTGCATGCGAACTGCTCCCAGAAGTCCGCTGCAGAGATCTGCACTGCCTGCGACAGGACCACATGTATGGATTCCGATAGACTCCTCCCTTTCACTGGGGCCGACTTCCACAGTAACTCGAGTTTTTGCGCAAGTTTGGGGAAATCCCTTCATTTGCAGCTCATTACGCGCGTGAAAAAAGACTTTCAGTTGAACAAACCAATTCGCAGAAGTGCTCGATGCCATCTTCAACCGTGCGAGAGAGTAGCTACCCAACTCGGACGGTGGGTTGGACTCGAGTGGAGATCAAGGGTCGTTCGGGTTGGAAACTGGACAAACTCGCTTCATTCTACGGAAATTCAGCCAACTCGCTTACAAATTGGAGTTACAACAGAAGTTGGCCCATATGAGAAGTCCTCCAGCCGTATCACTTCCTGTACCCATCAGGAGAGGTAGCAAGCATGCCATAACGTGACCTCATCGCCTGCAGGATAGACGGACAGGAGTCACAAAGCCCCGCTGTTCTTTCATGCTGAATACAGCTCCCAGTTTCTCCCAATGACCAACTCCGAGCTACGCGCAAAGGCCTCGCGGTTAACTGGCACAGCGCACAGGGACCGTGGGTTGCGATGACGGGCATTTCCAGGGAGCACCGCGTCCACGCAGGGAGGGGAGGGGAGGGGACGACCCAGCCCCCCCCCCCCACCCCCCCTCCAAGACGCCGAAACACACACAAGCCTCCATCATTAATAGCACCCAGCTTCATTATTACCTTCCGTTCGCCGCAAATTAAATTACACCTCATTGAAAAACAGCCTCGTAAAACTGCAGGATGCTCCTCCGCAGTTCCCGGCTGCACCAAAAATGAGATCTCATTAAGGTGAACCTCGCCCGCCCCCCTCCCCCCCACACAAACACACACACACACACACACACACACACACACACACACACACACACACAGCCGGTGCAGAGGAGTCCCTCATCTCCAAAAGTAATAAATATTGTTTTCTTTCCAGCTTTTTAAATGAGTGATAAAAGACTGCTGAATCCCCCAGTGCACTTGTTTAAGCCCCACAACTCATTTATTTCGGCGTGATTGCCAGGTTTGCTTGTGTTATTGCTCTTCCGCAGCTCTGGGGCCGTCGGGGTCCTGATGCACGCCCGACCGTCTCCGACGGAAGGCAACCGTCCTGATTGTTCGCCTCGACGCCAAGGACATCCCAAAAGAATAAACAGCCTGCAGGTAAGCTTTAGCTACCTCATACACTCAGAATTACCTTCAGCTTACTTTGTTCCCACACTCCCGGCTCTAGTGTCTTGGAACATACCAAATGTTTTATGTAGTGAGGTACCTCTTAAGATTTTTCCATGACAGGAGCACTGTGTGTGTCAGCTATCACGATTCAGGTGTGCATGTTCAGGAGCAAAGCGTCTGCTCGCCTTCTCTGTAAGAGAGCCAGAATATTCCCAGCCGGACAATCCCAGGAACAGATGACAAGTGAATTCATACCGACGTGTCACTGAATAGACTCATTGCCTTTGTCTTGGTCCAAACACCATGGTCATGTGATCCTCATAAGTTCTCACTGAAAAGTGACTGGTCAGGAAATGCTGGACAGACGCATGCAACAAATTTTGAAACTTGCATATTGTTGCACCTGCTCTGAGCAGCGTTGCCCTGTAAGTCACACTGTAACACAAGTGGACGGCAGTATTTGTGGACTCAATCAACAGCAATATATACTTCTGTGAATGGATTCTTTTTCAGCCAATCAACAAACTCGAAATTGAGGGATTCCAGTCTAGATTATGGCAACCCTGGGTGAGACAATGCAATTGTGACACTTTTCTTTTTTTTTTTTTGGCATCTACAATCCCACCCAAATCTGGATTGACCAATTGGGGAACTATGTACAAGGCTTCTCGCATATGCGGCCCCCAGTTGCCAACTCAGGAGAGTGAGGACAGTTCACAGTTCTCCTCCGAAGCACACGCCCGTGGCCGCTGCTTCTAATACACTCATTGGTTGAAACTTCACTAGCTCAGAACGAGGGCGGAGGATACCCGAACATGAACGAGCTTAGAATCTTCTTAACGAGTGCCTGTCTGGCCAACAGGAGGCGCCTGAGAACAATATTATTTACATTACCCAATCCCGGCAGACCCTTCCCAATTTGCATCTCTGTAACGTATTGGCCACTTACGCGCTACTCTGAAAAGAGCTGCCAACCCCTGATACCGGCTAGTACGAGGCCGGAATCGAACCCGCGCCATGACAGTCACTTCTGCTCTGCAATTGTTACCCATTAATCTGGCCCTTGAATCCAAATCCAGTCCTGGTTTTCTCTCCTTTCCAGGCAATCAAATGAACAATTGTTGCCACTGATTGGCCAGGCCATCATCACACCAGACTTCCAGGTCAAAGGTGGGAGGAAAACCAGCAGCTCTCAGCCCTCGCGATTTGGGGCGCCCTGACTTTGGGGTAATTCTTTTATGCTTGACCCAATTACAGAACCACCTCAGTCATTTACCATATTACAGTCAATTAATAAGAAGCAATGAACTTAATTTCCTCGTTTTTCGAGCAGAGAGAAAAGCTGCCAACTTGATTAGAGGGCCTCTGTCATGTAGACTTAGGCCTGACTGTTTTTGTGAGCAGGTCACAGCCGACAGTGTTGCTTAACACCAGCAGTTTCATAGAATTTGGATCAGAGCCAGGTTCTGTCCAATGACGACAGCTCCAAACTTTAATCACATTATGAACGGTCGTCCCGCAGACTCGATGCCAAACCCATTATTCTTCTTCTCCCTCCTTCAGCAGCTGCAGGTACCTGAAAGCACCTCCGCAGTTAAACGAAGGCGCTGTGGACCCAGATACTAGATCGGGCACAGACCGTCCCGGCAGAGGGCCAGAGAAGACTATTTGTCTGACAACGAAATTACACATCTCCCACAATTCAACTTGAAGGCAGCATATGCCAAGCCTGGCCCGGAGACTGCAGATTCCGGAGACTTCTGTGACTCATGCATATTTAATGGATGTAATTGTAAAATAAATGACATCTTTTTACTGGGTCCCGAATGAAAAACAGATCCGAGAGCTGCCCTCGAGGCACGTGTCATCGGAGGTAATTCCCGATACATTTCTGCGTCGCAAAAAAACGCCGTTGATTGGCCAGCCAGCCCTGAGGGCGTTCGTGTTATATTTTAGAGTTCCCTGCTTCCTCTGCGTGGCTCAGCGCTTGACCGCCGAGCTTTTTCGTGAAGTCTGTCGCGAGCTGAACCACGGCGGTGGTCTGGATAAAAGGTGAGCCTTGGAGAGTTCTGTCAGTTGAGGTGGGTCAGCTCTGACAACTCAGGCAAAGCGAAACACAGTCGAGATGAGCGCCGTCCCTCGGCAGTACAGCCCGTTTTAAGACACCAGCACGCTGATTTTTACACCCGTGGGTTCATCTGCCCTCATTCCCTCATACCGCACGGACACTATGCAATTTCCTGCCGGCGTGATAAATCCCGAGCAGCGTCTCCCACTGCGATGAGGTGATTCCTGATTTACAGTGTGAGGTTAAACTAGGGGAACAAGGGCAAATGCAGGGGCTGGAATGAGCTGGGCTCTGCAGCGGCGTAATCTGCACATTATGCAGCCGAGCCGCATTCCTCCTGAGGACCGAGAGCAGAGACTCTATTTCACCCCGCGGTCCCAAGATCAGGAGAGGAGTGTCGCGACTGGGGCCTCTGCAGAGAGCGCTTCTGCTAAACTGGCTCCCCTCGCGGCCGGCTCAGTCTAGCGTCACTGCTCGGCTGCTCAGGCTCACGTGAGAACACACTGCCCCCTGTAGGAGAGCTCTGAAAAAGTACGCAGTTGGAAAACATCCATGTGTGTTTTGAGCACACGTCTGGGTGCGTGCGTGCATGAAGACCATGTGCACGAGTATGTGTAAGGGAGTGTCAATTTGCATGCATGCATTCATGCGTGTGTATGTGTGCGCGCGCGTGCGTGTGTGTGTGTGTGTGTGTGTGTGTGTGTGTGTGTGTGTGTGTGTGTGCGCGCGCTGGAGTGCCACATTTTTGCAATTGTGTGTGTGCCTTTCTGCTGTCGAGTCAGGTTGTATGCCTGTGTGTGTGTGTGTGTGTGTTTGGGTGTTCTTGTACTTGTTAAAGAGTGCAAACTAGAAAATCCCCCCCCACAGAGTGGGGTCATTATTGGGCAGTGAGGAAATTTTCGCCTGTCTTCGCACCTTCAAAGGCAAATTGTGGCTTATTAGTCAAGGTAAAGGGGAAGGTAAGTATAAGGGATAGGTTAAAGTAAGGGTAAGGGTTTGGGTTAAGGTTAAGGGTAGGGATAGGCTGAGGGTAGAGTAAGGGTTTGGGTTAGGCATGCGTTGTTTATCATTTGGGTTAAGGAAAGGCTGTAGAGAGACAAAAAAAATGAATGGAAGTCAAAGTAATGTCCTCAAGAGAAGGGAAGCACAAGGATGTGTGTGTGTGTGTGTGTGTGTGTGTGTGTGTGTGTGTGTGTGTGTGTGTATGTGCGCACGCGCCCATGAGCGCACGCATCGGCAAGCCAGGCAGCATTGGTGTACGCCAGGCTAAGCGACCCAACACCCAAGTTAGCCAAACGGAGTGACCGCTCCATTTACCCCATAACCTTGAAGCAGTAAATTCAGCCATTAGAAGCCGCATCCGGACCAATGCAGTAAATTTCAGGGACTGAAATGTCAGGCTTCACCGAGGCTCAGACGAACTCGCTCCTCCCTTCAAACGCTCCTCTCCGATGATGCGAAGCCCTCAGAGATCAGGCGGCACGTGGCGACTCCGCAGGCCTCAGCAGAGAGCCTCTCAGGCCCGCGAAGCGCCGGAGAGCGAAAGGTGAGCCGACTGATGTCAGCACCAGCCCATCCCGAAATGACACTAATCCCTCCGGCGCGTGCATTACGGCGCACGGCGTGCCGGGGCAGTGTTTTTGAAGTGCGGATCGGGACCCCAGCTCCCAGCAGAGAGAGCGTGGGCCACTGGGGTCAGGATTAGTCGGGGGGGGTTAGAGTGAATTCGCACTGTTCTCTGTTCGGCTGGGAGGGGTGTACGACCGAGGAAACCTGACACAAAAAGTAATACCACAGTAACACAGCGCACAGGAGGTGCCTGTACACAAAGGAATGGAGAACAGTTAAGTTTTACACTGAAAAGAATGAAATGTAACACTCCCCTGAAAATGTTATGCCAAGTGGTTCCACAAAATTGTCTTAGGTAACTTCTAATTAAATTCTAAGATTTTAGGCCAGTTTATTGTTTAAGAATTAAGTGGAAGTTACAAAAGTCAATTGCGTGGAATCACTTGACATGCATTTTTAAGTAAATCCAACATCCCGATTATTGAGTGCAGGACTGAGATCATTTTCGCCTCATGCCGCAGTCCTCTCGCTCAGTACAATGACGGTAAAGTTGGGCTCATCAGTGACTGTTCACAGGTGTTTGCAACCACATTGCATCAATTGTGACGAGAGTGGGACGCCTTGTTATACAGTTACAGCTGGCACTGCATATTAGGCCTTTTTACACAGAATGGCCAATGAGGAGTGAGATACAGGTAGGAAGTCACAATGCCCCTCCCAGAGTTTGAAGCAGGGGGGCGGAGTTCAGAGAATGGGCAAGACAGTGCAGGCTGGGGCATTATAATGTACCACGAGCAGCAGGACCATGTGACCAAACCAAAAGCCAAACCCCAGGTGGGCGCAGCTTGGAGTCGCCATTTCCCCGCCGCCACAGCTGTGGGGGTCTCGCGATGAGACGGTACAGCCGCGCAACATATCGATATTATAGCGATACTGTGATATAAGACATCATCTGGGATTTTGGATACGGTAATATTGTGATATGACATACCTCTTGCCCTTTCTGATTTTAAAGGCTGTATTAGAGTAAACAGATGCAGTTGACCGCACTAATTAGACTGTTTTCGCTGTTGCCCGAACCTGCTTGGTCATCACATCCGCATTACTTATGACTGCTAATCAAAAATCGCATAGCGTAAATATTTTGTGAGGGCACCAACAGTTATCCCCACTCTATCGTCACAATACTGACATTGAGATATTTCGTCAAAAATATCATGATATTTGATTAAGTCCACACAGCCCAGCCCTGTTTAACAGTGACGACGGAAGGGAGTCCAGGAGAGGGGTTGAGATGGCGAAGCCTGGGTACGCAAGCGGCCATTGGCCAGGGGGTCACATTTTTCCATCCACAGATCTCTCTTTAGCGCGTCTCCAAACTCTCTCGCGCCGCACCGCGCTTGACTTGAGTACAGCATCCATGCTATGAAGAACTTCGGTTTGCGCACGCACGTGCAGACCAGGGCCTGAAGCTTCGGATTCAATTAGGAAATTAAAGCACAGCGAGCGGGGAGAGGTGCGAGCGGGCCGAGGGTCCCGTAAGCGCGGAGTAGCTGAATGCGGCATTAATTGCATTTGCATTACAGCAGGACACGTCCCGATCTGTCACAGCACGGTGCCTTTTCGCGAAAATCCTTTTCAAAGTACTGAAGTGTGTAATTTTGAAAAGGCCTGGCTATTCACCGGAATTCAATATTATTTGCATATTCATTAGGATTAAGAAGATTGCGCCCGCTCACTTTTTATGTCAATTTGTGTAACTCGAAAGGCGCCAAAAACAATGAGCAAAATTATAAGAACTGGCAGCGATTAGGAAAATGAATCTCAAAAAAAAAACTAAGGCGTCTGGGAGAGGGGGAAGAGAAATGTTTCAACTCCAAAATCAGATAATCGCCATGCGAATACAAAAACAAAACGTCCAAACTGAGACTTTTTTGAACAATCATTCTCATCTGAGAGGAAAAAAACAGGCCTTAGTTTGCTTTTAGACCAAATTAAAATTTTTAATGCTGTCTCGAAATCCCGTCAATCAAATCTTTGTCTTTCGAAAGTCGCAAACACGCCTTCCGCTCACGCAAGACATCCAAATTCAAGCTCTTATCACTGTCTGACATCGCTGTTCAAGGCTCTTGATAAGAAGTGGAGCTGAACTTGGTGTCCGTGGAGACGGCCGAGTTCCTAAGGTGTGACCGAAAACAGGAGCTCTCCGTTACAGAAGAACCATCTAACCTCACACCAGAAGGTTATGAGATTCACATCCACACTAAGTTTCTTCATGGCTGCAGTTAAAGACACCCTATCATGTCACCAGGAGCGCAGACAATAAGTCATTACAGGTCATTTAAAAATCTGTTTTATTTCTGACATCATAAACGGAAGTGACCGCCCAGATTCAAGAAGGACTGAGCGACTTCAGCCAACCAGCAAACCCTCCTCCTTATGATGTCATAAAGGACAGATTTGAAATGGCTTGTAATGGCAAATCGGCCGTGCACCTGGAAATATAACAGAGGAACTTTAAAACTTTAAGAGTTCTCATACCTCTTTACAATTACCAATACCTCTTAACAGTTCATCTTCATGGAACTCTGTTCAAAACAATCAAGCACTTTCACTGCCGTAAATCTCCTTACGACAGAAGCTTTATTCAGTACAGATGGGGGGGCGTACCACAGCGAACTACCCACACCCAAAACACGTGACTTTTTGAAATATTAGCTCAGCAGTTAAATATACTGGAAACTGCATGTAAATCAAGTGTTGAATTATTGAATACTTCAGTCTCCCATTAAGTATTTCCCTCATTTAAATGAGTGAAACCAAAACAATAAAAAGGTCAAACACAGGCTCAATTGGACTAAGAAATACGACCATTGTGATTTGGCGACTGTAAGCCTATGAGAATAAACACACATAAAGGAAGTGTCATAGCAGCAGAGTAGGATGGCCGGGCAATGCCCTTTGGTTGGCACGATGCCCCGATCATTTTTGTACTTCGCCACAGAACACTGTATAAACTGCGCCGGCGACTCACTGACTGGAATTCAGGGGCGTCGGAAATCTCCTTCCGTGTCTATTCCTGACCACAACCGTCTCTCTTTCAAATCGATGCGGGAGAAATAATGAAAATGCAAAGCCGCTTCTGCTTTCATCCGACAGTTTTTATGCAAATGATGGGTGTCCCCCGCCCCTGAGGAGTAAGCTCTGCCAAGCCCAACGCTTGTTTAACGCCACTCCAAAGGTGGCGAGAGAGGACGGGCTGAAGGGAGCGCAATCGAATTACGCCGGCAGGAGTTAGAGGACGAAGGATTCCACAGAGCTTGTGGGAGGACGCATGGAGAACGCAGCATGAAGCAGTCATGGAGAAGTTCTCTCTCTGAGCTGGGATTGAAACTGAAAAGCCGCGAGCCTGCAGGGCTGCCATTCAGCGGCAATGAAAGCAATGCCTTTTCTTCCACCTTTTGCCACTTACATTGAAATTAGCTTCCCAATAGAGTATTACCAAAAACAAGCTATGAGGCGTACGTGCTGAACACAGATGTGATATGGTTGTATTTAACGGTGCAAGAGGAGGGCACAGTTCAGACAAAATCAGGGCAAAATTTTAAATTGTTTATGCAGCATAGGTGAAATGGTGATTTGGAGTTAATTTCACAGCTAGCTCACAGTAACAACTATTCATCCAGCTATTGTCTAACCCTCTCATTCCCAGCCAGAGTCAGTAGGGGATGGAGCCCAAACCGAAATCCAGTCGACAGGGGCAAAACTACCACCCGGAGAGTTCAAAAATATAAGAGCTGATAAACTGCAAGAGCCCATGAACTTACAAGTTTTAAGAAACTTTATTCCTGAATATTCAGAATGACCACATTGTAATGTATTATTCCGTAAAAAAAAAAAATCCACAATTCAGTACATAACTGACAATTCTCATATTAGTTATGCCAATGACTGATATGATGCCTCTTTATAATAACCAATACCTCTTTGCAGTTAATATTTTTTTTTTTTTCTCTGTTCAAAACAATCCATTGCGTTGAACTGAAGGTTAGGTATTCTCAACCACTGCTCATAGAGACACGCCGTAATATCTTCTAGAACAACAGTTGGTCACTGAAGTGACTATATCCCCCGCCGTTAGGTCACCAAAACAGACTGGTGTCTGCGCATTCCCAGTAGGAAGGTTGGTACCAAAAAGAATTGAAATAGGTTGACTCCTTCTTGAGATATCACGCTGACAATGTTCGGGACGGACGGACGTACGTACGTACATACAGACGAATACTATATCACCCCGCTTCGCGCTAAACGTGCGGCGGGGGATAACAAGCAACTGCACTTTAATTTCAATTCATACCATTATGCTGGACCTTTTTTCAGGTCGGAGGAACTGGGGACAGAGACCATCCCTCAACTATCTGCATCCACAAACGCGCTAGTTCTTGAAATATTAGCTTTGCAGTTAAGCACCTGTAACAGCATGTAAATCTAAGGTTGTGCATCTGGTTCCCAGCTGTTGTCAGGCAAATGAGCGAGACCCTTAACTTGGAGCATCGTCAATAAAACACCCAGCAAAATAAGCAGATGGTACATAAAAAAAGAAACCGGTCCAAGTTATCCTGAATAAAACCGCTGCTGAATGCTGCAATGCAGTGCAACACTCCTCCAGCCTGGCACTTGGGTGCAGGGTTTTAAGTTCTTTTAACAGTTTATTGCCTCTTTTTTTTGTTTGACCATTTGTTCGTACCACATTTTCTGAACTTAAAGGCTTTGCCCACTGTCATTGCTCCTTCCTTATAGAGTACTCCACACAATGAGGCATAATTCAGCATATCGTCGGCCTGCTGAAAAAACCTCATATCTCCGAATTGATAACAAACAAAAATTTGTATGTCCACTATTCTTACATGCAAAATTAAACATTTTTTATTTATATTATAAATTATATTTATTTAATGATATCATTTTATTTATTTTTATTTAATATGTATTTTTTTATTTTCCTGTAAAGTTTATCATTTTGAAGATGCAAGGTTTTATCAGCAGGCCGGCGGTACACGGGGACACGCAACTGTGCTGAGACCTGCATCCTTAAATATGATCTCGGATCAGGACATCGGCACAATATCAAGGATAAGGAGGCTTCTACTGTCCTTTGGCACCTCGTTGCTGGAGTTACGGAGGAAGGAAGCATTTCTCATCTCCTTCCCTTTCTTCTCTCCCTCTCCCCCAGTCTTCCCACAATCGCCCCGTCCATAGTTAACATTTGAGTTTCCCGCAAAAACCCTCTGTGGGGCCATTCATTGGTTTCCCCTCCTCTCATTTTCCATGTCCAGTCGAGATGAACTCTGACTGCAAAGAACAGCCCACTGTGTTAAAAACACTGGTATAAATTCGCAGGTCTCCATTTGTGGGGCTTTTTTCCGGTACCAGGGGCCACAGGCATCCGCAGGCTCTTTGTTTGTAATGGCTGCTTAATTATTTCAATACATTTGGAGTGATCGCTGATACAAATATTGAAGTCCAGAGGTGGCCTTTTCGCCAAAATTTCTTACACTTCCTAGACTACCACTCTTACAGTGCACAGTTTGCACAACAGCATGAAAACAACAGTTCGGCTATAATCCAGAAACCACAAACAATATAAACGCTACAGACAAGCCAAGAAAAAGCACCAGATGCATGAAGAATTAATACAGCATCTACGCTCAGCATCGTTCAGCCAAGTATCTGTCACCATGCATGCTGACGCAACTTGTCCCCCGGAGATGCGCGACACCGGAAGTGACTTGGCCACCAAACCGTCCCATAAAGTATTGGAAACGGGGCTTGAATGCAACATTGTGAATTTTCTTTTTGTATTGGGGATTGTTCAAATTAATCTGACAAAATAAAGTGGATAAAAAGACTATTGGCTTCATCATTCGGTTCCACAACAGAGTCGAGGCTGGGGCTTACAGTGGGGGGGATGGGGTCGAAGGGGGGTAGGTCTTACTTGATCGAGTTCCTGAAGTGATCCTCAGCAGGGTTCTTCACAGTACAGCTGTTGAGGAGCCAAAGATCGGCCTCGGCTGGGTTCTCTGGAGAAAGAGGGGAGAGAAGAAGGCAGGAATTGGAACAACCTCAGATCGCACCTGGAGCCGCCTGCCAGCTAAACACAACCACAGCTAATACATGTCTCCACCCCCTGCAATTATCCCCTTAAAACAGTAACAATTCACTTAAGTTTTCCCTTAAGTGGGCTCTAATTCAGAAAAGGTATTTTTACATATTGTAGGACAATATTACATACAGTACATACTCCGTATCTGCAGCTAGGAGAGCATCACCGAAGCCACATCATACTCATAGAGAGAAATAGACAAACCTGGGTTGCCATGTTTTTCTGGACACAGCATTTCCGAGAATGTAAAATCTCTCCATCTTGTGCGTCCCTTTATACGCATTTCCCTGTAATTCAGCTGGACATATTTGGGATCATTAGAAACCCCGGGATCTCCAGTACAGTTTAAAATGGGCTTTAAGTTCCACAGGTTTGAGTACAGCAGCTGCAAGTGTATTTGACGGACTCCTATACGGGTCTGTAGGTTTTATGAGGTTAACCACGTATTTACCGAACCTCTCGCTTGGCCACTCCGAATGCGACAGGATCAACTGCAATGATGGAAGTTCTCAGGGGAGGGGTGGTCAGCAATGGCCTCGGCATGATTAAACCACACAAAAAAAAACACACAAACCAAATTCTGAGGCAGCCAGAGCAAAAACGCCACCCTTGCACCTGCTCGTTCAACCACAAAGAACTGCTTATTACTCTCCATCCATTACCAGACCTCAGCCACGCATTCCTGACCAGATTCCAGGGGCAAACGGGCAGGTCAGGCAGTGAGGGGGGGGGGGCACTGTGTAGCCTCCACCACTAGCAGTGGGAAATTTAGACGGGAGACGGAAGAGAGAGGGAGTACGAAGACAGCTGCCAAAAACAGAGGAGGCTAACGTTGCTAATTTGCAAACGTGACAATGCACCGCGAGAAGGGGAACTTCCAATGACAGCAGCCGTTTATGCAAAACAATGTCTAAAGTCCAAACAGGAACTGAAAACAAAATCAGGAAGCTTCACGAGAAAAACGATGAGATCGTAGGATGAGCAAGAAACGTGACAAAGCTTGAGATCCAGAAACGTGACAAAAAATAAACAATGACGCGATCGAATTCACAGGCCGGAGACAAGGAAACGCAGGTGAAAGATTAAATTCGCGCTTCACAAGTTCATCACGCCGTTTCCCGTATAAAAAAGATTCACCGGGCTGAATAAATGCAGGAACTCATGCGGCGGTCACCTTAAGTGACTCAGAATGACATCATCCCTTCAGCAGTATGTTTACGGCGAGAGAGGACAATACAAGGACTCCACAATACAAGGACTCTCTCGGCACTACAGCACACTGAAAAACAGAGCCAGACTGCCAGACACAAGCGCGCGCACGCACGCACGCACGCACACACACACACACAGACACTGAAGCTAGCATAATTTCAAACTGAGGGGAATCAAGGATAGAGCTCTACTGAATTAAGTCAGTCAGTAAACTACGGTAAGCAGCTGTAATCACGCTGTAACCTTAGAAAAGGAGACTGGCCTGAAGAGACAGGCATAGCAGTTCCTGTAAATCAAATCCTCAGAGTCCCTCTACTGACAGAAGTGAATAAACCATATAATGGGCACTGGAGCAAAAAATGGTAGACGGCACATAAAATCGGGTCAGCAGAACACCAACTTTATGGTGACAGATACCGTTTTTAGAACAACTAAGAATTTTAGAAGGATGCTACTTTGAAAATGCAATTATCAGACACTGATAACCATATTGTGCAGGTGGGCCATCCTCCACTCATAGCAGATGGATGTGTAGAGCACAAGAGAAGTAGTTTGATGAGTCAGCGAATCACGTCTGGCAGGCGCAGTTATGGTTCAAACACACTGAAGTGGTGCAAATCAAATTCGCTATTGCTCATCGCTGGTGGAAGCAAACAGCTTATGTAGTGATTTGGTAGCAGCGACCACACTTTACAATACCAAAATACCAAACAAAAGCAGTTATCTTCAATAACCTTTTCTTTCACATGCCAATTTTGTTTGCCAAGTGTTTATTTACTTTATTTCAAGGGCATCAGACAGTCAGCCAAGTAGCTAGCCACATTTCAAGCTTTTTAGCCCCATACGCGCATAGCATACTCACATTTATATCAATCAATACATTTTTAAATGAAACTGAACATTATAACCCATCAGTTACTCCAACGACCACCGCAACTCTCCTACACACACCATTTTTTCTTCCTGGCAGTCATAAATGGAAAAAATCAACAATAGAAAACTAATTAAATAAATAAATAAATAAATAAATCAGGAAACCCAATAGCTACAGCCATGATTAGCCTCTCTTCAATTTTGGGATTTTAAATATGTGCCTCCTTGTATGATGATGATTGGCCAGCAGCTGGTATTTGAATAAAGTTAAGCTTTCCTCAACTTTTGGCTGCCTGCTTCGCCAATTTTGCCTGCTCCGCCCTGCTAACGGTCCCATAGACAGCGCACTCTACACGGCCTCAATAGACGGCGACTGAGAATGTGACTCTATCATCCAATATATCATGCCGCACCGCTGCAGCGCGTCCTTACGCTTATAAAGACAAATATTCAAGTCCAAGTTGAGTGCTCCACATATACCTGACATACAGTAAATCTAAAAACAATAGTTAAAAATATATATGAATAAACTAGTCAAAACAGAGCTTCAAACATTTTTACTAGAGACCCAAGTCTTGAAACCAAATAAAATAATACTCTTCCAGCAAAAAAAAGCAGGACCCGAAAAACTGCAAGGTCTAAAAATAGAACCGAAAAAGCTTTCACCCACTTGGACCCACAAGCCAAAGAAAACAGGGCCAAAGCAATTATTTATGCAGCCATTTTGACTCAAGAGCCTGTAAGAAAACTGGGCCAGAGCAATAGACTGTGCTTTCAGTGATCTGAATGAAGCCTAAAAACAGGACCAAAAAGAGGATGAAAACAATGAGCCTTATGTTATTGTAGCTTGAGAATGAAGGCCAGGGAGGGAGTCGCTCATAATAACACAGCAATTAAACCACAGAAAACTGAAGCAGGGTTCAGAAGTTCCCTCATGATAATTAATAGGGACGCAGGGTGTTCTTTTGTGGTTACTGGTGAAATGGGCGAATAAACCAAACAGTTCCAGTCATGAGTTCTCGATTTCCCCAAAACGGCCACGTCAGTCTCCGAGTAAACACAAACACCAACCCTCTTCCCTGCTGCGAGGCTTCAAAAACGTTGTTTGCAAAAGAGGCAGAGGGATTAAAAAAGACCAAAAAAAAAAACTAAATCTTTAAAACTCAGGACGACTCGCAGAATAGAGGTCGGCCTGCGAGTCTACAAATTTTCTAAGATCCAAATTAAAACCGTGAAAGCAGCCAAACATAATCCGCAACCCCCAAGAGCGCTCCCTTTTCCTTGTCAAAGCAACTAAAATGCAATGCTTTAGAGACAAAGCTACAACGCAAACAGCATTTCTCGTTTAAAAAAAAAAAAGCAACAACAACAGAGGAGCGGAAGAGCTTTTTTTGTCCACAATTTGAATTTCAAAGGCTCAACAGCTAAACAGTAATGGAGCACCAAGTTGGCCTCAGATAACTTGCCGCAGTTCCTTCATAATTTGCAGCCCTCTCCAGTATATCTGTGGTAATGTGTGATGAAGGATCAGCCAGGGGGGGCAAGGGTCAGAGCATTCGATTCAGATTTCTCTCGACAGGGAGATGGCAATGTTGGCAACTGCGGTCTAAATGGGTCGCCAAGCAAGACAACATCAGTCACCAAGCCCAACCTGGAACCAGCCCAGATCCGAACGGCCTGCTCCTCTCCACTGACCCGGTCCCCGCATGTTTGGACCTCTCACATGGTCAACGGGGTCGATGTTCTCTGCCTGAACCCTCGGAAACCCGAGCTAAATGCTCAACAACACGCTCACCTCCCGTGTAGCAAACAGCCGTCGTCAGCTTCAGCACCCAAACCGTATCCCCGCAGACCCTCCCCACGACTCGCATCCAGTGTACAAACAACACCTTCCGCACTTTGAATAACGGGCTCCTAAATCTTTATCACGCTCTTCAGAGCTGAATTACTGCACAGTGGGACTTTTTCCCAGCTCATTCATCACCAGGCAGGTTGCATTTGTATTCAAAATAAATAAATAAAAAAAAACAAATAAACAAACATTCACCCGGCCCGCTTGTAAATCCAAATGCACTCCATAACCACAAGAGACGGCAGTTGCATTCAGTAAAAAGTTATACGCGACGATGGCTGCCTGCCTGAACTGAACTGAACACCCCTTTAACTGGAGTTGGAGAAATGGGCAATTTTCTTCTCCCCGATATCTCGAGTCGAAACGATCGCCGAATTTAATAAGAGCTGCTTGTGTGAAACCGCTTAAGCAGCTTAAATATAGAGCAAGTATAAAAGTGCTCATGACAGAGAGCTTGATCGCTGCGTACACTGGTTACAAGAATCATATTGCGAAATTATGTAAGGGCACAATTTACCATCAATCATCCTGTCATCTGCTGCAGACAAGAAACAGACCCGAATATTAGAAAGCCATCATTAATACAAAAGTGCATTTAGTCTTGGGCAAAAGATAATCCCTGTGTTTCCCAGTCTCACCACAATACATTGTAGGCTGGTTATGATTCTGCTACTCCTGATTGTGAGCTGGAATATGCCTAGGCCAAATGCTGCCCAGTGGATGTTCGGTCTCACCCAATCCAAACTGTTCTTTTGGAAACTCCAGGCCCATGAAGAAACACACTTAGCCAACTGTGAAAACAAAAATGTGTCAAAACATGAACTGTGGAATAGCTTGCTCCATCCCTGGCTCTGCTAACATACTGGGTTTAAGCAGAAAGAACAAACCGAAGGGTCAGTAGGGGAGTCCTGAACTTTCATACGTTGCGCCCCTAGTTTGGCCCCAAAGCAAGCTTGTTGCATACCAACCCCTACAATAAATGCTATGAAGTTGTTTACGGTCCTACAAATTGGTGTACTGAAGCAAAATTTCAGCAGAAGTCAATGTTACTATCCCATGCTTTGTGCCCAACGTCAAAGCAACGCCAGGAGCGATGGCAGAAACCCAAAAGACGACTATACACGGCCCAAACCCTGAAGGCCGCAAGTCGACTGCAATATACAACTGCATAAACAAGGGGAATAATTTGTGATCTACAGCGATCGAGGTGCGGCTTGAGAAAATTCTGGAGCTGAATGTTCTGGAGAGGAGCCCTACATCTGGAATAGAAAGTGCCAGTAAACCTGAGAGCAGGACTGGTCCTGCAGGGAGCACAGCCACACAGCTGCAGCTGCTTGGCAAAGAAAAATCTCATTTTACATTTTCCTAGAAACTAAACAACAATGGGCAACTCTGGGCTGTGGATCTCTGTGGTTCTGCTGGGATCTTTGGTAAAGTCGTCCTTCAGTAAAAATCCCACCAGGATCAGATGTACCTCAGCTAACCAACTTCTGCATGGCAAAGTGCATGACAGACTTGTCCAATCCAGGGATTAGGAGAAATGAACGCAGGACACACTGCAGGACACAAGCCACAATGACACTATAATCATTCCAGACACTGAACAGGACAATCAAAGTGTTTGTTCTTCGCTGAGGGCATAAGATATTTATCACACATGGATTTTGGCAAAATCCTTCGGCAAAATTCCCACTCAACTGACAGAGCCTCCATTTCAGGGGTTTAAGATGGAAGTTTAAAGCCTGTGGAATAAAGGATCACTAACGGACAAGCGAACATAGAAAGGAGTCAAAATACTCCCAGCTCACAAGAAAAAATGTTTGTCTTACTGCAAAAAAAGTGATTAGAAATAATTATTTTCCGTCTAAATATAAGATAAAAGTGCTTGGTAAGATGGACTAACTTTTCATTTTGTTGCGGTGCGATTGTGAGGGGTCACGGTCAGTCAAAATCAGAGGGAACTGGGGTCATTAGAACGTCCCCCATTTAGCAGGCCCAGCTCTGCTCAAGATGGCTGAGGGAAACTGTTAAACGATGTCTAGACTGCAACGCAATGATGATGAGAATGTGGGCGATGGGCGAGCGTCCTCATAAGTGAAGACCGCGAGCAGCTTAACGGAGCAAAACCGCACCTTCGCCTAATGTCAGTCGGGGCCAAAGAACCTAAATCTCTCCAACCATCTGCAAAGTCTCACTTCTCAGAAGGTCACCTCCAACCTGAGGGAAGGGGGGGTTTGTTCTTGAACGAAGTAAGTTTTAGAAAAGAAACCTTCAGGATGGAGTGGTGTGGAGCTCTGGTCTGGCTTCAGGGGAGAAGCAGAAAAATGAGGATATATGAAGAGAGGGGGGTCATGGGGGGGGGGGGGGGTAGGAAGGCCTTGGGGGGGATTGGTGTTCATGCCTCGTGGGGGGGGGCCGCACCGCAGACAGGGGTTAGAACAGCCAACGAGGGCTTTACAGAGCTTCAGCAGAGCCTGAAAAAACGAGGCCACGGAGAGAGCAGATGTCTGCTTTCGGGCAAAAGGGGGATTCCACGAGCACTGATGTATCGCCAGCAGCGTCGCTGGGAATAAACCAGTCCCTCGCCAACCATCGGCTGCTGCATACACGCCGAGCGACCGAACCCTCTGTTTAACTTCTCACCGAGGAGAGAAAACAAGAACGTAACCCTAATTATCGCTTCGCTCCGGCAACACGAGGGCCACCGTGCGGCGAAAAACTCGTACACCTTTTCGCCTTTCGTCGGGCCAGATTGCTTTCCGAAGGCGCCGCGCGGAGGGTAAACGCAGAGGCATAGTTTAGCGTTCTCCAGCTCGGAGCGAGCGAAAACAGACCGCAGTTTTCAAAACAAGAGTGAGCTGCTGGGGAGATTTTCGCTTTTGTTTGAATCCGCCTCGACCGCCGGGCCGCTGCGAAAGGCAAAGAAAGAGCTGCAATGTGGGGGGGGTTAAATCGCCCCATCCAACTGCGCGCAGCCCCCTGCCAAATGGGCTACGGGCCGCAAACCCAAGGTCGTCAACGAGTCAGCTTCAGAGAATGTGGGAAAGCACCGCGCGGCACAAACTCTGCCCAGCCCAACCCGCTCAACAGCTGTTGAGAAATCTGGTGAGGGCATTTGCATACATTTGCCTGATAGAGAGAGAGAAAGTAGTTTGAACAGGAGGGAGAGAGAGGAAGGCAGGAACGAGAGCTCAGGCGATATCAGGGAGCAATGGGCTGATACAGACCAACGCTGACATTACTGTCTGATCATCACGTTGCCTTTGCTCTATCAGCTGCACGAAACTAACACTGAATGTACCGTTTCCTTTCTGTCCTTGTAATATTACCGTACATTGCATTATTTCCCCTTTTCTCTGATTAGTTCTCCCTATTCCCATTTATTATTATTGTCATTCTCCTTATTATAATAATTATTATCATCATTACTTTTCTCTCAAAAGTCTCCTGTGGACGAGAGTTGAGAATTAGCATGTGTGTTTAAACACTCTAACACTGCATCTGGTTCGTCCAATGTAACGGTCAAAAAAAATAAAAATCTATCTATTAAACGCCATTGTGTGTCAAATCCCTTCCGTTGCCGGCCGGCATTCCTTCAGACAGTTCGGCCACGAATACGCACAGCGCTGTGAGCGCACACTTCGCGATCGGGCCTGGAGCACCTGAGAAGCGCGGCCTTTGTCTTCATGAAAATAGCGGTAAACAGTGTGGGAACAGGAGCACCTGCCCTTTCCCTCAGACCTCTGTTCGCCGGCACAGGCAGCAGGAAAGAAAGTGCTGACAAAACAGGTCAAAAACAGGTTCGAGACACGCTGGCTCAAAACACACACAGCTTCTGGCAGGCAAACAGGCTCGCAGGCCACAACAGACACCGATGCCAGTGCTGCAAACTTTAAGGCTGATGGACCAGCTTTCAAATCTGACAAAAGCCACGCACAGGTCAGCGGTTTGATTGCGTAGCGTACAGACAAGAAATAGATTAATCAATTAGCTTTAAACACTGCTTCTCACAGCCTCTCCTGGAGCAGCACTCGTCCTGCATGTGTCAGATCTCTGCCTGCTGCAGCTCAGGTGATTACAATGATCCGCTCATTAGCACGCAGCATCACGGATTGATAATGAGCAGATCATTTGAATCACCTGTGCTGGAGCAGGGAGAGATCTAAAGTAGTTCTCCAGGGGAGATCAGAGAAACACTGGCTTAAGACATGCGCTCCAAAAGCAGACATACACACGGGAACTCCTTCCCGTAATTCAGTATTAAATAAGATTCTCTGTGATTTCAGTTCAGTGTTTTTCCATCTCCTGTTCTGTTGAGCAGCTTCCACTACTCAAAAACAAAGGGAAAAATACAGCCAATACAAACCCATCTGTACACTGCAGTTTTAGAACAGGAGACACTAGATCACAGCCTCCGCCTCACCCTTCAACGAAACGATGACAAAAAAAACAGAGACCATCTGAAGATGGGATCAGACCAGCTGCACCCCCCACGATTTACCCCCAAAAGTCACACGACAGTATGCATTTTTCAATCCCTAGCTAGATATTCACTCACACAACATACCAAATTTAATCTTTTTTCAGCATATTGTTCCAAAGTTATTGAACTAACAGTCAGACAGACACAGACAAATGGAAGAAAAATCGTTCTTAGAATGATGACTTGCCAAAATCGAAACTTAAGAAGGTGAAAAGATATATCATATTGTCAAAAGAACAGAATTTCAAAAATGTGCCTCGCTGAAGCGGGCAATACCCCTCAGCTGCGGAGGTCACTGCCGCAAGGTCAAAGGTCAAACTGGGACGAAACCTTGAAAAGGCACACCTACCCCCCATGGGGAGTCCACATATGCAATATGAACTTCCTAACCCAACTGGTTACAGAGAAATAGCCCGGACAAAATTGGCAGCCGCCCGCCGAAGGGACAACAATACCCCTCGTGCCCTTGTCGGGCTGAGGGGTAAAAATGAATGTTGGCAAAAATTGAAAAAATGTGATATCGTTTTAACTTACGTCAGTGTGACGTCTTCACAACGCCAACCCGCTAGAACCGCATCGCGTCGACGAAAAGAATGGCTTTAGTTTCACGTCTCGAGCTTAATGAGAAAAAGTTTTGGAACGGAATGTGTTTGAGCTTTTGTGTGACCTTGTCATTTGACATAGAAACTTTAAAAAGTACAAGTCTGTGGCAAGTAACCAATGCTACAATGACTCTAAGTTTTGTTAAGATTAATGCAGGATGGGGCGCCCCGGTGGATTGTTTGTCTATTCGCGCGCACCGCGGGCGCTGCGTCCTTCCCGCAGCGACCAGGGTTCGATTCCGGCTCGGGTCATTTGCCGCATGTCATCTCCATTCTTCTCCCCGACTCTCTCTCTACTCTGTCACTGTCAAATGCAGGTGAAAAAAATCCCAAAAAAATAATCCTTAAAAAAAAAAGATTGATGCAGGATAAATGGAGAAAGGGTGCAAAACTAGCGAACTGACAGACAAGCAGACGTCAAATACAAAGGACTGCTATATTTGCCGATTTCGGCAAGTAATAAACGCTCCGGGTGATACTCAGGATGACATGTAATATTGATTGTCAAACAACGCAAATCTGAATGCTTGCTCAAACACACACGCGCACACACACGCGCGCACACACACGAAAACAACACCAGCCTTCGCTTCGCGGCTGGTAATCCAGAGCTATGCGCCTGAGCCTCGGCAGGCTTGTTTGGGCCGGGTCTCCCAGCGTCCCAGCGCCAGTCCATAAAAACTCATTTAGCACTCAGCCGGCTCCTTCTCCCCATTCGTTCCACATGGGATCCACAAGCCAGACGACCCATCAATTATTAATCTGCTAAAACAAGGAAGTTTCACAAATGTCTTTCATTATTACCTCCAAATGCAGCTCGTGTCATAAATCATTTGTGCCATACAGTGCCCGGGCGCCGCACTCAAACCGAGAGAAATAGGAGCTTGTGTTACGGAGAGCGCATCGGCAATGAAGCCGGCAGCGAGACGGGACTAAAGAGGCAAACTGTTTAAATGCTTTTCTTGACTCTCAAGTGCCCTTTCTAAGTTTCCCTAAACCCTCTCCAAACACAATGAGCTGGGGATGTGAGAGTCAGGTTTGCGCAGCTGCAGAGCCAACTGGGCCGCGAGTCGGACAACACCAGCCGTATGTTCGCAAGAGAGGGTGAGGGAGTCCGAGGGTTTGACAACCAGGGGAAGCAGTAAATTAACCCACGGGCTCGAGGAAGAGTCGCCCGAGGTAGATTAGGCCTTATTCAAAAAAATTTGTTGGTTACGATCGCCGCCCACTCCAGACATACCATTCCGCCTCAGATTTTTTACAAAATTTTATTTTGAAAAATCCAATTAAATCGCACCAACAAGAAAGTGAATTCCTATCCGTGCAGCAGACGATTTGTTTGGCTTTCAATCACCGAGCCACTTCTGGATTAGGCAGATTCCATTCTTTATGTAAATACCTGTACTCACAATTTGGATTTGCTACGCTATTTGAATCTCAGACTCGAATTATGATTAAATTCCCGCCGCCACCTAAAAAATAGAAAAGTGAAAAGGGAAGGATGTTAAACCTTAAAGCGCTAAATGCAGCTATTGTAACTCAATGATGTAAGGTATCAAAATCAAAGCTGTTGAAAACCATGTGGCGAATTGTTTAAAAGAGCTTCCACAGGGGAGCTCTATAAACAAGTTGCCACATGATAGGCTTTCAACAGCACAAGACAATTAAATTCATATATATTTTTTAGATTTATTTCAGCGCTCTTAGGGTTCACCAACCAACTTTATGTACATGGCCTTAGGTAGGGCCTAGTTCACTGCCTCAAAACACACCACGGCTCTGAAACAGTTTGTCGAGACCAAACACACGACCCCCTGAAGCCGGGTCACACTGGTCAACAAAACACTGTCAGAAAGCATAAAGGCCGACACCCACTGGCCGCGAAGCAGCACGGCACGTCAAACTTCGAACCTTGCCTTGACGCTTTTAAACGCCCACTGAAAGCGTCAGCATTGACAGCTGTCAACTCGACCGAGAGGCCATGAGTGTCAATCTCAAAATATTAAACAAGGCAACGGGTATTTTATTTTTTTTTTTTTTTTTTTGGGGGGGGGGTACCTACCTTTCAAGCTTTTTTTCAGTGATGGCAAAGTGCGACGGTCAGGTTACTGTGCACAATACGTTATATCCAGACATAAGTTTCCTCCTAAATTTAGACGTCAAGTAAATTAAGATTATGATTCATTTTACTTTACCCAGCAACTAATTAGCAAGTTAGCTATCTCAGCAGTGTAAAATTCTCATCAGTGTACCTTGAGTTAGGTACTGTCTAACTGTAGACTGCCTGATAACTTAAATGCCCCCAAAATAACGGATTTCCTTTCAATACTGAGACTTGGTTAAAAAGCAGGTTGACAACTGCATGTGAGGTCGCCGCTAAATTTGTGACCAACCATGACAAGGCGAAATGATTAAATAATCAAAAAGACAAATGCGTTTTCATTGTGTTAACACTTCAGAAATTCAGCAGTGGCGAAAAGTAAAAATCTGACGCGTGTCAGACGCTGCCAGTGGGTGTTGCTCCATTGAAATTAATGTAACCAATTTTTTGTCGCGCGTCTCACGCTTCCAGTGGGCGTTGGCCTTAAGGCACACTGCGTGTCTTTCTGGGTCAGAGTGTTATTCATGTACTGGCATGTAGTCCGATACCATGACTGAACAACTGGTGTCGCAACTGTCCCCACTGATACTGTAAGAACATGGAGGCTAGTTTATCATATGAACCATAAATTACTTCTGACCGCATTGAAGGTTTACAGTTGCCTCCACAGTTACTGGCACCCCTGGTAAAGTGTAGTGAAAAAGGTCTTAAGAAATTCACCTGTTGGTGATTTAGCTCATAGAGCTTTTCCATTACCACCTGCTCGGCTCTACTCCGTTTTTAGGGTTTTCCAGTGGGCGAACGTACCTGGTACCAAGTACCTTTTTAGTACCTACTCGGCAGGGGGTTCCAAGCAAGCCGAGTCGAGCCGAAAATGTGAGGTCAAAAGACTGCAGGCCACTGATTGGCCAGGGAGAGATGCTTGCTATGATGACCCCACCCACTTGGAGGTGGTACTCAATTGTAATGGAAAATGACCGAAAGTGAGTAGGATCGAGTCGAGTAGTACTAAAACTGTATACTGGAAAAGCGGCTTTAGTTTCACACTGAAAAATCCAACCTATAATTGAGGTAAATTAATTCAGCGGGAAAAAAAAATCCCTCATCAAGGAATAATTATTTTTTCCCAATAAAACCACATGAGCCGCTATATAAGCTCTCTCCAGAATCTCCCTCCTTTTTGGCAAAGGCTTCTTCACGTTGAGGAGAGCTGAGAGCAGCTCGGTAGACAGACCGCACATCCGTTCCCTTGCATAGAAGGCCAAATTCACGCTAATTCAAAGCCATTTTGCCTCCACGGCTCCAAGGCTCTCTACACGGTCAGGCTCCTGTGACCCCAAACAGATCACATCAGCTGTCAGAAACACATCATCCTTCTGGATATTTCAAGCCTGAAAAAAACCCTCATGCAACAAAATGGAAGTTCTGTTCCTCCCAAAAATCCAGCGACATTAAACATGACGGTCGAGGAATTTAATTAGACCGTACGTGATATGGCATCGGAGACTGAGGCAGGCTTTTCAGAGGACTGTTATCGCGGAGATAAAAGAACTTGAACAATGACCTTGAGTGAGGATGGAGACAGATGCTACAGTGTATGCAGCAGATCAAGTCTTGTTTAGAGTGATATCGACAATCCCGGGATCGTACGTCTTCTCCGCAACATAATTCCTCAATCAAAAAATCTCAAATGGCAAACAGTTATATTAATGATGCAAAAATTGGTCGAACTGGCTCAAGTGTTGCGTCATTCGCTAAAACAAGTAACAGTGAAGAAGTTATCCTTTGAAATACAGGAGGAAAAAACAGAAGTATTTTCTCTTTATTTGCGTTTGTGTGCCAGCAAAGTTGTGTTATTTGATCCGAAATATGCAAAACAGGGGTCTACTGGAGGAAAGACTCGCTTTAGCAACACACTGCAAGTATGTCGCCACCTGAACTTCTATCCTGATTAACAACAATCTTGGCAAATTGACAGTATTTGAGTTTTTGCTTTATTTAAAAAAAGAGTTCAAACTAAGCTTTTGATTTTGCTGATGAAAATGAATATTTTACTAATATTTCTGTTTACAAGCAGCCGTGAATAATCCAATCACAAAGGGATTTTTTCTAAATTTTCCACGAGTGGTGGACTTGTTCGTCTTGGTGAAAACAACCCACTTCATTCATTCTTTTAACCACCTTCTTGAAGAGTTCAGCTTTGCGATATCAGCGCATGTCCAAATGAGGGCTTTGCTGACTGTAAACAGGCGGTCGTGTATCGCAAACTGCGGTAAAAAGCCCCAACTGAGAGGCGCATTCTGTTTGCCTTATTTACATGTCCAAAGAATGCTCCTGAAAGCCAAATAATATCGGCATATCGCACAAGTACAAATGGAAAATGCTACATCACGGACAAGGCTTTATTTGGAATATCCAAACTAAATATGCGTACCATATGAACCAAGTCAAATTCGGCATATTTTCACATTCAAAATAATAGCGGAACATAGTAATCAGAGTCAATGCTCCACGTGCGGGAATTCATGATTAATGTTTTGAATGTGTACGGCATTTCTGCCTTGCTTCTTTAGGGCAAGAACTACTACTTTTTGCCTCCTTCATCTTTCTATTTGACCAAGGACGTTGTGTCAATTGTATATTCTGCTTCAGACCTTTACAAGGAACTCATAATGCTGAATGGATTTTATTTCCCCTAAAAACCCAAGACACTGGTGCACAAAGATGTACCTGTTGCGAGACACAGTGGGATCTCTATTGTAGCTCTGTAGCAGACCGTCAGCTGTCCGCAACATGTGCAAACGCACATCCTGACTTAAGGGCCATCACCTCCAGGCTTTGTGCTGACTTCGCACTTTGTCAAAGGGGGTGGGGGGGCATCGGCCTCGTCTGGTCTCTGTCTGAAGCAGTGGTCTGGCATGGGTTCCATGGGGAAGTAAACATGGGGGCTGCAGCACACTGTGCATGTGACTGAACTCTCTTTGCCCTCTGCATGAGGCCCCCACAGATATCAGTTAGTCACTGCTGACGCGCCCCCCTAAACCTACCTCTCCACCCTTTCCTGGGACAGAGTTAATCTTCATGGGTCCTTATCTCATTCACTCTAACCCCCCCACCAATCTCTGGAGTCAGCCAAGCACAAGACCGCAGCAGTAATCTCGGCCAGGACTCGGGAGGAGGGGCTGGATTTAACCTCATGGCACCGGAGCACCTCAATAACAAGAAACGTGACGAGGGCGAGGGAGGACTTTTCAAAAACAAACCGTACGGGCTCTCCGCCTCGACCGGGAGGGAGGGAGGAGCCAGCCCATGACTGCAAAATTAAATCGACATGACCAAGCTTTTCCCGACAGAAACGATGAGTGAATCCATTTTTTTCCCCCCAAAATAATAGAAAGACAATGTCCGGGGAAAAAATTTAAAGAAGTTAAACGCATATTTTTAATCAGATATCATGAGACACAGGGTCTCGTTCCCTGATCATGCTCTGCCAGGCCTTTGCTGCAATGGCCTTCAGTTCTCCAGCTGCTTCTTGGGGTGCGATGCTTTCAGCGACTGAATGCATGCTCAGCTGCTTTTAATCAGGGGATTGACTTAGCTTTTGTAAAACATTCTGCACTTTCTTTGCGTAAACAAGAGACATCAGGAGATGGCGTATCCCCCTGGCCCCAGGTTATCAACTTCTGATTAGCAAAGGGCACCACGTCAGGTCATGATTAATGTGCACACCCAGTTTTGTGGAGAAATATGGAACAGTTTTGAAGTTATGCTACGAAAACAAAATGTTCACAGACGGACAACCGCACCCATGACTATATCCCCCTGCATTATAGGCTGGAGGGATAATAATAAGTATTGGTTGCTTTGGTATTATGCTTTGGTCATCGTCCATCCGCACCATGGAGTCCCATCCTGAGGTTTTCAGCTGCAATCTGATCTGACAAAATGGCCCAACACAGTTCAGAAACCATCCTGCTGCTTCTTACTCGGGCTGGTGGGCCACGAGTCTAAGTTTCGGCTCCGTTCTTCCATTTTTTTTTTTTTTTCAGGGTCGCGATCGTCCTGCTCATGCACGCGCGGTTTCGCGATTGTCCCAGGCCAAGACCTGGCCCAAGTACAGGCTCTGAGGAGCCTCTTGTTTCAGATGCAACACCATCAATTAATACAGAGAAAGCAACTCTACAGGTAGCCATACATGCTCACCTCATAATACCACCTCCAGCTTGTGAGGCGGTATGCTTCAAATCATTGACAATTCTTCCCCTTCTCCATTCTTCAGCCTTCCAATAATTCTAATACAAGTCGGGCTTTGTCACACCTGCCCATAGAATATCGTTTCAGAGCTGTCCAGGCTTTTTATGATTTTTTTAGGTAAACTTTAATCTGGTCTCCCTGTTCCATAGGTTCATTTACATTTTCAAGCAAACACACTTAAGTTGGGTGAAGTCAACTCGATTCTTGACTTTGCCACAGGTTACACAAAGACTCCCAGGAGAGGGTTCTTGGCCTGGCCACCTGATGTGAAGTGGTTCTCCCATCGCCACAAAAGGAATTCTTCAGTCATCCACTTCAGTTGGTGTCCATAGTCTTCCAGGCCTTTTTGTGTTCCTAAGTTCACCAGCTGACTCTGTTCTGATCCTGATCTGCCTGACCATGTTTTTGTTTTGATCCTGTCCTGCCTGCCCATGTTTGATTATGAATTCTGCTTTGTCAGACCATGCTTTGCATTTTGTATTAGGATTTAGATGCATAGCCTTGTTTTGTGTTTTGCCTCGTCTCTGTTTGTTTTCATATTCCATCTTTGCAGTTTTACTCCGGTCCTTGTTTTGTTTCATACCATGCATCGCACCATGTCTTCCCCTGTCTGGCCTCATGTCTTGTGATCACTCAGCCCCAGTATTGCGTGCCACTCCTTCAGGTGATTTCCTGGTTTCTGGGATTTCAATCATTCCTTCCTATCTCGTTTACTTCCTTCACCTTGCTTTTCTATATTACTAACATTACTAACAGTTTATTATTTTAGTTAAATCTACTAATCAAAACTAACATTGTTTATAGCACTAACTTACTAACGAGAACTAGGGATTGTATAGCTGCATTTTACTAATTGATTAACGACCTCTAAGCATTCGCCCTGTTCTAGTCTCTACTTAATTTACTTTGCTGCAGTTTCAGCGGAACCTCCGCGCTTGTTAAACTCTGTTCTCCCCCTCCTTTTTTGTGCACGATAGAACTCCTTAACCAGAGCCGTATGTTTGTCAGTAGGCCGCCTTCGTGATCCCTGTCCGCATTTTGGCTTTTGCCAATTTCTTGTAATCAGGAACCTCCTCGTGTTCATTCCTTTGTAATTAGTCTGATCCATATCTCTTGCCTCCCCTTTGTAGCATGTGACTTCCCCCATGTGCATTTAAGCAGTCATTTCATTCACAACTCTAGTCAGAACGTTTTCCCTGGTTTGCTTGTACTGTGATTGTTTATGCCTTGTACTCTGAGTGTCATACTTCTGACTGGAACGTCCCAGATTCTGATTTTGGCTTTACTTTTGATATCCCTGTGCCCGTGTAACATACCTGTTTTGCGTGACTCCGAGTTTTGTGTTCGCTGCCCTATTCACGCTTCGGATTACGCCCACTGGATTTTGGCTTTGGATTCTCTGACAAACCCGTGCCTGTGTTCCGAATCTGTTTTGCTCGACTACGAGTACTGTGATTGGGGCCCTGGTTACGACTCGGATTTCGTCCTCTGGATTTTGATTTCTGGATTGTGGACTCTGTACTGTTGCCTCCTGCTCTGCGGGGGTTCTGCCCCTTCCTTAATAAAATCCAGTTTTACTGCGCTGCTTGGTTCTCGCAACTGGTTCCTGAACAATACCTCATACTCTCCATCTTTTTAAGAATGCATCAAAGAATTGATGTGGTCATACCAATTTTTTTTCCATTTCTCAAAGGGGTTTATTTTTATTTAATAGTCCGATTGATGAGTTGCTTCATATGCAATGGCAGCTGTTTGGACTTCATATTCAGGCACCAACAACCAATTTAAAATGCAAATTCCACTCTTGAAATTGACTCAAGACCTTTCCCCCAACTGTAAATTAAATGAGAATCACACGCACCGATCCACGAATTAGCTTGGCAGAAATTGTCCAGTTCTTCTGTTCCCTTAAAAAAGAGGGAGATCAGACATAACCATATGCAGCTCACGCTCAAACGAAAGCTGAATATCAGCACTTAGAGCTCAGAATAATTATTTAATTTCAACTCCAATAAGCTATGGCACACAGCTAAAATAACAATAACCTTGGCAATAACCAATTAATTATGGACCTGATTGTACTGAAACTACAACCACACACACAATGATATATTTGTTCATACCGCTTAATCTATAATTTCCTTTTTGTTGACCAATAACCGCAGTTTACGTCCGATAATAATTGTAATTTTCTCTCTTGCTCTGTACTGAATTTAATCACATCTTTAAAATAAACCCACACAGGAGATCCTGGGAGTCTGGGGCGATATTTTAAACAAAAACAAGAAAAAAGAATCCCCACACTGTATGACAAATAACTCCGACAAAAATTTTACACTTCGCTTCTGAACATTCTCATTTCTCTACCCAGCCTGAATCCTGAAATGACTACAATCCCCAGAAGGGAGACTACCGCCGCTAGGCTATTTCAACGTTATCAATCTGTATCAGCTCTCAAAGTTTGCAGCCACACAGTTCACCTCGGAGAAATTGCGTTTCTAGCAGACGGCACCGACGGACAACTCTGCCATTCGATGAACAAATAGCTGAAATGAAATGTGAAAGGTGCGATATTGCTTTAAGACAAGTTCAGTTTTTTTCCCCCCCCCCGTTTTTTGGGGGGATAGGGGTGGGGTGCTCAGGCAGTGAGGATATTAATATTTCAATATCTTGTGGACCCTGTGCTGTCAGCTTTATTTTCTCTCCCTGGGTGAGGAGTGATGGGAAAGGGAGATTATTCAGCCTGAGTGAGTCGAGTCACCTTTCGCCGTCCGTGTGACAGCTCGTCAGGTCAGAAATTCGCCGGATATAAACACTCTCACACCGCGCTCCGCTCAGTCATTACCTTTTACCTGCTAGCGTACCATATAATGGCGCGCACGCAGATACATTTTTAGAGTCCGCTGGGAGCATTACCATTTTCATTCAAGTGCACTCCCTTGCATCAAGCCTTCATCTGAGCATAAATGGTCGAGCCCCCATCCACACACACACGCACACACACACACAGCCCCCACAGTCTAATAACAAATCCAATTCACCCCAGGGAGGGGATGAGACCATTAGGCGAAAAACACTTCTAAAAGTCGTGCCTACGAACACGTACGGCCGTCTGACCTCCCCAAGATTGCCCACTTCTGTACCCGATTGAAGTCAACGTCGCTCTCGGATGGTATTCAAATTGATATATCTTCGGCAGCCAATCTCACCTTTCCGACAGTGCTTCGCGAAGGGCGAGGGATTTCTGAGGCAACTTGATGTCTGAGGCAATGATCTGGCTCACTGTTCAAGAACTGCTCAGGAAGGAAGTGGTACAGGGAATGTTTCTGGGCTCACACAGGGCCCTTCACAATACACGGACATCTTTTAAAAAGTCGCATGCTCACAATTTCGCTGGAGCCTACCGAGCACGCCTAGGGCCCAATCCCATTGGTCAAAATTGCCCTCACTTCATTGGGCGATAGGGATGACTGAATCTCCTGTCCACTGTTGCTGGAGACTTGTATTACGGCAGTCCAATGCAAGAGTAACGAAGCCTAAGAAAAGAGTGGGGTAAAGGGTAGTTTCCATCCATCATAACAGACCCGGGCCGTCGTTGCTACACCTCTGGATAGTCACAGAGAAGCAGAACGGAGGTACCGTATGAACCAAACACAAGGGTCACACTTCAACCACCTGGCTGTGCCCAGACCGCGGGATGGGACAGGCCTTGGTGACAGAGGTGCAAAAGCGCACCGGGCCTCGGTAATAGGGTTAGCGGCACCTTGACTGCTGAGGATATTAACAGATACCCTTCAGCCACCCACTGTGGAGACCAGAGCTACAGCAGGGAAGAAGGACATGGCCCTCTCTTTCAGAGCTTTCAGTCGATCAGAAGGCCAAAGGAAGCCCAGCTTCTGAGTCTAAAGAAGACTGGTGGGTCAGGACAGGGACAGGACAGGCTAGGGGTCATGCAAAGGTTGCAGAAATGAGAAACAAATACAAAAAAAAAAAAGTCTCAATTCAAGAATGAAAACAACTCTAAAACACATTTGGTCAATAAATATGCCTGCAACCCTTCAAAGAACACTTTACTGATCCTCTTTAACGCAAAGATTGGTGACTAGAACGTACGGCTCTCCACTAGCGAAACAAGCATTGTTTTTCTTATTTCTTTAATCTTTTTTTCCTTTGGGAAAATGTACATCGCAAGGACAGCAGCAGAGCACCAATTCATCACAGCTAGCAGTACGAGCGACACGCCGCAAACAGCAGGACTTCATCATGAGTCCCCAGACCCCGACGAGCACCCCGCGCAACGCGACCACAGGTGCGTCCGAGGTGCTCCTGAACCCCCCCTCCCCCCTCCCGAAACCCAGAGGCAGAAGCGCAGCTGCTCCATTTCCCCGAGCTCGTGTGCAGAGAGACAGCGCTTCCACAAGATGGATGCCTTTTAGATAGCCTCTCCTTACCGCACGAACAACACTGCAGCTGCAGTGTCGGGCTGCGACAAATAAACAGAGGACAGATGGGAGTACGCACTCCAGCCTTCGCAGCGGCCCGTCCGCCCCAGATTCTACTCCTCTGCGGGCTTCAGCCCCCAGTGCGGAGCCACTTTGCAGCAAACTGGGAGCGCGCATTTCCCGTTTGCTGCCCGGCGCATTAGCTGGAGGACCTCCTCTTAATGACTGCACTGCAAGCAGAGCACTGCCTGGGCTTTCCGAGAGTCTGGATTCATGCGCATATAAATAAGTAAATTCAAAGGGCACTCGGTAGAGCGCGTACCTCCGCCATGCCACTTGTTTTATCGATCGCGGTCAAAATCAAAAGGGTCCATCCCTGATGCAACAGTATACCACCCACATAGCTTCAGAGATGTCCGTTCATTACTTTTTGAGTCATCTTGTACAAAAACAGACAGACAGACAAACCAGCGCCTGCAAAAACGTCACCTTTTCGGCGGAGGTAGTCAGTAAATAATATGGGGTGAATGTCTTTCAGTCCAAATGCCCTGACCGTAATGTAAAAACCACAGCGTCTGACGTATTTACAGTGGATTCTCTCTCATTTGCAGCTGCACAGAACTCGCCATCTGGTTTTAAAAAGTGGTGGACGTGGAGCTTTATTGCCTCCTTTATATTTTTTCACTCCACCCCCCCAATTTTGTTTCCATGCCCACAACACAGCTGAAAAATCAGCTCTCTCTGCCTCATCGACTCGCCGGGCTGAAGGACTGGAGGTTTGCGAGGGGTGAGACTGGCCCGCTCCGGGCAGCTGAAGGGAAACCTTACTAGTCTCCACAGGTGCTGAACACATGGAACACATTTCATACCCAGTTTTAGGGCACGCAATGGCTCCAGTGTGTTTTTTATGGGGGAAATTCACAGGGTGGAAAGAGCTAGCAAAAGAACCCAAACGGGCCCAACGAAACGAGTTCTTAAAGTAAACGCTGAAGATTCCAAGAGCCAAAACCCAGACACAGGGCACTGTCCAACCGTAACCACAATAACCTCAAGAATAACTTAACAACTTTCAGTTCAATTCAACTTCATTTGTATACCGCTTTTCACGGACAGACTGCCACAAAGATGTTTTACAGAGCAAAAAGGGGCGGTGCCCAGGCCCAGAGTAGCAAATGAGGCAAAAAAAAAAAAAACTCCCAGTAGAGAGAAAAATTTCTCAAACAGTGGTGAGGAAAAAGGAGGATCCCGACTATAGTGGGGAAGCCCATCCTCCGCTGGCTAGCTAATTAACAAAGTACAATTAAAGTCTACGAAACAACCATTTAAAACATCCAAGCGATGCTGTTCCTGTTCCTGTAGCTCCAGGTATTTTCCCCTCTAAAGTTTCCACTCACTGAAAAACCGAACTGTGAGGGAACGGTGATAAAACAAAATGGCCTCTATGCGTGTCTGGCCCATTTTTCCCCCCCTGCAAGGTCAAGGGACGGAAAGACAAATGGTAATACTGCCTGCTGCCCATGTGCACACTCACACCCATCTCCCATTCATATATATATTAAAATTCATGAATACGGAGGTGCGAAGCGAAAACAAAGATCCGTCATCCATAATTTATAACAAATAATAAAAATGGATTAAAGTTGTACTTTATGAACGCGCAGCGCTCCGTCCCTACGGTTCGATTGCGTATCCGCCGGTGAGATGGCTTCTCATGTCCCCTGGAAACACTGTGCCTGGACTCGATATGACACAACATCAATTTGTTTATGTGACGCGCGACTCAGGAGGTCCGGGGAAAGCGCTTGCATAAATCAAAGGCCCACGGGCTGTGATGCGTACATCTAGGCCGGTGATCCCAAAAGGCCTTGCCTATAAACTCCAAGGCAAACGAGCTATGTGTATATCATGGGGGGGGGACCTTGTGTGATCTACTGAACACGCTTCACTGGGGCCGACGCCTTGATTTCTTTGAGATTAAAGGTTAGCAATTGGCAGCTCAAAGTGTCGATATTTGCAGCCATGTGGAAGAAAACTTGAGGCGTCGATGAACAAATTACGCAAAGGACTGTAACACTCCACCTACACAAATTTGCGTAACAATATGAGCAAAATTAACCCTTAGAGCGCGACATGCAGCTATCGTTGCTCAATGATGTAAGACATCAAAATCAAAGCTGTTGAAAACCTGCCATGTGGTGACTTGTTTAAAAGAGCTCCCGCCACATGATAGGTTTTAAACAGTGCAAGATCATGAAAAGTACATTTTTAAAAAAAATTTATTTCAGCACTCAAAGGAGTAAAAATCCTGCTCCAAATCTGAAAAAAACATTACCTTTCCCTTCGTTGTCGGATTTCATATCACACATAGCGATGCTAAAAAGAGCGAAAACTCAATGAAGAGGCTTCACTGAGGCTTATTGTGTATTTAAGTTCCCGTGGCTCTGAGGCCGAAGACCTTTAAAAAGTGTGTTTCCAAGCTTTGTCTCCAACAGCAGAGCTGCTGAACGCGAGGCAGCCATGACTCCAGCCCATCTTCAGCTCTAACTTCAGGAACAGAGCTTAAATTTGGATTAGAGAGAATAATATCCGAGGGCTTAACGACTTATCTTTTGTGTATTGAAATCTAAACTCGCGCTAATGAAAAAATGTCAGCCCTGAGCGGTGCGGTATAAAAATTACAGCAGGCTCTACCTGGAATGAAGACAAAGCCGCAATGGGAACAACTACCAATTGGAGTGGAACGGGCACGGCGGTTTACAACCGGCAGAAGCGGTCATTGCGACGCGGACGAGATGCACTCCAGCGCAGCTGCAGACAAAGATTTGTTCTGCCTGTCTACGGATGTAGACGCACCCGCCAATTCAGAGAAAAGCAGCCGCACACAGCAACTGCACGTTAATTCATAAATATTCAATTGCAGCCCCAAAGCGCTTCTTAAACAAATTTCATTATTCGCAAGAGAATAGGCACATTCCATAAACCAATAATGTTGTACAATTTTGAGGGAATCGTGCTGGCAATCAGCAGTGGAAAAAAGTATAAACAGGATTAGAAATAGAGACGGCGTTAGAAGGAAGTGTCGGGCTTCATAAAACCCCAATTAAAAACCAAGGGCTATAACCCAAACATAATGACTGCGTATTACAGTTTTAAGAGCTGTTCTATTGTCTGGTTTTTAACCAGAGGACATTCAAAAGCCATAACAGGAAGAGATGGAGCAGCAGTAAAGGTAAACTGACCATACATGGATCAACAACTAATGGTTTGGCAGCCTTTGCTGAGAAAGAGAATAAAAAACTAAAAACCTCAACTTCAATAGCCCCCGGTTCACGGTGCGAGGCACAGCACATGCATATCTCGATGTGTCACGTGGCACAACATATGCCCTGAAGGAACTGTGGAGGCCTGAGACATCTGATGTGCCAATTCCTGCTGCGCTAAATCTACAACCGCATCCGGAACAGCATTTCTAAGGTAACAGCAGTATTTGCCCCTTCTGAATCCACGCTTTTTCCACATTTGCCACACTTAAATGGCTTCAGATCTTCAAACAAAATGTAAAACGGGACTCACATTTTTTTAAAGGATAATTTCCCTTTTTGAACGAGAAAGGTTACCCAACAGCTGTAAAAGGATTGTGAACACGAAATTTCCCAACTAGACCCGAATGCTTCCAGTCACTGGAGATCAGTCTTTCACACTCTGGCCCATTCTTTGCAGAATTTTTTTAATTGAAGGGCTTCTGAAGAGGCTTTGAACTGACCATTTAAGGTCCAGCATTTGCGGCTCACCGCCAGAGTAACACTCCAAAATCTTAATTTTGTTTAATTTGAGCTCTTCGAGGGTGAACATGCTTGTGCCCTTCTGATTTCTGATCTTGTATACATGATCCATTTATGCTTGAGATTCACATCATAGAAAGAAGATCAGACATTCAGGATTTTGAGGTGCACAGCTGAATTTTTGGTTCCATTAACTGCAGTAAGTCACGCAGGGCTTGAAGCAGCAACATATCTCCACACCATCACATGACCGCCACCATGCTTGACTAATGACGTGATAGAGCGGGACCCAAGAAGTTCCACTTTTGACTCAGAAGTCTACAAAACAGTATTCCAAAAGCTTAGTGCCATCAAGTTTTGTTTTTTTTTTTTTTTTGGGGGGGGGGGTCTTACGTTTCTCGCAATAAGCAGATGGTTTCACCTTTCAACTTTCTACAGGTAAAGAATTAAGGTCCATCAAGTAAAAGACCTCCGAAGCGTATTGTTCAAACGAGGTAAATGACCTCATCAGCACAATTTTTTTGAGCAAGGACGTAGAGCTCATGCACTAAGGAAGCCCCAAACAGGACTTCTCTTCTGACCCCAGTGCTCTGGAATTTCTTTTTATGGTGGCATAGTGAACTGCTTGTTGAGACCTTTTCACCTACTCAAAATTTCAAGAATGGATCCATTTTTGAAATATTTAGATTCAATAGTGCTGGCACTATTCAAGCCTGGGCGTGTCTGGTCTAATTTACCCCAGCTATCAATTAAATTTGGCTAATTAGCTGACTAAATACCTAAGGCAGGCAATTATTTTTTTTTACACACAGGGCAAAGTGTCAAAAAACTTTCAAAAAAATGAAATAATTAATAAAACGCATATTGTGTTTACTTGGGTCATCTTTGTCATTAATTAAACTTTGCTCAACGATCTGAAATGATTAAGTGCAAAAAATGAATATATAAATAAATAAATAAATAAATAAAAGGAAATCAAGGCAGGGGCAAAATGTTTTTTTTTCCCCCTCCGCAAGTCTCTACAGCCACTCTGACAAGGAGCAGGTAATTACCAATTACTCCAGGCAACAGCAAGAACCAAGGTTGCTTAGAGAATCCCTGTGGAAGATTAAATTATAGGCTGGCCTACTTTAATCACCCCAATATACCTTGTTGCTAATGCACAACCCCAATTCCAAAAACTTGGTACGGAAACTGCAAATGAAATCAAAAAGGAACAGTTTGAAAGGTCCAGTCACACAACGCAGTGGAAACAAAATGGCTCCATGACCAGATTTTCCGGAACCCTCGCGCAGCAAAACTCTCTCTACACAGGAACTCTATTCCCACAGAGCCCAACCCCCACACATCAAAAACCCTCATCCCTCATCACAGCCCCAGAATTCAGCCGCTGACCTTGAGCGAGGCAGGACGGCGCGGGACGGGGGAGGGGCGAGACGGACTTCACTGAGCAAACTCTCCATCAGAGAGCCGCTGCGCAGAACCGCACCGGAGTGTCCTGACCCGTAATGCCAGATACTTACAGCACATTAGAACTAATAACGCATCGCACCCAGCACTGAGCCATATGGGATTAAGCAGCCAAAAAGCGCTGGGTCAGGTAATCAAGAGATATCCTGCCCATTGCCCATAATAAGGCTTAATTAACATTCCTCAGCTATTCAATGAAGCCTAAAACTAGGTCATTAAAGAGTCTTGAGTCATTAAACCGATAAATGTTGACTCTGACTATCTCCGGCAGTGTCAGGATCCTCTTTTTTCTTCCCCGAAGGAGAGATTGGCGAGCAGCACCTGGCGGTTTCCCCGCCCCGAGCGATCTGTTCCCTTCTGGCTGCTGAAGTACTCCTCGTCTGGAAGGCGCAGTCCACTGCAGTATCATACGGAAACGTTCGTGCGCCAAGCAATGGCCCTACAGCCATGATCTCCACAATAGCACTCAACAGACTTCATACATTATTCACAGGAACATATGCACTCGCTCTAAGTACATACGAAAAGCAGCGCAAGGATTTTGAATCCTTGGGAAAAAAATTTCAATAAAAAATTGGACTGTTGTCTATGATGAAAGCCCAGAGAGCCCACACAATTTAAACAAGAATACAGACAAACGATCTAAATTAGAATAACAAAATAACCTGTATAATACAGCAAATTGAGGAGAGAAGGACACAGGTCTATCGATAAAAATTTTATTTATGCCTGGCAGAGTCACAGAATAAAATACTCCAATCAGTCCCCAGACCTTTCCAAATTTCACGACAAACACAAACACTGCGACAGCTTTTTGGGCCTATTCTGCCAACTGTGCGAACCGAACCCCACACGATGGCAACATCACAAACCCTCAGAGATCCCGATTAACTAATCAATTGCTTTTAATTATTAAACCTGATATTAATAGTTCAAAAGTATAACTTAAATTGCTCCAACTAAGATCCTTGTTGATGCATTTCAGTAATTGAATGATAAGTTATGATACCAGACAGCTCCGTATTTGGCCCAAATCTCAAACACTCGCACACCTTCAGACCACACATCAAACAATGGCAACCGTATAGGAACATGGTTCAAAAACTGGGACAATGAGAAACATATTCCAATGAAATCCTATGCAACTGGTGTTCAAATTGCATCCAAAATTCACAACTCGCATCCACGAAAGCTGTAGTAAACTGCCAAGCAATCCAATTCCACAACAGACACCAGTTAATGAATTCTTTAAAAAGGCAGGGACATTTGGAACAGACAACATGACTTACAGCAGCTGCACGACAGCATCCCATCAATATGCACCCCACGTAAACAAATCTGATTACACTACATTTCACAAAGCTATGCTCAGTGATGTTGACAGCACACAAAGCATGTAATAACTGTCTATTGTGCTGAAGCACGCTTTAAGGGAAATGGAAGGGCCAGTTTCGGGAGCCAGAGATTTAATTAGATGCCATCAGGCAGCGAGAGCTCGGCCTAGCAGAGACTGGCTCGGATTGGAGCATACTCATTCCCTAAGGCCTAGATCAACCATCCAAAAATGCTGTCCTGCCAGGAGAGGGCCGCTCCACTTCCGTGCAATTCGCCGATCGGTGCTGTGCCAGCATGATGTAACGCGCAGGCAACGCCAGCGGGGAGGGTTACGGGCCGACACAGCCCGATACGCCACACCTCCCGCACCTCCGAAAGCCGGCGGCAATCGACGGCGGGGGTTCAGTCGGAGCTAGCCGAGCGTCATCCCTAGAGTGACAGCAGCGAGCTAAAAATACAACCGACGATGTGGCAACACGGACCCAAAATGATGTCACCGTACACAACTGCCCCGCAAGTCCATATCGCGTCCTGGCGGAGTGGTTGAAAGTGACCGGAACGGGCTGATGCAAATTAGGCCACGGCATTGCATCACCGGTGTGCAAGGCTTTGAAAAACAAGGCGTCCTCCATTCCGCACTCAAGATTGCCTGCTGTGGTCAGTCAGCTGGGCTTTAAGTTTAAAAGTTAAAGTTTACAAGGGTCCACAGTACATCAGCTGAAGCACAAAGGTGCAGACATCAAGGGGAACATTTCCCAAAAAATTATTTGCCAACTGTGTTAGTAACTTACATAGTTTGAACCAAAGCTCTGCTTCAAACTTTGTAAGATGCTAAAATAGCCAGCAACTTAGTTTCTGGGAAATGCACTCCAGGCCTAGAAAGTAAATGCACTCCACAGTATTCAGTCCTGTTTGCTAATTATTGCTTTTCTTTAATTCTCATCTACTTGCTAGCACCTGGATTCTCCACCTCTGCTACAGCCATTTGGCTGGCTTACTCCAGACTGAACAAGCAACCTGGGTCATCCCTCACACAGTTTTAGAAGGGGGTTTAAGCAATGAGATGGGTCTCCAATCAAAGAGTCAAAAAAATAATTAATAAGAGGAGTCAAATATTGAGAAATTACACTGCTGCATAGAGCCAGTAGAGCAGCATTTATAAAAAGGCAGAAGGAGGCCTCTTCCAACAGACAAAGCAGCCTTAATGAGAAGCAGTGAGGCGATCTTAAAGCACTTAAACTCATTCATCTGATTAAAGTGATGAGTGGGGTCCGCGGTCAGCCCCCACAATCCGTCACAGGACACGGGGCAAAGCAGTGCTGAATTAGCCAAAGCGGTAAGGATGCTGGCCACTATATTAACTGCAGCTAGGCGAATACAAACGCAGAAACAAAACTCAGAGCCATCTGGAGCAAGCTTTGTGCGCTCTTCGCCGAGGTTTCGTCTCCGTTACCCGCCTCTCCCGCGAGCTCCCATGCAGAGGAACATCCGCAACAGACGACCCTGTCAAAACACATCATCTGCCAGACCCGCCGCGCTTTAGCATAATTTCATACTTTGGGAAAAACACGTCTGAAGTTATAAATGAATTTGAGGTGGTTGGTGGCAACAAACGATTTGGCGAATCAGACGAAGACAGGAAATAAATCGCACTAACGCTGGGCTCAGTCGAGCGGCGCACGCATTAGGCAGGTCGTCTGCAGAGATCATGCCGGAGTGCATTTGCCTCTCTGCTCATCCCGCCACTAAAAGGATAATGCGCCGCGAGAAATGCTTCCGCCAGCAATTTGCCCACTGCAAGGTCCCGGCGCATTCAATTTTAACTTTACCCAGCTTAACATGAAGAGTTTCTGAAATCAGGGATTAGTATAGCTCAAAAGGGTAGACTTATCTATCGCGTGTGGCGCCTGGGGAAATATCCATAAAGAATTTGTAATGTCCAGTACAGTAAGACTGTCCAGCACAAATATCCAACTCACAAAAATTATACAATGTTGCTCAGTGAATTTTTTTCACAGGATATTATGCATGTCTATAGGCCATGTTATGAATATTCTCAAACTCTTCACCGTTTCTAAATCAATCTCAATACCATTCTGTAGCTGGACAACAGATTCTTTGGGTTCACCGAATATTGACTTTGGTACAGCCAGGTTACGTCATTACTCTTTTGAGAGATGGAAAGAATTTACGAAAAACAAATTGTTTTGTTGATTCAAGTCACTTTATTTTTATGTGCATTTGGGGGAGGACTTAATTAAAATCCATGGCCTGTCTCTTCAAAAAAAAAAGTGTGAAATTAATTACAGAACATAAAAAAACTTCACCCTCAAAATTCCTCAAAAATGTTCCCAAAAATTCAAGTATTCCTAAAGGGCATGAAAATTAAAAAGTTTAAACCAAAGTTATTTTCTCTCCCGCCCCCCCAACAATGAATAACTGCAACATCACTCCAGAACACCACAGTATTAATTAAACACTCCTGGAATGGGAGAGTGTGTGTGTGTGTGTGTGTGTGTGTGTGCGCGCGCATGAGAGAGAGAAAGAGAATGAATTAGCTGCCCTCTGGTAACGGAATCAATAGACACCAGAGAGCCTGGGACTCTCCGCAGTGATTGATTGTGTAGCAGCGCGCAACTCTTTGAACGGAGAAAACTAAACTGTTCTCCCCGAGCAACAACTCCCACTTTCCTCCAATACTGTTCCAGTCATGATGCAGCCAATAAGGATTCCTTTCCATTTTTTCATCATCTTTTTTTCCTGGAGAACTGGTCCAATTTTAAGCTCGAGTTGGATCCATTAAGTCCGAATGGTGCGGCGAGAGAAAGCGGCCTTATTTTTGAGGAAAAAAAAAAAGAGAGAGAGAAGGTAACGTCCACGGAGAAAGTGGACCAGAAATGATCGATGCATTTAGAAAACTTGGGCCATTCCACGAGGAGTGTTCGGGCACAGGCTAACGCGGAGGCTAAACCCGCCTGGCACGTTTCGTGATGTCGTTCCGCTCCCAGACTGCTTTGATTAATAACCCCTGACTTTTGACGGATGGAAGGCCAATGCACCGCAAATGGCAGGTACGGCACTCGTTGGAAGACTGAGGTAATCCAAACGCATTTTCACCGAGCCTCCCTCCTTCTCGCTTGGAGCTCTATAAACAGTAAGACGAGGGACAGCAGTGCTCGGGACTCGCAGATCTCCTGATGTCCTCGGTCGAAAAAACGGAGAAATTCCCCGGAGAAGCCATTTAATTCCATTAGTATTTCCTGCCAGCGCGGGCCCATTCTGCAGCGGTGGAGAAGAGGGACTGCACTCACTCAGCCTGGCATTATTCTCATAGTTAGGGAATCAAATGAGAGCAGTGTGACTGCTCTCGCCTTTCAGTTCAGAGGCATAAAAGTTGAGGTGCGACGATCGGCCTGCGAGGGACAGGTTCTGGAGGTCGCTGGATCGTTACCGCAAGGGGTAACGATGGGATTCCAACAGTGGCCTCCTCAGACTGGGCTTGGAGCAGGGGCCTGTTACCCCGGGGGTGGGTTGCCATTACATCAGGGATGGACCCTATTGATTTTGACCGCGATCGGTCAAACAATATGGCTGCCACAGCAACCTTCTCGAAATCCTATGTTGCAGATACCTTAAATTTCTTATGAGCCATGTTCACTCAGCAAGATTTCGACTGTGCTGCCTTGGCGGAGGTTTGCACTCTCAGAGTGCCTCTAGATCCTAATCTAACGGCAGTGGGCTTGCACGAAACGACCATTTTCCCATTATTCCCATAATTGTGACTCCACTTCAGATATTTATGCAAAGTAAAAACCATGCGATGGGACTAAGAACAGCAGAACTGCAACAGGCAAATTCAGTTCACCGAACACTTATGGATTTTCAATGGTAATACATCAGGCAACGTTTTATTGTTGCGATGACTCTCTGCACGTGACAAAGTGAATTAAAGGTACACCTGTCAGTCTGCTCGGTAAACAGAGGATACATTAAATAAAGATGCCAGCTGTTTCCTGACAGGCAGCTCTGGGGGAGCGCAATAAGGCCCCACACTAGCGCAATTACCATATGTCAGGCAACGCAGCATTTATGACTGCTTTGATTTTCCTCAATCATTTCGATGCCGCCAACCAAGTAATCTGCGTAAAGCGACTTAAATGGCCGCCATTAACCTTTCCATCGCAGGAGACGTCCATAAATTCTCCGCATCGGAAGCGCCCGTCAAACGCGTACCTTTCCGCCGTCCGCACTCGACTGGGTTCACAGACTCCAACTAGTTCCATACAGTTTTTCACGCGGAGGTGGGAAGGCAGACCTTTTTTTCCTGCAAACTCCAAAGCATCCACACCCTACTCTCGCCCCACCCTCCCCCCTCTCCCCTTCCGCCCTGTGCGATGCCCCGGTGCCGCGTGGCAGCCGCGCTTGTAGGTCGTTAGCGCGGGGCGGCGCTGGGGGAATTGGGAGCTTTGGTCTCATTTGCGAAGCGTGTCTGGCGCAGCGTTGATTTATGCAGACGGGCGAAGCAGTTTCTTTGAGTTGTTGGGGGGGGGTGGTGGTGGAGATTTGCGAGTTGCGCCTCTCAGGGCAGTTAATCAACTCTTCCCAACCCCACCCCCGCTTCCCCCTTGGAGAGTCCATCCCACGCCCAACATGCCCCGCACCAGCATTCCAACGCTGATGGCTAGGAACATGGCGAGGATGCTAGAACAGTGCTAGTATTCAGGAACCATGTCTAGCTCATAACTTACTTAAACGCAGTGCATTAACTCACTGAACGGCTCAAAAAAAAGGCCAAAGAATATTGCAATTTTGTCATGAGCTGCCGGATAGCTCACTTGGTTAAATCATCAAGCAAAAGTGACTATTACGGCGCGGGTTCGAGCCCCGGTTGTACCAACCAGCAGTGGTCGGCAGCTTTTTCAGCATTGCACACAATTGGCCATTGCGCTACAGGGATGCAAATTGGGAAGGATCTGCCAGGAAGGGTAATATAAGATGGTTCCGTTGTTCGTTGCTCAAGCGCCTCCTGTTGGCCAGACGGGCGCTCGTCAGGAAGATTCTAAGCCTATTCATGTCCGGGTATCCTCCGCCCTCGTTCTGAGCTTGTGAAGATTCAACCAATGAGTGTATAAGAAGCAGTGGCTGACGGGCACGTGCTTTGGAGGAGAGCCGTCAACCATCTTCACTCTCCTGAATTGGCAACAAGGGGTCGCATACGATCAAGTCTTGTACCTAGTTCACCAATTGGGCATTCCAGATACCAAATTTTTAAAAATAAATAAATAAAAAAATTGCAATTTTGTCCAACCAGACAGCCTAATCTACCAAACTCTGCGAATAACAGTTCTGAGGAATCACCTTGACCCAGCTAAGGCTGCTTTCACACTGGACGCGAAACAAACTTTTCGCACGAAAGATTACATTGAATGTAATCTGTCCTGCGAAAAATTTGTTTCGCGTCCGGTGTGGAAGCGGCTTAAATCAATACATGCACCAAACCCCAGATATCAAGATGCTTTGAAACTACAGTGGGTGCAAGTCTTTGCAAGGCATTTGAGATGATCAGTTTCCAGCGACGCAAGTAGATGCAGAGACACAACATGAAGGGAACGGGGCCGTTTCCGTTTGCAGGCGACAAACACTCATCTCGCTCTGAAGCACTTTTGCACAGCTGTTACACAAAAATCCAACGGCCAACGACAGAGGTAAACATCTGAACGCCTTTCAAACAACAGCCAGGCAAGAGAGGCACAAAAAAATTTTGTTGCCTGCGCCGCAGTTACAACTTGTGCAACTTGCAAAGTGGAAGTCTCCTACGAGGCAAGTTTTAACCCTCGGTTGCATAGTGGTAACTATAGTACCCAACCCCACCGAACATCCTTCAGAGGTAAAGACAAAAAGAGTCAAGCAACAAAGGGTTAAAGGCACTGCCTCACCCCAGATCAAACACCCGCCATCACCACGGAAACGGTGTCACCAGGCACACAACAGAAGGCCGGTTAGTGAGTTTGCGCTTGACTGTGACCATGGATGTAGTGGCTATAGGGTCCAGGGCACACAGATGAGGGTAGTTAAGGGGGGAGGGGGGGCGGCAGTGCTAATTTGGCCACGTGCCAACACTCAACGCTCACACAAAATCTCAAAGTGGGCCTGACAGAAAGGGGAGTGGCCCTGAAAGCCACGCCCCCTCCCCTGCCTTTAGAGAGGCCAATAATCCATGCTGCGCTTCACTCGTTCACGAGGGGCAAGCCTGGCCAGGCTCTCTCTCATGTAAATTTATGGAAATTAACCCTCCACGGGGCCACTCCGGCAAGGGACTGCGAGGGGCCCCTCCTCGTCCCTGCCGCACGCTCCATGGGCCGCCGAGAAAAAGCTCATTTCGTTCATTTGTTCGCTCGCACGCTTGTTGTCAGGCTGAAATTAATCCTCGGCCACGAACGGAATCGGTCCGGCGTCCAGAGCGCAGCAGCCAGTGACATTTTTTTGGATGCGTTCAAGGCGATACATATTCATAATTCTCAGGATGTAAAGGGGAATAATAAAAGGACAATAAATCAGTTTAATTGTATGTAAAAGAGGGTAATCTTATTCACAGATGTGGTCTTTGACAGAACGTAGCGAAAAACCCAACACCTCATCATAGTGCTTCCCAGTGAGGAAGATTAATACCCTCCAGAACACATGATAAATGTTTTTCTCAACAATGATCGAAGCCAGACTTCCACACACATACCTGCCCACATACACTAAAACTCCAGTCAGAAGGAGAGGACCACACATTTCACGTCCACAACGTATGCTTACGACTGCATTCAATTTCTTTAATTGAATTAATAAAAAAAAATCAGGGCCAGGCTTTCTCAGTTTTCCCAGGCACGAAGACAATTTAGGTCACCTAACCCCCCAATTCCCAGTCAAGTAGCTCCCATGCAAATGAGATGCAAATTCAGTAAACCCGAAAAAACTAGTTAAGACCCTCGTAATAAATACAGAATTTAGCCTCTTGGCATTCCAAACAGCCTTTAGGGGACTGCATGCAAATCGTATGCAAATACCCGCTGTTGCGTGCGTTTTTCAGATAAAGGCCCTATCCAACGACTCGATGTTTGCATGTCCCACAGAACAATCAGAACACGCGTTGAATGAGAGCGAGCTGGATGGGGCCTTTGTTGCCGTGTGTGGGGAAGTGGGGAGGGTGTGGACCAAACTGCCACAAAAAACCGCAGAGAAATGAGAAGGAGTAACAGCCGTTAACAGCGCACTTTGCAAAGGTAAACACAGGTGACTGCAAGCCCTTGAGCTGGGTGCCAACACAAGGCGCACTGTTCACCGGGCTGAACCAGCGCTGTAGACCAAACACCTCTCTGTCCGACGTATATCGGCCAATCTTCAGCTCTGAGCAGCCGGTGCAGCGCGTTTTCAGTCTCCTGTCGACAGTAGATCAGGACGTTTGCCCAAAGGCGACCGGAGAACTTGGAGAAGGAACATCATTATCAGGGATGCAAATACTACTTTAATTGGGACACTGTGTGACGGGTCAGAGTCCTTCGAGCTAGAACATTCCGCAGAGATGAGCAGCGTTAGAGAGGAAGAGAAGGCACAAAGATGGGGTGAAGATGGAGAGAGAGACGGAGAGGAAGAGTGGAGGATGGACCGGTTTGCGTCTCGCGCTGCTCGAGCAGCAGTTTTACATTCTTGTTTTCGACCCCGACGCTGGTCCTGCCCTGAAAACATCTCCACCAAAACAATCCAAATAAACACTGAGCCCAACTGATCCCAGCACAGCCTGAGTGAGAGCCCGGTTAAGAGTCCATGAACTCTGAGGCCTGCTTTCAGACAACCTCTCGTCCTTCACCTCGACTGCGAGGCAAGGAAATATTTCCGTTTGGCTGTCTTCGGGCTAATAAACAGACCGAGAAATGCTGAGTCATTCGAGTAAATTCACAGAGCTCCACTTCCACGAATCCGCTGTGTGACCAGATAACTTGTCAATGTTTACACTGTCAATACAGCCCTTATATTTTTGGCAGGTTTTCCACCCCTGCTCAGCGTTTAACTAAACGCACCTAACTGTTCCGATTCCCCAAAATAAAAGGTGTGGCGCCTCGGGGTAAAAAAACTCAAAAAAAAACAAAGACTTCCCCTTTAAGAAAGGCCTCAGAGAATCTTCTCCACAGCAGAAACATCTGTTGATATCAGCTTTTTTAAAGGTCAGAACGGGCAGCCCCTACTCGAGAAGCCTGAACTCGGTGAAAGCACATTCCACACAGATTCCCTCGATTACTGCGAGCATGAAGTGCCTCTGTTATGCAAGTTTCTCGAATTCAAAAACCAAAACGCTTATATTCTTACATCCCCTTCAGGGAAGCCCTACGATTTCTAAGTCCAAAGTGCCAAATACTACCTGAAAAAATGTAATCAATCACTGCAACCGAGCAGGAGGTCGAATGCAGCCTGACAGAAAACTTCACTGTGATACATTTCAAGCTGGTAAAACTCAAAAAGTTCACCGGCAACCTTAAAAATGCAAGTAAATTCAACGAAGTGAGAGTTGACTCAACTTGAGGACCAGCTTTGTTGCAACTCACGATTGCTCAAGACAATGGATAACAAAGTTTAATTTTTGATAACTTATGAACTCAAGTTCAACAGCTAAAAGTTGTAATGAAAAGTGGAGTTAAAAAGAAAAAAAAAAGTTTTTTTTACTTAAAGGGGCTATCATGTTTTACAGTGTTCTTTGTTTTTTTCGGACTGTTTTCATTGAAGTGGACCATCATTTTACTGAAAGTACCACTAACACTTACTGTAGTTCCTTGAGGAACAGTCACAGAACATAAAGTCGACCAAAACAAGATGAGCAAGAACACGATACCATGAATCACCGGGCGATGGGGACTGAGAACATGGCGATGTTGCAATGACAGAGCTGGTCCGTGAGCTGAGGCTAAAGATACTACAGGTTACTGCCTTTCGTGAGGAGGATCTGGTCTTAAGAAGAGAAATACAAACGGAGTAAAGTAGCGAGATAAATCTACATGGGAACCAAACCGACAGAAAAATCATTTGTTTGTTTACTGCCCTCGAGGCTTGTGTAGCAGGACAGGCATTACTGTCGGTTAGAGTCTGCCTGCTTGTGAAGGAATTAATCAGAAAAATAGGCAGTTTCAACTGACCAAACTTCCACCTCAACCTCCGTTCCATAATCTCTGCGCTCGATCATTGCATCCATTTCAGTGTCTGGTTGTGAGCAGGTATTCACTCCTGAATGGGGCTGAGTTGCTTCCCGAAAGACCACATTAGACTTGCTTGAGGACAGACCCAGCCATTCATGGGACAAAACAAACTGCATGCAGATCATTGAGACCCCAAAAACACATTAGTCAATGGGAGCGAGGGGTTGAGGGGGCGAGATGATTGCACAAACCGGCAGGGGCATGTAGACAAGCCGCGGAGTCTTGCTGGGACATGTTTCCTGCGCAAATGCCCTGTCAGGATCAAGGTCGAGAGAAAGAGACCCCTCTCTCGACCCCAGGATCTGCGAAAACATCATCGGGAACATCATGTCCTTCCACCGCCCCTCCGAGAACTCCTTTAATCAGATCAGACGTCAACACACACACACACACACACACACACACACACAAGCACAGTTGAGCCGCGTAAGACCTAAATCAGCGACTGCAGCCTGTGCAGGCATGAATGAGTGTACGCCTGCACTTCAAGCACATGGCTCTACAAGCAGAGGAACACGCCGGAATATCACACACAGGGGAGAGGGCCGACTGGACGGACAACCCATCTTTCTGTGCCACCAACTGGGCAAGGGTAAGCAGCGGATAGAGAGAGAGTGATGTGAACAGCTAGTGGGACAAATTATCAGAAAGAACAAAGCTTTTTCAGATTATTAGGGAAAGAGCAAACCGGGTGGAGAGATTGAAAGATCAACCGAGAAAGGGAGGAAAGAGGATAGGTAGACAGACACAGAGAGCGAATGAGTGAGAGAGACTAAGGGAGCGAGAGAGAGAGAGGGAGGGAAGGGGATATACGGAGTGGGTGTGAAATGGGAGGGGTGTGAAATTGCGGCGCTGTGGCGGAGCGACGGCTGGCACACGAGGCTCCATCGGGCTCCGCGCCGCAGGTTTCACATTAATTAGACAGGCTGGCCCCAGCGCCAGAGTCCGGCGGCTGACCCATTTAAACGCATGAATTAATCAAGCCGCGCATCATCCGCGCGACCGAGGGGCCCGCATTTATAACGGCCTCAAACGCGTCCAAACAATGCCAGCGAACCGGAGCGATCGCTGTCACTCGCGCCTTTGAACTGCCAGCGCGGGCCGACACAACTGACAAATCTCCTCACACAAGTAGATGGGCGCTTTGCCGCTATAGGACGAAACGCGGTACTTAAATGCATCTAAGAGATAAGCTGTTAAAAGAGATGGTTTTGTCAGGCACTTAGAGGGCTAGTCTTAGGTGGTGACGAAATGTAAATGACTTTGAGATTGCGATGGATCTGGGGGTGAATTTGGCAGCATAACCGACAAGGATAAATGGAAAATAAAATAAAGCCGAGCAGCGCGGTGTCGTCGTCACGCCGTACCGCTAAACCGATCGGCGCCCGCAGACCACCTTGCGCGGTTGGCAGAGCCTGTTCGCATTACATGCTTCGTGCCTGTACCGCTAATCCCATTCCAGCCCTTCACCTCCCTAATGGGAAGCAAACAGGCTCATGCTCTTCAACGTCAGGCCCGGTTCGCTTCCCGCGTTCCGTAAGCCGCGCGATTCTGACTCGACGGCAACACACAGAAAAACATCTATCTCTGCGCCGTCTTAAGATAAACACAAGCCAGCGGTGGGCACATTTCATAACGCCCAGCGTCTATTCATGAGAAGTCGTTTTGCATTTCAGGGGCTGGGATACAGCCACTAACCTGACAATGACCAAACTAACCACCGAGTCAAAAATAATATATAAATAACAAGAGCAACGCAAGGCATGGCGTATGCCCCTGACTGAAACAATTGAAGAACGTGTACAGAAGGCGAGTGTTAGGTTTCATCCGCTATGTATGACCATTCAGGTCATCAAAAATCATAAACCTCCATCAAGCGGTGTTCATGTTAGAGCGCTACAAAGGATTTCAAGATGGCCGCTGTGACGGCCATATTGGTTGGTGGAGCGAGCTCAAAATCGATAAGCATCATCCCCCCTGTATGACCATTCACCCGACCACAAATCATAAACCTACGTCAAGCGGAGTTGACGTTAGAAAGCAAGAAAGGAAAAGTTTACGACAGGACGCCCGGACGGAAGGGGTGATAACATAATGCCCCCGAACGACTCTTTCGAGACCAGGGGCATAAATAGTCCTTAAGATTGGTGTAATCATTTTCAAAGTTTACTCATTTCCAGGTAAAGTGCAAACTGTACATTATTACAGTCACACTTATTCCAGTCAGAATTAATTTTCACAAATAACTTTTCCCTAAACTCGCCCGCATTGCGTCGTTCACCAACGGGTCGATGTGTCACCTCAGACCCCCTAAAGGAATCACTCCCAAAATCGATAGGCTTTTTGATCTTACCACACACAAGGCCCAAGCAAAATTTGCAAAGAATCAGTCGAAATTTGTGGCCTGTAGAATTCTCATGAGCACATCCCTATGGACGCAGTAGTGGATGCGGCATAACAATCGCTGATCCCTATTATCCCCGACTCCTCGTCGGGGGGTACAACAGGGCATTCTACTACCCAGATGATGAGCACAAAGCAGCTATAGAGGGCGCAGCATCTCACAAATGCAGTTGCAATTGAGGGGCTGGAAAAATAAACCGGCAAACTGAGATTACGCCCCAGCTAGTTTCTCGTTTACCGACAGTCCCCATGTCCCCACATCGCATTGACAAAACCACCTGCTCACAAAATCCCACCTGACCATCACTTTGAACACAACACGCTATTCCAAAAGAAAGGCTCCCGTTTCGCCATCAAAAATCATTAAAAATGCATCCTTTCAAATGTTAAGAAAGTCATGAAAATCCCCAACGGTCGATAATTCGAGTGGACTTGTTAAAAGTGCTTTCCCGCAAAGCCACCTCGGGCATTTAGCAAGCGGGAAATTAAAAAAAAAAAAAAATAGAATATACTCTGCAGTTTAACACATAATTAATAAACAAAAAAAAGTGCAATATCAAGTGATTCTCATAATGAATAATTGATGGTCTTTCTCCCTCTGGTCTGTGCAGTGTAGGGCTCTTCTATAATATTTATATTTTTTAATTTATTAATCGCAGCTGACGCCGGCAAACCCAATCTGTCAACATATCCTCTGAAAAGTGTCAATGACCTTTGATTACACATGTGGCTTTCTCTCTCAATGTTTGGTTCTGGGAGGGAGGGAAAGATAAAATTATCAGCTACATTCTGACATGGTGCCATGAAGAAACGCCATTTTCCACCGTGAAGACAAAAGCGGCCCCCGCTGTTCGTCGTCTGGTGTGCCGGCGATCGACCATTCCGACATCGGAGTGAGAAACGCTCTTCGGGCGGGCTGAGAGAGAACTGGGGGGGGATTCATGAAGGGGGGGCAGGATTAAAGAACATTATGTTCACGTCTCAATGAGAAACCAGATACACATCTGGCCCATCAGTGCAGACAGATGCTCGTACTCATCGGTATGTTAAGACGGATCACCCATTACTTCCTTTTATATGTAAACAAGCAGCACCAGGTACCACATACCCCGCCTGAGGGAGATGTTTTAGTGCTGTGGGCGCTTAATAACCTGCGACCCCTGACATTTGACCCCTACCGCTAACCAGCAAGCCATAGTGAAGAGTATGGCTGAAAGCAGATTCAAAATATGTGCATTTTGAATCCTGTTAGAAAGTGGTAAGAGAAGAGTTAAGGGTGTTTTCATAAAAAAACCTAATTTTGGCTTTTTAAAAACCTTAACTTTGACCAAATTGGATCCAAAATTTAATCAGGTGATCCTTGGACTGTTAGACACTTTTGCTGAGAATTTTGTCCAAGTTGAGCAAAGGATCTTTTCACTGTTGACAGACAGACAGACAAATCAACACACAAACACACACTACCAAAAACAATCCTCTCTCCCCTTCAGGAGAGGTAATGAGGCGTATTTTCATTCAAGCGCTCAAACGGGAGAGGTACATCGTGCAAACTCTCGTGGGGTAATTCAACCAGACGGCAGTCCGTATTCACCAACGTTCTGAGAGATGAGGCCACAGGGCTTAAGAGTTTTCCCCATAAAACCCAGGTGTCCCCCCATGGGCAAAGCCAAAGCACTCATCAGCCTTCACCAGCGCTCCACTGACGCCCATTCGCAGGGCACTAATGCATCCTCTAATCCACACTCAATCCCAGAATCCCAAATCCACTAGGACCCAGAGCAGAGGAGGGAGGGAGGAATCCCATTGGAGGAGGTTAATGCACCTTGAATCACAAAGTCATAATGGCCATTATGACGTCATAAATATGTTCCCACCCGAACTGACAGAGGTCAGCCACCCCAAATAAGGTTTTAAAGCCAGCACCAATTTATGGACAGCTCTATTGGCGGATTAAGTGCTGGACTTATAAAGGTGCCAGCTACGACCACCCACAACCGAGCCTGAACGTTCGAGTGTTAGATTAAATAAAAAAATTCAAAAAAGACATCTGGAGTCCGAATGAACTGCATGACCGATATGACGAGACAGATTAAAAAAGAAAGAGACAAAATCCCTCAAAAACCAGAAGCCAAACAGCTACCCTGTGCGCAAACTAAGCCAGAGGCCGATAGATTTATGGAGTCTTCCACCAATGTGAGGCAGACGCAGCCCAAACGGATAATACCAGGTCACGACCACAACCAGTCCGGCAAATGAAAAATGCAAACAGGGGAAAACGGGCAAGCGATAATCAAAACACAGCGCGCGGTCACTGCGTGACAAGAGGTTTAGGAGGACACAAACGCCTATATGAGGAATAGTACTAGCAAGCTGCCGGAAGGCTCACTCAGGTAAAGCATCGCTCCTCTCAGTGCATGAGTGAAGTCCACGCTAGAATACAGTTCAAGCTGGTTAAACTTAGAAATGAAAGATCACCAGTTGCCTCAAAATTTGTAATTTAATTGAACGAAAATTTGCGTAAACTCAACAGTATGATAATCTTTGTCTCAACTCACAAGTAGTCAAGACAATGGGTTACTTTGGACTTTGAAAACTTACGGAGTTTCAGTTTATATCGAAAACTTGTCATTAAAAGTAGAGTTAAAGAGAAGAAATAAGTTCACATAACTGAGTGGGGCCCATGTTTTATCCTGCATGCGCTCAAAGCCAATCCGACTGCAGCCGGCAGCCTCATTGGAACAGCATGATTGGCTTTGCTGTAGGGCAGAGGTGGGCAGCGAGGGCCGTATCTGTCCCTGGTTTTCACACCAACGTCTGGTCTTTAATAAGTTGATAGTCTCAATTAGCCAAACCATTTGTGAAATCTGACGTTTCATGCGCATTTCTTTAAATTATCATGAAACTACAAAGACTAGTCTTATCTCCCTTCATAAAACATTTTCCTTTGATCAAATCATTGTAAAAATCTATATTTGTGCATGCAATCAATTAACTCAATTAGTCAGGGTAATTGATAGGAATAAAAACCTGCATACACACCGGCCCGCCAGGACCGTGATTGCCCACCCCTGCTGTAGGGAAACATACGGTCAGTCAGGGCAACACCGTAAGCTGTTCTAGCACCTTCTCCCCGAACAGCAGGAGACAGACGAAGGTTCAAAAAGTGGACAAATACTGGTAAACTGGAAGAAAAAGTGAGAGCACTATCTTTATAATAGAACTTAAAACTTCCCCTAACCTTTAAAGTGTACTACAAACCAATTTTCAGTGCACTCTTTTCCTCTCATTTACACAGAAGAAAGGCCTTGAAAACAGTGAATGACACACATTAATACAAATGGAGCTTCACGTAGCACCATCAAGCTACTGCAGCCGGTCAGAACCCCGAAACGCTGAGGGGGAAGACAGCAGGAGCGAGAGGGAGAGACGGGAGGAGTGCAGTAAGAGGAGAGGAGAGGAGAGACAGGGCCAGGCCGGGGGGAGGGGTTTGGGGAGACGGAGGGGCGAGGGGAACGATGTGGAGACGGTCCCAGGCTGGGCCCACAGACCTGTGAAGTTAGCCGACAGCCTGAAGGGGGAAGGCATCGCTCGCTCGCCGCGCAACTACGGCGAACAATTCTGGCGAAGGAAGAAAGTCGAGGCTCATCTGGCATGAAGTAGCACACAGAAGACGGGTGGGAGACAGCAGGGCCCCCGGCTCCAGGTTTCACAGGCTGACCGCTCGATATCACAGCCAGACAAGCGCAGCGCACTGCGGGGGGGCGCTGCTTTTGATTCAGGCACGGAGTACGAGATCGTCCCTGATAGAAGATTTAGTGCACACACACACTTCTGCTTTTTATGTGCGTGTGTGTGTGTGTGCGTGTGTATACACAGTAAATACACACACTGATCAGCCATAACACTATGACCAATCGCAAGCGAGGGGAATAACGCTGATTATCTCGCTATAAAGGCGCTCGTCGGCGGATGTAATGTAGTCGGCAGGAAGTGAATACTTCGGACAGAAAGTTGATGTGTTGGAAGCAGGAAAAAAATGGGCGAGAGTAATGTTAGTAATTTTGACGAGGCCATATTGCGACGGCTTAGATGACTGGGTCAGAGCATCACCAAAACTGCAGCTCCTGTGGGGGTGTTCCCGGTCTGCAGGGGTCAGAATCTGCCAAAAGTGGTCCAAAAAAGGAAAACCAGTGACCCGGTCATGGGTGGTCAAGGTTTATTAATGAGCATGGGGAGCGAAGGCTGACCAGTGTGGCCCAATCCAGCAGAAAAGCAGCTCAAAATGCTGAAATACAAATAATAATAATGCCGATTCTGATAGAAAGGTTTCATTACACCCAGTTCCTGAACATTTGTTGTGCAGGGAGCGGCGTAGCTGTACAGCGGTCAGGATGCCCGAGCAGATCCCTGTCCCCCAGCGAAAGAGCCTCCAATGGGCACGTGAGCATCAGAACTTGACCACGGAACAATAGAAGAAGGCGGCCTGGAGTGATGAATCACATTTTCTTTGACATCATGTGGATGGTCAGGTGCGCATGCGCTGCTTATCGGGTGAAGACGCGCCACCAGGACGCACCGTGGAAAGGCGGCGAGGCGGCAGAGGCAGTGTGATGCTTTGGGCAACGTTCTGCTCGGAAACCAACCTTGGGTCTTTGGATTTATGTGAATGTTACTTTGACACACACACAACCTACCTTAACATTGTTGCAGACCAAGCACACCCCTCCATGGAAATGGCATTTAGTAATGGCAGTGGCCTCTTTCAAATAGGATAATGCACCCTGCCACACTGAAAAAATGGTTCAGAATACTTTGAGGAACACACAGATACCGCAGGATACCTTCAGAGGTCTGGTGGAGTCTATGCCCAGGGAAGCCTGCACATTATTAAGTGTGTGGTTTTAATGTTGTGGCTGATGAATATAAATACTCGTCATGCCAATCTTTTTATGTGTACACTCACAAAAAACGGTGCGCCTCGGTGCGCTCACAGATATAGCTTCCATGCATACAAGTTTCCATGCATAAAAGTACGCAAGATGGTCGGTGCATGTTTGCGCGAGACACTAGTTCACCAGCAGGTGGACTGTTGACAGGAGCCACCGCAGGTGACCCCACACTCGACAGCACCGACGATGCACCCAACCCCCGACGTATCCAGGTCATCCCACACCAACCCCGAAAGGCACAGCAGCGGACAGACGGCCGTCGCTAATAGCAGGGGCGTTTGCCAGCCTTATCCAGCATCGGCACTGTAAACAGACCCAGAGAGCGGCAGATGGCCGCCGATGACATCACTCTCAGACACACACGGCGGGCCCAGACCGGCCAGCGCTAACACGGCGATAAGACGCGGACTCAAACTTGACAAGTCAAACACCTCGCCTGCACTTTACCCCTGGGTTGCCGGGAGAAGAGTGCAGTCAGGCGACGGTCGTTTATCAAGGCAAAACACCGAAGGTCAAATAGGCACGGTTAGCAAACTTCAGGTCTGATTTTGGACTTTGAGCACACAATAAAGCATGCAAACACACCTGGGACGGCAGATTTTGCCTCCCAAATATTGTGGTCTTTAGACAAAGGAGGGTGAATCCACTCCCAAACCACGAAAAGGATAACCTACAACGTCCTTCATTCAATCAGACCAATTAAACATGCTGGAATAAGAAAAATACTTTATACATACTCCTACAGTTCCAAAACGTTATTGGAACAGAAGGACGACATTCTTTAACCCAATAAAACCTACAGACGCATACATTAGTCCATCAAATGTCTCTGCAGATCTGGGGGAACCTCAGACCCATTTAAAATGCTAGTGGAGATCCAAAAGTTTCCAACAATGCTAAAAAAGTCCTAAGAATTAGATATAATATGATAAGATCCACATTTTTCCATTTGATGTAATGCTGTGGCTATAAAAATGCGGCATCCTGGTTTTGGATATTTTTCTCCACAAGCGTGACGTACCAGCAGTGAAGCCCTGCAACCAGCAGGTACATGATGGGTAAGTGACATTGTTCCTCAATATGAAAAAAATGCCGTGTCTGACATCGAACCTACTTAGGGGAAACCTGAAGTGAAAAGTCAAGAGTTTAAGGGGTTAAGGGCTGACGATGCCCATACGGTGTGCACCAGCTCTTCACTGCAGGAGAGGGTAACCAAGCCTCGGGGCCCAGGGAATCCAAAAGCCACGTGCAGCTTGTGGGCTTCCATGACCTTCATCCTTACTAATGACTTCCCTGATGGTCTTCTACTGGAGAGCCCTTCCATTCCCATTTTCCTAAGGAGACACACAGGTCCAGCTCAGGCCTACAGAAGCCCAGAGGCTCAAACCCACGGGGAAGAGGGCTGGGAGAAGCAGGCCGAACAGACCCAAACAACACAAAGCCGGTCACCTCAGGACAGCTCTCTCCGCAAGCATGTGCTCACCAAGGATTCTGCTTTCCTTGAGGCAAATCCATGCATACAGTGAACATTAAACGCCATGAATTCTTTGGACAGGGATTGATTTTTTTTTCCTTTTTTAATACAGTAGGTCTGTACTCTAGCACTGTTCCAGTGAAATGAAAACTGTTCCAGAATCAGCAACGTAAACCGCGAATCAAACTCACCTCCATGAAAACAGTGTGTGGATTTTGAGTCGGGGGTCAGCGTTTGACCCTTCGAAGGGAGGGAATTTTGGAATTTCCGTACGTTTTCTCCTCCAAAGTCCCAAATTTGCTCGCTAGAACTCCACTGCTTTCAATTGTGAGTTTTAATCTGAATATCGTAATGTTCAGCTCCGGAGACTCCAACCACATACTCTGAGATTTTAGGCCTTAAAAAGAGTTAAGGGATAAATTTCAATAAGAGAGATGTTCACCACAATCTCTCAGCAAACATGCAACTTTCCCAAAACCCAAGTCCTCTCTTCAATTTTTCAAAGATGAGAGAGGAGCCACACTTGGAGAACAGAGGCTAACACCACGAGGGAAAGGTGAGAGCCAGACCCACCAGAGAAAGGCCAGACACTCAACGTTCACCCAGAGACAAACAATGGCTGCCTTCATTACTGATCCCAAACTTACCCATGAAGCCATTAAGCTCCATGTTCTGCACTGGCAGCTTTGTTACTCTCATCTACCACACCGTGCACATCCACTACAGCATTACTGTGCTCGGCCTGCAGTTAAAACCAATAAAGCAAAAATATAAAACGGCAAAAAAAAATAATAATAATAAAAATTCAAAGAAGCTAGAGGCAATTTGCTCGATTATGAGCGTGATTTACTGGTCCACTGGGCCAGTTAAACATTGCAGCCTTTCCTGGGTCTTCATTAAGGCCCGGATAATAATAATAATGGTCTAATAAATCAAAGTTGTGTTGGGAGCTGGAGTGCTTCTATCTTTACTGTCCTGCTACACCCGCCAGCGGTTGGCGGCGGTGTCTTTGGGATCGCGCTACTCTCGGCGCAACGGTAAAGCACAGCAGCTGTCGGCATGGTTATTTACGCGCCGTACGGGCGAGGGGGAGAGGGGACTCTGGCAAACACCCTGGCCCCGCGCCTCAGCGCAGCGAGGGTTTGTTGTCGGGAGTATTTACGATGAGTGTGCGGCGAGAGCCAATCGCGGGAGAGGATGCCGCGAGTTTAAATAAACAGCTCCAGCGGTTTTTTGGGGTTTTTTTTTGGTCATACGAATGTGACACCTCCTGAGAAAGCCGTAAACTCATTTCCCACTCGCGCTGGAGCCACGTTAAACGGTAACTCGTGAAGGTTTGCCAATGCAAACGATCGCTCTCGGAATGCAGCCTCAGGTGCTCCTCGTCAACAGAAGGCTGGAGCAGGGCAGAACTAAACAAGCTCTGGAACTCCATCAGGACAATGCTTTATGATCTTAACAACAACTCTGTCCAAAACAACACTAGGCCCACTGTAAACAGGATTCCACGCCCTACGTTGAATACGACATGTCAGATGTGACCCATTTCATCACTATCCTCCACAATGAAGGGGGGTTTGGTATGTGGGGACCCCCGGATGTCACCCATTAAGCAGACAGTACCGCCCCCAGACCCAGCAAACCGAAACCCCATCACCAAGCCCGTCCGTTCCCTGCAAATGGCACTCCGGACCACAGGCAGCCAATCAATACCCTTGAAGGGCCCTCCTCTCCGAGATTCTAGTCGAGGAAACCGCAACCCAACAGCTGACGACGTCAGCAAGCAGCAACACGCACAGCAGGCGATATTACCGCCGCCCCTCAAGGACACGGCAACAGACGACGCCGCAAAATCTAATCACCGGCACGGTTAATGCTTAATCTATATCGAGCTATGGATTTCTCCAAACTAAAATACAATATTTATTCACTTTACCTCGAGCACCCCACCCAGTCACATGAAAGAGCACTTTCCACAGGAGCCGCGAGTTCTGTTTGTCCAAGCGTCCCGAGCGACAGGCAGGCCAGGTGTGATGAACTGGCAAGGAGGGTTCGGGTTACATGCCAAATGTAGGGGTCTGTGCAAGACAGGGTAGGATTTCTAATGCAAAAGTATTATCAACAAACTGTGTCTTATCAATAAACTATCACTTCATCAAACTGAAAGATCAGTGAGACTTTTGCCCAACCCCATTTATGGTCATTTTTTTTACCCATTTACACATAAGCACTCAAACCCAGAACATCTAAACTGGGATTTCAATCATATAATTCATCCTGTTGTTCAAGATGGCATGGTTGACGCCCTAAGGTCCCTCCTTTTTAAGTCTAAATTTTAATACATATTTATCGACAGAATTTTATCTGACAAAACTTCTCACCAGTGCCTTCTAGTGAAAGTACTGCGTGATTTAAAGTGCGTTTTTAAAGGCGTGGTCACACAGCCCAAGTGCCACGTAAACGCATGAATCACGCGCAAAATTCTAGTCTTACGCGCTACATCCGTGATTTGCGCATTTCATCACGTTTTTCGACGTGGAACGTCCGTAGTTGTCAGCCGACGTTCGCCGGATCGGCGCTTTACGCGATTCCAGGTTTTGAGCAGCTCAAAACTCGGCTTTGTGTAAGAAGTTCCGCAGTATTGCGCCGTTTTACGTAATTTTTGCCTAGTTTGCGAAGTTCTTACGCAGACTATGCGCGAAATATGCATGGAATATCAGCAATCGTTCGCGAAAATGTTGCCGCTATCGCGTTCATCGACGACTTTCCACTGACGATTAGCAGACATATGACGCATGTTTCGCGCTTGTAACACCTACGTTCACTGAAAATAACTGGAACAAATTTTATTGGCGTGCCTATGCGCTGAAGTGCGTGGTTTATCAGTGATTTGTGCGTGATCTTTCCATAGTTCTTGCGCAATTCATCGGTGATGTTTCACAGCGTAAATCTGCGAAAATTGTCAAATTCTCGACGGACAAGCACGCACAACCAAATTTTATGCGTGATTCATGCGTTTACGTGCTACTTGGGCTGTGTGACCACGCCTTAAGTTTTATGATGCTGTGTTATTGTAACTGTATTGTTTTAGTACTGAATTCTGTAATTTGTTTCTCCAATTTGCGTGAATGTGCGTACACTTGTGTGAGCATTCACAAGTGAATGCATGTATGCCACATGCAAAAAAAATGTACATACATTTACAAAAATAAAACCTCAAAGATTAATCCAAGGCAATTGGCCATTCATCACTGTTTATCTTGCCACTGGAGTCTGCATATGTTGAATTAATACAAGACAGAGCTGTACCCTCAGGTCACCCTTGTGCAGTCATTTCCTCCAGTGAGTGCTAAAAGAAATGCAGTCATTAAAATTGATGGCTGAAGACTCAAAGCAGGTTCTCTTCAAAAAAAAATAAAAAATCCAATGGCAAAAGAGGACCTTTCAAAAACATCCTTGAGAAGCCATTTTAAGCATTTTCCTTAACTACTGTTCCACAGAACTCCCGTTAACCGCGCTGGCTGAAATGACCTTCTGCAATTTCAATTTCCTCATCCCCTTTGACTTCTTTAGAAATGAAAGAAAACCCTTTCAAAAGCGCGAGAACGTCCGAATACAAATGACTAGTTTCAGAATTGTGTCCTCGGTGCTCCTCCTCGTATCCGATGTGTTTTGCGGATTCCTCCAGCTCAAACGAGATTTGGCCCCCTCTCCACTCACAAACAGGCATCGAGATGAAGATCGGTCACAGTGCTGTCAATATTAATGCAAAAACCACAGCCGGGGGGGGGGGGGGGGTGAAAAAATCCTATTTTCCCCATGCCGACTCTTGCGAATAGCCGGGCTGCGACCAGCTTGTGTTTGATTAGGTATTCCAGACGGGAGATTTGAAATTCCAAATTTAAGACAGGTGCAGCTGTACAGCGGTCAAGGGAAATGCATCGGTGCTCCAGATTTAAGGGCCCCACTGTGTCATACATCAGTCATGGTACTGCTGGAGCTAGCCTAGCCCATAACCTCCCATTCCACCCCCCCCCCCCCCCTCAAAGGCAGGAAATAGATTGATACGAGAGGTCTGGGCTCAGGCACAGCCCACGCTTACAGCCCCAGGATTTCAGAGTTATTAAGAAAGGGGTCGAAGGTCATCGCCTCTGGCGGCGACTGGCAGGGGAAACTTTATAAATGGCACAGGGGGGCAGACAGGGGCCCTGATTGTAACCAGCGACCAGATTCGATGCACATGTCCGCTGAAAGAAATCTCAAAGCTGAGAGAAAATGCAGCTGCCCTCGTGTTTGCAGAGCAAAACAGCCCTTCCCGAGTTATACGCTACGTCTGACCTGAGTTTGACAGGCGGGAGGAGGGCTTCGGCGAGCAGGGGTGTTAAATGAACCTCTTTGACATTGCGCGCCAATGTCATCGAGTCAGGCGCTTGCTGTGTCAAAACTTCTTCATCTTCTTGTGGTTTGCAGTGAGACCCTCAGCTGAGGGAGCAAGGGCATTTCTCGTGTCCAAACAGAACGAACTACACACACTCCCGCTATACTCGTCTGCAACCGAGCCCCTGCTAATTACACAAAACCAAAAGCAGCAAAGTTCCTCGGAAAAACACAACATTAAACTCAAGGCATGTTTACTCAGTGGGAGTGGGTGGCGAGGAAGGTTACTCTCGTGAACATTTCTAATTAAACCGGTTACGGCTCAAGATTTACAGCTTAATTGCGAGCCGACATCACGTGGTCTCTCTCGTCTCGGGTAAAACAGAGAGTGAAGGGGACCACCCAGGGAAGAAAAAAAAAGGCCTTGTGTAAGGACTCTGCGCTCAGGCGAGGGGTCAGTGCGCTCGACATCAAACGCTCGCTGGCGCAGATGTTCGGCCGCACTCAAAGGTGCCTTTCTCTACCCGGCGCTAAAGGGAGGGCGATGATCGCCGATCGATAAGCAGCTCTTTTTATGTTTTGCCGGACGGACGGACGGGCGGGTTCATCTGCCGAAGGGAGCTGCTGCTCTGCGCCTGAGCCGAGGGAAGGTAACTTTGCATTTTTCACAAGGAAAGAAAGCCCTGAGAAATCCTATCTGGAGGAGATGAGCAAGCCAGGGCCTTTCTACAACTGGGATGTGAAGACGCAGCGAGACTGCGGTTCGACATCGAGTGGAGATGTCAGAAGCTGGAGGGAGAAAGAGTGTGTTCCTCAAACCCCCAATAGCAGAACTGACACAGACTGCTCTGGTGTGCTCACTACCGCACAGGGATGCGTTTCCCGAAAGCACAGATGCTGATGCACATAATAGGAACCACTGGCTGTGAACGGACGAACTACGTTGGTTGCTAACTGAGTTAGCGCCTACGCTTTTGGGAAACGCAGCCCAGGACTACGGGGCGCTAGTCTATGGGCGACCAAATCTCGGATTAAGCTGCTCCGGCCAGTCTTCTGCGCAACACCCAGCACCTCTGCTCGCCTAAACCTGATGAAATGGTAGAAGAGCCCTGAGGATGGTTTCCTGTCACTCTACGGGGACTCAGGGAGCTGTCTGTTTGAGTAATGAGTCTCATTTGATTAGCACTTTCCATAACTTAACACCTAAAATCCCGCTCACAGCCGCCTAAGCCTCCTGGCGTGCGCCTCGCCGCCTTTCTGCCCCAGCAGCCTGTTGAAGGAAACAACGAGAAATACGCCGTTTATTTAAACTTTAAACCCATTTGTGAACCAGTGAGAGGGAGGGAGCTGGTCCCCTGACTGCACGCCTGGAGAGGAGGACGAGAGCTACTCAGCGACCGAATGGAGCGTCGCATCGTTCATAAACCGGTTCCCAATCCGTCCGCACGAGCAACTCCAACATCCCGGTTCGGACCCAGCGTCTTTAGAGCAGCTTCCACCTACGATCAGTGCAGCCAGGTCGGGGAGCGGCACGGTCTGTCTGGGAGGAGGCTGTTGAGAAAGTGATCTCTCTCTCTTTCACTCTCTCACTCTCTCCTTTCCTCCATAAGTCTTTCCCGCTCCAAAAACAGAGACGTGCAGTCGGTCGGGGAGCGGCTGTGTTCCGCTGCAGCGAGCCACAGGCTACAGTGTACTGTACCCCGGCGCCGCGGAGGAAGACCGGGCTCTGGGATGCTGCCGCCTCCTCATTGGCTGAACCGATCTTCGCGTAACGCCGCGTAGCCGAAGCTCAGCCAGTCAGCTCGGTCCTCGACAAGTCCGTTTCATGAATGAGCTGCCGCATGTACGAGGTGTGTGAACGCTCGCACAGATGTACGAAGCCAGCCACTCGGTTAAAACACCGCTCCTGGAGTATGCGCACGCTTACGTCTCTGTGCCATTCCAGTACACACAGGAGCAACACGTCACACGCTCAGAACAACATCACCACTGCCCGTCACTGATACCTTATTCTCGCTCAGTCCGAAACGGAGAGCACGTATGTATACACTCAAACTGTAAAATGAGTCAGTTTTGTGATCCTGCACTGCTGGCAAAAAAAAATTAAATTTAAAAAAAAAAAAAAAACACGGGCTCCCTGAATTTCCTTAAGCCAATAAAACCTAGCTCCTCGTGAATTAAGATGGTCCCGCATGATTATTAATACTTACAGTCAGCAGTCATTTTCTGATGCAAATCATAATTAAACTCTGACTGCCATAAAACTGCAATAAATAATCCAGCGGCGTTAGGTGACGTTTACACCTGGCAAGCATACAGCAAAGCCGTATATTCGCTCTTTAACGGGCGAAAGGCGCCATCTACAGAAAGTAGTGGCGGGTGCGCGTGGTGCTCGCCCCCGTCACAACACGCAGTCTTCAGAGCCGCGGTCTTTCATAAACAAAAACAAATACGGTACGAGACAGCGGGGTAAACAAGCCATTCATAAATGTAATGATGTAAATCAGCACAGGGTCCTAGTGTCAGAGTGCATTTACCAACTGAGGGACAGAGCGAGCAGCAGAAAAGCGAATATACCTCACTATTGGAGCCGCGCTCGCACGCCAAGACACTGATCAGTTACTCGCCGTTTAACAAGTGTTTCCACAAATCAAGTCCGACATCGCGTAATTCGAGTATATGAGAGATGGCCGGAATGTTTAACTGCTTGTGCGACCGTCACAGGCAGTCTCCCTTTCCTGGGTAAACACTGCCACCTGTTGGCCATGGAGTGAACATACCGGCAAGAGGGGTGAACTGCTGAGGAGTTGTTTTGCTGAAATGGGAACTGCGCAGAAAAAAAAAAATATCATGAGACCAACATTTCATAGCTTTAACAGATGTATGACTTTCCCCATTTTATGTCTTCACAGAACAGGACACAACACACTCTACCGTAAACCGGAGCGCAACACGCGTCAGGAGAATCGAATACACTTCTCTGTAGAACAAAAGAACTAATATTAATCTTCAAAAAATGGAACCAGCTTGACTGTCAAACAACAGAATACATCTCACTGCAGAACAAAGTAGAACAAACCTCGCTGCAAAACTGAACGGATTATGCTTCACTAGAACCAAGATGGACCATTCTATAAAACTGAACAGAATACATCACTCTAAAGAACAACAGAACAGACCTCACCAGAAAACAGCAGACATTACAGTAGAAAAGAATACATTTCATTGTAGAACTTTGAACCTTATTGTAAAATAACACATTGAACTTTAAAACAACAGAACAGACCTCACTGTGAAACAGAACTGAATTATGCTACTGTTGAACAAAAGAGCACATTGCACTCTAAAATGTAACAGAACACTTCTCACAACAGAATGCACTTTACGGCAGAATAATTGAACTGAGTTCAGCGCAGGACAAACAAACCACTCACTATTGCTGTGGACAGAACATGCTCCCCGCAGAACAAAAACATAACACACCTCACGATAACATGGCGGACTGGGGGTGACAGGCAAACAAAGCCACTCAAGGCCAACCTTATCTGCAAATCGCCGTAAAAGATGACCTCACCAGCAAGACAAGAACAGGTTTATCTTTAAACTGTACACTATCTGCTGAGGTTCTCTGCTAATGGGTTTTTAAGAGGATTTCTCCATCAAATATGCGAGTCGTGTCGCATGCTGCTCGCTGTGGCGATGCAGGCCCAGCCGTACAGCGTGTCCTGGAGCCGTACATGTCGCATATCTCATAATCACCTCGTCTGTAGGCCAAAGGGACCTCGCAATACAGAGCATGTCTTAAGTGAGGGGCTTGTTCCTTTAGTCTTTCCCTTGATTTGGGAGGGGGATGGCAAAATCTACCTCTTTTTTAATCTCAGCTGTTTGAGAACCCAGCGCCCAACCATCTCCTCTACTTACCCCCACTTACGCCAAAACTGTCGACAGCTGGGTTGTGAATTCAACGTATTCAAAGCTACTCATAGTGACCGATTAGTCTTCCCGTTTCGGGTAGAAAGATGTGAGAGTTAAATCAGCATAAGTTCAATAATGCGCAACCCAATAACTAATTTCAGCTCGAGTCTTCAGAATTTCCGTTCGGACAGATTTGACCAAACGCCAACCATGCCAGAGCGTACGGATGCGAAAACTGGACGGCGAAATGAATCGCGAAGCGGCTCACTTCACCCCAGTAGATTCCAAAGAAGACCCATCCGATCCATGAGGCCTTCAAATGGGGCGGGTGGTCGTCGACTTGCTGAAAGACTCATGCAGAGAACCACTTCCAGGCAAGCAATGAGAACGCTGACCAAGTGACAAAATCAAGTCACGCCAAGATTGAGTGCCGTACAAGTCCTGGCACACCTAACCGCAGACAGCATCGCAGAGGTTATTAACCCTTTGACTCCCAGGGGTGATAAAAGGCTCTCACATGTGACTGTCCTAAAATCCCAAGAGTGCCAAAAGGCACTCTGTGACTACTCCCCCTTCAACCAATTAGATCTTTGGGATATGAGTGGAAATATCAGCCACCGTATTTCGGCCAATGAGAGGAGATTTTTATGAGCACGTCAAGCTTTTTTTTTTTTATTTTTTTTTTTTTTTGTTCCACTTGAAATCTCATTTTTGAGATATACTTCCTTGAAAAGGGGTCTCTCAAAAAAAAAAAAAAAAACTTCAATTCTTGTCCAATCCCCGTGGACCATTTGGACAGTCAAACCACATGGGATTTTGGTAGTGGATGGGCTTAATCCATAACGTCATTACAGCAGAGTGACACAATTCTATCATCAATGACATGTACAGCACCGGCCACATGCAGTAAGCAGGCCATAACCTGTCACTAGAGAGACCGTTAAAGAAAAAAAAAGAAAAAATCAGGGTAGCCCACAATCATCTAACATCGCCCAGTTGGCCATTCTCTCATGGCTTTCACAACCAAAAGAGCCCCAGGGATTTGAAAATTAAACTACTGCAGGAAGGCGGTGTATACTGCTACATGCTAATGAGTCCTGCTGGCTGAGACAGAGCAGGGGACAGTTAATGGTCCTCGTTCGTAATAGATCTGCACATCATAATGACTTCAAATGTGCGGCACATGAGCTATACGCAAGTATGATAATCTGTGGATTAAATGCGTCTTATGTGGACCTCGGATAATTATACTTAAAGCAACTCGCGCAAGGCTACATGCGCTTAATTAGACACAGATGAAACTCGTGCCTGCTGCGAAGCAGAGCCAAAGGCTTACGGGACAGCAGTTATGAAAACTGTTCCGCGAATATCTACTGCAGTTCCTCAAAATGAGCGTTTTATAATCCAGATATACGAGGATGTGAAACTCTTGCGCGTTTGGCAACATGCAACGCAGTTGGAAATTTACGCTCAAATGGCACTTCACTATAACGAGGATAAACAAAGGCTCGCAGTCAGCGTCACGGGTGTTCGCGTTTCACTGCGCGGCCAACTCTGACCGTTAAATCTCACGGTTCATTCGAGCTGCAGCGGGAAGTTCAGAGGAGAACCGTTACTCTAAACGGACAGGTCAACAACAGTGTAAAAAGAGCTTCGTTCCTCGACCGGCGAGCAATTCCTGCTCACTTCTTTACCCGATGGGAGCAGAGGAGAAGGCAAGGGGCTAAACTGCGCCAAATTCTCTGTGTACAATTACGGCAATTGCCCACCATCTTCCCAAAATTGCTGGGGAACAAACAAACAGTGGTGCAATTAGACTTCGAAGACCACGCTTCCCGCGCGGAGGTAAACAGACTCCTGACACTGCGGCTGGGTTGGCAGAGCGGGTGGGTGTGTGTGCGCGGGTATAAGTATGTATGTGGAGAGGGGGGGGGGGGACACGAGGAAGGAGGAGGCTTCGCAGAAAGTGTGTGTGTCAGCGGCGCTTTGCTTCGGCACCTGCTCCCACTCCTAATGGAAAATTACACATCGCTGGGACCCGGGACAATTAGAGCACATTTCACAGTCCCGCTCGGCGTATTGGGAGTGGGACTGAATTTGCATATTTGAAGCATGTGATTAATGCCCCTCTACAGCTGCACTGAGTCCGCCCCTGCACCCACCACCCCAACACACACACACACACACACTCCTGATGAGGAACAAGCCCAAAGGGCTAATATTCCAAGCAGAGTAACAGGGAGAGGGGGTGAGCAGACCCCCCAACCCCCCTTTATCTCTCTCACACACACACACACACACACACACACACACACACTTATTAAAGGTACCCTTTGGTAACCTGGCTTCTCTCTGCCGTCTGCGTAACATGCAAATTGCATGCAAACTAGCGCAGCTCTCGATCCAGGCTGCCAACTTCTACAGTGAAGAGAGGCATCTGAACAGTGCGCGCGCGGCAGGAAAGCACAGGCTTTTCACGGCTAAATTGCACATGAGCGGCGCAGTCATTTGCATTCCGTCCTGTCTCGTCTCTCTGCCAGAAATTCGGGCTTTCGGTTGTCCCCACGTTGGAAATTACCCCTCGTTCATCATCCGGTGTGCATTCGCTCTTTACAAACGAGACAAGCGGCAATCAACCCCAGTCTACGTTTACCGTTTCAGCGATGCTGCAAAAAAATGTTTCAGAGCAGAAAAAAAACTGAGCTTCTCTTATCACAAATCCCTTTCCACGACTTCAGTATATTTGCTTGAAATGCAAGTCCAAAAATACAAAACGCATCCGTGTCAGAGGGGAAAACCCCAGGGTTTAATAGAAATGCAATTAGTGCATGTAACATGTAATTAGCTCAATTAAAATAGTCTTCACTTAACCCCACGAAACCAAGAGACCGAAATGCAGCAGTGACATTCAAAGGTTTCCAACAATCCCAAATATATCCTATAAATTACAGGGTAATATGCATAAAGTGATGTACAAAATCTAGAGAACTTTCCATTTGATGTCATGCTGTGGCCATAAAACATGGCATCCTGGGTTTAAATATTTCTCCCAATACAAGTGTGATGGAGCTTCAGTGAAGCCCCGACACCAGCAAATACAGAATATGTATGCGACATTGTCCTACAGTATGGAAAAAAGCTTTTTCTGACTTTGAACCTGCAAGAAGGAACAGTTAAGTGAAAAGTTAGGAGCTCAAAAGGTTATACGACTGTGACAATCATACAATTCAATTCATAAGATGACTTTGAACAGAGCACCAATTCAAATACGAGACATAAATGGTCAATTCTTTTGGAAAGAGAGGGAGTAAACTTTAAACGGGTCGTTTTGGGTTTTTTTTATTTTTTTTTTTTGAACAGACGATACAAAAACGTTGCTACACAAACAAGTCCCGAGCCAAACTAAGAGGAAAAGAAGTAAGAAACGAGCTCTCCAAATCTGCTTGTAAAGAGAAGCGCACCATTTACGCAACCTCTCTCACTGGCCCGGGCCTCTCGTAATACGAGACGTCTCCGGTCGGCCGCATTTTCTGACTTCAAATGTCTTTAAGTTAATTATTATGGTCTAAAAGCGGAGCCCCTTGAGGGCGTCTGGTTTGCGGAGGAGTCGTGTTAGCGCGCAACGGCGAGGCTCTGTTTGGACAAGGCTCCAGGTGAGCGCCGACTGGTTAGCGACGAGCACGCAAAAAAAAAAAAAAAAAAAAAAAAAAAAAACTCCTGCCATGTGACCTTTCTTGGGCTGATTAGCTCCAACGGCGAGTTTATTTTCAATCTGCAGCGCTGATAACAACCAGATGCCGGGTCAGCGGGGGCCAGCGCGTCGGCTACACAAGGGGCCTCTTGTGTTTCCTCGGCGTCGGCCGGGACAGACTCTGAACTGTTCATTAACTCCGCTGAACTCGCGCGCGCACTCTCGTCTCCACAAAAGAGCGCCGTTTTACCGAGAGTCACAAATGTGCGGCTCAAGAGCGTAACTATAATGTCGGGCAGGGCTCACTGTGCCGAGGAGAGGGGGATTTTCACCCCTCATCCATCATGTAAACCAACCAACCCCCCCTCGAATTCTCCTGACTCTTCTGCCGCAGCCCTGAGAGTCAATCGGGTAAACAAGTCTATTGACGATTTGTGGTCTCATCTGCCCCCTAGTGGCTGGCTTAAAAAACACACAAATATTGAGGCAAGAATAACAGTCGCAGCTTTGTTCGTCACCTCAAACACCGATTTCAAAAAGGAGGCTCGGCATTTGAAAAATGAACAGGCGAGTTCAGGAATATTATGAATGCATACTGTAAATACATGAATGTTTGCTCGCATTTATGTTGAGAGACACCTTCGAAAAGGAAACCAATTCCACGTGAATTGAAGAATGAGCGTTAATTCAATCAGTGTGGTTTTCAGCCCTTAATTTGCATGGACATCTGTACTTGGGGACATTTTTCAATCCTCAGTGATTACATTAGCACAATTTGCTTCTACTTGCTGAAATATGAATACACAAAACATAGACTGGTTCAGTAATTAGAAACCTTGTACATTCCTTATAAGAGAAAACAAATCAAACTAATGTCCATTTTACTTATTGTGAAAATGGTATGGTTTTTTTCCCGCACAGCAATTGTCCTGAACAGATGAACAGTAAATGAGAAAATGTTTCAATTGACTCGATAAGATAATGACTCCAAGGCATTTCTTTTCATGTTTAAGAAAAGACATCCGAAGCACTGAATCAAAACCGTTTCAGCATGCGCTTCAAAGAGTGGGCGCCGTAACATTTACATATTCCGCAATTATGTTAAGGCTTTAAACGATATCAGCTATCCGACAGATTTTACCAGACGGACTTCTCTTCATTACTTCCTCCTCCAACAGAATCCTAGTCTTATGATTTGCATTTGTATCTCAGAAATGTACTTCTATGGACAGCAGTGTGTGCAGTGTCTCATCAAAAAGTTCTGAGTCTTTTTCGGTCACAGGTCCAAGTTAAAAGGCAGTGAGCGAAACTCAGGGGGCCAAAATGACAATATGCGACTTACTCAATGAATGAGTAACATCGACCAACCTTCCAGTCATAGAAAACGGAGAGAATTTTTAAAGTATGTCCAACAGAAAAAATAATATCTGCCATACAAGATCCCCCATAATCTCCCAGTCTTTCCCAGAATTATTTTTTTCCCCACTCCCACTAACAGTGATCAGCACAAAATGAAGACAGAAAAGTAATGAAATTTCCACCATCCAAAATTACTTTGGATAATGAGAAACAGAACTTGGTCGCTGCAGTCACCAGAAAATTACTCCCACTGCTTCCTAAAATGGCATGAACACTGGAACATTTCAAAGGTGAAAACTACTTTGAAGTGGACAGGATATAATAGCTAAGCATGAGCAGTACTCTTCAGAATTTTTACAAATAAAGCCGTCACAAAACATCTTGATCACACCTAGTGCACCAGGCCAGCGTCCGGTACGAGGATTTTTGCATTAGAGGCGTTTATTAAGTGCTTGGTGGCATTTATTTAGTACCTAGCATCATTTTTTAAACTCGATCAGTAAGTGCCACGACACGTTCAAACTCAGGCTAACATCCCCGACCCCATAAGCCCTCCTCCTCAACAGTTGGCTTAGATGGCCGTCCAAATGGCCAGGATTTGTTTGCACAACGCAAGTATGTAATGTCTGCAATAACGGAAACAGGAAATCAAATAAAATTGTTTGAAACAAAGTGCCTGTTTTTGTGGCTTGGGTCAATGGCAGCAGAGGAAAATGATATTTTTTTTTAGTGCACCGTTGAAAATGATCACATAATTGCAAAGGTTATGCAGTTGTTGCAGGCTACCGACTAACGTGGCTGCATTGTCAGAGTGGGCATTTATTAACTTAATTCAACCAAAATTTGAATTTATTTTTTCTGTTCACAGTTTTTGAGAGCTTGTTGGCTATAAATGCATTTACTAGTGAATGTGTCCTCTAATTATTTATCTTAATTAAAAAATTGAAAGTGAAATCTAGCCTAGCCAGCCAGTTATGCATTGCCTGTGATTTACCTATTAAACCGATTTCCACTTGAATTTTGCTCCAGGTTTTCAAAGTTATAAAAAGCATTTTTCCCCATATAGTCAGAAAGCGTCACATGCATATTCTTACACACCAGACATACGGAGTAGAATATTCAAACCCACTGTGCCCACTTTTTGGCCACAGTATTATATCACAGCTTTGGACAGTACAGTCAATGAAATGCTTTTTAAGAGGATTACGCAAGCTTGTAGAGGTGGAGGGACTATTATTATGGGAGACTTAAATTATCCTGGTATCGATTTGGAAATGGTGGAAGGACAGGGTAGGGGGGACGAAGAATTTCTAGATTTTATAAATGATATTTTTTTTGGTGCAGTATGTTAATAAACCTACAAGAGAGAAGGCAATTTTACACTTAGTGCTCTGTAATGACCCAAATAGAACAAGTGCACCGCCTATCAGCGAATGTCGTATTGCTGCGCAATACTAGTCCCCTACCAGTGTATGCATATTATATTTCCTAAAAAGTAGGCCAAAGTGACCTGAATAGGGTACATGACACACCCTCTCTCCAGGATGCATCCACACACCAACTTTGATGTTCCTAGGTCATACGGTATTGAAGTTATGGAGCGGACACGAATGTGGACGGACGGACTGACGGACGGATGGAGTGCAATCCCATAGTCCCCTCCGTTTCCGGTAGGGGATTAATTAGCAATGTTGAGGTACTGGAGCCGCTTGGGACAAGTGATCACTCTGCTGTTAATTTTGATATTTCATGGGCAGTTAAAAAGGTGTATTCAAAAACAAAAATTTTCAATTTTAAGCCAGCAAACTTTGACAGGATGCGCTCATATCCAAATGAAATTAAATGGGAGAAACTCCTGGACTGAGAGTCCGTAAATGAGATGTGGGAAAGATTTAAGGGGGTTTTACTTGATACACAATGCAAATTCATTCCAAAGGTGTCCAAAAGTAAGCTGAAAAAGCAGAATCCTCAGTGGATGACCACAAGTATTCGTAGGATTTTGAGGGAAAAGAGAAATCTTTCTAAGATGTACATAAAGGATAACAATGAGAAAACTAAGGCTGAATACTGTAAAATGCGGGCTGTGGTCAAAAAAGAGCTGAGGAATGCTAGAAGACTGTATGAAAGACAAATTGCACAGGGGGCAAAAACTAACCCCAAGAGCTTCTTTCAGTACTGTAGCAGAAAAAGGAAAGTTAAAGAGCAGGTTAAGTGCATAAAGAATAAAAATGGATTGCTGCTACACTGCCCGGCCAAGAAAAAAGTCGCACACTGAAATATTTAGTTGGAACCCCTGTAGCTTTGATTGCAGTGCATATTCGTCTTGTCATTGTTTTGACAACCGTATGTAATGCCAGAACATTTATTTTCAATCAGAAATGCCATAATTTTTGGCCGAGATCTTGTCTTCTCGACATAATGGTTGAAGCACTCGGGGGTCTTTCTTGAGCACATCCCAATAACTTTTAATGTGTTTAATGTCAGGACTTTGTGGTGGCAAATTTGTTTGTGAAAATGATTCCTCATACTTTAATTTGTCATTCATGGTTTCCTTTGCTAAATACAGGCCAATAATTTGCCAGTTCTGAAATACTGAAACATCTTTTCCACCATCAGGGGATGTGTCTTCTGACATGATTGTTTAAGAAATGAGTTGCGACGCGTTTCATCAGTCAGGGTAAAAATGATTATTGCCAGCTGAAACATATTAATAACCGCAATAATGATCCAATTATAAAATTTGTTCAATAATTTCCAAACGGTGACTTTTTTTTTGGCCGGGCAGTGTATATGATAACAAGGATATTGCAGATACCTTAAACAGTTACTTTGTTGAGAATTTTACCTCAGAATGGGTCTTTATTGGGCCAGAGGGCAAGTTAAATACTGTGCACAGTTCTGGGGACCATACTTTAAGAAAGATATAGAGGCTCTAGAGAAAGTTCAGAGAAGAGCCACTAAACTAATTCCAGGTATAAAAGATGAAAGCTATGAGAAGAGGCGGAAGATCCTTAATCTCTTTTGTCTTAGGAAAAGGAGACTAAGCGGTGATCTGATTGAGGTCTTTAAATATGTGAAAGGGATTAACAAAGTGAATTATGTAGGATTCCTTCAATCAAGTGTTGGGAGTAGAACTCAGGGTCACAAATAGAAGTTGACCAAAGGTAAATTTAGCACTGATATTCTGAAATATTTATTCACCAAAAAAGTAATTTCGATATGGAATAGCTTGCTTGACCAAATTGTTCAGGCAGAGACCTTGGGGGTTTTCAAGAGCAGGCTTGACTTCAAGCTAGATACCATTGAGTCATTGTGTATCTGAAGGGATATAGTCACAATAATATAAAGAAACAGGCGAGCGTAGTTAGGCTGGACGGCCTGTTCTCGCCATTCATGTTATGTTATATCAAATAGAAAATATGTACTGGGACATATTTGGGATTTTTGGAAACCTTAGGACCTCCACAATAATGATCTCCACCAGGTGATTGAGTGCGTTTGTCAGCAGGATTGCTCAAAACTATTCAACAGATTCCCATGAAACATTATGAGTAGTTGAACTCCATGAATAGGAAGAGGTGATTAAATGTCAAGATCAATCCAGATACAGATCCAGATTCTGAAGCAGATTATTAGTGCAAGTGGATCAAATCCTGCTAGCAGAGCTATGCACTCTCTGTGTGCCCTCTGATTTAAAATGGGCCTACAGCTGCACAGGTTGGAATAAAGTAGCTTAATTTGATGAACCCATATATGGGTCCCTCGGTTTTCTGAAGTAAATCTGAAAACTCAATAATCAAATTCCGTGCGTCTCACGATTCCCCATCGAGATGAGACGATCATGTAAGAACAGTGAATAAAGCACAACGTAATTTTCATTATGAGTCGTAAATCCACGTTAACTTGACAACACAATACAAGATAAACAAGTGTCTGCCACTGACATGGCAATATCCCTCGCCGCCTCAATTTTGTGTGTCCGTACGGACAGAGGCCAATACTACATCCCGCGCTTTGCGCTAATCGCGCGGCAGGGGATAATAATCAAAAAATGTATCACTGTTCAGTAATTGACTTTGACATGACCACCGTATGCATTTGTAATGGCTGACTGCCACTCAATCACAGAGACATTTCATAAAAGTAACAAACCCAGAAAGTCAACACATTTGGTCAACAACATTTAATACGCTTTATTATGACTTTTGCGGATCTTTTTCATTGTAATTTCTGCAATTAGAATATGCAATGTTTAATTTTCCAATTGAGAAGTTGATGACGTATCGAAATGGCAATGTTTATTTTGACAAGATTAAGATATTAAAATTTATGATTTGTGACCTTGAAATGAAGGTCAAGGTCACCAAAACAGCATGGAACCTTTCCCCCCACTGGGATGAACCTAGGTACCAATTACAAGAAGAATCTAGTCAAGGATTCTTAAGATATTCAAGTTTGTGTGTTTGTACGGACGGACCAAGATACTCAAATTTAAGCTTTGTGACCTTGAAATGAAGGTGAAGGTCACCAAAACTGCATGGTACCTTTCCCCCACTGAGATAAACCTAGATATGAAATATGAAAAGAATCTAGTCAACGGTTCTTAAAATATCCAAATTTATATGTTCCTACGGACGGACGGAACCCAATACTATATCCCCCGCTTCGCACTAATCGCGCGGCGGGGCATAATACAAGTGTGATGAATTTAGATTTTAGATTTAGATTTATTGGTCCCCGTGGGGAAATTCATTTTCACTGACTGTACAAGAAGAGGACAACAAACATTACACAAACAGCAAAAAAATTTTTTTTAAAAATCACACTTTGTCCAGTAGATGGCAGTCGACAGCATCCTTTAGTTGGCAAATTGGGGACAAGCTCCCCATGCGTATCTGAAATATACCATACGACCTTGTCTACATTTTCTAACGCCCAATCAAAATCAGGGTTGCCGTGGCAATTAGGCAAGCAGAGAAGCCCGGATACCTTAAACCTTAGCAAGCCTCTCCACCTCTTTCCGGTGCAGAAAATGTCTGGAACAACCCAAAAGCGAGGTTGGCAGGGGCATCCTGATCAAATACCAAAGCCACCATAACTGAATCCAAAACCACTGTCACTAAATCCAAAACCACCATAATTGAATCAAAAATCACCAAAACTAAAACCAAAAACTACCAAAAAGGAAGCAAAAACCACCTTTAAAGAATCAAAAACTTTACCCGGCAAGGTAAAAAATGCAGTTTTAAATGATGATTGAATTTATTAAGGGAAAAAAAGCTATCCAAATCTACCTGGCCCTGTGTGATTACTGACAGACCTGTTGAATCATGAAATCCCTTAAATAGCACCTGTCTGACAAAGTAAAGTAGGCTAAAAGATCCCAAAAAGCAACACATCATGCGGCGATCTAAAGAAATTCAAGAACAGATGTGAATCAAAGTCATCGACAGGGTTACAAAGGAAAGGGTTACAAAGCTATTTCTAAGTCTTTGGGACTCCAGCGAACCACAGTGAGAGCCATTATCCACAAATGCAGAAAACTTTAAACAGTGTTGAACCTTCCAAGGAGTGGCCGGGCCACCAAAATTACTCCAAGAGCGCACTGACCACTCATCCAGGAGGTCACAAAAGAACCCAGAACAACATCTAAAGAACTGTAGGCCTCACTTGTCTCAGTTAAAGTCAGTGTTCATGATTCAACAATAAGAAAGAGATTGGGCAAAAACTGCATCCATGGGAGAGTTCTAAGGCGAAAACCACTGCTGACCAAAAAGAACACAAAAGGGTAACTCCATATGAAATCACCCAAGCTCCCAGCTTGATGGTCTCAGAAATGCTTCATGTGGTGATATTTTGTTGCATATGATGAGCAAATTAAATCGCTGCTGGTTTCAAGTTGATATCTCTTTTCGTTCTCATTTTATGGGCTCCCAAATTGGTTATCACCGATGAACTAATAAGGAAACAAATTTCATTCTTTCAGGATATGTTTATTCTGTCTAATAGTTTGCAACAAACCTTTTAATATAGTGGTTAACCTTTTGAGTGCTTTGCAATTCACCCCTAAACGTTGAAATTTGGTGCCAAGCATGTCGATTTCAAATGAAATATTATGCAAGTATCCTTAGAATGTCCCCTTTGCCATTTACATTGTTGATAGTATACCTGATGGAGTTTCAAAGGAAGGTAAAAACATCTTTCTATCTTCGTCCAATTTGGAAAAACATGAACCCCTTTCCAGCTACTTACCGAAACGGTGCACTTTTTGACCCCCATTTTTACCATGTGAGCCCGTTTTGATTTTCAAAAAGTTGGCCTGAAATGAAAGCTTATCCAAAGAACTTCAAAATGCAATGAAATCAAACTGGGAGCAAATACTCCTGCTTGGAAAAATAAGACTCCTTTTCAGTCCCATCTGCACATCAGCACAACTACCCTCAGTGTACAGGTAAATGTACATAAATGGACAGGGAAACGTTGAGAAGAAAGGCAGATATGGCAAACATGATGTACACGTTAATGCATATTATTTTGCGAAATCCAATTTTTCAAACCACACAGATTAGGTCCAGCTCTTTCCTGGAGATCATCAAATTCCTGCTCTTGCCACTCATGCAAGGAGCATCAACCAACATGATATACTTCAGTGGTGCCCAACAAAGATCCTGCCTTCGTGGCCAAGAGAATTGTGGTGCAGGGCCATTTGAATGCATAAAAGATACTTTAACATCCTTGTTTTCAAGGGATTGCTCTAAGATGTTGGCCAACCACCACTGGTCATCATATAAGCAGGCAACAAATCGACCAGGGGTACGGTATTTTAGCTCCACAGGATCGTCCTTTTCGCAAATAAAGGGAATGAAGGGGCAGGTACGGTTTGAAGGGTTTCATCCACATTGGTAACAATTCTGCCTCGTCTATCTAATTATCTTGAAATTACTGGGAAAACAAATACAAGAAAATGACACAGTCTGCATATTATAAAAGAGCATGCAACTGAAAGTAGAAATCAATGAGTGGAGTGCAGTATTTCCTGTACATTATTGTACATTTACGTACACTGCGTAGTTGTGCTGATGTGCAAATAGCCCTGAAAGGGGGTCTTATTTTTCCCAAGTAATAGTATTTGTTCCAAGTTTGATTGTGATGCATTTTGAAGTTCTTTGAATAAGCTTTCATTTGAGGCCAATTTTTTGAAAATCAAAACAGACCCACATGGTCAAAATGATGGTCAAAAAGTGCACCGTTTCGGTAATTAGCTGAAAAGGGGTTAATGTTTATCCAAATTGGACGAAGATAGAAAGATGATTTTACCTTCCTTTGAAAGTCCATCAGGTATACTATCAACAATGTAAATGGCAAAGGGGACATTCTAAGGATACTTGCATAATATTTCAGTTGACATCAACATGATTGGCACCAAATTTCAATGCTTAGGGGTTAATTGCAAAGCACTCAAAGGGTTAACCACTATATTAAAAGGTTTGTTGCAGACCATTAGACAGAATAATCACATCCTGAAAGAATGAAATTTGTATCCTGATTAGTTCATCGGTTATAACCCTTTGAAAATGGTCACAAACTGTGACCAGAGGGTTAATGTGGGCCACGCCCCCTTTTTTGGGGGCCCATAAAATGAGAACGGAAAGAGAAATCAACTTGAAACCACCTGCGTTTTGATTTGCTCATCACATGCAACAACATATCACCAAATGAAGCAATTCTGAAAGCATCAAGCTGGGAGCACCCCTCATTTTGGGTGATTTCATATGGAATGACCCAAAAGCTTGTCTCTCATTTGCCAAAATACATCTTGATGATCCCAAAGAGTTTCAGGAAAATATTCAGTGGAATGAAGAGACAAAAGTTGAACTTCTTGGAAGGCGTGTGTCCCGTTACATCTGGCATAAAACCAACACAGCATTTCATGAAAAGAACATCATACCAAAAGTCAAACATGGCAGTGGTTGTGTGATGATCTGGGGCTGCTTTGCTGCTTCAGGACCTGGACGACTTGCGGTCTTTGATGAAACCATGAATTCTGCTATCTATTGAAAAATCCTGAAGGAAAATGTCAGTTTGTGACCTCAAGCTCAAGTGCACTTGGGTCATGCAGCAGGACAATGATCCGAAACACACCAGCAAGTCCACCTCTGAATGGCTAAAAAAAACAAAATGAAGGTTTTGGAGTGGCCTAGTCAAAGTCTGGACTTAAATCCGATTGAGGTGCTGTGGCATGACCTTACACGGGCCGCTCAAGCTCGAAAACCGTCCAATGTGGCGGAATTTAAAAATAATTCTGCAAAGAAGAGTGAGCCAAAATTCCTCCACAGGGATGTGAAAGAATCATTGCTAGTTATCGCAAACGCTTGATTGCAGTTGATGTCGCCGAGGGTGGCACAACCAGCTATTGGGTTTAGGGGCAATTACTTTTTCACATAGGGCCAGGTAGGTTTGGATAGCTTTTTCCTCTCAATAAATGAAATAATCATTTAAAAAAACTGCATTTTTTCTTACTCGGATTATCTTTGTCTAATATTAAAATTTGTTTGATGATCTGAAACATTTAAGTGTGACAAATATGCAAAAAAAGTAAGAAATTAGGAAGGGGGCAAATACTTTTTCACGGCACTTTATTTTTTCCCATAAAACATCTGCGCTTCTTCTAACACTGTACAGGTTAAGTCATAGCAGCATCCTTTACGCAAGTCGTCCAACACATTTCAAGCAATGCTGAAAAGTACGATAATGCCAATATTTCCAGTTTAGGATGAAACAGTTAGGAGAGGGGCAGCTGTTTTTCTCGGCTACATCCGCGTTGATATGCAATGGTTTTCATACAAGAACAATACAAGAGTATACCAGCACTAAAAAAAATAATAATAACTTTTGCACTCAACCATACTTCAGTGAAGCTTGTTTTTGTCACCAATTTAATCAGTCATGGTTTCAGGGATAGCAGTTACACTAAAAAGATCTGATTATGAAGGTGGGTACCCCCGATATTTCATCCTTAATAAGGTTGACATCAGATGTGGGCCTTTGGTAAGCATATTTGTCACAAAATTTGTCACAGTGTTCCATTTAATTCCATGTGCAATTCTTTTGACAGTAGGGCATCTCAAACTAAAAGCAAGTGAAGTTAATAATGGCAACCTCTATTCTCCATCTTTATCACCCAGCAGTAGGCCAGGTATCTCCGATTTGATATTCAATTTGAAACATGCAAACTGTTGCAAATACAATTTAATTGACAGAGGTCATGTTGCTGACTGAATTTAATAAGAACAAGAGGCCGGTGGGCCTTAACGGTCACCTGAGTAGAGTATATGCAATGTTAAACCTTGGCCATTAGGCGTGGCCCTAATTTTGACCCCAGGGATCAGATTAATGGAAACCAGTATCATAAGCAATAGAGTATTCTAAATTGTATGTATATAACTTGTGGCTATTTTCTTTAAGCAAAGAAGATTTCTCAAGCCATTTTGACCCTTGGGCCCTGCCCCTTAGCCCCTGGGTAAGGGAAACTGTCAAGAATATCGTAATATCATCTCATTGTTGTAATGTCAATTAAGTGTGAATGATTTCCAGTAAAAATTAAACAGAATATACCCAAAAGTATCATTTTCCTATTTAAACTATAGTAAACTTGACCCCCTCCCCAGGGGCAAACATGGAGCCTGGGGGTCATGAAATTCACAATTTTTATAAAGCACTTCAAGACACTTCCATCTATAAAGATAACTGGTTTCCAGCATATCTAGGTATAAAAAAGTAAATACAAGACAATAGGCTTGCACTAACAAAGTTGACAATACATAGGTTTGGTCGGTGCGGTCTGTGAATATGCTCATAAAAACTTCATTTTGCGTTTAAACAAAAAACACTTCAATGAAAGGAAGGAATAATACCTGCATTAACATAGGTCAAGTTACTTTTCTACTTCTGAGGTAAAACTGCGTCCCGCGGGGCATTTTCCCCTCAAACTGTACAGGCAGTTGCCAAGTAACAACCACAAGTTGTTGGTTTTCTCCAGGTATACTCCAGTTTCCTCCAAAACCTAAACATGACACATCCTTAAATGACCCTTACTTTAGTTGTTGTGTTCACAATGTGGCTTATGATGACAATATAACAAAGGGCAATAACTCCAACTGAATCGGTCTGGTTTTCGAACTTCTTTGAGATCTTATAGATATAAGCCAGCATGCAAAGTTTCATGAAAATTGACCAATATTTACAAAAATTATTGTGTTCACAAGGTTGCTTATGATGATAATACAACAAAGGGCAATAACTCCATCAAATATGATCGAATCAATCTGGTTTTCGAACTCGTCCAAGATCTTATGGATATAAGCCTGCATACAAAGTCTCATCAAGATTGGTTCATAAATGCTTAAGTTATTTTGTTCACAAGGAAAAGTTTACGGACGACGGACGACGCACGACGACGGACCAAAGGGGATCGCAATAGGTCACGCTTTCGGATGGGGTGTCCTAAAAATACAGCATTACAACACAAGCGTCTTTCACAGACAGGCACTAAATATCACTGAAGGCAAGGCCAATTCCCCACTGTGCCACACCTACCTGTCATTTTGTAACCGCTGGCTGCCAACTGTCCAGCCATGTATTCACCATCCGAGTTGTTATGAGAGCACCCCCACGTTTTCATCCAGATCGTCTGCATGCCGGGGATGATGCTGGATCAACACAGAGGGTGTGGTAAAGTGCGGCAACAGATACAAAACGTTGCTCACTTAAGTGTTTCGGTAACGAAGAGGTGCTTAAACACTGACTATACTAAGTAAATATTAAAAGGTAATCAAAATATGCTTAACAATTTTTCATGACTTGCTCAGAGAGAAAACCCGGCGAACGACAAGTACCTGTCCGCTTGTAACTCCTCAGTAGTAATCTTCTCTTTCCTCCGCCGCACCCGGGGCACGATGCTCTTTCTGTTAAACTGCCGCTCATGAGGAGTGAGGTCCTGCGCAGTCACCATGTCCTCGATGTCATCGATGAGCGAATTGCACACAGATGGCATGGTCTACGAGCAACAACCACCAATAAGATGCACAGGCCTTTGAAAGTCATCAACCAAAGGGTTGAGCGTTGGGGTCAATTCGCTAGAAATGGGGTGGGGCTAATATGCTGAAAAGATTCTGCTGAAAAACTGCAACCATCTATACTTTCCTTTATAATTTCTTTATTTCTTAACATATTGTGGTGAAATTTTCACCAGTTATTCTTGAGATGTTAGGTACGGCAATTGTCGCTAGGGGTGCCACCGCCGCACCACTGGCGTTTTCGGCCGTGTTTATGAAGTACACTCAACCCAGGCAGGGTTTTACCAGATTGCACGTTGTGCATGCATAGTAGAATTTTCCGTTACACAAGTTTCAGTTTTGAAAACTTACATATGTGACAAACTTTTGATGCAATTTTTGCCAAAATGTTATGGATTTAACCCTCATTACACACCAAATGAACATTTCAACCGAGGAATAAGCAGGTACTTAGTCCTTAAATTCACTTTTTGATGCGATAAATTGAGTTTTTGGGCCTCTATTCATGTAAGATTGATGACGGGAATTTCGAATTGACTTCCAAATAGAGGTGGTTGAGCCAGGCTGGGCCACACCTGTGGACAGGGGTGGGCGAGGTTTGTGCATAAAGGCGGGGTTGGCTTCCTTGACTTTTTTCATTTATTGTCGGATGCTTGGTACAATTTAGTTTGAAACTAGAAAAGCACTCAGAGAGCGCAGAACCTCCGCCAGGGGGCAGCTAACCCAAAAGCACGGCTATTGGAACCCCGGCCCATTGGAAAGACTTGAAATCTTGAACTTTGACGTATATCTCAGCAGTACTTTGGCCTAGACATGCCAAAATTTAATCACCTCTTCCTTGACTTAATACCCACCTACCCTGAAAATTCCATCAAAATCCAGCCATAAGTTTTTGAGTTATTTTTTACACAAACAAACCAACAAACAAACAAACCAAACAAACGGCACCGAAAACATATACCTCCTCGGCGGAGGTTAATAAAGAACAAGGAGTCTATTATATTATATCATTTTCATATCAAAAATAGTAGTGGGCTGTTATGAATTCCTTTTCAGTTTTATCAACTTATCATTGGTAATCCTTTTTGAATAATGGCAAAAAAAAAAAGAAAAAAAAGAACACATTTTGAGTTTGAAAATATTTTTCGTTCTTTCAGCGACACTGGCACCTTGAATATTTTTCAGGCCATTAAGGAAGTCAACATGGTCAGGATAGCTTGAAAACTATTTCTCTTACAGTGATTTTGATTGCAGCATGTTAAAGAGCACCCAAAAAATACCCCTATGTTCCAAACTGCATCTCAATATCTCCGAGAATAAAAAAGTTATGGTGATTTTTCATCAATTCCAGGAGTAAAGCTTCTCTTCATTACTTCACATCTCCTTTTAATTTTAGAGCCCTGAAAACGAATCTTAAAATTGTTATAACTCTGCTTCTAGATGAGATATTGAGATAATTCAAACTGTCTGAGTTCTGTGTTCATCCAGCTATTCGGCTATCATAATTTCAGTGCTGTTTGGCGAATTTGACATTTTTACGTGCCATACCTACATATGTAAATCTATCGATAGGAAATCGTGAAGAAGAGTATAAAAGTTTGTAATTTTCCAACAGAATGATTTAAGAAGATTAGCCCAACCCCTAGAAATGCAGGTTAGCCGATTTCCACACACGCACAACGTTGCCAGAATCAGGTTTACACGTAAACAGCTGCTGCCTCCAGGTTACATTAATCCGGCCCCAAACGGCTGACACGCATGAAATGGTTTCCCTGTCGCCATGCGATCCAACCATCGAAGGAGTTAGAAACGGAGGCGAAATCCCTCAGGTTACAATTTTAATTTTAATTTTAATCGAGTCAGTAAATGTCAACGAATGAAAACACGCTCCAAATGCGCAATGGTGCTAGCCACCGAGCTAAACGCTCTCCAAAATATTAAACCACGTGCTTTCGTGCAAACCCCGGGTGTTTCTTACCGGTCTTTTACAGGATGATCGCCTTCTCTTCTATGATGATTGCGAGACCTAAATGTTTTTCTTTCGCATGTACGCCGAATTAGTTCAGTTTTTCAACAAGTTGTCCCGCTAGCTAGTGTTGTTCCCTGCGAAATTCAGCCATGATGTCGCCTTTGAACTCGTGTTACGGAGAGTTACAGAGGCCAAAAAATATAAAACGCTCCGAAATCCGGACTCGCGTTTCTGAATTCGGAGTGCGTTGGCTTCAACTGCCTACGTCCAGTTGAGATCACAATGCAGTTGTTTAGTAGAGCAATTAACCAGCATGAAATAAGCTACTTTTGGTAAATGGCAATGTGCTGAGATTTATGAGGTAAATGGCACTTCCAATACACTTCAAAAGAGAAATGATGCAAATTGGTCTTAAAATACAAAATGGTACTGAGCGGAACTATTTTCATAACAAACTTGCGTGAGGGGTTGGCATGATGGCGCAGTGGGTAGCACAGCAAGAAGGTTGTGGGTTCAAATCTGGCCTGAGGCTTTTCTGCGCGGAGTTTGCATGTTCGTGTGGGGCTTCTCCAGGTACTCCGGTTTCCTGAAAAAATAAAGTGGTGCACGCACATCAAATGAAGACAGGTGCTAGATAAAACTGTACCAAAAGAATAGAGAGAAAGAAGATACCCGCACACTGTAACTGTTGCTCCCGCAGTGATTTATTCCACAGTGTTTCGACCAGAATGGCTACTCCGGTTTCCTTCCCACAGTCAAAAGACATGCGTATAAGGCTAATTAGAGACTCTAAATTGCCCAAAAGTGTGAGTGTGCCCTGCGATGGATTGGCGAGCTGTCCTCGGTGGGTCCCTGCCTTTCGCCCGAAGTCAGCTGGGATCGGCTCCAGCTCAACCGCAACCCTAGAAGCGGGTATAGAGAATGGTTGGATGGACTTTGGTGAGGTCAACTCTGATTTGATATTAAGCATATTCTCTTGTTAAGCCATGGTGTAACGCATCACGTGATAGTATTGTTTCCGTGTCCAAACTTGTTTCACACTCTACTGGCAGTATGCCACAGCGGTGTATTCCGATGTATTTTAATCAGTGAGACATGTCCAGAGTTTTCATTTTATCGCTTGCCAGTTGATGAAGAGGTTAAGGGGACAGATACCGCTCATGAGGAAAGTTAAACAGAATTCAGTGAAACGTTGGCCCCGGTGTGAGTAGTCCAGTATACCCTGCACTCAGATTAACATTTGCAAGTGGGCCTTTTTGAAAGCCCCGTTTACATCGGTGTTCATCGGGTGAATACTTTTACTTTCCAGCCACAGGATCCATCGGACTTGGGCTCAGCCCCGCTTAACTGACCACCACATTTCCCCTGTTCTCACGAGCACGGGACCCACATGGTTCGAGTGATAGGATATTAATCCCCTTTTGACCCGTTCAGGTACTTCAGAAAATAAATTTTCCTGCATGAACATGGTACAAAACCCAAAACCAGTGAAGTTGGCACGTTTTGTAAATCTTAGATAAAAACAGAATACAATGATTTGCAAATCCTTTTCAACTTATATTCAATTGAATACACTGCATAGACAAGATGTTTAATGTTCAAACTGAGAAACTTTATTTTTTATTTTTTTGCAAATAATCATCAACTTAGAATTTAAAGGCAGCAACACATTGCAAAAAAGTTGGCACAGGGGCCTTTTTACCACTGTGTTACATCGCTTTTCCTTTTAACGACACTTAGTAAACGTTTGGGAACTGAGGAGACCAATATTTGAAGCTTTTCAGGTGGAACTCTTTCCCAGTCTTGCTTGATGTACAGCTTAAGTTGTTCCACAGTCCGGGGTCTCCGTTGTCGTATTTTACGCTTTATAATGCGCCACACATTTTCAAAGGGAGACAGGTCTGGACTACAGACAGGCCAGTCTAGTACCCGCACTCTTTTACTACGGAGCCATGCTGTTGTAACACATGCAGAATGTGGCTTGGCATTGTCTTGCTGAAATAAGCAGGGGCGTCCATGAAAAAGACGTTGCTTGGATGGCAACAATTGTTGCTCCAAAACCTGTATGTTCCTTTCAGCATTAATGGTGCCTTCACATATGGGTAAGTTGCCCATGCCTTGGGCACTAATACACCCCCATACCATCACAGATGCTAACTTTTGAACTTTGCGTCTATAACAGTCCGGATGGTTCTTTTCCTCTTTGGTCCGGAGGACACAACGTCCACAGTTTCCAAAAACAGTTTGAAATGTGGACTCGTCAGACCACAGAACACTTTTCCACTTTGCATCAGTCCATCTTAGATGAGCTTGGGCCCAGCGAAGCCGGCGGTGTTTCTGGGTGCTGTTGATAAATGGCTTTCGCTTTGCATTGTAGAGTTTTAACTTGCAGATGTAGCGACGAACTGTAGTTACTGACAGTGGTTTTCTGAAGTGTTCCTGAGCCCATGTGGTGATGTCCTTTACACACTGATGTCGGTTTTTGATGCAGTACCGCCTGAGGGATCGAAGGTCACGGGCATTCAATGTTGGTTTTCGGCCTTGTCGCTTACGTGCAGTGATTTCTCCAGATTCTCAGAGCCTTTGGATGATATTACGGACCGTAGATGATGAAATCCTTAAATTTCTTGCAATAGCTCATTGAGGAATGTTGATTTTAAACTGTTCGACAATCAGCTCACGCATTTATTCACTAAGTGGTGACCTTCGCCCCATCCTTGTTTGTGAATGACTGAGCATATCAGGGAAGCTGCTTTTATACCCAATCATGGCCCCCACCTGTTCCCAATTAGCCCGTTCACCTGTGGGATGTTCCAAATAAGTGTTTGATGAGCATTCCTCAACTCTGTCTTTTTTGCCATTTGTGCCAGCTTTTTTGTAACATGTTGCAGACATCAAATTCCAAATGAGCTAATATTTGCAAAAAATTACAAAGTATACCTGTTCGAACATTAAGTAACTTGTCTTTGCAGTGTATTCAATTGAAAATAGGTTGAAAAGGACTTGCAAATCATTGTATTCGGTTTTTATTTACGATTTAAACAACGTGCCAACTTCACTGGTTTTGGGTTTTGTAATTGGCTCGGCCATGTCTAGTGTACTGCAGGTGATTTTGTTGTGTTTGGACCCGGAAGCAGCATTATCGTGTGATGTGTTACGTCAGACTTAAGAGGATAATATCAAATCACTTCCTTGGGTCTTACAGCCATGTCTTCAAATATTCCTCAGAGAAACTGGAAGTGGCCAATAGCAGCCTGGTAAGATGGTGCTACACGGTCTGAATCTCTTCACTTGTTGTCCATCCTGATATAAGAATGTCTTCACTAGGATTGTGGGCTTTATGCTGCTGCAGTTATTGATCTTATATTAGATGGGAATGAGACAGTGTCTGATTTCTGGAAAGGCTGTACATGTGATGGGTGGGCAGTGGGCCGGTGGTAAAGAAATTATTACTAATAATTACTTCCCTTGACTTTTTTTTTATTTTGAATATGCAGTACTCACCACCTCAACTATAAGGCCTGGTCCACAGGTACAAATTTTAAAAAATTGCACTTTTTCCTCCGGGATTAGACCGGATACCTTTCATCCTTTCATTACATAACACGCTACTGGGGGTTAAATGCCCAAAATCCAACCAATTTGTCTCTGGGGTACTCAATGACAGATCATAGCTTGCGCATCTGTCAGAAAATTGTCAGCCCTGATCCATCTTTGCTCAAGACTTTGCCATTTTTTGGAAGCTCCCTTGATATCCCTCATCAGCTCACAGATTTATCAGCTTACTGTTGCAACTGGTCACATCATTATTAGTTCAAAATTACAACTTTTTGTTGGGCCTATTGCAGTCATTATCGAAAAGATTCACATTTCATATCTAAAGTATTACACTGTCAAGTGTAAAATATCGTGTGTGTTCTTAATGCAAGAGGGTAAAGACTAATCACTCATTTTTGATTTAATTTGCATTTTCTAGAATGCGCCAACTTTGAATTGGGGTTGCAGTTACCTTACACAAGAAACAGCCAGGGGCAAGTTTCCCAAAAGCTTAGTTGCTAACTAAGTTAGCAACTTACGTAGTTCGTTCATTCACAGACAACGGGCCCAACTATCTAAGTTAGCACCTGTGATTTTTGGAAACGCACCCCTGATCAACCACACTTTTACGCATGTTGTTTCTGCAGGCACAAATGTGCAAAGACGAGAATAAACTTGTTCTGATATTATTGCTTTTATTCCTGTTTAGGTGGATTTCAAACCATCAGGTTTGAAAGTTCTCACCAATAACCATCTTAAAAGGCAGGGAACACACTGCTCAGACATTTACACAGTTTATATCAAAGCTCTTTAGTGACATAATACAAAGTAATTTGATATTCTATAACAATTTAAATTCTATACACATTTCACACTTTACATACATACAATTACACATTTTCCCAACATTCATTAAACCCATAAAATACTTAAATGCGTATGGACGCACACGTGCACACGCGCACACACACGCACTTGAAAAAGTCTGGTTGGTGTCAAATCAGCATTTGTTAAAATCTTGACTCCACTGTTCTATGGACCACTTTTGGCAGTGACAAAATACTGGGGATTTGGAGTTTTGAAAAATTGCATTTTGAAACTTAAGGGAGTAAAATAGGCACCGGTCCTGCTCTTTTGTTCGTGGCATAATTGCACCAACTGCATATTTCACAGCGTGAGCGCTCCAGTTGAGAGCCAAACCTTGCAACTGATTTCTTGGGGGGGTGGGGGGGTAGAGAATACCCTTCTGTAAGAGTTTTGAAAAAAATAATTAACTGCTTCATAAAGAAATGCAGTTGAAAACGTAGGAAACTGCAACCTTACAAATTATTCAGGACAGCTGGAGGGCAGAAAAGCCAGGCATTATGACGTGTGGGTTTTTCGGAAGTCATTCTTAAAGACCAACGAAGTCGGCCAATTTTCAGCATTATGCTCTCTACGCACCAAAATCCTTGACTTCCGGAAGAATGTATGTGCCGTGTTCTCAAGGGGATCATTGGTAGTAAAGCAACAAAAAAAAAAAAACAAAAAAAAAAAAAAACAACAAATAACTGCAGATGATGCAACACAATTTCCACCCCGATGTATTTGAGGATTCAAAATAAGCCGCTGATCTCCAAGGTATTGGAACCAATCAAAACCGATTTCAAGAAATTCAAGGAAAGAACTGGCCATTCCAATTTCTCCTTAAATTAGCATATTTTGTGATTTTGATGTTACATACAAGGTAAATGACTATTTTCCAACAAACAGACAATTTTAAAACGCTTCACACTTGAGGGTACAATTTTGAATTTTTTTTTTGTTCAAATCAGTGCACATTCCAGTTAAGACTAATTCCCCCTTTTACAAGAGGGAAGAGTTCATTACACAGAAATGCTCACTGAATTGAGTTTAAATGAGCCACACCATGCATACAAAAATAATTTAGCAAAATATTGACTAAGTTCAGAAATCCTACTGCAGGATTTCTCTATTCTACTATGAAAACAAGCACACTTGACAAAAGGCTTGGGTTTTCCTGCTGCATATTTGGTAGAGAATAAAGTTGAACAAAGGCACAGTTAAACACTATCTCAGCACAGGATATTGGACATGCACACAGTCATTATTACAGCATGTTCAAGATCAGCCACAAACACTTTGTCATATAATATTTCCTTAGATTACACCAGTCATCCTCCCAACACGACTCACTATGCATATAATTAATGCAATGACATACAAAAGCTCCTATCCTAAAATGTAAGCTAAATACAAGCACACTATGACTCGATCAAACGCTCATGAAACCATAACGAACACTTCCGAGTTGGCCCTTCCAACTCTGTCCCTTTCGAGCTTCATACTAAAACATTAAAAATGGTCACTTTTGTCCATGAATAATTAAGAAAACTACAAAAGACAAAGTTTTAAATGTTGCACTCCGAAAGAACGCGGGCGGGCTTTGCTAACTACCAACTTCAGTTCCACAATGGAAATCAAATCATGAAATTGAACTAATAAGTTCTTATGAATACCCCGGTGGGGAGGGAGGTAAAAATGCATTTACAATGGCCAGCAGCATGGGCTGAATAATGCCCAGAAGCAAGAGAGAAAATATAAACGATGTTGCGCGAAAACCTATCAAAAAAAGTGGTGATTCATTCAAGCAGGGACTCAGCAAAAAAAAAAAAAAAAACCAATACGCAAAAACAAACTCCTTGGTTTGAAAGTAGTCCAAAGTACCTAATAAGCCTAATAATCCAAATAAGCTAAAGCCATCAGAGGGTACCTTCAGCTTTGGTTAGGAAACTTGAAATGAAATCTCTATAGCATAGATACCTGCCTAGATCGATGCTAGAGCTCCATTACAAGTGAAGCCCATGTAACATTATGGTGAATTTGTCCATTTTGGTTCAGAAGGGTATTTCTTCATGATCCAAGGTATCCAGTGAGAAAGAACTACAACCAAGGTCCTGAGTTTTTCAACAGATAAGCTGCAGCACAGCTTCAGTGACTAAAAAGCTAATCCCTGTCACTTTGATGAAAAGGTTTCAAACACCCTTTTCAAAAATCGTGGGCGGAGACACTCCTTCAGTAAAATTCCGCTCTGCCAGCAAATCAACAACGAAAAATTAAACACAGAGGCCTGTTATACGGGTGAAGGAGTAAAGTGCATTCAATAGTGGTAAATTTTTAAAAAGCCTTGGAAGCCGGAAAATGTATTGTCCAAAGGTTTTGGCTACGCATTTTTATATAAGTCCGTCAGCTGATGTCAACAGCTGTTCACGTAGCGAGAGGCGGCACTCGGACCATGAAGGCCCCTCACAAGCTTCATATGCCTCAAGCATTTTATACCAGGATAGCAGCCAATCAGACGCTTCTCAGCACTTTAAGGGTAGTCCCCAAAAAGGACTCCTTTCTTTCCAGAGACCCAAAGTTAGCCTACAAAAGGCTATCTGGCTTATTTCTGCAGTGGCTGCACAAAAGAACTCCTGACACGCAATGTGAAGAGAATTCTGAGGACCTGACCAGCCAAAATATTTTGTGCTTTGCTGTCAAGAAAAAAAAAAATGCATTGTTCTTTATAACTCAACAAGTAATCACTACTCAAACCAACAGTTCCAAACAAAAGTTAATCGGTAACTTTGAACGCAACATGAAAATAAATGGTTGGAAGAGAACACTGTTAGCACTGCCTCAGTGGAGCGAACACGCTCACACCTCACACAACCAGCATCTCCCATTGCAATCCATGGGAAATCACAACATCCCACAAAATTCCTCAGAACATGACATTGTGTCGTGCGAAACATTACACACGCAATCACTTCATAAAAGGCGTGAAACAAACATGGACCCCCCCCATTATAAATGCTCCTTCAAAACCACAGCAGAGATTAGACTATTTATTACGTATGAATCCATGTATTCCAGGTGAAAACAGGAGAAAATGACAAGCACTCCTTCAGCTGCAATGAAAAAGAGGCAAAGCATTTTTATGTGAATGCCTACAACCTCCAGATAGTTTCATTCCTCACGAAATAAAGGAGACTTATTATGCAGTTTTCTTCCCCCGAAGTTAGATTATTATTCTTGGATGCCAAAAAGGGAGGCGTATAAACTTCTTCGCAAAAAAAAAAAAAAAAAAAAAAAAATCAATGATTTCATGGCCATTTGATTCCAGTCATCCCCAACCCTCTCAAAACCGGGCTGTTTCGAAGTGGGCTTCCCCTCTATGGAATTAATTTTCCAATTGGCCAGCAAACAGAGCCACTGCATCAAGGAGAACGGCTATGTCAAAATCCTCCAGTTACTAGCAAGTCCCAAAATACATGACTGCATAAATAGCTAGCTACCCATTGAACTATACAATGAGTATGGAAAGGTAACATCTGCAATCTTAGCAAGGATGAACGCTACATTCAAACAGAAGTGCAATGACACAGTCACAAGAAAACTTCAGCTACTTTTGGAATTCAATCTCTCACGTTATGAATAATTCATAGCAACCATCTGTATAGTAGAAACGTGAGATATTCCATTTACTGTTACTCAAACTTAAAAAAAAACTGAATGCCATTAAAAATGGTCACCCTTTCTTGCAAAATGTCTTGTGCATTGCCTCTAGCTCAACTAGCAACAGTTTCCAAATTCACTGCCAATTTAGTCGCAAACTAGCTAATCAACACAATGATTACAGAATAGAAATGCGTGCATGCAAGCAAGCCAAGTAGTTTTGAGAGTGGTATTTGTCCATCCAGCTACATTAACAGCCAAGCCATTAAAAAAAAATAATAAAAAATAGGCGTGCAATGCATGGAATACCACTCAGCCCGATGTCGAAGTTTTTGGAGACGCCCGCCTGCCTGCCGCCCGACCGCCCGCCCAACCGCACGAAGGATGGCAATACCCCGTCAGCCTTGAGGGCTGAGGGGTAAAAATTAACTGTGACAGATGGATTCAATTTAAATATTAACAGTAACTGGAAACCCTTAGCTAGCCAGCTACAGATTCTCCTTGTAAATAAATCGTCACCACCGCTTTTTTGCATCTTTCGAAACGCATAACAGGTACACACTTTGCTACAAATTTCGTAGGCAGCCTTGGCTTGCACTGACTCAGGTCAGTCATTTAAAGCACACGAGACAGTGGATGGCACATGTGCAGGTTTTTTCCGATTGAAGCAAAGATGTTTCAATGAACAGGTGGGGGGGGTGGGAGTGGGAGACATTCAGATGAGGGGTGGAATCACTCACGAGCCTGCATGTGACGAAGAAAGGGGAGCCAAATTCGAACGGTATGCCAGATGTATGTTTTATGAAAAAGGCAGCCCACAAAAAAAAAAAAAAAAAAAAAAATTGACCAGGATGTCAAATTTCAGTTTGCAGGCTGGTCAGCACTCCAGATGCCGAAACGCATGTGCACAAGCACTGAAAAAGTGTGTTTTTCATAGCATGTCCCCTTTAAACCGATGCACACATTTAAGGTGGAATGCTTCCAAACTGTTTTTCATTAGTAGCGTGCCCCAGTGAGGCAGAAGCGAAACGCATTGACACTGCAGCAAATTATCCTCCACAGAACATCACATAACAGCAGTCCCATCCAACTGCAGAACAAGAGTCACTGATCACAAGTCACTATATTAAAAGTAAAAAAGCACAGCAACTAAATAAGACATGGCAGGTTGTTTGCACAGTTCCTAAGTCTATACCATCCCCCCTTTCCCTCAATATGGCAAAAAAAAAAAAAAAAGTGTTTGAATACCCACAGCTAGAAACAGATGTTGCAGGTGAGATTTTTGCGTGCCCACCTTGGTAAGGCAGGTTATACGTCCTACTGGAAATGAAATTATCCCTTGATGTACGAATTTAAGGCAACCCTCTCAGTGGGGCCAAGAATTGAGGAGCCAAGTCAAGGACTTCCCTTATTAAAACAAGCAAAAGGGGGGCAGGGTTCAAAGTTCATATTGCCGGCCGCTCTCCACACCGAACTCCCAGCCTCCCCCCCATCAGTTGTTGAGAAGGTCGTCGAGGGGAAGCTCCAGGTCGTAGGCATCGAAGAGGTCGCAGATGCCTGCATCCTCTCCCAGACTCAGGTAGTCGTCGTTGAGGAGGGGCGGAGAGAGGCTGACGAAGGGTATCTGGTCCTCGGTCTGCTGCAGGAGGCAGCTGTAAGGCGTGTCGATGGGCGACAGGTTTGAGACGACCACTGGACAGGAGGAATCTTCGTGCTTTATGCTGCAACTGCTGCCAGCACCATCTACGATTGGGGCAAAAGCCAACATGTAGTCAGAACGATTAAACAGTGATAACCTACTCTGTTCCAGGATATACCTTCCAGTCCACTGTAAAACGAGAGCCCCATTGAGTTATGCGAACGTTTCTTCTCAACTCCACTTGTCATGACAAGTTTTAGATATTGAACCCAAGTCTACGAGTTTCCATAAGTACTCTTGAAGTTATCCACTGTCTTGACTAATTGTAAGTTGAAGCAAAGCTCATCTATCTTCAAGTTAACTCACCTTTAGTCAAATAAACACACATTTTTAAGGCAGCAGGTTAACTTCTGCTTCTAGGTTTAACCAGCCTGAAATGTATTACAGTGTAGGTTTTCGCTCCAACCCCAAAAAAAAGCACCCCCCTATTCAACAAGTAGAGTTCATGTTGAGCTGCACATTAGAAGAATCTGTTGTGTCAAATGATGGTTGGAGTGAAAACCTACAGAATGGCAGATCACCAGGAACGGGGCTTTTAACCACAATCTGAGAACCAAAGGTGGAGACCTGAAGGGACCTCTCGGCAAAAAGACGACAGGGTCATTCCATGGCAAATCATTAGATATACAAAACGTCCGTCACCATGTAGTCATAGATTGCTTCAATATTTTTACATTAGATACATGTATTAGTGATGAATAAATCCGAAATTCCAGCTCATTCGGACCAAAAATGAATTTTTGGTGAATTATTTTCAAAGGGTACTGTTCGTCAGTTTTGTGTCTATTTTTCAAATGAATGCGTTTCAATTTACATTTTTCTTGTATTTAACATGGCATAACTTTTTTTATTGCCACACCTATAGCTTTGAAACTTTGCATCTAAGCCAATGCTATAATGCTTAATCAGAAAATGCCAAGCGAGTCTTGATTACCCCAACCCTGTTCAGACATCTACAAAATTTATATTGGTCAAAACACTAACAATTTTGGAGTGGTCTTTCTACTACAACAGAGGAATCATTAAAAAAAAAGAAAATCCAAGGTGTGCCCCTGGAGATACGGGGGTTTGAACAGGTGGCAATGCTGTAAGCATTTTAGCCTTTTTCCACATTTGGCAAGGTACTGACTGCAGATGGTGATGAATTCATGGTGAATTCAGCCTGATTTATATTCAGCAGACACAAATGAAGGAAAAAGTGCCAGAGAGCCTATGCTAGGGTGTATATTGGGGGGCTTTGGGGACCGAAACATGAACTGCCTGAACAAAAGACACCTTTAGTGTCCTCATAGCTCCACGACCAAGAAAGAAAAGTAAAATGGACTGCATTTCCTGATTAAGCAGAATAACATTGGCTTAGATGCAAAGCTTCAAAGCTATAGGCATAATAATAAAAAAAAGTTAAGCCATGGTAAATACAAGAATAATGTATACTGACGTGAATTTGTTTAAAAAAAAAAAAAAAAAAACCCTGACAAAACTGACAATAATTAGAAAATAATTCACCAAAAATAAATTTTTGGTGTGAATGAGCTGAAATTTTGGATTTGTCACTGATATACATTTATATAGCTGCATACAAAAAAATTTGCAAAATTGAGAAAGTGGTAGTGAGACCCATTTGAAGATCTGACACGGATTGACCCAACAGGACTTTGTTGGGTAAGACGCAATTCAGCCATTTGGTCCATTCAAACCCCTTAATTGTTGTGGAAGCAAACTAATTTCAAGTCATTTTTGGTCTGAGCAGGGAGAAGCATCGATGCTGGTCTTCTGTCAGGACACTTACCGTCAAGAACTTTTAGAAAAGGAGAGGAGTTCCCATTTACATCAATGGCTCTGTCCACTGACGTATAGGCAGCTTCATTCTCTTCAGGACACAAAAATACATCGATAGGCCCCTTGGTACTGGTGAGACGGACTTGCAAACTCTGAGAGGAAGAAACGGTATCAGTGGTGGTGCTCCCATTGACACGATGGGCGATTACGCACAAGGAGCAAGGTTAGGCTCTCTCTCACCTCCTCCGGATCGGCCACCTCCAGTTTAGTCTCTGCAGGCGCTTTAACGACAATCACAGTCTCATCCTCCAGCCCAGGGATCCGCCGTATGTCTTGGTAAGTTATGTAGGCAAGCGTGAGAGCAGTTAAGGAAAGGAAAAAAAAAAATAAATCATAATACACGTATTGGGCTACAAAACTAAGCCTAAAATTCAACCATGCGTACTATTTGCACGGCTAGCTGAGCACCTCGCTGCCCTCCCCATTCATTCCCAGCACAGGAGGAACTTTTTACTGCCGTACAGTAGCGCGCCAAATTAGATAAAATATTTACTGAACATTGACACTAACTTCTACCGAAAGCAACTTTCTAAACGATGTTTATGGCTGAAATTGATGCGTGGAATATGCCCACCCCTAAAACAACTATCGTAGCTGCCATCCTAGCAGAACCGCAATGCCACCGGTAGTCTTTCGCATGATTGAATGATATTTTATCCCATAAATATTAAGAATTGGTGGACGACAGCCATGTCATACATATTTCTTGCACATATCATCCATCTTTCTTGCGTTGCGATTGGACAGATTACATTCATAGCCAAACTTCAGCCAGTATCTGCGCCATAGGGCTACCAGTCTTGCTGGTTATCGTTTCTAACTGGCGGTCTGTTCAAGTCAATGCAATGAATAATTTACCAGCTAACATGGGACCGCTTTACCCCATTACAGTAATAAGTTAAACTTGTAACAGTAGTTGGACAAACTTTAATTTATTAATTCAATGGCGAGAAGCGTTAGCATGCTAGCTAGCATATCATTCATCGCATCGACTTGAATAGACCACCAACTGGAAGGATACAGTGCATTTCATCCACTGATATCTAAGGGATAAATGCAATACCTCGGGCTCCAATTTATGAGAAGAGTTGTGATTTTTATTTCACATTGATAGGCAAATTTTACTTTAAAGGAGCAATATGGAAGAAATGAATGTTGATTAATCATGAAATGGCCCTGATATATCACCATTATATTCAGGAATGATGTTAATTTCAAATACTTTTACCAGACAAGAGTTGTCCAGCCAGAGTATTCATTACTAAACCGAATTTGCAGCCCACAACTAATGTTTTTCATTTCGTGTTTTGGCCTGTTGCGCCACCCTCCAACAATCTCACAATCACGAAGTCAGTAGCGTTTGGCATCCAGGTTTCCAGTTACCATTGAGCTGCTGTTTCCAAGGTTTCAGAGTGCAAATGTCTGACGTTAAACCCAAAACGCCTCGTTATTATTCCAAAACACGTCGTGACGAAGTCAGAAACAAAACAAGGATCTGTATAGGACATGCCTTTGAAAGATCATGACGGCTGAAAGCAGAGAAGAATTGGAAGACCGACACCGAAGTTGCTAATTTTCTCCCTTCAGGTAAGATTCAGCTCAGTTTGGCTAACTTAATCCTGTTTAATGTAGGCGCGGATATTTCAAATATTCTCTACAGTCGAATAACGTTATGCATGTTCGTTCATGGTACGTTAGTGCGTATGCAGGTGGCCGTGGGTCATCAAACTGACTAGGTAACAAATTGTTCGAGAAACAAAAACCGTGACTCCTCGTTGCTGATATTAGCGATGCATTATTAGTCTGTTTCTCTGGCTATATGCTGAGACGCTGTGGAAACCGTTCCAACATTAGCACAGTCAGTATGGCAATATGAAATGTAATTGAGACAGTACATTGGTCAAATGAGTCCTCATTCATTCTTGACGCATTTTACAGTATGGACTTTCGTGGGCTATTCAGACAGAAGAGTGACGAGCAAGTCGACCAATATGACCATTGCTAAAGTTAGTCAGTCATTAGTCTCGATCTTTTCTGAACTGAACACAACCCTGTCAGAGCAAATCATTGATGATATTTTAATGTAGCCATTGTAGCGCTGTGTAGTAGACGTTCTTGCTGGATCCGGCAACCGAGCTGGTAGCCTCTCGTCTGGGGGAGAGGAGGAGGGGATAATGCGCTCCGCACTATTTTGAATGTGACTGCTCTACCAGTTTTGGCCACAAACTTACATATAGATCTATATATATATATATATATATATATATATATATATATATATATATATATATATATATATATATATATATATATATATATATATATATATATAAAAAAAGGCTAATAGCTGAAAAGACTTAAAAACTCAAATTCAATCATAAGTGGAATTTTATCTTTTTTTTTTACCCCCCAAACGGAAATTTTCAAAAACTGACTCGTTTACATGGAACGTAGCGGAATAAAACTTTCACGCATCTTGATTATTTCATCAAACAGTTTACCCTTTCACTTATGAGTCGCTGGGGTTGTTATACAAAAGTATTCAAAGACTGACATTTGAGTTTATAGTATGGGCCTGAGTAAATTGGTCATCTGTTCATGTGTATATTGTGGTGTTTTCCAGCTCAAAGGGAAACTAATGTTTTGCGCTGTTGATAAACGCAGCTACGGGACCTAGCAGCAGGGTAAGGTGGGACTGGATATGCCTGATACACATTAAAAACGAAAACTTCTATACACTTAAGCTCTGGAATGAAAAGGATATTTCTGGTTGCGCGTGTCCTCGGTCATTAGCCGAACATCGCGGCTGCAGCTCTGGATCAGCTCGTCCAGTTTTTTCTCCTCGCGGCTGAGCTCCGCCAATTCGCCGCTCAGCCCCTGGCGCTGCGTCAGCGTAGTTCCATCCTCCGAGAGGCTGCAGCCCCTTGGGGAGTCAAAAGGTCATAGGTCAGTGCTGGCACTCCATATGCTTTAACAGTTAGCCTAGGATCACTGGCCAGCTGAAAGTCTCCATCTAATAAGTTCTGAGATATGAACAGATAATCTTTCTACACTCGTCAAAATTCAACCTGCTGCTACTTCCAGCACTCAAATCAACACATGAAAACAACTCAAGCGCTCATCAGGATACCATAAATCCTCAAGCCAATTCAATACTTCAGCCATGTTTCACAGATGAAGTAGCAGTGCTTTGGGTCATTAGCAGTTCCTTCAACCACTTTTCTTCTCACGATGTAGGTAGAGGTTAACAATAGTCTCATTTCTCCAAGAGACTTCCTTCATGAGCTCTTTAGTTTCCCGTACACTGCAAAGCAAACCTGGCCATTCTGCTCGAGACTTATTCGAGCAGAGGTGGGCAACGAGGGCCGTATCAGTCCCTGGTTTTCACACCAACTTCTGGCCTTTAATTAGTTGATTATCCGAATTAGCCAAACTTGTCAGATTTCAGGTGCATTTCTTTAAATGAACATGAATGGCCAAAATAAACACTGTTCTCATTCTCCACACAAAGCATTTTTCTTTAATCTTATCTTTGCACAAATCTATATTTGTGGTTGCAATCAATTAACACAATTAGTGAGAGTAATTCATAGAAATAAAAACCTGCATACACACCAGCCCTCCAGGACCGGGATTGCCCACCCCTGTATTAGAGGCTTGCAGCGTAGGGCGTGATTTTACTGGAATAGAATATGCACATCCAAGCGGTATCACAACCTGTTTACCAGTTTAATTAAGTTTTCACATTGGACATGTTCCTTGGTTATTGCACAATAGGGGTCCCTCCGTGACGTACCAATGAATTTTCAGCTGCACAGCTAGCTTCAGAACAAAACATCACACCATTTGAGACACAAATTTACACTAAGTTGACAGCGTGCACTGACCAAAACTTCCAATATAACACTGTTTTATTGAGGCACATGCAATATTTTATGTACAGTGTAAGATTACACAATGAATATAAAAGTTTATATCAAATTCACCATCTTAGTCTCCTTAATGACAATTTTTCCCAATTTTGAGTTGAATTGCATAATTGAAAGCGTGGTTCTGGATCATCAAAATCAGTATTTTGTATGGCCACCTTTCACATCTCACGCAGCCCGAATTCTGCCATGTTCATAGTTGATGAGTCGTCGGATTTCAGCCGGAGTGATTCTTAACATAAATGGCGAGAACAGGCCGTTCAGCACAACTACGCTCGCCAGCTTCATTACACTATTGTGAATATATCCCTTCAGATACTAAATGGTATCTAGCTTCTGTCCCATTCCTCTCAGGAGTGCCTCTTGCATCGTGGAGGGTTCCAGATGAGTCTCCTCACTCGATTCAGAATGTCCCAACAATGAGATATGGGATTTAGGTTGGGAGAAAACAGGCCGATCAAGACACTGAACATTGTTCTGCCTGAACAATGTCCTGACAGATTCTGGTCTCAAGTTATCCTGCGGCAGGATAAGCCAATAGCAAGTCTCAACGGGAACCACTACAGGGTCCAAAATTTTGTCACAGTAATGAACCACATTCAGGTTTCCATCAATGAAAAACGCCTGGCCGTGTCTCGACTGCTCATTCCAGCCCAAACCATGACCTCTGGCAGGGCTCGAAATTGCGAGCAAAATTAACACTTTGCGACCCAATGCGATGGGAGGTTAGTTTGGTGTGGCAGAATCCTCCCCTTTGCTTGATTAACAATCACACGATTAACTAGTTTAGCAAGACTATTCAGCAGAATGACGGGCCAGTTTAAGTTTCTGTGGCGTAATGCTCATGAAACTGCAGATTTACGCGTATTTGCTTACAGGAAGCCAGAGAGGTGCGGTGAGGTGAGGCAGTGACCCAAACTTTTATCACAGGATTTTGTAAACCTGTTGCCACGTACCAGTCCCAATTAACAATCAAAAAAATTAAGACCAAGCCTATGGGAAGCCCATACACCAATAGAGGAAATAATGACAAAAAGATTCATTCACGTATATGCTTCAATTCAAGAATGGAAATGGAAATCTGAATAATCAATTAGGAAAAATTCTCGGCTCTCAGTAATTCTGTATATCGTTTCCTTAATCGGATTGTGAAAGAAAACTGAAAGTAAACACCCGCCTTTTGTTTGTTTGGGTGTAAAAGTGCGTATTTAAAGGAGAATACAATGTACAATGTAAAATGATCAAGCATTGAACTCCGCAAAAGTCAAACTGTTTTAATATTTGTTGATGACATTGCTTCCGCTTCCTGTCAGCAAGTCGCGCAAATCTGCTGTCTAGAGAGCATTTCAGGTTCAATGTACTAAGCAATAACGCCGCGGAAACTTAAACTGGCCCGTCATTCTGCCGAATAGTCTTACGAAACTAGTTAACCGTCTGATTGCTAATCAAGCGAAGAGGAGGATTCTGCCACACCAAACTAACCTCTGACCGCACGTCACTGGGTCGCAGAGTGTTAATTATGCGACCAAAACTTTCGCAATTGAGCCCGGTCTGGTCCCCCCCCAGCGGTCATGCTGACGCCAAACACGTACTCTTTGGTCACCCACACTTTTTGTCCGAAAATAGGTTCCTGCTCCACCTGAGAGCATTCCAGCCCAGATGTTCCCTGCACATTCCAGACGTAAGGTTACAGGACTCTTCGTCCCCGGCCTCTTCCTCCCCAAGGACTTTGTCTTCGAATTTTTCGTCCCCTGATGATAACGAACATGCCACCACTCGAGACAAATGGACGAACGAACGACGAACAGATCACCATGACAGCAGGGTTAGGGTTAGGTTTAGGGTTGTAATGCAGGAAGAGGGCAAAGCAGTATTGGGGACTAAAAATCTGGGGCCCAGGGACGAAGAGTCCTAGAGCCCAGATGGACATTGTGACGTGCAGGTGTCAGCACCTGACCATGACTGGGACGTTGGTTCCGGAAACCAGCTTCGCCAATCGACTTTGTACAGTTAGCGCACCGATTCTGCATCTGTTCTGGTGACCACCTCTGATCTGTGAGGCAGTGATGGCAGCGGGACAGAAGCGATGGCAAAGGTTTTGGAGCTGAATATGCCGATCCTGCTGAGGGGTGGTGACACGTGGTCTGGGAGCACATGGTCGGTTGTTGACGCTTCTTGTGTCGTTAAACCGGCTCTGTAAGAGGCAAAATGGTGGACACATTGACGCCGAGTCCCCTTGCAACTCGCCTCAGGCATTTTGCCGACTAGCATACGGATGGCTCTTCCTCGCTCATCTTGACGTCGTCATGCCATGGTCAAACAATGCATCAGGAAAATGCAAAATGGTATTCATACAGGACATTACTGTGGCCATTTATTGGCCAAGTTTAAAGAGGACTGGTCAACGATTCCGACTCAACCTGGGGGGAGCAGCAAAGTTCTAAGCAATGTGCAATCAAGTGGAACAAAACTTCCAGACAAAAGCAGAGCAATTTTAGGAGCCTGATGAGTGTAGTTCAAGTATCATGACCCCAAATCATGATCTTACTTTGGGCACGCAAGACATTTCAAAATTTTGAGTTATGCATTGAAAGTTTGTCTGTACACAAAAGGACAGTCCAATCCTGTAAATGGAAATCCAGTACCCTGAAGGTTACTGCTATAACCCTATGCCTGTTTATCAATTAGCAGTTGAACAATTCACAGCTTGGTGAACACTAAACTGGCAGAGGGTTGGGCAGTCCAGATTTAGAATGCGACTATGAAAAATGTGGGATGCATACAATCATGTTTCTGTTTGTTAGTCAGACAATGATCTTCCACAATTAAGCTCAGCTGTTCAGTGCAAAGTAAATGGCTTCCCCTATTAATGGGTCCCCTATTAACCACCAAAACCTAACAGCTTCAAGTCCATCTTGGCCAACAAACCACTCAGATTGATGAATGATTTCAACATGCACAACTGGATATAGCAAGCACCTCTACAGACTGTACCGGATTTCAAGTGATGACAAGTAGTTGGTTTTTTCAGTCAGGACAGCATTCTCAACTTTGATTCCTTTGCACTGAAGTGCTACACAATCACAATTTAGCAAAGACCATGCTTACCCATTAGTTCCTGTTCAGACAGTTCCCACATATGCAAGCATTTAAGTTCCTCACCACAATCTTTGGTTATTTCAGGGGGTTAACAATGCAAATATCAGCTGGAACTAACGGTTGCTTAACTACATTTATCTAAAATTCCAGTGTTTTTAAAGAGGCCCATTATGCACTAATTTTTTCAAGTTATTATATTCTTTGATGTTCAGAAAGGGGTTTATAAACTGCTGAGTAAAATAAATAAATACAAATGATTTCACAGCCTGTGGTTTCCTGTCATTCCTGACCCTCAATAAAAACTGGCTGTTCTGAGTGGCATCCCTTCCCTGAAATGACTCCGCTCCGACTGGCCCTGGAACAGGGTAGCAAACCCTGACAGACACCAGTCCCGTGTGTCAGAGAGCAACGATGTCAAAATTCCCCAACTACTAGTTACGGTCTCTAAATATTAGTAGCTTGCCATTAAGCTACACAATGAATACTTAAGGATAACATCTGCTGATAAAGCAACTATGAGGATGTTAGTTACATTTAGGGGTGTCAACGTTTACAATTTTTTCTACACATGTACACGGGACTTCTAACCGACGTGTACCGGGTTACACGTTTAGAGATTTACGAGCTTCTTCTATCGCAGTTGCACTGTATAACCAAAGAAAGTAAAATGAGTTGAAAATAAAATCCTCTATCATTTTGACAGATAAGACAACGTACAAGTGAAAGCTCAAAAAGGTTTAACCTTCTTTTTTAATCACTGTTTTAACTATTTCTCACTTTTTGTACATTTTTTTTTAACTTAAAGTGCAAACTGCATCCCTCTCTCGCAACGGGAGCTGCGTCTGAATTTTAATATACGTCTCATAGTAAAAGTCATGTGGAATTGGCGAGAGAAAGCAACGCGACACTGGCTGTGGCTGCGGGTTTTTTTTTTTTTTATCAAGGTAACATTGCGCCCCATGCATCTGTATGCGGATAACTGCACTAGTAGGAAAATTTAAGTGTATAGTTAGTTAATGTCATTATCTGAAGCTTTCAGGCAACATTATCACCCCTAAAAATAAGCGACTATGTATTGGTGAGAAATGAACGAGGAGGAAAAAATGACGTGTACATGGTTATTGATTTATCTATATGGTTATGATTTGTTATCCAAGTAACCGTCTCCACATGTAGATGTTGACACCCCTAGTTACATTCACAACAATAAATTAAAAAAAAAAAAAAGAAAAAAGACTGACATACAGTCAAAATAAAAGTTTAACGGCACTTTGAATGCAGTCTCTAAAATTAAGAATGGTTTGTGGCTAGCACTTGCATAATAGCAACCATAAGCCAACACAGCATTCACAATGAATTGCTGCGAAATTCTTTCGCAATTGAATTCACTTAAAAGCACCCGTTTAGCTCTTCCCTTCAATGAGTCTCAAATCGCCTTTGACCAAATAAGCAATGGTTGAAATGTTCCATTTTGTAGCTAGCTGGCCAATAAGTATAGCATGAAAGCAAGGCAATTTTGAGAGCAGCACAAACAACTAAGCCATACAAGTTCTATGATCGTCTAGATAACAGATTCTCCTTGAAAATGTAACTCAGCAGCCGCTTCCCTGCATCTTCCGATGCTGGAAGAAAATGAAGACATTTAATGTTATTTGCAAAAAGAAAAGAAGCAATGACTTGCCTATAATCTTAGTCAATAAAAGTCCATGAGTAAAATGGCAGTCAAAACTGAAGATCCGAGGCACTCCAAGATAAAAATCCTTTATTGGCAGGGATATCTACGCGTTTCGACTCCAACGAGTCTTCATCAGGACATATTGAGCAATTACAACACGCGTTTAAATTGAAAGAGAGCATCATGACGACGCAATCACGTTGCCTAGTTAATCACCACACACAATTGGACCACAGTTAAAAAACACAGAGCTTACATTCCTATAATGCTATAAATAGCTTATAAATATAGCACTTATAGGTAGGAAAAAGTCACCACAAAAACATTTAGACATAAAATATGAGGGAGAGCATATGACAAAACCACAAAAAATACTGAAGTTAAGAGAAATCAAGAATAATTCCGAAGAGGAGCGATGATAAACCTTTGACTGAATAAAGCTAGAGTACACATCCACAACAATTCAAACTACAACAAAATTTGCCATAATGTTGCAATGTTGTTTTAATGCATAAAATATTACAGAAAGGGGGGGAAAAAAAAAAAAAAAAAAAAAAACAATCTCCTCGTTGATGCCAGGGAAAGAGGTGGCCCCTAGTGTATAGATCCAAAAAGTCTCTCGCTGCGAGACGTTTAAGTTTGTTCCCCCCCCCCCTCAAATTTATAGAGACTACCTCAATAACCATGACTTTGAGGGTATCTGAATTGGTGTGGCCTGCTAATTTGTAATGTTGAGCCATGGGGTAGTTTGGGTTTTGCACCCTTATGGCATATGTGTGTTCAGCCAATCTATCACGCGGCCTGCGTTTAGTGCGGCTCACATAAAAGCAGCCGCACTCGCATTCTAATCTACAGACAACAAAAGTTGTTTTGCAATTTGCAAAGGCGTTGCAATGGAAGGTCTTTTTGTTGAAGACATCCACAAACATACTGTCTTTTTCGATATCATCACAAATTATTTTGTCCATTTTCTGAAGAGCACCTGATTTTGAGGACACATTGTTGGATTCTCTGACCCCACGTAGCACTCACCTACCTTCTATCTTTTTTTGCACATTTAATGTTATCTTGGGCTTTGCAGTCGATGACTGAGCACTTTGCGTTTGCGCAAGAACAGAAGTGAGCGTTTTTCAGGAACTTTCTCCTGTGTTATGAGCAGGCGATCTTATAAAAACTGTCACGATAAGCTGACATGCTGTAGACAATACATTGGAAACATTATTTTCAATTTAATCATTATTTTAAATTTGGGCCACATTTAATACCAATGTCCTTCATTGTGACACTATACATGTAGAAGATACAAAATATGGAAAAGCAGAATGGGCACCCCTTCAACTTTGTAGTAGTTCATATTAAGCACAAATGTGTGTGTCTTTCAACTCGCAGAGAATTCCACACTTTATTCAAACGAGTTGACAACAGTGAGCACTTCAACACTTGCCAAGCCGATGTCGCATCTATAGTCCTGATTTCCCTGACTTCTTCATTCAGCACAATGGCGCCTTCAGTAGCGCAGCACCCAGTGTGATACCAAAGCCATTTAATGCCTAAAATATGTAACATGTGCCATCAATCATTACCACCCCCCTCCCCCTTCAGAAAAAAAAAATTTGCAATGGCCAGGTGTGTTATCCCCTCATGATTTTATATACCAGGGAGCAAATAAAAGGTCCAGAGTTTCATTTCATTGTAGCTGGTATATGTTGCCATTAAATCTCAAGAGCCATCTCCGCCTGAGAATCAAGATATTAGGCTGAAAAAATCTAAACCTTGGTTACATTCTGAAAAAGAAAGAATACACTAGTGTGATCAGAGACACCAAAATGGCCCAGATGACCATGAACAACAACTGGGGAGGAAAACAGAAAAATTTGTTAGGTGAAGAAAAACCCTTCGCACACCAGTTCGCCAAGGCTGCCTCATCCCAAAGGGCGAGAGCGTCTGCACTGCAGGACCCCGGCCACAAGAGGGCCTCAGAGAACAGGCATAAATCCATCCGCAATGCATTTGTTTACAACTCTTTCTCCTAGCCATACAACACAAAATTCTTGCAGTGATCAGATTAAGGGGGAAAAAGTTGATTAGCATTTTTTGCTGATCATTATATCAATTGATTAGCAATTCTTGAGCACATCTGAAAAATGATAAGCGAAAATCAGAAAACTGTATATCAGATTTTAAAATTACAAAACGGGACTTTTATTCTTTCCTAATGACAAATTACAATCACAATAGAAATACAACTCCACTCCAAAAGCAAAACAAAGAATTTCCAAAAGGCACAAATTTTACCTGAAACCATCCTAACTTTATACAGCACACTGCCATTTCTCAACAAAATTTCTGTGAACTACTGCAGTACAGCCGTCTTATCTAAACCTTACTGCAGCATGATGTTGTTTCACACCTGATCAGAGATTTTAAAGGATCCTGTCCCATTAAAATCCTGTCACACAAGGCACTCTCCAACTGAGTCACATTTTGACATCACAACATCAAGTACAAAACCCAAAACCAGTGAAGTTGGCACGTTATGTAAATCGTAGATAAAAACAGAATACAATGATTGCAAATCCTTCTCAACTTATATTCAATTGAAAACACTGCAAAGACAAGATGTTTAATGTTCAAACTGAGAAGCTTTATTTTTTTGCAAATAATCATTAACTTAGAATTTAAAGGCAGCAACACATTGCAAAAAAGTTGGCACAGGGGCCTTTTTACCACTGTGTTACATCGCCTTTCCTTTTGACACTCAGTAAACATTTGGGAACTGAGGAGACCCATTTTTGAAGCTTTTCAGGTGGAACGCTTTCCCATTCTTGCTTGACGTAAAGCTTAAGTTGTTCAACAGTCCAGGGTCTCCGTTGTCGTATTTTACGCTTCATAATGCGCCACACATTTTCAATGGGAGACAGGTCTGGACTACAGGCAGGCCAGTCTAGTACCCGCACTCTTTCACTACGGAGCCATGCTGTTGTAACACGAGCAGAATGTGGCTTGGCATTGTCTTGCTGAAATAAGCAGGAGCGTCCATGAAAAAGACGTTGCTTGGATGGCAACATATGTTGCTCCAAAACCTGTATGTACCTTTCAGCATTAATGGTGCCTTCACATATGTGTAAGTTGCCCATGCCTTGGGCACTAATACACCCCCATACCATCACAGATGCTGGCTTTTGAACTTTGCGTCTATAACAGTCCGGATGGTTCTTTTCCTCTTTGGTCCGGAGGACACAACGTCCACAGTTTCCAAAAACAATTCGAAATGTGGACTCGTCAGACCACAGAAAACTTTTCCACTTTGCATCAGTCCATCTTAGATGAGCTTGGGTCCAGCAAAGCCGGCGGCGTTTCTGGGTGCTGTTGATAAATTGCTTTCGCTTTGCATTGTAGAGTTTTAACTTCTCCGAACCTTTTGACGATATTACGGACCGTAGATGAAATCCCTAAATTTCTTGCAATAGCTTGTTGAGGAATGTTGTTTTTAAACTGTCCGACAATCAGCTCACGCATTTGTTCACTAAGTGGTGACCCTCGCCCCACCCTTGCTTGTGAATGACTGAGCATTTCAGGGAAGCTGCTTTTATACCCAATCATGGCACCCACCTGTTGTGCCAGCTTTTTTGAAACATGTTGCAGGCATCAAATTCCAAATGAGCTAATATTTGCAAAAAATTACAAAGTATACCTGTTCGAACATTAAGTAACTTGTCTTTGCAGTGTATTCAATTGAATACTGGTTGAAAAGGATTTACAAATCATTGTATACTGTTTTTATTTACGATTAACACAACGTGCCAACTTCACTGGTTTTGGGTTTTGTATTTGAATGACAGATCATTGTGCATGTTTCGGGAGAGGCTGGCGAACTTGCGATTCCCTAAACCACATAGCATAGAATCCCCTTATCTAGAGTCAGCTCGACAGGACGATGGCTAGCTTTATAATCTGAAGAGTATAATACACGATAGCATGCATGGCAAGATAATGCGACAAAAACTAGCCATGAAATGACACGTCTCTGGCCAGAACTTTGTGCTGTTTAGGTAAACTAAGCCGGTGATCAATGTTGAAAGAGATCTGTGTGCAATGGCGTTGAAAGGGACAAATCAGAGCTATAAAAACTTCAATAGGCACAACTACCACAGGTTCATTTGCCAGCTAGCTGTACCTAAGCGACTGCTTTTGAATTAACCAGCAAACTAGCTGACCTCCCAAAAAAGTGAAAGTTTAGTTGGGTCGCATGAAACGGCCACAAAACCTCAGATGAGTTCATGCCTGTTACACCTGGCAAAGATAGTTGAGTTAGCAAGAAACAAATCATTTGCCTCGATATGATGATCATTTACAAAGATTTTCCTTGGTTAACGCAAGTCGGCTTACTAGCCAACTATATCTAAAGAGAATCGTACTGTAATTTATAATGCGATGGCGCCAAATTGCTCAAGTAGCAGAGTCTGGCCGTCTCGACCAAAGATGATGGAGCTTATCAGAAAGCCTCCCGAGTCCCAAGTGCATGCAAGTGCTCCCTAGAAACTGATTGGTTGGTATGCAAATGAGAAGCATAATTTTCTAGCCAAAGTTGTGAAAACGTCTCCTATTGCAGTGTGGCTCGGGAATTTGGAAGTTCGCAGGCCAGTGAGTCGGGATTCCTGAGATATCATTAAGATTTTTTGAGTCGCATTTTTTTGCAAAGAGACAGTTATGTTGATTAGCATTTCCTCAAAATTGGCGAAATTTGGTTCACATTTTGCGATTCGAATCCGCCTAATCTGATCACTGTCTTGTGGGAAAAACATGCCACTCTGCCTTCACGGACACTTCCATGTCCCATTTGCAAATTTTCTTGACTTACCTTACGAAACAAAGCTTTTACGTCCCTTTTTCTGTCCTCATCTTGAACAGAAATTTCATTCGAGTAAAATCAGAAATACGAAAGCAGGGCACAGAACAGACACTAAAAAATGCCAATAACAAAAGCAAGCTCGCAAAAGCAATGATGTGTCGAAAAGATCTGCAATCAAATTCAAACAAAGAGTCAAAATATCAAGTACTACTGCTGCAGCCAGCGGCGCTGAAAGCCCTACTGAACACTGTGCACCCAGTGAATTCCAACAGACTGAACAATCTTCAGGTGATGTCCATTAAACATCAGCTGCTTCAGATTTTGCCTTACATGAGCCTTCAAGAAACACCATATGATGCTAGGTTGTCCTCCCTGGTTTTAGTTAAAAAAATTCCATGGACATTTTGGTTTATAATGTTGCTTTGTCGATTCTGGGATATTGAAAAATACATAAAAACATACAAAATCTTGACATTATTTGTAAATTTGAACAAGTGTTGACCTTTCCGTATTTCCAGTTATCATGACTTGGAGGTTCAGATAGGCCAAACTACACATTTTTTGATTCCACATGAATAGACAAGTAATTTGGCAGACATTTCAACAGGATTGGGACATATTCTAATCTTGAGCCCCAACAAGATAAGATATACTTTATTGAACCGCGTGGGTTAATTTGTCCTCTGCATTTGACCCATCCTATAGTTAGGAGCAGTGGGCAGCCACAGAGCAACGCCCGGGGACCAACTCCAGTTCTAAGGCCAGTTCCTTGGTCAAGGGTACTGGTTGGAGTGTTCCTGTGTGGCATGTTTTTGTGGGTGGGGGAAACCGGAGTACTCGGAGAAAACCCACGCGAACATGCAAACTCCACACAGAAAGGCCCCAGGCCGAATTCGAACCCACAACCTTCTTGCTGTGAGGCAGCAGTGCTAACCACTGTGCCACCGTGCCGCCCCCTGGCAAATTCCTGGCATTTGGATGAGGGTCACCCACGCCAAATTTATTTAGTATCCTTCAGGCAACACTAAAACCACTTTCAAAACCTTACACCCATGAAAGTATCACACAACCTTTTAAGATTGGAAAGGCTTGTAGTCGAGGAACAAAGTGTTGGTAACAAAATGGGCCAAAAAAAAAAACTACTAAGCTGTGCAGCGAGTTACCTGAAAATGTTCATAAACAGTTCACGCAGATTAAACAAAATTTCCTCCATGAACCTAATGTTTTGTTCTGGCAGAATTTATGAAAATCATTTTAGTTCACCAGTATTTCAGGTTAAATGTCGGCCTGTTCTTTACCAAAATAATGGAAAATGCATTTCCAGCAGTCAGGAATTTCAAAATTTCTGAAGCACAAGCACCAAGACCCCCCTGTGCCTGATACTTTTGAAGCTTGTGACTACAAGTCCAAGAATTTCCAAATGACTGCTTTCAGTTTTAATTTATCACACCGTCTCAGCTTTTCCCAATTTTGGGTTGTACATCAATTCCTAAATGTACTCAAGACCAGAAAAAAGTTCCATTCAATTACGTTACATACCCTGACTCGACAATACTTACATCCACTGAATGTTGTTTTTTGATTTCTTCTTGATGAGATGGACGCCCTCCAGCACATTTGTGATGTCATACAGGCGTCTCTTCTGAACTTTGAGGACGTCCGCGGCACGGTTGAGGTCCACAACCCCATCCGGTGACTGACCGAGCAACTGCAGGAACTTCTTGGTCAGCAGGCCCAAGGACGTGTCGTAGCGAGTCTTCTCAGACGGGGACTTCGGAGCTGCAAAAAGAGACGCACCAACAGCATCTTACTGAGATTTTGCATCTTTGTGGTTTTAGATTAGCTTGCACTGGGTGGGGAGAAATGATGGTAAAGAAAATAAGGGCCTCATGAATGGCTTTCAATAAGACACTCCGGTAAGACATTTCACGAAGGTGAGGGCAAAATGTGCGACCAGTTGATTTGGCGAATTCAGTAAGAGCCAAACACCACAAATTTTCAGCATGGAGTTGGGCCCTTATTGAATTAACCAATTCGATTAACACTTTTCCTGGGTTTTACAACATAGCCTGAAGAGCCTCAGTTAGTTTTCTGAATGCTCATACTGCGGTACTAAGAGGGCGATTCCAAGGTATTTTTACAAAATGTCCCCTCCATGACGGGACACTAAACCATCCCCCAAACAAAATTCTGTGGATGTATTAGAAATTTTTTTTTTTTTTTTTACAATTTGGGTATAATACTGCACTACTACATTTGGGAGGAAAAAGCTCCATTTTTTTCCCCCTCCATTTGGGGGATCATTTTAGTGTCTGTCACGGAGGGGACATTAGGTTGACAATACCTCGGAATTGCCCGAGACAAGTTTCGAAAATGCCAATCACCAATTTACCCCACTCCCTGCAAAGCTGCTGGCAACCTGCATTCTTCGGGCACAAGTTCTGATTATTGGTCGATTAAATTCCAAGAAACAATAGCAGGGGCAGAGATGAGATGCATTGCCAGGAACAAAGTCTAAAGAGATGCATCACTGCACCGCTATAAACCATCTGGCACCTAAACCTCATAAACGAGAACATGTCTGCAAGGCTCAAGTGACTGCTCTCTCTCCACACTGGCAGAGACACGGTGCCACCTCCCGCCCCTTACTTTTGGGACTCCCGAGACCGGGCGCAGCTGCTCCGCCCCTCCCCTTCGGGACCTTGACTCCTTCGCTGGGGGACTGGCGGTCGGTCGCATCCAACTCCAACCGCCGCTTCGCCTGGGAGAGGGATTTTCAGAGGATGGATGTTCACTAGCTGCACCCCATTAGCACCATCCCTCCGAACACCAGGCCCCTACGCTACCACACACCAGTCACTTCACTCTAGCTTAGCTAAGCCATGTGTAACATGCTGAGCGCAGATTAATAATTTTCAAAATACTAGGTCGCTACAGTGGGTGATGCATTTATGCAGCATTTGAAGCAAGATCCCAACCATCACTGCGCAATGAGTACACAAACCATTCCGGGTTAATACCCGTCCACGAAGTTGGGAGGCTGTGATAATTGTAAATAGAAACAGTGCAATGATATGCCAATCAATTCAATTTAACTGGAAACAGTACAAAAGACAAAATAGATGTTATTTTTCCTTGTAAATGTGTGCTCATTTTGAGTTTGAAGCCAGCAACTCATTCAAATGAAGTTGGAACAGGCGCATATTTACCACTGTATTGCATCACCTCTTCTTCAAACAGCACACAATGCTTGGGAACTGAGACCAACAGCCATATAAGTTTGAAAGTAAAATGTTTTCCATTCTTGCTTGTTGGGGGATTACAGCTGCTCAACACCTCACAGCCTCCTTTGTGATAATTTCATAATGCACAAAATATTTTCAGTGGGTGACGAGTCAGGACTGCAGGCAGGCCATTTTATCACCCAGTCTCTTTTACTCCAAAGCTATGTTGTAGTAATATGTGCAAAATGTGGCGTTTGACATCTTGCAGAAATAAGGCCTTCCCTGAAAAATATGGCTGGATAATTGTTTATGTTGCTTCAAAACCTGTGTATAAAGTCCAACATTAATGGTGTCTTCGCCAATGTTGTATGGTATGCGCACGCATACTTATCATGGATGCTAGCTTATGAGCTGTGCGCTGATAAACCAGATGTCCCCTTCTCCTCTTTAGCCCAGAAGATGCAGCGTATATAACTCCCAAAAAGACTTTCACATTTTGGCTGGTCAGACCAGTTTCCACTTCGCTTCAGTCATACTTAAATGAGCTTGAGCCCAAAGAAGGTGGCAGCGTTTCTGGATCTTATGTACATGGTTTTCTCTTTACATGGTAGTCTTAACTTGCATTTAAAGATGCATCATCTAATTGTGTTCAGACAATGGTTTTTAGAACTGTTCCTGAGGAAATGCAGACTTCAAAAAGTGGCAAAGCCACTACGCCCGCATGGCCAAACATGGCCAAAATGGAACGCTCCCTATTGGTCAAGGCATTGGTCCGATTCGGCTCAAATTCAAACTTGGTTTGGACCTTATGACTGTACATACTCTTGGGATGTAACAGTACGGCCAATTTTGCGTTATCGTGGTGACAGGAGGGTCCTGTTATCGTGGACATGTAACGGTTTCAGACTATGGGTCTTCCTGGCAAAAACTTTTTCCCCAGTCGCAGAACGGAAAGAAATGCGAACTACAGTTCCCATCGACCCTTGCGCGCCCATCATTCTTCACGGTCCACTCGATCGAACAGCGCAAAAACGGCAGAGGCAGATACCCAAAGTGGCACTGGTGAGGGAGCGTTTCGCGAAGTACTTGAGATTGAGGATGCTCCAGCCCCATTTAAATCTGAATTAGAGATTATTTTTTGCGCAGTAATAACTCTACGAGGTGAGCGGACGCACTCGCCCTTTTGCTTCCGTTTCATGCCTAATGCAGCCTCAAATCTTAAAATGCTTCCGGAAAATAACTTCACTGAGTTTAGTCAGCGACGCGTTTCACTAAGCAACGTGAGGTAGGTATGTTCCCATCAGCGCATCGGCCGGCGTGATATTGGTTCCGATAGAGTGTTGCGGAATTTCCCAAAGTGGCAGAGGTATACCCAATAAAACCGACTTATGGGCAAAAGGAAGGGAATTCCCTGAAATCCCGTTCAAGACTTAGAGAAAAATGACCCCGAATTCCCCTTGTTACCTTGTTTTCAATTTCCCAGATGGCCGGCTGAGCGCTTCAAAGCTTGAGGTAACAAAAACACCCTTCAATTTTATAGAAGCTCGGAATATAAGTCGTCGGAATTCTAATAAAAACTGCATGACTATTAGATTAAGTATTCAAGATCCAACAGCCAAAAAATCATGAGATTTGGAGCACAAGTAGTCTGTTTCTACAGTCAGGAGAGGGGAAGAAGAAAAAAAAGTGGTAAAAATTCCAGAAATGGCAGCCCCACTGGGGGCTGCACAGCGAAATTCACTTCTGTTTTCATTCATCATTTTGTAATGGGCAGATAGTATTCCAATGAACATTTTCTGAAAGTTTCATAGGAATATATAAAGAACTAAGAAAGTTATGGCATTTCATGCAAACCATGTTTTCGGTCACAGATTTCTCATTTTTTCTATCCACCTTATTCCCACGTCCCGTGATCCCTTGTGCGAATATTGGGCGCAACTTCCGCTGCATCCCGTCACTGAACCGTTTACTATGGTAGCGGCTCACGCGAATCCTCTTTTTTTTTTTTTTTTTTTTTTAAGCGATTGAAAAACGAGGGAACATCACCTTGTAGCCCTCAGACAGGATAAAGTTATGGTATCGTTGCCTTATACTATCGAAGAATGGGAGAACGACTTGAAGCAGTGGCCAAACTTGCGCATTTGGCTACATTTGCGACTCCGTTGCCACAGACTGCGAAGCTATGAACAATCTACAAAGCTCTGAAGTGTATGCAGTACTTCCACAGCAACAAGGTCAGTCGCATTTTTATAAAGGAGGCAGTATACGACCTAATGTACCTTAAGTACTTTCTGATAGTATAAATTTTTCCCATAATTTTAATTTTTGCGAAATAAGATTTGAAGTGCAAGACTATTGTTTGGAGCAAATTAGGCCATTTTCAAATTGTAGTAGACTATTGCTACTACTACAGCCACATCTTAAACTGTACAGGATGAAAAGTTACACTGACTGACATCGCCAGACAAATACAATTGACTGTCCTCCCTACACGTGAAATCATACCTTGGGCTCTCCTGACACTGCTGTCAAAATGCTTCTGAGGACCCGGCGTCTCCTCTGCGGTGGTCTGTCTAAGCCTAGCCATAAAGTAGGAATCGCTGTTTAGGTGCTCATTTCATTCTGTCGACAATGTTTTCGGGGGCCTTTTCAAATTCAGGTTCTCAGCCAAATTCTGGCTTCCTCTTCAGTAGGTAGGCGATGGAAACCATGTCGCTGAACACAAGGACCATCCCCAATGATCTGGGTGCGTGTTCAAAACACTGTTGATCAAACCATAAATTTCGCTTCCTCTGGTTGTTAGTTCAGCCTCGAACAGCACAATAGGTGCCGGCGGTCTGAAGGGACATTAAGAAAAGCAAGTTAATTTGTTAAAAAAAAAAAAAGATCAGTAATCGCCAAGTCGTCTGAAAGAAATGCTGCCGTTCTTGACTAGCCACTCAATAAAAACTACTTTTGCCAGAAGTTGCACCCCTCATATCTACAGTAGCGTCCTCAGGAATAAGGTGGATAGAAAACTAAGGACATTTTTTTTACCCCTCGTTTCCCAATTTCAAAGTTTAATAACTTTGTCAGTTCTTAACCTATTAAATTGATGTCAATGAAAAGTTAATTTTAAGCTCTTTCAAGATTAATGTTTCATTTCAGCATAGAACCATTTTGAAAATTTTAGGAACATACCTACTTCAAGGTCTGAAGAATTATCGTCTAACCAACGCTAGCTCTCAACTTGCTCCCATTTACTTTGCTCAGTTGGCAATCAAGCACTTGATTGGCACAATTATTAATTTGAATTGTTTATTTTGATGGCTCTTGGCAGTCGCATTTTGAGATTTAAATAAGGAAAACGGCACAGACTGGCCTGAGTGCGTTTGCTGGATTATTTCTATTGGCTTACATTTGATGATTTGATGTGAATACGAAAATAAAACCTAATACACAGCAGTTTTTGCACATATTGTAATATTCAAAGTGAAATTGTTTAATAAATTCAGATGTCACTTTCCAAGTCTACATTTGTCTTGGTTTCTCTTCCCTTTTTGATACCGCAATAAATACCGTACCGTGGACCTGATACCGAGGTATTATCGTACCGTGAGATTTTGATACAGTTACATACCCAATATACACATATGAAATATGAAAAGGATCGGTAAAACCTGAAGACGCCAGAGTGCAGACAAGCCAAAAATCTATGCATGCACGCACACGACAGACCACCACGAAAGACCACGATCAGAGCATAAGCCCCTAGAGCAATTTGGCCAAGCAGGCTAAAAACAGAATCCAGCTAGTTTTTAATGCAGCGCCGCATGACGGCCTGATGATTGCGGCCAACATTACAGTCAACATTAGACTGCGGCCTTGCCCCTTAAGATTTCTCTGGATTCTCTGAAAGTTTTGATGTTGCAGTGGGGTGCAAACAACTTGGGCCCTCCTGGTTTAAATGTCTAGCAATTAATCTCCAAGTGATTGAATGTAAAACTGAGCACTAAATGCTACAAAAGTTAAACATGACATCTTTCTGCAAATTTAAAAGGCTTCTTTCTTTTTTAATTTGATATTTTAAATAAGGAAAAAGGGCCCTGTACAAGTTTGGGAGCCCTTTTGGATTATTCTTTTTTACCTTTTTCAGAAGATGATTACAAAGGCCCAGACGCAGGTGATTTACTCGTTAGGGCTTCAATGAGTCAGGTGAATATGATTCCAGGGTTGAACTATATATTATCAAGTCACTCCATGCCTTCTTAAGTATCCAGCTGTGGTGGTTGTTGTGTCTGGTGTTAAAAACCATGTGTTCCTCTAAACAGTTGTTCACAGATGTCAAAATCAAGGTAATTCACTACCACCACCAAGGAGAGGCCTACAAAAAAAACTCTTACATTTCTAACTACCCATTTCCACGGTCAGAAACACCGTAAGAAAATTGAAAATAAATGGAACAACTGAAGTCAAGGCAAGATCTGGAAGACCAAGAAAAATTTTAGAATAGCCCGTGATCTGGTGAGAGATGCTCAGAAGAACCCACACATCACTGCAAAAGAGCTGCAAAAAAAAAAAAATTGCAGCAACAGGTCTGGTTGTTGACAGGACAACACAGCATACCTTAAAACAACAAAGACCTACATGGCAGAGTTGCAAGAAAGAAGTCTTTCCCACGACCAGCACCAAATTAAGCATGTGAAGTATGAAAAAAGAAAACCAAGAAACCTTAAGAAAAAAGGGTGAAGCATTTGTAGAGAAGAACACGTTGCCAACTGTTGAGCACGGAGGTGGATCCATTATGCTTTGGGGTTGTGGAGCTGTTGGGGGCCACAGGCAATACTGTGCGGGTGGAAGGAAGAATGGATTCCAGCAAATATCAAGACATTCTAGAAGCTAATGTTTAAAGCTCAGTCCAGAAATCAAAGTCCAGCAAGACAATGACCTGAAGCAAACCTCAAAATCCACCATGAAGTACCTCCAGGAAAGACAGATGAAGGTTTTGGAATGGCCATCAAAGTTCCCAGACTTGAATATTATTGAAAATCTGTGGAGAGACCTCAAACATGCTGTGCATGCAAGAAGGCCAAAGAATATTTCTGAGCTAGAGGTGTTCTGTCTGATAGGGGAAAAAATTCCAAAGATAAGAATTGAAAGACTCTTAGCTGGCTACAGGAAACGTTTGCGAGCCGTTAAAGCTGCCCGAGGAGGAGTCACAAAAGTACTAGCTGACAGGGTTCCCAAACTTTTGCACAAGGCTTTTTTTCCATGTTTTATTATTTTGAAACTGTAAAAAGTTAAAAACAAGATGTGTTTGTGAAACACTGATGTCCCCGGATATAAGCATAGTTTGGAATTATAATATGGACAAGTATCTGCCACGGACGTGTCTTTGTCCCCCACCACAAGATGTGAAATAGTGTCAAAATGAGCACTCTCTCGGTGTGACCTTGAGAGTGACGCGAAGATCACCAAAATAGACTGGCGCCGGGGTATCACCCTAATACATGTTGACATGAAATTTGAAGGAAATCCATCTATTCGTTCTTGAGATATCTCGCTGACAAGGATTCGGGATGTACGCACGTTCGGACGGACAGTCGTGAATACTATGTCGCGGCGGGGGACAAAAAGGACCAGATGGAATCGCTTGGACTTGTAAAGGGTTAAATAAATATTTAAAACATTTCCAGGAAACCATTGTGAAATCAAAATGACGCCAAGGTCAAGGTCACGAGGTGAAAAATTATGACCTTATCCGAAAGGTGTCGTGTCAAGGGATACACGTGAACCATCAAAGGTCCATCATTGACCAACGATAAGTTACGGCCAAGGTTAACGTTTTCGGAAAATGTTTCCGATGCCAAGGCCAAGATCACATGGACAAAATTACCTCATCCAAAAGGTCTTGTGACAAGGGAAACACCAAAGTTATGGCCAAGGTTAAAGTTTCTGGAAAAAGCGTCCGACGCCAGGGTCAAGGTCAAAAATGACGACATCATTCACCTCTGACCAATCAAAAGTTACCGCCGAGGTTTAAGTTTTTTTGCTGCCACAGAAACAGACAGACGGGCGGACAGCACAAAAAAATATGCCCCGAATCTTCAATTCTAAGTGCATAAAAAAAAATTCTTGCTTTAAAACGTGATGAATTGTGTCCTGTTTAACTTTGTCGCTTTTAGTGCTCAGGTTTGCTTTCAATCACTTGGAGGTCAACTGTAACAGACTCGTAAACCAGGGGTGCCCAAATTTTTGCACCCCACTGTATGTAACAAAGATGACCAAATCCCAAAATTCTCAGCAATTTTACACAGAAAAATGTTCTTAAATTATTTGCACAGTCTTTCAGAGTGGTTGAGCCCTTGCCATCTTCAGTTCTGAAAGACTCAGCCTTAAGGGCTCTTTATACACCCAATCATGATAATGACCCATCAATTAACCTCATTAGCCGTGTGATGTTCCACGAGGTTTTTTTTTCTTTTTTTTAAGCATGACGCAACTTTTTCAGTCCTTTGCTACCCCTGTCCCAACTTGCTGCAGGCAAATTCAAAATGAGCAAATATTTAACAAAAAAATTGACATTTCTCAGTTCCAACATTTGATATGTTGTCTTTGTACCATTTTCAATTAAATATACAGTTTAAATAATTTGCAAATCATTCAATTTTCATTTACACCACATTCCAACTTTTTTGGAATTGTGGTCATAGTTTTCCCAGCATATCCTCATATCTGAACCAATTAGGATCCAGGGGCTGACCTCACTGAGCAACTCTGGGGCAAGACAAACAAAATATGTTGCTTGCATTTCAAAGCAATCACCAACATTCCTTAGATTAGTCACACATTATTTATCCTTCTTTTCAGTATAGAGGACCCACTCAGGAGTTGTCTTGTCCAGGAAGACCCGAGGCAACACAAATACAAAATAAATTACACACATATGAATGCAGTTATACACATTTACATATGCATTTACATACACATAGCCCCTGGCCTAACCCATATGCACACAGTTGCAAGCATTTCCCTCAAGCAACTCAGCCCCTACCCTCTTAAAAAAATGTTGTATCACACCAGATAGGACAGCGTAGCTTTATTCTTCATTTTTCCAGAAATGGGTGCAGCAATACCAAAGGTAACCCACCCCCATTCAGTCCAACACCTTCGTGTATGCCGAGTGACCAAGTCCTGCCGTCTAGAAGCATGGCTTCAGATTTTGGTAGAGAAGAAACTATTCAAGTGAAGGAGGACTTTACCAATTTGTACTCAAAAAGTATTCTCGATAAACAAATACCATGTTGCCTCCTTCGTTGACCGAAAGAGGACCGGCCAACAAAGCAATACAAATCACATTGGTGAGTTCGGAACCCATCACCCGCAATAGAGCGCCATGACAAAGAATGTCCCATGGCTTGAAGACAAAGACCAGCGTATGAACATGTCTCCATGGTCCAAGATTGGCAATATTGTAGCCTGCAAAATCTTTTTCTGAGCATAATTAGCTCAGACCTATTCCTAAAAAGAAACACCATGTTCAAAGTTTGCCCAATAAATCTGATAAGAGTCACCCAAAAGCAGATCGAGATTTAGCCAGCTAGCCATGTCATTCTCTCTAGGGCACATTCATCATCTTTATTGTTTGAGGTGGACACATGTGCGTCAACTGGGATAATGATTTGAGTTGAGAACCTAGTGCTTTGTCTTACTGGTCTAAACTGGGACTGATTGCCAGTAAGAACCTGCTTAATTGAGTTAAAAGCAGAGCATAAATAAGAAAATCTGTTCGAGGATGCTGAGGAATATACCATTTTGCCATCAAAATTTCTTACAGATTTTATAATTTGGTGGCAATATTTGTATACAAACAAGTATTTGCCACTAACGTGTCTTAGTCCCCCTCCAGGAAATGGCAAATCATGTAAAAAATAAACAGTGTCTCGGTGTGACCTAGAGAGGGACGCGAAGGTCACCAAAATCGACTGGCGCCGGGGCACCACCCTAATACATATTGACATGAAATTTGAAGGAAAGCCGTCAATTCGTTCTCGAGACATCTCGCTGACAAGGATTCGGGACGTACTTACGTATGGACGGACGGTCGTGAATATCATGTCCCGCCGCGCGAAATTAAAGCAATTCAAAAATACTGTAGATCCCCAGATTACTTGTTGCTGACTACTAGAAAGGGTGACGACCTCATTTTCAACCGTCGTGCCAGGTTTGTAGATTTATTGTTTAATGACACTTTCAGCAACTTTTCCAGCCATCAATCGTGTTCCATTCTTCTAAACTGACGTAGGAAACCAAACCAGATACCATTCATCCCAATGGGCTTTTTAGCCCCCAATGGCCCCGGCGTGCATCTGTGGCCTGAGGGACAGGACCAGAGTTCAAGGAGCAAACTGACGAAAGCCTGGGGAGAACATGGATGCAAACTGCACTTTAAGTCCTCAGGCCAAGATATGAACCCATGACCTTCTTTCACATTTAGTACCAAATACAAGCAATCACATCTAGATCAACTGCCGACAAACTAATTCGCAAAACTGTAGTCGGCCATATCTAAGCTCTTGGATAGGTCAATGAAAAAGGTCAAACATTTTTGTCCTCAGTCAGTAGTATTTACAATGAAAATTACGATTAAATAGGCGACAGTGATTGTACCATGGCCAGATCTGAACCCAGATTAATGGGGGAAAAAATGTTTACTGGGTAGGCAAGTGCGTAGTCACCGAATTACCCGTGAATCAAGTCCTTAAGCTAAACTGGAAAATTTGTATATTGGTAATGGCAATTTCAACTTCATTGGAGACATCAACTTCGAATAGCAAACGCATGCAGCTTACTAAAAATTCAGAATAGTCCCAGTAGAGAGAGATTAAAAACGAACAACTGGTTTTGCCATCACAAAGGCAGTCAGTTCAGAGTAGGTTCTCACTGATCCTCCCAGTCGAATTTCTTTGCGTTTATGGGCAGTAGAGTTGAGGGCGTCCTCATCTGTAAATTTCCCCGAGGGCAACGAAAGCTCCATGGTCAGATGGGAAAGTGCAAGACCCTCAACTGATAACCAAAGCCTACCCATCATATCAACTTACAACAATATTTCCTCTCGACTCTCGTTATAAAATGCCAATTAAAGATACAGGCCATTTGTCAGCCGTTCCAAAATTCCAAACAGTGAGCATGTGCACTCTGCGCCCTGAGCTCCAGAATAATTGTAACCTCCAAAGAAATGCACAAAAACCACCTCAGAAACTACAAATGGCATTGTAGGGATGAACTCAATACCTACGTGAAAATCACAATACCTCATTAACTCGCTGATACCCGATAACAGCTGACTGAATTGGACAGTTTTAAAAACGGCTTCAAAATGCAGTTCTCATTTCATCACCAAGTTTGAAACCTGCCGCATCGTCTTCGTCACACAGTAAAACCGGCGTATGCGGAAAACACTCATTCACGGTGGTTTCACAGGAAATGTGAAATTACGCAAATCGCCAACTCAGTAAAAATACATAGATGATCCAAAAGAACAAAAAATTCTCTTCATTTTATTAAAAAAATCAACTTCCATCAAATCAAGTTCACAATTAATGGCACCCCTAAAGATTATTGCAAAAAAAAAATCTTCCACATTGAAAAACAGGAACAAAATCCAACTGAAGTTGCACTAAATTCTAAGGAACTATATTTTGTCATCACATTTTCACTAGGCTATGAAAATAAGATGTGCAACAAAATACCAGTCATCAAGCATCATTTAGAAACAACTGGTAATTCAAATAAGTACAATTGTAAATGGACCCCAACCTCCCTGTCGGATTGTAGCGCACTAAACAGAAATTGACAGTCCGCCTCTAGTAGTTTGTGAGATACTCTGAAATGAAACAGAAGTCAAGGACCCAAGTCACATTTTAGTCGCACTTACAGAATTCCAATCTGTTAAATATAAATAAATACTATAGTGTAACATCGCGTGTACAGATGAAAAAGATGAATTAAGCGAGTATTTTTATTATTCTATATATAACGAAGAGCAGCGCCTGCTCAAAATGTGCCTTTTCAGGACAGGCGGATTGCTCGGCCTCCAGTACTGCTGCTTGCAGTGTTCTTGAGAATCCCTCAGCCCAACAACATTGCACTCAACCCTGCTACTTCCGCAAGTTCTCAGCAATACACCCATCGAGTGTGAAGTCAATCCAATGGACAGTTATTTACACAGCAAACTGAAGGACAGACATGCGTTCGGCGAACGCTTTCATTTAGTTAGTTGGCACGTGCACAGACATTAATTTTGGGCTAGCTCAGTTAGACCAGCAATGCTGAGGCAGTCTATGTAAGTTTTTTTGACAGTGACGACAACTATCCTGACATTTTAACGCTGAAATGAATGATGACCCTCTTGACAAGGGCGAGTGAATGACTGTCATTTGAGGATGATTTCAAAGAATTGAGTAACCGCACTCATCACCATGGCCTTCACAAGGATGACAAAACACCATTTTACACATCTTGCATATGAAAACTTCTTGGTAACTGTTCACTGCACGGAAGATTGTGTAACAGTGCGAAGTGTGATGCGATTTAAAAAAAAAAGAAAGAAAACATACCACTTGTGGTTTATAGATTTCCTTCATTGCAAGTGTACCCTTAGTGACCCTTCCTGCCTTCATTTCATGTCTTGCAGAAAAATAATGTTTTTAGTCGAAGTTCTGACGTTTTTTCCATGAGAGCTTCGGGACTTGAGTCATTACACTTGTGGCTGAAGTCCTAAATCAGTTAAACATTCAAATATACAAACAGCTTCAGAAAAAGTTAAATTATGATGAGAACAAGGAAATCGACTCACGTTATTCAGGTTTTTTGTAGTCTCCACGTAAATCCATAAATAAAATAAAAAAATCAATAAAACGCAGCAGTGTTGTGCTGATGGTACACTACAGAGGGTATGTTCGGAGGTTGAAAAGTAACTACACTGAACAAAAGTATAAACACCCCAGGTCAAATATTGATGCCATATGGAGTTAAGAACTAAGTGAGCAGATGCTGACTTTTACTCGTACAGTAGGGATATTTCTCTTGATTTGTGTATCATTTTTAATCCATCTCTCTGTCAGTGAGCATTTGCTCAGTGATGCAGTGATTTCACTCAGTACAACGGTGTGGCATTTCCAGACGGTGATCAGACAGAATGAGCAGTACCCAGACACTCCTTATACTGGGGATAAAAGGCCACCCCAAAATGTCAAATTTCATCAAAAGTCATCATGCTTCAGATGTCTCAGGTCAAGCAGGAATGTGCCATTGGCATGCTGGATGCAGGGATGTCCACCAGAGCAGTCGCTGTGCAGTTGAACGTTAACTATCGGATGATAGGCCGTTTGAGAGTTCGTGTCCGACAGACGGGCAGTGCTGCAAATCGACCTCATCCACGTCGGCCACGTGACCACACCAGCACAAGACGCTACATCCGGCTGGTCCACCCGCGGGATCGGCTCAGATCAGCGACACGCACAGCGGATGAGACCGTTAGTCTGCACGACAGACGCATCACACCACAGACAGTCCTTAACTGCCTGTGAGAAGCCAACTTGCACGCTCTGCGTCCTCACCGGAGTCTGGATCTCACCGCTGTCCGGCGTCAGAACTGACTCGACGGGCAAACGCACACGTTCGATGGCCCTTGGCACGATGGAGAAGAGTGCTATTCACAGACAAATCCCGGTTCGTTTTTCGTGAATAAAAACTATATTTTGACATGGGGAGTTTACATTTTTGTTCAGTGTACGTTCATATATCTTGCTACAGCAGTGCAACATTCAAACGAGTTGGTTTTTCCCAGCATTCCTGATTTTAAGCAGAGGAACACACATACAATGCTGCCTTCATGAGATGCTGACCACTGCACTGTGACCGAACAGGTCACCTGGGCACAGAGGTGCTTTTGTTCGAAAGGAAAAGGCCCAACATTGGCAGATCAGATTTTTGCAATGCTTGTTTCACAGCATGTGCAAACATATGCTTTCACTTCCACTGCACAAAACAATGAAGTCTTCACAAAGAACTAGAAATGAAAATACGCAAACAGGGCAAAAGTTAAAAAAAATCTATGGCAAAAGAATCTAGTAATGTTGTGCAGGCCAAAGAGGATTCCATGTGTCAATTCAATGAGCTTGTAAGCCAGAGGTCAAAGGGTCGCGGTGCAGCCACGCCAACCAGCAAACCGAGAAACCAAGTATGACAAACAAAGCCCCACTAGAATTCATTCACCAACAACTCTTTAAAAACTGACTCAACAGTCCCTTTTTGCACCACTGACCGAAAGCATGAATTGTCCGATTTGTCCATTTGCCTAACTACAACATGAAGAAAGTAGAGAACAGGTACAGCCAGCACTACCAAGAGTACAGATTTCTATAATTTAATACCAGCACTACATGGTGTAAACCCACAAAAAGACTGTTCTAGAAGCAGCCCTGGGAATTCTCCAAGAGGCACTCCACTCCCAGGAAGCCATTTTAGATACATTCCAGCCCCAGAGACGTTGCAAAACTTCAGCTGTGATTCAGCTCCTCATGAAATGATATATACAACCTCAACGCTGTTTAAACAGAGCAACCAACTCATTACCATGAAAATATCTAGTTTACAATGTTTACATCTGATTACAGAAACCAATGAAAGGAAGTTACATAAATTCAGTTAACCACTTACAGCATCACATTTTCATTTTGTTATATCTAAATCTCAAGTCAATGACATGAAAATAAGCTTTGCATGATGCTATAACTCCCTTGTTGCAGGAAAAGACAAGAGTTTGTCACTAAAGTGACTATATCCCCTGTAAGGTCACCAAAACCAACTGGTGTCTGCGTATTCCCAGTAGGAGGGTTGGTACCAAAAAGAATTGAAATCTGTTGACTCCTTCTTGAGATATCGCGCTGACAATGTTCGGGACGGACGGACGGACATACGTACGGAGCTGAATACTATATGCACCGCTTCGCGCTAAGCGGCGGGGGATAAAAATTGAGAAATTAATTTAAGAACAATCTGGCATTTTAACCTCTCAGCATTTCTTAACTTATGATTTCATATTGAACTCCATTGCCCATAATTTACAGACACCAGCAAGTCACACTGAGCATGCAATGGCAACTGCAAGTCTGAACCAATATTCAGAATGAGCTTTTGGAATTCGGAACAGACCGTTCCGCAATACTCCACAACATTCAACCGAGACGCAGGATAGCATTAGTAAACCTCCTTCACTCCAATTTACTCAGTGTCGGGGAATCTAAACCCCAATTGAGCAACTGAATTTCCTGAATATTGGAGGCATGAATTTTAAATACACAGCCCAAAATCAAAACATAATCCAGACGATATCCTTCCCCATCTGATTAACATATGTTCCAACATTCCTGGCATTTTCAAGAGCAAAACCACAAGACTTCACCTACGCCACCCAGTGATTTCAGATCATAAGAGAAGGTTGGAATACCAAAAGATCGATTTTCTTTCACCATTACTATAATTCAGGAGGTAACAGAATTCACACTGGGGAAGACCTAGAGAACAAGGGGACTGATGTCAGAAAAGTTTTAAATCGCCCTAAAAATTCCAGTCGTTTCCTGCAAAGCATGACAGGCTCAGGAGAAACACCAATCTTTCGAACACATTTTTGCAACGTGGGTATGAAGTCAGATGAAATGGTTTGCTTCCTCACACAGATCACCATTTAATTTGTACGCAACTAAGTTAAACTCCCTCAGTTACCTTTATTTTCTGCACTGGGTTTACAGCTTTCAGATCAGACCACATGCACATTACCATGCACAATCTGTCCATTAACAATCATAGGTGCATCTTGAGTTGATTCTGCTTGGCCATGCAGGTACAAAAAAATGACACCACAAGATCCATGCAAGCTGCTCCACCCAGCAGCTTGATAGTCAAGTTTAAGTCAGATACAAGCCCGCGACCGTCATGTTTATGTACAGTGCAAATTATGCCATGAATCAACATGCCGGACAGTAACATTCGCCAAAAATTACATTCGTGCTTTCTAATAATAGTTCACGCTTAAGCACGCAGTGGACCGACAGAGGTTACAATGCAAATTGCGCTAACCAGTACTGCAAACGAGTTTTAGGAAGTGCAGCTCGTCAGCTTGGAAACCACATTCTGCGCTGACAAAAGTGCTGCCAAACAGGCTACGCGTCATCGCAGCCTCTGCTCGCCAACAGGCCATTTTGTCGTCGAAGTGAAAAGGTGAAACAACTTTACTGCAACAGTAAGCGAAGTCAAGGAAACTGTTCCCCGACATCTTGGATACGTTGGATCATGACAACGAACCACAACATGGGAGGCTGAGAGGTCGCCCAAACGCGTTGCCTCATTTCTCGAAGAGGACGGTTCCCTTCCCCCCCTTTCCCTTCCAAAACCAAGAACAGGGGCCTAGTCATATTTAAATTAACAGGCATATACACGTACTCCTTCAGCTGCTTTCACACTGGACGCGGAACGAATTTTTCGCACGACAAGTTACATTCAAAGTCAATGCAAAGACGCGAATACACGCGTGCATTGGCGTCTTTGCATTGACTTTGATTGCAATCTGTCGTGCGAAAAATTCGTTCCGCGTCCGGTGTAAAAGCAGCATTATGCCAACAAAAAATTTCCGACGAGACGAAACGCCCGACTTTTAAAGCCAATTATTTCAGCACGATAAAGTGTCACTGAGAAGCAGGACCGAACCCTTGGAGAAAACATCTCGCAAAATTGGGTCGAGCGATTTGCTGACCTTTTTCCATCAAGTAGTGACCCGTTTTATAGGGGTATTAAATTAACATTATTTGAAGGAAGGGACGTTCCTTTAAATGCATTTCTTTCTCATCGAAAGCCATCGTTGACGAGCTCATGAAGTATGCGCTGAAATTATGAAAACAATACAACCCGCGACAGTGAAGCCGCTTTCACATCGGACGCGGACGGGTTTTTCGCAGGGCAGAGAACACTCAAAAGTCAATGCAAAAAACGCGCGTCTTTGCATTGACTTTGAACGTAATCTGTCGTGCGAAAAATTCGCTTCGCGTCCAGTGTGAAAGCGGCTTAAGACTCGATTCCACCAGGGGCAGACTGAACTATTTAGCCAGCTAGCTAACGATCGCTGGCTAACCTCCTAGCAGAACAGCCATTGAGCTAATAAGCAAGCAGACCGAAGTGAGCGATAGTGAGGAAACATTTGAAAACAACCACCCAAGCATCCGCACATCGTTTTATTTTACAAACATTAGTTACCAGAGGACGTCCTAATGCAGACCGTTGTCCGGGTGCGTTTGTGGATCCGTGAGGAGTGGAGTATATGCTGCTAGCTGGTGGGTCGGACACCCGAACATTTGAAGTCTGTGTGATACAGGACGGCGGGGTGATAATTTGTATATAAGTGGCGGTTTGAAGATTAGAAGTAAATCGATCTGATAATGTTGTGAAAATCGTATTCTTGTCCAGCGAAGAGCTCCCAACCCCTGTTATTATTACTTTCTCCGGGGCTGTGGAGATCCCTTTTCTCATCTTTAATGACTCGGTTTCCTTTTGTCCCTCCTTTATTTCGAGGTAGATTTTCTCCGAACCAAACGCTATACGGCCTATAATATATCTGACAGATGTTAGCAGAGGACTTAAAATAAAGATATTTCCAGTCTTGGTCGTATATCAAGCGTGCAAGCGGACAGATGCGATGGATTTAAAACTGACGCAAGCTCCTGCCCTGCCAGCTGAAAAATGGCTCCAGGAAGCTGACAATGAATGAAGGGATTCCGTTTACGCGCGAAAGGCCCTCCCGCGAAACTCAGATTTCCCGGGAAAAATTCAAACTAGATTTGCATGTTCGATTTCATTGGTCACTTTTTGAAAACACATCTCCGCCTTAATCCTCTACGTTTTGGACGTCGACAACCAATGACAGTCAGCCTCCCAGGTCTAAACCATTCATTGGATCATTACAGTGTCATGTTTCCAGCGTTGGTCATGAATTATTTTCAAGCGCGGCGTAGCTCGAAATCAAAATGTTTGAGGACCCACGCAAACTGGGCCCTCAACGATGATTGCAAATACCAAACCGCAGTTGATGCGGTCACACATTTTTGCATAAATATTCTCTTCCTGCCCGTATAGAAGTAGAACGGTCCAGCATCATTCATCTGAAACGACTTAACAATGTAAAACAAAGTGGTATTACAGACTATGTTTTTACAGTTTTGATTGTATGCCTTGCATTAAACTGTATAGAAATTGTTTATAGATTTAACTACAGTGCTGCAAAAATGTTATTGCCCCTTTCCCTTTGTCTTCTAGTTTTGATTATTTGTCACACTTAAATGTTCAGAACATCAACCTTACTCAAGAAGACGACAAAGATAACCCCAGTGAATAAAAAAAATGCAGTTTTTAAAAGATGATTTCATTTATGGAGGGAAAGAAACTATCCAACCCTACTCGGCCCTGTGTAAAAAAAAAAAAAAAAGTTAAGAAATTGGCTCTTTCGTTCCCAACGCAACCAATTAAACAAATTTAATCAACAATCACTTGACACAGCCAGGCATGATTACAGCCAATCCTGCTGAATCTAAATAGAAGTGGTCTCAACTTGTGTGAAGTACGCAAAATCGTCAATTGATCAAGCAAGCAAAGCTTACTAATACAGCACCTTTTACAGGCACCAGTCACAAAGTGCTACACAGATAAAGACATAAAATCAAACATAATCCAATCAATAAAACAAGGGTAAAACAGCCAAATAAAGCTACACAAGGAGAACAGATAATAATACAAGTTACAACAAATCGAAACCGGGAACTACCAAGTTATCAAAATGCCAGTCTGAACAGATTGGTTCTTAACTGCGTTTTAAAAGTCTCCACAGAGTCCAAAGATCTTAGGCTTATCGGGAGACTATTCCAAAGCTTAGGGGATGCTGACTGGAAAGCATGATCCCCCCCGAGTCTTAAAAAAATGCTTGAGGAACGCTCAATAGACCCCCAGTAGAGGACCCGAGAGATCTCCGCATAATGTGGGGGCACACAAGGTCCATGATATATTATGAGGCCTGGCCATTTAGGGCTCTGCTGTCATGTCATGTTCCAGAGATGCCGTAAGTCAGGAGAGGGTTATAAAGCCATGTCTAAGGCTTTCGGAGTCCAATGCAGCACTGTGAGAACCATGATCTATTCATGCAGAGAACTTGGAACAATGGAGAACTTTCCCAGCCATGGCCAGCTTAACAAAATTCTCCCAAGAGTGCATCCGCAACTCATCCAGGAGGTCGGAAAAGAGCCGTGCCTGATATCAAAAGAACTGCAGGCCTGACCTGCCTCAGTTTAGATAGGTGTTAACAATTCCACATAAAGAAAGAGGCGGAACAAAAATGGCATCCACGAGAGAGCTGCGAGGTAGAAACCACAGCTGAGCAAAAAGAACACAAAGGCTCATCTTACATGTGCCACAGAACATCTTAGTGACGCCCAATACTTTATGAACAATATTCCGCAGAGTCAAGTCAAAATTGGAACTTTCTGGAAGACGCCGGTCCCACTCTATCTGGCGTATGGCTAACACAGTATTCCACAAAAAGACCATCATACCAACAGTTAAACATGGTGGGGGGAATGTGATGATCCGGCACTGCTTTGGCGCTTCAAGACTTTGGCGACTTGCCATAATTGATGGAACCATGAGTTCTGCTCTCTACGAGAAAATCCTGTAGGAGAACTAACGAGTGGCCCAGTCGCCCATTCATGATATTCATCTGCGTATATCTCAGAAGTGGGCAGCGAGGGCCGTATCTGTCCCTGGTTTTCACACCAACGTCTGGTTTTTAATTAGTTGATTGTCTCAATTAGCCAAACCATTTATGAAATCTGACGTTTCATGCGCATTTCCTTAAATTATCATGAAACTACAAAGACTAGTCTTGTCTCTCTTCATAAAACATTTTCCTTTGATCGAATCATTACGAAAATCTATATTTGTGCATGCAATCAATTAACTCAATTAGTCAGGGTAATTGATAGGAATAAAAACCTGCATACACACCGACCCTCCAGGACCGTGATTGCCCACCCCTGGTATATCTGCTTAAACATTCCCAGCTTGTGAAGTGCTTGGCCGTATTCTATTTTTCCACGTGAATAAACAAGCACCGTGGCTCTAAGAACTAAACTGTCCAGTTGGAGTGTAGACCCCGAATATCCGCTTGTGGTATCTTGAAAACTGACCACTAGAGCGTCCACAAGCCATACACTGAAATGGCCTCATTTTCAGAATGAAATTGTGCTAATTTTTGCCAATTCTGTGACCATGGCAACCAAAATGGATAGGGGTTGCGAGAAAACCATAACATTTGCCCACGCCGAATATCAAAGGAACCGGTTGAAATTTGCGGCCTGTAGAGCGTCCACGAGAAAATCCCTTCGGACACAGAGGGGACGAGGACCATAAATCCATAGTAGCCACCTGACTTCTTTCGGGGTCTCCAATAATTTGCATCTACTGTCACAAATCGTACAGTGCAGGAGGCTAATTCTGTTGGAGGTCTAAAATGTAGCAAAGGAGTTTTAAAAGCAGTGCATTACGGGTAATGTTGGACAAAAGGAGTAACAAAGAAATAGCATTCAGGAGACAAGTGAACTGGTTGGACTGTTGTGTTATGTATGAATGACAATCAAAATAAAATGTGTAGGAATGTGAGTATTACATGTTGAACAGAGTTCCTTCCATCACAATAGAGCAGCTCGGCGATTTATGGAGGTGACTCTAATATCCAGTTGCAGTGAGTCTCTCTGTCTAATGGACCCTCTCAAGATGCGCATGTTTGATGTTTGCACTACCAGTGCAGAGCTGGTCTACTGTCCTGCAGCCTAAGCTGGAAGTGCTGCAGTCCCAGTATGGGACCATCAGAGGGGTACACTTGCTGACCGCTGTCAAAGAATTGAGTAACATCATACTGAGGGGATTGTGAGGCAAGAGGAAAATGATAGTTGGACCAGCGTTGTCAGAAAATTTTACTTGACTACACAAGCTAATGTATCTCGTCTACACATTGTCATCTTGAATGTCTATCCAGTTTTAGAAGTCATAAATGGATCACTTGCTTTTCACACTGGTTGGGGAATTAAGTTAGAATTTATCTTTACTTAATGGGAGAAGGAGTTGATTGCACACTTGTGACTGTGCCATACGGTGGAAATTATTTTTACCTATTCATATGAAATGGAACCAATACATTCAAATGGGTTAAAAAAAAAGGGGGGGGGGGATGTAATGGCTGTAAATAATGGGAAAACTAATGGGGGGGAAGGTCTCATACAGCAAAATGGTGCAAAAGGAGGGGGTGCCAGGCAGCTATGGGCCAAAAATATTTTCAACTAAATTTCGTTGTATGTCTAGGCCTGATGGATGCATTCCATCTTGCCGCATAGGGTCATCTTCAGCAACCTCCCTGAAGACTTCAGGCAGATCTTCAGGCAGCGGGGCGTTTGCTGCGACGGCCATGTTGTGCAGCAGTGCTGTAACCACCACTATGGCACAGCATTTTGTAGGGTTCAACTTCAGGCCACCCGCAGACTCACTGACACACCGGAAACGGTGCTTCCACATCTCTACGGCTTTCTCCATTACGGTGCAAGTTCTGGCGTGAGCGTCGTTAAACCTCATCTCTGCCTCAGAGCGGGCCTGCCGTACGGGAGTGAGCAGGTAAGGGCGCAGAGGGTAGCCACCGTCCCCTAAGAGCCAGCAGCCTCCAAAGCCACCATCTTCTGCCACCCGTCGAAGACTAGAGTTGGCCCAGATGAATGCTTTGTGGGTGCTCCCCGGCCACTTCGCGACAATGTCTGTGAACGCACCCCGATTGTCACAGACTACTTGGACGTTCAGTGCTGGGAATCCTTTACTGCAGAAGAATGCCAGTGCATTCCCAGATGGCCTTGCAATCTGGATGAGGGTGCTGTTGACTACGCCAATGACCTGAGGAATGTTAGCAATGGAGTGGAAACCTTGGCTGATTTTGGCGATCTCCTCTGGCAAGGTGGGGAAGGTCATCCTTGCAGTAAGCTGAAGCAGGACTTTGGTCACAGCCGTCACGGCTCTGCTGATGGACGCCCTGCTGAGACCAAGCTCATCTCTCGACACCTCGTTGAAGCTGCCCGAAGCATAAAAATCCAGCGCAGCCAGCAGCTGCACGGCTGGACTCAAGGCGAAGTTCCGCCTCGTGGCTCTCACCAGACGAGGGTGAACAAAATCCAGTAATTCTTGTATTTTTGCCCGAGTGAGACGATATTTTCGAATGATAGCCTCATCCGAAAAGACATCAAGAGGGCTGAAAGTGGTGCGAATGAACGCATTCCTATAAACCACTTCCCTACGGCGCCTGTGGCGATGATTCAATACAATGATACGCTGTAATGCTGCCATTGTGCTAATTGGGACTCGCACGTTGCCACATCATTTATATGAACAGGAAATGGCACACATGTGAAGTTAATTGATTGGCTGTGGTGAAAGTAGTAAGCCGGAATGCTGCGGTACGCCGTATCTCGAAAAGATACACAGTCCTCCCCGCCAGAAACGCTGTTTCGTTGTTGCTGCCATCCGACTTCACTGACAGAAACAGCGCCAAAGACCAATTATTATGGGCTTCAAAACATGATAATCCGGATGAATGCATGAAGGAAAAAAACAATTTAATTCTTGATCTTCCGTAAAACTAATTAGAAAGCTGTCTATATCGTTTTAATGCATGCTTTTTGATGACAGTTCTATTGCTTAACGTTGTAAGTTTTGAGGTGGAATTTACAAATGAAAGAAGGACGGCTAATTTCACTAAAAATATCGCTTTTTAATATTTAACCGAATAAACTGAATAAATTGGCAAGCTCCAATCGCTGAGTTTTTGAGGACAGTTCTACCTTAGCTAACATTGAAACCTCTGAGGTCCAATAAGCTGAATTATTTTAGTAAAGATATCGCTTGTTAATATTTCACCGAATGACCAGAATAAATTGACAAGCGCCAATCACGGAAGCAAGACATCACAAAGGTAGAATAGCTAACGTCTGTATGCTGCGTCTGTGCATATGAATTTGATTAAAATTATTCCGCAATTTGATCCTTTTGTGAGTGCTGGTTAACTTTTTACATTAAATAGCTCACGAAATGAATTTATACAAACAAAAAAGGACATTAGGAAATCATTCGACAGTACACGGGGGTGTACAAAATGTCGGAATCACCTGCATAACGTGATGATTTGTAATAGAAAGAAGGTCTGCTCTCTGCCTTCAAACTTCTGAGTATGATTTCTACGCTGTGCAAAGTGGGCAGATGACCCATTCTTCAAGGATAGTCTCCAGATTTTAAGAACGAAAGAGGAAATCAGTCGGAATTTAGCGCCCCGGAACTGTCCACAGTTTCAATTAAGTTTAGATTCGGTATAGTTGTTCTGGCCATGGTAATTTGACTTTAACCTTGTGTATACGAATACTTTTAAAAATGTTTTAGCTATGTGTTTGGAGGCATTATCATGTTGGAATATAAAACATTATTAGGGGACATAAACCAATCCAGATGAACCAAAACCATAAATGCCAGTTTTGTGAAGGTCACTACTTACTGTTGGAACAGTAGACTCAAACTATGTGCAATATCAACATTAGAGGTACATGTCAAGACAAACAGAGCAGTAAAATTATGTCAGCATGAACATTTCCTTGAGTCATAATTAGGACTCCCACCCCCCTACCCCATGTTTTCCCATTAGAAGCACAGATAGATCCAAGATTCCCAAACTAAAATGTAGACACAAACAGCAACTGCACTTAACTGGAGACAATAGTGCCGAAATTGAAAATAATAAAATTGTGGCACATTCATTTTTTCCATAATTCCACTCCCCCCAGATGTTATTAATGCAATAGACTGAAACTACAAAATAACGTAACTGTAGATGCAAAGGATCATAAATGGATGAGGGGGATAAAATTTTGGCAATATGGATTTTCACCAAAATTCTACTCCCCCCAGATCTTTTTATTGCAAGCACTGTTGGACTCCATATTTGCTGCAGTTACATATCTCAACATGCAGACTGAAACTACAAAACACCTTGAGTGTAGATGCAAAGGATCAGAAATGGAGGGGGGGTAAAATTCTGGCAACATGAATTTTCTCCCTTGCCAAAATTCCACTCCCCCTGATCTTTAATGCAAGCACTGATGGACTTCAGATACACAGCTGTTACGTGTCCCAACAGCAATACTAAAATCCCAGAAGAGCTTGACTGTGAAGGAGACAGATCAGAAATGGAGAGGGGAGTGATTTTTTGGCAGCACCAATTTTCCCCCGAAACAAAATTCCACTCCCCCTGATCTCTTTAATGCAGCACTGAAGGACTCCAGGTTCACAGCAGTAACCCCGCACAGCTTGCAGACTAAAAGAACCAAATAAACTGACTGCAGAAGCAACGCATTAGAAATGGACAAGGGAGTGAAATTTTGGCAGCATGAATTTTCCTTCCTGCCATAGTCCCACTCTCCCCGATCTTTTTAATGCTGTGACTGGTGTACTGCAGATTGGCCGAATGAACAAATCCACAGGTGAAGATGGCAATAATGAAAGAAAGTGACTGCAGAGGCAGCAGTTCAGGAATGATTAGGGGACTGAAATTATGTCAGCATCAGTATTCAGGGCTTATCGGATCTGCGGAAAATGTCCCACCTGGTTCTAGGAAAACATTCCTAATGAAGTAGAGTAACTATTGAGTAGATGTTTTCACAATCCTCATGTGAATTCCTTGTGTGTCTCCCCTGCCCTCAGCTACATCTCATTACATGGTTATCCTGTAAAGGTCATTTGACAGGAATTCATGCCCTCTACTATGTGTGCAAGTTGCTGGATTGTTAAGTCAGCGTTTTGCGCCAAGATCCCCATCGGTATTGTTTGTGAAAACAATTGTCTTTGTTAAATGCAACATGCACTTTCACTGCAGCATGCTCCGAAAGCTCTAGTCGTGATTCGAACAAGCTTCCAGTCCTAATTAGGCCTCAGGATTGGGACAGTGCTCAAGTTAACCCAGCTTTAGTCAATTCGTCAGACCAGTTTAATAGGGACAAGCTTCCAAGCCTAAGCAGGGTCCAGGTTTGGGACCAACGTTCTCGTTAATTCCTCCAAGTCTGTTTCTTTGTCCGGTTTGTTTGTAAAAAGCTCCCAATACTTATCCGGTCATTGGGATTGGAGCCGAGTTCCCCTAAAGTTACTCCATCCCCCTGTGGAACAGTATGGTGCGGGCATAGTCTGCACTTCACCTGGCAGTAATCATGGAAGTCACAGGCCAGCAATTGACAGCCCTGCTTCGTCTACAACATCTGAACTATACTTTGCTATTATTACTGGGTTTCTGTCCTCACCTCTTTCACCGGGGTTCTGTCCCCTCGGTATCATATTGGTGTTAATAAACTACTTGTTGGATTGTACACTGCCTCTGCACTTGATTTTCTGGGCTGTACCCTAAAAAGATATACAAGCCCAATTCTGTAATAATTGGGACGAAGTGTAAATTGTAAATAAAATCAAAACCCATTGACCTTCAAATCACACCAGACAGCATTTTATTCAGACTAGAACAGAGATAACATAGCAAATTGTTGAAACTGAGAAATTTAAGAATTTTATACGCAAAATGAGCTCATTTCAAATTTGATGGCTGCGACAGGTCTCAAAAAAGTTGGGACAGGGGCAAAAAGGAAAAAACAATCAATATATTAGGAGATCAGCTGAAGGAACATTTAGCAAGTAATTACATTAACTGACATCAGGTGTGAAACATAATTGGCTATAAAAGGGATGTCTTAAAGAGGCTGAGTCTCTTAAAAGTAAAGATGGCCAGAGGCTCTCCGACCTGTGAAGGTTTGCGTAAAAAAATGTGGAATAGTTTAAAAACAATGTTCCTCAACGTCCAATTGCAAAGGCTTTGAAGGTCTCATCATCGACAGTGCATAACATCTTCAAAAGATTCAGGGAAACTGGAAAAATCTCTGTGCTAAAGGTCGAAGACCTTTACTGGATACCCATGATCTTCGGGCCCTCAGATGTCACTGCATCATGCACCGGCATAGTTCTGTGATTGACATTACTAAATGGGCCCAGGAATACTTCAAGAAACTACTGTCAGTAAACACAGTCCGCCGTGCCATCCGTAGATGTCACCTAAAACTCTATCATGCAAAAAGGAAGCCATTGTTGAGCATGATCCTGAAGCGCTGCCGTGTTCTGTGGGCCAAGCCTCAGTTAAAATAGACTGCAGCATAGTGGCAATGTGTCCTGTGGTCAGACGAGTCCAAATTTGACATTCTTGTTGGAAATCATGGGCGTTGTGTCCACCGGGCTTAAGAGAAAGACCTCCCCTCCTGTTATCAGCGTTCAGTTCAAAAGCCAGCATCTCTTGGGGTGCCCCAGGGGCTCATTGGTCTAAGTGCATGCACCATAAAGGCTGTGTCCTTCTCGGGGCGACTCGGGTTTGATTCCAGCCTGGGTCATTTGCCACATGTCTTCCCCATTCTTCTCGCCATCTTACCTGTCTATCTCCAAGATATATCTGTCAAATAAAGGAAAAAATCCCCCAAATAAATCTTTAAAAAAAAAAAAATCCTGCATCTTTGATGGTATGGGGATGCTGTTGTAATAGCTGCATATGGTGTGGGTCACGTGTATGTTTTAAAAAGCACCATGAATGCTGAAAGGTACATAAAGGTTTCAGAACAACATACTGTATGCTCCCCTCCTGATGACATCTATTCAAGGGAAGACCTGTATTTCAGCATGACAATGCAAAACCACATACTGCAGCTATTACAACAGCATGGCTTCTTAGTAGAAGATTCTTTGCGCTGAACTGGCCTGCCTGCAGTTCTGATCTTTCACCGAATGAGAACATTTGGTGCATAATTAAACGAAAAGTTTGTGAAAGGAGAACTAAAACTGTCCAGCAGCTGGAAGCCTGAATTAAACAAGAGTGGAATCAAATTCCAATGCTTAAACTCAAGAAACCTGTCTCCTCAATGCCCAGGCGCCTCCACTCTGTGTTAAAAAGAAGAGGGGATGCTACACCATGGTCCTGTCCCAACTTTTTTGAGACCTATTGCAGCTATCAAATTTGAAATGAGCTCATTTTGCTGGGGGAGTGGAATTTTGGCAAGGGTGAAAATCCATATTGCCAAAATTTTATCCCCCTCCTCCATTTCTGATCCTTTGCATCTACAGTTAAGTTATTTTGTAGCTTCAGTCTATTGCATTATAACATCTGGGGGGAGTGGAATTATAGGAAAAATTAATGTTGCCACAATTTTATTTTCAATTTCAATTTTGGTGCTATTGTCTCCAGTTTAGTGCAGTTGCAGTTTTTGTCTACATTTTAGTTTGGGAATCTTGGATCTATCTGTGCTTCTAATGGGAAAACATGGGGTGGTGGGGAGTCCTAATTATGACTCAAGGAAATATTCATGCTGACATAATTTTACTGCTCTGTTTGTCTTGACATGTACCTCTAATGTTGATATTGCACATAGTTTGAGTCCACTGATCCAACAGTAGGTAGTGACCTTCACAAAACTGGTATTTATGGTTTTTGTTCATCTGGATTGGTTTATGTCCCCTAATAATGTTTTATATTCCAACATGATAATGCCTCCCAACACATAGCTAAAACATTTGAAGAAGTATTCTCAGAACACAAGGTTAAAGTCAAATTACCATGGCCAGTACAGCTACGGAATCTAAACTTAATTGAAACTGTGGACAGTTCCGGAGCGCTGAATTCCGACAGATTTCCTCTTTGGTTCTTAAAATCTGGAGACTATCCTTGAAGAATGGGTCACCTGCCTACTTTGCACACTGCAGAAATCATACTCAGAATTTTGAAGGCAGAGAGCGGACCTTTTCACTATTACAAGACATCACGTTATGCAGGTGATTCCGACATTTTGTTCACCCCCGTATAGGCCTACTGTCGAATGATTTCCTAATGTCCCCTTTTTTTGTCCTTCATTCGCAAAAGAGTTCTGAAATGCGGCTGTCATTGGAAAAAAATTACCTTGCTGAGTGCCAGTGCATAGATCTATTTAATAATTAAATAGTTTTTGGGGATAATTAGCCAGGACTAATTGTAGTCAATAAAGGGATGGATATTTGCCCCCAAATTTTCAGGTCTAGCGCCGGCCCTGCACTGTGCACTTAAATTTAGAATCTCAAAGTCAGAAAAGAGCAGTCTTTAATATCTTTAATATGATGCGAGCGTGCGAGCAAAAATTTTCTTTGAGTAGCACAGTTCCTGCAAGAATCTAATATTACTGTCACCCCTGCTGGTGGTCATAACCAGCCACATGGAATTCATATTGGGTCAGTAATTGTACTGTATGCGCTCTGGTCGCACTCTTTGGCAGAGAAAGCTGCACCGAACTCAGAAACATTGTGCAATGTTTACCTTTCCCCACGGAAGGGGCGCGGCCAAGAAAAGTTATTGGGTGATTCTCAAAGCGTAGGCTGCAGCTTTCGAGCATTTTTAGGGGTCGTCGCTCAATTCCATCTGCCAAATTGACATTTGGGTAAGGGACAAGGTTAAGTTTGGGGTTAGAAATAGACCTAGGTGTTAGACTTAAGGTTAAGGTCGGGAAAACCAGTGACAATTCACTTAAACCAAAGCTGTTTAACGGAGACGAAATGACATTACACCAGTTTGGCAGATGGAATGACGTGACAACCCCTAAAAATGCAGCCTTCGAAGGATGCTGCTTAGGCTTTGAGGTCCACCCATTGAGTTCACCTGGCCACGCCTCTGACGTTAGAAAGGTTGGTCAGACGCACTTCTGCAAAGCTCATTCATTTCATGTGCTGCTCCATGACCAAACCTTTACAGCTGCACAAAATGGCAATTTACTGCAGGTTAATGATGTACGTCCGATATGCTGAGCAGCGAGGAAAGTGTTTGACCCGCAATTCCCAACTGTCTTCACATTAACGAGGTGATGGGAGGGTTTGAAGAAGTAGGAGCGTCAACAAAAATATCATGTATTGCTTTCGTCTTTGCTTAACCTATTTTTTAAATCGCTGATTTGCTGTTTGTTTTTCCTCGGAAAAGAAATATCAGTTTGACGACCAAGTCCGTTTAACTTGGAGTTATACAGGGACTGTTTAACGATGCAACTTTCCAAAGCTGACTTCCGTCCTTGAATGGGAAACCCACCCCTGGCGGTGTGTCTGTTGCCTTAGCAACGGAACGGTAAACTGAGTTTGGTGATGAGTCAAATGGATCTGGCTGGTCTTGGTACCTCGACTCAAGTTTTCTGCCCAAGAAGCATCAATAATTACCACCCAACAGAGAGTATTTTATAATAATACAGCAAACGTTAAGCTTTCTTAAGAGAAATTGCGTCTGTTCGACCATCTGAACGACTTGAGCAGCATCATCAGCGCGTTAAGCTAGATTTCCGTTTCGGTGAGTTGTCGGTGAGAACGTTTCGTACGTGGCATGAGCGAATTTCGTCTTTACTGGCCAAACTAGCTAGTGAACAATCTAGCGAGTATATGTGTGGTCGGTAGTCCGCTATAATGATCATTGACCGCACATGTTATGAATATAATATGAATGTATTAAGAACGTATTGAGAGACTCGGCCTTTTTATTTTGGAATATTACACCACACAGTGTCATTAAAGCATTTGCTTTAATTCATTCCCAGAATGATCACATTCTGTATTAGAGAAATGAGCTGTACCTTGTTCCTTGTGCCAGAGAACACTTTCAGATATGCACACTATACAGCGAACAAATCGTGTTATTTCTGCAGCGCAGAGATGAGCGTCGGGATGGTTTCCTCACTCATGACTGAGGAAGTGAAAAGTGGGAAAGTTCCCGTGGAGCATCTGGATTATGAATTTATCCAAAAATGCAGTGACGTGAAGTATCTGGAGAAGATTGTAAGAGTGTTGAGGTAAACCATTTTCTCTCGATAAAGAACTGCGTGTTCCATAACAATTTATCTGATTACCAACTAGGCTACTCGATTTTAGATTTATTGTCTAACAATTTGCATCTAACTGAAGAGCACATTCTCAGCTTTTACGAATAATTTGATTTCATCAAATGGAAAATATCAATTTTAACGACGTGAGAATTGTTCCACTGGAAATTTTAAATTGTTGAATGGAGTCAAATCAGAAAAAATTATTTTCATCCCAAAAATAATTGTCCTTAGTTTTTATTTTTTCAATATAAACCTTCAGCAAAAATTATAATGAGCTCACATTTACAGTGAGCACCATAATTCATTGGATAGTGACTTCTGTTGTTATTTTGTTTCTGTTCGCTGCATCGATTACCGCATAAAAATCTAATTTAACATACATTTAACTTGCTGAAGAGGAAACTGGAGGAAAAAAAGTCTTTGAAACAGGACTGCTGTTCGGATCACGTAGAGCATCACCTGGGATGATTTCCAGCATCTTATGATTTCAGAATGATGTGTTTTCAAAGACTTCACTCAGTCATTTCATGCAAAAGGTATGCATCCAAATAGTAAAGATGATTAGTTCATTCCACAGTATGCTAAACTGTCCAATATGTTTTGCTGCACACAAAAAGGTGGACGGGGGGAATCCTGTTCAAAAGGTGCTGTCATTTCTAAGCTCAACCAGTATGGATAACTAGAGCATCAAAGTTAAGTTGACAGTTTGCAATTTTATGCCATCGTCAGAGTGCCAGAGCACAGAACCAAAAAAACAATTGTCACAGTCCAATGTATTTGGGTGCCCACTTTGTTCTACCTTTCATGAAATTCAAATGTGTTAATCATCGAAATGATCATCATAAGGATAATAATCATAGTTGTATCTCCCCGACGACGATAGTTGGGAGATACTATGGTTTAGTTCCAGGGCTGCCACCACAGAGATTTTATGTTCTGGAAGCCACAATTATTACAGCAATGTTTTCAAATTTTACACAGGTGAAGATTTATATGACAATGCTGAAGAGCGATTTTCGTCAATTTCGGACTTCCAATATGGCTGCCGGCGGCCATTTTATCAGACATTTTTTTGTTCCGGGCTCTGGAAGCCACAATAATTACAGGAATGTTTTCAAATTTTACATAGGCGCAGATATATATATATATATGACACTGCTTAAGACCGATTTTTGTCAATTTCGGACGTCCAGTATGGCTGCCGGTGGCCATTTTGTTTTAAATTTGGGGATCTGGGAGATACACGACTCGGTCCCTGTGGCGACCGAGTTATTTAGGTTATTATTGAATAACGGTTTGATGGGAGATGTTGGTAATCAGAGGTTTAATTTACCTTGGTCCATTTTTAAGTATTGATTTTTGAATGTGTTTTGTGATGGAAGGTCTGGGGAAGAAGGGCTGTATCCCCATCTTGTAGATTTCTGTGAAAAGCACATTGCAGAGCTGAACCCAAAGAGCCGTGCCCTTCGCAAGGACAAGCTCCCGGCTACGGCTGCCTGTTTCTCAGCCGAGGAGTGGAACCAAATCACTGAAGACTTAAAGGTAAGAGAAACGATTTCCCAGGTAAATTTCACGCACAGTGGGAAGTCTTTAAAGTGTGATGTACAGTCAGGTATGTGTGGAAGAATTGCATATAGTCGGGTCCAGTAGTGTTTGGGCTGTGACCCAATCATTTTGGCTCCATACACACCACAGTAGATCTGAAATGAAGCAGTCAAGATTTGCTTGAAGTGTAGACTTTCAGCTCCAATGTAAGGGTTTCATCAAAAAAAAAACTGTATGAACAGGATTGGAACAGCTACCTTTTTTTTTACACAGTTTCTCCAATTTTAAGGGCTCTAAAGTTATTATATCCTGGAATTGTTCGGGGAAATGATGGATTTAGCATGGCTGCTGCCCTCGCCGCTGACTCTTCCAACACCAAAGATCCTTCACGTTAGCGTGATAACTCGAAAAATGTCATTGCATGAAACTTATTTTGTTCCTAGTGCTGTCCAACAACGATTGTTTGAGATTCCAAGTTAATTCAAATTCTTATTTTGAACTGTCCATTCAAGCACAAGACAAGCTATTTGATTTTTGAAAACTTGACCTGGCTAAATTTTCTGGATGAACTTCTGAGCTTGTATTTGCTTGAAAAGGTTAAAGGGGTGAATTTGAATTTGCCTAAGTAGTTGAAGCAGTATACGTGACCATATTAGTAGTTATTAAAAAGGTGGTTCAGTTTAAATGTCTAAAGTAGTAAACAAAAATATGGAAGATATCAAAGAGTTGGACTGTACATTTAATGTGCGAGGTGAGCTGAACATTTTACATGTGCAATCGGGTGTCTGGCTGGGGTTTCTAGTTGAAAGGACAATAAGAGTTGAAAAATGACTGAAAACCACTGAAAATGAGTTTGCAGGAAGTTCTTTTGTTCCTATAAAGGGCAGTTTAAACCAACGTGACTAGGCCAGACTGTACTGTTTCTATAGCAACGACTATTTAGGACTCCCCGAGTCTCCAACTGCCAGCTTTTCAGCTCATTGTTAGCTTGATAATTGGCAGCTTCGTAAGAAATGTATGTGAGTAGTGACAGAGCGTATTTTAAAGCTTGTGTACAGACACCACTGACTTCATTACGAGCTGATTGGCCCCCAAAACGCTGCTTACTCTCTGAAACCAGCCACTTGCGACTTGACTGGCTGAGTCGCTGGCGAAAACATCAGCCAGCTTGAGTCAAACTGAGACGGAGTAGTTTGCACCCTTGCAGCATTTCCCTTTGACATTTAAAAATGGTGTCATCTCCTCACGAGTCTGTAGTCTTAACTGGCCTGAACAGAAGAACTCCCTACAAAGAAAAGATCACTGCTAAAAACCTATGGGTCATATCGCTTCAAAAAGGAGCCTTACTCCACTTAATTTAATTTAGTGATATACATTGCTCAGACTTGATGAGCTACGATGTGATATATATTTTTTTATTGTTGCACGTATGATTCCTAGATTTGGGAGAGAGAGGTTCGCAAAAATGAAGTACAGCTCAATCAGACAGCTAGCTTTGCTGACCAGAAGATGCCACCAGTCCGAAACTCAAATGCCTCCGTCCCTCTCACACAGGTAAGAGCAGTGCTTCATCAGGGTCAATTCAAACTAACCCTTACAGTGCTGAAATGAATTTAAAAAAAATTTAAATTTAATGATCTTGTTCTGTTGAAAACATATCATGTGGTGACTTGTTTAAAAGAGCTCCCCTGCAGGAGCTCTTTTAAACAAGTCGCCACATGATAGGTTTACAACCGCTTTGATTGTGATATCTCACATCACTGAGCAACAACAGCTGCATTTAGGGTTCTAAGGTGAAGACAACTCCTGTTCTTCAGCCGTTACAGTTAGAAGTTGGCTAGAGGAAGACAAGAGGGCAAGGTATTCGCCTTATATAAAATACGTAATGAGGCCAGAGAAATCAGGAAAGAGGAGCTGTTTAGAGTCTTCATTTTCTATTAAAGCAGGAGAAATGTACGCGTTTTCTGAGATTATTTTCCTGTGACTGCAGAAAAAGATTGAACAAAGAGCGAGCGCATACAAGAAAAATGTTCTGCCGCGGGATTACAGAGAATGGGATAAGTAAGCTTCTCTTTGGCTCTACTTCTGCCAGAATATGTTTTTTTAACAAACTTGTAAGGAGGGTATAAAAGACTGAAATACTATAAATGTCACAGCAGTTATGTCTGAGGTAATGGTTGTCAAGGTAATGACTTTTTGTTCCAGGTTTGACATTGAAAAGGAATGCGCTAAAATCGATGAAGGCTTTACGGAACAGAATTCTCCTGCAGCTGTAAATCAGCCTTTGCCCATAATCAGCGAGAAAATAGACACAGAAGGTGAAGTATTTCTGACGTACGTGTAACTCAAAGCAAGAACACAAACATTTACCTTAAACTATGGTAAATTTGTATAGATTTGTTGATTTTGTTGAATGAGAGTTTGCTGATAACACTCCACCTCACATTAGCTTGTCTGACTTCATTATTCAGGAAACTGCTCCTGACCAACTTATTGATAAGCATACGCAGTTTAAGGCACTTAAACTTCAAAACTCTTGCAGAAACCATTACACATTCATTCAATTACTCCTGTTATTTAAAAAAAAATAATTTTATGGTGCCACTGTTATTATGGTATTTTTTTTTCTTTGAACTTCTGTGTTGCCCAACTATCCTGATTTACCTTTATAATGACATTAGTGTCCTGAAAAGTTCTTACAGAATGGAATTGATAATGATGATAATGATAATAATAATAATAATTATTATTATTATTATTGCTGCCATGACATGAAGTGGATCAGGGTATATTGCAATAGAGCTTGTTTGTCTGTGTGGATAACTGGGGAAAACTTTTATCAGAAATCACTTGTGTGAACATGGGATTCCTTGATGTCGTGTCATGTTGTTGTTATTATTTTTATTATTATTATTATGAAAGAGGAATGTCTTGATATTTCAAGAAGAAATGTCTTGTTTACTTGTTAGCGAATCAAACTGTCAATAGAAGTGAAAAATCAATCACGGTTAAACATTAACAGATGTACTGAATCATAATTGGATATTTCCTTCGCTTTCAGTGCTGACGGACACCGAAAGAGCTGCACTTGCAAATCGTGAGAAAGATAAAGGCAACGAAGCGTTTCGAGCGAATGACTTTGAAGAGGCCGTGGCGTATTACACAAGGTGAACCTCTGCAGATACTTCATTAAACTCGCCCTTCTCTTCAGTCTTGAAGTTAGTTTATACAGAAGTTTAGATTGTACCTTTAGTCACTCAGTAGTTTTGACCATCTGGGATGCATGTCAGTGCAGTACCCTGTCCCATGATCAGCAGTCAGATTCTGTTACCCCAGTGTAGCGAGTGGCTAGGAACCCTATGGGGAGCCAGATGGCTGTCCACTGTCTTGTTACCCCGAGAGAGAGGTATAAGATTTAACATTGAATTCACTTCCCAATTTGGCACCTAATTTGCAGGACCCAGCCAACAATCTGCAGTTTCCCAAAAATTGAGAATTAAATTGATAGTTGGGACCCCACAAAAAAACAACAACAAAAAAAAAACAAATGGGTTCTTAAACTTAGCAATTAAATTAATGTTAACTTGATCTTTTTAAAATAAAAAATGTAAACAATGTCCTATTTAAAGCGTCTCATTAATGTGTGTATCTGCTCCCGTCAGGAGTCTGTCGGTGATGCCAACAGCAGTGGCGTACAACAACCGAGCCCAAGCGAGAATCAAACTCCAGCACTGGCATAGTGCACTCGGCGACTGTGAGAAAGCATTAAAGCTGGAGCCTGGCAATGTGAAAGGTGCAGTTTAGAACTATGTGGGGGTCCCTCCAGAGGGCGCCAAAGGGCACACGGTCTTAATAGTTGGTCAGTGATGTGTAGCGCAACTCTCCCTCAGCGCATTCCTAATTTTCAATTAACAGACGCCTTTGGGAAACAGTGTTATATAACTTGGGAGAGTCTGAGTGGAGTGTGGCTTTATCTTGTTTGTTGTAGCCCTGTTGCGTCATGCCACTGTTCAGAAAGAGTTGGGAAATCTAAAAACGGCCGCCAATGACTTGAGGAACGTGCTGCAAGCAGAACCACATAATGAAATCGCAAAGGTATCGAGGCTATTACATGGCAACTGCTATCTATTTATTTATTTATTCTGATTGCTGTGGAAAAGAAAGAACCGTAAGGTATCAGCACATTTGAAAAAGGTTTAGTTGCAATCACATCAAGATAAAAACACTTTTTTTTTTGCTGTCATTGGATCTTATTTCTCATACCAGTAATCGCACACCATGTCTAAGGGCCAAGCATATTTTTCTTTGTCTGCATTTGAATGCATTCAAAATTGTTCCAAAATGTATTTTTGAGATCTAACTTCAGCTTTCCGTTAAACATGCATTTTTATAATGGGAACAGGATGGGGTTTAAGTGGGTTGAGTTGTGACTTTGCTGTTTCCCTGGGATTTGAAAGAAGCACCTTGCTGGGACCACAGACTGTGTATACAGTCCATGGTTGGGGCCCTGGACAAGGCAGGGAGGTGCTGTTCTACCATTTGCTCAGTAGATAGCGCTCTTGTTCTGCTAAATGGAGATTTAAAGCGATGACTAGATGTAAAATTGGTGGAAATTCTGGAAGTATACTCTGTTGTATTTTGCTAGTAGAAGTATTTTTAGTTCTATGTTGTAATGGAAAGTGTCTTAATTTTTTTCAAAAGCAAATTTTGTGCGCACTTGTAGATGTGCAAATTTTGTAGTCACCTAAGAAAGCATGTATCTACTTTTATTTTGGAAATATTTGGCCCTAAAATTTTATTTATTTTCCAGACACCAATTTTGGAAGATCAAGGCTTCAACATTAAGCATATTTTTCTAATGTCATTTCATATGTAAATGAGTAATCAGAAGAATTTTTACATTGTGAAAAGACATAATCACATGTATAAAAACATGGGTGCGATATGACCTGTGGAAAATTCACTTTTGTCATTTTTCATGCCGCAACACTCTTTTAATTGGGACACCCACCGAACTTCGAAGGGCTTTACTGGGAAAATGAAACAGTCCTCTAATGAAGTGCTATTGAAATTATTGCTGGTTTGTGAAACGTTAATGGGTTTGTCGCTTTTCGTCTGACAATGTAAGTGGGCAATCAGACTGAAAAAAAAGCATTTATTTTGTATCGCTGAGTAGCCTTCATGACCTGTGTTGCTTTAGAGACTTCTGGAAGACATCGGAAAGAATGAGACTGTTGTTTCTCCCGGAGACCAGCGGAAGGTCACCAGAATGGTTATAGAGGAAGTAGAAGATGACGATGACGAAGGTGCGTGATAATCTTCTAACTGCTGATCGTTGATCTAAAGCACACAGTCCAGGTTGCACACACACTCCTGTCATGGTAAAAACAGACTTTGTGTTAAACATTGAACTTTAACCTAATCTCCTGAATTGCTTTGGATTCTGAGCAAGATGTTTGTAGATTAATGAATATTATTTATTATGCTTATTGTAATATTTTGTGGCAGGAGGAATCAAAGGCTTTATTTATCTATTTTACACACGAAAGCAGACAATGATTTTCAGTCCGAAAACTTTTTTGTTTATCTATTTGTGTTGAAATCGAAGGCCAGTAAAGTGTGCCAGTATTGTGTCAGTAAAGTTTCATTGGATCCACGCTTCAGTCACGGGACGCATTGCATGCACTGTACATTTTACAAAATGGGTTGTTCCAGAAGGAGGTGCTGGGCGCTTGAGCTGCATTACTAAGGGAAGTTTAAGAAAAGAGTCGGGAAGAAAGAAAGTTAAGTGTCACCTTTGAAGTGGCCTTATAGGCCTGACCTTCTCAATAAAAGACACATCCTACAGTTGACTTAGTTTACTAGCAGTTGACATGTTTAGTGCTGGATGGGGCATAAATGTTGTAAAAGAGATTTAGCTCAGATGGTATGTAGCGATGCAAACAGACTCAGGTCTGAAAACATGGCGTTATGGTAAATGAGTGAAAGCCAAATTATACTGCAAGTGAGCTGTAAGGAGTGTTTATTTCCTGCTGGGGTTGTTGTGCTCTCAATGGGTCACTCAATCCCACTGCTGCAATAATCGCTTGATACCGGATTTAGTCTCCTGCTAATCCTCTGGGAGAGTCACTCAGGCTAATGATGCAGATCGTTTCAGTGGCTCTGGGATTGTGGCTCGGTGTTAAACACAAGCTACATTTCCTGAGAAACGCGCACTGCGCTCAGTCGCGACCCTAAGAAACTCGAGCAGGGAAACTGGGGCCGCTTTCATCCCACGCCCCTCCCCCCTCTGCCTGTTAGCCCAAGAGAGTTTCCTGGAAATCCTTCAACACTGCAACAGCCCCTCCCCCTCTCTGTGATGTAACCGCTGACTGCTCCTGTGGGCGTGTCCTTCCCCTCAGCCGCTCCGGCTGAACCCAGGCAGCGTGTGGGTGGGCAGAGCGTCGCCGCGGAGACGGGAGACATGGGGAATACGCATAAAAAGCCCCCCAGCAGAGGAGATGGGGGCCCGGCCGCCGAGCACGCCCACCACGGCCCCCCGCGGGGGAAGAAGGGAGGCTCGGGCAAACACAGGGCCCCGGAGCCCCTCAAGAAGGACCTGGCTAACGGAGCTCAGACCGCGGACGGAAGCGCCGGAGCCCAGCCGAGCGGCAACCAGAGCACGAGGTCCGGGGGGGCCGACGACAGCAGGCTGGACGCCCCCGCCGGAGCCCTCCCCCCTCCTCTCGCCCGGCTCAAGAACGAAGGAAACCTGCTTTTCAAGAACGGACAGTTCGCCGACGCGTTGGGGAAATATTCCCAGGCCATCGCCGGCTGCTCAGACTTAGGTACGACCTGCCCTGCCTTATCTCTCCGTTTGAAGTCCTTTTCTTATCAGTAAAGGCTCTTCATGGCTTTTACTCTTCTTTTTATTACTGCTTTTGAGATTAAAAAGGATTTAATGGACTTTTTGCTGGAGTAATTTTAAAACAGGAACAAGTAGTATCTTTAGCTTGTTTCCTTTCCTGTTTTTAGCTGGCAGACTGGTGTAGTGTGTAAATAGTAAATCCTTTGGGGGCTCAGACAGACCGGAAGAATGTTTTCCCTCCTGAGACAAAGTGCCTCTTTCAGTTAAATGTTCTGCTTCAAGTACAGTGACAAGGATCACTTCCTTATTGTTAAAGCGTCATGTTGGCCTTAAAGACTGAGGCCTTAATTCTCTCCCTGTCAGCAATGCGGTTACAATAGCTCAATTATTTGGACATTGCTGGACCAATTTCAGGAGTGCTGGGAATATTTATACAACCATTTCCTAAATGATACTTATGAGTTTCGCGATGAGATGTTTTAATACTGTTGTGGTCTGTTTGAGACAATGATTAGCAGAGATTGCGATCGTAAAAACCTACTGTTCTGCCCGGATCAAATTTCATTCATCTGCGCTGAGTCATAAAGTAGACATTTGGGAACCTGACTGTTCATGGGACGTTTTTGCTGAGTTCTGTTTGATGCAGATTTCTGGTTTAAGCATGTGCTCTCATTCTCAGTGATTGAAAAAACCTCGGGGTTTGGCACTGCGTCAGTATGTACCATTTGTTTTAGTTCCGACCGCTGGCGGGATTCTCGGTGCAAAATCCAGCTGTGTAGGTCGGAGCGTTGCGTGGTGTCGTCAGCGTGAAATGAGAGCCAGGAGCCGGGCTGGACTGTGTTGTTATTGCAGTAGTAAATCTCACTGACTTCTGAAGCGGCCCTATTGACTGCAGGGGGTTAAGATCTGCTGCGCTGTATTCAGGCCGCTCTTAGCCTGTGAAAGTCTCTGAGCAGCTGCTGCAGTCTAATGTTTACAATTTTCTCCCTCCGAGGGGTTCAGCCGACCGTGCGAGTGCCGCATTTACATCCTCCATAATGAAACTGTGCCCCACTTCCTGTTCAACTGCAGTTTTTTTTGCCCCTTCTGAATGATGCACTCCAGAAACCCACCAGCTGCAATTTTATCCAAGCGTCATAATCGCGTGAATAAAATAGGCCTGCCCTCTTGTAACCCCGGATCCCTCGTGCGACGCGTCTATCCCGAGCCGCAGTTGTGTTTAGCGGTGGAAAGAGTCGGCTGCGTTTGGCGGCGTAGATAAATGTTTCATTGGGAATCGGAGGCCTGGGGGGAGGGCTCGGGTTACTTCCTGCGTTGTGGCTGGCTCGTACGTGAGCGTTTCGGCTACTTGAGCTGACAGCACAGAATGGAAGGATCGATCGGTTTACTTCAGGCGCTCCTGAGTCCTGCGTTACAGCCGGAGAGCTGCGCAGCCTGCAGGTGCAGAAGGGGGCATATGGATTCCTCATAAATATTCAAATCCGGAACATTCTATTTATTCTTGTATGGTAGTTTGTACGGAGAAGTTTTTGTCCTCATGACGAGGGACCAAAAAGTCTCTGAATTTCTAGAGTTTGAGCACAACAGATTACATTCAAAGTCACTGCAAAGACACGAATACACGTTTCGCATAACACATAACGCACATAACTTTAGTGAAGAACAAAATCCACTACTGCTTAGTATCAATTATGTATCATAAATGCAATAACATTGCAATAATATTGCAATAACTAGCATACACTAAGCAAATTATAGCACCAAAAAAGAAATTTTGGCATTATATACATGATTTTTGCAGCTGTAAAACATTCTGTATAACAACTTCTGCCTTTTCTTACAGAATTTAAAACAAAAAAGTAATTGTAAAATAATTTAGGGCTTTTGTTTTGTAGTGTAGGCCTTAAGGCCTCTGCTGCTGTGTATCTAGTTTGTCTTTGTCTGTTGGCCATTGTGAATCTGAAACAACCAAAGAAGTTAACTTTCAGTGTGCTATTCAATTATGAAATAAAAGACAGATAAGTTTTACTCTGGGATCTGGTTGGACCCCAGTAACAAATTAATTATACCTTCACAATGCAAAAAGCTGATCTTCTGGTGCTTTAATGTTTTAATTAAGACATAAATTCTGACAAATTCATGAAACGGAGAGGCAGTATGTCACATATTTTTAAAAACGAATTTTAGGTGCAGGGCCCAGACGGACCCCACTTGGTAGGATGATGGTTAAGGAGGTTAAAAAATAGAAAAAAATATATTTTTTCTCTCATTGTATGAAAATGTGACACACATTCTGTATCTGGTGGTTGCAGCGCTTCACTGAAGCTACATCACACTCATACTGAGAGAAATATTCAAACCCAGGACCCTGTGTTTTTATGGCTGCTGCATTACATCAAATAAAAAGTATAATATCTAGATCTTGCGCATAATTTTATTCTCATTTTCCAATAATTCAGCTGGATATGTTTTGGATTGCTGGAAACCTTGGGGTTTCCACTAGAATTTAGAATAGGTTTGGAGCTCCACAAGTTTGAATAAAGCAGCAGCATTTGACAAACCCACGCACGGGTCCATAGGTTTTATGGGGTTAAAATGCGGGTGGCTGTAAGGAATGCCAGCGATAATGCACTGATGTGATGATCTTCTTTATCGTAAAATGAAAGTGAAACACGCTGTGGCCTAAGTCTTTCAACCTACGCCCACCTGAGTACTGAAGACGTGCTACTCAGGGTTTGATTGGTGTCAAATAAATGAAGATGAAAATCTTTCATTGTAAAAGATGTGGGAATTAAAATCTTACCCAAAAGGGTCCAGTGAGATGCAGAGGATTTGGGCCCAAAGTAGCTTCAGACATATTTAATGAGATGCCGCCTCAGTTTTCATCTAGATAATTGATATTTATCTCTAAAAATGAAAAGAAGCTGTAATTTTTGCGCAAGCTTGTTGTCTTTTTTAGCGTGACATTGGTTTGGTGTGCAATATGCATACCTCCATCTTAGAGCGTATTCCTCTCATCTGACTCATTATAATGTGACTATTACTGATACTAGCGAATCTCACCACCCTCTACCTGTCTACCTATGTATCATCTCTAGCTACCAAAGGCACCTTTCAATTCTGTAACACCCTGTGTTGTGTCATTGTTTTACAGGCATCGACAGCCCTGAGGATCTCAGTATTTTGTACTCAAACAGAGCTGCCTGTCACCTGAAGGATGGAAACAGCACAGACTGTATTCAGGACTGCACCAGGTCAGTCTATGCGGTGCTGCCACAGTCCTCCATTACTGACTCACACTAACCACAGAATCCCTCTGCATGAGCCCCATGCCTCAGGAGCACTCATGACTGTTATTATATGACATAAGGATTCGCTCTCTCCTGATTGGTCGAGGCGAGCCTGGCTGGTCACTGTGAACAGTGATATTCACAGCGCGAAAGTACGGTTATGGTTAAAATAAAAATCCGACAGCCTCCAGCTAAAAATAGAGTAGGCCTCCCCGCAGGAGCTCCTGACAGTGTTTGTGTTTTGTGTCGCTTCGTCCCTGTGAGGAGCTTTACGTTAGAGTTGACGCCCTTCTCTGATTTTATGTTTTCAAGAAGGGTCATATAATAAAAAAGTTATTGACTTCAGTCATCGGTGAATCTAATGATTTATCAACCTTGGACAAGTGTTCATCTCAGCGGCGCCTCGGCAAATATCACTTGTCTAAGGTGGATAAATCATTGGATTCACCTCAACTGAAGTCAATAATTGTATATAGTGTGGCATCGATATTACGTGATGTAATCATGGGATATTAGTAAGGGTTGAGAGCTTATGTCGCACGGTGATGATTTAAGATCTTGTTGGACCGCAGGCGCCGGACAGAGTAGAGCTCCTGGCGCCTGAAAATGCAGTCCGGATGTACAACAACCTTTTAGCTACTTACTTTACCATATTTGACGGCAGGTTTCCCGGTTAAATATGCTGATGGAACAGCTGCATTAGTATCTTAAAACATATGGCATTATAACAATTTGTACTTGGACAATTGAAATGTGTTACAATGTACAGACAGGTGACAGATGTATGCAAAAATCAACAAAAATGGTTTTAGTCAGGCACTGGCCCTCTATAATCTGCTACATAAGCTTCAAAAAGTGATTATATTGGAGGGGTGGAGTACCTTTCTTCTAAGGGACATTCCCTCATTTGACGTTTTGATGGTAGTGTCAAAGAACATTGTCCAGCATATTGTACTAAAATCTCCCTTAAGAGTTTGGTTGGTTTGAGATCTGGTGACTGTGAGGGTGGTGATGTATAGGTAGGATCATTCTCATAATCCTCATGCCAGTTAGTGATCCTTTGTACCCTGTGGGGTTCAGGTCATTTTCCTCCCATTATGATAGGAATGCTTCATAATAGGATATAAAGGTAATTGCACTGAGTAACAATCAATTTGATGTGACCCTTTTGCCTTCAGGGAGACAGGTGGACCCAAACCTCAGCGGGAAAATGAGCAGAGGCATCGGTGTTCATAATGTTTGTGCGTGTATTTCAAACTACATTCTTCACGAAAGTCTATGCCGGGGGTCACCAACTCCGTTCCTGGAGGGCGACCATCCTGTAGGTTTCTGCTCTGCCTCCAATGCGGCACACCTGAGTCAACTAATTAGCTACTCTATTGCCCAGCTTAGTGATCTCGATAAGTAGCTAATTAGTTGAATCAAGTGTGCTGAATAGGAGGTAACAATATGCAATCTATGCAATAACAATAGTAATGTATGCAATAACTATAGTAATGTATGCAATGATTTCACGTGGATTCTAGAGGATTATCTTTGTACTCTTTGTAACTTGATGCAGTGAGCAGTTTGCTTTCATACTGTACTCTGGTTTTACAGCAGTTGTGCTCTGCTGCTGCTGAATCAAAAAAACATCAAATTATCAAAAATTGAACGCGGCTCTTTCTTTTATGTCAATTAATGATAAAAAAAAGCTTTTCACTACCCTGCCCTAATGTCTGGTGTTGTGGTTTTAATGTTTAGCCACTCACTTGATGATACACCAGGGATTTAATCAGTGGCTCGTAACTGACGAAATAAACAGAGAACTTGAGTTTGTGATTTACTGTCTGAGACAGAAAGATTGGGCTCTGGCAAGGAACTTGTGCTTGTGAGTGCATGTAATTTCACTAAATAATTATTCATTTGTGTGGCACCACACAGTTCTGAACATAATTTAGAGCCCCTCTCCAGGAAAAGACTGCTGCCGTCCACGTCTTCTCTGCAAAGGTGGTGTTAAGGCCTTTTAATTGAGGCTCTGATAAGCATGGTGTGAGGCTGGATACTACCATGCAGATACTACACAAACGCACACAGGCTCTCACACACACACACGCACACACATCCTTGCACTCCTGTCCTTGTGAGGACTTCACATTTACTTTCATTCAATTTTTGTGCATCTCTCCAACCTTTCATTAATCTTAACAATAAGCAACGCATGCCTCACCCAAACCCATACTCAAAGCTTAACTTGTCTATCGTTGTGACCTGATGGTTCAGGTTAAAATTTGCTCCTTTAGTTGTGAGGACAGGAGAATATGTCCCTACTTTCCGATAATGTCTCCACTGTTGGGCCAAAAATGTTTTCTGGCACTCGCCATGTAGCAAGTACAAGGTCACACAGACACACACACACACACACACACACACCCAACGTAGCATTAGCTAGAAGGAGCTCTGGCTCAGACACCCGCTGGATCACTGCCTGATCCCGTCCTCCTTATTCTATTAATACCAGAGCCCTGGAGCTGCAGCCCTTCTCTCTCAAACCGCTCCTGCGCCGGGCCATGGCCCACGAGTCCCTGGAGCGCTACCGCAAGGCCTACGTCGACTACAAGACCGTGCTGCAGATCGACATCGGGGTGCAGTCGGCCCATGACAGCGTCAACAGGTACCCCCAGAGAGCGTCAGGCCTCTTCCTGGCTCGTGCCATGCACTTTACACACTTGTAGACCTGATGAGGTGGTGAGCTCTGCTTGCTGGGGACACGGTTTCTCCGAACCCCGCCCTCAGCCAGGGACTCGAACTGGACTCCGTCTGCCCCGAAGCTCCAAGTTCAAACTGCAGAGCAAACACTGATTTAGACGGGATGACTCCCTCCATCCACTTAAGCCGGAGTTTAAGAGCCTTTTTTTTTTTTTGAAGGACGGCCCTGTTAGAGCCGGGCTGTGGGAGTTACGTAACAGAGGCTGGGGGTTTGCTCGTGTGCTGGGTGTAAGAGGATAACAAGGTGTCTGTGTGTGTGTGTGTGTTTACCACGTGTTTAGGATCACCAAGCTGCTGATCGAGCAGGACGGCCCGGATTGGCGGGAGAAGATTCCGGAAATCCCGCTGGTTCCCCTGTCAGCGCAGCAGCACCGCAGAGAGGAGCCGCCTAGCGAGGAGCTGGCCCGGGCTCGAGCCGCCAGAGCCGCCCAGGAGACAGGTGAGACCCGGCCTCAGGTCTGCAGTGTGCGAGGCGGCCGGTGAGCTCGAAACAGAGGAGCCCGAGAACATCCCTTGAAACTGATGATTGGTCTGGACCTGTTTTCATTCCTTCATTTATATAAACATTACATAAAGTCTACAAACTCTCAACATCATCAGGTGTGGCCAGTTTGCCTCGTTAGGTAACGTGAGAAATAAAACGACGCATTTTGACGCTTAATTGCATTCAGTCATGAATACTTTTTAGGAGTCTTTTTCTTTGTTGTAATTTAAAAAAAATCATGAAGCACAGGTCAGAAAGCTGGATACGCTAACCGCAAAAGTGAATACATCGAATGAAGCATTTTTCTGATTTGAATTTTGTATTTATTCAGTGCAACATTGCATCAAGTGGGAAGCCGTGTGTTCAACTTCTGATGATTGGAAAACCGGATAATCAAGGAAAATAATTTAAACCAAGTCAGGCCTAGCCTACATTAGTTTTACCTTAATGAGGGGAACTGACCACAGCTGATATTGAGTGTCTTTAACACTCCGGTAAAATTTGCCTAAAATGCCAATCCAAGGCATACCCAAAGTAAATTGAAAGCTGTTCTTGAACCGTTGGAGAATATGGATGGTTTTGGTCTCTTTTGAAAGGAAACACTGAAGTTTTTCCCCCAACTGAAAGAATCACTGTAAGTGCTACTGTCATTGAGTAATCGAAGTTTGAAGACACTGAAGTAGAGGTTTTTATTCTCGCTTGAATTCTTTTTATTTATTTTTTGCAAAAAGATGCCTGCAGATGAGTGTAGCTGGGATTTATTAGCTGAAAAAACACAATGGGACACAGCATGAAGCTGTGCCACAGGCGTTGATTAAAGCAGCTGTGGTGTTTATATTTTGAAGTGGTTGGCATCAATTGAATCACAAGAATCTTTGCTTTCCGACGATACAGTGCCCTCCAAAATTACTGGCACCCCTGGTTGAGATGTGTTAAAAGCCTTAAAATAAATAAAATTTTTTATTGCAGAAACCTACTATCACACTGAAAATTGCAGAAAAATGTAACCTTCAGCAAGTGAATTTTAATGGGCAAAAAATCCCTAACTAAGAAATAATTATTTTTCATAAAGTCACCTGTTCCACAATTATTGGCACCCCAAACAATTCCTCGGAATTAAATGTAATTGAAGTATTTCTGTCATTTCTGCAGTTGTTTACAAAGTTGATCAGAGTATCTAGGAACATTTAATTGGTAAATGATCACTTCCTGTTTCCCTGGGGTATAAATATGATGTGACACAGAAGCCATTTCTCTTATCCACTCTTCAACATGGAAAAGACACAGGAACGCACCATTCAAGAAAGGCAGATGTGTGTCGACCTTCACAAGTCAGTCAATGGCTACAAGAAAATAGCCACTCGCCTGCACCTGCCCATATCTCCTGTCAGATGAATCATTAAGAAGTTTCAAACAAGTGGAACAGTGGTAAACAAGCCTGGACGAGGACACAAGGTTATTTTGCCACCACGCCCAGTGAGGAGGATAGTAAGAGAGAAATAAAAATTTCTCCAAAGCTCACTGTTAAAGAATTGCAACAAATGGTAGCATCTTGGGATCACAAAGTCTCCAAAACAACCATCAGGCGCTATCTACATGCCAACAAGCTGTTTGGGAGGCATGCACGGAAAAAAACCTTTTCTCACTCTCAATCATAAACACAAATATCTGGAGTTCGGTAAGCAGTACTGGAACTTCAACTGGGACCGTGTGCTTTGGTCAGATGAGACCAAGATGGAGCTTTTTGGCAACAAACACTCTAAGTGGGTCTGGCGGAACACCAAAGATGAGTATGCAGAAAAGCATCTCATGCCCATTGTGAAGTATGGGGGAGGAACGGTGATCCTGTGGGCCTGTTTCTCTTCCAGAGGCCCGGGGAACATTGTTAGGGTGCAAAGCATCATGAACGCTTTGAAATACCAGGATATTTTCATCTGGTGGCCTCTACCCGAAAGCTGAAGGTGGGTCGTCACTGGGTCTTTCAGCAAGATAATGAAATGATGGCCTCCTATGGCCATCTCAGTCCCCAGACCTCAACCCCATTGAAAACCTTTGGAGTGAGCTGAAGAGGAGAGTGCAGAGGAGAGGGCCCAGGTTGCTGGATGATTTAGAGAGATTGTGCAAAGAGGAATAGTCGAAGACCCCTCTCTCTGTATTCTCCCATCTTGTGAAACATTACAGGAGAAGATTAGGCACCGTTTTGTTGGCAAAAGGGGGTTGTACAAAGTATTAACATCATTATTAACAGTATTAACATAATAATTGTGGCACACATGATTTGATGTAAAAGAATTATTTCTTAATGTGGGATTTTTTTCCCACTGAATAAATGCACTTGAATTAAAGGATGGATTTTCCTCTACTTTTTTCATTTTTCATCCTATATTATTGAGAAAAAAAACTGAATTTATTAGAAATGAAAGAACACATTTTATCCAGGGGTGCCAATAATTATGGAGGGTGCTGTATGTGGCATGAGTATCTCACATTACATACAAGCTGTGTAAATGACGTAGTTTGTTTTTAACTTCCGTAGACGGACCGTCGGAGTGACAAGGGGTTCACAATTGAAAGCAGGTCAAGACTAATTCGTTTCAAGGGATGTTCGGCGCCTCCTCAGCTTTCTGCTCACCAACCACCTCTGTTATGCCGACGCGCATAAAATAGAAAGCAGGCGTAGACGGGCTGTGTGCAGTGAGGTCGCGTGCAGGAGGCAGCGGCCGAATGAGTAGAGGGATGTCATTAGAACTGGTCACCCTGTTAAGTAGAGGGACTGCGGTTGGTGAAATCTCTCATTTGTTAAGCCGCGATTCAAACGCATCAACTTGGCTCTCGTAAGCCGCCCAAACTAGATAATGCTCCATCTTATCATATTAATGACTAACCTGTAAGCTGTGGAAGGGACTCTACAAATGGGGTTTGCAACGAAATAAATTTGCGTGACCCTCCACTTGCAGCAATCACTAGATTGTATGATTGTGGACCTGCAGTTCAGCCCTGGGCCCTGTGTAATGTGGGGTCAGCTGACTGGTTGAAAGGCATAATTCAGTAGGAGGGAAATAGCCTGACTGATGTCAGTTATTTTCGCACTGAAACATGGATGAGCAGAACCTGCTGACTCTGCACTCTCTCTCAGTCCCAAGGCCACTTAGATGCTATTTTTAAAGCTTATCATTAGCGGGAAATGAGCGATAGCGACTGTTCTCCGGCGACTGGCCGGCCTATTGATTAGCTGCACCAGACGGGGTGACTGTCGAGTGAACCAGCGCTGTGCGCGCACTGCACTCCTCTCCTGCAGAGGGATTCAGTACTCCTGATAGAACGCTCTTGTGCAGTTATTTTAGTATTTTATGCATTGTTTTAAATGGAAATGGCCGTGCTGTGGCGGGCTGAGAGAAAAGCATGCTGAAACACGGAGCGCACCATAGCCTGGGGTGTCGTGGGAGAATACGGCCAAACCTTAGGAGCCAACCTGTGCAGGAATGTGTGGAGTGAGCAAGTCTAAGTGTGTTTGTGTGTAGGTGCGCGTTTGTTTGAAAGGACCAGTGGTGCGTGTGTGCGCGCGCGCGCACGCATGTGAGTGTTTATTTGAAAGGAGCCATGGTGTGTGTGTGCGCGCGCCTGTGTAAGTTTGTTTGAAAGGACTAGGGTGTGTGTGTTTGAAAGCAGCAATATTGTGTGTATGTGTGCGCGTGTTTGACAACAGCAATATTGTGTGTGGTGTGTGTATGTATGAAAAGTGCAATGCTGTGTGTGTGTGTGACCCATGTACCACGAAACTCCTACAGTTGACAAGCCCAGTGACACCTCCTTTGCATTACTCTCTCGTGTCCTCGCCTTCCCCGAAGCTCGGAGAGCAGAGGCCCAGTTTGCCTCCAGGAAGCAGGAGGGTAACGACTGCGTGAAGAGAGGGCAGTACCAGGAGGCCATGGAGAAGTACAGCGAATGCCTGAAGCTGAAGCCCGAGGAATGCACCATTTACACCAACAGGTGAGAGCAACAAGGCTGTGGCCAACGCCGGCACCACACCACTGTCAGAGTCCCACCCGCAGTGTAAATAAACAGCTCAGATCAGTGGGGCCGAGCGCTTTGACAGCATGGCGATCTGTCTCAGGAAACAGCTGCGCACACTGCCGCTTCAAACTCGCTTTTGTTCAGGCCCTCGCTCCTGGCCGTTGCCTTTTGTCCAAAAACAACACAGCAATACAGCTCTGAGCTCCGCTGGGAGCTGGGCGTCTTTCACGTCGCTCTCGTCGTGTTTACTGTGTGCGAAGGGCGAAAAAATGACTCATTATGTAGCTCTGGTTGCGGTTGTATAACAGGGCTGGTGCTGCATTAGAGAGCTGGATGAAGGGCGTGTAATGCTGAGCAATTAACAGCCCTTTAGCCTGCTGATGCCTGCTTGATATCAGTCATTATGTTTCTGCTAATGGCTCGCGCCATTATAGTTAACAACAAATAATACTTTCGCATTCATAAATTGGTGTCTCCTGGGCTCTGTACGATAGACAGTTCGACTACAGTGGATGCTTTTGTCATGATACTGCCACCGGCTTCATGCCCCAAAGGCCAGTTAAGACCAGGGTTTAACAAAGAGACGAGCTGAAACAAGCAACATCTTTCGGAGGAGCCTCAATGTATGTGCGGTTCAACCTTCTGAAAACCTTTCAGTTCCATTCCATTTGTGACCCCGAGTTCTACTAACAGAATCTAAGATTCCTTCGGCCAAGTTCTGTTAGTAGAACTCAGGGTCACAAATGGAAGTTGGCCAAGGGTAAATTTAGCACTGATATTAGGAAATATTTTTCCACCCAAAGAGTAATTTCGATGTGGAACAGCTTGCCTGATCATATTGTTGGGGCAGAAACCTTGGGAATTTTCAAGAGCAGGCTTGACTTTAAGCTAGATACCATTGAGTCATTGAGTATCTGAAGTGATATATTCACCAAAGTAAAAAGAAACTGGCGAGCCGAGTTGGGCTGAATGGCCTGTTCTCACCACTTGTGTTGTTCACACTAATGCGATGGACAGGATAGTGTATAATTTCCATATCAAAGATTCTTAGCTCCATCTTACAATAAGCTCACTGACAATGTCCTCATTCATATTTTAAGGCTTTTTTCTTGTTTTTAAAACTGCCAATTTGTCCAGCTGACCTTTTGTAGCTGACTAGACAACTGACTTTACCACGAGCTGATTGGTCATTGAGACAGATGCTTTCAGACTATGAGTTACATCGTCTGCTCGCGACATGACCAGCCAAGTCGTCGGCGATTCAATCAGCCGGCTCGAGTCGAGCTGAGACGGGGTATTTCACACTGTTGCGACTTTTCTCTGCAAAGTTCTAAAACGGTTTTGTCTCCTCACAAGTCTTTGTTCTTAATTCGCCTGATCCCCCGAAACACTGATTTTTTTTTTTTCCAGAATTTTCTCTTTAGCAGATTCAAAATTAGAAAAAGCATTTTTATGCCTGTGTGCAGGTGACAGCTGTGGCCGGAAGCATTATGCTTTTAGGTTGTCCAACCAGTCGTCTGTCTGTATTTTCGTCCATCCCAAACTTGTGAACGCAATATCTTCAAATTTGGACTCAAGGATGAACTGATATTGGATTTTGGTGGTCAAAGGTCAAGGTGACCTCACGTCTACCCTATTGTCAGTTTTTAAATCACAATGAATGGCTGCCAATATGACTCCTATTACCCTGAAGTGAAAATGCACCTCTAATAAAATTATTCAGTTTTACACAATTTGATCCCAAATTTGCCATGAGTTTTTTTAAAAATTTTTTTTATTTAATTAGTGGGATAATGGTTTTCTTCAAGTCCCTGGTTGCTCATAGCAATGATGTCTCCTCAATCCCCCCTCAGGGCCCTCTGTTACCTGAAACTGGAGCTCTTCAACGAGGCAAAGCAGGACTGTGACTCCGCCCTCCAGCTGGAGCCCTCCAATAAAAAGGCCTTCTATCGGCGGGCGCTGGCCTACAAGGGCTTAAAGGTGAGTTGTTTGGGGAGAGAATCACCTGTGAACTTGGCAGTGTTTACCTCCATTGGTGATGTAGCCTTGTGCATCATGCTTATGAGTTTGTTTAATGATGAGCCTGACCAGGTACGCACTGATTCAGAATGTGCATGCCTTACATCTGAAGAAGTGCACTGTAAATACACCTGATTTACTACAAAAAAAAAAATCATGATCAGTTGCGCTCCGGTGGTGTGGTCGGCGGCTCCTTGGCCTGGAAGCGGGAGGGTTTTGGAGATTCCGTGTGGAGAACGAATGTTTTGCTTGTGTGTTCATCCAATTACTCTGGCTTCCTCCCGCAATCCAAAGACTTGCGTGTCAGACAAGAGACCCCATATTGCCCATCGGCATGAGTGACTGCTGTTTGTGCCCTGTGATGCACCGGCATAACGTCCCGGGTGTAATCCTGACTCTTGCCAAATGCATGCTGGGATTGGCTCCAGCCGCTCCCCAACAATGAGCAGCAGGAACAGTCATTTTAGATGATAGATGGATTGATGGATGGATGATTGAGTATGTGGGACTAAACGGGGATGGACAAGCTCACCTCATTGGGTGTTAGACCACTGGATTTTAAAATGAAGGCAGCTCACAACTTCTGGGTTGAGGACTGCCGGTTAATTTGAATTGCAGTGATGTGAAATTGGCGAACTTGTTATTTAGGTTGTCATTTTCAGCCGTAAAAGTAATATTTAAATAATCCTGTTAAACACGGTGGCTAACCTGTCGGATGTTTCTGTTTAAGCTTACCGTTTGCACAATGTTGCTTTGTTGGTGTCTGGTAAACCAGAACAACCCAATAGTGTCATCTCACCGAAGGGCAGACTAACTGCAGGTTTAGGGTAAACTCAAGCTGTCATTTTCTTTAGTCTTTGGCCAAACCGCAGATAGAAATCTGAAAAACCCTTCTCCTCTATTCATCATAACCTGCACCGGCCCCACAGGAGTACCTGGCCTGCAGCTCGGACCTGCAGGAGGTGCTGCATCTGGACCCCAACGTGCAGGAGGCCGAGAGGGAGTTGCAGGAGGTGACCGTGCTGCTGAGGGAGAGCCTCGCTGCTGAGGCCTCGCCAGGGAAACAGAGGAGGAGCGTCCCCATCACAGAGGTGCGTACGATCACCTGCCCTGTCCTCTGTTCGGAGCTGGCCTCAGTGAGGACACTATTCTTTCAACTACTGTCGCGTGTCAGATGGATGACGGGGTTTAACTGGTCCCTGATGATCCCTGAAGTCTCCACTCCAGAAACCTGAGGACCCATATATGGGTCTGTCCAGTGCAGCCGCTGTTTTCAAACCTGCAGAACCTCAGGCCAGTTTTGAATTCTAGTGGAGGTCAAAAGTCAGAGAAAAGCTTTTTTTTTTTTTTTTTAAATGTTGTAGGACAGTGTCACACACAGATTCACTTCACTGAAGCTACATCCATCACACTAATATTGAGAAAAATATTCGAACCCAGGAAGTCATGTTTAATATGTCCAGCAGGGTTGGGTTCAATTACTTTTTTCAATTACAAATGATTGTAATTGTAATTACTTTTCAAAAAAATTAATTAAAATTAAATTACAATTACTGTAACAAACAGGCACAAACAATCTGTCATTTGACTGCATCGACAGTAGCAGTGGTAAAATAAGTGTACTGAAAGTTTGCCATTTGAGTCCGGATCAAAATCTGTTGGAAAGTAAGACTGCAACTATTATGATGAAGAACAATTCACAAATTTGTATAGTGAGCTTTCAAGGATTGACCACAGGATTTTTTCAACATTTCACTTAATGTTTGGGAAGGCTGCGCACATTTATGATCAGTTGATGCATTATTTGTCTAGTCTAAAGTACAATTTCTCTGTCATTGTCTTATCAGAAACCTAGTTATCAGAAGAGGTAGCAAAATACTATGACATACCAGAATACAATGCTGTACTCCTCTGCAGAGATAAGAAAATGGGTGGCGGAGTATATTTTTTTTTCGGAAGGAAATTCACTTTGAGAGACAAAATCTTGCACTCAAATCAGACTGTTCTGAAATTGAATCACTCTTCTGAGAAATTCTCTCATGTATTTAGTAGAAAGAAAGTGATCATTGGGTGTATACATCACCCACTTCATTAATGCCCTTGCAACAACTTTAGTCATAAGTAAGGAGGACAAAATCTCTCTTTTAGGTGATTACAATATAGATTTATTCAAAAAAGACAGCAATTCACAGATAGCGGATTTTATAAAAATATTCTATTCAAAAATTATTTATTTTGGTAAAATTATTTTTGAATGCTTTAAGAAGCTGACTGATATTTCATGGGATGATGTATATGAACAAACAGATCCAGATTTTGCTCATCAAGCTTTCCTATCCTCATTTAAATCTGTTTTTAACACTTGTTTCCCTCTTGCTGGTAAAACCAAGCAAGAGAGTATTTGACAGCAATTATAAACCTTGGTTTACTGCTGGCCTTAAAAAATCCTCAATAAAACAGAAAAAAACTATACAAACTATATAAACTTGACAAATTATAAAGTACAAGAATAAATTTGCTCACCTACTCTGCATATCAAAAAAAGAAGTATTACACAGAAAAATTAAAAGAATCATCCTCCAATATCAAGGCAACATGGAGGACCATCAATCGGCTTCTCAACAAGGCAAAATCAGAAACCCCCCTCCCTTCTCAATTCAAGGGTGATACGGGATGTTTGCATGACCCTTTTAAAATAGCCTGTGAATTTAATAAATATTTCAATCAGGTTGGCACCTCTATAGCAGAAAATAAGAGCTACTCCTGGGAATCCTTTGGACTTTAAGAATGATTACCCTGTTTTATCGCAGTTTGACCCTCCCAATGTTTCAGAAATAGAACAAAATTGGTAAACTGAATAATTCAGCAGCAGGGCATGATGAGATCCCTGCTTCATCAGTGAGGCTGGCTTGTACCTCAATAGCCCAACCATTAACACACATATTTACCAAGTCAATTGAAACTGGAGTAATCCCAAATGAATAAAAAGTTGCGGAAGTGACCCCAATTTAAGTCTGATGACCCATGCTGTTTTACAAATTACAGACCAATATCCATACTTTGTTTTTCAAAAATCATAGAGAAGCTCATATATACAAGAATTGTGAATAATTTAAATAATCACAAAATGCTATACGAACATCAATATGGATTCCACGAGAATCACTCCACAGACATTGCATTATTGTATCCCCCGAACGAAGTTCGAGGATACTATGGATTTGGCCTCGTCACGCATCCGCAGAGATTTTTCTTGTGAACACTCTACAGCCCACATAAGCACACCGATTCTTTTCAAATTTTGCAGGGACATGTATTATGGTAACTTCACGACACCTATTGATTTTGGGACCATCTGGGCCAAACTGGGGATACATGTGCTCGGTTGCAGAGTGCTCTAGTTAAACCTTGTAGATAAAATCCATTCTGCATTCAGTAATAATATATATGCCTTGGACATTTTTTTTAATCCATCAAAAGCCTTTGACACAGTAAACAATGAAATATTACTGGCCAAGTTGTACAAATACGGATTTCATGAACATGCTTTGAGGTGGATATTTAACTACGTAAACAACAGAGAACGATGTGTTTGAATTAATGGACGGGCTTCACTCAGATCCAAATTGTCATGCGGTGTCCCACAGGGGTCAGTACTTGGACCATTGCGGTTTTTAATTTATATCAGTGACATTGCTGCTGCAGCTTCCACTGTACTTCCCTTACTTTTTCCTGATACCAATTTATTTTTATGGAAAATACATGGAACATGGAAAAAAATGCAGTCTTTAAACACAAACCCCAAAACCAGTGAAGTTGGCACGTTGTGTAAATCGTAAATAAAAACAGAATACAAGGATTTTCAAATCCTTTTCAACCTATATTCAGTTGAATACACTGCAAAGACAAGTTACTTAATGTTCGAACAGGTAAACTTTGTAATTTTTTGCAAATATTAGCTCATTTGGAATTTGATGCCTGCAACATGTTTCAAAAAAGCTGGCACAAGTGGCAAAAAAGACAGAGAGTTGAGGAATGCTCATCAAACACTTATTTGGAACATCCCACAGGTGAACAGGCTAATTGGGAACAGGTGGGTGCCATGATTAGGTATAAAAGCTGCTTCCCTGAAATGCTCAGTCATTCACAAATAAGGATGGGGCGAGGGTCACCACTTACTGAACAAATGTGTGAACTGATTGTAGAACAGTTTAAAAACAACATTCCTCAACAAGCTATTGCAAGAAATGGAGGGATTTCATCATATACGGTCCGTAATATCGTCAAAAGGTTCAGAGAATCTGGAGAAATCGCTGCACGTAAGCGACAAGGCCGAAAACCAACATTGAATGCCCGTGACCTTTGATCCCTCAGGCGGTACTGCATCAAAAACCGACATCAGTGTGTAAAGGACATCACCACATGGGCTCAGGAACACACCTCAGAAAACCACAGTTCGTCGCTACATCTGCAAGTGCAAGTTAAAACTCTATAATGCAAAGCGAAAGCAATTTATCAACAGCACCCAGAAACGCCGCCGGCTTCGCTGGACCCAAGCTCATCTAAGATGGGCTGATGCAAAGTGGAAAAGTGTTCTGTGGTCTGACGAGTCCACATTTCAAATTGTTTTTGGAAACTGTGGACGTCGTGTCCTCCGGACCAAAGAGGAAAAGAACCATCCGGACTGTTATAGGCGGAAAGTTCAAAAGCCAGCATCTGTGATGGTATGGGGGTGTATTAGTGCCCAAGGCATGGGCAATTTACACATATGTGAAGGCACCATTAATGCTGAAAGGTACATACAGGTTTTGGAGCAACATATGTTGCCATCCAAGCAACGTCTTTTTCATGGACGTTGCTTATTTCGGCCAGACAATGCCAAGCCACATTCTGCACGTGTTACAACAGCATGGCTCCGAAGTAAAAGAGTGCGGGTACTAGACTGGCCTGCCTGCAGTCCAGACCTGTCTCCCATTGAAAATGTGTGGCGCATTATGAAGCGTAAAATACGACAACGGAGACCCCGGACTGTTGAACAACTTAAGCTGTACATCAAGCAAGAATGGGAAAGAGTTCCACCAGAAAAGCTTCAGAAATGGGTCTCCTCAGTTCCCAAACGTTTACTGCGTGTCGTTAAAAGGAAAGGCGATGTAACACAGTGATAAAAAGGCCCCTGTGCCAACTTTTTTGCAATGTGTTGCTGGCTTTAAATTCTAAACTAATGACCATTTTCAGAAAAAAAAAAAGTTTCTCAGTTTGAACATTAAGCATCTTGTCTTTGCATTGTATTCAATTGAATATAAGTTGAAAAGGATTTGCAAATCATCGTATTCGGTTTTTATCTACGATTTACATAACGTGCCAACTTCACTGGTTTTGGGTTTTGTATCATTTAAAAAAAAAAAAATCAAACTTTATATTTACCGAAAAGAATAAGAAATACAATCCCCAAGGCGCTGAAATCTTAATTAATGGTAATGAACTCCTACAGGTCTCATCGGCTAAATTTCTCTGCATCATAATTGATGAGAAACTAAATTGGAAAGAACACATCCACATGGTCTGTAACAAAATAATGAAATCAGTAGGTATCATCAGAAAAATATCTATTATGGTTAAATAACGGTGTCTTTTAAGTCTCTACTACAGTTTAATCTACCCATATCTTCTTTATGGTGTAATGTCAATATAGGCCACTAGATAGCAGTATTTACCTTTTTTTTGTTAAGCTCAGACTGGAGTCATGTTTAGACATGTCCTGGACATGTCTGGGGCAAGTCTCAGAAAATTAAAAAAAAAGAGGTCTAAATGTGGGTGGGGTCTGCAAAAGAGTATATAAGGAAAAGAATTGAGACAGTAGAGTAGTAGGAGAAATTGCAAGAAGATGACCAGACCTGCCATTCTGTTCAAGACCTGTGACGTTTCTTTTGTGGATTTCTTTGCCTGTGTTTGAGCATTTTCATCATCCAGGACATCACCAAGCCACCCCACGAAAAGGGATTGTAAATATTTAGGTTTTGTATATAATTCAATCTTGGTCAGTTTAGTTAGTTGCTGTGTTTAATTAAATGTGTTTAAGTTTTTAAAACTGTGTCTGTCATCCCTTGCTGTTGCTGTTGTGTTGTAGATTGTAATAAGAAATTGGGGCCATAACAATGGTAATATTGTATGGGCGAGACCACAGTCTCCACTGCCTGCACATTGCGCAAAAAAGATCAGTCAGAATGGCTACTTTTTCCAACAGATTTGAGCCCTCAGCTCCTTTATTTAATAAATTGAAAATACTTACCATATTTGACATCAATATATCCCAGATTTTCTCCCAACACCATGCATGGCATATTTTCAGTTTAATTATAATATTCATACACATAACGACATTCAAATGACCTTTGCCTTCCATACCATCGTACCAGGAATTGTCCTCTCAGTACAGAGGAGCTATTCTATGGAACAATCATATCACTACTGCAAGGGAATCCTCATCAATTCATGTGTTTAAATGTAGGCTCAGAAACTCTCTGCTGATTCAAACTCTCACGTAACTCACACACACTTACAAATTTAATTCATATTACTATTATGGTTTACTAATACACGGTATAAGAATTTTTTCTCTTTTTTATTACGTTTATTTGAATCCATTAAATTTCATTGTTGCCCTGCGCCTATTATGAATATGTGTAGAATATAGTAAACTGTATAAATCAATTGTAAATTTGTCTCACGTCTGTGAAAAGTATATTTTTAACATGGCATTATATTGCCTGTACTAATACATCACAGTATTCTATGTACTATTTCATCTGTTTTGGTGTAATTTTACCAGGAATGTTATAATAATAATAATATCTCGTTTCTGTTTTGGCTATTTCTGTATGAATGATGTTCTTGGGTAAGAGACCCATAAGCCCATTTAGGGTTTCCTGTCCTTACCTGCACAATTACTTGTTTCTATTCCCTTTATTCAATTGTTGATCCTTATGTGCAAACCAATAAATAGAATAGAAATGGAATAATTGTAATTGGAAAAAAAATGATGTCCACAACATTACATCAAATGTAAAATATCTAAATCTTGTGCATCATTTTGTGCACATTTCCCTGTAATTCAGCAGGACATGTTAGAGATAATTGGAAACCTTGGTAACTCCACTAGAATTATGAATAGGCCTGAAGTTCGACAGGTTTGAATACAGCAGCTGGGATTTTACAGGCCTGTATGCAAATCCATAGGTTCTTTGGGGATAAATTGAGGACCTCAGTTCTAAAAGTCACAAAGTTCATTGTGAGAACATTGAGATGATGAAATGAGGAAACCATAAAAGGTATTTTTTTAATCCTCACATTTGTGTGTGAAAATGTGACTTAAGTACTTTCAGCAGGAGGCACTTCAATTGCTGTCTATTTCATAACGTATCGCGTGAGCTGAACTGGAAACCATCACCATAGCTGGATGACAGAGCTCTCCACACTGACTGCACTCTCTCCCCAGGTTGACGGTGAGGAGGACGGGACAGACGCGGCGGATGGGACAGGGGGTGGAGGTCAGGACGGCCCTCGTCCCGAGGGGAACCACTGCGACGGCGAAGACCTCCGAATCCCCATCCAGCCCACCAACGCCTTTGAGTTCGAACAGGCCCTTATTGCGGCGCGTTCCCGCGGCGACACCGCAGCCTGCGCCGAGCTGCTACAGGCAGTCGCACCAGAGACTCTGCCCGAGTACGTCAGCAACAAACTGGAGGGGCACACCATTCAGTTCATCATGCAGGCGCTCGATGAACACCTCCTTCAGAAGGACCCCAACCTTGTGTACCGACATCTGAGTCACCTGCACACCGCAGACAGGTTCTCGGTATGTAGCAAACATTTGCTAGATTTCTTTTTTAATGATAACAGTCATCTCAGCTTGGCGTGCTCAACGCTAATGGCAGAGCAGGGATGCATTATGTGATTGTCACCCCTCAGGATTGTAATCATTAGCATTATGGTCTCATTAGTATAATGGCATTGAATAAGTTCTATACAGAATAAGCCTTAAAGGTGCACTATGCAAGATTGTCAACAGAAGTGAAAGTAAACATTCAAACTCAAACAAAACAGAGGAAGCCCGCCCCTCCCTCCCATAGTTCCCTCCTTCCCATGCTTCCATAACTGTCAACTGTTGTCGGTGATTGGTGATTGGCCAGTTTATGTTATGGAGCACAGCCTGTGCCCCTGGTGTTTATTTGCAGTTTGTGAGGCCTCAAGAGCCCAGGTGTTTTTTTTTTTTTACAGTGAATTAAGGGGCAGACAGCTAGCGGATTGTGGAGCGATGTCAGCAAATTGAGACAAAAATGGGTGGCACGGTGGTTAGCACTACTGCCTCACAGCAAGAAGGTTGTGGGTTCGAATCCGGCCTGGGGCCTTTCTGTGTGGAGTTTGCATGGGTTTTCTCCGGGTACTCCGGTGTCCCCAACCCACAAAACATGCAGTATAGGAACACTCCACTATGGCTGTGTGTGAATGTTTGGCGGTGGTTGGAGGGGCCGTAGGCGCATACTGGCTGCCACGCTTCCGTCAGTCTGTCCCAGGGCAGCTGTGGCTACAAAAACAGTTTATCACCATCAGAGTGTGAATGTGTGAGTAAATGAATGATGTTTCCATTGTAAAGCTTCTTTGAGTGCCCAGAAAAGCGCTACATAAAACTGATGCATCATTATTATTAAAATATAATCGCGCAGAAAGTAAACAAACTTGCATAGTGCACCTTTTAAAGGGCTTGGTTGGCCAGTATCATTTTCCAAATTAGACTTTTTTTTTTTATATTTCGGATGGATGAAAATATCAATACTAAGTCACTAACTGTGCTATTGAGAAAAAGATTGTGTATTATTGGTGAATAAGACCATACATATTCTGATTAGTGCCTATATGTTGTAACAGAAAGCAGAATACTGCATATGAGCTGCCATGAGAATTGAACTTTGAACTCAAAACAGAAGTACATTTAGCTGGACCAATGGGCATCTTGTTCAGATATCACAGATTGTAACTGAAAATAATTTTAGCTTGTTCATTTATAGGTTTTAAATTTCAGCTTTGTGAGGTTTTTAATGGACATTTTGAAAGTAAGGTAGAAAAGCTTATGTGCAGGACTTTATTTTGGAGGTAGTGTTCCATTGTCATAGAACACAGAGTAAGAGCTGAATGATGTGGGATAAGTTTTGCCTTTTGGCTCAGTGAAAATGTTTAGTGTACATACAGTGGTGCTTGAAAGTTTGTGAACCCTTTAAAATTTTCTGTATTTCAGCATAAATATGACCTAAAACATCAGATTTTCACAGAAGTACATAAAGAAACCCCATTTAAACAAATGAGACAAAAATATTATACTTGGTCATTTATTTATTGAGGAAAATAATCCAATGTTACATATGTGAGGGGCAAAAGTATGTGAACCTCTAGGATCTGCGATTAATTCAAAGCTGAAACTAAAGTCAGGTGTTTTCAATCAATGGGATGACAATCAGGTGTGAGTGGGCACCCTGTTTTATTTAAAGAACAGGGATCTATCAATGTTTGATCTTCACAAAACATGTTTGTGGAAGTGTATCATGGCACGAACAAAGGAGATTTACGGCTGGAAAAGGTTACAAAACCATCTCTGAAGAGTTTGGACTCCACCAGTCCACAGTCAGACAGATTGTGTACAAATGGAGGAAATTAAAGACCATTGTTACCCTCCCCAGGAGTGGCCGACCAACAAAGATCACTCCAAGAGCAAGGCGTGTAATAGTTGGCGAAGTCACAAAGGACCCCAGGGTAACTTCTAAGCAACTGAAGGCCTCTCTCACACTGGCTAATGTTAATGTTCATGAGTCCACCATCAGCAGAACACTGAACAACAATGGTGTGCACGGCAGGGTTGCAAGGAGAAAGCCACTGCTCTCCAAAAAGAACACTGCTGCTCGTCTGCAGTTTGCTAAAGATCACGTGGACAAGCCAGAAGGTCATTGGATAAATGTTTTGAGAACGGGTGAGACCAAAATAGAACTTTTTGGTTTAAATGAGAAGCGTTATGTTTGAAGAAAGGAAAACACTGCATTCCAGCATAACAATCGTATCCCATCTGTCAATCATGGTGGTGGTAGTATCATGGTTTGGGCCCGTTTTGCTGCGTCTGGGCCAGGACAGCTTGCCATCATTGAAGGAACAATGAATTCCAAACTATCCCAGCGAATTCCAAGGAAAATGTCCAGACATCTGTCCATGAACTGAATGTCAAGAGAAGGTGGGTCGTGCAACAAGACAACGACCCTAAGCATACAAGTCGTTCTACCAAAGAATGGTTAAAGAAGAATAAAGTTAATGTCTTGGAATGGCCAAGTCAAAGTCCTGACCTTAATCCAATCGAAATGTTGTGGAAGGACCTGAAGCGAGCAGTTCATGTGAGGAAACGCACCAACATCCCAGAGTTGAAGCTGTTCTGAACGAAGGAATGGGCTAAAATTCCTCCAAGCCGATGTGCAGGACTGATCAACAGTAACCGGAACATTTACTTGCAGTTATTGTTGCACAAGGGGTCACACCAGATACTGAAAGCAAAGGTTCACATACTTTTGCCACTCACAGATATGCAATACTGGATCATTTTCCTCAATATTATAATACTTTTGTCTCATTTGTTTAACTGGGTTCTCTTTATCTACTTTGAGGACTTATGTGAAGATCTGATAATGTTTTAGGTAATATTTATGCAGAAATCTAGAAAATTCTAAAGGGTTCACAAACTTTCAAGCACCACTGTACCATGAACTGTCCAAGATCGGCGGTCTTAAGGCCCAGTGTTTGCAATATAGCACCGTGACGCCACGCCCTCTGTTTACAGATGGTCCTCGTGCTTCTGGACGAAAACGAGCGACGGCAGATGACTCAGCTCTTCGAGCACTTGTCGGCAGCAGAGACCGGAGAGTTCTCTGCGGACGATGTGCAGAATTTGGCAAACAAATACATCTGAGAACATGGACAGCCCTCCCGCATGCGACCGCGAACCGCAGTCAGACAGCTGCACCACGTTTATCGAGGGATGAGTCTAAATTCCTAATTAAAAAGGATCTCGTTTGATTCACAAAGTTGAAGATGGTGTTAATGTGGGGTTTTTACACATCCCCTTCACCTGCATCGCTGGTTTTCTTTGCACTGTATTACTGAGTGGTGACTAGGGATGGATATCGATAACTGGTTCCTGCCAAGAATTGATTAGAAATTATTCAATCTACCGACATCATTAGCCTTTATGCTTAACGATTCCCTTGTCGATTCTTTAAATTACGCCGGGGTCACATGACGAGCCACACGTCAATCACGCTCGTCAGTCAGCAGCAGAATTTCCGAGATAATGGCGGAGAGATTGAGGTGATCGAAAGCTTGGCTTCACTTTACCAAAAAGGAGGCTACCAAGGCAAAGTGCAGTTTGTGCAACACTAATATCATGCAAGGGTGGCAACATCACCAACATGCTAAAACATTTGTCGACGCACGGCGTTAAATACCAAGAGTGTCATGTGTTCGACGAACTTCGTACAAGTGCAGCCGCTGCAACTTCGCTGTCGATCAAAGCCGATGAGGGTACGTTTTGTTTCTTTTCTGTCCTGTAAATATTACCACAGTGGTTTCAACGACAGATTCTGTAATGTTGTTATTTAACGTAGATGAAACGAATGCTATACATATGTCATTTGATCCATGACAACTAATTGAATGTGCCAGGAGATGACCAAAAATGAATGCGTTTTAACGGGAAAACCAGCAGAGCAATCTGCGCGACAGATTCTGTAACGTTATTTGACAGAGATGAAACAAACGCTACACAAATATTCAGTCATTTGATCCATTTTTGACGATATTAGTGGTGGACCAAGTATCGCTGCCGCCCCACAGCCCAGCCCCCCTCCATTAAGCCAGCAGAACTTGTTCACACTTGTCGCAAAAGGCAAATTGTCACAGGACATGACAGATGAAAGTCATCAGGCAGTTACTAAATTTATTATAAAAGGTTTGCACCCTTTCTCTGGTGGAGGAGCCAGCATTCTGGTAAGTTAATGTTCATAATAAAACGTTATTAGAGAATGTTTTCAGTTACAAAACATGAGGTGACATCATTTATTATTAAACTGCAGCCATGGCGCTCTGTTGAGCAACATTGCAAAAAGAAAGACGTAATTGTGTGTATGCGATAAGTAAATAAATATTACCAACTCAAAATGTTGACACAGAAAACCTATAAAGCCTACTTTTTGTACACAGAAAATTCGCAGGAGGAATCGATAAGGGAATCGATAAAGAATCAGATCAATAAGCAGAATCAATAATGCCATTGGTATCAATAAAATCTTGTCAATACCCATCCCTAGTGCTGACCGCATAAGAAAATTGCACCAACTGTAAGAACAAATCTTGCCAAGACCCTCAGACTCTCGATCGCAAGTTATCGCTGACGGCTCGAATTCGCGGGAGATTCCGGAACACGGCGAAGAGTGACGTTTCGGAGTGTCCGGCTGGGGAGTGCTTATGTTCGCGCTAGAAGTCTTCCAGCACCATCCTATCAAATGCAACTATCCACACTACTCCTTTCTGCTGATTTTTGGCAATCACAATCGAATGCAGGCATGCAGCCAATTTCCAGTGCCGTCCATATCCAAGGATGGAAGCAGTTTTGGTGCCGGGGTCGATTAAATACTGCTATGCAATGTCAGCTTCCATCTGTACAGGTTACAAACAAGTTACCAAATATATTTACTGGTACTTTCCATGCAGCGAATATATTTTGCCAGCTAAAGGGTGGATTGGCTTTGCACCGAGGACCACCTCCTTTCCATGTTGGTTATGGTTTAAGGTCCAATTTGAAAGCCCACTTTGCACTATTTTGATATGCAAATTTTTTTCCCTTCCTTTCCCTCCTACGCCAAGAAGGCAATATAGATTATGCACCGTAGGAATAAAAAAAGGCTCAACAGGGCCAAATTCTTATCACCTTCAAGTCATTTTAGTTTTGTCCTTGGTGAATAAATGAGCTTGGAATCCCTCCCCCCCCCCCGTCTCCGAGAACGACCAGCTGCTTTGGATATTTTCCAGCTCATCATTTGACTTGCAAACGCTGAGATCAGGATATCACTCATGAGTGAGTCCTTTTAGCAGAGCAATATGCCAGGGCCTGTGCGCTACCAGACTCGCACATCTGAGAGAAGCAGCGTCTCTGCTGGATGTGTGCCTTTAAAAAGCTGGTGTCGATCGCAGCCCAACCACTCAGGGTTCCTTCGGTGTATAGACTGATAGTATGTTCAGGGTTTGTGTCTGAGTAGATAGAATGTTTAATTTGAGTTCTAACTTTACTAGCCTACTTTGCTTACTTCAGGGAGACCATTTTGCAGAGGTGAATATATGCAGCAATAAACTACAGGTGTTAAACTCTTTTCTGCCATGTTTCAGTTACAATAGCTTTGCTTTAACATTGTTATTCATTATCACAATATGTAAAGATGTAAAATGAATTTTGAGATGAACTGGAATGAGTGATTATTTATGAATAAAAACTACCAAACTGATTTTTTTTTTCTAGTCATTTTGTTGCAAACACAGGAGAATTGGTTCTTGATAAGTTCCATATTACGCAAGCACAGAATTCTTAGAATGAAATTTTTCGCACAAAATTAAAATAACCAATATATGTGGTCCAGATATAGCCACTAGGATTTTTTGCAATTTTTTTGTAAATTTGTACAATGCTACAAATATACAAGGATGCAACTGAGCAATAAAAAAAAAACAAGGCGGCCGACTTTCAATCCCATATCACCGGTTTAGCCAGTGAGAGGCCGAGAAACGCTTTGGCAATCAGGTGAAAGTGACGTTGAATGACCACAGCTTAGCCAAAGTCTATTTAGGCTCAACTCATTTTGCACCAAATTTGAGGGGTGGAAGTAACAAAAATTTATTGATAAAGACGGGAAGTGATGAAAACGCATGTGAATTTAAAAAATAGTCATAAATCAAGTGAACTGAAAAAAGGTGAAATACTGTCAATTGATTTGATGAACTTCATTCTACTATTCATCATTTACCACACCTAACTGACATTTATTGTTCACAGCATGCGAAAACGAGTTGCATTGACTGAATGTAATCTGTAATACGAAAAATTAATTTCGCATCCGGTATGATAGCGACTTTAGGATGTTAAATATATTGGCATGCTAGCTATAACATTATAGATATTGATGTCTCTATCTTGCTACCTTGGTAGCCAAATTTGGCCATCACAATGATGAGGCCTTAAAATGAGACGTGTATAGTACAGGTTAATTTTCCAAAGATTTTGTATCATTTTCTTATTTATAGTATTTTTAAATAATTAACTGGTGCTATAAACATCTGCTTTACTTGACTGCAGACGATTTTTACCAAATCTCCTCGTGAACAGAGCTGTAGTAATTTCTGGCAGCAACAATTTACAGTTAAAACAGATGAGGGAAAGCAATAAATCATAACCACTTTCCACAAGCACTGCACGATTAATCTAATCGCAATGTCAAGCTGTGCGATCGCATAACCGCATAAAAGTCGGATTTGCGAGTTAATCTAAATAAACGTGTGTGTCAGTGAACATTACTACCTCTTTTTAAAGCTAGAGTTAGCCATTTTCAAAAAAAAAAAAAAAAAAAAAAAAAAAAAATCGCTTTTTGCTATATTTGTTAAAACTGTTACCATGACCTGACAGTGGGCTGAGTCAGATGATCTTTGAGAAAATCAGTCTTCTGGCTAGATCTTGGCTTCTAATTCCTTCCGCAAGATTTCACCGCGACCGGGACAAAACAACCAATCAGAGCCAGGAGGAGTGACTGACGATGACAATCATTTCTAGTGCACACGCAATTCAATTAGCTGTGTAGCCTAGTTGTGGGTGAGTCTTTACAGGTGGACAAACGCTGGCCAGCATAAGCGCTGCCATTTCTCACTGACTACATTATTTGTGAGTTCATACTTGAGAAGTTGAGAACGGGAGTACAAATTTCCAAGAACGCGAGGACACTAAGCTGCATCTATCGTTTGAGACAGTTGCGTTCTTGTCTACTCAACATTTCAGGGCAAGAATTCATTTGTTCACCTATCTCACAATTTTAATATTGTTAAAAATAAACACTTATGTGCTCTTTCCTTGGCGGATGCTGTTGTCGCTGACTGCCACCAGAGAATGCTGTCACATTAGCTGCAAAAGCCATAGAGAAAAAGCAGGTTACACTTGCCGCCGATAGGCTTTGCAAGCTCGGCTCATAACTATAACTTAGTCGGTAGTTTGCTGCTAAGGCGAGTGGGTGGCTGGTAGATATGTATGTCACCACATCTGGTAACAAAACCCATATTTTCATATTAAATATATAAAATAGTCAAGATTCCTCATCTCATTTTACAAAATATCAAGTCATAAACCCCAAACTTATTAAAGACAGACTTACCCGGCTGGATCTCTTCAGGTCAGTGGGAAGCCGCCCGCGCTCTGCCACCCGGAAGTATCTTGGCGCATATAGTTAACAAACATTCTGAAATTTCATTTGTAATAAGACGTCAATGTAAGAGTCTGTGTAAGCGTCTCCCGCCCCCACGGTGCACTGTTGAAGTGAGACCGACGAATGGGCCTGCAGCGAGAATTTCATTGGTCAACACGGAACCTGGCATTCGATTGGAAGGTGAGTTTTGATAGGAATATACCGCAGAAAAAAAAAAATCCAAGCACGAGCAGCATGTTTCGAGCGCAAGCAGAAATGTTTCAAGCGCGCGGAGGCGGTTTTGTATGCGAGGAGGAAAAAAAAATCCAAGCGCGAGCGAGGACAATTTGAGCGCGAGAGCGGAATTTCGGGGGAAATTTTTGTACAGTCTACGCACGAAACGAAACTCTTGAATAAAGATCGGGACCTACCTCCATATCCTGGGCTATGTTCGAGTAGTCAAAAAAAATACGTCCTATACATTAATTCCAAACCACTTTTCTTTATAAGTGGAAAATGTCTGAAGATAAAGGTGTAAAAGGGAATTACTACCACTTCGGAAGACAACCGCGCTAATGAAAAATTCTGAATGCACTAAAGCAGGCAACGTGATCATGAGTCCCCTGCCCATCGCACGTTTCCTTACACGATTAGCCGGATGAATGGTCGCCGCTTTAAATACTGCTGCTGCGCAGAGTTGTGGAATGGCGTGATCTTTCTTGTCGAAAATGATACTTGTCTTGTATGTTAAAGGATTTAAATTAGGAAGCACTAAGACACCTTTCCTCAGCATTTAAAGAATCCGAAGGCACTCATGGTTGCCGTCATTTCCGGATCTTTTTTTATGAGTAAGGAACTTCTATTGGCAAGAAACAATTCAGACGCAGCCCTGTCTGAGCGTGAGCAAGCCCGGGCTGAGGGCGAGATGGTGGCGAAAAAAAAACGCAGCATCTATCATATAGCAATACTTCGATTTGAAGTGGGTACGGCGACGTTGAACAGAAAGACGTGTTGTGTAAAGCTTGCAAAGTAAAAATCGCCACATCGTGGTAACACTACAAATCTGTATCAGCACTTGAGACAGTACAGAGAAAAGCACGAAGAATGCAGGCCAGTGAAGCCCAGCAAAGTAATGAAAAAGACAACCGAAATCCGATAAAGCCCAACGGTGCCACTGCTTTTGTACTTCGCGGAAATGCCTTTATTTTTAACAATACTGTACAAACTTTCAGGCTTTAGGTTTCTGTATTTAGTGGTACTCAATAGGTTTACAAAAATGTCTGCAGAAAGGCATTTAAGTTCACAATCGTGCCACTGCATTTGCACTTGGCAGAAATATCTTTTTCAAAAAATGAAAAACCTCTTTTTTTTGGGAAAATTTTATTTTGAAAACAGTGCTACAAACTTGTTTATATTTTTTGCGCCTTTATGTTTCCATGTTTGAGTTGAGATATATACACTACACACAGCAGAAGTCCCAGTGTTAATTCAACTCCAGCAGAGTTTATAAAAGACAAACCCATTCATCGTGGACTCAAGTAAACTCTACTGGAGCTGAATCAACACTGGGATATTTGCTGTACAGAACGATCATTATTCTCTGCATTTTCCTTGATAAAGCAAGTAGCCTCAACAAACCATTTTAAAAATCATTATATCGTAATCGCAAGCAATATACTCCACTATAATCGCACATTTTTACCAAATCGTGCAGCACTACTTTCCACCTTTTCGCCAGCCAAATGAGAGAATATACTAGTGTCTTTCTTATTTTTTTATTACTTTTTAAATACGCATTTACACATTGTAAAGCAAAAACAACAAATATACAAATATCTTAAGCAGTTTTGAACAAATTAGAAATCATATCTGGCACTAGTGTTTGAAGTATTGTAAAGGAATCGGAGGGGGGTACAGGGATGACAATTTGGAAATAAAATTTGGATAGCAAAGTCTCAAATGGAAAAACTGCAGCTAGTGGCATTTTTTTCCCCCCAGTCTGGAGAGATCTGTCAGCAGCACCTGAATGGGATCAGGAAATCCCAGGATTTGAGAATTTAAAAAAAAAGTGGGGGGGGGAATCATCCAATCAGAGTCCGCATACGCTTTATGCATTACAGCACATTTACAAAGATGAGGATGTCAAAATCAAAGGATTAACAGTGCAAGAGCCTACAGTCTTTCTCTGGCTTCAGAAGTTAGCGTAGCATTTCTTCCCGCCCCAACCCCTATTTGCACGTGCATAAAAAAAGTTTGTATTCCTGAATTTTACTTTTTTTTTTTTTTTTTTTACGGCATTCAACAAATTTTTTTTTGACAACAGCAAGCTCACGTCAAGGGTTACAGGAAAGAGCCTGAGGGGCTGTCTTTGGTTGGCAATTCATGCGTTGCGTGTTCATTAGGTCTACCACAGTATGACAAATAACGATGACCTCTCCTGATGGATTTAGAAAGACATTCAGCCCAAGGTGAATTTGAGCTCTTGTCAAGTTTTGAAAATGCGAAATGCAGAACTGTAATGTTACCAAACAAAGGGGGGGGGGGAGAAGGCACCATGAGTCAATGAAGATGTGGGGGGGCAAAAAAAACAATCTTCGTCTGAAGTGCACGCAGCCACCTTGAAGGTCGAGTATCAGGATTCTGCTCAATGCAGTCGAACGCTCGGTACAAAACTGGAAACTGACGCAAAAGCATTCTAGTTCTCCGACCAGAAGCCTGCATTTCTCATAGGGACCGTTTCCCTTGAACCCTCCAAGACATCAGGCACGAAGGCTCTTGCCTTCCCCAACTTTGAGACCCTTCCAGCTCAATTCAGGAGCAACGAACCAGGTCCCGCAAAAACTCCAAACACCAAATCTACCTGCTCCTCAGAAGACTGGCTTCTGTTAAACCATCAACTCTCACAAACACCAACAAAAATAAATAACATTCATTACCTTGAGAAAAATAGCCATCATTTAGAGTCATAAAGGCAAAAAGAGAACAGCCCGGTCCCTATGGGGAGGCTAATTTTTGCAGCGGCACTGAGGAGCTTAACGAGAGCGGGGAAACCGCGGCATGACGATCCCCACTCCCACAGCCAATAGGGCAACTCGCCCACGCGCCCGTGTCAGCGGAAAGCGGGCAGGCAAAGTGACTCCTCTCCGCCACCACGTTCCCATGGTAACGAGGCAGGAAACGTAGTCCGGAGATTCAAACAATCTAGATGCGTAACGGGGGAGGGGCTCCGGTAAACATCTCATACTACAAGCATTCGATTCAGCCAAATGAGTCCAACACATAAATTCAGATCAACTCGCTGCACGCAACAACACTTTCAGCTAATTCCTTGTCAATAACCCAAGCCGAAAGAAACGGGATGTGTTTAAAGCCAGCTTTTTTGGGGGGGGGGGGTTCAGCTCGTAAAACGAGCTGCAGGTGTCCAATGAGCGAGCACCGAGCAGATACTGGTGCAGGTGACCTTGTTAGATACGGTCGTCAAGGCGGACTGAGTGCAGAACTTAAGGCCTTAGATTTGAGTCTGTAAGCAGCCGTTCTTCACGGCATCGGCCGGCTCCACCTGGTTGCTGCTAGGTTCGCTCGGTGGCTCTCCGGCAGGCCGCAACGAGCCGTCCGTCTCCTCGGAGACGAAGCAGACGGAGAAGGACTCGAGGCAGGGAACGGGGTCCGAGGGGAGGGGGGACTGGCGCTCCAGCCGGTCGTTCTCCACCTCCGGCAGGGGGCTCACGGTGGCCAGAGGACGGACGCAGCAATCCGGGTCACAGGGACCTCTGACGGCCTCCAGATCGCAGCCGCCGAGGTCCGAGTCGGCTGCAGAGGGCTCGCTGTCGCTGAGCGAGGCCGAGTCCAGCTCGCTGGAGGTGCTGCGTCGCTCGAGCAGCTGCGCGTCCATGTCCTCCCGCGACTCGTTGATTTTGGTGCTGCGGAGTTTGCCCCTGCTCTTCTTTCTGGAGGAAGACGAGGAGGAGGGAGGCGCCGGGTCCGTGGCCCGCTTGGATCGACCGGCGGGGCACCCGTCTCCTGCGCTCCGCCCGCCGACGCTCCCACCGCTGCAGTGGCGCAGTTTCCCCGGCTTCGACTCGATCTCCACCTGCACCTCCACGCTGCTCCCGTCTCTGCATACAGTGAAAGGGGATCACATTAACCCCAGTTTCGCCGATCGCCAATATACAGTATAGAGGATACACACTCATTTCCCAGTATGCCGGTCATTGATATATCATTCCCCGGCAGCCATTTCCCCGTACGCCCGTCCTCGATAAGCATTAGCCTAGGGGCAGGACTAGGGTCAAATACAGTTCTATGCCTGACACAGACTTCCGCAATCCCCTTGGTCGTTCTTTACACCTGATGCGGGCCAATAATTTGCTCATCTTAAAACACAGTAACACCTTTTCCATGACAATGGGATACGTCTTCTGACATGCTTGTTAAAGAAAAGAGAAGCTAAAAACTAGAGTCGGCGTTAATAGTTGATGCCAGCTGAAAGGTATAAATTCAGACAGTAATGATTCAATCATAGGCTCATAAGTATTTGCCAATTTAAACAGTCTAAACCAGGGCTATTCAACATTATCCAGAAAGGACCGGTGTGGGTGCAGGCTTTCATTCCGGCCAAGCACTTACACACCGGATTCTAATAATCAAGCTCTTCAACAAAGACTCTTGGGGTTGATTAGTAGTATCAGGTGTGTAAGCGCTTGGTTGGAATGAAAGCTGCACCCACACCGGCCCTTTCTGGGTAATGTTGAATAGCCCTGGTCTAAACAGTCAGGCAATGTGGACACTTCCACAATAATCGTTTGACATGCCTGTTAAAAATATGACCATACAGCAGCCAAATTCGAAAGACAATCCATTCCGCCTTGAAGCTGCACAAGTACCTGCATTGTCACGTTTGCTGAACCCATCTTTTAATCACTATATTAATGATTCTATCATAGGCTCATAAAATGGACTTTTTTGTGGCCAGGCAGTGTAAGTGGCAGGGCTTTTACTTCATCGCAGCAGGACACTCTCCCTCAACCTATATGCTGCTGGATGATGAAGCATTTATTTTTTACAGAGGCTTATCCAGGGGAAACTCGTTAGTACACGTACACAACAAAAAAATGCAGGCTTTCCCACTGAGGGTCTCGCACACTATTTAAACCAGTCAACAGGCCTTCAGTCTTGGTCGCCAGATTATTTTTCAAAAATAAGTAAAGGAAAAATTCCAGTTACGTACAATCTGATTGGCTTACAATTCCAGTTAGGTACGATCGGCTTGGCTGAAGAGTGGGCTCAGAGCAAAAGCGGTACCACTACTCGGTTAGGTAAAATAAGCACTCGTCCTGGTCGGCGTACCTGTCCAGAGGCATGTAGGAGCCCAGGATGGATCCGGCCATGGCTTTGGTACTTGCGTTGTCACTGATTGTCCCCAGACTGACTGTGCCGGACTCGCCACTCAGGCTGTAGCGCTCCTTCTGAACGTCCGCCTGCACTTCCAGCCTGGACCAGAGGGGGCAGACGGGAGACTGGCTTCAGACAACATCGGGTACTCAATCCTACAGTCGGCACAATATGACTATGACCCTCCGAAGGTCATGCAGAGATTAGAAAGATGCCACAATGGTCACGCAAGCACTGCAGCTGCTCAGGGTTTCATTGTGATTTGGTTCAGCAGGGTCTGTCGCAGAACCTCAGCCAATATCCATTATATCCGAGTGGCCACCAATCATTATCCTTCTGGAGAAAGTCGTCCATTCCACAGAGAACATGATTTGACCTTAGTCACTCAATGTAAATTCATTTCAAATGGACTGGCAGCAAAGTACCAAAAATAGTGTCCCAAGATGGAGTGAGTGGTGACAAGTCAAGAATCGGGGCCATTTTGTTTCCATTGTGGGAACCCACAAGTTTATCAAAATGGAAATCTTTGGGATTTCTTCGTTCCTTTCCTAGCAAGAAAATGTATAAATCACGGGGGATTAAACCAGCTAGCAGTGATTTTCACAAGCATGAGAGGGAAAAATGTGGGACATAAGTTAAGAGAAAACACAAATACTCATTCATTTCCAGAGGGTGTCCAATCAGGCGATTGGAAAAAAAAAAAAAATTGCTCCATGATCAGATTTTCTGGAACACTCATGTCACAACTCTCTCCATGTAGGAACTCTGGTTTATGATGGAAGGGTATCTGCTCACATTGTGCACTTAGAGCAGGCGGTGACCGAACCTCACAGTCCGCAGCCCTACCTGTTGTAGCAGCTGACCATGGCGCTGCCCGACAAGCTGCCAGTGATACTGGCGCCTGCGAGCGCCATAGTGCTGGCAGTCTCGCTCAGGTTGTCGCGCATGGTGCCAATGCGCTCCATGTGGCTCCCGCTGGCGCTGAAACTGCCCGTCAGCCCGCCCACGCTGCCCTCGCCGATGCTCGGGTTATTCCGCGTCTCCGCCACAGAGGTGCTGTCTGAGGGAGTGCGACAGCCACCGTCAGGAAACTGTGCCTCCTTACTGCATGCTTACATATGCAGCTTACCAAAACCAGGCCCCTTTTGACTCGCTCTCTAGTGTAGTTTCCTTAAACCAGGTCCCTTATGACATGCTTGCTAGTGTAAGTTTCCTTAAACAAGGCCCCTGATGACATACTTGCTAGTGTAGTCCCCTTACACCAGGCTCCTTATGACACGCTTGCTAGTGTAGTGTCCTTAAACTAGACCCCTTATTATAAATGGTCCGCTACAACACACGTGAAAACACAAGGACCGTGCGCATTCTTACCGGCAGTGGCCACACCGTTGCCGGCGTTCATCTCGTTCTCCTCGTCGAATTCGATGCGCACTCCTTTGCCGTTGCCAGCCGACACGCCACAGCCCCCGCTGCGGCACAGGGAGATGGGCACCACGCCGTAAACGTACGCCAGCATGATGGGCACCCCGATACCTGCGTACACCAGCAGCTAATGTCAGCGCTGACCTCACAGGTGATACCACAGCTCACAGGTGACACACAAGTACCTGAGGCAACTACACACACCACCGCTAGAGCGAGAGTTATCATCACACTTCAAATGCTATTGGGCCTTTCCATGCAAGTTCGTGTAGGCAGCACCACAACTCCTCTTTGGCGTTTTCCTTTCTGTTTGCAGACACATGATGAGGAAAAACTCCCGAAGCAATTACCCATGGATAAAAACTAAGTGATTTGGGGCCTGGACCGAGACCACTTTCATTCATAATCAGCACAATTTCAATTTCTCTACGGGCAAAGGGAGTGCAGTGCTGAAACTAGAATAGCACGCAGAGAGCGCAGACCTCCGCCAGGGGGCAGCAAAACCCAAAAGCACAGCTATTGGAACTCTGGCCCATCTGAGAGACTTGAAATCTTGAACTTTGGCGTATATCTCAGCTGTAATTTGGCCTAGATATGCCAAAATTTAATCACTTGTTCCTTGACCTAATACCCACCTTCAAAATTGGTGCATTACTTTTTGAGTTATGAGTTAACAGACAAATGCTGCCGAAAACATAACCTCCTTGGCGGAGGTAATAATCAACCACTTCATCTCAGATGATTTTTTACCCTCCCCCACATGAGGTGCCGTGGTGCACATAACGTCCAGCAGTTTACATGGAACAATTATTTGTAGAATCTATTTGTAGGTTTTTTTAAATGTGGCATTGTTGATTTCCAGGGGTCTCCCTTAACAAAAGATGCCCTAATTTCTGTCTTTACAACCATACTATGATAAATCACAGGCTGTTTTGTTCCATTAGACCATGGGAAAAACAAAAGCATGACGTCCCCACCGCTGACAAATTCAACCGTACTACGCCGCTGGCGCACAAAATCCAACTGTGCCAGCAGCCGCTCGAGAGCTTGGCGTTGTGCTGCTCAGGCATATGGGAGGAATACTTTTCGGTTTGGGAGAGCATTGTTCGTCACTCAAGCGCCTCCCTCTGGGCATCCAGCAGTTGCTTTCTGGGCAGACATGTTCAGGTCTCCTCTGTCCTCATTCAGCGCATGTTAGAACAGTGATAAGCGAGCGATAAGCGGCAGAGGTAGGTTTCTACGAACAGTCTGCAGGAGAACATAAGGGCATGCTTGTACATATTTTGCAGATTTGGGTGGGATTTGGGATGCCAAATAAAATGAAAATAAAAAAAAAGAGTGAATAAAATACAAGAAAAAAATAATCCTATGAGATTCCCATGAACCCGGCCCCACTATATCTGCAGCTGCACAAGTTAAACACTAGAGGCCACTGTTCTCCAGAAATCAAGAAGCTAAATGGAGGGCATCGCCTTTACTGGCCGTAGATGTAAGAAAATTTGTGATGCAAAACATGCAACTGCCCTTGGATGAGGAACTCAGCCTAGTCAGCAGGAAACGCACTCAGCAATTGCCAAATGGAGCACGGAAATGTCTAAATTTTCTTGTGCCACCAAGTCAAAAGGCTGTAAAGGGCTCACCGACAGTGACAGCAGCCACAACCGGAGACACGATGACAGACAGCGTCACTCCTCCGGCTATCACCAGGTTCCTCTTGTGCTTGGAGGTGTCCTTCCCCTCATAGCGGTTATGAATCTGTAGGAAGAAACCGATGAGGTTTCAATATCACAAGGGGCAAAGACACTGCAGCACCATAGAAATATTTCACCTCCCCTGGCACAAGATGGATCCCAAGAGTGCCACGTGCACTGCAGAGATATTCATCCGTGCCAACAACTAATTTGAACACTGTTGTTCTGTTAATTAATGCGTTCTCATTTAGTGCTTAGCCACATTTAATTTAAATGACTACTTGAAGGCTGTGACCCATCATTGCCACATGCTGAACATCTTTGGGTAATGAGCAGCCATGCATGTACTCGTGTCTACTGCAGATTGGTAGTTCACTCCAGGCCGAGAGGTTTGACTTACAGACTTACAACTCAATTGCCTGGTGTCTACTTGCGCACGCATAGTAAACAAAAGAGACTTTGTCCCACATATTAGAAAGCTTATCGTCTGGTGAACTTTCACAGGCATATTCAGCGAAAATGTACTTTTGTACTTGTTCTCTCCGCAGCCAACAAGCAGACAGCTTCAAATTACATTCAAATACACTTGAATGATCTAGCAGTTTCTGCCACTGCAGCCTGAGAGTGAGGTCTGCGGATCTGTGCAGGTGCCCTCCCCAGCTGCACTATAGTAACACAGAGCGGCCTGATCTGAGCATGTGCAGAGAAGAGGCCACTTCCTCTGTTCAGGGGGGAGAGAGACCGGCCCTCTCCTGCACTGAGGCTCACACCCACAGTTCATCAGTGGGTTACCCCTTTATAGGGCACCAGAAATACCCCAAGAAGCCGACTGTAAAAAAATACTGTGCGTTGGGCATATGTCCATAAAAAGTCTTACCATCACTTGCTCTTGGCTTAGTTAAAAAGGCTTATGATCAAATATGGCCTCCCCAACAAATTTTTTGGTTTTTCACGCAAAATCTCACCAAGTTCTAGAAATCCTACACAAACAACACCAATCTCCACTTCGAGCAAACCTTTTCAACTTTTTAATGCGTGAGTTTACATCAGTTTTCTTTGGTGAGTAATGATGTCAGGTCCTCGTGAGTGTGACGGGGTCAGGGCTCACAACCGCACTGTGAGAGGTCTGGAGAAGAAAAGAAGTTTGAGACGCTCTAGGCCACTGCTGATTGGTCGAACACCCTGATGTCACTGAAGCCTGGTTTTCTCTCATTGGCTGGGAGAAATCGCCGCAGGTCTATGGCCTCTCCACTAGGAGACCATACCAAATATGGTTCCTCGCCCGATAAAAGGTTAAAGGTCACAGAGATGAGGGTGGTGCCGGACAGCACCAAGCCTACGGCTGATCCCCACCTTCCTGCCCACGTAGACGGGAATGCCGATGATCATGGCGGGGATGGCGATGCCAGCGATCAGCGCGATGCCCACGGGGGCGCCCACCAGCGTGCCCAGCTGCCACAGTATCTTCTTCTTCCTGCTCCACGGCTTCTTACCCCAGAATGTGCAGCCGGACGGGCTGGAGGTCAAAAACCAAAATCACATTCATTTATTAACCCCATAAAACCTACAGGCCCATATATGGGTCCTTTCAATGCAGCCGTTCTATTCAACCCTGTGGAACTACAGGAAGGGAGCATCCCAAGGTTTCCAACAATTCCAAATATGTCCAGCTGAACTACAGGGAAAAGTGTCCAAAACGATGCACAAGATTGAGATACCTGTATTTTCCATTGGATGTAATGTAGAGGCCATGAAAATATGGCGCCCAGGATTTGAATCTTTCTTTCAATATAAGTATGAAGCAGCTTCAGTATAGGGCTACACCCAGCAGAATGTGTACGTGACGCTGTCCAACACTGTAAAATTTTGTTTTTCTGGCTGAAACCAATTAAGGGAAAACTTGAGTGAAAAATTTGTGTTCAAGGGGTTAAAAATTCATATCACATTTTCAAAAATCTGTACTATGAGTGTCGCAAACTCACAGTAGACACGCAACACAACTACACACACACTACACGTGCTCACCTCAGGTAATGCAGGTCGGAGATCTCCTTCATGCACAGCCAGCAGAACTCACAGCCGCACACCGCGCAGGTCATGTGATTACAGCTTCCGTCGTTCATCTTCACGATGTAGGCGGCGCAGCGAGGGCAAGGTTTGATGTCATCGCCTGAGAATTAAGCAGACGGGCATCTTTATCTTTCTGATGAGAGAATAACAGGTGAGCTACTGCTTTCTATCAAGGGTGCCAATCCTGAGCACATTACCGATCAGGTTTTAGAAGTCAGAAGGTGTTAGCCAACCTGCAGTCTGCTAAAGAGAACTTAGTTTTTTTTCCTCTACCTGAAGTTGAGAAAACATCAGCTAATTTAACAGTCCTTCCACACCCTCTCCTATTATACAAAATGTCTGGACGGATTCCTGCTAATGGGTTTGATCATAATGCAAGAATGGACATTATTTTGTGGAAAGTCTTCATGTTCATTTCTGGAGTAGAAGTACTATTTTAGTGTCATTATGGAGTAATGTTTGCATGTCAGTCTGGGGTTCAATAAATGAATTATAACCAAATTATTCTGAGCCAACAGTGCGAGTATATTCATTGTTTTAAGGACATAAAGTAATTAACCCGTAGTCCCCTTTAAAGCACACGTAAGAAATCGAATCACAGTCCATTCTCACCAAGAGAGTGAGGGACACTGCATGCCGATGAATACAAGCAAGAGTATCTGCATGTTCATGAGTGCAAATGTGCAGCATCTATAAGAGGATTCGAATCACCCAATAATGTTTCCTTTTTGGGGGGGATTTTCAACCATGATGTTGAAACTTGACATAACCATAAGAATTTTTTTCTTTTTCTAATCTGTTTGTTATGAGTGACTTCACTCAATAAATCGACACACACTCACCCCATCCTGAGTCGTGTGTGATATATTTTAGCGTTAGAGAACACCATCATAGAGCTGCCGGATAGCTCACTCGGTTAAGGCACTGCGCTGCAGTGCAGAAGCGTCTATCACGTCGCGGGTTCGAGCCCCGGCGTACCCACCGGCAGGGGTCGGCAGCTTTTTCAGAGTAGCGCACAATTGGCGATCGCGCTACAGGGTTTCAAATTGGGAAGGGACTGCCGGATTTGGGTTAAGAATATCAGTTTTGTTCGTTGCTCCAGCGCCTCCTGTTGGCCAGACGGGCGCTCGTCAGGAAGACTCTGGGTTTGTTCACGTCCGGGTATCCTCCGCACTCGTTCGGAACTTACGAGGATTCGACCAATGAGTGTATAAGAATCAGTGGCTGACGGACACGTGCTTCGGAGGAGAGCCGTGAGCGGTCTTCACTATCCTGAGTTGGCAGCAAGGGGTCGCATACGAGCAAGCTTTGGACATAGTTCACTAATTGGGCATTCCAGATTCGGGTGGGATTGGAGATGCCAAATTTAAAAAAAAAAAAAAAAAAAAAAAAAAAAAAAGAGAACACCATCATAAACAAAGCTGCACTAGTAGCACTAGCGTGAGGGAGTGCGCACGCGCATGTGGGTGTGTGGGTCGTGCACGTACCCGTAGCTCCACTCTCCTGGCTGTAGCTGAGGGATGAGGAGCGGACAGTCCTCAGCCGCAGGCTCTGTGCTCTCTGTTGTCGGGCAGCGTCACAGGTTTGGTTGGGGTGCCACAGCTGCTTGCAGTGGTAGCAGAACTCCGTGCCGCACCCCTCTCGCCCACACGTGATCTTTGGGCAGCTGGCACAACCGAAGGCGATGACTGCGTACCTGCACACACAATCAGGACATGAAACCCTTTTACAGTGAGCACAGACCACACTTAACACGGGATCATCCTTCTCTCAGTCTGACTGTGCAGTTCAGTGGCCATTTTTAGTCACAAGTAAACACAAACTTTCTGAAAATTATCCATGGGTGGAAATGTCAATGAAAATGTCCATTACCCTCAGTACAAAATGCATGTTCCTTGTTTAACGTCACTTCACACGGCGGTGCAGGGAGGCACATTATTTTGAGATCCTTCGCATAACTACGGATCATCGACACCAAACAGGAAATGTGATACAAAAAAAATGTATTTAGTTGAAAAATCCAAATGAGGAATCATGAAGTTGACATTGCTTGCATGAGTTTTGACAACCATCAAACCTTACAGAGCATTCCCAAAAGTATTTCAGACGTGACCATGACGCACAAGGACAGTAAAGAGAGGAAGTAGAAAAGAGTATCGAGCTCGGCACAGCACCACTTACCGCATAATAATGCAAACAGGTGGGTGGATTGCAAACTGTTGAATGCCGTGGGCTTACAGTGACCATGCAACAAACCAAAAACGTTATTATTCTCTTGCTCAAAACAAAACAAAACAAAAAAACAAACATTCTGTGGGTTCAGATTCCTTTCAAGTACGCTTGCACATTAACCCTTACAGCGCTGAAATAATTAATAAATAAATTAAAAAAAAAAAAAAAAAATATATAGAAAACCTATCATGTTGCAACTTGTTTAAAAGAGTTGGCAGCATTTTCCCATGCAGGTGCAAACACACTTGCACACATCCATGTCCCCAATTTCCAAGTCCAAGAAGACTGGGTGCCCATGTAAACACTCTTGCACCCTTCCACAGGTCTATTTCCTTCCAGCTTTAGTAACACTGAATTTTTCCACAAATAAATTTTAAATTTATGATAATGTAACAATAACTCTTCTTTAAAAATCAGACAATGGACATTTTTTGTATTAACCCTTTATTGACCATGTCTCTGGTCACAATAAAGACTTCAAGCAGTGTGTGAATAATGTCGCTCTGCAATTAAGCCAATGGTGACGAATATCTTTTGGGTTAATTGAGGACATTGTAGAGCTCCAGCCATCTCTGATGTAACGATGTAACAAAGCCTCCTAAACTGCCTCATGTCTGATGCACTGCAGGATCAATGGACAGTTGTAAAGGCTCTGCGGAGGACTAGATCTGGAGCAGCTTCGAACACTCAATCAGGCGCACGGAGACACTGAGGCCCATCTGCTGGGAAGAAAAGGGTTCGTTGGAATAGAAGATAAGACCAAGGAGTCCTGGCTGTACATGTGAATACAAATGAACCAATTTCACCATGAGATTAATGGCAGACATCCAGAGGAACACTAAGCAAAGGAATTATAAAATGTGACTGCATCAGGAAAGGACTATAAATCCCCAGCACATTTGCCTTCAATTTCCGTCTCCAGCCATCCCTCCATCAGCCCAAGAGGACTGATTTAATCCTGACAGCGAAACAATGAAAACAAGATTGGGGGGGCAACAGTCTATGTGAGAAAGAGAATTTTGAAGACTAGCTGCATTTGTCGGCGGTTTGCGAACTGAATGGAATCAATTTTATGGAAGCACTGTAGCAGGCTGGTTTATAAAGAGCTTCTGTCTCACTTCTGTTTAAAAAGGATGACGCGAGTGAGCTGGTCTGCAGGCCCTCTGATTTTTGAGCCGGCGGGAACGCTCGAGCGCGGAGCGGAATCACAGTACACAGCGGAAACAGGCGAGTGCACACGGGAGGGGGACAGACCCTCGGCAGGTCCAACCCAGTCCAGAGCCAGAGGGGACCGGTCGCACAGAAGAGACCCCACTGAAGGGCAGGTTACAGCATCAGGACCGCCCAGCAGCGAACGAGTACGGGCCCCTCATTTCCATCCCAGCTTCCCACTCAGTTGGAGGTAATCCAGTCAGCTCATCCAAGGCGTTTCCCCCCCGACTGTATCGCAAGACCCCTGGGGAATCAGATGGACCCTGCGTTTCTCTTTTAGGGAGGGATATGGGAAGGGAGTCGTTGTAAGAGGTCCACAGACGTGAGGGACAGGGCCGGGATGTTGTTGTACTCGGAGAATAATGCACAGCAGATGTGCTCCCTCCACCCACGCACCCTCCTCCAGCAGTCATACACACCGAGCGGTTCGGCATTTCGATACCTTAAACTCAGCGCTTAAACAACTACTTGACAGGCCGCTCCCCTGCAACCAGTGTCGCAGTCGCCCCCGATCGCCCACATTTTTCATTTTGGCTCATTTTTTGACACAAAAAAAAATCTATTATTTCATGAATTGTGTTACCGTGGCAACCAAAAGCAATAGGCCCACCGTCCTAACTACAGCCCACATACAAATCAAATACGCAAGAAATGGCTTTGAATTTGTGGCCTGTAGAGCGTCCACAAGGAAATCTCCTTGGCGGGTGCGGCGGATGCGTGACGAGGCAAAATCCATAGTAGCCCTGACTGTCTGGGGGCTACCTCCAAGCTCCCACCCCCGCCCCCTCCTTCCTGAGCACTGAAAAGCCTGTCAGCCATAAGGAGTGCAGTTCCACCTTAGTCACACTCATTGTTTTAGGAGCATTTCTTACAGATACAAATATGTATTTGCCACTGTATGTATGTACCATTAACACTCAGAGCACTAAATCCAACTGTCGTTACTCAACGATGCAAGCAATCAAAATGAAAGCTGTTGAAATCCTATCATGTGGCGACTTGTTAAAGAGAGCAGAGCCCTGTTAAACTAGTCGCCACATGTTAGGTTTTAAACAGCACAAGAATATTACATTTATATATCTTTTTTCAATTTATTACAACGCTCTTAGGGCTAAGAAATGCACCAATTAGTATTAAAATGGTACAGCTGTGCCATTAACCTCAGTTGGCTTTAGCACAACGGACGGAGAACAGGGTATGTCATGGCGGGCCAGGATCATAGACGAGAGAGGGGAGAAAGACAGATCTCGGGGTAGCTGTTTGAAGAAAAAATGGCTCTTATTGGACGCCAAGCCGGATGGGAGGATGCCTGCTATCGTGCACCTGCATGAGGACTAAGCTGGGCTGGGCTGTCGGGCCTCTGGGAGCTGGCCTGTTCATACTGCTGCTGCCTGGAACAAGTCATGGATTTTGGCAACATGATACCAGCACACTGCCAGCATTTCCAAGGAACTGAAGAGGTCTTGGCCCATTTACCAGATATTGTAGTCGACTGGGAAATGATCTCAGAACACTGGTGGCGACTGTAAACATTAGGGAGGCTGACGCAGATCAGTGGGAGCTGGCTTTGGGCGCCTTACGGCTTCCTCTGCGGGTTGCCAATAAAGACACTGTGATGGAGGAAGGCAGTACTGTTGAATCTACAGCCACTCTGATCCAAAACTTGGCCTAACATCAAAAGCCACACGGCCCATCCCGAATGAAACCATCCAGCACTGTGCAGTGGGAGGTTAGCCTGCGAGATCTGGAGGTACTGGAAGGCAAGCAATCTGAAGACCAGTCCACTACACAGAAATACGGCTTCGTTCAGATAAAAAATATGCTTTTAGGAATAGTCAATTCAACAGCAATGGCGGAATAAATGCAAGTCGTTCATAACTGTATGACAAGAGTCAGGTTTCCATCTCCCAATTCTAATGCGAATTTTCAAAATGCGCAATGGAAAAAGCAGAAGGAAATGGCGAAATGCGAATTAACTTCCTCTAAGTCGCATAAAAGTTCATACGCTCACTTGAGGTGGTTCTTGCCTAATGAGATGGTGTTAACATGCATAACGTGGGATGGAAACAGTCTTAGCCAACCAAGTTCTGACGTAGCTGCATTGCTGCTGCGCACATTAGCATTTGACTCCGACTTAGTCCCCCAGACAACGTTTAATGTTGGAATCATTAGCTGACTGAAAAGCTCCATGACGATTTGCTGAATTGCACACGACTCCTGTAGACCCCTCTCCATTTTTACAGCGTCTCATTTCTTTTTCATTTGTTTCTCAACTGGAATGCGACCTCCTTGTTCTGCTTCTCCTGTTCTACATGTTACAAGTGCCCTCTACCGCCATCTTCTGGTGAAACTGACCTTTAGTGAAGTTTATTCGCTCCAAATCAGTTGATGAAAACGAAGGCAAGTTGAATTTTATTTTCAGCAAATCTTCTAAATTTCGCTTGATATGAGTTGAGAAACTCAACTAATGAGAACAATTTGGTGTGCCGACCAAAAAAAAATTTAGCAATGCCGGTCATATATAAAACACTCAGTGATTGGTCGTAAGTACCTGGGGTATGAGAATGCACTGATGCAAGCATGAGAGAAGTTAGACAGAGGCCCTATCTGAAAGACAGCATCTACATGGATTGGGCAGAACTATTTTTTCCAATGTGAAAAAAACTGCAACTCAGAACAAGGGCAATTACCGTAACTGCATTTCATAATTATCATTGCTGTATAGAGGTCAGCTGTGATCCCAGGATCAAAAGGAAGCGACAACAATTAAACAAGAATCTACACACCCAGGCCTGTGAAGGATTCTCAGCACAGAAATAAATGCCATCATAATGTCAGGGTCAAAAGGCAGTTGAAGGAGGACAGAAAAGCTATAATAGTTCAACCATTGTTCATTCAATTTTTAAAAATTAATATTTAAGCTTTATTTAACCAGGGAAGTCCCGTTGAGATTGAAATCTCTTTTTCAAGGGAGCCCTGGGGGGTTGAGGTGGGGCCAATTAGATCAGGGGATGATTTGGTGGCAGGTTGGGACATTAGCCATGACACCGGGGAACCCCCTACTCTCGTCGAAGAGCGTCATAGAATCTTCAATGACCACAGTGAGTCAGGTTTAACGTCTCATCCGAAAGATAATTTAGTCCATGCGCTGAAAGAGAGAGATAAATAAGCGGATGTGGAGTCGGAAGTAGAGTGATGGCTGTCCAAAAAGAGGAATGAGCGTCTGCAGACGAGCGAAAGACAAAGGAGGCCCTGAGTCACCTCTGATGGATGTTTCCCCTCAGTGCAGGTAGCGGTAGCGCCGCACTGCACACGCTGTATGCAAGAATCACAGTCCACTCGCCCTCTCTCCTCCCAACGCAGTCGAATACTGATAGTAGTGAGCAAATGAAACAAACAGGAACCATGCACACGGACACAAACATGCGCACACACATACAAACACACGCTCGCGCGCACACACACACAGTCATTGTAGCTGGAAAGAGCATGCAGCTGTCCATTCTGTGGCGCCACAAATTAACTCTTCCTGAGAACGCGCTTAAAATATAGCAGAGATGGTGAAATCAGCATCCCAAGTGTGAAAGCTCTGCCAATTTCCCCGCCTTTCTCTCCATTATCCTGTAATGCCAGTTCACCTGATCTTCTCCCAGTTGGAGGAAATCAAGAAATCTGCATCTGCCATTTCTTAACGGTCAATATACTGGCTGTATGGTAACCTTACCGGCAATTCTCACTTCCAGCCATTCCCATCTCCACTGAAAACACACGGTTCTCAGTGACACACAATGCAGCCTTGTGTTTAGAGCTACAACTATGAAAATTGGGTTTTGACTCAGCCACCCATGAGAACCATGCAGACTCAACCACAAATTGAGCAGCACCACCGCTGAAAAGAATTCTTGGGGAAGCCCTGTGATAGCGGAAAAACACAAGGACAAATGCTCCTATAAAACTGAAAATGAAGTTTTATATGAAAAAGCTGGCAGAAGACCTGGATAATAATAGTGCTTGAGGGGGCTAGTCGTCACAATAGCAGATGGGCTGGATAATACAGCCTAATACTTGTGCTACTGTGCGTTTTAGAATTAATCTTACCCGCAGTCGGGGGCGGGGCACCAGCGGCAGTCGGGGTCGGCTGCCAGCCAGCGGCGCAGCATGAACTCCTCGTACTTCTCCATGAGGGCGCGGTCAGCCAGGATGGCGCGGATGTCGTGCGGGTTGAAGCGCTCGGCGCACTCGGGGCAGCAGATGTTGACGCGGCTCTCAGAGATCTCAATGCGGAGGTACTGGCGCAGGCAGTCGGCGCAGGAGCGGTGGTGACAGGTCATGATGTCGGGGAAGCGCTCCCGCGAGTGTCGCAGGAGGCACAGGGGGCACTCCAGGAGCTCGCCCTTCGAGGAACCCGAGCGGGAGGAGGACCTGGAGGCCGATGAGGAGGCCCCCGAGGAGGAGGCGGAGGAGGAGGCGGCCCCGGCGACAGAGAAGGCAGAGTTCTTGTCATTGCACATCTCCGAGTGGATGCTCTCGATGCTGGCGATGCCGTCCACGCCGCCGCGGAGATCGCGGGTCTTGCGCTTGGGTTCGCGCCTTCGGCGGCGGAACAGGGAGGCCAGGGAGATTCGGCGCTTTCTGGGTCCCGTCTTCACGGACGGCAGGCTGATGGAGGAGGCGGCCGACTGCAGGTCCCGGTCCGAGCCCATTGGCCAGCGATTCTGAAGGCTCATGGCTCAAGGGAGGGGGTTAAAGGGGGGGAAGCCGCAGGGGTCACATGGACAGGGAGGGCAGGGGGAGGGGAGGCAGGTTAAGGGGAGAAGAGGGAGGGGAGGGGAGGGGAAAGGTTCCCAAATGGAGACCACAACGTTTACGACATGACTGCTCCTCGTCCTCTTGGGCTCAACTCTTCAAATTCTCAACGCAACGACGTACAGCAAGGAGACCTACAGACCTGTGAAAGAGGGGGGGAAAAAAAAAAAAATGGGTAAACAAACTGAAGAAGTTGGGAGACATTCATACGCAAACATCCCTTACGGGCTACTCATGACTGTAGCATATGCTACATTACAGATGCATTAAATCAATGCAGTGCGTCTCAGAGCCGATAACCGATAAACACGTTTATGGATATACGGCGAGCGCAATGTACTGCCAAAGCCACAGACCTTCGTCTATCTCAAAGTTACTTGAGATAAAAGCTCCACCGCAACTTGGCAACTAACCAGAGAACAAAACCCAATCGCCCATCATTTTCAACGGTGACTCGTCTCTACAAGCCTCTAATTAAATCTCCAGTATGGGGTCCTGATGTTATTCGCAGTTTAAGGTCCCATCAGCCTGGTTAAATGAGCAGATATTTGCCGACCCGCATCTACTCGTCAGAGAAAAACAGGCCGCTTAACAAATGCGTTTTTCCAAAAGCAGCATGTGCCTTGCACTCATAAAACCCTTATCTGGATGCAAACATTGCTTTCTGGCTTCCATAGAAGAGCCAAGATTAGGTTCAGAACTACAAGTTCTCATTAAATGGCTTGACAGTGTGGATAAAACATGTGAAGAACAGGAAATTACATCACGCCGCGGGGTTAGTACAGAGCATGAAAGTTGAGCACTGTGACCGCAGACCATGTTAAGAAACAGAGCTGCCAGAAGCCAGAACTGAATCAACTTCGCCATCAGCAGCAGTTCCACACACTGACAGAGGTGTGATTTACACTTGAAGTTAATCCTCCCCCAGGCTGACATTACTCCGGAGCACATGCATAAAACGCGTTAAACTTCAGTTCATTGCCTGGAATTTGACCCCAGAATTTGATGCGAAACTCATAAGAGCCTGGAGTTTGGCCAGAGCTGTAATTGGAGGAAAATGCTAGCCAACAATGCACACACTTCTGTGTAAAGCATGCTGTAGGTGAAAGCAATGGAACGGTGTACAGTTTGGAACTATAGGCTTTCATGCAAAGCAGCACAGAGTGAGCAAAAAAACTACAGTTGCTGACAATCCCAGCCAGATTATACCACATTCTCATAAAACCCAAGCAGCAACCAAAAGCAGTTTTCCCAACCATTCAACAGGAACTTTCACCCAGCTAAAAAATAAATTTTATTTATGTTATTTACCCCATGTATGTGCACCCATCCCATTTCAGCTCTTTGCGAGTCTTGTTTTAATATTTTGCAGTCATTTCCAGTTATACTGGTTTCCCTCCGCTAAATAATAAACAATAAGTTTCTCTCCTTTCCATGTCACTTTGCCCATCTACACACACACACACACACACACACACACACACACACACACACACACACACACACACACACACACACACACACACACACACACACACACACACACACACACACACACACACACACACACACACACACACACACACCAGATGACATCTTCGATATTTGAATTCAGAACCAGTCAAGTTACGTAGCCAACAATAAAATCCAGTGACCCAGAAGATGGACCAACAAACAGTCCCAAAGGTCTGAAAACAAACCAAGGGGGGGGGGGGGTAAGCATTTTTAAATGCACTGCCCAACCTCAAGCTGGCAGCAGTGGTGAAGATGCGAGCAGCTCTGCTGCTGAAGAGAGGGAAGCCTGTTCTGACCAAAGCACATGCAGCAATCCAGCCGACTCCACTGCACCTCTCAAAAAACCTCAATCCACAGAATCACCTTGAAGATGCGCCTTCCCAAGCTCAACAGAACATACCCGTACAAACATCTCCTCCCAGCTCACATCCCTGCATCACCACAGAACCTTGTAGCTAGCAGAATACCCAAGTACAAGCTGTACTTCTCAGTGATCCTTTTAAGGGAACAACTTGTGGTACCTAATCCCACTGGCCAAAGATTAAGAATAATGAGAGGGGCAGCTCCACAGTTCTTGATTACATCACTGCATGTAAAGATTTGCGTTCGAGCGCTGGGTTTGGAGGGCTTATTGCGCAACTTCAGCAAGATTGTCGCGTAATTTCTTTGGGAATCTCGCGCAGCCGGCTAACTTGCAGACGCGCACGAACGCACCGTAAAGCTGGAGTAGTGGTTTTGCGTTGAACTGTTGCAGTCACTACGGAGAGCCTCTGCGGCGACGTGAACCCCCGACGCGGAGCCTCTGCGTCGCCTGCCGTGAACCTCGAAAATTTTCTAACTGCACGTCAAAGCGACGTAGACCACACGGGCACTGATTGGTCCGACCCAAGCCTAGTGACGTGTGTGATTCAAGGTCATTCGACAAAATGACAATAGTGGCTAGTAGCTACCTTGCGCACCTAGCTTGATGGTTTACAACAGTCGAATGGCTATCGCCAGTTATGTCGTTTTTTTATTTTTATCCACGGCCATTTGTCACCTTATGAAAGCGATACAGTTGCTCAGAAAGCTACCGCAAAACCGATAAATGGACAGTGAAAACAGTTCTTCCGTGAACTGGCTGCATTTGTTTATACTTGCTTAAGCAGAGAACAGCAGCCGGGAAATGTGTCGAATGACATTCCAAACGACCATTAATTGCAAACCCTACTCCCTGCTGCCCTTCAGAATTTTCAGTACGAAGGGAAGTGATTTTGCAGGGTGTAGGATGTAGGGATTATTACCTTACGGAATGAAATACAGCCCATAAAGCAACGTAAACACTCCGACCAACGAGTCTCACGCGATTCCACGACAGGTCCTTCGGAAACCTGCTTCGCGGCACAGCACGACGCAAGCAACCTCAACGCAGAACTTCGAAAGGTCCACGAAGGCGTCAAGGCGACGGCGTGCTCTTCGCTTGGAGTCGACGCAGAACCATGAATCCAGCTTAAGTTTCACAGCTCCGTGAAACGTGTCACACCGACTGTACCAGCTGTGGATACGATAATCATCTCACTTTTGAGAGGGTACCTGGTACTACCCGCACACTGCATGGACTACAGTACAAACACAAACCCCAGCAAACCATACATACAATCATATAAGGGGGCACGTGGAAATAACAATGACCAGAGGAAGTGTAAAAGCTAGTTTATACATTTGCCCAGAGCGTTCAAAAACAGCACAATGCACTCTGAGTGAAAATCATTTACACCTCCAGCTACAAATAGACTCTGCAAAACTGCCCTTGTATAACTCAATTTGAAACAGAGACACTTCCACCACATTGAACAAGTTAATTAAATGTTAAGGTGCTCAACCAGGTGACGCAACATCGCACAGGTCTGTAGAAAAACGCCTATTACATCATTGTGGCTCGCCCCTCCTCGTGACCGACTGACGGGTCCAGCGTAAACAGAGCTTAACGGGTGCAGCGAGGCGTGGCAAGCGAGTGCATGTCATACCATCCAGTAAAACCAGGATCCCTGAGAGGCAATGGCTCACGAGAGTCCCCCGGTAACCTCAGTCCTGACCTGCATTAGTCAGATGGAGCTGTTAATGAGTTGCTCCCTTAACCAGCGCTAGCTCTTGAGCTGAAAACAGGACACTATGACACAGCCCCAAAGGCACGGCATGAAAGAGACGGCCAAGAATCATGGCCACGTTGGGGCTCCTGAAAAGGGCTAAAGGGGCTATTACCTTTTTTTTTTTGTTGTTAAAGCATTATAGTGCACAAGCTAACTACTGCTCAGTGCCCCTTCCCCCCCAAAATCTTAATACCTGCAGCACACAGCCACATCAGAGCAAGCTGGCTCTCAGTTTCCATTAAGTGTAAAGGCAAATTGTCCCCAGATATTGGAAGTAATAATTTGGCTCTTGCATTAGCCGCTACTTCCATCCAACCATTCAGCACCACACAAGACTTAGCACAGTGCAACAATAATGCCATGAAAGGCAATTATTTTTGAGCACTTTGTCAGGCATGGTGTTGCATGGTTACAATAATAATTGTGATGTCACTAACTGGGTCGCTCAGCAGTAGAGTTGTGCGAGAGTTCCCTTTCGCATTTAAAAGCCGTCTTGGCCATTGCTGGATGCATCACCTGAAAGAAGCATGTTCAAATTCACTAGGCTGTGAGGGGTGAAGGGACGTTTATTAAAGCTGTATTCGTACTTATAGCACAAGAATACAGGCCAGGGGTAGGGGGCTCGCTCCTAAAGCAGGACTTCACTGTTTCGAATCGACACCATGCTGCACCGACGACTCCCTTCCAGCACAAAATGCCCAAGTTAGCACAAATTAAACAGTCATGCGGAGAAGCCAGTCACTTCTGCTGAACAAGCACTTCTTTGCACAGCTGTCGTTAAGCCAAAGAGCGATTCCAAATCTATCCAAAGGGACTGCGGTCGCCTTGTGCCCGAGGAAATCAATGGCAAGCGCAGAAACTTCAGGCCAATTCCTCCCTTCAGCGAAAGGGCGAAGCTGCGCACAAGGTCCAGTGTGATTAGAGGAACACGGCTTCAGGACACACAGTACGCAAAAACACTGACCGATTATGACCGACACTATGAACAAACAACGCATAATGAGCGCCAGCACAGACGCTGCATCCCACTACAGCATGACCAGCATTCCCCAATGGCAGCGGCCCCGTTTAACAAGATATTGTACCTTGCCGCGCTGCACAAATAATTTGGAAGTGGTTTGAGGAACACAAGTTCAAGGAGTCGGCCTGGCCTCAAAACGACCCAAATCTCAATGGCTGCATCAATTGTAGGCTGCATCCTTCGAAGGCTGCATTTTTGCGGGTCGTCACTTAGTTCCATCCACCAAACTTTCGTAACGTCATCTCATCTCCGTCGAACAGCTTCGGTTTAAGTGAGTCTTCACTGGTTTCCCTAACCTTAACCTTAAGTCGAACACCCAACACTAAACCTAGCCCAAAACCTAACCCTAAATTTAACCTTGTCCTTTTCTCTCAATGTCAGTTCGGCAGATGGAAGCAAGCGACGACCCCTAAGGATGCAGCCTACGCTTTGAGATGGACCCAATCTAATCCAGCGTCTGTGGGATGCGCTGGAACGACGACTCAGGTCTACAGTGGCTCCACCGGGCACCTCATGGGACTGGAGAACCTTCGACTGCAGAAGGTCTTGGAGCCAGATTCCATAGGGCACCTTCTGAAGACTTTCATTCAGTTCCTGAGCTGGTTGGAGCAGTTTTGGCAGAACATTGAGGACCAACAGCGTTTCACGCAGTAACTCATAATGTTTAGACCCCTTAGCGTGCGTGTGTCTGAGCAACTTAAGACACTTTCTCCTCAGAGACATGGCCACACAACTGCCAATGAACAGCACTAATCTTGGATGGGGCTCCTGAATGCTGTGAGATCATCATAATCCAGGTCACTTCCAATGATGCAGGCACTTAACCCTTTCAGCGCCGTGGGAAACTGTAGTTGCCCAATGATGCAAGATGTCAAAGTCAGATGCTGTTGAAAACCGATCATCATGTGGCAACTTGTTTCAAAGAGCTCCTGCAGGGGAGCTCTTTGAAACAAGTTGCCACATGATGATCGGTTTTCAACAGCTCAGGATAACTACATTTTTACTTCCTAGAGAATGTATTCAGCGCTGAAGGGGTTAAGCAGCTAGCATACTGAGACACAACCGCAGACAAGACGAGTCTTTATTGAACCCCGTGGGGAAATTTGTCCTCTGCATTTAACCCATCTTATAGTTATGATCAGTGGGCAGCCAAAGAGCAGCGCACGGGGGACGAGCTCCAGCTCTAAAGCCAGTTCCTCAGTCAGAGGCACTGGTGGGAGTGTTTGTTTTCTACAGAGACAGAGACAGAGACAGAGACAGAGACAGAGACAGAGACAGAGACAGAGACAGAGACAGAGACAGAGACAGACACAGACACAGAGACAGACACAGACACAGACACAGACACAGACACAGACACACACACAGACACACACACAGACACACACACACACACACCAAAACCCTGACACTGAGAAAATATGACCAGTTAAGAAAAACACAACGGCCTCCAGTATATCATGAGACCGAAGACAAAACAAGAGGCAGACAGAGGACCATAGAATGCAGCCTCACCCAGGGCTGGAAAATGAGCGGGTGTTTACCCAGTTGGAGACACAGCTGATTCACACAGATAAAATGCGCAAGGCTGAGATCATGTTGCTGAGAACACTGGCGACCGCAAAAAAAAAAAAAAAAAAACCAAACATTTCGATTTCTCTCAGAGAGGAAGTGAAGCTGCAAAAATTCACAACACTTACTTCTCTCTCTGGACAAGGAAGTCAGTTACTCCCCTCTTCCACTGGGTCCATTTCGAACTGCGGCCAAAATCGCAAATCAAGAGCCACTTACAGCCCGTTTCATAAAGGAAAATGCAGAAGCGGGACCAATAGCCACCTTAGAGGGAGGTCACTATAGGTCAATTCCTTAAGGTTACATCATCGCACCGTTTATATTTTTCCTGTTCTGTGGATTGGCATAGAAAAACAAAATAACTTACAAAATATCAACTTTCTGGATATTTGAATTACGTAATCAGTTTTACATAGGGGGTACAGCCATTTTAAGTTTTTGGTCGCAGAAGAAGTTACTCTTGAATGGTGAAGCATTTCTCATTTTGAGGCATTTTTCTTCCCACAGCTTCAGATTGTCTCATATATCCGTATTAACGGGCGCGAGTTCCAAACGAATCTGGCACCTCATGTTTGTCATCAACATTATTCAACATTGTCCCTTCGCCTTATCCAAATATTGGCCATGAGGGTCGTGATGTCACACACCAAGAGTGAACCTTGTGGGCGCGATTGTCTAATTTAATTTCTATTTTAACTGGATTAGCCACCTGCCTACGTGTCCAATTACGGTTAAAAAACAAAGAGCAACATTCATTTAAAACAGTTGATTTAACTTAACAAAAAACAAAAACAAATTTAACCCACAGAATCCCTATAAAAAAAACTGGGGATTTTATAAGATATAAATATTAAAATTTTTTTTAATGGTGATGGCATAAAATGACAGACATTCGAAGCTTTGTTCAAAAACCTCCAAACATTAAATGTAAAACAATGCCATTTGGCACAGCCCCCAAAAACAGTGGTAAAATACTGTAACTAGAACTGAACAATAAAATCAATGAACTGATTATATCCCCAAAATATTTCCCTCCCTATTAAAGGAAACGCTTGACAGCATATGAATCGAGATCATGGACGGAACGAAAAACTTCATATACACACCAATAGCTGATCAAATGGCAAAAACTAAGCAATGTGCATCAATCACGCAGTAGAGAGAGAGAGAGCTTTCAACAGATAGCCAAGCACAGCATAGATATTAGGTTGAGGTACACCACCAAGCCAAGTTTTTGGTTGCTGGAGTTTATGAGAGCAAAAGGGAAGCTGGAATAAATATCCGTACCTTCACTATAAACTCCAAGTGACAGCTTAAATCAGTGTAGCACAGTTTACGACGAAACGGTAAATCGCATACATGCTGCCACAATTGAGTATGCGCCGTCAACCCAGAGATGCAGAGAGTTTGTTTACAACGAGCATATATGAGCACATTTATCTGAAGTTTCTCAGAAAAGGGGTGGGGGAATAAATAAATAAATAAATAAATACGGAACTCAAATGTCGTGGTTTTCAGTGCCCCCCACTGTTTACACCACTACGATCAAGGGGAACGAATGAAGAACAGCCCCCGGCCATGGCCTGGAGGTGACATTCTGGAAAATATTTCACACATCGCTGTCAGAGAGGCATTTCACATATCCCATCTGGACCAGGCCAAGTATGTCATACACACATAGTTGGAGCAGATATGAGTGCGTAGATGGTCATAAACCCACAGACGGACAATTTCATAAAACATGGACATTATTGAAAAAGGAACAAACTTCAAGGTCCCCTATTTTGCTACCAGGTGCACAGCTAATTAGCCATTATGAGCCAGTTCGAAGTCTCCCCTACCTGACATCACAAGGGGGAGTGACCACCCAGAATAATTAAATCTGATTAACTGCTTGGCTGAAGGTGATTCTTGCTTCTGGTTGGTTACTTCCCCATGTGATGTCAAGAGGGGAAAGATTTTAAAATGGCTTGTAATAACTAAGTAGCTGCGCACCTTGTGGCACAATAGGGGACCTTTAACTACATGAGATTATTTTAGTTAGGTTCTGTTCACAGAAAAGAGGTCATACAAGACAATAGCTATGGGTAACAAAGATTTTGGGATTCATTTTTCACAGATACTAGTCACAGTGTGGCACAGCTTTCCAAGTCAAGTCTTTGAGGCAGAAACTCTGGGATATGACAAGACCAGGATTGGTACGATGCTTGATACCACCACTTCCTGAACTGCCACAAGTGTTGGGACATTGGAGAGCCTTATAAGACCCAAAAGGCCTGTTCTCACCACTCCAATGCCTTCAAGTAAACACAGCAGTGCAGTTTCAGTGTCAATCAATAATCAATAGAACAGCAAATACTTGAAGATGGCTGGTGCTAAAAGTAGAAGCAAAAAAAAAGGCTATTTTGAGAAAAAAAAGGTCTTGATATATAATATATAAATAAAACCTGCCAACTGAAGACTAAACTAAAAGTAGTTAAGACAAAAAATGTTGATTGAGAGAATTGACCAAGGAAATAAGACATTTCCCCATCCTTACCTAACAGGGTGTGAAAATGTGACTTAAGTTCTTTCAGCACGAGGCTTTTCACGAGTCAAAAGTAGTCCAGGTGAAACAGGCAGATGGAGCTTAGACAGCAGTACTCATGCAAGAAGGTGTTTATAGGTTATCAAGAGGCAGTCGAAGAGTTACGAAGTGCAAAGATTCAGAACTTCAATGTCCAGGACGCTTTGACAACACACAAAAAAAACAAAACATATCACACCCCCGCTCCCCACTCTCAGTGAACGATTTGAGTTATTTTGTTTCCATCAGCAAGAAAAATCTTCCCTTCAACACTCCGCGAGGGGAAATTAAATCAGCATGAATCTTCGAACACAGCTCCGTTCTCACGAATCCCATGCCAGTGTATCTGGTACCAGCGGGAAGGAAAAAAATAAATAGAATAAATCTCAGTGGCTGACATGCTTACTCTAAAGACACAATGTACAAACCACGCACAAGGCAACACCACAAAGAGCTTACTATGGTCGTGCTAAAGACGCGATGTATGAACGGCACACAGAACACCACCGCAATCTGGAGCGGGGAGCAGCCGGTGGGAGAGACCGCAAGCCAGTCCATATGAGCCAAACCTCGGCGGCCTGTTCCCAAAAACTGTCCCAAAGACGATTACAGAACTTCCCAAACCGCAGAGCGACGCCAAAAATGTCAAGACAGACCAATCATCCCAGGGCGCCTCCGAGTAGAGACACCCAAACGTTGGGACCTTGAACTGATGTGAACCAGAGAAGTATTCAATGTCAGCTGGTCTTGGTCAAGCACTTCATGCATAATTATATACTATATATGACATATTACAAGCTCATACAAAAGGCACAGGGCTCATTCCTACAATCGTTTCACTGCAATAGGAGGGAAAGTCATCACAGCCCAGGCATCCCTTGCTCAGCTGTGCTATCGAGGATGTTTGTTTACACTATTCGTATCCGTACTATTAGTAGACTGTCGGCAGCCCACCAGAGCTAGCCCCAGTCTCATACTGCAGGTAGTTTGTAGGCTGCATAACAGAGCATTTTTAGGCTGCTCAGGGGACTGAGGCTGCTATTGACAATAGTCTTTATACTGGTAAAGTTCTTTGTTTGATAGTCCCTGTGACATGCCTTCGGATTGGTTGATTCACCATTTTTTAACAGGATTACCCCGATGTGAGCCAATGGTAAATTGTTTGATAGACTGTTTTCGCATATATGCGTCACTGGGGTTTCTCATAATGGTAGTAGACGCGCATTTATGCGGTAGTGGCGTTTTGCCGCATGGCGAATTCAAAGCATACGTGCGTCTGTGATATGGACTGTGTTAAACTACTCCATTCCCGCAAAGCTAGTTCCTAGCTGGCCAGAGCTCGCCCTCTTCATCAGCTCTGAATAGCTCCTCAGGACTGGAAGGGTGGATAGTAGTCTTCCCAGAATTCACAGCTCCCCGTAATCCAGAAGCGTGGAAGACAGGCACCTCTGGAAACAATCAAGCAGCCTCCCTAGCCCCTGCCCAGCGATGACACTGCAAAGCCAAGCAGTTTTCTGAGTCCAGCAACAGGCTCACCCAATCTGCTCAGGAAAGAGCAATCCAGAGCAAAATGGCGAGCACATACTAGCAGACATGAATTAACTTCAGCTGGAATGTTGTTTTCGACTAACACAAGAAGCGATATTAGTGCTAAGAGGGACAGAGGGGTAGGTAGGGAGGCTGAGCGAGGCTGTGGGAGAGAGCGGCGCACACAGACACAGCTGGCAGGGCGGAGCTATGCAGAGCGCATGTGTTTGTGATGCAGAAAACAGCAGGAACTTCCAACCCCATGTATTCAAACAACAAAGGGGTGGTCTAACGGCTTAACAGGGGGTCTTCAAGGTGAACATTCTCTGAGCAGTTGAATATAGAAGAGAATAAACTGCAGGTGGACTGAACAGGGAAAAAGCATTTTCATAATATGGGCCCTTTAAAGAACAAACAGCTTTTCTTAGTCACAAAACGAGTCGGCCCAAAACTGCATGGTCGCTGGACTCACATCAGCAGTTGCAGCACAGAGCTGCCATCAAGCTGCAGGCTAAGAAGAGACTAATTCAGCCCCAATCACTGGCCACAAAGAAACAAATCTTTTCATAATCTACAGACTTCATCTGGATTCGGGAAGAAATAAGGGAACCCTGAATGGAGAGCTGGAAGAGGAAAGAAAGTGGAAAGATGAGATCCTAACGTGTTTCGAGCACGCACAAGTTCAGTCTCTACTGTAAATTGCAACCTTCCCCTCGAGCAATTAGCCTTGGACCATCACCAGGGTCAAGCTGTCCTGCTCATTCAGTTCAATGGTGCCTAGTGTAATGGACAAGCCATTGCCTTTCAGCTGACGCGACCCTTTTCAGAGTGCAAGGAGATCTCGCTACTCCCCAAAAGGCCTGTAACAATTTATTTCAGATCATGTGGCAAGATGTTATGATTGAGCATTTTAGTTTCTGTATGGTTTTTAAAGCCCAACACTGGAGAGTGTCGGAGAAAGCTTAACGCATGAGATGAATGGGTGACCTTTCCTCTACCAAGGTGTGGAACACTGACACTTTCAGCAGGAAACTGGCATGAAAGAATAGTCTGAAACTTGCCAGAATTGCATCGAACTGCCACTATCACGAGTGATACGGTCGTTTATGCTTTTCTAATCACAAAGCACAAGTAGGCACGTGCAACAAAGCAATATCTCCAATATCCCATAAAACTCGCAAACTACCTTGGCATGCTACCTGCAAGTCAGCTGGAAAACACTTGTTCATAATTGGAACATTACGCCGTTTGTTGTGGCGTGATGGAACGGCTTGAAGAGGAAGACTGGCCTAAAAATGAAGAGGCGTTATCAGCTGCTCGTTCGTGTGGGTCCAGTTTCCACCGTTACAATATCTAGAGATTAAACCGGCCTCTCACCAGCAGTGCCTGTGTAAGGCATAGTAGAGCAGGCGAGTGCTGAACTCCTTAATGCAGTTTTATACTAGTAAGACGAGTCTTGACAAAAGTGTTCGACGAAGCTTTTGTCAGACATAATTCTGGTTGTCAGACGGTGTCCTATAGTTGTCAAACAGTCGTAGCTTCATGGACACCGTTTTTGGTTTAACATTTTCATTGGCTGGATGGACCTAGAGTTCTTACGGATATATAGGAAGTCGATGCAGAAGCTTTGTCAAAATTGTTTGGTTATAAACCAAATATATTAATAACCATGGAGACGAATGCATGCGCCACAGATGGCATTTGATACTTCAAGCATAAATGCATTGATGTCGTCCAACACTTTTATACACTTCCTAGTATAAAACGGCCTTCAGGCTTGCTCTGTCCAAGGAGGTCACAAGACATTAAGCACAGATCCAATTCGTCAGTTCTCCACACAGTATTGGGACGGAACCATATCAGGCCCAGCATGTCCAGCCAATTCCCCAGGCTCTGCCAATAACTAAACCTTATCCTTCATTAGGCAGCAGTACGTTTCGAAACTTAAAGCCCACCTGCATTCTGGGACAGTCTTCACCCAGAACAAAGCAACAGAATTCAAACAGGATGCAGTAGGAGCCACAATTCATTCTACTTCCCATTTAACACGATTCTCAGGAAATCGATGAATGGCCAACCTACAACACAGCATTCAAAACGCAAGCGGAAGTCGAGGGAGTGTCTTGTTTCTGTATCATCCTTTGATCAATCCAGTGAAGCACTTCCCCTTCTCTTGGGGGGGGGGGGGGGGGGAGACGTAATACAAGTTGCCATTTAAGAGAACCAAGTACAAATGTATCACATAGTGGGTAATTCCTTTGGCTAATGCAGACACCCAGTTCTCAAGAGAGCTTTAGATGTAGCTGCCACCACTGGCAATCTGATCAGCATGCAAGGACTTAACAGTAGTGTAGCAAGACTGGACAAATCAGACTCATTTCACCGAAGTCTGCTTTCCCGAAACAGTTCTGGGTGAGCTAAGGTCTCTCGCTAGTAAGACCACAACTGTACGTGCCAATTTGCACAGCGCTTGAAAGGTTGTCACAGAGCTTTTAAAAGCTTAACTGTAGGTACTGCTCTGCAGCGAGCACTTTAGAACTACACAGGGAAATTCTTCTCATGGAAGGCTTCCCGTGGCAAATTCACAAAACCCACTGATTTTTTTACGACTCCTTCGGTCATTAGATCGGTTATACAATTTCTTTTTCCAGTTTCACTTCCAGTTTTTGAAATTTCTGAACGGGACTCTTTCTCAGATCCACAAAACGTACCAAGAGAGACTGCTCTCTCTCACGGTTAATAAAGCGGTTAATTCTTAGAAAACCCAAATTTTCCCAACCCGTCATGACTGCTGCCCAGGTGAAGAGAACTCCAATTCACAGAAATGAAGATCTCATCTCTGAGTCAACCAGTCAGAATGTAATCTAAAACACTTTTTTCATACCCTTCAGCAAAAAATAAAAAAATACACAGCATAAGCTGAACAGATTAAACTGCCTTTGGACCTCCAGTGTAGCGCAGGCCAAGACATTACGACAGCAGCAAACATAAGCATTAGCCACTTTACCATTTGCTTTGGTTTGCTATCCAAAAGCACTACAGCCTGCTGTTAGCAAACTTTTAAGGAGCAAACTAATGGAAAATACTTCTCCCAGTTCAGTGTACCTGTGTAGTGATTTCCACCATCCCCAAAAGACCCCACCCAGACCAGCCATCAGAACCCCCTTTTCAGCCCAGCAATTGAAACATGCAGTTTGAAATTCCAGCCATTTCATTACATCACAAACAGACCTACTCTGAATAGTTTGCACTCTAACCTAACAAAGACATCACCCTCAGAGGTTCAGCATAAACCCTTCAAAGAGGCTCCAGCGCCAAAGGTCAGGTCACCTGAGGTTTTGTATGAAGGTAAAAAGTGGCCCGACTACACTGCCAACTAGGCTCAATTTTAGCGATGGACATGTTCACACAAGACACTCCATAGGCTCCAAAACCAGAAATGACCAGAAACAGAAGAAATTCTGTGCGCTCCATTGCACATCACTAAAACAACGCAGGATAATTTGATGCTTGCAGTGTCAAAAAATCAAAAATCATATGAGCTGCCTTCAGTTCATTGACGGAACAGGTATGATGAGAAAATGACTTAGCCATTTCACGTGCTAAACAAAAAAAAGATGAATTGCTTGAAGCTGTAGAGCCCGATAAACTGCTCGGGACTCGGGAGTTTATTGTGCAGGCGCATGAATAAACATTCAACTTCAGGGACGTCCTAAGCAATAGTTCTCACACTATCAGAATAACAATTTTTTTTTTTTTTACCTGGCAAATCAAAAACAACCAGAGTGGCTAAAATCAGAGGGGATGTCTGCCCGGGGATTCCATAAGCTCACAGTAAATTTTTAAGAATAATAAAACATCAATTGTGCCGCTTGTTTTTCCAATGACACTGCACTGAAAAATCCATTTACAAATAATCAATTTCAAAACCTTATCGCCACTTACAAAACTATAGGTCACTGGTGGCCACGACACAGTGTCCACATTAGGTTAGTCTTGAACGTTAGGTTTGAACATTTTTGTCCACATGAAAATTAAACCACTGGCTCAATTTATAAAAATACTGAACATTTATAAACCAGAAAACAGCCCTGGTATATGCAAAGAGAAAAAAAAAAAAAAAACATGCAGCATCAACCAGAGTAAAATGGACCCAATTTAGGCCAAATATCCCACCACAGCCCGATGTCAAAGTAGACTTGCTGATAAACCAACAGCCTTCATGTTTGAATACAACTACCTGGTCACCTAAGGTGATTGATTACTCAATCTTGCTCAACTAACCGATATTATTGCTCAACATAGCTTTGCAGCTAAAACTAACGTTGCATTTCGCAATCAAGTGATCACACTTTACCAAAATGAGAATGCATTTTTGTTAAAAAGTCCATTTTGTCAGATATCCCGAGTCAATTTGGATTCTATCAACTTGTATTGTGTCCTGAAAACTTAGGTATAATCTGGGAGAAAAATATTAATCTTTCATTCATCTTTTTAGAAATGCACCAACCAGTGAACTATTATAAGGAAAATCCGCTGACATCATTCATTTTATGAACGCCAGTAGTCAGTCAAATCGGCATCACAGACTAACAAGTATGGACCTTTCAGCCCATGATTTCCAACTTTTGTCATTTCCCACTTCCTCCTCAGCTTACAGCACAAAGCAGCAGTTCATCCTCTGGCAGAGTGAAATCGCAAACTATAGAAGTGAAAATATCTCGAATTAAACTTTTTGCTCTTGCACCTACATGAATTCTACAGGTTGACAAAATGAACAAGGCACTTTCAGTCACAATAGATATGGATCATTTTCGCAGGATTCCCTAAAAGTCGACCACCCCCCCAGACACATCTGTGCTGTCCTGCACACCTGCACCCCATAATAGAAAAACTGCCCTCTGTGATGCACATGGTCAGGTCCTGTGTTACTCCCACAGAAATGCAGACCTCTGCGCTGTCCCAAAGCATCACCAAACTAACCTGCAGTGAGCCAGCCATATGGAACTAAACTAAAAAGATTTCAAGCTCAAAGCGTTTCCATGCAATCAAAACTTTACACCCAGGGGTGTGGTTTTAAAAGCTAACTGCCGCCTTGCCATAATTAACATGGAAATTCCCTGCACTTCTCCAGAAAAGCTAATGGCCTCTCTTCATGCAATCAATACCAATCAATTTACATCTCTAAGAAAGTGGATTTTAAACTTTGACTGCTTGATAGCCTCAGCACATGACTGTACCAGGCACTGATCCAAGAACAAGAAACCAAACCTTAGGGCTGAATATGGTTTGAAAAATTCTGAGAATTTCGCCATTCAATACTGAGAAATGTCTGTGCGGGCCAAGTACTCTGGGCGTTGCCAAATAGCCAATACGACTATGATTGGTGAACTGAACGGTCATTCTCATTTGCCATTCACATATTTATGGGATAGTGGGGCCACCCTTGTCTACCATTTAGTAAGTGGAGTAGGTCACTGATCAATAGCATTGACAACATGCGTATAAGTAGATGATGTCACTTAAACATGACCTACAAATGATGAGCGGAGCAGGTACATATCAGTAGCAGGGTGTTGGTTGGGCAACAAAATTGAACTTTGCCACAGAAAACTGCAGTTTGACTCCCGTTTCCTGCTATTCGGCATTTATAACTAAGGTACACGCGACTTTTAAAAAGCATGATCGCTGTACCCAAACCTTAAACTTCCAGACCATAACCATAGCCCTATTCTCAACCAGACAATATTGATAGTATTGACACAGCATGAATATAATAAACGAGGAAGTGGTAGAGTAAGGTCCTGCTATCCCATACCTAAAGCTCTGATAACATAAAATAATGCCCATTCAATAGCTTGATAATCAGATTATGTGACCAAAGTATCAGATGTACTGAAATTTCTTTAGAACAGAAAAACAAACTAGTGGCTCCCAAGAATCTAGAAGGGTGGGGTAAAGCTCTGGGTCGGGCCGTATTTATTCAAAAACACCACGATGGGCCAGGAATCCCACCCTGTTTGTGTTCATCAGGGTGGGGAAGAGTCTCGGGGTCACACATACGAGTGGAGCTGAAGGAAACTGCAGTGCTCCGTGGGATTGTTGATGTAAGCAGAAGCATAGCTGAGGGTCCCCTTCCCTCACCCAGATCACTCATCCCCTCTGGAGCCTGCAAGTTTCCCCCTGTTCAAACAGTGAAAAACCATTCAGATGGCACACACCCTACAGAGGGCATTTCCCACCCAATGGACCACGCAGAAACCAGTCAAAATTCAAAACAGCCCCGTCCTTCACTCTGGCTGCAGTGAAAGGCGAGAACTTCCTCCTTGACTTCAGTGGTCGAAATATAACTCTTCATTAAATATACCAGAAAGTTCTGCAATAGCAGACTGCACTGGTAGAGGCTCGGCAACGCATGGGTGAAAAATTACACTACTTCTGGAGTAGGTGTAATCTCAATACATCTCATTAAATTCACTGGTAAACTGCAGTTGGTCAAAACACAAAAAGAATTATGTTCACCAATCAAATATTGACATCTCCTTGGAAGAATTAATGACTACAGAGTTCTCCAATGTTTGTAAGGTCTATAGGCAAATGGCAGTGAAGATAAATAATGAACGTTCAAATTGACTAAAGTTCAATTTACTCAAAATTGAGGCACGTACCAGAGGAGCCTAATTTTCTGTTTCAGGCTTACGGTTCGTTCTTCAGCAATTGCCTTTTTCTCCCCAAAGACAGGCCAACTAACTCTTTCCCAAATTAATGTTTCCAGACTGCTCAATCCATAGACTGACGATTTGCGAATGGAAAATTGCAGTCTGATGGACAATCATAAGAAGCCACGGTGAAAAATGCTACACCTGGTACTTCGACCCCAATCCGTATCCCCGGCCAACTCGCCTCACTTCACTGGATTGGTTTTATGTTACGAAGACACGGAGGTGTATTATCAGGTCCATCGACCCATTTCAATGTTTCGGAGCCTTATTACTGGAGCAACAGCGTCTGGAGGACACACTGACGACCCTTAGGTGAGCAGCACAATCCTCAAGACAGTCGAAATACTTAAGCAGTTGACGTCACGCTGATAAATAAAAGGGGGCGCATTTTTAGACCCCAACAAGACCCTCCAGACTCTTTCTGACTGCTGCATAAAAAGCCAATTATCGTGCTCGAGCTGCAGGGTTAGCTCATTCAGTTAAGGCCAGGCATTGCGGAGCAGTAGTGTCCACCAGGATGCGGGTTCGATCCCCGGTCGTACCAGCCGGCAGCTTTTTCAGAGCAGCGCACAATTGACTTATGGCCGCAAACTGTCTCTCTCTCTCCTGAGCTGGCAACATGGGGTCGTATACAGGCAAGTCTTGCACATAGTTCTCGAATCAGGCATTCCAGATTCAGGTGGGATTGGAGATGCCAAATTTATTAAATAAATAAATACTCGAAAAAGCAAATTCCAAGATACAGTCTAATAGGAATTAATACTAAAAGGTGGTCCATCAACAAAAATATTTTTAAGTGCTGTCCCAGTCTTAATGCCAGCCAATGAGATCTTTATCCAGTCAGCACCCTTCGGAAAACCACTTAGTAGGAACTAAGAAATGACACGAGCTGGGAGGTCCACACCAACGATGCTCATTTTCATTCATGTCTCATGACCTATCATACAATCTGACAAATGCTTTTTAGTCCACAAATAGGCCTATTATTTTGCTGTAAAATATTACTTGCCTGGGTCAACAAAGCAGAACCCATACGCACAGCTGTGTGCGCACACACCTGGCAAAAAAAATAAATAAAAAAAACCACACAACACTTCAGGTTACCATTATTTCAAATTTTTTAATTAATATGTTTTAAGATTTTACCTGCGTTCTGAAACCAACTGCCCAAAGAGAAAAGTCACAGGATAAATCCCACCACAAGGCAAGCCATGGTTTCTCGTATTATCAGCTCTTCAATTCTCATTTTTCCAAGTCAATATAGAGCCGAAACAAAGACAAGCACTCCATCAGGTCCACAAGTATTTAGACAGTAACTCCTCCCTCCTCCAAGAAGTTGGTGTTTTTATCAGCGCTGGTTTGTTGATCTGTCTGTGTACAAGATCACTCAAAAATTAATCAATAGATCTCTCTGAAATTTTCTAGGCGAGTAACCATTACATCAGGGATGGACCAGATTGATTTTGACCACAATCAGTCAAATAAGTGGCGTGGCAGAGGTATGCATTCTGAGGCTCCTTCGAGTTACCCAGTGTCCCTGTATGCCACAAAAAATTGGAAATGAAACAATTTAGATGAACATGAAGCAGAGAGTTGGAGTTTTCATTTGAAGAGGTGTTCCAAAGGTCAGTAGACAAATTAACGTGAGCATAATTGTCATTTGTCTTACTTCTTTTGCAAATCCTTAGCAGTTAGCAACTGCCTGAAGTCTGGAGCCCATAGACACCGGATGTAGGGTTTCTTCGAGGAAGATGATCTTCCAAGCATCCACTTCACTTCCTGTTGGTTCTTGAGCATTTTGCCTTCAGCGATTAAAACGCATGGTCAACAGAATTCACATCAGCTGACTGACTTGGCCTTTCCAGTTCTTTTCCTTGAATATTCTTGTGATGCCTTCACAATGTGGTTCGCATCATGGTACAAAGGGCACCAACTTGCGCCATCCAATCTGGGCGAACACAGTAGGGGGCTGCCAAGCTGTCACGGAATTACAGTCCTACTATATTTTGGGTTGTAACTCTACAACTAAACAAGATAAAATCAAGTATGATGTGTCATATTGAAGGCATTAACTTGTTCTTTAATATTATTCAATGAAAATATATTGTTTGAGAAATTTTCATAGAGGAAACAAGCAAAAACTACTCAGTTACGGAATTACACAAAATTGATCTGGTTTTTTTCATGTTGTGTTTAACTATTCTGAAAATGATGTTCCTGTCAAAGTTAAGTTATGAAACTTCAATATGTTCATATTTAAGGTGTTTTTTGTTAATACTGTAAGTTATAGAAACAAATATTGACTTTAACCCTGCTTTATGGGCAAGAAATTTCTAAAAGTCAATGTCACGGAATTACAAGAGGCAAATTGTCACGGAATGACAGCAGTAGTATTAATTAGTTTCAATGTACTTATTTCAATATATTATACATATATACATAATTATTTGCATTTTTACAGTTAAGCAATATATTACAATGAGTTTTCCACTTATAATGACCAATCATAATACATACTTCAAAATTTTTATTCTCCATGTCAACATTGGCTTGGCGACCCCCAGTCGCTCGACGTAACACAATTCATAATTGACACTGCTGCTCCTCCAAAGTCACATCATCCATAAATACAAAGAAACCAGTTTCACGGGTAACCATAAATGCCCATGCCGTAGCACTACCTTCACCGTGCTTCACAAATGATAAAACATGTTTCAGATGAACAGAATTTATTTTTCCATCCCTAAACGCTCCTGTGCCCAAAACTGCAAGAATAAATTTCATCTACAGTATGCTTTCTGTCCACAGCACGGTGTTCTAGAAATAAACCATCTCAGAAATAAGTTGGTATACAAATTAATCTGGCGTCCCTGTCACTGAAACTCTAATACTTTCCATCTTTCAATTGCAGACAGTTTTATCACTCCTGCGAACATAATGGATCCTAATGCCAATACCACATTGGTTATCAACTACAGATTTTTTTTTTAAATCTACTTCCATGTAAATAAGGGAGCACAAACACAGCCATTTGTCCAATTACTTTTGGTCCCTTAAAAAGGGAGGGGGGTGGCAGGTGGGTGTTCATGCGTATTCCTTCACAGTTAACTCTATGTAAAAATTACCCCAATTTTGAATCTTCAAGTCTGCACTTCGAGATAATATTCATAAATTAATTTCTACTCCAATATATGCTGGAGAAGACGGACAAAATACCAGTGCTTCTCCAGTTTCCAAATACTACAGGACCAGAAATCACAAGCCGCCAACAAAGACTGAGTGTCAAATGCTTGATGCTGGCCAATATTTTGCCCCTTTTGAAACACAGTGACATCTTTTCCACGACCATGGGACATGTCCTCCGTCATGGTTGTTTGAGAGATAAGCCATGCACTGCATCCGTCAGGGTTAGGTGAACTGGTGCCAGATAAAACACGAATCAGTGCAATTCAATCACAGGCTCTTAAGAGCTTGCTTATTTAAATTAAATGGGCGAGTTTTAGCTACGCATTGCATGTTCAACAAGAATGTCCCGACAAAATAAAACGTCAGAAGGAAATGTGAAACACATTGAAGCCAGTATTTTCCCTGTGATGGTCATAAAAACTATTCAAATATTTCAAATATTTTAACAATGTGATAAAGTTCAAGACGAAACATTTTACACTTTCACTCAAACTTGCAAACACACACAGCATGTGTATACCTGCGTCGGTACACGCATCACGGAATGGGAAAAGGCCGTTTCATATCTCTGAACGGAAAAACGAACCGAAATGCGGAATACGCGTTCACGGCAGAATTGGAAAGTTTCGGATTCGCTGTGGATAGGCTCGTAGCGAAAAAGGGGTTCATTTTTTTTCCTGGATGCATTTTTAGTTCCGCTTCTACAGTCCAAATCACTGACCAAGAAAATAGACCAAACCAACACAGCCACGAAGTGATCCAGCACACCCAAGCTGAGAAAATTACCAGGTCCAAAGCGCAAAACATGTTTCCTGCCGCGCTAGAATTAAGCCTAAATACAAAGCTGACAATCCAGCCAGATAGCAAGCTGGAGAAGAATGAATAGTTAATCATACCGTCACAGATGTTGGTGGTGAATGCTGACAGCCAGAAGCCAAATCAGCAACTTTCCCGGTTTACTTTCACTCGTGTTTAGTTAGCGAGACAAATGTTCATGTACCCCCGCCTGGCAATCCCCGTCTGTCCTTCTGGAAAGCTAGCTGCGCAAGTCACTGAGCAATACTGTACAGCCTGCTGGCTGGCCAATCCGCTACTGAACCACAGGCTCCATTACCTCGCAGCTTCCTCATACCGATGTAGCGCTGCTGATGAGCAGCAAGCGAACGCCTGACGTAAGAGCTTTCAACGTTCAGAGCGTAAGTAAGAGCACTTACCGCAGGCAAAAATTTGCCAAAGCTTCCCCTATAATTGCGCCCTTCCTCTTGGAGTTGAAATACACAATTAAAACTATCCGTCAAATTGATCATAAAAGCAATAAGCTCATAAAACATTATGAAACCATTTTCCCCGAAACCTCTAACTGAAATGGTAAAAGTTTGATTTTTCTTTGTTTTGTCTGGTTTCTCTTTTGGCTGATTACCTGTATATTATTGATGATAGATTCTATATAAAATACATGTCATTTGTACTAAATGTGATATGAGCTGTCTAGTGGCTGTTTGTTGTTAATTTGTGTATTCAACAACAACAAAAAAAATAAATAAATAAATACAAAGTGAGAGCACTTACTAGTAAACTAGCTAGCCAGTTAAGTTATACCTCTAGTTAGCTATGCTGACTTCCCACACTTAACTAGCCAGCTAGCCATCAAAAACTGTGACACTACTCAATCTATTAACATGAGTGAAGAAACCCAACATATATGAGCTAGCTAACTGATAGAGGATGGGTTAATACAAAACCCAGGTATAACTACAACATTACCTGGCTCGCCACAGGGGTGGGAAATCTCAGTCCTGCCAGGCCGGTGTGTATGCAGGTTTTTATTTCTATCAATTACCCTGACTAATTGAGCCAATTGGTTGCATACACAAATACAGATTTGCACAAAGACTAGATCATAGATAAATGTTTTATGGCAGACAAGAACGGCCTTTGGTGGTTAATCCTGATAATTTGAAGAAATGTGCCAGAAACATCAAATTTCACAAATAGTTTGGTTAATTCAGATAATTAACAAAATAAAGGCCAGATGTTAGTATGAAAGCCAGGGCCCTCATTGCCCACCTCTGGACTAGAGTAACTTTTTTATGGCATTAGCTACCTACAGTAGCCAGAGGCCAACAAAGGATGGCATGACCACAAATTAGAGCAGGGGTGGGAAATTCCAGTCCTGGAGGGCCGGTGTGTATGCAGGTTTTTACTTCTTTCAATTACCCTGACTAATTGAGCTGATTGGTTGTGAGCACAAAGACAGATTTGTTCATAGATTAGATTTAAAAAAAAAAAAAGTTTCATGCTCAGACACAAGACCAGTCTTTGGTGGTCATTCATGATCATTTAAACAAATGCAACAGAATAGTCAGATTTAATATTTAGTTTGGCTAATTAAGATAATTAATAATTAAAGGCCAGAAGGTGGTGTGAAAACCAGGGACAGATATGGTCCTTGTTGCCCACATCTGAATTAGTCAACTGGAACCACAGAAACGAGCAGCATTCATTTTCGCTAAACTAACTAGCAAGTTACCTGGTTTGCCGACCTGTCGTCAATAGGGGTTACCTTAACCATCAACCAACAAGCTTAGGAACTGAACTAAGCTTGCCGGCGGAGTGACAGGGCGACTTCATGCCAGATTTGAAGGGGTCTCAATGTCAGCCAGTCAGGAAGCTAACGCTGAAGCGGAGAGGAGGCATACGACTTCAAACTTAAGATAAAAAACGCTTTAATTTAATAGATATCATACAAAAGGATTCGATAAGTCAGTGTCTTAAGATAATGGTTCAGTATTTTATAATGACGAACCTAATTGATGAGATACGTTTTTTTGGACGCACGATAAATACGACTTCCTGATCCACACTCCCGATCAGATGGTGGCGGTAATGCACCTAGTAGTCTAATATTGACACCTTCGATAAAACTCGAAGAAGAAGCCAACACTCGCTAACGTTTCTATCGCGTGCTAACAGGGTTAGCTAGCGAGCAACTTAGCTGGTTAATGTTCGCAGACGACTGCGAGCGAGGCGACAACCTCAACATTCAAATGTCGCCAACATGGCGAACACTGGCCAAGTTTGCCAGCTAGATTAAATCAGAAGTAATCTGCAGCCCCGCTGCAATAACGTGTGCTAGCAAGCCAGCTTCGCCCAACGTTAAACTCCGCTCGCAGCCAAGCACTGAAAAGCGTTGGCTGGATGACTATGGCCAGCTAGCAGAGAGCGGTCTACGGAAAGGCTTGGTCCAAGCAGTTGGCACCGTTAGGCTGCTTTCATACTGAACGCGAAACGAATTTTTCGCACGACAGATTACATTCAAAGTCAATGCAAAGACGCGTCTTTGCATTGACTTTGAATGTAATCTGTTAGTGCGAAAAATTCGTTCCGCGTCCCGTGTGAAAGCGGTTTTGGGTAGGACCAGCAGGGCACCCCCATCTTTACCAGTAATCAGATGTTCACAGCTGGCCGCAGACGTCATCTAGCCTATTGTCCTCAAAACAAAAAACAAAAAAAGCGAGATGCTGAATAGTATTGAAATGTAAGGTTACCGTTAAAATTGTATGGACCAGATGACTTTGGACAATCCAAATGAAAAAAAAACGTGTCCAACACGGTCATAAAATCCTCTAAAGTTGACTGGTAATAGTTTTACTTTCCGGCTGCTTCTTCACCCAGTTCAGCCCCATTAAAACCACTTTCCCTCTCGGCGCTGATACGCAGCTCATCCGAACTGACCGTTCAGTGCATCAGCACCCCGCTCCCCTCACTCTATTTGTACAGACGGGTTCGAATAATCTCGCGAGACTACGAACACCGATCAGAGAAAACCAGTCTGATGTGACTCTCGCGAGAAACACTGGGCAAGACGGCGGCTGAGTTAACGGAGCGTTTCGCGCAGACGTCGCTGGCTGCTTGTGCTCGGCTTGAGCGCGACTGTCTCCGTCGAATGTATACATCGACAAAGCAGCTGGGCGGGTATGGAAAATTAGAATAATAAAAAAGCAATTATTTGTGAATCAATTTTGATTGGAATGAAGTAGGAAACAGTCACTCATAGCGTTAATTCAAGTTAAACTTTAAACGTCTTTTTTGTAACATCTTCCATCAGGTGCAATATGAACCTAATAATGTGCTGTTCAGGTATGAAGCACGTGATGACATAATGATTTGGCAAGATTGGCGTACAAGGGAGCTCCCACAAAAGGCTCAGTCACAAGCAGGGATTGGTTGAGGCTCACTTTATTGTGAAAAATTGGATGATAAAATAAAACAACAGTTTAAGAGCAACGTTTCTCAACATGTAGTCGCAAAGACGTATGGGATTTCACCTTCGACTGTGCATAATATTGTTAAAAGATCCACAGTCAGAAGGAATCTTTGTGCATAAAGAACAGAGTATAAAACCAAAACTGCGTGCGAGTGATCTTCGGTCCTTCAGATGACTCTGCATTGAAAACTGACATCCTCTTGTAATGGACGTAACCAAATAGGCTTGGGAGTACTTCAGCAAACTTGTGAACTCTTTGTCATCGCATTCACGAATGCAAGTCAAGACTGTACTGCACATTGGGGAAGCAATACGTTTCAGAAATGCCACTGACTGAGAAGAACTGATGTTGATTGGATAGTGTGCTGTGTTCTGAAGAGTAAGACCATGAAATTATAAATGGTAAAAATGGACATTGTATTCTCTGGGTCAAAGAGGAAAAAGACCATTCCAGCTGATACCAATGCAGAGTTGAAAAGCGAGCATCTGTCAGTGTACTGGTTGCGTCATTAACTGTGAAATAGGTCACGTCAACATCTGTGTAGGTACCATAAAAGCAGAGGTATATACAGAGCAAGCCCCTTGGAGTGCCTTAAAATGTCTTCAAAATGACCCTGAATTATCTGTCTTTTGTAGGTACATTGCTGTGAAAAGGTACTTGCCCAGTTTCTTCCACTTTAGCTCATTTGTCATATTCAAATGTTTCAGATCATCCTACTAATTGCTTTCACATCAGACGCGAAACGAATTTTTCGCACGACAGATCATACCAAGGATGTGGCCTTCTAATCTGAACTCTGTCAGTAGTGAGGACTGTCTCAGAAGAAGAGAAAGATAAAGAGGAAGAGGTTTCAGTGATGTCACTACAGGAAAAAAAAATTCAGCTGATGACTGATTAAAATGCAACTTATCCAGTCCGCTTGTTTCAAATTTCTAAAATTTCGCGCGAAAGATACATTTCTGAGATATTTTTCTTCCCATTCATGAAAAGTGATAACATTAAGTCAAACAGTCATCTAACTCTTAGTGCTATGAAACATAATCGTGAACACCATCTGTATTACCGCAACCAACAAAACAGTAATTTGAAATTCAACAACTGCAGAGCCACAGCAGAGGAGTCAGAAACATGACCGATGATTATCTGCGAGAGGTTTTCTTCAGAAGTTTGACAAATTCTCTGAGAATTGGAGCATTCTTGGGTTTCTTTTTTCAAGAAAAGAAATGGGCCCCTATGCGTCGCGCACATATTCACATACAAAATGCGACTAGAACAATCCCTACAGTCGTGTAGCTCAAGACTTCTTTGCTGGAAGAATGGGAAAAAATTACACCCGAGAACACTGAATTACTTGGTGTCTTCTGTCACTAAACATTTATGAAGTCTTGTGAAAAGATCAGCATTAAATACTGCAACAACTTTTCTGAAATATATTACGAGAATCAACACTGAATTAAGTGATTTATTTTGAAAAATCAATTAAATTTATGCATCTAAACATCAAATAATGGGCGGTTGCATTGTTTTTTTATGTGATACAGGTCACAGATAATTTAGAAATCACTGCTTAGACAATTTTGATTTTCATACTGTCCCAACTTCTGATTTCAGCTGATCGTTGCTCAGTGTGGGACTACGGCTGTGGCTTGAAAACATTAATGAATGCCGAAGACTTTGGGGAAATACTTCTGAAATTAATTGATGGGTTTTTTGGTTGGGTGGAGAGAAGGAGGAAGTGTTATTTTCCAGAACAAAGCTGTAGGTCGAGGATATTCAGCACATTAGTCTTTTGGGCCTCACCCTGTCTTGAAATGGAGAGCATAATCCAGCTTCTTAGTTCATAATGAAGGGAAGCTGTCAGTTTATCTGTATGTTGGAAATGTGAAAAAGAATGGCCATTATATTTTCTGCGAGACCTTTCCCTCTGCTTAAGGGGCTTGCTGAAGCTTGTATGGGATGTACTTAATTTGAAATCACATTCTCTTTTATAGCTCATCAGGTTGTAAAAATATTGGCAAATTGGATCAGTTTACTCAAATGAATAGAGGCGTATTTCAGTTTTCAGAGCACAATGACAAATGTAAATATAATGGATGACAAATATGGGAACGGGCCTTGATAGATATCATGTCAGACAAACAAAGATGGATATTTAGATGGCACCATTTTGGCTGCTGTAGAAACCAAAGAATGAAGGTAACACGACCAATCAAAGTGATTCAGCACCCCCCCCCCCCAAAGAATTATGCTGTTTAAAATAAAGAAAAATGAATATATTCACAATTACTTTCTTTTACAAGCCTAAGTTGACATCACTGCCTTACCTCCAAAAGCTTAGACATGGGGATGATTTTGGGAAAAGTTGGGGGCTTAAAATAAGTCTGTTGCCAAGTGACCAAATTAAATTAGGTGATCTCCGAGTCCCAAGAAGAAAAGTCACTCCAGCTAAAATTGGAACAGGTCGAGCGAGTGTTAAGAGTCAAGTGGTCCCCGAGTGGATGAAAGACACTTTAATTTACTTCATTGGAAAATCACTTGCCTGTGTGAGTCAGATGTACAGATTTGTCATCATTTCACTGGGAAGCCGTGGGCCAGGCTTAAGGCCAGGCTTAACGAGCTGTAATCACAGACTTAAAACTTGGTCTGATATCAACCCCGACCAGAACAATGAACAATGTTCAGAGTCTGGCTTAATGGGGAGTATTACATATATTCATAATAAATGTTGCTAATTAATCAAGGCAGTCGTCTCAATGTTAAACTCAATTTTCAATTAACTTATGCTGCAGTTACCAACAGCAGGAAGTGAGTGTTTTATTTTCTTTAAGTATACTGTCAATGGGAACTTACAGCGGAAAGTTCTAATACCTGAAATTTCTAAACTAACAGGAGGCCTTGAGGTTAGTCCATGCAAATTTGTTGCTTTAAAATTATACAGGATACATTTACCATATGTCCTTAATATAAGAGGAAACCAGAGTACCTGGAGGAAACCGATGCAGGCTGAACATGCAATTTCAACCCAGAAAGGGTGGATTCCATTGAAAACCAGAACCCTCTTGATGTGTGCTGCCCATTAAAGCCGCTTTCACACCGGACGCGAAGTGAATTTTTCGCACAACGGATGACATTCAAAGTCAATGCAAAGACGCGAAATCGCATTGACTCCGAATGTAAACTGTCGTGCGAAAAATTTGTTTCGCATCCGGTGTGAAAGCAGCTTATAAGTCCAACAAACACATGAGACAGGAGGGTTTAGAAAAGCAGGTTTATGGGTCGTGCACAGCAGCTTGCATGCAGGAGGAAGCAGCCAAATACATACGTCATTTAAAAAAAAAAACTAGTCTGTTATGGGAGTGAACTATGAGGGACGAATAACACTCAACTGAGCATCAGTCAATGCATCCAGAGCAATTGAAGACCTGGGTGCAAGAAGTACTAAATTCACATTTTCCAGAAAATGAGCGGACAGTACTACCATAAAGTATAGTGTCGTGTGCTTCATTTACAGCCAAAAAATTCCAAATATAAGTACTCAAGTCCTCAGTACTGATATACGGCCTTCCCTGAATCAACTGAATTTTTGTGCAAGAAATACTCAAGTCTTTGCAGAAGAACTCAAGTCCTTGACGTCATCAGGAACAAGTGCCTAAGTCCATGACCGTCCAATCAGCTGCTAGTATGTGTCATGTGACAAGCGTAGAAAAAATGACTGTTAGGCAATCAGAAAATGATTGAAACGGTATTTGTGCGGTAAAAGTACTGAAGTCCATGCATTTTATGGCAATAAGTACCAAAGTCCAGGCATTTTATGGTAAGTAGTACCAAAGTCGCCAAAACGTGTCTGTCCACTTGGTATTACCCCTGGGACTAGCAGCAGGCGCCACTGAATGTTATCTTTTAAACAAAGTATCTGCAGCATGTTTTCAAAACTTTGACCCTTAATATCTCAAAAGTGTTATTTTGTGACTAAAGTACTTCTTGCACCCAGGTCTTCAATTGAATTTAATGGCAGGACAGAACCTTGCGAGGATCCATTTCCTATCAATTTGACACTTTTTTCTACTTTAATTCTTCATAAATGAAAAATTATCCTAACATTTTTTATAGACCAATAATTTGCAAATATATGCAATTCTCAATGGCTGTGGTAATAAAAACATGGATATAAAATCAACACTAGAGACTATCTGAGATCACACCAGCTGCAACAGCCATGCTGGTATAGTTTACAGCGCAGGGCCAGTAAAAGCACACTCAGACCACACCCATCTTTAAACTCAGCCTTCCTTTTCATCCCAGCTGCTCACCTGTAATGTCATGTGACTATGTCTTAAACGGTCCCCATGCTCTCGCCTTTGCAAGAATTGTCCACAAACAGACACACCCACGTACATATGAAGAGTTTGTTTCCAAAACGCAATAAGTGGCAAAATGACTACAATTGAGATAATACCATAGAGCGATGGCCCTGTGTTTCTTACAAATGAAGCAAAAAACCTGTTTTTTTAGAAATCCATACTATAATATGTTTTCTTTTTTTTCATGGTCAAAGTCTTAGTTTTTCTATAAAATGCCATGGGAGCCAACACAGAAAAGGCTGATTGACTCTAAATTAGTAAATTGGATATATTGCATTTTGGAAACAAACTTTTCATATAAACACCAGCAAAAATAAACAAAAAAGCCCGACAGGTGGGTTCACTCTGGTTTGGTACCTCTGTCTTTTTTTCTCCCAGTGCTTGATGGTCAGTGTTTCCGATTGCACCTGTTAAGAAACTTCTCTGCAACTCGGAACTGTGTCAGGATTCATCTTGCATGACAGCAGGTGACCAGTTCCTAAGAGCAGTCATCACTGAACAGGGAGCTCTTCTGGGCCGACGCCATTAACACCCGACTGACCTGAGTTTGGCAGAAGGGGAGGTCCTGCATCAGCTCCGACACCACAAAACCTCTGACATCGGACCCAGGGCAACATCACCACATGGTTCCAATGTGGTTTCACCGCATTCATCAGTGTGGGACAGAAACTGCTCAGTGTATCGCCGCCTGGCCTGTTGTTTGTTCACCAGCACCTCAATGTGACAATAATTTGCAGAAAAATGTACGGTCCATCAGCGTGCCTATGGGAGTGCTTTCATCCACGTGGGAAATTATTTCGCTCACAATGAAATAACGGCTCAGTGTGAAAGTGCTTGGGTGGGGCACTTTGCTAAACATTTACAGACTCCAGAGTCCAGGCAGTTATTACACCCCTGTATATCGGTAAAGGCAAGGGAGACTGATTTCTTCCCCTAGTCTTCATTCTAGGAACACAAACAGCGCCTGTCACTGGGTATATTTTATTACCCAGCCTCGCCCAGTGAGGATAGGGATAGAAAATAAAGGCTGTCACCGAAAAGGCACGCCATGTTCTCCACACGAGATCCATTATAAATGACTTTGAGGGAATCATTTCAGCTCCACTGGCATTTTGATGCATAAACTTGAATTAAAATAAGTTAATAAAATGCGCGTCACCATCAACCAGCCAAGCTTCATATTAAATTACCCAGATAGGCATAAATAGACAGCCGTTTTAACAGAACGATGAGGGGAAAATGCAACTGTATTTGTTGTGGGGCTCCTCAGATGTCCCCATTTGTGTCGATTTGCACATATTCCAGCTGAGAAGGTTGCCCCCTCAGAGAAGTGATTTAACCTGTAAAGTCATATGAAGGGTTAGAATGCAAAACCCACAAAGTCCACTCAACCTCTTTTGTATTAAATTGAGTCTTTTTTCCGCAGCAAAAAAATAACTCAATTAAACAAATATATAAAATATTAAAAATATTTTATAAAATATAAAACATTATATGCTGAGTAAAAAAATGAATTTAAAACAAAATATAAAATATATAAAAAATATAAAACATAATATGCTGAATTAAAAAAAAAAAAACTCAATTTAAAACAAAAGAGGTTGAGTGGACTTAGTGGGTTTTGCATTCCAACTCTTCATCTGATCATCATACACATAGCAAAGCGGTTTTCCTTCACATCAGTTCACAGGTAACCGAGGTGAAAATTCCAGTGGCCATTGATTTGGAAAGAGGTCATGTTACATCAGCTAATTTGCAACACTGGGCTCCAAGACACTAATACATGGGCACTGCCACTGACACTTGCCTAAGCAAGATTATGATACAAATGATCCCGGCCTGCATTTTTAAAAATTGCTTTCATCATTTTCTCCTAAGTTTGAAGCGTCTAATTGCTTGGTGGAGAACAGGACTCCCTGCTGCAGTGTCCACAATCAATTCTGAAGACAGCAGGGAAATCCCAGCCCTCCCCTAAAATCCAAACCGCTGATATAAGCTTCTTATCACTCGCCAGGATCACATGGACATGAGTCAGAGGACGATCGCTTAGATGTGGCTTAAAGGAGAATTTCATACGAGAAGGGGGATTTCCGCGTATTTCGCCATTTGCATGGAATGAAACTGATTGATGATATGAGGGAGACTAATCACTTCCATTTCCTCTGTAGACAGACTTAAATTGTCAAATGTTTTAGTTTAAGCCCTGGCACAGAAGAAAAAGTCAAAGGGAATTCAGACTCCTTTGACCACAAACATACTAGAATGACCACTATCAGCCATATTGAATGGGTGGGGCTTCTTATTTATGGGTGCTTTGGGCTGTCAGATACAAAACAAGCAAATTCATTTTCCAAATTTTTGTTCCACAAAGAGTGCCTTTAACGCACAGGCTCGATGAAATGACATCATCTCATTCCTGGGCAGCACTGAAGAGGAGTGTGTGTCACACTACAGGGCTTCTGGACATACAGTCAGGGCCAGTGACAAACAGACCAAACTAGACTGCGCACTCTTTATTCTCGGTGCATTCCGCCATGGTCATATGGGCGCCAGCTTCCGGTCGAGGCAAAACGCAGAGTAAACATAGTAAACGCCCCCGTTCAGAAATAAACAGTCTAAAAAAAAAAAAAAAAAGGTTGCAACTGGCCACTTTTTTTTCAAATAAGCAAAAGCAAGAGCGTTCAGCATATAATTAACATGATCAAAATCAGGTGAACTGATGATCAAAAAACTCAAATATTTATCCATAAATGTCGCTTAAACTACGGTTTTTGAGAGAATTAAAAACATTTCCGCAGGGTCAGTGTTTTCACCGCCAACAGTGCAACAGGAACAATTTTGACACATAAGTCATACGTGTCCATACTAGTTAAAGCACTACATGCTATGTTTTGCCCTGGCTGGATGTTAAAGCTGACTTACCACGAGAAAGGGGGCTTTGCGCGGTCTAGTTTTTTTCTCTTCGTCATTGGTCAGGAGAGACAGTTCATACATGATACTGTGAGGCCCGGAGCCAGGCTCATCCAGAAGCTTAAGACCAGTTTGAAAGGCAAAATAGTGTAGACATGTCAATACATGCTTGCATTCACATCAGAAATCCAGGTTCAAGGTTTTGTAGCCTATAGAGTGTACCGTCTGCTGCGTTATTGAATGACAAACCAAAATCTGTCCCTTTTTTTGAGGGGGTGGAGGGGGAAAAAATGAGATCTGGGGCGGAGAAAGGCTCATTTCATATTTCTGGCAATACTTTACGGAAACACGTAGGTCCACAATTTGATTTCCCTCTTTCGACTAAAAGGTTGCTCAAAACATAATGACATTCTTGTATACAGATTCCCTCTTGAGGAACCAACACTTACAGCCTGTAAAAAATTAAATGCACAGGCTGCTTCACTGCGTTGATTTGATTGAGGCACAAATCGGTTGTACAGCACTCCCTTTATTTTTCAATCTTGGGGTGTGATTAGAGCCGAGTGATGACAATTTGCTAATGAGAGTAATGCCCTCCCCTGCTAGATACTCCTGTTTCCTCAATTATCCAATTATCCCCTGTTCTCTCTCTGTTCATCTGCACACCTGGTTTTAATTAGTTAATTATCGTCCCTTCTATTTGTACCTTGGGTTCCCCCCTCGCAGGCAGGTAGCTCCACATAGTAACATTTTAGTTTGCATCACCCCTGTTTAGTGGCAGGTTTGTATTCCAATAGTACAGTTGATTCTTTCTGTTAATTTGTACCCTTCGTTTATTCAATAAAAATCCCTTGTCCTTCGCACTTGGGTCCTCACCTTTATTCACTCTCCTGGTGCTCCCGTTACACCCTTGGGCACCCGTAGTGTTACAGTGAGGTGCTGACAAATGGCTGAGGCCTAGTGACAGAGGCCTGGCAGTATGGAAAAAAGCCAGCGACAGTGAGTACAAGAAATGGATTTATCCGATACCCTCGGGAAGTTTACTTCTCCTGGAGCAGGGCTGAAAGCACAAAGGATTCTGCAGACCTTTAGAGGAGATTGCTTTTTAAGAACGAGTAAATATTGAGCTTGTGATCAGAGGTTTAAGTCAAAAGTTTCAATGAGTTTCTTATCTCATAAATCATGGTGACATTTAGGCAGACTATTGCTCATCCTGTAACTGGCCAAAGTGCAGCTCAAGCTCACTTCCTATTGACATTTCCAGCCCGCGCAGTCCTTGAGCAATGTTTACACAGAATTTCCAGTATTTCAGACCCATAGCAACAATCTTTACAACAACCAACCATGCACCAGTGTACTGTTTACTGTTCATTAATGTATCCTTAGATTCAAAAGATCTCCAGGGAGATAATTGTTGATTGAAACGAGATTAAATGTTTATTTTGAATGGTGAAGGCTGTTGAATTAAATATTGCAGGATGATGAAATTTTAGGAGGGAATCTAACCACCCTGCAAAAAATGTTCTATAGGACTTCTATAGAATTCTATAGAACATCAATTGAACTCTAGTAGAACAATATGTTCAATAGAATTTTCCATGTGATCTATAGGAATTTACTAGAAACCTATAAAGCACCTCCATGGAAAAGAAAGTTCTATAAGATTATTGCTGTTCTATAAGACCTTCCCATAGAACACCCTATAGTTTAAAAACCTGTTCTTTAGGACTTAGATGATCTTTAGGACCTTCAAATAGAACAAAAGCTAAATGGGAGAGACATCTTAAATAAAGGTTAAATAAAAAAATAAAAAAATCTTATGACTCCTTGCAATGCTTTGTCGAAGGGTCAGTTAACCTTATGTGTACCCGGGTTCTAGAAGTGAGAGACCGGACTAATGGTATGAAAATGTGCAATATGCAGTGATATCCACTATACTGAAGTAGCAAGGAAATCTTGTCCCTTTTAACTTTAAGGTGTGCTTAAGCACATGGGGTACCAGACACATACCAACTCATTGATTCTCTGATCTGCCATTGATTGACTGACTGACCACACAACATAGCAGCATTTCAGTTACGGTATATGAAGACCTCTTTCCATTTCGTCAACATTAATTCAAAAATATAAATGTAAGGCATTACAACTTTATTATGCTATAATGGAAAACTTGTGTTCCTCTTTTGCTTTCGAAGACAGAATTACGTTGAAAGTTTGACCTTTTGAACTTTTCCCTTAATTTTAAAAATTCAAACAAATTATTCCTTTCCATTTGCATGCATTTGATTGCAGATTATATACAGAATTATTTAGAATTAATTTGCCTACAATTTGAGGTCTGCAAAGACTTATTCAAACAATCTTTATACATGTATCACGATCACCTAACAGGATTACTAACATGGCCTTCCTTTTGAATTCCCCAATATCCTGAGATGCGCGACATCTGTTGGGTTCAGCAAGGCAATTCAAATTGATCAGGGTCAAGTACAGTCAGCACTTTCCCAGTTGGCGGATAGCTCATTTGGTTAAAGCACCGCGTTGCGGGGCAGAAAGATCTGGGTTCAAGCCCTGGCTAGAGTGGCGCGCACTTGGTCATTGCCTTCCAGATTTGGGTGGAATTGAAGATACCAAAAAGAAAAGCTCTGTTCTATAGAAATTTTCTATGGAACTGTTTCATATAGAAATTTTCTATAAAACTTTTTTTCTATAGGACTCGAGGTACTAAAGTTCCATAGAATTCTATTGAACCGCCCTATAGGATTCCTATAGCACATTTTTTTGCAGGGCAGAACCAAAGGTAACAAGCATTTTTAACAATATTCATGTTTATTAATCATGATAAATTTCAAAATTTCATTGCACTTTTTCTCGAAACTAAAATTATCTGCACCATAAGGTAACGTGGTCTTCTTAAATGGATCTCATATTGTTCGTTCATGTCCTGTCCATGAAGATCAATCAGTGGACCCAATGAGTCATATGAAATGGCCTCCATATTATTACATACCACTTCCCAATTTGCTCACAGGGTAAATCCACTATGCAGCTAGGTAATACGCTAACTGCAAACCAGTTGATCAGCTTTTACGGAATGATACGTCAGTCTGCGTAAGATAGCATCAAATGTCGGGTCTTGCATCACTCAGCGGATGAAAACGGGCCCCCAAATAGTTTTCCAGCATGTTGGGAAAAAAGTAAACAACGCAACATAACGTTCAGTACCTCTACCTTAGAATATGCAGCATGCAGTAATCTGCCGCCAGCAAGTCAGAATGTCTATGCTAAGTAATTAAGCGCTATAGATAAGTGTTAGGATTCTGGTTCTGCTTTGTCGGGTTCTTGCTCTGACTGTCTCATATGCGTATTTTGATTCCTTGTGATGTCTGACCATTCTTAGATATGTGTATTGTGTTCTGTTATCATTGGTTTGTTCATGTATTGTCTTAGTTTTTACTTTTCCATATTTTGCATATTGCCATAGTTTCACTCCGGTCCATGTTTTCCACTATACATTGCACTGTGTCTCCCCCGGTCTGGTCATTAGTCTTGTGTTTGCTCGCAGCCCCAGTTATTGTCTCACTACTACAGGTGATTTAATGTTTCTGGGTTCTAGTCTTCCTTCTTGATCTTGTGTTCTTCCTTCCCCTTGCTTTTTGCTATATTACTAACACCTACTAACAGTTTGTTATTTTCGCCGATTTACTAACCAATACTAACATTGTACATAAGACTAACTTACTAACGAGCATTCGGGATTGTATGGCTGCACTTACTAATTCATTAACGACCTCCCAGCACTCGCCCTGTTCTAGTCTCCGCCTCTTGCTTTCATTCAATCTGCTCTGCTGTGTTTCTTGCAGATTTTCTGCACCTGTCTCTTCGCTGTTCTGCCTCTTGCTCTGTGCACTGAGAAATCCCAAACCGGATCCCCTGTTCTGTTTATAGGAATGTCTTGTGCTTCCGGTCCGCGTTTTGGCTTTTGCCTATTTTCATGTAATAGGGTCTCCCTCGTGTTCCACCCTCTGTAATTAGTTTCATTTCCAGCACCTGTGTCTGTTTAACATTTGTTTTCCCTTCCTTGTGTATTTATTTTGGGGAGGAAGGGCCAGATGGGAGACTGGACTCCGTGAGGGGCCTTCGCGAGGGGACTCCGCTTTTTGCTGCTGCTTGGTCGCCATGCGGGCGGTGCCCTGCAGCAGCTGGGTGCCCGCTGTGCCTTCTGAGCCATCTGTGCCAGCTGTGTCTTCTGAGCCATCTGTGCCAGCTGTGTCTTCTGAGCCATCTGTGCCTGCTGTGCCATCCGAGCCATCTGTGTCCCAAGCCACCTGCGTCTTCCGAGCCACCTGCGTCCCAAGCCACTTGTGTCTTCCGAGTCATCCGTGCCAGCTGCGTCTTCCGAGTCATCCGTGCCAGCTGCGTCTTCCGAGTCATCCGTGCCAGCTGCGTCTTCTGAGCCATCCGTGCCAGCTGCGTCTTCTGAGCCATCCGTGCCAGCTGCGTCTTCTGAGCCATCCGTGCCACCCGTGTCTTCCGAGCCCGCTGTGTCATCCTTGCCATCTCAGCCAGCTGTGCCATCCAGGCCTTCCGAGTCAGCGTTGCCTTCAGTGCCCCTTCCCTTGGTTGTTCCGAGTACCCCAGGCTTTTTGTTGTTCCCCCCTCGAGTCCCGAGTACCTTAGTTTCCCCCGTTCAGTGCTTGGCACGCTGTATGTTTTGGCCTGCGTGCCACGTTTTTCCCTCGAGTTTTTTGTGTTGATTAAATCTTCTGTCTCGCAAATGGTCTCACCCCTCTATCCCCGCCATCGCATAACAGTTCTTTAGCATGATGAAAAATAGTCATCCTTAGTGGAATGTGTAGGCTCCTGTATATTTACATGACCACAGATCCACTGCCTCATAGTTTGTGGATGTTTACTGCATCTTGAGGAGCGCTACAGGTTCGACTATGAGTAGGTTCATGTAAATTTACTCGAGCCAAACTTGTCTTGCGAATCTTTATTGCATAGTGGATCTACCCTATTAAGGATCCAGGTTTCGCGTTCCAAACACCAATTTTATGCATTTTTGTGCATTAGCCTTGGGTACAAGAGGTGCAGGAACGTCAATGCTGCTATAAATGGCAGCATTGGAAGCTCTTTTCAATATTTTGTCCACCTCGTGCTATAGTAATGCGAGTGTACACAGTGAGAGCTGTTTGAGAGCAGGCTGTTTCAGTTCAGAGTTCTGCAAGCAGGCATGACTCAGAGATGTTTATTCTGCTGAGTGCATGGGAGCAGGCTGACCATCTGCTTCTCATTATGTCAGACCCAAACCTTCAGAACAATAAGTCCTGATGATGTGTTTGTGGTGTTACCTCTGCTGCAGTGGCGGTTGGTGAAGCACAGAACATCCCTCGCAAAAAATGATCGGTTATGACCGGTTTTAAAACAGTGCCGTGAAAAAGTATTTGCCCCCTTCCCGTTTCCTTTCTTTTTTTGCAAATTTTTCACACTTAAATGTCTGAGATCTTCAAACAAATTTTAATATAAGACAAAGATAACCTGAGTAAATACAAAATGCAGTTCTTTAATGATGATATTTATTAACGGGGAAAAAGCTATCCAAACCTACCTGGCCCTAGGTGAAAAAGTAATAGCCCCCCCTTGTTAAATCATCATTTAACTGTGATTAACCACATTTTTCGAGTCCAGTTTCACTAGCCACACCCAGGCCAGATTACTGCCAGACCTGTTGAATCAAAAAATCACTTCAATACAACCTGTCTGACAATGTGAAGTAGGCTAAAAAATCTCAAAAAGCAACATGTCATGCTGCAAACTAAAGAAATTCAAGAACAGATGAGAAACTAAGAAATTGGCATCTATCAGTCTGGAAACCGTTGCAAAGCCATTTCTAAGGCTTTGGAACTCATGCGAATCACTGTGACAGGCATTATCCACAAATGGAGAAAACTTGCAACACTGGGGAACCTTCTCAGGAGTGGCCGGCCGACCAAAATTACTCCAAGACCGCATCAACTATTCATCCAGGAGGTCACAAAAAACCAAAAACATCTGAAGAACTGCAGGCCTCACTTGCCTCAGTCAGTGTTCATCATTCAACAATAAGATAGAGACTGGGCAAAAAATGGCATCCATGGGAGAGTTCCAAGGTGAAAACCATAAATGACCAAAAAGAACATGAAGGCTCATCTTACATTTGCCAAAATACATCTTGTTGATCCTCAAGACTTTTGGGAAATATTCTGTGGACTAACGAGACATAAGTTGAACTTTTTGGAATGTGTGCGTCCCATTACATCAGGCGTAATAACATAACACAGCATTTCATAAAAAGAACATCATACCAAAAGTCAAACATGATGGTGGTAGTGTGATGGTTTGGGGCTGCTTTGCTGCTTCAGGACCTGGACAACTTGTAACTGATGGAATTATGAATTCTGCTCTCAACCGAAAAATCCTGAAGGAGAATGTTCGAACCTCAGATTGTGATCTCGAGCTCAAGTGCACTTGGGTCATGCAGCAGGACAATGATCTGAAATACACCAGCAAGACCACCTCTGAATGGCTTATAAAAAAAAAAAACAAAATTAAGATTTTGGAGTAGCCTTGCGAAAGTCCAGGCTTAAATCCTAATGAGGTGCAGTAGCATGACCTTAAACAGGCTGTTCATGCTCAAAACCTCTCCAATGTGGCTGAATTAAGATAATTCTGCAAAGAAGAGTGAGCTAAAATTCTTCCACAGTGATGTGTGAGACTCATTGCCAGTTATTACAAATGTTTGATTGCAGTTGTTGTTGCTGAGGGTGGCACAACCAGTTATTAGAATTTATGGGGGCAATTACTTTTTCCCATTGGGCCAGGTAGGTTTGGATAGCTTTTTTCACTTAATTAATGAACTCATCATTTCAAAACTGCCTTTTGTATTTACCCGGATTGTCTTTGTCTAATATTAAAATTAGTTTGATGATCTGAAACATTTAAGCCTGACAAATATGCAAAAAAGTAAGAAATTGGGATGGGGGCAAATACTTTTTCACGGCACTGAATTTACACTGACATTACGTGAAGTCTGGAGCGGAGACGCTCAAGACCATGAGGTCGATCGAGTCGTTCATGTTATGGATTGATGAGAACTAATATATTAGGATCTGCTTTCTATCATTTCCCTTAATTAAAAAGTTTCCAAGTGATAAGAATAAAGCCGCTTTCACACCGGACGCAAAACAAATTTTTCGCACGACAGATTAGATTCAAAGTCAATGCGAAGACGTGAACACACGCAGCTTAAGCCAACAGCAGTTCAACACACGGCTTCTTTTCTAATGCAACGATTAAATATAAAATGCTTTATTCACTTCGTGAGAAAAATGAAAGACTATGTTAACCTCCGTGGTTGCCGTTAGCACATCCTGCTCCATGAAATCGTTGCTTCATGACTGTACAATTGCAGCAAAGGAAGCTAAAAAACGTGTACCGCTGATTGAAATGCAATTTAGAGTCGAAATGATGCGTTTTCTTTTTCAAGTCACCTGAACGCGGAAAACGTTGGGTTACAGATGTAACCTTGGTTCTGTGAAGGAAAGAAAGGCTGCCAGACGGCTAGCCCAAGGGGCTGGAATATAATCCGCGCGTGCGCGAATTCTGAGGTAGACTATATCAAAACATCATCACGTGAGTGTGCCGCGCTACTGTACAGTACAGTATAAAAGCCTGCGCGCAGCACACTTGGTCCTCATATAATCCTGAACGCGAAGTCCAGAGTGACGACGAAGTCTGGCAGCCTTTCTTTCCTTCACAGAACCAAGGTTACATCTGTAACCCAACGTTCTGTTTCACTCAAGAAAGGCTGCCAGACGGCTAGCCCAAGGGGCTGGAATACATATGCCCCAACGTCGCGGAGGACAACCATGCAACGATTGAACAAAGGGCACAAACAAGTATTAGAGTCAATACTTTTATTGAAATCAACATGCCCACAGGGCTAAATGAACTGAGGAGCTGGGCTCAGTGAAAAACACATTCGGTCATGAACTCAAAACAGAATTCCCGAAAGATAAGGGGGAGACAACATTGAGGTTGTAGAATCTCGCAAAGGTTGAAGGTGATGACCAACAGGCCGCCTGGCAAATGTTCTGCAAGGGGACTCCGTTCAAGAGAGCCCATGAAGCAGCAATGCCCCGTGTGGAGTGTGCAACTGTTGCTCCTGGGGATGGACACCCCGAAAGCTGGTAGGCCTGCTTTATGGTGTCAACCACCCAGTGTGAGAGTCTCTGTTTTGACAGGGCCTTGCCAGTCTGCCCAGCACCATGACAGACAAAGAGCTGGTCAGTCAGTCGAATATCCTTTGTCCGCTCGACATAGCAAAGGAGGGCTCGCACAGGGCACAAAGCATTAATTGACAGGTTTCCTTCTGACAGGTTTCCATCCGACTCAGAGACAAGAGGGCGGTATGAGTCCAAGGCAATTGTTTGATTGAGGTTCTGTGCTGACAGAACCTTAGGCATGAAGGCCGGATTAGGGCGCAGGACAACACCAGTGCCTTCCGGTTTACATGGAAGCAGTCAGGGTGCACAGACAGTGCATGTAGCTCTCCAATACGCTTTGCTGAGGTGATGGCAAGTAGAAAAACCACCTTCTGAGAAAGCCACTTGAGATCAATACTACCAAGGGGTTCAAACGGGGGCTTTGTCAGAGCATCAAGAACAATGTTAAGCTGCCACGGCGGCACAGAGGGAAGCCGCCTTGGGCGCAATCTTTGAACTCCCTTCATGAATTGGACAGACAGAGGGTTAGCGCCGAGTGTTTTGCCATCCACTCTATCATGGCAGGTTGATATCGCAGGGAGAAACACCTTCAGAGTCGAAGGGGATTTTCCTTGGTCAAACTTTTCTTGTAAGAATTCCAGAACTGAGGCTAGAGGGCAGGACCGGGGGCACTCATGCCGCTGTTCGCACCATGCTTTGAAAACATTCCATCTATAGGCGTATAGGGTCCTTGTCGATGGCGCTCTAGCACACTGCAAGGTTTGCGTAACTGCCAGTGTCAACCCTTGAGCGAGGAGGGTGTCCCTTTCAACGGCCAGACCCACAGGTTCAGGATGGCTGGTGACGGGTGCCATAACTCTCCCCCGGCTTGCGACAACAAATCCTGCCGTAGCGGGAGTTGCCATGGGGTGCCCGAGAGGAGGGCCTGAACCTCCGCAAACCATGGCGCCTGGGGGCGATTTGGAGCCACCAAGAGGACACTCAGGTTCTCCATCCTTGTCCTCTCCAGCACAGCTGGGATCATGGAGAGGGGAGGGAAGGCATACAGGAGGCCCTTGGGCCATCTGTGTGCTAGGGCGTCCACCCCTAGAGGCGCGTCGTCTTGGTTTAAAGAGAACCATTGTGGACAGTGAGTCGATTCCCTTGAGGCGAAAAGATCGACGTGTGCCTTCCCAAAACGAGCCCAGATTAGATGCACTGTTTCCGGGTGCAAACGCCATTCGCTTGGGTGTGGCCTGCCCCTGGACAGCAGGTCTGCTGCGGTGTTCAGTGTGCCCGGCAAGTGAACTGCCCTGATCGAGCAAAGGTGAGTGTCCGCCCAGAAAAGGAGTTCTCGGGCAATGTTGTGCAACGTCTGAGACCTCAGGCCTCCCTGGCGATTTATGTACGCTATTGCCGACATGTTGTCTGTTCGAATCAAGACATGTTTGTCCTGAAGCACTGGCAAGAAATAGTGAAGGGCGAGGTATATTGTTCTTAGCTCGAGAACATTTATGTGGGCAGTGTTCCATGGTGGGCGCCACACTCCCCGGGCTCCCAAACCATTCCAGACTGCCCCCCAACCGGACAGCGACGCGTCCGTGGTCAGAACTTCGCGTCTGTAGATTCTGCCTAGTCGCACAACTCTGCACAGATTCTAGGGCATGTTCCACCATTGCAGAGCTCGTAGGCACACAGGTGGTAGAGAGACAGATTTGTCCCTGTCCAACACTGGGTGGAGCATCTTGGACAGGTACCACTTTTGCACTGGCCTCATATGTAGAAGGCCAAGGCGTACCACCTGGGATGCTGCGGCCATTAGGCCCAGTAGCCTTTGACACTGGTAAGCACGAACATTGTTCTGTCCCAAAAACTGTGACAGGCATTGTTGGAGGGCAACGACTCTCTGATCTGAGAGACCTGCTATCATGGTTACCGAGTTCAGTTTCACTCCAAGGAAGGTGATCTGCTGTGAAGGGGTTACCTGGCTCTTGTCTGGGTTGAGAGATAGGCCCAGTTTCTGTAAATGTTCCATTACTACCGCTGTGTCCCGCACTGCCTGCTGACTCGACAGGGAACATATTAGCCAGTCGTCCAGATAATTGAGCACTCTGATGCCCTTCTGCCGCAGCGGATTCAAAGCTGTGTCCATACACTTTGTGAATGTGCGTGGTGATAGGGACAGGCCGAAGGGGAGGACGTTGAACTCGAAGGCTCTGTCCTTCAACGCAAATCGGAGAAATTGACGATGAGCAGGCTGGACTGCAATGTGGAAATAGGCATCCTTGAGGTCTATGCTCGTGAACCAATCTCCACTTTGAACTGACTGGAAGATTTGTGCCAGTGACAGCATTTTGAAATGCAGCGGGCGTAGGTAGAGGTTTAGTGGCCTCAGGTCCAGTATTGGACGAAATCCACCATCCCGTTTCGGAACTAGGAAATAGCTCGAATAAAAGCCACTCTGCCGTTCGCTGTGATTTAACTCTCTTATCGCCTCTTTCCTTAGCAAGGTGTTTATCTCCTCTTGCAGGGCCAGCTGCCGTTGTGGGTCTGGCTGATGAGAAACAAGAATACCCTTGAACATGAGTGGGCGGCGTCTGAACTGTAGCCGATAACCAAACTTTATTGTTGAAATTACCCAAGAACTGGGAGAACACGCTTCCCACACCTCCAATTGAGTGTGGGAGAAAACATGAGGCATAGCCCCTTGAACGTCAGGAAGAGGGCTGTGAGGCAGCAGACGGGGTGGCACGAGGTCTGTGGCCATCGCGCAGTCGAGGCCTATTGGGCCTGGCAGGATTCCCGGGGCGGCGGCTTGGAAAGGAGGAAGCCGGCGTCGACTGTCTCCGCACATTGCCCTGCATATTGGGGCGGCCCTTTGTGAAGGGCACACTGCGGTTACCTGCGTAGTTCCAGTCTGGTCGATGTCGTTTGGGTGGAGGGGGCTTTGGCATCAGCTGCTCCCACTCCTTCTTGGACTCCCTAGACTCCTTGGCTCGGCGGAGCATGTCAACGGTTCCGGGACCAAAGGTAAAGCCAGGGGTAAGAGGTAGCTTCATGAGCATGTTCCTGTCCTGCTCTGGCAGCTTCGACTGAGCTAGCCACAGGTGTCTCCGTGCCATCCACAGTGATGCAATGGATCTACCACTGGAGTGTGCTGCTCCCCTGGTGAGATGTACTAGGATCTCAGAGACTTTCTTCAACTCTTCAACCACTTCCTGAGCGGGGGCAGCGGAGAAGTCTTCAATGAGCTCCATTTGATACAGCGAGAGCACAGATGTTGTGTTCATGAGGCGCGCCCTAAAGGCCGTATTGTAGAACGACTTCTTCAACCATTTGTCGGTGGTGCGGCACTGTTTATTTGGGCATGAGGGGTCTTTCCCCACAAGAGCCGTGGGAGGGAGGACAAGAGCAGCGATAGAGTCATCCATCATCGGATAGTCCCCAAAACCAACCTCATCTGCTCCATGAATGTTAGCAAACTGTGCCCACTGTCTCATAGGAGGGGTTGCCGCCTCCGGGTGCTCCCACACAGTTGTCATTTCCTTGACAAAGTCCGGGAGGACAGGGAGAGAGCATGGCCTATTGATAGGCTCCCTCCTCCTATCAAACCGAGACGGCTGGGCCTCAGGTGTTGAAGGCATTTCCACATTGAGACGTTTGGTGGCCCTAGTCATGAGCGCAAGGAATTCTTCACCAGAGAAGGCACTGGATGTTTCGGATGGAGCCAATAACAGGGAAGAGCCATGATCTGAGCTCAAATCAGAATGGTGGGGAGACGTTGCTCTGCCATCCATATATCCAGGATTCAGGTTATCCGATGCCATCACCGATAGCAGTTCCACATTGTCATCAGCGACCTGCGTGGACAGCTGCTGCGGTGAATCTACTACAGGCTGCATTGGTGGGGAGGCCCGGTGCTCTGTGCCTGATGGGAGTGCCTGGCGCTCGGTGCCTGGTGGGGGCGCCTGGCGCCTGCCGTCCGGTGGGGGTGCCTGTTGCTCTGGCCCTGATGGGGCTGCCTGGCGTTCGGTGAGCTGCTGCATCATCCATTGCTGAGTAGACGCCAAGGATGAAATTTCCTTAGCCAGAGATGCCATAGTATTCGCAAGAGCATCATAGCTCTCATGCTTCCTTTTCCTACTTTTTTTGCCTGGAGCTGGTGTGTCAGACAATTTGCATGTACTCGGCTGTTGAGGAGAGGGCTGAGAGTGGTATCGAACCTGTCTCAGTGGACTCCTGGGAGGACATGGATACATCATTGTCTCCCATGGCTCTGTTTACTCTACTCAGTAGAGTGCGTGCTGAGAAGGGGAGACAGCTTGGGCAACCACTAGGGTCAGCTTTGGAAGCAAGCGCGTGCTCAGGGCCCAGACATTTCACACAGAGGGTATGGCCATCTTCCATTGGCAGTTTACTGCTGCAATTAGTACAGTTGTGAAATCCTGGCATTTCTTTTTTTTTTTTTTAAATAAATAACAAATTATTTGTTATTAATATTCTATTTCGGTCACACAAAGATTTTAGGTGTGAACCCAATAGCACTGTTCAATGTCCAGTGGTACCAACAGGGGTGGCAGAAGAGAAGCCACCAGTCAGGCTGCTGCACACTGGTATCAGAGTCTGTGTCTGCAGTAAGTTACCTCTGTCGGTACCGAGCACCGAGAGCACCGAGAGTCGGTACAGAGAGCCTGCAGTGAGAATGACGAGATGTATCACGAGATACGCCTGCTGGTTGCCTTCCCAGTCTTCAAACAACGCAAGTAGCATAAGCAGTCAAATCACGCCAGATGAGTTGGATGAAGCAATTAACATACCAGGCGAAAAATTCCCTCGACCGAGGGAGAATCGCGGCAGTCCGTTATACGGGAGAGATATCTCCACTACGGTACCAGTTAGCTACAGTACGGTGCCGAATGGCGCCATGCAGCAATATTAAGAGATATAGCCAGAGAGATTTCCCTGTAATCTCTTTCCTCCCTCGTGTAATATTACAGCAATAGAACCACTCACCTGCTGGGCTTTAGTTGGAATTAAGCACCGATATACATGCGAGTAGCCTCGCTTACGAGCAGTATACCCGCCCGAACCAAGCAACGATTCGTGTGGGATGAGGGATTTTTAGCCCACCTAATAGATCAGCGGCGATAGCACACTCGTAAGGTGGTGTAGATATAAAAGCCTGATAACGGTTGCCTGGAGAGGGGTAACAATAGTCACCAGCTCTCAGACAGCTAACTGTCAATAGGCACGTCGCTATATTATCAAGAGTCTTACCTTATCAGATCGCGTGAGGGATTAAAGAGGACCAAGTGTGCTGCGCGCAGGCTTATATACTGTACTGTACAGTAGCGCGGCACACTCACGTGATGATGTTTTGATATAGTCTACCTCAGAATTCGCGCACGCGCGGATTATATTCCAGCCCCTTGGGCTAGCCGTCTGGCAGCCTTTCTTGAGTGAAACAGAACTGGCCACTCCAGATAATGTTGAATGTTTTCAGAGCACGTATAATGTTAATTTAATTGAATGATTTAAAACAGGTCAAGGCCAATCATTAGTTTCAAGGGATGTTCTGTGCTTCACCGATTCACATCTCAGCTGCCACTGCTCTGGTTCCCGGAGAAACAAATCATCGCTGTGGGCTGTTGCCTTGGTATGAGGCTCAGTCAAACTTACCAAGGAAGGATTATACTTATCTGCTGCGTAGGAGAGCAGAAGAAAAGGGGAACAGGCAGTTTGACGCAGAAAGCAGGGTTTTTGTCCTTGGGGTGGAGCTCCAGGCACCTCAAGGATATGGAAACAGAGGACTGGACCGGGGTCACTGTGTTGCGAAGTGGGAACTTCTCACAGTCATGAGGTCCAAGCAGGCTATTAGGCTTCCAACATTACAGCACTTTCTGTGATCTACATTGTAATACATTTGACGGTGATTAAACTTTAAAACAAGAGTTTACTGGCAACTTAAAAATATGACCCTTATGGAAATGTCCAATAGTTATTTCTTAGTAATACTAGAGTAGTAGTACTATAGTTGTCACATTATAACTATAGTATTACCACAGTCAACAGTGACATAATATTACTATAGTCCACGCAACTGTATTGCTATAGTTTGAATAACTGCTGTATCACAATAGTAAAACTTAACAATGGTGGCAAAAATACCATCCATTTACTACAGGATAACTATAGCTTGGATCTATCGTAATTATATCCCCAAACGCCGAATGGCGTTCCGGGTATATTATGTTTTTAGTCCGACCGCTGCCGCCCTACGTGTTTACACGATAACTTGAGTAATATTTCAATTAGAAATTCCAAGTTTTGCATGTAAGTAAGTATCATAAAGAGGAAGAACTGATTCGATTTTGGACAATTAACAATTGCTAGATTGGCCACCAGGGGCCAAAAACTGAAAAATCACAGTTTTTATCATATCTCTGGAAATATTTGTCCAATTGACCTCAAATCAAGTGCAAATGAAAGGTGATGACCTGAGAATGTGTCCCACGATGTCTCTCAATAAGCCAATTCCATCGTGCAAGAAGAATTTGCAGCACCGATGAGACATATGCCACGCAAGCCTCTGATCTTGCGCAACGATTCCCCGAGAGGGATTATAAAAAGGAGTGGATAGACGCAGCAAGCGCGCGTTTTGCCAATATTACGCAAGAACAATGTTTAGCCCCCAAGCCCGCAGGTCAAAAACGTACGCGCAACTCCACATTGTGCATTACCAGATACTCTCCACTTGGTTCAGAATTCGGGAAAATCATACGCAAACATTGGCATGTAGTCGAAACTGACCCTAAACTTAAAAATGTATTTACAGATCCTCCGTCCATGGTTTTTAGACGAGCCCCGAATTTAAGGGACATGCTAGTTAGATCACACACCCCAGTGAGAAAACAGAAGTCTTTTAACATACCCGACGGCAACTATAAATGTGGCAAATGCGCTCAATGTGGCTACACGCAGAGGAGCAAAACATACGCACATCCACACAGCGGTAAAACTTTGGATATTCGTGGTGTCATCACATGTAATACACAACATGTTGTGTATTTGATTAAATGCCCCTGTGGACTGGCCTATGTTGGCAAGACCAATAGAGCCTTACGCACTCGCATATCTGAACACCGCAGCAATATAAGATGCGGTGACATTCGGAATCCCGACGCGGCGAACTTCATTGCTGCAGGGCATAGTGTGTGCACCATGAGATACATGAGGATTGAAAAGGTTGAGAGGCCTCTAAGGGGTGGCAACCATGAGCGCCTACTCTTACAACGAGAGACATATTACTCAATACTATGTCCCCATACGGGCTGAATGAGGAGTTCGACATCAAACCCTTTTTATAAGATGACTCTGAATTTGAGTAGTAATGTTTTCCATTACTTTTGTATATTTTCGTTTTTATCCGGTGAAACTACACTGGTACTGGTGATATGTATATATATTTTTTTCCACGACGTGGGTTTTATACTTGTCTTTATTCTTGTCTTTCAATACTTTTTTGGGACATTTATGTCATTGTATATTATTAAGTGTTTGTTTTCTGACTTGTTGGGGTTGTGGAACATTGATGTTTTTTCACCTGATACTAAGCCCGCCCCTTCCTGTTCTATAAAAGAACTGTCACTCAGACACAGACACATACACCTGACAAAGACCGTGTGAGGTCGAAACGTTGTGTTTAATAAATCGGTGAGCAGCAACAGTGTGCGGATTTTCTTCTCTCTCAATGTGTCCCACGATGTGAGGCAACTCACTAAATGTGAGTTGCCTCAACTTGAAGATAAGCTTTGTTTGCTCTGGCAGTTGATCAAGACAATGGATAACTTTCAAGCTTGACTTTTGAAAACTTCAATATCTAAAACTTGCCATGACAAGTGGAGCTAAAAAAAAGCATTAAATTCACATAACTCAGTTGGGCAGGCATGTTTCCCAGGGCACAGAATTTGGGTATTAGGGGGGAACTGCTCTGGTTCTGACAAAGTTTTTGGGATTGGATCACCACCTTTGATGCTGAAGGCAAGCCAACCCAGTTCCAGCTGCCAAGACAGAGGGTTATGTTGGAGAAGCATGTGAGCGTGCTGCTGCTGCAGTCATCATCACTCTCCAGAATAAGAGTGGGTGTGAATCAGCAAAAGAAAGACTAATGTCAGCCTGACCCTCTGCTCGTGACCTGTAGTATGTGCTTGAGCACCAGGCTCAGACGCTGTTGTCACCAGAAGCATCTCAGTTACATCTCTTCTCTGTGACAGCTGGTAAACCAGACATACTGAGTCTAAAGGGAAAAGCGACAATCACGCGGGGAGCAGGTAGTGATATTTACAGCACCCTCCGCAAATATTGGAACTATTACCCTGGTGGTTGCTGTTTATCCTCCTAATCTTTCATTAAAAATATTTTCGTGCTGCCGGATAGCTAACTCGGTTAAGGCACTGCGTTGCAGTACAGAAGTGACTATTACGTCGCGGGTTCCAGCAGCGGTCGTACCAGCTGGCTGTGATCGGCAGCTTTTTCAGCGTATCGCACGATTGGCCATCGGCTACAGGGATTTAAATTGGGAAGGGAGTGCCGGGTAAGGGAAAATAAATAAACAGCTTTGTTCATTGCTAGAGCGCCTCCTGTTGGACAGACAGGCGCTCGTCAGTAAGATTCAAAGTCTGTTCATGTCCGGGTATCCTCCGCCCTCGTTCTGAACTTGCAAGATTCAACCAATGAGTGTATAAGAAGCAGTGGTTGACGGGCACGTGCTTCAGAGGAGAGCCGTGAACTGTCTTCACTATCCTGAGTTGGCAGTAAGGGGTCGCATACGAGCAAGGTTTGTACACAGTTCACCAATTGGGCATTCCAGATTCGGGTGGGATTGGAGATGCCAAATTTAAAAAATAAAATAAAATATAGATATATATATTTTTTTTTTTTTCCCCAAAAGTCTAATAACCTTAAACATGAAAATTCTGATGTTAAAATACATCAATAAATAAATAAAATTATACAAAAACGTCTGCCAGAATCACTGCCCCCCCTTAATAATTTTGCGTCGTCTTTGCACAGCAAAAGTGCATGCAGTGTAGAACGGTGTTGAATGACAAAGATTCAGCAAAATAATTTCGGAGCTCACGTCGCAATATCTGTTTCAGTCACAAGATGGTTCTTAAGACAGTGATGTCTGAGATTATAAGACTGCTCATCAGTTGGAAAATTAGTCATCCATTTTTGCTTTTGATGGACAAGGCCTTTATTGGAGGATCCTTTCATTCTACAATAAGATCAACTCGTGTTTGACATCACCAGTTTCATGACACCTCATAAATGCAGGTTGCCACTACATTATTTGTCCTGAACTGCCCCGGCATATATACTGAGCCACAAAGGAAAGTGACCACAAAGTCAAAGTGACCACAAAATAAAGAAAAGTTTGATGAAACGAGTGTAAATGTGCACGCGCAAGTAATAAATTTTCTAACGTATTTCCAGCCTGCCTTTAATTAACTTGCGTTTCTTTTGTTGTTCGGTATATTTTCAATAAGCAATTTAATCCAACAGTTATATTTGTCATTGTTGCCTTTTCAATATAGTGCAGGGTGAATGAACACTTCAAATAATTCCTTTTTGGTTTTATTTGCATTTTACATGAAGTAAAAACCTTTTTTAGAATTTGGGTTGTAGATATAAGTCTATAGGTGCGTTTAAATCCTTCACTTGTCTAGACACAATTGGAGCAGAAATAAGGAGAACTGGAAGTGAAATTATTGGAGAACTCAGTCTGGGAAATCATGTGATTAATGGGAAGTTGGAGATCAGCTGCAGTTTTTTGCTGGGAAGGAGTCGCCTGATAAAGACACAAATGCAAATGCTTCATTAAGCCCCATTTCTTGAGTAAATGTCATGGCACAGATTCTTGCATTTCTATTTTTTTATTGGCCATCTGGTCCTAGATGTCTTGGTTGGATATGCGGACTCCCCCGTGAGTATTTTCGGAAATTAAAATCGGTAAAGCATCGCGTTGCGAAGCAGAAGTGACTATCACGTCTTGGGTTCGAGCCCCGCTTTGTACCAGCCGGCAGGGGTCGGCAGCTTTTTCAGAGTAGCGCACAATTGGCTATTGTGCTAGAGGGTTGCAAATTGGGAAGGGACTGCCGGGAATGGAATATAGTAGATGCCTTGTTCGTTGGTCAAGCGCCTCCTGTTGGCCAGACAGGGGCTCCTCAGGAAGATTCTCAGGCTGTTCATGTCTGGATATCCTCCGCCCTCGTTCTGAACTTGCGAAGATTCAATCAATGAGTGTATAACAAGCGGTGGCTGACAGGCGCTTGCTTCGGAGGAGAGCTGGGAACTATTTACACTCTCCTGAGTTAGCAGCAAGGGGTCGTATATGAGCAAGACTTGTACATAGTTCACCAATTGGGCATTCCAGATTCGGGTGGGATTGGAGATACCAACATAAAAAAAAAAGAAATTAAAATTGGCCATTTGCAGTGCTGAGAAATGGTCTTTATGAAAAATTACGATAAATCCTGGCTATAGTTATCGTATAATAAATGGATAGTATTTTCGGCAACATAGTGTAGTATTACTGTTGTAATACTGTTGACTGCGGTAATACTATAGTTATAATGTAATGGCTATAGTAGTACTCTAGTTATACTATGCAAACTATAGTAATACAACGTTGTATATGTGGCAGGCCGAAGGAGGGCCCGAACGCGAGATTGAACGACTGACTCCCGGGGAAGAGTCACAAGCACTGACTACATTGCCGCAGAGCCATGCGTGTTGGTAAGGTAGCAAGGGCACGCACTTATTAGGAGGCATTTCTGGTGATAAGACTCATCAATTGTTACATCAATCCCTCCCTTTTGGGAGCATGTCCTCACGCTCCATGCTTTAAGCATGCTGCCATCCATTAGGATTCCCTGAATCCTGCCGATTACGCCAGAATGCGGCAAGCCGAAGGTGGGCTCGGGCGGGGGTTGAACCCCAGGAGGGGCAGGCGGTGACAGGACCGTGGAACCTTCAGTGGGTGCAAGAGGGCTGGCCGTAGGGTGACCGCGACACAAGGGCTGGGCCAGTTCCAATGGCTGGGTCACATCCAGGCAGGCAGGCTTAACGCGGTCTACGGAGACATGCTCTAGCTTCCCGGCAATGTCCACCACTAGGTGCTTGGCCCCATTCTCTAGCATGCGGAACGGGCCATCGTAGGGGGGTCATAAGGGTGGGCGGTGGGCGAATAGACACGTAGCCCGCTGACCGTAGGCCGGTAGGCACCTGTGATGTCAGCGTGCCATGTTGAGTAGTAGGGACTGGGGCGAAAGTCCTGGCTTCGTCCAGCAGTCAGGCACGTTGGACAGCGGCTGACCATGGGGCTGTTGTATTAGGGATGAAATCTTCAGGGACCCTCAGGGCTTGGCTGTAGACAAGCTCCGCTGATGAGGACTGGAGGTCCTCCTTGGGGGCGGTTCTGAGGCCTAGCATGACCCATGGGAGCTTGTCTATCCAGCTGCTGTGGGTCAAGCTGGCTCTGAGGGCAGCCCTCATTGAGTGATGGAAGCACTCACACAGGCCATTGGCCTGAGGTTGGTAGGCCGTGGTACGGTGCAGCTTAACCCCTAAGCCCTCTGCAACAGCGTTCCATAGTTCTAAGGTAAGCTGCGAGCCGCGGTCAGAGGAGAGGTCTGAAGGGGTGCCGAAGCGGGAAAACCATGTCCCTATGAAAGCACGGGCTACATCTGTGGATGTTGTTGAATTGAGCGGGACGGCTTCGAGCCACCTCGCTATTCTGTCCACCATGGTGAGTAGGTAGGTGAAACCATGAGAGGGGGGAAGAGGACCCACCAGGTCGATGTTAACGTGATTGAACCTGCTGCATCCTTCTTCTCGGATATTTGTGTCTGCAGCCAGTAGTGAGAAAAAGCTAATTATTATCTTTCATTCTCCTGTTCTTTCCATCTCTCCATTTATTTTCCAGTTTGCAGACAAGTTCATTCAGAGTGCTGCCTTGCTGTGCTTCAAAGACTGTTCTCTCGATAGTAATTGGAACGCTGACCTAGCAGCTATTGTGAAAAGCTGCACTGCGAGTGGAATTGGCCGCACACAGACAATGGTACATTTAATGTGACTTTGAATTTGAAAAGACGTTAATTTGCATGAAGATAGCCTCGGAATCCACCTGGTTGTTCTTTGAGAAAGTAAGTCCTAGAGAGGATTGCAAGGATGTAAGTGTTCCAAGCGGCAAAAAGCCGCTGTTCTTGCATGTTTCAACAGCGCTCTGGTATTTCAGCTAAATTCTTACCCTGGAGTTTCTTTTTCGGAAGAAATGTGTCAAAGATGTGTCTAAGATGGGTCGAAGATGAGGCACATTTCAGTAATATACAGTGCCAAATCGTACTGCTTCATGGTGAAAGCTAAGGTGCTTCATGATATTAGTCCACGTATCATCTTATAAAAGTGAACAAGACACCATACTATGCTTTTGCAGTGGAATTTTTTGCATTGAGTGGCAGGCATAGGCTGTGTTCGAATAGTCATTTTTAATTAGGAGGGTCCCTTACTCTTAGAGAATGACCAGGAAGTGTTTACATGGCAGCCATGATTAGTGTCCGAATTCTCTATGTGAAGGAAAGGTGGTAATCTGCGTTAGCATAATACAGAACCATCCTTAACAAAAAGCAAGGAGTTAATATCATCCCACAATTCCATGCATCAGCAATATTTAAAGGGACCACCTTCCATCCAGACAATCACAAAAAACTAACAAACATGATGGGTGAGAGATGCATGATCATGTCACCCAGTGTAAGTGCACGCGGACTCTCTCAGCAGCAGGGTTGTCCTCCTGAGCCGTTATGCATTCCCCTTTACCTCATGACATTTTCCAATGATGTTAAAGTGGATAGGACAATAGGACACACTTATTTTGACTATTCGAATGCAGCTCATCTCAACCACTATCCCCTTTCCTTAGTATTAGCCAGGGCGGCAGCTAACTGCTAACTCCAATTGCCTGGGCTCTGCGAGTTGGTTTACCAATCTGTTTGACTTTTTCACAGCTTATCCCACACCCCTTATGAAGCTAGTGTTTTATCATTTGCCAGTATTCCCCAATTTGCTGGTCCTGTTTTTAGTCAGCAGCTGTGGTCTTGGGCTGTGGTCAAAGAGTCAAAAAATTAGGCCCAAGTCTTATTATCGAACTGCCAACCACTTTTCTTTAACCTAAATGGGAAAACATTGTGCGTTGCGAGGCAAAATGTAAAGGGGTATTCACAATGGCTTAGGAAGACAAGCATGATAATAAAATCCAAATGCAAGTACACTAGGCAATGCGATCATGAGTCTCTCGCCCATCCTGTTGGCTTGTTCTCATGATTGGCGCCGTTAAGATTGTTGCCACACAATATTGTGGGGCGACGTCATCTCCTGTCTTTTCGAAAAGGATGGGTCAGTGTACCCTAAGCTAAAGGGGGCAAGTTGGGAAGCAGAGGAGCACTGGTCCTTTACATTGAAAAAATCTGAACACTTGTCATGGCTGCCATGTAAATTCTTTCAGAAAATCATCTGGAATTGGATCTTTTTTGCTCAGGAAAGTTCCTATTTGAACGCAGTCTTGGTTCTTTAGTGACCTCCTGGATGAGTCCTCAATGTGCTCCAAGAGGAATTTTGGGAGTTCTGATACTCCAGGGAAAGTTTAGAACTGTTCTAAGTTCTCCATTTGTAGATAATGCCTCCTACCGTGGTTTGCTGGACTCAGTCTCTTGGAAATGGCTTTCTAACCCTTTCCAAACTGATGGCGGTCTACTCATTCGTGTCGCACCTGTTCTTAAATTTCTTCAGATTGTGGCATTACGTGCTGCTTTTTACCCACTTCACATTGCCAGACAGGTATAAGTGGCATTTAGATTAAACAGGGCTGACAGTAATGAAGCATGGGTGTGTCAACTAAATTTGATCCAAATGATCAATTAAATTTTTCTAATGGATTGATTTAGTGACTGAGGGGGAAATGCCTTCACGCGCAAGGTTTGATAACCTCTCTCCCTCAATAAATCTTTTGACTGCATTTTGTGTTTTATGCATCACCATATAATAATAATAAAATTAGTTTGATGATCTGAAACATTTAAAGATGAAAAATATGCAAATAAATTAAATAACTTGGGAAGGAGGAAAATGCTTCTTCACAGCAGTGTGGAACAGCATTTCACAAAAAGAACGTCATACTGCAAGTCATATACGGTGGTGGTAGTGCAATGTTCTAGGGCTGCTTTGCCATTTCATGCCCTGAGAAATCTGTCATGATTGATGGACCCATTATTCCTGTTCCCGACCACAATATCCTGAAGAATGTTTGGCCATTAGTTTTAGACCTAAAGCTCAAGCATCATTGGGTTACGCACCAGGAAAATGATACATAGCAGAAAAAGTACATGAAGCAAGTTAAACTCTGAATGGCTCAGAAGAAACAAATGAAGGTCTTGGAGTTGCTTAGTTAGGAGTTCCTGACCTCAGTCCAATCGAGATGATGTGGCACGACCTTCAATAGGTAGATATAAACTTTATTAATCCCCGCAGGGAACTGGTAATGCCATAGCAGCACATAAAACAGCCACACAACACAATAAAACCACATTAAAAAGACTAGAAGAGTGCAGTAAAATAAATAAAATACAATACAACGAAGACAACAGCGGCTGAGGCACTATAAGCTAAGCGCAGTAAGGGAGGCAGCGACTTAATAAAACCATTTTGTCAGAGCAGAGTTATAGAGCTTGACTTTAGACAACAGACAATGCGTGCACAAAAAACATTCAGCGTCGTTTAAGCAATTCTTCGAATAAAACTGGGCCCGAATTTCTTCCCAGCAATGATAAAAAAACAAAACAAAACAAAAAAAACTTATTACCAACAATCGCAAACATTTGATCATTTACTCACGTTTTTCGCTGCTCTTCACCGAATGGTAAAGGTGCGAAGCTGGCACTTCTGATTTTCCCCTTGGGTATCAATTCTCATCACTTACCTTTTGAAACAATGCCACCTTGTGGTCGGAAGACAATTAATTTTGGATAAATGCCATGACCGCTTGGTTATGAATCTCCTCACCTTAGATTAAGACCCAATCATGCTATACCACTCCACAAAACTGTTCTGGTGACTAAATTATGGAGTAAATGAGCTGAACACACGTTCTTTATATCTAATCATGGCTCTGGTTTTGGTTTTACACAAGCAAAACCAGAGACACGTAAGGACGCCGTTACTGCTCATTTAGCAGGTTGAATCGATCTCAATCGCTAAGGCACCTGTCACAGGTCCATGGATTTGGCCAATAATCTAACAAAATATTTCGCATGAAAAACCTATTATGATGCATATGTTTTCCATAGAGAGAGAGAGAGAGAAAAAAAAAAGTTTTTCAGGACCAGCAGGACCTCCAAGCATGAATCTAATGGTCAAATGTTTTTTACCTAACAATATAATTTTCAAGCATCAGGTAATTTTTGAAAGCAAAATGGTCTGCAGAACATCTCAAATGCTTCACTTCAAATGCAGAATGCAGTCTTCAACAGCAAACCATGCACTCTATTCCAAGACTTATTTGGACGGCACAGCAGGTTTGAACCATTTTCAGCAACAATGGCACAGGGATATGCTTCAACATGAAATAATTGAAAAAAGACACACAAAAAAAAGATTGAAATCAAAAGCAGCCTTGATTAGGTGAGCCTGAAAAGTTGAACACAACAAGGTTTAGTAAGATTGTATAAAATTATAGAAACACCATCAATCATGGTAGTTTCTGATAGCAAAACCCGAATGAGTTTGGGTAGGCCTGAATAGCATATTCTGTACCCTAATTTCTATTGTGATATTCAAGGAAGTCTCCGGAAGTGCAAGACGACCCTTCAGGAATCTGTGGAAGAGAATGACCCAAACTGTGGTGAGCGGCAGTTAGAAGATCGGCAGTTAGTGACAGGCGTGGTGTTGGTACCAGTGAGGAATCACCTGCCTCAGATACTGAGGCAAAACTGTACGAGTGCAAACAGCGCGTCAGTGCTCATAGAAGTGCACTCTCCATTTACATCAACTGCTCCTAACCACAGCTCCGACTTTCAGTCTATTTAAGAGCTACATGTGGAATTAAAACGGTAAAAAATAAAAAAATAAAAAATAACCAGCAGGTAAAACAAGTTGAGACTTCAGCAACCCAAGTTACCAGACACTGGTAAATGCCATCAAATATACGGTATTTTTCTAATTGAGCCAACATGTACATTTAGCTCTTTACAAGGCAACTCACCAGCTGAAGCAGCAACACCAGAACTTCCATAACCAAACCCACAAAGTGCAACATGTTATACAAGCTGAAGTCTTGTTCAGCCTTGTTTCGGCAAAAAAGCACCCAAGGAGTTGCTTATATTCAATTAATTATTTTGTATCTACGTTTGCTAAAAAAAAAAAAAATAAAAAAAATAAGCTTTTTTTTTTTTTCCATATGAAGACATGGATCACATGACAAACTACAAAAAGCACAAAGAGTCGTAATTTGGAATAATTTTATTCAAGCAAACAGGTTCAAATTACTTCCAAAATCTCAGCTATCAGTTTTTGCTGACCTGCTCTCAATACACCAGGCATTCACACAATAAAAGGAATAAAAAGGAATGAGTTTATTTTCTCATTTAGTGGAATCACTTAAGCAAGCCCCAACTTTAACTTTTTTTTTTTTCCCCTCTTTTCCTATTTTTATAATCTTTTTTTTTTTCTTTTAAACTTTACTAGGCCTAGTCTGAAGTTCCACTAGACCTGGCTCAATCAAACTTCGTTTACTTTTTTAGACACGGTTTTCATTCTTTTTGCAATGTTTTATGCATTTTCACTTTTTTCAATGTTTAATTAAATTTTTTTTTTTTTCCTGTGAAGCAAGTCACGCCATCCGTTCCTGCAAAAGGAGAAACATATTTTAGAGTCGGGGAAGGACACAATTGAGCAGAAGATCCATGAAACATTCAGACCAAATTATACATGGCAACCAGTTACTGGCTTAACCCCTCTTGCGCAGAGATAGACGCCAGCGTCCGTAAATTCCGAAATTTCATTCCTAAATAATTTCGTAATTGAATTTCCAAACGTCTTACTTCACTGGAATGATTTTCCACAGTCTCTGACACAAACACTGAGTTATAAGGCCTAAATAAGCTCACGCGTGACAGGAAAAAAAATGGAAAAATATTTATATTCTGCGCAAAGGGGTTAAAGCAAATTCCAAGCTACATCGTTAAAAAAAAAAAAAACAAGCTGAACAGACAGCCGTGCAATCTCCAAAAGACGTTTATGACACGCCCCTGAACACCTTCCACAGAGGAAAAGGCTACTTGAGGTGCGAAGAGAAGAATAAGAGATTGACAGAGGGGTAAATTACTGGAGGGGGCAGTAGGGCAGATACCTGAGCTTAGACGCTCGTGACACCAGCAGGGCTGGTGACAGATTTCTGAGCCGCCTCTTTGGCCTGGTGTGCCTGCAGCACGGCCACAGCTTCATCCACCTGAAAAACAGGAAGCTGCAGTCAAGCTCACGAGCAACGATACGACTCCAAGCACCATCGACCAGCACGACAAGGAACACGCTTGTTGTAAGATATCAAAGTCAGATGCTGCTGAAAACCTATCATATATATAGGATAACGACATTTTTAATTCCTTAAAAATGTATAAGGCGCTCAAAGGGTTAATCAGTCAATATTCTCAAGCTCCGTACCCACTTCAGACATGAGAATCAATCAGAATGAGTTATTGCGTTAATTTCCATTATTTTGGATGCCATCACTGCAAGCTGGATTGCTAACGGTAACAATTGTGTCACATTAGTAATGATGGTATCAAAACTAATGGAAATTAGCCTTAACTACAATATACTACTGATTGGGTTAAATTGGGTACGGTAACTAGAGCCTTTTTAGCACTCCAGGGAGTGAAGGTGCTAATGGCCTTTCCCCAACTCCAGATGTCTGTTCCATCGGCTCAGAATAGACGGACTCCGAAGCTATAACCCGAGTGCTGGACAGGAGGGTGTGCTTAGGGGGCCATGTCATGACCCCAGTCCCACTGAGGGTGTGCAGAGATGGGGCGACAGACCTTGGAGCGCAGTGACTCCGGGGACTCCAGCATGTGCAGCAGCTCGGAGTTGTCGATCTCCAGGAGCATGCCAGTGATCTTTCCCGCCAGGCTGGGGTGCATGTTCTGGATGAGGGGGAAGAGCCGCTCGCCTGCGGGACGGGGAACAGCGAATGAAAGCGAAGCTGAAATAACCATTAGCGCGGGTCTGCTAACGAGTGTCAGTGCAAGGAGCGAATGAACGAACTCCCCGACGGTGCCACAGGACAGGGCTGCAGCTAACGACCATTTTCACCGCGATTAGTCTACCGATTACCTTCTAATCAGTTTATTCTATAATGTCAAAAAAAATTGTGACACCTGCTCATCACAATTTCTCAGAGCCCAAAGAAAAGTCTTCAAATTGCTTCATTTATCCAACAACAGTAACAAACCCAAAGACCCTTCATTTACTATCAAAAATGACAAAGGAAAGCAGAAAATCTTCACATTTAAGAAGCTGGAACCAACAAACTTTTGTCATTTTTGCTTGAAAAAAAGACTGAAAGGATGAATCACCTATCAAAATAGCGGACGAGTAATTTTTGTTCGGCTGATTCATCGGTTCGTTGATGAATCATTACAGCTGTACTCACCGAGCATCTGCTTCTGCTCCTGAGGCGGGGCGGCGGCCAACATGGAGGCAGTGAGGGGCTCCTGGCCCTGGACGTGGACGGCAGGCTGTTTTGAAAAGAGGGAAGAGGTCGGTGAAAGGGGCCTACGCTCAAACACAGGTCCGCAGCTCAGAGACAGACCGCAGCGGGACTCACCTGCTGCAGGGCCACCTGGGGCTGCGTGCTGAGGTGCTGCTGGGGGTTCCGCACTCCCGCCGCGTACTTGTACTGCGGTACCCCGCGCACGGGTGCAGCTGCAGCAGCCGCTGCGCTGGAGGGCCGGGGTCCCATGGTCTGGGAGGCTGGAGTGGTCGGGGGTTATACACACGGTTAACACCATACATTGCAAACCTAACCAGCCAATTTATCTCTTCAAAAAAGAACCTAACTGTGACCTTAGTTTCCTTATGGTTTAAGCAGTTTTATTTTAAAGGAAATGTGTGCACAATTAACAGGTGATAAAGGGGGTCAAACTTGAATTTTACCCCTAATATTTCAGATTTACCCCTTAAATTTACAAAAAAAAAAAAAAAATTAATAAGATGAAATACCTCACTTAGCATCTAACAGATTAAGGGGTTTTGCCCCCACACCTTAGAAAACATCTTAAGGTAAACTAAAGAACTTGTTTCACAAAGTATGGGCTACTTAATACACATTAATCAACTTGGCATGTTTTCAGGGGTAAATAAAGGTAAATTTAAGCGTATTTTCAGTATATTTTGTTTTGCAGTGACACCTGCATGCATTTCGGCATGGGATGTGTGAAGCTGGCGAATGGCGGGAGACTCACCGACTCGCTGGGAGGCGATCATGCGGGGCACCTGGGAGGTGGTGGGCCTCATGCTGCCGAAGGTCTGGGGCCGGGGGGCGGAGGGGCGCATGGCGTTTGGCATGTTCTGGAAATCTGCAGCACGACAAAACCATCTAGTTACAAGGCAAGTCCTCTTTAATCATATGCTACCTGTAGGCATACTACGCTAGTTTAATAGCGCATTAGCCACAGGTATGCACAGAGCAGTTCACAAGTTTCTGGACAGCAGCACAGTCAAAAATTAAATTTAAAGGAGAAAAAAAATAATAATAATCAAAAGGTTCCGAACAACCAACTACTTAACATCATGAAAACCCAAATGTCCTCATTGTGGTAACTTTAGACTCAGTTGTGGCAACTTTAGACTCCGATAACTAAACGTTGTTTCGCATGCTATCTCGAAACAGTGGAAAAATACGCACTTCAGCCAACAAACTATAGCCAAAAACAGGTGCCTCTCAGAAAAAAGGGGACATATGATCAAATGTCAAAGGAAAAAGTCTAGGAGCACGCAGTTATAATTGGCGATTTTCCTGCACCAGAATAAACTGCCAATTATAATTGTGTGCCCCAGGACTCTTCCCTTTAACGTTTAGATATCGATCTGCTAACAGCCGAGTGACCACGTGAGCGAATGAGTGACTCGCTTGCATTTCCGAGTCCCCACAATAACTTGTTTTGACACTTTGCGTATCCGCGAGTTAAAAAAGTGGTATTCCTACATTGTTTGCATGATGTGGATTTAACTACCAACACTTTACAGCTGACGGGGGCCACTTTGATCTAACCATTTTCAAATTTAAAATTGTTCAAATATATTGTGCCGGACTCCAGAGACAAAATGAACCAACGCTTTGGCAGCAACGCTTATAACATCGCTCCTCCCCAAGTGCTTTGTGTTCCTTCTTGCGCATGAAGCACTGAACACAAGACAAGCCAAAACATGTTTCAAGTCCAGCATTCAAATCTTATTCCATGTCCTGCAGCAAATGTAGACGTTCCGTGCAAAATGGCTGCCTTGGGAAGACATCCTCTATCAAAATGGAGCCTGCTAATAAACACAGAGGAGCTGAGGGATGACTCAGCGTGGACACTGAAGTTCATAAGGAACGACCGAACAGACCGTGCGAGTTAGGAGGCCACAGATTGGTCGCAGTGGCCCGTCAGAAACTTTTAGAGGCAGCAGGCTGGAGGGTTACTCACGCTGGGGCCTGACGCCCTGGGTAGCCCAGCGAGGGCTGGGTCTGAGCTGGGCCAGCTGGCTGGTCGGATAGTACGCAGCTCGATTCTGTGCCTAGGGGAAGAGCAGAAAAGATCCCGTTTCTCACGCGAGCCACGTCGAAACCTGCGGCGCATTCTGCCAGCTTTCTCAAGTCCGTACCTGCGGAATGGCAGCCATGAAGTACCCCGAGGGTGGGGCGGGCTGGTAGGGGTTGATGACTGGGTTGGGCACAGCGCGCACACTGGCCATCCTCTGCATGTACTGGTTGGTGAGGTGGGCCTGCCGCTCTTCCTTGCGCTGGGCCAGGGCCACGTACAGGGGCTTGGTGGCCACGATTCGCCCGTTCATCTCAGTCACCGCCTTGGTCGCCTCCTCCGGGGACGAGAAGCAGACGAACCCGAAGCCCTTACTACGGCCGCCCTCCATCATCACCTGCAGGACGGGCGAGATTCACGTCGCTGTGAGACGGCTGAGGTGGGTTTGGGCTCGCCGCTCCCTATAGGCTGCTTTATACTTGTAAGACGTATGTCGGCAGGCGTCTTCAGTAAAGCGTTTTGTTTCACGACTATACAAAGTGTCGGACAGTGTCTACGGTGCAAACTGTTCCCAATGTGGCAATTATTTTAGTTACTCATTTCTTTTCATTCCATGGTCTGGGTGAATACTCTTTTCTGATTGGCTGGCAGGTATGCATTAAAACCGTGGAACTGCACAGGTAGTTCAGCTACGGTAGTTTCACCGTTCGAAACTCATCCGCTAGCCAACCTGTAACCATTGCAACATTGTTCCCAGCCTAATGCCAGTGCTCTAACAGAAGCCTACTCATTTATCTCCAGTAAATTTGTTAGCGTCAAATAAGTTGCGTCTTGCGGAGCAGTTTACAATAGGTACTGCAGCGATAATGACCATAACTATTAAAGCAGCAAAGTAATCGCGCTTTATTCATTACACGATAATAATTGTGCACAGTTACAAAGGAAGCGAACATGCACACTTCATGTATCAGCAATTGTTGACAGTTGCTAGCTACGTGCTATGACAGACTGATTTCTGCTCGCTGGCTCTACGAAAACCATCATAATTTCATTGTAATTGCGGGTAGCAACTTAGCTACAGTCTGCATAACCGCACATAATGTGTTAGGCATAATCTCCTTTCAGCTGGAATCTGTTAGCAAATCTTTAGCTGGTAAAAGGATGTTAGCGTGGATGTTACCTTTCTCCCCGAAGGTAAGCTGAACTAAGTTAGGTGGTTCAGTTTAGCTTCGCCTATAGTATCAACTCATAGGGTGTGCATCACATCATCATGGTTTTAAGGCACTCTGATTCGCGTCGGGTGGTTATTCGCCTCCGCGTCATGCCTTAAAACCGTGCAATGCACACCTACGAGTTGATTATCCCTTACATAACCACGACCAACCGATTCCTTCAGAGAATACCACTGAAGGTTCTGTAACCATGACAACCCACAAACCCTCAGTCCATCCAGCCAACAAAATTATGAAATAACCAAAAATATCATCTGCGATGTTAAAAATATTTGATGAGTACGAGACACAGTTGGATGACACTTTTCTGTCTCTCAGACATTTTGGTCATCAGACGCTGCTGACAGACACATCTTGCAAATATAAAATGGCCTTAAGACTTTAAGACCACCCACCCACCTAAAGCGCCAATTGTGTTCAATCATGTTGCAGCTAAATTTTGTAACAACTGAAAACAGTCAGTCGAGGATCAGGGATCCTCAAATCCACAGCCTGACCCTAGTTTTATTTCTTGCCAAGCAATCAAGTGAAGGATGAGTGCTACCTGAGTGGCTGTACTGCCCTCACACCTGACACCCAGGTAAAAGAAGGAAAATCAGACCGAATACCAGCAGGTCCCACACCTTGAGGGCAGAGATGTGTGGGACAGGGTTTATGATCTGAGCAATCCTACCGCCAACAATCATCAGCTTTGAGTAGGATCCTCCAACAAGATCAGACTCTTTGTGCCATCAGACCCATGAAGCACTAGTTTTCAGAGATTACACATGCACAATCACCACAGAACATCGGCAATATGACATCCAATGCGTACCGCCCTCGTACAGGCTCTTCTGTTCTTTGGACAGTCAAAAGCTTTTTCCACAATTTAAGGCTCAAGTTCAGCGTTCATTACACAATGAAGAGGTACTAAAGAGTGATCCAATTATTTTTTTCTAAACCCCATTTTTTAAAATATCATTTGGTCATTTTGAGGCACAAATAAAGCCTTTGAAAGAATTCCAATTTCCTAAAAGATTCAACTTTCTGATATCCTTATAGAGTAATCTAATAAAGCTTGCAACGCACCACATACATGACGCTGACAAAGTTCATATTCAAAGAATATATATTCCATTCATTTATCTCCAAACATGATACACAATTTATCAATTTCTGAGGATGATTTTAAGTTACCAGACAGAAGTGTTAGACCACACACTGCTACCTTTGCACTGGTGATGGTGCCAAAGGGAGAGAACTCCTTCCGCAGTCGTTCATCATCCAGACCGTCGTCCAGGTTCTTCACATACAGATTGACTCCCTGGTGGAAGAGACGTACGGTCAAACTCTCTCCCTGGAACTCTAAATCTCGGTCCGTAACCCTAAATCTCACCCAAACGCTCTCCGTCTGTAATTCCTCCTCCCTCTCCATAAATCTAAATCTTTCTCTCTGTAATTCCACCTCTCTCTCAACCTCAACTCTCTCTCTCTTAACCCAAACTCTGTCTTAACTCCTACTGTCTGTAACCACAGGTCCATCGCCCCACGTCAGACTCTCCCCTGAACCCCAATTCTCACTCGTAATCCCAACTCTCCATCCCTAAACCCCCAACTCTCTTACTCTCTCTTAAGACCACCTCTCTCCCTCTCTCTTAACTCCAACTCTCTCGCTCTCTTCACTTCAACCATCACTCTCTCTTAACCCAAACTCTCTCTCAACCACAACTCTTTATCTTCTGTGATCCCTATTCTAACTCAACATCTCAGTAACTCAAACTCTGAAACTCACTCTCACAAGTTCACTCTCCAAATCAGGAACCAACGCACAAACTCACTCACCCACATGCTCACGCACCCACAAGCTCCCACATCCGTGGATGTGTGGCCAGACTGTGCCAGTACAGTGAAAAGATAAACCGTGTTCATCTGTTCAGGCTAAAATAAATTACGTCGCAACTGTTCCCAACGTAACATAATATGTAAATAGGATTATAATTTCTCATACTATGCCATTTCCAATACAATTTAACTCAAGGTAATCAATTGCTCACACAACATTAGATCCAATTAATATAAATGAGCCATCATACGATTAAGCAAACTACTTGGCCCACAACCAGCTCATCGTACTTTTGCTGATTCTCGCTGCTGTGCATCTGCTACAGAATGCAGGGCGATCAGGACTCCAGGTAAAATGAGGTTCCGGGTGGCTCAGCGCTCACCTGGTAGCGGGTCATGCGGTCCTGCTTCATCTGCTCAAACTTTCGCTTCAGCTCCGTCTGCCGCTCCACCTTCTTCTGAGCCCGACCCACGTAAACCTGCTTCCCGTTCATCTCCTTCCCGTTCATGTCGTCCACGGCCTGAAACGATCACAGAATGCAGCGCTGCAGACATATGCGTGCGGAGATGGCAGTAGCTGACTTCGAAGAGGTGCGCCAATCGAGAGACGGCAAAAGCAGACGAAAAGCTGGGGGAGCCGGGACGTTGCTCACCTTCTGCGCGTCCTCGTGTCTCTCGAAGCTCACGAAGCCGAAGCCCTTGGACTTTCCCGTTTCGTCGGTCATGACCCGAATGCTCAGGGCTGGTCCTGAAAGGGGAATTAAATGGCCACAATCACAAATGTGGAGATCAAACTGCATAACTTCGCAGACAACGACTGCATGTTCTTGTGTGAGCAAAAAAAAGCTTTTTCAAAACCTGAAAAAAATAAAATCCATTCTCTTACAAAATAATAATAATAATAATAACAATTTTTAAAATCCTTAAAAAAAAATGAGATGGGGAATCATGCTACGAGGTTAACGATTTCAAAACATTGGTTCAGCCATAGAAATTAGCTTCACTACATACAAAGAGTTTTAAGTAAGTTTCCTGTAACTTTAACGATGCTTTAAAATAATTGCTCAAGCATTCAGACGGATTCATTCTTTCACTTATTGAAGAAAAGAGAGCACACCGAAGACAAGCCAAGTTCCATGACATAATTCCTGAATGTCCATGGCGGACAGATGACCGGTACATGGATGATCAAAGAACTACAGCACAGTGTAGGAAGTACTGCAATAATGTCTATCGAAACTGTAAACTGCAAGTTGTTTCCAGAAAACCATGTTTCACAACCCATGAAAAGCAATGAACACATTAGAAACTTGGCGTTGCTATGAAGCAAAACAAGGCCTAAACAGCAGCTTAGTCCCAGCAGTACGGCTCTCTTCAGCAGTAGCATTTGTGTACATTTTACATAAGCAGATGTCCACTCTTAAACATCTCCTTGGTTGTCAATTGGGATGCTTGGTCAGATTTAAGACTAATTTTATTTGAACAAAGAGAAGATAACTTTCCATTCAATGACAAGGAAATTGCTCAATAAATATAGGTTTCGGAGCGAGTGTTTGTAGCGGATTGGAATTTCGGAACGAGTTGGGCCGGAGGGATGTTTACCGCACGAGATCGGTAAAGATTCCTCCACGGCCCAACTCGTTCCGAAATTCCCCAGACGCTACAAACATGAGCACGGTAAACTATGCGCCATTGCCAATCCCCTACAAACACTGGCACTGTAACCTATTCTTATCTTGAATTTCCAGCCATTTATAGAATTTGTGAATGCTCCTATCGGTTAAGATGGCTGCATTTCTGTTTTCTTTGCTCTTAATGAAAGACTGAGGTGCCTCGGCGCTGTTGACAGAAGACGCCACCTAGGTTGTTTACTATCTTTATTCCTGTAAAAAAACTTTACACAATTATACCATTTTTACACATATTCTCAGCTTCGAAACCGCTCAAGGCGCCACGGAAACGTCCGACTTGATAGTTCTGACCATTTCAGCCCCGTATGGCACTCGTGCCATTAGACTTGTGACAAATTCCTTTTCGTCAATTCCAATTCCAATTCCTTTTTAAAACTAGGCTTATGCCGTCGGAGGCGACGGCTTGGGGTATATCCCTGAACGCCCCCCAATCCTTGAATAGACCCAATATAATATAAAGCCCCTCAGGTCATGACCTTTCATTTGAACCTAATTTCAGGTCAATCGAACAAATGGTTCTGAAGATATGCCCAAAATGGTAATTTTCCATCAGAAAGCTCCACCTGGTGGCAAAATATTGAACCATACAGGTATGATGTGACCATGTGACACGTTCTGAGGTCATGACCTTGCAGTTACACATAGTTTCATGTCAATTGGACAATTAGTACCAAAGATATGGCAAAGATGATGAATTTTATGTGAAAAAGCTGCACCTTGTGTCAAAATTTTGAACCAAACAGGTATAATGTCATGGCGGGGCAAATCCTCAGGTCATGAACTTTCATTTGCACTTGAGTTGAGCTCAATTGGACAAATATTTCCAGAGATATGATAAAAACTGTGATTTTTCAGTTTTTGGCCCCTGGTGGCCAATCTAGAAATTGTAAATTGTCCAAAATCAAATCAGTTCTTCCTCTTTATGATACTTACTTATATGCAAAACTTGAAATTTCTAATTGAAATATTACTGAAGTTATTGCGTTAACACGTAGGGCGGCGGTCGGACCAAAAACATAATATCCCACGAAATGCCGTTCAGGGATATAAATATTCTTCAATTCCAATTCCAATTCCCCAATTCCTTTTACCTCGAAAATTTCAATTCCAATTCCTTTTAAAAAATATTCTTCAAATCCAATCGAAGGAATTGACTAGAAGGAATTGGAATTGAAGAATATTTTTTTAAAGGGAATTGGAATTGAACTTTGAGGTAAAAGGAATTGGTAAAGGAATAGGGGAATTGGAATTGACTAAAAGGAATTTGTCACAAGTCTGCGGGCTATATGGCGAACATTATGGCACGGGTGCACTGGAACTGTCAGCGAGACCCATGCATACATCTTCCAGTCCAATTGTGGCACAGATGACACAAATCCATGACTCAGTTATGAGCTTTTGTGCACTCCTCATTTTCCAAGAACTGAAAGCATTCTGTGCTTCTTCCTCATTCTTAAGCAACTACCATCAAAACTGAGGCAGTGAGAATGAATGCCTTTTACCGGTAACTCATTAGCTGGATATTTGCCGTCTAACTAATAGCCGGCATGAAACAATGAGCGGGTGTGCGCAGAGTACAAGGGCATTTTAGTCATCTCTTGATCACTTGAACACTCAAAATAAAAAAATTCCGAGGATATCCAAACAGCGATCGCCAGAACTCGTCACCCAAAATCAATAAAACGTCTGCAATTTCCAATTAATGACCTCAGGGTATACTTCATTAAAGGGGAAAACTCACGCAGACCCACAGCATGACAATCAATGGCCACCTTGCCACCACCCATGAACCCCATAAAAAACAAGAAAAAGCACTTTTATCTTTTTGATTCCGCATACCGTATTTACCGAAGATCTCCTTCAGCTTCTCATCATCCATGTCGTCCCCAAAATTTTTGATGTAGACGTTGGTAAACTCCTTTGCTCTGGCGCCCAGTTCAGCTTCACGCTCCTTGCGAGACTTGAAGCGTCCGACGAACCTGCAGTAGAGGAAGCCGACACGACCGACTCGTTCAACATCCATTTACAAGCAGCAGCGAAGGGGTAACTTTCCACCATTAGTGCCACGTCAATCCAAATGCAGCCTTTGGTATATTAATACTTTCAGGATGCATTTTTAATTCCCCCCCCCCCCCCCATTTTCACATTTAAGACTAAGATATGTTCTTCTGCTACATACTGTTAAGTACAGCATTCAATCACATATCACAGGGATAGATGAGAGACTGGAACAGCAGGCAAGCGCCAGATACAAGAAAAGGCTAATCAGTTGTTTCGCTACTTCAACTTTTCGCTGCTGTACTTCGCTAACTGCACACTATACTTTCGCTACCACGTCCAGGTCCATTCGCTACTATAATCAAAACAAAGATCAGATCGAAGATTGCTGAGTATTAAACCCCCCAAAAAAAATGCTCAGCTGCCATGTAAATGGATCTTATACATTTTTACGACTGATTCTTAAGTGATATTTATATTCTTAACTTGCATTTATCTATAATAGCAAACAGACTCAGACATGGTAGCGAAAGTATAGTGTGCAGTTAGCGAAAGCACAGTAGCCAAAAGCCAAAGCAGCTAAACTACTGTAAACCAAGAGAAGTGCTTCATTTCCCGAATAAGCTTTGAGCTTTGATTGAAAAAGTGATTTGGGGAAAAAAACCACTATTGAAAAACTGATTGTCAGTAGCACAAATTGATCCCCAGCATTCATAAGGCAGTGCGGGGCCCATGAACTACCATGTCACTGTAGCAGCCATTTTGGCCAACGCAACCCACAGCAGAGGGAGCACCGAATTTGACAAAGCTGCAGCACAAATTCTGAAAGCAGTCCTTTGACACATACTCAGTGGCAACATGCATTAGTAAGTCAAAACAATGACATTACAAAATATGCCCAATTAACTACTATGTTAATGCATACACAGCATCATAGTTGAACACTTACTCAAAAATGAACAAAACTCCTGTGAATTAGTCCCCGAATACAGCAGTACACTAGAGTTGTATGATTACGTTGCAATCTTTAAAGCACAAATCTAATAAACTGCAGTCATGGGGCATTCAGGTGATCTGAGGTCTTCGCTTTTTCTTGAGTCAAATTGATGCAGTCTTAAACGAACAAGAACCAAATGATGGCCACGTGAAGTACTTCTGGGAGAAAAACTTCACAGGTGAGCAAATATATTGTTTGATTTATTCGGGTAAAGACACAGGATGAGAGTAATATTACATTATAACGTCACAGAGGCTGTACACCCTTACGGCTGCTTAGCAAACTTCATTTCCCAAATGATTTTCAAGTAACCTTCCATCAGCCATCGCGCATGAAGATGAAAGATGATGCCCAATGGCCGCAGTTATTGCCATTACGTTCAAAAACATTGCCATTTCACATACTGTGCAATTAGGGGTGTCAAAATTCTCCAGATATACGATTTGATTTGACTTTCAATAAAGAGTCATAATGATTCAATGGAGAAAAAAATAAAAAATAAAAAAAACGCTTCAGCTCAAACAGCTATCTCACTAGCTATGTTACCATTTAACTTTGAAGCAAATCCTGTGAAAATTCGCAAAATCGAAATGCAAATTAAGAGCGAATTCAGTGCGTCTCCATACATTTCCCTTAAGCGGTTGAGAGCAAATGAACACTATGTAGGCGGAGATGTATGTGCGTACGCATGTGATAAACACGTACGTACGTCGTTGCTAGGCAAGCTCAATAGCGAAAATGGAGAACGGCAGCGGCAAAGCTTGCTTTGTCAGAGTTTATTCGAAAAATGTGTTTCCATTTAAGATTAGGCGCATTAAGTCTTTTTCAAATAAGTCAAAAGCCTCCTCAGGCGAGAGTAGAAACTTTTTTGCGAATCAAATTACCTTTTTTGATGCGAAACTTCAAAAAAGCGCATTAAAACAGGGAAATGAAAACACAGCTGTTAACAGATGAAGACTCGATAGTTTAAGAACAACAAACTATTGCCTTTACACCCCACCAACTGCCATTTACACGTTCACATTCGTTAAAAAGAGGCCGGCTACATGGTATCAAGTTTGATGTACAGTTTTTTGTTGGTTTTTTTTTAATGTACAGCAATAAATGCACCCATGATCAAATTTAAACAATTTATTTAAATGCAGTAGATCACCATCACCCATTTCACAATAACCAGTTAATTGTGAACGCGCTGTTCAACAAAAGTGCTAAACAAGTTTTGACGATGTAATCTTTAACATGCACAGAAATTCTTTCAGGTAAAGGATCAAGAATATGAGTTTAACACTCAAAATCTAATCACTTCCTCCTTGACCCAGCATCAATGAACACAAAATTATATTCATGTCTATCCATTCCTTTTTGAGATGTCCCCTTAACTGACGAATGAATGAACAAACAAACTATTGAACAAACGCCAGTGAAAATATAACCTGGTGGAGGAATTATAATGATTTGGAAATAAAATTGTTCTGTAATTTAATCTTAGTTTGGCTCAAAGCAGAAAATTGCATCTTGCAGGCTTCCGGTAAACTCCGCTGTATCGTCTTTGGACTGTTAGTTCTTATTTATTTGCCTTCAAACACGCGCCAATCGAGCACAAGCATGCAGGGCGGGGAAGGAAGAGAATATGGGGAAAGTCGCCGATCCTTCCGATTTCTCTCCAATTTTCAAAATTAAATATCGATTTCAATCAACTTTTGATTCAGAATCAAAATTGTGACACCCCTTCATGCAACCCGACCATAAGCACAGAAGGCAGACGCAACACTTACACTTTCCGATCATTGAGCAACATGCCGTTCATTTTCTCAATGGCTCTCTCAGCAGCTTCCTGGGTCTCAAAATGCACAAAGCCATAGCCCTTAGAACCATTCTCATCACAAACCACCTTGGAGAAAGGAGATTTGAGGGCGTGAGGGACTACATGCCATGCGTTCACAAGGTCAGTCACCGTCAAATAGGATCCATTTGCAAGGTTCAAGATAGGCAGTGCCAAGGCCTGAAAGTTGAATGGGGAAGCCCCGTAAGGAAACAGCTGAACTAACTACCGGTATATTAAAAAAAAAAAAACTGTCCACACTGCTCACTCAAAACATAAACCCTTAGAGCGCTGAAATAAACTTTAAAAAAAAATATATAAATAAATTATCTTATGCTGTTGAAAACTCATCATGTGGAGACTTGTTGGGGAACTCATTTAAACAAGTCTCCAACTGATAGGCTTTCAACGGCTTTGATTTTTAGATATTATTGAGCAACAATAGCTCCATTTAGCACTCTAAGGGTTAATCTATAAAGCACATTACCAATGCAAAAAAAAAAAAAACAAAAACAAAATAAATAAATAAATCGCACCAGCTAACTATATTACAAAGGCCTGATCAGGTCAATTACCTTACAGGACAAGATGTTACCAAAAGCGGAAAAGGTATCGTAGAGAGCCTTGTTGTCGATGGATTTATCGAGATTCTTGATGAATATGTTCCCCACGCCACTCTTTCTCAGGGACGGGTCGCGCTGAGACCACATGATCCGGACGGGCCTGCCCTTGATCACGTCGAAATTCATGGTGTCCAGAGCACGCTCGGCTAGAAATCGAAATTAACAACTCAGTCACACTCCTCCACAGTCAACTGGAAATGCACAGGCAACATTTAAAATTGCTAACAGGTTACTGTTCAAACAGAGATCACTGATAAAAGTGACATGTGGTGCTGCTGGGTTAACCCACTTGGTTAAGGCGCCGCATTTGCGGAGCTGTAGTGACAACCACGGCGTGGGTTTGATCCCCGGTCATGCCAACTGGCAAGGGTTGGCAGCTTTTTCAGAGCAGCGTACGATTGGCTACGTGTGGCAGAGATGCAAATTGGGATGGGATATAAAAAATAGTTGCTTTCCTTGTTGCTCAAGTGCCTCCTGTTGGCCAGCAGGGCACTCAGCAGTAAGACTCTAAGCTAGCTCATGTCCGGGTATCCTCCGCCCTTGTTCTGAACTTGCTACGTTTTGACCAATGAGTGTAAAGAAGCAGTGGCTGACAGGCGGAGCTTCGGAGGAGAGCCACAAACCATCTTCACTCTCCCGAGTTGGCAACATGGGGATCGCATACGAGCAAGCCTTGTACACAGTCCTCGAATTTGGCATTCCAGATTCGGGTGGGATTGGTAAACATTTTAATTAAAAAAAAAAAAAAAAAAAACCCATATCATATTCAGAACAGGACCAACTTGAAACATCAGAGTGCCAAAACTACCCAGATGATATTCAGCACCAGCCAAACTTCAGTGTACAACCAGAGCCGTCTCTCTGGCGAAATGCTTCTCACAGTGCAATATGGTCAAAGATAAGATACTTGGGCCTGAGAGGCATGTTAACAGCCCAGTGCTGATGCGATTCAAAAGAAAACCGAAAATGACAATGGTCTTAACAGTTTCTTACTTCCATTTTCATTTTTACCTTACATTGGGCCATCAAGTCTGAATTAAAATAATAATTTAAAAAAAAAAAAAAAAAAACACACACAACACAAAACCGTGCAACCAAACCCAGGAATGAAAAAAAAAAACTAAAGCGAAAACATGAAACAAAATAATAAAACCAACCCACAGGGTAAAAGTAACTACTAAGCTCACGTACTAATTAAGCATATTGACTTCTACTCTACAACTGGGGTGCGTTTCCCAAAGTCATGGATGTGAACTTGCATAAATGGAACCAGAGACTGTGAATGGACGAACTATGCAAGTTGCCAATTTACTTATGAACTACGTTTATGGAAGCACTCCCCGAACGGTGCCATCGACCGGTGTCGTAAGTTCAGATGTCATGTACAACGACCCTAGGGATACATCTGCTGGCAACTCAATTATTGTCCATAGTCACTCATCATTTACCGCAATGAGATGGAGTGTTTTATTTTCACAAGATTGGAAGGAAACGTTTACACAGGCTCACTTAAGCTGCATGCCATCAAGGGTAATAGTTTTATACGTGAATCTTTTTTCTGTTGACTTCTGAAAACTCAAACCAATGCATGTACAGACACTGAAGGGATGGAACCAGCAGAGTAAAAATGCTACGGACAGCCGAGCAGTGACTGAGGCCGAGCTCGAAATCTACACTCACAATATTGAGCACTATAAATGGGGTTGTATTCTTGTGACATAATCGGCCAAATCACAGAGGGCATCAAGCAATTTTTCTTCGCTAGCTTGCATTTCCTTTACAGTGAAAATCTATCTTTTTCTCCGTATCAGGGCCCATCAAAGGCCATAGTTACTATAAAACCCAGACGGTCACCAAGAACCAGGGTGACAATTTTTCTGGCGGCATTTCAATAAACGAAAACTAATTCAGTCCATGTTCAAAGCTGCAGGATGCCAAAATGCACGCAGAAGTCAGAGGACAAACCCAAGCAAATAAACTGTTTCATATACTTGCTATTGTAGTTAGAATGCGTTTTGCCCAGCTTGGCCTCGAGGCCCATCGAGCTTATGCTGCGGTTAGATACCTTCGTGGCGGACTGTCCGCGAGCTTTTTGCCGTGTCAGCGCTCTCGCACCTTCAGTTTATCACGGATCCTATTCATACTTTGTGCTTGTATAGGATAAAAATCTAGCCCAAGTTCAATTTTGGCCATGTTTGGCCGAGCGGGCACACTGGCTTTGCCACCATTTTTTAAATATTAAGGTGGCGTGGGGGCAGAGAAGATAAAAGGGTGTACACAGTGCATTGAGGGAACGTAAGCGAAAATCCTTTACATTCGTGAATACAACCCATAGAGTATCTTCCATTTGCAGTGCTATTGTACTGTTTGAAATTTAAATTGTTAATTTACGACACTATATAGAGCACAACCCCATCAATGAGCAACAAACCATTAATTAAGCGTACAGAAGCTGTACCCTAGACAGAGACCAACATGCATTGCAGTCTCATGATGCAGTCTGTTCATGCAGTAATAATGCTGAGTATCCGAAATACAGTTGCAATAAAAATTATTCAACCCCCATTGCAAATTAGGTTTACTGGCAAAATTTACCAACTTTCAGCTGCTTGCAATGAACAAATCAAGCAAGAATAATTTAAACGGCTCAACACAACAAATTTTGCAAGTGGCTTCTCGAAATTCAACACAAAATGCCACTTTTAATGACTACTGCAGGCTCAAAATGATCATACCCCTTCATGACAAACATCTTTAATACTCAGTAGAAAACCATTTTGCTGCCATGACCTGCTGGAAATGTGATGCATAGGCAGATGTCAGCTTTTGGCAGCATTCCCAAGGAATCTTAGCCCCGTCCTCATGGACAATGGCCTCCAGATCACTAATATTCTCGGGTTTGTATGCTGCAACTGCGTTCTTCAAATCCCACCAGAGATTTTTTTATGGGGTTCAAGTGAGGCGACTGTGATGGGCAATCTAGAATCTTCCCAGATTTCTTCTGAAACCAAGCCTTGGTGCTATCAATGCTATCAATCCATCTTGCCCTCCACACTTTGCAGGTTTCCAGTGCCAAAGGAAGCAAGGCAGCTGCAGAGCATCAAAAAGCCCCCATAATTCTTCACTGAAGGCAGGGTGTACTTTTCAGCATATGCTTCTTTATTACTCCTGCAGGCATACCACTGATTCATAAGCCCAAAATATTCCAGTTTTTTCTCATCACTCCAAATAACAAATATCCCCAAACTTTTGTGGTCTATTTATATGGTTTTGAGCATATTGGAGCTTGTGCTTTTGGATCAGATGTGGTGTGTGCCTTGGAGACCTTCAGCGTTTAGTATGCACCCTACTGTGCAAACTGAAACCTCAGTGCCTCCTGCCTCCAAGTCTTGCCGCGGGTCTCCTGCAGTCACTCAAAGGTTTTTGACCACCCGTCTCCTAAGGGAATCTGGTGACAGCCATTGATAGCTTCCTCTTTCTGCCACATCCTGGTACTGTAGTCACTCTTCCTGTAACTCTGACCTTGCGAACTATGCCTCCAACTGTATCTCAATGAAAATTCAGTGTCTGTGCTACCTTTTTGTATACTTTTCCTTGTTTGTGCCAGGCAATGATGTCTTCTATTAGCTTTTTGGACAATTCTTTTGACAGCTATATTTCTGAAATGCTATCAAATGTCACTGTCAACGAACCCCTACCGAGTGCAAGTATTTGATGTGTTCTATCTCAAACAAACCTAATACATCTAATTAAGCTCTTGATTAGCTTAACACCTGATTTGCAAATATGCTCTAATGAGGGATTCTATTTGGTGGGTTGAATAATTCTGAGACTGCAGCAGTGATTAAAAATGGCATTTTGTGTTAAATCTGTGTTGTAATAGAAGTGTTGAGCAATATAAAATGATCTTGTTTAATCTGTTTATCACAAACAGCTGAAAGTTTGCTATTATACCCAATTTGCAATGGGGGTTGAATAATTCTTATTGCAACTGCAATGCGTAGCAGACCAAATTGTGTCCGAAATCCATCAACAGCAATCTGCCTTCACACCCTGGTGAGTGTTTTAAGTCAGTGAGCGCGTCAGTAGGCCAAGAGCAATTTGCAAACGGCCCGACTCGCAACAATATCAATAGATGACGCAACCGAATTCATATGCGTCATCACTTCTCGTGCACTCCTGATCCCCCCGCGCCATGTGGCAATACTGCTCCAACGCATCAGCTGGTCGACAGACGACCTTGAGAATAAAAGCCTGCAGGGAGCAACCAATCGGAGTCAACAATAATTTATTTTCCATGAAAATTAAGTGGATATTCGACCAACTTGACTGGCCAGCTAAATAGGCAAATACCACGTACAGCGAGAAGAGTAGCTGGCTAGACAGACGCAGTCGCCTTAGTTGGTGGCAAGAATTTAACAACAGCCGGACCGTCCGTGCCGAAATTTCCAACAGAGATCAGCTACCGTTGCAATTCTAGCAAAGCAGCCTTCATGTGAATCAAAACAATATTTGACACGTATGGCTAGATATAGCTAGTCTGCCAATTAAAGCGGATTTCTTGCTTAATTGAGGTAATAAAACCTGGATAAACATGTTAACTTTGAGAACGGCTGAGTCAACTGGTTGACCCGATAGAGTCGTCAAACACTCCGCTCACACTGGCCTGACCGACATAAGCCATTTGCAGCTGGAGCTCACAGCAGGGACTATAAAAGCAGAGGCCGGGGTTCGCGTACTGTCTGTATGACAGTCTTGGTGAGCATGATGCCAGCCAACAGCAACCTGTGCGAATTCAGAGGAAATTGCCTGACGTCGCGGCGCAAGAGCGAAGATGAAGCTGCCCAGTAATCCAAGTACCACATGAGTAAAGCCGCTTTCACACCGGACGCGAAACTAATTTTTCGCACGACAGATTAAATTCAAAAGTCGATGCAAAGACGCGAATATTTGCATTGACTTTGTGAATGCAATCTGCCGTGCGAAAAATTCGTTTCGCGTCCGGTGTGAAAGAGGCTTATGTTCGGCAAAAAAACATACACACTCACCATCGGCTGGCTGCTGAAAATTGACATAGGCGTACCCGAGGGATCGCCGCGTTATCATGTCTCTGCACACCCGAATGGACAAAATTGGGCCAGCAGGGCTAAATTTCTCGTACAGCATGGCCTCGGTAACATCTTGGTGAAGATCCCCGACGTACAAGGAGGCCATCGGGTAACTGGGAGCGCTTGGATTCATCTTTCAGCGAGTATTTTAGAGTGACAGCAGATACCGTAACAAAAGCCTAAAATTTCGTTTTCAGTTTGAGATAAAATTATCAATCCGACGAGCAAAACTCGTTCTCGAAAAGAGAAAATCGCTGGACGTGGCTCACAAGCTAACGCAGTACCCAGATACGGACAAGGCCTTCCCCTCAGAAACGATAGCTTGCCCGACCACTTCGCTTAGATTCCTTCCTCCTTGCTTCTGCTTGATTTCTCGTCCAGTCTACGTTTCCTTGCTTCTCGGATTTAGTTACAAAAAGGATTTTTTCTTGTTTTTATGTTTTTGTAATTTTTTTTTGTTTTTTAAAAATTTTTTTATAATAAGACGTGTGCCGAGCAAGCTCAGGGGCACACACGCTCACGCACGGACAGCTGGGCTTGAGGAAACAGACGCTGTCAGAACGCAGTAATATACTCTCCTATGCTTACGTCAGTAGAGCGAACCATCCATGCACTTCTCGCCCGAAAAAAGACGCATAGAGAAGGTATCGAAAAGGTTTGTGCGATACAAAAACGTCAACCGATATGGTACAGCTAAAATAACAACTATCCAAACAGAATTGGTTTTGAATTCCTATTTTTTGCTTGTAATGTCAATGCATTGAACCACGTCTTTCTCAATATTCAGGCTATTGAATTTTTATGTTAACAAAGACAGGGAAAATATTTTTGATTTAATAGTCAAATTGGTCTTGGTTTACCTGATGATGATGATGATGATAATAATAATAATAATACGCTGATTGTGGTACTTACCGTGCGGGCAAGATAGATAGTTTTGCCTTTTTCTTTACTCTCAAGTGACAAGAGCAGGGGCTCGAATGGTATAAACGGCACCAGACTGAATCACTAGTGCTATACAGTACAGGCAATCTGAGAAATAGAAACTGAAAGTCAGTGAGAATCAGGTATCACCTTGGTGAGTTGGATCATTGGGTCGGATAAGTTATGGGAAAATGTGAGAACTGTCGGCTATATACTGTAAACCCCAACAAGTGTGGTGAACTTAAGTATTTTGTGGAAATCGATTACCTAAAAAAATTGAGTCTGCGAACTCAGTGATCTTATGTTCACAGCACTGAAAAACATTTAAATAAGAAATTTACGTGATTTTCTTCAAGTTCCTTCCACACAATGCGATTCAGTTGGCTAATACATTTTTTTTGTGATAATCGGTTTCTTCAAATCATTTGAGTTCACTACACAGTCAGGTTTTGCAGTGTACTTGTGGTGTTCTCCAGTTACGTGGATCTTGATATGGGACAGAAGGCTTAATCATGAATCACAATCTCTGGTGAAAGACTGGCCGTGGCCATGTTTCCATCGATTGCTGAACAATTTTTGAGCGAACTTTTCAAATGCCGCAATCGAGGAAATGCGAGCGAGCACTTTTTCGTCAATTAATTCGGAGCGAATAAACTAGGCGGTGCAATGTGCTGTTTCGTCAGAGGTCGGCGGTATAGACTGTATTACGCACCTAAGGGGTGCATCTCAAAGCTTAGGCTGCAGCCTTTGAAGGCTGCATTTTCAGGGGTCGTCACCTAATTTCATCCACCAAACTGACATGACGTTATTTCATCTCCGTTACACAGCTTTGATTTAAGTGAATCATCTCTGGCTAACCGAAACCTAAACTTAACTCTAACCTCTAATCCTAAAACTGACCCCAAACCTAAACCTAATCCTAAATTTAATCTTATTACTAAGCCTAAATGTTAGTTTGGTGGATGGAAGTATGTGACGATCCCTAAGAAAGCAGCCTTTGAAGGATACAGCCTAGGCTTTGAGATGCACCCAAGGTTGCGAATTGTAAGTGGGCTAACTGGGCGCATCTCATTGGGTGCATCTCAAAGCGTAGGCTACATCCTTCGAAGGCTGCAATTTTAGGGGTCATCATTTGCTTCCATCTGCCAAACTAACAATTAGAATCTAGGATAAGGTTAAATTTAGGGTTAGGTTTTGGGTTAAGGGTTAGGGTTAAGATTAAATTTAGAGAAATCAGTGACAATTCACTTAAACCAAAGCTGTTTAATGGAAATGAAATGACGTTACGCAGGTTCGCCGATGGAATTAAGCGACGACCCCAAAAAGTGCAGCCTTCGAAGGACGCAGCCTATGCTTTGAGATGTACCCAAAACGTAAGATGCAGCCTTCGAAGGCAGGATTTTTAGGGGTCGTCACTTAATTCCATCCACCAAACTAATATTTAGGGTAAGGGATTTGGTTAAATGTAGGGTTAGGGTTAGGTTTGGGGCTAGGTTTAAAGTTAGGGGTTAGAGTTTAGGTTACAGTTAGGGAAATCATTGACGACTCACTTTAACCAAAGCTGTTTAACAGAGATGAAATGATGTCATGTCAGTTTGGCCGGTGGAATTAAATGACAATCCCTAAAAATGCAGCCTTTGAAGGATGCAGCCTACGCTTTGAGATGCACCCACTGATTAGTCATGTTCGCTCCATGCCAGAACTCATTGGTGGGCCCTTTCCGAAACGGTAAGCTACATTCCATCCATCAAAAGAACCTCGGTGGAGAGAGCTAGGGTTAGGGGCTCATAATCAGGGGATTATTTCCATAAGTGTTTTGGGGGAGGTGATCCGTCAAATTTCTGATAATCTTATGTCACCAGTTCTAATTTATTCAGAAATCCATCTCAGGCTTGTGCTCTTGGTGGATGGAATCTCATGCTGACCTTCTGAAACCGCACCTTGCCACTTACACTTCACTATCATGAGTGTGACTCCGTGTGAAATCTCCCTCGCAGCCATGGAGGGAACTGAATTAAGGGGAGGGTGTAAAAACTTATGTAAACTTTGAGGTGCCTTTCTCCCTTATCTAACGGCAAGCGGAGGTAGTCATCTCCACGCTTCTCGATAATAGCCCCCTTCCTTAATAATACACCTCCTTTTACTCAAAATGTTTCTAAGAGGATATTGTAGGGAAATAAACATTAGTCCAAAAGATCATTTTGTACTTAAACTTTCATATTTGTCAGTGCTATGTGCAATGACATGGCACATGTAAGGCAAAATAATCTTGTGGAAGGACAAATCGTTAATTCAATAAATAGTAACTCGCGTCCATGCTTCTTTGGCTGCATTTTTGCGAACATTTCTTGTTTGCCAATCTTAGATTGAATAGGTCCCTGATTTTTCTGCAGTCTCCGAAATCGCACAACACAGTCCAATCAAATCAAAAATGTGTACGGTCTTCTCAGGTGCACAATGGCCTGATTGTTCCAAAGTAGGGGAGACTGGGGTAAGTTGAGCCATTTTTAATATGCCGGATCACCACATCAAGGCAATCATAGTTTTGTCGCTCACTTTTATATCTGCATCTATTTCAGGATGTTGTGCATCCCTTCAAACAAACAGTGAGTGTAAACATAACTGTTTCGATAATATAGCATGTCCAAAAAAAAGTGGTCTCGTGGCACAACTTACCCCATGAATGGGGTAAGTTGAGTATAGGAGCGGGCTAAGTTGAACCATATGCCTACTCCCTCCCACCCTCCTCCCCACCTCCATCACACCCCTCCCTCACCTTCGTCCTCCCTATATAACAGTGACTTCTTCACATTAATGTGTATTTTTTTAATTATTCACAAATGACTTATTGCTTAGCCCTGCCCTCGAATGCGATGAGCCAATAACAGTGCGTATTCTTTCCCCATATACTCGGACATTCTGTGCCTGAACTTCCATGGAAATGCATGACGGAAACTCTGAATCGTTCGCTGTAATTGGGTTTTAAAATGTTTCTAAGTTTAAAAAAAAAAAAAAGGTCAAACACTGTGCTTGGGATAAATTTAACTCCGATTTGAGGTATCCCGTGAGGCTGTGCGATGGGGTGTATTTTATACCCTTCCCAAAGCCACATCATAACCGAGAGAAGTGTCTCCTCTGGATAAACCTGCTTTCACACCAGATGCGAAACAAATTTTTCGCATGACAGATTCCATTCAAAGTCATTGCAAAGATGGGAATACGTCCGTATTGGCGTGTTTGTATCGACTTTGAGTGTAATCTGCCTGGTGTGAAAGCAGCTTAAAGCTTTGTGGAGGACTCCACTATCAGCTTAAAGTGGCTAACAGAGGTCAACAAGATTGTCTACATTTGTTCCAAGCTAAGTCAACATCATGTTTAAGGTGACATCTTGTCACTCGGCAGGAGATTAAAGTTATCTTTTACATCGCTAAGTTTGCTAACATTAGCTAAAGTTAGTAAACACTATGGCTAACTTCAGTGCTGACGAACGTTAGCTAAATGTGAGCTCCTGGCTGCGTTGCTCTCAATGTCACCTTGTTTACTTAAAAGGAGTTCAGTCATGTCAAGTTAGATTTCCTAAATTCGGTAGCAATAATAATACGTAAAATGAATTTATTGCCCTGCGGTGCACAAACAATTCTGATCCCCTATCTTCTTGTATGAGAGGGTGATGGAAACGAAATGCGGTTGACCGCATTTGCATTGAGACCTGAAAATTTTAGCAAGTAATTTAAACTTTTCGTTGACCTTCTCCACTCTATATTCATTAATATATCCCTCCAATGCATAGTGTAACCCTTTTTGCGGACTTCTTGATGATATTTAAGCCTTCTATTGCCAAAAATCATTGATTGCATCCTGAAAAATATCTCTGACTGTGATACCAGCCATTAGTGCCTGTTCTTAAATGTTGATTGTTTTTACGAGTCAGTGAAGGGGGCAGGGCTTGGCCATAGGTCAACTCAACAGGTACAGAAACTTCATTGGTGGCTCTTCCAAGAACATCAGTGGTGGCTCCCCTGCTTGTTTTACGCTTATATACCCGAGGCATGATGTCCACTCAGTAATCATACAAAAGCTGAATCTTGATTTAACATTTGAGACATATAGGCTATGTAGAGCCAAAATACACTTAAGTGTGCCAGCTCAACTTACCCCAGAGCTACCATTTTGAATTTATAAGTCCCCACAGCGAAAATTGTGCATTTTTATGCTAGGTATATGACCTCATGTTGTAGCTTACAGATACCACAATTGATGTAAAACAAATGTAAAAATCATCTATTTTGGTCTAAACACAATTCTCTTGAAACTTATGATAGACTAAATTCACTTTCAAGAGTGAAAAGTTATTTTTGAAATAAATGTCTCACCATTTTACCCATGTGATTCTTACCTTCACAGGCTCCATTAAATGATGCCTTCCTCCTAAGTTTTTGGTCACATGATCAATGTTTTTACCGTTTCCTCGCAACAAGGGGTGGCTCAACTTACCCTTTGGCTAAACTTACCCCAGTCTCCCCGACTGCGTAACTGTTCCATGATGTATGCACAAAATGGTGTACCAAGTATGTTTGTGGGTAGGCAATGTACTGCATTTGGAAGTTACCACACAGATTTCAAATTTGCAGTAATGTGGCGCATTTCCTCTATCCCTGACATAAAAGTGCTGCACGAGAGGACAGTGGTTTGTAAGCCGGCATCAGTGTAGAATTGCAGTGGAAAGTTTAATAACGCACTTTCACTCCACGCCCATAGGTTAGGAATGACAATATGGCAACCCCTCCGCGCGATTCCTCAAACAAATGTGAAATGGCTTGAGAAAGGGGAGAAGGGCCGATTCGCTAAATCTTCATTGACCCGTCACATTTCTTTCCGTTGCGATTATATTTCCTCGCTCCTCGATTAAACCAGAAATTGTTTCCGATCATCACTAATAAATCGCTTTATCAAAAACAGATAGGGGTAGATCATAAGAATTGGCCATATAGTCCGCCCCCGCTCCCCAAGGGGGGGCAGTTACCTGCAGGACATTAAACACGAGCACAACTTTTCTTCTTTAGACATTTTCATTTTTGCTTTTTTTTGTTCCCTTTAGCATTTCGTCTTTTGCTAAATAAATCAAGTGAATTTCGTCTTCAAGTATTAAGTCTGAGGTGCACATATCTGGTTTACATGAATATGCAATTTTGTATTTATGCCTGTGATTATTGAATCAACTGCATGTTTTGGGTTACGTTTTGTTAGAAAATATTATCCATGTTTATTGAATGCATTACTTTTATGAGCTTTTGTTGGATATGACGGTTTAGATTTTAAAATGCTAAGACTTGTGAAAACCAATATACACCATTGCTCTAAAGCAGGGCAAATCTAGACTCATTAGACCGCATGACCTGCTTCCATTGCTCCTCAAGTCCAGTCTGATCGCTTTTCTTCTGATTAGCCTCAATGATCTGGGTTTTTCTGAAGGCTACAAAGCAGGTCCCAATCCCCCCCCCCTTTTTTTTTTAACTATTTCATCTCACCAAGTGATCTCCGATCATGATCACTCAAGATTATTTTCCTAACCACATTTCTTCCTCGAAGATGATGGCTCAACTCTATTCCTCCAGGTTTTAAATATGCTTTAGACAGTTCTTAACCCAATTTTAGTAGTTCCAATCTTCTTTGTAGTTTTTTGATTGATGCAGTCTTGATGTGTCTTCCGACATGGTAAACGAGAAGCTACTCAATGCATCAGTTAGGGTTAAATAACTTGCTCCAAGCTGAAACATTTACCGGTGCAGAAATTATGTAATAGATGGCTCTAACGCATTTGCTTAGTTAAATCCAGGTGGTGACTTTTTTTGGGCCGGGCAGTGAGTGAGAGAGAGAGAGATTATGGAGGTCGAAGGAACTGTCTGCAGAGCTCAGAGACAGGATTGTTGAGGCACAGATCTAGGGAAGGCTACAAAAAAAATTAATGCTGCATGGAATATTCTCGAATGCAGCTTCCTCCATAATTCTTAAATGGAAGAAGTTTGGAACAACCAGGACTCTTCCTACAGTTAGCTGCCCGGCCAAACTGAGCATTCAGGGGGAAAAGGGCCTGAGTAAGAGAGGTGACCCAGAGCCTGATGCTCACCCTGGCTGAGCCCCAGAGTTCCCCAGTGCAGATGGGAGAAACTTGCAGAAAGACATCCATCACTGCAACACTCCGTCGATCTGGGTTTCATGGCCGAGGCCAGATGGAAGCCTCTTTCAGTGAAAGATGCATGAAAGCTTGCTGGGAGTTTGCAAAGAAGCACTTACAGGACCTTGAGACGGTGAGAAACGGGATTCTCAGGTCTGATAAGACCACAATTAAACCGTTTGGCCTCAATTCTGAGCATCATGTTTGGAGGAAACTGAGCACCGTTCACCTGCCCAGCTCCATACCCACGGTGAAGCATGGTGGTGGCGGCGTCATGCTGGGGGGGTTTCAGCAGCTGGGACTGGGAAACCAGTTGGGGTTAAGGGAAAGCAGAATGGAGCAAAGTACAGACCTACCCTTCATGAAAACCTGTTCCACAGTGCTCAGGGCCTCAGTCTGGTCAGAATGTTCACCTCACCTTCCAACAGGATAAGGACCCGAAGCACAAAGCAAAGGCGACGCCGTAGCAGCTTAGGTATAATTCATTGAATGTCCTCGAAAGGCCCAGCAGGAACCTGGACTTGAACCCAACTGACTATCTCAGGAGACACCCAAAATGGTTTGTCCACCGACTGGTCCCCTTCAACTTGACAGAACTTCAAAAGATCTGCAGAGATGACGGTCAGAAAACCCCCGAATGCAGGAGTGCTAAGCTTGTTGCGTCACACGCAAGAAGACTCGAGGCTGTGATCGCAGCCAAATGTGCTTCCACCAAGTACGGAGTTAAGGGTCTTAAATACAGTACCACAGTCAATAGACCTTCCAGCAAGAAAAAAAATTTTCAAAATCGGATGAGTAGGTTGAGATCTAGGTCCGGACGCAGACACATGCACGCACGCACACAGCAAATCCAGTATACCCCCCTAAACTTCGTTGCGGGGGGTATAAAAAAGATTCATGATGGATGAGCCATATTGTTTATGCATGCTTCACACATGCTTTCATGCTCTCGTAAATTTCCTACGTATGCCCGGACAAGTCTTGCTCTGAAAAACTTAACCCAGCTTTCACGTGTAAACGTCTCATGACGGAAATATTTGTTCGTACGTTGCTTGATAAATGAGGCCAATTGGGTTCGATTTACACAGCAGTCCATACTAACGGCACAATAAAATACTGCGCAATACAGTGCCAAGACCAAAGCATGAACCAAAACAATGCCATGAGGCAAAGGTGTATTCACCAATACTGAAAAGTTTCCAAATATGAAACAAAAGACCAGGGAACAATTAGTTTAGCCAAACAACAATGGAAAGAATTAGTTTTTGTGATGCAACGTCAAGATAAGTAATGACATCTCACGAACCACACCAAATACCAAACTCGCACCCATACCACTGTTCGACCTGCTCCAGCTGCGTGGTTGAAGCTAAGCAGGTGTGGGCTTGGTTAGTACCTGGATGGGAAACAAAGGTGCTGCTGGAAGAAGTGTTGGTGGCCAGGAGGTTGCGATCTTCCCTCTGGTGGAATAAATCCCAACACCCCAGTGCAGTGATGGGGACACTGTACTGAAGGAGAAGCCATTATTTCTGATGAGATCATTAAATATTCTATGACACTGCTTCGATAAGTCTCTTTGAACTGCCACCTAATCAACCCCCGATCTAATTGGCTGTGCAAATTGTCCTCTCCCTCCCCACCTCAACCCCCAGGGCTCCCTTGAAAAAGAGATTTCAATCTCAACGGGACTTCCTAGGTTAAATAAGGGTTAAATAAACTTTCTGGATATGCTGATGACTAAGCCAATTTTGACGAAAATCTGACCCTTTAAAAAAAAAAAAAAATTTTGTTATTTAATGTCAATGATTAGTCACTCATAACGCCATCACTTTTCATTCTGGGGATAGAATAACAAGTGTAAAATAGAGAGCTGGAGAAGGATAAAAATGGCATAAATACTTCTCTATGACTTATATTAAGGGAGATGCAACAAGTCAAAGTCAGAGTCCACATAATTAGTTCAAACTTTGTTAGCCTAAATCTCCCATCATAGCGATCTGAGACGAGTGCAACATCGGTTTCAGGTTACTTTTCTCACCAATTCAGCACGCCAAATTTCATTAATATCCATTACGTGTCCAAAAGTGTTTTAATTTGACCTGGACTTACCCACTTCTGAGAAAATGAGCAAACGCCACATTCCAATGCTTACTCTCTGAGGTGAGCATTTATGCCTCATTGGGGTCATCAATAATGCCGGAACGCACGCACCTTTTTGCTCATCTCAATTCATATTGCAAATAAAAAAACAAAAATGGGATTGTGAAATCCTCAAATGAAGTGCAAAATTCAATCAAGTTACTGAGACATCAAAATTTAAATCTCACTTTTTTTATTTCCATCTGTGCGAAATCACATTTTCCCTCCAAGTAACAGTTAACGCTTGCGTATTCCGTACGAAAATATGAAAGACAAACAAATCAAGCCAGCCCATAGCAGTCCTTAACCTCCCCCTGAACAAAGCCTTAACCCTAAGCATTTTAGGCAAGTACATATATATAAAAAACCGGTAAAACAAGAAAGAGTAGAGGGGTTGGAAATTGCAATCAGTAGACAAACATGATAAACCCATGTCTCCGCTATACAAGGTTATGGTAAAGTTCATAAGCCTTTTAAATCATTAGCTTGTTCTTTGGGGGTTTTGACACCTTGTAATTTTGATACAAAAAAAAAAAAAAAAAAAACATTGGGAAACCATGGTGACAAGTTGCATGGAATGGGAAGTTGCATCTTGCATCTCCCACTGGACAGTTGGATTCAAATGTCTGTGCCATCAATTAGCAAGCATCAGATTTTCAGCAGCAGCAGTCAACTGGGATATACCCATGTTGCAAACGTGTTGGATGGTAAATGTGTAGCAAAAATAATGCCTTACTCGTCAACATGATGTGCCTGCTCAACATACATAGTATATATGTATACATCCGCAAGTATAAATACACATACATTATAGAAATCAAATTATCTACACTTGCCATAGCTGCATATGCGGAAAACATGTCTCGCCCCGAACTCTTCAACGGAAAAATGCCCCATTGGCCCCTCCCACGAAAATGACAGATTCGCTTTAACCCATGAACCATCCCTCCCCACCCCCCCCATTTCCGGGGGTGGGGAACTCCAAAGATTAACTAGGAAAAGGAGACGGCGGAAAGAAAGTCAGGAAAACAGAGGGACAGAGCGAGAGAGAGAGGGGCAGGAATGATGCAGAGGTCTCCGTGTTGGCGAGCTTTGACGACGGTTCGGAGACGACGGCTCGGCCCTCAGTTGGCTGGGCCCTGCTCAGTTTCCTCGCCGTCAGCCTGGTTGTCTGAGGTCCACAGCTACAGGGAGAGAAAAGGGAGGAGGTAGTTCAGGGGCATTGACTTGCTACTGTACAGATTTGGGAGATATTCCCACTGAAAAAACCTGCACTGACCAGCAGAAATTCTATGCCGGTTTATCTGCGGGAAAAAAAACCCCTAGCACAGCTGCTCAGTGTTGGTTCAGCTGATGACCAGCACACTTGGGCCGAATAATTAATAGCTCTCGCGTGACCACTTTGCAAAATGTGATTTTTTTTTTTTTTTTAATTACCTGCACCGGAAATGTAGGGATTTGGCGGTGACCCAGCCTTTGTCTCGTTTTTCTTACAAACGTCAACCATTCATGGGCGGAGGTCTCAATCCAGTGATCAGCAAGTGTAGGGAACAACTTGTACCGCCTCTTCGGTTTTACCATTATTTACCAGCACGTATGTTCAAGTTTTCTCCATTTAGCAGCCTATACAAGCAGTACTGCCTGTCTTCAAAGGTGGAACATTGACCAGTCAATTTTACCCAAGTCACTTGGCGCCTGGGACTGATGGGACAGATAATTTCCCTGAATTTCAAATTAAGACAGTAAATAGCAGTTTCCCGTAGAGAAGCCATACAAATAACAGCCTCTTTCACGGCACATTCCATACTCACCGTCAAATTATCTCTCAGTAGCTGCATGATCAAAGTGCTATCTTTATAGCATTCTTCGCTCAGTGTATCGAGTTCCGCGATAGCATTGTCGAAGGCCTACGAGGGGGGGGGAGAGATGACGGGGCAAGAGAAAAAGAGAAGTAGTGAGAAATGCATCCAGAGGGCAGCCAATGACCAGCATTCCATTAAGGCCACCGTCGTTGAACCAATACCGTCTTTGCGAGTTTGCAGGCCTCTTCAGGCGAGTTCATTATCTCATAGTAGAAGACTGAGAAGTTGAGCGCCAGGCCAAGGCGGATGGGGTGCGTAGCTTTCATCTCTGTCTCGCAGATTTGGCGGGCTTCCTCGTAGGCATCGCGAGAATTGGCAGCGCACTCTGTGGAGAGGCAAGAAAGTTGAGATCAGTGGCCAGCGAATTTTTACACTGCGCACCCTTCAATTAACATAGCCTAGGACCACAGGCAGTGACACCGACCTGGGGGATGAACACAAAAATTAAGAGTTCATTTTCACTGATGAGTTTTGATATCAACTTTTTCCGACCTGTTGCCAAAGTATTCCAGGCTACTGCAGAGGAAGCCCATTAGGCATCCCAGGCCACCGGAGGAGCCGAATGGTTCGATTGCCCCAATGTAACGGGTATCAGGTTGCCCGATTCAAATCGCTGGATTAAAATCCACCGTCAGGAGTGGATGAGAAAATGTGAATTTTTAGCTGTATTCCACATGTATCATTTGTTGCAGTTGGTAGCAGGTTTCCGGTCAGAGAAAATACTGATCGAAACACACCGTTCCGAGACGAAAAAACCACTCCTGCACATACGGGTTGAAAACTGTTGACTAATTTAGAGAGGTTCAAGGTGCCGGATAATTCCAGTAATAAGAGGACATCCTGGCGGATAAGGTGGTTTATGAACTTTGGAAAGCTTATCTTAAAACAGGCCAAATGGGGTACTGGCAACATGAAAAGTCAAATGAATCAAGTAATGAAGTAATACACTAAGGAACATTAAATTTGATTTTCTCCTTTCAAAACTTAAATTGTTACCCTTTCTCACAAAACTGTCAACGTTGAGAAATAATTATGATCTAAAATTAAGCCAAATCAATTTTTGGATTGGACCAATTTCGTGTTTCGCTCTGTTGTAGTTCACATACATATTCTATGCAGAGCCAAGGCCATTTAGAGAGTGAAAATACGCGCATAAATAGACATTTTAAGTTTTAATTTATACGCTGGATTAAAGACTTGAACACGCCTTCAGTCAAGCCTGGGACAAGCGCAGGAACATACATGTCCAAACTGATTATTTCAAATGAAAACGAGTGAAAAAGTAAGCAGAGCAAATCAATACCCCCCACGTCCCCAATCATGCTTTTTCCGTTGGTGATTAAAGCAATGATCGCATTCCGAAAATCAATTTTGACACTTTAATCTATGACACTTAGCACTGTACCTCTCCATATGTTAGAAACTGTGTGTGGCAAATCTGAAAAGAATCCATTAAATAATACTTGAGATATCAGACAAATTTGACATTAAACCCACCTGGAAATTTCTAAGTCCAAACACAGGAGAACGGTGATATTTTTGAGAAAAATCATCTCAGATGACCAACACTTTGCACCGCACCTCTCCCTGTGGTAGAGAATGTGCGCGCCAAATTTGAAAAAAAAAAAAAAAAAAAAAATGCAATGAATAATATTTGAGATATCGGACAAATAATGTCTTCAGATGGAATTCTAGGTATATAACTATATAACCCCTACATTTCGTCATCAGGGGTATAATTAATGAACGAAGGCCTTTGCAAGTTCTCACGGAATACAAAATGCAAGATGGCGGCTGTGGCAGCTATACTGGACATCCGAGTGCCGTATAATTCAACAGGCTTCTGTAAGAACAAGACCGAGCAACAGAGCAAGAATGGCGTAGACTGATGAGAACATTTTCAAGTTATCGTGCGGAATACAAAATTCAAGATGGCAGCTGCGGGAGCCATACTGAACATCCATCGATAGGCCTCTGTGGGTCCGCAAGGGCAAGCAACACGGAAAAAATTACTTAGATTGACAGAGGCGTTTTTGAGTTATGGAGCAGAATGGAAATAAAAGATTGCCGCTGTGGCAGCCATATTTGATTTCGGATCGCGATCCGAAATCGATATGCTTGAGTAGCAACCGTCTCCCGATGTCACCGAAAATGGTGATGATTGGTGATGGCGTTTTTCAGCTATCGCACAGAATGGAAATTGAAGATGGCAGCTGCGATTGCGGCTGAAATCGATAGGCTTGTGCAGTAACTGTACCCAGATGTGCTAACCAAAAATTGCGTTGATCGGTGATGGCACAGAATCAAATGTGGACAGACCGACGGACAGATGGACGCTGTGCGTGACGACAATACCCCACTGCCTCTTAGTCCGGGCTGAGGGGTACTAAAAGGGGCAAACACTTATTTATGGTAATGCACGCAAGCTTGACCCCTTCACTGGGAGGAGAGGGAAGCATTTCTAGTTGAAGGCAACGGGTCAGACAGAGCGGAGAGGACACTTGTTCCGACAGGCCCAGGTCAAAGGGTCAAGTTGGGCCCTGGGCTGATTGACTCCAGCAGCTCGGTGCCATCAGGCCGGTTGTCAGCTCTGAAAATTCCCACATGACCACTCAACGCACAGCATTGTTCCCACACACACCAGTGATCCTCATCCCCATCAGAAATTCCAGTTTTAAACATAATGGACGCATTCATTACCTCAATCGGCTTCATAAACTTCCCCAAATGCATTCCACTACACTTTTGAACAGGTGGCTAAGAGCTCCATACAAATTATAAATTATGAGTACATGTGCTCCTTAGCAGTAAAACAAGGCTGCACGTTCATGAATCCATATTAGGGCCTGTGTCCACAGACAGCAGTTTTGCAGTCGAAGTGCCCGTGACCCAATTTTCATAGGACTCCACAAGAGCTTGTCGCTAGCTTACAAAAACCGTCTAAGATCTTCCGCAATCCATGATTGCGAATGTCAAGTCTCCGTCACTTCACGTCACCTTAGAAAGGCAAGCTAAAAAAATGGAATGGAATTGCGATAAGTCTAAGCACCTGAGCGTATGAATGTTCACTTGCTCGTCAGGCAACGCAAATGAGTTTCTAAGCAAGAACAGAAAACCAAGCCACAGCTTTTAGTCCTCGCAGTTGCAGCAAACGTTAATGCTAACTAGCTCGTGTCTCAGCAAACCTCAACTGTAGCCAACTGATTAGGAACACGACCGATAGCTGGGATTATTTTCTTCACCGCCATTGGAGTGGATATTGTAAGTACCGCCCCCTTCTTCATTTTTATTGGTTGGTGAGAAGTTACACTGACAAGCCTGATTGCGTTCCAAAGGTTGAACTGTTTTCGGCTGAAAGCGCTGCGAGTGCAGCCGAAAAGCTGCAGAAAGATGCGGGCGATTTTTGCTCCTAGGCCGTTAAGCACTGTCAACTCTCAATCTCACAGTATTTACATTGAAAATAGATGCCGTCAAGGCAAAAAAAGCTGCCATATTTCACTGTATTTATGCCAGTCATAAGCCCCTAATGAGACAGACCAAAAAAGATACCGAATATTCCTTTAATGTCGAATTCAATCCTCTTGTCCTTAGCATCCCCCCCCCCCCCATTCAAAAAAAAAAAAAAAAAAAAAAAAAACACCAGGTGGATTTCTGAGAATTCAGGAACGAGGACCTTTAAAAAATTGAGAAATAAATGCAATGATGTTCCGTCGAGTGAACACAGGAAACTGGATTGTCAGAATGTCACAGCGGAAGAGACGGCGGGCACATGCACTTCAACGACAGGCACTGGTAGAGCACCATGTTGAGAGGACCTCCCTGCTTTGTCAATAAGACCATCATCTTCAGTTCATAAGAGCGCTGATTGCCGAGGCAGATTACAGACAGGATAACCCTGGGTTGGGGTGGGGGGGGGGGCTTACCATTTTTTTTCTCACTTGAAGCGATCTCAGCTTTGTAGCGATAGTAATCTCCTTTCATTTTACAGTAGAACACTTTGCTTTCAACTGTATCGGCTTTTGGGATGAGTTTCCTATCGAGAAGATCCTGAAACAAAGGAGGAGAAAAAATGCTAGACAAGAGAACACAAAATTTCACCCACACTGGCCTAAAAAACATTTGCCATTCAAACATTACTGTATTGTGCAGCGCAGAGAAAAAAGAATTTACCCCCTTCCCAAGTTCTTCCCATTTTCGATAAGGTCACACTTTTCATATTTTGATTTAAGGGGCACCCCGCAAAGTTCTGTGGATTCTGTGGATGGGTTGCCATTACATCAGGGATGGACCCTGTTGATTTTGCCCATGATCGGACAAACAATATGGCCGCCACAGCAGCCATCTTAAAATCCTATGACACATAATAACTTCGCTCCCAGTGATATCACTCAAATTTTGTGGGTTGATGGGATCAGTTTGGGACGCGCTGCATCAAACAATATGGCTGCCATGGGAGCCATCTTGAAATCCTATTTGGCAGACACCTTAAATGTCTTATGAGCCATGTTCACTCAGCAAGATTGATTGTGCTGCCTTGACGGAGGTTTGGATTCCCAAAGTGCCTCCATTTATTGTCTGGACCTTGGTTTCACGTCAAAGATGGCTTCTCCTTCAGCTCAGTGTCCCCATCACTGCACTGGGGCTTTGGGGATTATTCAACCAGAGGGAAGATCGAAATCTACTGGCCATCAACACCTCTTCCAGCAGTAACTTGCGGTCTACCATCCAAGTAATAACCAAGCCCACACCTGGAGCAGATTGAGTAGAGGTATGGCTATAGCCAACTTGGGAGAGAGGGACAGTTACCGGCTCTCCTCCGAAGCACGGCCCGTTAACTACTGGTTAATTAGTCTCATTGGTCAAAACTTTGCCAGTTCTAAACGAGGGCGGAGGATACCCGAAGAAGAGCAAGAGCAATCATACTGACGAGCGTCTGTCTGGCCAATAGGAGGTGCTTGAGCAACAAACGAAGCAACTACTTTTAATGTCCCATCTCGGCAGTCCCATCCCAATCCACTTCCCTGCAGCGCAAAGCCAATTGTGCGCTGCTCAAAAAAAGATGCCGACCACTGCCAGCTGGTTCAACCGGGGATCGAACCCACGTCGTGGTGGTCACTATTGCTCTTCAATGCTGGGCCTTAACCGAGTGAGCCAACCTAAGCCAAGGGTTCAATTTAAAGAGTATGTCTTTTTTTTTTAAGCCATATGATCTATATATCCGGTGAATGGCTGGCATTCACGGTCAAGGCAGCCTTGGCAAATCGATCAAACTATTGCAAAGCTCCTCATCAGGAACTGGATGACATCAGGGATCTCTTCTTGCTAGCTGAAACATTTGGGTCATTCCTGGGGTAAAATTAGTGTGAGCAATACCCAAAGGGAATGCATTGATTTTCAAAAAGCTCACAACATGGTATTTAATTGAAAATGGTCAACCCTTGAAATTTCTTTTTTTCCTTTTCTTTTTTTAAGAACATCGGCTCATTCCCAACGCCAGGTGGTTATGTTTTCGCTTCAGTTTTTTTTATTGGTAGTCGAAATTGACAACCATGTTACTTTGTTCCATTAGTCGTCAGTCTGTTTGTCCGTCTGTGTTAACAGGATCTCAATAATGGGTGTATACAGCGCCCTCAATTATTGGCACCCCTGGTTAAAATGAGTTAAAAGCTTTAAAATAAATTCAATTTTTATTGCAGAAGCATACTCTCACACTGAAAATTGTAGAAAAATTTAACCTTCAACTCAAGTGAATTAAGGTAAAAAAAAAAAGAAATCCCGACTAAGAAATAATTATTTTTCATAAAATCACCTGTTCCATAATTATTGGCACCCATAATTCCTAGGAAATAAATGTAATTCAAGTATTTCTGTTATTTCCACAGTAGTTTACAAAGTTGATCAGAGTGTCTAGGAACATTTAATTAGTAATTCATCACTTCCCGTTTCCCTGGGGTATAAAGATGATGTGACACAGAGGCCATTTCTCTTATCCACTCTTCAACATGGGAAAGACAAAGGAACACACCATTCAAGTAAGGCAGATGTGTGTCGACCTTCACAAGTCAGGCAATGGCTACAGGAAAATAGCCACTCGCCTGCACCTGCCCATATCTACTGTCAGAGGAATCATTAAGAAGTTTAAAACAACTGGAACAGTGGTAAACAAGCCTGGACGAGGACGCAAGGTTATTTTGACACCACGCCCAAAGAGGAGGATGGTAAGAGAAATAAAAAGTTCTCCAAAACTCACTGTTAAAGAATTGCAACAAATGGTAGCATCTTGGGGTCACAAGGTCTCCAAAACAACCATCAGGCGCTATCTACATGCCAACAAGCTGTTTGGGAGGCATGCACGAAAGAAACCTCTTCTCTCTCACAATCATAAACGCAAACGTCTGCAGTTCACCAAGCGGTACAGGGACTTCAACTGGGACTGTGTGCTTTGGTCAGATGAGACCAAGATAGAGCTTTTTGGCAACAAACGCTCTAAGTGGCTCTGGCGGAACACAAAAGATGAGTATGCAGAAAAGCACCACATGCCCACTGTGAAGTGTGGGAGAGGATCGGTGATGCTGTGGGCCTGTTTCTCTTCCAGAGGCCCTGGGAACCTTAGGGTGCATGGCATCATGAATGCTTTGAAATACCAGGACATTTAAATCAAAATCTGGTGGCCTCTGCCCGAGAGCTGAAGATGGGTGGTCACTGGGTCTTTCAGCAAGATGATGACCCAAAAAATGTGGTCAAACCTACACAGAAATGGTCCACCAGACACAGAATCAGGCTCCTCCCAGAGCCATCTCAGTCCCCAGACCTCAACCCCAGTGAAAACCTGTGAGGTGAGCTGAAGAGGAGAGTGCAGAGGAGAGAACCCAGGTCGCTGGATGATTTAGACAGATTGTGCAAAGAGGAATGGTCAAAGATCCCCCTTTCTGTATTCTCCTATCTTGTGAAACATTATAGGAGAAGATTAGGTGCTGTTTTGTTGGCAAAAGGGGGTTGTACAAAGTATTAACATCAGGGGTGCTAATAATTGTGGGACACATGATTCGATGTAAAAGAATTATTTCTTAATGTGGAATTATTTTCCCCCTGAATAAATGCACTTGAATTTAAGGTTGGATTTTCCTCTTTTTTCCATTGTGGTCCTATATTATTTAGAAAAAAACTGAATTTATTAGAAGCCAAGGGAACACATCTTAACCAGAGGTGCCAATAATTACGGAGGGCGCTGTATGCAGGATGTTACCGTAGCACAAGAGGAACAAGCGATAAAATTTTAGGCACATCTAGGCCAAAGAACAGCTGAGATATATACCAAAGTACAAATCCAGCTATGCTGGCAGAGATTTGAAGTCTCGAGTCAGATACCAGACGATTTTGACAACGGCCCGTTAGGTGGGAGTCATTTGTCTTTCTGTTCGCAGGATCTCTCAAAACCGGCCACATAGATTTTAACCAAACTTTGTAGGATGCATTGTTAAGAGTAGCACAAGAGGAACAAATGATTTAATTTCGGCATATATAGGCCAAAGAACAACTGAGATATAGACCAAAGTTCAAATCCAGCGATGCTGGCGGAGGTAAGGGCTCTCGCGAGTCCAGCTCTAGTTTTAAATCCGATGCCAGCAACAGGATTCAAAAAAAGTTGGGACAGGGGCAATTAATGGCAGGAAAAGTTGCAGGATGCAAAAAAAATACACCTCGTCAAACAAACAATGGCAACAAGTCAGTAACACACACACACACACACACACACACACACACACACACAAAAAAGGCAATTCAACATCAGCACACCCCCATTGGCTAGATGTCCAAAAATAAAATTCAGGGAAACACAATGCCAACCACTGTATGGCTAAATGGTGTTTAAGAGAGAAATTGAGTATTTTTCTTAACTTGGTGTGAGTAAAGCCAGCTAGCCAATGGACATCCGGTGCAAAAGCCTGCAAACTAGCTAGCATCTCACCAGCACTTCCAAGCAGATGTCCGTCAGCTCCTTCTCAACCTCTTCCCGGTACTCCCTGGCCATCTGCTGCTTTTCCTCATCACTTTCGGACTTCTGCTCGATGCTGGTCAACACCCTCCAGGAGGAGCGCCGAGCGCCCACCACATTTTTGTAGGCCACCGAGAGCAGGTTGCGCTCCTCGTTCGTGAGCTGGCCGTCGAGCTCTGCAACACTCTTAATGAAGGCCATCATGTTGTCATAGCGCTCCGACTGTTCAGCCAGCTTGGCTTTCACCACCAGCTTGCTTTTATTGTCCATGGCTACTCAGTACTGAGGAGAGAGATGGGGAGAAAGGGATCATGAGAGCGAGCAAGGACAGGTCAGCTGGAGTACACTGGAGGCCACACACTGGTGCAGGACACGGCCTCATCACATCTCCCAAGTGTCAACTAGGGTTGGGCGATAATTATGAAAGCAAAAATAACTCCTGCCATGGGGTGAACAGACAAGCTTTCTCCTTTTGTTCGCCTCGGATCATTCCTGATGAGGTCCTGCACTAACGGAAGCCAAAAATCAATATACAGGTACACTACAGGCCAAAGGTTTGGAGGAAAGATCAAATTTGTACAAAAGAAGATCATAGTTTCATTGGCATACTTTGCAACAAAATAGACACGATTGTAATGTATAGAGTCACTTAGAGTACATTCTTACTCAAATTATCAGGCCCATATTACTAGGCCTGTGGTCCTAGTGCCCGCCGGATTGCCGCTGGCATCCAATGGGCTGTAAACCATGACATAAAGTGACTCGTTTTTTACTTTTTCACAGAAGTTCTGACTCTTGCAAATCTTCTCCACCCAAATACTAAGCCCCTCCTTTCCTTTATTTACATTCATTCAGCAATGGTCTGGAAACATCAATGTATACAGTACTGAAAGGTAAACAGAAGAATATGGCGCATATCAATGAAAGATAAGTCTAATCATGCAGTAAATGCATCCCAAAATCCATAGATTTCATACTGGTTTTTAAGAAAGGCATTGTGAATGGAACTTGAAGTTGCTTCCAAATTTTTGACCTGTATTGGCCTTGCTTCCAAACTTCTGGCATGTAGTGTATATGCACACATACAGTGGTGCGCAGAGATGATTATACACCACCACTTTCATCCAAAAAAGGCCCAAATATATTGCTTCTATCATTTTTTGGTGAAAATGTGTTAAAAAATACGATTGTAGGCAATGAGAATCTCATTCCTACAAGTATATTGAAGGAAAATATGGGTAATCAACCACAGGAAGCGTTTGGAGGCTGTAATCGCGAATAAAGGCTTTGCCATCAATTACTGAGAAAAGGGTATGAAGAATTCAGGACATGGCATTTTTTTCTAAATCTGTCAAAGAAAATACCAACAAGAGTTGTCAGAAAGACAACAAAGCTCGCCGGGGCAAGGTTAAAGTTTTTCTGCACGCGGACGGACGCGGACACGGACACGAACGCGGACGCCAGGAGTACGACAATAGCTCTCCGGACGTTACTCGTCCCGGCGAGCTAAAAAGTATTGTATTTCGAGAAAAATAGTTTTCTGTACTTCTTACAGCCTTATGTCAACTTACTGTGTCATTTGTGCAAGAATAAATTTGATTTGTCATAAAATATCTTGAGAAACCCAAAAATTGGTTGGGGTATGAATAATTTTTGGCATGACTATGTATACATACACGCACATATTGATCAATTTCTTTATTTTTTTTTTGGTATGACAACATGCCAGCTTCAATCGGCAAAAACCAGTGTGTGTGCCTGCAATCCACCTTCTGTCTGGACTGCTTTATAACACTAAGCTGGGGTCAGGAAAAAGCCGGACGAGTAATAATATATATTAAAGCAGAGCCATTATGCTTTTTGAAAGATTACAAATCAAGAAGCAGTGGCTTTGCCTTATTTTCAAGGAGAAACTGTAGGTTAAAGGGAGACCTAACCTCACCACGCCAAAGTATACTAGGCGCCACTGAAAAGGCAACGGTGAGGTATGTACTGTATTTGCGGCAAATTGAAGAATCGATTGATTTTTATTGCTTTTCCAGTGAAGCTTGAGTGGAAATACAGAGATGCATTTCGAGTGGGATTGTAATCCTGACGCGCCAGGTGAACGTGCCAAGCACTTCCGTTATAACGCACTGAGCTGTTTGTAATGTGTACAGTGACACTTGACTTGTTCTTTTGGGCGTGGTCAATAGCCTACATAAAGCCAACAAAACACAACAGCAACGCGGAGCATGGCATTATGCCCCTGCCTGTATCTTTAATTGGGGTAAAGATCAAATAGGCTGCTAGTTTAGGTGAATAGTGAGTGTGATTAATACTGAAAGTTAAAGATGTTAAAAGAAAACTGGTTTTCAAATGAAGATTAGGAGTTCTTTAGGTTATTGCGTAGAAACTGAAATCTAGATGGTGCTGTAGCGGCCATATTGGATATTGCACGGCGCTGGTTTTTGAAAGGAACCCCTCTCTACCCACCCCGCATACACCACCAAGAAATGAGATGGATCGGACAAGCCATTCTTTAGTTGTTGCGGGGAAACGAGAGGTTTTCGCCTGGAGGGAAGGGGCGTTGACATAATGCCCTCTGCTCATTCAGGGCAGGGGCATTAAACACAAAAAATTCTACTGCATCAAGAAAATGGAACGGCTTGGGTCACAGGAGAGAGAAATGCCAGTGGCATATTACGGGCAGGTTATTTTATGAAAGTAACTTCTTCACCAAAGATGTGACTGCTTGCATGTTCAATGACACCAGAGTCAGAATTATTATGCACATAAGAATCCGTCAAATTTTAACGCAAAAATCACAAAGACTGTCAGAAACAGGCGAATCTGATCCGCACTGAGCTCCCGGGAATTACTTGTTTTTGGCGTTTATTTAACCTTTTTCAAATACTATTTCTAAGTCACTGCACATGATGGTTCATTTCTATCAAGTTAATGCTGCGTTTATACGAATACGTCACATCATTCATGTGTTAGTGATTTTGACATACAGTCAAAGAAACTTGCCTGCCGCCACTACTACCTTCTTCCACAAGAAACAATGCAGGCAGCAAGCCATATGGGGAGATTTCCTGGAAATGCAGATGTCACAGGGCCTGCTAATCCTTGTCATTTAAGCGCCATAAATAATGTACGTCATTTTGTGATGGATTGGGGTGGACTTGTTTCTGGACTTCGATTCTAAAAAGCTGGACAACTGATGACCAGAGACAAAACTCACGAACCTCAGTATATTTGAATGAAAACAGAACCTACCATGCATATACACTGCTCAAAAAAATAAAAGGGAACACAAACAACACAATCTAACTCCAAGTCAATCACACTTCTGTGAAATCAAACTGTCCACTTAGGAAGCAACACTGATTGACAATCAATTTCACATGCTGTTGTGCAAATGGAATAGACAACAGGTGGACGTTATAGGCCATTAGCAAGACACCCCCAATAAAGGAGTGGTTCTGCAGGTGGTGACCACAGACCACTTCTCAGTTCCTATGCTTTCTGGCTGATGTTTTGGTCACTTTTGAATGTTGGCGGCGCTTTCACTCTAGTGGTAGCATGAGATGGACTCTACAACCCACACGAGTGGATCAGGTAGTGCAGCTCATCCAGGATGGCACATCAATGTGAGCTGTGGCAAGAAGGTTTGCTGTGTCTGTCAGTGTAGTGTCTAGAGCATGGAGGCGCTACCAGGAAACAGGCCAGTACATCAGGAGATGTGGAGGAGGCCGTAGGAGGGCAACAACCCAGCAGCAGGACCGCTACCTCTGCCTTTGCGCAAAGAGGAACAGGAGGAGCACTGCCAGAGCCCTGCAAAATGACCTCCAGCAGGCCACAAATGTGCATGTGTCTGCTCAGACGGTCAGAAATCGACTCCATGAGGATTGTCTGAGGGCCCGATGTCCACAGGTGGGGGTTGTGCTTACACCCCAACACCGTGCCGGTCCTTTGGCATTTGCCAGAGAACACCAAGATTAGCAAATTCGCCACTGACGCCCTGTGCTCTTCACAGATGAAAACAGGATCACACTGAGCACGTGTGACAGACGTGACTGAGTCTGGAGACGCTGTGGAGAACGTTCTGCTGCCTGCAATATCCTCCAGCATGACCGGTTTGGAAGTGGGACAGTAATAGTGTGGGGTGGCATTTCTTTGGGGGGAAGCACAGCCCTCCATGTGCTCGCCAGAGGTAGCCTGACTGCCATTAGGTACCGAGATGAGATCCTCAGACCCCTAGTGAGACCATATGCTGGTGCGGTTGGCCCTGGGTTCCTCCTAATGCAAGACAATGCTAGATCTCATGTGGCTGGAGTGTCAGCAGTTCCTGCAAGATGAAGGCATTGATGCTATGGACTGGCCCACCCGTTCCCCAGACCTGAATCCAATTGAGCACATCTGGGACATCATGTCTCGCTCCATCCACCAACACCACGTTGCACCAGACTGTCCAGGAGTTGGCGGATGCTTTAGTCCAGGTCTGGGCGGAGATCCCTCAGGAGACCATTCACCACCTCATCAGGAGCATGCCCAGGTGTCGTAGGGAGATCATACAGGCACGTGGAGGCCACACACACTATTGAGCCTCATTTTGACTTGTTTTAAGGACATTACATCAAAGTTGGATCAGCCTGTAGTGTTTTTCCACTTTAATTTAGAGTGTGACTCCAAATCCAGACCTCCATAAGTTAATGAATTTGATTTCAATTGGTAATGTGTTTAGCACAGTCAACTATGTAAAGAACAAAGTATTTAATAAGAATATTTCATTCATTCAGATCTAGGATGTGTTATTTTAGTGGTCCCTTTATTTTTTTGAGCAGTGTATTATAGAGCAGTCCCTGATGACAGGGAAGAGAGAGAGAAAGAAAAAAAAAAAAAAAAACTCCCTCGGCCATCACCCTGATATGTTTGAGGAGTAATTTTATTTTATTTTTTTAGTATGTGCCATAGGTGCAATGTTTCTGTGTGGCTCAATAGCTTTGAAACCCATTTAAAATCTAAGCAAATGGTTCTCGCAATTTGGACTTAATTGGTAAAAATATCCAGCCATGTAAATGTCTACCAGAGGATTGTGACGTTTTCCAACTGATAAGTGGCCCCTGAATTTTAATTCTTCCCTTCATTCAGGGCTTCAATGATGGTGCTCTCTGTCCTGTCTCTTGAATATTTCAATTAAAGGATAATTCCGGTGTGAAATTGACTTGGCGTGTCTTGAAACATGATAACAAGTACTAACCTTTGTCAAATACCCCACCTCCGTACGCATGCAACATTTCGAAATATATAGCTTCTTAGCCGAAGCTCCCAACAGGCTTACAATGGCAGTGAATCGAGTGTAGCGATGCCATGCCAAGAAATTGCTATTTTTTTCATCATTAACAAGGCTCAAAGTAGCTCCACACTTCATCGGTAGAACTCCGAGGGCCCTGACATTAAAAACGAGGCACTGAGAACTTTGAAAATGCACAGGTAGTTTATTAAAAAAAAGACTATTTATGCAAACAGTAATTGAGCTAGTTTCCAGTTGCCTCAATCTTGAAAGTTACGATAAGTCGATTGACGAGCACGAACGAATACGAAGGATAGGGGAACAGATTGCAATCTATTCGTTCGTGCTCGTCGATCGACTTTTCTTCACTGAAATGAGTCTGCAGGTATTTCTGATATGTAAAATGTAGTGTCGCACAAAGTAAAGAACTGGCAGTCCACCCATGCTGGTTTGGGCTGAAAGTATACAAAGTATAGTGCATTCCATTTCAATTCCCTGCCCAATTTCCCCTCTGCTCTCCAATTGGCCTCCATGTGACCTTCATGTTACACTATATCAACGGCTGAGGGGAAGTGAACAAGGGCATATTGAGCAACTATTGAAATGCAGCCTGAGTCAGTGTGGGGACAGGAAGTGGGATTCACACTGGTAGAGACAAGAGGGGAGCGAGTAATTTGTGCGACCCGAGTCAGCTCAGGGCAGGCGGGTTGCAAGAGAGTGTTTTGTGCAGCCCCAAACTCCTTTAATACATTAATTTAATACATTTGCACAAAGGAAGTTAATAAAAGAGTTGCACAATTTTGGCACAGTCTTGCAAGTTTTCACAGCTCACATCAGCTAGTAGCAAGTTGAAGGGGCGAGTCAGTGAAGGAGTAAGTTGAGAAAAAGACTAGTCATTTCTGAGTCAGGCCAATGAGTTGTTTGTTTCAAAAGATTCATTCATGACTCTCACATCTTTCGGTCGTGGTGACACAGTCAGCAGCATTAACATTTTACGGACACAATGCGTTTTACCTTTCACGTGGACGTAAGGACGGGTATATCGCCTCAGAAAACAATACATGCACCATCTGGGGTGACATTTTTACTCATGGACCACATTTTTACTTACTTTCGAAAAACCCATTCATTTCTTGCAAGAACAGAGGTGCGATAGCACAAGAGGTGAAAACATGCTAACAAAGCTGCTCATAGTATGCCAACAGTGCCGTGACTACCATTAACCAGGGGTGTAACGTTACATAGAAGTCAGTTCGCAATTAGTTCGGTACGAGGAAAAAGCTGGAAGCTCTGGCATTTTAGATGCTCTCTGATACAATCGGAGCCTTAAGAGCATTTTTTGACCAATAATTCAGAAATAATTTTGGAAATGGTTGACTCTTCAGGTAGTCACGAGGGATGTGACTCATCACTCATGAATCTTGACTCAACAAGACTGCTCAACAATGATGAATGGGTTTTCATGGGGTGATTAATCATAACTGCAGTCATACAAGGATACTGTTCTAGAGTCCATACTTTTTTTTTTAACTATTCAAGTTGTTTTAATCTCAAATTTGAACCTTTAAAATTTAATAAATGCTATGAATAGAAATTGACTCGGACATGACAAAATTAAGAGGTGGTCTCAATAATTTAGTTTTTTTTAAACTGTAGTGAGACAAATTTAATTATATTCTTTGATGAATGGCCAAACACTTAAAGCAAAGTCAGCAATTGAGAAAAACAGATTGCAAGACATGAGCAAGAGCCAGCAGCTGTTTTGCATGTATACATACCAGCAGCGCAGCTGCATGCATCTCATGCGCACAGTTAGGAAGCACCCATGTACAGTCTGAAGTTCGACAACGCACATGCACAATGTAAGCTCTGGCTCTGCTAACGTCATTGCAGACGCGCCATATAGTGCGATCGGATGCTCGAAGCGCTTGTTCGCGTAGTAGATAACTATGGAGCCAAGGGTAAAGCAAAAAAATGCGTGTTAGGTCTTGAGATGCGAGTCGTTCCCAGGATTCAGTTTACTCATAGCCTGGTGACAAGTCGTTCCCTCAATTTGAGTTCACAAAATCGTGGCAAGGACTTAAACTGAAGGAACCACAAATTAACTAAATCGTGGGAACAAATCTCATGGCTGCAGGGTGACTTAATCGTAGAGTCAATTAAATTACAAGTTTTTATCATAGCCACAATTCCCCCCCCAATGTTACTGCACTTTCCGGGCTCTGTAGATACCAGCTTTGTACATGCTGTTAAGTTTACAAGAAATGCCAAGGTTCGCCGTGCGCAAGTCTAGCATTGGCACCGCAGATAGTTCTCGATCGCTGCTCTGTGTGTGCAGCTCGCTAGCCTGATACTCGCCGGTTTATAAACACAGAAACGTACACGTTCATAAGTTAGTAACTTTTAAAGGAAAACTGTTCCCCTCTTTCAAGTATTTTGTGGTTCAATTACTAAATTCTTCATTTTTGTCAGATCTAAGTTGTGTCAGTAACTAAATTATGTGTCAAACTTTTGGTTTTTCAAACCCATGACAGTGAAATGTTTAACTTTTGGCTTTTCTCCAAAATGTTGCGTCAAAATTCAAACCTGTCGCCCTTACACGTTAAAACCCGTCGTAGACCACACTGCTGCTGGGTGATTCGGAGGTATTTTAACAATGTGTCCCCTCCATGACAAGACACTAAAAACTCCCCCGAACAAAATTCTAATGTATTAAAAAGTTTTTTTTCACAATTTATGGGTATAATACAGCACCACTATATTCAGGAGGAAAAAGCTCACTTTTTCCCACCATTTCCATTTGGGGATGATTTCAGTGTCTGTCACGGAGGGGACATTTGGTTGACAATAACCTCAGAATTGCCCTGTTGTAATCCACTGGGAATACAAAAATTTCCCACACATCAGCTTTAAGAGGCAGGTGGGGGACGTGCTTATTTTTCTTGAATAGTGGTACCACTTTGGCTGAGCCACACTTCAGCCTCTCAAATTGTACCTAACTGGAATTTTTCCCCCAACTTTGTAATCAAAAATAATCTGGCAGGCGGGTCCTCAAAATCCTGTGTCACATGTACTAGTCAGTGTCACCATCTTCCTTTCTAGAAAGAAAGATCTTTGGTGTTTCTATTCTTCTGTTTTGAATCAGTGGGTAGTAACAGCTTTAACGCTCAGTATCGCCCCCTGGATTGGAGTGTGGATACTGCCACCACTGTGACCAACTTTTTCCGCCCCCACTCATAGCCCTTTTCCACCAAAATGAACCTGGTGCTAGTGCCGTGCTGGTGCTAGTGCCAGTGCCAGTGCTTAGTTCGTTCAACCCACGCACCTCCTGAGAACCTGTTTGGTCTTCCATCACCGAGGAGCCAAACCAGAGCCACGTGATTACGACACTAATTTAAGACCAGCAGATCAGTAGAAAATGAACGTTGTTCGAGATCTGTGTCTCTCTCAGCAGCTCTCACGTAACATCTGGCAATACAGAAATACAGTATGGACTGTGGGAAACCATGAATAAAAATGTAAAACTGAAATAATGCTTGTGTTTCCATGCTCAGTAATACCATTATTGTCTTTGAGGTTTTATCGTTTTTAGAGGGGAAAAGGAATATAGCCGATTAGATTGCTATGAACTTGTTCTGGAATAAGATCAGATATTTAAAAAGCAGCAATATAAGGTGTATACCTTCTCTTGCATTGTTGTCCGTGCATGTTAAAAATAGACACCGTGTGCAGAAATAAATTGTAATAATAGGAGCACGCTCTCCATCTATACTTATCTCAAGGAAGCAGACAAGTAATAAATAAACGAGCAACTGTTGCATTTCATTCCAGCTTCGTAACTTTGAACAATCTAATGGAGTTTCCTTTTGAAGTGACATTCAAGCTCGGTAATGGCAACAACAGTAATTCGCAAACGCCCTATCTGGCCAGCTAACTCATTCTTAATGCTTATTATAGACGAAAGCAGCGCAGAAAGAAAAAGTAAAAATAAACGCATTGGGCAGATATAAGGCTTATACATCCCAACGTTTACTGGCAGCAGAACGCTCAAAATATTTCCGCGACTGTGCTGGTTGTGTTGGTAATCTCCGCCCCACGTAATTGGTGCTTGCCCTGGACCAGGCAGGAGTTGGTGCTTACTCTAGCACCAGTTTTAAAAGCCAGAAGCTGGCGCTTAGGCTGTGGAAAACAAAAGAACCGGTGCCAAGTCAGGCTCTGGCTCCGAACCAGCACCAGCGTGGAGGAAAAGGGATATCAGATGCATTCCACGAGTGATTGCTAGCAACAAACCGTGAAGTCCGTAGCCATCAACAGGGCCTGAGGTCAAGTCTGTTTTACACACTGCTTTGAGGATTGTTTCCCCGCCGAACTACCGAACGCACATAAGTCTCAGAATAGTTAGTTTTCATGAACAGAAGGGGAAGAAGTTTGACAACGTTTGATGTTAACACCGATAAGACTAATTCTGGCATTAACATAACATCCATGGTGACTCCAAACACCAACGGTGTGGTCAACTCAGGGTGAAATACAAGTACTGCTAGTTGGCTCGTTTGGAGCAACTGTTCCGATACAGGGATCGTTTTCCTCCAGAGATCGGGATGTTTGGACTGGTGTGAACACAGGAAACGCACTCTGATGCGGAACAAAACAAGCGGGCCGACATTGCAAAAACTGAAAAAAAAAACCACATCGCTTCCATTCGAACCCTGGCGCGATTCGTTTTTAGTGAGAAACGCGCGTGCTCGCTTCTTCACATGGACTTTGAATGTAATCTGTCGTGCGAAAAACTCTTTTCCGCGTCCGGTGTGAATGCAGCTCTACGCGCGACGCTTAACGCCAAACGTGACCGCACCCATTGAGTCTGACGCGCGAATCGAATGCGAACCGTACCGAGCGTTAGCACCAGGGAACTTAAATTATCGCGGTTAGCAATTCGATATTATCGAGAGAAGCGAGCCGTCCAATATGGACGCTGCAACGACCCAGCCCAATCCGAAAAACAGAAACTAGTCCTCATCTCACTGACGGAAACACCGTATTATGTCGACGTCTTCGGGTAGCTAACGTTAGCCGAGTCGACAGAAATGCACGCACCGCGATGCTAACCATGCATGACATGAGCGTCCAAGGGGTAGGGGGCTAATCTGCTGAAAACATGCTGCTGAAAAATTACAAACATCTACATTCTCCTTAATAATTACTTATTAACAGAAACATCTAGAATTTTCATCACAACACATAAAGAAATAAAGAAATCGTGAAAGAAAGAATGGATGGTTGTAGTTTTTCCAGCAGATTAGCCCTGCCCAGCGTAAAGCGTGTTTAACTTCGCAGCCAGCAAGTCGGCGAATTTGCGATTTCTAATCCGCACACGTTCAACCGAGGCGAGGTATTTATCAAGCCCGACCTTAGTCTGCCCGTCCGCGAGCATGTAGAGACGGAAACGGTTGGCCAACTACCCAACAGCTTAGTCGCAGGCGCTGGCAGCTAACTAGCTTAGCTGGAGCAAGATCATGAGCATTAACGGCGAACCGATATAGTTGCAGCAACGATTATTCGTTAACGACCCCACATCCCGCAAGCAGAATAAAGCCGCTTTCACATAAGACGCGGAACGAATTTTTTCGCGCGCCTGATTACATTCAAAGGCAACGCAAAGAAACGCGCGTATTCGCATTGACTTTGAACGCAATCTAAAGATTAATTTCGCGTCCAGTGTGAAAGCGGCTTAACGGCGCCAACTGCCAGGACCAAGCCTTTTCATACGCCGCTCTCTCTCTCTCTCTCAGTTTAGATAGACGCGGCGCTGGGCTTCATTGTTCGGCCGCACGCCTGCAAGCCAGGTGACATTTTCCGGAGCCGTTCACCTCACCAAATTATGTGTTCAACGTTATGAAACTCAGCATAAGAGACACTATTCAACGCTAAACATGTCTAATACACGCACGCACTAAACATGACTTATCCGCACTTAGACCGTCTTTATCGTCTGTTAGACTGTTACCTGAGTGTATGAGGCAGATCTGATGTTCTCGCTCCGGCTGCACAACTGGTTTTCGCAACAGGTTCTATCCACGGGGTTTCCCACCAACAGTGATGTGCAGCACCTGGCTGCAGCTTGCAGAACCGGGTGGATACAGATCGGGGCGGGACTACGGACTGGGCAGGGCCGGGCAGGGCAGGGCAGGGAAGGGCTGCAGGTCGCGGAGAACTGAAACCTGCGGCCTGGAGTAGTGTGTCCTTGCAGAACCGGAGGCAGCAGTTTCAGGATCCGGACACTAACCCCAACGCCTAGAAATCTGGTCCCAGGACTGCCGCACTGAATCTGCAGCCGCCGGGTCTGCAGAGACATACTTTTGGGGCGGCCTGCGCTTCATTCTTTCCACTTCCACGATAAATGTTGCCAATGCTGAATAATGAACATTTAAAAAAGATTTTGTCGTAAATTATAGGTATAGGCTACTTGGCTCTTGCAGCCCACGATTATGTCAGGGAGTCTAGATTCTAACGTTTACGTTGCTTTCTTAGTTTATGCGTTGCAGTTATTTGAATAGTGAGTAATTTGCTGGTGATATTATTAGTACTGACCTGTTCTGAATCATTTTTCATTATAAGCACGTTGTTCAACAGTAAGAATAATCAATTGGCAATTTAAACGCACGGCGTTTATATGTAAATATGTATCCATATATTTTCTGGAACAGTATCATGAGTGTTCTTCCTGAGAAATGGTCAAATGGGGGTGGGGAAGACACTGTGTCGAGTTGTGCGGTAGGAAGTGTGCACTATTACGTGAAAAATATTTTAAAAAATGTATCCAGGCGTTTGTGTGCTGCTATGTGCCGTGTCATTCTGACTCATCAGGTAGTTATGCTCTCACCCAATCAACATACAGCTATATACACTGCGTTGGGGGTGGGTGGAGGAAGGCTCCTGTCGGAAATGTGTGCAATGAGATTTTTAATATGGCCGTCACAGCAGCAATTTTCCAAACGAAGTTTTTTCCTCCTCTGAGGGAAAACACACCACAAATGACAATTAACAAAAGTAATACTTTATTTAAAATGTTATATTTCATCATAGGGCCACAATTAAAATTAGAAGAGTAAAAATGTGCTGTATAACAGACCAGCTTAGTGCAGCCATGTAGACAGTGCAGTGCTGCCATACATCAGTGGTTCATTTCAGCAGAGGAATAAAAATAGGCTGAAAACTAATTCGGTTTACTCCAATGACCCCTTTGCCAGCACTTTCTGAGAAATAGAGTAATGATACTGACAGCTACTTAGCTGGGGGGGGGGGGGGTTTAAAAAAAACCGCACTACAGCTCCGTCTAACAGGCTTTGTCACATGGCAGTCTACGTACACAATAATACATCGCACATTCTTAACCCAGGGGACGAACAGCATTTGCCTCCAGTGGGAGGTGGAAATAAATGGATGCCATGCCACTGCGGGGGATGGATAGAGAGTAAAGCTGGTGATTCCAGTCAGCTTTTCCCCGATGTCTTTCAAAGTGAGAAATCGAGTGAAATTGAAATGTGACAATGATCATAAAGGAATACAAGTATGCTCAGTACAGAAAAAAACAAAAACAAAACCACAACAGTGGCCTGTGCACAAAAACTGACAGATTGACTGTGCCCATCAGAACTTAAGAAATAAATTGAAACATGCTCCAAGCTGCTTTTGTGGCAATTTCCTTGAGGCAATGATCAACTTGATGCACAACCATGTCCAGAGGTAGGGAACCCTTCTCGAGGAGGGCCATAGCCCTCTGTTTTAGAGGTCTTCCTTCACCGACAAACCTGATTCAAATAATTGTATAATAACCTTATAATAACGTTGAGGCCGAGTTCGAAGAGTCTTTGTTGCTCAGGAAAGTTCTTAACGTCTAAAAAATGGCCCCGAATTATGCCGCAGCCATGATGAGTGTGTTCACAATCTCTAAATGCAAAGGAAAGGTGCTTCAATGCTTCCTAACATCAACTTAAGCATGGGGTACCCTGAACCATCTTTTATGGAAGGACAAGAGGCAACAGTATCCCACAATTCCATGCGGCGGCAATATTTGGAGTGACGACCATCCATCCCATCAAGAAAACAGACGAACATGATGGGCAAGTCATGAACACGTTGCCTAGTGTAAGTGTAGTTGGATTCTCTTATTAGCGCAGCTGTCTTCCTAAGCCGTTATGAATTCCCCTCTACGCCTTTCCCTTACCCCAGGGCTGTTCAACATTATCCTGCAAGGGCTGGTGTGGGTGCAGCTTTCATCCTAACCCAGCACATACACACCTCATACCACTAGTCAACCCTAAATTTATTGGCAGAAGAGTAAATTGGTAGTAGCAGCTGTGTAGGTGCTTAGTGGGAATGCAAGCCTGCAACCCGCCATCACCTTGATGAATAAACCTGTTTTACACAGTAGCCTCTTCCTTTGAAGTTAAAGCACATTTTTCCCTGATTGTTAAGGTAAATTGGTTCAAATTCGATGATAGGATGGATTTATTAGACATTTTGAATGCAGCCTAATATTTGGTATGAGCCAATCTTTTGAATCAGGTGTTCAATAAGAGACAACTAAAAGAGGCCAGACTATGGACCTCCAGGAGCAGGGCTCCTCGTTCCTGTGCGAGACCCAGATGTATGACTTAAATATCAGAGGTATCAAGACCGAAATATCACTGGGGAATATCCCACTATCCTATTCATAAATGCTCAGCTACCTTTCTTGAGGGCATTATAAAAGCTTTCATACAGAATACCACTGGCACAGTAAATGCGCTTATAGGGTAATAATTATTCTGGCTGAGAAACCTTTCCCCACAAAGATCTTCACATTTGTGACATCAGAAAAAATACTTCAAAACAGTACAGAGGTGATACGAAGAAATACTAACAGTGCAATACTACAGTGACTCAATCAAACCAATTTGATGGCAAAGTGACGAGGATAAGGGGGGGTGAACTTTGTCTTTTCAGGCATCATCTTTGCGACAAAATTTTTTTCCCCCCCAATCAAAGACAATTTTGAAAATCTTGACAAACCCCTCCCTAATTAAAATGAAACAAAAAAAAAAAAAAAACAACTTCAATTGAAGAGGAAGAAATGGATAGACAAACAATCCTTATGGCCAGTTGATGTCAGCGTCAAGTCTGCATTGCTGCTTGCGAGAGACCGCAGTCAAGCTCTTGGGCAGCGTGTTTGTCCTGAAACAGTGGGGCCCTAAACTGGTTGCTCGGCAACTGTACAGGGCACAATGTTGCCCTGCTCAAGCCTCCACATCCGCCAGCTCTGGGGGCAGGGGGGACTTGGGGTGTTTGCTCTCGAAGTGCTGCTTGAAAGTCTTCGGGTCGGGCATCTGCGTCTGATTGGAGAAGTCAGGAAGTTTAGTGTCATGACCATTCGTTTAACAGCGAACACCTCGCACAGCATTCTCCCCACATACACAGGGCAGGATTATGCCAACTCAACAGTTCGTACAGCCCAGGGCCAACAAAAGTGGTCCTTAAAGTCCTTGAATTAAGTGCTCTCAAGCACCTTCCTTACTTGTAAATTAAGCAAAATCATGACGTACCAACTTAAACCTTTGCGCAGATATAGATACCGGCGTCCATAAATTTCAAAATTTAATTCCTAAATAATTCTTTAATTGAATTTCCAAAGGTCTTGCTTCACTGGAATAATTTCCCATAGTCTCTGTGGCACAAACGCGAAGTTATAAAGCCTAAAATACGCTCATGCATAACAGGAAAAATTTGGCATTACTTGTATTCAGCGCAAAGGGGTCAATTTCTTTTCATTTCAGTGCGTCCATTGCCGCCAAACATTGTAACATTAGTCTGTTTGCTAGCGAGGTAATGTTGGCTAGCTAATCAGTAAGCTGTGAATTTAAAAACCATGGCTGATTCAAACGCAATTCTCCGTGACTCAAACTGATGGAGCGTCACAGTGATAGTTAGCTCGGTGCTAACATAATGGGAAACAGTATTAAAGGTGCTTTTCTATATTCAAGTAGTTTTCCAGTATCGTGTGAAATTCATGGACTTTAAGGCTGTGCGAAGCCAGCAACTGCTAAATTGAATTGAACTGGTTTCACCATATGTGTACAACTGTGCAGTGTTCTCACCAGCGTATTTCAGCGTAGCGGCGTAACCTGAAAAAAATATGCTGCGTCTTAGCCCGCTATGCTATCTTTCAAGCTGCGTGCTTGCAAAGTTTGACACATTGTTGTAGCAGGAACACATCAAAAATTCCAGGATAACTGTTTTTTTTTTTTTTTTCCATTGGTTGTTGCCCTAAATCTTACCCAGATACGATAGTGCTATAATCTGACTGACTATTGTGTAGCCCCCTTCTTCATTTTTTTTTTTTTGATTGGCTGGCAGGTGGAAAGCTGCCACCAAGATCTACAGGGGAGACGCAAGACATTTGGCAGAGGCTCATGATAGTAACGATTCCGCTCTCAGATTTGAAGGCATTGCACACGTTCAAGCGCCCATCAGAGGCGGTAAAAGCTTTGCCAGAGGGAAGCATTCTGGATACATGCTTTTGATGCCCTTAATTATCCTGGCCTTAATGAGGATCTTTATTTTTTCTCATTTTTATATTTTCCATCTTTTCTGTATTTATATTGATACTTCCTGTACCCATTTGTTTTTATATTGATACTTCCTGTGCCAGTTTAATATTGATAACCCTTTCAATATATCAGGTTAATTGGAGACACTTAATTGCCTATCGGTATGAGTTTGAGAGTGAATGGTCTGCGAATGGTGTGTGCGCCCTACTATGGATTGGCAAGCTGTCCAGGGTGGGTCCCTGCCTTTGCCCGTAGTCAGCCGGGATAGGCTCCAGCTCCCCCCGCGACCCTAGTGAGGAATAATCGGGTACAGAGAATGATACCTCTTTCAATATTGCCTTATTATCCTGGCCCTAATGAGGATCTTGATTTTTTTCAACTCATTTTTATAATTCTCCTCCTTCTGTATTTATATTGATACTTCCTGTACCCCTTTAACATTGATACCTCTTGCCATTTATTTTTCAATATTGCCTCATTTTTTGTCGTCTTCATCATTGTTACTGTTATTTTTACAACCACTCTCGTATCATATCGGTCATTTCTCAATTTTATCGTTTTTATAACCACCTGTCTGTATTCTATCACCTCTCCATTTCATTGTTTGATTATTTTTGTAAACTTAGGTGTTATTTTTGTACTTTTGCTTTTAGCAGTTTATCAGGTAAACACTAGTCTGTCTTTGTCATTGGTTGGTACCATCTATGCATGTCTGTCTTTGCCCATGTGACCTGTTATGCCCCGATGAAGACCGTGTAGGTCGAAACATGTCGGCTTTTTAAATTTGCTTCAGCCATGCTTTAATAAAGGCTTTTTATCATAAGGCTTCATTTGGACCCTACTATTTTTTCTGAGTGCCTGGAAGACCTACAATTTTTTGTTGTCCGCTCGTCCCATTTTCCAAGAGCACCAGATTTATTCTTTCAACTAAAAGATTTTTTCATTCCATGAGCGCCTTGCATCCTTCTCTTTCAACGCTTCCAGGGGAGACGTGTTTGATTCCTGCCGGTTTCCAGTTATAGCGGCGCTGCTGCGCATTTAGGCCTACGGTTGGAAATTGTTTTCGTTTCAATCATTTTTTTTTTGCGTGAGAAATACTGTGTGTGGCGTAAGTGCGCAATATCTGACTGAAATGAGTGACAATCCCGCTCATTGCGTGCATTGTGCCGTTTGCTTTTTTTTCAGGTTGGTTTGTTTTAAACCTGATATAAAAAAAAATCATCACTTCTTCCACCGCCCCCCCCCTATACAGACTCAGACCAATTTTATTTGCCATAAGCCATATAAAGGAGGGAAAACAGAGAAAGGATAATTAACAATAATAAAATGGTATTTGGTTATAGAATGGCAGGGTATCCATTAGAGGATAAGAGGGTTACTGCTATGAGGAGGACACCCTGTTTGAAAAGATTAAAGATTACCTTTCAGGAAATTATGGGAGAGGGAAATCTCAACATATAGTTTGGACATAGATTGGGATACAGTTTGGTTTAACCTGTGTCAAAGTTCAAAAAAATGTAGCCCACCAGCTAATACACTATAAAACTATACACATGGCCCATGCAACACCATATAGGAAATTTCTGGTGAAACTCCTAATTACATCTGCAATATCTGTAACAGTCTACCGGGTACCTTTATGCACGTTTTGAGAATGCCCCAAACTCACAGATCTGTGGCTATTTGTAGTGGATGAGTTGTCCAAACTGCTTGAGGTACAGATCCCAAAAACTCCACACCTTTGTCTCCTGAATGATGACTCTGACCTTGAATATACTATAATTCAAAGGAAAATATTGTTGGCAGGTTTTACCGCAGCCAAAAAAAGTTGTCCTGCAGTTTTGGCTCAATCCCCAGCTACCGGATAGGAGGTTGTGGTTGAATCGAGAACATTGTGAACAAGGAACATCATATTGCCAGAGTGAATAAAGCCAAGAAGTTCACTTTACAAAAATGGGGGGTATTCTTGTACAAAATCTAAAATTTATGTGGAGCACATTGATTTGTAGCACAACTATTTTTGCTTTTTCTTTTGTTTCTCTCGAAATGTCTCTTACTTTGGACTAACACTTTCAGTCCTATACACACACAAGGACACTTGTAACCTGGATATTTGTACTATGAATGGTCTGTATAACAGACTTACTGTGTGGACTGAGTTTTGCCATCCTTATGCATAATGTTAACATGTAATGTACCCCCCCCCCCATTAAAAAGTCAATAAAATGTTGATCACAAAAAAAAGATTGTCTGTCAGTGACAAGAGAATAAACTGGAATAATATGTATTAATTCATTGGTGACTAAAACAATATGACATAAACAGTATGTGATATGGGCACACACATGAGGTTGCATAACAAAAGAAGATAAATCCAGTTTTGACAAATACAGACTAGTAAAGGCTCTGCTAGATTTACAATACAAGATTTACCGCACTCAAACATTTCCATTTGCGCACTTAATTTCAGCACTGTACATGGCTGCCTTTTGGTCTTTTTTTTTTTTTTTTTTTTAACAATTCTTAGGCATCTACTGGCACATGCAGTTCCTGTACCGCCCTTTTGCCTTTGGCAACTCACTACTGATGCGTCATTCGAGAATGATTTGTTCAAAAAGGACTATTAAGTGAATGAGTTGATCTGATTCGCGCAAGAGAGAACTGAAATTTCAACAAATGAGACCTTGGTGAGCTTTTACGGTCAACTGAGGCTCGGCAAGTCCTGCCATTAGCAGGGCATATGTATTCTGCATAACACAGGTTCCCATATTGGAGTCCCAGACCATCATTCAAAACTAGAGATGCAATTGATTGGGGATAAGTAAATACATTTAAAACATTAGCTGTTTACTGCATACTGAAGTCATGTTGTGTGCTATACACTTCTTTGGGGGAGAAATATATTAGTTAAGCAATGTTTTTAGATGGCTACATTAATCAGAGCACATCTATACAAATGGCTTACAAACACTTTACTTGTTGTTAGAAGGGGGGGTGGGGGATGTAATATAGGAATTGGCAGGTTCTCAAAGCTCTGACATCGATGTTTGAGATGAAAGTGATATCGCACCAATTCCTATTCAGACTGACCGTGTATGCCAAGTGTGATACACTTATATTGAACTACAACGTAAAATCCCGTTATGCCACATTGCCTAAAACACACAAATCGAACACCACGGACAAAAAACTGCAGTCCTGGAGGGCCGCAGTATCAGCACACTCTGTTGCTCCGCTTTCAATTAGCGGCTAATTAGTGCCTTAACAGCAAGGTATGTGGACCCCTTAGCCACTCAGTGACTTAAATGTATTACTACAACAGAAACACAGCAGAATCCAGCAAAAACGGCAGCCCTCCAGGAGGGCAGTTTGACCCCCGACACCTTTGGCTTCTAACCCTTCACCCTGCTCCTTGGGGGCCCCTACCTGGACGAGCCCCCGCCCAGCAGCTTACCCGGCACACGGAACAGGTGTACACTAGAGCCGCCTTGGCGGCAGCCTTCTGGTCATGTCCTTTGCTCTTCTTTGCTTCCGCTTGCTTCTTGGCGTTCTTCTGCTGGGATTGGATCTTCTGGTGGCCGCGGGCCATGACTATCAGATACGCTGCCAAAACAACAAGCACAAGAGGCACAGCAGATGGTTTAAAAACCTACACCAAAGGTACAGAAAATTTTTGGAACCTTAAGAAACAAACAAAAAAAAAAATCACTAGCCAGCACAGAGGTTAAGTGGCAACAAGACTGAAAAAATAACAAGTGCCAGGACTGTACAGACGTTGTAGACTTTCAGAGTCAACCATCAAACCTGATAGATGACTGGCAGACACCAGGTCTCTCAATTGCATAGCCATGGCTACACCCTCCATTTCTCAGGTCTTATTTTGGGCACATTCTCTCACCGTATTCAACTTGCTGTTGCAGCGTTTCCAAAGCCCAAATCCCGATTTGGACACACCCTGACACCCACTAGGGTGCATCACTACCCTGCCGCATAGTCCCAAGTTAAATGGTCGTTTGGGGTTTACCATGGTTACTGGGTAAGTCGACAGGAGAGCGAGCATTACTTTTGAGGTGGCAGAACCATTGGACAACCAGGTCGTGCGCGGCGTTTGAGCCAATGATCTCGGGGCGATCCCAGCCTCGACCTCCTGATACCAGTCTGTATGTTCGGTCGACATGCAGATGGGAAGCCGGTCTATGAAAATTCTTGCTGCATCAGTCTCCGACCTGTGTGAGAATGTTTCACGGAATCGCTGACCCCAAGTGACATAAACGCGAAGACAATAAGTTCCATGAACGAAATATTGGATTACTCTTGGGTTTGTAGGCGATATTTCTGGCAGAATAGTTCATGTAATATGAGAATAGTAACATGCTTAATTTGATTTTTTTTGGAGACAATTATTGATTTTTGGGGGCGTTTCCTGTAATTTGGGCGTGTTTTTTAGCCAATTATATTTGGCGCAGGCCAAATTCGCGATGCAATTGAGAGCCCTGAAAGCAGAATTCAAACTCAAGGGAACCACAGTGGTTTGCTGGAGTAGGATGTCTCGTAGCCTGTGGCGTTTTCCTCCAAGCGCAGGCCGCCGCCTTCGAAGGCTGCATTTTGAGGCGACTGTGACATCGCGGGCTGTTCCATTGCAAAGGTGTTTTTCAGACACACCCAAGAAATGCAGCCTTCATCTTGCTTGATACCAGATTGAATTCTCAACATGTAAACAGAGTGCGAACAAGCTGACAATTGTGTCTGATACCGGGGAAGATGAAGGCCAAATTTCTTGGGTGAAGTTGTCAGCACCTTCCCGATGGAACAGCCTGTGATGATGTAGCACCTAAAAATGAATCTTCAAAGGATGCAACCCCTGTGCTCTGAGAAATGGCCCATGAGTTATGCCTCAACATTCAAACTCAACACCAGGACAGGCACAATAGTGTAACAAACTGGTCTGACATTCATACAGCATTTAACTTAATCTGTTTCACGTGCAAAATTGGAGTCTTTTAAAACAAGTGAGCTTATTATAGTAGAAAGCAACCCAACAAAGAAGGCCCTAACCCTCACAATGGGAGTTCCACGGCGTTTGGTGTACATTTTGGACACTTTAAGTGTATTTTATAAAGACTTGTTTAGCAGATTTTCATTGTGGATAATGACACCAACAAATTGATGTATTGACTTAAAAAAAAAGACACACCAACATTATTACTCCTGCAGAAACTGACTCAAAACACCATGGCGTCAGATATACGCAGAGAAAGTAGATATTCCTCAGCATCAACTTTGGCATCGCAAGCTCTGATGTGCCATGACCCAAGTAAACTTTTTCCAGCGTTTATTTTTGTCAGACCCTTGTTAATGTATTTCAAGGCAAGACGTACTCGCCTGATTGCGACTTGCAGAGAAGGCATTTATGTCGAAGTCAGACGTATATTTATTGATTTCGCACGTGCAGGTCTGAAATTGCATAATTTAGAAGGATTTTCTCCTCTATTTGGTAGTCACACAGTAGAGAGAGACAGGAAGGTTGGGGAGAAGAATGGGGGAAGACATGCGGCATATGGCCCGAGCCAGAATCGAACTGGGTCACGGCTGGAAGGCCAAAGCCTTTATGGTGCATGTGCTTAGACCGATGAGTCCCCGGGGCGCCCCAGGTGGTCATCATTTTAAACCAAAGCTTTTTGTCATCCACAATTCTTTCTGAAGGGCTTTGCAAGCTTTATAATCCCTACGGGCAGACCTCAGCCGTACTAAACTCCTCAAAAGCAAATGAAAAGGAATTGGGTGATGGGATCCCAAACAAAAACTAAATACTGTGCAGAAGGTTGTAAATGTTGCCAACTTAACCAAGTCATTAACTTAATTCTTTTTTTTCCTCAGAAATTCATCTTTCTACACGTGGTTGACAATCCTCATGTTTGCGAAAGCACTTGAAACGAAATGAGTCTAGCATCAGAATAATCCAAATGTGAATTGGCCCCCCATTTCCAGAACCAACTGGTGGGTCAACCTTCTTGAGACCATCCTAGTAACAGAATAGTCAAATTTATGCAAACAAGTAAAACAAACAAAAAAAAAAAAAAGGGAAGCCCATTTGGTGGCTGTTAAACACAATGGGGCCATGTGTGCAAATGAAATGGACAGATGCTTTCTGTTTGAGCAGTCTTTTGATACAGTGTGAAGGTATGGTGCTATATAAATACATTTGCCTTGCCTTACTTCCACCAATCATAAAACTGGAGCCAAGAATTTCCAATCAGAGAGAGACGATTTATGTGCAGTCCCGATCAGTCTCTACTTCAAAATGTATGGCGCATTATGAAGCAATATACAGGGAATAGGCCCCATATAATGGCACAGCAGAAGACCTGGGTAATGGAGGAATGGGGGGAAATTCCACTTGCTAGACTTGACCACCTGATGCCTTCAGTGCCCAGATGCTTCATCGGGGTAATTAAAAGATATGATGTGGCGCAGTGGTGAACAGTCATATGCACCAACTTCTTTGGCCTCCATTTCCATTATCATAATGGAATATTACCATCATTCCATTATCTGTTTCAATAAGCAATTAAATTCACATTAAAACATCCAGCACTGCGCTGTTCTCATCGTGGGAAGGTGAATAGACTTCAAATCTGAATGATCATTTCCCACGATTAGCCAATTTTCCTGGAATAGGGGTTGTAGGGTTTATTTTTAGTGCCTTTACAGTCAGGGGTGCCAATAATTCTGGGGTCCACTAAGCATCCCACAGATGTGTGTACTGCAGACAATGGTTAATCAATATAACAAATAAATATGGACGCCACATTTCAATACATGCATTAGAAATGCTACTCAACCCATTACAAATTATGACTAAATTATCTCTATTTAACACGATCACTACCAACAATCAATAGATGTGAATATGTGATCCACTGTGCGACAGGGAGAGAGAGAATGTTACTCATTGACTTATTCAACAACTCCCAAAAGATACCTTGCATTCGTAATGGGTTGGCAAAGCCATTTGAAAAATTAGGTTGATCAGTTATTTTGGGCTTTCACTGTAAGCAATTATTCCTTAAATGAGGCCAACAGCAATCATAGGATAAAAAGCAGATAACGGCGCAAATTAGGTCACCGATTTAAAAAAATTATAATAATAAATTACAGGTGCACAGCTACTATGGGTCGAATAGAGTGCCTAAGATAGCACTCAAACAAAGTCGACCGCTCGAGCTTTACAAATACATACCCTGGCGCAACCCAAAGTCAATCAATACCAGAAACCTCATCTCATAAGTACAGGCCCAAGAAGTTAGCCTAAAAAATAAAAATAAATAATAAAAAAAGACCACAGCAAAGCCTCACATGCGTAACCCGCAGCCAACAATGTGCAACTGATTAAGCGATTCCTCTTTGAAGGGCAAGTTTCCCCCCCACTGCTCACAGGCATGAGCAGTGATTGTTACGTCAGCGTTCACATTTCTGTCCTGACATGCCGAAGCGGAGAGAGAAAGCTTTCAAATTAATATCATCGCACTGACACAATAATCATGGCCGGTGACTGAAAATAACTGAGTTCTACAGATCCAGGTTTCACACTGAAAGAAAAACCAAAACCCCCTACAGTTCAAAGGATTCACACTAAAAACGGAACAAATATAAAAAGGCTGCATGTCAGTACTTGCTTGTTTGCCGTTTCTCTGGTTAAAATAGAATGTTAATACACAGCCTTTTCTCTCCTCAAACGGTAACCAAAGCCAGTGACGCAGAAATGTTGGAACTAGGTTCCAAATGTGGCAAATCCAAATGAAGAATCCCAAGGTTCCCTACTCGAGAAGCTCCGATCAAGGGGTTGAGAATAAGGCAAGTTAAACCTGTTTGTCACGTTTCAGTTCAAGCAAAGTTTGAACACCTGTTCGGAAACCTAACTCGGAGTTTACTAATTTTCTCAGTGTGCCAATTTGCTATGTTCAAAAATGTTACTGTCTAAATTTGCAGAAATGTCCAAATTAAGCTCTATGGGTTCAATGGTGTGTTATTCTTCTTGGCAAGCATGGGTATTTCTCGCAAAACATGGTTAAAATAGGATTTAAAAAAAAGAAAAAACCCCCTGCTCAACGCAGAAAATGCGCAAAATTAACAAAAATAACTTCTCGTCTTGCGATAGCAATTGAGGTAAAATAAATAAATAAATAAATAAATAAAAACAAATAAATAAATAAATAACATCAAATCGGAGGGGGGCGCGCTTAGGGTTGCCGTTAGGGAACTACTGGCCATCGCCTCGTATCGAAAGTACAATGACGAGGAGGAAGTACTATGATTAAAGGTCAGCAAGCAGCGGCCATGCTTGACACACGCACAGCGCACCCCGATTCTCGAAATAAGCGATAATTCGATTCAGCCCTAATTTGCCATCCTGAATAAATCTGTAGTACCTACCCAGCGAACAATCACGATGAAAACTGCCATTCAAATTTTTAAATCTCAACCGGTTTGTCCCAATCAGCAGTACAATGACGTTAAGCGTTATCGGCAGACATGTTGTGTCGTAATGTGGCATTGCTGATAAATTACATTGCCAGACGTAAATATACAATATATTAAATATCATGAACGCGTTACATTTGTCTGAGATTGATGTGCGCACACGATTACTTCGATCGCAAATGCGGTCTGATGTCTGTTAATTCAGTGCCACCGAAAGCATGGGGAGACCCCACCACGCCGAGTTGTGATGGGCGCATTGAAACCATTCAAGTAGCCTGTGCGTAAAAACCTCAAATCATTACCGCTCAGACCTTTAAATAATTTGAAATAACTAGTTCGCCTACTTCATGATACGCGACCAAGTTCACAATTTCGGGTGTTGCACTTAACGGGCAAACTAATCGTCGCCGTTGCGAAGAGCACGAAACAAGAACCCGACGCCTTCCTTATGTGAGCTGGCGCGGCTGTTGCGCCTCCTCATCTTCCACCATAACTGACATTCTGAATTTCTCATATTTTACTGTGAAACGTGATAACGGGTGTATAAGATGAGAGGTAGAAAGTTGTAGGGCGTCTTTAATCACAACAGCCAAAATGAACCATTCGATAAAACTGCACTTCAGCCGACCCTGGTCAGATTAGTCTTATAAGACGAATCAATCGCAAAGCCATCGTGAATGACAATAGCAGCATAATGCTTACCTGCCGAATAAAACTTAAACTGCAAAAAAATGGCGGATATGAGGGAAATTACGTCTGTACTCCTTAAACTTTTCCAAACTGGCACAAATCGCCCGTCAGGCACGGTTTCCTTACGACCGAGCTTTATCCACACGGCCCAATAACAAGCAGGCAGATGTCCTTATAGCTCGTTGCTACGAGACGTCGGAAATGTGTTACGGCAGCCTATGGCGTCCCTGCTTTTTCCGACCGGACTCTCTCTCCGCGGTGAAAGGGGTGCCCGGCAGTCAACATGTTCGTGTGTTAACAAAATATGACAAGTGAATTGGACTGAAAGTTTTCGTGTTTGTTGGCACAACCGAGCACTTTCATTTTACAAACACTGCTGTCTCTTTATTTCCACGCAGGGAAAGTAAATCAGAGTTTTGATTGGGCTAGCCTCGTCTGATTGGTTATGTTGTGTCCACTTGTCACCTCCATTCGCATGGGATGAAATTCAAATTGCCCATGCAGCCAAACCCGAACAGAGGGTGGATTGCACCCTCGTTTCCCTCGCTTGTATCTTTTCCTAAAGTCTTAATCCCCACCACCGAGGACGCAAGGAAACAGTGCGCGGAGGGAAGACAAGAGGAGTATGTTCTCAGAGAAATGAGTCGTCTCTTCCTCGGAAGCATCACGTGAACCACTTTTTCTGATGAAAGGAGCATTGGTGGATCTAGTTTCATATGATTTATGCAGATTGGCACGCATATTAACCGCGGGTTATTCGCAGAATTTAATCATTATGGTGTGAAATGCAGTTAAACTGCTACTGTTGCATTATAAATTCAGATTTGCGGGAGGGAAATTTTACTCTTGGATTTTTTTTTTCTACCAAATCATTGATCTTCATTTGTTCTCATAACATATTGAAGCCCTCCAAACTCCAGTCTTTGACTCCTAAAATAGTTTTGCTCTCCTTATTAATCAAAGTAAATTCAGATTTAAAACAGGCATTTAGGCTACACCTATAACTGCCATCAGGTAGAAGTTACCCCATCAGAATTAATTTTCACGCAGCATCCATGAAACTCTGTCTCTCATCTACTGTAAGATGTTGTAACTTGACATTTTTTCGCATCACCATGGAAACAAATCCTTAAAGTGCCTGAAGTGCTGGAAAGCAGACTGTGGAAAATGCAAATTCAAGTTTCTGAATGTCCATTTGAAGTGTAAGATGGGGAACTCATTGTCAAATTTTCTAATGGCCTTATCATAAAGATTCATTGTATATAAAACTTAAAAATAAATTAACATTCAGTATTTTTTTTTCTGTCGCGTTACAATTCAGGTGATTGTTTTTGGGCTTCTTGTGACAGCAAAGAGGTCATCGCTTTCCTCAGACAATGAAGCAATGGTGGCTGGTGAACTGGCGATAAGGGAGGCTCAAATCATCCCATAAAAATAATGATTGATCATGACCTGCTTTCAATCATTCACTAAATTACCATTATAGAAACTCAGTAAACTCTCAACATTATCAGGTGTGGTCAGTTTTCATGAATAACGCATACCTGTTAACTCTCACGCATTCGGCGTAAGTTTTAGTGGCATATTTACATTCCCCTGCAGTAGCCAGCAATTATTCAATCTAGGCATATGTTAGACATTCTTGCACTGAACTGAAGTCCTTGTGCATGAAGGTTTATTAGCTTCACATGCGTTACGGCGATTATGACTACAGACTTGTCACGGTTTTCTTTACTCAGGGGTTTGAAGCAATGCATGTGTGTCATTATTGTTTAAATGAAATACGATCATTTGAAGCGTCTTTATGCAATTCCATTACTTGTTAAGACTCTACGAGTGCAGGAGTTGTGGTTGGATCACAACCAGCACGGTTCCACAGGATCACAGCAGGCTGGCATGATCATGTGCTCCATGTTTGCAACAGAAAGTTTGCACAATGATTAACCAATTTATCTGAAGCCAAGGATAAGTTGCAAAGCAGCTGCAAGATTTCATTTTCCAATGGCAGTGTTTGCCACCAGAAAGCCTTATGTTTACAAAGTGGGTTAATTCTGCAAATATGGATATTTTTACCTTCAAAATTCCAATAAAATGGTTTGTAGGAAGTAGCAAGACATTACAGTAAATCATTACAATGATTCATTTTCCATTTACTTGTGCAAAATCAGGCTCAAAATTATAATTCTTTTTACTGCAAAGCCCTGTTGAATCTATACATTACTCAAATAGAGCCTGTCTGGCAATGTGAAGTTGGCAAAAATGAGCACATGATGCTGTGATGAACATTAATTCAAGAACAGATGAGAAACAAAGTCAATGAAATGTATCAGTATTGGCGGGGCAACAAAGCCCCTTCTAAGGCTGGGGGACTCCAGCAGACCGATGTGAGAGCCATTTTCAACAAATGGAGGAAACGTGGAACAGTGGTGAACCTCACGTGTAGGCCCTGGACTACTTAAAATCCTTCAAGAATGGAAGAACAACTCATTCAGGAGGTCACAAAAGAACTCAGGCCTCACTTTCCTTGATTAAGGTCAGTGAAAGAGACTAGGCAAAAATGGCATCCGTAGGAGAGCTGCACGGCAAAAACTGCATGCTGACCAAAAAGAACACAAAGGCTCATCTCATATTTGCCAAAAACATCTTGATGATCCCCAGGGACTTCTGGGATAATAGTCAGAGGGCTGATGAGGCAGAGGTGGAACGGTTTGGAAGATATGTGTCCCGTTACATAAGGCATAAAGCTACAACAGGATTCCACAATGAGAACATCATACTAATAGTCAATGTGGTGGCGGTAATGTGATGATCTGGGGCTGTTTTGCTGCATTAGGATCTCGGCAAATTGCCATACTTGATGGAGCCATGATTTCTGCTCTTGACCAAATCCTCAAGGAGAATATTTGGCTGCCTCGGAATGGCTTGAAAGAAACATAAAGCGGGTTTTGGAGTGGCCAGCTCAAAATCCTGACTTGAATCTGATTGAGATGCTGCTGCATGACCTCAAACAGGAAGTTCATGCTTGAAAAACCCCCATGTGGCTGAGTTTAAACAGCTCAGCAAATAAGAGTTGGCCCCAATTCCACCACAGCGATGTGAAGGACTCATTGCCAGATATTGCAAACGTTGAATTGCAGTCATTGCTACCAAGGGTGGCACATCCAGTTAGTAAGTTTTTTGGGGCGGTTATTTATTCACATGGGTGATATAGGTTTTGAATAACTCTTTTCTTTCAATAGATGAAACAATCATTTTTGAGCTGTATTTCGTGTTAACATACATTTTATTTGTCTTACTGGATAATCCGAAACCACTGAACATGACAAATAAGCAAAACCAATAGAAATGGGGAAAGGGCAAATTCTTTTTCATCGCACCGTCTAAATGAACATTGAAGCTGAAGGCTTCCAATTTCAACGATCACCAATAGAAAAAAAAAATACCTGGATGTGGCTTTTCTGCCGAAATTTCCTACACTTCTGGGACTGCAGCATGACAACAACAATTTAGCTGTACTTGAGAAACTACAAACCATGTGAAAGATTAATGAGGAATTAATACGGTTTCTATGCTCGGTATCTTATGGCCAAGTATCCATATCCATACATGCTAACGCAAGTTTTCCCCCACAGCTGCGCAAGTGCGGAAGCGACTTGGCGACCAAGCTATCCCATAAAGAATCAAAAATGGGGCTCGATTGCAACATCTCTGTATTTTTTTCATATAGCATTGGCCATTGCTTGAATTCAGTACTTTGGTTCATTTGAAAAAGATTCACACATTTAGGGATAGAAGATGCGTATGACCATTGTGTGATCCCGAAAACCATCAGGGTTCCAGGACATGCATCCGAGGCTAAACGTATTAACGTGAAGCTCCGTAATGCATTTGCTGATACAGCGGGGAAAAAGAATGCCATTTTAGCAGTAAATCCTTCAGTTTGGCCGCTAAGCTTCACAAAGGGTGAAAGAAACAAGAACAGGTGACCCCGCCGTCCTGTTGCCCACCCTCGCATGATGCGTTGAGATAGCTGCCACATACACTGAGCACTGAGCAGAGATGCAGGGGCCATTGATATTTTCAGTCTCCATTACCGCCCATCTTGATCCCTCCTCACCCCCGCCCCTCAGACCCGACATTAAGAACAAGAGCCATCAGAAGATGGCATATCCCCCCGGCCCCCGCAAAATCAGGGAGGCCTCAGGTACCTTGTACAAATAAATATCTTCTCAAAGTTTCATGAAAATACTTTCAAGTTCTGCTACGGGAATGTAACTATCCACATCTTTCTGAGCCTGTTCCATTTGTTTTCATGAAGCTGAAAAGCCCAAATAGCTTAACAGGAGACACCCTTTTTAATTCACAGGTATGTTGAAAGTTTTGTTACTGAGTTATGCCTCAGAAATGAGCAACACCCAAACCAGAAACTGAGTGTAATTTGTGGCTATAGAAATACACAAAAAAAAATTTAAATCTCAGCAATTCCTAAAAAGGAAAATGAAAAAAAAAACCAAGAAAAATAAAAAATTCTTGAATTCTAAATACCAAAAGGCACATCTACATTGTATATCAAATGTACACACCAAATTTGGCGAAGAAATATTAAAAGGTTATTGAGCTACACTCCGGAAACAAACCATACCCTCCCCAGAGACTAAGTCCAAATTGTGGCCTTGGAAACACAAAAAATAAAAATTTTAGAAATTCCTAAATACCGAAAGGCACATCTCCATGATATATGAGATCTATGCACCAAATTTCGAGAAGAAATATTAAACATGAGATATGCTCCGGAAACGAAATGATAACGGACGTACGGACGGACGGACATGGCTATCGCTATATCGCCCCGCATTACACACCGGGGGCATAAAAAACAATTGAAGAGTCTGTTTCTGAAACAAAATAAGTGCCAAAGATACAAAAATTGAGATGATACCAAAGCCCTTGTGCTTCTTGCACATGCTGCAAAAAATCTGTTCTCAGAAGTTCATTCTATAACTATAAGGCGTATTTTTTCATGGTCAAAGTTTGTGTTTTTCTATAAAATGCAATAGGTGCCAACATAGAAAAAGCTTATTACCGCAAGTCAAAATGAGGAAAATGAATATATTGCATTTTGGAAACAAACTCTTCAACTGTTTTGCCATGCGTGAGAGGCAGCTTTCAGAAAATAATTCGGTGATAGGATGGCAAACATATATTCATTTAATGCAATAGGTCCATTTTTTGGAAATGAAGAATGGGACTGGATGAATTTAATTTGTGCAAGCATTAATCTTTAAGGCCACAGTGGCTTCAGTCACTTCGTGACAATTTCCATCGGCAAATCAATCCACTGTCCAATCAAAAATTCTTGGCGTGCTCTGTTCTTTGATAAAACCATGGAAAATGCATTAGTATAATCCGCTGTCAACACTGTCAGCCCAATAACATTTATTGACTGAGGTTATTGTCAATCAATCCATATTCAGGTTTGCAGCAGGGAGCCCCCTGGTGGCAAGAGCCTGACGCTCTGAGCGCCATTGGGATGATGCAACCTTGTTGCTGAGCGATGGGTGCCAGGGGTTCAGAATTCCGCGCTGCCCAGACTGCTTCCTGTTTTGATAAGGAGGCATCCTTGAGCACTAATCCCTTATGGGGCGGCGTCATCCCTAAGGAATCACCCCAGCTGTCATAGGCTCTTCTCCTCTGCAGTCTCGGGGCTTACAAGCAACGCAAGTTATGAAAGTGCGATGGCTGTGTCCTTGCCGCAGTCGTTCTCTGATTGTGGACATTATAAAACAATTATCATGGCACAGGGGGATAATTCCTGGTTTTTAACAGACAGAGGGCTGCCTCAATCTACCAAGTGAAAATCTGCAGCGCCAGGGTGAGCTCAACACTTGGTATGTTTTCTCAGGAGGGTCAAGCATAGAAATGTCCTGTGAAGATTGGCAGTGATTTTAGAACAGAGATGGGGCGTTGACTTCAAACCTCCTTAGCTGCTCTAAAATCTGTTAATCACGGCCGCACAAAGCTCATTGCTTTGCTTGTGGTTATGAAATATTAAACATTTCACACATTCCCATTAAGACATTATTTTATAAAGCAAATTAAGTAAGTGCCATCCTTCTGGTAGAATATGCAGTACCTGGCATGAAAACAATAACAATATGTTGCTATGCAACAAGAATAACGATCAGCTGGCAAACAAATTAGCTGCTGTTTGTCTTTATGGGTGCGCAGAGATATAAATGTGAACTGGTGAGTCGCATCAATGCTGTTACCATCTCCTGCATTTTACCATGGCTGGACCTCTGTATTGGCCGATCAGCATCCGGGACCAGAACGACCGGTTTTATATGCATCCTAAATAAGAACCAAAGCCCCTGTTTAACTCGGGAGCACACGGACTGTCTGCAGCGGGTGAAAACCTCTTGAAACCCCTAAGATAGAAAATAACAGGAAACGTACCTTCATACTGTTATTAGATGTAGGTGGAGTAAGACGCACAGCTGTTTTCTCAAAAGGAAAAGCAGAAAGTCCAAACAGCAGGAAAAGAAATGTGAAATACAGAAAGGGAACACATTAAAAAAAAAGAATTAAAATCATACTGTGCAGGATTAAGCCGCTGACTCCATCCCAAAACTGTTCACTCCTCAACTCCATTCCCCTACTACCACTTCACTGCTGACAGGAAGTACCTGGAACAATGGAGGGGAATTAATGAGTGAAGGTGAAGAGCAAAAACACAAAAAAGAGAATTAGGACAACTTGCTCACTTCTCTGTCACCAAAGTCCGCGTTGGTTATTGATTAAGTAGCCTAACCATAATCATTATGTTGTTTCTGGGCCCACAGTCAGCACCCTGCCAATCACTCTTCTTTCAACAGGCCAGCCTTTTTAAAGCTGCAAAATAGTTTGCAAAGTGTCAAAAAAAATTTTTGAATATACATATCGGCTATGGTAAACTGTAGACATGAACTTGATATTACATTTTGCATCAAGACTCTGACTATTATGTAATCAGCGAGATTCAATCAGTGAAATATCTGCATATTACCACCATTCCAGAGTCCAAATGTATCCAATATCTCATCAAAGAATTAATTCATTCGCTAACTTCAGGTCAAATGTAGCTATAGTGTCACAGCCTGTATTCTATTTTCAGCTCATTGCATCAGAAACAAGGCAATCAGAGATTGCAGACCTGGCCCCAGCCATGGGCTGACAGACAGAGTGACAGACACATACACACACACACACACACAGACATGATCATTGCTTAACCTGGCCCCCTAGGGGAGGGGCCAGGTAATTACACTCAACAAAAATATAAACGCAACACTTTTGTTTTTGCTCCCATTTGTCATGAGATGGACTCAAAGATCTAAAATTCATTCCAGATACACAATATTATCATTTCTCTCAAACATTGTTCACAAATCTGTCTAAATTTGTGATAGTGAGCACTTTTTCTTTGCTGAGACAATCCATCCCACCTCACAGGTGTGCCACATCAAGATGCTCATCAGACACCATGATTAGTGCACAGGTGTACCTTAGACTGTCCACAATAAAAGGCCACCCTGAAATGTGCAGTTTTTGCTTTATTGGGGGTCTGGGGACTCAGAACCAGTCAGTATCTGGTGTGACCACCATTTGCTTCATGCAGTGCAACACATCTTCTTCGCATAGAGTTTATCAGATTGTCAATTGTGGCCTGTGGAAAGTTGGTCCACTCCTCTTCAATGGCTGTGCGAAGTTGCTGGATATTAGTGGGAACTGGTACACGCTGTCGTATACACCGGTCAAGCACATCCCAAACGTGCTCAATGGGTGACATGTCCGGTGAGTTTCTGGCCATGCAAGAACTAGGACATTTTCAGCTTCCAAGAATTGTGTACAGATCCTTGCAACATGGGGCCGTGCATTATCTTGCTGAAACATGAGGTGATGTTCATGAATGTATGGCACAACAATGGGCCTCAGGATCTCATCACGGTATATCTGTGCATTCAAAATGCCATCAATAAAATGCACCTGTGTTCTTCGTCCATAACAGATGCCTGCCCATACCATAACCCCATCACCACCATGGGCCACTCGATCCACAACATTGACATCAGCAAAGCGCTCACCCACACGACGCCACACACGCTGTCTGCCATCTGCCCTGAACAATGTAAACCGAGATTCATCCGTGAAGAGAACACCTCTCCAACGTGCCAGACGCCATCGAATGTGAGCATTTGCCCACTCGTCTGTTACGGCGACGATCTGGAGTCAGGTTAAGACCCCGATGAGGACGACGAGCTTGCAGTTGAGCTTCCCTGGGACGGTTTCTGACAGTTTGTGCAGAAATTCTTTAGTTATGCAAACCAATTGTTTCAGCAGCTGTCTGAGTAGCTGGTCTCAGACGATCTTGGAGGTGAACCTGCTGGATGTGTAGGTCCTGGGCTGGTGTGGTTACACGTGGTCTGCGGTTGTGAGGCCGGTTGAATGTACTGCCATATTCTCTGAAATGCCTTTGGAGACGACTTATGGTGGAGAAATGAACATTCAATGCCCGAGCAACAGATCTGGTTGACATTCCTGCTGTCAGCATGCCAATTGCACACTCCCTCAATGCTTGTGCCATCTGTGGCATTTTGCTGTGAGACAAAACTGCACATTTCAGAGTGGCCTTTTATTGTGGGCAGTATAAGGTACACCTGTGCACTAATCATGGTGTCTGATGAGCATCTTGATGCGGCACACCTGTGAGGTGGGATGGATTGTCTCAGCAAAGCAAAAGTGCTCACTATCACACATTTAGACAGATTTGTGGACAATGTTTGAGAGAAATGGTAATATTGTGTATCTGGAATGAATTTTAGATCTTTGAGTCCATCTCATGACAAATGGGAGCAAAAACAAAAGTGTTGCGTTTATATTTTTGTTGAGTGTACATCGACAATAACACAATCTATGATTATCTGAAATAGGTTTTTAAAAATGTCTTTGTGTATGGTTGCAAAACCTAATTTCCTGCAGTCATCAGTGAACTATCAACACACCATGTCATTCCATTCTTATGTAATTGCGCTAATGGGCCATTATGGTGCTTGAGAAACCCCTCTTACCATATTAAGATGCAACACAACACAAGTGTTGCATCATAGTATATGTTCTGTGTGCGGTCAATCTTCTCAGAAGTCCACCTCCATTGTCTTCTCCACCGTCCATTATCATGAGCCGCAACAACGGCCCCCCCGCATCACTATTGTCACATACCAATTCTTCAGTCAATCATCTCGCTTCTGCCAGCTTCCACCAATGAGAAGATGATCTCCAATAGACCCATTTACTGTTTGCAAACAAAACAGGCTGTGCGCGCAGCTTGGCAACGGAAGTATGGCGGACCATAATAGCTTGTCAAGCTATGCGAGGGCATTAGCCATCAAAGATCGTGAATTCTTCCTAAACAAATTAACTTTGACAAATAGCAACTAATTTCCGGATCCGTATGGTATCAGTGAGTGGGTAGATGACGTTAGTTAGTGTCCCAGTATTCCGTGGCCTGATATATACACCCATTTGATCGAGAAACCTACCATGTACACTAGGAAGGAACTACAAGTATACAAGTCACTGAATGCTTATGGCTACGTTATCTGCGGACATAAGCAGAATATTAAATACCACGACAGACTTGGAGTTTTGTGTCTAGAGGTCCTTCCTTGTCAAACACAAGGGCATAAAACCGCCGTGTATGACACATGGGTTATAATTATAAAAAAATAAATAAACAGAAAACTTCGTCCTGACAGCTAATTGTACCTGCATGGCAGGCTAAGTATTATTTTGTATTGTTGGCTTGCTAGCTAGCGAGTTTGACTGCGTGGCTGTCATGCAAACATGAAATCTGCTTTGGTTTACCATTATTCTCACATATTTCATTTAATGTCTGTAACCGTGAGACGTGGGTCAAAAAATTGGTTACATTAACTTCAATGGAGCAAAGCCCACTGGCAGCGTGTGATGCGCGTCAGATTTTTACTTTTCGCCATTGCTCAATTTCTTGAGCGCCAACTCAATTGAAACGCATTTGTCTTTTAGGTTATTGAACTATTTCGCCTTGTCAAGGTTGGTGGCACACACGGAAACCTCGCATGCAGGTGTCGAAACTGATATACCTACTTTTTAGAGAGTAAATCCGGTATTTTGTGCGCATTTAAGTAATCAACGATCTACAGTTAGGCAGAACCCAACTCAAGGTACACTGGTAAGAATTTAACACTGCTAAGTAAGCTAGCTAGCTAATTTGCTGCTGGGTGAGGTAAAGTGAATCATAATCTTAATTTACTAGACAGTTAAATTTAGGAGGAAAATTATGCCTGTATATAACATAAAGTGCACAGCAACCTGAACGTTGCACTTATTCATCACTTAAAATAAGCTTTATCGGTAGGTGTTTTCAAAATTAAATGTTATCTTGTTGAATATCTTGAGAGTGACACCCATGGCTTTTCGGTCGTGTTGACAGCTGTCAATGTTGATGCGGCTGACGCTTTCAGCGGGCATTTAAAAGCATCAAGGCAACATTTGGAGTTTGACTTGATGCTTCGCTTGCGGCCAGTGGCTGTTATACGGATGTGATCCTCTCGGAACCTGGAAAACTTGAGTCCACCGATGAAATATCAATTCTGACAGCTGTACACGCAACAACCAGACATTTCGGTGCTGGTGAAATATCTAATTCAATGTTTGCAGATTCATAACTCATTAGACTGAATTGGGGAGACCGCTACTTCCGTTGCCAAGATGCGCACGCATTTTTTTGATGACGTCGGATGTAAATGGGTCTATTCAAATCCCCATTGGTTATCTCCAACCTCTCGCTTTTTCCACTGGTAGCAGAACTAGGACTTCATCCAGAGGAGAACGCATATCTTGAGGCTATACCAGTTAGGAAGCTGTTTTAGGCAAGACCTTTATAAATACTTTTGTACTCCATTGTACAGAAACAAAAAAAGATAATTTGTCTCTACTGTGCTCAATATGATTTGACTGATTTCTCTTACATATGCACATTGTGGCAAAGTGTGAGAAGTGAGAATTTTAAAATGGCCATTAGATGTCAGTATTGAAACAGAAAAAAGCAATGTTGAATTAAGCAAATATTCTCGAAGCACTGATATGGCAGCAGACATTGACCTTTCTTTTCTACTCCTTACCGCTCTTCAGTTTCCCGTATGCACGTTAAGTGAAGAATATATCGTAAGTAATGAAAAGAAAGGAAGTAGCATTTTACTCACTGTCATTGCGTGGGTGACCTCGAGAGGACCGGGCGACTGGGGACAGGATGCACCTGACATTCATTCCTGGTGGAACTGCGATGCCGTTTCTAACCAACAGACAGTCAGGGAAGCCCAAATGGCGGGAGAGTTAGGATGATTCTAACGGCCCGTGTCTGATGGGGGCCGTGAATATTAGAAGATTAGGTAACTTTTCTCCATATTAAAAAAATAACCTATCGTCATAAATAGGATATTTTATTTACCAAGAACGAATAAAAAATAACTATATTTTCCATTCCTTGTTCTTCCCCCCCAGTACTTGCTGGAACAGCATCAAGTCTGAGCTCTGAGCTTCAACCCGGAATTTCAAGTGACCTCCCTTTGGATGTTCAGTTAGGTCCATAAATATTTGGACGGATACACAATTTTCATGGTTTTAGTTTATTACGCCACCAAATTGATTTGAAAACGAACGATCGGGATGTGCTTGAAGTGCAGGCTTTCAACTTCAGTTAAAGAGTTTTTTTCAAAAATACAGCATGAATCAGGTATGATTTAAAATCCATTGTTTGCACAGCCCCCGCAGTTTTAGGGGCTCGATGTGATGGTGCTGCCCTGCAGGACCTCCCCCTGCTGCATTCTTCACCTCCACCTTGACGGGCAACAGGTGTGGCTCGTTAAGGTGGAGGTGAAGGTTTGCTATTTAAGAGTTGGCTGTGCCATAAACTGGTGCAGCTGCATTTTGTGTGTGGAGCCCTGCTATGTCTGTGCGTGCTGCTGCCCCCCTCCTGTTATGTTTTATTTGAATGAAAGGTTGGGGGTGTGTGGGTTTTTTAAAAAATATATTTATACTCAGCCTGAGCATTTGGGTCCTCTGTCTCTTTGTGGGTACATGGTCCCAATGCCCGCTGGTGTTTTGTCTTCAGCTGGCGGGGGGGGGGCAAAACCATGACACTCTAAAGTCCTTGGACAAACTGACATAATCAATAAAACTGTACTTATTACTCAGTGGCAAACCATCAACAGTCGTCGACTGTCTGTAACCTGTAGACATCACCAGACACTGGGTCACCTCCCTGTTGATGCTCTGCCTGGCCTTCAGTGCAGCTGTCTGCCATACCTGCATTGTTGTTTGGTTGTTTTAGCTTCAGATTTTCCTTCAGTGAGTGAAATGCATGCTCAGTTGGATTTTGGTCATGTGATTGACTTTTCTATAATAGAAAATTCCACTTTTTTGCCTTAAAAAAATATTGGCTCTCTTTTGCAATATGCACCCAAGTCACCATCCATCTGCACTGTAAAGTGTTTGCCAATCAGTTTTGAGGCATTTGGCTGAATCTAAGCATAACTTCATATAACAGTAATATAACAATTCTGGATTTATCTTCCTGCTTTTGTCAACAGTCATCACCAGAGGACACAAGGGAACCAGTTCAATTAGCAGTGATACATGCCCATACATAACCACTCTTCACAGATGAGAGGTATGCCCCATCATGAGCGTTTTTTCGCTTCCCCGTATTCTTCTTTTCCTATCTCTCTGGTATAAGATGATATGGGGGTCATTTGTCTATAGGATGCTGTTCCAGGACTATCCAGGCATTTTTAGATTTTTTTGGGCAAGTTTTCTAGCCTTCCCTATGGTTCACTTGCAAAAATGAACCCTCTGAATTTACTCTGATGAAGTCTTCTCTTGATCGCTCATTTTGACACTGATACACCAACCTCCTTTAGAAAGTTCTTGATTTGACCAACTGCTATCCAAGGATTTTTCTGAACTGGGGAAAAGAATTCCTCTGTCATCCACCACAGTTGTAATCTGTGGTTTTCCTTGCCTTTTTGTATTCCTGAATTCACCAGTCCCTCCTTTCTTTTTAAGAATATATCTTAAAATATATAATTATAATTATAATTCTGGTTACTTCTGTCAGAGATGGAAAACTCTGCAAATTTACAGCACATTTTCTTTCTTTCTTTTTTTTTTCTTTTTTAATAATTTGGCATCTCCAATCCCACCCGAACCTGGAATGCCCAATCTGAGAACTATGTACAAGTCTTGCTCATATGCAACCCCCTGTGGCCAGCTCAGGAGAGAAAGGCAGTTTGCGGCTCCCCTCCGAAGCACACGCCTGTCAGCCCCTGCATCTTCACACTCATTGGTCGAAACTATCGCAAGTTCAGAACGAGGGCGGCGGATACCCGAACATGAGCAAGCTCAAAATCTCTCTGACAAGCACCCGGCTGGCTAACAGAAGGCGCTAGAGCAACGAACAAGGCAATCATTTTTAATTTCCCTTCCCCAGCACTCCCTTCCCAATTTGCATCCCTACAACGCTTCAGGCAATCGCGCGCTGTTCTGAAAAAGTTGCTGACCATTGCTGGTTGGTATGACCGGGGATCGAACCCGCGCTGTATTTGTCACAACCGCTCCTCAAATGTGGCGCCTTAACTGAGTGAGCTAACCCGGCAGCCTACTGTACTTTTTCTGCATGATTTACAGATTCCTCAGCCCACTGAATGATGATGAAGTTAACAAAGGATATTAGTTGGGTGATTAGATTGGGAAATTATAGGGTATAAGTTCCAATAATGAGAAATGACCCAAATGACAAACGTAATAGCAGGACAAAGACATGTATACACATAACAAAAATGCAAAGCACCATGCTGCCACCTAATGGCCTTCGAAGCAAGTAACTGCAGGCCTGTGATTGACAATCTGGCAACAAGTTCCTTCCCAGTTAGTTTTCTCCTGTTTGATTCAGCATTAATAGAAAGTAACTTTTGGCTCCAGGAGCAAGAGAAATCCCCTTCAACTTCATGAAAAGGGTGCAATCATGATTACGTTGAAACAACCAGACCACCAATTCTTAGACAATCCCTTCTCTTGAGCAGTCATTGTGTTTGTTTCTAATTCCAGGTCATCGATCAATTAAATCACTGCCATTATAATCAATATCATCATCATCAATTCCTTTGTAATACTTTCTACTGAATACTCTCATTACTCTGGCTGACAAACCTTTTACTTCAACCAGTAAGTTGCTCATTAGCTCATTAGCAACTGTTATTGTGAGAGCCTGCAAGTTTTATTTGGCAACGGCTGCTATTTACCCTATACTCTTACCGCATTTACATATTGTTGTGTGAAAATGGCACCATGTCATATACTTGATTCCCAGGACTGGCAACACATGATATCTCCATTCTAGCAGAATTCCCTACGTATCTTATATTCTTCAATGCTCTGGGCAGTGGAGTGCCATCAGGAATACTCCATTGCTGCAGATTCATTTTTTGGTCCTCCCACATGTACAACCCCAATTCCAAAACAGTTGGTATAAAGTGTAAATTCTGAATAAATTCAAAACACAATGACTTTCAAATCACACCAGCCAGTATTTTATTCACAAGAGAACAGATATAACACAGCAAATGTTGAAATTGAGAAATTTGACAATTTTATCCACAAAATGAGCTCATTTCAAATTTGATGGCTGCTACAGGTCTCAAAACAGTCGAGACAGGAGCCTGTTTATCATGGTGTAGCATCCCCTCTTCTTTTTAACACAGACTGGAGGCCTCTGGGCATTGAGGAGACAAGTTTCTTGAGTTCAGCCATTAGAATTTGATCCCACTCTTGTTTAATACAGGCTTCCTGCTGCTGGAGAGTTTTGGGTCTCCTTTGACGGGCTTTTCGTTTAATTATGCACCAAATGTTCTCAATCGGTGAAAGATCAGGACTGCAGGCAGGCCAGTTCAGCACACGGACTCTTCTACTACGAAGCCATGCTGTTGTAATAGCTGCAGTATGTGGTTTTGCATTGTCCTGATGAAATACACAAGGCTTTCCCTGGAATAGATGTCGTCTGGAGGGGAGCATATGTCGCTCTAAAACCTTTATATACTTTTCAGCATTCATGGTGCTTTTTAGAACATGCAAGTGTCCCACACCATATGCATTAATGCATCCCCATACCATCAGAGATGCTGGCTTTTGAACTGAACGCTGATAACAGGAGGGGTGGTCTTTCTCCTTTTTAGCCCGAAGGACACAACATTCATGATTTCCAACAAGAATGTCAAATTTGGACTCGTCTGACCACAGGACACTGAACCACTTTGCTAAAGTCCATTTTAAATGAGCCTTAGCCCACAGTGCTTCTGGATCATGCTCAACAATGGCTTCATTTCTGCATGATAGAGTTTTAGGTGCCATCTGTGGATGGCACGGCAGACTGTTTTTACAGACAGTGGTTTCTTGAAGTATTCCTGTGCCCATTTAGTGACGTCAATGACAGAATCATGCCGGTGAGTGATGCAGTGGGGTCTGAGGGTCCGAAGATCACAGACATCCAGTAAAAGTCTTCGGCCTTGTCCCTTATGCACAGAGATTTTTCCAGTTTCACTGAATCTTTTGATGAAGTTATGCACTGCCGATGATGAGACCTTCAAAGCCTTTGCAATTTGACGTTGAGGAACTCTGTTTTTAAACTATTCTCTTATATATTAATTGTTTTTTCAGCCCTTTTTTGCCTGCGTCCCAACTTTTTTGAGAATCTGTTGCAGCCAGAAAATTTGAAATAAGCTCATTTTGTGGATTAAAATGTAAAATGTCTCAGTCCCAACATTTATTAAGCAAACAGGGTGTCGCGCCAAAGACTCATCAGAAAGTGCAAAGTGCTACCAAAGTGTGTGCAGTGCAAAACGTATTCGGTCACAATAAGACCATGCACTGAGGATGGTCTGATTGTGACCGAAAACGTTTTGCACTGCACGCACTTTGCACTTTCTGATGTAATAAAACCTAATTAATTTTGTATTGGCTATTTCGGTGTGCGAGTTTCTTTTGATTGATGGACTCGGTTCCAACATTTGAAATTTTATCTATTTTTTATTGGAAATAACATATTTGCTCACGTGATCTGAAAATCATTGCATTTTGATTTTATTCACAATTTACACTTTGTCCCAACTATTTCGGAATTAGGGTTGTACATTCAACTTACTTTTGTTTATGTTATTCACATGAACCAAAACCTTTTTTGCAAATGAAACGTTGTCAACAACAATAAAAAAAAAAAGAAAAAAAATTAAAAGCAGAATGATCCATTTTTACCGACTGCCAATTTTTTTCAGCAACAGGAGGATTTATATGAGAATACCCAAATTCCATTCCCACGTCATTGATGATCCAGCCAATTGTTTTGGACTTCAAGGAAAAGAAAATGAAAAAGATTAAAGAAGAAAGATCCGATTTCCACCGCATTCTCTGCGCGCCCGTGTTTATTTCATCTAATCGTAGTCCCTGCACTTTACAGCAGCATCTATACGATTCCAAAACAAACCGTTGATCAAAAGCGTTGAAAGTCACTGTTCGATGTATTATTGGCCTACATATAATGCCATTTCTCCGCAAGCAATATTACAAAAAACAAAGGGCCAACGACAGGCCTAAAAATTTTAGGCTAAAATTACATACGAACATCGGGTTGTTTTGTCAACTATGAGAACAATTCAACCGCAAGGTCTACCCCACTGCAATGTTTTACCTAATGTTTCCCTAAACATGCGGGTGTGAGATTGTTTCATTGCAGGTAGAAGTCATGGGTAAAGGCGGGACTTACCTGTTTCATTGAAACCTATCACAGAGGTTCAAGGTGTGCATGTCCGGGCCAATGAGCGTTAAGCGCGTCCCTCCCAGGACTCAGGTAGTCGTACGGCGGCGTGAGGATTTTAACGATATTTGGCAACAGCCGTCATTACGCGAGGCTTTTAATGCCACATTGGAGAAAACTGTCGCCTCTTGAATGTTTTGCACGAGATTGAACCTGCGAATTTTTTTGTTTCTCAGTCCAATTTAATGTTTGTTGTTGAACGGTTAGTATCAGGGGATGCAAAAGAAGCTGAGCCAGAAGTAGTTTTACCTGTACTCCGAGTTTTGACATCTGCAGTTCACGACAACACTGCATGCGCATACTAGAAAGTCCAGTTTCACAAGCGAGAACAAGAGGCTAAAGGGAAGTTCGCAGGAGAAAATATGTCACAGGAGCCGGACAAGTAAGTGATCATACTGGTTCGGACCTGCTTTGATGCTTACATTTCGGAAGTCATTGGAATTCAGATTGAAGTGGTATACTGTGACCCTACTTTTCCAAATCAATTTTTATGGTGATTTTGCGACTCGACAAACTATTTAGATGTACCTTTCAAACAATATATTCGTTCGACATGGGAGCTCTTTAGATCTGGAGTCTGTTTTGCATTGTGCTGATATGCCTAACTCGAGCGGGGATCGGTCAAAAAACTTTGCTCTCAGAATCGCCATTTTTCCTTTGCCATAGGGTGACATTTAATTGATAAAAACGCATCTCATATTCATGAAATAAAACTTGGGAAAATGTATATGAAATAAACAATTTTTGCATGACAAGGCATTGGGGGACAAATTCGTGAAATATTCCCATTCATTGCTCGTACACGAGATGGAATTTGTAGCCTATATAGATAGGATGAATGCAAACATGGTTTTTCTACTAGTGCATTCAGGGCCTGCTGGACGAGATGGTTGTTTGAAATTAATGTTTGTTCATTTAATTACACACCAGCCAATGCTCATACACCGTGAGCAACAAGCACACACAGTTGATAATTTACATATCAGTCAGGAATCTAAGTAGAAGCCTTGGATACTCAAAGGTGACAAAGATGCAGACTAACAGTTTGTGTACTAAGTGGAATCTAGACGCATCTCTCTCAGTATTTATATTGTGAATACGAAGGAGAAGAAAAGCCTTCTCCAGATCTGAATATGTGGCCCTTTCTGTCATTATGACCCATTAGAATGTACCCACTTTTGATGTCTGACTTTGTTTCCCCTCAAGCAAAACAGTTTTTGGCGCTTGTTCACTGAGTCTGTTTAATCAATTCTTGTATGCTTGAATTTCTATTCGTTCCACGTCAGAGAAAATAAAGTTTGTACACAGTGGATATGATGCAGCTTAACTTTTTTCTGAATGGGGTTAATGTGCAATATTTTGTTGATTAGGTTAATAGTGTTAAGCAAGCTGTCAGTCTTTAAAAACATTCTTCCAGATGGACTGTACTAATTAGGTATTTATAATGAATTGATTGAACAATGAGAATTTGGAATAATATTGCGAGCACATATCAGACAATTGGCTACTTCTTTGTGAAGTAGAAATGCAACGCCATAAATTTTTAAATATTCCAAAGGTTATTAGTGTCAACTTGATTTTTTAATTTATAAAAAGGGGGGGCAGGGCGTTTTTGTGGACCCATACAGAGTTGTTCCTTGTTACTGCATTTCAAATATTTTTCTCTGAATTTTCTGTTATTGGAAAATTAAATAAACAAAGGCATAAATGTAAAAATTACAAAGGTATGTGAAAGATTTCAACACAACTAGTTCAAAACTGGCCCTTTATTTTATCTATTCATTTATTTTTATTTACTGAGATTTTTAGGTCACCTGAGACAAAGTCTCAAAGTGACCTATTCTAATCGCCTTTGGTCCGTCGTGACTCGTCCGTTGTGCATTTGTAAACATTTTCTACCTCTTCTCAGAAACTGCTGATCCGATTTCAAATGCATTTTGCTGGAATCTTCCTTGGTCAAATATGCACCAAAATTGTCAAATTATATGGTGCCCACCCCCAGGGGCTCTGAGGGGCGGGGCTAAAACTGCTCAATACATTTTCGGTTTCTTCTCAGAAACTGCTGATTTGATTTCAATTAAATTTTGCAGGAACCTTTCTTGCTCAATTATGCACCAAAGTTGTGAATTATATGGTTCCCAACTTCCCACCCCCAGGGACTCTGAGGGGCGGGGCTAAAAGTGATCAATGCATTTTCCACTTTTTCTCAGAAACCGCTGATCCGATTTCAATGAAAATTTGCAGTAACCTTCCTTGGTCAAGTATGCAACAAAATTGTGCGTTTTATGCTGCCCACCCCCAGGTACTCCGAGGGGCGGGGCTAAAAGTTGTCAATTTGGCTGACATTTTCAAAGTCTTCTTCTCCAGACGCAGATATGCTGGAAAACAATACTCTTCACAGATGGAAGGGTCTTCAGGTGCTTTATCGAAATTGTTCATTTCATGGCCCCCAGACTTCATGTTTGCCTTTGGGGAGGGGGTGAAGTTTACTTTACTTTAAATTGGAAAATGATGGGTTAATTTGGTTCATTGACATCAATAACATCAGTTTTTTCATACTACTCAGGTGACCGTTAAGGCCCATGGGCCTCTTGTTTTTGAGGTTGTTCCATTGGCCTACATGATTTTTCCTGAGATTATAGACATTGTGCATGAAGTAAGGAGATGGGTATATTCTGTACCACCTCCGATGTGAGAAGTCCACTCCACTACTGTTTATTTGGTCAGGGTGACATTGTGTGAATCTCAAAGCGTAGGGTCCAACCTTCGAAGGCTGCATTTTCTGGGGGTCAGCACTTGCTTCCATACGTCAAACTAACATTGAGGGTTAGGGATAAGGCTAAATTTAGGGTTAGGGTTAGGTTTTGGGCTAGGTTTATGGTTAGGGGTTTGAGTTAAGGTTAGGGTTACGGAAACCAGTGACGACTCGCTTAAGTCAAAGCTGTTAAACAGAGATGAAATGATGTCATATCAGTTTGGCTGAGGGAATTAAGTGATTATCCCAAAAAATGCAGCCTTTGACGGCTATAGCCTATGTTTTCAGATGCTGTCTATGCTGTCTACAGATGAACATCAGTTTCTTCACTGTTGGTGCACATTTGTCTATCTGTGCTTCAATATCTACCATGACTCCCTCGTGTGTTACTCAAGAAAGCATTGGCTGGGCTCTTTATAAATCTCGGAACATGGTCTTTGACTGAGGACTGATCAATTTCTTGATTTCTTATTAGTCCTGAAAATATGAAAATGAGCACAATCAACCAAATAGATGGAAAAGAAATGGCAAAAAGCAATACTGCTGGATGAGGATGAGATGAGTCAGTAAGCAGATGGGGGAAAAAAGCTGGGAGGCACAAAGTATTAAAGCACCGCTGATGTAGACTTTAGCTTCTGTGTCTGAAAAATTTGGAATCAACGCACCTGTGGCATGCCATACACGGAACTCAGTATTTTCTGTTTATATTAACTGACTCAACCTGTTTTTCTAGTTGTGGAATAGTACAATGGACTCTGAGGTGTATTTCTGCAGCTCCTATTACCAGCTACAGTTCGAGTGAAGGATGATAGACTATTTAGTCAATAGTTCAGACTTGCTTGCAACGTTGTACCCCCAGCTCACCTGCTACTTAACCCTAGTCTTGCCGGTCGCCAATATATAGAGGACCCACACTCGTTTCCTTGTGTGCCGGTCATTGATATATTGCTATTATTACTATATGCTGGTCCTTGATGAGCATTGCCTTGACTAGGGTTTAAGATTCAAAATTTAATATTGCCCCTGGGCAATTCCAAGGTACTGTCAACCAAAAGTCCCTTCCGTGACAGACACTAAAATGATCCCCAAGTGGAAATGGAAGGAAAAATTGAGCCCCTAAATATATTTCGTACCCCAAAATTGTAAAAAATACTTTTTAAATACATCAACAGAATTTTGTTTGGGGGACAATTTAGTGTCTTGTCACAGAGGAGACATTTTGTTAAAAAACCTTGTAATCTCCCCCTTTAACAAGGTACACAACGTAATTCATTTATTTGGATAAGCCGTGTAATGCCTCCTTCTGAAAGCACTCCAGTGTTCCTCATAAGGGAGTGCAGTACTGCGGGTTTTCTCATTCAGTGATTTGGGAAACTAGAATTTTTTTTTTGACAGATATAGAATCCCATCCTCATATTTAGGGGCCAAGCACTGAAAGTGCATGTAGCTATTGTTGTTGTTATTATTATTATTATAGTTTGTAGTAGTAGTAGTGGGCATCTATGGCAGCCCATGGAACCAAATTTTGTTGATTTGGCACAATGCTAAAAGGCTCAAGCTTTTAATCAGACATCTAATTTGGCGACCTCATGACCTTCCCTCTAGCGCTCGCATCAGGCCAAAGTTGCACCTACATTTCTGGTCATAACCTCTAAACTGTGATTTGGAAATTCATATTATGGATATTTAGGTCCGACAGAGTCCAGAATACCCCATAATATCATTTTCTGCCTCATTAGATTTACCGCCACTTTGATGTTGATCAAAACTCTTTCAGGAATATCCTCCCACAGTTTTGACCAATCACCACCAAATGTGGCTCAAATTATGTAAGGCCCTCCGCAACACTGCCCATTTATTATGGCTCCATCCCAGCGACAGCCATGGTCGAGGGCATTATGTTTTCGGGTCGTCCGTCTGTCCATATGTCTGTTCCAATCTTGTGAATGCAGTATCTTTGCAGTGGATGGAGGGAATTTTCAAAGATTCGGCACAAATGTCCACTGTGCTTAAGGAAGTTCTAATGATTTTGGCGGTCAGAGGTCAAGGTCATTGTGACCTCAAGTCTGTCTCATTGTTGTGAATGTTAATATCTCTGGAATGCCAGGAGAGATTTTTTTCAAATTTGGCACGAGTGTCCCGACCTGCACACAGATAAGCTGACTAGATTTTGGTGGTCAAAGGTCAAGGTGACCTCACATTTGTTCCATTCTTGGTCCCCATAAACTTACACTCTTGCATTTTTTTTTTTTTTTTCATGTCTTCAATTCCACCCGACTCCCGAATGTCCGATCGGCGTACTATGTACAAGGATGGTTGTACGTGTGACTCATGCTGCCATCTTGAGAGATCACAGCTCGCGGCTCTCCTCTGAAACGCGCCTGCCTACCCCCACTTCTTTACAATCGCAACAGGAAACCTTGCAAGCTCAGAACGAGTGCAGAGGAAACCCCGAACAGGTGCAGGCTTAGAAATTTAATGACGAGCGCCCGGCTGCCCTGCAGTAATTGATTGAGTAATGAACAGTGCTGACCTTAATCAACTGCATTCCACCCATATCCCTTGGCTGCATGAAGGCAGTTATGTGGGGCTCTTAAAAGCCTACACTCGGCACTGGTGGGGCTCAGATTCGAACCAGGCCGTGTTGATCTCTACTGCTCTTCAATGCTGTGTGTTTCTGGAGTGAGCCAACTCGGCAGCAAAAGAAAGTATCACTTGTTAAATGATGGCACTCTGACCCCTTTCCTGATTGGTCAATATTTGATACTTTGTAACTCGTGAACAGTTTGTGGAATAGAGTTTGGGGCTTGGTTGTTTGATTTTGGAAAGGATTACATGGTAATTGTTGAAGCCCCGTCTGGGGTTTGTCTGTTGGACTCAAGAATGCATCACGTGTTAATTGACAAAGCTCCACCCCCTTCCCTGATTTGTTGATATTTGATCCTTCATAACTATTAAATATTTTGTCATTGAGTGTTGGGGGCCTAGTCATTAGATTTGGGTTAGGGTCTCATGTTAACTGCGGACGCTCCGCCCAGGATTTGGTTGTTGGACTCAGGATTGGTTCAAATGGGAAAAAGCCCTGTCTCTTTTCCTGATTGGCTTATATTTTATCTTCCATAATTATTGAACTGTTTGCCGTAGAAAGTTTGGGGTTGGGTTTTTAGACATAGAAAAGGTGAACCAAGTGAATGCTTATGGGAGATTTTGGAACTTGTTAGGCGGAGCTCTCTTTTAGAGTTATCAAAACAAAAATGAGGGAATCTCTTTTAGAAGGAAGGGCCTCCATTCCTCCAGTAAATTTTACACTTGGAGACTCCATGCCAGGGTATGTTGAAGCTGATCTTGCAACTTTTGATGGCTTAACACCTTACTTAGACTGGTTCTGTTGACTTTTCTGTTCCTCTGTCTCCCGTCTGTATGTGTACACTAACTAAACAAGGCTCTTTAACAGTCAATGAGTTTGCGTGACAAATGCGTTCCTCGGTGGTTGATGATGTGCACTGATTAAGGGATCAAGACTCATTTATAAAAGTACTGGATCATCTCTAATGTCACCCTGACCCTTGCAGGACTTTAGCCCCTGCAATGCCGCGCAATGTGTCAAGGCAAGGCGTGCCATTTCGGTGGTACGCAGCGGAGCCTTGTGTGCGCCCTGTTCGCACACTGTATGCGCTTAAGTTACGCACTGTCTACGCAATGTGCAGCCAAAAATGCGTGAACACTTCGTGAGAAGTTCCTGCCATGCGCGAATGGTTCGTGACGTGCGCAAACTGTGCGTGAGCTGGGCGTGCCATGATCACGTGAACAACTCGTGACCGCATCCTAACACGGCACGCATTGACACGCACTGTCTGCAGTGTTCGCGCCGAGTTCACATAGTGTGCAAGCATGGTTCACGCAAGTGGCACGCACATGGCGTGCCGAATGCGCGCGGAACTTTTGAACATTTCAAAATTCTCAAAATCTCTGTACGATATGGCACGCACCCCCGCACCCTACACACACTCCTCATGCTCGTTCCCGAAGACTTTAATCATCGCCACGACTCATTGCGTGGCATTGCGGGAACAAAAATCGTGCAAGTGTCAGGGTGGCATAAGTCTCCCAGCTTGAGTATTTACCATATGTTGCCTTGCAGTAAATATGGGTTGTGCTGCTGTGAATGATATTTCTTTTGTTTGAATCACAGTAAGCGGCTGGTGGTGGTCGTCCCGACAGAGACGTCTTTCCACTCGCTGCGAGCGTACACCAATGAAGACGAGGCCTGGAAGTCCTATCTAGAGAACCCTCTCACTGCTGCTACCAAAGCCATGATGAGCATCAACGGGGATGACGACAGCGCCGCTGCCCTCGGCCTACTCTACGATTACTACAAGGTCTGGGAGAGCTGCTTTCTCAGAAAATGGTTGCCAAATGGATCCTAAATCACTGCTTTTAGGACTGAGATCATTTAGTTTGGATGGGACATAAAATCGATATCAGGGTTAATTTAAAGACGATGTGGAAGCATAAGTTACGTTAGATTGTACTGCTTACGCGTTTTGCTGCGATCATTCAGTTCTACTCCAGATCAACCTTTTCTGTCTGGAGACTCGCTGAAGTGGGTCCAAAAAAATAAAAAATAAAAAAATAAAACCATTTTATTTTGATTGATGGGACATTATGTTTCCGTGGTTACAGACAGGTTGAACTAGGTGACCTATATTTTCAGCTTAACTATCTGGCACCTCAAACACAACATCAAAAGGTTTGTACAGTCTGTAAAATGCACCTAGAAACAAAAAGTAGTGATTTCAAAATTTACTTTGACTTGTATTTCATTGCAGACAGAATGAAGACGAGATTTTTAATGTTTTGTGTGGTCAACTTCATTTTATTTGTAAACAAACATCCAATCCTGTCATTTAGGTCTGCATTGCATTCCTAGAAAAGCTTGGACAGGGGCAATGAGGACTAGCAATAAGAAAAAAAATTTGAGGAATCATCAGTGATTTTAAGTGGGTAATGTCAGCCAGTGATTGTAATCATGATTTGGTCCAAAAACAGCATCCTGGTAAGGCCTAGTCCTTCAGGTGCAAAGACGAGCTGAGAATAGCCAATTTTCCCACCAATGCGTGAGAGAAATCATTGAAAGGTTTAAAAAAACGATGTTCTTGAGGGAGTAGATGGGAATTTAATATAATTGAACAAGGATTTAGAGGAACTTCTGTGCATAAGCGGCAAGGCCGCGAGCTAAAGCTGAAAACCCGCGATCTCCAATCACTCAGACGGCACTGCATCAAGAACTGTTTATCCAACAAACAATATGACCTCATGGGCTCAGGATTACTGAGGCAAATCTTTATTAAGGACTAAAATACATAGCTATATCCACAAATGCCAGTGAAACCTTTACAGTCCAAAAAGGAAGCCTTATTTTAAGTTTTCAACAGTGCCGCCGACTTCTCTGGGCTTGCAGGCATCTGTGATGGACCATCGCACAGCAAAAACTTATATTGTAGTCAGACAAAACGATATTTCAGCAACAAGCCCAGAGCCATTTTCTTTGATAATATGGGGTAGTGTCCATTTCCCTGACAATGGGAACTTGCGCTTCTGTGAAAGCACCATTAATGCTGAAAAGTACACTGAGATTTTGGAAATGCACATGCTGCTGTCATGACGACAACTTTTCCAGAGACATACATTCGGAGAGACACTATTTCAGAAGACGACACAAAACCGCATTCTGCACACATTAAAAAGACTCACTCGCGTGGGGCCTTCAGCCCATAAAGCATTGTGAAAAGGCATGGCAATGTAACAAAGTGGCAAATACTTCATTGTCCCAACTTTTTCATGTAAGAATCAACATTGAAATGTTTTTATTTTTGAGAAATCTGTAAATTTCATGTGGTGAAACACCAAATAATGTACTCTTGTATTATTTTCAACATAATACAGGTCAGAGATTATTTACGAATGGCTGCTTTAATTTTCTTAAATTTAATATGCTGTCCCAACTTTTTCCTGATTTGTAGCACAAATGCTTATGACAAACCAGAAGTGCTCACTTGTTTGCGACTTCGATAACCTAAGATTTCACTTTCCAATCAGATATATTTAAGGTACTTCTGCCAGCTGGGAACCTTCAGTTGGTATTCTTCAAAAGGGTGACGGCTTACAGTCCATTGAAAAAATTGTTTTCCGAATGCAGAAAATGAAAATGGTTCAACAAGCTTTTGTGTAGTGACCCTGTTGGGATCAGTACCTTTTAGATCAATTGGTTAAAGTAAAAATCACACAATTACATAATGGAAATAACATTCAAAGATAATGTGATAGCAATTTGTCATTTCAAAAATAAGTTATTTTTAAAAGGAAGGTTGTTCGTTGAAGTTTTGCTAATACCGGCGGAAATGCAAGTTCATTTTTTTTACAAATTATTATTTGTTATTTTGGTGGCTGGTTTGCCGTCATGTAGATGTCTGTTTGTATGCCTGGCTATTCTAATAGACCTGTGAACGCCAAACAGTTCTTTCAAATAGTGCTTTAATCTTTATTTTTAGGTTCCAAAAGAAAAGAGGCTGTTGTCTGTCACAAAAATCCCGGAGGACCAAGAGAAAAGGTTGGAACTTCCTGCTTAATTACGGTAGATGTACAGGACATTGCCTGTAGCTGGGAATGATGCTCATTCCCGACTATATTTTGACTGTTATGGTGAATGTCCATTTCAGAAGATTTTATAAAATGCTAGATTTGAGATATTTTTTTTTCAGAAACTTTGGACAGGAAAAAATGGATATGTTTAAGCCCTTAAACTCCAAATTTTTGCCTATGTTTTCCTGTAAATAGGTTAAAAGTTTGAAAAGCATTATTTCCTACCTCAACACAATGTCACTCACATATTCTGTAGGTTTTATTAGGTTAAGCCTTTTGAAATGTTATTACACAAACAGAAAAAAACCGCACCTTTGTTTATCTGATTGGTAGGACCTGTTTGGTGGCACCTAATGCCCAAGCGGATTTGGGGATGGTGGATAACCATGTACAGGTCCTAAAGACGGTGCCAGTGAACCTCTCTGTGAGCACGGAGCACCTGGAGATGAAGCGAGAGTCATACGCCGTCACGCCTGGGACTGGGGAGGGCGGAGCTGTGGGCGTGGTTAAGGCTGAGGTGTACGCCCCTCTGTTCCTGAGCTCTGGGACAGACTACAGGACCGAGGGCGAGGAGCAGGTGAGGGTAATATATGATCCCGGCCTGTACGATGCGTCTTCCATCAACCGTGATCGGCGCAGCACCCAAACAGCAGCACGTGTTTGGATTCTTACCAGGGAAGCGTTTACCGGAATCACAGATGCTTACTTACAAAGTTAGAACCATTGACTGTGAATGGACAAATTATGCAAATTGCTAACTTATTTAGCGACTACGCTTTTGGGAAACGAACCCCAGGGAAAGAGTGAGGTAAGGCCTGAGAAGAGGGGCAGATGTGCAGCTTAAAACGAGGAAGCCAGTCTGCTGGTGGAGCATTAGATGTCCTGACGTCCTGTGGCAAATGACCAAATGCGTTATACATTCACCTGACCAGGCTGTCAATATTCTGTCTGTGCCCTGGCAGTTTTGGAAGACACGGGAAGACCCGATGGTTTTGCATTTGAGTTGCATGTAAAAGCTTCACATGCTGCCTGTTCACGTAAAAATGTTGGACATCCAGCCTGAGTCATTTATCTTCCCAATGGCATTGTAATGGATTCACGGTAGACTCTGTGACAGACTTGTATGTTTTCTAACTGTGCAGTTTTGTGTGTCAACAGAAACACCGCCTGGCGTCCTCCATGGCCTTTAACCAGATGTATGACCAGCCTGGCATGTGAGTTCCCTTCCTGGTTTCCCTTACATGCGTGCTTACAGTGGTGTAAAAAGTCTCAAAAGGGCTAGCGGAAGATTTTTAACATCGAAGAGATTCTCTGGTTTTTGTGACAGGAATGCCTTCCGGTACACCATCGAAGCCACTAAATCCATGCGACAGAAACAGGGAGAAGGGCCAATGACCTACTTGAATAAGGGCCAGTTCTACGGCATCACTCTGAGCGAGACTGGCAGCAAGTGCCTGAGGGATCCAATCAGCAAAGTGAGGGTGAGTCGTTCCGGCCAATTGTGTCGTCTTCCACCTGGGTGGCATCGAAGTGTACTTATGGTATAATTCGATATATAGACTGTACCTTCTTAATGGAATTTGGGTATGTTTTAGCAGACTTGCCAGGAACCGAGCTACATTTCGATATATCGAATTGTATCCACGGTGCCCTTCGATGGTACTGTGGAGGAGGGGGGCATTTCTCCCCTCCCCACCTCCTCCTACTTGTACCCATCTTCCCTCACTCCCCCTTTCATTTTCATCATTTCAATTTCCCTCCTGAACCCCCTGTGGGTCATTCATTGGTTTTCCGCCATGTATGTTCCTTTATGCAATCAATACGAACTTTACTGTAAAGAACAGCCCACTTTGCCTATTAGTAGTGCCTATTCTAGCAGTCTTTTTTTTTTCTCGTATCAGGGGGGCCAACGACTTACGTAGTTGATTTTTGTTTGTAACTGATGTTCAATTATTTCCTCTCAATTTGACCACTATAATAAATCTGACAAACGACTATCGGGTTATCATTTGGTTCCATGGCAGTACCCAGGTCAAAGATGACCTTTAAAGCCTCACTCCGGAGGTGCCCCCTCCCAGCTTCATTCTGATCGATTATTGGGAGGTGCTGCAGTGCTTCTCAAACTTCTAGAAACAGATGGAACAAACCGCCACCAACCGTTCTCTGAAATGGTTTTACTTGGCTGATTCAAAATGGGATATGCAACCGAAAACTGTCGGCTCTGACTTGTGTGGAGTCTTACTGAGTTAACTGTCATTGATTAGTGTTAACTGCTGTTGCATTTAGTGTACATGAAAGGTGATTGGTGCTTAAATTAATATTTTCACAACTTTGAATATGGGGCTTAATCTGCTGTTACCAATGCGTACAATCCATTTTGCTATTGACTCATCGAGATTGCAAGCCTCTGTGACGATGAGGAAGTGCTTGACATGTACCACCCTATTTGCAAAATGTATTGTATGCATTGGTGACTGCATATTAAGCCCTGTGTTTAAAGTCGTGAAAACGTTGCTTTAAAGCAGGAGCAGGCGCAGGTCATAGTTTCCCTATCGTTCAGCTAGCCATTTGAAAGCGGTGCTAGCAATGCTCTCTGGTTCCACACTGCAGAGTGTTATCATGGTGGTGTTCAGCGAGGACAAGCACCGAGACGAGCAGCTGAAGTACTGGAAATACTGGCACTCCCGCCAGCACACTGCAAAGCAGAGGGTTCTGGACATTGGTAAGTGAGCTTTTGGTCATAAACTGATGGCCAATGCTTTATGCTTCAAGATTTTCTGGTAGGGAGCAGAATTCGTGGTTCCATCGATTATGGAAGGTTGCCCAAATCTTGAAGTAGCAGAGCAGCCCCAGATCTTCTCACGATCACCACCGTGTGATGTTCTTACTGTGGAACGTTGTGCAGGCTTTACGACGGATGTAAAGGGATTCATTTCTTTCAAGAAAGTTCCTCTTTAGACTCTTTAGTCCACAGTATATCACCCCAAAAATCTTGAAAAATACTATATAAAAATACTATAAAAAAATACTAAATAAAAAATACTTTTTAGCATATGTGAGATGAACAATTGTGTTCTTTTTGGTCAGCAGTGGTTTTAGCTTTGCAGCTCTCCCATGGATGACATTTTTGCCCCGTCTCTTTCTTATTCTAGTATTGTGAACACTGACCTTAACTTAGGGAAGTGAGGCTTGCAGTTCTTTAGATGCTAGTCTGGGTTCTTTGGAATTTTCGTTGGTCTGTTTTTCCTAGAAAGGTTCACACCGCACAGTCTTTCCCATTTGTAGATGATGGCTCTCACTGTGGTTCATGGAGCCCCAGAGATTTACAAATGGCTTTGTTACCCTTTCAAAACTGATAGATGGCAAAGACTTCATTTCTCATTTGTTCTTTAATGACTTTATATTGTGGCATCATGTGCTGCTTTTTGCTTCCTTCACATCGCTAGATGGGTTTTAAGTTATGCTTAGGTACAACAGGGCTGCCAGCAATTGGGCCAGGGTGTGTCCAGTGAAATCGATCCCAATTATCAGTTCTTTAATTGATTTATTGAGTAACTTAGGAGGCAATTACCTTTTCACATTGGGCCAGGTATGTTTGAATGGCTTTTTTCCTTCAATGAATGAAGTAATCATCTAAAACCTCATTGTGTATTTACTTGGGCTATCTTCATAAAATATTAAAATTAGTTTGATCTGAAAAATTTAAGTTTGACAAATATGCAAAAATGTAAGAAATTGGTAAGGAGGCAAATAGTTTTTCACAGCACTGTAGCCTGCTTTCTTCCCAAAGTAAAAATCTGTGTGCTTGGCAAGCCACAACAAGCTGGTGGACTGTAATGATGGCTGGACTTAATAGAGCATGTAAATAGTGAGAATGCATGACTTGTATGGACAAATACATACCCCCCCTCCCTCTCCTCTCCTCTTGCTCAAGGCTGTTTGAGGCCATTTGAGATATGTGAAGCCATCAGTCAGTTGGTGAGACAACATTCACTGGCTCTCTTTATTGGGGGACCCAGGTGTACAATTGGGTACCAGCAAAATTCTCAGGGAAACCTGACTAAGAGCTGGGGGGGGGGGTAACCGGCGATGGACTAGAATCCCGTCCCAGGGGAGTAGCAATACTCCTCGTCGCTTCATACTACACGCCTGATGAGCAACATGGGCTTGGGACAGACTTTGCCTTTGCCTTTGCCGTTTGCCCTTTGACCTTTGCCGTTTTTATAATATTTACTTTAGGAGAGGTAATCACGATGACTCATTACCTCCGCCAAGGAGGTTATGTTTTTGCTTCCGTTTTTTGTTTATTTCTTTGTTTTTCTGTCTGTTGGCAGGATATCTCAAAAATGGTCGCATAGATTTTAACCAAACTTTGCAGGATATTAACGTAGCACAAGAGGAACCAGTGTTTAAATTTTAGCATATCTAGGCCAAAGTGCAGCTGAGATACAGGCCAAAGATGAAATCCAGCGATGCTGGCAGAGGTGTGGCCTCTCGCGAGTCCAGCTCTAGTTGTTTTTAGAAAAAAAGTGTCAGTTTCTTTGAGTACTGAGAGTGTCTCCAGAAGAAGGGGGCAGAACGGTGGAGCAGTGATTGGCACTGTTGCCTCAAAGTCAGGTCCTGAGTTTAAATCTGCCCTGTTTGAGGCCTTCAGTTTTCATGTTCATTGGGGTGTCTTCTCACAGTCCACAGACATGCTGATTAGAGACCCCGAATTGTCCATCCCAACACATTTTCATCCTGGACTCGTCATATATTGATGCTACCTGACCAAGCGTCAATATACGAGGCAGAGTGAAGCTTTTGGCGTCATTATTTGAGGGTTGGGGTTAGGGGGTAGGGTTCGTTTTACACTGGTGTCAATAAAGGATGCTAAAAGCAACTTTTTGCCTCGTATATCAACGCTTGGTCAGGTAGCGTCAATATATGATGCGTCATGATGAGAATGGGCTCTCCATCCAGGTATAAAGTGAATGGTGTGTAATCACTGCACTCCCTTACAAAAAACCATGATAGGAATACCATAAAAATTACCACCAAAAAAAACTATCAGTATCACTGTAGTAATTGTATTTTTTTTTTGGAATGCGCTGTGGAGAGTTTAGTTTTACCATTGAAATATTGTAGGATTACCATAGCTAATAAAATAACACCACATAAAAAAACTGATAATGCCATAGCTGATGAAGCATGCTATAGAACACTTACAACCACACTATAGAATACCGTTCTTATAGCATACTATAGTATCCCTTAAGTTCATTTTTGTAAGGGCTCCTATGATAATATCTGCAAAGAGCCCACTTGCATAGTCATTAAACTAGTTTAGTACTCTGCTGCAGTGCTGTCCACTGTGTTAATGTTCCTGTCTGATTCTGCTTGACAATATTTTCCCAGAAAAATACTTAATGAAGAGAAAAGTGTCTCTGAGGGTGAGCTCTTTGAACTGTGGTAATTGGAAGCAGCAAGCTGTGATATTCACATGATAAAGCCTACGCCTGGCCTGGTGAAAACATGACTGGCATTAGGGTTTGCCAGTTTTGTTAAACGGCACTTCTGTTCCTCCCTCCACTAAGATCTGCATGTGATTTTTATTTATTTTTTTTTTCTTCGCAGTTTGCTGTGGTGCTTGTGAGTTCAGTGTAAGTCCAGTGCATTTGCAATTACCTTGCGAAAACCCTGCCGAGACCATTTGATGGTTACTGGGCTGGCGCGAGCCCAGGGAATGCCTTTCGAGCAGCACAACAGAACACACTGCAGGCTGCTTTGTAGAGGCTGAGGTGATGAAAATGCTCACAGTTCAATTTAGGCTGTGGAGTTGCGGATGTTTATCTCCGCTGTGTCTGTATTCTGTTGCTCTCAGAAGTCCTTCGGAGTTTGACGCATGCAAACTAACCCAGCCTACAGGTGAATGGGCTTATTTTTAGAAGCAAACCTTGGTATCAGTCAGTTGTAGTTATCTCCTGTAGCGCTGTGTGATTCATGACATCAGAAGCGGTTGCCTTTGCAAAGACGAATGTATGTCCCTCCTCTGCTGTTTTGTCTGAGGGAGATTGTACAGGTGACACAACAAATTTAATTTGGGCAAAATCGTGGAAGGAAAACAAGTTTTTACCCCTCAGCCCTCAAGGCTGACGGGGTATTGCTATCCTTCGTGCGGTTGGGTGGGTGTGCGGGCGTCTCCAAAAACTTCGACATCGGGCTGAGGGGTATTCTGTGCATTGCATGCCTATTTCTTTTTTTTTTTTTTTGTGTTCGATTTGTCGGTCTCTCGAACAGACCTCCTTGGCATTTTGTTGTCATTTTTTGCTTCTTATTACAGACAATACCTGGCCATTCCTTCGGCCGAAACCTGATCTGGACAACGAGTTTCACAACCATTTTATTCTTTCCTCAGACACAATAGTGTTACGTTTCTTTCTTAGAGTTCATCAGAAGACTTTGAGTCCTTTCGAGCACCGCCGTGCTGACATCAGGTGGATAATGGCAATGTGATGGTCAGGCTAGCTTTTAATAAGGCCAGGCAGCAGAACACACGTTTATGTTTGTAAAATATTTTCCTTACCATGAAAGCCAGCATTAAGTCTCTGACACAGTTGGAGGAAAATCAGAAGAAACCATTAGCCTGGTAGATATTTGCCATGTACTGTATACCTCCACTCAATTCTTGCTACAAAGTTCAGCTGTGACTCCTCTCTGAAAATCAATAGAGACCTGACCCCATTCTCCATTCATTTCTAAATCTCCGCTCTGCTGGATTTCCACTTTCAAGCTCAATGGGGTAGATGGACTAACATGAGCATGCGTGAACTTCGATTATATTCAAAGATTCTTGAAGGTTGCCAACTCAAAGATTTGTGGAGATTTTGATCTTGGTGTTTGAAAGCATTTAGAAATTCTTTCGCTGTCCAACTTTTGCTAACTGCAATGACAATAAGACAAACATACAGATTTATTTAGAATTAATGAGGAAATGAATCCTCAGGATGAGGAGACAACTTTGGTAAAGTTAGTATCATTGCTGGAAATTTTGCGGTTTTAGTTTACTTCCTTGTCAAACTAAAACTACTAAAATATTACTTAATGAACTTGTATCTCTAGCTAGTGTGAGAAGATTTGTTCTACAAATAGAACATGACGATGCTTTCGGGCATGCCCATGTAAAGGAAAAAAAAATCTTGAGTGTCGCTTTCTTTGCCGTTGTGGCACCACGTCAAAACCGCGTCAAAAAAAAACTTCAATCCAGCTGATTTATCTAATGGAGAGAGCTTATAGGACTGCAAAATTATAAGGAAACAATTTCTTTACAAGAAATTAGAGTTCGCAAACTGGTTGGGACCCCGAAACAAAATAACACCTCAGAAATACAAGACAGTCAATCTAATTGACAAAACAGCCAAAATATTATGGAGTGCGAGGATTGAAATGTTGACGCTCAACACTTGAAGGTCCCTAAAAGTCTTCGCATCTCTCAAAAACGTAAGAGTAACAATTTCAAGATTGGAGCAAAGATGTGAATGCCGAGTTGATGCTCCTCTAAGGGGACGATCTTGAAACACTTGATAGCCAATCGATATGGCCAGTCACGCTCTGAATCTGTCGAACAGGTGTTGGGTGAAACAAGGGGCAATGAAAAGAACGAAAAAGTGGTGTTGTCTGAACAGGACTCTATTTAGGCCCTCGTTTGGGGAAGGAGGCTGTCCTACAAGGGTCTGGTGGAGTTCCTTGATTTGACACCTCTGTAACCTGAATCCAACACTAATTTGAATAACAGCCGCACCTGGATTCCACATGAAGCCCTGGGGCTGTTCAGAATTTGAATAGAGTCAATAACGGGAGAGAAAGCCAACAGTAAGGATGTGGAGACCCTCATCTCTGTCATACTGTCCTTTTTCATGAACAAAACATAGTTCTATCACGGCTTGAAATTTGGCAAAACCTCAAAACAAACCTTGCCTGGCAGCACTTATTTTAGTGCTTTTGACACCAACTCCATTTTACCAGTGTGACCTCAACCGTTTTCAACATATATTACTTCAAAAATCCATGACCTGGAGTTCAAACTTTCAAGGTCATTCAAGGTGAAAGGTCATGGTGGCAAATACAGGAAGTCCCAAATGGGCTTTTATGTTGGTAATGGCTGAGAATGGGAAATCTCTGTCTACCATTAACTGTTCTCAAGTTGTAGGCCCCTGAAAATCTGCAACCTTCAGTTTAACCTTTTATGGTCTCTGGAGGTCAGAGGTCATGGTGCCAAATGTAAGCCCATATGGGACTTTCTATATGTTGATACTACTAAATATCTATCTTCCATGATAGACAGCCCTCTGAAAATCTGTAACCTTGACTTTGACCTTTCAATGTCACTCAAGGTGAAAGGGCATGGTGTCAAATGAAAGCCTATACAGGAGTTCCTATATTTTCGTAATGGTAAACATCTGTCTTTCTGCAACCGTTTTATGAGTTCTAATGGAAAGTATATTATTCTTTCCGATGACCTTGACCCCCCTCCCCGACATTTAACCCCCTACTGCTATGAACACTGCAAACATACCTCATCATGCAGCATATGGTTGGAAGCAGACTCAAAAGATGCACATTTTGGGTTTAGTTTGAAGTCAGTATGATGAATTTGAAGAAAGTTATCACAAAAAAAGATTTTGACCTTGACCTTGACCTCGACCCAATCACCACCAAGATTTAATCAGGTAATCTACAGATCATTGCCCACCATCTCTGAAAGTTTGAAGCTAATAAGTGCAACCATCAAAACGTGCAGACACACAAAAAATGGACCAATGAACAAGCTGCATTGGTTACAATGCCTTGCCCCCCTGACTCCGTTCCCTGACAAGTTCCCATTAAACCTGATCGAAATTGTCCTCTTTGATGATGAATTTAATTAAAGGTTTTCTGTAGGGAAACTCTAAGTGTTTGAAGACCAACTGAAATTAATAAAAAAATATATATTGAAGTTAGTTTCTGGATTGCCATTCCCTGTGGGGTCATTCCTCCTGGCTATACCACATTCCTGGCCAAAATACATAGACTGCAATGTGATAGAACTGAACACTTACATCTATCCAGTTCCTTTAGTCTCTAGAAGGGAAGGGATCAACAGGTGGCAGTTAAAAATGGCTAACCGTGCCAAGGTGTTGCAGAATTAATGCACAATCTTTGCTCAAGCCTCTTGGGAGTAGCAGTGGCTACAACTTCTCTGAGTTGATTAGTTTGGTTTCTTTCAAACTGCGGAAGCTATCAATAAAACATCTATTGGTTTGCTTGTTTTTGTGGCAGTCCATTTGCTGAGGTAACAACTCTTTGGTCTGGGAAAGCCAAAAAGCCTGGGCTCCCCAAATCTGCTTCTCAAATCCAAATCCAGAGCTGGCTTTCTGTCCTCCTGGGCAATTAAGTGAACAATTAGTGCGACTGGTTGGCCAGACCATCTCTACCCTTTACCTGAGAGTCAGGCGAGTGTGGAAAAACCAGCAATTCTTGGCCCCTCTTGGACCGTGATTTGGGGATCCCCGAAGGCATAGGCATCGTCATGATATGCGTCTTTTCCATAGCGCTGAGAATGCTGATGTCACTCTGTGGTACATGGGTTGAAGAACGGCACAGTGGTGCTTTGCAGCCAAACTTGCGAGTTTGAATTTGACAAGGGCATTTTTGTGAGAAGTTTGTGCAGTTCTCATGTTCTGTGGGTTTCAGCTAAATAGTCCAGCTTACTCCCCCAGCCCAAAGACCTGCATGTTTAGGCAGCAGACTGGCAAATTGCCCAAAGGTATGAGAGTATGAACGAATGGCGTGGGAACACAGTAATGGACCTCATACATACTCCATGACTGCATAATGGCTGGATGCACTTGTCTGTCATGTAGTACATATGTGATCTTGCCACGACAAGTTAAATTGGAAACTCTTCTGCTTTATTGGATTCTATAACATGCATATTTTCAAATGTCAGATTTTTTTTTTTGGCAAAATTTATTTAGTTGTTAATTTTTCAGTCGTTAATAAATCCAATTAAATATTCTAAAAGATGTTTGGTTTCTGAATGAAATTTAACTTCTTTTTTTTGTGGTCTGTTGTGCACACAAGAATGAACAGGATCTTTTGAGCTGCGGCATATTTAGTTTCATTAAAGTTCTTTAGTCGCAAATGCATACTGTGGGTCAGCCCAGAGGCCTTGACTGTAATAGTTTAGAAGTGTTTTGAAAGAATTACTCTTTAAAAGAGTGCAGAAAGCCAGACGAACAGCGAGATTTTTAGAATTTTTCTCCAGTCTCTTCATCTCTCCTCTGTAGCCGACTACAAAGAAAGCTTCAACACCATCGGAAACATCGAGGAAATCGCCTACAATGCTGTCTCCTTCACGTGGGATGTCACCGAAGAGGCGAAGGTGAGAGGGCGGGAGGTCTGGGGTGAAATGGGGGCGAAGCTGGGGCTTTGGGGCTTTGAATTAATAAAAGTTGTTCAGTTCTTGATTGTTGAGTCCCTCCCTTAACCCACAAGCAGAGATGCTTTGTCTGTCGCAGCACCTGGATACGGGTGACTGGTGAATTAAATTCCGCTTTTTATGTTGTTTACTCCCAGCTAAAGATGCCAAACTCGTGCCCTGCAGGTTATCTGTAAATCTTCACCGATCCTCGGAGGAATACGTCACATTTTAAAGATTCATTTGTAGACTTTCCCATCAGGGCACAAAAAGAGATCTGAGCGATATAGAATATGATCATGGGCTGGTATATTTTGCTTCCACTCCCTACGGTCGTTGATCGGTAGTCTGATAAAATGCATGCTAAGCTCCAGAATGGATTCCCACCCAGCATATGACCATTAATAATCGTGCTGCTTTTTTTAATTGCCCAACTCTCATAAATTAACTGAAGATAAAAAGACTTTTGCTTGGATCAGCATTTTTCATTTCTGCAAAAAGCACAAAATATGCTCTTTTTATGCCATATGCACAGATTTTCAGACTTTGCATCGCCTGCTGCAGAAAAAGTTATGGTGCTGTATCAATTGAACAACAGTTGCTCAAAAATGTCTTATTTGTCTCTAAATGTTGTTAGAGCACGTTTCATGAATAAACTTTGAACCTGCTGACATCATTGTTAGCCTCTCGTCCATTGTGAAGATGTTTTGGTTAAGAGCTGTGATGTGCAGTTTGTGAAACAATGTGGGAATAGGCTTCAGAAAAGTGTTCTTTGCAGCAATTAAAAGAAAAATAGAAAAAAACATCTGTTGGTTCCTTGCAAGCATCTCAGTGGAGTGATTGGCAAATCTGTGTTTGCCATTACTAAAGTGGGCACTCTTGTGAATTTCGCTTGGTAGCTGGTATTTAGCAAGCGAGGCCTCAGGAAGAGCGATGGTGTATAGTCACGTGAAATTTAACTTTAATCATGAGGTAAATGTGCGCATCTCTGCTTCAAGAATGCCTTTCATCCTCCTCTTCCCTCCATTTTGTCTTTGAATGGAGTTCACAGAATTTACCGGAATCAAACGCTGAAGAGTATGTTTTAATGAGGGAGCATGACACTCTCTATCTTTCCCTCCTGTTACCCTTCAATGAGGGTAATCACCCTCCTCTTTTAAAACATCTGCAAAACGGTGAATTAATTTTTTTAATTGTATGATTTCTCGGTCTAATTTCTCAAATGTTTTCTTCTTGTGCAGATTAGGAGGAAACCATTGCCACTATGAGAAAATATGCTTTTGTCCAAAAATGCTAATACTCGCAAATCAGCTTGGCAGCCTTATTTTCTGCTGTGGGACTGAGAGCAGGAGAGAGTGGGAGGCTGGCCAATCAAACATAACAAGCACAATATTCTGAATGTTTTGTAGCAATTACATTAGTTGCCATTCGTCTCCTATGCTCGTCTTCTATAACATTTTTGGTGCCAATGGGGGTGATTATTATGGTCTTAGTTTGCTCCTCTTTCGTGTTATGAAGTGGTAAACATTTTAGGTGGTGACGAACTGCACGCTCCCAATATTTAAATGTACTTTTACCGTGTTTCAGAAAAGCATTATCATCTCAGCAGTATGCCTGCGTTGAAAGGAAAACATACTGTCCAAGGGAAAGGTGATGTCCTTACAGGGCAAAGACGCAAACCAGAGACCTCGCCGTGAACTTTTTACGCAAAATCACCGGTGATGGGGTGGATATTTCATGCCCTCCCTCCGCCTCGCAATGCTAATGGTTAATAAAGGAGATGAAGTACACCTTTCGAGGCCGGTGTCTAGGACGGAAAGTGCATCAGGAAATGGCATTATAATACTGATTCACGGTTGCTAGGCAACCTGCATTATTGCAACATTAGCCTGAGCACTGAATCTGTAGGACGGACAGATGAAAGAGCCTCAATGCTGTGCGTGTGGAGCGTTGGTTTTGGTATGATTCTATTATAACAGATCTGGCCTTGACAAGAGTCTCATGGGTCTGATTTAGGGTCGCCGTGTTTCCTGAAGTGCCTACAGCCCTCAAGTTCGCGGTTTTACATTATTGTCACTTGCATTTCTGTCAGTAGGACATTGCCTCTTTGTTGAAAGACTCTGCAAGGGACTATATTGCAAACTCAAGATTCTAGCTTCCTTTGGTAGATCCTGATCTTGAAATGAATGCAGTGTTTGCTCATTGTATGCATGTTTCCTGGACGAGACTGTAATCTAGACGACTTAAGTCTTGCGCGGTGAGTCATTGACGGTGAGTCATTCCTGCTTATCAGACTAGCAGCATTTTCACACACTCATGTCAACTGGGACACTGCCAAGACATTATTGCATATGTTACCTAGTTCGATTTAGGTTACACGATGTTCCCCACCTGGATGAAAATCTGGTACTTTTCTGTGAGAAATTAGTGCCTATTCTGTTGATTATGTAAGCTCACCAACTGCTTTGATTGGTACACCTGTCAAATACTGGATAGAACATAATTTTTGCCTCCATAACTGCCTTAGTTCCTCACAACGTGTGCTGGAATCATTTTGAATAACTTTGGCATTTCAAATTCCAACTGAATCTTGAGCGTCCAATTGTTGAACTGTGTGTGAGCATGCTCACACAGACAAGTCATACAGCCATATCAGGGGAGCGCTGACCGTTCATGGCTCTCCTTTTCTCACTGTGGTCACAGTCCCAGCATGCACTGCACCAGGGCAGAGAAAAGGCGAGCTCGTGTTCGTTTAGAGAGCAACCCACAGGCACTGGGACAACCTATTGGAGGCGCTTGAGCAAAGAACCTCACTAAACCGCAGCCTAACTAACGTATCCCTCCCATATCTTTGAGCGCCGCAACGCCAGTCATACCACTGTTCCCGTGAGGCGGCTGACCGCAGTCGACCTGGGCATTGCTAGATTCGATTTGTCTTTGTGGTGGTCATTTTGGCTGGACTAATTGTTTCTTTACTAAGTGAGCTTGTGAAACAGGATTTTGGTCCCTGCTCACTCGCTGCTGCCCTCTTCAGCTCATCCCGCAGACTTCCAACGGGATTAAGGTCAGGGTCTGTGGTGGCCTCAGTAAAACCATGGCGCAGTGATCGGTGAATCATTTTTGCGAAGATTTTGAGGTGTACTTTGGATCGTTGTCCAGCAGGAAGGTCCAAATACAGAAATAATCAAACCCAGAACACCATGTTTTTATGGCCACAGCATTACATCAAATGGAAAATATCTAGCTAGATCTTGTACATTAGTGTGTACATGTTTCCCTGCAATTAGGCAGGGCATGTGTGGCATCATTGGAAACCTTAGGATCTCTGCTAAAATTTTACACAGGCCTAAAGTTCCACAGGTTTGAAAACAGCAGCCACATTTGACGGAACCATATGTGGGTCAATAGGGTTTATGGGGTTGAGAACAAGGGGTGCATGTCAGAACATATCTTGGTGGCTCTTTTTTATTTATTTTTTTGCTGATTTGGTGCTTCTGCGCAGGTCTAGCGGCCTCTAATATTTTACTCATGCTTATTTCATTCATTCACTCTCACTGTTTGACTTACCATCTTTATCTCCATACTCAAACACACTCACACCCTGTGACAAAAAAAAAGAACGTTATTTTTTTCTTGGGGCAATTCAGGGACTGGCCACGATTTACAGGTTCAGGCACGATGTTATTATTGTCGTTTAGTGGGAAAGTATTTTAGACGGATAGTGGATAAAATCGTTATGATGTCATTTTCACTCACAGTACATCCAGCTCTACCTGAAATACGGTTTTTGAAGTCTGGTTTTTGTTCAAATTAAACTGGATTCCCCCCCCCCCCCCCCCTCTCAGAACAGTGAAGAACTGAACCTGATTGTACACCCAAGTTAGCTTCTGATTTAATATGGCTACTTAACTTTCTTTTGGTTTCTGGTATTTAATGGATCTTTAAAGTTATAACACCTACAGTGAAACTTCTTATCCACCAGCCTTGCGTACCCCCAGTCCTGTCGCTGCTGGCATGTTTCAGCAGATCTCTTCGCTCCCCTGTTGCTGTTTTGTGAGAATATGTGGCTGTAGGGAAGTCGATTAAATCCCCTGAAGCTTGTGCTGTGTTAGACCTGCTGTTGTTGTAAGGGAGAAAGAGAAGACCGCAGCAAAATCCACAGCTGGTGAGCTTGTTAGCCAGTCGTACCTGACCCAATGACCAAAACATGGCTTCATTGTGGGGGTAAGCATGCAGCCTAATTGGCCTACAAGGCTTTCCATATATCCAAAATAAGGTGCTGGAAATTGGAACATTTTTAGAGAGCCTTCTGGATGAACTACAACCACAAGCAAATGCCGATGCAGAAATGCGTGGGATCTGAGAGAGTCATGGCTCTGAAAAGGGGGCACCGGGAGTCTATTGCACAGGTTACCGAAGTTCACTCTCCCGTCAAGAAGAATTTCTATGTGGACACTTGAGTATTTATACGAGGACAACTGTATGATTGCCTGGTTTTTGAAGACCACTGGCTCACGGTTTGAGTCACGTCTCTGGGCAAAGACCATCTCCTGTGTTTTGGTGACATTTAGAATGAGCTTGTGGATGTCGCACCATTTGATGAAGGTGTCCATCTTATTTTGGTGGACGGAGGGGTCCATGTTCTTGGGGAGAAGGCTAAAAATTTCATTATCCTCATCAAATAATTATTGGGGTGTACTTTCTTCTAGTCATAACGTTGTACAATCATGGAAAGGGTATCCTGTAGGTGTTTGCACACAACCTTGTGGGACCCCTGTTTTGCTGCTTTTTTTAATTATCTCTGTGTCCTGTTAACCTTCACCTGCTGTATCTTAGGAGTCCACGGAGAATAAAACATTTTAATCCGTAGTGTTAACACTCATATCCTCCAGCTTCCTCAAAAGCAGGTGTGGTGTCACGGTATTCAACACTGAACTGAAATCGATACGAAAAACAAAATAATTTCTCAAATTTCATGACCGTTGAGGTCAAAGCTGCAGGATGAAAATCATTATTTACAGCGGCTCAGGGCTTTTTGGGCTGTGGTGTCACGCTTGACTTCCACAAATTTAGGATGGCGTGAGTGTCCATCTTGGCCTGTCGACTTATTTGTCCACAGGATATTGAGTAGATGCTGAACTGTAGGTTTTTCCACCTCCAGCCAGCAGGTGACATCAGTGTCTGGCTGAGATGGCAGCATATTGTCAAACTCGTGTGAGAAGTTTACTGAATTGAATCTCAAGTAAAAGTCCTTCCCTTGTTTGATGTTAGTTGTTCCACCAGTATGATAATTTGTACTTTTGTGGGGCTCGTATTCGGAACTGATTTCATTGTGTCAAAACGATTTTAAGTGTTTGAAGTTTGACATTTCTGTTTCATCATTTCCCTGTATTTGTTGCCTTGCGTTTGGACCGTATCACTCTGATTGGCTGAGCCATCCATGGTGCCCCCTCTTGTTTGCAGATCTTCATCACGGTGAACTGCCTCAGTACGGATTTCTCCTCTCAGAAGGGTGTGAAGGGCCTGCCTCTCATGATCCAGATTGACACATACAGCTACAACAACCACAGCAACAAACCCATCCACCGAGCGTACTCCCAGATCAAGGTCTTCTGCGACAAGGTGACCGCCTCTCTCTCCCCGCTGCTCTGCGGTCTGGTCTATGGATGACTCCGCAGGCCTCTGGGCTTGGACAATGGGAAAAGCTGTGTTAATGCTCTTCACAGAGGTCTTTTATCTCCCAGAATGGGCAATAAAGGACACAAAAGGAGAGTATAATGGACTCTGACGAGAATAAGAGGTTATTTTGCTGGCCTCATGCTTTATCGCCCCCTAGTGTTAATTATGCTCTGACATGAAAATTACATCCAGGATGTTTCTGGTAAATGGGCTTTTGTTTGTGTTGGCCTGTGTGAGCAATTTGAAAAGCTACTGACATTGGTGTATGTTGATGGACCTTTCTAAGCTTTACGACAACGGCCAAAGGCAAGGATATTAAAAAAAAAAAAAGCAAAATGACGGACTGCACTAGTGCCACCTTACTGGTTGGTTCTTCATTGGCCTGTCCTTCCACCCATTCGATAGGGTGCCGAGAGGAAGATTCGGGACGAGGAGCGAAAACTGATCCGAAGAAAGGTTAAAGGTCAGCCACGTGGCACGGCGGGGAACAGCGGTAAGAGATCTGGACTGGTGCCTCATTTTGCAGCCATGTAGTGCTACAAAATGAGAGCCATCTATTCACAAACATTATGATAGGCATTTTGTGCTTGTCAGCCTCCATTTTAGAAATGCCACTCGAATATTTCTGAGAATCCAGTCCCCTTACTAGTGGGATTGCACAGCTATGATATCAATGGGAGTCCCTATAGATTTTGTACATACAGTAGAGGAAGTGGAATGTGGAGAAATATCCAATTGTCTGACTGTGTTCAGTCTGAAAGTATCTCTGGCTTGTTAATTGCTTCGGTTGGGGGCCTGTAAACGTTTCGAAGGCTCTTCAGTTTTTTCCTGATAGATAACTGTCTGTGTGTGTGTGTGTGTGTGTGTGTGTGTGGGTCTGCTTTTCTAGAAAAGGATGGGAACCTGACATCCTTGCCACTACCGAGGAAGGCAGACACTACCGTCTTTAAAACCACGACAGACCTGGACACTCAGCCTGTTCTTTTCATCCCAGACGTCCATCTTGGAAATTTACAGAGGGTGGGGCAGGTGAGGTGCCAGGGTGGGGTTTGTCTTGATGTTGGTCATTTAAAGGCCCTATATGCAACTTTGTGACCTCAAAACATTGTCTTTATTTTCATTTAGATAGTTTACAACCACCAGCAAAGCAGAATGATAGTAAGGACTGCTCAGATAGCAAGCCACATAGGGCCTTTTCACGATTTTATTTCCTCACAATCAAGGCCAGGTAACGGATTGCTTTACAGTAAAATCAATCAATTTATAACTTGTCTTTCTAACATTCATCAGATTGACTACAGCCCCACTATCTTTTGTTTTGCGCATGGCCTGGACCCAAAGTGCGCACATAATTGCTACATCAGAAATTTATTTCTGCCTACTGCATTTTTGTTAAAAACAGACGCAGCTAAAATCCCATTCAAACTCAGGCGATTTGTTCCGCGCATTGCAAAGCCAACAGCACTATATAAGCTAGCTAGTTAGCCTATCTCTTTGACTAAGTAAGAAACTCCACCCGTGTTTGAAATGGCATCGGGACGAAGAGATAATGTTTGTTTTTTAATTTGTCGGTGAATCTTCATTCTTTCATTTATGCCAGTGTTCATGGATAATGAGGCAGCTAGGCAGGTGATCGTAAAAAAAATAAAAAATTTCAGAGTAGCGCACAATTGGCGATCGCGCTACAGGGTTTCAAATTGGGAAGGGACTGCCGGATTTGGGTTAAGAATAACAGCTTTGTTCGTTGCTCCAGCGCCTCCTGTTGGCCAGACAGGCGCTCGTCAGGAAGACTCTGGGTTTGTTCTCGTCCGGGTATCCTCCGCCCTCGTTCGGAACTTACGAGGATTCGACCAATGAGTGTATAAGAATCAGTGGCTGACGGACACGTGCTTCGGAGGAGAGCCGTGAGCTGTCTTCACTATCCTGAGTTGGCAGCAAGGGGTCGCATACGAGCAAGCTTTGTACATAGTTCACTAATTGGGCATTCCAGATTCGGGTGGGATTGGAGATGCCAAATTTAAAAAAAAAAAACAAAAAACAAAAAAAAATAAAAAATAAAAAATAAATCTGCCAACATAATTGTATGATGTCTGACATCCAAAGAGATTTTCCCTGGATTTATGAAAATATGAGGTCTACCTCTAGGTTTAGCTTTTTTCTATTGAAGTTTTTGTCTTGTAGAGCTGAAGGCAGCTCCAACCATTGATATCCAGGCTTATTTTGAGTTGCAACTGCTTTGACCCTGGCGCATTATGGACTAATCGCGGTCCTGTCTCCACAGATGTACACCTTAAACACAGAGGAGATTGATAGGGACGGGTAAGTGCTGTTCATTCTCCTCTTGTTAAATAATGGTGCCAAGAATTGCTGTCCGCCTGACCCCAACACCTTAAATTCACATACAGTGCCAGCTGTGCAAAATTATAGCAAAAGTGATCTTGTGATTGCCCGCTGTATGAGACTTGGGGTGTGTGAGTTAACCTGGGAGCATGACGGGATCTTGGATTGTGTTGTAGGACCTCGGTGGTGAAGAGGTTGCTGGGCCCTTCTTTGGAAGAATTAGCCCCGCCCCCTGCCAAGCAGATGAAAGGGGAGATGCAGAAGAGAGGTGCATCTCAATCCCTGCAGCTACTCTAGAGCACCAAGACAGAGTTACGACATGAGTGTTCCAGAAAAGCTGGTCATGGAGCCATTTTGTTTCCATCATGTTGACAGGCACTTTGAGAGTAAATGAGGAATTATTTTTTGTTTCTGTTCTCCAAATATGTCCCACTCTTATGCTAGTCAAAACCATTGCTAGCTGATTTAGCTTGTATTTTTTCTCAAAATGAACAAGTTTCCCTCCCTAGAAAAGAACGAAAAATCCAACGACTTCCATTATGCAAAACTGCTTGGTTTCCCGCAATGGAAACAAAATGGCTCCTATTGTAACGACTCTCTATTTAGGGACTCTAAGCTACATCATAGGTCAGGAGCACTGAATCCTGTAGTTGCATCACGTTATAGCTCTGCAGAAGGACAGTTGTGCATTTGCCGCATACTGAATTTCTCATAGAAACTAACATTAACTGTAGTTCAGTCTCCATGTCCATTTTTACTCTTTCCCCTTTTTAGCATAACCAAAATGACCGGAGATATCATATGCTTACATTATTTTGTTTACGGGTTGTTAATATCGTTATTATTACCACTCAGCAATTTTATGTACTTGCCATAATTAATTATTAAGATATTTTTTGGAACTTCTGTCACATAGCTGAAGTGAAGTTACTGCATCATAACATTATTTAGTCAAAACCAAACTTCTGTGGGATGTGCTGTTTCACTAAGAGTGGGTGTAAGTGATTTTTTTTATTTTTTTTTTAAACCCTGTTCTTCAGTTCTCCTGTACGTGAGGAAGGAATCGGATGAGGTATTCGATGCATTAATGCTCACATCCCCCACACTGAAAGGACTAAAAGAAGCAGTAAGTATGTCTCTGTCTGAATGCAACTTACTCACCAAACATGGTATCAAATACTGCAACACGCCAGTGCAAACTTGCATGTCACCGTCACTTTTAAATGAAAACTAATTCCTCTCGATTACGTTTGCTTCTGCAGATTTCGGAAAAATATGGGATGCTTTCAGAGAAGATGACTAAAGTCTACAAAAAAAGTAAAAAAGGGTAAGAGTCAATCAGAAGGAGGGAAGAATGAAATGTCTTCAACTATTACTTTGAGTAGAACAAGTATGATGATGTAAGTTAATCACAAAAAGCCATTTTTAAGGGTACCAACTGAACATTTCTGCCCAAAAAGATAGTGCTTTCTCATCAAAAAAAAATATAGTGATTAGATGCATCACTCCAATTTTTTGAAGCCTAGTAAACGAGTATGAAAAAAAATGTTGGCCCAGCCGAAATTTTGTGCGGGAGGCCTGTAACATCAGCAAGTTGCATTTACACTTTCCCGCACTTTGGTTCACGGCATTGAATGTTGCAAAAAAGGATTTACTTTAGTCGAAAACCAGAGAAGACGTGGACACATTTGATGGGAATCCTGGTGATTCTGGATATCCATATTTGGTCACACTTTAGACCAGTGGTTCTCAAACTGGTTCCTGGCGCCTTACTGTGTGCTGGTTTTTGTTACAACCACAACTGTAATCTTAGAATTTAAACAAGGTGTTGATTTGTCTTATTTAGCTGCATTCCATGTTACTGCAGTTATTTACCATCTTTAGCTGCATTTTTATGGACATATCCACTGTGCCTTGAAGAATACAAACCCTCAAATATGTTATGCTTATTTTTCCATATTGTGAGGATTTGCTGGTAAAAAAATTTCTTAACAGATCAAATAAGACTTGAGAAAATCAGTAAGCTCCCAATTGGGTCGCTGAACACAGGTGTTTCAAATTCTTTCAAAATAATTTTCTTGAACTTAGTAAAATGAACATGAAATGAAACAGGTGTGACTTTACTGTTTGCCAAATAAATTGTTGGTTTTCACAACCATGTGTTGACAGTTTCACCAATGAGGAACCTATTGATTGTTCACGTTGATTAAGGGTTCGGTCAAAGCGTTTCCCTCTGCAGTTATTTATACTGGTTTCTAACATATCTCATTGTGCATATGAAATTTAAATTCTTCATGGCATGTGCAGATTTGTCAAATGTGGCTTAAGAGGACAAATAACTGCTCTAAACATGAATGCACCCAATTAAGGCAAATCTACAGCTTGTTTAAGTCCTAAGATTGCAACTGTGGTCGGAACAAAAGCCAGCGTACACAGTGGGGCGCCAGGACTGAGCTTGAGAACCACTGCCTTAGACGAAGTGTTGCTCATGAAGGCTTTATACAGCATGTATAACGCCTTCATAAACGAGACATAATGTCTTCATAAATCATGCATAAACAAATGTCATGCTTTGTAAAGGGAGAAATAACACATCCTTATTCAGCAGGTGATGTGAGAATTGATATCACTGACAATGTCACTGAGCTAGAGGCTAATTGCGATAAAGGGTGACATTGTCAGCTAAGTGAAATTGTCATTGTCACATCTGGCATCACATGCTGAATAAGGATGTGTTATTTCACCCTTTATAAATTGTACATAAGCAAATGTCTTGCTTTGTAAAGACATAATGCCTTCATAAATGAGACATAATACATAATGTATAAAGCCTTTATGAGCAACACTTCATCTAAAGTGTGACCCTGTATTTTTATTCTTTATTTTACAATATCTTGAATGAAGAGTGTCCTAGCAAGCTAGACATAACATAGTAACAGACACATAACATACAAAATCAATCGTGTCTAATATATTTGTCCAGAACAGAGTTGCTGATGTAATGATTACATCAACATCAACTTAATGTACCCAGCATGCTGTGAATGTATGAGTATGTTGGTCAGATCCATATGAACAAAAGCCAATTTATTGCACCGAAGTTGTACCAAAATTCATATCTTGGAAGCCTATGGCTATGAAACCTTTGAAATGGCATAGAGATTGCCACAATGATCTAGCGGTCTATTGTGCATGGGTAAAGCTGACCAACACAAACATGTGCAGAGCATCAACACATCTCATTCAGTTCAGTTTATACCTCCAGATGTCTACATCCCTGTCTGACATTACGCTTCATTTTCAGAATCCTGGTTAACATGGATGATAACATCATTGAGCACTACTCAAATGAGGACACCTTCATTCTGGGAATTGAGAACATGGCCGACACATGCAGAGTCACGTTAACAGAAATATAAGCAAAAAACGAAAGGGATGATCGTGCGTTTCTGTGACAGCTTGGGACGTGTTGGGGAGATGACCTTTTTCCCTGTGCATGGAGTTGACAGGACCTTTAGTGTAAATACAATACTGATTGTCTCTCGTCGGTTTTGATGGGTCCTTCGTCAGCGAGGATAATGAAGCTGTCTTGGCCATATGGTTGCAGTTGGTGGACATTTGCTTGATCTGTTTTGGGGTTCTTCGTAAAGAGAGTGATCTTGCCGAGTAAATGACATCCCTCCTATAGCATACTGAGCAAACCTCTCGCATTCTCAGGCAACTTTTTAACTGCAGGTCCAGCTGAATTGAGATTTGTTTGGAATTATTTTAAGTCCTTTCAGCAGCAATGCAACAGCTCTCTTGCAGGCAATCTATGAGACTTCAGCAGGCCATTGGAAGAATGCATGACTGGGCCGACCTTCATCTGAAAAAACTTTGTTTATTAAAAACCACCCCCTCCCAATCTTCTCCAAATCGTTCTTCGTCGACAAATTGTTCTGCAAGTGGTCTTCAGCGAATGAGGACATCAGAATGTATTGCTCTCTCCACATAAGTGCTAGCTGCTCCTCCAGGGGGGACCCAAAGATGGGCCCATTTTGTGGGCCTAAGGCTGATCCAGCTAGCCTGAACTGAACGTGCGTATATGCACTGTGCAGTGAGGTTCAGTCACAGCCTCTCAAATGAAAAATATGGCCCAGTCAGCAATATGATTTGATCTTCACTTTCAAATTTTACTAATTCCTGCCTGTTCACATTTCATTAAAGCAATGTAGCAAGTTTAGAGTAAAGTTTCCAATTATTTTGTCCGTACTTTTCAATCCTAATATTGGTCCAAGTAATTCAGCAGTAATACAGTTTTTGAATATAATGACTTTATGAGCATCGGTGCATTTTTAAATTATGAACACCTTTCTGCCCTATTAATGAATGATTCCTGCCCGAAAGGCTCTTTCAGTTGATGAAAGGAAGGTTTTATTTTGAATCAGACTCCTCCATTTCGTAATGTCTTTCAACAGAACAGCATGAATTCATAGACGAATATGTTCAGAGTTTAACCGGCCAAACCTAAATAAACTTCGTCACGTTAGGGTTAGAGTTTTATCATGAAGTGCTGTCAACCCTGCTAAGTGCGGTACACTCAATTGTTTCGGGAAACGGATTACCAAAAAAAAAAAAAATGTGTGCACCACCTTAATGATCTTAAGTGTTCACAGCACTTAAAAATGGGGTAAGAATAACTTTTACTGTATGGTCTTTAAGTACTGTCCACACAATGCAATTAAATTAGCTTACATTATTTTTTTTTATTTTTTTGAGGTAATGGGTTTCCACAAAACATTTGAGTTTACCACTCTATCTGGGTTTACAGTGTGCCTTATTCAATACAATGCCTTTTTGTACATTTAAAGTCCGTTTTGTGGAATTGTGACTGTGTACTTGTAAATAAAATATTCTGATGAAGTGCTCTGTTTTACTCAAACTGTTATTGTTGCCATTGTGGCTCCGTTTACTGCATCTTGCCAGCCCACCAGGGAAAAAGGCTCTGTGACTCAGGGCTTTCTCATATTATACTGCTGAGAGCTCACTCTACATGTGGGATTTTCTTCCAGGCAAACCTTTGGTTTATTCCATCTCATTTCATCTTCTTTGTAGTCAGTGTTTCTTGCTCCCGGCCCATATTTGATGAAAAATGAATGTGCTTTCGGCTTGTGCCGTTAATTGCAAAAACTGCATTTTTGTCTGTCTCTCATGCATCTGAATGAATTAGGAAAAGCTTAATTAAATTATTTTTCGCACCCTCTAAAGAAAGAGTTCAAATAAAAATAATTATTTTTCCATAAAAGCACTTTGTGTCTGTGAATAAATCCAATAAATATTCCATCAACTGGCAAAGAAAAAAAGAACAAAGGAAAGTTTATAGCAAGTTGACAGCTTGCAGATTATTAAGGGGGCATCGGGGGTAAATGACAACTTTTCAAAGCATCCGTAGTAATAGACACAATTCACTTCCCAGTCAAGTATGTACATTCTCTGGATAAGAATGGAAAATAGATCACTTATGTAAATTTGTCTGTTGCCATGGAAATGGCAGCCATACTTAACTTTCACTAGCTTTAGTTTTTCCCAGATTTCTTGGTAAATATACATGTTAGCACGGTGGACTTTGTTTTATTTAAAGCTTTTGACATAGCTGAACAGCTTAACATCCCTGCATTTAATTTCTTTCAGGGGAGAAAAAAATGTTGGGTTTTTTTTTTTGGGTGGATTTGACACCACATATCATAGGCTATACACTTGAGTTGAAAAATCTCTGTTAAACTGTTATACTAATTACACAGAAAAACCGGTGAAAATTTCATGAGGTTTTGATGATTAGTTGCGGAGAAATATGGGTTCAAAGGGGCAAAAGTGTCATTTTTTTCAGGATTGGCCTGAAATGGCATGGAGCCTAAAATTTGTTTGGGGGGGAATATAGCCCGCATATATCGGGACCGGTGGATGTCAGAGTCGGAAATTAAGAATCGGCCAATATCAGCATATGGGATATCGGCAAAAAGGCCAATATCGGACGTCCCTATTTAAAACCCATTGGACAATGGGACAGCACATCACAGCGCAAATGGACAATGACCCAAATCATTCTGGGAAGGCAACCTAAAATTTTTTGAAAGCAAACAAATGATTTTTTTTTTTTTTTAACAACAGTAAAGTCAGTCTCTTGACCCATATCCAATTGAGCTTGTATTTTCTTGTGGGCAAAACGCCTCCAGAAGAAGCAGGAACTAAAGACCTCTGCTCTGAAAGCCTGGCAAAACATCTCAAGAAACCAACGAACATTTAGTAATGTCTGCTGGTTCTAGACCTTAAAATGATTTGCGACAAAGTTAAAAATGAATACCATTTATGATTACACCAATAATCCATTTACTTTTGGATCCCTAACACAGGGGTGTTGTGGATAAATATGGTTATAAATACAACATGGTTCATACGATGTCTTTGACTGTAGCCTTAATTAACGCTGAAAGTATTAACTTCAAGCCGATTGTTTAATTTAAAATCCTTAGTGATGCCCTACAAAGCCAAATGATGAAATTTTGTCATTGTCCAAATACGAATGAACCTGATTGGGTGTCTGGTGTAGAGTATTTGACAAAGTGCTGAAGGCTGTCGTGTTTTTATTGCACTGAAAGTGCCCTGATGACACTGGTTGATATGCAGTGTGAGTTTGCCAGCGAATTCGAATGCATGGAATTTCAAAAGAACAGCACAACTGAATGAATGTGAAATGATGCATGTAAATTTAAGCCCGTCATCCCGTTGTGTGATATTTTTGTCCACAAAAAAATTCTGATCAGTGATTGGTATCCTTCTGGCTTGTTTGATGGAAAAACCATGCCTGTAAAGAGTAGTTTCGTGGGTATGGGCCAAATGTACGAAATGGAACGGGGGAAATGGTGTAATGCATATTTGTTTGTTGTTGCACAGCATTTCACAGTAACTTAACTTGATTTGTGTCATATCATTTTTAACTTGTTAACAAGATATTTTTGGGTGCAGTTTGCATGTTTTCCATTTTTCCGTAAATTTAATTCAGGGATTCCGATTTTCGCCCATTGTCCAAAAACATACATTTCAGACATTACCCAGAGGTATAACTGTCTGAGTGAGGGAATGGTGGGGAAAAAAGTTATTTAATAAAATTGGACATCAGAAACAAATATTATAGAGGGCAGATTTTTCAATAGCTTTATAAGATAAACCATAATCCTATGTTTCAAAACTACACTGTCACAAAGTACATATTACCATACAAAATCTACATAATGCACAAATACAAACATTTTGTTCAACATAATTTTACAGTAAAAATTTACACAATACTGATTTTTGTATATTTGGCACTTTGCCACATTATGCAATCATGTAATACAGAAATCTTTTGCCTGATAACCATTTTTTTTTCTTTAAAAAAGCAGAAAACTGAAATCATTGCAGTGCTTGAAATTGTGGTCTTTGTTTTCATTTGTTTTTAATAAAAATATTTTGCTTACAAAATGGCAGTTCCTCAAAAAAAAAATGCTAATTTTTTTCCAATCAACTATCTCAAAAATTTAATAGGCTTGAAGCCTGAGTTACATTCACAGAAAATTTATGCCTGAGCTTTGGGGGTACAAGATCTGGAGCAAATTCAAGGGACAGAGCCTCACGAATAATTCTCTAAGTGCATGATGGGAAATGATGTCCTCAGCTTAAAGGTCCCATGAAAACCAAAATTTCAAAACAATGCTTTTGAACCCTTCAATGGTACTTTGACCACATGAAATTTAATCAGATTCTGGTGTTTATCCATCACTGGGCAAGAGTCCAATAAGGGTTATTTCGTGGTGCAGTCTGCACTTCCGTCCGTCCGTATTGGAAGGTATTTGGCTGGTGAAATCAACTCCTCCTAATGTTTTCGTTTGACAACCCAGAAACTTTGCACATAAGCTGCAGATAGATTGATGATGCTCATATGACAGTCGCGACTCCGGCGGGGATGTTGCAGTTCCAGAGCACTTTTGTCTGAATTCTATTTATGAGAGGAGTAAAATGCGAATTGAAACCTTGCTGGGGAACGCCCTTGAAAAATGCTAAAATGCTCCTTGCAATTGCATAATCCATGTGATGTCATCGCAAGAAGGACAATGCTTTGGGCAGAGTCGGGGAATGGGGTTTTGTACGCAATATCCCTTACATTCGTCTCGAGCTACTACCAAACGTTAGCATTTTTCACTTCCAAATTGCATACAAATCATGAGCGACTCATCCAACGGAAGTAGTGAGAATGACAGAAAAAATTCTTATGCCTCTGGTAAACTGAAAGTTGATGAAGCATAGACCATCCCTTGAAAATAATTATTGGTCTTAACTTGTTTTGAAGGGTTTCATTAAATTAACTTCACATGAACTCCAAAAACAGTTGGGAACATCATGTATAGTCACCTCTGCTTGTTAAGATGAGAACAGCACTTAAAAGCCTCGATCTCTTTTGAATCATTTTCCTTGACGTTTCCCAAATGTTTCCCAATGAGGAGAATAAGCGATCACCAGTTCAACAGTTTCCTTCCTAATGTAGCAGTCATCAAAGAGAAAACGTTTTATTTACATTACAAAAAGATAAACAGAAAAGTTGACATCTTAGTTTGATAAGCTTGCATTTATATTCTACGAAAAATAAAGAAATCTTGATCTACAAGCACTTTTTCGATACGCTGAGTTTGCACGGATAAAACATATCTTCTGGAGATGATACATACGGTCAAACGACTCACATTTGCGGAAAGTGAACTTTTTGGGGGGCGGAGCTGAGCAAGATGTGAAATGCACTAAAATGGTTGCAAAATCACGTTTTGTGTCTCCAAGTAGAGATGTTACTATCAGAACTTGTAACAAGTTACAATAAGTGAACTTGTTTTCATGAAAAAAATAAGCAAAGTTATTTGGCCGTCATGGGACCTTTAAGATTTCTGAAGGCCCTGATCTCTGAATAACCTCTGTGAGGAATCGGCTGTCACTTCCTTTTCAGTTGTCAGCGGGGTTAAATAAGCACAGAAGCTTCGCACAGTATGCTGCAACCTTCAAACGACGACAAAAGCGAAGCGCCCAATCATTAAGATCCCTCACAATACTTAAACAGAAGAATATACATATGAATGCGTGCACCCACGTATAAACATGTCAGTGGCTTGGAGATCCTGCAGTAGCTCGCAGAGCACCAGTCTCATTCACAGGGAAGCTTGTCTTTTCAATATATATTTTTTTAACCTTTTCATGAAGTATATTTTAATACAGCTGTAGATCCTGTACAATACATGTATTGTTATTCCACTGTAAACATTTAAGCTGTAGGTATATTTCTGTGAGGCAATACCGGGCACTCAAATGTTATCTGTAGCATTGCTAAGTTGCTGATGGTCACATATAACTGATATATGTACATATTCACTCCAACACGCATGCATATCTGGCAATATAGCACCCCAGCCCTTTACCCCAAACATTTTGAAAATACAAAAAACACCAAATAGCTTCACATGCACCACTTAAAACATCTAAAATTTGATGTGAAGGTTTCAACTGCGTGCACAACATTTCTGCCTGAAAAATTATTTTCTTGGTAATCCACCCTGGTCTTTGAGTTAATTTTCACATTTTCATGAAAAGAAAAGACAATCTTGCAGCTTGAAGTGCCTTTCTTACATTGCAGGATGAGAATTTAGCAAACCATGGCAACTGTGTGCTTAAATTGTAAAAAAAAAAAAAAAAACCAAAAAAAAAAAACTATGTTCTAGTTTATCCTTTCATTTGAACAGATGTCCACCTTCTGGATGAGAATTTTATCAAACATTACAAAAAACATGAATGAATTAAAGCAAAATTTGGTAACCCTGACCCTTTTGAGCAGAATATGCCAACATTACTGCATTAGCGAGCATGCAATATGAAGGGTGATGTTATGAATTCTGAATTCAGTGCCACAGGGACACATGCAGGTTAGAGCACAGCTGAAAGGAATATGGTCGCAGCCGAGCATGCGCATTAAACTTGGAAGAAATTAGCTCATTCCTCCAAGTTGTTTTCTGGAGAAGTTGATAGTTTATATTGGGGTTTATCATGGCCATCCCCACCCTGTTCTTTCCAAAAAATGAATTATTTACTTAAGACAATACTTTTTTTAATAAACATCCATTGCCTTTATGCAAATGTTGAGACGTTCGGTTCTGTGCTGCCATGGTATCATCCTGACTCATCAGATAGTTACGCTTTCGCCCAAACATTGATATTCAGGGAAAAGGAGCCGTTTGGCATCCTTATTTGATGCCATTGCTGAACGGTTAGGAAGGCTTACACACCAAAACTACTTGGCTGTGTTTAGGGTCGGCGTTCCAGTTTGGATTAGGATTAGAAAGGTCTGACAATAGAATTTGTCAAAAAGTTGAGTAGTATACTGGTTAGCGCAACTGCCTTCTATACTCACATCGGCATGGGTTCGACCTCCGTCAAATTAGTTCTTCTTAGGTCTCCAATGTCGTCAAATACTGCCGACATTTTTGTCTTGAAATCTACGGGGATACCTGTGGCATTCAAAACTGATGCCAAAGCCCTCCTATTCTGGTTTTAAACCCTGGGCACCTGCCCAAATATTGATACATGATTCTAAGGAGTCAGATCAGCCTCGTCTCGCAATGGCAGCATCATGCCAAAAGCAGTCGATGGTTGATACGCAATACAGTTGCATTTGGCAAAGAGGATACTGATGAATCGCGCTCAGCATCACGGTGTACTCTTTACGGGTCGCTGCTGAAAGTAAAATGAGCCTCAAAAGTCTCTTGTAAAATAAACATAAGAGAAGCAAAAACACAAAAAAATTGTAGATATTCACAATGCATGCTCAGCTGTGACTTTAAGAAGGGCCGCCTCGTCATGAAATGGCAGACACAATATCTGCAAACATAATTCTCCAAAAAAAAAAAAAAAACTGTGCAAAATTTATATGCATTGCAAAATGAGTGGTCATCTTGCCTTCTGCTTGAACTCAACTTCAGAATCCTTGCAGAAGTTGCCATGACAACGAATAAACAGATTCAATAATAATATTTAAAAAACAAAATACATTTCTTTCAGTTTGACAAATTCCAAGTCTTAATTACTAAACAAAACAGCATATCTACCTGCAGGCCAACATTTCTGTCTCTCTTTGACTCTGTATACAATAGCGAGCTCAAATCTGCCTGTTACCACCTCTTTAACTCTATTCAAAAGTCATTCCTTTTTAGTATAAAGAACTATGGGATTTCAAGGACTTTATAAAATGCCTGGTTACCATTATAAGTACCTTTTTTTTTATTTAAAATATCAGGCTGGTGCCAGGCTGAACGACATCCATGCCCTCATCCTCAGCTCTTGTCTGAAGGCAGGTCTTAGGCCGTCTCTTCAAAGAACGGGGGAATGAGAGCGGTATTTTCTTGTAAACACCAGGCACATTGCCAAGTCGGTGCAGTTAGCCCAAAAAGCACTGAAAGCAAGAAAATTGTGAAAAAAGATTAATGCCAGCTCCTATCTTGAATTGAGCCCTTAAGAACGAGAGTGGTCCAATTCATTTTTTTCATTTATCATTTTGGACCACTATTGCACTGAGCACTTAAAGCGTTTCAGAAGCGTGGAACATATGTCCCACCTATTGCATAGTACTGGAACTACTCTGAGTTAATCCATTTTTGCACTGAAGATTTACAAGTGGAACTACTCGGAGTTAATCCATTATTGCACTGAAGATTGACCAGTTCTGAATAATTTTTAGATTAGAAGAAAAATATGGAGTTAGACCACTTTTGTTCTCTGGGTCTCAATTTTGACTCAGTTCAACCAGAGGTCTGACGGTCAAAGTTGGGGACGGAGCAAAATTCCTACGGGCAGTGGGATTTTCTCATGATCTGAAGCACACCGCCTCATCTGTTAAGATTTTGGGTAATGACAGACACAACCACCCCTCTTTGGCTTTGATAATAATCACACAAGACCATTTCTCGCCCAAATTTTAATTCCCTCTCCCCTCTCCTCCAGAAACTCCTTCCACTCATCCAAAAGAAAAAAATGCTTTTACAAATACACTGTATGCATACATGCCTGTTGTGTATTTCATTAACCTTCTGGTATACATTTCCCAAAACCACAGATGCTAACTTACTTAGTTGTGTACTGTATGTGGTCCAACTATATAAGTAGCTAAAGTAGTTAGCGGCTAAGCATTCAGGAAACGCACCCCTGTGTGGAGCCCAAACCAGGGAGGGCGGGGTTTGTTCCGGGTCCCAAAACTGAGGGGGACAGGTTTTGTGTGGGTTTCACTAGCTTAGGAAGACAGGGTCTGTGTGGGCCTGAAGCTGTGTGTGGACAGATTCTGTGTGTGCCTGTAATATTTTCACAGTTCACAGACCCACGAGAGGAATTCCAACAGAGTCGTTGCCAAGAAATAAATAAAAGGGAAAATTACGTTGAGTATGGAGCTACCTCGCGCTCAGAACTGGCCGGCGCTGCTGGGGTCACACTGGAGGAGGCGGACGATGGAGGGGTCACTCTTCGCACCCTTGATGAACTCCTCCAGGGACAGCTTGCCTGAAAATACATGACACACACTCAGGCCTGAAGGCTTCTCAGCCACTTTGTATTGCCCAAGATAACTAGCTAACAATGCTAACACTTTCATTGGAGCTTTGGAATCCCTTTGAAAAATTTCTATAAATTTAAAATTCTAGCTCTCGAACTCAGCTGTGTTTAGATACCAATTGCTACAGCAGCATTACAATACACAGTGAAGAATATTTTTATCCCATAGTTTATAAAAGGTGTTTCTTTCCCCAGGCTGTGTAAGGCTTTTGGCAGAAACAACCCTTAGGGAAAAGTACCTGCACAGTAAAAGAAACTGACGCTAAGATATTCCCAAACAGCGTGCCAAATTCAATCAGCAGGTCACCCAACTTCATTTGAAAAGCACTCACCTTACCAAAATGTTTAGAGCTTGTGAGCACTAACTTGTGCACAGCTTCCTAAGCACAGTGTCTTAATTTGTCTCAATTCCAGTTCTATAACTTTATTTGAGTGATGGACATTAAGAGAAAAGAGGAACAATCTTAAGGTTCTGTGAAATTTTGATGGGGACATCGGTTTGAAAACGGTTTTTGGGTTGCCCGAAGGATACTTGACAAATTGGCACAAGTAACCCTCTTGAAGATGTTAGCAAGTTTTGTTAGAGGTCAAATTGGGAGCAACAGAAGTCAACATGAGAAAATAGCCCGATCCTGTTGAAATTATTCTTTTGTTTAGCAGTGGTTTTTGCCATACAGCTCTCCAATGGACGCCATTTTCGCCCCGTCTCTTTGAAATGGTGGAATCATGAGAGGTGACCTAATAGAGATGAGTGAGGCCTGCAGTTCCTTAAATATTTCTCTGTCTTTTTTTTACTTCCTAAATAAGATATCAATGCGCTCGTTACCCCTGCCACACCTGGAAAGATTCACTACAGCTCCAAGTTTTCACACGTTGGAAATACTGGCTGTCACTGTGTTTTTTTAATCTCTGCCAAAGTTTCTTATGATCGCAGCATGGTGTGCTTTCTTCGGAGACCTTTAGCCTACTTTATTTCAGTCAATTTTAGTCTAATTTTAGCCAATTAGTAAATAAACTTCGTAAATTAGCTTATTGAGTAACCAAAATTCACACAAGAGCATCTGGCGTCGGATAACTTCCTTCAATAAATGAAACGAGCGTTTGAAAACAGTGCTTACTCAGCTGGTCTTTGTCTGCATGACATTTTTTGACGGATTTAATAACGTGTAATGAAATAAAATACGTCAATAAATAAATAAAGCAATTGATCTGCAAACCGACTAAACTAAATGACGGACCAAAATACCGTTTGGGCGGAGAGGAGAAGGAGACAAAACGAGGTGGAGTTGGCGGGCTCACCGTCACGGTTGAGGTCCATCTGTCGGAATATTTTTTCCGTCCTCTTCTCAGGAGTGGACTCATCTTCTGGCATCTTCATTACGGAGGAGACCATTTTGTAGATTGCCTGAAGACACAAGGAGTGGGCAGAACAGGGTGAATCATCTGGAGCGGACCTTTAATGACAGAACTGTGCCACTCAAATATGAAGTCTCACTTTAATTCCAAAAGTCAAGTGAGCAGGTCATAAATATAGAGCAAAATTAACCTTGCTTACGCATATATTGAACCTTCTTTCCCTCGAAACAACTCTACTCTCACTCTAAGCTCTCAGGTTTGCCCATTTGTCCAATTTTTTTTTCTTTCTGTCAGACAAAGACTTACATTTCGAGAGTTTATACTCAATTTCTGTAATATTCTATGTAATTTTGCAAGCAATCAACTGACTGTCGAGCCCAATCTCATCCTGACGCGTCATACATTGACGCTCTGACCAAGCGTCGATATACGATCCAAAAGGAGGCTTTTGGTGTCCTTATTTGAAGCCTGATTAAAACTAACCCCATGCTCTAAGGTCTAACCCTTAACCTGATCCAAAACCCTAAGCGTCAAATAAAAAAAGCTTCGTTTTGCCTCGTATATCGATGCTTGGTCAGGTAGCGTCACTTTATGACAAGTTGGGATGAGATTGTGAGGGAGTGTCGCCTTCCTTGAAGAGACCATGAGTTTACCTGAAGTGAAAGCGCTTCAAGACCAATAAGCACTTTAGTTTGGGTCAAAATTTGCTCAAAAAGGATGGAACATCAAGTGGTTAATGACAATGCACAATTTACATGATCATCAACTTTCAGTTCCACAGGATATGATGTCTCATTTGACAAAGCATTATATTAAATAGTCATCACTGCAGCTTTTACTGATGCGGGCTTAAGGCGTTTTACTGTTTTACAAAGGAGAGGCCGACTACATACAGTGAGCAGCCACTTTAAGGAATAAAATAAGAATGTAATTCGTATATTTGGACTGTAACATACAAACGTAATTTAAGCGTTTTGGCTCAAATACACTTTACAATAATGAATGGGACATTTGAAACCGGTACTTTAATTTGATGGTGTAGGAATCCAGTTTGCGTCCCCCAGATATAGCTGCATGTCCTTTTTATACAGCCAAACTGGCTAAATGCTTATGTACAGGAGTGTGAATTGACGTGCGAGTACATGATGTCCTCGCTGTGCGCTTTCTTTGTGTGAACAAGGTAGTGATTGAATGCAGTCACTCCGATATCAAAAAGTGATGGCTACTCCATGTTCTGCACCGAAAACAACAGATCATACAGGCAGGAGCCATGCATAAAGCAACTAGAAAGAGCCGTCTGCTCGAAGGCATAACCTTTAGCTAACCAGGGAAGTCCCGAAATCTCTTTTTCAAGGGAGCTCAAGGGGTTGAGTTGGAGAGTAAGAGGACAAGTTGCACAGCCAGTTAAATCAGGGGATGATCAGGTGGCAGGTAGAAAAATCCAGGTTGGGACTTTAGCCATAACACCAGGGAACCCCCAACTCTTATCAAATAGTATCATAAGATCTTCAATGACCACAGTGAGTCAGGACCTCAGTTTAACATCTCATCCGAAAGATGGCGTCTCCTTCAGTACAGTGTCCCCATCACTGCGCTGGGGCATTGGGGATTATTCCACCAGAGGGAAGATTGCAACCTACTGGCCTCCAGCACCTCAGTTTTCCAAGGTGGTCACTATCAAAGCACTAACCAAGCCCATACCTGTTTAGCTTCAGCCACTCAGTTGGAGCAGATTGAACAGTGGTATGGCTGCTGGCATCTTCTCTTCAGCAGAGCATACATGTGTCCAAACCCATAAAAGCTGTGCTGAATTCTGCATGAGGCAAGTAGTCTCTGCCAAATCACTTTGCTAAACTGCAGGCTGTGCTGATTCTTTCCTGACTCCACTGGATGGGCAAAAAACAGTTGCGATGAAGAGGCGGGTTGGCGATAGGTTCCTCTGAGGAGAATTGCAGCTGACAGCTACAGAGACGCTGATTACAACTGCTCTATGTGGGAGTTTAAAATAAGCCCCCTCTCTGGCATCGATTAATGCTGCCTCGTTTCTTATGGGAGCGACTCATTTTCCTGGCCATAACTGATTACCGCCATTACTGCCATCCCTACCGGGCCATAGGACAATACCTGAGTGCTTTTTTCTCCCTGTCCTCCTTCGACATTCGCGTACAGACCGCTGCATCTGTCAATCAATGGTCTGCTCCCAAACCACACAATACTGGCTACTCCACTGCAGTACATCCATTCAACCAGTAGAGAGTGCAGTAAATCTCACATTTTATATTACAGTATTCCATACAGAGACCAGCATACACGCTATAGCTCCAGAGGCCAATTATATGTCAATTGAAAGGGACAAAAGCACCTGAGGTGACCATGACAACGACCAGGAACACCAAAGTCAGATCTCACACTGACTATTATGACTACTTCTTCAAAGCAGCCAGTAAGTATCTCCTAAATTGACCAAGTCATTAAAGCATCATGACTGATATTTAGAAATTGTAATTTCTTAAACAGTAATTAAAGCAATTTGAATTACATTCAGTAACTAGAAAAGCACTCAGGGAGCGCAGACCTCCGCCAGGGGGCAGCAAAACCCAAAAGCATGGCGATTGGAACTCCGGCCCATTGGAAAGACTTGAAATCTTGAACTTTGTGTAACTTTGTATGCGTATATCTCCGCAGCACTTTGGCCTAGATATGCCAAAATTTAATCACCTGTTCCTTAACTTAATACCCACCTTCTCTGAAAATTTCGTCAAAATTTGTCCATAACTTTTTGAATTATTTTGGAAACCAACAGACAAACAAACAAACAAACCCAGGCAAAAACATAACCCCCTTGACGGAGGTAAAAATAAAGACTCATTCAAATAAAAATCAGCCACATGTGTGTGTGTGTGCAAGTGTGTATGAATGCTATAGCTATCACTTTTACCAAGTGAATTTTAGTACGTTTCAAAATATTTTCTCAAAAGTTAAATCACTCTGTTTTTGGAGTTTCTACATTCTGTTTTCGGAGATTCCAATATGATCTTTTCAGCTTTGCATGTTCAGATGTCTGACTTGATTCTCACGGTAGAAATCATTTAAAACTGAAGAAAACTTGGGGAAAAAAATCAACTTCAAAATTTTTTGGGTGGGGAGGTACGAGCAGTGCTCGTCAATCTTGTTTCCATCAACCAAATGTCCCATCAGTCACAGGATAAACACTTAACCCCATACTGTGTGTCCCCTGAAACAATTTAATCATAATAAATATGACATTAAATTACTTTTTCGGAGGAAAAGTAAAAAAAATAACATTCAAATGTATACCTCAAATATACTACTGTACTAGTAGGAATACTTAAATACTTAAAATCAAGCATGCTTGGATACTGGCCTTTTCATTATATCAGAAAAAAGGATAACAAAAATGAAAGAATGAAATTGAGGGATAAGAGAGCACAGAATGGTAATAAAGCAGAGTTGTAACCGTACGATGTACAGAAGGCAAATGGAGGTATTAAACCCTCTCGCCCTTGGCTTTTGTCAGCTCAGCATCATCAGGTGGTCTGACGGTGTTGTGCAGAGCGTGCGGGAGAGGTAAAAGACCCCCTGTGCGATATCGCAAGAGCATAATCCAGCATGGCCTTTTAGCCACAGGTTTCATCACTCACGCGTGCTGAGAGAGGGTGTTGTACAGGTTAAGCTTGCCAATGAACACTACAGTCTGAGTGCCTTTATCAGTCTATATCAAACCCCTCAGGCCTGTGCTGTCTCACGGAGACAGGGCTCTGTTCAAACCATGGCTGAACTTTCCGTCCCCAACAGACTTGAGAAGCAGGTGTTAATCACTCAAACTTACAGTGAGCGCCAAATGACGCATTACCTGCTCTGCGTCTATTCTCGCGCCTGTTAATTCAGCAGCTCGCCATTCTTCCCTTTGAAAAACCTGCATCATTGTGTAATTGTTGAATTATCATGCACAATACTGAATTATCACATAATAGACAAATGGAACAGGAAATGTAGGGGTTTTTTTTGTTGAGAAGGATGGGAAAAATGAACTCATATCCTGCTCTTTGTCTAAGACAGAATCATTGTAACCATTGTAACGATGAATCACAAACCTGTATTCACCAGAAAGCCTACACAGACATAATTCTGGCCATAAAAATTTTGGCCCATATCCCATTTCTCCCACAAACAACACATGAACTACGAGAACCAACTTTTGGTTTACTGTCTGAGGTCTGTCTGCAGACCTTGCTATGCGCTGTGCTTCCATTGTTATTTGCGCCTTCTTTGAGAGGTTTTCATGTTTTGTCTCATTGTCCTGTCTGTCAGCTGCTCCTCCAGGTGAGCAGCTGGGTAGATTTGGCACCATTCAGGATTATCGTTGGGTAGTGCACTCCTTTTGGAGCGGCCTCACGGTGGCTGGTGCCTTCGCCACACACTTGTTCCTTCACTAAGTATTTCTGCATGGGAATGGCCACGCTAGGGTTGATACATTGGCTACACATTGATGGCTTCACTAGACAGTATACTGCTGTTGGAATGGCCCCACAGCACCTGGTGCTTGGCCACATATTGAAGGCCATATAGTCCTTCTAAAAATTTTCTCGCGGCAACTGGTGGGTCGGCCATAAATTCTTAGCTTCACTAGGTTGCGCATTCCTGCCTGGAATGGCCGCCCGGCACTTGGTGCCCTAAGTTACTCAAGTGTACCTTAACCCTGGGTTCACTACCTATTTGTGCATGGGTTGCTCAAGTGCACAACTCTGGTTAGGGAGGGACAAGAGCTTTCCATTGCATCGTTTACGTGTTCAAGTGCAACAACAACATAAATAAACACGTCTATTTGCCATGAATTAATTATATTTCTATTGCTACCAATGTAATAACACTATTAAGTATTTGATTTCTCTTGCTCTGATTATGGATGTTGACGTATCAGTTGTTTGGTAATTCACTGGCACCTGAAGCATAGGTTAGAAGGGGACTATTGATGTAAGCCCTGTCCATCCGTTTGTGCCACCATACGTCTGATCTTTGGTGGAGGACATTTGTGGTTTCTGTCTGGCTTGATGGACCAGGGGCTATCAGTCAGTGGCTAACTCAGTACCATGCAAGCTGGTTAATGTTACGCACAAGTGCTGTCTAAAACTCATCATGTACATTGGAGTCAAATGACTTATGTTGACAGAGCATACTGTACACACCAATGAACCAACAATAATGACGTCCTGTCTCATATGCTGTTTGACCCACTGAGGTGAGAGGGGGTTGGCATGGGCACTTGGCCCAGTCTGTGGCTATGCAGTCCATATCCAGCAGGATATGATGTACTGTATGTTGTGACACCTACTTCCTGTACCTCTGATCAAAATATTCTCCAACTTGTGCCACCCTTCTGTTAGGTAGGGTGGAGAAACAGTCACTCTCGGCCCTTGAGGACCGTGATTTGACGATCCCTAACCTAGCGGGTTAACAACCTATGGGAGCTCATAACCCTGTGATCAGTTTGTGGTTTTCCCTCTTGGATTACTGTCAGCAGGAACTCACCATTGCTGACTGGGAGCACCCCAGTCAATTTGGAGATGCTCCGACTCAGTCATGCGGTCCTTATCCCAGCCTATTTCTCTCGCATCGAACATGTTGACTATTGGAACCAACTGTGTGCTTACTGCGCGTTGACATGTGCCGTTGTTGCGCAATAGCTTTATTCGTTTCATCTACAGAGCGGTCATACTATATGACACATCAACTGCACACTTACTATGCAGCTTGTTTATGTAATACAGACGAAGCAGTAGCTAGTTGCATTAGAACATGTGCGTTGCTAATGCTGCGAAACAGATGGTGTTTCGCCAAGCTGGAGCATTCATGACATGAATTTAAACTTCTTTTCTTCTTTCCTTCTTTTCGTGACTATTTTCGAGCTAAATAATGAACCAAGAATAAATCTGATAGCAGTAACTCTGTATTTGCGCCTGGGGGTAAACAGGTCCTTGTCCCTACTTTTTGGACCGAAGCAAAGTCCATGCTGTGCTGGAGTGAGGGAGGAAAGTATTTTGTTCACTGAGTGTGGTAATTTCTCAGAATCGTAATGGAGAGGGGCCTCATGTTGTATCAGCGTGCATCTGTCATGGAAATGCGTTGGTGCTGCCAGTTCCCTTGGTATTCGCACTTGACCCACATCCGAATAATAATTGCACGGGGTGGAAAACCTGCTCCGCTTTTCAGGAAGTTAAAGTGACGGTACTCAAAAATCAGTCATTGATTTGTAAATATACTGATGACCATAAAAACACAACACCTGAAAATTTATCAAAAGTTTTAAATTTTTTAATTTCATTTTGAATAATTGGTACATCAACAGCTTTGTGTTGAGCTGATTGAAATCCATTGAACGACAGTACACAATATTCAGTTATGTGTCAAAAAAAAAAACATCAACACCAGCAGAGTGTTGCATTTTTTATGGTCGTGAGTAAATTATGTTTAGAGCTTTGGGCATGTGTACTGAGTATAAGCAATTGTTTGATCATAGTGTGCAATACATTTTGACCTTTCTTCATTACTTCTCCTAATGCTTGAAACAAATAAAACCAGTCTGGAACCAGCGTGAAATCCTTGTTGAGTCTGAGCCAAAACCATGTTTATTCTTGAGAGTATTTGGCCTTGTGAGTGATAGAGATATCGCTCGGTTTGTGTGCTTTTTCCTTCATTGTTTTTTTCATATCCCGTGCACCAATGTTATCCTCTCCCAATCTCCTTTCCAACCTAACCTATCTCCGTTCAATAGAGCTAACCTCAGCTTTGATTGTTTTCAGGGTTTCCATTGTCAAACTTTGCGCCAGTAGCTCTGTATTGAGATGCAGAAATTTGCTCAAGGACACATTGTAAAATCCACAGATGACATTGGGGAGTGAAGTTGGGTTGATTTCCTGAGATATCATGGCTACACTGGTCAAATAAGTTCATGGATCTACAGTGACCACTTCTCAAAACCTGAGAGCCTTGAGAAATATGACCAGAATGTTCTTGCTTTGGTTAAGAAATGTTGGGGCTGTGAATTTTATTCAATTGTCGGTGGCGGCGGTGCTGCTGATGGCAGTCATGAGCTACAGGAGGCTGCTGTATGCTTGCGAGCAGGCCCGGCGCGAGAACAGGACTTGGGGGGGCAGAGACACGTCCCTTAATGATAAGAATTAGTCATGGCAAGTTCTCAATCACTTTCCTTTATTGAGGCGCTTTCCAATTATCGTAATTGGCATCCCAAGACACGGTTTCTCTCCATATGCGATCTAAGAGCGATGAAATCATGAGCTAAATTCAGTACAGTGGCAGAACCAGAACTGAGAATTGGGTTGCACAAAACATCCATTTAAAACAATTATTCGTCCTGACCTGTTCTCAGTCATTTTCATGATTAACAATGGTTCACTCCGAGAGCGCTCCACACTTAACCGGTGCTGCTTGTTCTCCCCGACTAGGTAGAACGATGATCATTCATCTGGAGGCATATTTGCTGAATTTAAATCAATGCTATTCAAAATTACATACCTGCACAAATAGCTTGAGCCGCATGCTTTTTATAGCCTATTTAACTGCCGAGTGCCACTTTTTTTAATCAACCCACACAATACCGAGAGTGAAAGGCGATATTTCATTGGAATGCGGACCAGTTCAATCAACGCAAAGCATTGGCCTATTGATAAGAAAATTATTTTTTTGTACTGAATTTAGCCTATGATTTCATTGCTGAAAAATTGCATATGGGGAGAAACTGTGTCTTCAGTTGCCAATTATGAGAATTGGAAAATGCATCAAGGAAATGATTGAGAACTAGCCAGGACTAATAAAGGGACCTGTTTGTGCCCCCCTCCGATTCCCTGTTCTAGCTCCGGGCCTGCTGGTGAGTATGTTTTTAAGGTGTTTGCAAGTTACCTCCGCTAACGAAGTTGGAGGAGGTTATGTGATCATTACCGTTTGTCTGTTGGTTGGTTTGTTTGTAAGCAGGATTACGCAAAAAGTTATGGATGGATTTTCATCAAATTTGGTGGAATGATTAAGTATTGTTCAAGGAAGAGGTGATTCAATTTTGGGTGGTCAAGGTCAAGGGTCAAGGTCAAGGCCATGCAAAAGGTCAAAAACACATTAAAAACATATTTGCGCGAAGACTACAGGACTGCATAAATACAGGGGTTGCTAGCTAATACTGACAAAAACAACATTGAGTACATTGATGGTGGTACTTGCACTCTCTGAGCTCTGCTCTAGTTACTACTGTAACTACATACATGAACTGCAAAGGCTTGTCTCAGTGTGCAATGTTAGTTTTCAGCATCGGTCCTGTGAACATCCAATGTATGCATGTTTTTTTTCCAACTGTAATTACAATCCCAGAATTTTAACGTCATTTTTTTTAAATTATACTATTCACGTTTATAGGGATAATTTACCATTTAAGCCACATTATGTCAGAAATACCTCTGCATGTTCTGAACGGTTCAAAATTCATTTTTTACTACAACCCTGTCTCCAAAAAAGTTGGGATGCAGTGTAAAATGAAAATAAAAACAATGCAATGATTTGCAAATCAGTTGAACTCTATACGGTATTTAATTGAAAATAGTATAAAAACAACATATCAGATCTTGAAACTGAGAAATTGTTTTTTTTTTTTTTTGAAATATATCGGCTCAGTTTGAATTTGATGCCCTCAACACGTTCCAGAAGAGTTGAGCTGGGAGCATGTTTACCACTGTGTTGCATCACCTCTTTTGACAACACTGTATAAGTGTTTGAGAACTGAGGACAGCAACTGCCGTAGTTTTGAGAGCAAAATATTTTCACATCCTTGTTTGATGAAGAATTTTAGCAAATGTACAACCCCAATTCTGAAATAGTTGGGACAAAGTGTAGGTTGTGAATAAAATCAAAATGCAATGACTTTCAAATCACACCAGCCAGTATTTTTTAGAAATAGAATAGAACAGAGATAACATAGCAAAGGTTGAAACTAAATTTTACAATTTTATCCACAAAATGAACACATTTCCAATTCGATGGCTGCTACAGCTCTCAAAAAAAATGGGACAGGGGCCTGTTTACTATGGTGTAGCATCCCCTCTTCTTTTTAACACAGAGTGGAGGCGCCTGGGCATTGAGGAGACAAGTTTCTTTAGTTTAGCCATTGGAATTTGATCCCACTCTTATTTAATATGGGCTTCCAGCTGCTGGACAGCTTTGGGTCAACTTTGACAGAATTTTCATTTATTTATGCGCCAAATTTTCTCAATCGGTGAAAGATCAGGACAGCAGGCAGGTCAATTCAGCACACAGACTCTTCTACGAAGCCATGTTGTTGAAATGGCTGCAGTATGTGGTCATGTGGTTGCACTGTCCTGCTGAAATACACAAGGCCTTCCCTAGAAAAGTTGTCTTCAAGAGGGGAGCATATGTTGCTCTAAAACCTGTATATACCTATCAGCATTCATAGTGCTTTTTAAAACATGCCCCACACCATATACACTAATGCCTCATACAATCAGAGATGCTGGCTTTTGAACTGAACGCTGACAACAGGAGGGGTGGTGTTTCTCCTCTTTAGCCTGGAGGACACGACGCCCATGATTTCCAATAAGAATGTCAAATTTGGACTCGTTAGACCACAGGACACTTTGTCACTTTGCTACAGTCCATCTTAAATGAGCCTTGGCCCACAGAACTTGGCCCGCTTCTTGATCATGCTCAACAATGGCCTCGTTTTTCATGATAGAGTTTTAGGTGGCATCTGTGGATGGCACGGCAGACTGTGTTTACAGGCAGTGGTCTCTTGAAGTATTCCTGGGCCCATTTAGTCATGTCAATGACAGAATCATGCTGGTGAGTGATGCAGTGGTGTCTCAGGGCCCGAAGATCACGGGAATCAAGTAATGGTCTTCGGCCTTGTCCCTTACGCACAGAGATTTTTCCAGTTTCTCGGAATCTTTTGATGATGTTATGCACCGTCAATGATGAGACCTTCAAAACCTCTGCAATTTGACGTTGAGGAACATTGTTTTTAAAGTACTCCACAATTGTAAATGACATATTGGCTCATGTGATCTGAAAGTCATTGCATTTTGACTTTAGTCACAATTTACACTTCGTTCCAACAACAAAAGTGTATTTCGCAATTGGGTTTGTAGAATTGTGCTATTTTTATTGCATAGATAGAGGGAGAAATTGTAACTGATGAAATTTAAAAATCAATTGGCTTGGAATCGCGGTAGTGTGAACACGTTCCCTATAAATAACCATTGGCCAGTTAAAGGAGCTGTGACATGATTACTGCGCATACTCAGAACTTTGAAAACTGTTCAGCCAAACTAGAAATCAAACAAAGTGAATCCGGTCGACAGAAAGTCAAAATCTGAATTCATCCTTTATTACTGTATCTGTGATCGTTTTGCATTTTAATTATATATTTTAGTTACTCAGGCATTATACTTTTTATATGAAGGAGTTTTGGATGGAAATTCGATGATTCAAAGTGTTATTTTTCCGCTTAAGCCAAAGGATATAAAGAACCCAAGCTGGTTTTCCAACCACCAATAAACGTCATGGGAGAAGAAGAACATCTCTTCTTCTATACTGTTTTTTGGCAGATGGAACACCAGCTTAAATTCTTTACATCCTTTGGCTAAAGTGGTAAAATAGCACTTTGAATCCTCAAGGCCACATTCTTCCACAATATCTGCTAAGCAGACTCAGGATTTTTGTTTTTTTCTTCAGGTACAGTCATATGGTTGAGACGGTTAACATTTAACGCCACTCTGGACATTCCTAGAGACACACTGCACTTGTGGTTTGCGTCTTAAGTTTTCTGTGAAATCAGTGCTAATCTAGGTTGATTTGACATTCTCTGCTAGACAAGACAAATAATTGCTTAAAGTGTTTATTTTGCCAAATGCATATTTCTCATGCGCTTCTCAATTTTGGTCTTTATCCAGTCAGATAACAGATTCTTTTTGACTTCTCGCTGTTTCTTTATGCCATTTGAGGTTTTCTACATGAATTAAACCTGCTGATATTTCACTAAAATGTGGCACTAAAATGTATGACCTTTTGTAAAACTTTTGAGGAAACACAGCAGAGAACGTTAACGTTGCGGTCACCTGCACAATCTCCAGCATCTCAGCCTTGCTGATGTACCCATTCCCATCCAGGTCGTACATGCTGAAGGCCCACTTCAGCTTTTGCTCCAGCTTTCCGCGCGACGTGACGCTCAGCGCGATAATGAACTCCCGGAAGTCTATCGTCCCGTCGCCGTTGGCGTCGAAGGTGCGGAAGACGTGCTCGGCAAACTTGGAGGCGTCGCCGTAGGGGAAGAAGTTGCCGTAGATCTTCTTGAACTCCTCCATGGACAGGTTGCCGCTGGGACAGTCCCTCAGGAAACCCTTGTACCACTCCTGGATCTCGTGCTCGGTGAAGTCCGTGCTCTCCAGCAGGTCCTGCATCACCTCCGGGCGGAGCTTACTGTTGTGCTTCCCCATATTGGTTTCTTAGTTTCTGTAGCCAAGGAGGTTGAAGGGAGAGGGGGAGAATGACAGAGGGCAAAAATGTGAGTTTGAGCAGTATTCAACACAGTCAAAATCCACGTCAAATAGTGACGCTACCTGTCGATATACGACAAAAAGGAGGCTCATGAGCAGTCCTCATTTCATGTTTCTGGTTAAGGTTCGGGTTCGTATAAACGTTAGGGGATTAAAGGGTAGAGTTCGTTTGGGCACTGACCCCTTTTTCATTTAATATTGACACTAGGTCAGGTAGCGTCACTATATGACGAGTCGGGATGAGACTGAGCTCCAGTATTCTGTTCCTAAAACTACCAGCAGATGCCACTGTATCAGGTTCCTTTGGCAGAAGCACTCCGCCTAAGCTGCTGTCTAAAGCTGCTTTCACACCGGACACGAAACGAATTTTTCGCACGACAGATTACATTCAAAATCAATGCAAAGACGCGTGTACACGCGGAACGCGTGTGTTCGCGTCTTTTCATTGACTTTAAATGTAATTTGTCGTGCGAAAAATTCGTTTCGCGTCCAGTGTGAAAGCGACTTAAGGCTGGGAAAACTTCGAGCCGACCATCAGCTGAAGCTACCTTCGGTGAATAGTTATGGTCTGTGCGTTGTATTTGCGTCTGGTGTATTATCAGCTGTTGTATACTCTGGCCGTAGGTATGTGGACGTTGTTCAGGCCCAAATTAATAACTGAGACTGCTGCTCCCCAGAATGTGGTTGGTCAGCCACTCAAGCCTTGCAGCTGAGTTTTCAGCTGAACGGGGGCATGATCCTGCCGTGGAGGCAAAAAGTCTGGGGGAATTTTCTGCACCATTGGAGGAACGTATGTTTGTCATCTAATTTCATAGATTATGAAACCTTATGTTGCTATTCTATTTTCCAGGAAGTAAGGACCAAACCTTTATATATTTTGGTCGAACCATGCAGTAATAAAAGCCCTAGTTTTACATTGACCCCATTTCAGGACATCAGATTGTTTGGCATATTCATGAGTCATTTTATGCATTTTCATTTTTAAAGCGGTTCTCACTTTTTTTTATACACGGTGAGGAAAATGTGCACAAACGAGATGATAGACTGCTAAAATATGTGCAATAAGATAAACGACAGAACGGAGAAAGTGATAAAAAAAAACTCAAAAGTGCCATTTTATTAGACAAAGTGATTTCTTCTGTCAAAACGAATTCAGTATTGATTTTCTTCGCGGTGCTTCTCCAAGCATTTGATCCTTTGTCTCTATTTACTTCAGCAGTTCTCCTGAGAATGCACGGCCTGGTACTGCACAGCAATTATTTAAAGTTCATGAAGTTGACTCAAAGTTAATTCATTTTACTGTCGGCCTTGGTTTCTGAAAATAACTTGAAATTAAATCCTGATTCCTTCCATTTTCGCTTATTTGTCATATTTAAATATTTCATATCATCCAACTAATTTTCATATCAAACAAAGACTGAGTAAATGCCAAATGCAGCTTTTAAAAGATGATTTTTTTTCAATGAAGCTAAAGTTATTCAAAATCTCTATCACCAATATGAAAAAAGTAATTAGCCCCTTTAAACCTAATAACTGGTTCTGCCACCCTTGGCGGCAAAAACTGCAGCCAAACTTTAGCAATAACTGACAATGAGTCTTTTACATCTCTGTGGAAAAACTCTGGCCCTCTCTGCATCTATAATCTACATGCTGCAGCAGAAATCAAGATTACGCAAACCAAGCAAAAACTGTCCAGTGTATTCCTGTCCAGGTTTGGTAAGCCTTCATTTACTCAAGCCTCAGTTACCAGTTCTTAACGGACAGACGTGTAGCGTGGTCAGTCTTCCACTGCTGTAGTCCATGTACTTGAAGGTTTATCTTGTTCAGAGATAAACACATATAGGCTGATTGTCGTAACCCTTAGTTATTTGAGTTATTCTCGCCCTCCTGTCAGCTTGAACCAGTCAGGCAATTCTTCTCCCGCATCTGACTTGTACAAGGTGTTTTCACCCACAGATTTGTATTTTTTTTGGACTGTTTTATACTTTATAAGAGTGTGAAAATCCCAGGAGATCAAGAGAGCTTCTGAGCTTCTCAAACCACCCTGTTTAGCACCAACAATCATTTCATGGTATAAGTTACGCCGACCATATTTCTAATGTTTGATCTGTTTATCAATGAACCGTCTCTACCATGTTAGCATGTGTTCACACATTCAGATGCATGAAATTTTTATTACCAACAGGACCACAGATTTACCGAATAAAGTGGCCACGGCTCGTGTATAATTTGCGTTACGTTTTCCTACGAAAGACCAATTCCTCAGACAGGAAAGTTTGTCAGTATCATCGAGCATTAAACAGAAAATCTTTCTCTCTCCTAGTCTCCTTTGCTCGTTTTCCCGTCGCTCTTCTTCTAGCGCTAATTAGACCGAGGTCATGCGTTGACATTCGGCACAACTTAAGCCGGAAGTCTCTCCCGCTTCCAGCCTCTCAGAGGTCCTCTTGCGCTACTTAGACTTTAAGCGACTTGCACACTGGTTGCGAAACGAATTTTTCGCTCGACAGATTACATTAAAAGTCAATGCGAACACAGCGCGCGTAATCGCGTGTTCGCATTGACTTCGAATGTAATCTGTCGTGCGAACAATTCGTTTCGCTTCCAGTGTGCAAGCAGCTTTATTGTTAGCACTGACTGCATTCGGTAATCAGTCACGGTCATTAGCGCATTCTGCTGTAGGTCTTGTGTGGTGGATGTCGATAAGGTAACGAGCAGGGTCACGCAGGTTTCATCTCAGAGTGTAGGCCTACAGCACACAAACCTGATTCTGAAGAAGTAGGCATATCATGGAAAATGAAAATCAAATGAAAAAAGGAGTATTATGAAAAGTTTACTTACTTCCTACGGCAGAGAAAACACTACAACACAATATTTGATGTTTTAAAGTTGCGAATTCCGCTACAAAAGTCCTGTTCAACTGTGCAGTTGAAGACCTGCAGTAATGGGGGAATGTGGGAAAATTTAGCTTACAAATCTTGACCAACTGATGACGTTAGCGCCCAACCGCTTAATAAGTCAGATGAAAAGACATGGTAATATTGCGCAGTGGTAAACCATTGACTGTGCCAACTTTTAGGACTTGGTTGCGTCATCACATTGCATATTTTCAAAAAGCAATTAAATTCACGTTGGAGCTTCAAATAATGTGCTGTTTTCAACATAGCAGAGGGTAAAAGTATTTTTCTTAATCATTCCATTTTTATTTTATTAGAATTTTCCACGATATTCAAACTTTTGGAATTGGGGCTGTACAGCATTTATAATCAAATCCTGTGCTGGGCTAGTCAGTGCCAGTTGTCTCAGCACCTACTGAAGTGTGATTTCACCCACTGAGCTGTAGGATGGCACATGCAGCTTAAGCCAATGATTCCATTCCTATGATCCTGAGCCAAATCCTGCCGATGAATTCCAGTTCAGTTGTGAGGGCTGTAATTTTGTGTTCATTGCCAGTCAGCACAAACACGTTGCCACAATGTATAGGTAATGCGATTAAAATGCATAAGGAAGATGTATTATTTACTGTACATAGTTTGTTGCTGCCCACGGTTCCAACAAAATCCAGCCACGTCAACTCGGTGCCATAGGGCCAGTGGGCACACATTTTTGCTACTCGCAGTGGCCTAAAAGCTGACTGGATTCTGAGAAAGGAATGAGAATAAGGAGTTCTCTTCAGAATCACTTGTAGATTCTATCCTATCAGGCCCCTCCATATCTCCGACAGTCATCATATAGAACGGAAATTGATGTTGCATGTATTCTATCTGTCCACATGTAGTTCTTTTGAATATCCTGGATAGTGAGATGTAGCACATAGCATGTCCACAATACAACACCGAGGACCAGATTTACCAAGGCTTTTTTGTGTGAACAGAACCTTTTAGCATGTGCAAAGCCAGGCACATTCCCAGTGATTCGCCAGGATCTGAGCCAGCCTTGAAAATTTTGATGCCCAAGGCAAGATTTTATATTTTATCTGCCACCCCTTTGCATTGCAGCCAATTTCACCATCACAGCGAAGAACCATGAAAATCATCATGCACAGGGTCTGTGATGGTCCCCCTCTGCCAGCCACCGAACAAACTCATGTCTCCAACCACATCTACATGTTGATGAGGAGAAACCCTATTTTCCAGTTTTTTTTTTTTTTTTGCATGTTGCTGTTTTTTTCTGTTACGTATTCACTAGACTTAAAAATAATGTATACTGATTCATTGTACTGTTTTTATGGATATATACATATACACACATATATCTGCATATGTCACAACCCTCTTTTGTCCTTAATTGCATGTGTTTTTGGTTTTGTCTCCTTTTACTGATTTATTGTCTTGTCTGCTTTCTTGCTCCCAGGTGTTACCGTTTGTATGCCTGGCCTTTTTTGGTGAAATGTTCTGTCTATATAAGTTCATTGTGGTGTCAGTATGGTTGCTGGATTGCAGTAGCAGAGCTGTAGAGGGGGGCAAAGACACGTCTCTTGAGTCCTGGCTGGATCTCAATCGTTTTCCTTTATTGACATCTTTTCCAATTATCGTAATTGGCAACTGAAGACACCGTTTCTCACCGTATGCGATCTAACAGCGATGAAATCATGAGCTAAATTCAGTGCAGAAAAATAATTTACTTATTAATTGGCCAATGATTCGCATGATTGAACTGGTCCGTGTTCCAATGAAACGTGGACTTTCACTCTCTGTATTTTGTGGGTTGATTTAAAAAAAAAAAAAAAAAACAGTGGGACTCCGCAGTAAAATAGCCTAGGTTATTACAAACATGTGGCTCAAGCCATTTGCGCGAGAGTCGACAGGTAGGCTATGCAATTTTGAATAACGTAGATTTAAATACAGCAAATACGCGTCCAGAAGAATGATTGTCGTCTTACCTAATCGGGGAGAAAAAGCAGCGCCTGTTAAATGTGGAGCTGCTGTCGGAGTGAACATTTTGTTAATCATGAAGATGACTGAGAACACGTCAGGATTTATAATTGTTTTAAACGGCTGTTTTGTGCAATCCAATTCTCTATTCTGCCACTGTGCTGAATTTAACTCGCAATTTAATCGCTGTGAGATCACATGTGGAGAGAAACTGTGTCTTCAGTTGGCAATTACAATAATTGGAAAAGACGTCAATAAAGGAAAATGATTGAGATCCAGCCAGGACTAAAAGGGACGTGTCTTCGCCTCCCCTGTAGCTCCGCCACTGCTGGATTGTCAAGGCTCATACCTTAGCGAAACTTCACGTCAGTTTGTGTCTTCTAGTATTGAGCAAAGCTCTTCATTTGTATGTTTCAGTAAATCAATGATAAGAAAAATGCAATTACTCTATGAAGTTTTATTAATTGGAACAAGCTCCTAAGCCTCTCTATCAGTCTCCAGGATTGGGACTGCATTATTGTAAATTTATCGTTCCTGCCTGCTCCATTTAACAAAAACCTCCCAAGCCTTCATCGGTCTTCAGGATTGGCGCTGTATTCCTGCTAAACCCTTTGATTCAACTGTCAAGAAGTCCTGCTTCTGTGAGTGGGAATCACCATCTGACTTCTGCCCTGGGACGGCCGCTGGCCTAGGCACGGACACGCCCCTATCCTCTCCAGGCATTGCCAACAAAGCTGGACTGCCTCCTCCTTTGTGTTGGGCTATACGGCCTTTCCCTCTGCTATTGCAGTATCTCTCTTAAAGGGATATTTCAACATTTTGGCAAATTGGGCTATTGGCATAATGGTACATTACCTTTAGTTATCTGTGCCCGTTGTTTTGAGATTCGAGGGGGGAAAGATGCGAGCTGCTCAGTGAACATAATCAAAGTGAACAGTACAGGTCTCTCGCTCCTTCAATACTCTTCAAATACGTAATCCAGCTGCTCCAAAACGCTCTCGTGGACAACTTCTGACCTGCACATTTACCACGCTATAAAATAATAATGTATAACAAGATCAATCCGAAATTTCAGATCTCCGCCAAGGTATGACGTGGATAGTAAAACAAAATCTCTTTCTCGAGGGCGTAGCAATTTCAAAAAGGTCATTTAAGTTCCATCTGCTACTGTAGTTTCCAGGATACGCCTGTTAAATCAGTATCCAGAACCAACACACAGATTCAAATTGATCAGTAGTACGACTTGAAGTTGCATGGAATTCTCCTTGACCCATTCTTCGATAAATTTCATGAAGGTCCGTCCTGTTTAACGAAGTTGTTCCCAGATCATCATCTGCAACTGGTAAAAATTTCATGAAGATCTGTTATGTTGTTTCCGAGAAATTCCACTTAATAGCTCTGATCTGGATCTGGATCCAGAATCCAGATCTGGATCCTGATCACCACCTAAATTTAATGGGGTCGTCCTCGGCCCAAGATCTATCTGTGGTAAAAATTTCATAAAGATCCATCCAGTAGTTTCCGAGAAATCTTGTCCACAGACAGACAAACAAACAGACAAATAAATAAATAAAATAACGGACCCGATCGCATTATCTCCTTGGCGGAGATAATTATGAGACAGAGTTATTTTCAAGGCAAATGCATAACCAGAATTATATTCCAGACATACTGGCTGGGTGGAGTGATTTCAGACGCATATGTTAACAGCAGCTACTCGCAAGTCACAATGTCTGAGGTGCGCACTGCGTTAATCCGCCCAGCGGGTTACTCAAGAAAGTAGCTCAGAGTATTTGCTTCATGTGTCGTAATGTTTCATAAATCCCCAGAAACTCAAAACAACAGGCACAGATAACTAAAGGTAATGTACCTTCTCATACAACTATAGGGATTAGGGCAATAGGCCAATCTGCCAAAGTAGTGAAATATCTCTTTAATAAGTAATGGATTGGTCCAGGGGCTTCTAATACACATAATGGGAATTCGAAGCTGTGCACACTGAAAATGTATTGATTAAATGTCCATATTCTAGGGTTTTGGAGATGGTGGGGGCTATATGCTGAACACACAAGCTGCTGAGGGATCAATGCTAGGGCTCACAAACACAGCATCCACATAATTCAGGGTCACGTTAGGGCTTTTGCATGGGTCACTCAAGCTGTTCTGCTGTTCTGACAGCCTTACAACTCCCTGAGTGACATATTAGTCACAACGTGACAAGAATCAGTGGCTGATTGAGCGCATATCATGTGGTGGTGAACACATCGCTGTCTATGGTCTCGCTAATCAATAGTGCACCTTGAAGCAATAATGCTAACCTGATTGGGTTTCTGCAATTTGGGGAAAACGTACAACAGATAAACAAGTATGAAATACCAGATCCCCTTCCCTCACGGGATGGCTGATATCTGGCCTGGAAACAGAACGCAGTGGAGGGATGGACAAACTGACTGGGAGGACAGATGGAAGTATTAAAATGCACATTTACGCAGTAAGATTTATCCTTCTAGAAAATTTTGTTGATAAATCTAGAATGTTCCTGTCAGGAGAAGCAGTATGATGGACGGACTGACGAACATGTGGACAGACAGCACTCACTCCTTTATCCTCAACCACTTTGTGGCAGAGGAAAATGCATCATAACTGAAAATGTGAAAAAAATTTCTTGGTTTCCTTTTACTGTTGTGTGAAGAAAGGAGAAAGTGAGACATCATATGCTAATGAACGCCACAGGTTCTGGTGCGATTCCACAGTTTGGCTAACCTGTTGTCTCACAGTTTTTCAGGAATGTAACGCAGAGAAAAATTTTGCCACTCTCTGAAAGCTGTGACTTTCTTCGAGACGGAGAATTCAGCAAGACACAAAAGAACTAACAGCCTTTTCTTTGTGTTTAACCCTCCATTCCTGAAACTTTTTAGTAGCCTAATAGTTGGACAGAGAAAACACAATGTTCTTTGAACATTTAGGCTCTCTTTCTCCTTCCATTATAGAAATGTGGGTTGAATTAAGCTACAATGTCGTATGAAGCTGGGAGGAGAAAGACTCATCTGTAAGTCAGACCAAGAGCTGCACCTTTTTCAGAAATGATGGGTTTCTGGATTTAATGCCAGAATTGTTCACTTCAGAATATCATCGTAACCCCAAGTCCAAAGGTTGTAAAAATTTATCAGGGAGCTTTCTTGTATGCGCGGTTTTATCAAAATTTACTCACAATGCTATGAATCCACACTGATGTAAACTTGTTAGACCTTGACTTTATCGCTCAAGTTTTCTCTAAAGTAGATTGATTGTGATGGTTGGTTTTTCGAGACGCCAAATGCTGTGTCTGAAACGAAAGGAAGTATAGCAAAATAAGAGACAAACACATACGAAATAAGAGAGGGAGACTCGCGCTTCCAAAGGACCTAGATCCAGTCCGAGTAACAATAAGGAAGCAACGAGAGCTCGACTGAACGAAATAAAAGGGAAAAATCTCGGAAACCGGGATAAAAAGATTGAGCACCAGACGGTACCCAGAAAGAGGAAAAAAGAGAGGAACATTCCCTTGCTAACTCGCACTTTCCTCTTTGCAGCTAATTCCTGAACAACTCTGTAACTAGAGAACTTACCAGCTACAGTGCAAACAAAACACTGACACTCTAGTGAGGGCAGCGAGGCAGAACTTGGGCTTAAATAGAGTCTGGGCGCCGCCCCCAATTAATGCCAGCTGGCCCAAGAATTCGAATATGGGCAAAACGATATCGTCCCGGACGAGAGCAACAAAGAAAGCTCCCCAAGCCACCGCCAGCCTCCAAAACCAGGACATTCATCATTAAAAAAGCATTTTCTCATACTGTAGGACAATGTCTCAAACATGTTCAATGTCTCATACATACATGTCCATACCTCACACTTACATCAAGAGAAATATTCAAATCCAGGACGCTGTGTTTTTATTGCCACAGCTTTACTTCAAAATTGAAAATGTCTAGATCTTGTGCATCATTTCATACACATTTCCCTGCATTTCAGCAGGACATATTTCAGATTGTTGGAAACCTTGGTATCTCCACAAGAAGTTAAAATGGGACTGAAGTTCCACAGGTTTGAATACAGCAGCTGCCTATGACGAAACCACATATGGGTCTGTAGGTTCTATGGGTTTGAAAAGACATGCTTGTTCTGGAGCCAGTGGGCACTTAATTATTAGGTCCAGTTGAAACCAACAGAGGGCAGTAGAGAGCAGTGATAGGTCCGGATGAATTCCCCAGCTACGGGACTGTCTCAGCGCAGTAATGGTTACAGGGAACTCATAAATTCCTAAGGGATGTAAGCAATTTCATGCCTCTTAAAATGTCTGCTCAAACTCGCCCAACTGCCACTGCTCTTCAGCCATCGGCCAGAGTATCCCTGGAAAGCAGAATCCCAAACAGCCAATCAAAGCTGAGGTGCCTCTGCAGTGCTGTAATGCCAACTGTCCTGCCAGTCCAAGCAAATAGCTGGATACAATTTCTTTGACCAGTTTTAGGTGAATGTGTGGCATGCTACGGAAAGTCATACTGGCTCTTTCAGTTGACAAGGAAATGTGATTCAGTTCATTCTGCGGAATTGTCTCAATTTTGGGAGGGAAGCATTGTATTCTCTGACACTGGATATCCTATCCACAGTCTAAGCATGGCTCTTTGCTTCAGAACACTTGATTGTGGAGGAATGCATGTGTCATCTTCTGGGTGACTCAGAAATATCTCCAAGCAAATGCACCTGCGCATTTCAACCAGGGGGTTTGTGTTGAGCTTGATTTTCTGAGGTTAAATCTAGTACCGGCTCATTGGAGTTCAAATGCTAAAGGTTTGACCAACATTCATCATTCTTCTCATAGTGAACAATATTATGTAGAAGTTCACTGTTCAAAAAAGTGTTTTACTTTGAAGTTACCAGTAATTAATTTTGCTCCGATCAATTTCAATATTGGGGTTTGATTTGACAACCTCAAAAAAAAAAAAAAAAAAAAATTCTGCAAGCTATTTTTTAGCTGAGAAGCAGTTACCAAAATGCCAAAAATAAAATCTTTGGCATACCAAGTTCTCAGAAGTAAAAAAATAAATAAATCACTGTGTAAACTTTCCAATGGACAACAAATTTCCAAAAATGAAAATTTCCGGCGACAGTTTGATCAATATGGAATGGTGTGACTGCAGAACCGGAGCAATTTATTTCACTGCTTGTGAATTACTTGTTGTTTTCATAATGTTTCTGTCATCTGATGCTTTTTCCCTGATATGGGAAACCTGATCCTGTTTCTCAGCAGGTCACATTACTCCAGAGTTCTGGACTTCAGACGAACGCACCTGTCTTCTTCACCTGCAGAGACTTCACTGGGCAGTTCACCAGTTGACTGCACCAAGCAGACGGCAAGCGGCTAATCAGCTTCAAGGTTTGATAAACTCCATACATACCCAGCGCACTTGCTAAGGTTATACAAATGCAGACCCTCCTGTCCTGGCACTGGTACAATGGGTTACAGTTACACTACAAAGCATTTACTTGTTATCTGTATGTGCCACTTGAAAGATATGGGGATTCATCAGCCGAGATACAGTATGTGCAGAACACAGGGTATCATCAACATCCATCAACTAAATTAAAGGCTAAATTTCATTGGGAAGGATTTGTAGTTGATTTGTACACTAACTCGATTGTTTTTTGAGATTACCGAAAACCTGGAGGTCTCCTGAATAATCCGATGTTTCTAATGATTGGACCGCCCAATTTATCTCCGTAACGTAAAAATGGTCGCAAATCCTCGCATTCTTATCGTTGTAAGTTTATAGCTCACACAGGGTGTGACAGTAGCGGTGAAGGAATGCATCGCGCAAGTGTGAGGTAATGATGAATGAATGCATCTTTCTGGTGTGATGTAATGATTCAAAACAAAACTGAATTAGGAGAGCCATTCATGGTCCAGACACACTGAAAATGTCCGACACAGTATATTCAACAGAAAACCTTCTTTGATGTGTTGAGAGCAGTAACTTCATCAATGATTCACTGAAGAAATGTGACAGGCTTAGAGTCAATTCTGCTCTTGTCTTGCCTGTTATTGTTTAGCCTTGCAGCCCGCAGTTTATTCTTTTTTTCCAGCTGTGCTTAATCTGGTGAAATGGTCTAAAAATTCAGGTATGGACATCTTTTCGCGACTCAGTTTTGAACAAATTGTGGCTAATTTATGACCATGCAGGTGTCCGGCTGTGACTAGATCTGTCCGAATAGCCGCCATAAATCTCTGGCCCCAGCCAGTTGTGTTTCAGCATGCACTGCCTGCTGTTGCGAATGAGTCACAGAGATGAGCTGTGATATCCCAAGTGAGAATGCAATGCATATATTTGCAGTCCTCACATTCTTGAATCAAGTGGACAACCAACTAAATGGGGTTTAGCGTTAGTTCAGTCAGGCATTGAAGTCAGCTGGTCACACGCCCCTTTCTGTCCAATCATTCTTGACTTCAGCTTCTCCCACCCAATAGGCAAGCTTTTATAGCTAAGGCAGGGGCCGTTCATTTCGCTGGCTCTGTGCCCTCTACATCACTCCTGCTCTGGCCCACTACAGACCTGCATCTCATCTTCCCCACCTCCTCCGTTATAAATAACATTGACCATCGCAAGCAACATCTGTTCATATCATGTTCAATAATTTAAAGGGAAGGAATCTCTGGCCCTGCTTGGGGGTGTTTGGCTGTTGTGATCTCAGGAACTGTCTGTGTCATACTTGCTTAGATTATTCCAGAGCATCACTCGAGCAGAGTCACCGCCAAACTCAAATGAGTGTCGCTCTGTTATTAAAGGTTAAATCTGACCTCAGTGTCCTCACTGAACTATCATTTTCTGGGCTCATTAGATGGATGAACTGCGGTGTATGTATGTGCTCTGTCACACATGCAGTCATTTGGTTTAGGACACAAGCATGCATGCCCCCGGAGGGATCTAAAAGGGAAGTGCGAGGCAGCGCCATGGCAACGAGAGAGAGATAGAGACGGTTTGCAGGAAGTCCACAGAACTCCAGTGGCATTCGCGCAGTGCCAGACAGTTGGCCGGAGATTCAAAGCTATGGCGCTGTCCTATGGAAGCTGGAAGGGAGAATGATACAGTTCACTTCGGTGCCAGTGCCCAATCCAATCTGTGAGACCACACATCCGATAATACACTGAAAAACAGTCGGGTGCCAAAGCTAATGCTGTCTTCTACAATAGAGAACAGACAATTTCCAGGAACTGGAACTATCAGGAATTACCAGGCTTAAAAGAGACAACAGGGACCAGCAGCTGATAATGTTTCTGTCCCTGTGCCTGATGTTAGCCTTGTAAATTCTCTTGATCAAAGTCATACACTATATTACTCTACAAAGCAAGAGAGGTCTTCTCTCAGTGAACCTTATTGTCACACACCAGTATAAACGCCAATGTTTCGCTGTTGAATTGTTTCCTCGTATATTTATTTACTTTTGTAGTAAGGAAATAATGTGCATCCTCACAGTAATTTCCTGCCATATCTAACTGAGCGACTCATTTGCAAATCTGTGTCCCCACATAAACTTCATTCTAGACTTTGCGTATCCACAAGTTAAAAATGATCGCGCCAAAGAGTGAGGCTGTGTTGTGTCAGAGGGCTAGTGGTTAGAGTAGAATGCAGGTTCTACGAGCTTTTCTGAACAACTGTCTAGAGTCTAAGTCATTTTACTGGTTACTTGTGGTCAAGGCAACCAGGAAATGGTCCGTCTCTCAGGAAAGTAACTTCAGAAGAAATATATAAGAACATCCCCCTCAACACACGCAAACACATACATATCCCACCTCCTAGAAGCTTCCAGAACCTGCCATTTCCTGGGAAACCTTTCTCCGTCACAACCCCCAGCTCATCCCCGGGGGGTAGTGAGGGTATCGGGGCAATGGGGGTTGGTAGTACCCCAAGCATGCTGCGCTGTTTGTCGAGTCACTCCCCAAACAGCAGGAGCAAAGCCCAAATGCCAATTAAACGCGCACGGTTCCTTAGAATCCCCACAGAAGGATGCGGACTGACGAGGATAGGTCACGCTTACAGTTCTGCTTTGAAGTTATCTGCACACCGGCAGAGTATTTTCACTTGCTTCATGCAGAGCCTCAAAGTTAGGGAAATGGCGGCGAGGGCCATGTGCTTCACAAACCGAGAACTCACAGGAGACACACACCCACTCCTTCAAGCAGAAAACAAACCTCATGATAGATTTGCTTATATACCCTGTGACCACTTCCTTTGGCAGGATGAAAGCTGTGGGAGGGAAAAAGGCAAATCAGGCTTTCAATCCCACGGAATTTCAGCGGCTTAATGGTTCGCCAGGTTGTCATGGTAACAGTCGAGATCCAGCCGCTGCTAATGCAGATAAACAATAAATCAATCAGGAATTAAAGTTCAGCACCTCAAACTCCCCCAGCTCGCATTATTATGCGCACAACTGAAAACCTCACGGCCTCTGCATACATCCACCAAGGCAAAGAAAAGAATCTCAATTTATTGGGAGGGTCGAGACGACAAGCTGCAGATGAAACGGGCTACAGTTTGCATTAAACAAAAAGGTATTTTCAACACGTATTTGCAGAAATGTTTGCTTCATGATTATATGTCCTGTAAATCCTCACGTGAAAAAAAAAAACCTTTTCATAATGTTGAAGAAAACAAGCCATGTTTATAGTCTTCTCAGAGATAAAGAGCTTCGCAGACGAGATTCCCCTCACACAACGACACTTGCGGACACCTGCATAACATTGCAATTTCCTTTTTTTCACAGCTTCACAAATCCGGTGGGCCATTCTCCTTCTCGACAACATCTATGGGCAGCGAGCCTGCCCCGTTTTCGCGGATTGTGACGAATCTGTCCGTCTCCATGGCTCTGCTTATCTGAAACTTTAATGCAACTTGACGGTTAATTGGTCTGCAAAATTAGTCGATGACTGTTTGGAACTGGGTGCCATCATTGCTGCCACTGAAGCTAATTACACTGCCAAAGGCTGGAAGGGGAAAACTGAAAATAAAACAATAATTGAATGACAGACCACTTTGCCATTAGAGTTCCCTGAAATGATCTGAGCCATGTTATAACATATTATGCTCGCCTTAACTCCTTGCTCATGAAACACGCCACAACACAGTGTGAGTGACCCAATTTCTGTTTGGGGTTCAGACAACCATCAGACAAATCTCATTCCCTAGCTTCTACAAGACACATATTGGGTCTCTTTCACAAACAAAGATTAAGCTTAATCCTGGAATAAATTCAATTTTCAATAGAAAATCTCCATACAAAACTCCAGGATTATGCTTACGCCAAGTCTGTGAAACTGGCCCTTTATATCAGACTCCAACATCACAAAACTGTAGACTTGGATTATGCTGAAATTGCGTGTCACCATCTTAATGCTCCGGTTGATTACTCCATCCAAAATACTGCAGTATTGCAACAACCTATTCAAAATGAACTATCAATTTAAAGCAAAGCGACATCCAAAAGGAAGATGGCACTATTTTCTAACTTGATTGCGTCAGTTTCTACTGTTTCCTAATTAAATGACTATATTCAAAAGTTATAGTCTATTGCAGCGTTCAAAATATATGTGGATCGGTCAATAAGTGGTTGACCTGTCACACAGAGGTGGGACGAAGAGAGTCAATGACAGTTCAAGGTTGGCTCTCAGTGATTTGATACAAGAGAGATTTTCAATATTCTTTACACAGATATATACGATGAAAGCAAAACCGTTATAAGGATAACTTATTTTCCTTTTTCCACTGAGAAACATTTTTCTTTGAGATATTAATAGCAGCAATTATTATAGGAGGAAAAGATATGTTAACAATAGAGACAAAAAAAATCAAGAGATTTTTTTTTTCAGTAACTGCAGGCAAATTAACAGATATGTCTTCCACCAGTCAGATGAACGGCTGATATGAGGAAAATCTTCCCTAAAAGCCTTTAGTAAAGCGTGAGATGATATCCAATACTACAAATTAGGGCTTGTAGAGACTTCCATCACATTAAACCTGGAAATAAAACATTATCAAATGAGACAAGGCTATGGGGATGTCACAATATAGTTGCACAATACAGTATGGTTTGGCATATAATGGTACGCAACAATGCTACTTTCTATGTAACTAGACTTACTTAAGTCTTACGTGCTAGCTTTTAATGAAATATCCAATGCACCAAGCTTTGCTTTGTCACAGTATCCAACACAAAAAAGCTACACGTCATGTATATTCATGATTTTCGAGGCATAACATATGGTGATACCACTGAAGGAATAGACTCCAAAAAATTTGTGAATACCAGCCCTACGACAGAGCAGAAAGCCGGGATCATATCCTTCCCAGTGTTCAGAAGACTTCTTGCAGAGAAACTACCTCCCCGTCTCCCTCCTTAATACAGTGCTTAAATTCTGAGGATAACTCAATAATGGCATTAGATTAAGATGATTGAAGTCGCACTTAACGGCCTGTTACCGAGCGCCTGGTTGGCCCCAGTTGAGGGCAATTGTGATACTTCATCAGGAAACCTGTCCCTGGCCCCCACCTTCTAGAAAAGCAATTTTAACTCGTGTGTTCGGAGTCGGAGACGAGCACAACACTCTCCGGGGAGAGGAGTAAATGAGGAGAAAGGCACTTAGAGCAGCTGGACTGCGCTCAATTAACGCTGCATTCAATAGCCCGGGTTCTGCAGCAAAGCGCACTGCAGAGTGGTTTGTACTTTGCTGTGAGTAATAAACTTAATCAATCTGAAATGTACGGCCTTGTGATGTGAATTTGGGATGTGAAGTCGGGAAATAACATGCAAATTAAGCAAACGTTGGTGTCTGTGAGATGAAGTCTCTAATGCTGGTGCTTGTCACTCCATTACTCTCCTCTCTTTGTCCTTGTTTGACAGAACAAATATGAGACAGAACAAAAGGATTTACCTTTTTGAAGATTAAGAGCATATAACGGCAAAGCATTCACCTCGTGTGATGGGATGGGACATTTAAATGATTAAATGTTATGTAATTTCAATTTCAGCCATCACCTTTTTTTCCCTACACTCAAACATTACGGCTCTCGGAAACCAGCAATAGTAAGAAACAAACTGTAGGGCTCAGTGAATTCTGGCAGGTGACAACTAACAGCGCAGTGCCCTACCGCAACAAACCACAGGCAAGCAAAGCGTTTAGGCATCGGCTTCCCCACCTTGCCTCCCAAACAACCAGGTCGGCCTCAAATTGAATTGAAAGTCAGCCAAGGAGAGAGTGCAAATTGTCCTCTTTGTCATTCGATTTCTGAAAACCCACAGACTGTTTAAAGACAATGTAGGACTGTAGGAACTATCTTAAGAGGCTCATTGTGGCCAAATCACAAAACACAAACCAGGATCCACGGCACCCCCAGACAGGCACAGATTACAGTCATTGAGATAACAGTTCTTTTCCTCAGTGTCAGCCTCCTAGAATTTTCTCTCATCAAGAAACACGTCCCAGGAAACACAAAATTGGGCGCCTTCTTATGTCAGACAGTACATCACCAAAACCAAGTCAATCTTCAAAAAATAGTGCGCTGTCGTGAGCGGGACCCCTCAGCCTTGCGCTTGCACTGCCGTGGCGGCCATGTTGTTTGCCGCAGCGGGACAGAAATCGATAGGGAGCTTCCTCTTACCACCCCCAACATACCACCAGAAAATGAGAGCATTTGGCCAGAGCGTTTTTCTGCTATCGTCCGGAAACGAGGAGTTAACGGACAGACGGATGCCGCTCGCCATGACAACACCCCTCCACGACTTTCGTCGGCTGAGGGGAAGAAAGTATATAAATCTAATATTCAGACATTGAATCATTACTCGTAGTGTTTTTTTCTTGCTAAATGAGACAAAATCATTCGGTAGTTGAAAAGCTTAGTGCTAGAAGTCACATTTTCACACACTGTGAGGTAAGGATCGGGAAGCTTCTTTGATAGTTACTGAAGTCCACTGCCTCAATTTCAGAAAATGAATATTTTGTGACTTAGGAACTTTTAACAACAGGGGTCCTCAATTTTTTTTTTTTTCCACTGGACGTACCTCAGCCATCACGCCAACCCCATTCCACCATGGCTGAGAACACTGGCCATATTGCCATAAAATATTGCCCCCGTATGGAGCTTGGAACAGCTCCTCTGAAGTGAACGATACTTCAGTGGGGTGTGGCCACTCGAGAGAAGCCTCCTTCAGAGTCTGGAGCGCATGGCGAGTGTCAGCTTTCGTGCCATGCCCACATGTCAGTGGCTTAAAATAGGCCACGTCTGGTTCTACACACAGCACCTACATTGTTCATAAGGGATGAGAGGTGGGGGGTGTTCTTCTTCTTTGGCTGAAAATAGCCTATGAGATTGCATACATCTGCTTGAGCGGAATGAAGCCTTCCCTCCGAAACTTGGCAAAACACTGCCTTTGTTTCAACAGAAAATATCCGCGGAGGCGCGATGTCAGACCGAGTGGCCGTTGACCGTTTGTCTACAATTGTCAGTGCCCAACTCAGCCATTGCCGGTATCATTTCACACTGGTCTGGTGAGATTATTCACTTGCTGGCTGATCCTGTGGTTATGAACACTGCCAAGTGATTCTTGCTGGTTGCTCAGGGTTCTTACATCAGGGTTAGCGGGCAGGTTGAGTTGCTATCTTTCACATCAGATTGAACGCCTCATGCTTTCGTGATAGACCGCAGCTTAACCCCTTAAACTCCCTTAAGTTTTCCCTTAAGTATTTGCTTAAGTTCGTTCAAAGTCAGAAAAAGCTTTTTTAATCTTGTAGTACAATGTCACACACATATTCTGAATCTGCTGGTAGCAGCGCTTCACTGAAGCTGCATCACACACATATTTAGAGTCAAACCCAGGAAGCCATGTTTTTACATAAAATGGAAAATATCTAGATCTTTTACTTCATTAATACGCATTTCTCTGTGATTCAGCAGGACATATTTAGGATCCTTGAAAACCTCAGGATCTCCATTAAAATATAAAATAGGCCTGAAGTTTCAGAGGTTTCAATGCAGCAGCTGCATTTGACAGACCCACATATGGGTCTGTAGGTTATTTGGGGTCAGTTGCACTACAATCTCGAGACCTTCCACTCCAACATGCACTTTTCTCCAGCAGTGTCCAGAGTGCCAGTGAAATCTGTCACTCTACAGCAATGTGAGATCAGCAGCACTTACATCTTTTAGACGTCTCCAGCCTCAGGTGTGGGCGGGCGGTAAGGACAGGCTGTTTTCAATGCACTCTCAACCAGAACATAAAACCAGCAGCACAGTGCTTCATGCTCGCAATTTTCTCCCTCAGAGAAAAAGAGCGCTTAACAGTGTCCTCCCAAAGTGCAGAGTGATTAGGGTCTGGGCACTGTAGATTTCCCTGGGGTGGCATTTGGAATGAACTGGGTGATTAAAATATGAAATTATTTGTCTAAAATGCAGCCATTTCCTCACTAGCACAACTAACTGTACCCGTAAAAATATTGCAAAAACACACTTTATTTTCAGAGCTTTTTTAAAATCAAGTCCAAGAACAGCCCATTTCTGTTTCTATTCATTATTGTGAACAAAAATTTTGGAAAATGAGTACATTTTATTTGCAATACTGTGGCACGGTGAGTAGCACTGCCACCTCACAGCAAGAAGGCTGTGGGTTCAAATCCGGCCTGGAGCCTTTCAGTGTGGAGTTTGCATGTTCTGCCTGCATGAGTGTGGGTTTCCTCCGGGTACTCCTGTTTCCTTCTGCAATACAAAAACATGCAGGTCAGACTAATTGGAGACTCTAAATTGCCCGTATGTATATGTGTGTGTGAGTCGATGGTGCACGGGCCCTGCGATGGATTGGCGATCTGTTCAGTGCACGTCTCTGCCTTTCGCCCATAGTCAGGTGGGATAAGCCCCAGATCCCCCGCGACCCTAACGAGGAAGAAGCGGGAACAGTGAACGGATAGACAACATTTTACACGGATAAGCAGTGTTTCTTTTTTTTATATTTCATAATGATATATAATTCTGACTGAATTTCTTTGGAGTGCCAGCGAGAGCTTCTGGTAGCCGGTCTGCTTTGCCAAGGCATTCACAGTACGTGCGCTTTTTTAGCAAGTGACTCTGTTCTGATAACCGGCCACCATTAGCGAACTCTTATTCTGTGCTGTGTTGTGACAGCTCGTTTGCAAAGTTCTGAGCTGTTAGTGATTAGCAGGATAAGTGGTGAACTCTGTCTCACACTGCCATAGTTGGACAACAGATCTTGTCTGCACTCAGCTTTAGCCATAGTAGGGCTTAGTAACAGTATTTGTGCCAGTCATGGGTTGATTTAGAAATAATTTCTTAGATCTTTACATTCGGATCTTCCAAAAATGCAACTAAAATTTGGTGCTCTCTCTGGCTCTTAATCTATCAGTCCCTGTTTTTCTCCATAAAGCAGAAGTTTTGTCCCAATTTGGGAATGACAAAGATGATTGGTGCCAGTATCAGGAACTAATTACAGTGTGTTCTTGACTTTTTATTTTCATTTCACTGCCATGACTCAGCCCTGGACCCTGCCTGCACCAGTGTATTCAATGCTGATTTTATTTGCAGAATGACACAGGGCAAAGGCTACTAGAAAACTGGCCAATAAACAAATGGCTTTTATACGAAAGTGATATGTACACGGGGTGTTTCATGTCACCCCAGCTGATCGTAGCACCCGACAGTATCCAATGCAATTTAAAGATTGCTGGCTTTTGTGTCCAGCACGTAATGTAATTGTCTCTCCTGAACAGATGTATGCGATGTTGCTGTGCTCGTAAACAAGAGCCCTCAAGTGGAACAGCTTCTGGCGCTCTGCCGTGGATACTGAAGTTGGGTCAAGCCAGGTATGCTTTGAACAAAACAGGACCTGATGTGCTTTTGCTCCAGATTTTACTCCTTTGAACTGATGTTAATGTGGTTTACAGGACGTTCTTAAGTATCACTTCTCCAAATCTTTGTATCTATCATCCTTTTATGTTCTAAAACAAGTTCTTCAATCAATTGAAAAGTGCACTGTTGAAAATTTTTATCAACCAGGGTTGGTGTTGATGGACATAAAATTCTTTCTACTTTGTCCAGGGAAGTAATGACCACGTCATGGTCTCAGGTTTCCTGAAAGGGGTCATATTATGCGTTTTGAGTTTTTCCCCTCGCTCTTAATATGTCTTATCGCTTTTTGTGCTCGTAAAATGCCAGCGAAGTTACAAAGCCCAAAGTTCACGGCAAAAGGAATTACTTTCTCAACAAAACCCAGTCTCCGAGCTGCCTGAAATGTCTTATTTGTAGTCGTTTTACTTCTATTATAATTCAGTGTCATGATGTAATGCATTTGCATTATGCCTGCCTAGCGCGTCGTTTGGTACGCCCTCAAAACATCTGTGTTTTCACACGTTAAGGCAGTCTTTGGAGCTGAAATCTGGTTGAGGTAAGGGATGTAATATTCTCAGACACGCTCGAAATGGTTGGCCAATCAAAATAGACTGGGCCTTAAGGGAAGGGGCCTTAAAGAGGCAGGAGCTAAAACAGCCTGTTCCAAGCTGAGTGAGCCTGAGGTGCTGCACACACAACCTGTACAGCTATAACTAGGAGCTTTTCGACCATAAAAACATAGAGAGTGTGTATCTCCACATCCAGAACGCCTTTCCTTAGGTGCTGTAACGATACCAATACACAATCAAAAAAGTAAATCGAGGCACCCCGAGTTTCCTGCTAGTTTCTCCATCAAGAAAACTCAGTGTGCGTCAATTTGCGGTTTTGACCATAAAAATGTCTGTATATAGACCACAAAAATGAAGTATTAACTTGCGAAATGGCCATAATATGACCTCTTAAAGTTCCCACTTTCCTGGTCGAGTTTCATTGCTTAGTTAACCTCACCCCTCCAACAGGAACTATCAAAGCAATCAGAGCTGCCCCTTGCGCCTGGAACTCTATAAACACGGGCGAGATGACCGGCCGTGCCAGATCATATCTCAGAGGATGTGCTGTTCCAGTGGGAGCTTGGGAGATGCTGGGAAAATTGGGGGGAGGCAGGAAAGAGTACAGAGCTGCGTCACTGACAGTCACCAGTGGAGCTTCTTCACGCTACGCTAACAGAGCTAAGCACAGCAGCTATGCTTCTATTTCAAATCCAGAGTCTGTTCCCTTACTTCAGATTATCCCCTGATAACAGATTATTTTTCCCCCGGGTGAAACAGTGGTACAATATCCTCCTCAACGACAATTGCCTGAGAAATGGTGTTTTTCAAGCATTCCTCCGCCAATTCGCCAGCATCCCACATCCATATGTCAGGGCCTCCCACACTATGACCCAAGGGTGTAATTAAGCACATTTATAGAACACTGAGACTGGGAGGCATCAGATAGTATGACCTCTGATCCTTCCCATGCTGAGACATTATCGAGCCGGACAATAGCCACTGCAGAGCAGCGAGCAGCTGTCCCCGCTATAACTGCAAACAACGGGTCAAACCAGACATGCCCCCCCCCTCCCCTGAGGCCAGGGGAGGGCACAACCTTTCATAAGTAACGCTGTCATTTAAAAAAAAAAACGGTTCCACTCTGACGCTCACTCCTCCGTCGTGCTGCAGTGATCGTTTCCTCCCTCAGCTGTTCGCGATGGCTGCCGCACTCCACCAGCGCTGCAGCGTGGGCGTAGGACTTGCAGCCTTGCCCCGCTCATTGTTCAAAGGGAGACTGAAAATGAGATTTAAAGCAAGGGTGGATTATTTTGCAGTCTGACAAATAGAGTACCTTCAAAGAGAGGTTTTATTTGAAAGATTTACGGCTTCACTTACAGTTGCGTGTATAATTCGGGGAGATCTTCTAGTTTGAAAGGTGGCTCCATATTTTGTGAATGCATAAAATGGCAAAAAAAAGTTGCATCTCATCCACCTGCGAAACGGTGCCCACTGAGATTGTGACTCATGAGGAAAACTTCTGCTATGACTGAATCTACCTTCAACCTGCTGTGTGTGCTCAGCTGAGGAAAGTGTTACAAACTTCAGGCGCCGACTTCGCAGACTAGAAAGAAAACTACGTAACTGCCTTCGATACTCTGTGTTCTGTGCTGGAAATGCAGTGCTCCCCAAGGTCTCTAGGACCCCAGTGAACCTGATGCAGAGTGAATGCAAGATGAGGAAAAAACAGACTCTGGACCGGTGGTCGGGAACCAAGATGACAGCATGGCCATGTGGCATGACCATTACCATGCACCCAGGGGTCACGAGGGGTTGCTAAGGAAATGCATGCTCACTCCAGTGTGCAAGCAGCATGTAGCATAGCCAGGTGAGGCTCATGCGGACTAAGCCTGTTTTTTTACAGGCACTTACTAATACCAATAGCTATCGATCATTTGGTTGTGATTCGATTAAGGCAGACGACTAAAATCCAAGAGACAGATGGTTCAGGTCTCGATTTGAGTTGGAATAAATGCAACTCCTGACATCCCAAAACTTAACGCATTCCACATGCCTCCTTATGAGAAATAGACTTGTCAAGCTGCTAACTGGCTATGTAATTTACGTAATCCAGCTTCTGATTAATAGGCAGATTCTCTATTTCATCGGCACGAGGGAGCCAGCTTTTGGTGCTTTTACGCCTCATAAATTACTCCTAGTGTAAGGTCTTTGTAAAGGTTCTCTTTTTGTCAGCCTGCAAAATAACCCAGCCTCGCCTTGATTCTCATGGACAACCCTTAGGGATAATTCTAGGCGAGTTCCCCTCAGGTTACTGAATTTACAGCAGCGTTACATAAGACCTGCTGTGGAGGCAGTCACAGCCACTGCACTTACAAAATAAGAGCCCTGTCAACTGGCAGCTGGGCTGTTGTCGCGACAACGCTAAGAGGGGTCCAGGTTCGGTGCAGCATGGGGTGGGGGACCGCAAAAACGGTCTAAACGCGCCCCCAATGCTCCAACCCTTTGAAAAAACATCTGTTACACACTGTATAAAAATCTGCATTCCCTCAGGAGCCTTTCGAAAAGCGAAGGCTGTTTGGTTCCGTAATGGCCGCAATTAAGTGAAATTGTGGCACAGCGCGTGGTATGAGACGGTTTTGAAAAAATTCCACGGCTGAAGTGACATACAGTGCTTTGCGATGATGTGTCCCTGTTGAGAGCACATCAGTACACTTTGTTCTTCTTGGTACTTACGGTACCGCAGTACGAGATACTCAATCTGACGAAGGGTGCCGTTGGGAGCATCACGTCCTCGTGTTCACATGGGTTTCCTCTGAGAACTCAAGTTTCCTCTTACTGTCCAAACACATGCATGCCAGGGGACTCTAAATTGCCCGCTGGTATGAGTGTGTGAGCGAATGGTGTGTGAGCCTAAGGAGGAATTTCCGACCTGCGCAAGGGTGTGTTTTCACGTCGAACCATCAGTGGACCAAGACACCCTACAGACACTCTTCGACCCTGACCAGGACTCCGCCACTTAGCTCACGCACGCACAAGAGCGGCTAACGTTAAGGGAGCTAAGATAGTCTGTCGGTGGTGTTTAATGTCCTTTTCATTCGCAGCTTGTCACACAAATGAGTTCAGCTCTTGGCAAACCGTGGACTCCCACTGCTTATAAAGGTCAGGAGACTCAGAAACACTTGTATGCTGCTCCTTACATAAAATGGCCGAAAAATCCACGGTCTGACTTTCTGGACTTTCCTTGGTCTGCACAGATGTATGCCAGCATGCATCCACATCCAACTCCAAGGATGCAGTAACATTTAAGCTGGAAACTGCATTAGCAACAGTAGCGAAGTGCTCATCACTACCTGCAGGAGCAAACTCTTGAAACAGAAGCTGCAGCAGTCCCTGACTGACTGAGGACTCTGGGATGGCTAAACCCTCAAGCCAACCGGATGGGTCAGGGGTTTCTGCCCTCATAGCCTTGTGAGTTCCTGAACTTTGCAGCTGACTTTGCTTCTCAAGTGAGCTTCTTGTTTACAGAAGTGTCAGCCTATGAACGTGATCAGGCCAACAGTAGCTGTTCATTTTCCTCCGACTGCCGCCCGCACACGAGCACGCGCACGCACACACACACACACGCATGTAAATGCACACACACGCCACCCCGCCAAGCGCTTAATCTGGCACAGCAAGCCCAAATTTTCCCCCTCACTTCTGAGCGGTTCACAAGCTTTTCCGCAATTCCCGAGAGGAGAGGGCCAGGCGAAATACCACAGTGACACGTCTTATTTACGTCAGGAGCCAAAACTCCGCACAAAGTCAGGGAAACTCTTCAGAATGCCGTGGCTGGCCGCTCAGACAGAAATTCTCGCAGAGAAAAACGCTGTAAACGCATTAGCAGCTACTGAGATTGACTGCCAGACAGAAAGAGCAACAGACTGAGAGAGAAACAGAGAGTGAAGAGATGGGTAAACTTTTTCCTTTCTGTTGATAACACCCTAATTATATCTGGTCCCCGTGGGCCGTGTGTTTTTGGCTTCTCCTGACAGATAACATCTACCGTGCGTGTGTGGGAAGAGTCCAAGACAGCACGTCCCTCTTAAGTCTTTCTGACCGGGGCACAACCAAGCTCACCCCAGCTCAACCTCACTCTTGCCCCCCCACCCCTCTGCAGACGAAAGGGGAAAGTTCGCCCCCCCCCACCCTACCACCAGCCTCCTTGGGGTGCGGGGGAGGTGGGGGCAAAAAGGCCGCCTCTTAACTGCATCTTCGCCTTTATCCACAGTTTTAAGCTCCCCCCTCCCCCTCCCCCGGCACCCCAGCCTCTTTCCTCTCGCCCGCATTCGCGCTTTCACTCTCGCTCTCTCGTGCGTCTGTGCCCCCGCAACGAAGTGTCAAGTTTGGCCGCTAGTTCGCGGCACCGCTAATTTGCAACCGGTCGTTAACACGCCGTGCCGTTCGGGCACCCGCTGGCTGCTCTTCACGGGCTCTTCGAGCGTCTCCCCTCCCATGCTGGCGTTAACGGTAACTCGACCCCCTGAGACCCCCCCTTCTACAGAGCGCGCTCTCTTCTCCGCTCCACTCACCAGAGCAAGACTCCCCACAGCCCGAACGCGCGGCTTACCTCTCTGTGTAGTAACGCGAGCCGTTAGCAGCCCATACCCCGCTGGACTTCTGCCGGATAGCGGTAGCGGGGGTAGGAGGAGCGGGTCTGAGCGAGCGGCGGAAGTGGCAGGAACGAAAACAGCAGCAACAGGCGACGAGGCTCCGAGAGAGTCAACTCCAAACTCCGCAAGATTCATAGGAGCCTTCGGCAGCGCAGTACCAAACTCCAGCCTCTCCCACCCCCGCATGCTGACGTCTCAACCCCACGGTCACGTGATCGCGCGAACGGCGAAAGCCAGCCCTGCGTCGCCATGGTAACAGGAACACTGCACAGAAATGATTTCAACGGGTCATCTGTCACCCTCTGCAATCACTCCTGCACGGTTATAACAAAAAAAAAAAAGACAAGAGAAAGCATACACCCAGACGCTCTGTCAATAGACATGGTCAGACACACACACACACACACACACCCACACATGTGCACGAGCATGTACACCCACGCACTCATAGTTAAAGTCCCCAACAGACTCGCTCAAGCATTTTTCTGAAATGGAGACAATATTTTGACTTGCCTGAGAAAAGAAACCAGGAAACAGATCGGACCACCAGCCCTGCTGCGCTGCACTGCTCAGTCGTGCTGCTTTGAAGATTAGCAGTGTTGTTTTTTGAATGAAAGATAGGAAATGTTATTTTCGGAGGTAAAGATCATAAAACTATGAGGATGAGTTTTGCTGTCCTGGGAACAGATTTCTTCTGCCTCAATGGAAAATAAGTCTTCCTGAGACTTCAGCTCTGTCAGAGCTCACAGACATTGCAGGCGAAATATGGAGCGTATTTCCTTTTCCAAACATAAATAAACAAACAAACTTTTGCACCCACAGTGGAGCTTGTGGATTTCCTGTGTCATATCACCACGGGGTCACACACTTTTCCAATCTCACTGGGCAATAAAGAAAAACCCAATCTCACACATCTAAACTGTGTATGGTGCTCTGACATGTGAATACTGCTTGTCTCCTGATCCATGCAGTCCCTGGTTCCCAGCGGAAGACAGTAACTGTGATCTTTGCATTAATGCAATGTGCGACCTGAATACGGAACTTGTCCAATGCTGAATGTTCCAGAATATTCAGCTGCAATAAACTTTGTGATGCCGCGGCACACAGGTCCCCAGTGAATGCTTGAATGAAACACATGAATGTCAAAAATAGCGGTGCAATACACTGTCAGCGCGCCATGACAGCAATGATTTAGAACAAGCTTCATTAATTGCAATTATTGCGAATCAATTTGCCACTCGAACAGATATTGTATTTATTTGAATATTTGCTGCTTATAATACCTGTTCAAAGGAATATCTCTCAGACACAAATTCCGCTATCTGAGATTCTGAGCGATGTCCATAGGGACACAAAGCATTCAAATGAATTCTTATGCTGAGAAGAAGAAGACAGAGTCTCAGAGCGGGGGAGGGGGGCTCTGAGTAGCGTCCCGGGCTTTTGTAGAGCCTTTCTCGAAAACCATCTGCTGGGGCGTTGAACGGGAGGTGAACAGTTCACGGACCACAGACAGCACTGGGACGGTGACGGCGGAGAAAAGGCAAGTTAAGGTGGAGCTATAGCACCCAGCGCATAGAGGCCCGGGGATTGGGCGCCGTCCGTTAAACACGCCAACGAGGAGATCCGGTCGGCCAAGCCGTGTGACAGAGAGGTGAGAGCGAGGTGACAGTGGTGCAGGACTAAAATATAGAGATAACGGCGAGAGACGGGTAAATACGAGAGACGAAGAGCAGGCAGTGAGAGTTTCCCTGGTTACTGAGGAAAACTTTACAAGCGGCTGTAAGAGTCGGGGGAGGGGAGAGGCTCTGGTGTAATTCCTACTGATGGAGGAAAATTAGCAGAACAAGTACTTATCATTTGATAGACAAATAGAAAATACAAGAAGTAAGCCTTCATCTAAATTATCCGCATGCTTTTCAAACAAGAGACCTCATTATTATTATTGTTGCATTATAAGCATGTGCATATTTCCTTAATTTTGCATTTCATCCCACAGTTTTAGATTTGTATGAACACATTTCACAAGCAGTAAAAATGCAAGTAGCAGCCTTTTCCAATTTTTTTTAATATACTTTGATTTGACTGAGCAGAAAAAAACCCTAGTTTTACATTGACCCCCTTTCAGGACATCATAATGTTTAGAATTTATGGCTTTGCGCGTGTACCTCATCGGTTAAGTATGTTAAGCTGTCCCTTTCACGTGTCACCTGACTCACAGATGCGCATTCAAGAATTCAGAAAAGAATTTTATATTTCAAAATGAGTGACAGGCGGTCACAAATATGTACAGGATATACTGCATTTGAATCAGTGCACATTAATTTTTTTGAAACTTAGAATAAAGATATCAAGATATACTTGTTTGTGGATTGTGAAACTTTAATGTAAAGCATCTCTTGTTAGTGGATCAATTTCAGAAATACTGAGACAGCTCTCAATGTTGGAAACTAAATGCAGAAATCACAAATTTGCACAAAATAATCAGTTAATATTGTCACAATCAAGTTTGAGAGGTAATCAAATATATTACTTTTTAAAGTGAAATTATGGAGTGACACTCAAATTAAGCACCCTCGAAACTCACTGGATGGTACTTCAGCCCACGGCGAGAAAATAATTCCAAACAACCTGGGTAACAAAATCACCCCCCGTTCCCCCGATCATGATAAATGTCATAAATGTACTAAAAGAAAGTTGTTGTAATTTGACCAAACAGGGGCTGAGCCTGACAACAGCTCCTAAGTGGCAGCACAAAGTCTTCAGGGTAATTCCATGCAAAAAAATTATTTAAAAAAGCAGTAAAACTGAGTACTTCCATTTACATATCGATATGTCGCAAACTCTATGCCGCCACAAATTGAAACGAGGGGGGTGGTATGGATAAAATTCTTGTGATTTCTACGAAGACTCACAAGTTTGTCTCACTCAACTAGAAAATGAGGACAATATCCCAGCATTCATTGTTCAAACAGGGTGGAAACAATGAGTTAAGAGGGTTTCCCACAATCTATAAGTCGACCTGAGCCGATCAAAACCACGATCTAAATCTTCGTTCGTTTCTTACTGATGTTTCATTAATGTCTTGTGACACATAGTATCAGGCTACATCTAAAGTGGACAGTATAAATCGGGCGGTGCCCCGAAACACGTTGACAAAGTTCAAAATGTTCAAAAATTTCGGCCAGTCGTGGTAAGTGTCTTAGACATCATGACACATCATAATGACATTGTGTTAACGTCGTAGTGACCTCTTGGTGAATTTTACTTAGTCGTGAGCACAAAAATTGACCCAGAATTAAGTGGGGCTCCCACTTTGATGATCTGTAAGCTGTCCTGGGCAAATCTAAACCACGGGCTAAGTCCACGTAATTCTTACTAATGTCTTATAAATGTTTTGCGACATATTGGGCTACACCAGGAGTGGTCAGTATAAATTGAGCATGGCGACCAATTTTAAAATGTTCAAAAATTTTGGCTGGTCTTGTGTGTTAGGCGTCGTGACACATCGTAATGATATTGCGTTGATGTCGTAACGACCTCTTGGAAAATCTTACTAAGTCGAGAGTGCAAAAATTGACCCCGAATCAGGAAGATCCTTCACTGCCTATCACGATGTGTCACGACACCAACAAGATGTAAACAAGACACTTACAAGAAGTTATGAAGAATCCATCAAGAACTCCCAAAAAGTTGCTTTCCCACGCGATGCTGCGTTGTTTACATCTCCTGTAAGCGTCGTGTTAACGTCTTGGTGGTATTGCAACTCTGACTGATTATGTATCGATGTAAAACATCTTGATAGTTCTTGCAGAGTCTTGACACATTGTGGTAGGGTCTTAGTCATGTCTTAATGGTGTCTGCGACTTTGCCACAACATCATGGCAATGTCATGTTCGTGTCGTGATGGTGTCATGTGCATGCGCTCAGCGGGTGGCCTTCAGAGCTGAGGCACCACGATCTTCATATCGTGACAGATCGGCCCGAGTCAGCTTATAGATCGTCAAAGTGGGAACCCCGCTTTAAAAAACTGCATCGCAAAACCAATTCAAAGCCTTTAAGGCAGCCCTTCATATTAGGGTGGTGTCATGGAGAAGTCGCGTACTTGCTGTCGGTATGACAGCGTTTACATGTGCATTAGGATGCTCAGCTGCTTACACCGAAGAAAGCAGCTTTAAAGTTTGTTGATTTTTTTCGCGATGGTGGCAAGAAATATTCATGATCCGTTAAAAATAAACCTGAATGGTAGCTTGAGACTATCTGCATCAAGAATGGGAAATTACCTAAAAGCGTTTGACTATCGCCTCATGAAAACAAGGCTATGCATGAGGTCACAACCCATTTCTAGCTAGGTCAAGGGTAGTCTGTGAGTACACCTACTTTGGCGATGATTCATCAGTTCGGCTAGACTACGCATCTGCTTAAGAGGATATTATAGGACGAGTGACATTGAGAGATGGACTACTGAAAGAGGAATGTGGGAGTTATCATTTGCTTTTGCGACGTTACGCATGGATCAAAAATATGGTTTACCACCATCAGAGCGTGAATGTGTGAGTGAATGAATAATGTATCCATTGTGAAGCGTCTTTGAGGGCCCAGAAAAGCGCTATATAAAACTGATTTATTATTATTGTTAATGTTTCAGGAAAAATAAAATGTAACAAATAGTATTAGATATGTCAGGATTACGTATAGGAACCACAAGCGAGCACCAGAACAGTGATTAGACAGGTGCAGAGAGTCTGCTAGAAGCACAGCAAAGTAAATTGAGTGAAGGCAAGAGGCGGAGACTAGAACAGGGCGAATACTGAGAGATCTTTAGTCAATTAGTAGAGTGCAGCTATACAATCTCTAGTGCTGGTTAGTAAGTTAGTACTATGTATAATGTTAGATTTGGTTAGTAATTTAACAAAAACAAACTGTTAGTATAGGTTAGTAATCTAGAAAAAGCAAGATGAAGGAAGTAAACGAGATTGGAAGGAATGTTTGAAATCCCAGAAGCCATTAAATCACCCGAAAGTGTGGCACGCAATACTGGGGCTGTGAGGAATCACATGACACGAGGCCAGACAGAGGGAGGCACAGTGCAATGCATGGGTGAAAGCAAAACATGGACCAGAATGATAACAGGAATGGGGAAAGTGGCAAAACTAAACTCGACAAAACAAGAACATAATCAGGTAACCAAATCACAATACACAACACAAGGCATGGCCAGGCAACACAGAGATCAGACAGAACATCAAAAACATGGCAAACAGACCAGAATCATAACAAGATATTTGTGTTGATATCATAGCTTTTTGTCTCCTCTCACTTGCCATAGTTAATAATGACCGGTTTACACATAACATGCCATTGTTACATGTCAACATGTATTTAGGATAAAATGTGATGCCAATTTCATGTGTTCACATGTAATTAATAAGTTATTGCGTGAAATTCTTGTTATTTCTGTAAGGGACTATGGTCTAATATGCAGATATTACCTTGAGAATAAAAATATGAGCTAGGCATCATGACAGTGGCAAAAGTGAGCTATACATTAGATATGACAAACAGAACCTGCCACTGGGTAAATGAGCTATATAGACATATATAGACATATACTTTGTATGTACATATAGGGCCTATGTGGAAATGAAGAAGGGATATAGTAGACCAATATGCCCTCTATAACACATACATGTACAAAAGTACCCGAATTTGGCCAATATGCGGCATATATGCGCATATATGCAGCATATAGGTTGCATATATGCGCATATATGTTCATATAGATTCTTTTCATGTGGGTAAACAAGCAAACACGGCTTTCTTGTCCTATGTTAAATGATTTTTACAAAGTCGCAGCAATAGAGCAGCAATGTGAATAGAGAAAACATTTGATAAAACAATAATAAATAAACTAACATTGCTCAAGACGTTCATTTCCAGTATTTCTAAAACTTCCATCCATGTAACAAAATGATTGGCAGTAACTCCAGTTTGTTTCACTATGGAGGAGAATTGGGGAGAAGATAATTTCCAGAAAAACGTGTCATAAAGGGGCCTAGCCTTGTTAGTGGCTGTATTCGCCGCCATTCAAGAAACTACCTTGCAGTTAGAAATAGATTACTTTGAGGAAAAGAATCTAATCTGAAAATATGCAAGTGCAATGCATAGAGTCAAGTAAAGATAAATAAAACACTTTTCAAAACAATATGGAGCTCAATAAATTTCACTAAATGGCTAGCAAATTTCCTGGGGCTGCCAAGGTCCCACCCTAGAGCGCTTAGTCTACCACTAAATCTGAACCAATGAGGAATGTGCAATGAGACTCTGGAAGCTTCTGCAGGACGCTTGGGAGGTGCTGGTTCAGAGACTTGGCATGTAAGCTCATGCCGCAGCACCTGCTAAAAACGACATGCAGTCCAGTCCATAAATATGCTGACAATTACAAAGTTATTGTTATTTTAGGCCTCTACCACTGCGTATTGGATTTTAAATGAAATCTTGAATGATAACTCAGATATTAGCTCAATATTGCAGACTTTCAATCATTATTTTGGGGTAAATTATATACAAATTGGGTGAACAGTGTTGTAATTACAGCACTTTTTATATATGTGACCCTGTTACCTTTTTATGGGACTGAAAGTAAGTGGACAATTGGCCGCATAATTCTTTCATTATTTACATGTAATATGATACCATCTCCAGAGTTGATTTAAAATGTGGCTTGTGCATTTGAATCAGTTGCTGTTTATACTAAATACGCAGTCCAAAGAGCTGTCGCTGCCACTGAGCCAAGCTATCACTCTGCAGAATAAAGCAAACCTAATAGAAAGATAGCAAAAAGATTAGGTGTGGCCATGTTCTATTTGGAACATTCTTAAGACAGAATGTTCTGGTGACCTCAGGAAAGTACCACAAATGCCAAAGAAAAAATTGAGTAATGACTGTTGTTGATGACAGAAATAAAATTTTCCCTAGTGCAGAAAAACTATGTTACAGTTATTGGCCGAATCGAGTAGGAGGGCATAACCAGGTCATTGTCAAGAATTAAGAGAAGACCGCACCAGAGCAAATACAATAGGTTCACACAAGATATAAACATTTAGTAAACCTCGATGCAGGAAGTTTGGCAAAAACATGTTCAGCTCTGGAAAGAGACCCAAAGGACCAATGGGACAAAAATCTAATTGCTCCAGAAGGATGTGAAGAGTATGGAGATGGGAAGGACCTGTTCATGACCTGAAGTATTACACCTCATATTTGAAGCATAATCGTGTGCGGGCATGTATGGCTGCCAGTGGAACTCATACTTAGTGATGATCTGACAGCTAACAAAAGCAGCAAGACGGAGTCTGAATTTTGTCTTATCAGACCAGATTCAGCAAATGCTTCAAAACCCATGGGATGGCAGTTCACAATGTGGATGGTCAATGTTCTACAACTGCCAAATCAATCACTTGATGCGAATCCAATCAAGCTTGCATTTGCTGAAGGAAAAGCAGAGGGTAGAGGTTCAGAGGACCAGGCAGGAACTGCATACAGCTGCAGCAGAGATGTGGCGGAGCGTTATCTGTGTTTGGGGATGTTTATGGAATTTGCAAGCAAGAATGACATGAACTGAATTTTAAATAAGCCAGTTAGTCCATTGATTTTGAGTCCTAGAAAAGTGGGGAAGGGGGGTTATAAACAAAAATGGTCGTAATTCCTCCATGGCTCATGAAATATTTGTAACCACACTCTTATGATGAATCTGAAAGTCTACAATTGAAACACATCTTGACTGTTTTGTTTCAAATGCATTGCCGTGGCACACAAGGCCAAAATTATGAAAAATAACGACCCAACTGAATAAACTCGTAGCTCTAAGATTAGACACAAGCTTGTAGCTTTTAGCTAAGGCATCCTTGTGGTGGCTAATTACCCACCAGGGACATGGCTAATGGTTTAGCCTAATTATGAATTACCAATATAGACTATGCTCGGGAATGTCAGGGCTATTTCTGTCAGGGTTAGACATGGTTCACTGATGCAAGTTAGGTGAGGGATTCCCCCAGATGCGTCAATTTCATCCCTATATTTAAATGCAAATACCTCTCGGCCAGAGAACAGCTGTCACATGCCTGTTACCCAGTAACAGAGGAAGAATACATGAACAGTGAGCCTCTTTGAGATGGTGATTATTCATGTCTTCCATACCAGTGTAGGTCAACTTACACTGACTGCATAGTAAGTGTAAGAGTTTACCTGCCCAGCTCTCCAGCGAGAGTTAGTGTGATCTCAACCTCCTGTAGGCCTACCAATCTGAGATTCATTGTCTATGTTTACCATAGTTTTTGGGGTATGGTGACTTAAACCTACTCCACAAGTCAGTTATCTGTGCCAACTGTGCTCATTTAAGTGAATAATCTTTACCTACTGTACCCAGTGACGTGCCGTCGGGGGTAAATTAGGTGAGCCAGAATCCTCACCGTTAAACAAGCGATAACTCCCTATTACTTTGCTTGATTAGCGATCAGAGGACTGATTAACTGATTTTCTAAGACTAATCTGCAGACTGATGGGCCAATTTCAGTTTCCACAGCATAAATCCATACGGGGACCATAAATCGCCGTACTACCTTTTCGGAACTCTGAAACAAGCCCACCTGAAATGTTTTGGTGTTAAAATTATCCCCACTTCTTTCAAGCAGAAATATGAAGAAAGCTACCACAGTTGTAGCCATAGCATTAACTCTTCTAGTGCGTAACACAACTATTGTTATTCAATTATATATATATATATATATATCAAAATCAAAGCTGTTGAAAACCTACCATGTGGCGACTTGTTTAAAAGAGCTCCTGCCGGGGACAGTGGCCACATAATAGGTTTTCAACATCACAAGATGATGAAATTTATATATTTTAAAATTTTATTTCAGCACTCTGAGGGTTAAGATGGATAACTATTCAACGTTACCTTTGAAATTAAACTGTTTCAACTGGTATGTACCGTACAGTAAACCGTCCGTACATGTTGGAATGATCATGTATACCTTTTGTTAGGGCAAGTGTGAGCTGCTACAGCTGCAGACCATACATCAGTTATTCCTGCTGTACAAACGTGATCATCTGTCTCTCTTCCATGCATTAGATGGATCATCTGCACAGTTAGAGATTGTTAATCTTCAACTGCTCAACATTTCATGGGTGACAGTCTGCCACAAATCAGCGACTCTATTGCACGGTGTGATTGCTAGTACAAAGAATACCTTCAAGGGAGTGACAAGCAAATCGGTTAGGACTCATAAACCTCTCCCACAACCTTGAAAAAAGCTTATGTACACAGCTATATAGACCCAGCACTGTCAAAAATATTGGCAGCAATGTGTGTTGCTTTATTTTGGATCAAGTGCTAAGCCGAGTGAGGCCCTGAGTTAAGAAAAAATGACAGGAATGAGACGGGGGATAAAATAGAGAACTGCAGCCGTGGCTGGTTGCTTCGCTGGAATATGTGCAGTGTGGTCAGATTGTTCAGATGTCGTAACGTTCGGCATTTGGCAAGGCAGACACAGATACCCCTCCTTGCTTACGCTCGCGCCGCTACGTCACATGTTCTTTAAACTGAAAGACCCATGTCAAGTGAACTCTGCAATAAACAGGTGTTGGGCGTTGCACAAGAACTTCTTCTCAGAAATGTCAACTAGCGAATGTACACTTGTATGCAAAAGTTTGGGCACCCCTAATCAAATTTCTGTTCCTGAGAATAGTTTAACAAGAAGAAGATGAACTGATCTCTGAATGGCATAAATTTAAAGATAAAACACTTTTTTAAGCATTATTAGTATATTTGCTTTGATTTTTACAATTCTTGAGTGAAAAAAAGGAAAAGAGCTCCATGCAGAAGTTTGGTCATCCCAAAAAATTTGAGCTCTTGGGGAACTTTTATTTTGTAAAGATTATTTTTGGGGGATTTTTATCACCTTTTTTTAAAGAGTTACGGGGAAGAGAGAGACAGGAATGTTGGAGAGAAGAATGGGGAAGACATTGCAGCAAATGACCTGAGCCGGAATCGAACCCAAGTCACCACATGAAGGACACAGCGAGCTTAGACTGATGCACCACCGGGGCGCCCCAGCTCTTGAGGAATTTTGACGATGGTCACAGGCCGTATTTAGTTTTTTTAGGGCTATGGCTTGTTCACAATCATTAGGAAAGGCCAGGTGATGCAAATTTCAAAGTTCATAAATACCCAGACTCCTCTATCCTTGGCCCAACAATTAGAAGCTAGATGGTCCTCTAAGCAGCTGTCTACCTCTCTGAAAATGAAAATAATTGATGCCCACAAAGCAGGAGAAGCCTATAAGAAGATGGCATTGCATTTTTAAATAGCAATTTCCTCAATCCATAATATGATTAAGAAATGACAATCAACCAAAACGATGGTGGTCAAGTAGAGGTCTGGAAGACGAAGAAAACTTCCAGAGAAAACTGCTCATCGGATTTCCTAGAAAGGTAAATCCTGTGGACTGTTAAAATTGAACTTATTAGCTGCAATGTATGTTTGGAGAAAAAAGGATGCAGAATTTCATGTAAAGAACAACTTTCCAACTGTCAAGCACGTGGTTGGATCGATCCTGCTTTGGGCTTGTGTTGCAGCCAGTGGCACAGGGAACATGTCACTGGTAATAGGAGGAAAAATGGGTTCAATTAAATTTTGGAAATTCTGGAAGCAAACATCACACCATCTGTACAAAAGCTGAAGATGAAAAGAGAATGGCTTCCACAACAGGATAATGATCCTAAACACACCTCGAAATCCATAAATGACTACCTCAAGAGACGAAAGCTGAAGGTTCTCACAGTCCACTACCTCAACATCATTTAAAATCTGTGGTTGGACCTCAAAAGAGCAGTGCATGCAAGGCAACCAACGAATCTCAGAACTAGAAGCCGTTGGCAAAGAATAATGGACAAAATCCCCAAAACCAGAATTTAAAAACTTTTAGCTGGCACCAAAGTGTGTTTACAAGCTGTGGTACTTGCCAAAGGGAGTGTCACTTAGAACTGACCATGCAGGGTGCCCAAACTTTTCCTTCCGACCATTTTACTTGTGTGTTATTTTGAAACGGTAAAAAGATGGAAATTAAAAAGCAATCTTGCTTAAAATATAAAAGAAATATGTCCTCTTAACTTTATGCCTTTCGGAGGGCAGTCATCTTTTACTTCCTTAGCTACTCACAGTAACAGAAATTTCGATCTGAATGTTGCCAAAAATTTTGCATACAACTGTGTAACCCTAATTTTAAGAAAAGCTGGCACCTCATGGAAAATGCAGATAAAATAAATTTACTGATTTGGAGTCAATTCACCCTTTATTTTATTGAGAAATGTCCTAACGTTAATGTAATTGCTTATTGAAAATATGCAATGTAATATCTGCAACAGTGTCTATTGAAGGCTGCACAGTTGACTGTTTACCACTATGTGATGTCACCATGTCTTTTAATCAATGCTAATTTAGCATCTGGGCAATGAAGACGCCAGCTGGTCAAGTTTAGTGATCAGAAATTTCCTTTATTTGGCTGCACCATTGCAATTGGCTGAAGTCCTAAACAGCCCCCAAATTTGAATGCATTTTGAAACGCAATAAGCAAGAAACAAGACCCCTGTCGCACATCTTAATTTTTGAAAGAAGACTGGGACAAAATACACCTGAAACAATTAATACAATTTATCACTTGGTGGCCCCTTCAGTCCCATTGTTGTGATTTACGAAATGAACCAAGTGCGACAACCAGTAGAATGCAAAAAGGAGGCTTTATTTCTGAAGGGGGAAACCCCCCAACAGAGCTGGCAACGGTACAAAGTCCACAATCCAAAAACAGTATCCAATGGGCGTAATCCAGAATCGTAACCAGGGCACCAATAACAAAGTTCGTGGTCAGACAAAAAGAGTTCGGTACACAGGCGTAGGTTTGGAGGAGAAACAAACTCATAAGCCAAAGACAGTCCAAATCCAAAACCAGGGCAGTAATCACAAAATCAAGGTCGGGCAGAAAAAGGTCAAAACTCACAGATGCAACAATATCCAAAAAGGGCAAACCAAAATCAATAGTCGAGCAATCCAGTCAGAAAGATAAACACTGAGCAATCAAGGCGAGAAACGTGGCACGAGAAAACTAGGGAGAACGATCTGACAAGAGTGAGAACCAAACAGACATCTTATATACACACCCGGGGTAAACACATGACCAGGGAGAACAGGTGCAATCAATGGTGACAATGATTAGGGAGAGACACATGAGGGATAAACTAATTACATGAATTTGGCTGTAGCCAAAACGCAGACAGGGATCACAAGACAAACCTAAGTACAAACAGCTCCGGTTAAGGAGTACTAAAAGTGCATAGTCTACAGAAAAGGAAAGCATGAGATATAAGTGGAAAACTGCAGCAGAGATAATTAGGGATAGGCAAGGAGGCGGAGACTAGAATTGGGCGACAGCTGAGAGATCATTAGTCAATTAGTAAGTGCAGCTATACAATCCCAAGTGCTTGTTAGTAAGTTAGTCCAAATATACAAGGTTAGTGTGGGTTAGTATTTAGCAAAACAATAAACTGTTAGTATGTGTTAGTAAGACAGTAAAAGAGAGAGGAAGGAAGAACACGAGATAATGAAATAAGATTGAAACCCAGAAACCAATAAATCACCCGAATGAGTGGCACACAAGACAAGGGACCGTGAGCAAAGATACACACATGACAAGACAGGGGAGACAAAGTGCAAAGCATGGAAATGAAAACATGGCTTGGAAACTAAATGATCTAAACATGAAAAATAATAAACAGGAAATCTAAATACCAACACACAAAACACAATCCTACGAATAGTCAGACAGAGCAGTGGTCACTAAACACAGAAATACTAAACATGGCTAGGCCAGGCACAGAACTTAACATGACAGCAGAAATCAGAATCCCAACACCCATAACTTGTATTAAGTATTGTGAAAGGAATAATTACATAATGTACCGGTAAATACATGAATGTTCCAACTTTTTTGAAATCTTTTGCAGGAATCGAAATTGAGAAAGTGTTTATTTTGAAAAGTCAATGAAATGAATGTTGTGAAACATTAAAGAATATGCTCTCAAACTGTTTCTTTATAATACAGGCCAAAGATAACACCCAAATCACAGTTCAGTTTTTATTTTAATTTCTCATGCCATCCCAGCCATGTCTGATTTGTGGTTGTATGTGTTGATTAAGCTGGAAACATGTTTATGTTCTTTCAAAAGAAAGAAACTGAGCTATAGAGAAGGTGATAACATCGTTTTTGTCCTTTTATTTTCTTATGAACTAGAAGATCAGCCTGACAGCAAACCCAGCTTCAAACTGATTCAATATTCCACGACTGTAAGGCTGGTAACTTAGCTAAACGATTTCTAGAAACCTTTCTTCACGGTAGCCACCGTAGCTAACGGGACAAAAGCCCTGCAGATATCAAAAGTCAGGTTTTATTCAGGTCGTGTGCTCAATGTATCAACAACAAAGAGAAAGCTTATAAAAGAAGTGCGCGATCAGATTTGCCTGGGCAATACAGAAATAGAACACCAGAATGCACTACTCGAGAAGGCTAATGGTTCCTTTTTTGGTCGCGCAATGGTTGATGCATTTCCTTTGTGAAGTAAATTGAGCCTCCATTTTCCTGGGAAATCATAACCCATGGCAGCTGGAATAATGGCATCGCGAAAGAGAGGCTTATAGGGAACCAAACTAAAAGCAGATTATATCAATTTTTTATAGCCTTTACACTGCTCAATCAACATTTATTTGAGAATGAAATGTTACACCAAAAATGTTGTCTATTGGCACTTCAAACGTATTGAAGATTGTACAAGCCTTCTTCCAGAACAGGGTGCACACTTTGAGAGAGGCTTGTCGCATGTAGTGTTTGGCTTTCTCCAGTAAACAATAAATAGCGTAAATAAGTAACTAGAGACCATCTGGGATTGAACGAGCCACGATAGCGAAACGGACACTGCTTACGGTATGGCTGCTCTCAAAATGACATTTTACGACTATACTAGCATTTAATATAACTAAAACTTTTGTGTGAAAATTCATTTTTCCGTTACTCTGGCAGAGAAGCGCTGTATTTCTCAACACCTTTGCTATGTCAAGAGTCATCATTGCAGCACGGTTTTCCACCACAGTAGTTCTGCCATATAATCCATCAAGTGAGAGCGTTCTCAGAACACGCCCATTTCCGAACTCAGCCTTCCTTTTTTTCACGACTATTCACCTGTGAATTTGAAGACTCCATCTTGAAAAGTTGCGATGCTACCACGCTCACCAAAATTGCACACACACAGACAGACAAAGCTTTCATTGAAGTTTTCTGGTAGCCTCTAACCAATTTTGCGGTCAACACAAAGACACGCAATCAACTGAAAACGACACCAGCTTCTCTATAGCGGCTGGTAACAACTAATTGGGCAGGTTCACTGAGGCCAAAAAGTTTCACTTGCATGCTCCACCCCCCTATACCTTATTCCACCCCCTGTTGCCCTCATCTGACAGGGTCTTGTGACACCCAACAATAGTGCAGTGACATTGCTGCTCTTGAATAGTTCGTTCAGAATTCCAGGCGTTAGTGTATGGTGTGGAAGTCGAGAAGGGGCTACCGTGTGGGTTGACTTTCAGTGGCTCGCAGATCTGCATGGTGGCATGCTGTCGCTGCGTGGATTTGCACGGCCGCTATTTCGGACAGGGCTTTTCCATGGCACGGTTCCAACCTGCCGCACCCTGTCGATATGGGCGGTAATCCTCTAAACAAATCTTTTAATAAGTGACTCGAGAAGCATGCGGTCAATGCGGTCTGGGAGGCTGGCATAACCTTCTCATTCACTGCCCCAATACCCGTAACCCCCACCGGGTCAGTGACGCATCACTGGCGGATGCCGACAGCGTCGGTCTGATGTAAGCATCTGCAATTGGCGGATTCCTCTGAAGACACTGCTATCCTCGGGCGTCCAGAGTTCACATACCCTAATGATGATGCGCTCTTTGAGTCCGTGTGGGTTTGGTGGGTTCCAGGATCTACACCACTAATATACCCTGAGTCACGACTGACTATTAGTGGTATGTTGCACTCTACTCACCTGGGTTCTACCCAGGAGTGACCTTCTGAAAGGATGGGACCCTACATTTGCCACCCCGAGTAGTTGGACAGTACCCTGAAAGATCACAGGAGAACAAAACCATGACTTGAATCGTCAATTGTTATCATTCATGCTGGATGTCTGGATGCCTGCAAGGCTGGACTGGCTTTATTTTTGACAGTTGTGCTCAGATGTGGCATCTGTCAGTCTGTGCTATGCGAAAACTGTTAAGACATGCAAGTGCTTGTGGTGAAGAGACTGGGCAAGGTAGAGGGAACACAGAGTGACAAAAGTCTTGGTGACTTCGCTCTTTGTGAGAGCCAACAGTATATCCTCCACGGGTCTTATTCATGAATGATAAGACAAGATAGTCATTGACAGGATACCAGTGTTTATTGTCCATAGACTCCCAGAAAGGGCTATTCTCGAAGGGGCATTTTGTCTTATCGGCTCTCCTAACAGGAAAGTGGGTTGATAACTCTCATAAAGGGACAACAGTCGAGATTCAAAATGGACGCAGTCACAACTTGGGAAGAAACTGCCTTTTCCCCATTTCTCCCTGCATTCGAGCGCAGCTCTCTTCGCCGCTGTAAAGGACCGACGTTACCTTCGGTGAGATCTTCTCCATACTTGCTCTTTTTTGTTTGTGTCGACAACTAAAGGCCACGTTCGAGGCAAATTTCCTCCAATAGTAACAAGGCTTCTCCGTGTTGCTAATTCAGTACCCTTGCTCCACTTATCACTTCGTGGGAAGAGAAACTTAGATTTTCCTTTTCGTACGGCAAGTTTCTCACGTCTTCTTAAGCAGTTTTGTGGGCAGCTGACAACATGTGATTGACAATGCGCAGTGGTAATCTAGGTAATATTCTTAAATAAAGTACAGACCTAAGTCAGGGTGAGAAGGACAGGGTGACCAGCACTTGTGTCCAGGCAGGGAAATGTCAGAAAATGCGGACCATTCACGCACACCACTGCTCTCCTACCCACAAACATTAATTCACTCCAAGTCTTGCGATTGAAGGTGGGCAAACAGCTTACTGTCAGTGCAGTGTAGATCACCAACCACCCGATTTGGACTGATTTGGGGTCAGCCCAATTCACTAGTGGCTATTACATTGATTATTGGAATAATAACATATTTAACACAAACAGGAGGGAATATGGATAAGGTTTTCATTTGTTCAAAATTACCTCAAGGAACGGGCTACAATTTCTTGAGTATTATGTTGGCACACACATGTCACCCAAATGCAGTACATTCCACACAGAGTAAGTACACAAGGACGCATACTGTATACTCAGTCAAGGTAAGACTTATGGGCCTAATTACAAAAATTAGTTGAGTGTAGGAAAAGAACCACCATTTTCCCCTCGATTCATCATTGGGAAAAATAATGATCAAACTGCTTCAAAATACACAAACAGAGCATCTCATTTACAGCCCCCACTCTGAAAAAGTTTTGACAGCAAGGAAAATTCAAGTAAGACAGAAAGCAGCTTGTGGTAAAATTTTCACCCTTGTTAAATTGAAAGGAGCTCAAGAAAACATATTTTATATTTTACCTCATCAGTGTTTTTTTGTTTTTTTTATTTTGGAAATGCTGCATATTCTCATTCTGAATTGGGTACCTGCGACATGTTCGGAGGTGTTTTAAGAAAGTGTAAAACTGCAACAAAAAAGCCAAAAAAAAAAAAAGCAAAACAGATTGAACTGATGACAGCACCGCGCCTGGATATAAATGGAGAATCCACAAAAGAGCCAGTTGTTTACATGGAGTTCGTCTCATTTATCGTGCAACAAAAGGACACATTTTCTCATATTTTCCTTTGCTCCAGTGTTTACGCATGATAACAGAGATTTATCAAACTTTTGGAGAGCAACACTTTTTCAGGGACATGAGAGAGCACATAAAGAATTTATAAATGACAGAACTTGTCTATTATATTGACTCTTTACGTTTCCATTGAAAACCCTAAATCAAACATAGACCACTGTGTCCTCAAAATAATCAGAGCAAATAATTTTTTTTCTATTTAAGTTTAGGCTTCTAAATGAAGAAGGGTCAAAAATAAAAATAAAAGCATAACATAAAAGCTGTTATAAACGCATTTTTATCTGTCTGTAATTAATTTGAAAGATTGTTTGAAGGGTCAATTCACCGGGAATCCACAAGAGCAAGTGATAAGAGGCTGGTGAGTTTATATTTAAAATGGAAAAGGCTTGTAAAAATATATAAATACTGGAATAAGATACTATTCATGAGGATACTTGGGTAAAGTTAGCAGATGAAAGCAGTGATGAACATTTGCCCTGTTCCGGAAAACATTAGCTGGCGGGCTGTTAAAAGGAAAGGTTATGTAATACAGTGGCAAACGACCCATTCCAACTTTTCTTGAACTTGAGGCAGGCATAACATTCAGAATGAGTTTTTATTTTAAAAAATAGGAAATAGAAAAACATTGAAGTATAAAAGGAAAAACACTAAATGTCTTGTCTTTGAACCATTTTCAATTTAATACCGGTCAAAGATAATCTACTCATCCCTCTTTCTATTTCTTGTAGTTGTTCATATATTACACATCACCCAAACTTTCTGGGTTGTAAATTGCCTACTGCTTTTCCAGCAAACAATTTTGATCCAATAGAAATTGAGACTTGGTTCTCTAAGAGCCTATCAGCTTGCTGGATTCTGATTTGGAGGCATAAAAATGATAAGTAGCTGTGCTTTTGAAGGAGAAAAGAGAAATGCATGAATAAATGCAAGTGCTATTATTGGCTGTAGTCTGCATACAGTAGCATCTAAATGTGTTAGTCTAAACTTAGTGGTTCATTGTGACATGTATTTTATTAAAATATTTGGTGCTGGGTCATATTTATTTTTTGTCTCAATACAGACTGTAATATCCAACGCATTCTCATCCCAACTCATCATATGATGCTACCGGACCAGGTGTCAATATATGGCAATAAAGGAGTATTTTGGCTGCCTAATTTGATGCTTGGGGTTAGAGTTTGGGTTAAGAGTTAGGGGTTAGGGTTTGTTTTAAACTAGCGCCAAATAAACATGCCAAAAGCCTCCTTTTGCGTCGTACATAGACGCTAGGTCAGGTAGCGTCACCAAATGATGCGTCGGGATGAGACTGGACACCAGAGGTGGACATTCCAGGGGTCAGAAGGTAAAAGTCCCACCATGTTTTACTACATCTCAACCTGAAGGGTCTGAAGGGCTGTTTTATTTAGCAAATCAAGGAGGTTGGAAATAAACTGGAGAGGACTTTTAATTTCTGAACCTGGATTGTCCACCTCTGCTGGACACTAATATCAGGTTCATATCTGTAGGTGTGAGGTACCGTTCAGGAACCACTCGCGAGAGACAGAAATCCAAAAAACGTATGCCTTTATTGGAGTCCGAGTCAAAGCCAAAAAACAGGAATCGCCAAGCCACAATACGAAATCCAAAAACAGTGTCGACTAGACAGGCAGAGGTCAGAACCAGTAAGACAGATGAACAGAGGTACAAAATCGATGGGCAAAAAGTCGTAGTCGATGAACAAAGCCAATGGTCATACACAAGGCATCCAAACACAGAAATCGTGGTCATACAAAAATGGGTCAAAATCCAGTAAGACAAAAATACAAAAAGGGCAATGGCAAGAATCAAAGTCGGACAGTCCAGTAGAAGAGAAACAATACTCAATGACATACGAGGCGCTCTGCACAAAAAAGTATTGATCAACATTCTGACAAGGAGTCGGCTGTGAAAAGACTGTTTCAATAGATAAGAGGGAAGTCACATGCTAAGCAGGAAACAGGTGAACTGGATCAGACTAATTACAAAGGAATGAACATGAGGAAGTTCCTAATTACAAGAAATTGGCAAAAGCCAAAACGCGGACAGGGATCACAGGGACAGCCTACTGACAAACATACTGCTCCGGTTAGGGAGTTCTACCGTGCACAGAGTGAGAGGGAAAACAGTGATTAGCCAGGTGCAGAAAATCTGCTGAAACACAGCAAAGTAAATTGAGTGAAGGCAAGGGGCGGAGACTAGAGCAGAGCGAGTGCTGAGAGCTCGTTAGTCAATTAGTAATGTGCAGGTATACAATCCCTAGTGCTTGTTAATAAGTTAGTACTATAAACAATGCTAGTCTTGGTTAGTAAGTTAACTAAAACAACAAACTGTTAGTATTGTTTGAAAATAGAAAAGCAAGGTGAAGGAAGTAAACGAGATAGGAAGGAATGGTTGAAATCCCAGAAACCATCAAATCACCCAAAAGTGTGGTACACTATACTGGGGCAGTGAGCGATCACATGACAAAACACCAGACAGGAGGAGACAAAGTGCAATGCATGGTATGAGACAAAACATGGACCGGAATAGAATGGGAATGGACTATGGAGAATATGCAGGAATAAACAGGAACAAAACATGGCATGGATCCAGACATGGAAAAACCAGATCAGAACAGGGCAGAATCATAACAGTAGGCTGCTGTGGACGCTGTGCATATTTTGCAGAAACCTCTGTTTGAAGCTATTTCATTGTTTTAAATGGGCTGACCTCATTGAAGAATGATGTTTAGCCTTGGGGCAGTTGTTATAGGGCTATTTCATCGTCAACGTTTGCTGACGGTGAAGCGGATATGCTGTCCCTGTTCTCTTCACTGAAGCTCCTATGCTCTTTTTCCGCCACTGCTTAACTCCAGTCCATGTAGTGGCTGTATTGACTCAGTATTTACTATTTGTTTTGGTAAGGTTTGGTTATTTGACAACAACATTTCAATAAGAGCCACAATTTTTCCCTCCTCGGGGCTCAGAGGGGGACTGCACTGCCTGCCGTGCCGCTCCACAGCAAAAACAAGCAGCTTTTTAGCTCGAATGTTGTCCAATTATCGAAAGCAAATGTTGTATAATTAATTAACAATTATCAGGGGTGCATAATTTCAGAGAGCTCTAATGGCGGGGCGCCAAATGAGGTAACGAGTTGAACCTGCCAGGTTTCATGGCGATCCCAGTAGGCTCATGGCTGAATAAGCCCAATTAATCTCCACAAATCTACTGCCTTGTTTTGATTTGAGAAACAAGCTGCCTCTTTATCAGACGCTTTGGCTCAGTTGAGGCGCTCCTGAGTAGACTTTGGCTGAAATTGCAGCCCACGGCAGATGCGCAGATTAAATTTCGCTGATCTGAGCATAATTGGATTAGTGATTACATTTGTTATGGGAATGCAGGTGTCTACCATTAACAAAAATTTTTCCCAAACATACAATAACAAACTGGTAAAAAACCTACCAGAGGTCAGTTGTTTGACCAGGGAATGATGAAAGGCATATGCAGTATACTAACTTTAGAGGTATTTACAAGACGCCAAATTCACATAACCTTCCAAGGGAATCGGAATTGACCAAATTTACGTAAGTCAGATCGACATATTTTAGGCAAGGTTTTAAGTGAAATATTCACATTCAATAAAGGCCACAAAGAACTGGGAATGAAATGTATTTTGCCTAGAGCTAACATGAGTTCTTCACCATGAGATAATACTAGCACAGACCTTGGTGGAACATGGAAATCGTGGCCTTGGTACAGAGAGTGTACACACCATGCATTTAACAAGCTAGACAGTCAGCTAATCACAGTGGGTACTTCAAGCATGAAAGGGCGAAGCATTGCTCTCATTTATTTCACTCCAGTAAGCAGCGAGGAATCATAATGTACTTGTAATACATGTAAAATACCCAATGGCAATACCACAAACCTTCCAAAATATTCAAAAATTTAGCCGCATTGAGCATGGTGATTTACAGTAGAGGATACATGAAATGGACCGAGAAAGTAGGCAAATGTCCCCGCATCTGGCGCCGGAGTGAGGCAGAGTTTATTTGAACAGAAAGCGGGAAACGCTTGTTTTTTCTTGAGAAGGAGGATATTGCAGTAATAAACTGTAATATCACAGCTGATGAACTGGCACACATAGATTTAGATGGACAAATTTTCAAACAATATCTGAACATATTATTCACATTCGTATTACACTCATTTTGTGGATAAATGCCCTAATTGTCAAGAGGCGCGGCCTCTGTCTGCAGCCCCGGAAGTTTCTATATCAAGAGAGGAAGTGCTCAGCATCTCACGCAGTCTCGCAAAACTGCACCCTATCTGAACTCCGTACAGAGACGAAAACACAGGCCAAAGGCTCGCACTCCTCCGTGTGTCACATCGCTGCTCGCGAGGATGGAATGCACCGGATGAAAGGGATTTGGCGGATTTGAAGGGGTCGAACATCATGCTCCGCCAGGTCAGAGACACAGGAAGTCGTTCCCGACGGCCCATGAGAGCGCACTGCTGGTCCGGGGACGCAGCCTTTACTTGGCCACGACATCATTCTGCGTGTTTGTTTTTCAGAGGGAGCTGTTCATTTCACGGCACAGAGCAGCGGAGGAGGCTGTAGCTGTTGTTTTTTTTTGTGTGAAAACTGCTCAGTTTTATCTTTTCCAGCTGTCAATCAAGGCCCACATCCTTATAACAACTTGTGCAGTCAACAGGAATGGAAAAAAGGCTCTTGGTTCAAAAACAGCCAAGGGCTGCAGTGCCATCCTGAAACATAACATTAAGGACAAAATTTTCTTCCCCCAAGATACTTTCCATTTTAAATGAATTTCCATCCTTATTGTGCAAACGTTTACTTTTCTCTTAACAAAATGAAAGTCCGTAAATTTGCTGTACAATCAGCTGTGCTCTATCATTGCATAAGGAGTATGCATAAGGAGGAGTAAGTTTGGCATTAAGGGGTGGAAATTTTAATAATCCTATTGTAACAATAGGCATTCACTTGATTTCAAAAGCAATAACAAGGATTCAGCTGTGACTCATTTTCGTCAAATTGGAAACTAATTCACCGCCTGAAAACAAAACAAGCTGCCTCACGGCAGGCGGCGCTGGGACAAACACGCTGCATTTTTAGTTTTTGGGAGAGGAGACACCATTAGGGACCCCAGGACAAGAGAAGGACACGGACAAAACACAATTTTCAACCAGCACATCCACAACAAGGAAGTTCACAAGAAGAAAGTGTGATGGCTGCTGGAATTGGATGCCTAGAGCAGCGGCCGGAAATAAAAGGCCACACTCACAGCATGTTGAGAGACTAAAAACAGATGAAAATAACGAGACTCGCGCTACCAACAGATCAGACGCCGTCCGTGGTAGAAAACAGGCGAGCTCGAGGAAAACAAAAGAAAAGGGAAATAAACAAAAGATTCCCTTACTCACTAACACTGTTCCTGATAAGCAACTAAGTTCCTGACAATATCTCGCTAGAGACCTTACCGGCTAAAGCACCAACGAAGGACTGACAATCTAGCAACGGGGGCGAGGCGAAATAGGAGCTTAAATAGAGTCCGGGCCACGCCCCCAATCAATGCCAGCTGGCCCAGGAATCCGATAGGGAGCAAAACGTTGTCGTCCCGGACGAGAGCAACAAACAGCTCTCAAAGCTCCCAAACCATGACAGAAAGCCTTATGAGAAGTTCATGCTTGTGCATCTCATGGATAGCTTACAGAACTGTTCACTCTTAAAGTGCCCAGTTTTCCTACCAAAAGTTAATCAGTTCTTGTAGCTTACAAATGATCCTCAGAGGGACTCACAGGTACCTGTGAACCCTTCTAAGGGTCATTGCCGACTGAAAATGGACAAAATTGTTGGCCTTTTGAAGGCTGAAATCTGAAATTCTGCTTCGTATATTTTGCGCCTTGCGTGACTGTCGTGGTGATCAGCACTTTAAGGGTTAAAATATTGACCAATAGGCAGCCAGTTCAACCCCAGATGAACAGAATGCATTGACAGCAGCACACCCACTGAGTCCATTTATAATCCAGATTGTAGTAGTTCCTGATTAAGTCCACTCAAAACAGTCCTAAATCGCATGTTCCCTCGACAAGTGATCCAGGATAAGCAGCCAGTACGTAAGTAAGTAAGTAAGTAAAGTTTATTTTTATAGCACCTTTCACAGACAGGGTCACAAAGTGCTTCACAGTCATTTACAAAGAGAAAATATGAATACAATCGGAAAATTTTTAAAAAATAAATAAAATACCATACAATAAAAATAGGGAAAAAATAAGAAAACAGAAAGATTCAAATGCCAGTAAGTCAAATCAAGTCAAGTTCATGAGTAATGAAAGGGCAGCGCCCAGCCTAATCCTTTTCCCCACTACAGCAAATGAGGCAAAAAACTACCGGGAGGGAGAAAAATCCTCAAACAGTGGGGAGAAAAAACTGCCCAGTGGGAAGAAATCTCAGGAGGAACCCGACTATCCTGGGTAAGCCCATCCTCTGCTGGCTAGCTAATTAATAACAAAATAAAGTAAAGCGGAATAGAAATGGAAAAAGAGATCCATTAAAGTCCATCTAAACAGTGGCATCAGTCACTTCAGGAAGTGGCATGTCGAGGATGGTGCAGAACTGGATCAGGACCGGATCAGGACAGCAGCAGCCAGCGCTCATGGTGAGGAACAGGGCTTGGATAGTCCAGGACTCAGGGTTGTGGAGGGAAAGATCCTCAGAAAGAGACAGAAAAAAGTGGGGTGAGGCACTGGATAAAACTACTGCATATTTTTAAAAAAGTAATAAAAATCCATCCTGTTTCATCTGCCAAGTGGGAAATTATTAGCAGGTCAGGAAACAGTCAACACCCCTCCATCCACTTCCTGCAGCACAGAAGCCTACGCTTACACCAGGCTGTAAGATCACTATTGATTTACTTAACACTGCCATATGGACCTCCCCGGTGACTAAGGCTGTAGCAAGCCCCCCTGGCACCGTTGATGCATGTTCAGTGCCACCGGTTCCACATGGATTTGCCTAACACTACCACCAATACTAAATGAACCTCCCTGGTGACTAAGGCTGTAGCAAGCCCAACTGGCACTGGCAGTTTTGTACACAGTCAGGAAACTTACTGACAGCTAATCTGGCATCTTCTGGTGACAAAACACTGCCTTAGACCGGCAGGATGGCGCTGTGATAATAAAACAAGCGTGAATTAACCCTGGCTAATGTGAAAACACCAGAAGGGTTTTGCAGATTTAAGTGCCTGGGATTGCAAAAGGTGTAACCCTTAGAGAGCTGAAATAAATTTTCAAAAAATGATAAATTTACTCATCTTGTGCTGTTGAAAACCTATCATGTGGCAACTTGTTTAAAAGAGCAAGTCACCACATGATGGGTTTTCAACAGCTTTGAATTTGATATCTTACATCATTGAGCAACGCTATTTGTATTTAGCTCTCTAAGGGTAACTCGCCCAGCAGAGATTAGAGTGTTACCCACAGTTCTCTGCGTCTGGCTGGGGTTCAGGGGCTCAGGGCACGCTGAAAACCATCCGCGTCCCTGAAAGCCACCGTCCCCGGCTCTCTGAGCAGAGACAGCGGTGTCTTCCGCTTATTCTCCAATATTATTCACAGTAGAATGCAGGACTTTCTAAGTACGTTTTATTTATTTGACCTTTATTTAAGCAGAAAAGTCCTGTTGAGATTGAAATCTCTTTTTCAAGGGAGCTCTGGGATTTGAGGTGGGGAGGGAGAGGACAAGTTGCATTGATAATTAGATCAGGGGATGATCAGGTGGCTGGTTGAAAGAGCCGGGTCGGGATTTTAGCTATGACACCGAGGAACCCCCTCCTCTTGTCGATAAGCATCATAGGATCTTTAATGATCACAGTTAGTCAGGACCTTGGTGTAACATGTCATCTGAAAGACGACATCTCCTACAGTACAGTGTCCTCATCACTGCACTGGGGCTTTGGGGATTATTCCACCAGGGGGAAGATCGCAATCTACTGGCCTCCAACACCTCTTCCAGCAGCAACTTGGTGGTCTCCCAGGTGGTCTCCCATCCAAGTACTAACCAAACCCACACCTGCTTAGCTATTGACCCTGCGCTGCAGCTAACCCATATGACCTTCCACCTGCAGCGACAAGAAAACTGCCCTAATCACCCTACAGGTGTCATCCCAGATAAATGCGTCCCAATTAGACGAGTGGGCATTGCAGGCCGAGTTTTTCTCTTCCATGTGTCACAGATAGACGCGTCCCCGTTGGCCGCGTCCCAGTTTGTTGGCACAACACTTAATTAAGCTTATGGGACAGTTTATAATCTAGACATTGGGACCACATCTAATTGGGATGTATCTATCTGGGATGAAAGGACACTGCATCCTGTCATGAGCCTGCAAAGATGCACAGATGTAAATGTTGACGTTTACGCCTGAAAAGCAAAAGGTAGGACGCAGAAGTTGGGCAACCGCTCACCACACGAGAGCCAATTTCATAAACAGAGTCAAGACTAGTGGAAGATGAGAATGTTTTACTTTCTATGATTAAAACTGAGCTTAAGTGATCCTCTCGAAAAATACATGAAGAGGTGGGAACACACACACACACACACACACACACACACACACACGCATGCACACACACACACACACACACATGCACACACACACGCATGCATGTACACACAGTCATGAATCTGCATGCATCCAGGGCAGACACACACTGTGAGAAACCTGTGCAGTGTGCTCATGGGGAAAGTAGCTGAATGCAGAGGCCCTGGCCCTGTGAAGAAGTTCTGAACTGCTCTGTCACTGTTGAGGTACAATATCATTAACACAGACAGTTCAGTTATTTATGATAACCCCGGAAACCAACCTAGAGCGAACAGCATCTGCTCGCACAGATGGTAAAACCGTCTGTTTCCCCTGTCTTCCTCTGTTTCCTGAGCCATTCATTAATGGAGGGTGCTGTTACACTGTTCAGAATACCATAAAATAAAACACATTGCTTTGCATTTATCCTTTTAAAAGAGTCTGTCACAGGAAATGCAACTGGCTCTCTTCAGAACGAAATGACACATCTGTCCAAAATAAAAATAAAATAACACCCCCCTGCGGGATTTTAATTGGTTGTCATTTTTTCCTCTCTGTCCATCACAGTTCCATCTTCAATGGCCACATTCCCCAAGGAAAACTGACAAATAATTCATAGCCTATCGACTCGGTGAGGTGGACTATAGAAAGTGTCAACCTATCATTATTTGCTATTAAAAATAAAACATATTCAAGGTCTGAGGCAAACTTTGTTGAACTAGTTAGTGTGTCATATGGATGAAAAGGTTAGCCAGACACTTTTTTATAATAGGAATGTTAAAATTGCTGACCCACATGTGCATTTTTTGCGAGACAGTATTTTTACATCTTTATTTCAGATGATGAAAATTGCGAACAAATTTTAAACTGATTGATCAAGACCAGACTTAAAAAAATTGAGACCCTGCAGCTATCAGGAGGTGCTGAATTCCACTGATTTAGGAAATCAAATGCTTCACTTCACGCAAAAGAGCTGAGCTGAGTCGCCAATTGGGATGAAGTGAATCATTTTATTTTGTCATGCGATGGAATTAGAATAGGTTACACGCTAATGTGAGTTCTGCTGATATTATCATTGAGTTTCAAATTCTGATATCATATTTTGTTTGCTCTTAAAAACTATTTATTCAAAGAATATTCATGCTTCAGGGTTAAGCTTGTAACCTTTATGTGTCGTAGGATTTGTTCATCTGTCTTATTATTTTTAGTGACAACACAATTCCCTCTGTGGTAAATGCTGGGTACAGTACAGGCCAAAAGTTTGGACACACCTTCTCATACAATGCGTTTCCTTTATTTTCATGACTATTTACATTGTAGATTCTCACCGAAGGCATCAAAACTATGATTGAACACATGGAATTATGTACGTACGTATCTAACAGTTGTCCAATAGGGCTGTCGGCTGTGTATCAACCTGACTTCTGCACAACACAACGCAAAGCAGTAATCAGAGCAAAGGGTGGCCACTTTGAAGAAACTAGAATATAAGACATGTTTTCAGTTACAGGTATTTCACACTTTTTTGTTAAGTACTATCTTCAAGTAGTCATGAAGATAAAGGAAACGCATTGAATGAGAAGGTGTGTCCAAACTTTTGGCCTGTGCTGTACTTGAGAAAGGCCCTTACATAACGGTTCTTTAGAGGCGATTGGCCTCTGCATGGTTTTATCAGCAGTAAGTCACATTAAATGTGAGCATCAACCAATGATAGTAAATGTATTTAGAGTAAAGTAATGACCAGTGAGCAGCCCTGACAACTTACAGCTTCCATTTGGTGCCTTTGTGCGGAACTGAGGCCTTACTGTGTGTCTCTCGACTGAGATGGATTATCCTGGTATCTCATAAAATTGCGCCTCGGATCTACACTGACTCATCCTCGGTCAGAGGTGCTGCCCATATTGACTCATCTTAAACCTGAATGTAAACTTCTAATCCCGAGACAGACTGACAGATTTTCCTTTGTCTAAATTCAGGATGTGGGGAAACTTGAAGCACGGAAACAGAATTTTTTGGTGGCTTGTCCCTGGCTTGGCTCAGGTTTCTGGTTTACATATTTGAGAGCATGGTTATAAGTACTGTTTAAAGAGCTTCTGAAAGCTCAAGTCGTAAAGAGATATTAATGGTCAGGACTATACTCAGTGTAATACTTCCTTCCTGCTTATTCTGCTGGACAAATGTTCTGGAATGTTCTGTTTTTTTTGTTTTTTTTTTTTGAAGCTAATAACCTACCCAGTAGTTGACAGCATTCAACTATCAGACAATCATTTTAATTACTCAAACTTAAAAAAAGACGGGGCACACGCATTGTTTTATACTTACAATGTAGTAATTCTTCAGCACTTTCAACCACCTGTACTGGAATGTCATCTGACAACATTATGAAAAACATACCTATCACTGTCTCAAAAGGAATTGCAGAGTTTCCCAAAACACGGTCACGTGGTCAGAAAACATTAATGATGAGACTCAAATTGGTTTGTGGAATGACTTAGTTCACTATACTTTATCAATATTTAATCAATACATAGTGCCACCTGTTGTACGGCTGTAACCACAATTAATTAATCATTTCCACTCTTAGAATATCATGTATTATATTAACAGTGATATATTTGTCATTTCAGAATTAAATTATCATTAATGACTATGGATTGGCCTTGATTATTCTGTGAATACATTGTTTGATTGACAATCAGGCGTACTGAACCGGTGACCTCTTGATAGAAATAGCGCCATGAGTAAGGTTCGAAGTACTTCTATCGCTAACTCTGCTTGCCACTATTAAAATATTGACAATAAAAATTACAGCAGCCAGACAGTAATTACAAAACCTTGCACAACACGGGCAATTACATTGTTGTGTTTGCCATCGCTGCATTTCCTAGTATTTTGACCCCAAGCTGAGTGGTTTTACTCCAACGCCAATTCACTCAGCCAGGCTTTCTTTGTATGAGCAGGTGCGACAAACCCAAAGCTCGCGATCTGAGATGCCTTAAGTTACCACGGCAGTTTGGCCAGGTTAAAAGAGAGAAACATTTCTGTCATTGAAAACCCTGGCTTTTGGCTCAATATACCTCCCTAACCCTCAAAGCTTGCTAACCCACTTTCCCTACCACAAAGTTTGAGACTAGAGATAGGTAACTTACAAGCACACATACAGAAAGAGAGAGAGAGAGCTTATCCCAAGCTAAGAAAAAAGACCTTGCAAGAAGACAAGTCCACAGTACAGGTCTCAAGTCTTTGTGCTCGGAAACATGTTTGTGTTTTGGGGCAGCAGGAGGAAAATTTACCCTACATCTGCTAGTCTTTGCTATCCTGTGAAATAAGGCCACTGAGCAACCCTTCTTGCCCCTTGATTTGAATATCATGCTGTTTGCAGAACTGCTCGGCTGCTAGCGGTAAACATATTGAGGAGTGACACTTCACAAACTCAAGGAATGCACTGCGCCTTTAATTGAATATAAAACCCTCACTTCACAAAGTGAGGCTTTACAGAGAGCCCTCCTGATGTTAGCTGAGCAGTTCTGCAATTATGATGAGCCCGTCTGACAGAAAAATAGAGGATGTAAATGAACGCAAAGTCCTTTCCAGGTGATATGCCGGCAGGGACTCGAGTGGATCCGGGCAAAACGCTTCCGGCGTGGGCGTCTGGCGGACCACACGGTGAGCGACAACAGCGGTGCTTCAACAGTAACGCGCATCTTTTGTTTTTATTTTTTTTCAGCCGCTGCTCTCCGGCTGTCACGATTCCTGCCCACTCACCCCCCCCCCCCCCCCCCCCAACCTCCCCACTGCTGCTTTCATTCTCTTCCCCTGCAGCTCAGGATAGTTTCAATACATTACGCGGATGAGACGCCTCTCACAAGTGGGGCCTACGATACGAATATGCTAACAAGTCACTAGCAGCAACAGACAACCTTGCCGAGTCGCTGTGCATATCGTGTGCGCCCAAAACAGAATTCAACACCTGTGCCACATTCTCGAAATGCTCCACTTGGGGATAAACATACCTGAGCCCTTGAAATTCTCAGTCAAAATTGAAAGCTCATTGACATTTTGAGGCTGTAATTGAGCATGTTTTCTTTTTTTTTTTTACTGATGAACAATCCACAACAGTAACATCCACAAACCCCTTTTCCGAGCATTGACAACATGGCGTTTTAGCATACAATTAAACGAGGTATGAGCTATTGAGAATGGCTTTTTTAACTGCCTCGTTGCTTCTCTTCCTGTGTTAGCGTGTTGTTAATCACATGCAAGCACGCTTGGGTATGGTGTTGGAATGCGGTGTCACTCCACAGATGGGTTGTGGATATTTAGACTTGGGGATGGGGGGCGGAGAATGCTATCAGTGTCACATGTCTCTTAGGGGAGTGGCTACTGGGGAGCACAGAGGAAGAAGCTTGTTGTGACCGCAGGTCTGGCCAAGATCTTCCCCGCATACAGGCCCCGAGAGCATAGGACACAGCGTTTATTTTTAGCCTGTTTCTAAAAATTCCCCTCAAATATTTCAGTAAAATGCCTGTCTCCACCGAAAGTACATGGCCAACATTTAACCTGAAGTTTTTGGACGCCTCTTGCGCTGTGAGCCAAAACAATTAACCAAATGAAAGGCCTTTCCTTTATTTATTTTTTGCAGTCATTGCTTATGCAATGAAATTGGAACCCAGAGAATACCAGAAGGTAAACATCTCTGATATTTGCATGGTATGATGTTGCATCACGAGGAGAGGAAAACAAGCTATACGTGTTTCGGCGCCTCCGACGAAATTCAAAAGGCAGACTCGCAGTCTTCAAGAAGGTTCTGAAGGACAAACAATTACTGGACGCCAAGCTGGCGTACAATCCACCCTTGACCTAGATGGAGAACTCTGGAACAAAACTCAGTCAACTCAGTCACGTGATTTCACCTCGTGCGTAGCCTTGTTCTCATGACGTGATGCCTAAACGCTTCTAGGTAATTACCAATTCTTAACCTAGGCGATAGATGAAACAATAGACCTAGACTTAAGCTACCCTACAGGTAGCCCGAGTAGCAAGACTGCGCAGGGTAGTGATGTTGCCCCAAAAGACTGACATCACAGATCATTAGGCTGAGGTGTGAAGTGGTGTGAACATGTGCATCTGCCTAAACTTGTGGAGGCGCAGGGACTGCGATCCAAATACAGATTAAGGATTTAGCAGCCTGCTTGTCACTGGACTCCAAGCTGATGGAACAAAATCAAATCGCAGTCAGTCATGACCATTCGGACTCCCTGCTCTCAGGCTGTCAGTCTAGATTCTGTGACATATCAGTTTACATTAACTCACATAGTCTGCTATCTACCCTCCTCTGTCACTCTCATTTCAAACTACAGGGCCTCTCGTAGCAGGCTGTCTTTAGTCTCAGTCCGTCTAATTTTATCACTTAGCCTAGTCTCTTCCCCCTCTCTGCCAATCACTGCTCAAACTGCTGCACTTAGCCTCACCTCTACACTCTCTGTCAATTTACAATGTCTCTCTTAACCCCCTGTATACCCTCCCAGCTGAAAAAACTGGTATTAACCAGGATGAATTCCATGCTGGTCAGTGCTGCTCCATACTGGTTTAGCTGGTGAATCACCTTTCCCACACTGGTTTGTGCTTGTCAGCCAGCATGTCCTTGCTGGTTTGTGCTGGTCAGTCAGCGTAAATCAGCGTAGATATGTCCAACACCCAACGTATGTTGGCGGACCAGCTTCGCAAAGAGACCAGCGTAAGCCAGCATTGAACGCAGTTCAAATATATTTCTACCCAAATACTTAGGAGTTGCACTGTAACAACAGAGCAGTTGGTATGTGACCCTGAACTAGATGAGCCCTGCCACTAATTAGGAATGAAAAATAGAAAAATGGTCCATGGATGTGTAGTAATACATCATCACAGTTAATTTAGTCTTTTTCACCCTGATTGTGTCTGGGACATAAATCCTGCTACCTGAATTAGAATTCCTGGACCTTTGCATGTTTTTTAATGTGTCTTCATTAGTTATTTTATTCAGAAAAAGTTATTTCGAGTGAGGAAAAGGCCAGGCGTTTACTCTTGGGAGATCTTAACCCTTTGGACACCGGAAACAAGGTTACATGACAACCAAAAGTCATGTGATCAAAGTCACACATTTGGAGGTCGGTTTTCTGATGTTTTGGTCGATTGCACATTCTCTATGTGGCCGCTAAACCGGCCTGTATGGGTTCAAACCGCTATTAAGCCCGCATTGCTGCAGCGATAATGCTGGACACAAATTACTCGACTCAGTCATCCGGCAGCTCTAGCTGGCTGCGCGCTAAAATAACGACATAACATAACCCCGATGGCTAGGCTTACTCTCGCTTTTGGAGATTAATCGTTCACTCCCGCCAGCGACGACTGCAATGGAGTGTGCATTTCACGGCTTATTTCAGTCAGACGTGTGACAATGTCACCCCCAGTCGACCCTAATGCGGGTGATTCACGGCACATTCCCACAGGAGTGACAGCAGAGGGATATTCTGCACTCTATCATTAATGTGGGAGTCCACCCACCAGAGAACAGTGTAGAAAACGTGAAGCTCAGCCTTTTAGTGTACAGTAATGCGAGCTGAACAAACCACCTCAGAGCACCTGAGGCTACCTTTGACCAACGAGCATAGTTGTGACCAAGTCATCATGTCCAAGTCAAATCAAGTCACGGTTATTAGCTCAAACTCAAAGCAGACGAGGGAGAGCAATGAGGAGTGAAAGGGGGCGGGGGAACAAATTAGACAATGAGCTCACTAATTAACAAGCAGAGTGAGGAATGCTGAGAGCCATGAGCTTCATTTCAGGTTGACATTGACCCCTTTCTGAGCCTAAATGTATCTAAACTTTAAAATCTCTCAGCTTTCCCCATTGTGCTTGTTAATTATTTAGCTCATTGTCTAATTTGTTCCCCTTTCACTCCTCAGTGCTCTCCCTCGTCTGCTTTGAGTTTGAGCTGATGACCAGTGACTAGATTTGACTTGGACATGATGACTTGGTCACAACTCTGCCAACGAGTGACTCAGGACCCTAACTTTACACTCTGTCATCGTCGAATGGTCACACTTCACAAGTTGTTGCTCATAAAGGCTTTATACAGCATGTATAATGCCTTCATAAATGAGACATTTGTCTTCATAAATCAGACATAAGCAAATGTCAGGCTTTGTAAAGGGTGAAATAACACTTCCTTATTCAGCATGTGATGCCAGATGTGACAATGAAGAAGTCACTTAGCTGACAATGTCACCCTTTATAGCATTTAGCCACAAGCTAAGTGACATTGTCAGTTATACCACATCTGGCATCACATACTGAATAAGGATGTGTTATTTCACCCTTTTGAAAGCATGACATTTGCTTATGCATGATTTATGTAGACATTATGTCTCATTTATGAAGGCGTTACACATGATGTATAAAGTCTTCGTGAGCAACACTTCATCTACAGTGTGACCCAGCGGGGAACATCCCACAGCTCGGTTAGGCATGTAACTCATGCTTAATGTAGATACTCTGAGCTTACCTTTAAGATCTTTAGTATAGCTTCAACTGCTGTGCTATAAATAAATAAATTTTGACTCAACTGGGTCTGATCAGTTTTGGCTCAAGTGGGTCTCTTTTCAAGCTGTGCTTATTGTTTCAATGGCTTGTGTTAGCACCATTACAGTTCAACGGACACAGGTGGATTTCAGGATCTCACAACTCTATACTGAACTAGCCATTGTATGTCAAGTCAGGTATGGGCTGCAATAGTTCTTTAGAACCTGCGGTTGAAAACACAAACATTCTTTTTAAAGACGCCACGACAAGGAGGCTATATCATTACAAATGTCCATAATACGACGTATAGTCGAGTAAAAACTAACAGTACGTGGAAACATACTCTCACATGCGATGGCTTTGAGCACACTTAAAAGGACTTTGATTAGAAGGGATGGATGACTGATAGTCATATTTATAGTCAACACTACCCCGACTGGTGCTCAAAAAATTCATTTAAAAAATAAAATTGTTTTCTAAGGGGTGGAAGGATTTTCTTTTGCAAGAAAATACAGGTTCTACCGATATAATTATCATATTATTTTTGCAAAATATTTACGTTGAGACATTTTCGCACTGAAGCTAGTTTCATCCAGAATTGAAGCTGGCTTCATCCAAAAGGGATCCTGTTGTTGGTAAAAAAAAAATAAACAACTTGGGTCTGTCGCTTTGAGGGAGAGATGTGCTTCTCCAATGACTACAGTTAGCGTTCTTGTCATTTTTGGAGGACAGCGGGTCTTGAAATAGTCAGTGGGTTGTGAGTGCTATGAATAAATGAAACATTACCATGGCTGAAAGTGGTTAAATCCAAGGAATAAGTCAATAAGGGGCAACTTTTTTTGACCCTGTTTACAGACTGGTAAACCTTCGTAGAAAAGTGATTACATTGGAATTACTTTTTTCAGCTGATTCTAGATCACATATTTGAAAAATGAGCTGCAATAAGTCATCACTGTAAACACGTTGTCTACATAAACCATGATGCTCGCCAATATAACAATATGAAGGTAAGCGTACTTTGTTTGACCATCTGTAGGAGCAGTGCCACTTTGAGGAATAAATGCGGGTGTTAATGATGATTTTTAGTGGGTGCAAATCAGTCACATGAGAAGAGGGCATTTAAATTCTTTATTTATGGTGCCCAAAGGATTTCAACTTATTCCTGATATTATTTCATACCTGCATGAAGGGAGGGGGGCATAAAATAGCTACAAAGATGATTTCCATTGATTGGGGCATGATGGGAATTTGAGTCCGCACCTTTAAAATGAGCAACGCAGATTTTTCTTTGCCCTGGCCTGTGCTCGTGAGATCCAAATGATCCTGCGGCTCTAAGCCAGGGACGGCTTTGAGCCGCCAGACTTCGATAAAGATGTATTAACAATAGAAGAACACTGATTTTGAGAACACCCCTCTGGATATTGAGAGATAATCAACAGAATCTGCAACTGACAAATCAGGAGCAAGTCTTTTGGCTCAAAGACCGCAGTAACCCATCTCAGACCAATAAAAAACATTATGAGGCCGGGATACAGCTGCAGAGCCATCTAAGCCAAAACTAAGGACATCTAGTGAGTTAATCTCGCCCACTCCTCACTCGCCAGATCAAACAGTCGCACTGTTAGAGTAGTGTCATCCTATCAAAATTCAGTGCTTATAACATGGAGGAATTAAAAAAAATAACCCCAACGGAAGAGCCAAACATTTGGTTTGATGATGAAAATACTTTTCAGAGCAAGGCAGCTGCAGTCATCCCTCTCAACAATTTTCTCATTTATGCCTGACATCATTCATATCACAAAATATCAGTCAAACCTGCAGTAAAAATTTCCCAGCGATAAAAAATATTAATGTGGGGTTTTTCTGTTCCAACTATCCACATACTCCTAGTTCCTTTCTGCTTTATTTGAGGCCGTTTTGTAAAGGTAACTTGACAGAACCTCAAACTAGTGTAACACATCACTAAGTGTAGAAGGTAATATTGTAACTTAACTTAGTACCATCTCTTGAACGTAATAAGAAATAAGCCACATTATTACTTAAAAATAATGTCCTCAACACTGGCCAGTACCTGCAGAAAAATCATGAAGTTACCAACTAAAACTAATGAGCATTGATAAATGTATGTGTTTATCAGTTGATTACAGCCATACACCAGGGGAACCCGAGTCACTTCTGTTCTGAGCTGTGCTTACGCCATGTCTGGGCCTCTCATCCACAAAAACCTCACCCACTTCCGACAGGTCGACCACTGTTACAGGAACTGCAAGGCCACAGGCACCCTGAATGCAAAACTGCAGGTGCGCAGCCTCTTCTGAATCCTGCTAGGGAAGCATCGCCTGTTACAAAAATGTCTGCCTCGATGGACAAAGCTTTTTAAAATTCAGGATTGTTTTATACTCACACCTAATGCGAGATAATCCCTCTGGTGTCCGGCCAATCTGCTGAGCCTCAGGCCAAAGCAAAGCTTTCGTATGGGTGGCCACGCCTAGAAAAATCTGCTCAGTGCTTTGTGAGCTTGTGGAAGGAGTGTTCTCACAGGTGGTCTGCGATCCTGCGGACGTGTTTTTGTGTTTGCCCGCCAAGAGTCGTCATTTACATTCTGCGCCCTGGAGCTTGCAGGGGAAGCAATATTTTCTCAACAGACTGGAGGTGATTGCCTGCCAAAGTCTTTGGGCATTCAGAAAAGTGTTAGAAAGTCTTGTCCAGCAAATGTATAAACACTGATCCATACAACAGCTTCAAGGTCAGCACTTCTTGCACAAATGCCATTTGCGAAATACAAGCAATAAGGCAATTACCTCTCTGCCAAATGTTTCACCGTCTACATACTGCATTATTCATAGAGGACAATTTAAGCAGTCTATGGGATTTACACGTTGCTTGGCCAAAAAAAGTTGCAAGCTCTAATATTTGGTTGAACTGCCTTTAGCTTTGATTATGGCCAAGATCTTTCTTGCATTGATAATTGGAGAGTCCAACCACTCGATATCAAAGACTTTTAATGGAGTTAATAATGTATTGCATCAGTCTCAACCCTCTGATTTCAACAATCTTATTGGTTATTTTCTTTGCTTGATGCAGACCAATAATTTGTCCCTTCTGAAAAACAGACGACGCTGACGCCAACATGGTTGTTAAAAAATGAGAAGCTACACACTGTATCATTAGTTAGGGTTATAAGAATTGTTTCCAGCTGAAACATATCGATCACAGCAATATCAGAATTAAGAATATTAAGTATTTCTATATATCCCCACTACAATTATGTAGATCTTAGCCAACCAGTCAAAACTGGTCTGATTTATTTCAAACCAATGCTAAAAGCTTCCTTTTTCAAATCGTAAGATGAGGATGCAATTTAGTTTCAATGATTGCTGGGGTCAAAGGTCAGAGGGGTCAAGGTCATTGAGGTGAATTACTTAATTTACACCACATCTCAAAAACTACTGCAGATAACCAGTTGGTTACGATTAATCACATATAGGAATTCATACATGGAGATCAAAATTACACCATGAACTTTGACCTTGCATGTCCTTGAAAACTCAAACCAAAGGTGATGAGATTTCAGCAGGCTGTGTCTCAACAACTACTGTCGATAGTTTGCCACTGATAATCACATATAGGAACTCATATGAAGAGTAACATGACATCATGACCTTTGACCTTGAGTGGCCTTGAAAGGTGAAACCCAAAAGCTCATGTACCCAAAAGGTGGACCAACTCATTGAACAGCTAAAATATGTGCCAGGGGCAGGTTACCATGCCTGACGCTGCTTGTTAACAGTGAAATTATGCGGAAGCCAAGCCCACAAAGGTTACAATTTCCAGTTGTGAAACTGAAAAAGAATTCCCAGCATACTGCATACGGCAATGTCACTGTCTATCTCAATTTCTAGGGGCACATCAGCAGGCCTGGTCAGTACTGATGCAGTCACCTTGTCCTGCAGCCGAACAGCACAGGAAGAATTGAGACTTCATCTATGGTGCATCGGATATTGTGAATGTTTTTGGCAGAGGCGATGGACCTTTTCTCCAAAATCTAGATTTTCCATTGTTCTGCGTAGACTTTCCTGACTAACAAACAGGGCTCACTGGGCTTGGATACACTGACCTGCAGCGTTTGAAATGAGCCCTGAGGCTTGTCCCTCCCCAGTGGCGAGTTGTAGTATTGCGGCTGGTGCCAAAAAAGACTTTTCCATACATTTACATGTCCGTACCCAGCTAATATAAAAAATTTTTGAGATTAAAATTGGTGTCACCAATTTTCAAACAGTAAATAATTGCCACTGGGATATTATTATTAATTATTTCCATATAGAAAAATCATTGTCATCTATGCTTAATTGAACACGAGAGTTCATGTGTGTGAAAATCAGCAGTGACTGAGGTAGGCAACCAAATAGGCTCCTAATTATGGTGCAGTGAAATGATGAATCTAATGACTGAAGGCAAAAAATTATTCCAAACTGTACCCACCCTATTTCAGCTGATGATCATTATTCCTCCATAAACTCTAGGCACCGCGTATTGACACCCCTGAAGATATTCCAGTAACTATTGTTACGATAAAGGTTTTTCATTGCATTAAACTTAACTTGTAGCTAGTATAGCTTCAATTTTGTCAAATTGATTGCTGTTCATGGAAACTTACGAACTTACCTTATGAAACAAATTTTTTAATTTGTGATGTAATTTGCGGGACACGGGCAGCTCCACTATTGGGTACATTTATGACAGTAATGAACAACTCACATTTGAATGTTTGATTTTAAATTGAAATAAATGATCAAAAATGCATTTGATGTCTCGTAGAAAATTGATCTAATCACTGAGCCTTATGCCAGAGCAAAACAACCGAACAATTATGAGGCAAAGGTCAACAATTCTTAGAAAGCAAATACCTACAACCTAATTTAAATGACTACTAATACTTCTGGGTAATTTGATATTTAGTTGTCACCAATGGTCACACGAGACTATTGCTACCTAGCAGCCTGCCACAAATCTTAGCCCCCCACCCTCCCCCCCCTTAAGTCATGAGAGGAAGCCCCTAATCAAACAAAACATTGCACAAATTTAACATGAATGCAGAATCCAGGTTGACTGGAAAAAGAGTCGATCTGAACCATCTGCATGAACCTGTAGGCTACCGTATTTTGGTGCACATAAGAATGTAATGACTATTATAATGTGATTGTTGAGCGTTATACTCAATGGTCAGTCAACTTGTCAGGTCATAACCTGTCATGGTTTTTGGAGGCTTTGAGAGCTTTCTTGGTTGCTCTCGTCCAGGAAGAGGTCGGTTTGCTCACAATCGGATTATTGGGTCAGCTGTCATTAATTGGGGGCGTTGCCCGGATTCTATTTAAGCCCTAGTTCCGCCTCACTGCTCTTGCTAGAGTGTCAGTGTTATGTTTACACTGTAGCCAGTAAGGTCTCTAGTAAGACAGTTGTTGAGGTATTAGCTGCAAAAGAGGAAAAGTTCTACAAAGCAAGGGATTCTTTCTCTTTCTTGGCACGGACTGGTGCTTATTCTTTTTATCTTGGGTTCCAAAATTTTTTCCCTTTCTATTTCTTCTGTCGAGCTCGCTTTGCTTCCTTGCACTCGGACGAGATCTAGGTCCGTTGGAAGCGCAAGTCTCTGTTTCTCTCTCTCTTATTCTATTTTTTTGTCTCTCTCACAATCTGCGAGACTTCCTTTTATTCCGGGGCAATTACATTTTCACATGGGGCCAGGCTGGGTTGGGTGCATTTTATCTTCAATAAGTGAAATCATCATTCACAAACCGCATTATGTGTTTATTGGGTGAAAAATGACAAGATTGCCAATGCCGCGGTTCTTTTTAGTGATTTTAGTGGTGTAGATTTTCTCATGTTTGCATGATTCCTGTTCAGCTCTGTGGCGACCTCAAGTAAAGTCTGGTCTTATTTGTCAGCAAGGGGCTTGCATATATGCATACAACATTCTTTCAATAAGAATATGACAAAATTTTGGCCCTTAAGTCATAATACACTCCTAGAAAAGGCGTACTATTTATTTATTTATAGTTTTTTTTTTAAAAATCACAAATGGAATATAGATGTGAGTCGCACCTTTTGCGAAAACGGCATAAAAACCACACTGTCTGCGGCTCAAACTGCATCCGATGTGCCTCTCTGTTATTAACACCCGTCAGAGAGAAGAGGCCCCATCTGCATTTTAAAAGCCGGTTTCTAGCTTATAGAAACACTGAATATTTATCGCCTGTGGAGACCCGAGCCTGTTGTGACTGATGCAGTATCGTAAAGAGTGAACAGCCTCAGATCAGAATGCAGCTGTGCGTAGGCGGGCGATTGTGGATGGCTCTCCAAATGAATCAGGTCGCCCTAGTTCAGATGGGAAATCGAATATGTCGAGGAAAGTGTATCTAAATATATAATACATTTCTTTCTTGATATATACAGTAAGTATTGACCAGTGTTGTAAAAATTATGTAAAAAAAAATTAAAACAAATAAATGCTGTCATTCATTTATTTGTTTTAATTTTCATTTTTTCTGAACTTCCTTGCCACCATTTTTACACCTGATTTGAGACAGATTGGATGTAGCTAATTTAAAAGAACTACATTGATGTGCTTAGTCATCTGGTTATGGTATTTCTAAATCACAGCATTTTGTCATGGTGCAACAATTTCGAGACTGTTTAGCCCGCGAGAGTATTTTATTTCAAATAAACACTGGATTAGACTCAGTCAATATTCGTTCTTGACACTCAACAACAAAAACCAATGCTATATCATCCTAGCTAGCTACAACGGACAACGTCTTTGTTAATTGAATAAACCTTCCCATTGCTGTGCCATTGTTCCAAGACCAATGCCTTTATTTAGAGGTATATCATGTTGCGTCTTTTTTTAGAAAACCGTTGCAAGGTATTTATTTGAGCTACAGTAGCTCCTCTGTTGGATTGGAACGAACAGGCCGGCCTTCGGCTATCACAGGCATCAATGAGCCTACGTGATCAAATTCAAATCTGTTGCCACTTCACCAGTTTTCCATTCTTGGACCACTTTTGGGAGGTACTGACCACTGCAGCCCACAAGAGCTGCAGTTTTTGGAGATGACCTGTTTTTGAATTATATTTTTCCTTTATCCACAATCTGAATGAAAGGAAAACATCATTGATTGTTAAGCCTGGCAGTGACGTATTAAAAATGAGAGCTGCACCATCATTGGCTAATAATGGGCTTTTTGTCTTGTCACATTTGACACGATTGCAAGACCTCATCCCGGCTAAACATATGCTGTTGTGTGATGTTTTGTGTACAAACTGGCTCCCAAATATTTGCCATATGGCAGAATAATTTGGGGCTGGAGTTTGTGAATATTGAGATAAATTAAAGCTGTTAACAGCCGTGATTACCCTTAGTTTTCCGCTAAGCCTGAGCAGAATGACACATTGCATACATTGTTTTCACAGCATTTGAACTGATGCCAACATACATGACATCTATTACCAAGTTGTCTCATTGTTGTTTATTTTCTGGTTATATAACCAGGGTTTCCCAGCGCAAGGAAAAATATCATCAAACAAAGCCTGCCGCTCACACCAATGAATCACACTGTGTGGCTGAAGCTTTATTTTCATGATGTCAAACAGCGTATCGGATCTGGCTTACTGAGGGCCTGTAACCAGGGCTGGGAGAATACAGCAATATCAGCACCTGTGTCCATTTGGTGGATAAAGTGACCTCTTTATTATTTCATTAAAAAAAAATAATAATAAATTAATAAATAAATAAAAATAATCATCATAATCATCTTTATCATTATTATTTTACTTTAATTATGGTATTTAAATGAAATTTTTATGCAATTTTTAGAGCTGAAATTAATTGAAATTAATATGTAAATGTGAGGCTGTGGTCCCAGCCCCCTCCCCTGTCCTCGCATCCACATCCTCGCTTTTCCCTGCACCCAATTATTACCACCACCTGCATCTCATTATTAACGAGCTGCAGGTAGACAGTATTTAAGGCTGGGCTGCGTTGCTTTTATTTTCCACAGCTGACCGGTTGGTTTTAGCTGTCACTCTTTGCCCTTAACCTCAATAAAAATTTTCTATTGTTTATCTTTGTTTTTGTTTTACATTTAGTTGGAACCTCGTGTCCCTTTTATTTCGTGTTTCTCTCTTCTGTTAATAAATATTCTTCTCTCCTCAGCCTTGCGCCTGAGTCATTATCCTGATTTTATAGTCTGCTGGACAGCCGTTTGGCCTCCGGCGGGCAAACCCTTACAGTAAATAACTCAAATTCAGTTTTGAGTGACACACATTTCTGGCCTAACAAACTATGTACTTAGCTCATTATGCAGAATATATTTTCTAAATGACAGTGAATAATTTCTACTTCCTCCTTTTTGTAATGGCCATAAGTCTACCATATAGGAATAGCTATAATTGAAATTGGCCATTAATTCTGAATTTGCTTTCAGTTTAGAGCCCAACATGTATTGGTAGGACTGTCACATCTCAGCAATGTCCTTGTTAATTGTGGGAGGATGCATTGAAGTTGCTGCAGTTTCTTCGGTAAAATACACGCCACCAGCTGCCATTTCTGTTCGCTGTACGGCCCACCAGCTGAGCGATACAGTCACTGCGTCGGTGTGGCATATTTCAAGAACAGCTCACGTCAAGAGACTGCAGCAGCCCCAGCGACCGGCCTGAGTGACAGCTGTTATGTAACCTGTAATAAAAGAAACACTGTTTGATTGAGAGGTGCAAAAATACTGACTGGTGGGTGAAAACCTGGACGATGTTATACGGACCACCCTGGATGTACTGTATGTACTAATTATAACAGAGTGTGACAAGGCCTCACAATGTAGGGGAACGCCGGTGCGAAAGTAACTCTGGACGAAAGTAATACAGAGATTTACTCACAGCCATTCGCATGATGCGTCATACTAGGTCAGCACGTGCAGCTCACGGCCCTTTCCAGACCCGCGAAAATTCTTGAGGCGTCGAGGCTTCCTCGTGGCACCAGACCGGGAAGACTGTTTTCCACAGCGGTGAGAAAATTCAGACAAGTGCAAAACTTTTCCCGATTTAAAGATTGTCTTTACCGCTCCATGTGTCATATTTATGACGAAATGATAGATCATTTAGTTTTGTAACACATCCTGAAGTTTGAAATGTCAGACTTTTCCCACTTAAGAAGCAATCCTCGTTCAAATGTCAGGAGTCACCGTCGGCACTGAAGTAGCAACGGTTACGTTCGTCCCTCTCTGCTAATGTGGCCGCATTTTGTGTTTAAAAGCTGAATAAAAATGTGTGTTATGTTTTACCGTCAGAAAATGCCAGAAAAAGAGCCTTTTTTGATGTCCGAGGAGGCGAGAGTATAAGGAGGGCAGCAGAGGTCCAAGGCGTTTGTCATGTCACCCTGTTCAGGTTCTGTAAGAGCAGGGCAGAGGCAGGAGGGCAGCAGACCAGGGCCCCGCGGTACAGGCCTCACAACAAAGTCTTCACAGAAGAACAGAAGAAGAGACTGCAGGCAGATATAAAGAGAGCAGCTGATGTATATTTTGGCCTGAGTCCAAAAGAGGTGGGAGTAACACTGCAGACAGAGCTACACCACTACCGCCATATAGCAAGCACCTCCGCTCCAGATCTGCCCCGGCTCTGAGCCGGATCAGCTGGAGCTGGGGCAAATCCGGGGCAGATCCGGAGCGGAGGTGCTTGCTATCTGGGAATTAACCTTTTTTATACTGTTTTAGGTGCGAAAGTTTGCATATGAGCTGGCCGAAAATATTGGCCTCAAAACGTCATGTTCATGGAAGAAAAACCAGATGGCAGGGAAGGATTGGCTCACCTCCTTCCTCAAGCGCAACAAAACCCTGTCCATCCGTCAACCCCACCAGCATGTCCCGTTCCACCAACTTCAACAAGACCAACGTGACAACGTTTAAGAACCTAAAGACTGTCCTCACCCGTTATAATTTTGAAGCAATTGACATCTGGAACATGGATGAAACAGGTAGAAATTTATATTAAGATAGATTTAAAAGCAACAGTGATTTGCAACAGCAATAGTTCATTTCATTTATTATTTCAGGTTCCACAACGGTTCAAGTGCCAGACGAAATCATTGCCACCAAGGGGCAGCACCAGGTTGGTGCTGTGACCTCCGGGGCAAGAGGGACATTGTGAATCTGTTGTTGCGAATGGAATGGCTCAGTATTCTCAGCATTTGATTGACAAATGTAGCTTTGCGCTGCTCTTCAAATGAGCATATCATCATCTTTCTTGAATTTTGTAAGGGCTAGCAAATGAATTCTTCCACCTTCAGTGTTGCTAAATGCATCCACAGCAAATACATCAAATGTTCCCGGGTACATTTTTGTAAATTATTTCAATAATACATTTTCTTGAAACCCTTTCTTCAGAATATTGACTTTACTTGTTGTGTTGTTATATGTTGCAAAAGAAACATGGAATTTTTCATCTTGACAACTCCTCTAGAGGTTCTCGATTTATCCCGCTTGTCATTTTCATTTAATCCTTTTGGCATCAGTATATCTACATCTGTTGAGAATCCACTCTTTTGTTCTCTTTAACACTTACACTTATACACATACTTATTTTGCTTTCCCTTTGACCCCTTAAACTCTAATTTTTTACTTGAGTTTTCCTTTATGAAGGTTCAAAGTCAGATAAAGCTGTTTTTTCATAGGTCACATGCACATTCTGTATCTGCTGGTTGCAGCATATCACTGACGCTGCATCACACTTAGTGTATATAGAGAGAAATATTCAGACCGCGGACATCATGTTTTTTGGCTGCAGCATTCCATCAAATGGAAAATATCTACATCTTGTAAATCACTTTGTTCACATTTCCCTGTAATTCAACTGGGCATATTTTGTACAGATGGAAACCTTGGGATCTGTGCTACGGTTTAGCATTGGCCCGAGGCTCCACAGGTTTGAGTATAGCAGCTGTATTTTTATGGACCCATATATGGGTCCTTCGGTTTTATGGGGCCAAATGTTGTTTTGAACATCCACTAGCATGATGAATGAGCCTGAAAGCGTCTTGTGTTTGTGCTTGTGATTCTGTCTTGTAAACTAAAAATAACAAAATAAATTCTTGATAAGGCTCAACGCCATCAGATACTTAGATCTGGGCCCACATACATGCTTTTACTTCTACTGTTTTAAAGCCAGATGTGCCTGTGATCTGTTTCTTTTCTGCCTCCAATAACTTGTTTTTAACAAGTGCCTTTCATTGAATAAGCAGCTAGAAATGGTTGAGCTGCCATTGGCAATCAAATAATCATCTACCAGAAGTGGGAAAACCATGGTAAATATAGCTCACAACAATTTTTTCTGTCCTTTTATTTGACTTTCTTAAATTAACTAAAGAATTTGAATTAAAAAATACATCAGAAAGGAAGAACGGGGTGGGTCGTCGTGCTTCTCACACAAATTTAAATAAATTAGCATATGGATAATTTGTGTCTTTTCACCGTGTAATGTGAGCTTAAGGTGTCAGCTAGGAAAGGAGCTAGTTTGTTCCCACTAAAGCTCATTCTGATCGGAAGACATAGACTGTAATATACAACTTATGCATTTGTGACAACCAACCCTACAGTTAGTATGGAAGCCATCTCCAACAGAGCTTATTAGCTAGTGTTTTGTTCAGTGCCCACATTTTGAAAGCTAGCAAATGAAAATATTATCTAACCTATTGCTCTTACTTAGCAGTGTTTAATGATGACAAATTGTTTGAAGATAAACTAGTCGCACAGAAGTAGAAGAAATTTAGAAGAAATACGATGTGCCTCTTTTCTACAAAATTACCAAACGGATGAACTCCCACACCAAAATGAAACTGCTAAACAGCGGCCATCATGAGATTATAATTTCATTTTCAGTGGACTTCCGCAGGGAAAGATCAATCACCACACTGAATATGTGCTCACAAAATGGTGTCTGTGTTGGTTTTCTGCTTATCTCATTGAACAGAAATAAATATCTATGCATAAAAATTAGCAAATAAGATGACACATATGCAAATTAACTTTGGACGAAATACATACAATTTAAGCTAATTTACTGAAAGTAATTTATATTTGCTCTTCTATGATTAGAAGTCACACATTGATAATAAATAAAAAGATTTACCAATATTTCATAATTTGTCTGTAGTATCTAATCTTAAAACCTATGTTTTTTGTATAGATATGTTATATTTGATAATATTTGAAAGTTTTGTACCCTAAAGACATGGCTCTGTCTGCCCACAGATGAATGTAATATAATGTAATATAATGATTTCCACTAATTAATTCAAAAACACAAAATATCACATTAAATTTGCATAGCACAAAAATGTCCAAAACAGAAATGGCTTCTATGGGAAAAATTACATTGGGATCAACGGAGAAAAGCATAGTCATGACAATTATCAAATTTTTATAGGGTTTCCCCTGTCTTTTCCCTTCTAGTAGTGGTTAGAATTCTGTAAATAACCACAATTAGTAAGACAAGACTGGTCAGAAGTTAAAAAAGGACATTTACATGGCAAAATGATATCCAAAGCTTTCTCATTCTTCAAGAAGCTGTACTTGAATAAATAAACAGACAAACAAATCCTCTCCCATTTCCGCCAAGAGAATTAAAATCAAGCAGGTTTGGGACTAATTGAACTAAAAGCAAACTGCAAGTGCACCATGAAATTTTACAGTTGTTGCTGTTGTGAACCATATGACTGCCATTAAAGGCAATCAAATTGACACTATCGTTAACTACTGGATAAACTGTTTGTGAATCTTACCACCCTTGGTCGTGCTACCAGCAAATTGATTGATTGATTGATTGATTGATTAGTGAGTGTTGCTTGAGTCCTATCCACTCCGTCCTAAGCTTCGCTTATCCAGGAGTAAAAAATTTGTATGCTCAGAAATTATTACTAATACACAAGGAGGTTAGTTTGATGAGTGTTAGAAAAAAATATTATTTCTCACAAAACTTATAGTAGAACAAGAACCATAGAACAACAGTGTACTATGTGGAAACTTTTGACTGGTACTATTGGAGAAACAAAACAAATTTGTTGTGAGCCAGAATATTCTGCGTGCATGTGTGCAAAAATGAGGCATGACAACTTTCAAGAGAGACAGACATCGCCACCAAGTGGATATAAATGGCATCAGGAAATCTTCTTTTTTAAATGTCTTGAAACAAATGGCAATTGACCATGATTTCCTATAAATGTTCCAATTTGAATTATGTAGTTTTAATAGGTGTTTGTGAAGAACAGAATTTATGCTTTTATGATCAAAAAACTTTTGTCTTTTTAATTCAGATTCTGAAAAAGATTGTTTTCTACATTCATACTGTTTCTATACACTGCAAAAAAAGGAAAAAAAAAAGTTGGTTAAAATAAAAAAAGATAACCAGCTGCTGAGCAGTTTTGAGTTTGCACCACTTCAAATCCCAGTAGTTGCACAAACTCATTTTTGAAAGCACTTGGAGCTTGAAGTTGAGCCAACTCAAAAAATGCTTTTCAGCTGGCTGCCTTATTTATTTAAAGTTTTGTCAACTTTAATTTTTTTTTCACAGTCGATTTCTTTGTATAAAAATTTGTCAGCCAAAATTAAATAAGCAAAAAATATTTTTGCCTATTCTTAACCAATGAGTTACCCTTTTTCTCACCCTGTTTGTATGGGAAATAATCTGTAGTTCAGTTGAGAAAACTGCCTTTCTAATGTGACTGATGCCATTTGAAATGGGCAACTCCCTAAATATAGGGAACATGCACCATTCTCTGGAATAACGCAACCCGAGGGAAATGCTGCCCATCACTGCTGTACATTTTCTCCCTGCTTAATTGTTGTTCCTTTATCTGTAAGTAGGAAGTGGGCAAGATTACTTTGATGCATTTTGAGAAACAAAACAAAAAAATGCTACAATGATAAGTATGACAAAGTTGAGGGACTTGATGCAGAATTTGGACATTATGCTTGTCTACGAGTCTTTTTATTGTTTCAGAGATATTTAAATTGAGATGAAAATTATCGTGTGAATGCAGGGTTAAAAGAGGCTCGTGTTTTGCCTCGAAAATTCTGCTATTAAAACATAATTAACAAGATTAGGTCCAAACGTAGTATATGGCAGAGCCATTTATGGTCTGCGTGCATGATTGTGTGCAGTTTGTCAACAGGGATGGTCAGTGGTTTCGTCAATATGTTAGTTCCTAGATTTTTAAATATTCATTGAATTTTCTTTATTGGTCTGTGTACAAATTTCTGTATCCGTGTCTCCTTGTGGACCCGCTGTCACTGCCCCTACACGACATAGTAGGAACTGTCTGCACCAAAACTGATCGAAAGAGCTACGGCCAATGGGGAAAGCACACTCAGCCAGCTGACCAATAGTGTCACTTCCACAGTCACACACTTGATTACTGACTCGGCCACTGACATCTGGGCATGTAGGGCCAGGCTGTGCTGCTCCAGCCAAAAAGTTTAGGAAAATATAATTGCAGTGTGTAATGATACATACAGTAGCCAGAAGGTGGCTGTAGAGTACTATTCTACACCTGCCTTTGAAAGAGTCAGCAACTCAAACTAGTGTATTTCCTAGGAATGCTGGAGTTATTGTTAAAGTGAATTAAATGTGATTACATTAAAGGATGCATGAAAATTTCCAAAAAGACAATATATAAGCTGCATCAAAGCGCTGACCAACCAAGCAGCTGCAGCGAATACATTCCTGAAATTTTGACTAGTGTCTGTCCATGCAATTTGCGCTGGTATGGATATGGGCATTTGCATCATAAAGGCACACGCACAGATTTTCTGAGTTGCCACTGGCTCAGTTGTTGTGACCACACCCTTGAAAGACTAAGGTCACAAGGATGCCAACCTATGACAGTTGTCAGGTCACTGGGAATTAGTATTAACTGTGGAGAAAGTCCCCATCTGGTTTCTCCTAAACAGGGGGATAATGCGAAGCCACAATCATGTGACATAAAAATGTTAAGGACAAAAAGGGAGGACTGAAGAGTCCAAATGTCCCAGGGCGAGGGAGGAGTGAGACCGAGTGATGCAGAAATGCTTTGATTTTGAGGGCCTGAAACAAACCACTATTGAGCCAGACATTTTTTTATTATGCCCGCCAACACAAAGTGGGAGGGGGATATAGGTTTGACCTCCGTCCGTCTGTCCATGCATGTGTGCGTCTGTCCGTCCATCCGTCCAAGAGAAAGGGGTCAACTTTTCTCAGAAACTATTACAGATAGGACAACCAAATTCGGTGCGTAGCTTCCGACTATAAAGGCGATTCAGAGGCTCGTCGGTGAGACCAAGCCGGTCAGCTGTTTTGATTTTAGAAGGACCATCTGGTTAAAGAAAAAGAGAATAGCAAGGCTGATGTCCACAGAAACTGAGAAAGTAATCAGAAAGAAACACAAATGCAATGTTTTTAAACAGCTACCCGTAATTCCTTGAGGTAGTTCTACTCTTTATTTTCTATATTTAAGGAGTCAGCTATTTCATGAGCTCTGCTGGAATAATTTAAATTCGATGGCTTGCGGTTTTGGTTTTGAAACGGGTTTGTAAGCATTTATGCACTGAAGTTCGCGGTATTTTATTCAGTTCTCACTGAGTGCGAAAGGGGTGGCCCCCAAATGATGCCTTGGCTGAGGCAAAGAAAAAGTAAGGGTCGTGCTTCGGACAGTTCAGGTGCACAGAGGACAGGAAGTTGACGACTCGACTCAGGCGCAAGGATTGACTTAGTTGTATTCATTGTGCCTACTGCTCAGCTAAAGGCACGAATGAAGCTATCCAAATCAAACAGGACTCAAGGTTCCTTGATTAAACACTATTGGCAATGCAGACTCTGAGTATTAGCTGCAGCAACAATGTATTACAAATAGAAAACAAAAAGGGGTCAAGGTTCCATACTACAAAGAATAAAACAGCCCGAAGTTAGAGTTAGAGCTCATATACACAAGAAACGCGGGGTTATGTCTATCCAAGACAAGAAACGCAACACAGGCAGGTAGTTACGAGACTTCACACCAGACCGAGTCTTTCACACGGTCTTATATGTGCACTGCTTCCACCTAGTGGCAATTAGGCACAGATGTAAACAATGATTAATGGAATGAGGAATGCAGTCTGGGACTTAAACCAGTGGGCTGAGGGCTGGAGGCATTGCCTCACAGAAAAAAAATGTATTTTTTTTTTATAAAGGATTAGGCTATTATGATCATTTTTATCTTATAAATGCAGCCTAATATCTTTCAAGGAGTTCACATCAAATGAAAGATCAAGACGTGAATCTGCATATTTTCCCTTGGTGGTTGAGATAACTGTTCCTTTCTCAAGACAATTCCTTGTTCATAGCCATGATTGACAAATTATTTGATAAGTCCCTGTTTTACTCACTACAGCTGCCACACACTAAATGTGGCCTAATTTATCGCAGCATTTATCTTCTTTATGGGGACTGTGAGTAATCTGGGCTGTGCTGTGCAGAGAATTTAATTGGGGTAACAAGATGAAAAAATCCCACTCTGGTTCTGCTGCAGTGTTTTCGGTTTTTGTTTTTGTCCAATCAGCTGATACACTTCTGATTCTCTTTATGTTTAGAAAATGAGGCATTTCAATTTGATATTTACTTCTATGTGACATATAAATGAAAACATATGCATGAATGGATTCAATGATTGGTCTGGTAACTCATACATAGCCTTACCGAAAAATATGATGAGATGTGTCCCAGAAGTCTGCGGTGCCGCTTCTGTCAAAAGGAAACATTTCTTTGATTGACAGCAGTCATTGCATACGAGTGCTTAAAACTGAAAATAAGCGGTCATCATTTTATAAAAAAAAATGTAAATTCAATTATTTTTTCAACCTCTAAAAACGTTATGTATATTATTTTTTCATCATCATTTTTTAAAATTCTACATGAAGGTCCATAACTATCGTTACTTGGATAGTGACATCATTATCATCATTTCAGCTGTGAGCACCATATTGACTAATATAATTATTACTTCATCATTTTGAGTCTTGGTTGCAAATTCTGCACAGGAAATGAATGCCTGAAATCTAGAACCCATAGACATCAGAGATAGATAGATCAATCAGATATATAGTTTATTGAACCCCATGGGGTAATTCGTCCTCTGCATTTAACCCATCCTGTAGTTGGGAGCAGTGGGCAGCCACAGAGCAGCGCCCGGGGACCAACTTCAGCTCTGAGGCCAGTTCCTTGGTCAGGGGTCCTGGTTGGAGTGTTCCTATGATGCATGTTTATGTGGGTGGGGGAAACCGGTCTACCCGGAGGAAACCCACGCGAACGCAGGGAGAACATGCAAACTACACACAGAAAGGCCCCAGGCCAGATTCGAACCCACAACCTTCTTGCTGTGAGGCAGTACTGCTAACCTCATTCTTGGGTTGTTTTGCCCTCAGTTTTGCCATCAGCAAATGATATGCATGTGGCCGGTGATTGACGGAATTGTACATCTTCGAATATTCCTCCTTTTCCCCCTAAAATGTCTTAGGCAGCTTTCTCAGTGTGCCTGCGGTCAACATCTATCTGCGCTGTTAAGCACCATTCAATGTGTTTTGAAGCATATGGACGAATCAATTCAATTAAGAAATCATCCTGCTGCATTTGTCAGTCACTAAATCAGTAAATACATGGGAACCAGTCCAACTGGCATCAGTGCATGCCCACGCATGACCACACTTCACTGATGAGGTGGTGTCCTTCAAATCATGTTGTTTCTTCCCTCCTCCAAATTCTCTTCCCATCATTCTGGTAAAAGTTGATCTTTGTCTCATCTGTGCATAGATGTTGCACAAGCACTGTACAGTAATGAGTGAATATTCCCAAAAAACAATAAAGTTTATCACTTTGAATATTAAACATCTTGTCTTTGTAGTGTACTCAATTGAATGTAGGTCAAAAAGGATTTGCAAATCACGGTATTCTGTTTTTATTCACATTTTACGCAATGTCCTAACTTCATTGGAATTGGGCTTTGTATGTCACAACTGACATGTCTGGAGGCAGGTTGTGAGAGATAGTGAAAAGGATCCACATTTAATAGAGATGTGACCTGTCACGCGAAAAGGACACCATCCTGCAAGATCCTAACCAAGATAATCCTACCAAGAGGAAGAGAACCTGCAGCTATTGTCACTGGCCTGGACATACCAAGGCCAAGAAAGGCAAGATTACATGTCCTGTTCTTTGTCCTGTAGCATATCTGACATGCAGAATTCAATTAAAGAAAAAAGCTGAAAATCCATGTTTTGGTTGGACAGTATCCTTTTTGCGTGACAGGTCACAGATATCAAATTAGAGCTATGTTGTGCTTTAGTTAATACTAAAGCATAAAACTTTACTATCCTTTATATGAAAGCCATTCAAGGTCGGCCTTATGCAGGAGGAAAATGCCAAGTGACGCTACCACTAGTGCCATCTAATTTACCTGGAAAAAAGCCCCTAAAGCTTACCTACGCCTTTGAAATTCATCTCTCCACCCAGTTGCATGTACCCCTGGCAGAACAATACCATTTAGGTCTTCATTACCCAGAATTACTTCCAATATAGAAAAAAGCCCAGTATCTTCAAGTGTCTTTTAATATGTATGGCATATAAGGGTATTTCTGTCAAAATGTGGCTTAGCAGTGCAAATGACTGCACTAAACAAGAATCAGAAATTCCTAAGTCACTTTCACATGCAATCCTTTATCGGATACCAATCTAATACATGGACATGCGACATGAATGAGAACGGGCAGATCGGAATCCATGTGGCTTTTTCGTCAGTATGCACGCGCTACTGTGGAAGTCCCAGCAAAAGCTGTTAAAACAGGAAAAGCTCAACATGCGGTTCTTTTTTTGTCTTCTAGACCTCATTACGTTCAGCTGACAAACTGTTTTCCGCCCTTCAGGGCAAAACTCCATCCATACATTTGCAACAAGAACGTCTATTTTCTCGGTTTGGATCAGGGTCTAATTTCATGCTCGCTCTTGAAAATATGATGTTTCTTGCTGTCGTTGGTGGGACAGTTACATTCACATTACAGTTAGATACAGGCTGTGCTGAATGTCATCCAATGGGACAGATTGATTGTTGATTAAACAATGAGGCTTGTAATGTGAATGTAGCTCAGGACTGACATTAGTGACTACTGTCATAGACAATGCTGAATACAGTTCTGGCCAATGAGCCACTGGTAATTTCTTGTGCTGCAGAAAAATGTGCATTTTGTTAAACAGCCAACGGAGGTAAAATCACTTTGGTCTAGTCACATTTGCTCAATTCAACTCTGGCAATTAAAGACTGTACTTTCAAACTCATATGACAGCTGATGGTTTTTATGTTCACTTTTAAAATCTTCAAAATACTCTTATAAATGAGATGGATGTGTGGTTTTATGGTTTGTTTCAAAACTGGGCGCGTAATTAGAGTACATAGAATTGCGAGTCTTTGATATGAAATCATGAATATGCTATTAAATATATGTATGTATAGTGTCTATTTACGTGAGCATATCACCCCAAAACACGACAAACCCTTATTTGTACTTGTGGATGCAAATCATTCCTTACAGCGTCTATAATTAACTGACCAATTAACCAGCTATGAATACTGGAGCATACACCCCTAATGGATATTCCTTCCCCACAATAAATATTGCCCGCATTCTAGAGATCAGAAGGTTGTGTTAATGGCATTAAAACAAAAGAAATTGTCTGGGGAGCAAATTAAGATTTATCAGTTGAGCAAAGCTGTCACACAGTGAAGAATAATTAAATGAAACAGAAGTCTTATAAACCGCAATAAGATAAAAATGTTAACATATGAAAAGAAATGTTGCAGTTTTCAATGATTTTACTCATGGTTTAGTACACGTAACTGCTAATTATGTCAACAGTGTTTCTGTTGAATCGTTATCGCCCAAAAAGATTTTATTTTGCGTCTTAACCACGAGCCATTAAAAAAAAAAGAATTAATTAGGCAATCACTGTAATTACTGTTTATATTGTTCTTAATGAGCCCAAAGGCGAATGAGCTGCACTCAAACAAATTATGCTCATGAGGCTAAGAGCCAAAAAAGGTCTAAGCAAACTAGGGAAATGTGTGTCGAACCTCCCTAAATGCTAACCCTGCCAAAATGTTCCTGTGCAATGGCACAATCTGACATTTTATTGAGAGATTTCACTATTGCAAGTCTTCTACAGCAGAGAAACCTGGTTTATATCTGATCCTGCAGAAATACTTTCAGTTGAGATTCGGTCATGATAACGTACTCTCTTCTGGAGTGCTCATCTATCTGAGTTCAGGGTTTTCCTTGATTTGAGGATTGAGGACAGACAAGTGTGTTCCTCCTCAAAAATAAGTCTGTTTCGTTGTTTTACATTTACAGCTCTGTTTCATCAAAAATGTGATACAAAATATTTAAAAAATTAAAAACAAAACAGAGCACTTCCTGTCAGCACAAGAGAACCCTTAAGGTATTTACAAAATTATTCACCTGTTTTACTCTTTTGCTTGGCTGTTTATTGACTTATTAACTGCTGACCATCTAACTAAAACAAAGAACAAGAGGGTGATTCCATGCAGACACAAATAGTTCAGCAGCACTTTAAACCTGGAGATGTTTGCTCCCTAGGTTGCTCCATACAATATTGAAGTGTTCAAACTTTGTTTAATGCTGAAGCCAAGAACAATATCTTTTCAGTAACAGTATCTTTTAAGAAAATCCCAGAACCAAAAGTCACTGAATGTCTATTTTCAGAAATTTGAGGCAGTGAAATGACAATAAAAAAATGCTTTACTATATTTACCTCATGGTGTGTGAAAATGTGAATTAAGTACACTGACCAAAACTTCCAATGCAACACATACAATTTTGAAATATTTGGTGTACATAAAATGGGATATTGGTTTTGAGCCATGATACATCAACTACAACTTAAAAGCTCAGAAAATAGTTTTGATTTTGTCGTGTGGGCAGCTCGTCCCGCTTGATTGCGCATTGTTTAGAATATTGCCTAACCCGTCAGGTTGAGTAGAACTCATTGACCAATCCTTCAATAAATAGCCGTAGCAATGGGCAACTTAAATATTCCTTTGCATTATGTGGCCATGCCGCGCCTTGGTCAAAATCAGCGAGAGCGAGCCATTGGTATGCTTACTGGTGGAATGTCGCAAAGACGGGTTGCAAGGAACCTGGGCGTCCACGTGTCGACCATATCACGTCCATAATAAAACAGGAAGCACCGGTGATCAACCACGTGCCCCCAGACCACGTGTCACCACCCCTCAGCAGGATCGCCATATTCGCCTCCAGCACCTGCGCAATCGCTTCCTGCCAGCGACAGTCACTGCTGCTCAGACCAGAGGTCGTCACCAGAACTGGATTAGCGACCAAACCATACGCAACCGCCTGCGTGAAGCCGACTTGCACAACCGACGTCCCCGCCGTGGTTTGGTGTTGACTCCTGCACGTCGCTGCATCCGTCTGCGATGGTCAAGGGCACATTTGGACCTCATTTTCATCGATGGAAACCTCAGTGTGGCCCGTTACCGTGACGACATCCTTAACCCTGTCGCAGTTCCACTCATCCATCGCTATTGCCTAACGCTGCAACTGGATAACGCAAGACCACATGTCGCCAGAGTCTGTCAGGACTACCTGAGGCAGAATATTGTTCAGTGTTTTGATTGGCCTGCGTATTCCACAGATTTAAACCCTATAGAACATCTATGGGATATTCTGGATCGCTGGGTGAGAAGGAGTGATCCAGAACCAGCCACAGTCCAACAGTTGCGTCAAGCACTCCAGGAGGAATGGGACCGCATCACACAGGCTGAAATTCGGCATTTGATTGACTCCATGCATTGCAGAATCCAGGCTGTGTGTGACGTCAGAGGAGGCCATACAAGATACTGACTTCGATGATCCAGAATTGCGCCTTCAACTGATGCAATGAATTGGAAACCAGGAAAAATCTGTTCTTCATTCCTGACTCTAAAACTGTGTTTTTGATTTGAATCTTAATATTTGTTATGTATTGTTAAATTTATCATAAGAAAATGACATGTGTTGCAGTAAACCCGAGTGTTGCGTTGGAAGTTTTGGTCAGTATATATTTAGCCCAAGGCTCTTCATTTTTCCCCCATATTTGCTCCAGGATTTTACAAAAATGTTTTTTGCAAAGGATCAAGTATCTAGTTTGAAATATATATATATATATATATATATATATATATATATATATATATATATATATATATATACATATATATAATTTCAGAGATTTTTTTCTAACCTGTGCTGGACAAAATGATGCGAAATAAAAGGGTTGGATTTGATCTGAAGAACTTAGATTGGAGATGCCTGCCACGGATGAGTAAACTCACCGACTCCTCCTAATCGGCGCGAAGCCCCCTACTGGCTCAGTCATACTTGAAGAAATGGCACAAAAAGACCAGCGGACTACCGTTGTTAATTGGTCTGCTTTCAAACTATTGTCTGTTTCCAGCAAAGCAACGTCAACTAAATTAATTATATACATGTATAACTTCAATTTCTAAAACTCTTACGGAATGCCCTCAGTCTTTTGAATTTGTATCGCAAGAAACAATACCTCTCACTGAGCTATTATAGCTAGAAAATAATGTAATGGGGGGCAAAGTCAGCCCCTAATTAAGCTGCAATGACAAGATGTACGCCAGGAAATCTTGGAAACTATTAATTCATCCGTCTCTCCCACCAGATGAAGCCAAGGCGAATCTGAGAAGAGATGGTGCAACACACTTTTCACAGCACGAGAAGAGATCGCAAATTACACTGACAGTCTCGGTGCCAGTAAAAAGTTGCGGGGCTCATCGCGTGATTAAAATGTAAACTTAGACCTTTGGCATGACTTCACACTCTTTCTAATGTATAAATGCTGTTGCCCTTACCTTCTAATTAACATAGAACCTGTGAAGGAAACCTGTGACGCTCAAATAACGGTATGAGACCAGTCTCAAATAGCACCTTTGAATTGGATATCAATTATGGCATACAGTATATACAGTATACAGTAGGTTCGCTATTATCTACAGGATATTATATTGCCTGTGTACTGCTATGGCAGTGCATGGATGGGCAGTGCCACTCCTGGAAGGCCACAGTGTCTGCAGGTGTTGGTGTAGTTTCACACAAGTGGTTAATTCTGGTCTGTAATTGGGTAATGACTCTACATACCTTGTTAATTTCCTGCTGATTAAGAGGAGGCCACAAAAGCCTGTAGACGCTGTGGCCCTCTCGAACTGGAGCTGCCCACCCCTGCTGCAATGCCTTTTTCTGGTAGATCTTTGTACATCTCCGCATCCTCACCAATTGTATGTAAGGATGCTGTCGATAACATCAACAACCAAAAGAAAAGCCCGACAGATGGTTCTGGGTATGTATGGGGAGCATTATTAAGTTTCGGACACAGTTTATACTGTTGAGGCCATTGTAGTGGAAAATATGGCGATGGTGACCATGGAGTTGAGTGAACTCAAGTCATCACTTTGGCACCATTGACATTTCTGTTGAACAATTTTACCAATAACTGAAGCGTTATGACGACGTTCATTTTTATGTTCAGTGTTATTGCCAGCAGAAGGAGATGATCTCGCATCTCTCACGAGATCTGTGTAGAACATGATGAAATTAAAATCAAAATGGCACCTTTTCAATAATTCTGTGTCATCAAACATTGGAAAATACGTCCTTTTTTTAGACAGGTGTTTGGTCTCACCTCAGCACATGCCCCAAAGCCACTTACTGGCAACTTCTATCTGTACTATGACTCCTGCCAAACTCTCTAGCATAGTTTAGGAGATAAGATCATGCTTGACGCAGAAGAATTTCATATTTTACTTTGACGGTAAAGTACAAAATTGTATCATTGTAGCCCCCGGGGGCTATACCCATTTGTTGCGGGCGACCGACCTGTCCAGATTTTATGCAGTTCAGCACCACTTTTGACTCATATGAGTAGGCATTGAGAATACTCGCCAGGACCACAGAGATAATGTGATATATATTTATTTTGAGCAGGAAGTAGGCGAGTGTTGGTCGCCTCCCTCGTTGTGCAGGATGAGTGAAGAGGTTAATATTCATTAGCAGCCCACATACACAGCCTGACAGGCGACCTCGTGTTCGCACATTCAGCACACATCAGCTTGATCCTCATTTCCTGTTTCTCCAAGCTGACCGCGCCCCCTCCACTCCCGTTACCCCGGTGACATCCCAACGAAACCTGCCATAAGGCCATTGCTGTTGCCTCGCGCCAGCCGACAGCCGACTGTAAAGACGTCAAAAGCCCCTTCGCTGTTGTCACGGCACCAGATGCAGGAGGTGTCAGACGGCGCCCTGCCACAAATATTGCGCTTGTGTTTCCCGGCGTCGTCCAGAGTGAACAAAAAGAATTTGCCCTGGTGCGGGGACGTGATCTGCTGTCTCCTGGCAACCGTGAGCTTTCAACCGGCAGTACTAAGGCCAACATGTCAAAATGTGACACCTCCAAACAGCAGAGCCCTGCGTCCTGATTGGCTGAACGTGACATATTCAAATTACATTGGTTGAAGAGTCTGCCTAGACTTATACATGCTGGGTATGCACCATACTGGCGAAGTCAAGGCCTACGATAATGGACACAGGCTTTGAACAGACCTTCGAATGGTCTTGAACTGCTAAGTAGAGTCACAGCTGTCAGGATTGAGTTATAAGCCAAAACAGTTCTGACTGCCACCAGGTGTGACAAAACCTATTTACACAGGGTCACTCCGCATGGCAATTACATGCATCCCTCCTGCCTGTCCGTGTGCGGCAACACCTGAGATACAGAGAAATATTCAGCGATCTCGGTATGGGAGCTGTCAGCTCTTTAATTAACAGTCATTTCCTTGGTTCCCGCAACCAGCTGCCAGGCTAACCAAATCAGTGCGAGAGGCTCAGCTTAAAAAAAAAAAAAAGAAAAAAAAAACACAAGTGAGAACAACAATTAAAAACAGAATAGAAGAAGTCTGCACTCACTAATATAGAGGTGCCATTTCCCAGAGATGAAAAATTGACTTTCATCATTTTAATATGAAAAATTAATAACTGCCTCACGTTTCATGCAGACATTTATCTAAATAAAAGTTCTAATTAATGTGTCTGGTGCCCTTATTATTCATTCTGAGAGTCTGGGAATATGAAAGGCTGTGAGGGTCAGGGTTTAAAAGTAGCCACTGGGAGACAGTGTTTGCCAATGTGCCGTTCTGTTGGGTAGTCCCGTGGTGCGGGAGGCTGGATTTAATTCTGAAATACGTAAAATAATTTTTGTTATAATGGGAGTGTGCGACAACCTTCCGTTAAAATCAATATCAATCTCAAAATGTTCAAATAGTTTCGTCCCTTTTTGAGAAAAAGGCTGTTTCTAGTCATTTACAGACCCCATAACATTACTTTTTAACCATAACCTTCACCAAGACTATAACCTTATGCAATAAGTCATTATATGTCACCTGTTGAATTTTCCTCATATTAATCCTCAGTACACTATTTTAGGACCCTTCATTGACACAATAGACACAAAAGCTAGTTTTGAAATGCACCCAAATTGCCAAAGAAATTGGACCAATATGGAGAAAAACAAAAAAAAAAAAAGAAAAAATTTGATTTGTAAATCATCCTTGACCTGTGTTGAATTGAAAACATTCTGCAGACAAGCTATTGAATGTTTTCTCCTCTGAATTTTATTGTTTACAGAAATAAACAGTCATTGGAATGTATTACCTGCAACAGTCAAGAAAATTCCAGACAAAGGTGTGTTTACCACTCTGTTACATCACATTTATTTCAACAGCCTTCTACATAATCATGTGAGGAACTGAGGATGCCAATTGTACCAGTTTTGAAGGACTTTTTCCCCATTCTTCCCCGCTATCCATCTTCAGTGGCACAGATGGCTGGGATCTTCATTATTTTATTTTCTATTACCTCCGCCAATGAGGTTATGTTTTTGCCTGGGTTTGTTTGTTTGTGTGTTTGTTTGTTTGTGTGTTGGTTTCCAAAATAACTCAAAAAGTAATGAGCCGGTTTTGATGAAATTTTCACAGAAGGTGAGTTTTAAGTCAAGGAACAGCTGAGTAAATTTTGGCATATCTAGGCCAAAGTACTGCTGAGATATACGCCAAAGTTCAAGATTTCAAGTCTTTCCAATGGGTCGGAGTTCCAATCGCCGTGCTTTTGGGTTTTGCTGCCCCCTGGTGGAGGTCGGTGCTTTCTGAGTGCTTTTCTAGTTTTTTTTTGCTTTTTAAAGCAATGCACATTTTTGATGGGATACAGGTCTGAACTGCAGGTATGCCAGTCTTGCGCTGCCAAGGATGCCATGCTGTTGTAACGTGCAGGGAGTGGCTTATCAAATCTTGTTGAAATACGCATGGGCATCCTTAAAAATTTGTCACCTAGAGGGCAGCAAATGTCGCACTAAAATGCAAAAATGTCCATCACCATCAACGATATCGACACAGATGTTCAGGTTGTCCATGCTGTAGGCACTAACACGCCCCCGTAATATGACTTGCTGGCTTTTTTTCTGGCATATGAATAGTGCATTGGCAACATAAAGACAGGTCCTTCTGTGACCAGGTAAACACAACATCCATCATGAAAAATCATCAATGACTAAGGTTGACTGAGTTAACAACAACACCAGCATTTCCAGCTTGCATCTGTCCATTTCAGCTGAGCTCAGGCCCAGAGAAGTCGGCCGTGTTTCTGGATAACTTTGACATACGGTTTCTTTGGTGCAATACAGTCTTCACTCGCATTTACGGATGCAATGATGAATGAAGTTTATTGACCAAGCTATTCTAAATTAGTCCCAGCCCATATCTACCTCAAAATCATTTAAATTTTTAATGTCGTGATATTTTAGGATTAAAGACCAGGCAAGATCTGGGGCCTTAATCTTTACGCAGAGATTTTTCCAAATTCCCCGAATGTCTTACTAATATTTTGACCTGTGATGTGCAGATGTTTTTAAACGTTTGGATTGTTTAATCACACAGTTTTTTTTTTGCAAAGTGGTAAGCCTCTGCCACTCATTCCTTGTAAACAAAAGGGTCTTTGGTGCATTTTCCTTTTATATCCAAGTATGATAGTGTCACATGTTCAAAACCAATACACCTGTTTTTTCAGCATTCCAACATCTTATATTGCTCCTGTGTTGGCAGCATCAAATTCAGAATGAGTATTTCAAAAAAAAAAAAAGAAAGTTGACAAGATAAAACATTCAATCTACTTTCTTGTATTGTTTTCATTTCAATACAAGTAAAAAAAACATAGAACGATCATTCGTAATCATTGAGGTATTTTGTTTGTGGCTCGATAGTGCTCAATAAGGCCTCAGCTATGTAATCACGGGAGCTCCATATTATGATGAAAATATTTAAAGAACTGTTGTCCAAGTCATTCATAAAAAATATTTACCATTGATCATTTCCCGGCCATTATATTTGGACAGTGAATTAACCAAATTGAAATTCATCTTCCCAGATGTGACAAATAGGTTTGCTCTGAGTATTTGTTTTACATTTAAATTCGATTACTAAACATTATATTCTCATAAATTCTATTACAACGCTGTGACCTGTTCAGCAAACCAGGACAGGGTGGGCGTGTATCCTAAAGTCATTACTATTCATTTCCAAAGGACAGTTCAAATGCAGACCACCTCGATTACAGTAAGATTTCTGTTAGATTTCACCCCTTTACCTTTTTGGCCTCCATGATCTGCAAAGAACCTTTAGCCTTAGTGTTAATTTTTTGTTGGCTCTGTGAGTTTCCTACTTCCTGTCATCACTGGTCTGTTTCTACACTCCAAACATTACACAACTCTATTTAATAAGAGCACATTTGGTGTTATTTTTTTCCCAGAAGATAAAATGCAACAGCATACTTATCTGGAGAATTAGGCAGCTAAGAAACAACCAAACTTGTTGTCTGATAGGGTAATATTTAGCAATATTAGCCTCAATTAGAGGGGTGTCTTTTGGATTTTACATGCATTGTCTTTCCATATACTGTATGCAACTTGTTCCATGTGCATTGCGCCTTAGTAATTCACGTGTTCTGTAGCACAATGCAACTAATTTTAATATATGGCGGGGATGTGAGCTTAGTTTTTTTATCTGTCCAGAAAGAAATTATTGTGTTGTCAGTCATTCAAAAACTAGGCTCAGTTTGAAATTTGAATTAAAAAAATAATTTAATACCACTTACCATTTCAAATAACCAGAATTAAAGCCGCAAGCAGTGCTTGAGGGGCCAAGCAAAGTCAACAATTTTCGGCCCTTGCGACAACAGATGAGTTTATTCTGAAGAAGAGTACCTCTGAATAAATGTGAAGAATTTGCCATGTCAAAATGAAAAAATGCTACATTTACTGTATATCACTCTAGCATTGTGGAGTCATGGTCAAATATTAGGCAGATGTCTGTGCCCACCGGAGACTTGAATCTCCAGTTAAAGGTGCACTATGCAAGTTTGTTTCACTTGTTGACATTCGAAATCAAACAAAACAGAGGTAGCCCGCCCCTCCCTCCCACGGTTCCCTCCTTCCCATGCTTCCATAACTGTCAACTTTTGTCGGTGATTGGCCGGGACGTTTTGTTATGTTATGGGGCACAGCCTGTGACTCTTGTGTTTATTTGCAGTTTGTGAGGCCTGTACAGCCTCCAGAGCCCAGGTTTTTGTTTTTTTCACAGTGAATGTAGGGGCAGTCAGCTACCGGATCGTGGAGAGATGTCGGTGAATTGAGACAAAAATATAATCGCGCAGAAAGTAAACAAACTTGCATAGTGCACCTTTAAAACTTGATTAGAAGGTTTTTCAAAGCGCTCATGAAGAATGAGCTCTTTCAATATGAAAACATTTAATCTACATTCCTACATGATGTCTTTCTCATCAAATCTGATAAAATGACAGGCATATACACTTTGTCCCATCCAAGCCATAATTTATGCACTAACTTACTATGCCTTCCAGATGGAACACATCAAAGTTTGAGCCAATCAGCTGAATGTCGCAGGAGGAGTGAAAAATCTCAGTTTTTCATTCCAAGTTTTGAGCATAGTCATGTTTGGTGTCATTTTGCTCGTCTCAATATGACTGGTGCAGCGGTGTGATTTCCACAGCTGTTTTCCAAGGTCTCAATATACATCTCCAAACCGCGGACTTAACTTGACCAGTGTGGAGTTCTGCCCTCAGTGAGACCACATGACTTGACTCTTCGACTGCCTGTGGGCCTGGGCACTATGACTCGATTCTACATTGTTCATTTATGGTTTTATGGTTTAAGGGTGAAACGCCTCCTCTGTGTACTAAAAGCGAAGAAACAAAGCCTATGTCAAATTCTGTGGCCAGACTCCCACGTGACCCCTCGTGTGTAGCTTATGGCCCAGTATTGGACTGTTCTCTTTTGACTCTAATTCAGTGTAATATTTCTAAAAGTTATAAATACATTAGAAGCGTTTTGACATGTTTTCATTCAGATTGTAATTGGCTTTAAGTGACCTACTTGGCTCATAAATGGTTAAGACTTGATTTGTGTGGTTTCTCTGTAAATTGTGCGATTTTCTCTGTTAATATACATTATAATGTGGGAATACCCCCTCAAGCTGGTCTACGGAGGATGCATATTTACGCTTATTGTATCACGGAGTATTGCACCTGTTGACCAACGTCATTAAATCAATCTCCTCCACCTGGGCCGCTGTGACATGCAGTGGTACCTGCATACAATGTTTACGGTTTTACATTAATAAAGTTCTGGTTCTTAAACCTGTTCTGGTCACAGTTCTTTGGACCTTGGTTTGCTCTACTGTACCAGCCCATGTTCCAACAGTTTTGAGCAGAACCTACGTCTCATCCATGGTGGGTTTTTTTTGCCTTTTTCACCATCTTTCTCAGGGTTTCCCACAGCGCTTTATAGTTAGTACGGCCGCCTTGACAACAAATGCCCCCGCCTTGACTACGTCACCCTGAAAAAAAAAAAAATGCAGCATCCACACATGCATACACAGTAAAATAAGGCCGCATCGCAATGAGTCCAAATAGCGGCCAGCATCTGTTGGTTAAATATGTTACTGCGCCATCTATCTCCTGTTGCTACGGCAAAATTATTTTTTGTATCGGAAAGAAGCTAATTATCTGGATATAAAATAACCTGTCGTCGTCGTGGGAAGGACATGTGGAGGTAAGATAATTATTCATTTAAACTAAACATCGGAATAGTGTCTCTGCATGCCCGCGTATTCTGTTTCATTAAGATGGGCTATATGTAATTCGTTTAGATTCTTATCAAGGCTACCGATGTTTTTCTCACATGGTTTTCTCTAGTGTACAGTCATGGATGGGAAAAAGCAGTCAAAAATATCAGGGCACTTTATTCAAAGAAGCTGGCCCACTTCACCATCTGCGCGTAATTAGATCTCGTAATGGTGTTTATTTTTTTATCCTGCGAATGCGATGCGCTTCCGTACATAATACCGTTCTCCTCTCCCCAAACATAACCACAACCGCAAAGCATTTGGGGAATTGAAGTCAAAACAGATAACAAATACATTTTCCGTTCTTACATTAATTTTTGTTTAACCCTAAGTTTTCATTCTTTTTTTTTAAGATTCAGGGGCATATAGTTTTTCACCTGTCCGTCTGTCTGTCTGTCTGTCTGTTCCTCTGCAGCTGAAAAAAAAACTTTAACCTGTAATTCTTTAACCTGCCGCCGGGGGCATCAGTGTTCCACGAACACAGCTTGTTTTTTGATAATTTTGGCTGTGTTCATTCATGTACCGTGAATTTTGGTTAGATTGTGTGTTTTTATTTGATCTTGTTATTTCCAGCTCAGCTCTTACAGTAAGGCTAAAATACGCTGTGTACAATCAAGTGTTACACACTGACTTTTGCGCTATTGCATCATTAAAACCCAGAAACCCATTCAAACTGCAATTTTTGATCTCACTTCCATGAAAACATAATACATGCATTTTATTATATCTGAGTGTCAATCAATAAAATTACAAGACTGTTGACTTAGTCACTTTGTTATTACACTTTAATTGCTTTGTTTATTTATAAATAAACATAACCATAAATAAACATACCATAACCATGCCAACAGATCTAGCTTGGTGCACCAGAAAATGCTGCTTTATATTGGTTTCCGCATTTTATTAAATTCTGGGCCTCTGAATCTCCTGTATTTATTTAAGGTGTAAATACTCCAAACAGTTCAAAATTAGGTTCCCTGGGAGTGTAAACGCCATACTAACCTCAGTGTATTTTAGTTTGAGTTTGTCTGTATCTCAGTGTCAGATTGTCGTGCTCCTGCCTTGTGCTCATAGGCTGTTCGACCTTTGACCTAAAATACAGAGGTCAAAAGTAGTGGCGGTTCATTGGCCATAAAAAAGGGCTGCCGCCCTTCAAAGCTTAGTGACTTAAACTTTTTGCAGTTTACTTTTTTGATCAGCAGTTGCTCATACGAATTGGTAGAAAGACAGTCAAATTTATTTTCGCTAGCATTGTTATACATTGCACCACAAAATTATGAGGGGTTTTCTTTCACACATAAATTACGAAGTAAATTCCCATAGGCCTACGTCTTTATATATTCTGCGCTCAAGTAGCTCGTGGAACAGCATAGATTCACTAATTGATTAGTGAGGCTCATTAAGCAATAAGCTGTGCAACATCTCATTCTGTGCTTCTATTGTGGAAAATAGATTCTTGTGGCTTCTTGCGAAAGAAGCCTCGCAAACTAATTTATAAAGACGTATTGATAATTTGTGTCATATTTTATGAGCGAAAGAAAGCCCCTCATAATTTTGTGGTGCTATGTATAACAATGCTAGCGAAAATAAATTTTACTGTTCTTCTTCCAATTCGTCTGAGCGACTGCTGATCAAGAAAAGTAAACTGCGAAAGGTTTAAGTCATTAAGTTTTGAAAGGCGAGGTTTTGGCTTCCCTTTGTTATAGCCAACTAACCGCCACTAGTCAAAAAGGGACTTGTAACCTTGACATCAAATAGCCTTCTGGAGACACCCAATGTGCATAAACTTTAAATTTGAGGGATTTCCCGGCAACGGCTCAGCAGCTAGTGGACTAAAAAGTGATGAGAAGACAGACAGACGGACAGACAGACTGCAGAGGGTGGGACAATACCCCATCAGCTAGAATCACGGAGGAGCTAAAAATGAAAAAGAAAAAATGCATCAATTCCTCCCCCATTCACCCAATTTTGACACAAAAACCCTAAAATTAATACTGCATTTTTAGCCTGTATTCATTTCCACCAAGTATGCTGCGGAAGACAGCTAAAATTACCATAATTTTGTCAATATGCAAATATTCAAGGTTCTGACTGTTGAAAGAAATATTTATAAATATGAATGACACATTGAACTGAAATTGCAACAAAGTGCAATCATGTGAATACATCAAATATGTCATGTTTTAATACAAGTAAAATCACAGATTGACACTTTTAAAAATAAAACAAACAAAATATGACCTGTGCTGGTTCAATATAGTTTTTGGCACATTGTGATGTTGATTCTAACCAGACATCCCCACCCTTGGTAAACCTAGCATTCAAACAAAAGGGAAAGTAAGCAAGTCAGTTCTGGCTTTACCATATTTTCTTTATGGGAATACATTTATTTTTATTCTAAAACTAAACGACACAAACAAATTCATTTAACATAATGGTAACCACATCAGAGATTACACATACAGCATAATATGATAACAATGTGATATTAAGTGGTTGTTTCTTTTGTTGGCCGAAATACAACAATACAGCATTGTCTAGTATCTGGCCGGAAATCAAAAATGTACTTGAAGAGAGAGCAACTCTACCCTGAGCTGGGTCCAATCCATAGTAATGAGACCTTCAATTAGCATTCAAGAATCAATGAGATAATTGCCGGAGAAGACAAATGTGCTGCAGTGGAATCCTGGTTGCTGTCAATCCACATCGATTCACTTAAACCAATTAGTTGGTTTCCACTGCAGTGCTGGGGGTGTTCATACCCCCACTGTCCCCCTTCCCCCAACGGCTGACAGGCACTAGTTCCACCTGAATCTTCTCCCTCATCTCTCACTCTAAGTCCAAAAAAGCTTCCCAAACCAGTCTTTGTCTCCTCTCTTAAAATCACAGATACCATCCCCCACACTTGTAAATGCCCCTCTTTCGCAGTGAATTTAAAATTACCTCCGAAATAAAGTTGACGCTTTCTGGCGTCAATTGCTTTGTCTATAATCAAAAGGAAGTGGGAAACTTTCCATAAATATGTGTAGATATTGAGCACGTGCAAGTTTGTAAGTTTGGAAATGCAAGCCCTTTTATACTTTCTTTAGGTTTGGGATCTGCACCTGCCCCTACAGGATGTGCCTTTCAGCAATATCTTACGGTATGAATTCTTTCTGAATGAAAAAAAAAACTTCAGTTCCGTGCAAAATAATTCAGAACAGCCATTGCGAGTCAGTGGATACCTTTTCCATATTGGAATTTACCATGGATAACACTGGAGGTGAGAGGTCCCTGGGTCATGCAGCATTGTAAGCAAAATAGCTCAGACGATTGTACTCCATCTGCCAAACTTGCTGAGTACAGGTGTGGCAATGACATGCACTGCCATCAAAGAAGATTAATTAAATAAAGCAACTTCCTCTTATAGCCCATTAAAGACTTCCATGTACTGAGGGTCATTATCGCTGCTCAGAAAGGGCGATTCTGTGCCGCGCGGCGTACAAAAGATGGGCCGCTTTATTGATTTTGAGAGCTATTTCAAAAATGTATGTTTTTCTATTTGCAAGCAGCAGTGCAAGGCCAATCTTCAGAGCCATTAATGCATGCTGCCTCCCCTCGTAATAAGCCCACTTGAGGGTGCCACATTGACAGTGGCACATTGACAGCAGTTGCAGACCACAGTCGCAAAACATTATTTTCTGCTTTTCACATAAAAGCTAAATGGAGCTCTAATTATAATGACCTTCCTTGAAAAGGCTGGGCGGTAATTGGAAAACAGCCTTGGAGCACGGCCATCTTCAGAAGTGCCACGACGAGAGCTGCAAATGGAGTGGGCCAGGACTTGCGCAAGCGGCTTGTCCGGCCGAAATCAACCCCACACCTGTTCTATTCTCTCCGTCCGGCTGCTGCTGGACGGGCTGCATTTCCTGTTAATTTACGTGAGGTCATCAATGGAGAGGACGGGATACTAAATGGAGTGTGGGCAGGGGAGAGACAGTGATGATCAATCACGGGTATGTGTGGCACGGGTGGAATCGTTGTGCTGGTCGTGGGCTGTGGTCAACTTCAACTAATTTAGTCTTCCCCTTTCGAAAGGTGGAGAGAAGGTTTGATAACGGTGTTTCAGGGCACATTGTTTTCCAAAACGAATCCTTACTTCTAGAATTTCACTCTGAGGAAATGGTGGTGTTACAAAATTGGGACACACACTGTTGCACTGGGCAACCAACAGCTTTGAGATTTTTTAGCAAAAGGTCTAATTTTTAGATGCAAAAATATATGGAAGGAATTATATTTGTGATGTACTGTAATTTAGTAAATTAATGTTTCCAGAGCAATCCTTCATTGAAGTGTACTACAAATGTTCATGCAATAACCCACAGTTGTCCTAGCCTATTTCTGAAGGTTTATGAACCTGGAGGTTTTCATTTCAACTGTAATTTGGCTCACTTATTTTCTGCTAATTAGCAACTCAATGAGATCTCTAGTTGTCGTACGAGGTGAGCTTTGTTTGGATCGCAGAGAAAATCCGCAGGATGGTGGATCTTTGATGATGCGCGGAGCCAATCTCAAATGCTGAAGTTTTTGGCCTTGGTCTCTTGGTAATGTTTTAGTGGCTGTTGGAGAGAAGACAACTAGCAGTTGGAGGAGAAATGGAGGTTGCATGCCAGTTACCGTTGATTAGCGGGGTTTCATTGTTCCTACAGAGGAACAGGTGCATGTAATGGTGCAGCCACATAAAGATTTCCTGGATTTGAAGAGCTATTGTCAGTTTTTGGCCCCAGACGTTTTTGCTGGTAGTCCCAAGCCAAGCACCTCATCAAAAGGGGGGCTAGTCAAAATCCGCATTCCCCTCCCTCTTCCACCATGAAATTGGCTTGTCTTTTTTTCTGCGAGGCCAAGAAGGAGCAGAGATGATGACTACGGTCTAGATTTAGAAAAGCTTTTTCAAACGACAAAGAGAAAAAAAAAAAAACATTGTCCTTTCTGTGGATTTTCCTTCCACTCAGCTGTATTTACTTCATATTTCGATTCCACGCGCGAAATTAGCGACATCAAACCAACTCTGCATTTCCTTTCATCGGAGCGTTAATAGATTTTAATCTTTTGTTCTTTGCCTTAATTTTCCTCCAGCTCATCAAAATGTCAGACAGCCAACTGCTCTCTTCGCCTTTCAGAAATGCGCACAATAGGGCCTGTTGGCTGAGAAAATCTGCACACTCCAGCACCCCCCCCCCCCCCCCACCTCCCACCACCCCATTTTGACTTGAATAAAGCAAGTTTATTAATCTGAAGGAAAAGCCAGGAAGAAGAAAGAAAGTAGAGTGAAAGCAGTTTTGTGTTTCATTTTATTTTTCAAAATGGGGGGTGGGGGGGTGGAGGGGCGCAGAGAGGAAATCAATTACGGCGCACACCTGAATATTATTTCCTCCCGCCAAAAACCAAATTACTCAGCAAACTTATCGCTTGCCATTGCAAGACTTGTATTAAAGAAAACAATCAAGCCAGTAGGATTAATCTCTGACAGCCGCCTTATCTTTAACTTGCACCTTTGTTATTTTCTGATGAGCAGCTCCTTTTTCTCGCTGCCACATTGTACCATACCTCACTGCCTCCTTTCATTTCCTCCACTGTGCTGCCGTGGCGGACCTTTCAGTTTATTAAAAAACCTTTATTTGTGAAGAACAAAGACGAGAAGAAGGCAAACAATAAGGTCAAGCAATCTCCTCTCTGCCAGCGGTCGCTCACCTGTTATTTAGAGTGTTATCAGTGCGGTGGGGGCGCCTGAGAATGGCACTCTGACAGGCTGCTTCTCCTAAACGCTGATTGACGTACATCAACCTCTAGCCAAGGACCTTTACCGGTCCCTCGTATCAAACGGGGTCCTGCCACTGTGCGCCGGGGCTTGTCGAACAGGAAAAGGGAACACTACGGGCACCGAACGTTTTTCGGGTTGTGTCATTCGTAGGTTTCCAGGACCCCCCGAGCCGAAAAATTGAGAGTGTTAGCGAAGAAGCTAGCTTGTTAGGGCTCTGTCTTCATTCCTTCATGACCCTCCAGTCCTTGCATTGTTTTAGGTATGGGTACAAGGAGCCTATTCTCCTCTTGATTCATCATATATTGACGCTACCTGACGCTAAGCGTCGACATGCGACAAAAAATAGAGGCTGTTGGCATCCTTATTTGATGTCATTGTTAAAACAAACCCGACCCCCGAACCCTAACCCTAAACGCCAAATAAAGATGCCAAAACCCTCAATTTTTGTGGAATATTGAGTGTTAGTCAGTTAGCGTCACTATATGACAAGTAAGGATCAGAATGTGTTGGCGCAGGAGATGGGCTTCCTGTCTATTTGCCAGGATGGTTAAATCATAACTAGATGGCGCTCCTCAGAACATCTAAGGGGTCATTTTCGAGACTTGTGTCCCACTTTGAGGAGTAACTATTTTAGGGCGAGATTTATTTTTAGATACGTCCTGATTAAAAGTGACTGTTAAAAGGATACTCATTGTATTTTGGGGAATTTTTTTCATTGGAAGACATTTAATGATTTAACCAACACTAAATGTCACAAGTAATTTTGATAAGTCTTAGACAGTGCTGATGTCCAAATATAGTTTCTGAAAAACCCCACAGAGAGGTCAGAAGCAAGGACAACCAGAGGAGGGATGATACTGTGGAGATGTTCTCTACATGGAGATCACCTCATACCAGCAAAGTAAGACCAACTTAAAGAAGACAGATAATGGGCTCCCAGGTAACTTCCTGATTACCTTTTTGAGGCACTAAAAATGCCAGAATCTTTTGTGAATCCTAGTCACTATGTACAGGCAACAGACGTGTTTATTTACCCACCTGTGGACAACTGGAAAATCTATCTACCTCCCTCAAACACACTTAATTGCATACTTGTGCCTTCAGAGGGCCGAATAGAAGAGATAAAAGCTCTTCCTGTCATACATAGAGTAAACTGTTTTGGGAATAGTTTCTTGAATAATTTTTAGATCATCTGGACCGAGGGTCCGGTGGGCTTATGCCATGGGCTATCTGTCCGTTGTCATCGCCACAGTATTCTTCTCCAAAACCACGGGACACCAAAGTATGTTTCTGGTGTTCTGATCCAATTTCAAATATGGCTACAATTCCATATGGAGCCATAATGCAGCAGTTTAACAAGCGATAAAGCTGATATTTGGCATATGGATAGATGGGAGCAAGTGCGAAATCATGTTTGACGGGTTTCGCGAAATGTATAAATTTGATCTTGATTTGACCTCAAAACTTTGGCCACGCCCACTTTCAAAGGTATTAACCTTAAATACCTTCTTCTACAAAACCACTGGACCTATAAAACTGTAACTTGGCAAACATGTTCCCAATCATGAGGACACCAAAGTTTGTTCGTGGCATTTTTTAACAGCTGTACTATGAGAATACACAATCCAGGTGAGCTACAGTGCTTGTGGCACTATTTTTATGGAACACATTGGATTGTCTATCTCTGCTACAAATTGAGTGATGGAGGGGGTTGTTGAGGGTGCTATATAGAACCATTGGGGTTCCTTGCAAAAGAAATGGAACCTTTAGCTCAAAAAAGGCGCCATTTCCTTCACGAGAGGATTGTTTGAACTTCAACAACCTTTTATGGAACCTTCCAGGAGGCACTCATTCTACACCCCCACACTGCTCCTGATGTGCAGGTTAGCGCCTTGCATGGCAGCCTCCCCCAACAGGGGCAGAGGCATAATTGTTAAGCACTTTGGGGTCATGTCATGTGAACAGAAAACGCTACATAAATGGAGTCCATTTACCGTTTCAACTGAAAAATAAAGGTAAAAGGTCTGGGGTGTGAATGAACCTTTTTAATGTGCCATGTAACCTTTTATTAAAAAAAATGTAAGAACCCCAAGGGTTCTTTGAATTGAACCCTCTGAAATGGTTCTATATATAACCTTTTGAGGGTGCCATATATGTACCAAGTTATAGAACCTTTTGTTTATAGAGTGTTCCCTTGTTTTGACTGTTCGAGTACCTTGTTGAAATGTAAGGGATGCATAGACCCGGCTAAATCAACCATGTAAATAACTTGGCCCCATCACAAGCCTACTGGCATAGAAAGAGGTCAAACCCCGACAGCATAGCGGATCAGAGGAAACGCCCCCGCCCCCACACGCACGCGCCGAGCTGATCAGGGCCAGCATCTCCGGTGACAAGTGTTCGTATTCACCTTTTTCCTCTTATCTTCCTTCTCCCAGAGAGCACTCTCCAGCACCGGCCGTCTAATCTCCGCGGCAATACGGCCTCCTTCTGAATTCATCAGGCCAGCCTGTCCGCGGAGCGCGATGGCTCTTTTTATCAGCTCCCGGAAGGGGGGAAAGTGATACACACACACACACAAAGTGCAAACAAATAAATCTCATGAATGCAAAAACTGCCGCAAGAATGAGCTGTCCTCTCGGCCCTTAATGAAGACCGCCGAGGCCTGGCTGTGTTTATAATTCAGCGCACTTTTTGTACATTTCTTTCAGAGTATAGATGATGAGATAAAGGCCACCCCCCCTCCTCGATCCCGGTCATTGTTGCCGCCCTCATTGTTTGATGTCATTATTGAAGTGCATAGACACCGCACAAACACTCGACACAGCTGTTGGTTAGAGAGCATCTAAACGTCGTCTAACTCAACATCAAACAATATGCTAATAACCTTTGCATTAGCAACGGTGAAGCACAGAGAGGAGGCTGCTGAACGAAGTGAACCGGGCATTAGTCTCGCAGTTGTTAAGATAGTTGGAAAAAATAAAAAAATATGCTTCAGAAAGTGTCTCTCAAGTCCTCTTCGGACCCTTACTTGAGGCGGAGCACATGATTGGCCCAGACACGTGGCTATCAATCCTAGAGCCACCATCCATTGGCCCGTCTGAAATAAATTAAGCACAGAGCCCCGACTGCATGCGTCCTCTAAAAGCAGCCGATTGCATGTCAAGACCTTGCACAAAGTTTCGGACCATTTCCTAAATTTGGATGCATCAGACTTTTGGGATTAGTTGATGACTTTAAAAACTTGACTGCGACTATGGGTTTCCAGTGGTTTTGCTAATTTGGCTTTTCGCTACTGCACTTTCGCAACTGCATAATGCACATTCGCAACTATGTCCAAGTCCTTTCACTACCATAGATAAATGCGAGTTAACAACATAAATATTACTTAGGAATCAGTCGTAAAACTTTATACAAACCACTTGCATTACAGCTGTGAATCCTATTTTGAGTTCTGTCTCAATACGGACAATCAAAATAGATTGGATCAGCAACAAACACTTTGCTTAATTGTAGTAGCAAATGACCTTGGACACAGTAGCAAAAGCGCAGTAGCAAAAAGCTTAAATAGCTAAACAAACCTGACCATACCTCTGGAATTCTGCATGTTAGTTCCATTACCGCAGTCAAGTTTTCCTTTCGCATGTTTTTGCAGGCGAAATATCGAGGCAATATCGAGTTTGAGCATTAATGTAGGTTAAGATCATTTAGTCAAGAGACAGGGCAATACATTCAGGTGAATATTTAAACCCTGAAGTGATGAAATCACTTTCGGTGTCAGTTACGTAGAATAAGGGTTCATTCCATCAGTGGTGAGCAGTGCCCCATGTGAAATGCAACCGACAATTTTATGCTATGGCAGAAAACAAATAAGTTGCCAGGGATGAATAGATGTTTTGGAAGTCATATTGGCGTCGATATTGTGCCTTGATTCAAATGACAATTCTTTATTTGATTTGACTGCCACTCCTTCAACTGCCTGGAAGGGGCAGCATGTGGGATCAGTCGGAAGGTGGATGTGTTGTTGAGTTGTGTGCGATATTTTTTATTTTTGAAGGATCGTAATCCTTTCGATACTCTTTCACAAACACAAGATACTGTGAAGGCTCTGAAAGGTTTGTTGGTGCGCGGTTCTGAAACTCCTAAAGAGTGAAAACTCTTCCTCCCTGAGTGGTTTTTAAATGTGGAACAGGGTGGGCCCAGTCGACCGTAGAGCATCCAGTCCTGGGCTAAATTTTCACTGCTAATGGTCAAAAGCCACACCAGAAATATAATCAAATGGAGCTTTGTGCAAGTCCAATCAGAAAGACTAACCCATTAACCACTCTGCCTTAAGTTATGCCTATGACTTCTTTGCGAGATCCAGTCACCTACCTGTCCACTCTTTTATGCATTCCAATTTGTAGTTCCCTTTGTGTTCCATGACTGATTTCATTTTTCTTTTTTTAAGTTTTTTTATATGATTCATATTTGTTTTCATTTTGTCCTATACTTCCTTACTGTTATGGTTCTGCTTTGCATTGCCATGTTTTTCATGTTCCTGATCCATTTACCATGTTTTGGCTACATTTGGTCGGACATGGTTTCTGATCTCTGCATTGCCTGCCTTGCCTCGTAATGAGTATTGTGATTTGGTTTCTTGGATATGTTCATGTGTTGTTTTGCCATGTTTTTGTTATTGCCTTGTTTCAGTTTTTACCAGTATCCATATTCCTGTTATTATTCCAGTCCATGTTTTGCCTTCACCCATGCATTGCACTTTGTCTCCCCCTGTCTGGTCTCTTGTTGTGTTTCTGCTCACAGCCCCAGTATTGCGTGCCACTCTTTCGGGTGATTTAATGGTTTCCTTCCAGTCTCATTTACTTCCTTTGTCTTGCTTTGCTATTTCACTAACCAGTACTAACAGTTTGTTGTTTTGTTAAATCTACTAACCTAGACTAACATTGTATATAATGCTAACTTACTAAAGTGCAATAGGGATTGTATAGCTGCAAGTTACTACAAAAGTAATTGATTAACAAGCTCTCAGCACTTGCCCTCTTCTAGTCTCCGCCTCTTGCCTTTTCCTAATCTTCTTTGCTGCATTTCAGTGGATCCTCCACACCTGCTCACTCTGTCCTTTCTCTCATTTTCTATGCACGTTAGAACTCCCTAACCGGAGCCGTATAGCTGTCAATAGACTGTCTAGTGATTCCTGCCCGCGTTTTGGCTTTTGCCTATTTCATGTGATTAGGTTCTCCTTCATGTTCCCTCCTTCGTAATTAGTCTGACTGCCTGCACCTGTGTTCTGTTTAACATGCGACCTCCCGTATGTGTATATTAGCAGTCTTCTCACAGCAGTTCCCTGTCAGAACGTTTCTGTTTACCTGTGCTGCTCTCGTCTTCGCCTTTTACTCATAGCGTTACTCTTCTGACTGGACCATCCGACTTTAGATTTTTGGCTCTGTTTTTGGTACTTATGTCTGTTTTTTCTGCCCGACTACAATTATTGTGTTTGCTGCCCTGGTTTTTTTGATTTGGATTTTGACCTGTGGATTGTGATTTTTGGATTGTGGACTTTGTACTGTTGCCTTCGGCCCAGCGGGGGTTCTCCCCCTCGCTTAATAGAACCTCTTTCATTATGATCCTGGATTCTCGCGACTGAATCCTGAACGCAACCTCACAGTTACTTCACAGCTTTGTTTGGTTCTTACTCCCCACTCCATGCAATCATTGTTAGTCATCTCCTTGTTTGTAGCTACACCCTTGTATTCTGTTCCCCTGTGTCTCAACCAATGATAATTTCCCGGATCAGTTCACTGGGTTAAAGCATTTACTTCCCGTTGCAAGTTTGTCTCTGTTTTTTCTCAGTTAAGCATGAGCCTTGTACTGTCTCTATTGTCTGATTCCCGATTTTGTCATAAGGTCTTACGGGTTTGGATTGCCTTCAATTTCCGGATTTGGTTACAAATTATTATACAATTATTGACTTCAGTTGAGGTGAATCCAATGATTTATCCACCTTGGACAAGTGATATTCACCGAGGTGCAGCCGAGCAGGGTGCATACTACAGTCTTCACGTACATTTGTGGGTGTGATGATGGGTAGTGTTCATTTGCAAAGGTTTCCCGAAGTAGTCACAGCCGATGTAGTTATGTCCATCATAAAAGAACGTCAATAACGTGCCATCTGAGGGATCCTATTGATTTTCTGACTCATCCTTTGTACGTACATTTTTATATTTTGTCAATATTATTCATTGAATGGAGTTTTGCTTAGTTGTTAATAAATTGTTTCCTCACTGATGGACTATTGAGTCATGCAATTTTTCACAAATCCCAGTTACGACCACTGATTTATTGTAAACAACATAGCTGTTTTGTGGATGCTCCTCTTGTGCACAAAAATTAGGGCATCACCTCTTCAGCAGCCGTGCAGCCATTTTGTGTTGTCCTTAGCCCAACTTTTTTCAGAACAAGCTCGCATCAAATTCAGAATGAGCTTTTATTTGAAAAAAAAAGGTGAAACTTTACAAGCTAAAACATTAAATATTTTGTTTTTACAGACAAGATGATTCAAAAATCACTACTTTCATTTTTTACTTAAATTTTTCATACCATTCCTGCTCTTTTGAAAATATGGTTTTATTTCCATTGTGTGAATGTAGTCATTTGATGGTGTAACTGAAAAAGAAAAACAAAAAGAAACACACTGCCTGTCTGTAATTTGTGTCCGTGTGATCTTTGTTCAAATCTAATATTCAAAGACAAATTGCTGGCCTAAAAGAAAATACCCGTGATCATCAGTCTAGATGACAAATAAATCATAGCTCGGAATACAATAGAAATGCGTAGATCATAAAAATAATAAAAATTAAACATTTTTCTTTTGGTGGAGGGTGCTTTCCTGCCCCCACGGTGCTAATTGTGTCTTGTCTTTGTTTGCTGGGTCATGAAGCTTTCCCAGCATGCATCTGTCAGGTGTCTGCATTCTCCCTCTAAACGAGTAATGGCCCAGCTGGAACCCTCCAATGCCGTCTCCCTCCCCCCATCAACTCCCCCCGTCATGCTGACGGTCATCACTGTGCCCCCGGTCCGAGTCTTGACGACGGGCGTTGGCAGAGGGAGTTGGGGCAGGACCAGCCTCATAATTACCGTGTACACTGTTAAGGACACTTGTCCCAGCCATTTGCAGATCCTCGCGAGGTCACACCTGAGTTCCGCTGGCCGGGCCGAGGGGCGATTTCAAGCGCCGGGAGGTCTGATGAGATCATTTAATAAATAACGAGACCGCTGGATCCTGATGACTGCACCTGCGCCAATTAGCAAGTTACAAATGATCCCATGTAAGGAGGAAGGTAAGAGGAAAATACGATTCCTTATGCAACTGGCATTGAAATCGCCACCCTTGAAACATTTTTGGCCAATACTCGTAAATTATTTCAGCTTTCATTCACGTGGAATGGCGATTAGCCTCCCAGTTTGAAAAGGTCTTTTAAAGTAGTATGATAGGCTAGTGTCCACTGTTTAATAACTCAATAAAAATGCATCTAAAACAACAGGAAGGAAAAGGTTTGTTCTCTTTTATGAACAGATATATTGTGCTTTGTGCTTGGGAAAATAAAAAAACTCATCCTGGCAGTGAGCACCTGGTGATGTCATGTGACCCAATCAAGAGCATATTCACTGAGGGGGTTGGCTGCAGAACAAAGGCCCCTGATTCTCCCACTCAACCTTGGTGTTAAAATCCAGCGCATCTCTAAGCATTCTCTGCGCCCAACAGGAAAGAGACGCTCTCTGTGCAGTTCGTATCTCGCACGTATTTGAGCCGCACGCTCTTTAAGCGGTCCCATACTGTACGGCGCAGTCAAGACACAATCGGGGCCATAAAATGCCGTTGCTCTTCTCTGAAATAAATTGAGCCTCGGGGCTTTTTCATTCGCTTGTTTTTTAGTTTTGCTTCTGCGGCGTGGCAGAGCTGTTCTGTCTTTATCTGTTCATCGCTTGCTCTCGCTCTCTCTCTCTCTCTCTCTGTCATTCTCTCTCTCTCTCTCTCTCTCTGCTGCTACACACACATGCAGCCTCTCTGCATTATTACTCTACGGAAGCCCAAGGAGCGCGCTCACAAAGGCGAAGCCCCCTCTGCCGCAGCGTTCAGACCTCATTAACTTCTGTCTTGTTGCAACAGTCATGCCCTCCTTATTATCCGCCTCTCCATCTCCTGCTCTGCCGCAGTAACTCGCCTTTATCTGGGCTTGTTTTTTCTCCCTCTTCCTTCTCTCTTGGAGGAGACGGCAAGATGCCTGCTTATCTTTTGAGATCTACCCCTATCAAAAAAAAGAAAGCCCCTGAAGCTGTGATACGTTTTTTCCCCCGCCGATACTCGTATGCTCGACTTTGCGTCAGAAAAAAGGAAAAAAGGGCTGTAAATTGTGGTTGTTGTTTCTGAGTTTTCATGTTTGGGGGGTCCAGGGGGGGAAGGGGTGGGTTGGTGGGTGGCGGTGGGGGGGGATGGCGCGTGGGGTGGTTGTTTTTGCCACTCAGTCACTGGCTAATGAGTAATCAGCTTTCACAGCTTGAGTGTTGGGGTGGTAATTCGGTCGCACGCCATGTTCCCAAACCGTGGAGTAGGGATTCATTAACGTGGAGACCTGTATAATCAAACAATTAGTGCTCAGTCTGACGCAAATGCATTCCTCTCATCAGTATGCATGCTCCTCGCCTGAACTTCAGCTTTTTTTTTCTGATTATCGGAGCTGACAACCCGCTTTTGTTCGAGCGCGCAGAACCACAGTCATTAAAAATATGGGGTTAAAAACCACAAATGAATTTTCCAACTCCTCGCAAGGAGCCAAGCGCAACAACAAGAGACGCTAATAGGATTGTGATTTACTGGGGAAGGACTGTGTATCGTATCGCCGGCTTGGCTTTATCGGGCTTCGGTTTCCTGATTATGCCGGAGAGGGCTCCAGCCTCGCAGTCTCATTGCCAACTTCTCCACCACGCAGTATGGCTCAGAATAGCATTCCTGTTTGATGTTAACATGAAGCGCTTCAGAGAGGCAGGAAGCTAGGCAGAGATACTGAGATACATAGTGTGGGGATAGCGGAGAGTTTTCGCTAGCAGTCAGGAACTCTGTAGCTGTTGGGCCTAACGCAAAGCTACCAACCCACCAGACACATCTGCATTATGCAGTACCTTCAGAATAAATTTTGAACAAACGCAGCTTGTCTTTTTTTATTTTTGTCTCCACAGACTTATCTACCGATGACTGTAAAGGGCTCGGGGACTACTCACAACAGGCCTCTTAGCCACATTTATCCCAATTAGAGTATGATCATTATTTTTGGAGGGTGTCCGCCACAATGTCAATGGCATTCTTGAAACCAAATAATTTAACCAGGTCTTATCAATAGGTTAACATGTGACCATGGAGGGTCATAAGTACAACCCGTTTCAGAGGTCCAAGACATTCAAATGCATATTGCGGATTTATGTCCATCAATACCTGCCAGGGTTGATTCTCTCAACCTCATACATGGTCTACGTCCTTGATATTGCCACAATACAACAGGAAAAGTCCTCTAGATCTGGCATGGATCAACCTGTGGACCTGTGTTTTTTCAATGCAAAGGATATACATGAACAGAGTCATGTTCAGGAGGAAATAAAATGGGGAGGAACACTTTAACACTGTGTCCCGTGGAATCGATAGCTGTGTTACTTAATTAGCAAGGCTGCCAGTTTGTCATGGTTTTTACACCATTATTTATTTATTTATTGATGGAATGCAATTTCTTGGAATTTTCACAGAGAGGGAGATAAAGGAATACTGACTGCAGAGTAGGTTAGTGAGCACTTCAGTTCATGTAGTTGGTTCTTGTGGCACGGTTTGTGACTTATGCAACAGTCGCGCCTCGCCGGCGGTGAATAGTCTCCGTTGCTGCTCGAGGCTCAAAATGCACAGAACTTCCCACCGAATGGAATAGACCTCGCTTGACGAGGATCACATTCGCCGGATGAAAAACGGACAAGAAATGCATGCAACCAGAGTAAAATGAATTGATAATTTTCCTCTTCGTCAAACGTCCGTCAACGCCATCCTGCAAGGTGTGACTGCTGCTTTAAAAACAGTACTGCTTCATCGTTCAGGGGACTTAATAGTCAATTGGACAAAATAGTGAACTGGAATGCACTAGATACATTAACAGAACTGCATACATCTAGTCTGGTTGGCTTCCGGGCCAAATACGTTTATGTAATGACATTTGCTTGCCTGTTCCCACAAATTCCTACTCAGAGTGAGCAGAAAATTATTCTTCTTGAAATGAACAGCACATCAAAACAAGAGCCATCGGGCAATGGCGAATCCTCCTACTGCAGCATATGCTGCATGTGTTGGCCAAATTCTATGAAAAAATAGTCAATGGTTTTCGAATTAGTCTCCACACAAAAAATGTTTACCGACGGGCAGACAGACAGAGTGATAGCTGTATCCCCCTGCATTATATGCCAGAGGGATAAAAATATTTTAACACAAAATGTTTCAGACAAAAAAAAATACTTTTTTCATCATTTAAATTTGTGTAAAATGTCACAGTACTTGTGCTGTACATTTAGAAGCTACTATAGTAGGTTCAGTGAGCCCTGTCTCATCCTGCCGCATCATATTTTGATGCAACCTGACCAAGTGTCGATATACGACGCAAAAAGACGCTTTTGGCATCCTTATTTGATGCTAGTTTGAAACTAACTCTACCCCCTAACCTTTAACCTAAACTCTAAGCCTAAGCGTCAAATTACGACGGCAAAACCTTCCTACTGCATCGTATATCGACGCTTAGTTAGGTAGCCTCACTGTATGAGCAGTCGGGATGAGTCCATGTTAAGTCCATGTTAATTCAAATAAGTGGTTATTTTTTTCTACTCTGACTAAAAAGTTGAACCAGGAAAGTTGGTTGTCCTAAGGGACTTGTTGCACAGTAATTGTTGGTGGCAGATGTGGTGGTTCCAGAGTGTAAGATGCAACTGCCGAAATATGATTTTCGCACATGGCTCCCCCTGCAGCACAGTCTAGAGCTGTGCTTCTCAACCCCAGTCCTGGTGACCCGCGGGCCCTCACAACTGTGCGCCAGCTCAGGAATAGCATGATTCACTTAATCAACAAATCCTAATCACCAGTCTACTGGTTGGTTGAATTAGGTGTGATACCAGGGCTGGCACAGTCATACAAAGAACTTTGGCTACATTTGAAGTGAAGAAACACTGCACTCTAAACCCTGGTAAGTGCGGTACGCTCAGTTGTTCTGGGGAAAACGATTACCTCAAAAAAATTGTGTACACCCACTTAATGATCTTGTGTTCACAGCACTTAAAAACGTGGTAAGAAAACCTTACACCTTATATTCATTTAGTACTGTCCACGCAATGCAATTAAGTTGGCTTAAATAATTTTTTTTTGAGGTATCAGATTTTGACAAAACATTTGAGTTTAAGTAAAAAGGAGAGTAACGCACACTGTGGGTTTTCAAAGTAATGAGGTGCAGGCGACGGAGTAACCATGTACAATTAAAAGAAGGACGCAGCACGCTCAGACTCCAAGTGCAAAAAGGTTTACTGTGACAACGTTTCGGCCCTCGGCCATTTGAGTTTGCCACAATCTCTGGGCTTACAGTGCGGTGAAGAGTATTTTGAGGGGATACTAAGTTTATCAACAAAGAAACAATTGTTGACGACACATCAGAGACAAATAACCTTATCAAGGTTTTGTTTTCACTTTGTCCAAGTACTGCACGTAGATCCATAAATCCAGCAATGTCTCAGTTTCAAAATGCTGTTCTTAATTAGACAGTTTAATGTCTTCAGGCAGTTGTTTCTTAACTCCAGTCCTGGGGAACCTAAAAGTATTTTGTTTGTTTGTACTCACCTGATTCAATGAACCAGGGGATTGATGATTAGGATCAGCTAATTACCTGAATCATACCATTGCTGAGCTGTAACACAACTGTGTAGTGCTGTGGGTCCCCAGGGCTGGAGTTAAGAAACACGGGTTTAGAGAAAGTGTAATGACAGACAAAACATCATGGCGTTTCAGTGGCTGAAAACACCTCGATACTGAACAAGGTCAGAAGAGATCAGCATGGACTTGTTTAACCCTTGTGTTATGCTGGGTCAGCTTCCATGGGATCAACAAAGAAACATAGAGTATTGTCTAAACAAACTGTAGCTTGGAAAAATGTCACACGGTCAGGAAAATCTCAGTTTCTCCGGCGACATCCAGGTGGCTTGGTGAGTCTTTCGTGTAAACGGTAAGAATGTCTCAATCCTGACACATAATACCTAAGCATTTTTTTCCTGAGTTTGAGTACCCCTTTGTATCCACAGGCTACCCTTTGAAATCAGATATTTCCAGCGAGACAATGCATTTTATCACCGATGACTCATCACCCCAAGCTAGGTCCTCAAACGTTATGGTGACTTAATTTTACACTGGGCTGCCACTGGCTCAACTAGGGCCCGGCGCATTTTTTTTTTCTGGCCCACCCTCCATCACAACCACTAACGATAAATATACATTTATTACATTATAACGGGATAGTGCACATAGATACACATGTTAAGATTCTGCCATGTCTGCCTTGACCATGTTTATGCCTTGTAGTTCCGACTGCCTTTTGTGTTTTTTGATATTTGCCATGCCTTACTATTCTTTGTATAATGTATTGTGATTTGGTTACTTTGATTTGTCATGTTTAGTCTTAGTTTACCTTTCCATGTTTTACATTTTGCCATATCTCATTCCGGTTCATGTTTTCCATTTTGCTTTGCACTCTGTCTTCCCCGTCTGGTCTCATGTCTTGTCATTGCACACAGCCCCAGTCTTGTGTTTCAGTCTTCGGGTGATTTATTGGATTCTGGTTTTCAATCTTCCTTCCGATCTCGTTTACTGGCTTCACTCTTTTTTTCTAACTACTAACAATACTAAGTTTATTATTTTCTCCTGAGATTACTAACAACAACTAACCTTGTATATAATATTAACTTACTAACGAGCACCAAGGATTTGTATAGTTGCACTTACTAATTGATTTACAAGCTCTCAGCACTCGCCCTGTTCTAGTCTCCGCCTCTTTGCTCTCCCTGATTACCTTTGCTGCATTTTCTGTGAAAGCTCACATCTGATCACGCTGTCCTGCTTCTCATTATCTATGCACGTTAGAAACTCCGTGACCGGAGCCGTATGTTTGTTTATAGGAATGCCTCTGTTCCTGTTCACGTTTTGGCTTTGGCCAACTTCATGTGATTAGGTTCTCCCTCATGTGCCTTCCCCTTGTAATCAGTCTAACTTCCTGCACCTGTGATTCTCCCCATGTGATCTTCCCAGAAGTGTATATCAGGTGTCTTCTCACAGCCACTCTCCGTCAGATCGTTTTCCTCAGTCTTCTTGTGCCACGCTTCTTTTCGCCTTGATTACTCAGTGTTTATATTTCTGACTGGATTGCCCGACTACTGATTTTTGGTTTGCCCTTTTTGGATTATTGTTGCATCTGTGTTTTTTGACCCATTTCTGCCTGACTTCGATTTTGTGGACTGCTGCCCTGTTTACGATTCGGACTGCCCTTTGATTGATGAGTTTGCTTCTCTTACAAACCTCTGCCTGTGTACTGAATCTGTTTTGCCCGACTATGATTTGTGTTTGCTGCCCTGGTTATGACTCTGTTTCTGCCCCACTGAATTTTGACTTTTGGATTTTTTGTTATTTTTTTGCAGTGCTGTGTTCACGCGTCCAGATCTATACCTCACAACACAAATGTAAAATTCTATTTAGCCAGACTCTCCTGACAACCTGATAGCCAATGATATTTTTTGTAAAGATTGTGAGGATTTAGAGGAACTTGAGCAATCGCCATAGTGAAAGATGAGACCGAATAGCAATATTGGATGCAAGTAACCCTTAAGCCCTCAGACAGCACTGCATTAAGAACTAAAATTCTTTTGTAATGGAAATAATCCAGTGGGGTCAAAAATACACTGGAAGTCCTGAGTCAAAGAATGCGGTTTTTCCTGGCATTATTTAATGCAAATTAAGCCTCTACAATCAAAGAGGAGGCCATATATCAACACCATCCAGATGTATCACCAACTTCTCTGGGCTCAAGCTCATCTGAGAGATCACAGCACTGCATTTCATGTAAATCTAAAAAGTCCATCTTTCAGATTGCTTTTGGAAATAGTGACATTGTGTTCTCATGGCCAAAGATGAGAGGACCATCCCAACTGTTACCAGTTATTTACCTTATTGTACTTGAGTGTATTTCTTAGAGCGCTGCTTGATTCTGGTTCAGATTCTTTTTCCCCTCGGTGTGTTTTCCATAGTTTTGATTTTGTACATTTTCATTTGTTTTACTTTTTGGGTATAAATTTCCTGTCCCTTAGTTTACATTGTTTTACTTTATTAGCCTTAGTCCGTTGAATTCCTGTTCCCACCAGTTTCTTTAGTTCATTGCATTTGTACATATACATTTTCCTTACAGTCTGCCATTCCAGTTAAACTATTGTGTAGTTCTCTCCATTCAGTTTGGCTCTTGGATCTTGAGTGCACTGTGACGATACCCCTTTAGTTTACATTTTACGCAATGTACCAATTCTTCTGAAATTGAGGTGGTGCATGATTACTATGATAACTAGTGCCAAATCTGGAAAGCACCTGACAGATACAGCTTGTCTAAATCACTGAGAAAGGGAAACCACGCTTTCTAAGGATCAAAATACAAGGTGTGAGTACAGATAACATCCAAGCCCTAGCTAGAAAAGCCCCGTCCAAAAATGTAAAGCACCTGTAAGAAATTTGGACACGCTTTGCTAATGTCACAACACTCTGTTTTTAGAGAAATTTAAACAGCGTAACTTCTCTGTATAATCTCAAATGGAATCCTCTAAAAGGTAAACAGAAATGAAAAGAGAATGTTTTACTTGTTTGAATAGTGTCCAGGAATTCTCAAAGAAGCTATATTTTGCAAAGTAAACACACTAATGAACTCCTATTTTCCAACAGCCCAATTAAAGTCAAGCGGTTTTGGGACTTATTGGGCGAAAATGTTGATGAAAAGCCACCTCAAGTGCAGCACGTCTTTGAGAAGTTAGACAGGCATGCAACTGCAAATTCAGTAAAGTCATATGACTGTCCTTGTTTAAAAAAAAAATTAATTAAAAAGTGAGAATGCGCTGCAAATATGACAATGGTGGTTAGTTTGATGGATTTAAGAATTAGATCTTTTTTTTTTTGCAAAATGAAGGCTGCTTATTTCTTTTTTTAAAATATATTGTAAGAAAAAAGTGGGCGTGTCCAAACTTTTGACCGGTACAGTAAGTCTGATTGTTATTTCTTGTGAAAGGAACCAACTGCAAGTAGTCCAAAATGCAAAAATTGTGGTCTTTATTCAATCCAAGTCCAAAGCCAGGCAAAGCCACAGTGACGGTACAGAAGGGCGATCCAAAAAACAGAGTCCAAAGACAGACAGGGGGTCAAAACCAAAAATCACAGGTAACAGGAACCAAATCGATTGGCAGTAGGACAGTAGAGTTTCTGAAATCTGAATAAAAAAACCAGGGTATCAAAACACAGAAATCTTGGTCGGGCAGACGATGGGTCGTAATCAGAGAGCAAACAAATCCAGACAGGCACAGACAGAAATCGGAATCGGGCAAAAGGATGTCACAGAATCACAAACAGAGCACTGGCACGTATGGCGCTCAGCGCAGAGAAAAGTTGATCATCAGTCTGACAAAGCTAAGCAGAAGTGAGAGACTATATATACACAAGGGAGATAACAAGCTAGGCAGGACAACAAGTGTGAGGAATAATCTACACATTAACTTCGAGGGGGAAAACACAAGAGGTGATAAAACAATAGAAAATGGGGAAAGAAAGACTAGTTTTCACACGACATCCTTAAACAACAACAAGGGGAGAACGTGCAAACTCCACACAGAAAGGCCCAGGCCGGATTCAAACCCACGACCTACTAACCACTGTGCCACCAATATACAATGGCGCGCATAAAACACTCATACATAACAAAATGAACACAGATCATAATAGATTCATTATTATAAAAATAGCAAAGACATATGTTTGTGTTTGTTGTTTGTATTCTAAAAAAAATTATGTCCCAAGATAAAATAAATGAATACCTTTGTCTTCGGACAACATCTTAACAACATCTCACTTCTTTGAAGTGATATCTTTCCAGAAACATTCCAACTCCCCTCATGCTTCATTGTGAATCATGTGAGGCATTTTAAAATTGCGATGATTTTCTAAAAAATACCATAATAAAACTGTGTTATGTTGTTTTCTTTTCAAATGTCACCCATGCCCAAGTGATAAAGCTAAAGTAGCAAAGTTTATCACTTAAATATTGTTACTCCCTGGGCAAAGCGCCTTTATTAGTTGAGGCGAAGAGTAGCACACAATCTTTCGGGCTTAAATAATTTATCCAGTGGAATACATTTGGCCATTGTAATCATGATGGATCTTGTTTCATAAACAAGACAAGCCGTTTGATTATTTTTCACCATGGAGATGGGGCGCCGGGTATTGCAGAAATATCTTGCTTATCTTCAGGAAATATATTATGGAGAAATTGAGCAGAAGATAAATAATGCATGCCGCTCGCCTGTCTGAGTGTGTTAGGAATACCATGGAATACCTGATGAGATTTACTGTGCATTCCATAAAGCAGTGTGTTACTGGGACAACAAAGAGAGGTTAATCTAACAAGGGCCTAAATGGAAATAAATATAAAGACAAATAAGTCGGTGACTAAAGGTGTCTGCCGATGGTAATAGTTGATTACATCACTACTAGGAGAAATGCGTGACAGCTCGGGGCATCTTTTTCAGAGAGACGTCATTGAGGAAATGGAAATGAAAAGGATAAAAGCCAGCATGCGATTGAGTTAATTTCCTCCCCTTGCACTCTTGCATTACTGACCTGGTCAGTTCATGGAACTGACTGAAGAAATGGTCGGTGGCAAAAAAAAAAAAAAAAAAAAAACTATTCAAAATTTTTGTGACAAAAAAAGGATTGATTCTGTAAGTAAAAGTACCAGTGTTCCAGTAATCGCCATACATACTAGCGAATCTGAAGAAATGTGCACCATTTATTGTTCATTTAAATCTTGTTTACACTGTTGCCTTTACTAGCACCTGCACCAAATTTTTACATATTATATTGTATTTTTTAAAAATTTGCTTTACATACAATACCATCTTTTTGCCCGTAGTCAGCTGGGATAGGCTCCAGCTCGCCCCCTGACCCTAGTGAGGAATAAGCGAGTATAGAAAATGGATGGATGGATGGAACAAAACCTTCTTAACAGGGGTAAACTTTTGAAAATATTCTGTTTGGCCATTTAGTGTAAAATTCATGAAGCATTCAGACATGCAAAAAAGCATCACTGTTCCCAAAACTGTAATATGTAGTATGGAGTCTTGGCAATTTGACAATTATAAGAAGGCTTATAATCTTCTAGTGGTTAAATGCTATAGATTTTGATACCTTTAATCTGTTAAAGATTAGTCTCTTAATTTTAAAGTCTCAATTTATCAGTGTGTTTCCCCAAAATTCACCAGGAGTCACCATTTAAGGGCTTGTTATTCAAAAATTTCTTCTAGGGGACCAAGCCCCCAGACCCCCACCTTTCTTGGGTCTGGAACTTTATGCTTCATGCTCTATTGCAACCACAAGCTGCTGCTGCCTGACACGGAGATATGTCCACAAATAAGCATAAAACACCATGTTTTAATGGCTCAAAATTCAATGTTTGCTGCATATTTGCCAAGGAAGAATTTGTTTCGCTTCAGTGGGACTAGTTCCTACCACCTTGGCAGGTGCACTTCTCTGTTCAGCCCTCTCTCATGTCTCCACCCAGCTTGGGCTGTCTCACAGACTGGGCTCTTGACAGACCTTGAATTCTGGGTCTGTCCTGGTTCACCTTCGGGGGCCAAGGCGAGTGATAGCAACCACCATAGCTGTCATCGCTAACGACTAGAGACTGAGTTAAACCGACTTCCATGTGGGTCGACGCGACCTGGAAAAAAGGCCCCGCCCTGACAGCTCGAGCGACTGCCACGCTCAGCGATCCCATCCTGACCTACCATCGACGTTCCCCTTCCCACTCCCTGCCACCACCGTCCCCACCCCCCTCCTCACTCTACTCCGGGAGACCATTAAGTTAATGAGACAGAAGCCAAGGTTGCTGCGGCGGCGGGCGGCGCGTTATAGATGCTACGCGCGGCTGCTGGCACAATGCGCCGACTCTGGCTCTGGGGACAATTCATTTCCGCTCCCCTAATGAGCTGTGGAGCAGTGCAGGCAGGAGCAGGCCCCACCTCAGCACTCGCTGACACAGATAATGCGAGAGCTGATAGCAGCCTAGGAGACAGCGATGGCTCCTCGCAGAGATACGGTCCGATAACGCCGCGTCGTCGAGATTGTAGCGGAGCGACTTTAGTCCATCCCTGCAGGCCCTCGGCTCGTCTTTGTGCGCAGCCGAACAGCTGGTGACTTTAGTGAGCTTGCACAACGAGGGAAAAAATGTACACCACTCCAATCGCCCTGCCGTTTGTTAACTGTTGCCTGGTGTGCTGTTGTGAGCGGATGCCCAATAAGGATGCAGACCTGAAAGCGATAATGCTGAATTCAATTCGGAAACTTGGGTCAGCAAGAAGTCCTCAAATGTGGATAAGTCAGATGTTACCTGCTTTGATGGGATGATTGCACTCCAGCGTGGTCTGTTGGCATCCGATGGACTGGAACACTTCAGTTCAAAATTGAGGGTTAAAAACCAAAGAATCTTATCCGTTTGCAGTTTATCCAAAACCTCATTTTAGTGTTTAGTGTTTAGTGATCTTACCATTCATCATATTAGCAGCATAGCGTAACGCCAGACTCTACTAAAAGTAATTTACAGCGGCAAAAATGTGGGTAACATATACAAAAAAGCATAAATCTTGCTAGAAAGAAATAACTGAAGCACTTTTTTAGGTCATTTCTGTGGTAAGTTGTCTTAATTTACACCGATAGCTGTCCTTCAGATCCCATTATTTCTATTAACCAGGTATAATTATCAATATGTTCTTAGGATATGATTGAAATTAATGGGATTAACTGATATACTTTTACCTGGGTGGCACAGAACTATACATCAAGGAGTATTTAAACATTACTCACTACAGGAACATGACTGTTATGCAACTATTGATCAGATGTGGTATACCAAACTTCCAGTTTTAAAAGAGCTTTCGCCGTCTTATATTTGGCCAGTGAGCTAACATAGCGGGCCCTCTGCCAGACACATACAGAGAATTGATGGCTTTTCAGAGCTGTAGCAGTGACTACAGCGAAACTGATGCGAGGCAGAATTGCAATTCTCAACTTTAACTACAAAAAGAATGACGGGAAGAGAAGAGTGTGGCATGGGCATATTCCACTGCCAGTTGAACTGATGACCCTGTATTGATTAATGTTATAAATATTCTATTGATGATGATCATGATGATGATTTATGTGACAACTGACAGAAGCAGCAGAATGATATCGGAATTTTATTGCTGCTTTATCCGCGTAGATGCAGCCGAACGGTTCAAAATTCATTGGATGGCCCTTATAACTTGAATCGATAGAACGACCTCTCAGACTCGTAGTATTCCAATACTGTAAGAGTGGCGGCCATTTTTAAGCATACCACTTGGGACGGTTGGGCTAGCTTCAGTGCACACTAATGTCCATGTAAAGTGAGACCTCTTTTCACCGAGTAGTCCAGTTCAGGTCATAACACATTAAAACAATTATTTTAGCCTTTTTATTGTCAGAAGTTGCGGATGATACCAAAAGACCTGTTCCAAGCCATCCAGTTTTTGTTCGGGCACCTACAGTAGTACATTAATCTGACACTAAAAGGTGGAGCTATAAACACTGCAGTCTGTTGATTGATCAAGAGACACCTGAGAGCTGAGTGGAGCCGCAAAAAATGAAAAATTATTTATGGCTAACAGCAGTTTCAGTCACATTTTCTTGATTAAGAAGTTATCCAATGATTAGAATAAGCCATTGGCAGTTAAACACACACCATCCCTCTTAATGCAATGTTGCAGCAATTAAATAGAAAATTTCAGACTTTCAGAGAAATGTTTTAACCACGTTAAAATGAAGATAAACTATTATTTAAACTTCCGTGTTTACTTTAATCACATCCTGTACTATCTAACCTTTGCTTCGCGATTGTGTAATTACATCTAGGAAAACAAAGATAACCCACAGTATTACGCAACTGAATGACGTCAAGTGAACAGCAATTTTGCGCCGAAATGGCGTTTTTTTTTTACATGTCATCTTACCAAGGAAATCTAGCCACACACCTGATAATGCTGAGTGTTTTCGGAGTTTGCATGATGTTAATTCAATGCTCCAACAAAAAATATCTCCGTTTTCTCATAGTACCCACACTGCACACGTTACATCACTATCATTACATCACAATTACACATTTTACTGTTTACCTCAAGATCTTCATTGTTCAAAGTTCACAACTGTGATAAGAGTCCAATTCCTAATCTCTCTCCAGAGTATTTGTCACACCGCCCTCCTAATCCATACGCTCTAATTGCACACGGCTTATTCGATTTCCCAATTCTTGGCCTGACATCATTTGCTCTTTGTTATCGTTTCCAATTTACTTTTTAAGTTGGTTAGTGGATGAGATCTGGTGGGCAGCGATGCATTTAGTTTCTGGTTCTCATTGTTCGTTTGTATTTGTTTATGCCTGGCAGTTTCGGGTTTGCTCCAGTTTTGTTTAGTAGCTTTTACGTAACCACCAATTCTGCCTTAGTGGTGTTTTTGTGTTTAGGAAAGACTAATCTCAGAGCACTTGCACCGTTACATTCATGTATCCATGCATTATCTATACCACTTCTTCCTCGCTAGGGTCGCAGGGGAGCTGGAGCCTGTCCCAGCTGACTATAGACGAAAGACAGGGACACACCCTGGACAGCTCGCCAATCCATCACAGGTCAGACACAACATACATTCACATACTCAAACCTATGGGCAATTTACCGTCTCCAAGTAGTCTGACATGCATGTCTCTCGACTGTAGGAGGGAACTAGAGCACCTGGGGGGAACCCTCGCAAACATGGCGAGAGTACACTGACTCCATACAGAAAGACCTCAATCAGATTCGAAGCCACAACCTTCTTCCACTGAGAGGACAATACGGCCCACTATGCTACTGTGCCGCCCTCTGCCATTACGGGATTACGGTATTAGGGAAATGTCCTGTAGAAACTGTGCCTGGCATACAAAACAAATCTAGGAAACCCTATTAAGTTTTAATTTTGTATGCTTAATATGCAAATTAAGAGTAAAAGAATCCTTTGGCTTTAAATTGTTCCCATTGTCACCTCTAATTTATTCTCCCGACCCGAATACTTTTGCATGGCTTTTCGGGAGCAACAAGTAGTGCCAGGTACAACATACCCCAAACATGGGAGGTGTGTAGTGCTTTGGATGTAGAATGACTGAGGACTCCCTTGATAATTGACCCCCTACTGCAAATGAGCCTAATGGTGTCACACCATATGGTTTGAAGCGGAATATAAAAATGCACATTTGGAATCAAGTTAGAAATTTATCAGAGAATATTTAAGAAAGTTGTCATGAAAAAACTATTTTTGGTTATTCAGGGTCCTTGACCTTCGCCCAGTTAGGTTCAACGTTTAATCAGGTGATCCTTGTGGCATTGCACACCCTTCCAGAAATTTTCATGTACACCAGACTGCTGACACACAAGCACAAGCCACCAAGAGTAACAACCCCCCCCCTCTCGTCCGGTCGAAGGATAATCCAAAGAGATCACATCGATTGCTACCCCTTCTCCATTTTAGGAATCCATCTTTATCAAGAAGTCTCAAGGAGTGATTTCTTCCATCAACTCCTCTTTTCTTGTCTTGGTGGAAAATGAAGGGACATCCCTGGATCAGACAATGTCTACATGTCTGTGTATGTTGCCTCATAGACTGACAGTCACCAGTTCATGATATGTTCACAAATTCTAATCCATTGCAAAATTAGCATTTGTATACACTTCATTTTGATGATACTGCAACGGCTGGTTGCAAGGTCTACTCCAACTTTCCTATAGCCAAAACAAATAACTGGTAATTTTCTGCCAGGGCAATTCGCGTCTTGCCGGAGCAATTAATATCAAAGGCATGGTTAGAATTCAGGGGGGTGGATGTGGTCATTTTCCTGTACATTAGATGGCACCAGTGGGATTGTTATTTCAATGAGGTTGTGCAAAACCATTTCTGGTATCTTTCTGATTCTTAAAGCTGCCAGCATTTGTCTCGCGAGATCGACCTTGAGAGCACACGGAAGCAAGATCTATTTCTAATTTCACTGGAAGGTACCTAAAAACATAACAGTGGGTCCAAATTAATTGGTAAGTAGTGCAGTGTCTGTCCTAAGTATGTCTGCTTGAACTGGGCCGATTGCTGGGCAGTCAGTATTGCTGCTTGCAGCATTTACAAGAACTTGCTCAGTCAAACAACGTCACGCTTGACACGGCACGTCCTTGCGTCCTCAGCAGTGCACCTGCCAAGTTTGAAGTAGATCAGATGAACGGTTGTTGAGAAAATCAAAGGAGAGCTAGTCAAAAAAACATGCAAACAGACAGACAGAGATTTATTGTTCGGTAATAATATGATAATGTAAACTATATGCAAGTATTAATAGTTGCAGTCCTAATATATTCTCTATAATTTTTTTGGGTGAAAATGTTTTGAAAAGTACTATTGTAGGCAATGTGAGCAAAAAATAACAATCACTCCCACAAGTATACTGAGGTAAAACTATGGGTAAAAAACAAAAACTCGAAAATTATCAGTTTTTTTTTAACAATTGAAATGTTTCGCAAATTTTATTTTCTTTACTCTTACATTGCACGAGTGCAAGTTTGAAGATTCATTCCACTGATTACTAAAAAATTGTTTTAACTGGTTTGAGGCAACATTATTCGGCAAAAATTACCTCTGAAGGTCAGTTGTTCCAGGATATGAGGTGACATGAACTTAGAGCAGTGTCACAGTGTTAAACAAGGTGACATGACGAAAAAAGCGCTCTGACTTTGTTCATAGCTGCATTTTGGCCTTAGATGATGCTGGTCGGTCCCTTAGAAAAATTTTTGAAGACGTTAAATGCTGCCATGGCACCGTAAGAAACACCATCAAGCGTTTCAAAGAGACCAGTTTGCTGAAAATTAGTGGCAATAGAGGTGCGAAAGAGAAGTCAATTGCCTCTGATAGTTGTTATCTGTGCGTGACAAGTAAAGACAATCGACGGTTGACAGCACGTCTATTCCGTGATGATATTAATAGCACCAGAAGTGAAGAGATCAAAGTATCAAGATCTGCAATTTCCAGACACCTGTGTGAAAATAGTCTGATTGATTGTGTTGCTGCCTAGAGCTGGGAAAATCAAAAAACATTTAAGTTTGCTAAGCAATTCAAGGATTGGACATCAACGGACTGGGAACAAGTCCTTTGGACTGATTAATCACAATTCAAAAATTCATCATCCAAACGCAGAACTTATGTGCAACGTAGAGCTGGAGAATGTTTCAAAAATCACTGTTTAACCCCTTCGCTAAAACAAGGAGGTGGTAAGATTATGGTTTAAAGTTCGACCTGCGCGAAAAGAGCCAGTCATCTCACAAAAAATGACAGAATCATGGATCAAAAGCGGTATTACAGCATCCTTGTGAGGCATGCAAAGCCATCTGGAAAGAGTCAGATTCTTCAGGGATTTTATTTTCAATGAGATTATGACCCTAAATACGCTTCAAAGCTGTGCAAGAATTATCTCTGTCAGAAAGAATCCTCTGATGACATAAAAGTTATTACTTAGCCTGTTCAAAGTCCAGATTGAGCAAATCTGGGATTTGCTTGATATCAAGATAAACAAGAGTCATCAGAAGATCACATATCCCACCCGGTTCCACATAATTCGTGATTTTTGGGCTGTTTTTGGTTAAAAAGCAAACATTTTGGGCAGAATGGAACTGAAACCCCCAAAAGGCACAACTACACCATAAGAGTAAGTTCCATAGCAAATTTGAAGTTTGTAAGTGGTATAGTTTTTGAGTTCTGCTACGGAAATGAAAATGGACGAACGGACAGACGGACTGACAGACGGACAGAGCGATGACTATATCCCACGGTATTACATACAGGTGGGATAAAAAGCTGTTGTAACATTGAAAGAATATCTTTGGAATAGACTTCAAACCAAATGGAATGGTTTAGCAAGTGGGGGAATAAAAAAAATGTGAAAACTATGCCTGAAAGATTAAATACTGTTATCAGAAGGTGGCCAAACTAGATATTGACCTTTTCTCTCAAAAAGGCATTATTATTTTTGTTTTTACTAAATGTTATTTGTTTCCTTATTTTCATCTATATGATCAATTATTACATGAAATAAATTCTTGAATAGTACTTGGTTTTTATTTTCTCTTCATTTTGTTGAGTGTGTAATAATCACTGCACACTATATATATATATATCTATGAAATCAATTTGCATGCGGTTGCTTCATACTGCAGCAAAAGAATGGCACATTTCAAGAAGCACAAAAGCTCGGCTCCCAGTCTTTGTTGTTGGAGCCGACTGCAGAGTTGCATTTTTAAACTGCGTCTCGCAGTTTTGTTTATGAGCGAGCGCTTGTTGGTGGCGGGCATTTTAAGCTAATAGCCGCTTTAAATAGTGGCAATTAGAAAGAAGCACAAGATATTTAATCACTCCAGACCAATTAGTCTGTAATCAGGTAATGTCCAAGAGCGAGCATATTTTTGTCATCCATTGTTATAGGAAAGCACTTGTAATATATTTCTCCATGTAAGGGGAAAGCAGTGATTAACACACAAGAATATAGGCCCCCGTGGAACTCAATAATGTGATGCTAAATCTTATGGGGAGAGAGAACCAGCCACAGCAAAGTCCATTATTGCAGTTTAACATGTGGAGAAGGTTAATTCAAGAGAGATTGAGTCGCTAACATCTATATTTTATGTAGAGCGCCAGTCCTCCAGGATCCAAATTTGTCTAATTAAAATACAGTTTTTGAATTCTGTGGAATATCCTGCATTACTCATGGCCGTGGCTAGAGATAATTAGCGCTGCCTAAGAGCGCAGCACAGTTAGGAAATGAAAGAGAACACAGTAGAAACAAAGGACATCACATGAAAAGGGAATGCATCCATCTTAAGCTGTGACTTCTGTGGTCCCATTGTCCCACCCTCATACCACTGAATCTATTTCCAAAAACATATACATAACTTTAATGGAAAATGTAATAAAGAAATATCATCCCCTTGATCTATGCCAATTGACATCCTATCCTTTATATTCTGTGCCCTTCACACTGTTAAAAACAGGCACCTTTTTTTGCCACTTAACTGGCACCTTTTCTTTCCAATTATTTTAATTGTAAATTTACAATCAGTTTATAACAGACGTTCTGTGTATGTTTGCTGTAAACCACAGTTAAATGCGCGCAGGACTCTACTTACAGCAAAAATAACAAGAAGACAATGCGTTATTTAACTGTTAAATTCAGTCAATTTATAACAGTTCACTGATAAGAATGGAGAATGGGTCGGTCTTTTCACTCTGAAAAATTCACAATTACAATGAACCCAGTTGCACAGTATTACTCAGAGTAAGTTCTAAAAAATTGCATGCCTTGTCACTGCCTCTCTACGTGTGTAGCATAGCCTCGCTCTCTTTTTCGTGCAAACAAACTCACATACGCGCACACGCACGCACGCACACACACACACACACACACACACACACACACACAAACACACACACACACACACACACAAACACACACACACATGTCCAAAAACAATTTACACCATCTTGTTATAATAAAAATTTCCTTGACTTTCCCAGCCCAGAGGTCATTATACAACTTTAGGTTCCTGGTTAGCGTTGAGTGTCCACTGCTCAGAACAGCTTTTGTATTAGACAGGAAATGATGCATTTCTCATTGCCTGATTCCAGTTAGTACATAGATTGATGGCTGGAGCACCACAAGAATCAAACAGGTGTTGTCTGCTCATGACATGCCATGGCTTAGACAGAGAGCAAGGGAAAGAGAGTGAGTGTGAGAGGCTGTAAATGAAAAACAGATGGAGAAAGGAAATGCCAGTATTTATTTAAAATGGCCACCTCAACAAAATGTGCGTATTACATTGCTTCTTTTCTGAAGGGACAAATGGAGGATATTTTGTTTTAATATGAGATGATTCTTCAGACATAAAATAAAATGATATCAGAACGAATACCATGATAAATGTGGAAGTTCCTGGTGATTGGGGAAAAAAATTGTCTGGTCTTCTTTTCCAAGTACACACATCGCTACATGATTGAAATGCTGAGGTCCAATCCTGTTCTTTGTTTACTACATATAAACTTACAGATACCTGTGCTTTAAAAAGGAGGCCACTAACAAATCATTGACAAAAATCTCTGGTTCTACAAGCACTCTGACTGATAACAGTAGTAACAGTCAGCAATAATCATAATGAAAGCAGTATTACGCATCCCCCTGCTAGCTTTACAGTTCAAAATGATCAGCAGACATTTACAGTGGCAGGCACTTCAGGTCGAGATTAAGATTCTTAATTTATATCGCACAGACTCTAATTAGGTTGACAGTGACTTAATTTTTGGTGTTGGCACTGTGCTCCAGAGCACTGGATTTGCCAACGTTTATCAGCATATTCAAAAACTGTATTTATATTCATAAGTCCTACAGAGGTTATAACCCTTAAATACAGTACCACAGACCTAATACTTACAGACAGCATATTCTCGATATAACATTGAATAATGGATCTAATAACAGATCTGTTGATGTGAATGTAAGTGCTCATTTTATGTCACAGGTGTAAACGTTCAAACCAAAATCACTGTATATGATACTGCATCTGGGCAACATGGAGATGCAGTGGGAGGGAATGTTGCCTTGCAGCAAGAAGCTTGTGGGATTGAATCCAACCTGAGGCAGCTCTGTGAGGAGTTAACGTGTTCCTCTGTGTTTGCGCGGGTTCCCTCCAGGATACTCTGGTTTCCTCCTACTGTCCAAAGACACTCCGGCCAGCCTAAGTGGAGACTCTAAATTGCCCAAAAGTGTGAGTGTGTGAGTGAACGGTACATGAGGGGTATGTGCACCCAGCGATGGACGGAAAGACAAGGAATGTCCTTGCCTTTCGCTCATAGTTATCTGGGATAGGCTCCAGCTCCCTTGTGACCCCCAGTGAAGCCCAGTGGATAATGTACGGGTGAATGGACACTGCAATGTGAGAAAAGATGGCTTAATATGCTGTAATTTTCCTGATGTTATCACAGGATTTAGCCATTCAGATATTCGTTCCAGCATTCAAACTTGGACGCACCATACACACCTTTAAGAGACACTGCATAGCTGGTAAAACAAGAGATGGTTCTATGCGCTTAGTCCCTGGGGTATCTGTAGCCTGGCTCACTGCCTCAGCTGCTCGTATGCCAGTGTGTCACAAGTGGCCACTGGGCCGTTATCATTGTTGATGAATTGAAGGTCAGACCTCCTTTGTACTGTACAGCTCTGGACTTCAAAAAGTCATTAGGGCATCTACAATCGGGAGGTTACTTCAAATTATTAATTATATTATCAATAAAACAGTGACACGGCAAATGCACTTTACAGGATGCATTTTGGGAGCAAATAAAATGGAAGCAAAACAAAACTTAATGCAAATACATATTTAGGTGTGCCAAACAGAGGGTGATTAATGTGTCCTATACAAGGTGCTGGCAGTGCAGTACCACAATGAGATGTTTGAAGTAGTTTAACCTGAATTATATCTTAAGTAAAATTCCGGCTGTAATTATATACAAGAAGACAAAATGGAAAACTGTTGACCAAAATCGAATCCTTTCTTTTCACTGCTATCACCATTCATTAAAGTTTTAGAGGTCAAATTACACAAAACAGTGATCTCAAGGAGATGTGATGCTGAGAAACTACCAATTTTTGGATTAGAAAAGCGTACATCAACAGTGATAACAGTGATTTGCTATTGTTTAAATAGCAGAGCAATTACAGATGAAATCTCAGTCTTTCTGTTAGTTTGACATATTGGGATTTTGGGCTTTTCACGCAGTCCTTTCTCACTTTGACTCATGTGTTTAACCGACAGGATTCAAAACATTTCTTAAGTGGCAATCAAAATCAGGCAAATTGTTCTCACCGTGCCCATTTGCGTACAATTTAATGACAAAAATATATAAACATAAGACAACTGTAATCACACAAAAAGTTTCTGAAAGGCAAAGCACATTTATCCTAAAATATAGTTATCATCATGATTACAGGAATGGTAGATATGTGTCAACTGTAAAATCTTCCTGATTGAGGGAAAAATTTAACCTAAAATAAAATACTACAGGTGAGACACATTTCTGACCCAAGAGTAAACAGCAACAACATAACATTCATAGGTAAAAGAATTTCTTCCGCAGTGCCATAACTGTCTAAACTCATACAGTTGTTCATCATTCCTTTAAACAAAGTACTTTTGCGCTGTGATTTTGTCAGAGAGTTCTCGAGTCAAAATGTACATTACAGCAAAAGTGCTTGAGTTAGGAAAATAAAGAAAACATAATCTATACTTAAGTCCCCACCTTCAAACAAACTTGAGACAAAAAAAACACGTGGATAACTGTAAACATGACCGTTTAATGTTTTGACAACTGTAAGCAATCCACAGCCAGCTTGAGCGAAGGTCATTTTCAATACAGACAGTGCACAGACAAATACTGTACAAGTTACGTGTCTTCTGCAGGCTGTGCATTGACCAAAACTGAATCATGGCAATTTCAGATCCATGAGATCATGACGAGAAATAGCTTTGAAGCAATGCTTTTCCAAATTCAGTCCTGACACAATATACACATTCAGTTGTTCCAAATATGTTCCAGGGATAAAACTCCATTGTTTATTTTCCTTATAGGAAAACACCGCCTACTTTTCAAGTAAGTTTTTACAGATCTTTCAGTTCGTAACATCTCCGACGATTCACCTCCTAACAGCATTCCTCAGCAGGGAAATTTTTAAACAGCTAAAAATATACTGTAACATACAGGCCAGTCCACAGGAAGATAAAGAAATCAATGGCAATATGCATTCCTTTCATGAGTGAGAAATATACTGATTATCAAAGACACTTCACCACATTATTAATGTTCTTATGCATTACTGCCTACAGCCTCTCCAAAGCAAAGGTAATATTCATTATGAAAAAAGAATTTATTTGACAAAATAATTCCAAAACATTATTATAGAATGGCAATGAGAAAGGAACGATCCGATGAGAAAACATTATTTTCTCTCTCTATTAAGGTGTTTTCTGTGCCGAGGTAAGATAATGCACATATTGGTGCACTGAGGATTTTTATGATACACAGAAAACATTATTTCGTGATGCACAGTATTTCCCAACCAGATAAGAGCAAGAGCATTGGGGATTATTTTCACAATGATAAAATAGTCAAGATAATTCTGCGCACAACCCAGATGCTGTCAGTCGAGCTTTACATGCTACATGCTTATTAAAGATTTAAATGATAAATCACGAAAAATAAACTGATATGATGTGAAGACTTTATTAGCAGAACATAAAGTATTAATTCACTACACTTAAAAGTGAAAATGCAATATTTACATAACAAAGGATTTTTAATAAAAATATCTCATAATTACAATAGTCTATTGGAGCATATAGATATTTTCTTCCACATACATTCATAGAACATCTGTCTGTATATACAAGATTAACTGTCGTGGGTCATTATGCCTCATTACGATATTAAACAGCTCATGACAGGGAAATCCCCGTTCAACACAAATCACCTATTTTAAACAATAGATGCCAGAAAGTATAATTATTATGCTTTTCAGTAAAGCTTTCAAATCTGAATCTGATCTTTCGTAAATTTAATGTAGATAAAATCAACAAATCTTGGGTTCAATGAATGCCAATCAAATGACAGCTTCCAAACACGCCATACGAACGAAATGCATTGCGATATCGGAGTCCTTTGAGTTCCAATTACTCTTCTCTGAAAATAGGCGAAAGTGGGAGACTGACCACGGACGTGGATGCGTTTTTTGGTTTGGATCTTAGTCTACTATTGTTTTGTCTTATAGTGACGAGTACGATTTTTTTTTTCGTTAGCAGTAGCGGTTTGCAATCTCCCGTGACTCTGCCTCCCGATTCCATCACGAGGCATAGCTGGCTTTGGATCGGTTGTCTGCACACCTGTGGAGGAGGAATGAATAGAGTGGGTGTGTGAACCGCCAGCTCCAGACTGACTGGCGCCACCAACAAAACAGAAGGCATGCTTGATCAACAACCCAAAACAAACCAGGTCAAACAACAACCACAGCTCTCTGGCTTGGGCAAACTTACAGGACACAGCTGCAAGCAACCAGTCCTTGTTCATTTCCAAGAGAGATGACGTTTTAACCCTCTGCTTACATGATTACTACACAAGGGACAATTATTGCGCAACGGACAGCTGTGCCAAGTTGTTGCCAATATAGTCTGCATGTAAAGTTACAGCTTGCCTAGTGTTCAGCGAAGTGAGGACATTGAAGTCTGACGGATGGTGAGATTTGAAAATATAAAAAGTGAAAGTGGCATAAAATAACATCAGACCCGCTCGCTTTTAGGCTATAAAATTAATTCCAGCGTGTTTATCGACATGCTCAATGTGCTTCAGATAGACATTCGTTTAAAAACTGAGAAAATATGCAGTGGGCTACTCACCATAGTGCCAGATTTCAGCGACACAAAACTGTGTCTTCCTGCTTTTTGACTATTGATGTCGCCTAAAATTTAAATAAAAAGAGACGCATAAATTTCCACAGATGGCTCGGCGCCACAATATTAAATTGAGCAATAGTATCACTATCGGCATGTTTCAGAATAAGGTTTTTAATGATGAAACACATGTCACTATTCAAGTAAACAGCTTACTATACATTATTACTACATTTACCCCAGACGAAGAAATATGCAAGTTTATGATATTCTTCATTAAGAGGAGTACAATTTGACAGGGGTAAAAAGCAATACATAAGTAATTGCGAGATCGAAAAAATATGTTTTTATTTATGATTCTATGTATTATTTATTTATTTACTTGATTTGTTTAGGCTGTTTTGAAAACACACGGTTATCCATTATAAAGCGTTGACTCATACGTGGGATGATACGAGTTTTTTCGTATTCTTCAATTAAATAGCGTACACTACATCTCTTTAACTGCGGGTCTCTCCTGCATCACGGACCTCGATGATGCTTACCTGTTCAGTGTTGAGAACAGTCAATGGTGTCCTTTTTGAGACGGACGGGCATGTCCCGTGTTGCTGTTTTAGCAGAGCTGGGTGAGTGTCCAGGGCTAACTGCAGGTCCAGAATATAGTCAATCACATGCTGGAGGATTTCCACTTTACTGACTTTCTTATCCTGCGGTATGGTGGGAACAAGACGCTTCAGTCTGCTGTAGCAGTCGTTCATGTCGTATTGCAGGCAAAATAGATCTTCCTCTTCCATTTTGCACCGGGCGATGTTCAGACTGTGTTCCGACAAGCAACGTAAAGCGAACTCGCCGCAGTTCGAAGAATCCTTCTGAGGACGAGCCGGGGTGAGAGCCTTCATGTTTTATAGGCTTTATAATAAGAGCGACGACGACAGAAAATGATCAGTAGCCTAGTTCATCCGAGTCTCCAGTAAATATGCACATTCGTTTACAGTCGGCTACATAGGTCGTAATAAACGTAAATGTCGGCAAGCAGAACGTTTAAAAAACCTAAACGATGGTAATTCTACCCGGGTAATATGTTCTTGACCGACCGTTTCTACTTCACTGGGCACGGCGTAAAGAAAATGAGTAGAAGCAGTACATTTATACAGGAAAGGGGAGGCGCTATCGGCGACTGGCTGACAGCTCTGGACGAGAAACTGGTCAATCACAAGGCTGCCGATGCCCGTGACAGAACACTGGGGCCTATAACAAGGCGTGTCTCTGTGCGCTGCGGTGGGTCTCCATCGGAGGTTGATTGCGACTGAGGAGGCGGACGCTAACGCATGCTATAAAGATTGCGCCGAAGAGTAAGAATTTTGGAACGAGCGCAATAAATTGCTCGGATTGTGATGGATTGTAATCCTGACTTTTCGGTTAGAAATAATTGTGGGTATCATTGCAAAAAAAAAATCGCATTATTTCTCATGTACGGTTGTCATATTTTGCGCATAAAGAACAACATTGTGTGGTTTCAACCCCAGCACTGCCTTCAGTTACACTGTATTTTAACCTACCGTATTTCAGTTTTCAAAATCGGCATTTTATCAGTAATTTTTAAAAGATATTTTATACACTCAAACGATTAATTAATCAATATTTATAATAAATACAATTAGAAAGAATTCTAAATTAAATGCACATCTTATGTAGTTTTTGCAGTTAATAGAATTTTACCGTTTGTGAATAGTCGTTGCCCGACACAAATCACTTTATATTACAGCTGAATTTGGCCTATTCCACACGCAGGTAATTTACCTGTCCCAACACAGGTATTGTATGCATGTAGTGAGGGGTCCATAACGGTTAGAGTAAGCTGGAATGGGGCAGTTAGGATGCAGGTTTCCTCCGAGGTTTCTGATGACTTCATCCAGCTGTGCATTGTGCTGACCGCATTCTTGCACTCTAACATGTATAGCGCTGCTCTGATCTCGCGCTGACAGCTGATTCATGGACTCCGCAGCGCGGACCCGCCGCCAGTGCCGTGACGTCACTCATTCACACGGCGTCCCTCCCGCGGGCGACGCCAGGCAGGTAGCCAACGGTCTAACGACGCCTGGGTCTCAACTTCCAGGCCTTTGGAACGACGCTCCGACAACCGACTTGAGTATCACCTTCTCTGCTCGTGCAGTAACTTAAGCCAGCACCTGCAGACTTACCCGCTTTGTCACTCCCGTGGCTGGTTAACAGCGGGAAAACCCTCGAGCTCTGCAGGTGCAGACGTTCCCGGTAAGTAATCTGAAGAAGCCACGAACTGTCAAGGTCCTGATTTTACCATTGACAAGTGCAAACCATGCTTAAAAGATGAAAAGACAAAAAGTCCATGCTTATAAGCATTTTTATTTTCCTAAATTGGATCTTAAAAATTATGCACTTTGTCCGGCCTCAAACTTGCATTGAGGAGAATGGCATTTTGATCTAAATAAGAATCCCGCTTATCCGTGTTGTATAATTGCTTGCATTCTAAGGAGTGATTTGAATCTTTTCCCAGATGGTTATTTTTTTAACCTTGCAGAGTTTCACAGCTCACTCTGACTGCAGGATACTAAGCGAGAACATTGTTCAGAATAGCATTGAATCAGATTTCATTTGACAGACCATGGATTAAAGTCTTCAATTTGCTGTTGTAAACAGGGTAGAAAGCTGCTGTGATATATGTTTGTTATACATACCAGCTGTAAAAACGTTTGGCCTGATCTATTTGCCCGTTATTCAATAATCTTTTTCACATTGTGGTTGTTGTGTATAAGGCCTTTTGACGGTTATCTCAAAAGTTTCATGCTTAAATTAATTAGCTTATTTATTCAATTATTTCCTCTTTATATTCATTGTCTCATGCAAGATATTCTCTATAGGAAACTGTTATAAAACAATGTCTGCTAGTATAGCTCTATAATTCATTCCACCTGAGAAAAATTAACTTAGAAATTGTGTGGATTATTTCTGAGAGAGACCACAGCCAATGGCCAGCAGCACAATTATACATATCATGTATTTTTAAGAGAGAACACTCAAAATCGTCAAACAAAAAAATTATACATTTCTATACTTTTTTTTGTCTACGATTCATTCAGAAATGGGAGTAAACTTCATGAAGTCCAGCATAAGCTTACTGGCCAGCTTGTACTTTTTTTTTTGATGTGATGAAAGAAAATGAGGATATTGTTGCAAATGTTCGGTGGTGCTTCTCTGGGTGAGCCCGGGGGCAGTGATGTGTGTATCTGGACTGGGCGGGGGAGGGCACTGCGCTCTGTGAGGTGCGGACAGGACGGGACGCCAAGTTCCCTTCAAAGACCCGGCTTCAAACGGGCTTCAGGATGACTGTAACCATTTCCATCGCTCGGTCTTTCACACGTCATTCCTCAAAGCGCTAAATGTTAGCTGAAAGACGGAAACCACAAGCTGGCACCGTGCATATTGTCTGAAACCGGTCTAGTGGAACTCATTAAACAGAAATGAAATGTCACAGCCATCACCGTGTCAATCTTCCAGAACAGGCTGAACCTCAGAGCCGTTGTGCTCGAAGAGGAACCTTCCTCTGCGTCGTTACGAATGACAGCTAGGCTAGTGTAATCACAATATTTGGCCTCCTTAATCGTGCACACATATCCTCATGCGGCGCATGATGTTGTGTTGTGTATTAAAAAGTGCAAATAAAAAGGGATGTACAGGAAATACCCAAACCTCAGTCAACTTTAACTGCACGCTTGTGTTCCTGTACTGGCTGCAAACCTCAGGCCTCTGCTGCACAATCACTGCAGAATCTCTCCCGGCAACCTGAATGAAAAGTGGTGGCGTGATGCATGGATGTATGAAGGTGAGGATGCCTGTGCTCTTGTGATTTTACCCTAGTCTGAGTATTTCCCCCTTCCTGACTTGTTTTGTTTTTGCTTATTTGTCATATTTAACCCTTGTCCAACTAAGGGCGGGCGGGGGGTGGGGGGGAGTGGTGGTTACATCAGGTTACAGCAGATTTTTCTCTGTCGCTTAAAAGCGTTAACAGATATGATCTAATGCTTCTAGGTAATTGTTTATTCATCATTTGTGCTCATTTTCATGAAAAAAACGATGAGGGTACCTCACCCCCCGGGGGTAGGGTAGGCCGTCAAAGTCGAAGGGTGGGGGGGGGGGGGGTGTGGTTGCCACCAGCGTCAATTTTTGCCTGTTTTTGATACAAAATATGTTTATAATAATTATATAATACAAATTAGTTGCAAATAGTATGCTATTACTATGTTTCATGCTCAATGAACTTTGTAGACCACACTGGTTGTCATCCTTATTGAGTTATTGATGTAGCTTGTCCTTTTATTACAAAAGTAGTAAATCTTGGAATTACAATGACCAGCAGTGACCAGTAACCTTGAAGTGACCTTCACCTAATGATATTAGAAGTGCATATAATAATACTAAAATATTAATTGTGGTATCAGTAGTTCTAGAGGGTACAGAAAGTTACTTATTTTTTTAGCTAAAACTAATAAAAATATAAAAAAATGAATGTTTGTCATTTTGATGTTTTTTCCTAATATGGTGTTAGTTATGACGTCACTATGACATCATAATGTTGAAATGTGTTTTATTTGTACTTGATTTGAAGAGAGGACATCTGTAGCTGTATACTGATACCAAACAAGATGATGTTTATCGCTTAATTTCGAAATCCCCCATGGTCGGGGTTGTAGTAGAAAAACCCTTGGTTGGACGAGGGTTAAATGTTTTAGATCATCCAGTTAATACTAATGTAAGACAATTACAATGACAGAAAAGGTGAAATGCAGCTTTTATACAATAGTTTATTTGATTGAACGTAAAGAGTTCGTAAAAATCAGAAACGTTCATCTGAAAAAAATTATTGCCCCCAAAACCTAATTACTATTTGTGCCACCCTTGGCAGCAGTAGCTGCAGTCAAACGTTTGCAATAACTGGCAGTGAGTCTTTCACATCTCTTTGGAGGAATTTTGGCCCACTCTCCTTTGCAGAATTGTTTTAATTCAGCCAGACTGGAGGGTTTTTGAGCATGAACTGCCAGTTTAAAGTCATGCCTCAGCATAGGCCACTCTTTTGAGCCATTCAGAGATAGACGTGCTTGCCAGCTTTGATCATCACCCAAATGCACTTGAGCCGTAGGTCACAAACTGATTGCCAAACATTGTCCCTCAGGATTTTGCGACACAGAGCAGAATTCATGGTGCCATCAATTATGGCAAGTTGCCCAGGTCCTGAAGCAGTAAAGCAGCCCCAGGTCATCACATGACCACCAGTGTGTTTGACGGTTGGTATGATGTTCTTATTGACTACGCCAGATGTAATGGGGCCCATGTCTTTCAAGAAGTTCCACATTTCACTCATTAGTCCACAGAATATTTTTCCAACAGTCTTGGGTGTTGTCAAGATGTTTGTAGCAAATGTAAGACAAGCCTTTGTGTTCTATTTGGTCAGCAATGGGTTTCACCTTGCAGGTCTCCTTTGGATGTCATTTTTCCTTGTGTCTGTCATATTGTGGAATCATGAACGCTGACCTTAACTGAGGCAACTGAGGCCTGCAGTGCTATGAATGTTAGTTTTTTTGTGACATTCTGGATGAGTTTTAAATGTGCGCTTGGAGGAATTTTGTTTGGCTGGCCGCACCTGGGATGGTTCACCACTGTTCCGTTTTTGCCATTCGTAGATTATGGCTCTCACTGTGGTTTGCTGGAGTCCCTGAGCCTTATGAATAGCTTTGTAACCCTTTGCAGGCTGATAGATGTCAATGACTGTTTCCCATCAGGTCTTCAATTTCTTTAGATTGTGGCATTATGTGCTGCTTTCTGCCTGTATCACATTGCCAAACAGGATTAATTTAATTGCGGGCTAAATTTAAGAAGACTGGCAGTAATCATGCCCAGGTGTCTGGTGAAATTGAACCCAATTATTAATTAAGTTTATTTAATTAGTTGATTTAGTAACAAATAGGGCAATTACATTCACATAAAGGGCCAGGGAAAAGTTGGATGACCTTTTTCCTTCAATAAATGAAATCATTATTATAACACACATTTTGTTTTTATTCAGGTTAATATAAAAATTAGTTTGATAATCTGAAAGATGTATGTGTCATAAAATATGCAAACATAGACGAAATCCAGAGGGGGCAAATAGTTTTTCACAGCAATGTGAGTCAAATTGAAGAGAACTGTACGTTGAGTCATAAGTTGCAAGTATTTCTCAGAAAGACAATGCTGGTATGTCATCCTATGATGATTTTGGCAATAAGAATTATGAAATTGTCGAAGTCTTTGTGGGAAAAAAAGCGTAGTGAAATCTTGAGAGTTACCCCTCCTGTGGATAGTTATATTTTTGGCATATCCACAGCTCCAAGAATTGGTGGCAATGCAGTTGTAATCTCCCAACAATAGAGATTTTCAACAAAGCATTCTGTCCAAAGATAACCTTCTCTCCCTCCCACATGAACATATACAGTATTTGTACCCAAAATAATGGTATTTTTGACCAGGTCTGTGGCTGAACAAAGAGTTTTCTCTGAAAAATTACTAAGGCTCCGTTTATCCTTGAATTTCACCCAGGGATCTGGAACGGGGATGCATATCTCATTCTAAAATAAATTTTCATCTAATTTTTCAAGCTAAAAGCAGTTACTCATATTTGGGGAAAAGAACTACCTACCTATTGATTATGATATAGAACATTTGAATCCTGATTGAGGGGATCCTTGTCAGCCTGCTGTTAAAGACCTAAGCAGTGAACACACGTGCTATCCTTAAGGGCACGCTGAAATCAGAATTCTCCTTTTACTCAATGCTGCCAATTATAAAAACTGCATGAAAATAATTTAAAGTATGCAGTATATTCTATAAAAATAACAGGCTGTATATTTTCTCACCCGACACTGTTTCCCTCTACTTCCAAGGAAACCGTTTTACTTGAACTCTGTGTACAAAAATACATTTTCTTGATTAAAAACATCCATCATTTATTCTCCTCCAATCAGTTGTTTTATGAGCGCTGAAATTGATTTATGTGTTGAATGCTCATTCAGGTGGAATGTGCTCCTTTAGAAAATCCTCGCCAAAGATACAGACAGTATGTGTTTCTTTGTACACACATCATATTACAGTTTTTTTTTCTCCTCCAGGCTTCCTCATTGTGATGTATAATTCAAGCACTTGGCAGTCAGTCAGTCACAAAGAATTATGGGTTGTGGAGTGCTGTGGAGTCCACATCAATCGAGCCACTCGCCGAAAGGTGCGTCAAGTGCTGATTGGGGGGGCGCTCGTGAGCACACTGTCAAAACACAAAATCATACGTTGGACATCCAAAGCCCTGGCATACACACTCAAATGCTCACTTTAAGTGCACTATTTTGGGAACTGGAATAAGGTGCACCTCTCTAATTCGGAGCTCCAATCTAACAAGTGCCTGATTGCCAGATTGATTCCTGTGGCGCCACGTAACGCTCCACTGGCTGCAGTCGGAGGGAGACGCTCTCCGGAGAAACCTGATGTGGCGTTCTGCTGCCAATTTTTCTTTTACACGGTCAAATAGCTTCCTTTGCTCTGAAGGTGGACGGATTGTGTTTCATTTTCTGCGCTTTAGGATTATGGTCTGGTCAGAGTGGGAAGCCACTGGAAGACTCAGGTTGCCAGAGCTGAAAATCCTATCTGCGAAAGGTTGAGGGTTGCCCTGTCCTACCTTTTTCCTGGGCGGTAATGCACTGATTGTTATCTCGAATCTCATCTTAGCGTCTGTAGCCCTATGGAGTAAAATGGCGTCCACTGGTCACATTCAGCTGTATACATGTGACTGCGGTACGTACTGTAGTCCTACAGCGTGATCCATACTGGACATTATGACAATTTTCTCTTGAAGCTTCTCACCTGCCGCACGGTAATCATGTATGGGCATTCACTCAGACCCTCGGTCTTCTGTGAGCCCTGTCACGGCCCGGTTTTTCGCCTTTCCAACAATGCTAACTATTTTTATGATTCACGACTGCTGTTTTAAAATTTTGGAGGACTTCATGGGTACGTTTTCCGTGTTGGAACTTTGAGGGAATTTGTGGCTGAGCCCCTTTTCAAAGTCACCGAGGTCTCACGTTATGACCCTTCTAAAGATAGTCATTAGTCCGTTTTTTTGGACTTGACTGTCGACAGGCTTGGGGGTAATTACTTAATTAACGGCAGGTCCACGCCTTAATGTATTTAATAGCAAATGTGCCTTGTGCGTCCCTCTTTTTCGTCTCTTTCCTCACTTAAACTGTGTCACCGTCTTCTGATCAGCAGTGCACAGTACCCAAGACAATGCATGTAGGTTAAAGAAAATAATTCTGCAATGAATTCCCACATTCATTTCTTGAATTTCATTTCAACAGGAAGAAAATGAATCCGCCTCGCATCGCCTTTTTCACGAATGCTTTCTGCATTTCCAGTTCTGTAAACGGAGATGCCGTCAATAGCCTCCCAAAACTTCCCTGTTTGAGATCGCTGCCCCGGATTTAAACAGCCATCATCAGATAAACGTGCTCATTAAGCAAACTCCCACCCCCCCTCCCCATACAAATGCACACTCTGAAACATGAATAGACATGTCTCACGGGGACGCTTGGCTTGGTAGCCATGGGGAAGGCTAGTGGCATTGGCCCAATGTCACCATTTCCAAGTGACACAGTTTGCGGCAGAGTATCGTATTTCCCTGTGCTGGGTGAAAAAATAACATTATCCCTCATTTTCATTTGCTCAGGTGCGGCTCCATTTGCTCAGAAGGTAGAGTGGCTATTTGCTGTACCAATACTGGCCCTCTTCAGTCGAATCCACTCCACCTCCACGGTACAGAGGAGCACACCTGTTCCTCTATCCGCTGTGGAGGCCAGTGTCAGCCTCTGCACAACAGGACCCAGGACAATTTGTTCCCATCCTCTTAAACGGTAAAGTGTCATTTCAGTCTCGGACAAAGGTGGAGAGTCCAGGTTCGGTAAAGTAGGTGTCCCTCTCGTTAATTTATTCCAACTACCGGTATTTGCTTCAGTCAAGGGAGAGAACTAGTTACTGTAATCGGCTGATTTTGTAGCGGGGAAAAAAACATGGCGGGATTTTTACTTCCTGACCCTTGAAATTTTCCACCTCTGGTGTTTGACTGTCGTGGTATCAGAGGTGCCTCGTCTCTGTAAATTATCAATGCATTTTGACAACAGGTAGCAAAATGCTGTCACATTATTGACATGCAGTATATTGTATTGTGGATACAGTAACTTCCTGTAAATAGGTCACATGTTCCCTGCCTGTTTCTTTATGTCACTGCATCCTGATAACTCCAGGGTGATTTAAGAGAAAGCTGCAGAAAAAAAAATCTGGATCTTTTCGGGGCTTCGTTGAGGTTACACAGGGAAAATCAGAAATGAGAAGTGAATCTGTCATTGTGCTCTGCTTTCTGTTCCTGGGGCGCGCTGTAAACTGTAAAGACAATGCACAGGTGGTTATCTATCTATTCAGATGTTCAAATATGCATTGTCAGCCTGTCAGCATCAGGCCGGTTTTTGAATTACCTGTCATGTTCAACAAATGTTATGGAAATAACTGATAAAGAATTGTGGCGTGTCGCAAATTTCAAAACCTGGACATCTGCTGAAGTCCAGTTTTGACTACTGATTACTCATGGATTGATAAACATGAATTCTATGTCATGTGTGCGCATTTGAATTTGTGTGGGTATTTCTTTGTGAATTCGAATGTGCATTTAAGTGAGTTTATGTTTCTGAAGGTGCTGCTTTTCAGTAGGTTGAGATGGGAGGCTCTATTTTCATGCCTTTGCAAATTGAAATGCATGGGGCATTAATGATCTGCGCAGTTTCGTTCATCACAAATGGCATATTTATCACTTTTGCCCAGTTTGTAGTTTCCTGCACTGAAATAAAAAGGTTTGCGTCCCAAGGGGTTGGACAGGTATCTTAATGCACGCGGGTGATGCAGTCCAATTTTTGAGTCACAAAACTTGTTTGCAATATGACTCACCCAAACTATTTTTTTTACTCAAACACTGTCACTTTTTGGTTTTTCATGGGACTCAATCATACCCAGCAAAGCTGCACACAAATAAAGGCTTATCATTTCCTTTCATTTTCATCATATACCCTATATATAATGGCTACAAAACTGTGATCTAATGGGAAAGGGAGGGTGAAGATGTATTTTTATCGATTAAATTTTTTTTTTGTGTTCAGGAAATACTAATAAATTACTACACAGTCTTGCCGTCGTTTTAATAACATGGGTGCAATTTACAGACAGTTTTAATTGCCCACATCTTTTCATACAATCTGCAGTACCTCTGCATTACCTGGTGAAATGACTTCGATCTCCCCGAATGCCTCCACAAATTATCAGATTGGAGCACAGCTCTCAGGGGACCGAAGAGGAGATGGTAGGAACACAAGTTAAATGCTTGATCTTTACCTGACAAAATTGCCAGTTTGCTGGCATTAATGCACTGCTTTTAAATGACAGCCGATAATCTGATTGAATCTAATTGACCTTAATACCGTAGAAACAAACCCCATCGCACCCACAGGCAATTAATTTGTCTTAGTCCAACCCTTTTTACAACAATGGCACTGCTGCGCAATTGTCTCTTATCATGAAATTACCGGAATGGAGTCAGACATGCCGAGTTTTTGATCTGCGATACCACAAGCACTTGTATTTGCCAACTGCATTTTGGTTGTCAAAATAGGACTCAGGAAGGGAGAGCAATAATGTTGTTATACCTTTCCACATCCATCGCATCTTTATTTTTGAGTTTTGTGTAGTAATAAGCAAAAACCACAGGGGTAAATTTAAGCTTGAGAAAAATAAATGCATCAGTTTACTGCAATAAAAAAATGTTGAAAGATATATTACAGTGGAAATATGATAATGAAGTGTTGCAAAAAGCCAACAGTGAAAGAATCTCTCTCAACTTATTTTTGCATTCCACTGGTATAAACAGGATTTCCAATGTAAAATGAATGATGGACCCCAATACCTGACACGTGTGCTTTCTTTTACAAAAATATGTATTTACTTTACTATTCATAATCAGTAAAAAAAAAGAGAAAAGAAACAGACCTTCTCCGTCACCACTGATAACTTTATAAGGGCCACATCAGCAATTATTGTGAGATCAGGGCAGACATCCCCAGATATTTTAGTGACCCTCAGCCCTTTGTGAGGTGAGCCTAATGTGTAGTAGGCAGTTGCGTGAACTTCTGTGAGGGCAACTCGAGTTTCGAGAAACTGCCCAACTGTTGCTTTCAGTTCCCACTGTCTGAAAATGAACTTGCGACCAGATCTCGTGTAGGCCATGCTTACGTAATGTCAAACAACGGAGGGGTGCACTACGAAACAAGATGAGTAAATTAGCAAGGTATGTTGAGAATTTTCACTGTCCCTAAGGTGGCTTTTATAACCTGCCATGGTAACTTACGATTCGTTGCGCCAGCTCACACAAAGAAAGCCTGGCTAATGTTGAACTGATTTTGAAGCACATCCCTCAGGTCAGGCGGACGGAATGGCTTTCAGTCCTGGAGCCCCCCCGTGAATGCTGGGTTTTGCACCAACCACAACAGCAACTGTAGGAATTTAATCAGCAGTAGGATTCATCATTGTTGGGTGCAATAGGTTTACATTTGGGTTCATGTTTTGAGCAGTTATTTCCCCTCTTAACCCACAAAAAAAAAATCCATGTAATGAAGAACAAAGCCCATTGACCATTTTTTTTGTACTATATTGAAAGTAATTTACGCAGTTACACAGTTACAAATCAATAAGCCCCAAGTGAGGTTGTTGAATGCAAGTGTTGCGTGTTCTTCAAAATGCTTTGCTTGAACTTAAAAAACAAAAACATGCCATGAAACCGGTGAGACTCAATATCATTTGCCTCCAATAAATGGTTATTTGTCGGGGCCAAGTGTCCCTGGTGTAACCAACTTAGGATCCTATTGATTCCTTCCTTCAATTTTCTTCCTTTTTAGGCTGTTGTTACCCCTCCCCACCTGAAGGGGGAGGGCACAGGGTATTGTTTTTGGTTCAGTTTGTTTCTGTGTTTGTTTGTGCCTTTGTTTCTATATTTATTTGTTTGTTTGTTTGTTAACGCTCTAGCGGCAAAACGAATGGCCAGATTCACCCCAAATTCGGTATAGGGATTGCCACTGACGCAGAATAGATGCCTATTGTATTTTGTGTAGGTAGGTTAAAGTATGTGCGAGGGGCGAGGATTGTTGTACCTGGCACCACTTGTTTCAGATTTATTACAATGTGAACTTAACATTTTTATTCCTCCAGGCATGCACTGATATTTCAGTCAAAGTGTAGCATTAAAAGGGAAGATAACTGCTGTAAACATGAAATGAACCTACTTTGTATTTAAGACAAAGGAACGGCGTGTTAAAATTCTACGATCGCAGTTGCGCTTGGAGCGAAAACACAAAAAAACCACGGACAGCGGGAGGCGGAGCTGAGTTTGGGAGCTGCTGCTCTTTTGACTGATTCAGGGAAGAGAAACTGCACCATATCAGCGACACGATCAGCCGCACCCGTGTATGTTCCCAAGAATAAATGTGAAAACATTTAAATTAGATACAGTATACTGTATCGTTGTGTGCAGAGCGTGACTGTCTCCTACATTTGTTTCTTTTATGAAAAATCATGAGTGTGAATATGGGAAACCGCAGTGTTCTGTCTAAAGCTTAACAAGGTTGATTGTTAATATAGCACTTTATTAGGAACGCCTGTGCACCCTTATATTCATACAATAGCACTTTATTAGGAACACCCGTACACCCTTATATTCATATGAGAGCACTTTATTAGGAACACCTGTGCACCCTTATATTCACGCAGGAGGACTTTATTAGGAACACCTGTACACCCTTATATTCATGCAATAGCACTTTATTAGGAACACCTGCACAACTTTATATTCGTACAATCCTATCATGTGATCGTATGGCCGACTGCGCAATGCAGAATATCATTCTGACACAGGTCAGGAGCTTCAGTTAACGATCATGTCAAACATCAGGATGGGGAAAAATGCGCGCTCCATGGCTTTGACCATCGTCTGGCTGTCGGCGCTAGACAGGCTGGTTTGTGTGTTTCTGAAACATCTTCAGGGGTTTTCAAACACGGCAGTCTCTGGAGGTCCCACAGAACGGTGTGAATAAACAAACAAACAAAAACACCCAGTAAGTTGGCAGTTTTGTTGACAGACACACCTTGTTGATGAGGGAGGCTGCAGCAAAATGGTTTGACTGGTTCTAGCTGATAGCAAGCCTGTGGTAACGTATACATCTCACTCTAATACAATTTTAGCGAGCAGAAAAGCCTCTCAGAGTGCATTGTACTTGAAACTTTGAAGTGGACGGACCACAACAGCAGAGGAGCACTTCAGCTTCCACTCCAGTTAGCAAAGAACCAAAACCTGGGCCTGCAGTGCACACAAGTTCACCGAACCTCGGTAGTTGAAGATTGAAAACACTTCGCCTAGTGAATCTTGATTTCTGCTGCAAAAAGCTGATGGTTGGGTCAGAATATGGCATCAAAAAGAATCCATGAAACCAGATTGTCTTTTGTCAATAGTTCTGTCTGGTTGTAGTTCTGCAATGTTATGGTAAATGTTTTCTTGCAACACTTTGAACCCCTAATACCATTCAATCATTGTTTAAGATGGAACTCAAATGGTTGTTAGGTATCAGATCTGAATTCAGTGGAGTACTTATGGGATGTGGTAGAGCGGGAGTTTGGCAGCATGAGTGAGCTGCTGACAGCTCAGCAGAAATGATGGACCACAATCTCAGTGGAATATTTCAAATATCTTGAGGAATCCATGCCGATAAGAACTGTGCCTATTCTGAGAGTAATGGTAGGCTATACTCGGCATTTGTATGGTGTTCCTAATAAAGTGATTCATATGTCTTTTTACGTTGGCCTGACATGATGAAAGACATTAGTCTCTGCACCGTGAGGTGTGCCGGCTTCACTATATCATATTTTACATTTCAATTCAATTTTGCTCTCAAGCAACTGATCCATTACTCTCCCAGTGAAGAAGATTTAATTACTTGCAATATGAAGCAGCTTTGGAGATAGTCAGAGATTCAGCGATAGTAAGTATATAGTCAGGGTTTTTTTTTCATGGTGCTTAAAGGTCCACAGCTTTCAAAAGACCAAATGGGACTTGAGAAAGCTCAGGGCTGTCAAAGACATCCCCTTATGAAAATACCCATAATTATTTATTGGTAATAGTATAGTATTTTTGGCATAACAATAGTATTACTATTAGTTTGCATAGCATGACTAGAGTAGGACTATAGCCATCATATTATAACTATAGAGTATTACCACAGTCAACAGTACCATGATATCACTATAGTCCACACAAATGTATTGTTTTGGTTTGAATAACTATAGTATCAATATAGTAATACTACAATGTGGTGGTAAGAATACTATCCATTTACTATAGGAAAACTAGCTTGGAACTATAGTAATTTTTCATGAGGGTCTGTTTGGTAGCCAGCACTGCTTACAGCTGTCTCGCACTCCGACTCCGGATTGACGATGAGGTCAAAATTACATGATGAGATGTCCTTGTAGGCGACAGCCTGCTGTCCTAAATTGCACAGGTGCATCCCCCAGGACACATATGTAGGTGGAATTAGCGCATTTTAGCACGCTTGTCCATGTAGACAGAGACAGCGGAAGCAGGGAGGGACTTGGCCATATACTTCGACGGGGTCAAATCTTCAATGAGGTGTATGTGAATCTGTTTGGAATGCTTGGAGAAAAATGGCACCGGCCCTGTAAATGACTTACCTCTTGAACTTTGTGAACACCTGTGCTTAACTTGTTATTGACATTACATTGCCTTGGGTGAGTCACTGGCCTGGTCCCTTCTCTGTTGCCCCGCCTCAATCTCTGTGAAATGCAATGCTGAATAAGAACTGTTGAAACTAGTCTTGAGGCAGTTGATGTCAGATATACAGTAAGACGCACTACAGAGCTATTATCACTGGCAATGGCCCAATTGAAGGAAAGCATTGTGAACATCAAATTACTTCACCGCGCTGACCTCCACAGACACATCTGCTTGCTAAGCTTAGTCATGAGTTATTACCTCTGCCTGACAGGTTATGTTTTACCTTTGGTTTGTGGGTAATTAAGCTTATTTGTTTGTTTGCAATATTGCGGAAAACAGTTATTGGCAGATTTTTTTGAATTTCTTTAACAGAGGTGTGTCTTGGCCCAATTTTGAAACAATTTCATTTTTGGGGGTGATTTGGATCGGTCCAGCAATTTTGTATCTACTTGTGTGGCGGTACAAATTAACGCTACATGTATATCTCCTACACATATGAGTGACTGATCGGCATTGGCGGAGGTTTGCACTCTCTGAGTGCCCTTGATTACTAATGAATCTGCTTACACTCTGAAACCGCTGCCCCGTTCACCAATGAAATATATATATTTGATAACTCTTGGAATGTGGAAATCCTCACTGAGACCGTTAGCCCTTTTTTTTTCCTTTCATCCTGTTCCCTTTTTATTGGAATCTGCCCTTCTTTCATAAAAAAGGAGGGAAGGATGGAGGGAGGGAGGGGGCTGGGGGGTGGGTGTCAGCGAACTCATTCACCACGTGCCCCCGCCGCCGCGACAAACATGTTCCCACTGATACTTTCAAAGAATTAATTGCTCCAAATGATCTCACCATCTGCTTGCGGAGGTCCATACCTACGGGCTGGTAGCATGTGGTGGGCCTATTCAACCCACCGGTGCTTGGAGCCCAGGGTGGAGGGAAGGAGTGAGAATGAGGAGGGAAAAAAAAAACGTTTTCCCACATTGGCGGGCCGCGCCGGCTGAAAAGAGAGGGGGAATCACAAAGGCCGCCATCTGCTCCGCGTCTTTCTTGTGAAATGACCCCGGCGCTGGGCTCGCGGCTCTGATCTGACTCTAAATGCCATTGGAATGCGGGACGATGCGAGCAGCGTGCTGTTGCTTCGGTGAAAGTGAGTCTATAGGAGGCTGGCCATTGTTTGAGCGGGGTGAGTAAGGGCTGGGGGGTGGAGGGGGGGGTGGTCTTATTGAAAATGGAGGGAAATGGTCACTTTGAAATTCATAACTCACAGGTGCCCCTCTACAGTGGGCTTCGTGGGATATGGTGGGGAGTCCGGGGGGCCCGTTGTTGATGTTTGTGAGGGAATGCGGACCTCGGGAGGCGCGAACCCCCCCTCAAAAAAAAAAAAAAAAAACACTTGTGCGAATAGGCTCCAGATTAAGAAGGACGGTCATAATGAGGGCTCAGGCTTGTATTCAGTCAAGCCCCTGATCCCTGGTCATTAACCCATCCTTTCTTCCTCGTCTCCTTCTTGGGACACTTTCATCTAATCTTTCAGTCGATGTGAATTATTCATCTTTTGGAAAGGTTGGCGCGGGAGGGTCGTAGCGGTAATTCTGCCGGACATCTGTTTCTCGATCCGTTTTTTTTGTCCCTCGCCTTCCCTGTACATGGAAGCCGGCCTTAAGACATTCCGAGATTATACCCTCCCTCCTCTGTGTGCGAGGCGGGAAAAAAAAAAAGGAATCCACTTGTCTGGAGGAATGCGGTGTCGTTTTGTAACATCAAGCAGGAAGGGCTTGACGATGAATGAGCCGTGTCTTGAGTGAACGGAGCGGGCGGGGGCTTCGCCCATTTGAGTTTAAACAGTTCTGTCGGCTTTGTGATTAGTGCGGACAGCCGGACCCCGCCATCGCGCCCTGGGAAAAAAGTCCCAGGTGTGCCTTCGACTTCGTCGGACGCAAGACTCAAAGGGATCTAGCCGCCATTCCGTTCTCAACCTCAGCGCGCTAAAGGAGGGAGTTTGCTAATTACTTCATTTCCATCTCAATCAAGGAGGATGGTTATAAAAAAAGAAAAACTTGCCTTTATGTATGAAGCCTGAACTTGTTCAAGGGGTATAATTTCTCACTCAGACAGAAGATCAAAGACCGATCAACTCAATCTGAAGAACAAAAACTGTTTGAGTTTTAGTTAAATTTTAACAGTTTAAAGCAGCAATATGTAATTTTGTATTATCTCTTTTCATCTTTAAAGACCTAACCATTTTATATACATAAGACTAATCATTTTCTTGACAGCAAAATGAGAAACAATAGTTTTCAAGTGTCAGTACTGAGTTAATTGGTTTGTTTTTCATTTTGATTGAAAGGTGAGGCATTCAAACAGTCAATGATAAATGGATATTTATCATATGTGTCAGGATTTGCCAGGACTGGACATAAATGAGATGCCTTGCTATTATCTAACTGTACACTTTATATTAAGTAAAAAAAGAAAAAAATAGTCGCGCCTTTTCTTTCCTTTTCCCGCGGCCTGCCTAGGTTTCTCCGACTCTGTTTGGAGGGAAAGGAGCCAGCACAGATGGTTCTGTACCAAAGGCAAGGGACATTTTCTCATGCCTTTAGAAAGGAGAGCTTTCTTTCTTGGCTAATATTTAGCTCCTTCAAATGCAAATGGAGGGGGTTTGCTCCAAGGTTAGCATAACAATTATGGGAAAGCCTCAGATCTGAGACGTTTGTTTACCGCATGAAAAGAGTGTAACTTTGGAGCAGATGAACTCCAACTATTCGCCACCTAGCCTCATATGATCTGAGAATCCAGGTGCCCGTTTTATGTAATTAGGTGTATTTATGTTTCATTTGTGATAGTTTTATCTCCAGTTTAAAATGCGAGAAAAAGAGCTGATCATGCAAAAATGTCACTTGACTATAAATTTTAGTGTATGGGCTAATGCAGCAGTGGAAAGTTTTCACAGACAAGTTCTTTAGAATTACTGGTCATTTGAGCAATAATTTATGCATATTGCAATATTACGTCGAAAACAAAGACTTTACAATTGCACTGCATTACAGTAGCATTTTTTGACAGGACAGCACAAATTGTCAGAACACCGGACAAACCTTAAGTGAAAAGGCATTTTCTTCTTCTTTCTTTGTGAAAAGTGGTAAAGGGACTTCAAGTGGCTTTGCTAGTCAGTGCGGCGTTTACCATTTACCTGAATCAAAAGAATATACGCAGCAGGTAATCGAGAAACACAGTCAGTAAAAATACGATGGGGTAATTTGAATATACTCTAGTGTTTACTATTTTGATAAACAAAATTCAAAAACCATTTTGGATTGAATGGCAGTTTACAACTGTGAATATTAATCTATTTCATTCAAGCTTGTAATGATGTGAATAATATCATTTCATGCAAAACTTGGTTATCAACTAGAATGTGAAAAAAGTATGATTTTTAGAACTATAATGGTGGTTGGAAAACAGGAAAGTAAGCTTTAACTTAATTACAGTTATTAAACAAAGCCATGTAGTTCTACGTCCTGGGCACCAATGCACTTTATGCCAAGTTGATGTTTTCAAAAAGCATCTTGTCTGCAGAGGCCAACAGATATTCTTTATCTGTTCATTAAATATTTATTTATGCAGGGTCTCAAAGAACTAAAGTTACGTAAGTGTCTTCAGTGATCAGTCTGAACAAAGCAAGGCAGAAGTGGGTGTAAAATTTATATACTTGTAGTTCTAACACTTCCAGACATTCACTTTATTCAAAGATAATTACATGTACTGTATATATTTTAATCATCGGCCACTTGCCAAGTTCTGTCATCCAAAATGTCAGATCACAAATTCTTATTAACTCACACAAATCAGAAGTTGGTAAGTACTTTTCTTCCTGTTTATATTTTTCATTTTTTTATGCCGCTCTAGGAACAGTCTATAGACAGGGACAGAACTGTAGAGAGAATGCGAGGCGGTTCAGCACAAGCGTAAGAGACTTTGCTTGGGCTACAGTTGCCGGCAAGATGCTGCCAGATGTTGTGTAGTTTCACCAGGACTGAACTGCTCATGATGCGGAGGACGTGCTTGAGAGGACCGCAGTCCCAGTCTTGCACCTGGATCAGGGTTGAAAGCTTGTTCCTGACAATCTTGACAAAGAGAATAGTCTTGGAAGGGTTACCAAGAATGTGGTTGCGATCCTGGACCGTGAGTAGGATTGGAAGCTTGTTCAAACTCAAGAAATGCCAATAAAGGTAAGTGTAGTGTTAGAAGTGTACCTCGTGTTTGCTAGTGCCCCACTCTCACCCTACTTTCAAACGAGGTCAGTAAGTAATCACCTAATGAACCAACCGCAATGACCCTGGGGGAAAAAAAGGAAATCAACACAACCTCTGGACTGGTCTTGTGTCATGAGGGGAATATAGACATAGATTATATTAAAATAATGTTGTCTTTAAAATTTTCTTTTCATGCAAATGACTGACATTATGGCTCATGGCAAAAAAAAAAATGTTCAGCGATCTTTCTGAGGCCCTAATCATGCATAATTCAGTCCACTTGTGCAGTTGTTTAGGAAGGACACTGGAGCTTCCTGTATGTTCTTCTGCAATATTTATTTATGGCACACATCTCCACTTTAAGTTTCTTTACAACGTGCCTTATTAAAGACGATAATTACTTTAAGAAAGCACTCTGTGAAGACAAACATTTGCTCAAAGAGAACGTTAGATTTAATTAATTTGATAAGGGTGCCAAAGTACACAGATATACCCTCCCTGCACAAAAATATGTATAGTCACATGCACACTAAATATTGAAATTGAAATTAATTGCAGTACAATTATTGGACAAATTTCTTTCTTTTTTTTTTTTTAAATAAATTTGGCATCTCCAATCCCACCCGAATCTGGAATGCCCAATTGGTGAACTATGTACAAAGCTTGCTCGTATGCGACCCCTTGCTGCCAACTCAGGATAGTGAAGACAGTTCACGGCTCTCCTCACGCGCCTGTCAGCCACTGCTTCTTATACACTCATTGGTTGAATCTTCGCAAGTTCAGGACAAGGGCGGAGGATACCCGGACATGAACAGACTTAGAATCTTCCTGACGAGCGCCCGTCTGGCCAACAGGAGGTGCTTGAGCAGCGAAAAAAGCTGTTTATTGATTTCCCTTACCCGGCAGTCCCTTCCCAATTTGAAACCCTGTTGCGCGATGGCCAATTGTGCTCTATGCTGAAAAAGCTGCCGACCACTGCCGGTTGGTACGACCGACTTCTCCATTGCAACGCAGTGCCTTAACCGAGTGAGCTATCTGGCAGCTTTATTGGACGAATTTCACTGTCTAAAATGATAGTTTTGTCATTACTATTTCCGGTGGAAAATATTAAAAATGACACATACAGAATATGTTGATGATCTTGAGACACTAAAAGTGGTCCTTAGTTTACGCTATGAACCAGGACCATCAACAGCTGTTTTGAATCTCTCATGCAATGCATTTCCTGCACCAGTGCATTGAGCCAGAAGGCACCAAATGGTCCAAAAGATATAATGAACAATGTGTAGCACAGGTAGAAATTATAACGGCCATAACACATGTCACGACTGCTCCAAATTTTTGGCCATATTAGATAAGACTTGACTCGCTGCCTGCTAGCATGGGCTTACCTGTGTAAGATTAGTTGGCAAGACAGAATGGGATGGGAGTGTGCTGTGGCAATCTGCTACAGGAAAACAATGAAAGTTTCCAAGAGCAAAAAAAGTCACCATTCACGTGAACATTGCCATGAAAAGTATTTGCACCCTTCCCGATTTGTTCTCCCGCATTTTTGCATATTTATTACAATTTAATTTTTCAGCTCATCAAACAAAATGTAATGTTCGATAAAGATTGCCAGAGAAAACACAAAATGCAGTTTTAAAATTATATTTTTGTCTATTGAAGGAAAAAAGCTATCCAATCCAACCAGGCCCTGAGTGAAAAAGTAATTGCCTAGTTTGTTAGTAAATACACCAATTGGGTTCAGTTTCACTGGACACACCCAGGCATGATCACTGCCAGGGGAGCTCTGTTAAACAAGTTCCCACATGATAGGTTTTCAACTGCGCAAGATAATTACATTGATACATTTGTAAAAAAAAATTATTTCAGCATTTGAAGGGTTAATAATGCAAACATTCACAATCAGTCAAGAAAAAGCATCATAGCCAAGTACAACTTTAAGGCCCCAAATTTGGGGATGACTGTGCATACGAAGGTGTATGATTCCCACACTGGTTTCTTGATATGGCCGTCACTAACCTCTAATTAAAGATGCCTGTATTTTAGCATATTTTAACGTACCGGAATTAAGAGCCAAAATAGAAGAACTGCATCAGTCCAAATCTTTAACTGCATTAGAGGGAACATATTTATCTCCGTTCATTTGAAAATGAGAGCTTGCAGGATCAGTGCAGTGATCATTGGTTGTTGAGTGTGCAGCTCTAAACATAGCGATAAAGGCCCTTTGGAGGAACTGCGAGTGCACCATTTCAGCAGAACCTCGCTGACACACTATCAGGGCTCAATCTCACCGAAGGATCTGAGGAATTTGAAGTGTAAAAAATTATATTACAGCAGAAACCTTGTCATGCCCCAGAATGCACAGCTCCTTGACACAGGCCATCCATGGAATAATGATGGTCTTACATCCATAAGCACTCAGATTTCAATGTGGCGGAAGTAAAATTCTAGACCAGTCCTGGCAAATCAAAATTCATCTGAGGACAATTAACCTGATGCACTGCAAAGATTTTTCCCACACAAATGGGAAATGCTCCTCTGATTATACCTTCTCCTCCTCATATCATAAGGAAATAAGATAAGCTATGGAAGCAGCTCATAGCGCTCTGCACGGAATCAAAGGGACCTTGTCGCAGATCTGATTTTTCCGCAGGTTCCCATGGGGATGTAAAGCCCTTCTGCAGCAGTGAGCGCTCCAAAGGGCCTGACAGCTGGAGCACAGGACCAGGAGAGTGAATGCTGAAGAAAAACTGCCACGTGAAACAACAGCATGATTTTTGACATTTGAGCAAACCTCGTAGATGGCTATGGCTGCGATAAAACTTACCATTAATTTAACCACCTGATTCCAAACCAGATGAGAAATTACCGAACGCGACATAGACATGGGAAACAAGAAATTATTTTCTCAATTGAGGATAATGGTCAGTAATTAAAAGACGGTGACACTGCGGGATCACCATGGCAACGTATTGTTTATTCGCAGGTGCACAGTCCTGCCTTTTAATCCTCGTAGTGCCTATCCATTTATCACCCATTTTGTGATCTACCGTGATCCGCGCAATTTCCGAATCAGGGCGTATTCAAAACATGGCAGCCCTGAGCCGTACACATGGCTACAAGTGTCCCTCTAAAACCCCTGTGGAGCCGAAGGCACCACTAGAGACTCAAGGAATCACATCACATGCTTTATCAATTCAAATCATGTCCTTTTTCATAGGAAAACTTACAGAGCTTAACAATTGTTTCCATGAATTCTCTGATGAAAAAATACAAAAGATCCAAGCTGTAGTATTTTCATCACCACAGTGTAGTATTGCTATAGTTATTCAAACTACAGCAATAAGGTTGTGTGGACTATGGTGATATCATGCTACTGTTGACTGTGGTAATACCACAGTTATGATGTGATGGCTATCGTACTACTCTAGTTATACTACGCAAACTGTAGTAATACTATAGTAATGCCATACTATAGTATTACTAAGAAATAGCTGTATTTTCATAGGGGTTAAGCTGATTGATATGCCCAGCAAATGTATTTTACTTTTTCATCTGGTTTATTCTGCATTTTCATATTGAGAGGGTCTTGCGATCCACTGACATGCTTTTTCGCCCAGGGTAAACGGAGCGCATTTTAGCAAATCTCTGCTGCCAACATTCTGCCAATTACATTACAACAGGGTGACTGTATGGCTTCAGATGGCGACTGGGTTCCACTCGTAGGGGCGGAAACCTGATGCCCGCTGTAAGAGAATCCTCTTTCCTTGGCTGACACACTCACTGTCGGCCCTGGACATTCAGATGGGTCTCATGAATGCAATTAGAGTTGAAGTGATGTTTTGACCCCTGACGTCAGTGACATGATTCTCACCTGAGTGCTGTTACCGTCTTGCACGAAGTGTGTGTGTGTGTGTGTGTGTGTGTGTGTGTGTGTGTGTGTGCATGTGTATGCGTGTGTGTGTGGGAGGAGGAGGAGGGAGGGCAGTCCCCTTTTTAATTTTAGGAGGACACTCAGTGGCTGGGGTTGGCATGCAAACAGGTGACAAGATTTTTTGCCTCTGGACTTTTCGTTCCAGCTGATTTTTTGTCCCCACGGACTTTTTGTTTCTGGACTTTTCGTCCCCGGATTTTATGTCAACTAATGATAACAAAATGGACAACCAGTATTGACAGACAGATGGACGGAAGGACGATGGACAGATCGCCATGATATCAGGGATAGGTTTAGGGTGAGGGTTATAATGCAGAAGGAGGGCAGAGCATTATTGGGGACAAACAATCCAGGCACGAAAATTCCAGAGATGAAAAGTCCGTGGGGACAAAGAGTCCGAGGACAAAAAATTTGGGGACAAATAATCTGGGAATGAAAAATTCAGAGACGAAAAGTCTGGAGACAAAGAGTCCTAGAGCCACGCAAACAATACAAACAAAGTCCCACCTGGCAGCAATTTAGTTTTTTGGCTGCCGTCTCCACTGGTGCTGCTGTGGTGAGACCATTGAGGTTCCCGAAGCCTGTGGCATTCAGCTGAGAAGACCAAAGGCAATAAAGAATATCTAATCATCTTCGATAAATACTTTTCACACAAACTGCTTTAAAAAATTTTGGGAACTACAAACAGCTGCAGACTGACATATTCGGGCTACTCCAGGGTGCAGAGTATTGCTGTACTTAATTGCTAATGGATCTGAAGAGGATGCAAATGTGCAGGCAGAAGGATGAAACAAAGATATCCATGCAAAACACGTTGTTGAAGGCCATTACCAAAGCTAAGGCAGCAGACCTAAAGAAGATACTATGGGAGCTCTCATTATTCCAGTCCTTTGATGATTTTTTCTTTTTTTGGGGGGGGGAAACAAATCCCCAATCTGAATGGAGAATGCAGCTCGCTTTATTTCTGAATCTCCAGCCATTAATTAGCTGGGAAAGTGCACCAGTAATCCAGACAGGAAGCCTTTCACAGCCAAGCCTGAACTACATGACAAATGTTAGTAAAGACATTGTTTTTGCAGCTTCACTTACATTTGCCACATTTACAATAGCATGGCTGATAACCCAAAGGTTGTACAACCCCAATTCCGAAATAGTTGGGACAAAGTGTAATTTGTGAATAAAACCAAAACGCAATGACTTTCAAATCACACCAGCCAGTGTTTTACTTACAATAGAACAGAGATAACGTAGCAAATGTTGTAACTGAAAAAACTTTACAATTTTATCCACGAGATGAGCTCATTTCAAATTTGACAGGGGCCTGTTTACCATGGTGTAGCATCCCCTCTTCTTTTTAATACAGAGTGGAGGCGTCTGGGCATTGAGGAGACAAGTTTCTTGAGTTTAGCCATTGCAATTTGATCCCACTCTTGTTTAATACAGGTTTCCAGCTGCTGGGGAGTTTTGGGTCTCCTTTGACAAACTTTTTGTTTAATTACACACCAAATGCTCTCAATTGGTGAAAGATCAGGACTACAGGCAGGCCAGTTCAGCACACGGTCTCTTGGAGGGGAGCATATGCTGCTCTAAAACCTTTATATACCTTTCAGCATTCATGGTGCTTTTTAGAACATGCAAGTGTCCCACACTATATGCACTAATGCATCCCCATACCATCAAAGATGCTGGCTTTTGAACTGAACGCTGATAACAGGAGGGGTGGTCTTTCTCCTCTTTAGCCCGGAGGACACGACGCCCATGATTTCCAATAAGACTGTCATATTTGGACTCGTCTGACCACAGGACACTTTGCCACTTTGTTACAGTCCATTTTAAATGAGCCTTGGCCCACAGAACATGGTGGCGCTTCTGGATCATGCTCAAAAATGGCTTCCTTTTTGCATGATAGAGTTTTAGATGGCATCTGTGGATGGCATGGCAGTGTTTACAGACAGTGGTTTCTTGAAGTATTCCTGGGCCCATTTAGTAATGTCAATGACATAATCATGCCGGTGAGTGATGCAGTGGCGTCTGAGGGCCCGAAGATCACGGGCATCCAGTAAAGATCGTCAGCCTTGTCCCTTACGCAGAGATTTTTCCAGTTTCTCTGAATCTTTTGATGATGTTATGCACTATCGATCATGAAACCTTCAAAACCTTTGCAATTTGATGTTGAGGAACATTGGTTTTAAAGTATTCCACAATTTTTTTACGCAAACCTTAACAAGTTGGAGAGCCTCTTACCGTCTTTACTTCTGAGAGACTCAGCCTCTCTAAGACATCCCTTTTATAGCCAATCATGTTACACACATGATGCCAGTTAATGTAATTATTTGCAAAATGTTCTTTCAGCTGATTCTCTTAAATATTATTTGCTTTTTCAGCCTTTTTTTTTTGCCTGTGTACCAACTTTTTTGAGACCTGTTGTAGCCAGAAAATTTTACATAAGGTCATTTTGTGGATAAAAATGTAAAATGTCTCAGTTTCAATATTTGAAGTGTTATCTATGTTATTGTAGATAACATATTGGCTCATGTGATCTGAAAGTCATTGCATTTTGATTTTATTCACAATTTACTTTGGCCCAACTATTTCGGAATTGGTGTTGTAGGTTCTGTTTCGAAGGATGCAATGTTATTGTGCCCTAAGCACCATATCTGAAATATTTGTTAGATGTACAAATGGAGTAATGTCAGCAAAGAAAGGTATCCTAGATAGACATACCTGGCGAGATCAAACAGGTCCTCCAAGGACCGTGCAAATAAAAAAAGGAGTTATACTACTTTGAAAACACAATACCAGCACATTATTTGATCTTGTATCTTCTAATTTCAATGGTTTTTTGAAAATATATGGTTATTTTGATTTTGATGACTGTTACTGACTTCAAAAAAGTTGGCACGGGGTAATTTACAAAAAATAATAGCCATCATGCTGGTGTTCGAAGAGTGGAGAAACTGGCTAGAGGTGGCCAGCACCCTCTTCCTTGTCTGGACAGATCACCAGAACTTGGAGTACATCAGCTCTGCTAAGATACTCAATCCCAGGCAAGCCTGGTGGTTCTTTCTCTTCTCACAGTTCAACTTCAGCCTCACATACCACCCAGACTCCATACAAACGAAACCTGAGTCCCTCTCACACTTCCATGGGACCACTGTGGACAGCTGCCTTGCTGCCGCTACTAAGTTGGAGGTTGAGAGAGCTATTGAGGAGGCCTTCCAATCGTGCCCTAGTCCCCGCGGGGTTCCCTGAAGGACGTCTTTTTGTCCCCGAGGAGGTGAGGGCTAAGGTCATTCTTCTTCTCTGGCTTGTCACCTTAGTTTCCTCCGAACTCGATCCTTCGTCGGCTGCCAGTTCTGGTGGCTGTACACCATCACCACCTGTGTTACCTGCAGTCAATTCAAGTTTGGCAACCAGCCTCCCAGTGGTCTCCTCGAACCCCAGAAAGCCTCTCATTAATTGTAGAATTAAATCTGCATGCATGTGAGTTATACATTTACTACATGAACTAGATCTTCCGGCCTAAGTGCCCAGAGGACAAATATCACTGTGTTCGTAATCACATCACAAATTGTCCAATTCCAATTTTTTTCTCAGATTTTATTTGCCCATCTTGACAATTCAGATTCTTAGAATTACAAGTGACCTGCCCCTAAAAGTAATGGCAATGCATCTGTCCTCTGAAACAGGTCATATATAAACACTGATATGTTTGTGCAGGAGCTACTGCGTCACCAACAACGTAGCCTATGTGTTTTATATATGTATAATGTAAATAGTTTGGCTGCTTGTGTTGCAGTTTGGGTAAATATAGCGATACATTTTTTTTTTTTCAACGTGTCTCCCTAAATAGCATGGCCAAATGTTTTTTTTTTCAGCCTTAAATGAAGCTATCTCACCTTTTCCACAATGCTCCATTTCTTGAGAAACAGTCTGCACAGGAGGATAGTCTAAGTCCAAATGCAGTCCCACAAAAAGCATTAATTCACAGTCACACTCAGCTCTCTGAATAACTCATAAAAAGCTGAGAAATTCATTAAAGTAGGATCATTCACCGATGTCAACTTTAGCTCAGTGTCAGTGCAATTTGCATATCACAATAATAATCAGGACATCCACAGCCCGCTCCCTTTAATAATAGAGAGATAGGGAATGTCACCCAATGTATCGATCATTTGAAAAACGTTAAAACAATCTATGGCTCGTTACGCATTTTGTACAACTATATAAACATTTATTCATCCAAGGCTGAGAAATAAAAAGAAATGTGAACAGAGAGGTAGTGCGTGAAGCCAAATGTCCAATGGCCCTTGAAGCTGTTCAGCAAGCTCGGAGAACAAACACTAGCGTAATTTGTGAAACCTGAGGGAAAAAAATCGACCTTTACCAAGGCTCAATCAGCAAGATGGCAGCCTGTGACCTCAGCTGCTCCCTGGTCCGCCACAAGTGTTTCGCTTGTGTATCCCCCTGTCAGCATTCCAAGTCTGCCAAAGCATCCGCCATTAGCGCTTGTTATCTGGCAACAGACATCAGAGGGATTTTCCTCCTCGCGTTGGGGAGAACACAGCCAAACCTCTTGGAGAGTGAACATGTGTTCCCTGTCCTCAGAATGCGCCACACGTCGAGAGCGCTGCCTGAACGCTCGGTAATATCAATAATTGATGCTCTTGAGGAGTAGTAATTAAATTAGTTAATTATGCCAGTAAAATTACATGTAATTATGTGACTGGAGGGTATGTTTAGTAAATTAGTCTCATCCATGCTCGCAGTGCCAAATTTTCTTCCTGGATGATGAGGTAATTTTGATACCTCTTTTTGGAATTAATGAATCGTTTACAGGCGCGGATCCGCTGATCTGCGCTTGATGTTTGTTTGTTTTGTTTTTTCTTTTTTTTTCGAGCTTCCTGCTCACACCTTAATCAAATCTATAAGTCAATGATCTCCAGCAATAATCAAGAAAGTCTAAATTGCTCATCTGAATGTTTCCTGTCATTTTCGAGAATTTCAGGGACTGATTTTCCCAACCTGTTCGGCAATCCATCAATGAGACTGATTTCTCTGCACGTTTACACACATGCACATGTTATGCAAAAACCACACATGGGTGTGATAAGATCAGAGCACACTCAAAAGAGCTTGGCCCAACTTCAGTATCAATGCTGCCACCCTCTGTCACTTCTCTTTCACAGGAACACAAGGAAGGCGCTTGTTTTTTACTTTGTGGAGGGACAAAAAGTTCAGCTTTGCTCTGTCAGACTCCTGTTAAAATATCCTGAGGAATAGGTGACAGAAACACAACTCCCAAATGAAAAAGGTACTCATTTTGAATTATGGGACTCATGGAAAATGGGGCGGCACCTCCTACTGGTGAACTGGACTCCTGTGGGTTGATATTGGAGAAAACGCGTGTTCAAGTTTTATTCTGCCTGTCTGGGTGCTCTCAAGATGGCAGCATGTTTGTTCGCTAATAGGACGTTCCAGAGTTTATTGGGATCTCAGTTTTAAATGAAAATAATAATAATCAATTGAATTTTATCTAGGTATACAAGTGGATTCTGGCATTAACCAGGCGCATATCAGCACAGGGTAACTGTTGTTTTGATTACAATGAGGGGTAATGATGGAACTTTTGGATTGCAGAGATGCAGTGACCTAAAATGTGGGTTCTTATTAGTTTACAATCTAGGATTGGCATGAAAACAGGGCTGCTATCGTGAAATTGATGCTATGGACCTTCGGAGCGCTCCAGACCAAGCTAATAAATTGATCTTTTTTTAAAAAGGCTAAACCATAGTAACTTTCAGAGTTAACCCTTCGCACAACTTCAATGTGACAAATTTCTTAGCGTACCCCCTAAAATATTGGCCATCTCAACATTGACGGGAACATGTCAATTATGCCAATGATTTTAAGTCTTTAAATATTTTGGTTACTGGATCCAATTCTTTTCTTATGATATGAAGTCATTTCCTCTTCTGATTAAGGTACTATAGGCTTGTATAACATCTTGCAGTATACCGAAAAACTCTTCCAGAAACCAGGAACCATGACCAGGCCAATATGTGTCACAGAACAGGAACTAATGGACAGTTGCCAGGCAGGAATCAGTATACTACAAAAATGAAATTGCGGGGAAGGCAGGATGAACTCAAAGTTTAAAACCTGGATTTGAGTCAGCAGGCATGGCGGGAGAGGAGACAGGCAAACGGGCTCAATAGTGAGGTCCAGTACAGGAGACTGGAAGGGTGCAACAAGCATATGGCAGTTGTGAGACAATCTGTCAAAAAACCGGAAAGAAACCGGCTTATACACGTACACATTTGAGACAAGGGGATCAGGCACAGGACTTACACATCTGAATATCTTTGTAGTTACCATTTGTTCTGAAGGTAATACATGCATTTTGCAGCAACATTTGTTGTCTTTAAGATGACATTTTTTCAGGGATACCCCTGCTTGTTTTAACAAGACAATAACAAAAGATATGCAGTAGGAGTAGTAGCAGTGTGGCTTCTGAATCTGACATTCCGGCTGAAAGACTGGCCTACCTGCCGTCCAGTGTCTTCTGTTGAAAATATGTTGTGCTTTAAGAGGCACAAAACATAGCAATGAATGGACCTTGGATGGACAGCTAAAAACGTATCAAGGAAAAATGGGGGGGAAAACCCTTCAAAACTGAGACAGTTGGTGTGCTCAGTCGATGATTACTTGCAGGGCTTTTAAAATGAAAGATGATATAACAGAGCTGTAAACACTCCCCTGCCCCATCTAGTCAGGAATGGGTTTCAGGCATAACATTTGGAATGAAAGTTTTTTTCCAAAAATTTCACGCAGGACAAGGATGACTTATAAATAATTTTTCTTTTTTCATTAGTGTTGTCCATATCATCACTACTTTTTCAGACTTGGGGTTCTCGAATATTTAAAAAAACACCTTTACTTAAATCAGAGAGTCCACCTTTCAAGCATATCTTTATCTATTTCTTTATGGTGGGGTACAGAGCCAAAATGGGAAAAAAAAACTGTCTTACTGATCAAATACATATGGACGTGACTATATACAAGATATCAGGGAGGGAATAAAACCAGTTAATGGTGTTTTGATGAGAAGTTACTCAGCCATAATTGGGCTTCCTTCAGTCTTTTATAAAAACTAATTTAATTTTTAATGAAAAAGAGGATATTACTTTCTACATTACATGCCCCCGCAGTCCTATTTGCGACCAGCCCAAAACCACAACAGCACCGACCGTAGAAATGGCCCCTTAAGGAAACAAAGTGTTTACTACACAGATGTTGTTGCGCTGTGATCTTTAAATACATAAATAATTTTCATTTATTCTAAACAACAACACCAGGTTTTCTGGCCCACGTCCTCCTGATATGGATCCAATTCAGAGAAAGAGCTAAAGAGATTAGCCTTGATAAGCCTTGTCACATTGTGCCTCCATATTTTCCCTCACAAATGAACAAGTCTCTTTTTTTGCTATAGAATAAAAGGAATAATGTCCGTATGGCAACAAGTGCACGCAAAATGCATGAATTTTGTAAACACAGCCTTCTCTTCTGAACAAGATTAAACATGTTGCTTTCAGCTATAACGCCCCCTGGACTATGCAGAGCAGAATTAAATTGTGCCTCGCCATTCCAGACTGCTGTGTTCCAAAACACCTATTGATGAGAGATTTTGGTTCACTTTACTACATTTTAGTAACTTCGTCCATTTGCAAATTTCCCATGAACGAATTTAGCAAAGGAATTTACTTGCTGACACTGGCTATGTTTAGGTAACAGGTATAGCACTAGGACCCAGCAGGGGCACAGCAGGGCTGGACAGGTAATATAGAGGGGGTGGTTCCAGTCAGTCTCCCTTTAGTTCTGTGGGAGAGCACATGTTTCTCTGCCAAACAACTGACTGCTTGTTCACACTCCGCTACCCAGAATATGACTAAGTTGTTGGTGCTGAAGGGCTGGTGAATGGGCCCAGACATTGGCTAATCTAGCCATTGGGCCAGCTCCCAGTCACCCATAACATCAGAGATTCTTGGGTCCAGTGTGAAGAGGTAGAGAATGACAGAACCGGGCAGAAATTGTGGGCTTTGAAGCTGCAAAGAAAAGAAACAATACTGGTTCACTTTAGCTTTAGCCACTGTCTTTCTCCTACCCTTTTTACTCACGCCCGACGAGGCGGCGTCGGTATACAGTTTAGCACCGTCTGTGTGTGTGTGTGTGTGTGTGTCTGTCCACGCGACAGCTCGGCCACCACTGAAGCTAGGGTGACCAAACTTTGTGGGGTAGATGATCCTAGGGTACCCTGTCCAAATTTGCATTTTGAGGTTGAAAGGTCAAAGGTCAAGGTCAACAAGAGGCGTGGGTTAGCATCTCTATAGAGTGCGCATCATCTAGTTGTATTATCAGTCTGTTAGTGCTTGGGAAACTTTTGTTATTTTTTTCTTTTGCCTTTGGACTGTGCCTTCCGGAGCTTAGACTGAGGTGTGTCCGTACCCTCCCAGTTTGCTGTGTTTGCCACCAGTGTGATTTGCCGTGCTGCGATGATTAAAGGTGTACCTTAGCGTCACTACTGCACACAATTCTGTTGGCTGTGTACTGTGTTGTAGAACTGTGTTGTAGAACCCTTAGCTCTTGGTGCTCTTAAACTGTGGTCCAAATCTTAGCCGCACTCTAGGGCGCAGTCTAGTTCTTCCCGCTGTTTTTTTGTTGTCTTTTTTTGGGGGGGGGTTCCATTTGGTCCTGGCGTAGCTTCATGGACAACCCCTTAGAGGGTTTAGTATTTTATTATATTGCTGTTTATACTGCCTGATGGAATTTGTGAAATAAAGAGTCTTGTGTTTTTGTACACCAGCCTCGGGTCCAGTTAATTCGGGCCCGTCTCATTGGGGGACATTGAATTGGTAACTTTGGGAGGGGCGTAGTTTCGAAGTTATTACCTCTAGCCCTCTCTGTTACATTCACATGGACCACTAGTAATGGGAATGAAAGCCTGATCAGAATACAAATGCTTCCAGAAAACACCTCAACGACCAATAAAAAGCAACAATTGCTTCTTCTTCTTCTTCTGCTGTTTTGGCAGTTTAGATCAACGGGAAAATTCTGTGCATGTCAGAACAGCTTTAGTCTGATTAAATGCCAGATACGTGCGCTCGCTTCTCTAAATCGGATCACCATGTTAACAGGGAAACTGGAATAGCTAATCTGAAGGATTTTAACCAGATTGAGCAAAAATTTCTTACATAAACATACTGTAGATAATGAGTGTGCTTGTTGGGTAGTATTACAAACAAATGCCACTAAATCTATGCCGGAGAGCTGGTATCAATTGAATGTAAAAATGCTACACGTAGCTAGCACTGATGGAGAACGAAGCTTGTACAACCTTCAAGCGAGCAAATATGCGGGACGCGCAGAAGATTGACAGATTGCCGTGTCCACTTTCCCGAGCCGGTGCGCAAGAAGACAGAGGTGAGCCTGTGGGAGTCGCCCGATTTGAAAACCCCTCCAGCTGAAGCCCATTAATTTGTGTTGGTAAAGAAGTGCGATGTGCTCCCCTTCCCTCTCGAGATGGCTGGCAGAGCTAATTGCATTACTGCACTTGTTACTGATTCAAATGCTCGTGCTCTTTACCTCAGGGAGGGAGACTCATTCTGATTTATTTAGCAGGAAGCCTTTTCCTGAAGCGCACGAGTTGCGCAAAATCAAAAAGAGGCAGCATTTGAGGGTGAATTTGATCTGACTGCAGAGCTGTCAATGAGACGTACACACGGCCTGACAGCAGGGTGACTGGATGACTAAACAATGGGGGGGGGGGACAACCGGCTCAGAAATCGCAGAGGCCTACTTTCTGATCTCAAAATGCGATGCTCATTTTCCTGGGACGAGATATGTTTGCTTATAGTGACAAAGACATCCGCGAATCCCGGCTGGTGATGGATTTAAGACACTGATATGTATTCCCTTGAAAGACAACATGTATTTCTCATGGAAGGGAAGGAAGGAAGGGAGGATTGAAAATTGTACCATGGGGTATTATCAACCTTATCATTACAGAATAGATCAAAAATTGAAATTAATCTGATCATGAACAGACTTTGATCTGAAACAAATACGTAAGTCACACAGAATTGTTTCCCAGAGTTTATTGACATGCTAACACAGACAGTAATTCTACTTAATAATAATATGGATGATATTTGACCCCTATTTCAAACATGGTAGCTCACTAGACTAAAAATTTTTAAGTTTGATTATTGGATTAAATTTCAGAATAGAACCAAACTACTCTAAAAAGTTTTGTGTTTGATTGTTGGATGATATTTGCCTCCCATTTCAAAATCGAAGCTATCTAATCTTAAAAAGTTTGATAGTTGGAAGATATTTGCCTCCCACTTCAGAAATAGAAGCTAACTAGTTTACAAAGTTTTGTTTGATTAGGGATGCAGTCACAGTTGAAACAAATTGGAAAAACAACAACCACACACACGGATGATAATTTCTCCCTCTGCTGTAATCCTCTCATAAAAATTGGCATATGGAAATGTACACAAGAATGTTGTTCAGCCCATTTTTTCCGCCCTCATCCACATAGTGGATCAAATCAGCTTTGTGTGCGTTAGCCTTCATTGTCTCTTTATGAAGACTTCTCCTCACAAAGGATTGCAAATATTATAATAATCTCTTTAATTAGATCTGCTAATCCTCGCGTGAGCCGCCCTGACGGGGGACCTGCCAGCGCACCAGCTCGGGAAAAGGAAAAATCCCCGCGGTCTAATGGAGTTAGCCATGGGTGACTTTAGAACTGGCGAAATTCTATTAAATGTCCGGCTAAGTAGGGCCGAGGAGAAGACGCAATTTTCCCTCCCTGGAACTGAAGTGCCTTTGTGAGTCACCGGTCGCACGGCAGACTGACCGAGCCGCTCGGGTGATATTTGTAGGGGCTGTAACCGTCGAGCGACCGTATCGCGCGTTCACCGCGGGAGCGAGGTTGGGAGAGCGAGCGCAGAGGCCATCTGACAGCTCATCCATTTGTCAGAGATAGCGCTGAGAGATGTACATCACAGACCGATAGGCTTGAAGCCTGTCATATATTTACTGACGGAGATAATGTGTGTACTACAGGGTCGCTCGGAGGACTGGGTGAGATGGGAATGTTACGGCGCCTGAGGGGAGACATCATTCTAGGTAAAAAATTGTGCCTGCCGGACACGGACAGGACCACAGTTTATCACCGTTAACCTGCAGCGCTGTGTAAAAGAAAAGCCTGCCTGGGTATTACGAGTGTAGAGGCATGTCGACTGCTTTCATCATCACAGGGCCCACAGACCTTAACAATAACAGTCACAGTAAAAAAAAAAAACAATAATAATAAATATGCCAAATGATTTGGTAATAAATGTGACAAATCATTCACTGATTCAGGACGGACTATCTATCCTCCCCTGTAATCTCATTGTCACGGAGTCTTACTATGCCTGAGCTGCCTGTTAAAGGAAATCAGCTTGGAAGGACACACGTTGGATAAGATTTATTCAAGGGGCATGTCGTGGCTGAGCTTGCATGAAGATTGCTCATAGGTTATCAAAGAGATCGTTCAGCTGTGCACGATCTCGCTTTTTAGTATGTGACTTTGATCTTTTGTAAGACCCCATAAAAAATATTAGTTTATCATCCTATTTGATCTGAAAAATGTGATGCGGACGGGAGGAATTTTAAAAATGTTCAGGAAAGATAAGTTTATGGAGAGTTTACTTATGCGTCGGTGTCATGTTTTTCTAGGTTTCCAGACCCGTTTATTTTCCGGTACTCGACTGAATTACAGAGAAACATGACTTTTCCAAGTAGGCTAAGTGGCTTAAACGTACATTTATGGGTACATTCATGCTACAGACGAAGAGCCTTACACCGATTGCCCTTTTCTCAAGATTAAAAATTCTTAAAAAAAATAAAAATTATGCGGCCAAGATCTGCTGATGCAGACGGGGAGGATAAACTAACATATATTTTTCATGTGGCCTAATATAACTGAGAACTAGTATTGCCATAGAGTACCAGTGGTTTTTTTTTTTTATGTTTTGGCTTCCTTTTTGTTTATTTTCTAACATACCGCATGAAATCCAACTGTGAAGTGAGTGGAGATTCCAAGAGGGTAAGTGCCTTTTGAGTATTCGTGGCCTGAAATAGCAGCACACAAACAAATGACTCATAGATGTTTCACTTTCACTGGACACTCTCAGGTGTAATAACTGCCAGCCCTGTTGAATCTAAACATCGCCTAAATACGTTGCACAACCTGTCTGGCAATGTGAGGTAGGCAAAAAGCAGCACCTGATGCCGCAATCTAAAGAAATTCAAGAACATATGAGAAAAACATTTGTTGCCATCTATCAGTCTGGAAAGAGTTACACTGCCACTTCTAATGCTCTGGGATTCCAGCCATAGTGCAGACCCGGCGCTAGAACAGGGAATTGGGGGGGCATAGACATGTCCCTCTGTGACAATTGGGATAGTCCTGGCTAGTTTTCAATTATTTTCCTTTATTGACGTGTTTTCCAATTATTGTAATTGGCAACTGAAGACATTTGCATATTTGCTTCATTTAAATCAACGTTATTCAAAATTACTCTCGGTATTGAGTGAAAAAAAGTGGCACTCGGCAGTGAAATAGGCTATAAGAAGCATGCGGCTCAAGCTATTTGCGCAGGTATGCAATTTTGAATAACGATTTAAATTCAGCAAATACATGTCCAGATGAATGATTGTCGTCCTACATATTCGGGGAGAACAAGCAGCACTTGCTGTGTGGAGCGCTCTCGGAGTGAACCTTTCGTTAATCATGAAAATGACCGAGAACAGATCAGGACTAATAATTCTTAAAAAGAGATGTTTTGTCCACCCCAATTCTCAGTTTTACTGAATTTACCCCATGATTTCATCGATGTTAAATCGCATGTGGAGAGAAACCGTGTCTTCACTTGCCAATTACGATAATTGGAAAATGCGTCAATAATGGGAAAAAAAACAGAACTAGCCAGGAATATCCAAATTGTCATGAGGGGACGTGTCTGTACCCCCCCCCCTCCCCCAAATCTTTTATGTATGGGAAAAAAAGGAACTGTGGTGAAGTTTCCCAGGAGTGGCTGGCAAACCAAAATTCCTCCAAAAGCCCATGAACAGCTCTTAAAGTAGATCACAAAAGAGCTGTTCTGTGGCTGCTTTTCTGCTTTCGTACCTGGGCAACAGGCCATATTTGATGAAAGCATGAATTCTCTTCTTGATCAAAAAATAAGTAGTTTGTGACCTAAAGCTCAAGGACAGTTAGGTTATGCAGCAGGACAATGATCCGAAACACACAAGCAAGTCCACTTCTGAATGGCTCAGAAGAAACAAAGTAAAAGTTTTGAAGGGGCCTAGTCATAGTCCTGACTTGTATCCTATTGAGATGCTGAGGCCTTATCTCATACAGGCAGGTCATGCTTGAAAACTCTCTAATGTGCCTGAATTAAAACTATTTTGCTGAGAAGACTGTACGAAAATCACACAGCGATGTAAAAGACTTGTCTCCAGTTTCCAGCTGTTAAGGGTGGCACAAGCTGTTATTAAGTTTATGGGGCAATTATTTTTCTCTTGATCGTTCACCTTAAAAAAAAAAAACAAAATTAGAATTTAAAAGCTGCATTTTCTGTTTGCTTTAGTTCTCTTTGTCTTATATTAAATTAGTTGGATGCTCTGAAAAATTCAAATGTGACAAATAAGCAAAAATTGAACAAAAAATCAGGAAGGGGGCAAATACTTTTTCACAGCACTGTACTTGTACAAATCATTGAAAACACCATCATAATTACCAGCTCTCTCAAAGCTCACAACAAACTACTATTGTTGAAACTGGCTCAGACGTAGATTGAATTCTGCAGTGGTTTTTAGAACTATTGTTCTGCAGTGTTTAGCTGCTACTCTGCCGAGTGTTTATCGATTCCTCTTGAAGTACTTTGACTTGCCACAGTCATTTTTTACCTTGCTGGCTTTTGGTATTTGGCGCATGATGCCATTATTTTTAACGCAGTATCCCCGGGTTACCATGAATAATTTTGCAGTTTTTGCATACCGACGCGCCTTCAGTTTGAGTACTAACTATTTGGCCCCCTTGAAACTACAAAAGTGTCCTCATCTTGTTTTGAAGACTTACTAAGCGAAGTGCTGCTGGTTAGAATCCTCTCAGGCAAACGCATGCTGCTAAATCGTATTCAAATGAATTGTAATTATCCACATACTTGTTTTTGTAATTGCATTGTTGAGATTCAAATCTAAAGCCAGTTTTTGCCTGCTGTATTCAGAATGTACTTGGTAATGTTTGAAATTCAATATAAGATGAACTAATAACCATTGAAATGATTGAATCAATGCATATCAGCAAAAAATGAACTTGAGCAAGCTGCTCTCCAGTGTCTTACTTTGCAAACAGTGTGAGATGTGGTACAACTTCTGTATGTGAAGTCCTACTTCGTCCTCCTCTGAGTTGCTAAGTCCTGCAGTCAACTGTCTAATTGTTTCAGAATTTGAAACGGTGTTAATTTCTAGCTTCAGGATTAAGAGACAGCTTGCGATCTCAGTGCCTTTTGACAGCAGCAGCGGCTCGCTTCAGTGGCAGTATCACATGATGTGGCTTGTTTTAATGGCTCTCTCCACTGTGATAAAACTGTTAATTTCCTGCATACTGTACATACAGACCCGAGACTTCAAGCATATCCACGGTAAGTCGCCATAAAGCGCTGTGCCGCGGTGGTCCTGGGTCGTTTACCCCATTTTTCGCACACGGCCACGGCTGGCGTTTGCTAGCGGAATTTGCATGCATCACTCTGTGTGGCGAACAGCGGGAGGCGTCAGCTCCGAGTTAGCAGTTTAGCCGTTAAACAGCCTCCTCTTAAGCGGGGCCCGGCGAAGAGTTTTGTGGCGAGTAATCGCCTTGCTCACCTGCAGATGGGCCCCCAGATTTATGCGGCGGGAGGAACGAGCCGCGCCGTGGGGCTGCCTGTTGCCGACAGCGCTACTGACAAACGCACCTGGTTTCGCTCTGCTTGCCAGCAGATTCATTCCCAGGAAGCCGTGAGTGTTTATGCCTACCTCGTGTTTAGCAGGATAAGTCATAACAGCTGCGGCAGACTTTTTTTTTTTCTTGCTAATGTATACAACTCACTTGCAGATTAATCTGTTTCAGGGTGTGGTGTGAGTTGGGGGAGGGGCATACCCCCAAGGGAGGGGTAGGGGCATTGCTTTCCCATCACCGTGGAAACAGCATACTCTTGCAAATAATACAGCATATTTTCCTGAAGGTTTTGGGAAACGGAATGTATGCAAGTTTCTTTGTTTCAAGTTTTCTAAATCTTACTAAGCACTGAGTGACTTTGCTCATTTTTTTACGGGGAGAAGGAAGGAATATGTGCTGATAAAATCGTGTAATTATCCCATTACAGACTTTGTTTACTATTTATCGTGGCTCCCCCTGAGATCTGATAAGCAAGGTCTCCTGAAGCGTAGTAGTGATCTCCAATTCCAGCCAGTGGTGTATAGTTAGTTTTGACCCCTCTATTTACACCCACGGGGCTTTGTAGATTAGATGCAGTTATTGTTCCTCAGTGATGTAAGATATCAAAATCAAAGCTGTTGAAAACCTATCATGTGGCAACTTGTTTCAAAGCGCTCCCGCAGGGGAGGTCTTTTAAGCTAGTTGCCACATGATAGGATTTCAACAGCACAAGATAATTACATTTATAAATTTTAAAAAAAAACTCATTTTAGCACTCTAAGGGTTAAAAGGGGATTGATGAAAACAAAATGGAGGTGATGATAGTGGAGTTGATCGAGGAGCTGTCTGGAGAGGAACAAAATCAATGATGATATTAATAATAATAATAATAATAATAATAATGCTTGCATAATGATGCTGACTCACAATATTCCATTCCTTAGTTATGCCGCCATAGGCTAAGTCAGCCAGAGGTCTTCCATATGACACCCCGAGCAACCATTCGTCTCAGTATTTCTGATCCCAACAGTGCGTGTCTTTTCACTTAACACTGTACCCTAACCCCATATCCCTCACCTCCCATCCCCGTGTGGGGGCACGGTGAACATGTGACTATACCATTCCGCCTATTTTGGTGGAGCATCGCAATTCTGCATGACCATGCAGCTCTGCTGTGATCCTACAAAGAACCCTGAACTGCCATAAACCTCCGGTCTTTCTGCCCTAGCTGGCCGTGTTTGAGCCTAGACTCATCCCGGACGGTCAATTTCTCCAAGCCCCATTTAACCCTGGACTCAGGCGGAGCCACCTTTGCCCTCAGCACCTTGTGCCCAAGCCAAATTCCGACCCTTGCTTTTGTCCCCTATTGCACCTCCTTGGGTATTTTCTGGCTTTGTGAGCTGTGTTAAACTCGCATGCGCTGATGCCATGCAGTACAATTAATGAATCTGCTTTCCACTGGCTTTCTCCCCTCCCCAGAAAAAGTCGCCCCGTTTCCTGTCTCCCCATCCCTCCTGTTCTCGCCCTTCTCCAGTCTTCCCTCCCTCTCCTCTCCTCATCTCTCCAGGGCCAACCTCAGGCTGTTGGGTTCCCCCTTTTTGGAGCCGCCCTCTGCCCAAGGTTTCTTCCTACTTGGGAGTTTTCCCTCGACAGTGTTGGCTTTGACTTGCTCTATGAGGGTTCATGCCTGTGGAAAGCTCTAAACAAATAAAACTGAACTGAAAATTAATAATAATAATAATAATAATAATCATCATCATTATCGTCATCATCATTATTATTATTATTAAAAGCAGTAGTAGTAGTAGTATGTAAGTTACTATGTAAGGATTGTCCTCTATTATCAATAGTTATAATTGTTGTCATGTAATGTAATCATGTATATGTCTTTGTTTTATTTCTTTCAAACAAAACATTCCCTAGATATCCAAAACTGAAACCCAACCCAAACTGACTACATAAACCAGCAAATTATCCAAAATGTCGAGCACAAAAATCTTTTGAGCCTCTGGAACACAGAGGACCCTATTCTGACAACCTAAATGCAGTCAAGAAATGCAAGTGCTAATGGCATTATTGATCAAAGCATGGTGTGCCTGACTCCATTCCACTCATTTTGTGACAGGATTCAATAGCAAAGCTGGTCACCTGTTGTTAAAAGGGTTGGACAAAGACAAATTAATTACCGATGAGTGTGGTTGGAGTTTGGCTCCATCAAGGCTGATCAGATTAACTACTGTTATTTCCTTTCAAACCAATTTGTTAATCCCATAGCAAACAGCCAGTTTCGTTAGGTGATGGACAAGCATGTTACCTCTGCCACTTTCGGTCTTCTGAGATGAGTGCTGCAATGTTGTTATGTATGGACGCATTGGGGGTGTAAAGTTTGATTCACAAAATAATGCTTTGCATAAAAAGATGTTGGCAATTTAAACTTCATGCAAAACTGGACTCATGGTTTTAAAACAAGGGCAAGACCACAGTTAATTATTTGTACTACCCTCACACAAAGAAGATATTCACATGTATAAAATACCACTTCTCCCTAACCCTAATCCCTCCCACAGAACCTCACCGCCAATTTGTAGGCATTATTTATCAGGTACATTATGGAAATGAAAAAGAGGAAGAAACAATATGCGCACATTCACAAACAGCTCTGCTGGCTGCGATTCTGTCCGATAAAAGCACCATAGAGTGGCAGCATTTGCGTTAAAATGTGGTGGGTGCGAGTCAAAACACAAAAGAGGTTAGTGATACCAAAATTGCACAGCTCCAGCTTTATGCATTAGCATAGCTCTTTTTTTTCCCCCGGTCCAACCCCTTGAGAGGCAAACGCTTTTATTTAGAGCAAGAAACTATCAAACTGTGAGAAGGCGATAAAAGTGTCGTTAGCAATGGATCAAATTATGCATTATGAATTATACATTACCATCAAATCCATTTTTGTTTGCAAAGGCATGAAAACAGAGCCCAGAGAGGGCAAAAATCCCATTGTCAAGACTCTCCCACTATTGGAGACTCACACAGGTCAATGTTCCATCGTTCCATCGTATCAAAAAAAAAAAAGTTCGCTCTGACTTTTTCTACTTTTGGTACTAGGATTACAGAGTTTGAGCATGAAGGACTCATTCCACAGAGTCCCCAGGCTCCTGGTACACCTCACCCTGTATTAACCTCCATCCCTCGGCCCCAGTACATCAGAGCTCTCCTCTGACACATTTTAGCGTTTAACTGGAGGCATTGCTGCAGAGGTGCAAATTATCAACAGGATGGTGTCTGAGCTGTAGTAAACTCTCTAGCATTTACAGGGGTCAAATTGTTTGTCTTTCCTGAGTCTTGCTCATTATTTCCTGCAGCTTGTGTGCGGTGCACAGACCAATTCTCATTAGAACCCACATTTTTAAAGGTGAACCGATCCCAGGGGAATCATGAGATAGTGGCAGTCACCTCTTAAATGACGGTCACGTTTTCTCAGGTATGGAGAGGACCAAAGGGCGTGGACGGCGATACGCAGCCGCGGACAGGGGAGTGCGTTTTGATCCACCTGACGAGTCCGGCGAGGGAGAGTGACACAGCTGTAGGGACGGAAAACGCTGGCGAGCCGCTGGGAGTTCGGCACAATGTGTGCAAACAATAGGATCATTCTACCAAGGCGAAAAACGCACTGGAAATGTACAGCATTGAATGATAAGCTATAAATAGAGTGACGGCAGAAGTTTGTGCAGGTGCCTGTCATTGTCTGTTCTCGACTGTGTTTGCGCCGAGACAAAGCGACCGCGCTGTGCAGGATGAGCCGTGTTTTTAATCATGGTCGAGTGTTTTCTTCGCTTGTGTAGTGAAATGTCACTGTTCTGTCTTCATTCAACGTAAAATGCATGTTCTAAACACACTTATCAGTCAGTGGAAGTGTCATGGATGACATTAGTGCAAGAGGCCTGCTCTGCTGTTGGAAACTAGATCTCTGAGTCAGCACAGCATTGTCCACTCAATCTATGATGTATTAGACAGACAACTCGTTCGAATAATGTACTATACGGTATATTCCTTGTTATACTGCCCATAAGACTGTATATTTCTCTCAAAACGCTCAACTCACATCCCTCCTTGAAAGCATCCAAATTCCCCAGTCAAAGTGCATCAGCTACAGTCAGAATCAGTGCGGGCCGAAATGGTCAGTCTGCAGATTCGACCTCCCAGAATCTCCGCTAACCGCCATTCTACAGCTGCCTTGATGTGGCAAAGGCGTCAATGGTAAATGAAAGGGGTAAAATCAGCTGATTGGCTGCAGCATGAGGATGCGATGCTCGGTTTCCAGAGACACATTATTAGGGGGAACCAGGCTGAATGGCATCTTGTTTTGTGCCAGCTGTGTCTTTGTTGTGAAGAGACAATATGAGGTTTCCAGCATACAGAACTTCATTGTGTCTGTTTTGCACCAATGGATCGTGTGTTCCATACCCCTGCTTGCAAAGAAAACCCATCAAGCCAATGCTTGGAGAGTAAAAAGAGAATTCTAATTGCTCTGGCATTATTTATATGCGCATCCTAAATGGTGGACCTCTTGAAAAATCATTGACTGATACGACACTCAGAGGGATTATGACTTAATTTTGCAATTAATGTCCTAATCCTGAGCATTTGCACTTTTTCCTATAAATGCAAATACAAAGCAAAATTAAACAGCTGGAAATAAAAAGTCAGCATGTTTTTATTACTGTGGATGTTGTCACTTGATGCAATAGCATGTAAACCAGTTTCACTCTCTATCAAATTCAGTGTAATCAAATCGCCCGTAATAATCTTCCATAACACTAGCAGGAATCTGTGAGGATGGTATGCTGAGGCCAAGTGCCGCACATCGGCTTCAAATAGTATGAAGGTGCTCATTCTTAGACTGAATTAATGTCATATAAATATGCATGCATGTGTGGCTATTGGGCAGTGTGCCGCTCTGGGATTCCTGTCACTTCTTTCTGAGTTCCCTTATGAAAAATTATGATATGTGACCGAGGAAAGGTTGGGACACCAATAATGCCACCCTAGAGGTGGAGTTAAACAGCCCTACTTTAAATCACTTAGACCAAATTGAAGGCCCAGGAAATGCACAAATTCAATCACCAAAGAAAGACAGAGCCGTGATTCCAAACAGGTCATGCTCTATTAAACTGACAGCCGGCAATCAGCTGAAAAATAAGTGTTAACCAGACCTAAAAAGGACCAGGACACTACTTACAGACCAATATTTATTAAGTGATACAAGTTTGTTAAATACATATAGCTTGGTCAGTCAGACGAAATACAATTGTAAAGCCTCGTTAAAAAACCCCTTGCAGTAGAAACTGTTACCAGGAAAGTGGAATAAACCTAAGGGCCAACATCAGTGCAAATAACACACAAATCACAGCAAGCCACACAAATTAGTGCCCAATGTTCACACACAGTGAGAAGGACCCCCAATGGCTTTGCCCCACCCACCGGCACTCAGCTGGCCTGCAGGACCAATGAAACGATCCTAAAGGGTATACCAGTGGTTTACAATAATGAAAGTCTACCAAGAGGCTCGAATTTAAACATGCTAAAGAGAATCATTAAAACCACGAACCATGCTGAAATAGGCAAAACAGCAGCTGGACACACTCAAACCACCGGTTCCTGAGCCCACAATGCAACCAGATACCTCAGCTGAAAAAACTTCCAGCCTGCATACTCCACAGAGGCTTCAGGACCACAAGGTAAGGAGCCTAGGAAAGAGCTGCCACAAGAGAACATGCATCAATATCCAGCCATACTAAAAAAAATTATACTATAAAACCAAAGTTACCATTCGGGGCCTGCGGCAAACTGAGCGCAATATGAATAATTACAGCTTTATGAAGTTGGAATTTTTGGCTCTTACGTGGGCAATGACCGAAAAATTCTGTGAGTACCTGTTGGGGCATAAATGCACTGTTTATACAGATAATAATCCATTGAGCTATTTGTCTCTGGCAAAAAAACCTCCCGGGTTAGAGTCACACGCGCTGACCACATCACCAAAGAGCCAGGCTCGTTGGCAAGGTAGCCAGGGCACATACTTATTAGGAGACATTTCCAGTGACAGGACCCTTCAACTGTCACATCTCTCCCCCTCTTTCGTGACCGTGTCCTCACGCTCCATGCTTTACGCATGCTGCCATCCTTTAGGATGCCCCAGATCCTGCCGATTACGCCAGAATGTAGCAGGCTGAAGGAGGGCCCGAGCGGGGACTTGAGCCTCCAGACACCCGGGTAATAGTCACATGCGCTGACCACGCTCTTTGGCAAAGGAAGCCAGGGCACATACTTATTAGGAGACATTTCCAGTGACTGGGCCCTTCAACTGTCACAGGCTCTTTTGCGATGTGGTCAGCGCACATGACTCTTACCCGGTAGTCTGGAGGTTCAAGTCCCCGCCCGGGCCCTCCTTCGGCCTGCTACATATAGTTATAGTTATCCTATGGTAAAAGTATGTTTTTTTTCTCTCCATCATTCTGTAGTAATACTGTAGTTATCCAAATTACAGAAACACAGTTGCGAGGACAATAGTAATTTCATGGTACTGTTGACTGTGGTAGTACTATAGTTATAATGTGATGGCTATAGTACCACTCAAGTCATTCTATCCAAACTGTAGTAATACTATTTGATATGGGATCAGGTAGACACCAGAAGCGAGGTGAAGGGGAATGAGGATTTATTGAAAAACAAAACAAAACAGGCACGAGGGCCAACGAAAAACTTGGCCCAAAGGGTTGCAAAAGGACAAACAAAAGTACGCTACACAGAGCTATCAACAAAGAATGCAAAATGGCAAAAAACAAAAGGCACTGGAAACTCCAGGCAAGAAGATCAAGAAAAATAAATAACAAGACTATATATATATATATATACACACAAAACAAGAGGCTAGGACAAGACTTGAAACTAGAAATGCTAGGGAACTTTGACAACAAGAACTTGGCTAAACTTGCACATGCAGCGAGACACTGTCTGCCAGCCAACTTCCACCGCATCCAGATAAAGGCTTGAAAATCATGACATGAGGGGTAACACCTGGAGAGAGAGAAACAAGAGGCATGGCAAGATCAAGACATGGACAGAGATTGGATGACATGACCTGCTCATTAAGAGAATGAGCGTGCTCAGCTTAAGTACCAATTAAGTATGCAGCCTGGAAGCAAGCATGAATGTTCAGAACAGAAAAGCACAGCAAGATCTTGAAATAGCAAAGCAGGAATCATGACAACAAACTCCCTGTCTAAATTAGTAATATTAGTAACGTGCCTATCTAAGAATTACACCACCCAGTGAGTGTTAGTAAATGTTAGTAACTTAAAAACAGTTAATTGCCAATTAAGCTTAGAGAGCCCCGAATCAGCACAGCACAGAAGGAAGGGGAAATACCAAAGCCAACCAGAGCTCAGAAATGTGCAACAACGAAGGCACGGGGCGGAACGCAGACAAGCGGTGGAGTGGCATGGCAGACCTGGCGAAAACAAAAACATGGAAAAGTAAAAACATGGACATGGAATGAAACTTGAAATGTAAAATCCTGAAACAAGAAACTGTTAAAACTGTGGCTATGAACATGAGCTATGAAACATGAAACTATGAACTATGAAATCTTGAAACATGAAACTGTTAAAACCATGAATAATACTGTTCTGGCCAAAGGCCAGAACCCCGGAACACAACACTATTGTTATGCCATAGACACTACGGCATAACAAAGAAATTACTCGGCCTATAAGATATAAGGTTCATAAGGGTTGTGTCAAGAACTCACTGTACTCTTCGTATTACAGAGTTGCCTTCATTTGCCGCTTCTTGGATTATACTGGAGTTCCTGACTGCATGAGCAACTGATCAATGGACCATTTTGAGAGGAGAGCAGTGCATTAATTGCTGAGGTTCCCTTCTTCTTAAGCCGTTACAAGCATTCAGTCCTTGCGCTGCTGCAGATGGAGTCATCAGATGGCACGAGATGATTTTTCAGAAAACAAAAACAAGAAATACCTCTCCATATTCAAACATTAACATGTCGCATTTTCACAAATTTAGAGAACTGTTCCTTTGGGAATATCTGAGCTTATATATGAGAAGAAACTTGATTTCATGCACAAATAATTGTAGAGCGCTTGCTCATTTACCACCTGAATATAATCTTACAAGAGCAGACCAGCCAAAACCTTATCTTTTAGAGCAGGGGTCCCCAGTCTTTCCCAGAAAGGGCCGGTGTGGGTGCAGGCTTTCATTGCAACCAACCAGCTATGCACCTGATGCTACTAATCAAGTTTATTAGTAAGGAGTCCAGGGGTTGATTAGTAGCATCAGGTGTGTAAATGCTTGGTTGCAATGAAAGCCCGCATCCACTCCGGCCCATTCTGGGAAAGATTGAGGACCCCTGTTTTAGAGAAAAGGTCACATAGCGAACATTACACAGTACATGGCTTGTGTTTAAATCAAAATCAGCAAATCATATCAAGATCTGAAACCTGGAATATTATATACAACATAATCAGAAAGAGGGTAATTTCACCACAGAACATATAGGGATTCAATCAGGGGGTGCGCCTCACTATCAGTGTGGCACAAAGCAATCAAGATATTTTGCACCCAGCTTGACCTTCCATCCTACTTCCTGTCCAGCTGTCTGTCTGACCTCTTGTACAGTCACCCGTCCCACTCCCCACCATGCTGCTGGCCCGGTCTCTGGCCCAGCCCATGGAGCAGTCGCCCCTGGTTCTCGAGTCTGTGATGCACCTCCCCTTGGCTCCACCCCACAGCCCCGAGGCGCCTCCAGCGCCTGCCCTCGGCACTGAAGGGTCTCCGTGCTCAGCTTCAGCCTCAGGCCCCGGGGTCCTCCGTCACCAGCTCCGTTCCTGGGGATGAACCTGGCCTGCCCCAGCAGATGTCTAGGGTTTGGAGGCCACAAAAGGAAACTACCTGAGTTGACCCATGGTCTGAAGCCCAAGCTGTCCTGCTGTCCAGACCCACGCTGCCCCTGCCTCAGAACCCAGTCCCTGGCTGAGTGGGGTCTCTTATTCCAGCTCCTGTCGCTGGCTCTGATGATACAGTGGCTGTCACACCACCCAGTTCAGATCCAGTGGGCTTTCTGACACCTAGTCCAGATCCTGTAGGTGGATCCCAGCAGGTGAAATGATCATCTTAAAAATGCAAATGTATTTCCACATGTTCCCCTGGTCTTATATATTGTATGAAGATTTGACATCATTTCGTGTGACAAATTCTCAGAAATTGCAGTTCTTATTCCTGTGTGTTTTATGATCCAAACAAGGACCCAGATGCTGAGGCAGAGTGAAATTCTTTATTGATGGGAATATGGTAATGAAAGGTAAGGACAGAGCCCAGGGTAGTATGGGGAACAGTTCAGATTAGACGGTTAAGATCTTGGCCAGAGGGCGTGTCCACGCCTGGCCAGTGGCGTTCCAGTGCAGAAGCCTGATAGAGATCACCCTCACCTGAGTAGAGCTGTCGGATAGCAGGCTCGGAGAGTTTAGAAGGACCACAGTCCCAATCCTGATGATTGCAGAAGGCTTGGAAGGTTTTATGAATAAATTGGGTGGAGAAACAGACTTGAAGAGGCTGATTAATTGACTAATTGACTGGTTGCTTAAGGGCATATAGAAAGGGTCAATCCAGCAACTTTGCAGACCCAAAGTAAGGCTTATATGCAGTAAATAAAGGAGACACACAGGAGTGGGGAACACAGATGCATTACACCTGGAGAAGGAGGCACACAAGAAGATATTCCAGTTAAAAAAGACTATACATCTAAAAGACACTCGGGCTGCTGGATGGGAGAAGGAACAGTGGGGATTCAAATAAGGGTTGTGACAGAGTTAACTGTTTTTAAGCTGAGTAGCAAACCTTTGAAAACAATGAAAAGAGGCCAGTGTGTCATGCTAGAAGAAAATCACCGTTCATCCACTAAATTAAAACAATTCAAATAATCAAACCAAGTCAATTGATTGATTATTTGGACGCTGAAAAAATGTGCATTTCTGTTAATCACCCAGCTCTGCTACGATTAAATATTTTATACCTTCGAAATCTGTATGAACTTCATTTGCCACGAGGGTTACCATAGCGATGGTAATTATAATAATGGTATTTGGGCCTTTCAGCATAGAGCAGATTTATTCACTATAAATATTTTGAGACGATATAAAGCAATAAATTAACCATTTTTCTTTTTTGGAATGAGAAATAGCCGCATGAAGTCTGGTGCTTTGTGCTAATGAGAAAACTGAGGGATTCTAATTGGCAGGTCCTTTTAATTAAAAAGCTCTGGAAATAATTACCTCATAATCCATCTGTCAGAATCGATCTGGGTTCAAGTTATTGCATTTGAGTAGAGGGAAAGAAGGCACGCCTGCGATACACGTTGCTTCCATCCCGATATTACTTCTGACCCAGTTGAGTATGCTAATAGCATATTAATAATTGATGGTCATATAAAATTCAGCTCCGCTGTGCTGATTCTGCAGTATTAGCGAAGCCGGCCCAGGAAATGATTTATTGTGACCGATTCTCCTCTGGATTTTTAATTCTAATAAGTAAACAGTTTGCTCCGCTGGCATCTATTCATCAAATGGCATCTCTCCGTGGCCCAACACGCTTCCTCTATTACGCCCGAAGCCGGGCCTATTTTTCATCCACTCCCGCTGCACTGGGCAGGTGTGCAGTGCGTGGGTGAGCCAGCGTGACTGCATCGCTGGCATTTACCAGGGTAAGAGGATTTCAATGATCACTGATTCACTGCACACAGCCAGTTCATGGTGTTCTGTTACCATTTATTCTTATGTTCTTCAGCGTGTGTGAAGCATGGATTCATGTTCACACGCACTGCAAATTTAGGGCCAGGTACACAGACGTACAGTGCTGTGAAAAAGTATTTTCCCCCTTCCTGATGTCTTTTATTTTTGCTTAATTGTGGAACTTAAGGGTTTCAGATCATCAATCTAGCTGTAGTATTAGACAAAAATTACCTGAGTAAATGCAAAATGCAGTTTTTAACTGAAGATTTCATTTATTGAAGTAGAAAAGCTGTTCATCTTCACCTGGCAGATTGTGAAAAAATGCCTGATCCCTTCGTCACTAAATCGACAAATTAAACAAGTTCGATTGATAATTGGGTGAAATTTCACGTGAAACACCCATGCATGATTACTGCCAGCCCAGTTTAATCGAAATATCACTTAGGCAGAACCTGTCTGACAATAGGAAGGGGGCAAAAAAGACTGCATATGGAAGCTGTGATCTTAAGAAATTCAAGTACAGATGTGAAACAAAGTTGTTGACATCTATCACTCTGGAGAGGGTTATTTATAAGCCTCTAAGTCTCCAGCAGACCACAGTGGGGACCATTATCTGCAAATTGAGAAAACATTGACCCATCCCAGGAGTAACCAGCTGACTAATATTCCCCCAAAAGCCCACTGATGACTCATTCAGGAGGTAACTAAAAAATTCAGACTGACATCTGAAGGAACTGCAGGCCTCAGTTGCCTCAGTTAATGTCAGTGTTCACGATTCCACAATGAGAGAGTCTGGGAAAAACTCGCATCCATGGGAGATCTGCAGGAAAATATCACTGCTGACCAAGAACACCACAATGGCTTGTCTCACGTTCGCCAGAAAGAAAAAAAAAGCCCCAAGACTTTTAGTATAATATTCTGTGGACTGATGAGTTAAAAAACGAAGGTTTTTTAAAGAATGGGTCCAGTTGCATTTGGCTCATAAATGTGAGATAATTTTGAATATCCCTGTCAGATGAAATAGGTTGGTGGTCAAGAAGTTTAGGATCTCAGAAATGTATTGTTTTAACTCCCAGCCATTTTTCAATTCTCAAGAATTTTTTTTTTTTTTAAATAATTTCATTGCTGGATTTTCATGAAGGTTTTTTGGGTTTGTGGCCCTTACTTTGAGCTATAATTATGATAAGAAACCGAACTACTTCTTTAAGAAGAGCAATATTTTCTTCCTCGGGAAACCTTTGGTTTTAAGATTACAGCTATATCTGGTGACACCCTCCTTCCCTAGTCTCAGGAGATTAGGAAAGTTACCCTCCTGTTTGTTCTCCAATCTTCTTTCATTCTCAGGTGTTTACTAAACGGGTGGCTGCACAGGTTGCTCCACACTGACATATGTGAGCACATACATTTCTATACACTGCACCTCCCGCTTCAGTTGCATTTTCAAAGGTACTCTGTCTCAACAAAGGATTAAAGTTCACCAACCATGTCTTAGTCATACCAGGTTTAACCTGCTGACAGTCCTGCAATATAAGAGACTGCCTCAGTCCAACAGCAGGAGATGAAATTAAGAACATATTTAGCTTTAGTCTGCTCTTAAATGAGTGTACACACACCGCTATGTGTGAAGGAAGCTCTTTTCCCTGTGGTCTTCTGAATGATAAAAAATGAGAATTGACAAGTTCAAATGCACTATGTCCTCGGGACGACGGTGTATAATGCTTTTGCAGGGGTGGACATACATGCCACCTCTGCCCTTTCTGCAGAATCGGGCTCAGTTATTGCCTGCGTACTGACGTGCAGAGTATGCGTGTCAAGTCTAATGACGAAATGTTATTTAATAACAGAGGAGTAACACTTCGAAGTTTGTTTCCACACGAAGAGTAACAAGAGGACATAACAACTGAGTGAGTTTTTGGTCTCTCGTCGCAAGGACAAAAACAAAGACTATAATCAATTTCTCCCCCCCCCCCCCCCCCTTTTCAGATAATTGAATGCAGACCCAATATTTTCCCACAATGCTCAATATCATTAAGACAGCTGTGTGAGGTAACTGTGCTGCCTCTGCAAGTATGCTTCCAACTGTACTGTACAGTTGCATTGGTTCCTTCCTCTTATCCAGAGCCACATGCAGGGGCCACACATAGGGCCAAACACTGAAATGACATCATGGGTATTCGTGACACAGCGTGCAAGGCCGTTCACTCCTGATCTCTACAGTATACAGGCCATCTCCTCCCCCCTCTCCTTCCGGGAGGGGGTGTCATGCCTTGACATGGTCCATTCTCAGTGTAAATCCCATTTCTGTTTGCAACTCACACTGTTTCTGCCTGTCCGGTGCTCCCCAAATCAAGGTCTTTAAGGACCCAGAACTTCTAGTTTTCCATCTTCCCTTTACCTGTGAGTCAGTGTATGATGACAGTCTGGCCAATCAGTGGCAATAACTGGCCCTAAATTGCCTGGAAGGATAGAAAACCAGGGCTGGATTTGGATTCAAAGGCAGAGTTTTGGGAGCATTGTGATCTAAATACAGTAAAAAGTGATGCAAGACAGGCGGGCCCCTTGAAAGAACAGTGATGCAGCAAGACCATGCTGTCCTCTGGCCTCAGATATGAGTGCAACCTACAATGTGTTTACTTGGGCTATGCAGACATTTTCGAGCCTGTTTGTCCGCGAAGGCATCAAATAAGAGGGGAAAAGAGGCACGGCCTCTGTCAAGCGATCTTCCTTCTCCGACTGATGTGCCTCGAGCTAAAAGTACTTAAGTCTCATTGTCATGCACTGTGATGTAAGGAAGGGAAAATGTGTTCTATAGTTACCTAAGTTGATTGTCTCAATTTTGTCAAATTGGACAATTTGTTACTTAAACACTTTTACCACTGGGGTCTTTAGTTAGCAGATTTTAAAAGGGACCTAATATGCTATTTTTCCAAGTTTATATTTTGGTCTTTGACTCCCCTAGAGTACTCCTGATTGCGCAAAGTAAAAAAAAAGGTACTTATTTCGCTCATACTGCCATCCTGAAAAAACCCCATTTGTAGTCCACAGTAGTCTCTGCCTGAAACGTCTCATTGAGGTGGCTCTTCCGCTATGGCCCCCACTCCTCGTGTGCCCACTTTCTTCTGACTGGCCAGCTCTGTGGAGGGCGGATCTAGGCGGGACAAGGCAGCAGAACGCAGTTTTCCTGTTCCGGCTCCAGAGTGAAACTGACGGGAATTGACGGGCATATTCTGCAGTCTAATGCAGTACATGTGTATAGATCTAATGAAATTAACTTGTTCTAATAGACACAACGGCGAAAGTGGAGGACGCAATGCGAAAGTCGGGCAGCTCAAGCATGAATTTGCTATCGGCTACAGTTTGCTACGGCAACATTTGGTGAGTACAGCGGTTTTTCTACTCTGTAGCTAGGATGCTGGCAAAGCTAGAATCCACCCAATGTAGACACATTTGTAGAAAGGGTCGACATGTCCAAGTGTAGACTGGTGATCGTAGAAATCCAGTGGGTTCGAGTTTAGAGGGAAACATGGACAGTGAGGAGCAGCTACATGTGGACTAACAGCTTATGGACTGCTTCAGTGTGTATTAGGACCTGCTGGTTCGTGTGCATAGCTGTGGTGTGTTGTTAGCCTGGATAAACGAACAGCTTCCGCGCTGGTATATGACGGAGGGGTGAAAACTCCAAGCTAAACGGCCTTCTCGGAAATTGCCCGTGGCAATGGTTTACGTATTGCTTCAAAATGACCAGCTTTTCCTCGCGGAAAATGGGCGCATTATGGATAGCGTGCGAGTGCTAGACAGAGCTTCGGTTATAATACAGGTCATAATACAGGTTTTACAGACTATAAGTTCTGTCTGCGTGTAGTGTTGCTTATGTGGAGCTAGTGAATTGATCACTTTTACAGGATAGAATTTAATATTCAATCGATGGCAATGCAGAGAAATCGTTTGTTATACACATTATAGCTTGTGCGCTTCCCTATTGCTTTCACCGGTTGTATCAGAGAGCTTGCCCAGACATTGGAGATGTATCAGGCTGACGCCGGTCGTGGATAAGTAAAGCGAACGTTTCATTAGCACCCAAAAACGCACCCCAAGCTCTGCAAAATCTATGTCTGGTGTAACTGCAGCCCAACTCGGCAGACACATACAGCACCTCTCCGTTTAGCTTCAACTGTAGTGGCTACAATCAGGCAACGTCATGATGAAACTGTCACATTGATGCTTACCAAAGTAACACAAGCATACCGATCATAATTGCTGCATATAAGTTAACCAGAAGCATTTTTAATTAGCAGAGCACGCGAACTAACATGCAGTAGCTGATAAGCGGTCATGACTTTGAATGTAATCTGTCGCGCGAAAAATTCATTTCACGTCTGGTGTGAAAGCTGCTTAACGCGCCCATAACACCTGTATTTGCGTCTTTGCATTGACTTTGAATGTAGTTAATCTGTCACGCGAAAAATTTGTTTTGCGTCCGGTGTGAAAGCGGCTTGACGTGCCCATAACGTGCATTCACGTCTTTGCATTGACTTTGAATGTAGGCTAATCTGTCCTGCGAAAAATTAGTTTTGTGTCTGATGTGAAAGCAGCTTTATGGATAGTATGCGAGAGCTAGAGAGGGCTCAGCTATGTTATGAACATAATACAGGTTTTGCAGACCGTAATTTCCGTTATTGCGGACAACTTGCTTATGTGGTGCTAGCGAATTGATCACTTCTACAGGAAAGAATTACCTATTTAATCTCAACACTTTTCTGCTTTTTATTAGCAACAACAGTTTCTAAAGGGGGATGAAATTATGTCAAGGTAGTGCAGAGAAATCATTTGTAAACCGGTAGAGCTTCTGCATTTCGCATTGCTTTCACGGTAGCACCAGAGAGCTTGCCCAGACATTTGTGAAGTATCAAGCTGATCCTAGTCATGGATAAGTGTGGGGTCACTAACTGTAGTGGCTACAATCAGGCAACGTTATGATGAAACTACCACATTGATGCTTACCGAAGTAACACAAGCATACCGATCAGAATTACTGCAAGTAAGTTAACCAGGAGCATTTTTAATTAGCACAACATGCAAACTAACATGCAGTAGCTGGTAACCGAGCGGTCATAACCACAGAGGTTTTACAGACAGCAAGCTCTGTTACTGTTCACAGTTGTACCAAGCATCCAAATTTCAAACAAGTATTAAAAGTTAGCTTCAAATGAGGTTTATGTTCACACGCCTTCTGTAAAATTTCTCCCTATATCACTCTTGCATATTTAGGACACAAACGTTAGCAATAGTTACTTGGCTACGTTAGCCGCTGTGCTACAGCCACAATGAACTGGCTATCACGTCAGGTTGGCTTATGCAGTAAAGGCAAATTACAGCTTCAATGTCTGTGAGTCACGGACAGTCGCGACCGATACAGGCTTTATCTTAAGATATTTTACAAAGCCAGCGTTTGAGGCCAGTTGTTAGTGCTAAGTATCGCTAGCGGTCCTGCTAGCCACCCGTAACACGTTAGCTTCACTTACATTATTTGCTATTATATCATTACTTACAGCTTGTGGCTCGAGCACTTGATGGATGCAGCTGCTTCAGATTTGAGAAGCAGCTGAAACGCTTATCCTGTGTTGAATTATGCTTTATTAACAAGGCTGTCTTTGGTGAAATGCTAAGCACAAGCAGCTAGCGTTCCCTTTGGCCGTGGCTGTTTGCTGCCAGCAAAAAAAAAAAAGCTACCCACTGATTTCTGGTGGCATCATCTTTTGGAAGAGAAATATTTGTTTTTCTTTGTGTCCAAAAGTAAATGGACAAGTAGCTTTGGGAGAGATACTGACAAAATTGCACCTCAAATGATCTGCGGTTCTTCTTTTGTATTTCCAGAAGTGTAGATGCTACTAAGGCATAGTATGATCTGCCGTTGTTTGTGCCTGCTAGAATAGTTTCCGGTGTGGGCAGGTCCAGTAGAGTGGTTGGCTCTGGTTAGGTCTGTACTAATTGGACCTGACGTCAAGTTTTGCCCAGATCTTGTGAAGATCTCAGGAGGAGCTGTTCATTGAGGAAATCACGCTCATGAAATCACGTTCTTGTATTACGGCAAAATCCCTGTATCTTATGTTTAGAATCTATTCAGAGGTTGAGCATGGAGAACCAACATTATAACATTACTAATATGTATTAAAAGAAGGATTTAGCATGCTAGGTCCCCTTTAAGGCTGCATTATACAATAAACCCTTTTAAAAAAAAAAAAAAAAAAAGACATTTTGTGACTTAAGTGCTTCTAGCACAAAGGTATTTAATTAGCGTCCCCTATGCCTATGAATGTGCTGAACGATGCCCTCTAGAATCTTTAAAGGTTAATGTGCTTGGCATCCACTGTTATCTGGAAAAGGACCAGTATAGCCGCAGGTTAAACCCAGCACAAACACACCTTATTCTGCTTACTAAGGTCTTGTTTGACAATCATTATTATTGAATTTGTTGAATCAGGTGTTTCAATGCTGGGCTAAAACAAAAACACGCACCCACACTAGGCCATATTAGGTAAGATTAGACCCCCTGTTGGTGGATCTTAGCCTGGTAACGAGATCCACGGCCACATTATTTGTTGCAACTGCACTGTTGTCATTTGTTTGGTTTGTTTGGCCGTTGGCCAACTGATGCGGTACTCAGAGACACAAAGCGAGCATTTCTCACCTGGCTTACTGATGACACCTGTCCAAATGTTTTTCCAGGTTGATGTGTACTGAGAGGTTCTACATAAAGAGAAGTGAAAAAAAAAATTCTGCATTTCTGTTACCCGTGCACAGTGGCTGCGGTGAAACTGAGAGTAAGTTTAACCTCTTCGCACAGGTATAGACGCTGGCGTCCATTAATTCCGAAATTTAAATCCTCCATGATTCTGTCATTGAATTTCCACATGTCTTGCCTCTGCTGGAATAATTCTCCAGAGTCTCTGTGACACAAATATTGAGTTATAAAGCCAAAGTATGCTCATGCATAACAGGAAAATTTGCCGTTGTTTGTATTCTGTGCAAAGGGCTTAAGCTCTTTCACGGTTGATCGTCATCTAAATCTGAAAAATTAGAGTTAAACAAGCCAATTGAAATTAAATATGTTTGTGATGACAAAAAAGTGAGAGGTGTAAAATGCGAAAATCCCCCCTTTTCACACCATCTCATTCATAGTCTTGTAAGCTGGTTCCCTTGGGACTTTCTGGGACCCAACTTGACAATAACTAGTCAACAGAAAGAGTCACATATAGACCTCGGGAAAGGACAGTAGGTATGTGGCAGAGGCCTGCCAAAGCCTGGGGCCTGGCTGTACAAAGAGCAGGAGGGACGGGGTCTGCGAGGCCACAAGCAGGAGACGTTCTACTAATAGAGACATTTACTCATCGCTAAAAGTTGGCAGGTGTTACCCGGGCACTGCGGAAAACAGCTGCGTGCCGAGAATCTTCCGGAACGCTGCCAAGTGACTTGGCTGGCAGCCCTGCTCTGGCAGCAGCGGGAGAGGAGGCCTGATGCTGGAGCTGCTCCTATATCACGCGGCTCCTGCCTTGTTTCAGAGGGAAACCCTGTCATCCTTAACCTGAACCGCCCCCTCCGAATGTCCGAACGCCCTCTCCTCAACGCAAAACAAACACCACCCTTTCACTGCAGAGACGGCAGCAAGACTGAGAGGCGGAGCCCGTTGTATGAGGATGTGAGGCAACTAGAAGTTTGCGGTGCTAAAACTTACATTAAAAACTAGACGGCACCTCGAGCAAGACAGCTCAATTTCTCATGTTGAATTTGCCACGATGCCGCGATAGTGAAGATTCCTTTTAGAAATCCTGCTCCTAGATGGTGGTCCAGAACAAGACCTAAATCTAATGGAGTATTTTTTGGGCCATGCCCAATGCCTCCAAAAAAATTCATAAAAATCCGTAGATAACATTTCAAGTAAAGTTGCCAACTGACAAGCTGAAAAAAACAGGCAAAAACACAAACTCCTTGGTAGAGGTAATGATGTAAGACTTTCTTTTTGACTTGCAAATTTAGCATTTTTAAAAAGGCACATTGGCTTGTAATAAGGCCATGTTAAAAGCATTTCTCTTTAAGTTTCCGCATGAAAACATGCAGCCAATTTTTTTCAAATGCAAAATACATTCTTGTGCAAACAGATCACATGACTTAAAATCGCTTCGTTTCGAAAAAGCAAATTTTTTCTACTCTTGTCTGTTCAGTCAGATTTCTCTTGTTACAACGTGTTACCTTCGCATTTTGGATGTTCAATACTGGATTATTTGGACTCAGTGATCTTCTTGTTAAAGAAAGATGATTGAATGAGACCTGCATTTGCTGAATTCTCTTCGCGAATCCCAAACCACCATCCGCGAAAATGTGTCTAAACTCTGATTCCCTTCATGTACCAACAACTCCAGCTGTTTTTAGATTAAAATAGAAGGAGGGCATGGTCAAATGTCGAGCTGAGCGACCTTTCACCCAAACTTCCCGGTAGCGAGCGGCTGGTGACATTTCGACAGAGAGCTTTATCTTACAAGTCAGTCTGAAATATAATCTATTAAGTTCTACAGCTCTAAAGCGCAACCACCACTGTAATTAAGTTATTATTCACTGTTTACTTTTGTTTCAATGGAGAAGAAAGGTGACACATCAACAGCATTTCTTTCAACCACCATCCTACAGTGTGCAATTTTTTTTACCTCATTTGAGGTGAATCCAGAGATTTATCCACCTTGGACAAGTGCAGCCTCGGAGAATATCATTTGTCCCAGGTGGATAAATCATTGGATTCACTGACAACTGAAGTCAATAACTGTTTTACCATAAGACCCTACTTAAAATATAAAATAAGAGAAGGGGGATAACTGTTACGTAAAGATGCTCACAGGGACAAAGTGACAGGAAATAGGGACACTGTCAGGGGCCCCTGCGGGGAAGCCTAATCTATTTTCAGCTCCAGGTCATCAGATTGTTAGATTCACCTCTGGTTCACTTTCCCCAGTGAGTATCACTGTTTACAGAGACTGGCGAAGCACGCCTCGACCAATCAGGAGAGAGCGACTCCTTAAGTCAAATTTGAAAACAGAGTGGATTGCCTTCACTTTTGCCATCACTCTAACTCTTTTTTTTTTATAAATCTTGCTGCTATTCCTCTAGTGAAAAATTCAAACCTTAAAATTGAGCACCAGCACACTTTTACTTTTTATTTACATATGAAAAGCATAAGAAGCTTTTCTATAAAAAAAAAGAGATACATAAGGGAAGGTGTGTACTTTGTAAAGTTGCTCAGTTGAGAGGCCCAGAAACAGTTAAAAATGGAAGACATTCAGTCAGAGTGCTGGTGGTGAATTACAAACAAACAAAAGCTTTATTAATACTACTGTCAATAATGTATCTGAAGCAGGGGGCGCGCGTATTTCGTCAGGCAATGAGCGATATGTATGCAAACACATATATTGAAGCGACGCTGATGGCACAAAAATGCGTGTGCATTTATAATGAGGAACCGCACATAAGAAACATCTCCTTTAAGTAGAATTATATTATTAATGAAACTTGCGTCTTAAATATTTATCACATCCTCTGCGTCTGATTTTTACCCCAGTGCATTCATGAGGGGGCTGGAATACATAAACTCAGGGAAAGTTCTTTTTTTCCCCGCAGAGTGAAGATAAAACCAACTTCCACTGTGAGATGAATTATGCACAATGTGACAGGAAAATTAAATGAAACACGATAGTTTAAATTTTAAAATGGCTGCTTAGGTAAATGCGAAAAGCATCCTGAATATGCATTGTTCAATAAAATATAAAATCACAGGAGAAATATTTTGTTGGTTGTATGTGCACTGGTGACTGATGCCGGGAGAGTATGTCGATCCCCTGTCGCGGATTGCTCTTTATTATCATACATTCCCATGACCATGACACAATTTTATTATCAGCCATTGAAAAAAAAAGAATAAAAAATGTTCGCACCTTAATACTGAGCTGGTGGCATGTATGATAAATCAGTGGCCATGTTACTGTTAACCTGGGCTTTAAGTGTGTCTGCTCTGTCAAGTATATACTTCTTAATTATCAGGTTTTTGTGAGGTACACGGGTTGTAGTAGCATATGCCTCCTGCTATGTGCATATAATGAGGAATTATCACAGTATGCAAATGTAGGAATCCTGCTTGGGAAGCCTTTTGTTCTTGTTGATACAATTAGACTCTAAAGCCAATTTCACGAAGGTAAATGGCTCTGGCACGCTTGCCGCAAATCAAAACGACAGTCATAATGGCTCGCGTGCATGCAGTGGAGGGCTCCTGCCGCCAAAATACGACATGAGGTGGTGCACGCATGAGATTTTCAGAAAAACTGCTTAAATACCAGTTTCTGATTAAATGTACTGTTTTTGCGCATATGCTGTTCGGGGATTTCTGCTGAATCAAACACTGATACTTTTGCAGCGTAAAACAGTTTGTGAAAAATTCAAGAAACTGCTTATTTTATTTTTAATGCACAGAATGACAAAATACCTCTCCCCTAAGGAGCCTCATTGAAGTATTTCATGCAGTACCTTGTGTCATCATTATTGGAAAATTGCCTCGCGATGCAGAGTTCAAAATTATTCAGCACTTAGGGTGTACCCTGAAAAAACTGAATCAGTTCCACACAACTGTTTTAAGTAACTTTCAATTAAATCTTAGATTTTTATTTACTTACTTATTTATTTGGCGAGTTTAATAAATTAAAGTAATCTGAAGTTACTCAATTCAACTGCAGGCAACTGTTTCCCCTTTTCAGTATAGAAATGCGTAGCCTGCTAATTGTAATTATGACCTTCTGATTCCTACTTGTGATTACTCCTCGAATAGAATTAGACTTTATTCCTGGGTGAAATGACACCAAAGAAAGGGTTAAATGAAGTTCATTGTCATCTGTATTATTTAATATTGGCCCCTCCCACAATCTTGACTGCAGGTACTCTTCAATCCCAGTTCAGGCTTTTGTTTGGACTTCCAAATCAGGTCCGAACAAGGCCATTGGATTAGGACAGTAGCAAGGGCAGTTACCGACGAGGAGCAGTGAAACATGCACTCTGACAGGAGTGAGGCTGCAAGGCTTCATGGGAGAATATTCCATGAGGCCAAGAACCTCGAGCGGCGCCGCTGGGTATCACATGGCCAGATCACAAACAGCACAAACGTAGACAGGTATGTATAATTAAACCAATTCACCGCACAAACTCATCTCTTGAGGCTGTTTTAAAAAGTAAAAAAGGTCTGGACTGGGGTGGTAGTCCTAGAAAGGAAATGCAAAAACTTCCAAAATAATGAATTCCTTTGTTTCCAGCGCACATTTAAAAGCACTTTGCGGAAATGCAATTATAACGGGAGCCATATTAAGTTATTTCATTTTATAGTGTAATTGATAAAGCCATAAATATGCAGACTGTTGCTTGCAATCACACTTCCTGTAATTATACTGCTCATTAAGCCAGAACATAAAGATGTATAATCACTTTTTCCAAACTCTTCAAACAGGAAAATTGTCTGTTTGTGTAATCCAATATCGGAAAGTTCTGTTCATGAATTTCTCACATTTTGGCCCAGTCAGCTGATTGATGACCATGTTACTTAAAACACAAACATTTCTTCAACTTCTGTACATTTCTTCAACTTTTATATATAAGTAATTGGTAGGCTGGAAAGTTTTTTTAAAATGCAATGTATAAGCTACCCAAAATTGCCTTTTAAAATTATATTTTAATATAATATGTAAAATGTGCAAATTCACATATATTTTAAATGGTATAAAATGGTGGTATGCGTACTAAATGGCTTTGATAGGAAATTAATTTAGAGATAAAATTTTGCCCATTGTTCATTTTCAAAAATAGAGGCAGGCTATGCATTCCTTTCCAGCTTTGATCCCCATAATCACATTAAATCAGACGGATGACTTATTCTTCTCCGAATCAAGACGAACAGTACGGCTGAGGAATGCTTTCAATGAGACCAACATAATGGAGTGGTAACGTTGATAAGTAAATACTACGCGACTGCACGCCTCACTTAGTCAATTGCGCCTCTCCATTGTTGGTAAGCTCATGCCCCGGTGAACACTAAATTTTCCCTGTCACACTTCAATAAACCTAATTGTGCCAAATAAATTAGCTAATTTCTGAAGTTCTCGTTCGTGCGCTGGAGATAAGACGGACTGGCTGATTGATTCGTTATTTTAATTTAAAAAAGTGTGTCTGATTTGCTTTGTGCGGGAGCGGGCACATTTGTATATATGTTATTTACGATGCGCAAAGGCTGTGGCCATGACGAAAATTCGTCCAGACTTCTCCTCGGCTGGAGTGCGTGACTGGCTCCCTGCGGACCGAGAGCGAGATACAGCCTATCATTTGCATTTTTCATTTGAGCTGTTATTTGCTGCGTCAAATGCAGAGGAGCTGCTACCCCTCAGGACCATTGAAGACAGTCAGTAAGCGCAGGTAAATTAATCATCGTTCAGCTGAGAATTACTCACGAATGCAGCCATGCCTTTTTCAACGCTTAAATGGTTCATTTTATACAGCAGCAGCCTGGAGATTTCATAGAACAAGATTTCTTCAAATGCTGTAAAATAGAATAGTTAGTGTGGTCATATTACCTTTTTTTGCCTATGGTGGTAAAATGTCCTCATGGCTGATCGTTGATTTTTTTTTTTCATTTCTTCATAAGGTTTTCATTAAAACGTAAATTTAAATCATTATTTTGTTAACTAATATCAATAATAATAAACATTAATAACAATTAAGAAAAAGAAAAAAGCAAGGCATAATGTCAACACAGTAAATTATAAGAATTTTTATTGTATATACAGTAGTGTACAGTGATGATTATACCCCACTACTTTCATGTCTGAGAAGAGGATGGAGACTTAGGCAAGAGATGAATGAATGAATGAATGAATGAATGAACACTGCATTTATACAGTGTCTTCTCATCTACACCGAAAGCGCTTTACAGTCATATGGGGGAATCTCATCTCTGTACCAACAATGTACATCACCCATCTGGGTGATGCGACAGCAGCCATTTCGCACCAGAACGCTCACCACACATCAGCTTGACATGAGGAGAGAGAGGACAAGTTTTGCAGCCAGTTAGATCAGGGGATGATTAGGTGACAGGTCGAAAGAGCCAGGTTGGGAATTTAGCCCATGACACCAGGGAAACCTCTAATCTTGTCCAAGAGTGTCATAGGATCTTTAATGACCACTGCGAGTGAGAATCTGGGTGTAACATCTCACCCAAAAGACATCTCCTTCAGTACAGTGTCCCCATCACCGCATTGAGGCATTAGGGATTATTCCACCAGAGGGAATAACCTACTAATCACAACCTACCAGCCGGCCAAGTACTTCCCGGTGACCACAGGATGCTACACAGGCACCGCTAATCAGGCAACTTTCATATGCCAGGTTGCTAAATAAATGGTTATAGAAAACTAGGAAACTCCAAAAACTGATTTCACTTTGCATGAACACATCTCAGGTTACAGAGGCCTCTCCTTTTTGGGAATCCCCCCATCACAAGGACACCAGGATCCAGTAAATAGAGGTCAAATGCTCTTTATTAGCAGTGTTACACGGAAACAGCTTTATTGGAAGCCTCTGATTTCCTATTATTCACACAGGGGTACAAAACCAAGGCAGAGAGTTGGACAATGAGGAGGTAGATTTGCAATGTTTGTAGTGTCAGTCAACAAAGCTGTGGGCTGACTTCATATCAAAAGAAACTGGAAAGATGACTCAAAATAAGACGTGAAGTTCAAAATTCATAGTTGCCCCCGTCATATTAGCACCTGCTTCCATCGTACGCATTATTCCCTCACGCAGAATAACGCAACACCGTTTCACCTTGGGGAAAGGACCCAAAAACAAACAGGACAAGACGACACTTCAGTCAGTCTTGTGAATCCTCCAGATGCTCTGTTGCGAATGCAGAACGAAACTAATTCACACTGTTGAAATATTGACCAGAAACAGCAGCTTCAATGTGCTTGAAAATAAGTTCCAGTTCGATTGATTTTCCCTTCTCAGAAACAAGACAATCGCGCGAACTTAAAATGGACGATGACAAAGCAAGCCTAATGTGAAAAGCTGCAAGTGTGTGTTGAATTTCTTGTCGGTGATGGATTCTCTTTGATACTGGCTGGGGACACACTGCAGCTTGAAGCGTTCGTCTGACGAGCGCTCTCTGAGACCGCATTCTTGGACAGCAACTGAAGAACTGATTCTGATTATTAACACAGAGAAGGCGAACGAAGAAAATAATTCCATTATAAATTAATTGTTCAGGTGAAATGGGCAACTGGCGCGATAATGGCACGACTGTAGATTAATGCAGAGCTGTGAAGAGCTGTTTTTAAATTCTGCCTCCATCTCGACAGAATGACTGCGCTCATTCTTTCATTCTGTTTATTCCCCAAACTGTCAGTTAACATTTTAAAATGCAATACAGCAACAAATGAGTCCCACAAAAAAGCCGACATCTAGGATAACATTATATCACACTCAATCACAATTTGATGAATTACCTGCTCTAGCATTTATCTTTCTTAAAGACAGCAAAACACACTAGAATTGTAGATTTATGCAGTGATGTGCCTGTAACTAATATATATTAGTAGCTTCTGTCGAGATGAGAAAGTGAAGTCTGTTCCAATCTTTTATCTCCTGGGTCCAAAGCTTTTTCAGGGGAATAGGTGACTTATGACAGCTGCAAGACAAGATTAATAATGTCAATGTTCTTCTTTTTTTTGTGTTCTATCGCATTTAAAATACAGTCGTACGACCTCAGTTCCTAAAGAGAAAAAAAGGGAAAATGCATATAAAAAGAAAGTAGTCACTTTTTAAATCAACTTTCACAGTAATAAATTAAACCGTGCAAATATCAAACGTTTTGCCTTATCGACTTCATGAAAAAGTGTTGTAAATGCTTGTTCTGAATTTGATATTTGCAACATCTTTCCAAAAAGTAATTACTAGTAAAATACCAAAAAAAGAGGTGAATGCCAACAAAATGAGTAAACGGGTGTTAAATGGGAGAACAATTCATGCAAGGTTTACATGGAGCATCCGATAAAGACCCAGTCACTTACAAGCAAGGAACTGTGTGAAAATTGTGTTCTTCAACAGATTAAGAATGAATATTTCTTAAGGTGCAACTGCAAAAATTTTAACAACTTCACCCTTTGCAGTGCAGAATATTTCTTATACACTCAGCCTACAGAGAAAATCTCTATATGCGGAGGTCAAGGTCAAAAATCTTCACGGCCATCTTCAATATTTCAATTAATATTGCATTAAAACTAGCTTGGTTTTTTGCTGGATATACAATGGGCACCATAATTCGATGGACAGCAACACATGTTCTTATTTTATTATGGTTATGTATTGCAGCACTTTTAGTAATTAAACGATACAATAACAAATGTGAACGCTTCAAGTAAAAATGGACGGGACACTTTGTGATTTGGAGATAAAGACTGTGAAAGTTGGGCACTTTTTACTTGATCTATAATAATGGTTTACCTCTTCCATGATTGCATTGAAACTAATAGAAAGCAACTATTACAAACTCTTCCCTGTGTCTGAGGTCCTGGCGGATGGTGTCTTACAGTCCCTCCTTCAACACAATTGAAAGGTGTGCACCTACACACACACCCTGGTTCATTCAGCTTAATATCCTGGTCACTGACCTTGGATCAGTCCCTTTGCATACATCTTGCCTGACCTCCTATGTTCCTGTTTGCCCCGGCCTGACTTCGGACCGTCGCTGGATAATCCTCAACAGTGCCTTTGATTTCTGCTGCCTCTGTTTATTAAAGAAGGCGTTTGGTCTTATCTGTGATCTGCGCCTGGTTCCTTTGTTCTGATATTCGTGAAGCATAAGATTGCATTAAGATGGAAGGTGTGTGCTTAACAGCCGATGGCTTATTGTAAAACACTGTTGCCCATAAAGTTGGAATAATTTTCTATTCAGATATTTTATCTATCAAGAATAAATCACATGGTCACAATAATTTCATAAAAAGAGGTAAAAAATATTTTATTCCAACTTTACGAGCTGCAGTGTCATTGGATAACCTGTGAATCAATTAAAATGATTGAAAACGGTTTGAACTTTTCACAGTGCACTTCATAAAAGCACAGGATATTTTCCGTATAAACTCATTTGGCATATGGTCAGCCAGAGGGTTGCTACCTGAGTAACAGGGTGAGGAATGTCATGCTGGCTACATACACGCCCTCCCTAAGAAAGGTTTTATTTACATCAGGAGTGGACAATCCTGCTTAGTGCTATTTTAAGCTCTTCAGACAAAAGTTGTAAATAAAAATTGAAATCAGCTGGCAGGAGTTTGTGAGTGGAAGGAATATAACGCAGTGGGCTACTTTAACTCATAGAATTTTGGACTCAGTTTTGAACTGTAGTACGTCTCTCTTCACAAAGGACCAAGATTCACGAGGGTTCTCAGCTCAATATTTTTTTGAGCAAAAATATTTAAATAGCTCAATGATGTAGACAGACAGAGACAGAGAAAAGGCAGAGAAAAATCTGTTGAGGTCAGAAAACTGCCATTTGTGTTTCACTATGCCAATGGACATTGCTGGTAGACGGTCAATTTGGTAGGCCTTGCTGAAATGAATATGTATGCACCTCTCCCAGAGACGTCCCTCCTGATTTGCAACTTTTTAGGGTCACGGCTGTTTCACAAAGCAGCTGACGACTCCTCCGATTAGCAAGAAACACGAGTGTTCGATTGTGCGGTGGGGCAAAAGGGCATTTCCTCTCCTTGGCCCCTGTGGGTCATGGGAAGATGGGGGTTGGGGTGGTGGGAGGCGGGGGGCGGTGAGTGTGCAGGCAAAATTCACGTCCTTTGGACCCTCAGCGGTCGATCGTGCCGTCCTTTGTGGGTGGGCGAGAGGCCGAGGGGGGAGTATCCCTGTGGTTCTGACCCGAGGACGACTTGGGTTCTTCCGAGGTTCATCACTAGCCCCTGTCAGTCTAGCTCACACTGCGAGGGCGAAGCCCGGCCATCTGGTCCAAAGTTAATGAAGGAGAGAAAGAGTATGGAGGTGAGTGGTGTCACCGGTGGGGCCGAGGGAGAGGTTAGACGAGCTGTGTTCTCAAGGAGAGCGCTCTCGTGTCCCAGCACACTGAAAACATATGCACAACCATACCCTAACATATGCATAACCACACCCTACCTGTCTTACAGTCCCCACCCTCCGAACTCACATCAGACCGCAGGAGGGGCTGGGTACCGCTAAAAACCAACACCTGACTGCTCCTAATTTAAATACAGAGATGCATATCCACCTCTTTTGCAATATTATTCCTATGCATGGCCACATACAGTACATTCATATAAAATAAAAATATGCAAACGTTTTTGTATTCTGTTAAAGTATTTGTCAGAGAAAATGTCGCACACATCAGGGCAAGAATGCACAGGAGGAAACAAAAATTTCAAAAGCTTCCTCTTCCGAGTGAATGCTGACAAATGACTGCGCTCCCATTGGGTTACGGCGAGCGTTAGCAGTCGTGAATTTCCCTGTGGCAGCGGAAAACTGATTTCTCGGATAGCCATTTAGTTGCAGACCTTCAAATGTACCTGGGGAGAGACCTATCTGAGGTGACTGACCTTCATCAATGTGACAGTTCAATTACATCCCATTCAGATGCAGAGCAGCGAGCAACAAAGACCCCGTTTTTCATGAAGGAAAGGGCAAAAATGGTGATCGCGATGCTCTCTGAAGACATTCGAACGTTCTGTTCACAGATTTGCTCTCAACGGAGCTCCAGTACTATTTTATCATTTGAATACCACAATAAATCAACAAACAAATCACAAAAAAACCTCATTTATTTTTCAGTGGGTGCAAATTTGAGGCTGTATTTGTTTTGCTAGTCCTGATTGGGCTCTACTTGGGATCCTCCCAATGTTAGTTGCAATGTTAACTCGAACTGACAAACCTATGCTGTACGCTGAAACCTGGCAAAACAAAGACTTTGCAGGAGGGGTCAAGTTCGCTGCAAATTCTCCTCGGCAGAATCTGTGGGTTGTTCAGTTAGATGACCTCGTGTCATGAGAAGGTCACCTCCTCTGGCTAAACCACAGATGGAGAAGCATGCAGTGAGGTTCCCGCAGTTACCAGGTTTTCGCTGCCACGATGACAGGCATGATCTTGTCAGCTCTGACTGACATGTCCATTCATCATTTGTATTAGGTAAAAAATTGGTTCGCTCTCTTTTATGACACTCTTGGCAACAATAGCGGGTTATTTCCAAAAGCTTTGATCCCACCCAGTCCTTGGAATAAGAGTTTTCTAATGGAGCTATTGTCTGTGGCGCTCTGTTTCACCTACATCCACTCGAATCGAGGGCAAAAATGTGCATTTGCTTATGAAAGAAACAGGTGCTGTTTAGATGTTTGGATTATTTGAACTCGAGCATCGCTGACATTCCTTGTGAAGAAAGAGGCAGCATGCGTATAAAGAATGAATAGATTTTTGTAGCTGAGTTTGTCCTCATGTTAGACATGGAAATGCCCATGTTGGTGATTAATTTGCACAGGTGTTGCGCACATGTGATTAAGAGAGATCTCTCTGCATATACTTAATAAGGATGGACAAAATATTCTATATCCATCAATCCATACGTTATCATGACCGCCTCTTCCTCATTATGGTTATGGGGGAGCTGGAGTCTGTCCCAGCTGACTATGGGCGAAAGTCACTCACCCTGAACAACTCGCCAATCCATAGGAGGATGCACACACCATGAAAATATTACACAAATGCCCCAGTTTAATGACTTTAAATTTAAAGTGTCTTGACCACTATTTTAAAAACAACAATGCAAGCGATTCCTATTCATTTTAATGGTAATTATTGGCGTAAACCTGCTTAAAAGCAGCCAGAACTGCAAAATTATGCCAGGTAAGTCTCCAAAGCAAGATCTCGATATTAACAGATTTCCAAAAGGGTCAAATAGTTGGTGTTCAAATTGCAGGTTTATCTATCCAACAACGACAAAAATAGCGAGGAAAAGTGTGGCGAAAATTAAAACCCAACACAAAAAATACAGTCACAGAGAAAGGCATGTGCCAGCAGGTCAAAACTCTCCTAATTTTCCACATCATTAGGTTTTCTGGTGAGGTTGAGCATAACCCAGCCTACTAGGAGTGCAAAGCAGAAGCACACCCCACTCAGCCTGCTAATCAACTGTGCACCTTTCACCCATATACTCATAGCTGTCATGCCCCGCCCACAATGGTCCGCATCACCACACTATTGATTCCAAGCCCGCTTCAGTTTCAGCAACCTAATTACATTCACCTGTGTACAATTATTCAATTATCCAATTTAGCCTATCCATTTCATTCATTGTATCTTTGCGAAGTTTCGGTAAACCCTGCTAGTGTAGACATTGCGGTCTACTTCGTAAATCTTGCATTTTTGAGAGCTGTGATTAGTCTTACTACACTTCTTATTTTAGGGATTGTTGTTCCCCGTTTGTTTAATACTTTGTTTGCACGTCAGACATAAAAATTAAAACTTTTATCTTCGCACTTGTATCTTCTCGTCTTCGCTTTTATTCAGTGCACAGCAGCGTGCGCGCCGAAACCCTTACAATAGCGATGGGCGATTTAGAGTCTCCAGTTAGCGTGACATGGATGTTTACTGACATCACACTGTCACCCACTCCAGAACTACAGCAGTAAATTTTGCCATGGAATTAAATCAATCCGCATCTGAAATAGTGTCAACAAAACAGTAGGCTCTGTTGTCAGCGTCGCTGAGCTCATATGTATGGAAGGGTAGCCATTAGGAAACCATTTCAATCTCAGGCTAATAAACAAAAATGCATAACATGGTGTCAGGAGCACTAATATTGAATCCTGGAGCAATGAAGAAAGTAATATGGTTTGATGAGTCATCTATTACTCCTTTTAATACATCTAAAAGGGATAATTACAAAAACTGTTGCCTCTTGGTAATCAAATAAAAAAATGCAAAGAAATAAACTTGCGCACACAGCAATATGCACATGAACTTTGGATTGCTTTTTTTATTGCCCCATTTGCAGAAATGTCGAGAGGCTGTGTACAGTGAATTAAAGCAGAATGCAATCATCTGCATAACTTCAAACTCTATACTCAATTGAAAACAGTACAAAAACAAAAAATTAGACGTTGAAACTGAGAAAGTTTTATTGTTTTTTGAAAAAATATATACTCATTTTGAGTTTGATGCTGGCAAAACATTTGCTGTATCAGCATTGGTGTGCTTCACAAAGGTCAGACCAGCAGAATTAGATATATTTTAATTTATTTCTAATTTTTTGAAAGGTGCTAAGCTGAAAGCATATGAAAAGCTGTTCCAAAGAAGCCAATGTGATGGATCTCCTTCTGTGTTTTAGATGAGAAATCACTGACCAAACTGCACTCTCAAGCGCCAAAAGCTGTCTCAAAGTTGAAAAATAAGCTGTGTGTTAGTGGATGGGGGATGAACCGCTCTGCTCCCACAGGCAGTGTTAGTAGCTGTATTGGTTAACACAGGTGCCGATTCAAAGTGCAGCCAAAGTGGTTCAGGCTTCTGACTCTCAGCCTCTTACTCTGTTGATGGCTGGATGGTGAGGCTTGCTGGCCAACAAGACCGTGCAGTTCAGCATCTCCAATCCCCTGTGGACATTAACTAGCTTGCTAAGCTTCAGCAGTATCAGTGTAGGGTAAAATAACCACTTCCTGTGGTTGGTCAATATTCCCCTGCAGGCCTGCATTTATTCACACCTGCCATCAAGTGACAAGTGTGTGTGTACAGTATCATTATCTGGGTACCAGCAGCTGTATTTACCGTACAACAGTAATCAGGAAAATAGCAATGCTTGTGTTATAAACAGATAATGTTCTGTGTAAGGACATCTTTAGTCTCTGAAGTTGCAGCACAGAGATAAAAGTGGATATTTGTGTTCTCAGGAATCTCCTGTTCTTGTGGTGGGAAAGGTTTCTTGTTTAACCCTTTAAATTCAGTCCTTGTTTGAGATATTTTCCTCCCAAACTAAAATGATTACAGTTCTTGAACCACTTTAACAACTGACATAATCACGGTCTCATTTGAAAGGTGACACTCTGTGGATTGCTCTCAAATAGTCGGAACTGCTGAGAATAATACACTGCTCAAAAAAAATAAAGGGAACTCTAAAATAACACATCCTAGATCTGAATGAATGAAATATTCTTATTAAATACTTTGTTCTTTACATAGTTGAATGCGCTGACAACAAAATCACACAAAATTATCAATTGAAATCAAATTTATTAACCCATGGAGGTCTGGATTTGGAGTCACACTCAAAATTAAAGAGCAAAAACACACTACAGGCTGATCCAACTTTGATGTAATGTCCTTAAAACAAGTCAAAATGAGGCTCAGTAGTGTGTGTGGCCTCCACGTGCCTGTATGACCTCCCTACAATGCCTGGGCATGCTCCTGATGAGGTGGCGGATGGTCTCCTGAGGGATCTCCTCCCAGACCTGGACTAAAGCATCCGCCAACTCCAGGACAGTCTGAGGTGCAACATGGCGTTGGTGGATGGAGCGAGACATGATGTCCCAGATGTGCTCAACTGGATTCAGGTCTGGGGAACGGGCGGGCCCGTCCATAGCGTCAATGCCTTCGTCTTGCAGGAACTGTTGACACTCCAGCCGCATGAGGTCTAGCATCGTCTTGCATTAGGAGGAGCCCAGGGCCCACCGCACCAGCATATGGTCTCACAAGGGGTCTGAGGATCTCATCTCGGTACCTAATGGCAGTCAGGCTACCTCTGGTAAGCTCATGGAGGGCTGTGCAGTCCCCCAAAGAAATGCCACCCCACACCATTACTGACCCACCCACGGTCATGCTGGAGGATGTAGCAGGCAGCTGAACATTCTCCACAGCGTCTCAGGACTGTCACACGTGCTCAGTGTGAACCTGCTTTCATCTGTGAAGAGCACAGGGCGCCAGTGGCGAATTTGCCAGTCTTGGTGTTCTCTGGCAAATGCCAAATGTCCTGCACGGTGTTGGGCTGTAAGCACAACCCCCACCTGTGGACGTCGGGCCCTCATACCATCCTCATGAAGTCGGTTTCTGACCGTTTGAGCAGACACATGCACATTTGTGGCCTGCTGGAGGTCATTTTGCAGGGCTCTGGCAGTGCTCCTCCTGTTCCTCCTTGTACAAAGGCGGAGTTAGCTGTCCTGCTGTTGGGTTGTTGCCCTCCTACGGCCTCCTCCACATCTCCTGATGTACTGGCCTGTTTCCTGGTAGCGCCTCCATGCTCTGGACACTACACTGACAGACACAGCAAACCTTCTTACCACAGCTCACATTGATGTGCCATCCTGGATGAGCGGCACTACCTGAGCCACTTGTGTGGGTTGTAGAGTCCGTCTCATGCTACCACTAGAGTGAAAGCACCACCAGCAATCAAAAGTGACCAAAACATCAGCCAGAAAGCATAGGAACTGAGAAGTGGTCTGTGGTCACCACCTGCAGAACCACTCCTTTATTGGGGGTGTCTTGCTAATTGCCTGTAACTTCCACCTGTTGTCTATTCCATTTGCACAACAGCATGTGAAATTGATTGTCAATCAGTGTTGCTTCCTAAGTGGACAGTTTGATTTCACAGAAGTGTGATTGACTTGGAGTTGCATCGTGTTGTTTAAGTGTTCCCTTTATTTTTTTGAGCAGTGTACTTAAATTGAGTAACAGCACTGGAAATGAAAGTTTTTGTCAGACAGAAAAAGATTTTCTTCTGTCTCTGTGGCACTGTGACCAAGATTCATCAGCTTAGAAAAATAATACAGCCACAGCCAGACTCCAAAACAACTGCTGGTCCAAGTATTATGATTCTGAAACCAAAAGTTATTTTGGTTATGTTTGTGCGTGTTTCAACGAGCAATTTTTTTGAGTCCAAGTTTCCCCGCGTTCCTAGCCGTGATCACCTTCACTTTTACAATAATATTACAACTTCCGTATTTGAGGTAATTTTCCAATAAGTGGCTAAAGTTTCACTCCGTTATGCCCTTCCAATTCCCTGCACTGGTGTGCGATCGTATATGCCTTATAAAGTCGCTTCCAAAACTACCTTGTTTCACGGGCAAAATCCTCCCTGGTCAGAAACCATTAGAACAATTCCTCCTCATAAAATGAATCCCTTGGCTACCGTACACATCCATCTTTGGAAAGTTTCAAAACACTGGCTGTCTATGTAAACTAAAAGAATGTGATTTTCCTGTAATAATGGAGTTAGAGTTGATAGGCTAAAATACTGACAGTTCTGTTATCAGTGCATTGTAGCCAGTGGGCTAACTTATTTCGTTCCTAAAGGGCTATGGTACAATCTACAGCTCTGCATCATGAGTAAAAAAGCAGCGAAAGACGCATGGCTACTACCTCCACGTCAAAGTTCATTTAATGATGTTTGTTCAAGCTTGCTTGTTCTGCGGATTAAAATTTAAAACAGGTTTTAACCCCTGGACCGCTATCAAGGTAAGAACATTGATTTCAACATATTATGACAAATCTGAACAATGCTATACAATTGAAGACCACAAAGGAAAAACGATCAGAGTCCAAAGTTGGCATTTTTTTATATTTTATATATTACATATTATTATATACTGTATTATTTTTATTTAAATTTTTAATTCATTATCTCTCCACAACTAGAAAATGTGACTCTGATCATTTTTCCATTGTGGTCTTCAATTGAATCTTTGTGACTGCACAGACAAGCTGAGACAAGCCGACACATTTTTAAATACCATTATCGCTATCGTATATGCATCATAAAACAGCTATCATGTCCTGAAACTTTCCCTGGATGTGTAGTTCCACGACATGGAACAATGTCTATAGGACCGCGCTTCGGGCCGATGCGCGCGAAAAGGTTAAGGTTCAGTTGACTGAACAGAAAAAAGGGAAAAATTGCATTACTCTGTAATAACAATTTCCCACCCCATTCAGTTATTATTAATTAATTAATTAATTAATTGATTGATTGATTTATTTATCCTTTACTTAGCTGGGAAGATGCCATTCAGATATAACAACGCTTCTTCCTGGGAGTCTTAGGCAAGACAGCAGCACAACCAGTTTCACATATAAATGTAAAAAATTCACATTATAAATTGAAATATCACAGACTGACCATGCTTCCTTCTAAAAAGGGATTTTAAATTCAGTCACACTCCCTAGGGAATCACAAGAATAGCTGGAGTTTTTAAAATATAGTCCAAGTGATTGTCTGATTTTGTTACTTGTTTCTTGCACACTCCTGGGCAGAGAAGTGGGCCAAGCAATAAGTGGCAAAATATCAAGCTTTCAATAGTCTTCACAAATCATTGATCAGAAAATTGGCAAGGATTTAACAAATGCATTACTGAGACAATAGGTGCTGCCATTGCTTGTTAACCTCTTCGTCAGGGAACTGTTTGGGGAAAGGTTGGGAACTGCTTCACTCTGAAACTGAGCTGCTTCATGGTGAAAAGTCAATTAATGCTCTGGAGTGCAGGGTAACATTGTTAAAAAAGGCTTGATTCTCACAACTGAAAAGTTATTTTCCAAACAAGGGTGATCAGATATTATTTCTCAACTCTTCTATCTATAGAAAGCGGTCCGCAAGTTTACCAAATAGGCAGAATCATTGAAAGAAATCAAAAGCAGAAGCTATCCCATACTAAGTAATATTAGACATTTGTTTAATCCTGGCAAATTTCCTGACCAATGATTATTTTGCTGAAACTATTGAAAGCTGTTGTTATGATCCTGATCTACCTGACCATGTTTTTGTCGTTATTCTGCCTTGTTTGCCATGTCTGTTTATGATTCTGCTTTGCCTGATCATAATTTGTATTGTGTTTTGTGTCTGTCTGTTTGCCATATTCCACTCCTGCAGTTGAATTCCGGTCCATGTTTTGTATCTTACCATGAATTGCACTTTGTCTCCCCCTGTCTGGCCTTTTGTCATGTGATCGCTCACTGCCCCAGTATTGTGTGCCACTCTTTCGAGTGATTTCATGGTTTCTGGGATTTCAACCATTCCTTCCCATCTTGTTTACTTGCTTCCCTTCGCTTTTCTATATTACTAACAATACGAACAGTTTGTTGTTTTAGTTAACTAACTAACCAAGACTAACATTGTTTATAGTACTAACTTACTAACAAGCACTAGGGATTGTATAGCTGCACATTACTAATTGACTAACAAGCTCTCAGCACTCGCTCTTCTCTAGTCTCCGCCCCCTTGCCTTCACTCATTTACTTTGCTGTGTTTCAGCAGATTTTCTGCACCTGGTTAATCACTGTTCTGCCTCTCTCTCTGTGCACGGTAGAACTCCCTAACCGGAGCCGTATGGTTATCAGTAGGCCGTCTTCGTGATCCCTGTCCGCGTTTTGGCTTTTGCCAATTTCTGGTAATGAGGAACTTCCTCATGTTCATTCCTTTGTAATTAGTCTGATCCAGTTCACCTGTTTCCCTTTGTAGCAAGTGACTTCCCGTTTGTCTATTTAAGCAGTCTTTTCACAGCCAGCTCCTTGTCAGAACGTCTCCCTTGGCTACGCTTGTTTTCGCCATAACACAAGTTATGCACAGCAATTCCAGTTTCCACAAAGTATACGACCTCAAATCTACATTCCATCATGGATTTACGGAGCTCTGAGGCAGGCTGACAATTAATCAATGTATTCACATTCAGGGTGCAAGAAATGATAACATTGAATGAAATTTTTCACGAAGGCGGTCATGACCAGTTGCTTTTAAATCTGTAAAACACATCAGACAGGTGTAAATCATTGTAACTGTAAATCAAGGCAGATGTCAAAAGCCTGCAGAACCTTCTCCCAAAGTTTTAATTTTCCAGATTGAAAGAGGCTCATTTCCAGACCTACTTTCCTGCCGGGCACATTCAGGATGATAAACCGCACACATGCTTGGGGCCAGCCGGATCCTGCTCCTGAACCCCCAGGTGAAAGACGAACAGCCTGTCAGGGCATGAGTGGAAGAGGGGCACCTGGTGTTCCCTCAGTCTTAGTTTGGCCTCTGTCCACAACGAGCCAGTGGATTGATGACAGTACAGTGGACTACCGCAGGTCTGGCCAAAGATGCCCGTGAGATGGCATGGGCCTCCATTTGCAACCGCCTTCAAACACAACTATTCCTGAAACTACGCTAGACTGGATCATAACATACAATCTTCTTGCGAAGACCTTGGAGATCTCTGCTGCCTCTAGTGTCAAGGGGACTGTTTTTCTGAGTTCTCATCCCGACTCATCAGGTGACCCAACCTAACCAAGCGTCAATATGCAATGAAGGAGGCTTTTGGTGTCCTTATTTAGTGCAAGTGTTAAAATGAACCGTACCCCCTAACCCTAAACGTCGAACAAGGACGGCAAAAGCCTCCTTTTTGTCATTTATCAACGCTTGGTCAGGTCGTGTCACTATGTATGAGTCAGGATGAGACTGAGTTATTTTCCTTTGTGTTTTTTGGTTTATTTGATTTCAGGATTGGTGGCTCCAGGCAGAACCCTCTAAAGGGTGTTTGATGATGTCAAAAGGGGAGAGAACAGCAAGCTCACCCCCCAGTAACCGCTCGATAATCCATCCAGCTTGTGTTGTAGTTTGAGCCCAATTATTTGTCCGTTAATGCGCTTTTTGTAATGAAATCATTTATTTTTATAACCATGTCGCCTCCCCATTTTATGCCGCTATCAGTCAGTGGGCTGATCGTTGCACTCCCCCTGAATCCTGAAAATGCATGGCAGGGCATTTTGTTCGTCTGAAAACCAATATTGTGGAAACAAAGACAAGCCATATGTTTGAAAAGAAAGGAAATCTGTTTTTAAAGAAAAGCAGCATCTGGTCATTCGTGCCTTCTGGATTCAGGGGTGGAATCACCCTGAGGTCTCACTGTAAGAGCATAACAGATACTTTCTGCTGCGATGTAACTGTTTCTATGGATTAGGAATGGCTGCAGATCCAATTATAATGCAGCATGATTAAAACTTCAATTCCATCGTTGACACCAGCATTTTTCTGCAGACAGGATGGCTACAGCAACGCTGCTCTCCACTATCCCTTGTTATATAGAAGCTGAAAAGGATAAAGATTTTAAAAAATGTGGTTGTGATTAATCCTACCAATCTTCCAGCTGAAACTAAACTAAAGGATACTGGCTTTCAAACACAGCCTTATGGGAGCATTTAAGCTATGATATTTGTCTGTAATGAGCTTTTCATTTGGAAACATCAAAGAAAAATGGTGGGATTAAAAGGGTTACAGAAAGAGATTGACGGTAAAAAATGAAATAAGATAATGGCAAAAAAGATGAACACACCAATTTCAATGGTCAGGGCAGTAAATGAGAGGTAAATGGTATATGTCAATGTCAAAAATCCACCTGGAGGAGGGAGTGTGCCAACTTTGAATTAATGCACTGTGAGGAGGATGGTTCAAGTGGTAAATTAAACTCCAAGGATTGCAGTTGGTGAATTGCGGAGATTAATTTTATCTTAGGGTGTGAAAGTCCAGAACTCTGATCAAACACACTCTAGACAACCACAAAACATTTAGGACTATTACCACGAGTAAGCCTGTATTGTCATCAATAAACAAATTAATGTGCCTACAGTTTACCAAATGGCTCCAGCACTTCCAGTGGAACTGGGATCTATGGTCAGATGAGAGTGAAAAGGACCTTGCTGGCGATAAATAAGCAGTGGATTTGATGTAAAAACAATGATAGCCATTCCATAAAAAACCCCATCCCACCTGTGAAGTATGGTGGTGCATCTTTGATGCTGTGGGACTTTTTTTTTCTTCACAAAACTATGGAGAACATTGGAGAACATCATGGTATCAAGGATTCTATCAAGTACCAGAGAAGTAAGCCAGACTGCCCCCACCGGAAAGCTTAAAGTGGTCCGTGGTTTCATCTTCAAGCAGCACAAATGACTCATAACATGCATTAAAATCAACACAAAAATAAATATTTCACTGACCACAGAATAAAAGTTATGCAATGAACTTGTCAGTTCGCTGTCCTGAATCCAGTAGAAAACTGGTGGGTTGAGCTGAAGAGGAAAGACCATGAAGATGATCTGGGACTTTAAAGGATTTGCAGAGAGACTGCATGGAAATGCCATCACCAACCTCATGAAACACCACAGAAGTAGAATCACAGCTTTAACCGTGGCAAAGAGAGGTTACTCAAAGTATTGATTAAAGGAAATACAATGATTGTGGGGCTCGTCTTTGAGAAGAGCATTTGTTTCACGATGACAATTACTTTTATTATTATTCAAATAATTGTATTGCAATTAAAGATTCAATTTTGCTAATATATTGAATTAAATCAAGAGGATAAATAAATACGTAATTCAAAAATCTTTCTTTAATTTTCATGCAGCCTACCAATATTAGTGGAGGGCGCTATGTTGTAGCCTTGATCAATGATGGTAAAAACAGGGCTTTAAGGACCGTAGACAAATAAAGCCAATGTTTAGATTATTGAAACACCTTGTATTCAGTTCATACAACAGTCTAAATAAACTCATTGTGTTTCTTTTTTGCCCAAGGCTATTTTAAATGAGAATAGCAAATTACTTGTTCTGCCTCATTCATCGTAATGGCCTGCGCTACCCACTGTTATAGATATGGATAAGCACAGTCATTATAATAAATGAACACACAAAGGCCGAATGTTTTACGAGACAGAACACAAATGTGGGGTCTAGACTCTGGAAACTCAGTTACCATCTGAAAAATTAAGTTAAGCAGAGAACATGATTGTATCGGATGGAAAATATCTGTGGTAAGTTAAAATGTTGGGCATTTTAACATTCGGAGTTTATAGTCAGCAGCTTCTTTTAGCGATTCATGCAGCCAAAGTGCACTTCACCGGCAATTTCTTCAACTGATTAACAGATCTGAGTCACTTGTTGTTCCATTAACATAAGCATTACCTGCCTAACGTGTTTGCTCAGCTATCAACACAGATTGCCTTTCTGAGTTGTTTGCCGTGCAATAACCGCATACTGTGGATTGCCAGTCAAAGTTGCTCATGAGGCAATGAACCTATTAGGCATGGAATCAGTTGTATCTGAGACACAGTCTCTCCAGAGTGATTTTTTTTCTGTGGTTTGTTTATGTATGCATGCAAAAATGTTTGGCTTGGAATATGGAAATGAACGCATCAAAGCTTCAGCTCTTCTAAAGAAAGGACTTGAAGTTTGCTACACTGAAAATCAATCATGACAATCCCACTTACAGTGATTCGAGAGTGAACTCTGAAGGTCACTTTTCCTGTGGGTGAAACTAATGTCTTCTGCTATTGTACCAGGCACTTTTACTGTCATTCACTATCCTATTTACAGTTTTGAAAGTAATATTAAATGAGATAATGCATAAAGTGCTCTTCAAACTAGAGAGGAGGAATGAGCTTACTTGGCAATAAACAACATGCTTCACTTCAAAAATTACAACCCCAATTCTGAAACAGTTGGCACCTTGTGGTAAATACTAATAAAATCAAAATGAGTGATCTGATAACTCCACTCATCCTCAGCTATATTGAAAACACTATAACAGCTCATTAATTGATATTTTCATTTTTGGAATTCCATTGATTATAGAAAATATACACTGACAGTATTTCAAATCTCAAGACAGCAAAATACTCCAAGGGAATAAGGTGAAACAGGTGATGTTGCACAGGTGAGCTAATCGTGCTATAATGTAAGAAAGTCTCCAAAAAAGGCCTCAGTCATAGGAATGGATAACACTACAGTAGATCTGAAATGTTTTACCTAGGTAAACCATTTTTTCCAGTCAACACTATCAACCTCTGCATGTTTTGTACTCCGATGAGTCAATATCTCAAGTGGCTTTTGGAAAAATATGTTCCTTGGACAAAGACGACAAGGACAACCCAAGCCACTGACAGGTCCAAAACCTAGCATCTATTACGGTATTGGGGTGTGTCATTGTCCATGATACAGCTGACCTGTCCATTAGCAAGGACACTGTTAAAGCGGAAAGATGTACTAATTTTGGAGCAAAACATGCTGCCATCGAGACATCATCTAATCCAGAAATGCCAAATCACACTCTGCACAGATTACAAGTGTATGGCTGCGTAAGCATGGAGTGTAGGTGCTAGACTGGCCTGCCTGCAGTCCAGATAAGTTTCCAGTTGAGGAAGCATGGCCTGCATAATGGAGGAATGGGGAAAATTCAGCTTGCTGTGCTAGACCAACTGATGTTTTCAGTGCCCAAATGCTAAATGAAAGTAATTAAAAGTTATTGTCATGTTACTCAGTGATGAATAGTCAACTGTGCCAACTTTTTAAGACTCTGTTGAGGTCATCACTTTGTATGTTTTCCAACACGCAATTAAATTCATATGTTAGCATTTCAAATAATGTGTTATTGTACTATTTCCCACATAGTAGAGCATGAATGAACTTTTCAAGTCAGTCTTATCTAACTTTATTAGCATTCACCAAGATATGCCAACTTTCCCATGGAATTAGTGTTGTATTAACCCTTATCGTAAAATTCAAGAGTCAGTGAATCGATGAAATTGAACCATCGAGTACAGTAGGGAATCAAAGTTCACTAGAATAATAACACAAATATACTGTGAGATGCTATGGTGCAACAGCTGAAATGCTTGTTCTGTTTCTCCTTTCATTTCTTTCGAGTACGATTCCCCTCAAATTCTTTTTTGTAGTAGACACCCATCCACCTGCTCAATCTTGGTGTCTGCATAATGGATCATAAATATTATTTCCTGAAGGATAACTGGGTTTAATATGTGACATACAGCTTAGCCATGGTGGAAATTGCACAAAATTATGTTTTTAATATACATTTTTTAAAAATACTAGGTTAATTGTTAATTACTAAAATTAAGCATGTAATTTTGTTCCAAATTTCTTTCATTAATTATACTTAGATTGTCTTGTATTCAATTAGTTGTATGGCAACTAGTGGCAAATTAACATAAAACTAAATAAAATATAAAAAAAACAACAAGTGCTCAATGGTGCTTTCATTTAGCTGTCAAAGACGTGACGACAGCCATTTATCAAATAGAAGAGGCCACCTTCAGTCTGTTGCCTCAGTTTTTTCAGAGCTGTGTGTTCCGTTCCCAAATTTGCTTTTCAGTGGCATTTAAATAGTGAGCACCATTTGCACAGTGCAGTGAAAAAGTATGTACTCCTCCCCAATTTCTTCTATATTTGCTTATTTTTCATTTTCACATTTTAGATCGTCCAACTAATTTTAATGAGACTGTCAAAGTAAATACAAAACGCAGCTTTTAATTGATCATTTCATTTATTGAAGGTGAAGAATAATTAAAAACCTAAATAATGCATGTGAAAAAGTAATTGGCCTCTAAGCCTAATAAGTGGTAGTATCACCCTTGGCAAAAACAACTCTCATCAAAAGTATGCAATAACTGGCAATGGCAATGAGTCTTTTACATACCTGTGGAGGAATTTTGGCCCACTTTTCTTCACAAAATTGTTTTATTTCAACCACATTGGGTGGTTTTCAAGCAATGACCTGCCTGAATAAGGTTATGCCACAACACATCAACTGGAATGAAGCCCAGACTTTGGGACTAGATCACTCCAAACCTTTAATTTTCTTCCTTTTGAGCCATTCAGAGGTCGACTAGCCTCTGTGCCTAGGACCATTGTCATGGAAGTGTAAACGAAAGTTCAATCACGAGACGTAGGATTCTCATGCAATTACACTTACCCAATCAGCGCCTTCGGTCTTCTCTATATCTGCTTCTGACGCGTTCCTGTCTGCTGTTGCACAGACTCCACATCGCCCACCTCCTCCCCACCACCACCAACTTCTCGACTCCGGCCTCCTCAGCATCTACTTCATTCATGTGACCCTTCTGTCCAACGGGGGATGGCTTCGCCCTGCCTGCTACCCAGGCAGATCAGCGCCTCTCCTTGCTTGAGGGTCCTCGAGGACGGAGTTATCGCCAAATCCTGAATTTCTTTCATGTCATTGCATTGTTAATAAATCTCCATCCCTTAAAATCCGGAGTCTTCGTGATTGAACTACTACATAAACCAACTGCACTTAAGCTTTTGGTCACAAACTGATGGCCGGACATTCTCCTTCAGGACTTTCTGAAAAACAGCAAGTCACCAAAATGAAGCAGCAAAGCAGCCCTAGACCATCACTCTACCAGCACCATGTTTGACTGTTAGTTCAATGTCCTTATTGTGAAATGCTGTGTTAGCTTCACGCCAAATGTAATGGGACCCATGTCCTACAAAAAAGTTCCACTTTTGTTTCATCAGCCCACAGAATATTATCCCAAAATTCTGAGGGGACATCAAGGTGTTTTTTGGCAAATGTGCGACAAGCCTTTGTGTTCTTTTTGGTCAACAGTGGTTTTCATCGTGTAACACTCCCATGGATGCCATTTTTTTCCAGCCTCATTCTTCTTGTGCGCACTGTAGACACTGACTGCTGAGGCAAGTGCGGCCTGCAGTTCTCTACATGCTGGCAATGTAAATTATAGAGGACAAACAAACTATTTTCATTGTGTTGTTTACCAAATGTCACAGAACAGGAGAGTTTGTTTTTCTCTCAATTCTGTTCAATTATTTATCATAATATATCACTCTCCTCAGTTGATTGAGCTAAAGTACATCTAGATTTTCAGTTGTCTGTTATTTTGTTTCTAGTTCATAGCTGTAACTTTTCGGTATTTTTCTGAAGAAAGCATTTCATTTCATCTTATCCTTGTATACTGAATGTTTTCAGGGGGCCGCTTCTGAAAAAAAAAAATAAATAAAACTTAATTTGTGATTGAGAATGCCTGCAAGAATGGCTTGCATTTATAGTGCACCTAATTACCCTCAAAAAGGGATTCAATGATGAGGGAAATGCTACTCAGCCACCAAAAATCTGAAGCTCCAGTCTTGTAGATGCACGGCAGTCATTTCTACGTCAACATCTATCACAAATCGTCTCAGGTGGAGAGTGTGAAAAATCTTTCACTCAAAAATAGAAGGAAAGTTTGAAAGCAGGTTTACAATTTTGCCAGGGCACCATTTTAATCAGATTCAAATATTTGAACAATGACAAAGCTAAGTGCTATTTTAGCTGTATATCTATTCATATTGGAGTAAAAATTAAGGAACATACTGTAAGTACAAAATTCAGACTGAGGTTTTACGAAATGAACCAAGTGCAAACACCAGTAAAATACAAAAAGGAGGCGTTATTTCCGAAGGGGGAGCAGGTGACAGTACAAAGTCCGCAATCCAAAGTCAGAATCCAGGGGGCGAAATCCAGAACCGAAAACAGGGCACCAATCACAAAAATCGTTGTCAGATGAAAAATGGGTCGATAAACAAGAATGCTGCACAGTACAGGGATCAGACAAAGCTCGAAGTCTTGGACGGTCCAGTCAGAAAGATAATCACAATGATACAAGGCGAGAGAAGCGTGGCACAGCTAGCAAGGGAAGTTAACGATCTGACAAAGGAAGTGAAACAAACAGACATCTAATGTACATTTCCGGGTGACCACATGACAAGGGAACACAGGTGCAATCAATGGGAATGATACTCATGGAGAGATACATTGGGAACAAACTAATTACAAGAAATTGGCCGTAGCCAAAACGCAGACAGGGATCACAAGACAAACCTATAGACAGATAACAGCTCCAGTCAAGGAGTACTAAAGTGCATAGATAATGAGAGAAAGAACAGCACAAAGCAGTTTAGGGAGACCCACAGAAATCGCAGCAGAGATAATTAGGGATAGACAAGAGGCGGAGACTAGAATAGGGCGAATGCTGAGAGATCGTTAATCAATTAGTAAGTGCAGCTATACAATCCCAAGTGCTCGTTAGTAAGTTAGTCAAAATATACAAGGTTAGTGTCGGTTAGTAATTATCAAAAATAACAAACTGTTAGTATGTGTTAGTGAGACAGTAAAAGAGAGAGGAAGGAAGAACACGAGATAATGAAAGAAGATTGAAACCCAGAAACCAATAAATCACCCTAAGGAGTGGCACACAAGGGACTGTGAGCTAATACAACACTCAAGACAAGACGGGGGAGACGAAGTGCAAAGAGCAAGATCACACTCCAGGAGGTTGGCATATCTGTGTGAGGAGAAGACCTCACCAGAGTAAATACAGAGGGCCTATCTCAAGATACCACCGATATTCCTCAAAAACAGGAAGAAACAGGAAAAAAGCACATCAATAATCCAGTGCAGTCCTGGAGCAACATCAAATAGACAGAGAAACAAAGATCAACTCATACCAGAAAGATGGTAATAGAATAGCATAGAGAAGCAGAGATCTGCTAATGAAATGGACCTCCTCATCTGTGAAGCCCCGTAACATGTGTGTGTGTATGGCTGTCAGTGAAAATAGTGCTGTTGTATTAACTAATATTTATTTGTACTTATTTAGACCCCAGTCTCATCCTGACGCGCCATGTGTTGGAGCTACCTGTCCGCGCGTCGATATACAATGCAAAAGGACACTTTTGGCGTCCTTATTTGAAGTCAGTTAGAAACTAACCCTACGCGCTAACCCCCAACTCTTAACCCGCACCCTTACTCTAGGCATCAAATAAAGATGCCAAAGGCTTCCCATTGCGTCGTATATCGATGCTTGGTCAAGTAGTGTCACAATATGATGAGTTGGGATGAAAATGCATTCTTATTATTTACTCATAATGGGACTGGTGCCAGAACCGCTATCAGCTGTTCTGAATTTTTAAGGGCTGCATCATCTGCTCAAACTCAAGTACAATGAGAAAAGTACAATAAAACTGCTTCTGAGTGCAGATGGACGATGACCCAAAGCAACGTTAGACTTTCAATAGGCAAATAAATGAGATGTTCTTCAGTGTCAAAGTTAATTACCTCACTGGAATCCAGCAGAGAATTATTTCACTTGCTGAAGGTAACTGAAGGCGAACAGTATAAAGGACGAACAGGAACCACAGACGGCTGCAGTGAAGGCCCGGTAAGGCATCACCAGGAAAAAGAAGAAAGCCACCATCTGGAGATGTCTATGGTTTCCAAACTTGAGGCACGCACTGACTGAAAAGGGAATTGTAGCCAAACATTAAAAGAATTATGTGAATACGTCCAATTTGTCCAATTTTTGTAAATTTTTTCCCTCAAATTAAAGCTGAAACTCAACACTTCGAGCACAACAGCACACGTTTGTTAAATTTCAAATGCATTAATCGTGAGGATGATGAAAATGGAGCAGACTGCATTTCTGATAATTTTTATCAGATCTTTAATGACTGCTGTGAGTCAAGACAATCTTCCTGAAAGACTATCTCCTATAGCACAGTGTCCCCATCCCTAAGCGTAGCAGGACTTGACCTGCCACGCCCCTATTGGATCACAGACAATTTCTGCAGCAACAGTTTTTCCATCCAACAGCCGACCAATCCCTGCTCTGCTTGAATCTGGCTAGTAAATGGGTAAGTATGTGAGAGGAACACATACTTAGGATAGCAGCTGGCAGACCCAGAGAGCAGTTGATTAAGAATTACTCAATGAGATACATGCACTTTTCATGCTGCTTGTTTTCAGTTCCGAACACATTTCGCAAGCGTGTGTGTGTGTGTGTATGTGTGTGTGTGCGTGTGCGTGTGCGTGCGTGTGTGTGAGCGTGCGTGTGTGTGTGTGTGTGTGTGCGTGTGTGAGGAACTTGAAGCAGACAAGGATAAAATTACTTTCCAGGTGTTTCTTTGTTATAAAAATGTGTTGATTAAAAAAATAGCCACTGCCATTCCAGACCAAGGTCTCTCACTTTTTTTTAAAAAAAGCAGGAACCACATAATTCTCTGCCGTAGGAAAAAAAAAATGCATTTTTACAATAACAATAATTGAACCGTCCTCTTTCCGTCTGAGAGGAGATTCGCCTGAGGCAGAACACGCATGCCCATGGCCCTGAGGAGCAGTGACACACACTTTTTTATGCAAATCTAATTTTGTGAGCCTCCACCTCTTTCTCCCTCATAACCCCCCCCCCCCACTTCCCCCCCAACTAACTCCACCAGCTCAGCTCCAACTCCACCATTAAAGCCATTTGCATCTCACTGAGAAGCCATTAGAATTTTAATTAGCCTGACCTGAGATGTAAGCCTCTCTCTGCCCCGAAACAAGCTTGCTGAAGGGAAGAGCCCTTACAGCCAGAAAGGGCAGTGCACATGTGTAATTCCATTAGCTAAACCCACTCCTGCGATCAATCCGCGCAAACAAACATTTCATACCCCTGCTAGGAACATAGTGTTGCTTTTGAAGCTCTTGCTAAGCTTTTCCCACCTCGACAACAGGTTTATTATCAACCAAAGGAAACAGATGTGTACATAAGCGGACATTATTTTTACTGCCCAAGAGCATTAACACAATTACTTAGAGTGTTTTCCCATGAATGTAATTGCAAAAGGAGCTACAGACATAATGCATACTGGGCAAAAGCAAAAATGCAGATGCGATTCTATTTAGCGTGTATGTGTTAATAAGCACAATTTGCTCGTTTGGTTTTGGAAGTGAAGCTAGAAATCTCTCACCTACTCTGCAATTATTCAGACAAGAAGGCAAGAGCAATTTCATTAAATTTTTAATTAGCCGTTAGAGAAATGAGTATGTTATTTGCATTGCGTGATTAACGAGAGCACTGACTACAATTTCCTATGCCAATTTTTCCACGAGATTATATCAAGTACAGCACAGACCAAAAGGCACAGAGTTTTCTTGGGTGTACAACTTTAAAAAATATGCAAATGATTGTTTTTATTGTATAATTATTGCATTATAACATTTAATCATGTAATATGATAATAACGTACATGAAGAACAGCATTAGAATATTTTATATAGGCACAATTATTAATTAAATATTATTATATAAGTATAACAATGCATTAAATCTTGTCAAACAAGTCCAGCAGTAAAATATTGTTTTGATAGATTTGTCCTTCAAGGGCTTTGTCTTGCGCGGACAGAATAACCTTCAGAGAAAGAGCTTCACATGATTTTAGGCTTCCTTTGGAGCCTTTTACTGGCATTTATCTACACGAGAGCCAGAGCTCTGCTTGTGGCAGCCTAGGAAGCCTTTATTAGGTTCAGATATAATAAGAAAAGAGTTTAATTTCCTCGGTCAGTAGGCAAAATCTTAGCTTTACTGCAATCAACTGTCAGCGGAAGAACAACCACTGGTGGACTGAAGAATCGCAAAGGGCGAAGTAGGCCAAGAAGATTTGTATGGTTGATGATCAAAGAATTATCACCATCATGATTCAAAATTCCAACAGTAGATGGATCAAAATGTCAACAATCTTTATCAGGCAAACGCATCTCAATCAGCAGAGACTAAAATAAAGAATATGTGAAGTTGGAGCGTTGAGGTTTATAAATGAACATAGAATGTAGTGTCTGGAGCTTAGATCCGTGCAGATTATAATTATAATATTGCAGGCAATCCCATGGAAGTGTTTTTATGACTTGACCCCACTAAACAACGTGTGCCCCATTTTGAGATGTAAAATGCTACAAGGAAGGCCCCGTGCGGTTGCACAGGACCGTTCATTCAGTCTTGTTCAGTGAGTGTAGCAGCCAGGCAGTCTGAAATCCACTTGGGTCTGTTCAAATAGCTTGTTGTTCACTGAGCGGTACAGGATAATGAACAGCGAGCCGGTCTTTTCCGACAGGGTTTGCATCGAGGTGTTGAATGACCCCGAAGGGGTTCATTTTGAAATAATGACCAGCTCACTGCAAATTATCCCTGTCACTATTGCTGACTTAAGAAATTAATAATTTGATGCAAAACGTTCATTTAAAAATGATTTTATTGATTTAAATTGATTCTATGGCTAAAACAAAAAAAATGTCTGTTACATTTTATAGTTGGAACAGCATTGCGCCTTCAACAAGGGTCTGTTGTTCAAAACAGGGAATTGTCAGAAATAACCATCGACTCTATAAGTCAGCGGACACTAGATGGTTAATCGCCCGCAGGTTGACACGTATCCTTGGATGCCCAAGAAATCACTCCAAAAATTGATAGATTTCATCATTTTAATACACACAAGGTTCAAGCCAAATATGAAATGAATCCATAAAGAACTGTGACCTGTGGAGCACTCATAAGAAATCTGTACAGACGCGGCGGTGCCGTAGCAATTGCTGACCCATAGCATCTGTGACTCATCGTGCGGGGATACAGTAACCATGGGTAGTTGACCAGTCAGACTCGAGTATTTAACAAAGCCGAGAAATAACAGCGAGTAGGCGAGCGGGATTTGTTTGGGTTCACCAGCAATCGAACATTCGCCCGGCTGACCCGGTAAATATCGGACACTAAAAAGAGTCGTTCATAAAGTTTTGCCAGCTCATTTTTGACCATCACTGGTTTCTGGCCTCCTCACGCTATATTAGAACATCAGCAGGCCATACTAGTTTACACCTACAGCTATATGCTTCAGTACCTTCGTCACCTTCTTCATTCATAATTAAACCATTTTACCTGGAAATTCAGCTTTTCTTACGCGTGATTTTGTTTGCTTTGTGGCTTTATGTGTAGAGCATGTGAGCAAAGATTGCTGATGGCTGTGACACACTACGCTATCCCTGCAAAAAATGTTCCATAGGACTTCTATGGAATTCTATAGAACTCTATAGAACATCAATGGAACGCTATAAAACATTTTAGTAGAACAGCATGTTCTATAGGATTTTCTGTGTGTTCTATAGGAATTTGCTGGAAACCTACAGAACACCCCTATGGAAAAGAAAGTCCCATAAGATTATTGCTGTTCTGTACGACCTTCCCATACAACCCCCTAGTTGAAAAACCTGTTCTATAGGACTTTGATGGTCTTTAGGACTTTCTAATAGAACAAAAGATTATTGGGAAAGAAATCTTAAATAAGGGTTAAATAAAAATAAAAAGAAATCTTATGAATCCTTGCAATGCTCTGTCGAAGGGTCAATTTACCTTATGTGTACCAGAGTTCTAGAAGTGGGAGACCGGACTAATGGTATGAAAATGTCTAATATGCAGTGATATCCACTAAACTGAAGTAGCAAGGAAATCTTGTCCCTTTTAACTTTAAGGTGTGCTTAAGCACATGGGGTACCAGGTACCAGGTGTCTGGGTTTGTGCCCCAGTCATAGTTGTGCACAGTTGGCCATTGTGCTATAGGAATGCAAATTGGGACAGGTTTGCCAAGAAGGATTAATATAACATGGTCACTTTGTTTGTCACCTTCCAGAGTCAGGTGGGAGTGAAGATGCCAAATTAGGAAAAAAAAAGTTCCACAAGAGCTGTTATGTCATTAGCTAATCTCGTGCCATCTCGCTCAAGACGCGTTGTGGCAACCGTTATCCACAGAAAGGCTGCATTTAACTTGAGTTTTTGCCAAAAAAAAAATAGAAAACATTACGCACAATATTTATGAAACTTATGCCTCACAGAAATTTTTTATTATCATAGTCTAACAAACAGCAGGGAAAAAAAGCCAAAGTCATGGTAGCTCTGCGTTTGGTGTCCTCAGTCTCTAAATTATTAGGCCTATTAACTGTGAAAACAAGTGGTCGTACAAAGTGGTAAATACTTAATTGTCCGAACTTTTTAAAGAATATGTTGCAAAATCAAAATTGAAACAAGTGTTTATTTTGAAAAATCAATAAAATTAATATGGTGAAACATCAAATATTGTGCTTTTGTGTTGTTTTCAACATAATACAGATCAAAGATAGCTTACAAATCACTACTCTCAGTTTTAAATTGAATTTAACAACTGTCCCAATTTGGGGTTATTTGAGGCACTCTATTCTTATGTGACATTCCGTTGAGGTTTACAATGTTCCCAACAAAGTATTTTTTTCAAAAGATCCTTTTCTTAACAGCAGGCGATAAGCGACTGCTTCCAAAACCCAAAAGAACCTACCAGATTGTTGGCATACCCAGCCACAATTAAAAAAAAAAAATCCTGAATGTTTGAGCTGATGCAATGTAGCTAGTATTTCAGCAATATACTAGATGAGCACATTTCCAAAACAACAGGATGCTGCATTTCAAATAAGGCCTCATACACATTTTGAAAAATGATCAGAGGCCAAATTTTGCATTTTTGTATATTTTATATATTATATATTATTAAAATATTTAAAATAATATACAACCCCAATAGTTGAGACGAAGTGTAAATTGTTAATAAAATCAAAATGCAATGACTTTCAGACCACATGAGCCAATATGTTGTTTGCAGTAGAACATAGATAAAATTTCAAATGTTGAAACTGAGATATTTTACATTTTTATCCACAAAATGAGATTATTTCAAATTTTTGGCCGCAATAGGTCTCCAAAAAAGTTGGGACACAGGCAAAAAAGGGCTGAAAAAGCAATTTATACATAAGAGTATCAGCTGAAAGAACATTTAGCAAGTAATTGAGTTAAATGGCATCAGGTGTGTAACATGATTGGCTATAAATGGGATGTCTTAAAGAGGCTGAGTATCTCAGAAGTAAAGATGGCCAGAGGCTCTCCAACCTGTGAACGCTTGCATAAAAAATTGTGGAATACTTTAAAAACAATGTTCCTCAACGATACACTGCAAAGTTTTTGAAGGTCTCATCATCAACAGTGCATAACATCATCAAAAGATTCAGAGAACCTGGAAAAATCTCTGCGCGTAAGGGACAAGGCCGAAGACCTTTACTGGATGCCCGTGATCTTCGGGCCCTCAGACGGCACTGCATCACTCACCGGCATGATTCCGTCACTGACATTACTAAATGGGCCCAGGAATACTTCAAGAAACCACTGTCTGTAAACACAGTCCGCCATGCCATCCACAGACGCCACCTAAAAATCTATCATGCAAAAAGGAAGCCGTTATTGAGCATGATCCAGAAGCTCCGCCGTGTTCTGTGGCCTAAAGTTCATTTAAAATGGACTGTAGCAAAGTGGAAAAGTGTCCTGTGGTCAGACGAGTCCAAATTTGACATTCTTGTCGGAAAAGTCCATCAAAGGAGGCCCTAAACTCTCCAGCAGCTGGAAGCCTGTATTAAACAAGAGTGGGATCAAATTCCATAGGCTAAACTCAAAAAGAAGTCAAAAAGAAGAGGGGATGCTACACCATGGTAAACAAACCCCTATCCAAACTTTTTTAAGACCAGTAGCAGCCATCAAATTTGAAATGAGCTCATTTTGTGGATAAAATTGTAAAATTTCTCAGTTTCAACATATGCAATGTTATATCTCTTCTATTGTGAATAAAATACCGGCTGGTGTGATTTGAAAGTCATTGCGTTTTGATTTTATTCACAATTTACACTTTGTTCCAACTATTGCGGAATTGGGGTTGTAAAATAATATTATATATTATTATAATACTTTATTTATTTAATATTTTTTGCATATTTTTTCAGTGCTTTGTTTCTAAGATCGTTCAGAATTCTTAATTCATCATTTCTCCACAACATGTAAATGTGACACTGATCATTTTTCCATTGTGGTCTTCGTATTTTGGCTGTATAGTTTACCTGTTACAAACTTTTCATTTGGGAGCATCAAAAAGACAAAATTTAAGAGGGGGTAGTGTGTTTTAGTAGGTTTCATACATACCCACTTTGCGGTGAGCACAGTGGCGCAGTGGGTAGCGCTCTTCCATCACAGCAAGAAGGTTTGAATCCAGCCCGGGGCATTTCTGTGTGGAGTTTACAGGTCATCCTGGTGTTCATGTGGACAAACTCTGGCTTCTTCCCACAGCGACAGAACACGCATACTCGGTTAACTGGAGACTATAAACTGCACATGCAAGAGAATGGTGTCCCTGATAAAAATACCCTATAGTTATTTCTTAGTAATACTGCACTATAGTATTTTTGGCATAACTATAGTATTACTGTTGTTAGCATAGAATAACTAGAGAAGTACTGTAGCTATCACATTATAACCATAGTATTACCACAGTCAAAAGTACCATGATTACTATGGTCCACACAACTGAATTGCTGTAGTTTTAATAACTATAGTATCACTATAGTAATACTGCACTATGGTGGCAGAAATAGCTGCGAAATGTAGTAATTGAAGACCCCAGCGCTAAAAGTACTTAATTCTCAAAATTTCGATTTTGAGAAGATTGAGAAAATTGACTTGGGTGACTATAACAGAAATTTTCCCACCTTACCTCACTGTGTGTGAAAACGTGACTCAGGTACTTTTAGCACGAGGCTCTTCAATTTTTCGTTAGGGGTGGAAGCCTGGCGATAGATTGGCAAGGTGTCCAAAGACCATTCCTGCTTTTTGCCTTTTATCGACCGGATCGGAACAGGCTCCAGCTCCCATGACCCTGATGAGGAGGAAGCAGTTTTGATAAAGAAATGGAAGGACATACCAACTTGATTTAATACAGACAGAAAAAAATCCTCATAATTTTATACTTTGTTTTATTCTTTGATTTTTAGCACATTAAAACATTAAGTAATTGCTTTCCGTGAATTAGGCAACCTGGGACTCTATAGAACTGAGTCAGGCAACTGGGATACGATGCTGGGGTTACCATCGGAGGGATTTTGGCACTGCTCTCACCTCACCTTAGAGCGCATTACATCTCCAGTTCTGCTCCCATCCAGGTTTCCTGATTACCAACTAAGCGTTAATTTGTTCATTTGTTCATCAATCTGTATCCATTTCCCCCCTTAATGGCAAACCTAACAAAACAATGTCTTACAAAGCTTCTGAATTCCTGCAGCTCACAAAACGTTATTTTTTTTCTGTGTTCGTGTCCCGTCGGCTTGATATGCCTAAAAAAACCTTTCTAATGATTCAGTTTTGCTGACTCAGGTCCGCGTGTTAAGGCTGCTCATGTAAAAATAAAACTCTTGTTTACAACCGGTGACATTAACATTGAACCTGTTTTCGCGTAAGAATCAGGTAATAGGTTGAATTAATTTACTGAGCAAATGGGCTTTCAATAAGCTGCATTGCCATTAACGATTAAGACATACAGTACAGTTTAGCGTCCATGAGGAGGGCTACAATGTGAGATTGCATGGATAGTGAGTCAACTGATATTTCTCAAAATTCCATTTTGATGTAGAATGTAATGTAATAAATGCTGCTGAAGGTGGCATTTAGCTAAGGTGTCTAGATTTTGTTTAATTAGATAATTGCAATTTCAGAAGTGAGACGGCAAAGACCTCATGAACGACTTTGTTACTTTGAAAGTTCAACGCATGGCATGCATATTAAATTATTTTAAATGCATGCCATGCGTCAAACCAAGGGCATAGGTTTAATGTGACAATTGGCAGGGACAGATATATAATATGAGTGCGCATAGCGCGTGAGCTGGAAACTTTTTGCAAATCTGATTGCAGGTACTGCCTTTTCTGTGTACAGAGATTATCTAAATGAGTTTTTCTTTTTTTTAATTGATTTTTTGTTATTATGTATTATTATTATTATTATCATTATTATTATTAATATTACCTAAGTTGAGAAGGGCGCACGCCGTCTGTCTGTTAACAATTTTCGTTTCCATCAATTTTGAGGAGAACGACTTGTCCGACGGAATTGATTTTCGCACTGTGGATTGGGGTTGAAATTCACCTCATAATTTGATACATCCACCTGTGTTATGTCTGATACAGCTAGAAACCTGACTACCAGCCAACAGGTGACAGAGACCAGGTAAAGTTCGCTAGTAGAAACTAGCGAACATGATGAACCAACATTAGTTGACATTATTTTCCAATTAACCCTGTAAGACCCACTGTTGCAGAATTACAACAATTTTTGTGATCCCCAAAAAACCTATAATTTTTTTTTTTTTGGTTCAATAGGAGCTCATTGGCTCCTATTGTTCGGTCTCACAATGCTGTTGGGTCATACATTTGTATATAAGGCCTGCCCTCAGGTCAAGAAGTCTCACAACCTCCGGGTTTTTGATTGAGCATCCATCATCCCTTCGATTTACTGGACTAGATCTTTCTGATTGAAGTAAGTAAAATGCTTAAAATTTTTTTGTGTTTATTATAGTGTCTACTTTTGTAGAACATGGACATATGTACTTATTGTGGAAAATGTGCCCTAAGTTTTATCAAGAGCTTGTTTTGTATTTGTTGCAATATTACAACGTTGGGTGAATGTGGTAGTCAAAACAACCCTGTTTTTGAGAGGGACTTCAATTAAAATTCTCTCAATATAACTTTAAACTACACATGATTTACACATTTAGCCCATAGCCTTATATTGGATTACCTATATTATTGTATTGAAAACTAATATTCAAAGAAAGATTGCCACAGCTAATGATTTACATTTACTTACAATGATTTCTAGCCACCTTCAACACTCAGTATTCCCCCTTATCACAGAAAGCAGGACTTTCTAACAAAGAAATTCTGTTTGTGCATGTCTTCCCATTGTCTTGGCTATTGATAAGAAAATGTTCTCATCAATTCATAGTCAAAGCAGTTATGGGGGATGCTTGGAAGGGCATTTGTCGCATTGTTCTTGAAAAGATGTTAATGTTCATGAATGTAAGGTGTGGTTGTAAGTTGGAGGCTTCATGCATTTCTATTAGGATGATAATCAGAGTTTACAATTGGTTTGGTACATGCAGTTTTGTGTGACCAGTGAAGTGTGTGAATTGGTACTTCAGTGCAGTGCGTACTATTTATATATACATTTGTTTCAATTTTATTTTTCCCATTTCAGAATGCCACCAGCAAGGAGAGATCCTCGGTTCAGTGTGCAGGATGTAACTGCAATCGTCCAAACTGGAGAGAGTGATGTGGACATGCAATTCGATGACACTGATGCGAGTGACGAGGAGTCAAATAACGATGACTGGGTGGACAAAGAAAACCAAAAACCTACTGATTGCCCAGCCAATGTGGACATTGAGCCCCAATCAAAATACAACCTTGAAGATGAAAAGTGCTTGAAGAAGAAGGGTAGAGTGGAGGGGAATCACAACATCTGTGCTGTCGAATGGTATGACAACAGGGCAGTCACACTTGTGTCATCCTTTGCTGGACCAGAACCTGTGCAGGAGATTCACCGCTGGGACAAAGCCACCAAAACCTACGTGGACATTGAAAGGCCTTACATTGTGGGTACCTACAACAAATACATGAGAGGTGTGTGCGGATTTGTTGGACTCGTTTACAGCAAAATGCAAGTTCGTCCTGAAATCTCAGCTGTGGTACAAGCACATCTTTTGGCACACCATCACCTTCACAGTGGTCAACGCCTGGCTCCTCTACAAGCGGCACTGCCAAGCTCTCAAGATGGCAAAGGAGATACTGAACATGAGAAAGTTCCACACACAGCTAGCATCATTCTGGTGAGAATCTATTTCTGCTATTTGATATCATGTTTGTGATATCTTTGACTTGTATCTTCATGCATTTTTGACATGTACATTAATTAATTATTAATATTAATGTTGATTCTTCTCTTTTCAAATCAGGTGGACACAACACGTGACACTCCGAAGAGAGGACGGCCATCTTCAGGTAACGGGAGCTCAGGTGAGCAGGGAGTCCTTTGAATGCTGGGAGGAGACCATCCTCAGATGATGGGAGTCCAAACGGTCCCTCTTCCAAGAAATCATGGGCACGCCCCCCACTGGATGTGCGCAAGGACCTAACAGGACATTTCCCAATGAAGGTGAAGTGAGGACACTGCAGACATTGCAGTAAAGGGTATGCTAATACCCAATGCCGCAAGTGTGATGTTCGCCTCTGTTTTTCAGAGGACAAGAACTGTTTCTGTTACGATCATTTAGGGCTGGGACGATTCTGAATCGATCCTTTTTATCCCACCGGTATGGAATACCGTGGGATATACTCATCGCCCTGTCCGTCTGTCCGTCCGTCCGTAATCATTCTCATTTCCGGAGCAGAACTCAAAAACTATGCCACTTAGACACTTCTAATTTGGTATGGAACTTACCCTTATGGTGTAGTTGTGCCTTTTGGGGGTTTCAGTTCCATGCTGCCCATAATTTTGGAAATTTTCACCAAAAACAGCCCTAAAATTGGCCTTTGTCTCGTTTCCGGGACAGAAATCAAAAACTATGCCACTTAGACACTTCTAATTTGGTATGGAACTTACTCTTATGGTGTAGTTGTGCCTTTTGGGGTTTTCAGTTCCATGCTGCCCATAATTTTAGAAATTTTCACCAAAAACATCCCTAAAATTGGACTTTCTCTCCTTTCCGGTACAGAACTAAAAAACTATGCCACTTACAAACTTCAAATTTGGTATGGAACTTACCCTTATGGTGTAGTTGTGCCTTTTGGGGGTTTCAGTTCCATTCTGCCCAAAATCTTTGATTTCTATACCAAAAACAGCCCAAAAATTGGACGATGTCCCTTCTCTACAGCAGAATTCAAAAACTCTGCCACAAATCACAAATTATGTGGAACCGGTGGGATATGTCATCTTCTGATGACTCTTGTTTAAGGTGTAATACCACTACCTGCTGCCATGGGGCGAACATCCAAGCTTTCCCTTTTCCTTTATTAAACCCGACGCAGGTTGAACAAAAGCACCAAACATCAAACGGCATGTGACATGCTTCCGGAAAAAAACTCGACCCTGACATCAGTATTTTTCGGCAACATGCTGCACGGAGCCAAATAAAGGACTACAGAATCGTCCCCTTTTAACCACTTAGGCTACTCTAAGAAAAGTAACCTGTTCCAGTTTACTTGCTTGATCAGCAATCAGCTGGTTGATGCGTTTACTCTCCAAGTTGAATGAGTAGAGCTGTTTATTAAGACAGCATCTTTCATTGCTGCATTGTGAAATTTAAATAGCCATAGAACAGCACAGCATGAGCACGATTTCCATTGCCACGCATTTAGTTCGACTAAGTTAATTTATATCTCACATTCGCGTTTCATCCGCATTTCAGAATGTTTTCCAAATTGCCTATTTTTATAGGCTTAAAATCCAGGGCGATCTTATAACAAATCTGTTTTAAATTAATCTTCAATAATGTCCTAAAATGCTGAGAGATGCAATTCAGAGGAAGATTTTTTTTAATTATTGCCATTCTTTCACTCTAACACCGTAGCCCAGTTAAGTTTGTCTGCTTTTCACCATCACATCTTGATCGTTATAGGCTACTGAAATCGCTTGATTGTTATTTAGGACAAGTACACGGGTGCAGATTTAGGGAAGGGCGGAGCGCCTGCAATTAGCGAAAATTAAACTCGGGCTTCTTCCCGACAGCATTTTAAATCGCGCCGCTTCAGGTGTGTCTGTTTCAAGAAATTACACACGACCCATGACGGCAAGTGGTCTTATCACACTTAAAAAAAAAAATCCACGTTCAACATCACCAAATCCCAACTCTGCATTTCATCTCTCATTGTAGTATTTTTAGGAGATCCATAATGATAAAATAAAAATAGAGGTTTGTTTTCAGATCGCCCTGAATTTCAAACGTCTAAGAAATACACAAAGTGGAAAACATTCTGCAAAGCGAATGAAACGTGAACGTGAGATATAAATTATCACAGTCGCATGAAATGCTGAGGTAATGGCAATGGTGTTCATGTTGTGCTATTCTATGGCCATTTAAATTTCAAAATGCAGCAATCAAACATGCTGTCTTAATAAACAGCTCTGCTCATTCAACTTCGAGAGTAAACGCATCCAACATTTGATTGCTCATTAAGCAAGTAAACTGGAACAGGTTACTCTTCGTAGAGTAGCCTAATTGGTCGATAGGAGAAGATTCCGTAGTCCTTTACTTGGCTCCGTGCAGCATGTCGCCGAAAAAAACTGATGTCAGTGAAGTTTTTTTCCGGAAGCATTTCACATGCCCTTTGATGTTTGGCACTTTCGTTCAACCTGCGTCGGGTTTTGTAAAGGAAAAAGGAAAGCTCAGATGTTCGTCCATTGGCAGCAGGTAGTGGTACTACGCCTTAAAAAAGAATCGATTCAGAATCATCCCAGCCCTACTATCATTGTAAATAAATGTCAAAGTTCTTGTTGTTGGAATAAATGACTGTTTGAAACAACATGACTGAGATTATTTTTTTATGTTATACTGTTCTGGGACAAAAGCAAAACCCTGCAAATGAATCTTTAGTTCTGTATTGTTGTTCAGACAATGAGTACAAATGAAGCACCTATTACTAAAACCCCATAAGTCACACTTGACTTGACTTGACTTGTGGGGTTTTAGTAATCAGTGCTTCAAATACAGGAGATTCTGCTCCCCATTTAGCCCAATATTACAACAATATTACAACATTTCTGTAAAAACTTACAAAAACATGAAATTTTTGAAAACACTTCATTTTCAGCCCCAAAGGCCTCCTACAACAACATCTGAATGGTTGAAAAAAATGTTTGTGTTTTTCTATATTTGGGTTTTACAGGGTTATAAAGTGATGTTAGGTAGCTAGCAAGTTTTCACTTTAAAAAGCTAACTGTTTCTGACTAGTTAGTTTCATCACTTATGGCCCTGGATGGGGGAAAAAAAAAGCTTCTTAGGTGGTCTTGGCTTTCTTCCTCTGTCAGGTGAGTGGCTAGCTGCCATTAGCTTGCTAGCTAACAAAATGATGTTATATAATGCTTAGCTATGGAAAGGTATTGCAAGCACGCTTAGTTATAAGAGTAGCAGTTAGCTAGCCTGCTACAGTGCTAAACCGCACTGATTCAAATTCCCAACATTACACTTAGCATTCAGTTTGGCTGAATATTAATAGCATTGCATGGAAAAATATTTTATTCTCTTGCGCTCTCAGACAATGAAATTTCCGTAAAAGTAATTCATACCTATAGGTAATATCAAATATGTCATGAGAAGGGCCACGGGAAAAGTGGTATTGTTGCGTGATTAAGAAAAATCTGGAACAAATGCCAAATTATGGTTCTCTTCAACGGGCAAGCCTTTGCAAACACCATGTAATCAAAGCCGGTGATCTAGTTGCACGTCTCAAGCCCCGCTTTGGACAAAAATGACCTGAATAGAGTGGTCAATTTACACTTGACTTTAAGGCTTCAGGTAGCCCCTCCCTTTCAACCAATCAAATGCTAGAATGCGTAAATAGGTTGTCTTGAAGACGTAGCTTCCGCAGCTGGGTCTAATATAGCTTATCTGGATAGATGATTAGAACAAGTTTGCTGAAATATTGCAAGAGACAATACGGCTTCCCAACCTGCCATCCATATGCAAACCTATGCCCTTGCAACAAACTTTCACGATGCACTAATAACCAATTTACTCAATTATTCAATTACTTCAATACAAGAAGCTTTGGTAATTTAATAAATTAATTATTATCACTTGGTGCAGCAATTGGTGTACAACTGCGCTTCCCTACGAATGCAACCTATTCTTTGGAATGCTGAAAACATGAGGATTAAGTGCAATCTTAGAATAAATTAGGTGGCACTGCTAAAAAAAAAAATTGAGAACGGAATATGGAATTTGGAAAAAAAAAACACTGGGTTAATTGGTTGGTTTTTATTTATTATTATTATTATTATTATTATTATTATATAAATTATTTTTATTTGCTTTTTTATGCATCCATGCAATATACTATTAAGTACACTGTCAATGCAGCCCTTCAGAGATCTGTCATTTCTTAATACTTTCTTAATAATCATGCGTATATGTTGGTCTTGATTATTCAGTAAATAAATTAAGTGATTATCAATCGAGCAATCCTGAACAGGAACAGCCGGAAAGCAATTATACGTTTAAGGGTCAGAGGCTCACAGCCAGTCATTTGAATATCCCTTAACACCCGCGTTATTGCTGGATGCTGGGCTTTAGGAAGTTAATGCGGTATGATGCTACTTCAGAGATTCAACCACTTCAATCAGCTCACCTGCTACACGATATGCAGTATGTTAATGTGCAAAAGAGCACAGCAAGACCCCACTTCAATCCCATAACACCTTGCGCTGTCTTCATCATGCAATGGACTAAGTTGAATTCCGAGCTGCTTTTTTAAGGTCACATCACTGACAGACCGTGCTCTGATAGGCCAGGAGTGGGTTTGATTCCATTCGGGGTCGATTGCCCGTCCTGTCCTGAGTAGCTCGGATGTTGCTATCTGAAAATATTTAACTTCAATTTTACAATCCGAATTTGACCAATCAAATTTGAGTAATGTTGTATCTGAATTTTTTCAACTTTTTTTCAGCTGAATTTTTTCAACTTTCTGTCTGAATTTGACCCATTTAATTTGAACCACTGATTTATTTTTTTTTTTAACTAAAGCTTGACTTCTTGGATCTGAATTTGACAACATTGAAAAAGAAACATTGCATTTCAGCTTTTGAAATTGCATGTAAAAAAAATCATTTTCTAATTTCAAAGAGATCGATTCAGGACAAATAAATTCAGATAGTCGGTGTTCAGAGTAAAACATTTCAATGCAGTGAATTCAGTAGTTTTTATATTTCAATATTAAAAATTCAATGGCCGCGAAAATTCAAATAGGCCTAATTACGTTACGTCACGTATTTGCTTCCACAGAGCGGTGCCCTGGCAATTATGAACCTGAAATGCGATTGTGTGGTAGACTGCCCTTTGAAGTGACGTCGACGACAACTGAGATTGGGGACAGCGTGGCTCTTAGGTAAAATACCACTTAGTTGATTTGATAAACCGTATAATCTTGATTGGGAATGTGTTTTGTGCAATTGTTTTACCGGTAACATATTCGGAGCAAAGCAGTTTGCGGGCGGCGGAGCCCACTGTGGACGCTGGCTTTCGCGCGTTTTCCAGGCAGGAGATGACTGGCTCCCCCCGTGGGGATCCTCTCTCCCTGCACCATGTGGAAACCGTGGCGCGTTGCCAGGATACAAGCCCCTGGTCTGTACAGACAAGAAGACATGAAGAGCAAAGATTAATTATTTACAAGCAGACCCCTGTACGCCGCAACTACTTGGCACTTTTCCTGCATTAAATGTCACAATCTATGAAGCTGCGGGTTTTATTACTTATTTATTCTGCGATTAATTCTGACCTATGTCCTGTTCTTGCTGCATTCCAAAGCCAGTGCAGTGCTGGCATTTTATTTTGCGTTTAGAATTAGCCAATATTTGTGGCGTTAAATATTATTTTTGTTGCCGCGGTCATTCATGCTATTCACAAACGTCGCTACGCTGCTTCAGTTTTTCTATGCATTAGCTAAAATAACGAAGTAAATTCGTGTGAGTTACGGGCATTCAGCTGATTTGGGTTGGAAATTAGCTACATTGTTTTACTGCTGGATCAGTGTTTCCTCTGGGTAACGCGCTCCCCTGTTTCATTTAATATTTATGGAGTCTGAGCCATAGAGCGAGATCGCATTTCAGAGCGCCGCTATTTACACAATAAATTAAAATGATTTATACCAGTAGACGTCTTTTTCCACGGTCCTGTCTTTTTAAAACGGGGGGCATATTTCAAAGGCACTGAGGGGGGTCATTGAGCGAGTTTAGAAGGGCTGTTACCGCGCAGTGGTTTAATTTGCTGTGGCAGATTTCATTCTCCTATCCTCAGTGTGACGGTTCTCCGAAGTGATGGCATCCATGCTGCCTCGCCCGAGAGGGGCTCTCTTTGTTCTGACTCCAGCTCTTTGTTGTGCTCGGCGCGGGGTTTTATTTGCATTCTGTAACATAAATATTCATAACGGAAGAGGTCAGTCAGCGTTTAGAGGCAGGTTTTAATTGGGCCGCGGTCAAAGGGGAGCTTCGATACAGTCGCAGGTGGAGAATTATAAAATCACGAGGCTGTTGGTGTCATTCATTATTGTCACTGGTGATATTAAGGAATTAATATATCGGGGAGAATATGGAGTTCTTTCATCTGATTAAATATTGAACATAAAAACACTTTTAAGGGCCCGCATATCTTTTCTTATGGGAGCTATTGATGCCGTATACAATAGTATATTTCCATACTATCGGAAAACATTGGTTACTTAGGCATTCTATAGCATGCTTCGTTAGGCTATATTGATTACATAACTGATTTAGGATCCTACTTGTCTTACTCCAAAAATATCAGTATCACTGCTCTTAATAATGACTGACATTCTCATTCAAATTCAGGACGAATATGATACAAGGCCAGCGCATTTTGAATAAAGCGCATGCATATTTCAAAGATAGTCTCATCAAATTATTGGGCCTTCTCTCTTCATAACAGTAAAGACCACGCACATACTACCACAGTACAGCACGTCAATAACAAACCAAAAAGGAAGACTGCCTATATTGAGAATGCGTTGCCCAGTGACCATGGTGGAATTCTTAAAAATAAATGTCATGCGCAAGATAATCGCTGCCTCCTTAAATACCAAGAATATTTATTTAGTTTTAGAAATTATCCTCAGTTTCCCCCTTTTTGAAAACTGATGATGCTCAGCTAAATTTTCTGTGATCTCGCTGCACACACAAACACACACACACAAACACACCCACACACACACACACACACACACACACACACACACACACACACACACACACACTCACTCACACACACACACACACACACACACACAGTTTTGTTCAGAATGGCTTCAAAATAATGTAAAAAAAAAGGTTCATAAAGATTTCTAAAGATTTAATGGATTACCATTTGCTATTTTATGAAAATTTCATTGCTATGATTTCAACTGTGTAATCAAGAAATGGAGAAAGGGTATGTTAGAACTGAAATGAGGTGGACGACAGCCTCCAGCAACTGAAATGCTTACACTGAATGAGGATGTGATGAACTGCTGAAGTTGCCATTAGGTAGGCTTACAGATTACATGTAATTACATAATTTAGCTCCATATAATGACACCAAACTACTTTGACATAGGTTCTGTAAGGCAAGAATAATATGACTAATGATAATATGGCTGCATTGTAATGATCTACTATTTGTCTGATTTTTTTTTTCAATCATTTAAAGCTGCAAAATTATTATTGTGAGCAAAAATGACAAAGCATGCTTCAGATAGTCACCTCAGGGATTTCAGAATGTGTTGAATTTTACACCGTGTGTTCCAGGAGCTTAGGGTGCTCAGTGAGAGAAATGCTGCCGAATAATTTATGAAATTTTGCTCATATTTATCACTTTTAAAGACATATATTGGGATTCATTCTGAAGGATGGTCTCTATGCATGCATATGAGGGGATCTGACTGATTCTGGGGGATATTTGTCCTTAGTAGAGTTTGCTGCATCGATTAATGAATTCATACTGTATTTTCTTAATTTCTAGCAGTAAAACTGATTGCTCTGTGGCACAGAAAAGATCAATTTATTGGTATAAGTTATTATAATATTTTTTAGTCTTCTGATTGATTGATTGATTGATTGATTGATTGATTGATTGATTAATTGATTAAAGGACTAGGACAGCTGGGTGGTTCATCCTGGGATATTGCATTAGTGCATTGATGGGGCCCCAGTTTTAGAATGAAATCAGGCTGCGTTCCAACTGTCAAAAAATACATCCTATTGTGTAATTCCTGATCATTTTTCCTGAACCTCAAGAGAAAACATCAAGAGGATGAGGAAAGATGAGGGAGAGAATTCATGAGAACTAAAGCGCATTGCTTCTCATAGAATCCGACTGCAGTCACACAAGGCGATGTGATCATGCATCCCTTCCCGTTAAGTTTGTTTGTTTGCATTAATGGTCGAATAGATGGTGCGTCGCTTTAAATATTGCAGATCCAAGGAATTATGGGAAGGCATGATCTTTCTGCTTTTCGTAAAAGATGGCTCAGTGTACCCTCAGCTAAAGGAGATCAGTGAGGAAGCACTGAAGCATCTTTCCCTTTCTGAGAATTACTATAGAACTACTTATTGTCATTTTCACGGAGTTAGTTATTTCCCTAAGCAAAAAAGATTATTTTAACGCTGCCCTAGACTGTGTCTGTTGCACACTGTGCCAACCTTGGCTGGGAGTCATTGGGCCTATTTGGCAATAGCAGCTCATCTAATGGAATCATAAGCCAATGTGATTGTTTGCAACGTTGGGGTTTTTAGAAATATCCATCGGGTAGCAAGCTACCTGCTTATTCAGATAGCGGCTAGCACCAAAGTAAGGAATACAGTACCTCTACCGTTGCATCAGTTTATGAGACCGTATAGGCAGTGGATTGAATGCACAGTAGACATAATACTGGCAAATCATAAATTAAAGAGTTTATCACAATTCTTTTTATTTGTCACAACACCTCTAGAAAGACCGCAGGCTTTGAAGAAGTTGGGAGTGCATTGGAAGCAATAGAAGCATCAGGATTTAAGTATTCCTGCACCTGGAAGTTTTAAAGAGGCCTGTCTAATACAATTTTGGGGAAAAAAAAAAACAGCATGTTTTTGTCCGCCATAAAGAATGTTTAAATAGAGAACAGCATAAATAATTTTCTGTCAGTCTACCAGCACAATCAGTTTTGTTTGAGAAATGCTCTTAATATGATAAAACATTTGACAAACAGCAAATATGACCATTCAATTTAGTGCTAGTGGGTTTACTGAATGAACCTGCAGCAGGAATAAAATGGACAGACAGCACCCATGGTGCCTACATGTTGACACAATGATATGAAAACACATTATTTCAGTGGCAAGTGGACAAAAATCGTAAGCTATTTTCCAAAGTCTGCAACGTCACTATAAGGAATGGCAGCTAACATGAAGTTAGGAGTTAGAATAGTCTACACTGCGCTTGGCTGACAAAGGATCATGGCTGAAAAAACTTGTTCATGTACTCTGTCAGTCTTGCCCATGGACAGTATGAAAACCTACGGCTGCTTCAGGTTCCGTCCCAATTCTTTTCCTAGTCTCTCCGACTGAGCTCAGATACTCTTCCTTCATCCGAGCTGAACATGGTCTCACTTTGACTGGATGCAGTTGATAATAACCAATGCAGAGTGAGACAGACATTTTACATTGTAATTGATGAATTTTTCCAAAATCATATTAACCCTTTAAGTGCCGAATACACTCTTAAGGAATTAAAAATGTAGTTATCCTGAGCTGTTGAAAACCTATCATGTGGCAACTTGTTTAAAAGAGCTCGTTTAAATAAGTTGCCACATGATAGGTTTTCAACGGCATCTGACTTTGATATCTTACATCATTGGGAAACTATAGTTGCCCACGGCGCTGAAAGGGTTAACAAGAGGCATCAAAAATAAAAAATTGGGCCTGTTCTCCCTCACTTATCCCAGAACCGACAAAAGCGAATTTGTAAAACGCATGAAGTCGGCTAATTATTAAGATGGGTCTTAACCCAACATCGCTGTGTTCGGTGTACAACATAACTTGCTAGTTTAGCTAGGACTAATGATAAGGTCATAGATTAAGCAAGCTCATGGATGTATGCAGCTACTTTCTTCGGCATATTAATATATTCTAAAATAATTACATTACCTCCTACTACGTATAGTACTGACAGTGACTCCTCTCAGTTCAACCTCACTGCCCTCTATTGTGAAAACTCTGATATGGCAAACCAGAATGTGTTGAAGTGTCAAAAATGACTATAATACATGACACAATAAGCATAACTTGTTGTTCAAAAAAAAAAGAAAACAAACAAACAAACCTCACTAGAGTGAATTTCCTTACCTTGATCCTAAACAGCTGCATTTCCATGTCATTTTTTGCAGTTCTGGCAAATGTTGCATGTTGTAAGTATGGATGCAGTTTGGCATATCATATCAGACTTGGCACTGAGAAAATCATTGTTACTTTTGTCCCATTTGACCTTTGCACTGGTTCTTCCCTAGGTGGTACTCAGTGTTCCCCCCCAAAAAAATCATTTTGTAATGACAGAAAGAATTAAAAATAGGTTGTTATTTTGACTGTAAAGGAGAGGACACCTAGATCACTTAGATGACAAACATCCAAGACCTTCTTGTGACCCTCATTCATCGATTTGGAGCTCGCCTTGGCTACTTACGAGGGGTGTTTCATGAACATTCCTGATACTGAACTCTTAGTAACAAGAAAATTGGCAGCGGGTGACTCATCCTGTTTTTGGTGAACACCTCTGCGGTAGTAAAGGATTTGCCAGTTCAAATTATGGTGAAACTGGGCAAGATATGCAAACACAAAATAAATGCAAGAACAAACTAGAACGGGCACTCGGTAGAGCGCATACCTTCGCCGACGCCACTGAATCCCTCGCCACTGGCGTTGGTTTCATGCCGATCGGATAAAAATTGACCGAGATATGGCCGAAAGTGGGTTTTGACCTTTTCGTGGCCTTGACCTTGACCTTTGACCCGATCACTCCCAAAATCTAATCGATTGATCCTCAGGTCATGCCAAATCAACCCACCAAATTTTATGAAATTCCGTTTGGTACTTTTTGAGTTATTCGATACACAAACAGACAGACACACAAACAAATAAATACACGGGAATCAAAACATTACCTTCGTCAGCGAAGTCGCTGGCGAAGGTAATAAACTTCTGTTTCCAGGTATTCATTAATTATAGCTGGGATCCATTTCTCTCTCACATTTGCATGTTAGCCAGGTAGCCAGTGTTATATCAGGACTGGAAGGGCCCTTACATTATTTAATCAATACAAAGTATTATTATTATTATTATTGAATACTTCCAAAATTATAAAAAGAACCAAAAAGAAAAAGAATTGAAGCACCTATTACTAAAACCCCATAAGTCACACTTGACTTGACTTGACTTGTGGAGTTTTAGTAATTTAGTAATTTAGTAATATAAAGTGCTTTAAGAAGTATCCCCCCCCGATCTTTTCTATTTTAGTACATTTGTTTTATATAGTTGTTAGATTAGCTTTTTCCTGGCCCAAATGAAATTCTCATTTAAAATTAGCATCTTGCCATTACTCAGGTTGTGCTTGTCCAACAATAAGTTTATTTTGAAGATCTGATATAGGCCTAAGTCAGTGTGACAAAGATGCGAAAATTGAATAAATCAGGCAGGGAACAAATGGCACAGTGCAGCGCATTTTACGTGACGATCCCAGAATACACATCATATTACCGCGAAAGGGGAAACTGACCTCTGTCGGCACGTATTATGTATTATGCAGATGTGAAATGCGAGCGTATGAATGAAGGAGTATTCCAGAGCTGAAACACAGAATGCCCGTCATGCACCCATCCCCCAGCGAAGCCTTCTTTCATTACGCACAGCTCACTTCTACTTTCTTTGGCTCTTCCTTCCATCAGAAATGTAATTACATTGTTCTTGGTGAAGGACAGAGGACAAAGAAACCTTGCTATAAGAAGATGGAGGGTACGTGCCGCGCATTAATTGTGATGCTGTCATGTACCTTGTTTTTCCTTGTTTAGATGGAAGGCAGAGATGCTCTGGGAGCATTATAAAGCCTTGGGTTTCATCTCTGGATTTTTGATGGCGTTTTCATTTTCATACATTTGTGACTTGTCTGAATTACCTATCTTTTCAGTTCCACATCAGTTGTGAAGCAAGTAAGTGGATTTAAAATACAAATGATTTCTCAATACCTTGCATATATCACAACATGTACTGACAGGTGACAAAGAAAAAATCCACATAAAGTGTGTTTGTAAGTGGCTGGGTCATTACAAGCCAACAGAGCAACTTCAGTGTGTGTTACTGTAGATCTACAAGTCTTTGTAATTGTGCTGGAGCCATTGACAAAAAGAGTAACATCCCTCAAAAGGTTAATACCTCATTTAGAGTTTTGATGATGGCCGTGGAGAACACTGTTAAAAATATCAGTCCAAAATTGCCCCTTTTTATTCAAGTGGGTAGAAATCTAGGGACAGCTTGTGAAGATGTTTCACATTTTAATATAACTATTAGAGTACTCTGGATGTATGTGTTTAGTATGTGTTCATGCTTTTTTGCAAGACCCTGCTTGTCAGTCTGGGGGGGGTGGCAGGATTATAGTTTTTGTCTTGGGGCAATCCGTCATGAAACGTTTAATTGCGGCAATTTATGAAGCCACAATCTCCGCTGAGGAATATTTCATTCCCTTAATGGCTGTCCTCAATTGTCTATTTTTGCACAATGCCACACTACGTCTTTTTCATTTTTCTAAAATCACACTTGCGCAGAACATTGTGTCACAGGCTCATGGCGGTTCCACAGATTTTGCTGTTTAGGGGTGAACAATTAGTGGTTCAGTTAAATGAAAGAAAACTGTAAATCGACAGACATCTCAACGGGACTTTACAGTGCTTTTTTGAAATCCAATTAAATTGTGCAAACTAGCGACTCTCAGCAAACAATGTGCTGTGAAAAGTATTTTAGAGAAACAATATGGAACGTATTTGGCAGCTATTCAAAGAAGGATTGGCTGCAAGAAGGCAGTTTTGAAAAGAGTCAAGAATCAAACACCCTGCTTTGAGAGAAATGCAATCAGGCAGTCTTTTTTTTGTCTGACCCACCAGTAATCAATAAGATCATTAAATGTGAAAACCAAACAATGATTTCAGATATAAACTTTTAATTACATGTGAGTTATGTAGTGTATACAGTAAATACCATCTTGTCACACATTATAGCTCGGATGCATGCTTACTTCAACAAGTTTGTTCAGCTAAATAAACATTACCGTTGGTTTGTCGGTACAATTTTTAAGTAAACTTGGGAAATGGAAAAAAATATATTTTAATATTTGGTTGATTTCAACCAAATCGTCATGTCTCACTTGGCAGTTTTTGCTAGTGTTTTCTGTGTCTCTAGGAGTCTCTGCACTTTTGTACTGATCCTGTGCACTTTTGTACGTCGCTCTGGATAAGAGCGTCTGCTAAGAACCTGTAATGTAATGTAATATGTAATGGAATCAGCCGCAAAATCTGTTGTACTTCCCCCTCCTCCACCGCCATCATTTCACCTCAGCAGTGTCATTGTCGGAGATAAGGAGGAACTACCTGCTTTTCCAGCTTGGACTTCCAGTCTCTGCCTCGGGATAGACAGGGCCATGCTCAGGGTCTAGTTCAAAAACAAAAATTCCTTGTTATTTTACCTTGTATTGCAAACTTGCTACGTTTCCAAAAGCGTAAATGGTGGAGGATGTTACGGACTTGAATACATTTTCCAGAAAGCTAGCTAGATAATGTTGCTACATTTTCAAAAATGGTCATACATCCTGAGAATGAAACCCAATGTTGGCAAGAAACCTTATCAACTACAACAACTACACACCCTACTCATGCCTCAGCCAGATGGCACCCATTAAAACAGAATCTGTCTTCTTCAATCGTTTGGCTCCTTGCTCCTACTCCTTCCCGAACTCCGCAAGATGAAAATCCGTGGGCGTGAACTGGACAACGTCTCACAGTACACACCCAATCCCTCAAAGACTATCTGCAGCAATATAAAGATGCCCTCACCCACGCCCAATCCACCTACTACTCTAAACTCATCCAGTATGGTTCCAGGAATCCCATGGATCCCATGGATCCTATTTTCCATAATAAACAAACTAATCAATCCGATGGACAACATTTCTCAATCTTTCATAGTTAACAAATGCAACTCCTTCCTCTCATTTTTCCAAACAGAAATAGAAATCATCAATAACAATTTGGCCACTCCTTCGTCAGGTGTGTAGAAATAGTCGATCTTGATACTTTCATCTCTTCGCTGCTGGCATTATTAATATCATGGAGCAGTCGTGCTGTCAACTGCCATTTTTTTTAATGTGTTATTCACAGATAATGAACATCAAAGGCACTTTGCATCTCTATTGCCACTAGTTCCCAGCGAACCGGTCTCTTTGAAACGCTTGATGGTGTTTCTTACAGTTCCATGGCAGCATTTCACATCTTCAGCATCATGTAAGGCCACAATGAGGCTACAAACAACCTCATACACCTTTCATACTGGGGGTCGAAGTGCTGCAGAGGCAGCCCTGAAGTGCTCTAAATCCCAGGATGAAAGGCGTATGAGACCGGCGTAAAATTTTAGGGCTAAATTTAGTGCGCTCTCGGAGGTGGTTCAGGGCCGTTTTAGAAGCCATTCAGCGACAGTATGAACGTTTAGACAGCTCTAAATTCAGTGGCCTGTAAACCGGAGTGTTCAAGGTGAGCCACAACCTTCGCAAAAATCAATATGTCGGTGATCTCCCATGTTAGGCCATGTTCAATTAATCGAGTAAAGGTAAGTGCCTTTAAGTATATTTTCATGTCACGTTCGCAGAAAGGTTGGATTCTGCACAGATATCTCGTGCCCCAGAATTTGAGATCCTACTTTTTCAGCGTTAACTTATGTCACATCTTGCAAAGCAAAGCCATCAAACCTGTGCTTCATGACTGTTGATTTGAAAACAATGGTGGAAATGCGAACTTTTTTGCATTCAATTGGTGTCGCGGTGTAGGGCAGTCACTCGTTCTCCGAACAGTTCTGTAAGGCAGTCTGTTACAACCCTCCGTCTGTGGGGTGGGGCACCATCCTGTGCCCACCATGCTCTCTGAAATCGGCCATTTCTGTAGCATTCTGGGGACATTCATTCATTGATTATATAACATGACATAACAAGACTGTTAGCCACCTGGAGAGCAAAGGGTTAGAGCAATTTACTGAAAATTTTTAGAACACTTAAGGGCATACCTAACGTGCATTCATATGGTCTCATATCTTGTTTTAATCCCAGCATTTTTTTGCGCAAATCAGATGTATCGCAATTTACGTAACTGGCCTGCGTTCACTCGTGTGAGCATGTTGAGCATGTGCAATTGCACCAAAAAGCACTGAACAATTCTCTATCAACCTATGTGAAAGGATTTTCAAAAAATGATTGAATATTAATTTTAGGGCAGTTTTTCAAAGTGGAACATTTTTTTTTTGATACACCCTGTATAGGGGAACAACTGACCATCAGAGCTAATTTTGCAGAATAATGTTGCCTCAAACCAGTTTAACAAAAATTTTTTTTGCTTCAATAATTATGGAATGAGCCTTCAAGCAAAAAATTAATGCAAATATCAACAAGAAAGCTTGACGGAGGTGCATACGGTGGGGCCTGAAGATCCTGGTTTAACCGAATTCTTGGTCTGCCTTCCTCCAGACACCGTCTGGCAGGAGCCTCGGGGGCGAGTATTTCGCAGATCGGGCTGCTCTCCTGTCAGAGTGGTGAAGAATTTTTCACGTTGAGAAAGAGCGGCGCCTTCCCCATTTCCCTCGTGCCTCGTTTCCCGGCCTTATCAAAGAGCGGAGACGTTCCTGCTGCCTCTCTAAAGTCTACTGGGTCCCGGCTCTTTCCTCCGGGGAACAGCCATTCATTACCAGCCTGCTCTTCTGCATCAACCAGGCGTGATCCCAGAATGCACTGCTCTCAACCTCTGCAATGTGAGCGGTGGAATTTACCAATCATGGTAAGGAGGGGTGAGACCATTGCTATGGATGAGTATTGATGCACAACTCGGAGGGTTCCCTGTCATGAGTATCACAGAACACTACTTTGCAAATTATTATAGTATTTTACAAAGGAATTTCACAGTATATCCTCATAAAAAAGATTCCATTGATGATAGAAATATCCATAATTCAATAAAAGGTGAAAGTTTTTGTCCCTCTAGCTCCAAGGGAAGGCTTTTGTTGGTGGCATGCCTCCTCTGTGCCCAGGGAAGCACTGTCAACATAATGATGCTATGATATGGTTGCCCTGGAAACAGAGGCCAGGGAGAATGCGGAAAGCATTTTCGGAAGTGCCATCATATAATATGATGGTTACGCAGTTATTATCTAAGTTTTTTTATTGTTATTTTCAAAGTTTGTTCAAATGTGTTGTTGCAGTACTCATGACCGTGGGCTACTTAGGCTGTCAGAAAATAATTACCTTTGACTAAGTGGATTTGTTACACTGTTCAGAAGATGCTGAAATCATATCACTTTAAAAGGCCATTTTCTGCGTATTTTTGATGAGATAACAAATGAGATTAAGCCTGCAAACAGGATTATAAATTGTGCGCTCTCTTGATCAAAGACGTGTTTTCCTTTTTAACACTGACACGGATTAACGTAGCAATATAAAAAGAGAAAAATATAAACAACACATCAAAAAAAAAAAAAACACCAGCAACTTATCAGTCATCATCATTAAAAGATTTCGGTTTGTTTCATTATTAAAAATTTTCCCTGTGCTGCCTTGGTGCTCAAGGTTTATACAGAACAACAAAGGTAGGAATGTTGGAAAAAAATAAACAAAACTAAAAAAAAAAAAAAAAAAGTTTAGTTTTTTAAACTCTGCATTGTTTAAAGGCAAATTCTGAGGAAAATTTCTCATAAAATTCTTCTTAAGTACACAGAATTCAGCTGTTCGTTTGGACACATCGCCGCAGTTTTAAATCTAACAGCTGAGGTGTATTGAAAACAGGGTTTTAAATGGAGGGCAGGCCCCTGGCAAGTGCGTACACCTGTAGTGGAGGCACCACATCAGTGGTTCCATCCATTACCATAAAAGGAGAGAAAGAACCCCTGATTATAGAGGACAGGAATGGAAATAGCAGGCTGTGCAGAAAAACATTAGCATAGTCCCAGACAGCTTGTTAGTTGAAGTGGGTTTTAATTAGCTATTTTCCTGCTAGCAAATGAGGAAATTATCAGCAGTCCAAAACAAGCTGTAGACAACTGGGCCCACAACACACATACACACACACACACACACACACACGCACACACACACACTCATGCATACAAACACATACAGGCACGATCACGTATGCGCCACACACACCGACATACAGAGGTATTTTCTAATGCACGTTATTATGGAAAACACAAAGGCAATAATTCACTTCAGCAATTGGTGGGAGATTTCTTTTGCAACAACAAACGTGACAGTCATACAAGGATTATTTTTAATAAGTGCTTAATTATTCCTAATTCCTTTTAGATTGATCATGTAATGTACACTCATGAATATATTTACCTATATGTAATGGGCATTTTTAGCCATATTATCGTATTTGAACCCAACCTATGGCAGCATTGTAAAGATGGCCAGGTTTATTTGGATTATAAATTGAAGTCCCTCTGTCGTCAGCCAATTCATTCACCTCCGCCATGGAGGTGTATGTTTTTGCCAGCATTGGTTGGTCTGTCTGTCTGTCTTTCTGTCTGTCTGTCAGCAATATATCTCAAAAACGGTTAGATAGATTTTTACCAAACTTTGCAGGATGTTTAATTAGCACAAGACGAACAAGTGATTACATTTAGGCATATCTAGGCCAAAGTACAGCTGAGATATAGGCCAAAGTTCTAATCCAGCTATGCTGGCAGAGGTATGGGCTCTCGCGAGTCCAGCAGAGGTCAGAAATGACACAAGGACCAGTTGATTAGATTACGGGAGTGATCCGGGTCAGGAGATAAAGTAAGGATTAGGGTTAGGGCCCTGGGTGGAGGAGCTGTGCTCTTTGAGTGCTCTTGTTGAAAATAAAATGGAAGATCCAACACTTGTGTCCAACCCTATTGATAATTCCAGTTCCCAAGCTACAGTAGGGTTGTTCCAGCATGAAATTCCCCTGGTGTCCCTTCATCTCTGTCGGTATCTCAGTGAGGAGGTACACTATAAAGGATTTTGCATATCCAGGCCCTCTGTTCGTTACCGCTGTGTCAGTTACAGGTTTCCTGTCAAGTGCGTTTGAAAGCCAGTGGTGGGTTCAAACTGTAACCTGTTCCTTAGTTGAATAGAAATAGTTCATGATGTTAGTATCGTTGAGACTATTTGTTTCAGGACTTACGATGAGAGGCAAAGTGACACCAAAATAGAGAGACAGAGAGAGCGAGACCTTAAGTCACAGAGTAGAAGTGTTTTGTCTTGATACTTCATGTATAGCCACGTGAAAAAGTAGCCTTTTCTGGGCGCATTACACCAAGCTTTATTTTTATTTAGGCTCTCATTTTAGCCGCAAGTAATTAAAAGCCAATCTTCAAAAATGCCACTTCCCAATTTCTTTCGGAATATGTTGCAGGCCTGAATGGCAGAAATGGATGTATGTTTACAAAAAAATGAAGTTGATCCGACAAAACATAATACATCTTGTCTTGATGTCATCTGCAATGAAATTCAAGTCAAAGCATATTTAGAAATCACGGTTTTCTGTTGTTATGTGCTTTCATCAGACAATCCCCAATTTTTTGGAGCTGATGTAGTAGACTGATGCTCAAGCATGCTGAAGTCCATCTGGTCGCTTGTTGGGCCCAGACCTTACTAAGCTTGAGTATGTACATTTTCCCATTCATTTGTCTCCTTCATTTATGTCACAACGTTTACCGCCGAAAAGCACTACGTTATTTGAAATAGTCTGACTTCATCAGTCATGCCATCTTATGACAGCCCAGATATCAAGTATGCGTTATTTAATCTTTATGCTGTGGACAAAAATAATAATAATAATAATAATAATTTAAAACACTTTTTTCTCACCAGAAATATGGCCTTGTTTTCATAACAAGAGGTGATTCAGTTGGAAACAGCCTTTATATGGATTAAATGTGCATTGACTGAGAGAGACACATAAATCCATTTTTTATGGTTGAAATTTCGATTGTCTGTATGATTTAAATTTAGCATTATTATAAGCACCTTCAAAAAGGACAACTGCTGGATGGAGAGGGTATGGCTTGAGGCGCAGGGACCGAGAGGGGTGATGGCCACGAGAAACGAAGACCAGCTTAGAAGCACCTCAGTGGAGGCATCTCTTTGCGGAGGTCTAATGTTAAGAAGGTCAGTGAAATTGGCATTACGCATAAATACGAGGATAACCATTAGCCAATGTTCTGATGGGATCTCTGTTTCAATGTAGTCGCATGGCATACAAGCTTGCATACAGCGCCCTCCATAATTATTGGTTAAGATGTGTTAAAAGCCTTAAAATAAATTCAATTTTCATTGCAGAAGCATACTCTCACACTGAAAATTGTAGAAAGAGGTAACTCAAGTGAATTTTAAGGGGGAAAAAAATCCCTGACTAAGAAATAATTATTTTTCATAAAATCACCTTTGCCACAATTATTGGCACCCCTAACAATTCCTAGGAAATAAATGTAATTGAAGTATTTCTGTCATTTCTACAGTAGCTTACAAAGTTGATCAGAATATCTAGGAACATTTAATTAGTAATTCATCACTTCGTGTTTCCCTGGGGTATAAATATGACGTGACACAGAGGCCATTTCTCTTATCCACTCTTCAACAAGGGAAAGACAAAGGAACACACCATTCAAGTAAGGCAGATGTGTGTCGACCGTCACAAGTCAGGCAATGGCTAAAAGAAAATAGCCACTCGCCTGCACCTGCCCATATCTACTGTCAGAGGAATCATTAAGAAGTTTAAAACAACTGGAACAGTGGTAAACAAGCCTGGACGAGGACGCAAGGTTATTTTGCCCCCACGCACAGTGAAGGAAGATGGTAAGAGAAATAAAAAGTTCTCCAAAGCTCACCGTTAAAGAATTGCAACAAATGGTAGCATCTTGGGGTCACAAAACAACCATCACGCGCTATCTACATGCCAACAAGCTGTTTGGGAGAGGCATGCATGGATAAAACCTTTTTCACTCACAATCAAAAGCGCAAACGTCTTGAGTTCGCTAAGCAGTACTGGGACTTCAAATGGGACCGTGTGCTTTGGTCAGATGAGACCAAGATAGAGCTTTCTGGCAACAAACAATCTAAGTGGGTCTGGCAGAACACAAAAGATGAGTATGCAGAAAAGCACCTCATGCCCACTGTGAAGTATGGGGGAGGATTGGTGATGCTGTGAGCCTGTTTCTCTTCCAGAGGCCCTGGGAACCTTGTTAGGGTGCATGGCATCATGAATGCTTTGAAATACCAGGACATTTTAATCTGGTGGCCTCTGCCCGAAAGCTGAAGATGGGTCGTCAATGGGTCTTTCAGCAAGATAATGACCCTGAACATGTGGCCAAATCTACACAGAAATGGTTCATCAGACACAGAATCAAGCTTATCCAATGGCCATTTCAGTCCCCAGACCTCAAGCCCATTGAAAACCTGTGGAGTGAGCTGAAGAGGAGAGTGCAGAGGAGAGGACCCAGGTCGCTGGATGATTTAAAGAGATTGTGCAAAGAGGAATGGTCAAAGATCCCTCTTTCTGTATTCTTCCATCTTGTGAAACATTATTGGAGAAGATTAGGTGCTGCTTTGTTGGCAAAAGGGGATTGTACAAAGTATTAACATCAGGGGTGCTAATAATTGTGGCACACATGATTTGATGTAAAATAATTATTTCTTAATGTGGGATTTTTTTCCCACTGAATAAATGCACTTGAATTAAAGGTTATATTTTCTTCTGATTTTCATTGTGGTCCTATATTATTTCGAAAAAAAAACTGAATTCATTAGAAGCTAAAGAACACATCTTAACCAAGGTGACAATAATTATGGACGGCAGTGTATGTTTTTAGTGCTCTGTTTCAGATGCCTTAGAACTACAAGGGATAATCTGGACTTGTAGAGGTCGCTAAGAAATAGGCATGCACCTGATCGAATGGGAGGAGATGGTTAGCACGCAAACCAACTGAAAACAATAAAAATAACTATTAAAGAAATGATTAAATATATGATTTAACTGATTAAAGTAGGTCTCAAAGTAAACTAAATGTAATGTGAATAATGAAAAAAATGCAAGATAATAAAAAATTGTATATTAACATGTGATTAAAATTATAAAGAAAATGAGAGGCATAACAGTTTTGTACTGTGTGTAAGAATGGATTGATAAAGTCAGATACTTGAACGTATATAACACAGGTTTTACCGTATTTTCCCTTGTAACAGTATGCATTTTAAAAAGATTGAACGATGGTTGAACTACCTTGGAAGTTCTGCCGAGTCTTGGCTCTAATTTCAACATCGTTTCGACGTTAAATCTGGGGGAAAAAGTGATGATTCAACAGTGATGATGAATCAACGTTATTTTGTGACATCGATTCATTGAAGTTAACATTGACACGTCAACATTCATCACTGATTAAAAGACTGCTTTCTGTCTGGGAACGCAGATGGTTCTCAGTCAGCCTGACAGGTGCTGGTATCTCACGGTGTTCTCACTGCAGGTTAGTACTGATATAACCTCACACCTGCTCCAGCTCCTCTCAGCTTTCAGAATCGGCATCTGACGCAAAGAATCAGAAATTTTGGCTGGTGAAGGAGTTGCGCTTCTCTCGGCCATGTTATTTACATCAAACTTTCAATTGGTTGGGCGCCTCTGACATAGCGCTTCTTCGGCTGTTATAGTAGAGTTTGCAGTTTAATTCAGAAAATGCTAAAGCGGTCAACACAATGACGCATTAAAAAAAAAAGACTTTTTCTCAAACATCAAAACCCCTATAATTTTTCGATGGTGATGTAGTAATGTGGCAAAAAACTTAATTTCTGCAAATCCTTGTGAGTTTTACAATCCGTGTGCTATAAACTTACCATCCTGTGTCTGTGGGTAATTAGAATGGTTTGAGAAGGACGTCAACAGCATTGACAAGATCGGGAGAGTGATCTGGAAAGCGGCATTATAAACCATTGATATGATTGTTAATTTAACCTATGTGTATCATGCTTGGCCATCCTTGAGCCATGGCAATTTTGCCTTAGTTCAGCAACACAATCTGTACTGATATTTTGAAAAAGACTGAGTAGTTTCCCATCAGAGACTGTATAATTGGGGGGAAAAAATCCTCTAGATTTTAATAACTGGAAGGGGACAGAAAGACAGACAGTTTCTGGTAGACCTTCAGTTCTCATTGTCTGAGGTTGTTATTAGGCCACAGTTGGTTATGCCTGTGTACCAGGCAAAGCGGCTTGCTGTCAGTGAGTATATTTACCGGACATTTAATTAGCAAGTTTAAATTTCCTGAACATTACCAGATTGTACCTCTCAAAACCTATTGTTTACCACCCAAAAGAAACCCCCCTGCTACAATCCAGCAAAAGTTAATAAACATTTTCAGCTCTTAGTTAGGGATCCAAACAGAGAGGGCCACACAGCACAATCAGTCCCTTGATGTCGACATGTCAAACTCACACCACCCTTGATTTTCAAGCAGTATCAGCTTTTTAAAAAGGTGAGTGATTTGATCAAAGGAGACTTTGTGTGAACTGCAACGAGTCATATTTAAATGGAAGGCCTGTGTAATTCTCGAGTGAACCAAAATAAAATATCAAACAAAACAAAGCACTCAATTCCGGTGAGACCTCTCTACATTCAAATATTCCCGAAGTTTTCTTCCTGACCAAAAATCTTAGGTGACCTGCTATGCGTCTGTGGAATATGGATGAATATGATATGATTGCTGTCTCATCACTGACCCTGCCTTGGCTGGTAATTGGAGTGCTAGCACATCCCACCACCAGTGACCTAGAAAAAAAGCCGTGTTGATAACAATCATGGCTTTTATTTCTGGGCTGCATGCACTGACATTTCAGGCACATTAATGCGATGGGGGAGGGAGATTTCAGTTCAGTGTTCTTTGTGATGAAATCTGCAAAACCACAGGACCATATCCAGAATCTCTGAAAAGGTGTACCTTCATTTTTTTCTGCAGAGATTATGGGATGCATTCACGCCTCAAGCTTCCGTCTCTCAGGACCTTAAGGGTTAAGGATGATGTTCACCCCACCTGAGCATTATTCTTTTTTGGGCATCATTATTTAGACAGCCACCTCACTGAGTCTGTTAGGCTCAAATCAATCAATGCCAATTTCATACAATACCTACCAGAGTTTGGCTCACCAGGACAGAGGCCCGAATCCATTGTCTGCGGGCACATGCCGGCACTGCTGAATGCTGTTAGCGGCGGAGAAACACAGACTGAAATTCATGGGCGATTCACCCTCTCTTAAATTGAGAACGCACTATATTAATGTGCCCACTTAAGGCATTTCTGTGGAAGAAAGCAAAGGGTTACGGTCTACACATTCATTTAAAACTGGTGGCATGTTTACCATGGGCAGAAATATACCTTCATCCGCTTACTATTTTGTCCTTACTGCGCAGTGGAAAAATGTGATGATCAGCCTTCTGAAACATACCTGGGTATGAAAGGACTGCACATCAGGGGATATTTATAAGTCAGGTAGCAAAACCTCTGGTTACAGGAATAGCCTACATTTATCATGGATTATAGAGAAAGTTGCATTCACCATGTAGGAGTGAATGCGAGGTTATACGTAGTGAATGTTTGCCTATGAAGTAGTTCAATAGACTAACTGTATATCGTGGAAAAAGTTTCTTCAGGGTTGACTTTTTTGAGATTAACTTGTTTTCTGGTCTGATTCTTTAACGCATTCCCTGCGGAATACTTTTATATAAAATTGTTGTGTTTCTACGGAAAAGTTTTCTTGAAAATTTCACAAAATAAAGTACTGAAGTACAGGTGGCCCATGACCGCGATCGTCAACTGATTTTGAGTCTACATCGGACTGCGAATGGTCATCCACGCTGCTGGCACTGGCTTCCCGTAGGGAATGGTATTGCCGCGCCGTTGGCAGCAGCTTGCCGTAGGGAATGAGTTAATTTTGATTTCAGAGGTAATCAAAAATATAGTCTTGACCTAACTCAAAAGGCTAGTTCCTTGACTCAGGAAGATGTTCTGTGGGGATATTAGGATTATGGCAAAAGAAAAAACTGTTGTGACCAAGATCTCAGCTGGAAAAATGAGGTATTTTTAAAAAGCAGCTTCAGGTCAAATCTGACAAGATCTGCATCGATCAAAAATGATATTACACCGTAAGCCATTTTTAAGAGGGTGTACTTCAGAGCGGTTTGACACAAGAAAATGCATTGTGTTCGTATCTCCCATGTGAAATGCATTGGTCTCAACAAACCCCTTCGGGATTTTTGCGCCCCGTTGGGATAGACCTGTCAGTAGCCTACGGAAGAATTGCGGTATACCAAGAATGCCTCGTGGCTCTCCCCTTGCATTTCTCCCAAATTATCATGCTGTGGAGACGCGAGGCATTAGATACCTGGATGAAAGCAGCCCTTTTCTTTGACCTTCCTCATCTCCGGGTTTTAATGAGGCGAGCCAGGCGGGAGAGTGGCGTGCGCCCTCCATTAGTGGCAAGTGAAGGAGGCCTCGCATTTCCCCGCGTCAATTAGCACTGCCAAACTCGGGTCGCGCTGATTGCAGAAGGAGTGGCGGAAACCGAGAGGCGCGAGTTCGACGCGCGACTCCCTTTCGCATATTAATAAACCCCGCTTTCCCTGGATCTTCTTCTAATTGGCGGCAGAATCCGGATCATGCAAAAACAGTATAATTCCCGTGCACCAGGAACCAGACAACTGCGTGTTATCGTAAAAATAAAAACGGTCCTCAAAACCGAAAGCATGTATGATTCAATGCGTAAAGTACACTTATTTAATGAAAACTTAACGTTTGGACAGTAAATAGGACGTTTAGTCGGAGTACGTGTTTTCTTTTTCTGGGTCATTAATGAACAACACTAGCCTACTTTGCAACGCACCGGAATATGAATGTGAATTAATGTGTATTGAAGTTATCACACTGTTAGTAGCCCCGGTGACTTGTGACACGCTGGAATAGATGTGATGAAAGGAAGTCTACTTGACTTACAGGCGTAGCAAGCACTTCCCTGAGAGACACAGACACCATTACCCTGAGCCAGCTTGGGATAGACCGAGTGTCCCAGCGTTCATCCGCGTGCATCATAGACCCTCCACATTAATCACCCGTCTGTCACGTGTACCATTCCTGTCTCAATTTATTCACACTACTCGCCTGCCTTTTCCTTGAATCAGGGCTAATTAGGTACCCCCTGAATATGATTTTCATAAAATCCAAGCATTGGGGGAGGGGAATGGTTTGCCTTTGTTATGGAAATTGTATTTGAATATTAAAAAAGAAAACATTCTGAGAATCTACTGTCATCTAATTTTAAGGGCATTTGTGTCAGTACCCCACTCATACCTGAATGTAAATAAGTGAAAATATTGCAAGCTTGGGTTCCTGTGTTCATTAAGGGGGTCTTTTGGCTTTTGCAGTAATTCATTTTCTCACTGATATCATTAACATTTCCTTTAAAATGGAACATTCCCATATATCACATTTTATTGTCAGTCATAAAATAAGCTAGCCTAAAGGTTTGGAGAAATACCCTTTTTTAAATCTACTTAAAGCAATGCAGTACAACAGTAGATTTCATCATGAACGTCTTATCTTTGTATTCCTTTATTTTGATTGCATATAATTGTGATATATTTCAAGTTGAGTTCATCATACACAGGAACATCAACAACATACGAATGTAATAATAAGGTTATCAGAAACAGTATGAGCTAAACATTCTGTCTTGAAAAGGAATTACTTTTTCCCATTCTGAACATATCTTCCAGATAGCTTTATGGCCTTTTTGTTTCTGTCTATTGCACATCAGTCTGAAGCCGTGGAATAACTCCTCTGTGACAGTTAGGGCTTCGGTGCATTTGGTGCCTGATGAAGCCTAGCACATCCTGTCCCAGAGCTGGGTAGCCTGGAGTCTCTGACTTTTAGCACTGGGCTGTCTGGTCCAGCAGTCAGGCCACTCTCCTGACGTCACACCACGTGATGCTGATGTTTTCCTGTTACCGCAAGAGTGGGCGTTGTGAGGCTAACTGGCGGAGGTAATTTGACAAATGCTAAACCAGCAAATTTGGCAGAAATAATACCACATATTTAGGATTATTGTATGAGTTTAATAGAGTTTCTAATAGAAGCGACAAAGAATATTAAGACAAAACTGTGGTTCTTTTACTATTTATTTGAATTTTTCGTTGTATGGGGACTCAAATGAAACACGTATAGGCCACTGTATGTATTAATGACTATAAAACCAAACGGTACTTAAATTGCCCCAAGTTACTGCAAAAAGAGCTTAAATCTTTTAAGTTTCATTTGAAATTTGGCTTGGTTCAAATGGTTTTTATGCAAATATTGCCGATTTTACCGTCATTTTCTCATTATTTTTGTTATGAGGGAACCATGACATGGATATTCTGGAGCCGCTGTCGATAACCAAAACTTGTCTGGCCAAATTGGTCAAGACTGATGTCAGTTTGGCTCCTTGTATGAAGCGTAAATTCAAATTACGATCAAATCTATATTCAAGGAAAAGGTATGACCCAAGTTAGAAAGTTACCAAGGAAACAAAAGTGTAACAAATGTGTTTCAGGAGTATTGTGTAACAGGATCCTGAAATTTAAATAAAAATGTAATATTTCAAAATGGAAAACTAATAATAGAGGTGTTGTGGCAATGACAGTGAAGATATTTCAAATGTTTGAAATGTTCTATTATTATTATTATTATTATTATTATTGTTATTCAGCAGATCACTGCATCGGCAGTCACTCACGAGCTTCTGATGCGGTTTCAGAGTTTGAGGATTTCATTCATTTAAATGACGCTTGTTTCATGCAGCCAAGCATAATTACCATAGAGGGGTATTTGGGGGCATTTGGAAAGGCCGTGATGAGTATTTGCCCATCGAAATGCTCGCTCAAAAAGGACTCCACCAGTTCCTACTGGATCAGCGCTTCAGAGCGAGTCCACTCCAAGGGAACGCACCAGAGGATGTGGCGATCACAGCAGGAGGATCCTGGTGCAAAATAAGGCCCTCCTAATAGATTTTGGGATGTTTGCCTGTGGGAATCGAATGTGAGCGCTGGAAGAAATGTCAATAAAGATGATGGGAACACCTTGCTGAAGAAAGATCTGTTTGCCAGTGAACTGCTTTTGCATGAACTTGGCCAATGAAGAGAATTGCTACTAATATCTCAGCAACCATGATCTGTAAAGTGATTTTTTTTTTTTTTGGTGAAATACATTTGTAAAAACGCTATCAGGTTTTCTGTACAAATTTCAAAAGCAAGCAAATTTTCCTGTTATGCAAGTACCTAAATTGCATGAAATTTTTTGTCCTGAGGAAGTTGAGAAGATATTTAATAGAGAGGACAAGGCTCTGAAAGATCACTGCTGTCCTTTTGTGTTGCACTGAGAATAAAACATAAAAGAAACGTCCACTAGTTCATCTCTGATTTACTTGCACACATTGTCGACACAAAAACTCAAGGAAACTAATCAAAATGACCAGTAAAACATTTACAGTTAGACCTATCTCCATGCCACTCATAGAATGATCACCCCTCACATCTTCACCACATCCAAAACATCATAGGAGATTCGTCTAAAAGCTGTTATTTCATCCAATTTAAGAGAACAAGAATGACGATGACATCAGACCTCGGAACGGGTAGTCCTGGCACACGCTGTCACTCCTGGCAACGGCAGCCTTTTAGACCACTCTTCATTAGAATCACAGGCTCAGCCCAAGGACCCGCAACAGCATTATGCACTCAGCATAAACTGCTTCATTTGCATTTCAATAGCTGATTGCACCCGAGGTTAACCAAGGCTCCACTGCCCCGGGGACTCTGCATATGTAAATATGAAACATAGTGCAGTGGCCAGTGGCCGTCAGTATTCTTGGCATTACTGGCGTGACTATTTGACTGCATCTATAAACATACAGTTGATCAGAGAATAATTACATCTTTATTAGCACTCCTGTGTCCACTACTTTGCTGGCCCTCCCTTTGCAAAAGTAAAGCTTTGGAGTCATCGTTTAAGATGTTTTTACAATCTTGGTGTGGATAATATAGTCTTTCCTGCTGATCAGCACTTGTGGAGGGCTCCCAGTTCACACACATTTCACAGTTTCAGCGCAAGTTTGGATTCTAAGATGGTGATTGCAGAACTTTTTTATCCATGTCCCGTCTTGGTTAACTTTGAAGGAGCAAATAAAAGGTCTTTCGGGGACATAGGAATCCACGTCAGGTAGAGTTTAAGCCAAATCTGTGGCAGTATAACTCTCAAAACATACCCTGATATGGCACTGCAGGAAGTTATAGAAGTAGATAGTTTAACTATTAGCAGCTGATGCTCTAACAACTCGTTCAGCTATTTTTTCATCAAATGTCACCTGCCTAGGAATTAATGCACATACGATTCATTCATAGCGATAGGCTACTTAGAGACTCTAAATTGCCTAACATGCATGACTTTGGGAGTAAACCCATGTAAGCACTAGGAAAACATGCAAACTCCACACAGAAAGCGACGCGGTTCAAACACTTGTCGCCATTTTTTCTAATCCCGACATGCAATGGTACGCCAGGGAATTCCCATTAGAAGACATGGCGACAACTTTTCGAACCGCGTCACTTTGGAGGAATTTTTTGCTCATATCTCTGCTTGGAAGGCATCTACCTGCGTGTACTTGCAGCTGAGTCTAGCTGTCTTAGCTAGGAAGGTTTGATTTGTCACGATCCGAAGAGTTGGGGAAATGTTACAGACATAGAGCGAGAAAGTATGCCTAAGTGAATGGATCGAGCAGTGGGTATACACTGAAAGTCAGATTTATAAATATCAACCCACATAGAGACGCAGGGTCTTCACAGAACACTGTCTCAACATGTGAAGTTAGATGTACTTTTTTCGAAGAAGAACGCAAATTTGAAATTTTTTGACCAAGGCCAATTTACTCAGATTTTTTTTTCATCATTCAATTCATTTTTATTGATCGGTTTAGCGTCCTCATGAACCTTGCAAAAAAACTGGGTGGCAGCTAGATACCGAACAGTTACATTAAGTCGCCGACTGTTTTTGAGTAAGCTAAATGGGCGAGCTGGACATAATAAGCCAGGAGCATCTAATAAAACTAAGTCCGTTGTTATGGTAAGAGCAGGGCAAGAGTCAGGATAATCAGCTGGTTAACTAGCTAGATAGCACCAAAGCTAGGTGACAGTGAGGAAACATCAGCTTATCCGCCAGCATTCACCATCTGTTGTACTACAGCTGTTTTACTGCTGCAAATCGTAAGAAAAACAACAACAAAAAAAAATCTAATTCAGGCAGTTTTATCCTCAACTTGTTTTCTGCAACAGGAAAGCATGAGGCATGATATTTTCCATGATATTAACAGGGAACATGCAGCCTAACCATCCAAAATTAAAAAATGTAATTACCCAGGTCTTATGTATGCCCCTTCAAATTTGCACTGGTATTAAACATTGACTGATTAAAAACTTGAAAATTATCATCCCTATGAGATTTGTTTGACTGTGAGAAATGTCCATAAGTGGTTGAACAACTTCAGTGCTTTCGGAGCACAATAATGATTTCAGTAATTAAGACCTTTTTATACTGATGTGGTGACTTTTTTTTTTTGTGGCCAAAGTCACGTGTTTCCCTGTCAACAGGCCCCTATCACCCCAGGGCCTGGGTGCAACTGCACCCCCCGCACCCTCGGTATTTCCGTCACCATTCCTGATGTCAACAACTACATTGGAGCCTTTTCCTTCAAGAACCCGTGCAGCAAGAAAATATATTAGCAGCAGCTCTATGCCCACTGAGACTGACAAACACATCAGGATTGAAGAGGCCTAGCTACTAATCAGAAACAAATGTTCAACCGAGTAATAAAACAGCATAACTTTGAGCTTTGCGTAATGCTGTGTCAGTAAATTTTACGCAGTTTGCTTGTCTCCCTTTCTCATTATCTTTCTGACCCAGTTTCAGGATTGGCTAATTTTGCAAAGCTAATGGCAGGATGGGTCGTAGTGTTTGTTACGGTGTATGTGCAATACGCACTGGGCGGAGCAGCCCTGCATACAGGTACAATAGAGCCAAAATTATTGATGAGATCTTCGATAAATATTTGATCGCTAATGAGTGGGCCCGAGATATCAAATTTATGAAACGAGAGGAAATTACCGCACGAATTTCATTAATTTGATATCTCGGGCTCACAAATTTTAGATCCTATTTATCTCGTAAATGTCAGCATCGCATTGTTTGTATAATTAGAGAAAAGTCTGAGGTTCTAGTTAGCGGTCTATTTAAGTCAATGGGATGAATAATTACCTAGCTAGCATGCTATGCTTTTTGCCATTAAATTAATAAATCCAAGTTTCTAGATAACAGCAACTCATCCCTGCAAAACATGTGCCATAGGAATTTATATAAATGTGAAATAGGAATCCAATAGAATTCTATAGAACTTTAGTACCTATAGAAAAAAAGTTCTGTGGAAAACAGCTCCATAGAAAATCTCTGGAGGACTTTTTTTTTCAGTTTGGCATCTTCAATCCCACCCAAATTTGGAAGGCAACCACAAACAAAGCAACCATTTTATACTACATTTCCCAGCAATCCTTTCTCAACTTGCATCTCTGTAGCACAATGACCACTCAGGTGCTACTCTGACCGCAGCTCGAACCCAGACACTTCTGCTCCGCGATGCAGTGCTTGAGAAGTGGGAATAAGTTTCAGCAGACCTCAAATGAAGGGAAAAGTTCAAAAGGTCAAACTTTCAACATAATTCTGTCTTCGTAAGCAAAAGAGGAACACAAGTTTTCCATTATAGCATAATAAAGTAGTAATGCCTAACATTTATGTTTTTGAATTTCTGCAGATGAAATGGAAAGAGGTCTTCATATACCGTAACTGAAATACTGCTATGTTGTGTGATCAGTCAGTCAATCATTCGTCTGATCAAAGAATCAATGAGTTGGTATGTGCCTGGTACCCCATGTGCTTAAGCACACCTTAAAGTTAAAAGAGACAAGATTTCCTTGCTACTTCAGTTTAGTGGATATCACTGCATATTAGACATTTTCATACCATTAGTCCGGTCTCTCACTTCTAGAACCCGGTTACACATAAGGTAAATTGACCCTTCAACAGAGCATTGCAAGGATTCATAAGATTTATTTTTATTTAACGCTTATCTAAGATTTCTTTCCCATTAAGCTTTTGTTCTATTAGAAGGTCCTAAAGACCATCAAAGTCCTATAGAACAGGTTTTTTCAAGTAGAGTTCTATGGCAGTGGTTCTCACACTGGTTCCTGGCGCCCCACTGTGTGCTGGTTTTTGTTACAACCACAACTGCAATCTTAGAATTTTAACAAGGTGTCGATTTGTCTTAATTAGCTGCATTCCATGTTTAGCGCAGTTATTTACCACCTTTTGCTGCATTTTTATGGACATATCCACTGTGCCATGATGAATACAAACCCTCAAACATGTTATACTAATTTTTCAATATTGTGAGGATTTGCAGGTAAAAACAAAATTCTAAACAGATCAAACTAGACTTGAGAAAATCAGTAAGCTCCCAATTGGGTTGCTGAATACAGGTGTTTTGAATTCTTTCAAAATAATTTTCCTGAACTTAATAAAATGAACATGAAATGAAACAGGTGTGACTTTACTGTTTGCCAAATAAACTGTTGGTTTTCACAACCATGTGTTGACAGTTTCACCTATGAGGAACCTATTGATTGTTCACGTTGATTAAGGGTTCGGTCAAATCGTTTCCCTCTGCAGTTATTCAGACTGGTTTCTAAGATATCTCATTGTGCATATGAAATTTAAATTCTTCATGGCATGTGCAGATTTGTCAAATGTGGCTTAAGAGGACAAATAACTGCTCTAAACATGAATGCAGCCAATTAAGGCAAATCAACAGCTTGTTTAAGTCCTAAGATTGCAACTGTGGTTTGAACAAAAGCCAGCGTACACAGTGGGGCGCTAGGACCGAGCTTGAGAACCACTGTTCTATGGGAAGGTCTTATAGAACAGCAATAATCTTATAGGACTTTCTTTTCCATAGAGGTCCTCTATAGGTTTCTAGCAAATTCCTATAGAACACATGGAAAATCCTATAGAACATGCTGTTCTACTAAAATGTTCTATAGAGTCCCATTGATGTTCCACAGAGTTCTATAGAATTCTAGAGAATTCCATGTAAGTCCTATAGAACATTTTTTGCAGGGATATCCCTGTAACTTATTACTTTAATGGCCAAATGCGTTAACACGCTAGCTGGCAAATTATATATCCCATTGACTTGCATAAACCGCAAACTAGAAACTAATGCTACTGATAGTAGATGATTGCCAGCAGCAGCACTGGTAATGCTATCATGTTCGCCAATGAATGGAATCTGATCAACCTCGATGTGAGAAAGTTGCATTAGACGTGTGTAATACCAAACCTGTATCTCATTGTGATGGGTACTGGGCGTGGACGCCAAGAGCAGCTGCCAGAAATAAAAGGCCACACTCACAGAGTGCTGAGAGACTAAACGCAGATAAAAATAACGAGACTCGCGCTACCAACGGGCCTGCCGCCATCCGTGGTAGAAAACAGGCGAGCTCGAGGGAAACTAAAGAAAAGGGAAATAAACCAAAGATTCCCTTACTCACTAACACTATTCCTGATAAGCAGCTAAGTTCCTGACAATATCTCTCCACAGACCTTACCGGCTAAAGCGCCAACGACGGACTGACACTCTAGCAACGGGAGCGAGGCGAAATAGGAGCTTAAATAGAGTCCGGGCCACGCCCCAATCAATGCCAGCTGGCCCAGGAATCCGACAGGGAGCAAAACGATATCGTCCCGGACGAGAGCAACAAACAGCTCTCAAAGCTCCCAAACCGTGACACTCATGGGTTGTATCACACCGATTTTTCATCATTTATAGGATACATTTATGCCCTACACTCGCAGCCGCGGTTAGATTGTTGTAGCACTGTGCCGCCCGTTAGATGTTTGTTCTTGGGATAGTTGGTATAACTCCGTTGCGGGGAGAGGGAGTGGGGTGAAGATATATTTAGGACCTGCTCTTCTAAAATGATTCCAGCACCCCTGCATGCGACTGGCACAGAATCAGATGAATACAAACATCCAAAGGTGAGAGAAGGGTCATTACCATGAAGACTTAAATAAAAATGCCCACTAATTGGACACGCTACGAGATTCAGAAACCTCTGAAGGGCTAATGCTGAAAGCGTCAGACAAATTCATGGAAAGGCACAAAACACAGTTGAGAATTATCAACTGACCACGACTGCCCCAGCATACTTTCTGTGTTGAGTTTAGCCTCTATACAATTGCCTCACCTCGCCAATACCTAACAGAGTAAATCCAACTGGTGAGAATGCATCTGATGTGAACAATTTCCTGTTCAGGGCCACATGCGTGAACGGGCTACTGCGGGCTATACCTACGGACCCGATTTTCCACACATTGTACGGAGTTCGTATGAAAAAATCGCTTCTATTTGGTCTTCGAGTTCATGAGTGATTGAAACCAATTTAGTGAGCCGTGACAGTGCAAATTCTTCCTGGCATCTTTCATGGATTCCTGCTATCACTCTTTTCTCCTCCCTGCCTGCTTTCGTTCTCTCCCCTCAGTCTCTCTAATAAATTATTTACAAGAATATAGATCTAAAAGCACTCAATACGGCGTAGTCACTCAGCCTTGGTGCCCCGGGGAGAGGAATATGGCCCAACATTTCACAAAAGAGCGAGCAAGCGAGGCGCAAATGCGATCGGAAAGGTCACCGTCGCCCGCGGGGGCTGCTGTGATATTTTCATTATTGGGGTGGGGGAAGAAGGATTTTTTTTCTGTGTAATGTGGACCACGTTTAAATTGACAGCTATAATCCTCATTCAGGACTGAGAGTAGGAAAGCTAGCAAGAGAGCCGTTCGATTCCGTTTGCATTACAGAAACGTCTCTCCTGCTAAACCTGGAAATCAGATAGGCCGTGATTGTTTTTGTTAGATACAGTTTAATCTCTGTTATCTCCTGAACTGGTCTGTAATTGAATTCTTCGGGGATGATCGGAAAGGCCTCCTATTAAGGGCAGGTCTGTTTTTCTCAGTGGCCGGTGCCAGCTGCAGGCTGGCCGCTCGGAGGTGGTTTATGATTATAATTCTCTGGTTGGGTTGACTTCTTGTACTTACAGCAGTTCTGTAGCTCAAGAAGTCCATTTTTCACATTTTGGTGGTCTTAACCTCAACTGATAAAGCGAGGTTTCTCTGAGCAACTTTCATTCAGTCAGAAAATAAAAAAACAACTAGCAGACCTGGTAAAATTTTTCGTGAAAATGGAATAAAACCTTGCAACAATTTCCTCGCAGGATTTTTTCTTCTTCTTTTGGCCCTGTGTTGTGCAATATTGTATTTGTAATCAAATAATGCAGATGGGCTTAAAAACCAAATTCTGAGGCTATATTTATGGTTTTTCTTTGTTGTCACCAGGCCATCCTCTTTTGGAAATTTATTTATGATTTCCATGGAGCAATGTAGTCTCTGTGTGTCTGTTTGAGATGCTTCAGCAGACAGAAGCGATGTAAACATCAATGCCTGCTGTGACTGAAGGATGTTTTTGATCTGTCAGATGGAAGTTTCCGGGACTCTTCTTCATATGGATGAAAATTCTCCGTTATCAGCTGCTGACATCTACCTTGGCCTTTCAAGCCCTTTGACGTCTCTAAATTCATATTCATCATGTTTAAAGTTAAGGCTCTGCTTGTTAACTGCATATGTATTAACTCAAATAATCTATCGAGTAGTTAATCAAATCAGTCTCACTCAATAGATCAGGGATCACCAAATTTGAACCTCAAATTTTTCTTTTCCCCAGGTAATTAATGAATTCACGGAGCAGTTAGATCTTCTGGTTGGCCTGATTGCTTTCATACCTGACTCGTAAGTAGAGGAGGACTGTGATATCATGATGAAGGAAAGAGATCTTACATACACTCGCTGCTTTCTCTCCGTAGCAGAAAATAAGTCATAAAACCTGAGCTTTCTGAAACGCCAGTATATTTAAATTATAAAGAATATTGCATCTAAAAATAGTCTCCCTTTAGCCCAAGCTGTGAGCATGGGAAGAGGAGAGTTGGGGAAGGATGCCATGATTCAGTCCTGACAAACAATGCTCTTGTTGTGGTTTCAGTGGCTGTTAAAAAGGCAAAAGACTTCCTACAGGCCCAAAGTGTTGAAAAGCATTTGGACCAGTTGGTGAACAGCATGAAAGAGGAAGCGACACTGAGGCGTCATTCTCTCTGACTGAACAGCCCCTCCGAATGCCTGGCCTGGGCTGGCATCTGTCGCAAGACGAAGCCGTTCAACATCCCAAATCGTCTTCAGCTTTCCAGTCAAGCCCCCCGCCCCCAAGTAATTTGGCAACCTCCCCGTCCTGGATTTGTTTAAGTCCTGCAGCCAACGCCATAATGCAGCCAAAAAGTGCTCTTTCACTGGAGGGAGAATGCTGTCGTTTGAGCGTCCCACTTACTTCTTAAAAAAAGAGACAAAATGGTCTTTTGTGTTCTCGAGGACCAGATGTACTGGAGTCCACACCAAAAAGGAAAAAGCCTTTGGCCTCCAAACGCTCTCGTCTGTGGACTCTTGAGGGAAAAAAAACGAGAGTCATGACCCTACACTGTAAAAAATAAAAAGTTAACCAAACTTAAAGTAAGGCGACCAGCCTTTGAGTTTGCTCAACTTAAAGTCCCAGTAGTAGCTACTAACCGATTTTTGAAAGACCTTGGCACTTGAAGTTGAGCACAAACACAAAAATTCCTAACAGCTGATTACTTTAATGTGAGGGAACTTTTTTATTTAATTGTATGACTGAGCTTTGGCTCATCGTGAACCGAGCATAGAATGTCATGCCAGCCATCTCTGCATTTGAAACACGACCCCTGAAGGCACGCAAAGTGAAACAGATTGTCGGTAATAAAGACTGTTCATGAACAGATTGACAGCGAAGATGCGATGAAACAGAATGCGGAAACAGAATGCGAAAAAAGGCCGAGAGTAAAACACAGTTTCAGTGAAAATTTTGAACTGGAACGAAGGGTAACGGAGCTCTAATGAAACGATGACAGTGAGACTTAATTTTGGAAACAATAAGTCCGTTAAAGATTTTACATAAAACAGATTGCCTGTGAATTCAGTGAGACAAACTGCCAGTTATAGAAATCCGGCATGAAAATTTAAGGCAACAAAATGAATATCAGCGCATTAAAATCTTCATGAAAACAACCTCTGACGAAACAGAGAAAAGAGGGTAACAATTTACTTGAAAGTATCGTCATAAGAGTGACATGAGACTGTCATAACTGTTACATGACACAGTCATGAATGTGTCATTCACATTATATCAATGTCATGAACGTTTATGACTGTTATCATTAAGTGTCATTCGGTTTTTGCATTAAAAAGTTGACATTGTTTGGGTTGTCTGGAGTCATAAACGTTTCTGACATTGACAAAATGTTTATAACACGTTCATGACTGTGTCGTGTAACAGTTATGACAATTTAATGTCACTCTTATGACGATACCTTCAAGTAAATTGTTACCGCAAAGAAACTGTCAAGGAAACACTTTGACAAATCATTTTACGAGTGATGCGATTACAATTACTCGGTTTGGTCATCAGTCAATTGCACAAGTAACAAAATGTTAAATCATTACACTATGAAGGAAATGTCAAGTCAGTTGTACTATCAACAAAACACTTCAAGATTGTATTACAACTTTCAACAGATTTCAAAAGCAAGAATTTATTGTGAACTTTCTGCAATGGAATACTGCAATCGCTCAACAGTTCCATCGTAAATCCATGTTAAACATCTGAGGTGAAAAATAACTGAAGTTGCTGGGCTGATTTAAAAAAAAAAAAAAATCATTCTTATTTGAATGTCTCTCTGGCATTCATGACATTATGAATGTTTAATCCGGCCCGGCATTGGAGCTTGACTTCTGCCACGAGCACCCGTGGTGTGCCTTCCACTTCCGAGATTTACACAATAGAAAACAATGGAGGCGGAATTGAAGTCACGCTGAGGTCGCTGCCTCTGTCGTGAGAAGCATATGAATGCTGGTGCAGTCCAAGATGGAGGATAAAAACACTGGCCTTGGCAAACCCATGTGCAGTGCTACATTGCCAATAAAAGGAGGCTTAAAGGGTAAGCCGTTATTAATTTGATCATAAACATACGTTTTCTGCTTTAAGCTTGGGCGTTCTGTCAAAAGTGCATACAGACTTAGATTCGATATATGGGTCAATAACAAGTGAGCCTTTTAGAAATAATATTAGAAGCCCCAAAATAATTTTAACCATAAACAAACTAATTGTACCAGATTGACATCGTGTGGCAGTATATGTGAGAGACCAGTGTACAGAATCACCTACTACTTACTTCTAAGATACTGATCATTGCCAAAGGTAGGTATGCAGTAATCTGTGTGATCTACAAAAGAAAATAGCTGGATAATAGACTACACGAGCCCAGTTTAATGATTAGCACAGCAATCTTCATGATATACTGTCACCTACATTGCAACACAGTGTAAGGTGATATCCCACTGTGTCTCGGGCGATCTTACAAGCCTGGTGGTCATGTAACTGTGTTACACGTGACCTGAGTATTATCACATACTCATGTGGAATACTATGGAGGGTAACATGACGTATCCAGTCTATCAGTATGCACCAAACATGCGATTCCGAACCCTGCTGTTGAATCTGATGGCTCAGACACACTGCAGGCCAGCCCAGTTCTTGCTACTGAATTCCTAACGTGAAACACAGGCAGGCCACTAATCCTGTGTGTGGTGCAAATTATTACAACTTCGCCAGACTGGTGGCCTGTGGTCACTGTGATTGTGACTTCCCTAATACCAACGAACCTAAATAAAGTTGCATTTGCATGTATAAGCAACTGTTCCTCACTTCACTGAGTTCAAAAATTGCCTTTTGAATTAAGTGAAGCAATTTAAATGTCCCCTTTTCCAATTATTTGCCGTGGAACAAAATTAAGTGCACAACAGAACTTACGAGCAAGATTTTCAGCGTAATTGGACATTCGACTAGTCAAGCTCTCTCTCGTAACAAATGCAATTGTTCCGTGAATGAGTCAGCCAGCGAAGATGCTTAAGCTCGAGTAGCATCCTCTTTGGCTTTTGTCAAAGTTGTCACCTCGTGAGAAATGAAGCATCTTAAGCTATGCAAGCCTGTGAGCGTATCGGGTTCTCGTCTCCTTCTATAATCTTTTGTTTGGCTGCAGAATAAAAGGTCAATGACTCACCTCACCTAAGATGGCATCCCTCTTGTGGGGCTCTTCGGAGAGAAGCTGATCAGGTCTCTGATGTATGAGTCATACTCCACCGAGGAGAACATGAAGAAGAGTGTCACGTAATGTCCTCACGGGCTTGTGCAGCCTCGCGCGGATCACCCGTCGCGACGTGACTGCTTTGATATCTGGTGTCGATCAGGGGTATGATTCCTAAAAGTTTAATTGCTAACTTTGTTAGCGACTTGCATGTTTGGAACCAGATTTGGTTGCAACCAAACAAGTTGCTAACATATTTAGCAATGACCCTTATGGGAAATGTAGTCCAGGATGAGACCTAAAGACGACTGCACTAGTATGAAAGCACCATCCCTCACACTATTGATTACACTTAAACATATCCTTCATTGAGTTTCATTGCTTAAGTTGAGTCATCCACTACTAGCATCTGCAATAACTTACTGTGTAAAGGAAATAAATTTATGACGTCTCCAATATCATTTCTACAAATGATGTGTACGCTTATTGTAATGAAAAAGACTGAAAAGAATCTAGACAGAAAAAATTATTAAAGTGATAATAGTTCAGGCTGCTTCTAGCACAAGGAAGGCGGTAATTCATTCTTTTTTAAATAAAACTACTGACAATTGGGAAACAGATGACAACATTCGTCTTGCCATACCACTGATCTTTATAGGTCAAACACCACTCACATAAATATTGTGACACGCACACCATTTAGTTCACACGAAACACACAGAACGGAGTCGCACAAATGACCAGAAAAAGCATTTCCTACACCTCAGAATTCTGTCATTGCAGAATACTGCACGATGACACATTTTTAATGATTACACGCTCTTATTTTTTTTTTAATTCCACGTTCCTTTTACTCTCACACATTCTCTTTCTATCTTTGCCTTCAAAAACAAGCTCATTATACGGCGAGTGAACTGACATTTCACCCTCACTTTTTCTCCCTCTTTCTGCGGCTTCAGATCATTAAGTGCCAGCGTGAGGCTCAAAGGTACCTCGCCGAGTCTTCGAGAGAAACGTCGCGCTCGGCGAGCAGCCGTTTTTGATGAGCTTGTCACTCCCCCACTACAAACATGTCTCATTAATAGTACAGTCAAAGTGTCCCCCTCCCCCACCCCCAACCCCCCAACCCCCCTCCCCCCTCCTCCCTCTTTTTGGTGCTAATTAGCTTGCTTTCTCCACTCTTCTCTGCTTCCCCGGTTACATCTCAAAGGGAGACGGATATGATTTTTCTTTAACCCAAAGGCCAACTTAATCAGCTGAATTAATGACTTTATTACCCGTTAGGCTTCGGGCAATGCAACACATCTCACCAGTAACCATCGCCTTCTTCGCTCTAACCCCCCCCCCCATCCCTACGGGATCCACCACCTTTAAATCAGGACACTGAAGGGAGGGGGGACTGCTCCAAAAATTAATACAGTATGGATATTAAAATGTGTACTATTAAACTCTTAAGGTAAATGAGACGTAAACAAAGCAGTTCTAATGCCTATTCATTTTTCCACGCTGCAGTAAAAGGAAGATTGTGAAAGTTTGCAGGATGTGGAAAGAAATAAAGTACTGATTTTCTTTGTGTTTTTTTTTATTGTTGTGGATATCAACACTACACTGCAGAGGCATCCTAAATAAGCTGTTTACCTATTCAAACCTTTACCCTCCATGGTCTTTGCAGGGCCAGTCTGGGTGGAACCCCTGAGCGTTTGAGAATCAGTGCCGAAGAGTTGATTTAATTCCTGTTTAATTCCACCCTGTTGGAAAATGCCAGCAGGACTGAGAATAATGCTCGATTGGTTGCTTTCCTTTATAATGCACTGATCTTAAGGGAGAGAAGGCACTTGACAGCTAATCTCTTGCAGCGAATCAATAAATTCTTACAACAAATTATCTACAGTAAGTGTAAAGGTATGCAAAGAATCGACACTGAAAATTTCCAAATACAATCAAGGCAAGTTACAAACAATATTGCACATACTTACTTAAAGATGTTATCAGATTGAATGAAAAGGCTCATAACTTGTTTCCATTGCTTTAAATTAAGTGTCATATAAAGTAAATATAACTCAAACTGTTGCCAATTATCACCCAGACAATCACAACGAATGTTATATAAAGACGTGTTGTAATTCCAGCTCACACACATAATATCACTGCTTTGCATTATTTACTTCATTCATTTTAAGGAATAAGTTTTGACGTTGTTTGAATTTTCCCTGAAATCTCTCAAAGTCAGAGAATGCAATCCCCCCCGCCCCCCCACCCCCCTCCCGAAACAGTGGGACAATGTCACAGATATTCTGTATCTGCTGGTTGTTGAAGACAGATACTCAAACCCAGGAAGCCCTCTCTTTATGGTCAGAGGATTACAAAAAATAGAAAATATCTAGATCTTGTTCATCATTTTACGCACATTTTCCTGTAATTCAGCGGGACGTATTTGGGATCGTTGGAAACCTTGGGATCTCCACTAGAATTTAAAATTGGCCTTGAGTTTCACAGGTTTGAATACAGCAGCTGCATTTGACAGACACACTGGGTCTGTAGGCTTTATGGGGTTAAGATCCTTTTGAATAAAAAATATTCTGATGTGATATTATTTTGTCACACATTGATGGTTGTGACAATAAACACATACTGCAATTATATTTGCCCCATTTGATAGTAAAAAAGAAAAAAAATTAAAAGGTTGGCACAGCTTAATCAAATGATTCATATTAATACATGTTATCTCATATTCAAAATACTATATGAAAATGCATTTTTGTCGATATATAAATATTTTTGTTTTCTTTATTTGGGTTGCATTCTCATGTGCCTAAATAATAGGACTGTTTCTTGAAAATCTGACTCACCAACAGGGACATTAATTTTCTTATTTTTCTGAAGGAGAAAACAAATGTAACTGTTAAACCGTAACAGCACTGAATCTCATTCATTTCTGGGCCATCTCCTCTTCAGCACACGTTATTTCTTAATGACAGATATACCGGCATAATAACGTAGTGGCTATTGCCCCGGACGCCGGCTCTGTTATTAGAGCTTTTCCTGTTATTGACCCGGACGTAACTTCTAATTTAGGCCGCGCGCCCCCGCTTCGTCCGGCTCAACAACTGGACGTTTGAGACAACTGAACCGGACGCCAGCTATATTATTCAGCCCCTACCTGCTATTGACCCGGCGGCGTCCGGGTCAATAGGCCCCGCCGCATAATAATGACTGTCCTAACCTGCTCCGCACCTCAGTTTATAAAATATGAAGCCTAATTCAACTCAAATATAATTTCTTGCGAAAGGATAAATTTAAGAAATATGGGATGCTCGTCAGGATGTAATGCGTAACTTGAAATTAATGATTAATCGACTTTTTTATTGCAGGCTATATATAAATCAACTAAGTTCTGCCGTCTATGTGTTACTTTCACGCAGCATTGGCACTCTACCAGTAACTTATGCAGTGTTCGGAGTAAGTTCACGACTCCGCGTTTAATATAGCCTATGCATCCAGCCTATGGGATCTGTTTTAAAACGTTTACGTTTTTAGAAATGTCAAAGGAAAGTTATGAAGTTAATGAGTGTTGTCACAATTTCAAAAGCAGTCGTGATCAACAAACTTAAGCTAAATGGTTAAAACAATGAACTTATGCGCCCTTATAACGCTGGTCTATATTTTTTGGCCATCGACTGGGATAAGACCCGTGTAACTCAAATCAATTCTCCCGCATCATTTTATGAGAAATGTAATGTCCTCCGGAACTACAACTGAATCGCGTCAGCGTATATTGAAGAAGGTCGAGTCCTTTTTTGTTTAATTTTGTGCTCCACTTTTTTCGTTTATTGGCGGCACTTGTCCCTAAGGACCTATTAGACAATTACACCTGAGTAACGCTGTTTAATATGGGGCGAAAAATACCTGCGTTCCTCACATCAGACACTTCCTCTCTGAACACTTTCCTTCCGCCGGTGCAGTAATGATGTGCAGAGTCGTGCGCGGAAAAGGAGGAGAGAATTATTCATTAGTTCTGCCATCCTCCTGAACGGCGTGTTCAACAACTTCGGTATGCACAAGCAATACTAAATCTGCTCTTAGCAGAACTGAATTAATGGGATGTCCGTACCCACTCGTCAAATTTGGGTCAATGTTTTGCTATAACAAAAAAAAATTGACCAGAAGACTGTCTTGTCGCTGAGCCCTGATCCACAATTTAGACCATCGTGTCACTTACTAATGTATTCACATCACCCAAAGACGGAACGACGGCTAAGTATGATTTTCATGCAGCTCAGAAAGGTCACAGCTAATTCAAAGTGCAAAACAAAATAGGTTGGGAAAAAAAAACCTCACTTTTCATTCCAGCTCGTAATTTGATTTTTTTTTTATTGGAAAGTTACATCTAAACGTACTGAAATGCATAATTTTATTTTGTAACTATGACGACGAAATCTTAAATGCAAGGGGGGAAAAAAAAGATTGCATCGCCTATTGAATTTCCACGGTGAAGCGGTTAATTAAGTGTGACAACTCCCCCCAAGACCTTTCATATTATTTCCTTCCAAGAGAATTGTGTGTGATCGCTCACGATAAAAATATCTGTCAAGAAAAACAGCCTCTGTAAAACGTGAACGTGTGAAAGTTCTCATCTTCTTCGTTGATAGACCAAAATAGTTGTGGAAACATTTAAGTTTACCGGAGCATCCGCATCCCCTCCTTAAATTAACAGGCCCTGCGAACAAATTGTTTGCCGTGCAATTACTGTCTAGTGCGGAGTTATTCAAAGAATTTCAAAGAGCATTTGATAATACCTGATGCAAAAAATGTGCAAAGCGTTACGCCTTAATTGGCCTCTGCCGCTTCACCTCAATCCTGCCAGTTTTCCAATGCTTGATTGTACAGTTCATTTGCCCTTACTGACTGCAATCACTGTATTGTATTACGCCTGTTCTATTTTGCGTAGTAACAAAACTAAATAACAAAGTTCTTCTTTATCTTTTCATTAGTGGTTTCTACTTTTCACTTCATGATTTTATCCATAACAATTCAACTTTTCAAGTAAAATACTGTAAATTCACCAAAATATGATGCCAAAAATGCCTCGACCAAGTGAGCATTGACTGTCTGAGTCCTTAGCTTCGCTATTGATGCAAGGAATCTTGCCCAGTCTTCATGCGTAAAGAAAGGAGTAGGAAGGTCCTGGAATCAAGCGCCGGCCCACACAGATTGATGGGGATTATTGTAAGGTGGTCATAATCAATAGAAGAAAGATGTAACATTATCATACTAGTGCTATTTTTCAATCCGTACAACTCGAGTCCAAAGAATGGTTCATTCGGATTGAACAGCGGTCATGCCGACTAAAATGATCAGGTACTTAAGGAGGGTTCGCGTGCCATCAGTAATTATCAACTTCACAGTGCATGCTGTCGCCCACCACAGGAGAAAGATGCAGATCTCAAATGCCATTGAAAACACACACTCATGCACACGAATACATAGCGAGCACCATTATTCATTGGCTGTGACGCTTTTTAAAATATTATTTTAGCTCTGAACTCAAGCACTTTTAAATTGAAAGGAACCCACTGACAATGTCATAGAAGCGCAAACAGGTAACTTAAATTTGAAGTGATTTCCTCTCATCTCGGATACACAACACCTTCTGCATATGATCACCCGACTTCAGGCCAAGATAAGTATTAAGCAGCATGTCCTCTGTGTACAGTAATAGCTTGAAATCGGTGATCCAAAGACACCATCAGACTCGGGGCATTTTCGCATGCGATGCTCTGCCAGGCCTGCACTGCGGCTGCCTTTAGTTCTTACTCGTTTCAGGAATGTTTTGCCCTAAGTCTGCTTTTTAGCATGTGAAATGCATGTTCAATTCGACCGATCGCCAATAGAAAGGGAAAAAATATACCCTGATCTTGCCATGAAGCCCCATTTCCACTACTTTATGGGATACTTTTGCTGCCATCTCGCTTCCGGTCTCGCGCAGCTGCAGGGGGGGGGGAGTTTCATTAGCATGCATGGAAACGGATACTTGGCCGCAGGAAACCGAGCGTAGAGGCCGTATTAATTCTTTATGCTTCAAGCTCTTTTGATTTCAGCATTTATATCGATTGCAGTTTCACAAGTATAACCGAGTTGTTGTCGTCATGCCGCCACGCAAGCTTCTCACCGGAAGTGGGGCAGTCCTGGAAGTTTTGGCGAAATTTTTTGACGGAAAAGCCACCTCCGTATTGGCGATATTTGGCGACCTCTCAAATTGGAATCAGTTCATGTGACTGACTTGGTCAACAGAATCAAAAATTTAAAAAGTCACTCACCTCTGTCCAATTAATTATGTTATGAGGTTCATTGTGTGCGAGTATGTGAAGTCATTATAATTTTGGTGAATTAACGAATTTTGTCCTGTTTTGAACAATAAGATTGCAACAAACAGAACACAAACAAGCATGCAACTTTTTTATTTGAACAGAATTTAGTCATTGGCATATTACTGTGGCAATGATCTTTTCATGGTGTTTTTAATGTGATCATAGTTCATTTTAAAAGATTGCATGGTAAGGGAGGTGCATACACTCGAAAATTCACCCACTCCACCCGATTCCACTACTGTGCATGCGTACCTAATTCTTAATACTCATTCGCCATCTAGTGGAAGGAAAGACAACTGCATTATTTTGAATGTGTTAGGAGTCTTGGCACCCCCTCTTAAGTAGGCTGTATCATGATTACAGCGCATGCTCAGGACGTACATCCCAAGAATGTGAATTTGCTTGACCGCAAGTCATAATGTGGTTCCATCCTTGACAATCCCTCTTCGTTTTGCATTGTATTTATATATTTTATTTACTCAGGTATTATGCTTTTTGTATTAAGGAGCTTTCTGCGGAAATTCGGGGATTCAAAGTGCGAGCCTAGGGATATGTAGAATGTGAAGGTCAACATCACCAATAATCATAGAAGAAGAAGAAAAAAAATCCTATATTTACTTTGTTCAAAGTTCCAAGCATGCGCAGAATTCATGACAGCTCCTATGATAATACAACCGTTTGTGCTGGAGTATGCGTTTTGAATAGAGATACTGATACTGGCCAAAACATATTCACATAATTAGAGACTGCTTTCAAAACCCATTTTAAATTCAGTATCAAAGACATCTAAACGTTGCATAGACCAATCATAATTCCAAAAAAGTAGGCACATTGAGGAAAACGGAAATAAAATCAATAAGGACTCATGGAAAAGTCCATTCACCTTCTTTTATACTGAATGTATAACAGCACATTATTTGATGTTCTAATGTTAATTTACTAGCTTATTGAAAATACCCAATGTGCCATGCCACTGTCCTTCCATGAAATTCATTCAGTATTTGGAGACTGAAGACATTGGTTGCTCAAGTCTAGCAAGCGGAATTTCTCGCATTCCTCCATTATCCAGTTCTTCGGCCGCACAATCTTGCAGGGTCTTCATTACCATTTATTTTGCATCATAATATGGCATACATTTTCATTCGAAGAGAGAGCCATGCACTTGCGATCTGCACAGAATGTGGTTTACCATTGCCTGGCCGGAAAATGCAGGGACATCCCTGGAACAGACAACATTCGCATGGCAGCATTATGCTGCACCAAAATTTGTGCTTTTTTGTGCAATAAAGGTCCCCTTATCAAGTCACCAGGAGCATGGCTAGTTAGCCAGTACAAGGCACTTCCAGATCCGTTCCTCTCTGAAGTACTGTATAGGCTGTGCACCTGCTGACCTGAAAGAGAACCTTTATCGATACCCTCACAAATGAGCAGTCACACGTACCATGTGCACCAACACACCCCCACACCATAACAGGTGCTGGCTAGTGGAACTTATGCCGATGACAGCTTGGGTTGTCCTTGCTGTCCTTGGTCAGAAAACTGCAGCAGTTTTTAACAAAAATCACTTGAAATGTTGACTCGTTCGACCACAAAATGTGTGTCCACTATAATAATGTCCACCTCAGATGGGACCGAGCCCAGAGAGGTCGGTTGCTCATTAAGAGTGTTGATGTTCGACTTCGGCTTTGCATATTATAGCTTTAACTTTCATTAGTGGATGCAGTGGAAAATGGAGTTAACTGACAAAGGTTGACCAAGTATTTCCATACACATATCGTGATATCAATTGCAGTGACACAATGGTTTCTACGACAGTGACCTCGGAGGGAGTGGGGATCACAATCATTCCGAATTCTAGCCTTGCACTTTACACACAAAAATTCCACACGATTCCTTCTGCTTTTTAATCATATTACACACAGTAGGGGGTGAAATTCCCCCTTCCAGATTTGTCGTTGGGGAATGATGTTCTCAAAACAATGGATTGAAAGATTTCAAATCTGTTGGCAAATTGATGAGACTCAACCAAATCTTTGCTCCTGAGGGACAAGTCCTTTCTTGGCAGCCCCTCTCACACTAGAGAGAAATTAACTCACATCACCATATTACTGCACTTAGTCACATCATTATTAGTCCCGAGTTACCCGCTGCGCCAATATTGTTTGGAGTCAGTTGCCAACATCACTTTTGAAATAAGTGTACACATTTTCAATGAGTCCACAAGCTGAAACATCCAAAAATCTGCTGTGTTTCAAAAAGGTGGAGGGTGAATAGGCTTTTGAAATGAGTATTTTAGATTTTATTTGCATTTTCCACAATGTGCAAACTTTCAGGGTAGTAGTACATTAGCTTCTATATCCGTTTGGTAACACTTTACTTGAAGGTAGCGTCATAAGAGTGACATGACACTGTCATAACTGTTGCAGGTGTCACGTAACAGTTATGACAGTGTCGTGTCACTCTTATGACGAAGTTGTCACAATCAAGACAACCCAAACAATGTCAACTTGTCATCTCAAAAACCGATTGACACTGAATTACAACTTTTATGACACTGACATAATGTTTATAACACGTTCATAACTGTGTCATGTCACTCTTATGACGATGCCTTCAAGTAAAGTGTCACCATCTGTTCTTAAAACTTTATTTATCCATTTATTTGGATATTTATTTTTGCAATGGATTCTAACATGGACACTGGCTTGGACTCAGCAAAATGTTCCTGCATGGAAATATGCATTTCAAAAGAAGCAAAATAAAGGGCTGCCCTCCAAGTGTCAAGTATAAGGTGCTGAATCCAAAAGAAATAATACTGAAAAATGAAAGACGGTGGACAGCACTTGCTTATCAACGTCTTAAATTTTTCTAAATATGCATTTCATAAATTCCAACAATTTACCTGTTAACACAAAATAGAAACAAAACAAGTCGACATGGTCTACAACATCCCCCGCCAATCCTGCGCTTCTCATTTTCGAACTCAATCAAGGCCTTTATGGTCTGAAGCTACACACCAAATTTGGTTACTGTATCTGTAGTAGTTTCTGAGTAAAGCTGCCCCCTTTATCTCGGACGGACGGACGCACGGACGGACGGACGGACGGACAGAGGTCAAACCTATATCCCCCTCCCACTTCGTGTTGGCGGGGGATAATAAAATTCCGATTCATCAGCTCTGAATACTGGGCACACCTTTTTTACAGGCCAGATCCGAACAGGTTTTTTTTAACAGGGGAGCGCAAACATGACCTGAGCGGTTTTCCCTCCAGGTGCAGCGAAGGAATTCCTGGCACTGAGAGGTATCAGCTAATTTTGTATCATGGATAAATTACCCAGATACTATTCCACAGTTTCATTCATTCTAAAGATACAGCAGCTTCAAGCCAAGAAGAGATAATTAATAAAGCGGTCCTCCCTCGCCCTTTGAATCATTTCATAAACGTGGTTCTAATATTTCACATTCGCTTCAAGATGTTTAGTAGCAAACCTGAACAAAGTTACGTCAACACAGGGCTGGCTTACCACTGATAGCAAATGAGTGTATGCTGGAGTTTAGGGGGAAAAAAAAAAACCTAACAGCCATTTTTGACTTAAAGATTTTAATTTTGAAGTTGTTAAGTACAGTAAAAACAAAGGATTTTCCATTTAAAATTTTTTACCAATTTGAAGAGACACAAAAAAATAATGCTTTCCGTGATGTTAAATGGTAATTTGTTGCAACAGAAATAGATAATATAGTTTTGACAAAAGAAAAAGGCATTCACCCAATTTATTTTGAATCTGATTTGCTGAAAAAAATGTGACCATATGTAGCGCAGGTCACTCTGGACAAGAGCGCCCGACAACAAACAAATATAAAAATCATAACAGGGTTTTAAGTTTTCAGTCAGATGCTTAATTCCTCTGATTCTGGAGCCCTCAGTGGCAGGGAACACAATTTCTGACCACAGTAGGTAGTTGCTTTACTGTTAATATGGAGAATCAGTCCGTTCCGCACACCACAGCATGTCCCGTGGTCAGGAGCACAGCAGAGCCAAGACGCCTCTGGATTAAACACTTCCGTTTTATGCCACCATGTGAAAATCCAACTCTTACCACAGAAAATGTGCAGCAAAATTATTTAACCACTCCCTTTTTTACCCTCCGAGCTAAACTCACAGTTAATTCAGGCCACAGTGGTTTGTATATGACTGTTTCTGCAGCTCCAGTCATCAATGCTCAAAGTATATTATACTTACAAAATGGATACTCAGATTTCATACAAGATGCGAAAGGCTCTTGATGTGCAATGATATGCAATTATTACTCATTTATAAATAGTGAAGTGAAAATACAATATAAAACTCCCTAGAAAAATAACTACATTCTGTACAAAAATGTAAACACAACAGAATGAGGATGAAAGTAGTGATGCGTTGGTTCCTGCTCCCAGCGATGTCATTGGACAGCGTTATCACAGAACCAAGCGGTACTTGCAGGCAAACATGATCCACACCGCGCAGGCCGACTCGGGGTACTCGAACACCCTCACCCGCACTGCCAGTCTGACGTGGTCTCCTCGGCAACAAACGATTTCGTCACAGAACGGCGACCTGGTGAAAGAGTACAGAGCGATCCCATTGATTTATTTATTGTAGCGCATTATTAGCGAATTCTCTGTATGTGTCTATCTTTCCAACAATGCTCACACCCAACTCTACAGCTACACCACAGGCTATAAGCCAAGAAGAAGAAAATCAGCGACTACTGTATTTTGAGGTAGTCAATAATGAGTCAGCATTATATAAGGTTCAAACAGCAAGTGGCTAAACCAAGTGAGTCAATGAGGAAGACAATTTATCGTGGACAAACAGCTAATGCTCACCATAAATTAATGGGTTTTCTTTAAAGGAATAAACAAATATTTATCCACGCCAGAAATGACAATCCTAGAGGATTTATGATCGGCAGATTTCACTGAACATTCTTGATTTCAGCAACAATTTTCAGACCTGGGACAGCGAACTTCAATCACTTAATTTCAGGCGATGCACTACGTCACTTTACTCTGCGTGCTTCAGCAATACCTCCAGCCGATGGAAAAACAACTAAGAAACCAACCCAGCTGCAATACGCAAAGCCCACGATCACATACATCGTCTTAAGTTGAGCCAAATGCAGGCTAACATGGGCACACTGCAATAAACAGTTACAACCAGTGAGCATATTTGGGTAAAGGCCTATAATTCCGCATTCCATATACGAGCTCTCGCTCCGTTTCCGTGCTCAATTCAATGAGCACGTCCTTCCTTCATTTCCATACTTTGCCAACACAAGACACATTTTGTCGCACCAATAAAGCAATTCTGAATTAAGAAAACTAGCCGTGCTCTCACATACACTTAATCATTGGTTCTCTGCAATCAGCTTGCCTCTTTTAAAAAACTTTGAGTACCCAGCCACAGTCTACAAGAGCTACAACATCTGGATCATACTTTCAACCTTCAAAATTAGGAACCAATTCAGAATCAAGGAACCAAGCAAGATGAGGTCAACCATTTACCAGCGTGAACCAGCAGAGCTAGCTGCTCTCTCAGAGCACACTGAAGTGTAATTTATGAGCATGCGTTCTGAGGGTTGCCTTTGACGTGACTGGCCCAATGATAAAAGAACGAAAGCCCCGAGTATGTGTAGATATCGCGGTGTGAGGACGGCGAGGTCGCCCGCAGGTACCTGAGGCTGGTGGCGAAGGCCCTCCTGGCGTTCCTGTGGGTGAAGTGGATGGGGAAGCCCTTAAACGTGTGGGCCTCGGGCACGGACCTCTTCACCGCGTCCTGGAACTCTTCGTTGCCGCAGGAGACGCCCATGGAGCGCTCCAGCTCGTAGGCCGCCAGGGCCGCTGACAGCAGGTAGGAGAGGGGGTCGTCCCACACTGTGGTCATGCCCAGGTCCTGGAGCAAAGGAGTCCAAAGAACTGACTTTGTGTTGCTTAAAAGGAGCTCAAAAAGAGCCTGAAGCTCAAAACACAGAGCAGAGAGTGAGAATGGACAGACTCCCACCGTGTTTTTTAAAAAGAACATTTCTACTCAGTCAGGGAGGGTTATAGACAGGAAACAGGTAACGGATACAACAAGCGGATCAAACACGGGGTTTCCTCCAGGATTTTTTGAAACTGTGACGGAGGGCTTCAGTGTCGGGTCGAAACTCAGCATCATCAGGTGTGGCCAGTTTTCATTAATTAGCACGGAGGCGATGTAATAACTGAAGTCTACGTGCACGGAGGTTTATCAGTTTCTCGTGCGTCATGGTGGATTTCACATATAATGTGAGAACCGATTATGACTCCGGAAATGACTACGGACTCCAGTAATTATACGATCATGAAGACACAATTGGGTAGAGCAGGATGTGCTCACAGCAAACACAGAAGTTAACATCTTAGTTCATCGTTTTGCAAAGTGAGCAAATTATTTCTTCTCTAATCGTTGCACACATTGCATTAAGAAGAAAGCAGCGCGTTTTACCGCCGATGGCTAATTTTTATTCATTGTTCATCAAGCAAAATGATTGACGGCAGGTCAAGAATTATTAGCGCTCATTTCAACTTACAAGGAAAACTGGCGACACCCGATTGTCCTTAGGATTTTCCGATTTTATGCAAAGTCATTTTACACAGGTGAGGCGGCTTTTATTTTGCCGTGGCGTTGCGCCACGATCAATTACACATAGCGGAAATCCTGAAACATGGGTCTGTGGGAAGGGGCCAAGTCTTCCACTCAAGAGCGAACTGCACCAATACAACGTTATTTAATAATAATGACGCACTGCTCTCAGTAAGAGTGGAAATATGAGCTTCTCAAAAAAAACGGGACGTTTACAATAGAATTCATAGCCTTTAAACAGAAGAGAGGATTCACAAGACGCATGAGAACTCTGAATTCTGAGCACTATTCATAAACATATGAATCTCAGAAGAGCTGTAGGGTTTCACGACTGTGGCACTTGTGACTAATGTAAACATCACCCGAATCCATGACCATTCACTGACAGCATAAGTCGGAGTGGCAGTAGGTGGACCTGCGATTGCAGATTTATAGCTCGTAGGTTTTACGGTGCCTTTAACTGCCACAGTTAGGCTGGCTGGCCAGAAATTTGACAGTCAATAACTCTGTATCTCACTGTACATACATGAGCTACACATGAGCTCCTGTTCAGATACCATCGGGCCAGGAAACCAGACAACAAAGCAGAGTAGTATGGAGACAACAGGGGGCAGCACGGAACTGTATGTGATGGGCCGGTGTAATTTACAGCATTTTAAACATGAAGCTTGAATATACGGTATGAATAAAATGCTTTTAATTCAGACAAAAGAAGCAACGCCGCTGGGTAAATATGGAAGCACTATCCAGACTATCCAGCTGAAGCGAAGGTTCTTAGGAGTTTAGTTGTCTCACCAAATTTCACATCAACATTGTAGAGCTGTGTTGTTCTGTTACTAATAAAGTCTGAGAGCTATATCAGCATTAGAATACCTGAAAAATACACAATAAATATTATAAACACATGAAACGTATAGTATATCTATAACCCTATAACCTGTAACCCATCATGTTCAAAGAGTGTGTGTGTATATATATATATATATATTGTATATATGGGTCAGGTTTTCAATTAGCGTCCATTTGGCCTTTTTCCAGCCTTTCCACATTCTCAGAGCTACAGAATAAAAATGAACCCACCAATCTAGCCAACCTTAGTCTCATTCAATTCAGGACAGTTAGGGCTTACAGAAAAGTGTAAGTTTGTGTGAATCCCATGGGTATTCCCTCAGATATGGGCCTTCAAAGCTGAAAAATGCTTCAAAAGCCTGTTTTTGGGATGTTTTTTAAATATTTGGGTGTGTGTAATTACCACAGTGGCACTTTCAGTACACCCCAAACTTATTTCTCATGTGCCCTGGGGTGTTGGTTCCAAGATTCATTAAGTTGAACCATTGGATGTGTCTTCCTTCTGGTGAGCCATGGCTTGAATAAGAAATAAGTATGCGTTGTAACGTCAGACACTTATTTTAACCCACTATGTACTGCACAACCAATGCAGGCAGATTATTCCCCTCACTTTGGACAGTGCCTTGGGCTAGTATGTTGGGGTTAAAGATTTAGGGTCTACTGTCATTCACCTACATGCTACACATCAAAAAACTGTTTTAAACTGATAAAAGTGTCTGACGTTACATCAACGTTTGGCCTCCTCCTGTGTATTCTTGACAGTTTTTCTGTGTTTTTTGCACCCCGGCTCGTATTTATGATTATTTTCAACAATCCTGACCAGTGGTTGTAACGATACTCGCTTCTGTTCTGTCCCTGTGCATGTACTTCGCTCGATGTAACGTCAGACACTTTTATTCGCTCTATCGAGGCTTGAGACTCCGCAGATTAACCGGCGGTAGTGGTCTCGATCCCTTGCGCATGCGCAGTCGTCAGAGGCACCTTGTTTACGTTTTAGATGAGTTATATACTCCCTGTAGTCGATCACAGAGGCACAGGTTATGAAAGTGTCTGGCGTTACGTCGTATCCATTTTATTTAGATTCCTGCTCATATAACTGTACATATCCAATATAAGTCACTGCTGTTGTGTTTTTTGGGTGAAGTTACACATTATAAAACACCCTGAGCTATCATATGGGCATCATATCCCATCTCCTGGAGCTGTATTTTGGTTAAAATGTGTCTGACGTCACAGAATCAGTTTTTCTATTCGAAATACCACTTAGCCTTGGAGTTATGAAGGACGAAAAATGACATAAGTAGAAATAAATAAATAGATAAATAAATACATAAAAAATGAATAAATGTAGAAAAAAATTAATAAAAATATAGATGAATGCAAAAAATAAAGGTAAATTTTATATTTTTACATGTGCTTTATTATTTATTTTAGTATTTCTATATTTATTCATTTTATTTATTTTTTTATTCCCTTATTTCTACATTTTCATGTATGTATTTATTTATTTCTGCATTTATTTTTACAGTTCTACGTGTGTGTATGTATTTATTTTTACTTATGTCATTTTTCGTCCTTCATATGGAGTAGCCTCTCCATATTTTAACATAAGATTCCCCTACGGGACCATTATTAAATGCAACAGCCATTTACTCAATACCACATACTTTTTTTTCAAAGAAATTTTACGTGGTATAATTTGACTTTAAAAGAGATGTGCAACCTGTTTTGTACACATGTACCGAGTTTGGAGACGTTCTGGACATAGTGCTTGCAAAAAAAACGTAAAATATCGGCAATCCCAAAATTTTCATTTTGCCATATGTTCAAAACCTTTTAACTTAGGAACTTGCTTTTTGGTATGCGAATCCATTGTCCCTGTTTGGAAATGAAATTTGGAGCGGATATGAGCATTTTTACTTAAGATTTGTAGCATTATAGTAATAAAGGTGTCTGATGTTACACGAAAATGGATGATTATCGTTGCAGGGCAACCAAAACTGACATGTTAGGAGCACAGGAAGTGAATCAGGTTTTTCACGGAGCCAATATGTTGGTTGGCTGTATGTTTTTTAATCAATATTGACGTCCATGATTTGTCTGTCCTCAGGGGTAATTGTGCAGTAATTATATATATATATATATATATATATATATATATATATATATATATATATACACACACACACACACGCACACACACACACTGTATATATAAAAATATAAGCAAAATATAATGATATTCCCACATCTGACATCTAAAAGGGTTAAGTCAGCTGCTGTGAGGTAGGAGGGAATGGACACCACTTGCCTTCCTGTGTTCGGCCAGCAGATGGCGCAGCTCTAGCTCCAGCTGGCTGCTGGTGGCGGCGGGGTCCAGCGGGGAGGGGCAGAGCCGGGGTACCGGGGGGAGGGAGGTGGTGGAGCCGGGAGCACAGACGGAGCGCACCGCCTCCTCGCTCATGGCCTTCCACCGCGAGCCGTCGCTCAGATCGAACACGCACAGCTCCACCGCATCCGACACCTGGCAGTTCGCCAGGAAGGTCTTGTGGTTGAAGACGCAGCCCACCGTCCTGTATGGGTACGAGGGCTTGGGCTGGGGCGCAAGCGGGGGAGCGTCTGGGTCGATGGGACGGTGGAGGTACCTGCCCCAAATAAAGCCCAAACGGGTCAAAACAAAAGGGTCAGAAAAACAATCAAATTTGGGGGCAATTAGTGTCACTGAACAAACACGTGATATTTTCAGCACAAATTTCAAAGCTTTCGTATGCTTTAACTAGATTGCGCTCGTTGCTATATACCCCCTTGGCATGCCTCACAGGAGGGCGTGGCCTAGCTTTGACCTAAAAAAGAAGATGGTCAAAACTGGACCTACAGTATGACCTTAACATCAAATAGGCCTCTGGAGACACCCGATATGCATACCCTGTACAAAGCTGAGGGCTGTACCTACAACCGTTCAGCAGCTAGAGCAATAACGAGTGACGAGAAGACTGATGGTCAGACGGATGAATGGACAGTTGGATGGGCGAACTGCGGAGGAGACGAGAATACCTCTTCGGCTAGAATCGCCGAGGCATCTGACCACCTGCGATACTGGAACATCATTAAAATGTTGCACCCTTTGAACTTCATGTCACAAAGCTTGAGTCAAAAGATAACCTCCCAGCACTGACTAAAAATAATTAGGTTGAAAGCGTGTCCCAACGAGCCATTTCACCAAAGGATGAGGATGTTCTTGAGTAGTTATGGCATTAAAATCGGAAAGAGACGTTGCTGTCAAACTGTTCACGTGTACATTTTTAGGGACACTTATTACCACAAAAATATGGGTCGATAAGGGCCCATAATGGTAAACTGCATTTAGCAAACTCATCAAATCTAGGCGAAAATATCCAGATGGATAAATCGAGCTCTAGGAAAGCAGAAGCAAGCCTAAATTACTTTTTAAAATCAAGTGCATCTCCACTGAGAAGGAGACGCAAGCGCAACGCTTTCCATCTGGACGTAACGGAGTCGGTAAAATTCTGTTGATCACTGATCGTGACAGTAGTTTCATAATGGAAAAACAACAGAGGCTCGTGGATAAAGCCCCGCTCACACCAAACGCGAGAAAGAGCGCGATAGAGGAAGTTTTCGGGCACAATCAGTCCTGCACCTTATCTGCGGGCCTGAGACCGGGCCCGGAGCACCTTTGATCCTGTAAACCACTCAGCCTAATGGCCATTCCAAGAAGAAGCACCACTCCCACGTTCACCAGTACCCCAGAGCGTTACAGCCCGTAATACGATGCCCGAGTTCACTTCCAGCACAGAGGAATTAGCTGGTAACCAGCTCAGCGAATCCCCTCTCCCGGTATGTCTGTTAGTCTTTATCTCTTTCCGCAAACTGCGACGGGGGACATTGGATTGGGGTCAGTCCGGCCCACAATGAGGACAAAATTTCTCTGAAACAATTATACCTAGACGCGTGAAATTTTGTATGCTTAATAAGCTGCTCATGATGTACATTGAGTATGAAAATGGATGTCGAAGTATATTTTATTTTCTGAGTTCTGGTCCTTGATCGTGGCGGGGGATAGTGATGACACTGTTGTCATGTCTTAAAATTATTGAAGAACTTAATTTACATGATTCATCCCCCATTGGAAGAACAATTTACACGTACTACAAGGAAAATCTCCCATCAATTTACATTTTTCCATCATTTAAGCAAGTAGGTGAACTATGAACTCAATTCTCCTCTAACAGGATGACATGATGAATTCATGAAGGAGTGTAATGAATTGTGCATCCAGTCAGCGATAAGGGATGATTCCTGTAGGTGGTCAAGAAGGAGCCAGTTCTGTGAAATATGGAGGTTCCTCCCAATTTCTTTCGACCACCGGGGTCAACACTCTTATGAGGAGTCAAAACACAAACTTTTATGACAACTATGAGTCACACCTCAGTTTAACTGTCTGACTGTCAGACTGGAGCCTTTTCAAACATGAAATACAAAACCGCCAAGTTCCTCCCTGCCCCCTTTGGGAATCCGCACACTTTCGAATATCGTATTGCTGAGATGGTTTAATAAACGCTCATCCACAGTGCAAAGACATGCATGCTAGGCTAATAGGAGACTCTAAATTGCCCATTAGAATGACTGTGTTAGTGAATGGTGTATGCGCCCTGTGATGGATTGGCGAGCTGTCCAGAGTGGGTCCCTGCCTTTTACCCATAGTCAGCTGGGATAGGCTGCAGCTCCCCCGTAACCACAGTGAGGAAGTAATGGCTCAGATAATGAATGAATGAATGAATGGATTCTCTGAAAGAATTTGAGTCATTCATCTGAATAGCATTTGGCAGACTCGGCGACCTCTAGTGGCCACTAGTAGTCATAAAAGTCCTCTTTCACACCATTCAATTCAATGTAAAATGAAACAATTCAGGAGAGGCACAGCTATAATGAAAATGAAACAATTCAAGAGAAGCACAGCAACAACGTTTCCACCCTGCAGTCATACTATGCCTGATTTATTTATTTATAGTTTAACAACACATCATTTTGAGGCTAAATTGCGTCCTCCATCATACTCTCATTAACACATGAAGGGATCATGTCATAAACTATTGGCTCACTATATAGTGGTATCTGTGGGCAATTTGAGTCTCCACTTAGCCTGAAATGCATGTTCTCAGGCGGTGGAAGGACTCCCAGAGTATCAGAGGAAACCAACACACAGTATTTGAGAGTTTGGCTGCCTTGTCCTTGCTGCATGTAGCATTGTCATTTAAATCTGAAAAACAGCACAGAAAGCTAACATACAGGAAGTAGCAGACTCGTCTGGCCCACCTGTGTGCAGTCAGGCTCTCCCAGAAGGTGACGGAGCCGTCGGTGCCGAGGGTCATGACCCAGGCGTGGGGCGTGGCCTTGGCCTTGGTGCCCACGCAGACGTAGGCCTCCAATCCGAAGCCCAGCAGCAGGCTGCACAGGAGAGTGGCGTGGTCCTCGCAGTCGCCCTGGAAACCAGAGTTCCTGTTAGAAAACACTGGCGCTGATCCACGAGTCGCAGAGGATTTCAATCTTCCAAACAAATGGTAGAAATTCCAGTCAAATACCTGTGTTTACTGGGCAGGAAACAGCTGAGAGGCAGTATATGCAAAGAATAACATCATCAAGGCATGTTGATTTATGATATTATTAACTGAAAAATAAGCAAATTTTGCTTATACATCATATTCCAAAAAAAAAAAAAAGTAAGTGGAGTCAATAGACTAACAAGCATTAGACCATATATTAAAAAAAGAACTTCAATAACCACAGAGAAAGTAGAGTAGCTTCATGTCTTGGCCTTTGGACAGCTGCAGCCTGACACCCACATTAATCTCACTCCTAATTGGTGTCCCTCCAACAGGGATAATCACTCTTTCCCAGAACGAGCCGGTGTGGGTGCAGGCTTTCATTCTAACCAACCAGTCACACACTTGAGGCTACTAATCAACCCGTAAAGCTTTTACCACAGACCCTTGATTAGAAGAATCAGGAGTGAAACTGCATGGTTTAGAATGAAAGCCTGCAGCCACACCGGCTCATTCTGGAAAAGACTGAGTATCTCTGCTCTGGAAAAACACAGCGAGCAACCGCAGCTGGAAACACGATTACGAGGAAGGAGAGACGATTCTGAGGAAGTCATCGAAGTTCCCGTGAAGTTCTCATAAGCGCTTTTCATAGAGGCACTGTAATCCCAGAGGGACATTCTGGGCTTATAATCATTTAAATACCTCACTGAACCCAGGGTTTCCCGCAGCGCTTTATAGTTAGGGCGGTCGCCTTGACAACAAATGCCCCCGCCTTGACTACATCCCCCCCGACAATAAAAAAAATAAATCTGCAGCATCCACGCATGCATAGACAGTAAAATAAGGCCGCATCGCAATGAGGCCAAATAGCGGCTAGCATCTGTTGGTTAAATATGTTACTGCGCCATCTATCACTTGTTGCTACTCCAACATTATACTTTTTGTATTGGGAGGAAGTTAATTATCTGGATACACAATAACCTGCCGTCATCGTGGGAAGGACATGTGGAGGTATCTAAACTAAACACTTGAATAATGTCTATCAACTGCTGCCCACATATTCTGTTTCATTAAGATAGGCTATATGCAATTCATTTAGTCTCTTATCAAGGCTACCGATGTGTTTGCGCGTGGCTTTCTGCTATGTTTGACAGTTGCACGTGGTTTTCTCTAGTGAGCAGTAATGGATGGGAAAAAGCAGTCAAAAATATCAGGGTACTTTATTCAAAGAAGCCAGTGTTCTGTCAAATTTTGCTTCCAGTCAAAATATGCTACCTCGCGGCTCTGCGCTTGCGCAAACCTAAAATCTTGGGCTCCATTTCTTTGCTCACATCTCAAGCATCTTCAAATATCATAAATATACGTCTTTTTTCAGTGCGCCTTTCTACCTGCGAGCGTATACATATTTGCATGTACACGCTGGGTTTTCCTTCAAACGCAGAGACTGGATGATAATGGCATGCGGCATATATCTTTAAACAAACTTACCCTACTCATAACATCTGCTTATGTTATAATAAGCTAACAAATAACAAAGTTAAAGCGAGAACGAAGACTTTACGATCGCTTTGCATTACGGTGGCATTTTTTGACAAGGCAGCACAAATTTTCAGGACACCGGCCGACTTCACGATCCGCGCAGCCACAGCCACAGTCAACATCGAGGCAACGGATGGAACCCAGAATCGGCTGTGAACCCGAAATATTCAGGTTGGCTGCATCACAAAGAACCCGGTGAGGGGAGCATTAATCTTTTTTCAAGATCTCATAATTACGAGATAAGGTGTATATTTTTTTCAATGCTGTGAATGCTTCCGTACATAATACCGTTCTCCTCTCCCCAAACATAACCACAACCGCAAAGCATTTGGGGAATTGAAGTCAAAACAGATAAATACATTTTCCGTTCTTACATAAATTTTGTTTAACCCTTTGGGACGGATGTGCGCGTTTTACGCGCTTTTCATTCTTCTTTTTTTTTATTTTTTTGATAATTTTGCTGTGTTGTGTTCATGCATGGAGCATGAATTTTGGTAAGACTGTGTTTTTATTTGATATTGTTATTTCCAGCTCAGCTCTAACAGTAAGGCTAAAATACACAGTGTACAAGCAAGTGTTACACTAGAAAAACTTTGTAATAAAGTTACACGGCTGTTGACTTTGTTACTTTGTTATTGCACTTTAAATGCTTCTTTTATTTATAAAGAGTAAATAAACGCTGGCTGTTGCCGCCACGCCGCCACGCCCCCCCCCCCCCCCCCCCCGAAACCCATTTGTAAGAGACATTTTTCAAAAGATTTGATTTTTTCAAAGCTGATTTTCCCCCCAGTCAAGGTCTCTACAAGATGCCGAGACACCGCAGCGGTGGGCACGGACCAACCAATGCAGTTCCAAATTTCGCTTCAACTCGGACCTTAACGGTTCCATTAAAAAAAAAAATAAATAAATAAAAAAATCGCTTAGGCGATCCGACGCTACAGCTCAACTCCTTCCAAACAAATGTTGCACCTGATGACCATTCCGTTCCCGGAGACCGAAACACTTAAGTTTAGTCGACGTCTACACTACGAGCGAAACGTTCCTATGCGCTGCTCATCAGCTGATCAAGCCAGGGCAAGCAGTGCACTGAATAAAAGAACACATACCGCCATTCAGAAACAGAAGCCCTTCACCCGCCCCTCTAGCACATCATTATCACGCTGCAGACCACCGCCGGTTTAATATTTCATAAGTGCCGTCGGACGGGAAAGCAGGCCAGCCCACACAGAGCCGCAGATCTCCCCCCCCCCGTGATGGAGGCCACACTTTCTTGTAAAGAGGAAGAGGCAGAGAGAACGAGGAGTCCCAGAAGCGCCGATAGGAACAGCGCGGTCAGGAAAAGGCCTCGCAACAGACACTAAATTAATTTACCTGGAATGGAGCCCATGAATCAAATGTGACAAGCCTCATTACTTTCTATGGGGGCGGTGTGATCGACTTCTGAGAAAGGGAGGGGAAAGGAAAGAAAGGGAAAATAAACAGAGGTAACGGGCAGGGACCGCAGCCAGCTACTTCCAGGAAATGGCTGCCCTTTTCCAGGATGTTTTACCGAGTCCAGCAGGAAGATAATATGAGTTCTGAAATACGTCATGGCTGGAAAAAAACATGTTTAAATAAGAACTCAATCTTACTCTGGTAGCATAATAAATTTAACCCTTAAAGCGCCAAACGCTGCATTTGCCGCTTGCTGATATAACGAAATAAAATCAAAGCTTTTGAAAACCTATCCTGAGGCGGAAAAGAGTTCCCACATAAATTTTTTAAGCGCTTGAAAATTTATTTCAGCGCCCGACAGGTTAATAAAGATTGAAGCGCTCTGTTGAGAGAAACCTAGACATAAACTTGATAAAGAAACAAAGTTTGAATTGGGTTTTCAAGTCCTTTGTCAATAGAAAACAGTCAACCTAGTATCATCATTTTTTATTTTGCCAGAATTGCCACCTAGATAGATTTTCTTATTATTAACCTGAAAAACTGTGTTCTTGGAAAAAAGCAAAATATTTGCCTCATGGTCCAAGTCACAGTTCAGAGGTCAAACAGCGGGAAAAGGGGAGGATCCTGCAACTGTTTTCCCACATAAATTAGTACAAGGCAAAAATGAAAATTATGACTTGAGTTTCATAAATTTGATATCTCTGCCTCAAGAGGTTGAGATCCCATTTATCCCATTAATGTCAGAATTGTATTATTTGGAAAATAAAAAAAAAAAAGCGTTAGCTTCTAGTTTGTGGTATATTCAAGTCAATAGGATGAATAAATAGCTAGCAAGCATGCGAACGATCTTCACCATTAAATCAATAAAATTAACTTTCTACAATAACAGTAACTCTTTTAACTTATCGCTGCGATGGCAAAAAGCACTAGCATGTTAGCTTGCAAATAATTCATCTAATTGACTTGAATAAACCTCAAACTAGAAACTGACGCTAGCGATGGTTAATGGTTACCAGCTGGAAGATTGGTAACGTTGTTTGCCAGTGAATGGAATCTGACCAATCGCGACGCGAGAAAGCTGTACTACGCGTGTTTAATTCCAAACCTACATCGCACCGATTTTTCATAATTTATGGGATAATGATATTAATCGAAGTCTTTGGCAAACACTTCAGGGGAAGACTGGGAGAATCAGTGTGTGTGTGACTGTGTGGCTGTAATTGAAGTCCCACACCAGCCCTTACTGTGTGAGGTTGACTGCCCAAGGTACATGGCACCAAGCCAATGATCTCAGAAAAAGAAATTTCACTACGACACACAGCACGCACTTTTTCACGCCACTGTTCCAGTGCTTCTACATGGTTTCTTTCAACTCTTAAGGGGGCACGTCCCTACACTGTAGAAACAGAAGTAGCCAGTCCCAGGGGGGACGAGCCATACCTTGTTCCGGCAGAGGAAAGCCAGGAGGGTGCACCACTGCTCCTGTTTGGCCCCGCCCCCCACCACAGGGGCCCTCTCCATCCCCAGCAGGCTGACGAAACGGGCCGCTTGGCGTGGGCTGTCGAGCAGTCGCCCCGCACGGAGCACGCACACGTACGAGCAGACGGGCCGGTTCACCCCGTTCTCATCCTGCGTGCATCACGGAGAGGGAGAGAACTGTGAGGTAATGCATGCTAGGCAGAATTTAGCCATTACCAAATCCTCACCATTTCCTTTCAAAACAGCATTACATCATTGATTTTCCCTTCAATAGAAGGTCTTCCTATCAATGAGCTAAGCCCCAGTAAAAGTCAATCAGTAAGCCCTGAAATAGACCATGCAAGCAATTGCTGACGGCGCTATAATACATGTATGACTAGTTTAAGACTCAAAGTGCCTCACTTAAAATTTAACAAAGACTGAAAATAAAGATTCTAGATTTGAATGTTGGAAGGGAACATCCAAACGACCTGCTGTCATTAAAAATAGAATATCCTTTCCCAAAGCCTAGCATTTTATCTCAAGAATCATATGGCAATCATAGACGTTTTCCGCTCTTCATACTATATGTGTGTGTGTAATACTTTTATTAGCTTATAGACCCTTAGAATTCAATTCTCTTTTATTCATATTTTTTGACCTTGGGGGTATATATAGTATACATGCACAAAGTATGAGGTGACAGCTACATTTCCCTAAATAGATTTACAAATCTGCAGATTTTTACTTTCACAGTGGCTGGATTCAAATCTGGCTTGAACATTTCCCAAGGTGATGTCACCTTATGCTCAAGAAATCCATCAAGTTTATTAGGTTAGAAGCTCAACCAATCAGAGATTAAATATTAATAAACCCCAATCCCTGAACATGCCCCTTCCAGAGTGTGACTTCACGCAACTGACATTCACTGTGACTTTTCCCTCCTGTTTTTGCCCAGCAGCTAGAATGCCTAGAACTTGTGCATTTCCCAAATGCAGAGGCAGCTGCTCAACTGAAATTAGAGGAAGCACGAAACATCCCTTCAAAATAATAATTAGTCATGATCAGTGTTGAATAATCTCCCTCGATTAAAACGTTTTCAAGCCGTTCCAATAACGAATCACACAGCTTCCTCCTAAATGCAACGTTATGGCAATTAAATTTTAAATTCAAAGCAGAAAAATGTTTTATCAGCAAGTACACTTTACAAAATAGATACACTGCTTTGTTAACTTCGGTGTTTGCTGTTATCACATCCGGCAATGCAGGCTACATTATGTCCGCATCACAACTGTTCAAATTACAATGAAGAAAAGTTGGAAAACAAAGATTAGCGAGATGAATCCACTATTTTGAATAACATTAGTAAAATCGTAATTTTTGCATCCAAACGAAGCGTTTTTTCCCCCTCGTCTTCCCATACAGAGGAGATCTTGTCACATCTGATATTGTTGAGTGTTTTGGGTGTTCACATAATATTAATTTTAAAAAAAGTTGAAAATAGGTCACACTCTATTATCCCTTAAAACTAAAAAATGATCAATTTTGAAATGTGACAGCAACTCAAAATACGGACTCTGTGGTCGCAGGGACTTTCACTAACAGAGGACCTGATGCTTTCCTGGAAATACAGCACAACAGTAAGAGAAGGAGGGTATCTGGAACTGCTACAATGTAACACCCAGAGGCGTACTGACCTGAGCAAAGATCTTGACCAGTTTGGATTGGTTGGAAGGGCGGATCTCCAGGAACTCCCTCCACCACTGCTTGGCATAAACCAGAAACAGGCGCTCCTTCTCAGCTGTCCTCTGTCTCTCCAGGGATCGCTGGAAAAGGGATTGTAAGAAGTTCACTCAGAATTGCAGTGTCTTTCAAGTCATAGGTTTATTAGGCATCGCAAACTACAGTCCAGTCCATAGATACTTGGACACGGACAAGGTCATTATTTTAGCTGTCAACCATAAAATATTTGAGCTAATGTTACAAAAACAGCAAAGAGTGCAAACTTTCAACTTTAATTGGAGGATATTAACACAAATATGGTGTAGCAATCACAGTACAGTTACACGTTGTCCCCATTTTTAAAAAGACAAACATTAATCAGACAATGGCTCCTCAAATATTCCAAGGACAGGTGTGTAATTTCCTCATTATTTCATTACAAGTGAGCAGATAAATGGTATAGAGTTGACCTCAAGTGTGGCTTTTCCTAGTTAACTCACAGTTTGTCCTAAGAGCAGTCACTTCCAGTTTAGCAAGAAAATGTTTGGCTGAAAAATCAAAAGCAAATCAACCAGCGAGAGCAAATACAGCGGGTCAGGCAAAATCCTGCATTTGGTGAATTCTCAAAAAGAATGCACTCATTAGGTCAGGAGCATCGAAAGGTACAGGGGGTCAAGGATAACAATTCGTCCATCAAGAGAAGGCTTCACCAGAGTAAACACAGCGCATTTACCACAAGGTGAAAACATTGGTAGGCCTCAAAAACATGATCCGATTAGAGTTGGCCACAAAACAGCTAAAAATTTGATGATACTGCTTGCAAAAGTAGCAAGACTGAATTGTATAGGATCATTTTATCAGCCCAAATTCAGCCAAATGCTTCAAAACTCACTGGACTGTGCTTCCCTATACATTTGAACTATGACCGGAGACATCATTGCTTCACATGCCCCAACAGTTGATCTTCGGCCCCCAGATACAACTGACCTTATGTCATCTTGACCTTTGACCCAATGATGTCCAAAACCTAATCAGTTCAGTAACTCTCTTCGGGGAGTAACCACAACTAATTTGGTGAAAATTCCTTCATTACATTAGTAGATACAGCGAGAAGAAGATATTTGTGATGGACGGTGTGTGACAAATGATTTGACAGACACACTCGTGGACAAACAACTGTAAAACAGTATGTCCCCAGCCCACAGTGTGGGAGGAGGTCTAACAACCTTCCATTACTCACAGACTACCAGAGGCGTAGGCCTAAGGAAAATAATTTGATCCCTGAGCAGATACAGATGTCTGCTAACAATTTACCAAGTTTTTTTAAAGCCCACCCTGACGGTGGATTGTACAACATTATTAAATATACAAAGAGTTTATTTTACCAAAATTCTGCCTCCCCAAGCGGTTTGCTGCTCACAGCGGTCAGCATATCAACAGCGCCTTTCAAAACCAAAGCCTGAGAGTAACTGAAGCAGTATTTAGTTGCTGACCTGAGTTAAGATGACGTTTGGGGCCAACGTCTCTGTAAGGGGAGGGTAGAGCTCCAGTTTCACATTTAGAACACCGACTGGCACTTTACACTCGCTCCCTGGTCAGGGTTGGGGTGAGACAAACAACATAATGCAGCAGTAAATACAGCCATCACCATCATTCACTGAATCAAAGACTAACCACTTGCCGCATAATCCATAACATCCAATCATTCTTGACAGATAGTATTAGAATTCCAATTTAAATTCAGATCATACCAAGAAACCAAAAAGATAACGTTACCTGTTTTACATGCATTCATTTCAGTACTTTCTTCCGAACACCACCATACATAAAGACTTGTTTTACGCCCACACATCTGATATGTATTACAGTGGAATAGAAGTAATTACAGTGCTTGATTTTACACACTGAAACGATCGATTTGTTTTTTGCGTACCCACTCCAAGCAGCTCGATGGCCATGTTTGTTTTCCCATTGGGCGCGCTCAGGACCGACCGCCAATCAAGGAAGTAGGAGGAGACCAGCGTGGTCTCACTGGACGTGTCGGTTTTGATCAGCACCATGTGCACTGGGTCACTGATCGAGAGCATGGTGGTGGCATCTATCATCCTGCTGCCATCGCCTGGAGCCAGTTTAAACAAAGTACAACATACACCAACATTCAATGAAAGACTTTCATCCTGGGGCCGATTCACATATTGCAACATACACAAACATTCAACAAAACACAGTCATCCTAATGCCATCCCTTGGGGCCAATTCAGGCGCAAAGTACAAAATACAAAAACATTCAACAAAAGATTGCCATCCTGGACCCAATTCACACAAAGTACAACATACACAAACACTGAACAAAATACTTCCATTCAGCTGCAGTCGTCTGGGCTAAATGCACACAGTACAACATATATAAACATTCGACAAAAGACTGTAATCCTGGGCCCATTCACATTGAACAATATAAACGAAGATTCAACCAAACACTTTCATCCTGAGCCCAATTCACGCACAGTACAACAAACACAACCATTCAACAAAAGACTTTCATCCTCCTGCAATCAATAGGGTGGCTGGGCCTAATTCAAACATAATGAAAAAAAAAAAAATCTAAAATTCAACTGACAACTCACACATTTTCCCCTTCACATTCACTGTTTGAGGTCTATTTTAGCTTCTGCACACTTGTTTGGAATCACTGATCATTTTCTCAAAGATGACATGAAGCAAACCTTATCTAACAATAAGACAACAACCCAGAGCTTACACCTTAACCCTTTGAGTGCCATAGGCAACTATAGTTAGTTGCCCAATGGTGCAAGATATCAAAACCAGATGCTGTTGAAAACCTACCATATGGCGGGAGCTCTTAAACAAGTAGACACATGATGGGTTTTCAACAGCTCAGGATAATTACATTTTTAATTCCTTGAAAATTTATTCAGCGCTCAAGGGGTTAACGATGTAGAAACTATCTGGAATGGATATTACAAAATGACCAGCTCAGCTACTGATTTAAAACCCAACTGAGTGGTTGTTGGATCATGTGGAACCGCAAGTTTGTCAATTGTGCCCATCTTCAGACACACGACTATGGAAAATAATTCAGTCCACGTGATATTCAAGTGAAAATGATGCTACTGTTAAATTTTTGTCTTAAATACCAGAAATTTGCAAAGCGGTGATTAAATCTTGCAAGGGACATACTGATTTGAAATAACGGTGTCATTTATCTTTGATAAACTTTTCAGCCCCTTACTACTTGAAATTCTTTTTATGATGCGTAATATACATTTTGGTGTTTGTGTACAAGTATATTTTGGGAAAGAAACACTTTTATCGAATATAATGGCAAGAACTACATAGAAAGAAATTGATTCCAAACTTTTCAGCAGAACTGTATGTTGTTGTAAAGGCATTACACTCCTTAACATAATAATATCAATGTAGATATTGGGCAGAATGACATGCAACTTCATTTTTTCCTTTTAGCACAGCATACCTAGACTGTCCTTATGAACTTCCAGAAGAAAGCCCTCCTGTAGGTCAGGGTCACAGGCACACGGCACAGGTTTGGAGCGGAAACGCTGGTTCCTGAAGTTGAGGTGGAGGGTGAAGGTAGGGCAGACCTGTCCAGGTAAGGGTTCTGGCTCCTGGAGGTGTTCCAAAAAAGCTTTACCCCCCAGCACCTGCAGGTACAGGCACCTCCTTGCTGGGTCGATGTTGGCTAGAAATAGGTTTCAAGTCTACATTTCAATTTGGTTTAAAATGGTAAAGAAGACCAGCCATCTTTGCAGCAACTGTATGAAAACATCCAAAACACTAACGACACAATAACTGATAATGAGTATGAATATTGGTCTAACAGGTGGGGAGATAGGGTTTTATAGAAGTCAGTATGCACAGCACATGGGAAAACACTGACATTCACTCACTTTTCTTGAGCTGTGTCACCTCCTTGTCAACAAAGTGCGTTGCAGGCTTAGGAGCTGACCCGGCCTCTGTAGCTGGCATTTCCTGATATGCAAAAACAGGAAAAAATGTTGATTTATTGTAAGCCTGCGTGAAATTTCATTGTTCAGCCCATGCTTTCAAATGAAATTTCAAAGATTTACACAAATGGTTTCCATTGGACCAATATTTTTACATCCTCCCAATGAAGTTGGAGGAGTTTATGTGATCATTACCGTTTGTCTGTTGGTTGGTTTGTAAGCAGGATTATGCAGAAAGTTATGGATGGATTTTCTTCAGATTTGGTGGAATGATTAAGTATTGTTCTAGGAAGAGGTGATTCAATATTGGGAGGTCAAGGTCAAAGGTCAAGGTCATGCAAAAGGTCAAAAACACATTAAAAACATATTTGCGCAAAGTCTGCAGGACTGCATAAACACAGGGGTTGCTAGCTAATACTGGCAAAAATAACACGGAGTGCATTAGCGGAGGTACTAGCGCTCTCTGAGCGCAGCTCTGGTTTTATGATGCTTCACGGGAGCTAATGTAGAAGTTCGGTGTTTCTCACCTGAGAAAAATGCAGGTCTCTCATCACTTCATCTATGATTCCCCTGTGCTGCAGAGCTCGCATGAAGTCCTCTTCAGAAAGTGGGCGGCGGTCAGTACCCAACTCCTCTCTCACCGTTTCAGCGAGAACATCGCGAATTTTTCCGTGGATGTCAATCTAACATCAACGTCAGTCAAATTAAAATGAATCACCAAACAGGAGCGCCGTTTCAGCACTTGTGTTAATACAGTCATCTACTGATGCATATGGGAAGCAGTTACACGTATTTAATGTCAGCTTGCCAGTCATCTAATTTAAAGTAATAGTTGTCCAAGTGATAACTGTCAAGATCAGCAAACAAATAATAATAGACAGTAAGTAACTTTACTTTGAGTGACAGCATACTGGTTAGTTTGCTGGTTATTGACGGTACTACAGACGAATTCGGTAGGACTGTAACAATCGGAAACTGGTTTCAAACAAACTAAATTAATGGCAAATGAATAATTTACTACAGTAATGGGTGGCCAGCTATCTAAAGCTAGGTTAATCATTAATCCCAAGTATTAACGTAACAGCAATCATAAGCCAGGTAGCAAGCTAAATTTAGTTCAGCTATAATTAATCGAAGTACTGAAATGGCAATTTCTCACCCTGGTCAAATGGTTCCGAATGATCTGTTTCAGCTCGGAAGCCTTCCCCGGGGGCAGAGACATATTCACGGCAGATGGTGAACATCGGGCGGCGTAACGTTGCCTACATGCATCAAACCAGCTCCTTACATATTCAGCCAATGAATGCAATTTAATCGGGGTTTGCAAACTTATTTAACTGCTATTCGGAAATTTAAATTCAAAAGCCACATGCAGGACTGAAATTCCACAAGTTGGGGTGAGACTAAAAATTAAAATGCAAAAGTCATCACTCCCATTTTGGCAACTGCCAGTTCAAACCGTGGCGCAAAACTGAGCGCGAATATGACCTAAACAGAGCCTGAATTTTTTTCAACCGAATCTGCGAATTAATCCAATAATTAAATTTCAGAATGGTATACACACGTGCAACCTTAGTATTACTGTCAATAAAAAATATTGTTGGATGCAAACTATTGTTTACTGTCACAATAACCGACGTTTTAAACAGGCATTATCCAAAGAGCTCTAAGACGACTCAGTACTAGAAGGACCCATGGTGCACGGAATGAAAGTCAGGCGAGAAGCGAAAGCAAGAAGTGATTTGTTAATGACACAGAGGAATACTCAATTTTTAACAGTCTGATTTTATGTAGCATCTTAATTATTTTATTGTAGTCATGTTTATTCCGATTGAAAACTCTTCAACCAGCTTTAAGGGGTACACCTTGGTGATGGTACGTGAAGCGCTGTGCAAATCGATAGCGGAACTGGATTCATGCTGCATTGTCATTGCAGAAAATAATCGGATGTCAGGATTGGTTGATTGGCTTGGGCAACTGTTAACTGCATGTTTTCATAATTCTGCACTATGTAACACATTGATTTAATCCATTGCCTATATGTATCGTGTGTTTCAACAGCCTGCAGTTTCTGTGGGGAATGTTGGACAACTCGCGACAGACCTCATCATTTCCACCCTCAACATGCCTCGAGTGGGGTATTTCCACACCGACTGCCTTATTCCCCTGGCGGGGAACAATCCTTACGATCCAACTGCAAATAACTCCACGGAACTGTGTACGACAGCAGAAGGTATACGCAAGTTCTGCACAACTTAGCCCCATTCGTGCCTCTGAGGGCTTGTTTTAACATTCTGACATTTACTGGCCCAGCGGAGTCGCATGCCGTGCCATTGACAAAACCTGCAAAAATGGAAATTGCCAACACCACTTCTCTTCAACCGCTGCTAGCGTCAAAACCTTCCTTTGTCTTGCCTTATGTCTGGTATCGGCGTAACAAAAACGACATGTTAAAGTTTCGTTCGGCCCCAACCATTCATCTTAACTCCCTCTTGTTCCGAAGAATAAGTCAAAGGCAAAACTTCACCCCTGAAATCTAACTTCCTGCCCAGAATCGTTCACGGTTAAACTCCACACAGCCATGAGATTCTGACAGGCGCGCTGATTGGCTGGCGCTCGAGAGGCCTGCCAGGTCCCTCAAGGGCCAGCCAATCAGCGCGCGTGTCACAATTCTCATGGCTGTGCCCTGAATGATTCTGGGCAAGAAGTTCGATTTCAGGGGTGAAGTTTTGGCTTTTCCAGACTTATTCTTCCGAAGGAGAGGGAGTTGCGATGAATGGTTGGTGCCGAACGAAACTTTAATACGTCGTTGTTATGCCGATACCAGACAACAAAAGAAAGTTTTGACGCTAGCAGTGGTAGAAGACAAGTGGTCTTGGCAATGGTCTTTCCATTTTTGCAGGATTTGTCAATGGCACGGCATGTGACTCCGCTAGGCCAGTAAATGTCAGAATGTTAAAACAAGCCCTTGGAGGCACGAATGGGGCTATGTACAATCATCACAGTCATTTCTGTATCTGACACACTTGTTCTATTCACTGATGTTTAATATTGCGGCTTACGAATGCTGTATGTTTTACTCCTGCACAGTCTACTGCTTGCCTGATTTGAAGTTGGCTGTGATGCAGATTCGGTCTCCACTCATCCAGGTAAGACTGAAATTTACAATGTGCACATTGTTCAGGACAGATGATGACTGCCCTTGTTACTAGAGATCTACCATCCACTGGGTTTTCATGCCACTTCTTATCGTATGCACCTGACTATGATTTACCTCTAAGTGTAGATGATATTTGGATATTGAAATGAGAAGTGCCTCTTTGGAGTTGGTCTGAAAACTTGCAGGACTGTAGATCTCCAGGAACAGGGTTGGTCACTGCTGATTTAGGACATTTCTTGCTGTCAGTGAAAAATGTGCCCACGTATATCGCCAATCAAAATTAAAGTTGGTTTGATTTATCTTTGAAGTGCCACTGGAATTGGCTTTTTCTTGCTGCTAATTATGTTTGTTAATGAAGTACATTTAATCAGTGATGAAATACTGGGCCAATTGTGGTCTTTTGCCATGAAATCGTGCTTGTATGAAGAACTTTTGTCACATGTACATGATCTTGACCTGCTTTTGTCCTTTATAGACAAAGCGCAAACAATTTCGTGGGCTAATTATTTCCTGGATCAAGTCTAGTAGCTTTGCTCGAACCATATTGCTGTCCAGCAGCCATGCGTACCAGAGGGACGACCAGCAGATTCATAGGTAAGAAACATGATAGTTTGATTTGAAAATCCATTTAAGCGATGGTCCAGGGCGGGCTTGGGCTGACTCAAAGTCCTCACATAAATGGGATTGATAATGCCAAAAGGGTCCATGGTATTTTTCTCAAGTTTGTATGCGAAGTCCTTGGAGCTAACCTGTTTGGGATCATAGATGAAACATAATTTTGCATGGGCAATTTAGGCGGTGGCCGGAATTGGGGCGCCAAATGTTACCTTGCTAATTGGTAGCTAAATCGTTAGATTGTGTTATTTGCTGATTGATCAGATGAGCAGTAACCTTTTGGAAATGTTTGTATTTTTTGTTAGCTGTCTTAGTGAACCGTCACCACAGTAGATCTCATTTGCTGGAATACATGTCATCTGAGGGAGAACTGTCAATGAAAAGGGGATGTTGGAAAAATTCTGGCCTTGGCCCGTAAATGATTCAAAGCTTGTTTTGAAAATCTAAAATCCATTTGATAACTAACAATTGAGGCTTTGACTGAGGATCATATTGGGTAAATTTGGTGAGAATTGGAGGAAATTGGCCTGTGAGTAATTTTAAACCTTTTGATAAAGGACAGTATGTTGGCCGCATCAGTTCGACTGACGTCTTGGGGCCTCTCACAGTATTAGCTGACACAAGAATCATATTCTAAGACTAGTCGCCAAGTAGGCCTGCTCTCGTGCTACCCTTAACCTCGATGGAAAGGGGAATTGGCCTCATGCGTAGCCTCGTTTTCATGACGCGATGCCCAAACGCTCCTGGGTAATTTTTAATTCTCGATGTAGACGATGGGTAGATGGGGAGATGAAATGGTGGACCGACACTCGAAGACGCTAACAGTTTGACCAAGTAATGAACACATCAGCAGTCATTAGGCAAAACACTGGTTACTTGAAAAATGTTTTGTATAGGTACATCAAAGCAATTCTGAGATATGACCACCAGTCCTGCTTGGCTGCTTTTAAGCCACTCCTGATTGGCTGTGAAGAGCAAATGCTTTGGAAAATCAAAAGGCCACATGGTAACTTGAGTGTGTCTTGGTGTGAAGATGAATTTTTGCCAAAATTGGTGAAAATTCAACAAAATTTGTGGCTTGTGAAAACATTTTAAACTTTTTCACTAAATCCAATATGGCAAAAAAAGTCAAAACGGCAAAAATGAACATGATAGGGTGCGTAGAACTCTGCTTGATCCAAGGAATTTGACAGTGCCTCATTGTACTTCACTTTTGAAAATTGAGCATGTCGTTTAATAGTTGTGTACATAAACGCACCTCCAATTTAAACCCTTCGGTGGCACTAGAGTGCTTGAGGTGGAAACATGAGACTTGGTGAAAAGTTTCAATGGACTGTCCCCAATCAGTGTGCCAAATTTCAGAACTGTTTACCATACGGTTCCAGGGGCTACCGTAAACATCCTAGCCAGAAGTTGTTGCAGGAAGCAGGACCAAAAGAAAAGGTAGAAACACAATAGGGTCCCCAAAAAAGCAACCAATTCGTGTTACATGCCCCTTGTTTCAAAACCCTACAAAATCTGATTGGATGGAGATTTTGAGCTGAAAGTAATGTTTTTGTTATCTCAGCGCTTCCAAAAAAGCGAGGAGATCTTGTAATGCAGTTCGGCATCTGTCTGTCCGTCCGAAGCCGTAACTCTTCCCAGGCCGTTTGACCAATCAACCTGAAACTTTGGTGTGTGTACGGTAGTGACCCAGAGGGGAGCACAACGTGTTTAGAATTTAAATTCATTTCCTCTTCTGGCCACCAGGGGCCTTTTTTTGAAAATTGAAAAATGGTCATAAGTTCCTTATGCATTGAGCTAGGATGCTCAAATTTTTATGGGAGGTGCATGAGATGACCCTTCATCACATAGCAGACATGTTTTTGATTTGACGTAATTTTGACCATTTTGCAAATTTCAAGCACGTTATAAAAATGTGAGTGTGCATTTTGATGGTACCTGTCTTTTCTCTCCAGCGCTCCCCTACGCTACCTGCTCAGCCCAGCCATGCAGCGCATCATCGGGGGTGCGCTGAAGGAGCTGGCATGGCAAGAGATGGAGAGGGTTAAACTGTACCCGGGGATCAGCGAAACGGAGGAAAGGCTGTACATTCCAGGAGGGGGCTACACCAAAGGCCTCTACACAGACTGGTACATCTGACCTTAAGTGCTGTGATTACTTTGGATTAGGCTCTCTCAGTTTGGTCGTATATACTGTCTAATTAAAGCTGACTGCCTTCACATTGATTTTGAGGGAATTGCTACTGTTTAAGTTTGCGTCCTTCTCTGTTTGACTTCAATTCCAGAGGAATCAGGACGATGTTAAAAATGAAAGCGCATCACCTCTCCTATAAATAACACTCTGTCATCATTTTGGAACTCGAGGCACTAATTGTTGGAATTTCAAAATCAGAAATTGTTCTCATTCTTGCTTTGTACAGTACTTCACTTAGCCAACAGTTAGGGTTCTCTCTTATTCAGTTTTGCACTTCATAATCCAATAATCCTCCCCACATTTCCAGCGGGAGGCAGATCCAGGCTGCAGGCAGTACCAGCACTCTGACTGGAAGGCCATGCTGTTGTAATGCGTGCAGAGTGTCTCTTGGCATTTTCCTGCAGGAAAATACAGTGACGTCCAGACTTCATCTGGGAGGCAGCTTATGTTGTTCTAAAACTAGCGCGCAAACCCTTCTGCATCAATCTTTGTTTTTCTGATGCGCAAGTTTCTCATGCCGAGTGCACTAATGCAGATCTTGAATGTTATTGGGTACAAGTTCAAAGGCCAGCATCAGTCAGTATTGTCCTTCTCTTTTGGCCCAGATAATATTATATCCCTCATTTCTAAAACGATTGGAAAGTTGGACTTAGCAGAACACAGCACTCATTTCCACTTTGCTGTTAGTCCATTTCAGATGAGTTTGAGCCCAGAGAAGTTGGTGATGCATCTGGATGGTATTGATATGCCTCCCTCTTAGGGAAATAGTCTTAACTTGCATTTGATGGTACTTGACTAGCTGTGTTCACTGGCGTGGGTCGTCTGAAATATTCACAAGCCCATGTGGTGTTGTCCATCAGTGCAGAATGTTGGCCCATAATGCTGCACCATCTGAGGGCTCAGAAGTTCATGCGTATTCAATATTGGTATTTAGCCTCATCTTTTTCACACAGAGGTTACTATGGATTCTCAATCTTTTCACTGTGTAATGGACTGTAAATTGTTTGATCTCTAAATTTTGTGCTTTCGCAAATGTAGAAGGGTTGTCCTTAAACTGACTATTTGCTCATGCAGCTTGCGGCTAAGTGACAAACTTTAATCCATCATGGTGGTAAAGGACGTTTAGTGACTGCTCATAATTTACACAATCATAATTGAATCGCCTATAACCTATTCACCTGCATTCCTGCGGAATATTCCAAACCATATTTTTTCTTAAGATTCCCAGATGTTTTTTAACATGCTGCTGTTGACAACTTTGTTATCCATGAATATTCACAAAAATCAATCCAGTTGAAAAGGTAAAACTTCAAATATACTTTTTTTTGTGCTGTTTTCAGCTAAGGGTATGAAACCGAGAATTCACAAATCACTTCTGCTTTATTTTCATTTTACATACTGTCCCAATTCTTGTGGAATTGAGGTTGTCTGTTAATGCAGGATTTGTTAGTCGCTGAAGTATACCTGTCTACTTTCACTGTAATGAAAACCTTGCTTTGACTGGACCTTTTGTCCCCAGCTGTGCGGAAGACGTCCCTCTAGCGGTGTTGCTGACCTTCTGCTCTGAAGGTGACAACATCCCAGATGCGTTCGCCCTCGCCAACCATCTTAATGACTGGCTCCACCTGGTGGGGAAACCTGTAAGTATCCTTATGGCCTCCGTGTTGATGATTCGCGCTGTGTTGTCTGCTTAATGAGGGTACATTCTCTTCTGTCTGCTGCCAGAGTGAAACGCAATCGCCGTGGAAAGTTCCTCACTCGTGGAGGCTGCTTTTCGGAAGTGGGATTCCCCCCACCATCTTCTGAGGGCGGAGCAACCTGACTTGTCCTCTCGCAGCCAGCATTCCCTGTTGGGGATGCAGGAAAATCTGCTTGCCTTGCCAAAAGATCAACGTATGATCTCCTCAAAGACTGACATGACCCTTTATCTCCGCTATTACATAAATATTGCAGCTAGTTTTGTTGGGCCACTGTTAACTGTTGTAAATTCCCCGGGAACCACCTGTTGGAAGACATTTTCAGATCTCGTTTAGTAGTGCTGGGGTCAGGCTAACTCTGTAATGCTGATGGTACGTCTGCACTCTGATTGTGGAGGGTGAAGTAAATGTATGGGTATTGTCTTTGGTGTTGGCAAGTATGTTTCATTCTATATTGCCACATGCAAGCTCAGTTGAAAATAACAGTCCTTAATTTTGCCGTTGTCACGTACTGTGTGTACTCCTTGCATTTATATGAGTGCATTTGAGGAGAACTCTCTTTAGATCTCCCAAGTCGAAGACTTAATTTGGCATCCAAAAAAGACCACCAAATCCTGCCCTGAAACCCCTTTCATTCTTAATAATTTTCTTTTGGGTGCTATATTTACTGAATTGCAAAAATGTATTAGCTCCAAGGATTTTCAGTTTGAGTTTAATGTTTTTAATTCATTACATCATGGCTCTTTAGGCATTGTTTATAAATAGACCCTATTAAATACTGAACTTATTTACTTAACATAATTTTGAACTCTATGGATGGATGAGACAAAATGTGTAAAACTGTGCTAAGTGAGACTACCTGCCTGGGTTGGGCCATGGCAAGTTATGCACCCCCTACATGACTCCTGTTTAAAGAAAGCAATGGCCTGGATAGCAGGTGACTGTAATGATCGGGGAGCTGGTCTTGCCACCACAAAGCTCGGGTGGCCAATTACCCTGCTGGGATGCTGCCAGTGCATTGTCGAGCAGGGTACTTTATGTGAATTACTTCAGTAAAATTCCCCAGCTGTCTAAATGGATTGAATGTTGATGTGTAATCTGAGTTCTTTGCTTTGGACAGGATTGTCTGCTAAATGCCAAAATATGTATTGCATCTTTATTAGATGTAATTTTCAGCTACTTAAATCGCTTGCAGATTAATTAACTGGGCCTGTGTTTTGGCAACACTTTCACAATTAAATTTTCCAGCAATGAAAATTTATTTTATATGGCAACAACATAATTCTTGTGTGTGATGGGAGAGCACTGACCTGGAGGTCCATTTTTTTGTTTAGCAGAAGTACAGTGAGCACCATAATTCATTGGACATTAAGACAATGATTTTAGTTCTGTACTCTATCACTTTGTGTATGAAAGGACACAATGACCATAAGGTTGAAGTGCAAACTGTCTGATTTCATTTGTGGGGAATTTTCATCCATATTGGATGAACAATTTGCAATAATGGTACCTTTTTATGTAGTTACCCCATTTTTGGGTGGATAAATATATTTGGATAGTAATGTAGAATAAAGTAATCACTGTTATCCTTTGTATACAACGACTGCTTGAAGTCGGTGATATCACCAGACCCTAAATATCTTCCCTGATGATGCTCTGCCAGGCCTGAGCTACAGCTATCTTCAGTTCCTGCTTCTTTTGGGGGCTTTTTGCCTTCGGTTTCCTCTCGAGCATGTAAAATGAAAGTTCACTTAGCTGAAAATGACTTGATTTGAAGCTAACAGAACCAAACTAACTACAAACCTCAATTCCAATGAAGTAGGGACGTTTTGTAAAACGTGAATAAAAACAATACAATGATTTGCAATCCTTTTCGACCTATATTGAATTGAGTACGCTGCAAAGGCAAGATATTTAATGTTCAAACTGATAAACTTTATTGTTTTTTTTGGAAAAATTCACTCGTTGAATTTGTTGCCTGGAACACATTCCAAAAAAGCTGGGACGGGTGCAACAAAAGACTGGGAAAGTTGAGGAATGCTGAAAAAACACCTGTTTGGAACATTCCACAGGTGAACAGGTTAATTGGAAACAGGTGAGTGTCATAATTATGCATAAAAGGAGCATCCCTGAAAGGCTCAGTTGTTCACAAGCAGGGATGGGGCGAGGTTCACCACTGAGTGATCAACTGCTTGAGCAAATAGTCCAACAGTATAAGAACAATGTTTCTCAATGTGCTTTTGCAAGGAATGTAGGGATTTCATCATCCACAGTCCATAATATCATCAAAAGATTCTGAGAATCCAGAGAAATCTCTACACGTATGCGGCAAGGCCAAAAATGAACACGATGCCCATGACCATTGGTTCCTCAAACGACACTGCATTAAAAACTGACGTCATACTGTGAAAGATATTACCATGTGGGCTCAAGAACACTTCGGAATATCATTGCCAGTCAACACAGTATGTCGCTACATCTACAAGTGCAAGTTAAAACTCTACCATGCAAAACGAAAGTGATATATCAAATACGCCGCCGGCTTCTCTGGGCCCGAGCTGATCTAAGATGGACTGACGCAAAGTGGAAAAATGTGCTGTGGTCTGAGGTGTCCACATTTCAGTTCGATTTTGGAAATCATGGACGTCGTGTCCTCCGGGATAAAGAGGAAAGGTACCATCCAGATTGTTATCAGCGCAAAGTTCAAAAGCCAGTATCTGATGGTATGGGGATATGTTAGTGCCCAAGGTATAGGTAACTTGCACATCTGTGAAGGTGTGCAAGTGTGCAAGGTGTAACTTGCACATCAGCACCATTAATGCTGAAGGGATGTCCCTGCTTATTTTAGCAAAAGAATTCCAAGCCACATTCTGCTCGTGTTACAACAGCGTGGCTTCGTTGTAAAGAGTGCGGGTAATAGACTGGCCTGCATGCAGTCCAGACCATTGACTGAATAAAAAGGTGGATACAGCACCCGGGTCTGAAAAGTGAGGCCAATGCGTAAATCTCTAAAACTTGCATTCTCTTTAATGGCCAGCAAATCGGTGGTTGCAGAAAGAAGTTCAATGCTACAGAAATCTGAGAAAATGACCGTACTTTTCCAACTGATTTATTATTTCAATAATGATTTTCCACATCATTTCATTGTATCTATCACAAGTTTCAAATCTCCTTCGATATATCATGATGTTCATTTTTGTAAATTGTGCTCCCAAATAGACTAGAATAAAGGATTTAGCCAGAATATGCTTTAGGGGCGTGGCTATCCTCTGGTCCTCATTAGATACAGACAGATACACCCGTAGATCCATCCCTCGCTCCTCCTTGGATCTTCAATTCACACTCTTGTCCAATGGGAATAGCATCCAGTTTCAAAATGACAAAATGGCACTGCACAAATTACCAAAATCAAGGCTTCCTAAATGGTATGCTGAAACCAATGGGTGACGTCACGGTTGCTTCGTCCACCTTTTTATACAGTCTATAGTCCAGACCTGTCTCCCTTTGGAAGTGTGTGGCGCATTATGAAGTGCAAAATCCGATAAGGGGTACCCCGGACTGTTGAGCAACTGAAGTTGTACGTCAAGCAAGAATGGAAAAGAATTCCACCTACAAAGCTTCTACACTGAGTGTCCTCAGTTCCCAAAAGTTTACTGAGTCACGTTAAAAGGAAAGGTGATGTTACATTTTGGTAAACATACCCCTGTTCCAGCTTTTTGGAATGGGTTACAGGCATCAAATTCAAAATAAAAGAATATTTTTAAATAACAATAAAGTTTATCAGTTTGAACATTAAATATCTTGTCTTTGTAGTTTTCTCAATTGAATATAGGTTGAAAAGGGTGAGCAAATCATTGCAGTCCCTTTTTATTCATGTTTTACACCACGTCCCAACTTCATTGGAATTGGGGTTAGTAAAAATGTGTCACCGTCTATGGTGCTCACTGCAGCTTCCTCCTTCACTGTCAAAACGAGATTGTGCTGGCAAGTGTCATCAGTGATAATCTTTTCTGTGTGGGTGTGTGTGAGTAGGTGGGCAGTTGGCTTATTAGTCAGCTGAAGCCAAATAAAATTCTGTGGAGTCCGGTTGATTGTTACCAAAGACACAAAATGGGTTGGAAAAAATAGGTTCCATTTCACAATATATAAAGAGAAATAATTTTCTTTCAAATAAGTTTTGATTTAGACTTAATGCAGTACAGTGAGAGAGTATTTGCCCCTGCCTAGTTTATTCTATTTTTGCTCACCTGTCATATTTAAATGTTTCAAAACATCCAGCTAATTATTATATGATGAAGACGGGAGTAAATACAAAATGTAGCTTTAAATGATAATTTAATTGATTGGAAGGGAAGATTCTAAACCCATATCACAAGTGAAAATATATAAGTGTGCGGAGGAATTCTGGCACACCCTCTGTGGCAGAATTTTTTAAATTCAGCCACATTGAGGACTTTTGAGCATGAACTGCCTCTTTAAAGTCATGCCACAGCACCTCAATCAGATTCAAGTTCGGACTTTGAAGAGGTCACTCATTTTGTTTCTTTTGAGCCATTCAGAGTTGAACTTGCTTGTGCAATTCGGACTAATCTCTTGGGGCGTAAAGCCACTTTCACACCGGACACAAAAAAATTTTTCGCACGACAGATTACATTCAAAGTCCATGCAAAGACACGCGTCATTGCATTGACTTTGAATGTAATCCGTTGTGCGAAAAGTTAGTTTTGCGTCCGGTGTGAAAGCAGCTTCAGAGAAGTTCCACGATCAGCTACGAATGGCCAATCGTAGCATTCATAACAGAGCGCACAACAGTGGGAACTAAGCTTTACCCTACTGCACTTTAGCTTTAAGTTACGAACTGATGGCAAGATTTTCTCCTTCAGGATTGTCCTGATCGAGAGCAGAATTCATGTTTCCATTCATTATGGCAAGTTGTTTATGTCCTGAAGCAGTGAAGCTGTCACAGATCATCGAACTACCACTGCAGTGTTTGACTGTTGGTACTTCGTTCTTATTGGGTAATGCTGTATTAGTGTTATGGCGGATGCCACAGAACCTATGTCTTCCAAAAATTCCCTCTTATTGAATTTAAAGAATACTTTCCAATGAGCACTGGGGTCATCAAGATGCTTTTTGGCAAATGTTAGATGAGCCTTTGCGTTCTCTTTAGTCAGCAGTGGTTTTTGCCTTGCAGCTCTCCCGTAGATGCCATTTTTGGCCAGTCTCTTATTTATTGTGGAATTGTGAGCACTGACCCTAACTGAGGCGAGTGAGGCCTGCAATTCTGCTGCTCTAGTTTCTTTTGTGACCTCCTGGATGAGTCCTCGATGCGCCTTTGTAGGAATTTTGGTTGACGAGCCACTCATGGGAAGGATCACCAGTGTTCCCAGTTTTCTCTGTTTTCAGATAATGGCTGTCAACATGGTGTACTGGAGTGTAACCAACTGGAATTTGATTAAAAGTAACTTTTGTCGGAAACATTCCCTTGCGTCAAAAATACTTTGAACCATATTTCTGGCATTTATAGTTTTTGACATAGAGCTTTAGCTACACTTGTCAAAAGTGGGCGGCATTTCACCCATTTACCCCTTGGATGGAAGAAGTGGAATTTGTTTAATTGGTTTATTTGGTAACTAAGGGGGAAATTTCTTCTTCAGAGATGGCTAGGTAGGGTTGGATAGCGTATTCAAAACAAACGTTTAAAAATGGCATTTTATCATTACTCTTTGTCTAATATTAAACTTAGCTTGATGATCTGAAACATTTAAGTGTGACAAATACGCAAAGGTAAAAGAAATTGGGAAGGCGCAATTCTGTTTTACAGCACTGCTATAGGCACTTAACAGTTAAGATGAAGGTTTGAAGTGAGGAGCAAAATAAAATATTGCATGCTGCAACACTAGCTTGAGAATTAAACTGGAAATTTCTGTTGAACTTCACTTCTATCAAGTTAAAAATAAATAAGACAATGGCCCTCCTACACTTTTCCCACTGAAACAAATGAATTGTTGTGAAATGAGCTTTAAGAAAATAAGCTCTATTTTCCATTCGGGAAAAAGTGCCAAGTGTTGCTTTCAAAAAAAAAAAAAAATTGGACTTGCTTCGCTGCTTCATGAAAATATGTGGTTTGTGGACTCACATTAATGGCAGTGAGAAAATTTTTTTTTTTTAATTGGTGATACTGAATAATACAACGTACTACAATAATAATCTAGATTGCAATCATCCATCAAGGGGCACCCGTCAGGGTTGTCCCCTCTCCCCGTTACTCTTTGCTCTCTCTCTCTCTCGAGCCACTGGCCCAGAAAATCAGACAACACCCCTCTGCACTTCCCATATCTTTCAGTAATTCTGAACACCGTATATCATTGCGCACAGATGATATACTGCTCTATGTTGGTGATGCAGGGGCTTCTCTGCCACATTTATTATCCACCTTTGGTTTGTTCAGCTCATTATCTGGATATAAAATCAATAGGACCAAGTCTTCATAGATGCATTTAAACTCAGTTCTATCAGCTACACCTTTGCCCTCTAATATCCCAATCGTGAGACAGTTCAGATATCTTGGGATTGATATCTCTCCTTCTATATTTCACGTAGCATCACATAACTTTCAAAACATACATAATCAAATAGATAAGGATATAGAACGTTGGTCAAAGCTTCCAAATTCTCTTCAAGCCCGCATATCAGTTGTCAAAATGGGCGTACTTCCTCGTGTAAAATTTTATTCTTCCATGATTCCCCTGGCTCGCCCAAAGGTTATTGGGGAAGATTACATTCTCTCATATCCAGATTCATTAGGAGTGCGAAGAGACCGCGTTTGAAACTAAAAACCCTTCAGTGCGATAAAACACCAGGTGGACTGGCTCTACCAAACTTCAAGATGTACTTCTGGTCTTTCGTGCTTCAACCTCTGTCTGTTTAGTTCAATACTGATGCCTCTGTCTCCTGGAAAATAATTGAGGAGAATCTTTCTCAGCCCCACAGGCTTCAAGACTTGGTGAATTCTAACGTACCACCTAAAGAAGCTAAAACACATCTAGGCCCTATAATTTCCTTTTTGCTCGGAACTTGCCACACTGTACTGAAGCATGCTTAGGTAGATCTAAAATGGCACAAGCATTCTCCTGTATTCAATCATTTTCTCTCCTTGTTGGAAGAAAACCATTTTCTTTCTCACTGTGGAGGAATAAGGGAGATAATGTTTTCAAAGACCTGTTTGATGATGATGGTTTGCGTGCTTTTAGTGATCTGCAAGCTGAGTTTGACCTACCAGGTTCATCAGCCAAACGCGGGGGATGGTTTCCAAACTTTATACATTTATTTCTGATCCATGTGCACCGTTGCCTGTAGAAAGTATATGGGATTGGGACCTCACCTCTGTGGATGAGGAAGAAATTGCTGGGACACAGTGTGGAAGAATCTACATGACACCTCCAAAAATCCTGACCATCAATTGATACGTAAATTCATGCACAGGATGTATCTTGATAACCCCCAGGAAGTGTCTTGATATGAAAATCATCACATCGCCTGACTGTGACTTATGCACACTTCATACTGTAGGATCATTTATACACATGTATTGGGATTGTCCCAGTGTGTCTGGCTTCTGGAGACAAACCTTGAGCGATATGCCCGAGGTCAATATCCCCTTATCACCATCTTTACTCCTCCTGAATGTTGACCCTACTTTTGAACTTTCTCTTCAACAAAGGCGCTTATTATGAGCTGGCGTCACTGCGGCTAAGAAAATGTTGGCACTGAGATGGCAGCCACCTCATGACTTAACATGGCAACAATGGGCCAACTCTTTCTTAGACATTGTCATGATGGAGAGATCAGCAGCCCGAATTCATGCAGCTAGTCAGAAAACAATTACTGCATGGGTGCAGCGTATACTTTGGTTAAAGAAAGAGTGCTGCATAATTATTTATAATTTATATGATGATTTATGTCTGTATGTTATACTCTTAACTGTACACATGTAAAATTGTTTCATTGTCATTTTTATATTTTTATGTATTTATTTTTATTTGGATTGTATTGTGTTATGAGATCCAAGATGGGTTGGTTAGGGGGTCGCCATGGGTTTGGGAGGGGGGGTTATAATTCATTTATACTATGTGTCACGGATATCTTGTACATACTCTTGAAGATACGCAATTAAAAAAAAAAAACATTTGATCACAAAAAAAGATTGCAATCATCCATCTTAAAGATTCCCGCTCAAACACTGCAGCATGCATTCTGGTCAGCTGTGATTTCATGTGACATGAAAATGTATCAAGATATTTTACATTATGAAAGACCTATGGCTTTAATCAGCACTGCTGTTGTAAAGTGGACTTATGAATGCTCCGAGACAATGAAATTGGCCATGATTGAAGGCAGACGTGCCTTTTCTTTTGAGCGCGACCGGTCACTCTGTTGGATTGATGAAATTACCGCTGCCATCTGACTGTTCTGGAAATGGTGAATCAATTTCTGGAAAGGGGCTTGAAATGATGCCTCTGTGTAATTTTACCTGCAGCGATTCCACTGAGTAATCCAAATCATAACGATAATGAAACTCTGACTCACCAATATCAAGCGGGAGGCAGTGCGTGGGCAAATGGCAGAGAGGGGGACTGTGGGTACTTTTGACCTTTCTTAGGGGAGCTTGTATCACACATATTACCCCTCCCAAAGCCAACAGGCCCTACATGGCATCAAAATGGAAAAACTCGATTTTGCATGGGGAGTTACCTGCCCGTTTGAAACAAGGAGACAATTTTCATTGTTTAAAATACTTTTTGGACAAAACTCTAACTCCTTTCCAGAACTCGATTGCATTCAGTTATCATTTCGAGGGTTCTTCCAGCATTTGGCGGTTTTGTGAAAGTTCAGCCTAAAATGAGAATTCTGTTATTATTCCCTTGTCCTTGTCATTTGAAACACGTGCGAAGTATGCTTGTCCAAAAAATGGAAGAGAAATGGAGAATGGAAGCAACTGTCTGTAGCAGCCTTCTCTAGAACAACTGAGCCCCATGGGGACTTGCTTATTAGTTCTTTGGAGTCCGAAAAACAGTCGAAAATAACCATGAAATTATGCAATACAGCCCCTTCAGCATAATCTAAGTCTCCTGAAGCAAAGCGGTTTTACCGCGCCTGGAAAAAACTTGTATTCCACTGTTATTTAGTGCAAATCTTCATGCTCTGCTTAACAAAAACTCACAAACTCTCCTGAACACTTATTTAAACTGCCACGCACAGTCAAATGTTTTTCATGGTATGGCAAAGTCATAACCTGCCCTACTCTTCTGCATGGTACTAGTCGCTTGTATTGCTTTCGCTGGTCAGGTTTAGGCATGAGGAGTGAGATTGATAGTAGGGTAATTCATGACTACGTCATCCTAGTAAAAGAAATTGGGCATTGCATTACAGTGTAAATGAGCATTCTCGAGAGCTTGGAACTAGTTCTTGTCAAGCACTGTATAAATATTTGCAATAAATAATGGTGTAATACAGGTCTTTTCCAGTCAAAGTGCGATCAGGAAACTTGAATTATGCTGTGGGAGTGGTATGGAGTTCATTTATAGTTATTTTTGGCCTTTATTTGGACTTTAATGATCTAAAATACAAGTCCCCATGGACTTCAGTTGTTTTGATTAGGTTGCTATGGTGTTTTGCTGGAATCCTCCCAGTGTGTTGTATTGACTACCAAACTTAACACTCGTTTCAGCTGGCATGAGGGTGAGCAGCAAATAACAGAATTTTTGTTTTTGGGTGAACTGTTCTGTAAGAACGCCGTAATTATTTATTTGTGAACTTGCCGCTTGAAGGGTTAATGGCGAGCGACAGGAAGGTCCCTTGTGAAGGTCATGCCGAGTTGTACCGCTCCACCGCGGCTCCTTGTCGGGACATGAGCGGTAAATGCTGTGCAGTCAGGGCATCCACTTCTGACACACATCTGCCCTTCGAGAGGGAATCAATCCAGCCGAGGCTGGTGGGTGGGGTAGATGGGAAAACAGAAGAAACAATTGTGCTCTGCTGGGAATGGGACTGTCATGCATCAACTCGCAGCCTCTTCCTGAAAGGAGAAAGGTCATTTTGAGTGAACATAAACAATTCCAGAAATTTATCTGATATCACTCCCCTACCCCAGGTCAGTGCCAGCAGATATTAATTAGATGTGGTTAAATGCATTCGTGGAAGCAGATCTGACACATTGAGCATAACCACTGGTGCCACCGCACTTAAATCGATCGCTCAGACAGGACAGCACATAATCCTGTCACTGAAAAGTGCCATCATTAGGATATTAACATAAGCTCAAAATGCAGGTGAGTTATTTTATATCAGGGATACCCACTCATTTCCAGAATGAGCCAGTGCGGGTACAGGCTTTCGCAGCGGATTCTACTAATCAAGGGTCTATGGTAAATGCGAATGCTTGCACCCACACCGGAAAAGATTGAGTATCCCTGTGTTAGATAGTGCTCAAATTGGTCTTTTCCAAAAGAAAAGTGATTGTCAGGAAACTTGACGGTGGCATGAAATCTGTTCACAATGTTGCAGGATGACGTGAAGTTTGCTCAGTTACTTGATCCTGATTTGATCTATTTCTTAATTAATTTGCGTGGATATCTGTCAGCTTTCAGGATCTCGCTCATCAGTACTCAAAAGGTCATCGTGACTTGACCTCTACAAACGCGACAAAATGAAGCGTTTTACAGATGAAGCAGTCGGTAAAGTTGTCAATGCTAAATCCATCTGGGGTTTCAAGGGGATTTAAGGCGATTGCCCACATGTCTCATTGATAATGATTCTTAAAAAATACATTACTGCATGCTGGAATTTTGTTAAAAGCTGCACACTGTTTATCTTGCAGTTTCTGAAATGGAATTGATATCTTGACTCACCATGCAAAACTCCTTCCTGAAGGCCTGCTGAAATCACAGACCATCACAATGCTTGACTGATGGTATGATGGTCTTATGGTAGAATGCCTTGTTAGTGTTGAACCAGATATAACAGGACCCTTGTCTACCCAAAAGATCATTTTTGACTTACCAGTCCACGGAATGTTGTTTCAAAAATCTAGGGGGGGTCATTAAGATTTTTTTTGGCAAATGTGAGACAAGCCTTCGTGTTCTTTTTGGTCAGCAGTGGTTTTAGCCGTGCAGTTCTCCAATTTTAATTATTATCCCCTGCCACAAAGTGGAACAGGGGATATTGCAATGGGTCTCGTCTGTCCGTCCGTCCATTCGGATTCAATGGGGACAAATATTCTCGGCTCTTATCAAACTTAGGTGGATGAAATTTTGTGTGTACCATCCACTGGTGCCGCCATTGAATGAGTTCGAACCACGATTAAGAGAAATCCATTTTTATGGAGTTATGGCCCTTTAATCACTGAAATGGTCTTGACCCTGGGGTCTCATCAATTGGGACAAATTTTCTCTGCACCATGAAATGCAAAGGGGGATATTGGAATGGATTTTGACCGTCTGGCCGTCCATGAGTATTCAATGGGGACAAATTTTCTCAGCACCTACTAAATCTTTTGTACATGGATGAATTTAACTTAAATTGAGGCAAGTGAGGCCTGCTGTTCTTCAGATGTTTACTCTAGGTTCTTTTGTGATGAGTCATCAATGCACTCTGGGAGCAATTTGAGAAGACCAGCCTCTCCTGGGAGGGTTCACCACTGTTCCAAGTTTTCTTCATTTGTAAATAATGGATCTCTTTGTGGTTTGGTGGAGTACCAGAGCCTTGGTATTTGGGGCTTTGTAATCCTTTCCAGACTGATAAAAATCAACAAATTTGATTCTCATCTGTTCTTGAATTTTTTTTTTTTTAGATTGAGGCATCATGTCCTGCTTTTTGACTGCTTTACATTGCCAGATCAGATCTGTTTAAGTGATGTTTAGATTCAACAGGGCTGGATCTAATAATGCCTGAGTTTGCTTTGTGAAATTGAACCCAATTCTCAATAAAACATTTTTTAATTTGTTGATTTCTTAACTAAGGGGTAATTACTTTTTCACATAGGGCCAAGTAGGTTCTGATAGCTTTTCTCTTCAATAAATGAAACTATCTTTGCCTTATATTCAAATTAGTTTGATGATCTGAAATATTTCAGTGTGACAAATATGCAAAAATACCAGAAGTCAGGAAGGGGGCTAAAAATTTTCACAGCATTGTACATGACAAAAAATCTTGAGAGGAGGGTTTCTCTGTGTTGGGGAGAGAGACTGCAGCTGGCGTGGGTTTTGCGGCAAAAGCCACATAAACTCAGCATCTGTAGTACAGGTGTCACATGACAAAACAAAGAGCAATAAACACTGCTTACCCCGTGCTCTCAAATGTTAATACCGCAAAGGACAGTCCCTATTATGCAAATGTTATCAATCAACCCCTAAACTGCTAATCACTGCAACAGTCACGCAAGGCGCAAAATATACAAAATGAAAATTCAGATTTCAGCCTTTAAAAGGTCAACAATTTTGTCAATTTTTAGTTGACAAATTAGTCAGCAATGACCTTTAGAAGAGTTTGCAGGTACCTGCGAGTCCCTCTGAAAGTCATTTGTCAACTACATAATGAACGATTAACTTTTGAAGGGATAGGGCGAGTAAAAATTACGCATTTTAAGGGTTAGAAAGCTAGTTTATCGTTGAATTATGCAGCCCTTCCACAAAAATGAGCCATAGTGCAGCGCAAAAGTAGTTGAAATTATTTCACACTGTGTACTATACAGCATACTATAGAGGATGCCCTGTCACACCCAATTAGAATTCAGGACCCACCATCTTCTGCCGTTCAATTTCAAACCGCGAAAAGACACATGGGTTCCATCATTGCTAATACGCTATCTGTCACTGTATTGAAAGGCATCTATCTTTTGCATGCAAATTGCATACATTTTAACCAATTTGGCATAACAATTCCTTTTTATCTGGTTCAATGTCCTTCACTTCTCCTCAGTGGTCTAAACAAGGCATTTATGTACTAGGCGATATTTTCAATGTCTAAGGCCTCCGATCCTTCCAAGACCTCAAAAACTCCTATTTTCTCCCTGGCACTTCGTGGTTCTTTCACCTCCAACTCTGCACTGCCTTAAAAACCTATGGGGTTCCATGGGATGTCCCCCTACGCAACCATCCCATCACCTCAATGCTCTCTTCAAACTCCAAGTTAGTTGCTCAGATTTACAGCAAAGTGTCAGCAATTGGTAATACAACTCTCCCAGTTCTGCAGGTTTGGGAAAAGTAATTAAAATCCCTCGGTCTCATTTGCGACTGGAATTCAATCTGGACTAATGTTTTCTCTTCATCTAAAAATCTGGCTCATCAGCGAATTCATTACAAGTTTATTCATTAATTTTATTTCACCCCTGAACGCAGATTTAAGTTGAAATTAGCAGACACTGATTCTTGTCCCAGCTGTTCCAACATTTGCAGCCATACCACAATTTGATCTGGTGTGAGCTTGGTCAGTACTTGGATGGGAGACCACTGAGGAAAACCAGGTTGCTGCTGGAAGAGGTGTTGGTGGGCCAGTAGGTGGCGATCTTCCCACTGGTGGAACAAACCCCAATGCCCCAGTGCAGTGACGGGGACACTGTACTGAAGAAGACGCCGTCTTTCGGATGAGATGTTAAACCGAGGTCCTGACTCACAGTGGTCATTAAAGATCCCATGACACTCTTCGATAAGAGTAGGGGGTTCCCCGGTGTTATGGCTAAAGTCCCAACTTGGCTGTTTCGATCTGCCGCCTAATCATCCCCTGATCTAATTGGCTGTGCAATACCTCTGTCCCTCCCCACCTATTCCCCCAGGGCTCCCTTGAAAAAGAGATTTCAATCTCAACGGGACTTCCCTGGTTAAATAAGGGTTAAATAAATAAAAAAATTTAAAAAAAATAAAATTGTGAAAGGGGATTATCTTCATATGCTCTGGCATCGACCAATGATTAAGTCCCTTTGGGATACATTAATACCCCAGTCAGCGACTTAATTGGTTAATCGCTTCCCACCTGCTCTGTTCTTTATTTACTTGGGTTCAACCCTAAATATTTGTCTTTTCAGGAAAAGCGTATTTTAATGGCAGCTTTAACAGCAGCCAAGAAAACCATTATCAAGAACTTGTTTGAATCCTCCATCTCTTTGAGGAGACTTTGGCTTAATTTCTTTTTTTTCATATCTGTGTACTTGAAAGATCCACTGCAAGACTTAATGGTGCAAAATTTGATTGCCTTCTCAAGTGGACTAATGCCACAGAGAGTATTCAAAGAATTAGCGCGCTTTTCAGTAGCATCTTCATTTTCTTCATCTATATTTCGTGTTTGCTTGTCGCTTAATTTCATAGGCACTGTTTTCATGTTGTTGGCTTGGGCAATGCAGTAAAGCTTTGTTTTTGACAACCACAAGGAATTCTAGATACTACTTATATTTTTAATTTATCATTAGATTAGAGATCAATTATTAGGAGATTATGAATTTACTTTATTCCTAATTCTCAACCTTGTGTTCTTAAATTGTCTCTCAATGCCCTTGTTTTTTTCTTACATTATTAATTTCCTGCTTTTTTTAATTATATATATATTTACACACACAACCCCAATTCCGAAATAGTTTGGACAAAGTGTAAATTGTGATTAAAATCTAATTGCAATGACTTTCAAAGGACACCAGCCAGCATTTCATTCACAGTAGAACAAAGATAACACAGCAAATGTTGAAACTGAGAAATTTTACAATTTTATTCACAAAATCAGCTCATTTCAAATTTGATGGCTGCTACAGGTCTCAAAAAAGTTGGGACGGGGGCCTGTTTATCATGGTGTACCATCCCCTCTTCTTTTCAACACAGAGTGGAGGCGTCTGGGCATTGAGGAGACAAGTTTCTTGTGTTTAGCCATTGGAATTTGATCCCACTCTTGTTAAATACAGGCTCTTCCAGCTGCTGGAGAGTTTAGGGTCTCCTTTGACGGACTTTTCGTGTAATTATGCTCCAAATGTTCTCAATCGGTGACAGATCAGGACTGCAGGCAGGCCAGTTCAGCACACAGACTCTTCTTCTATGAAGCCACGCTGTTGTAATAGCTGCAGTATGTGGTTTTGCATTGTCCTGCTGAAATAGGCAAGGCCTTCCCTGGAATAGATGTCGTCTGGAGGGGAGCATATGTTGCTCTAAAACCTTTATATACCTTTCAACATTCATGGTGCTTTTAAAAACATGCAAGTGTCCCACACAATATGCACTAATGCATCCCCATACCATCAGAGAAGCTGGCTTTTGAACTGAATGCTGATAACAGGAAGGGTGGTCTTTCTCCTCTTTAGTCCGGAGGACACAGCGCCCACAATTTCCAACAGAAATGTCAAATTTGGACTCGTCTGACCACAGGACACTTTGCTCCAATCTATTTTAAATGAGCCTTGGCCCACAGAACACGGCAGCGCTTCTGGATCATGCTCAACAATGGCTTCCTTTTTGTATGATAGAGATTTAGGTGGCATCTGTGGATGGCACGACAGACTGTGCTTACAGAGGGTGGTTTCTTGAAGTATTCCTGGGCCCATTTAATAATGTCAATGACCGAATCATGCCGGTGAGTGATGCAGTGGTGTCTGAGGACCCGAAGATCACGGGCATCCAGTAATGGTCTTCGGCCTTGTCACTTACGCACAAAGATTTTTTCTGTATCTCTGAATCTTTTGATGATGTTCTGCAATCGATGATGAGACCTTCAAAGGCTTTGCAGTTTGACAATGAGAGCCTCTCTAAGACATCCCTTTTATAGCCAATCATGTTACACACTTGATGCCAGTTAACTTAATTACTTGCTAAATGTTCTTTCAGCTGATTCTCTTATATATTCATGGTTTTTTCAGCCCTTTTTTTTTGCCTGTGTCCCACCTTTTTTGAGACTTGTTGCTGCCAAAAAATTTGAAATATGCTCATTTTGTGGATAAAAAGCAAAATGTCTCAGTTTCAACATTTGAAATGTTATCCATGTTCTATTGTAAATAATATCTTGGCTCATGTGATCTGAAAGTCATTGCAGTTTGATTTTATTCACTATTTACACTGCGTCCCAACTATTTTGGAATTGGGGTTTTATCTATATATCTATATATATATATAAAAAACACTTTTTTCCCCTTGTTTGTTACTTTACCTCCCTGTGCCTCTGTATAACTCGCTCATGCTCCCTTTGTTACTCAAATTGAAAATGAAAATAAAATTTTGATTAAAAAAACCAAAAAAAAAACTCCCCTCCTAAGGATCCTCGAATCTCTGTTCTCACAAGAAACGTCCACCAGGCTAAATGGTAAACTACAGTAATGTACTAAAATGACAGACTGGAATAGTATACTTTTTCCTTCTGGTAAGAAATATATGACCTTGGGTTATTGTCAACTTTTTGACTAATTGACGAATGAAATCTTTCCTCGCAGGCAAATTCTAACAAAAAAAAAAAATCAAACTCACTCTGCTGGCAATATTTCTGTAGTTGAAATAATATTTTCGGTCAAAATAGTGTGGAGGTCGAAACTATGCTCATTCAGACTTATTTTTTGTTTCTATTTGCAGCGGACAGTAGTGGATTCTGTGTCAGTGCTGAGAACAACCACTTCTGCTTGCAAACCCAAATCTGCAGCTGTGTGGAAAATCCCTAGGGCCAATCACCATGTGGCTCAAGCTTGCACGTAATGCACTGATCAGAAAAATCGGCAAATCAGGACCTAAGTCTCCAATTTAAGTATTAAAAAATTAATAAACAAATCTTTAGCTTCAGAAAATCAGAAAAAGGCACAAGCAAAGTTGTCATTTCTAAGACATTTATTAAATACAAAAACATACTAGCAAAACAAAAAAGAAATTATGGGTCTTTGGGTTGGGGGAAGGTTACAAATTGAAATATGAAAACACGCAGGACTAGCATTTTCGCTAGGTTGCACTTTTTTCCTGTAAAATTCAAACATTCAGCCATGATATGGGTAATTTTGGCCCAGCAGTGATCCAAAATGACAGCCCTTGGATCAATATGAAGTCTGCTCAACGCACCATCGCACTGCAGTTCAACCACTTTGGCAAAGGAACCAATTCAGTTTATCAATGTGTTCACCTTGCACAATACCATACATTTGCCCTGACCAAAGATGGTGGCTAAGAATTGACCAACTTTAAGAATGACCACTGGCACAAATTTTCAGTTGACTAAATTATACTTAAAAAAAAAAAGAGTGGAAAGCAAATCCCTTTCACAAATTGTGTCAAGTGCAACACAAGAAGGGCTGCAAGCCCTACAATGGTTGACTGGGTTATAGGCTTTCATACACAATTCAACCTTTTCTTAAGTGCACCACAAGAGAATGCGAGTGTGAAAGATGACACTAGCTGGGTCTTACTTGTGCCTCAGCACTGCCAGGCTAATTAAGGGGGACTGCCCTTGAAACCTCATGCAGCATACTTCAGCCAATTAAGTAAAACCATGGCTTTGTCTTTATTGGGTTCCGGTAGTTTCCACCCCCACAGTCTGCTGCTAGTTCCGCCATCCGTTATAAGCCACAGATTCCACAGAAATACCATTCTTAAACTGCTTGCACACTGGACGCGAAACGAATTTTTCGCACGACAGATTACATTCAAAGTCAATGCAAAGGCGCAAATGCACGAATACAAGCAGCTTAAGGTTACATCCACACCAACACCTTTTCATTTTAAAACGCCACTTTAAGACGAAAATGATCTCTGTCCACACTAGCATGCAATCCTGGAGTGTTCAAACAAATCGAAGTTAGCAGCTTTTTCAAAAAGCCCCCATTTTAAGGGGGTCGAAAATTCTGGAGTTGTGTGGACGCCAAGCGAAAACGACGCTAAAGTTATGCGTTTTAAAATTAACATCATTAGTGTGGACGTAGCTTCAGAGGCAGACAGGCTCTCACAGAACCTATTCCACAAGGCTGTAGCATCACAGTAGGTGAGGATGGTACATTGCGCCTGGAGTCCCTCGACAGGGTGTTGCGACAATTCGAGAATAGGAGCCATTTTGTTTCCATCCCATGAAATAGAGCGGTTTTGCACAATGAAATTCATTTGTTTTCGGGGTAAAAACAATAAAACAGCAAGCAATGGTATCGACAAGCATTAGGGGGGGAAATGTTTGGACATGAGAATAGAGAAGACGGTGAAAAACTCTTTCATTCTGAGATGGCGCCCGATAACGCGATGGAAACAAAATGGCGACAAGACCAGATTTTCTGGAACCCTCATGTCGCAACTGTGTCTGGGTAGTCAAATTATGCCCAGAGTGAAAATGGACGCGCAATATATGCATCAGGATCCTCAACCCAGGTCATGAAGTGCCACAAAGTATGCTTGCTTCAGCTGTAGCCCACCATCGGCGATTACACAGTAATCTCACCTTTTATATGCTTTGTGGCCATTCGCTGACTATAAGGGGAAAATGAAAATCACACACCATCAGGTCTTAAAGGGTCAGCATTCATATGGAACTGCACTCTGATCCTCGAGGCCCTTTTCCTTGGAACTGACCTCCACATTTCAGTTCACAAACAGTATTTCATCTGCTGAATTGGGTCCCTTTAAGGGATGACAAATAGCAGACCCTAAAGTCTGCAGCTGAATTTTTACTAATCACACCAGGAGCTCTGCAGTGATGTTGCTACCATGTTGTGGCAATGTCATTACCTTGGCAAACCATCCCAGTAACAATGCAAGAACATTTTGCGTTGGCTAGGTCAATGTGGTGCGGTGCAGGTGGGTTATGAGCTTTCCCCGGTAATGGACTGACGCCAGAATAAATTAGAGGTTGGGGAAATCACTACAGGCTTCCAGTGGATGCTATTAAACAGTTCTTAGGAACTATTTAGTTCCAGATCGCTTGTATTATCTATTTCATGCTCTTTCAACAGAGGCAATAATTCAGCTGGCTTACTGACATTGTTCTGTCATCAGAATTTAATTTGTTCACGAAATTTTTTTAGAACATTTACCTGCCTTTTATCAAGTCACAGAAAGCTCGCTGCCGGCATCTGATTAGAGTATTGCACCATCATTACCTACTTGTGTCTGAGATTGATCAACATTGCTGATATGCTGGTAAATCCACAAAATTAATAATGAGCCCTGCTTATTCAACAATAAACTTTAAAGGAAGAACGGATTTTACATTTTACCAACCAAGAACACAGTAAAATACACATATGGACCCAAACAGAAACAACAATGGGTGTGGATGTGTTTATTTTTTATGTGTTGGCGAGTCTCCCGAAGCCTCAAACGAGAACCCCCCAGGGCCACATTCATCTAACTCTCATCACTCCATCATTTCCATGCCAACACAAACTGAATTAGTTAAAATACCCTCCTTGAGCTAGAACTGTAAAAATTAGACGCATTCATCTCCGGTTTTGCACAGAGCAGCAGTTAAGGGCTCACATTCAGTTGTAAGTGCAAAGCTTGATAGAGTCCAAATGTGTGAGATTTCACATGTGCACAACCTGCCAAGAGTTTGGAATAATAATTAATGATGTAGTTTTTCCAGTTTTATTCAATAGAAGTGTTTTTATTATTGTAAATTATAGAAAACAAACATCAAAATGTATTCTTAGACATTTTATTAATTATTTCGAGTATTTGGAGGCAAAAAATGTTTTTAGCTGATAACACCGTCAACTGCTCTAATTATTTCCCATTATGAGATTCAAGCCTGCTTTGCAAATTTTCAGCTTTCAGGATATCAATTTTACTGAGGTATCATTACCTCCGATAAGGAGGTCATGTTTTTGCTTCCGTTTGTTTGTTGGTTGTCAAATCGACAACCAGGTCACTTCGTTCCGTTAGTTGTCTGTCTGTATGTCTGTCTTTGTGAGCAGGATATCTCAAAAACGGCTGCATAGATTTCACCCAAACTTTGCAGGATGTTACAGTAGCTTAAGAGGAACAAGTGATAAAATTTAGGCATATCTAGGCCAAAGAACAACTGAGATATAGGCTAAAGTACAAATCCAGCTATGCTGGAAGAGATTTGAAGTCTTTCCAATGGGCTGTATTTCCAATTGGCATGCTTTGGGGTTGTGCTGCCACCTGGTGGTAGAATGTGACAATTCCCTACATCAGCCAACGAAAATAACAAATGCACAGAGTTGCCTTGGTGTGGCGGAGGTATCGCTCTACCAAGTACCCTTAAGCAATATTATAATATCCAGTTGTCCTAGGCCACACATTCAAAATTTTCAAGCAAAGGTCAAAGTACTAAGTAACTGTTGACCACGTTACAAAATTGACCCTTGTCTCAAGTCAGACACCAGACGATTTCGACAACGGTCCCGCAAGGGGGGAGTCATTTGTTTGTTTGTCTGTTACCAGGATATCTCAAAAATGGTTGCATTAATTTTAACCAAACTTCGCAGAATGTTAATGTAGCACAAGAGGAACAAGTGACTAAATTTTGGCATATCTAGGCCAAGGTACAGCTGAAATATAGGCCAAAGTTCAAATCCAGCTATGCTGGTGGAGGTATGGGCTCTCGAGAGTTCAGCTTGAGTTCTCAACGGATTTAGTCAGGGTTGAAAATATTGACATTTTGGAGATGTTTCACAAACTTTGCAATGCAGTTGATCCCAAAAGCTCCACGGGGTTTCGTTCAGATGAGCAGCTGAAGAGTTTGAATACTCGTTTTAGCATGTTTTCTAGCTGTAACACAAAGTTTCTTCCATGTAGTCCACGCGAAAATCACAAAAGATTCCGAACTTTTGGCAAGTAATGCACAACCCACCCCTGCTCCAAATTTTACACAATCTCCCAGTCCCAATTACGCACATTCTCAAGGGAAGAATGACCCACCCCCGGCACTGTGCACTTCAAAGGGTTCCATCTCATTTTGACAGGATGTCCCAGTCGCACACCATTACAGAGGGGGAACCACCAACCCAAGGCAGACTATGATGCCCTTCAGCTCAAAGACCACAGCCATGCCATTTTGCTCTTTAGATGATAGCGAAACTCATTTGAATAGCTGAAACGGAAGAGGTGGGAGGGGGAGATATGGGCCTTGCTCTCAATATTATTAACTTTGGTGTGACGTTCCAATGCTGTTGGGTATAGGCTGATTAGCCATTGTTGTGTCGATGCAAAGGTGTTATTCAAACAGCGGGTAAATTTGCATATAGTCACAATGAGTATGTCCTTCAACTATTTGAACAGACGCCTGCAGTCCGCACTTAACTGGTTTTGCGCTAACATTCAAGAAAATGAGTGAACACAAAATGAAGGAAACCATAGCCTGAAAGTTAGCGTCAGGTTGGTAATAACAAAAACAATGCCCCCCCCCATACTTAAGCATCTTATTGAGACCGTCTTACACCATAATAAATCTTCAGCTGCTAACTAGCCGACGAAGGTGGCTAGCATCAGCAATCAAAGCCTTTGGTTTTCACAAGGTGGATTAAAAAAGTTTCTGAAACAGCTGAACAAAAACATACTACTTGAAGGTAATACAAAAGCACTGCACTATCAGGGTCTAAAATTTGCAGCATAAGCCATTAGACAAGTGACTGGCTAGGAAACTATGGCCATTATCTTGCAGTACTGTTTAGTTTTCCTGATGGAGGCAACGTAGAGTACCCTTTTCAAGGCACAAACATGTAGGGAGCTTTCTGAATGGCTACACTCAGGACCACAATTTAAATTCCAAACAGCAAAGAACAGCTGTAAGTGCTGGGATATAATACTCATCCGTTGAAATGAATGACAACAGTAAAATTATTTCTGGAATACAAAAAAATAAAAATAAACACTTCACACTCTAAAAGTGCAGGCAAATTAAAGCCATGCCACTCAGTCCTGTCACTGCTGTTAAGCAATACATTTATTTTATATTTGCTGCCATTTGCACGTTGTACAAAATCAAATGGCGTCCCCTAAAACCAGCGCGTGATACACACTGCTAACGCACAGCTTCAAACTGCATTGCCTATAAATGGACTCGAGAATCATTCACATGGCTCACTGCAGTCATCGACGAGAGTGAATCGATGCCTTAATTAAGTGACTGGATGCAATAGCACCCACCCCCAGTTAATGTTAGGTTTCCAATTTACCGCATTCATTACCATTGAAAAGTAATTTCATTTATTTCCGTGTTATCCAATGACACATTGATATTTATATTTATCCTCAATACCTTTGGTCCCAGTGTATAAAATAAGTTACCAGCAGTTCAGACTAATCAGTATAAAACACTGCAGCAATAATCTCGAGTGGCCAATCCTATTCCTGGGCAGCCGCAGTGACTATTATATACACAGTACAATTATAACACCCGCTCTTCGGGTCATAAGTATTTTGCATGAAAGCATCTACCAAAGGCTTGCATATAATCTTGGAAAACATAGAAAAATATATTCAGGAACAGAGGAAATGAAACAAGCCCAGTAAAACTGAACAGACACTCCAAAACTCAGCAATACCACACGCTTGCCGCCCCCACTTCTTTAGTGTGGGACAGATCATCCAAATCCTGGAACAAACACAAGCGAGAAGAGGTGCAACCCGCGGTCCTTCGCTCAGAAATTGCCAGTGACATCGCTCAGTCGTTGCATCAAAGGGCAGCGAGTGCCACTAGTTATGAGTGAGGTCATGGGTCAAGAAAATCCTGGTGCTCTGCCACTGCACATTCAGCCATTTTGAAAAAGGGCAAAACAGACCCCGCCCATCCCAGACTAGAGCCCTATAATGTCTACGAAACTTGCACAGACACCAGACTTGCCCATCTTCGGCGATTAAAATGCCTGCACCTGACAAAGAACCTGAGGTGTTATCAATTTGCAATCTCAACGTGAATTAGTATCCAGTCAAGTGCACAGGTGGACTCCAAATTTTGGAAACGGACAGCTAGCACCGTTTAAAACAAACCATCGGTCTGGTACCAGTGCGGGCAAAACGGAAAAAAAAGGGGTAGTAGAAAAATCTGGATTTGAAAAAGAAAAGTTGTGGATGAAAATGGAGACGACCAGTCTGAGCTCGGCAGAGCTTCAGAGCTTCACTGCGAGACAAGTCCCCAGCACACGTACAGTCCGACGGCCACCGCCGCACCAAACCCAGCATTCAGGAGAACTGGTTTCCAGTACTGCCACCTCTCTTTCTTCTTCTCCGAGTCACACAGTCTCTGCTTCATTTCCTGTATCTTCTGCGCCGTGCCGGCGATCCGCTCCTCTCGGTGCCGCTTCCGAACGCTGTGGAACGAGAAAACACCTCGGCTCAGTGACAACTTCGTCACAATTTTGCAACCCAAGCAACTATAACGCCGCACTGAACCACGAATATATACACGCTTTGCCATATTTGTGTAATCAACGCAGTCGATTATGTTGACAAATTGCCGCAGACCAAAAGATCTAGTTAAAAATGATAGAAAAATGTTGACACGCCAAGTCTAGTTGAGGTCAACACTACTAGGCTACTTGTGATTACCAAGAATGCCCTGCTATCCAAATTTTCTTCCCAGCATGAAAGAGGTCCTCCAATAATTCCAAACTAGCCCAGATGCAAGGGTTTCAGGGATTCGTATGTCCCAACAGAATATCTGGAAATATTGTGGGACATGTGTGTCCCATTAAGACAAAAAGCTGGACTACTTACCGTCCCTTGAACTCATCCGGTAACTCATCCAAGCCTGTAACCTCTCTTCTCTCGGAGTTGGGCTTGGCGTCTCCGTTAAGTTTGTCCGTGGGCCGCTCGGGGGGCTGGGGGGGCGTGGCCTGTTTAGGTTCCCGGTCCTCGCTGAAGAGCTGCTGCCGCAGCCTCTGCAACTTGGAACACGGACGGCAGGACTGACCTCAATTACGATTCAGCTCTGGACGACTGCAGTTCTCAGACAAAAAGTCCAGCAGACGGAATGTAAAAGCCTCACCTAATGTTTCTACCACATGCTAACTGGTCTTATCATGCAGTTCAAAAAACAGCACTAATTTGTAAATTCAGGTCATTGAGACTAAATAATGTGGTCTTATATGCCAGAGCTCTCCAAATCTGGCCCTTGAATTCAGATCCAGCCCTGGTTCTCTTTCGCCAGGCTATTAAGTGAATAATTGGTGCTACCAATCGGCCAGACTGTCATCACACCTGACTTCTGCATTAAGAGAAGGTGGAAAACCAGCAGTTGTAGGCCCTCAAGGACTGTAATTTGGGGAGCCCAGACTTATGCTTTCAGAATGAGTATTCACCACCACGACCATCACCAGATACACGTTCAGCCGAAAAGGCAGCTCCCACAAGAGGAAATCAGTTTTTATCACCGAGACAAACGCCTATATGTGCCATTAGCGCTCACGGAAACCTATTTGAGCCCCGCTCCTCGATAAGACCCTCCATTCCCACTCTGGTACCTGAACAGAGTCATCTCCCAAGATGCACCGGGCTCCCTCGATGACTGCCATGTAGGAGAAGCGGAGCTGGTCTGGAGTTTGGATCAGTCCCATGCGGTACTTCCTCATGTCTAGCAAGACCTTCTGGATGTCCACGGCGGTGGGGTCTCTGCTCTTGTCCATCTTCATAGATTTTAGCCGATTAAATCAACAGTAGAAAAAGCACAGTGATTCAACAGAGTCCGTCGAACATGCCGTTATCAACTATATTAACTCCACAATTCAACTTCGAGTACAAGGATGTACATGGACTGCAATGAACATGAAATGATCTGAGGCGAGGACATAAGTGCCACTGCTCTGGGGCTTCATTTATAAAAAAAATTGTGTGGATTTCATACTTAAATATTGCTTATGCTCAAAAAAAGAAAAGTAGGGTATAGTTAAATATATATATCTATTTATATATCAATAAAATGCTGACTACGCTAAGATGCATGCAAGTTTTACTTACATGATCTGATAAAACTTGGAATTTTGCAAACAGGCACAATCCTATTAATTTTGAGTGTTTTATAGTCACGTCTATTTTTATAAATCCGGAATCCGCAAAGAAAGTAGCATACGCATCTGCACCGTTTATAAATGAGCCCCCAGGTCATGTCCAAGGTTGTTAAACCACAATGTTTGCATAGATTTTTGGCGATCAAACGAGGGGAATTGAAACGTACAGTATACATTACAAGAAGTAGGCAACAGGTTTAGAATTTCCAAGCCAGCCAATCAATGACAGCAGCTAGAAACAGGAGGCGGGGCTCACCAGAACGAGGCACGTGTCCACCAGTGAAAATGTCCCAGAGCGCCCGATGCCTGCACTGCAGTGCACCACCGCGGGCCCATGCACGACGCCCAGGCTTCCCGACTCTCGCACCTCGAACAGGAATTCGAGAAAAGCGGCGGGCGATTCAGGGACCCCAAAGTCTGGCCATGTGGTGTAATGATAATGGAAGATCTCCCTGGTCTCTCCAGTCTGAAAACAGGAAGAGCAACAGGCCCAGTCAGAAAGGGCCACGAACTCTTGTCATTGCCATCTCTACAATTAGATTCTGCCCATGGTCACCCACTCAGAATCGATGCATAATTAAATAAAAGCCTTCAAGCTTATTTTGATGAAAAGGGTAGCCTCTCAAGAGAGTTGAGCTAACCGTAGGCCCAATTTGACGTACTGCTTATGGGAACAAAGCCATTACGTCATTTTTAAATTATTTATTTCCCGCCTTTGAGGCGAAGCAGTTACCAGACGCCCGTTCGAGGCACTTAAAGAACAGAACATTTGCCAAGGAGGCGGGAACGAGACTCACGAGCACGAGCTGAAGCTGCAGCACTCGAGTCGTGTAGAAAGACTTGATGTCCTCCGAAAGCAGCGTTACGACGAAGTTTGTGTCCCTGAAAGACATTTCCCGCTCCTCCGGTGTCGGCCAGTACTGAGCACACTTTTCCTGCAGCCGAAGAAAAACAAAATGAGACAATAAACCAGCGCAGACATGCGTCAAAGGTGCTTTATGCACATATTTTCAAAAAGTGACCAAATGCTTGCCAGCCGAATTATTTATAACCTGTAATGTCCAGTGGGTCCAAAATTACAAGTCTTGCTTTTAATTTGTTTCCACCACCTGCGAATCAAGCTTGTTGATTTAACTAATTCATTTTACCTTCTGGCTTTGCGTAAATAAGCAAATCTTCACAATTGAAAGACCAGGATAGGGACGAATTCTCATTTGTGAACGAGGAATGAACAACTCTGCTCCTGGATATGAAACCGAGAAACATTACTAGCACAATGAAACCAATACTTCTCTGTTCTTGTAATGCAAACAGGGCCAGTTATATCGTCAAAACTGAGTCAATTTCCACCGGTTCTGGGCTGTGTTGTTTTCATTTTCTGAAACATTTTCTCGCCTTGATTTATTTTCTACACCTTTGAATAGCCACCCATCAGAGTGCTGAAAATCTGCTCCATAAAGCTCGTACAGCATGTCAGCTGCGTGGGGATCTCTGCTGGGGATTCCTTCATATGTGGCAGATCCGAGCATAAACCCAACTCTCTCTCTCAGACTGCAACATTGTCAGGATTCTGTCCGTTGTGCGTTTTATTTTCCGCGGTTTGTTGAGTTCAATTTCCTCATTTTCAGTCCACGCGTGCTTGTTTTCCCTTCTTCGGTACGTTTCGTCCTTCGTGTCAGCGTATCTCATTATTCTATTAGTGCTTCTTGAGTTCTCCTTCGTTAGTCCTCTCCAAGTGTCTTGTGTTTAGTTAATTAGGTCTATATGCATCTACACTGAGCAACGAAAGAAACAGAAGTTAATACAAAACTGACGAGAAACTGTGTGTGATTACAAAAAATCTTATTTATTATTAACACATGCATATTTATGTACACTCTTTTCTTCAAGCTCGTCTTTGTATTGCAGTCTGTTCAACTGGATAACCCTGCAAGTACATTGACCAACGTGCATTTCCTCTGTCGCTCAGTGTATATGCCTTGGTTTTTTTCTGTCTGTTTTGTGTTAGTTCCTTTTCTACATTTCCCTGAGCCTGACTATTGCTTTCTCCCTAAGTGTTTTCTACATTCATTACTGCATTCCTGATTGTGATCTGATTCCATTTTCTGTTTCTGTTACTTTCTTGCCTCATCTGCCTCCTGCTTTTAGTATTTTTCAATAAAAATTCAGCACATAATTTCTAGTTTGTCAGCATTTTCGTCCATATTGCACCGCCTCCTGACAAACAGTCTCAACACAGCGAGATGAACGGCGGGCAAAACAACAGGCTACTAAACACTCAATGCGATGTCCAAATCAGCTTACTCAGAAAATACAGAGCAGGGGTGCGTTCAACAACACTTTACCTAACGTTACAATTAGCCTAATATACTTCATTGAACATAGTTTTTGTTAGCAGTTGGCTCGTCCAAGATATTCCATTGAACATACAGTTTTCGTTAGCTAGTAGTAAGCCGAGCATACTGTATTGAACATACAGGTTTTGTTATTGGTTAACAGACAACACGTTGGATGCATCAAGCCCAAATCACCAAAAATGCCTCTGCACAGGCCGCACTGAAACATCTGCCAATCCACCACCATGTTGAATACTAGCCGTACACCACCTCCTCGGAGTGTTAGCTTCTGTTACCCAATGTTCTCTGCTGAGAATTCATTCAAAATTGTAACGTAACCGAAGGTCTGGCCTATTGAGCCCACTCCCCGGTCAGGGCAGTAAAATCCAGTGCATTTAAAGGAGCCATTCATCACCCTGATTCTCACTTTATTAAACAAAACAAAACACAGGATGCGATTAGTCCATTCCAATAGTGCAAAGAATACAATAAACAAAACATTTTTGCTGTGGAGTGCCCTCCTCCATTTTGACACACAGAGCCCGTCTTTGGAAAGAAGTCATATCCATTTATAGATGGTGTTCCTGCAATGAAAATGACTCAACTCCTTGAGTTTATTCCAGGACTTTGAAGTTCCCTCTGGGAGGAATGAAGTCACTCTATCCTACGGCCTGATAAACCCACCAAAGTCTTGACAGTTAAAGTAATGCTTCTTCCTCATTTTTAAAGACTCAAGTCAATTGAATTTCTCAGCTCAATTTATCCAACTGTGAGAAGACTAGCTCCTTCCATTAGCCACTTGCTGTAGTTGGTAAATATCATAGATTTAATAGGAGGTTTGGTATTTAAACGTACAATAAATAAGCAAATTCAAATGCACTAAAAATTCATGCTGATTACTGACACCTGTGGTCATTAAGTGAACTGCATCCAGCATCCTGCGGCTCATGATCGCCCTCGGTCAGCGAGAGCAAGCATCTTGGGCACCAACCAGATTACGGCTCAGTCCCAACTCCCTCCCTTTTGCCATACTTCTAGTTTCAGAGAACCCTCGAAAAGGTAGTGACCCTTCAGGACAGAGCAATAAGGGGTAGGAATTGAAATATTTTCCAAGGAAATGGGACAAAACCTTAGCATATATTACCACAGTAACTCACGCTCCATCCTGCCATGCTAGGATATCAGAGGTGTGGAGAAATGCACCCACTTAAAAAGCAGGACAAGAAATAAACAGGACTGTGTCATGCAGAAATCACCTTTCAAACTGAGGCTCTGTTGACATTGTGAATAGCAATGTCAAATACTTGACATGGAAAAACCACAAATAATTTCATTGCATACACATTAAACGGAGATACTCTAACAGATTTCATAATTTTTTGCATGGTTATTAGCAAATATATGCATGAGTTTACGGGTTCCTTTCCCGACACCAGCAGCCATATTTAAATCACTTTGCAAAGCTTCATGGGAAATTTCCCTACCACTTTGTTCATGGCCAGCATATGAAAATGCTCTGTTCAAAGGATGATCTGTTGGGCTAGATGACCACGACCCCTCATTAACAAAAAGAAACAAGACCCCAAACATTTTGCACAAACACGCAAAATATAGAGATAGAGCAAAGTGGGAGGGCCAAGGGATTGTGCTTCTGTGAAGACTGACGAGTCTGAACGAGACTGACCAATGGCATCATGATGAAAGATAACAGGAGTTATCCTGTTAACCTGAGTTATCCTCAGGTTGTCTTTATCTTGCATTACATTTTGTTTGAAAATCTAAAACAAGTATGAAAACTAGAGAGTCACTGTTTGAAGAGCAAAAGTCAGAGGTCGCCAAAAGTGGATGCATTTATCCTGTGACCTTTGACCCGGCTAAGCCTAACACGGTGGAAGCACAACTAGACTTTGGTATGAACATGTGCCGAAAGTATGTAGCCATTGTGCCCAGCTGTTGCTGAGAACTCGTCTGCACAAGAAAGCGACGCCAAAACACCGATGCCGATGGTAATGCTGACGCAAACAGGAAACCATATCAGTACACCCTTCGGGCGACCAAAAATATGAAATAATAGACAAAACCAAGATGGAGGCAAAAAAAATCTTACAGCACTGAACACCAGACTCAGACTTCTTTTCAGGATTCTGAAAGCATTACAGATGAGACGCAATTCTGGGAAATTGCCAAAAAAAAAAAATACACACACACACACACACACACACACACACACACAGACACACAGACACACAGACACACAGACACACAGACACACAGACACACAGACACACAGACACACACGCACACACACACACTGTGGGCACACCAGGAGCGTGAGAGAGCTGACGCGCCCCAGTCTGGTAAACCTCAGCCCGGCCGCAGGGGGGTAAAAACGGGCCTCCTGCCAGCCTCAGCGCAGCCTGCAGGTCACGGCGAGCCGTACGTTTCCCAGCCTGTAAACCAGAGGGCTGCAGCGCACCGCGCGCCGAGAAACACGCTTCGCCGTGGATGACTCACCATCTCTTCCTTCCTTACCAGAATCGGCAGACGAGCAAGGCCAGTACGGTGCCCGTCAAGGTTATCGCCCTTTCTTTACTTGGCTCTACAGTGACCCCATTTAAGGAGAGTCTCTCCCCGAAAACTGACGAGCGCTAACAGAAAAATTATTTAGGAGCTCAGTTATAACCCTCCTACTATATTTGGGGTCAGTTTTGCCCAGTTTTGCCCACCTTCTCTAAAAGCATGGTAAACATTCTTATTTCAGCTCATTTTTTTCCAAACTGTACCGGAATAACATGAAATTAACTCAAAAAATTATTTTATGTCCTACACACAGGATGTAAGCATCATTGTTGTTTTGATCCTGTTGCCCTAGAATCTATTACGATATAAAACCATAATTTTGATCTTGCTTTTGTAGGATTTCCTAATACTGAGGCAAATTCAAATAAACTTCTCATTCATTACACTATAATCATTTGAAATAAATGCTTGATGCATAATGGGAGGATGGGGGAGCCCTGTTTCATTTATGTGGCAATTAAAATGGTCAGAAAAGTATAAACGAGCTGAGAGAAGATTGGTTCGCTCTTTCAGTTGCAAACATCTAATGTAGTTTTGCATTGCGGGGATGAAACTGACCTCAAACCAAGAAAAAAAAAAATCATTCATTCAAACACAATAGGAGGGTAAAATTGGGTGGCGTTAGTGTGCTCGGAAATAATTTGTCTTAAAAGCACTTGAGTTCATTAGAAAAAGTTTGCGTAGAGGCTTGTGAAAGTGACATCACCACCGCATACTTGCAAGTCTGATCACATGAAGCACCGTGCCAGTTTTTTTTTATTATTATTTATTCTTTTTATCTGTTTCTCTCCGGTCACTTGGGAAATTGCGTTGAATTGATTACCTTTCCGCGCGCTTGCGACGGGGCGGAGAGAAAGCACTTACCGATCCTTTCTCAATGACTCTGTTCAGCATTATGACTGCTTTCGTCCTCTGCTCCCAGATCATTAGCCAGAAGTGGCCACAAGTGTTTCTCAATGGCCCCTGCGGACGAGAAAAGACACTGGTAATCTTCAGAAGCTTTTACAGGGAAAACCTGACAGCCTGCCTCCCATTATAATAAATTAATGAATCAATCTCTCTTGTTTAACAGTAACACTTCCAAGCAACATTAGTCACCAAGATGTAAAATGCGTCCCAAATTGCTGCTGCTCGACAGCAGAGAGATCATTCATCCAACAGCTCTTCAATACAAAAAAAAAAAAAAAAAACCTAGAGGCACTTGTAAGGCGCAAACCTCCACCAATCCAAATGTGCATAAGTGGGAGCAAAGTTGAGTTATCGCGTGTGACAGGATTTCAAGATGGCTGCCGTGGCGGCCATATTGTTTCACTGATTGTGGTCAAAATCAAAAGGGTCCATCCTTGATGTAATAGCAATGCACCCGCAAAATTTCAGACAAATCTGTATAATACTTTTTGAGTAGTGTTGTTCACAAATAGATAAACAAACAAACTGGGGCGAAAACATAACCTCCGCCCTAACTTTGTTGGCGGAGGTAAAATAAAAAAGCGAACACAGTACTTCAGCCTTAAAATCTCTAGCTCAACCTATTTATGTATGAATACAATATCACTGCCTCTGCACGGGACAGTTCAAAGAACTCAGCAGGAATGAAGATTTGTAGTAGAGCGTTTTTGTGCCTTTGTGAGCATATAAGGGGCAGTAGTTAATGCTTGACCTACTGTAACATGGCCTGTAAAAGGGACACACTGTCAAAAACAAGAGGCTGGAATCAGTGCAAAAAATGTAGTGCTCCGGCCCCCGCCCACTCTCTTCAGAGAAACATGACCCATGAAAAAAGGTGTCTTCTTCCAGTAAAAAAATCCTGTGAGTCTCCTCCGCCGGCAAGTGTGCTGATTTCACAATGGCAACTTAATGCAGCCAACAGACAAATGGGTACTACTCATGCAGACTCTCCTGAGGAACTCAGGCCAAAGACAGGCTCGCTGTCAGGGCTGCTTCTCTCACGATGGCACTGAAATATTACACTAATCATTCATGCAAGTGCACATTTTTTTCTAAAAGCTTACTGTTCAAGCGCACTGCCTGGAAAATAATACAGAGTGAAGACGTGTAAATGACAAATAAATCAACAAGGTGCGCTTAGGAGGGTGAATGATTGAAAATGGTTCTTGTTCTCAAACCAATTTAAGATTATTCGGGACCTTGAGCTGGTCCTGAGAAAATATGTGGTCGAGAATTTGGATTGAAATTGAGTTCGTTACTCGGACAACTTGTCAGGTGGCTTGAGTCTAGGTCAACCGTTTCGGCAGTCAGACACTCAGTCTCTGTCCATCCATTCATCTATCAATCTATTGTTTATGTCGAGATTGTAAATTGCTCAGTAGTGTTTGGGTATCGTGTCATGAATATGAGGCCACGCACAAGGTAACTACCCCTTTCCATCAAGGTCAAGGGTAGCCTGAGTGTACATCTATTTGGCGTCTAGTTGTATTTAAATTACTGTACACAGCAGCAGTTTTAAATGGCTTTTTAGCTACAACCAGCAGATCTCTCAACTGGTTGGTTGGTCCCCAAAAATTTACACAGCTTCTGTCAGCCACAGTTTTGCCCCTTAGAGGCTAGAATGTGGCATGTAGATCAAGAGTGAGTGAACGGGTGTGTGTGTGTATGTGTGTGTGTGTGTGTGTGTCTGTTCACCCCAACTGACTTAAAGAGGGTGTGGTAATGGGAAAGGCCTATTGCAAAAAGCCACTCAACTTCAAAACATATTCACAGACTTGCACAAGATCTTCTGGTAAGGTTGGTCATGAGTGAAGATGCTGTAATTTGCCATGGAGGTCAAATGTTCGTGAAGTTGTGTGTGTGTGCAAATATATGTGCTTACGTGGTGACAGCTATTGGGAATTCACGCTTGTTAAGGGACGAAATTAGCAGGCCACATGACATAATACTTGTTTAAGTCTGAGGTTACTGTTTGTTGACTGGCCAAACCACACATAAAAATAGAGAAGTGGTCCACTAATGAAGATGAACTTACATACTTGATTTTAGTAAGAACAAGGAGAAAATTTAGCACAATTATTTCGTCAGCATTTTCCTGGATACATCAATGCCTGAGCATTTCTTCAATGCCAAGCAATTACTTGGGGTAGACATGATCGAGTTGAAAAATATCAAGGCAATATCTATCACCAGTTTTGGACCTGCCATTTGTGATTCCGATGCCCATTTTACGTGGCATTATAAATTTAAACTACAGCAAAGTTTCAATTCTGAAAAAGATAAACAAAGAAATTATCACAAAGAAAATATGAGGCGACTGAATTTTTCAATAAAATATTTCTACTTGTTTTCTGTATTATTATGTGGCACACATGAGGTGACAGTTACAGAATCTCTGCTTAGCTTTTCCTCTCAATTTAACGGGAGAAACCTTTGACGAAGCGTTATTATTGAACGAGGTCAAGATGACCACGATTAGGCCACTTTCAGAGGATGACATTTTCACACTGTCGCAACACAACCTGCAGCTCCTGAAATGCATTACCCCCTCTATGCAGCTTGCATCAACACACTAGTTGTAACCACAAATTATCAGATGATAATGAGAAGAACTTCATGGGCTACCATCAGTCAGTACAAATATTTGCATGTATCCCCATTTCTCTGAGCTAATATGATCAAATCAAAGTGAGTGATGGCTAAAACACTAACAAGGATGGAACGGTCACTGGAATGCAGCTCTCTGCAGGGCTAACTGTTGTAGTATGGTAGCCCAAACAAATCGCAAAAAAAAAATAATTACTTCATGCGTGTAAAGATATCTAGATTCTAGTTTTGTGGTGGCAGGTTTTAGTCAAACAAAAAATCCCAAACACACCATTCAAAAAAATACAGCATTAATTCAGGTATTATCTCAACTGTGATGGAATTACAGTGACGGTACAAATTACTGGCACTTTTCTATAAAAATGAACAAAATGAGATGCGAAAAAAATGTCGTTATTGTTTATCCTAGACCTTTTATTCCAAACATTCACAAATATCTATCCCTTAAGCGTAATGATGTTGAACACATGGCCATTCCTCCACACAGAATCTCCCAAATCCATCAGATTCCGAGATGGACGCTTGCGAACTCTCCTCATCAGCTCATCCCACGAATTTTCAATGAAACTTCAGTTAGGAGACTGTGATGGCTTCCGCAACATCTCTTTTCTGTGGTCAGTGGACCAATTTAGTGTAGATTTTGAGGAGTGCTTCAGATTCTCCAGCTGGAAGGTGCAAACACAGCCCATATTAAGCTTCCTGGCAGAGACTGTCAGGTTTTCATTCAATATCTGCTGGTAATTGATGGAGTCTGTGACACCATGTATCCTAATAAGATGTCCAGGGCCTTATAAAGAAAAACAGCCCCACAGCATCAAAGCTCCACCACCATACTTCACAGAGGGTGCTTCTCTCTCAGTGCTGCCACTGACATACGTTGCTAAAAAGCTCCATTTTGGTCTCATCTGACCATATAACCGAGTGGCATTGAAAGTACCGGTAATATATAACAAACCCTGTATGCTTCAGTTTGTTGCTGTTAGATAGCAGAGACTTTTTTCTGGCAACCTTCCCAAAGAACTTGTGGTGATGTGGGTGGCATCTGATTATAGTTCCGGAGACTTTCTCATGACCCAGGCAACTTCTGCAATTCGGCAACCTTGGAGATTACTTTGGTAGTCAAAGCATCCTCTTCAAAACACGTGGCGTCAAATGAACACACACTTCCTCGTTCAGACCGACTCTTGATATCTTGTGTCATTTAATACCTCTTAAATTTTGCCCTGACATTGGAAATTTGTATTTTCAACTGATTACAGATATTATATTATATCCATGTTCTGATTACTGCAGCTCAACAAGTTTTCATCGCACATTGTCACTGTGTTATCGGGTCTTTCCTACAGTGAAAAATGGCGAAGAAAGTTTGGTTCGTTTCACCTCATGTTTATACCCCAGTGAAATAGAAAGTCATGGTTGACCGCTTTAGAGTTCCTGATTGAATGTATGAACTTGGAAATATAAAATACGACTGGAAATACACTTCATTGAAATTTTCATCATAGGATTGTCTTGGGGTGGCAAAAATTGTGGCACACATTTTTTAAGAAAAATATTTATTATAGGGCGGGGCAATATATCGATACCATATCAATCTATCATATCGTTTAGGATTTCAGATATAGGAATCTTAGGATATGACACAAGTGTTGTCTTCTCTGATTTAAAAGACTGTATTATTGTAAAGGTTGCAGTTTCCTGCACCCATTAGACTGTTCTAGCTGTTTCCTGTACCTCCTTGAGCGTAAAATAAACATTACTTATGACTGTTTATCAAAATCGCATTACGTGAATCTTTTCTGTGAGCTCCAGTTGGTTATTCATACAATAGCAACACAATATCAATACTGAGGTATTCGGCCAAAAGTACTGTGGCATTTGATTTTGTCCATATCACCCAGCTCTAATTTAATACCAACAAGTATTTCCTTCCCATGGTTTTACTACATTGAAAGTAGTAAAATGTATTTTTACAAATACTTTTTGTGCATGAAAGACCAAGAGAATAAACAGCAAAGCCATTTTTTCACAGCCCATTTTTCTTATATTCACGACAGGTGCCAATAATTCTGGAGGGCACTACATTACTCTCGGATAGATATGTTAAATGGACAATTGAAAAAAAAAAAACTATGGTAAAGTTGAGAAAAAAGAAAGTCCTCAGCTTCAGAAAGTATTCTGTCTGCTGCAAATAATTCCACAGGACATACAAGTGATGAACACTGCACTTCCAAAACCACAAATGAAGACATCTAATCATGACTGAATGGCTTCTTCCACAGTAGGTCCTTCAGTAATATCAAACGAGCTCTCTGTTAAAACATAGACTGATAGACAGTGATAATCTTACCTGAGTCAATATGTAGTTTCTTTGAGCATCCTCCACTACGACCAGGCTGGCATTAATATAGTCATTTTCTGAACTGCCCAGTTTAACTCGACTGTGGTCATCTAATGCAAACAGACACACAATGGCTTTCAGTGCACCTTCCCCTATTTGTTCCCTGCACTGAAAATGCAAAGGACTCAAAATGTGGATAACATCAAAGGGTTGCTTCATGGGCAATGATTAATCTTATTCTCAGACTAAATTAATTGTGCCCAAAATCTCCATTCAGTACAGAAATTATACAGAAATCAACTTAATCAGCTTAATGGCCCTTCAAATGTTTCTTTCAAACATGAGATATTCAGACACATGTAAAGCAGAATATTAATCCAGACAGAAGAATAAATGCAAAGCTTGAGAAGGATCTTGGTAACTCACAAGGGCTGACATCTCTGTATCGGTTTCGGTTCCGATTCTCAGGAAACTTTGCAACTTTGTACGGACCCTCATCAGACTGATCACGAATTGCCTAGGGGTTAAATAAAACAAAAATGCAATAAAATTAGTTTTCACCTCTTAAACTCTGATCTTCGCTTGAATTTCCCCTTCAAACAGGTTCAAAGTCAGAAGAAGCATTTTGTAATCATTAGGTAATGTAACATGCATATTCTGTATCTGCTGGTTCAAATGCTTCCCTGAAGCTACACCATACTTTTTACCCCGTCTAAAATCTTAGAGGGATGAAGACTTGGTATTATTTTCATGCAGTTTGAACATTTTTCTGTCTGCTTCCTTGTCTGTAATCAATTTTACGTGAAAACAATTAAATCTCGACCAGATGTTGTGAGGTGATAGGCTACAATCCCAAATCACCTAATTTAATTTTGGCCAGATTGGGCCAAGGGCTGAGTTGCTGGCCCAATAAAATGAAAAAAATAAAAATGTAAAAAGAGTTTTTCAGCCATAACTTCTGTCGTAATGGCCTGGTTGACTTCAAACTAAAACCAAACCGTAAACAATTTAATTCTATGTCGCATGATATGCATTGCGATGGAAAAGGGTGAAGATCCTTCTTTGCGGAAGCGGGGTAAATACACCTGGGGTCTGGCCAGAAAATTCAAATGAGCAAAGGACTGCTGGGACAGAGTTTGCCATGGCTGGCACCGTTCGCACTGAGTGACGTTTTTCAAATCCAGGACGGTTTTATCGCAGCAGCTTAACATCATATACAGAATATCAGCAGGACACAACTGGGATGTTTGGAAACCAAGGGATCTCCACTAAAATTTAAAATACCTCTGATGTTCTAAAGGTTCAATAAAGCAGCGGTATATCACAAATGTATAGGCCATACATTTTATGGTGAATGAACCTTGTCCAGTCTGTTGGGCTCGTGTAAGTGACCTCACTGTGCACACTCACTGTAAGTCGCTCTGGATAGAAGTGTCTGTTAAATAAATGTAATGTAATTAATTAATATTATTTAAGAAAATAAAAATGGGCGAGACATGTATTTAAGGTTATATACGACAATGTACAGACGGGTGTGTATTCATCACTTACTTTTTAGCCACTAAGAAAAACCAGTTTCAAGTATATTTTTCGAAGAATCGTGTGGTGGAGATTCTGACCTAGATTATGAATAGTCTCCTGCCAGGTTCTGCGGTGGTGATTGTGCCGCGTTCATAAGCATCCCTAAAGTGCTTTTTTGCTAAATTTGTCGAATGAAGATGACCAAGAGAATGTTCTTTCACAAAAGAAAAGACAAACGTGAGTGGGTAGACTTGGTAGGAGCATGTACTAACCAGAGTTAATTCCCATCACATGTACAGCAGCATGAGCAGTGCGCTTGACAGCTCGTACTTCATGCAACTACTGAAGAATTCAAGTCTAAGTAATATCATGGACCGATAAGATTTTAGTTGATCTTGAGTTACTTTTGGAGAGACAGAGGGATCATTGGTGTGATTTTAAACGCAAAAATCAACCAACTTAAGCGCAGTGTTTTCTGCAAAAATTTCATGCGGACACAACACACATGCGAACTATGTCAGTCCAAAGTTAAGTTTCAGTAAGTTAAAGTGACCGTTAAAATGTCAAGGTTTCATGATAAAAAAAAAAAAATATATATATATATATATATATATATATATATATATATATATATATTTTAAAAGTCAAATCAAATCCTACGTTCGTGGCGTTCTGTAAAAACCACGAATAATTTTCTCCCCGTTAATTTATTTTTGCATACAAAGATTTCATCCACATCTCAATGACAGAAAAACCTCTAAGCCGCTTTCACACTGGATGCGAAACGAATTTTTCGCACGACCGATAACATTTGAAGTCTATGCAAAGACGCCGCCTCTTTGCATTGACTTTGAATGTAATTTGTCCTGCGAAAAAAATCGCTTCGCGTCCGGTGTGAAAGCATCATTAGAATGTTCAGGTTAATCCTAAGGTTTACACGTGTAAATATTCGCTAACGCACCCCAGGCTGCTTTATTCGTATGGTCTTATGTGCCACTTAGTCATCAGTGGAAACACAGATAATTCATGCATTTCAGTGGTAGCGATGACAGAGGGATACAACATCTGACAAGTGGCGACCGTGTGGGGTCTGTTCCGTGCGCCTGTGCGATGGCTTAGGTGAATAAAACGCTTTGTTCTTGGAAAGCCCCGTTTCTCAGAAACGAAACGCAGCTGTTACAGTAAAATTTACGACATTTCCCGAAAACCTCACCGTTAATCAATTCGCAAGAGAAAGTAAACTAGTTGGCCTTAACGTAGCTCATTCACGTTTTCCAGGCGAATCAAACATCAGACGCTGCACGATGCAATTAAATTACTGTAACTACGTGTGAGGCAGCATCACAATTCGAACGCACTTGTTAAATATGTTGGCTAAGTTGCGATCTCGTGGAAGCAACCGTATAGTTGGCGAGCCGGTTAATTAAATGCTGATTAAGAGTATGGCATCTCCGTTTGGGTGTCGTTTCTAACGTTTAATGCGCAACATAACACACAATAAACTACTATCTTCCCCGTGCGGTGGAAGCTTTCTCCATTTAAACATTAAACGCGCGCTCCCGCGATTCCTGCAAGCGAGTATCGCATGCGCAAAGCCGACTTTCGTCTGAACAACGCAGGCGCTTTTCAGCCTTTGCGTCGACGCGCGCTACCGAACGGAGCAGCAGGCCTTGGAAGTTCCAAACAGAGTGCATGGGACATGTACTAACGTCACTCAGAAAATCAGATGTATAGAAAAACCGCTGTGACTTACAAAGAACAAGTTCTGCCATCGCCCTGCTGAATCCATATCCTTAAACTCCTGGTCCATTTTCACTTGCAAGTGTCTCCACCGTCTTAAAATATTTATGTTTACTAGCCCCGGCTTCAATCACTAAGTAGCAGGCAGCATATCCTCCTGCGCAGACATTCGCCGACACATAGCGAACCGAACTGCGCATCTGTGCTGCCTGCTCGGGCTGATCGCTGAGTGGGTAAGTCCGCGTTTTCACACATGCGCATAGATTCCTTTTCCGCTCATCCTCCGCAAGTACTGAAAGGAAACGATGAGCATGAATGCCAGTAAAACACGACGTGTGTCTTATTCAACAAACAAAATTGACACAGACTGGTTTATAATCCTTATGATGAAGGTATTTATGTGATAATTTTTCTGGAGTTTCGTCGGCTAAGTCACAGAAAAGTTGGCTTCCTATACTTGATGGATATGATGGAGTTAATGTAGAAAAGTGGTTCTCACACTCGGTCCTGGGGGACCATTCTGTCCGCTGTTTTTCATCACATCCGCGAGCGCTTTTCCAGGATAAAAATGGCAGTTTTTGAAATGAGCTGCTTTTCATGTTTAAAGGCATGACCAACCCTTAATGGCTCAGAGGTCTATTGAGACCGTCGATGTTTATATTGTATTTGCTTCGCAGTATTCCAAGTAATAGCATTAGAGGTGGCCGTTTTAAGCGAATGAAACTCAAAACTGGTGAATTAACAAGCTGCTAATGAGGTCTCAGAACATCGGTTATCACATACATAGTTACTGTGTGTCCAGGATTTCATTAATTAGAAGCCAATTTTGTTTTGCATCAGTTCTTTCTCACCGGTGCTAACAAATACAGCACAATAGAATTATGGAACTTTTATTCATAACGACAAGCACAGCTAGCTTTCTCTTGTAATGCCTCCTAAAGTGGTCAATAATCCTTTTAAACACTATCAAGACTAATTAACTACTTATTGAAATTTGGGGATGGAAATTGTGGTTGGAACAAAAACCACAAAGCAGCCTAATACTGGATAAGGGTCTCCCTTTCTTCTGAACAGCCTTAAATCATTGTATGGATACTGGATAGTGTACTGTGGTAGCCCTGTTGAATATAAACTTTGCTTAAATGGAACCTGCTTAGAAATGTGAAGTAGGCAAAAAGCAGCACATGATGTTACAATGTAAAGAAATTCAAGAACAGGTGACATAGTAGTTGACATTTATTTGTAAGGACAGGGTTACAAAGCCATTTCTATGGCTCTGGGACTCCAGCAAACCACAGTGGGAACCATTATCTACAATTGGAGAAAAATTGGAACCGTGATGAACCTTATCAGGAGTAGCTGGCCGACCAGAATTCTTTCAGGAGCACACTGAGGGCTCATTCAGCGGGTCAGAGAAGAACCCAGGCTCACATCAAAAGAACTGCAGTCCTCACTTGCCTCTGTTACGGTCAGTGTTCACGATTCCATAATTAGAAAGAAACTGAGCAAAAACAGCATCCAATAGGAGGGCTGCAAGGCAAAAACCACTGCTGACCAAAGACAACACAAAGGCTTGTCTCACATTTGTTAAAAAGCATCTTGATGCATGCCAGAAATTTTGGGATAAAACTTTGTGGACTCATGCATCCAAAGTGGAACTTTTTTGAAGACATGGGTGCTGTTATTTATAGTGTGAAGCTAATGGAGGATTCCACAGTAAGAACATCCCACCAACAGTCAAACTTGGTGGTGGTATGTTGATAGTCTGCGGCTGCTTTGCTGCTTCGACTTGCCATAATTGATGGAATCGTGAATTCCGCTCTTTGACAGAAAATCCTGAAGGCAAATGTTCGGCCATCAGGTTGTGACCTAAAGCTCAAGTGCAGTTGCTTTATGTAGCAAGGCAATGATCAGAGGCACACAATTCCACTTCTGAATGGCTCAAAAGAAACAAAATTAAGTTTCTGGAGTGACCTTGTCTAAGTTTTGACTTGAATCCTAGTGACCTTAGAGACGCAATTCATTCTCAAAAACCCTCCAATATAGCTAAGTTAAAACAATTCTGTGAAGAAGTCTAGCAAAAAAAAAAATCCTCCACAGTGATGTAAAGGACTCACTGCCAGTTATTGCAAGCATTTGATGGTAGTTTTTGCCTCCACAGGTGGTCAAACCAGTTATTAGGTTTAGGGGGGGCAATTTTTTTTACACGAATGATAGATTTTTATTAGTAACTCTTTGCCTTCAGTAAATAAGTTGATTATTGGGCACCATTAATGATTCTGAGGGCACCATTAATGCTGAAAGATTAATGCAGGTTTTTGAACAACATACTGTACACAGTAAAAAATGGAGCGTCAATATTGCAGTGTAAACCTATTTTCCTCTGGATAGAGTAGTTATAGCACTATGCAGAGTGAAATCGTCTAAATGGAAGTGTCAAAAGTGAGAGTTAATTCCCACTTCCACACAAGGACAAAATCTACTCTGCAGGGTGATGATTCCCTATAGTGTTAAATATTTTTACACACCTCATTGTTAATTTTGACACAAAATAGAGTAAAATTAACTCTAAAAATCTTACACTGGCTATAGAGTAAATTTTACACTGATTTTGAGTGGGACCAAATGTTATCTGACAGAGGGTTAAATTAAACTCTTAAAGAGTAAAATTGACACTATGAGTTTTACTGTGTATATTGCCATCAAAAGGACATCTTTTTCAAGGACGTCCCTGCGTATTCCAGCAAGGCAATGCCAAGCCACATTTTGCATGTGTTACAACAGTGTGGCTTTGTAGTAAAGGACTGCAGCTGCCGGCAGTACACACCTATCCCCTATTGAAAGTGTGTGGCACACAATGAAGTCCAAAATACAACAATGGAGACCTCTGACATTTGAGCACCTGAATTTGTACAACAAGGAAGGAATTTCACTGTCAAAACTTCAACTGGTGGCCTCTGTACTTTAATATTTACTGAGTGTTGTTAAAAGAAACTTTAAAACATGATGTGACACAGTAGTAAAAATGCCCCCATCCCAACATTTTTGGCATGTGTTGCAAACATCATAATCAGAATGAGCGTATATTTACAAAAGACAATGTTTATCAATTTGAAGATTAAATATGCTGTCTTTCTGCTATATTCAATTGAACATAGGTTGAAAAAGATTTTCAAATAATTCCATTGTATGTTTTCCAGTTCTTACACTGCGCCTTCGTTGGGATTGGGGTTGTAAATGGATAATCGTCAAAAGCTAAGTTGTTGACCGATGGAAAAAAAAGAAGTCATGATTTGTTCACTAAACATGTTTGTGAGTTGTATAATGTCATTAATGCTGCTCTAACTGTGTAAAGTGTTACATGACAAATCTTTATTGGAACAGGTTTCCAGGAATATCAGCTTCTTCTCTTGCTCTGGTCCTCCATGTATTCACCAGGGGCATTTAATTCATGCTTAGGAAGTGAATCATTCTGTTGTCTTGCCAAATTATACAAACAGGCTGTTAAAGTGGCAGATATTTCCATGTTATGTTCCAGTTGCTGGAGGACCACACTTGTGAGGGACTCTCTCTTTCCAAACTCCTAATGTCCTTTCAGTAACACCCCTTGCACTTTGTGGTCATGCCTCTCTGCGTAAGACCTTGGATTTTGTACAAACGCGGGGATGAACGTGTGCCTTGTGTCGGCCAGGCCCCCGAGCAATACGCTCTGGTGCTCCCCTCTCTGTTATTTGGCGAGCAGTTCAGGCCCTTCAAAGACGCTGGAATCGTGGGCTGACCCATACCATCTTGTGACTACATTCGTGAAGTTAAGATGTCGGTGGCATAGAAACTGCCTATTCAGGCCGTAAAGTCCTTCCCTACGAATGAAGCCCTGAAAAGTGAGTCCCAGGGGATTAACAATGGCAATCTGTGAGCTATCATTGGCACCACTGACCCCTGGGAAATTTGCAGTGTTGTGAAATCCTTTCATAACTGCCCTCCTGGTTGTGATTTGTGACAACACGGTTTCAGAAACCTCTATGTTATCACTGAAGTCTACTGAACACCTGGACACTGTATGTTTATTTAGAGTACTTTTCACTGCTGCAGCCGCTTATCAGCTGAAGCAGAATTTCCTGCAACTTGAACTCACTGAGTAAAATACATCAAGAATCAAGAACTTTGTTATCAATATCCCTCGCCACCTTGAAATCCCATTTTCAAGCCTAATGAAGATCATGACTCGTAGCACGCACACACAAAATTTCATTCGTCTCGGTGAATTAGTTTCTGAGAAAACTTGTCTCTACTTATCCAGACAGATGGATGGATGAGTCCCATTGGAATATCCCCCACTCCACTGTGTGACGCGGTGGGGCATAATAACCACATTTATCTTTCAGGGTTGGGACCTTCTTTCTTGAAATCAAAAACCTTGTCACGCAAAGAGCAGAAAGCATGCAAAACCCGAATTTTGAAAATGTGTGGAGTTGGGCCCTGATTTAATTTATTGATCAAATTCTTCTTTTTGGGTTTTGAGGCAATTGGCAACAACTTTACGGCCTCCCGTTGGATGAATATAGTCCAACTCTTTTTTTTTTCTCTCTTTTTTTCATAATTGCTTTTTAGCTCCACTCTGACAATAGTCAGCCATCATTGGAGATTTTCTAGTGGCAAGTCGTCCGTCCATCTGTCTGTCCGGCGTCGACTTTTCACTTCAAATTTGAATATCTCAAAAACTGTCAGATAAATGTCTTTCTAATTTGCTGTGAGCCTTCCTTATTATATTCTGAATATTCACTGTGAAAATTAGAAAATTCTACATCCCAGTTTTTAAGAAATTCAGCATTTTGGACGTAGAAAAATCAGAGTTTGTGCTCATTTTGCCAGTCTTTCATTAATATCTCAAAAACTGTCCGATAACTTTTTGTCTAATTTGTTTTGAGCCTTCCTTATGATGTTCTGATGATCCTCTGCAAAAATTAGAAAATTCTACCTCCCGGTTTTTGGGAAACTTTCTGAAATTAAGTTATGACATGGACATTTCAGTCATCCTCAGCGGAGCTCTCTCGGCCAACAGGACTCTCTTTAAGTACTGTATATTGTCAAACTAACCCTTTCTCTCCCAAACCCATTCTTGTTCCGTTCTCAGTTTTCATTGTATCTGACCCCCTACAAACCCTTTCCCAGAGATCCTGCGAGTCTGGTTTTCTTTCACATCTGTAGTCGCTCGAGCAGCATCTCCTCTCATCCTCATCCTCTCTGGCTTAGTTTCTGCTTCACTCCCACAGTTTATCACCATCGCAATGAATACCAACCCATATTTATACTTCTGTCATCACTCAACACTTGCTCTCTCTCCACCATCTCTGGTATTTCCAGTTCTATCCTTACAGTTTCCCTTCTACTCACTGCCCTTGCTGCTTCCACTCAGGCCGATCTTATCTGTGCCCACATATGTTCAACCTCTCTTTATTTTCCATCTCGCCTCGCACTGTTGTGCCCCACTTCGTGTTTTCCCCCCCACAATGAAAACGCTGCCTGTTCTCTCGTGAGCTCACATTTCTACAAGCACACCGATCTTCCCCACAGCTTCAGTGTTCATTCTTCCTCTCTCAGATTGCTGTTATTTGCCTGTATACCTTACAGCAAGGGCACCACAGTGAGGAACTTCCCAATACCCCTGCACTGTGGCAAACATAATCAACCAGCCCCATCATATTCTACTTGCGCCGGTTTACTCTCCTGTTCACTTTCCTGTGGTTTATCAGCCACCCCGCACCACAAACCCTTCTCACCTCCAAGGTAAGGCTCACATTCGGCTCCCATAATCAAGCCTTTGCTGTAGCTTGATCCACATTCAAATAAATAAACAAATAAATGAAAAATAACACTTATGCCATTTCGATCCCCTTTGTGCGTTCTTTTAGGTTGGCATTTATTTTTTAGAAATCCCCCAACTTCAACTCTAACACCAAAATCATGATTTACCTCCCCTCCAACACGTTCAACCTTTGCTCAAAGTGCTATTTTCTCTTCCCTGACTGTGCACAACCCTCCATTTTTTTCCACTTTCCACCACCAAGACAAATTCTTTATGTCCTTTCAACCGTAATTCCAAGTCCAATTCATAAACCCAACAATGCTGCTGATTCAAATTATTGGGAATCACCTGTGCAAATAATTTCGTCACCGTGGGTTTATACTTCAAAGTAAAAGCTATTTTTTTCACGCGTTATTCTGAGGTTTTTGCATTTTAGCTCTAGGTCTTGTTGCAATGTTTGGATGCCCTCTGGTGGCCGCACCCAACACTAGACAACAGCAGGGAGGCGCCTAATGAATAAATGTGCATGTCGTGAAAATTGGCACTCACATGGCGAAGTATTTGTATTGCAAAGAACCGACCTTCTTGTGCCAAATCTCCGAAAATACTGACCCTGATAGGAGGAAATTAGTGTAACGTTACACCGAGCTAAAGATGTTTGTTGCCCGGAGCATAGCTGCGGATCATAAAGATCTAATTCACGATGTTTCCTACGACTTTCACGGTAGGAGAATGGCGACTTGCTCAAGCGATCAAAGTGTAAAGGTAAGTGAAGATGTTTCATATCGCGACACCATGTCAAACGTAGTTATTGCGATATTCAAAAGTACGTATCCAGTACTTTTCTCTGGTTATTTTAAGCCTATTAAAGAAATGAAAATTATTGCGTGTCGTCTTCTGGCCATGTAGCCATGCTTGGACGTAAACAGAACCAGTTCCTGCTGCGGCCAAGGCCTGTGAACAACTGCACGATAAATGCAATACTCATTAACGCTAACGAATCAGCCAAAGTATGGCAAAAATAATCCGAGTATAGGGGACAATAATGCTTTTACACTGGCGCATTGGTCCTTGTCTTCCTTATTTTATACAGTCAAATTGGCAAAGTTTTAGGTCGCTGAAATCTTGCAGCTTGCGCTCTTTGGTATTTCGGCTTGTCGCGCAGTGTCCTGTATAAGTAGCCCTAGTCAACATTACGCTGATGATGTCATAATAGATTTTTTTTTTTTTCGCCTGGAAAATTGGCTACATTATTATAAAGTAAATTCCTGATGTAATTAAAAACTGGACTTACCTGGGTTCAGTGACGCCTGACGTTAAAATATTCGCTTCCTATCTATGTTACATCAGAGGGAGTGTTTTCCTTCATTTAGCTCAGTTATAAACGATGCATAAAGTGAATCGCTAATTAACCAACTGAACTGCTAACGATCTATAGCAAGTGCTTCCTGCATAATGTCCCGATGAACTCGCTGTTTGAACCAATAAAGGACTTTGATTGTTCGAGTACAGAAACTTAGTTCATGTTCTCGGTCATTTTACCGAGTCCTTTGTCAGTTGACTGTGAAGGTGAAAACATGTTTCAAAGTTCTTTCGTGATTCCCTTAACATTTGGTGAGGTCAAGTACGGTGTTAGTGTTATCTTGGTGCTACCACCTAATTTGAAGCACTAACACCGGCGAGCGTGACTCCGAAGCGAGAACGTCATGTTTGTGTTTACAGTGGGTGAAGTTAAGTGTTCCACTTGTCTTACACCAGTGGTGTCCAAACTTGTCCATAAAGGGCCGGTGTGGGTGCTGGTTTTTGTTCTAGCCAGCAGTGCTACAGCACCTGAATCCACTAATTAACTAATCAGGCAGTTCAATCAGGACCCTGCTGGGTAGAATCAAGTGTGTTAGTGCTGGGCTCTAACAAAAACCAGCACCCACACCGGCCCTTTCTGGATTAGATTGGACACCCCTGTCTTACACACTGCTTCGACTTCACTGATGGTGTTCGGTGTTACACGGTGTGAAAATGAGTGTTAATGTCAGTGCTAATTTCATACTTGGTGTTAAGCTCGGAATCTGTGGAGTCGATCGAATTACTCATCTCAACAAAACAATAGAACATTGTATCGCAACTCATTCCCCTCGGAATTTGGTTGAAAAATCGATCCTTTATGTGAGTGAAAGCAACGCATGATAAAACTTATTTTTGTCTAAACTTTGACGTCAACACTAACCTTTAGGGCAGGGGTGGGCAATTCCGGTGTGTATTACAGGTTTTTATTTCTATCAATTACCCTGAATAATTGAGTTAAGTGATTGCACACACAAATGTAGATTTGTGCAATGATTAGATCAAAGAAAAATGTTTCATAATGGGAGACAAGAACAATCTTTGGTGGTCATTCATGATCATTTAAAGAAATGCTCCAGAAATGTCAGATTTCATAAATGGTTTGGCTAAATGAGATAATTGACTAATTCAAGGCCAGAAGTTGGGGTGAAAACATGGGACAGATACGGCCCTCGTTGCCCACTTCTGCTTTAGAGGTTACTCTCAACGCGAGGATCATATGAAAATGAGTATGGACTTTTGTAACCACTAGAGGATCACATACGCTATCAAATTTGGACGATTTATGATTGATTATAATGCTACTGAGATATTGGTGTTAATGCATGGATGTATAGTGCCTTCGCTGTCGGGCCTGACTGCATCCTTATCCATTTAGTCTTAATTTTGCATGGGCTTATTGCTCTGAACTGAAAGCGAAAGTGTTGAGAGTAAAAGTTTGATTCTGAATAGGTGACATTTGTTGAATAATGGAATGTTTTGAAATTTGGGGTTGAATATATTCTTAACAGAACGCATCATCCTTTGACATACCTTAAAATGCATAACAGATTTGTCGGAATTGCAGTTGTGGCTGCGTGTAAACTGGAGTTTGAGGATGGTTGCGGATCTGCCCGCAGTGTGGTTGAACCTATGACTGATGGATTCAGTTAGAAAAAGATTATTTGAGCTGGTCTTTGCTGTCCCCGCAGGTCTGGGATAAAAGTGAGAGTGGAGAATGGCACTGTACAGCCAGCTGGAAGGTAATTTGTCTGATTGCACCCAACTGCTTTACATTGTTATACCTCTGTCTTGGCATAATGTGTTTTCACCAGTGTTTGTTTGTAGGTATGTTTTTTGATTGTTCGTTCATTCGTCAGTTAACTGGATATCTCAAAAAGTTATGGATGGGTATCAATTAAATTTTGTGTGTCGATAAGAGATGCTGCTATGCTAAGGAGGAAGTGATTCAGTTTTGGTAAAGATCCAACTCAGATTCTTAATCCAGGATCCATAATAATTTGTATGCGATGAAAGACGGCACTGTCATTCAATGATAATTCCTCCGCCAGCGAGTTTCAATGTGGCGTAATGCCCTCTGAGTGCCTTCTAGTTATCCTTGTCTTTATTGGAAGAGGAAGTGTGCCGATGAATCGTTTCTGTCATTCAGTGTTGCGTCAATCTTTCTGCTGCAAATGATGTTACGGCGATTACCTCTTCGACGCTTGTCTCTCGATGGAGAGAGCTGAGATGTGAGGCTGCCAGGAAAATCTGGTCACATCACTTGACATGCAGAGCCATTTTCTTTCCATCACGTTGAGCCCATATGTGAATAAGTTCGGAATTTAGAGGATGCATCCTCAAAATTTGTTATACGGCGGGTTACTGAGCTTATAAAGGTGCAGCAATTGGTCAGAGAGGCCAAGCAATTATAATCAGAGGCAGAGAAATCTGTATAAAAGGATGCTAATTTCTCACAGAGAAACTGCCTAAAATGGAACAGAATGCTCTGAAAAAACAGGGTGACATGAGTGACATCACACTGGCTCATTGATCAGCATTTCCACGTCCTCACTTATGTCAGAACATTTCCCCTCTTCTGCTCCCTGATTCCTTTACCGGCTGGATTATAGTTTTTGCCATGAAATTGCATTTCCCTTTAAAAAAAAAAAAAGTACAGAAAAATCCACGATTTTCATTGTACAAAGACTGCTGGGTGTAACGCAATGGAAACAAAATTGCATCAGATCTTGAGTTGTCGTGACTCTCAATCAAGGGACTCTGACGGACATTTATTGCTCCTCTTAAATCCAAATAGCATTTCAGTGGCCAGCTTGAGGAGTTTGTATCCAAATCTGATGGTGACCGGTGCAGCCATGTTGAATCTCGCCAGAGTAGCATATGAATTCGCTCGGGGGGTCAACAGGGCCCCTCAGACAGGGATGTTTACTGCAGCAGCCAGTAATGTTTACAGTGAGAGCGGGAACTGATTCATGACCGCTGACCTGTGAAGAATTAAGCTTCAAGCGTGCCTTCAAATTCAACTTTTTATTTCTTCAGACTTTCCTGAAAAGATTGCATTCTGTTAAAGACTGCCACAATTGTCAGGAATGACAGCTGTGTTGTCCTGAAAAGTGCCAATCGATTATTTTGACAATTAAGAATTTTAATAAATGGAGAAGCAACTGCAGATCACTCAACTCTTTATTTCTGCCAAAATTTAATTTTTTTTTTTTAACTGCGTCAATTTCGGGTCAAGAACATTTTGTGGCGATGAGTATTTCAGAAATATCGCGGTAGGACTGGGCTGGTGAGTCTGAAGAAAGGCCCACTGCTTCTTGGTAAGTGATGGGGCCGTTCACTCTGTGTGTCTCTCTCCCTCTCCCTCTCTCTCTCTGTGTCTGTGTCTCTGCAGACGCACAGCGGCTCGGTTTGGCGCGTGACCTGGGCTCACCCGGAGTTCGGACAGGTGCTGGCCTCTTGCTCTTTCGACCGCACGGCTGCCGTGTGGGAGGAGATCGTAGGGGAGTCCAATAACAAGCAGAGAGGGCAGAGCCACTGGGTGAGAAACTCTACTCTCATCATCACCTACAGCTCTGTGAATCTGTCAGAGCAACCTGTCAGTCTGTCTGTCTGTCAGCAGTGTTCAGTCATCTTCAAAGAAGATGGTTCATATTTTGCATTATCTGACTCGTATTGAGAAAGTTGTGGATCACTGCAGGTACCGTTTTACTCTTGTGCCTCAGGATTCGGGACAGGCACGAGTTATTCTGGAGGACGTCTTACATTTCTCACTGTAAATGAAATACTCTTGACACATTGAGTGGTGAAACGGATTCATATGTACAAAAAATAACTTGCAGATTAACTTAAAAGGGCAACATCACACAGTTTACTCCGTGTTGTTAACCCTAAGAGTGCTAAATGCAGCCATTGTTGCTCAATGATGCAAGATATCAAAATCAAAACAGTTGAAAACGTATGATGTGGCAACTTGTTTAAAGGAGCTCCCTCAGCGGAGCTCTATTAAACAAGAGCTCCCGCAGCGGAGCTCTATTAAACAGGTCGCCACATGATGGGTTTTCAATAGCACAAGAGAATTAAATTTAATTATTTTTAAAATGTATTTCAGCACTCCAAGGGTTACCCTGTTAACTCTGTAATGGCACCTCCTGTAGTTAAACTTCCCCTTCAGAGGCCTGATTCACCTCCCCTCTCAGATCAAGAGGACCACGCTGGTTGACAGCCGGACGTCGGTGACGGACGTGAAGTTCACTCCGAAGCACATGGGCCTGATGCTGACGACGTGCTCGGCCGACGGCGTGGTGCGGATCTACGAGGCGCCGGACGTGATGAACCTGAGCCAGTGGTCCCTGCAGCACGAGATCTCCTGCAAACTCAGCTGCAGCTGCATCTCCTGGAACCCGTCCAGGTGACTCCTCCCCCCTCCCTGTCAGCACTGCTGGTGCTGTGCGCGCTTCAGGAATCCCCATCATGCACTTCTGCTCCCAGGTGTATTCACTCCCATGGCAATGGATGGCTAATTTGTGTGCAGATGACAAGACTGCAAAACATGAGTCCATCTTATAAAGCCTTTTAATCTTTTATTGAGACACTTACCCTTATAAGTACATGAAGAATACAATAAGTATCCATATTGTTTTAATAACTTATTTTGATTACCTGTTTTCTCTGTAAGATTTTGACTCAATTCTAGATTTGCTTATGGAATGAGAAAATTTCTCTTGTCAAGCAAATGATAACTTCACATAAGCCAATATTTTCCAGTTCAGACAGAAAAATGAAATGAGTTAAGTCTAATTATGAAATCAGCGAACTTATTAAAAAAGGCTTACACTTTCTGCTGTGTAGTGTAGCCCTGTTCTTCAACCAATGGGAAATGGACTTCAAGTATTACTTTGACATTCACAGTTGTTGGGACCATCTGAATTATCGGAGCAGTTTTCATTGAGAATGTATTGTGGAGCTTAATATGTGCACCCAGTGATTTTTTTGGTTTCCCCGTTGATTGGATGAGGTTGAAAAATCGGAGCCATTCGGCCATGTGGTGATTGGCTGAAATGTTTGTGCGGCAGCTGCTGAGCGAGGGTCTCGCACCCAGGCTTTAGATTCTCAGCAGGGAACAGATGAAGTTATCTGAGACATGAATCTCACCGCCCGTACTTGCCTCTAATGCAGGGTGTCCCGAAATGAAGAGCTTTGGTCGAACAAAACTACTCCTATGAGCAGGAGATTTGAAAAAGGTCACTGACGTTTGTGCCGTTTCCAGAAGATTCCGATGATATGGAATGATAAGATGATGATAGTGTGGACTTGTTTTGAGTTCATCAGTTCTTTAATAAGATTTTAAAAATTGCTCTCTTTAGCTCACGGGCCCACGCCCCCATGATTGCAGTTGGCAGCGACGACAGCGTGACGTACGGCGGAAAAGTTCAAATCTACGAGTACAACGAGAACACGAGGTCAGCACCCGCACTCAACCATGCTGCTCTTTGCCTGCTGTCACTGCTGTGTCTCCACGGTGTCTGTGGACTCGTCCTCTTAAACTTTTCTCCCTCAGGAAGTACGCAAAGGTAGAGACGCTGACGACCGTCACCGATCCCGTGCACGACATCGCCTTCGCTCCCAATCTGGGGCGGTCCTTCCATGTGCTCGCTATAGCAACCAAAGATGTCCGGATCTTCAAGTTGCTGCCCCTACGGTGAGCGGATCGGCGCAAATCTGAGTGCGCTCGGTGCACATTTGTGAAAGTTTTTAAAGAGGAACAGGTAGAATTTTAGCAAAAACACTACCTAAAAATGAAAAGTCTGCCATGATCTTACCACCTGCATGACTGTGAAACACTGGTGGCTGAAGTTTCTTGGTCTGCACAAAAGACTGGGTGGATGTCAGCACAACTGTTTGCAGCCTTCTTCAAAACAACTGATGGTTGTGGGGATTTGTTTATTACATGTTTTCACAGTGTAAAAAATGGCCAAATGGGACAAAAAATGTCTCCCTAATGATACAGCCTTCATTGCCCTTCTGTGTGTAAAAATTCCTTATATCACCAGGTACACAGCCAGTTAGCCAATACAAGCCATTCTGAAGTGTGTCCTTTGTGACATCACAAGGGGGAGGGACCTCCCAGAATAACAAAGAAACTGATTAGCTGATTGGCTGAAGTCGATTAGTCAGTCTTGCCTGCGGGCAGTCACTTCACACGTGATGTCACGAAGACAGATTTTGAAATTGCTTCTAATGGCTAATTGGCTGTGCAGCCGGTTAATAGAGGACCTTAAACTGGAAGCTTCTGAGGGCGACAAGCTTCTGATCAGGTGGGGAATGGCCCAGTGTACGTAACATCAGGAGAGTTGTGTTGGTCACTGTTACCCCCTGACTATTGTTCCCTGGCAGGAGGGAGGCCAGCTCCACGGGACCGTCCAAGTTCGAGGTGCAGCTGGTGGCGCAGTTCGACAGCCACAACTCCCAGGTGTGGCGCGTGAGCTGGAACATAACCAGCACCCTCCTGGCATCCTCCGGTGACGACGGCTGCGTGCGCCTCTGGAAAGGTGGGGATCCCCGGGGTGGTCAACTGCTGTGTGCTGAACTCCCATCGCCGCAGACCCGGTCAAATTGACCTTTTGGCCGCATAAAAAAAAAATAAAAATTGTCGGTTTGCATCCTTCACATTTCAGTTTTCTGGGGTGGTAGGGAAGTTTTTTTTTTGTTTGTTTTAATATAATAAGCATTTGAGATCCAAATGGTGCAACGAACATAAAACGCAAGCACATTTGTAAATGTAAAGAATCAAATCTGCCTAAATCCGGAAGTGGGGCAGTGACTGAAAGCTGAACAGATTGTCTGCTGCACGGACAGGGATTCTGCGCTTTTTCCTTGCTGTTTCTTTGTTGCGATTTTAACAGATTTTTTTTCACAATTTAAAAAAAAAAAAAGGACACAGGAGGGTTCTTCTGGCGTGGGCAGGGATGCTGCCCAACTAATTTTTTTCACAAAATATTTTGCACATGGCCTTGTCTTGGATAGTTGCCTATGAAGGGACCGTGGTGGTGCAGCATTAAAGCTACACTTCAAGGCACTTGTGAAGTCTGATATCAGTAAAGCTGCGCTTCTGGATTATGTTGTACTAGAGCTAATACCGGTAAATCTGGAATGGTGGAGTCAGGTCCTTGAGGATAATTTGCAACATAATTTCCTTTACTGAAGCTGTACTAACACATACGCGCGCACACACACACACACACACACACACACACGGGTAAAACACATACGCACGCACACACACGGTCAAACTCTGCCTTGGTCACCTTCTTTATGGCTGGTTGAACAGAACTTTGAAAGGACTGCAATAATTGCGCCTTTAAGTCTGTTTTTATATTTGTTTTTTTACCTTTTATAACATTGTACTTTTAAGATCTGTTAAATTTTAAGAATGTTAATGTTTGTTGGGAAAAAATTCCTGAAGGTGGGTGAATAGGAGTATCTTCATGTGCGATGGAGTTGCTATTAATTCATTTTACACGGCACATTCTTCAATATCTATTCAGTTTTTTGTCGAGAACAGGGAAAATTGTTTTGGATCGTAGCTTATGTATTATGCAGATGAATATTCCGAAATGTTTTCACCTGAAGCGCTTACCAGTAAATTATGTTTTCATTACTGTAGCACAGTTGAATTGTGCCGGGTGAATGTGAATTTGGTTTACAGCCTCCGCTCGGCTCTTGACACTGTGTAAAAATTCAAAAGACGTCTTGATTTTTCCTCGCCAGCAAACTACATGGACAACTGGAAATGTACGGGGATCCTGAAGGGAGATGGTAGCCCAGTAAATGGGTCGTCAGGACAGCCTGGCGTTTTGAATGCAGCGATGGGGTCGTCGGCCCCGAGCTCCCAGAATGCTCTGAATGGGGCCCCGGCCGGAAGGTAGGTTTGGTGCTCGGAGGCCGACCTGCGGCCCAGCCCATGCCTCAAGACGAAGGCGAAGACTCTCATCGCTTTGCTTCGCGAGGGGGACGACTGCGCCCATCTCCCGGGGCCTACTGACATGGCACGTGCAAAGAGCTTGGCGTCCAGCAGGGATCGCTAGTTGTGAGCTTTTGTTTGTAAATAGTTGTGTATAATCAAAATTTATGTTTGCGCCAGTGCTGTGATGTAATGGGGACCGGATAAATTTCTCAAGCACTGAGTCATTCTTTGCCATTCCAAGTTGTTTATCTCCAGTTCTTTGATGTAGTGTTAAACCGTGGTTGGGCTAAAAAAAATTTTCAGTGCTGCTGTTGGCTATAGAATTCCTTGTAAATTATAGTTGGCATTTTTACATGTCGGTCCAGTAAGCTGCTTGCCTCTCGCTGATCAACAACTACAGAAGGTACTCAGGACACAGAGGAGCCCAACATCTCATAGTCCTGGGTCTAAAAGTGTGAACTAGCTCTTTAACCCTTAGAGCGCTACAGGCAACTATGTTTGCCCAATGATGTAAGATATCAAAATGGGATGCGATTGAAAACCTTTCATGAGGCAGCTTATTTAAAAGAGCTTTCGCAGGGGAACTCTTTTACACAGACTGCCACATGATAGATTTTCAACAGCTCGGGATAGTAACATTTTTAATTCCTTGAAAATTTATTTGTGTTCTCAGGGCTAAAATCTAGAAAAAAGGTCATATCTCACTGGAAGTCCTAGTTTATCGTATTCACTAGTATTCCTGGACAATGAGTCGGGGCTACTAAGGCCCAGTGATGGTCATGCTGCATCCGCCGCCGCGTCTGTAGGGATTATCTTGTGAGCTGTCTGTAGGCCACAAATTTCAACTGATTCTTTCCATATCTGGTGTGGGCCTTGTGTGTGGTAGGGTCATGAGCCTAATCGATTTTTGAAGTGATTACTTTAGGGGGTCCTGGGATACAAATTGACAAGCTGGGCACCCGACTGTCTAGTTTCCTACTGAATTGAAACTTAAATGGACCAGAATAATAGAAACACTGAATTGGCACACAGCAGGCCATTAATAAAATCATTAAAGCGTATAACTGAAAGGCATAATGGCAAGACGTGTATAAATGGTGCAGAAGCATGATCTGCAGCCTGAAAAAATTAGATGTATTTCTGTACCGTAAGTGGTCTCCTCGCTTGCCTTCCTGTACGAGCTTCTAGCCTCTTCACTGAATGCAGCGTTTCGCTCACTTCGGGAGACGACTTACACTGTGTGATCCACTGCTAAATACAGGATATTAAAATAACCGGGAGGTATTCATGAAAAAAAATCCTAGAGCTTAATATTTTTCTGTTCGTGTTAAAACATTTCTTAGAATCATTTTAATTCCAGTCGAAAGTTCACGTACAATCCATTCCATAAATATTTTGACATTTAGAGTTAAAAAAAGCAAAACTTTTTTTCTTTAACCGCAGCAAAGATCTAGCTTTCTTCCAGATGTTCTGCTAGAATCTGCTGAAGGAAAAATGATATGCTGAAGTATATCAGTGGATTGGTTTTACCCTTCTTTAATACTTTAAATGCAATTATGGTTTATGTTATTATGCTTGTAGCATGCAGAGTGTAACATTATTTCAAACGAGAAATGAGATTAATGCATTTCAGATAAGCAGACGGTGCCAAATTTGCCTGATATGTTTACCTTAAGTCGATAAATCATTCCATAGTGATTTGTGCCAGAAGTTCTCATTCCTAAAAAATAATTTCATTCCTACGGTATATTGTATAGTAAAGTAACGATTAGATATTGTTTAAGTTAAATATGAGGATGGATCTGTTCTGTGATTTGTCGACGATAAAAAGCTGGTATATTTTTCCATATTCTTCACTCCGATATGCCCATTCCTTCTGTTTGTATGTGCTCTTCTCAGGTAAAATGGGTGAAGAAAAATGATGGGGTGGGATTTTTTCTAGTGCGTTGCATAGAATATTTTCTATATCTGTTATTTCAATGGCATCACAGAAAAACAGAAGTGTTTTTTTTCCATGGATTTTTTTTTTTTTTTTGGTCAAATTTTCATCTTGACTTCTAGATGACCAATACGAACTAGATGTGAAGTTGGCTGTTCCTTTTTACATATGAATGTGTTTTGATTTAGCAATGTTGGAAACTTGAAATACTAGTAAAATGTACATACTTTTGTATATTGCGCAAAATTGCAGTCGAAGGACTCGTGGAGACTGCTGCATATATTCGTAGTGATTTCGAATCTGTTGCTCCAGCGTTGAATTAAAATGCACTGTATTGAGAAACTCCTGCAGAGATATATCGCATTGGTTTCAAATTTGATCGCAGGGACCGTTTTTCAAGCAGAGATAAAAAGAAATAAAACATTAAATGAAAGGCTTACAAATTTTATTTTTTAAAAATGGCCACACCTTGCCACTATAACTGTTGTGTATATTCATTTTTTTCTGCAAGGGCAGGCCTATGGGTCTGAAAGTTTTCTGCCACACTGCTGTAGCAGGTCCCATGGATTCACTGCACTAGCGACTCCTTATTCCCGATATTTCCACCCTGTTTGTCCCTGACTGGCTTAATTTTTACCCCTCAGCCCTCAAGGCTGACGGGGTATTGCTATCCTTTGTGTGGTTGGGCGGGCGTCTCCAAAAACTTCGACATCGGGCTGAGGGGTATTCCGTGCATTGCACGCCTATTTTTTTTTTCCCTCGTACTGATGTTGAAAGAATTTATTCACCTCTTGATTTGGCCAAATGTTTGTTTTTTTTTCTAGTAAAAAACTATAGAGCACAATGTTTTGATTGTTAATTTATTACCATTTGCACAACATTATTTTGTGTTATTTACCAAAGTTAAACTGCTTACATTTTCTCCAGCCTAGAACATGAGTTCGGTGTACTCACACTCCAGCCTGGTTCATTCATTATGCACTTGCCCGACCATAGAGATTTTACTTAAGTTACACGCAGGGTTTTTCAGAATTTTTTTTCTCCTTTCTTAGCCTCCAAACTCCAAAATTTGCCACCTTAAAACGTTTCCTACTAAGATGGGTTGGCAGAGCGATTCTTCAGTTAATGCCAACTACACAGTGTAGTCTACACTCCTCGCTTACTGAGAACATCTTACATTCAAGGTCCTCCCGACCAAGACCATCTAAACATGCGTATTCATTCCAAAATTTCAATTTTCTCAGATTCACTGAATTAACATGAATTTGAAGAAGAATGTATTGAAAGGATTATTTTGAGCAGTAGTCGATTTTAAAAAAAAAAAAAACAACTTGTTGGGACATTTGTTTAGCCATGTAGTTAATGCAGTTGCCTGCCTCTGCCTTGCCCACACAGTCGATGCTCTAAAAAAAACATATTCGCATTTATATAGTGCTTTTTTTCTTGAATCGGCGCTGATCTTAAGTGCTTTGCAGAGATGAGGGGCTCCCCTCAACCACCACCAATGTCGTACGTCCACCCAGGTGTTGCAAGTAAATATGGAACCTCTTAACATGACCTATACCAGGTGTGCCCTTTGACTGGCAATACAGAATCAAATGGCTGAAGTTGAAGACATTTATGCAGAGACATCTCTTTTTCCATGAGTCGTAGTGCCGACAGTCAAGATGCTTGTTGATATGGAACATGTTTTCAGTCGCTAATTGAAGGTCGCCAATCTCTTTGCACTATGCAAGACCAGCTGACTCAGGCTCCGTTAATGCTAATCGGCAGAAGTGGAGTTCGCCTAACCTAACGAGCCATCGCCTCTCTTCCATTACCGCTTGTGGGAGCTCTGCTGTTATCCTCTGGCAGGTCTGTGGGTTAAATTGCACTGAATGTAAATGCCACTGGTATGATTAACTGGGTCATGGCTTGAGTGCTTTTTCCATACCTTTATCAATCACTTCATGAGTGTGTTAACCAATCAGAAATTAACATGGTAAGTTATCCTTTAGAGCCTGTTGAGCTCTTCATCATGTATTGCACCAAGGCCTGTTTGTGTTCACGATAACATGGGTGAGGCATCATTATGGTTTGAAAAACTTGTTTCCTCCGCTGTGTGCATTATTTTTATTTTGCTGTGGTCTTTTGTAACACCTTGTCAGTTATGGCACCATCCATATTTCATGGATCGACATTTTAATTTCCCTTGTAGAATCTGAGCATTCATGGCTTATGAGCAGCTTTTGAACGCCCCTGCTCGTAAATGCTCTTACCATAAGTGCAGGCTCAATCCTACTTGTAGCAACAGTTCTTATTTGAATGGGGCTAGTCCCAGATATGGTAGTGTGTGAATGGGAATTCACATCACTCAATTAGCTAATCCATAATGTTCTCCAACCTTCCCCAAAACAGGAATTTTTCTATGTTCTCTGATGTTTAACTTAGCCGTTGCACCATTTCAAGGAACATGAATCATGGATGGTGTTTAATACACTTGAATCAGGATGACTGCTATTTCATTCATATTTTTACTAATTCTAAATGTTGTTGTTTCAATTCTCTGGTGTATGTAACATCAGTTAACTTTTCAAGTGGACACTCATAACTTGATTGAAATGAGGCTTTTTATCGTATTTGTATAGAATCTTAAGTGCATGTGGAATGTTCTTGAAGAATTACACTGACATTCTGTCTTGATGCATTTGTGACGGCCCGTCTCTGTGATTGTTCTATGTTTGTAATCTTGCGTTGGGTATAGACAACATGGTCCAAATTTGAATGCAAATAAACTTTGCCCCAACTGAAAAAAAGATGAATGAAAATATCTGACCGTGGACAAACCTTAATTTAACTAAAGTCCCAGTATGTCTGGGCTTGAAAAACAGAGAGAAAGCATTAAGCTGTTCTGCTGTTTCATTGAGGGCATGTATTCTTTTTTTATCTCGAGGTCAATTTGACAAGTTATTTTTTCGAAATGATAAAATTTTGATTTTTTTCACTTTCAAAATCTTTAATGACTAGCTTTCTTTCTTGACTGCTTTTTCTTGAAAGAAAGCTTGTTGAGGTGCGGAGCTAATTGGCGTAATTTATTTTTTTTGGCTGATTGCGCCATGCTTGCAGGACTGGGAAGAGAACCCCCTTTGCCCCTCCCCAGCGCCGACTGACCTATACAAAGGCACACCATCGGCCTGCATACTACTAAATGCAGAAATCCACGCTGCCTGTGCACTCTGTGCATGCTTGGCTTTCGACCCAGTCCTGTGGTCCTCAGACTGTTACGGAAGTGTTCCGTCACACGATGGGCGATGCAAGTGGCTGGAATGATTTGTTTTTTTCTGTAACCAAAGATGGCTGTTTATATTTCATAGTAAAACACTTTTAGGCTCTGGATTGCTTTATTTACAATGATTAATATTCCATGTTGCTGTTCATTTAAAGAAGAGAACCTTTTATGTGGAGTGATTTGGTTAAAGGTAAAATTAATGCTTTTAGCATGTGCTGCATTCTTAGGACCCAGTTGAATGAAACGGACTAAGTCAGACCAGAATTGAGCAACATTAGATGTTTGTTTTCAGAAATGTTCGGGGATTCGCTTTCCTTTTTCATTTTAAATGAGTATAATTGGGGGGGAGAATCTGAAGCAGCAAGTGTTAGCTTGTATACAGTCCCATGGAAAGTTACAGTCGAAGAACAAGTTTATCTGTACCATTTTATCATAATCAACAATCTATAATGCAGGCTGGATGGATTAATTCCTGTGAATTAAAAGATATTCAAGTGTTTTGCAGTGTTGACCAATTTCTTGATGAGATTTTCATTTTTGTGTCCGATTGCAGTGCTACTTAGGCAAAAATGAGTGACAACAGGTGGTACCCTGAATAGCTTCTGCAGTCTTTATTTTGCAGTAAAAATAATAGCAAAGACATTTTTCAGTCATGTGCAATGAAATGCCATGTTAATCTAAATTAGTAGAAGGATTTGTTTAAGCTAAATGCATGACGGTATGCATGTTTTTGTCACATGTGACTTGTGCTGTGCTTGTCACTGACGCAGTGCTAAATTTGTGATTGTGAATAGATTCTTCTGAAATTATGTAATATACCTCCACATTAGTCATTAAAAGTCTCTCACCTGGCCCACTGGTCACCAACAGTTGTGAGATAACTGGTTTAAAGAATATTCAGAAGTATTTTTATCAATATTTTGTCAAACTCACTTTTCTGGAATGCAAATGCTGTGGCGTGTTTGGGTTAACCATTACGTTTGCATGCTAAAAGGAATGTTTCTTCAGATTTTATTTTGCCAAAAATGTTTGTTGGAATGTGACGCAGTAGCAGGTGCTTCCATGCCGTTGGTCTGTCTTGCTTTTGGTCAACATTTCTCCTTCAGCCCTTTTCCCCTTCCAACTCATCCATGTATTTTCTACCTTTCCTTGTCTGTTGTTTCTTGTCTTCCTTTCTGTTCTTGTGTGTTTTGGCCTCCGTCATCGCAGGTATTTCTTTCCTCCTCTCGACCCTCCCTGGGCTGGGTCAAGGTATGCCAACCTCCTGCCCCCTCTGTCACTTATTGAGCCGACCTGTGACGACGGTGCCACCAGCCCACAGCTGACCCGACGGCGGAGACGGCACACCTTGATCCCCTTGGCTGAAAATGACGGGGAATAATTGGATCATTGGTTATTGATTGTGGACAGTAATCCTTGATTTGTCCATTCAAAATATCATGCGCCAGCCCTGTATTCAACTCTGTCTCTGCGTCTCTTTGGTTTCATCATTTTCTTGAGGACTGACTTTGTCCCACTTTGGGTTTTCGGTTTGCCTTCCACCAATTTCTCGTTACGTTTTCATTTTAATCGTGTTCATGCAACTTCAAGAAGTTCTAGTGCTGCTTGGCCCCTGATATAAGGAGTGCATTTACTATTGACCACTGGATTCTGACTGCACAAGTATTACTCAATTTCTAGTCTGCAATATTTTCGCTTGCATGTAACACTTTCTCTGGCCAATGCTATGCGAAATTGCTAGTCGCAGTTGTTAATGTCACGGCTAGGAAAACACTCATACTGCTGCAGCTAAAAACTCCACCGCACATTTGGAACTGATACCTTCCTAATTATTTTTAAGAGGCTACTCTTAGGCTGCCTTTGAGACCATCTCCTGGGATATCTTAAGTGTCCTTATCCCTGAGAACAAATTGCTCTTTGAGTTGGCCGTTAAGTGAATAGCTTGTGATTGACCGTGAAATGGCATAAACGATTCAATGCACCAGAAATGCATGTCCACCCATGTCTGGACCGTTAGTGCGTTTCTCAGAAATCATCAAAACCGAATGCACTGAAAATGGTATTTTGTATTTAGCCTGTCAGTGTCATTATTTCTGAGGCGATACTATTTTCTTTGAAAGGCTGTGCCGTCCAGTTTTACACAACTGTGCTTGACTAAAAAAGGGTCGCAGAGAAGTACGGTACGATGGGCTCAAGTAATGTTATATCGTGTTTAAGCCCTTAAAACCTACAGACTTATCTATGGGTCCATCAAATGCAGCTGCGGTATTCAAACTTTTGGAACTTCGGGCCTATTTTAAATTCTAGTGAAGATCTGAAGGTTTGCAAGGATCCTAGATATGTCCTGTTGAATTAGAGGTAAGTGTTTATTAAATGATGTAGGCCTACAAAGTCTAGATATTGTCCATTTACCGTAATGCTGCGGTCATAGAAACATGGTGTCCTGGGTGTAAATATTTCTATCAGTATACCCGGATCAGCCGTAATATTGTGACCACTTGCCTATTATTGTATAGGTCTTCATTTTGCGGACAAAACAGCCCTGGCCTGCCAAAACATGGACACCCCTAGACCTCTGAAGGTATGCCGTGGTATCTTGCACCACGAAATCCTTAAAGTCCCATAAGTTGTGAGGTGGGGCCTCTATGAATTGGACTTGTTTGCACAGCACCTCCCACAGATGCTGGGTGGCATTGAGGTTGGGATTTAGGAGGCCAAGTAAGCACCTTCAACTTGCTCTGTTCCTCAAACCATTCCTGAAGCATTTTTTTGCAGGGTGCATTATATTGCCATAAGAGGCCACTGCCATTAGGGAATACCGTTTCTTGGGAACAACAGTGCACTTGGTCTACAACAATTTTTAAGTAGGTGGTGTGTGTCAGGGTAACCTCCACATGAATGGCAGGACACAAGGTTTCCGAGTAAAACATTGTTCTTAGCATCACACTGCCTCAGCTGGCTTGCCGCCTTCCCATAGTGCATCCAGATGCCATGTCTTTCCCAGTTCAGCGATGCACCCATGCCTGGCCATCCGCAAGATGAAAAAGAAAACTTGATTCATCAGACCAGGCCACCTTCCATTGCGCCACGGCCCAGTTCTGATGCTCGTGTGCCCGTTGTAGAGACTCTCGGTGGTGGACGGGGGGTCAGCATAGGTACCCTGACTGATGTGCGGCTACGCAGCCCCATACGCAACAAACTGCGATGCACTGTGTGTTCTGATGCCTTTATATCAGTAACAGTGTTATTTTTTTCAGAAATTTGAGCTACTGCAGCTCATCTGCTGAATCCGACTGCATAGGCCAGCCTTCACTCCCCACGCTTATCAGTGAGTCTTGGCCGTCCATAAACCTGTCACCAATTCACCAGTATTCCTTTCCTCTACCTCTTGTGGTAGGTACTGATGACCACTGCAGACTAGCAGACTAGGAACACCCCACAAGAGCTGCTGTTTTGGTGATGCTCTGACCTAGTCATATAGCCATTAAAATTTGGCCTTTGTTTAATCTGCAACATCTTTCTGCTTACCAATTTTTCCTGCTTCCAACACATCCACTTCGAGGACAAAATATTCACATGCCGTCTTAATAATGCCGCCCGCTCACAGGAGCCATTGAATAGAGATAATCGATGTTATTCGCTTCACCTGTCGGTGGTCATAATGTTATGGCAGATCGGTGTGAATGTGACGCATTCACTGAGACATAATATGCGTAATATTGTCCTACAGGATGAAAAAAAAAAACTTTCAGACTTTAAAACCTCTCAAGGGAAAACTTAAGTAAAAAAAGAAGTTTAGAGTTTATGGGGTTAAAATACTGATCATCTGGAAAGTTGTATGACATTATATTACTATAGGAAACCATACGTTTTTACTGTAATTCGAAATTCTGAACTTGAGGATTTCAACCTGTTGAAGACCAAGGGCCCTGACGAGAACTGGACACAACAATTACCATCCACCCCACTTATTGTTTCCTGGTTCACGTTGACAAATATAAAGAATGATTCACTGAGATGTGTTTTGTAGCCGTTATTAATATTCAAGTGACTGCTTCCCCTTTCCACATGACAATGTGCTTCTGACATTTGACGCGCATTCACAGCCACATGACATCTCAGCCTGAGACTCTCGGGAGGCGTCCCGAGGCTTTCCAATTATGCAACACACTGGATAATAGACTAATTTCTACTGGTAAATATGCCAAGCACGCGCAGGCAACTGGTCAGTTGCCAGAACATTTCTCTTTCAGCGACATGACACGCATTTTATGCAGAATATGAGCAACTCCTAGTCCGTTGAAACAACAACGCAGTGTCAGTTGGTTAGGAGGGTGAACTACGAAGCTGGCTTTGTGATTAAGCCTGACTTCAGCACTTACCTGCTGAAAATTCCAGCTTTGACCAGCCGAGGCTGGTCAGGCTGGTTTAAGATGTGTTTTGGACAGTTTTAGGTGGTCAACCAGCCCTTCACCAGCTGAATCCAGGTAAAAATACCAGCTTAACCAGCTTTGATCACCTTCCTCAAGCTATAGAGACCAGCTAGACCAGCTAATAATGCAACTCTGACCATCTTAAACCAGCTTAGAATTCTTGCTGCTGGAATTGTAAGCTGGTTTAAGATGGTCTGAGCTGTGTTCTTAGCTGGTCATAGCTGGTGTAGCTGGTCTCTATAGCTTGATGAAGGTGGTCAAAGCTGGTTAAGCTGGTATAATCAGCAGGAGTCAGCTGGTGAAGGGCTGGTTGACCAGCTAAAACTGTTCAAAACACAGTTCATACCAGTCTGACCAGCCTAAGTTGGTCAAAGCTGGAATTTACAGCAGGGTTAGTTAATCTAGGAATCACTTCAAATTTGGAACATCGCCTGAAGTAAAAGGAGCTGCTCCGGATTTTACCTATGGGCATAGCCAAACTCAGTGATAGAGCAAGCTTCGAAGGAGAAGCCCCAGCTGTTCCTGCGTATAACCGCTTGGGTCAACCAGTCGTGCATCCATTGCGCATTATGGTTTCAACCTGGCGCATGGGGTTGCTGTGTTCGGATTCCTGACTGCAATTCTGCAGCAAAGTGGTGCAACAGAAGCAAAAGCACATGCATGGCTTCTCCTAACTAAACGATCGGAGCGCATTCATACCTTTTATTACAACAACTTCTGCATGTGATGCATCGCATTTAATCCCTCGAATCAATCAGCTGCGGTATGAAGATTATTGGACATTTCAAATGTGCGTCGTCGTGAAAAGGAATTCAACTTGACAGCGAAAACAACCAAACAGACTGCAGTTTAACGGTTGTTTACTTTTCGCTCCAATGAAATCAGGCCTTTCCCGTGTCCTCCCGCCTACTTTACTGACAGCGGGAGGCGGGTTCTCCCACCGGATGGTTCTCGCCATTACTGGGTACCTGATGCTTCGGCCTCGGTTAACATGCAAAGCGACGAAGCCGCTATAATTTGGAGTTTTGGCGGTTGGAAAGTTAATGCATTTCACTGCTGACGAGACGCTGTCTTCAGCATCATCTGCCGCGCCGTGACCTCATCTCATGGATGCGCCACTCGGGACTAACGCTACTTTACAGAGAGTTTCACATGTCCGTGTGTTTCTTTATATTCGGCTCATATAGCAGGCGAGCGCTAGCTGGGTTAGCAGACCTTTCTCTTCTTTTAATAAACTGTGGAGCGGATCTGCAGTCTGTCATCCGCCAGTTTCTTTACACACGGAGTGCGAGAACAAGGTATAAACCTAAAAATACAATTTTTGAAAACTTCTCGGTTGGTAAATTAGCTGCGTGCTGCGCCTGCCTCTGCACGACGAGCTAACGGTGGCTGGTTAATTCGCCAGTCACCTCTGCTTGGTTGGTAGCCAGTAACGTTACTTGCTAGCGGGCAGGGCTAATCTTCTGAAAACATTCTGCTGAAAATTCGCTCACTTATTCTTATTTTTTCCATCAACTCGACTAGACTATTGACAGATACACGTCTCAAGAATAACTGGTGAAAATTTCACCGCAATATATTGAGAAATAAAGGAAAGTATAGATGGTTGTAGTTTTCCAGCAGATTAGCCCCAAGTTACCCTCATATTGTTATGCGCTGTGTGGGGTGATTGTGGGAACTACAGGGGAACGTTGACTTTTTCATGCAAATGTCCATCAGGTGAGCTGGAGCCGCAGGCCTAAAATGACCGAGAGCTTCCACAACATCGAGGATGAGCCGTTCCCAAGCTTCTTGTCGGCCTCGCTCGGTAGTGTCAACGGGAATGTGACACTGGGCTCCCGGCTGGTGCCCGTGGCCGCCTCCACCGTGGCTAAAATTAGAGCTGGATCCGAAATCAGGTTGGGAGTCCTGCGAGTTCCTCTCCCCGTCCCGCTGCTCCGCCGAGGGGTGCGCGTCCTGTCCCGGCCCCGTGAACAAGGCCTTCAGTTCCCTAGTTCCTTTTTTTCCTCGCACGGGGGGCACTGTCTTTGCAATTGACTTTGAATGTAATATGTCGTGCGAAAAATTCGTTTCGCGTCCAACGTGACTACAGCTTTAAATGGAAAGTATACAGGAAAGTGCGCTCGTCGAGTTAGGCATTGGTCTTATGGAGTCTTGCTTTCTGTTGACTTGTCCTGGGGCACTTTTCTCTCAGCACCAAATACAGCAAAAATCATCAGTGATTGTGTTTATAATAGTATAGACCCGTCATATCAATGCAGTCGATGCAGCCCAGACTTTCATCCTGTAAATTCTGCCCTAATCGCGGCTGATGAATGGCTGGAAGTGTGGATTGCAGTCGTCTAAAATTCTGGTAATGTCTTACTAATGTACGCTGATTTTGTCAAAAGCATATAATCACTCCAGTTTTTTTAAGCTTTTGTCAGGTGTTATGAAAGACCTAACTTGGTGATAATGCACTTCTAAAACATTAATTCCGTGGGAAGAGTTTTGTTATGGGGTTTCATGCTTCTGTTCATTTTTAAGGCCAGTAAGCCCTACTTCAGGAATTTTTGACTTTTTCATTTGAACATATCGGTGAAAGATCTTGAGGAAACGGACTGATAAAAATAATTTTTTGCTTCAAATTGGGTATGTTTTTCCATTTGCTGTTTCTGTTACTGCAATGGTACACCCTTTTCCCCTTAAAGTTACAATGTACTTAGGCAGTGGCATGACTGTATATGAGGATACTGGTGTGATATAAAAATAATTGGATATTGATGCACATATTAAATGTCGGCAGAGTCTCTGATGTGCAGTCATCTTACCTGGAGGATGGACAGCTCTCCGTCGGCAGCAGCTCTCAGTCCTCCTACGGAGGGAAGGGGAAGTTTGCTCTTAGTTTCAAAGATGACCTGTGAGTGGCCATTTGCTGTTACATATGAATTCATACATGACATTGTTTCTAGTAATACTGTAATAATAATTGGCCTGTACTCATTTTGGATGTTGTCTGTACACGATGGAACTGCTATTGTGTCCCAATCATTCATTTTATTTTTAATCGCACGCAGGGATGGTGCGGACGACTTCATTGCTGCTCATCGTTTGTCGGACTTGTTGGTGAAGATCCAGATGGATGAAGCGGACTCGACGGCCCGGCCCAAAGCCCAAGTGCTGGACCCGGCTGCAAGGCGTGCTTCTGATCACGGGAACGGTATACACACTGCATATAAATCACTTCCACTGTCGTTAACTCTGGGATGAGCTGTTTGGGAATTGGGGGACTGATCATCCATGCTAAGATCATATTTATATCACTGCCCGTGGTCGTGCTAATGGCAAATTGATTGATTGATTAGTGAATGACGCTCGAGTCTCATCACAACGATCCTTCCTAAGCTTTGCTTATCCAGGAGTAAACACCATTTCAGGCTAAACTTGACCAGTCGTGTGGGTAGCTGTGCTCCTTTCATACTCAACTTGTACACCACTCGTGTCAAGGTTTCCCTGTAAATTTAATGATTTTAAAGCGTCGCTTTGTGAGTCTGTCCTTCCATCAGTCTCTTAATGCATTTTTGCCGGGGGCATAACTTGACGATTGTCTGAAGCTCTTTCATAAAACTTGCAACACTCATTAGCCACTTGCCGGAGCAGCAGCTTTTGCTATTTTGGAATTTTTGGCATTTAAATTTTGCGGGGGTTGGCAGGATTAGCCATATCCTGATTGCTCATGTTGTCGCAGCAAAAAGTACTTAGAAAGGTCAGATGATGGTGTTGCAGTGTTTTATAATCAGTCCTCTGAATTGCAGGCATGTGTGACGCTTTCCAACGGCAGTGCTTTGCTGTAACTACACTGCACTCTCGGAAATTCTCATATCAACCAGCTCTGTACTCAGGGCGTGTATATATGCAGCCTTCGTAGTGAAAGGACCTTAGTCGGTTCATTGAAATTAACTTCAATGATGGAAATGCTGGATGTAAATGGTTGATGGGTGTGTTCTGCCTCTTATTTCAGAACTGTCTACTGGACTAATTACCTTCTCTCACCTCGGACCAAAAGACGTCTCTGCCGCGACGGTACTAATTTCTGGATCATTTGAAATTCTGAACCTCGCTCATCCCTCTTGAGGCAGTGTCATTTCACTGTCGCATGCACTAATATCATTAATCTCCTGGTCCCTGCAGGGTAAACACGCTCTCGCAGACCTGCAGGAGGAGGACGACATCTCGAACGGTGAGGGTGCTGACAGCGATCACATGAGCGGCAGCGTCTGCAGCTTCGTGGCCAATGAGAAGCTGCTGTCCGTGTACAGCCTGAACAGCGACGCTACAGGTGGCTCTGATCCCCTCGTGCACAAACGCATGCTGTTCTGCCACAGACCGCAATCTCTCCCTCAAGACTGACACGGCCTGTGAAGCAGTGCATCGCTTCGTTTTTAACCCTTTCACTCCCAAGGTCCCCCATGGTTTTGACTGTCCTTATCGCCTGAGTGTATTGGATGAGCACTGGAGGTCTTCAAGAAACCCCTTTTCAAACGTACATAGAATGGCAAAAGCTTATTGTTTGTTTAAGAATCTTATTTTTATTATGCCCCCAGAATCGAAGATTCGGGGTCATATAGTTTTTCACCTGTCCGTCTGTCCGTCTGTTTGTCTGCAGCAGGGGGAAAAACTTTAACCTGCAATACTTTAACCTGCCGCCGGGGGGTGTTCCACGAACACAGCTTGTTTGGATTTTCTGATAATTGCATGCGAGTGCGTTTCATCATTTTTGGAAGTGAAAGGGTTATGCTACTAGTTTTCATGTTGTGGACTTTCAGTCGTATTTCCAAGTAGCTGTAATTCATTACTTCTTTCTTTTTGCGGTGAATGCAATGCTTGTCCGATCATGAATGGCTTGCATTTCAGATACACGATGCAACAATGTTGGCAATATTGCACCGCCTGAAATTACAGCATAATCATCCAGCTTTAATCCTCCGGAAAATGATGCAGTTTGATCAATGGGGGTTTAATTCATTTTGTCGCTTTGTGATTTTAGCACAGTACTTTTATGCCAGGTTTTTGTGCGGAGCATGGAGTGTACTTTGCTCTTGAATGAATCAGTTGTGAGTGGAGTGTGATTTGTGACGGGCTCGCGGTCTGTAGATGACGACACGGATATGGACCAGCTGCAGGATGTGGAGCTGGAGCAGTACTTCAGGAAGCTGGTGCCGCCCGCCATGCGGAGAGGGCGTGTAGAGGGCCAGGAGATCCCGCCCGCGGTGAGTCTGTCGCTCTGACATCATCACCGGGGGGGGCGAAGGGCGGCTGGCTCCCGTCATCTTCTCTTTCCACAAGAACAAAATGTCTGAGGGAAAACTCTGCCACACAAAAAATAAAAAAAAATCAGTAAAATATTTTATTCATGTCCTCGCTGTCTTCATGAAACTTCCTAAGAAAGCTTGGAACTTGAGCTTTTTTTTTTTTTTTGGTATGATTAAGAAAAAAATCAGCCTATTATGCAGTGCATTATGCTATGAATATTGATGAGAAAATGGTAAAAACTAGCAAAAATTCTTGTATTTTGTAGTAAGAGGAATATCGCACCAAAAGTTGTCAACTTTGGACGAAATGTACTTTGAAGTGTGTAGAAGACGTGATGACATTGTGCTTTGGGGAGCCGAAGTATTTTAACAATGGCCAAACATTTTCATATTGGGTTATGATCGTAAAGAGCAGATTCTCAGCTTTCTTTTGAAGCACACAAGGAAGTAATTTGATGTAAAACTTAAGAAATAGTCGCGGAATGTGAACCTCCCTCACCTGTCATATCTGACTGGGGTTCGGCAGCACCATTGGGAGAGAGTTGATATTTAGCATCAAGCTCCTCCTTGGAGTAATTTTTGCATTTTTTTTATTGAGGAGCAGACTGGCACTGGGGAAAACTCGTCTCATCCGAGTTCTGCTGAACCGGAAGAAAACCGGGACAACTTTCTGGATGATTTTGATCAGGTGAGAACTGTCGAACAGTATTTCACTGTGAAAATGAATGTTTTAGTGTAAGTGTGCTGTTTGTATGGCATGGGAGGCTCTGATTAGTTCATGTGTGTTTATTTACTGAATCCAGTGAACCCAATACTCAGGCCCTGGTAAAATGCTTAGAACTGGAATCACCAAACAGGTGGTATTGAGCGCAAGAACCTCTCACTTGACCTGCATACAAAATATTCGCGCTGAATTAAATTTCATGATGATAATCATTTAAATTGGCATTAAATTGGCAAATTCTTTGCATTGGTCTTGATCTTTTGAACAAGCATATATCCAGAACATTAACTCCCAATCAATGGTAGCTACTTGAAATATATTTTGAAAATTGTGTCTGTGTGTGTGTGTCTGTGTGTGTGTGTCTGTGTGTGTGTGTGTCTGTGTGTGTCATGTGTATATATAAATAAAAAAATATAAAATTTAATTTAATTTTTTTTTTTTGAGTTTTCAGCTCAATAATGATTTATACAATGACTTTGCTCGTAATTTACATCCTATAGGTATATAATAACACATCAAAAACCATAATACAATCAAATGAGATTTAAAAAATAAGCACCTACATAAAAATAAATAATTATCATGAATGAGGAAAAGGGGAAAAATATATACATATAAAGTGATAATAAAAAATTCTAATAATTAAAAAAAAAAGTTGAAAAGAAAAGAAATAAGCACAAGAAGATTGATATCATCTATTGGTCAACTAGTCGAGACCATACATGCACACACAAGTGCCTCTCAGACTATACATAAAACTCGGGGTCATTCAGGGATAGCAGGGAAATGTACTCTCTTGGTGTAAACAAAGAAGGGGGTCCACACTGCATAGAGTTTGTTTATAGATCCTGTAAGTGCATGCCTGATCTTTTCTAATAATATGCAGTTTAAAACTGCTGAAATCCAAAGAGCATGGGAGGGGGCACAGTGGACTTCCAATTTAAGCAAAATTAATCATCTAGCCAACAGTGAGAAAGGCAATCACCTCCCTGTTCGTTCTGGGCATTTGTAATATAGGTGGGGGACCCCCAAATAATGCAGCAAGTGGATCTGGTTCGGTCTGAGTGCCAATTATTTTGGAAAGTGCAGCGAAGATGATATTCCAAAAACCAACCAAAGAAGGACTCCGTCAAAACATATGTACATGATTTGCAGGAGATTGGTTACATCTGATACAGTTGGGGTTCACCTCTTTGTAGATTTTGAATAATCTTGCCTTAGTCCAGTGGGTCCTATGAATCAGTTTGCATTGCATAAGCCCATGTCGAGCACAAATGGAGGAGGTATGTGCCCGCCTGAGTGCCCCCTCCCATAACTAATTCCATATTTTCTCCCCGAGTTCCTCCTCCCATAAGGATTTAATGTCATTCAATGAAGTCTTTTGTACGGAACAAATTTGTCTGTAGATTGTTGCCAGGACTTGCTTTAGAGTCGGAGGGGGTGGAAGAAAAGTATCAAAGTGTTTCCGAGGGAAGGGTAGGGAAATGAGGACCTATACTGCATATCTCGCAAAAGTGAGTACACCCCTCTCATTTCAACAATCAATTTATTATATATTTTCAAGGGTCGACGTAATAGAAATGAAACTCGAATATATTCTTGAGTTGGCATTGTACAATATGTGTAGCTATGTAGATTTACTGCACTGTCCAAATAACTGAGCAAACTGTCACTATTTCCAAAATGGGTGGCAACAAAAGTGAGTACAAATCCCACTTGGTAATGGTCAACCAAGCAATTAAACTTGTCTTATTCATCATGTTCATGCACTTGTCTGACTGGGCCACATGAGGTTGTGTAATGTGTTGAAGGTTTAAATGGTGGTGCTTTGGGTGCAGTGCTCTCATTCTGGTCACTGCATGGTTAACATGGCACCCTATGGGAAAGAACTCTCTGAGGATCTGAAAGAGAATTGTTGCTCTCCACAAAGATGGACTAAGCTACAAGATCTGTGAAACCATGAAACTGAGCTACTGCACGGTGGCTAAGGTTATCCAGCGGTTTTCCAAGACGGGTTCTACTCGGAACAGGCCTCGTCAGGGTCATCCGAAGAGGTTGAGTCCTCATGCTCTGCGTCAGGTGCAAAAGCTGGCTTCAGAAAAAGGACGCAGGAGTGCTGGCAGCATTGCTAATGAGGTTGCAGTAGTGGGAGAACAGCCTGTCAGTGCTCAGACCATACGCCATGCTCTGCGCAAAGTTGGTCTGCATGGCCATCAGCCAAGATGGAAGCCTCTTCTGAAGCTAGCCCACAAGAGAGCCCGAAAACAGTTTGCTGAAGACAACCAGTCCAAGAAAATGAACTATTGGAACCATGTTCTGTGGTCTGATGAGACCTCAATAAACTTGTTTGGCTCAGATGGTGTCCAGCATGTGTGGCGGCACCCTGTTGAGGAGGACCAAGACAAGTGTGTACTCCCTACAGTCAAACATGGCGGTGGCAGCGTCATGGTCTGGGGCTGCATGAGTGCTTCTGGTCCTGGGAAGCTGCGCTTCATTGATGGAATAATAGATTCCAACATGTACTGTGGCATTCTGACATCATACCCCGTCTTCAGAAACTGGGCTGCATGGCAGTTTTGTCAACATGATAACGACCTGAAACACACCTCCAAGATGTCAACTGCCTTCCTGAAGAAGCTGAAGTATGTCCCCAGACCTGAATCCCATGGAGCACCAGTGGGGCGTCCTCAAGAGGAAGGTGGAGGAGCAGCAGGTGTCCAACATCAACCAGCTCCATGATGTTTTCATGGAGGAGTGGAAGAGGATCCCAGCAACAACCTGTGCAGATCTGCTGAATTTCATTTTGGAAATAGTGACTTCAGTTATTTGGACAGTGCAGTAAATCTACAAAGCTAGACATATTGTACAATGACTACTTTAGAATATATTCAGGCTTAATTTATGCTGGGTCTGAGGCTATCGGTGCAGAAAATGAGGTTGAAACCGAAAGTGATGTCTAAATTGATTCCAGATGTTCAGTGTTGTTTTGACACACATATTTGCGCTAAAGGAGGAGTGGGGGCCTGTAATGGAAGTATTAGGCAGAGAAAACGGTGACGCTCATAAAGATGAGGAAGCCTCCATCTCCTACCAAACTGGGGGTGAGAGCATCTCGGTGCTCCCCAACCAGTACTGAATAATCCCAAGATTAGCTGCCCAGTAATATGATCTGAAATCTGGCAGTAAACCCCAATCCGGCTTGGGTCGCTGCAAAAGCGGTTTGCATATTTTGGGAGTAGTCTAAAAGAATTAAACCATCCGCCTTTTTAAAAAATTTATTGGGTAGAAAAATGGGTGGACATCCGTAGAGATATAAAAATTTTGGTAAAATGTTCATTTTGACAGTTAATTCTAGCGATCAGAGAGAGATGCAGCAAAGACCAGCGCTCCAGATCGTCCTTAGTACGGGCCAAGAGAGAAACAAAATGGGCCTGAAAGAGATTTTCAAAACTCCCTGTAACCCGTATACACAAATAGGTAAAACTACCATGAGAAATTTTAAATGGAAAGTTGTGTAGAGGGAGATTTTTTTGCGGCCGTGTTTAGTGGCAACAATTCACTTTTTTAGCTCGCCGGGACAAATGTCGTACCCCCAGCGTCCGCGTCCGTCCGCGTGCAGAAAAACTTTAACCTTGCCTGCCGGCGAGCTTTGTTGTCTTTCTGACAACTCTTGTTCCAAGATTCAGTTTATATCGTGATAAATGACTAAGGGTTGTGAACGTGGCAAGGGCAACAGGAACAGATGGAGGAAGGCTGTTTATAACAACAATTCATCTGCATATAAGGACAGTTTGTGCTCGAGTCCATATTTATCTATACCTTTGATAGGGGGATTGGAGCGGAGTGCTATTGCAAGAGGTTCTATGGATGAGTATAAAAGTCTGACCCAATTGATTCATTTGTGGCCAAAGCCAAATCTATTTAAGGTCTAAAAAAGGTGATCCCACTCCACCAGATTGAACGCATTCTCGGCGTCTTAAAATAATCTTCGGAGGTTGAAAAATGAGTATCTATTTTTAATAAAACCTGTTTGGTCAGGGGAGATTATTGTTGGGAGAACTATTTTGAGACGCATTGCCTGGAGTTTGACAAAAATTTTATAGTCAACATTTAATAGGCTTATTGGACGATACAATGCGCAGTCGAGAGGATCCTTATCTTTCTTGAGGATAAGACCGATTGTTGCCTGAGTGGGAGTCTGTGGGAGAGTGCCATTAGCAAATGCTTCATTGTACATTTCAATCAGAACGGAGGCTATTTAGCCGTCAGGCCCTTGACGTCTGCCAGACTGGAGAGATTTGATAGCATCTGACAACTCCTCCACTGTGAATGGTTGTTCTAGTTTTTTGACAAGATCATGGGTAACTAAAGAAGAGAATGGAAGAAATTATCCAGCTCTGACACACCTGCTTCATTTTCAGGAGTGTATAACACCTGGTAAAATTTTAACTTGACTTTTATGTCCTGGGGGGTCTAGTGACAACCCTGACTGTACGAATTTTAAGAATCTGGTGTTAGTTGGCGTAACTTGTGGGTTAGTAATTTACTGGCTTTATCTCCTTGTTCATAATAGTTACTCTGTTGCAAAAATATTTTCAATCATTACTTTGCATTTTTTATTATCCCCGCCACAAAGTGTGAGGGGGAAATAGGTTTGAGCTTGCTCCGTGCGTCCGTCCGTCCTAGAAAGGACGCAGCTTTTCTCAAACCGTTAGATATGGGACAACCGAATTTTGTGTGCAGCTTCAGACCATAAAGGCCTAGATGGAGTTTGAAAATGAGATGTGCGCAATTATTTTTCCCCCAGTTATTGCCCTTGATCCTTATTTTTGCGCTCTGTCCACGGTATCTCCAAAGGGGACAGCTTTTCTCAGAAACTTTTTGAGATAGGATAACCAAATTTGGTGTGTAGCTTAAGACCATAAACACCCTGATGGAGATCGAAAATAAGAAGCAAACGTTATTTTTCCCCACAGTTATTGCCCTTGTGGCATTTTTGGGAGCCTCTGTTCATAGTATCTTTTAAGAAGGCATTTTGGCGGGGGATGTTGTTGACCATGTCTACTTGTTTTTATTAAGTTTTATTGTGCTAGTAGTTATCTCCATCGTTTTCTTGCGGGGCCTGTTGGGAACAGGATGACTTCCACATGCCGAACGTGCGGCTGGCGGCGACAGGTATGGACTCGTGTCCTGCCAGTGACGAGGAGGACACAGAGGACGAGCTGGAGGCGGCCCGCCGGCTGAGCAGCACCAGGCCCCGCTTCCTGTTGCCTAGCGCCTCGCGTCAGCTGGTGAGGCCTCGCCGAGAGGAGGGAGGTTTCTGTTGAGATGAGAGAGACTGGAGCTCGACTGCATTTTTTTTGCTTGTGTTCGGCCGTAGGTTGGCGAGAGTAACCGGCCGCACTTCAGGCCAGGCCTGGAAGGGGGCAGCTCTGACGACGAGCCACTCGCTGCTGGTCGGAGTTCTGCCACCAACGCGGGAATGGAGATCAGGCACTCCGCTGAGGGCCGGGTCATAAATCCACCAATCACAGGTAAGGAAGTAGCGGGATTTTCCCATTTGTACGGTAATGACCAATATGTAGTTCATTTGCATAACCCCTTTTCCAAATATATTGGTACAATTTGGAAAATGCACACACAGAAAACCATTTGTAAATCATCCGTTGACCGATATTCAAATGAAAATGGTCCAAATAGGGGAGAATTATGGTTTTTTCTTTCTCTTCTATTGAGTTTTTTTTTTTTTTTTTTTTTTAATTTAACACTGATTCTTGAACAGATGTTCATCTTACCAATGCCATGTATTTAGTATGCCATGTATGTATTTTTATGTATTTAGGCCTTTTGTGAATGGTCCTTCGATGACCAAGCATGATTTTTGTCGCTTGTTTACACCTATACGCGTTTAACATTACATTGGTAATGTCACATGGCCATTGTGGCCTCTTTTGAGCGTGTTCCAGGCATCAAATTTAGAAGGAGCACTTGAGCATGTATTTTTAATTTTTAAAACATAGAATATTTGATCTGGCACTGCTTTTTGCTTCCAAATATTGTCAAAACATTTTTTTTCTACTATTTTTCATACCGTATCAACTTTTCAGTAATGGATTTGTAAATTCTGAATAGTATAATTGGGGAAAAATAAACACAATTTACGCAGAAAGGTCTGGTCACTACCTGCTAAATGTTATCGTCATCTCAGTATGAGACTTGAGTTGAAGATGAGAGTAATGTGGTGCTTTCGCTTGGATGAATCACCACCCTTGTAGTTAAGAATAGCTTACATTGATTGTTTTCTCAATCGGTCGGTATAATGGTGCTTAAATTGGTTTCTAAGCTTATTCTTTAAAATTGCCACTCTGCACCAGTTTTGCCAGTGTTCCCCTCTGTCGCCATAGGCGATGGCGGAGGAGGCGGGGACGGGAGCAGTGGGAGTGAGGAGAATGGGAATGATGGGGGCGTGTCCACCATCTCCCTGCCCCCGAGCAGCAGCCAGGCCTTCGATGCGCCGCGGGGTAGCGGTGCGGGCGGGGGCGAGGAAGAGGGTGGGGCTGTGCTTCACCTTACTGGGCCAATCAGGACAAGCGCTCTCGGACACAGCGAGGTATGCGCTTCAGGGGACGTACCCCCACAGTGTGTAACGAGGTGTGAATTAAGACGTGATCATCCGCATAATTCTCAAGAGGAGCTTTATAGTGTGGTCAAGCCATCCAACGAATGGTGATGGAAATTAAAAAAAAAAATCCATCTTTTGTGATTTCAATTAAATATACATAAATAACGCTTTCAAAGTCAATCTTAAACTCATTACACTTATTACTCACTTCTCAGTCAATATGAAATTAATTGCCCGTGCTTTATCCCAGAACTCAAGGCAATTTCTGAACTCTCATAAGCAGAGATCAGCTTAAATTGACCATATTATGATAATTTCCCAGTCTAATATTTTCATGTTTTTTGGGGTTTTTTTTTTTTTTTTAAACAAACATTTGCATGTTTTTTGATCAGAAAGCACATAGTTGCAGCTGTACAGGCTGTGTGCGCAGCACCTCAGGGTCACGCGGCATGTGGTGAGCCTGCCTGTTTGCCTGTGTTGGAGAGCACACACACACACTTCAGTCCTCCCTCAGGTCCTTTGCACTCTTGATGGTACTTCATTCATTATGCTGTGAAATGGAGATGGATTAATACTGAATGCTCCTTCTAGTGATGGAGAGGGGTGGGTATTCTGCCAGCGTGTTGTGTCTTTGGCGTGTTCACGCTTGGTGTATCATAGCTGCACACGGCCCGAATTGCTGGAATCACAACTGCTGTCAATCTAGTGAAGTAGTGCTTTCCGTTGAATGCAATCCCACTCATTGAAGTGACAGTGTGGTTTCTTCGTAGTTTATCTTAAAATTTAAAAAAAGTTTAGTCCCCGACATTGAAGACTGTGAAAGCTTGTAATTAGACACTGACTCTAGACGGAGGCGTACAGAGCTGCTCGGAGGTTAGGATTCCAGTTGGGAAAGGCAGGGCGTTTGAGCGCTCTTATGTGCTTCTCAGATGGGGGACCGTGTTGGCCCAGTGGGGACAGGAGAGGGCGGTTCTGCATCCTCAAACCTCGGGCTGCCCAGGGTGTCTCCTGTCAACTGGAGTATGAGTTTGGGTCGACAAGAAGCCTTGGTAAGATCTGCTAATATGGCTGTCCCCTTCCAAAGGCCTGCTACTAAATCATTTTTTGTTTATTACCCCTCAGCCCTCAAGGCTGACGGGATATTGCTATCCTTCGTGCGGTTGGGCGGGCGGTCGGGCGGCAGGCGGGCGGGCGGGCGTCTCCAAAAACTTTGACATCAGGCTGAGGGGTATTCCGTGCATTGCACGCCTATTTTTTTTTTATTTTTTATTTGTTGTTCCGTCCACACTCATGACGTGTGGTGGGTAAAGCCACTGTCTTGTGCGGTTGTTTAATATGGTAGCATTGTGAAAATTTAATAAATGCAGGGTTTTTCTTGGCTCAGAATGAGCTGGTGATAGTACTCGGTCATACCCGCCTCCACACAGTCAAAATATTGTTGAGCGGGGGGGGTTGTTGATGCTTTTTATTTTGTTGAGCGGGGGGAATGCTTCTCATTTTATGTCGTTTGGGGTGGGGGGTGGGTAGACACTTCTCATTTTGTTTGGTGGGGGGTTTACATACTTATTCTTTTGTTCAGCGAGAGGAAGGGCTGCGCCAGCTTTGTTTGTTTGTTGACCGCGGGAGCGGGGCACTAATATTGCGCAAATCAATCCATTTGGTTCATGTGCTGAACTGAATTTGCAGGATGCTATGGACAGCACGGTGGCTGCCACGGCGACGGATGGTCATCTTGACTCCGTTTACTTGCGGACCGGTGGCGGCCAATGGCGACCGCCGGATTCCTCAGTCTCCGCCTTCCTGCAGGGTACCCTCCAGAGCACATTCCACTTGTCCCAGGTGCTGCAGTCCCACAGAGCGAGCGCCGGCCCGGACGAGGGGGAGGGGAACCTCGGGCTGCGGGGCGGCCCCTGCGGGTTTGCCACGGGCCCCGAGCCCCCAGACAGCAGCGGGAGCAGCAGCAACGACGGCAGTGAGCCGCGGGCCGCCTCTCTGGACCCCAAGTACCTGTCCCAGAGTGTGCTGGCCGAGGAGGGGCGTGACCTGTGGGACTGCTCTCCACAGAGCATAGAGCTGGGCTTTCAGGAGGGTGAGTGTGTCGTACCTTTAGCAGGACTTTCCGAGACATTCTCTGCTAAAATAGGGCAGCCTTTTAGGGCAGCACTGTCTCCTTGCAGTGAGGAGGTCCTGGATGAACGGGCCTCCCTCTGTGTGAAGTTGGATTGTTTACCCCGTGTTCTTGTGGTTTTCTTCTGGGTACTCAAGTTTTCCCCCTCTCTGAAAAGCATGGACGATGGCAACGTCCCTACCAGTGCGCAAAGTTCTGGCTTTAGAACTGGAGTCCGTCCTCAGGCGCTGGACTGTGGCTGCACACTGCTTTAATGTGCCTTTCGTGAACTTTTCTACACTTTCATTGTGGTTGTTTGGAAGAGACCGGATTGAAATGTGCCAGGAATTGAACGTATTAATGGAGGATATCCATTGTGGCCCCTGCACAAAGTCAGAGCTACTATGGATTTGGCCTCGTCATGCATCCGCCGCCGTGGAGATTTCCTTGTGGATGCTCTACCGGCCACAAATTTAAAGATATTTCTTTTATATTTGGTATGTATACTGACCAAAAAAAGAAACGCAATTACGTAATACGGTACCAAATTTCGACAAATTCATTGAGAAAGATGCTTTTGCTCAGTTTTTTTGGGGGGTGAATACTTCTACCATACAAATTTTCGCGGTCACAGCGCGTATTCTGGAGCAGCCATTTGTCCAGAACCAAACAATCGGCAGTGCTTGGGTTCGATTACTACCATTGTCCTAACACTCCCATTTTTCTTTTTTGTTTTGTTAAATAAAAGCCAACATGGCGATATTCCAACCCGATTTCATGTTATATGTATTGTTTGAGATTCCCCCTTTCATTTGATACCAATGAAGTGTTGATTAATAAGTTACACTTGATAAAATCAAGAAATAGAAAATTGCGATTCTTTTTTTTGGTCAGCATGTATGGGCAAAGGTTAGGACAGGGCACCTCTTGATTTTGGTTGCCATGGTAACATCATTCACAAAATAATAGACAATTTTGTGTCAAAATTAAGCCAAAATGAAAAATGTGGGCGATCGGGGGCTACACCTATAGGTCGCCGCCAACCGTTGTGTCTTGTTCAACATTGCTTGAACATTTTTACAAGGATCTTGGACAGGCTTCATGAGCGCCGTTTTATTGTTGAGGTTTTGCATGTAATTAATAATAATGGGTCAGAGCTTAGCGGGTACATGGTTTCTGTAACATAATCCAACATAGCTGGGTCTGGAAATTGCCAAACTACACTTGCCTGGTTTTGCTGGATCTTGCGATATTCAATGAGGTTGGTCTGCATGTCCAATCATGTACCACTTTAAAGGCAGCTTTTTTTGTGAAAGAGATTTGACAACCGAATGTTTCAGTAGTTAAATAAAACTAGGCAGAGGCCTGACCAAAGGGTGTTTGAAAGGGTGTTCTTCTTGATGCTGTCATGTTCTAGGCTGTCGACGCTCTCAGGGACTTGAAAGCTTAAGTGTCCTATTGAAGCTTGAAGAAAATTTGCAATGAAAGTTTGTCTTGAGTGAGAAAGCTCCGCTTCTTTGAAGCAATTGCAGTGTGCAACATTTGTTAACTGGGTTGATTTTTTTCTTTTTTTTTTTTTTTTTAAATGTACCTTCACGCTCTGCAGTCTGACCTATAAAGCTACATAAAAAGATTTTCGTGTTTAATTAAAATAAGCCTCTAGATTTTTTTTAAAGAATTATCTCTTTACTCTCAGACCGTTGGGCTTTGTTTCATGATGTGAAGGCATTTCATCTCTTTAATAGGGGGCGACGTCACTCATAACGTTGTTTACCAGAACGAGGAGGGGAAATGGGTGACTGACCTCGCCTATTACTCCTCGTTTGAAAAAGAGGCGGAGCCTAATTTACCGGAAGAGGTCGCCTGTCAGCTACAGTCGGAAGAGTTTGTTACCGGTTGTAAGTATTGGATAATTTTGTCATCTGGTAATTAGGACTGAAGCAATTTCTTCAGTCTCAGTTATTTGCCTAAATTAATGTAAATGTGACCATGACTATTTTTATCATGTGGATGCATTACCCTCCAGAAATACTGGCACCCTTGGTAAATACTGTCTTAAAAGGCCATGAAGAATGTGGTTGGTGTTAACCCTCCGTCTTTTACTTTTGTATTCACAATATTAATAAATCTAACCTTGTATTTAGAGATTTATTTTTCTTGTATTTTATTCAGTAGTTATTAATAAGTGTATTCCTAATAACACAGTTGCCATATTATTACCCCCAGAAAATCAGATAAAAATAAAGAAAAAATTGCGGTGTGCCTTTTTGGGAAATTTATTTATTTATTTATTTATTTATTTATTTTCAGTTTCTTGGCATTTAAATTGATGGCTTCATGTTCATGAATATGAAATTCATTTCTAGAGGGTCAACGTTAAAGACATTAATTCATAACTAATTCATAACATTGTTGGCATTTACCAAGGGTGCCAATATTAATGGTGGGCACTGTACCCTCATCCCATGCTACACTGTGCTTTGCCAGTAGTCCTTTTATGGCTTATAAAGTGTTTTTTCCGCTCTTCATTGTGGTCCTTGTCTTTGACAGGTGATGCCTTTGAAAGGATCATCGAAGATCAAGAGGAATTCGAGAAGGAGAACCAGTTCGTACAGGTGAGCTGGGACAGTTTAACTCCAGTATTTGTCATTTGTTTTCAGTGTCTGCCATGGTGGAAAATGGAGCTCCTGGGGTGATTTAAATATTGTGGATACCAGTCAATGAATGATTATATCTATGAACGACTTTTTTTTAACCTCCCCGCTGATGATGCCATGTTGTGGTTAAATAAATCTGCTGCTGAATTGTCAGAGTGCATCCTTTAGCATCGCTCGCTCTGACGAGAAGAACGGGTCACTTCTGCAGGAGGAACAGATGCCGGAGCAGCGGGTGAGCTTGGGTCTGGGAGACACCTCCTGGCGGCTCCCCAGCAGTAACCACATCCTGATGAGGGCTTCTCAGGTCTCCTCAAACTTCGAGAGGGACAATCAGAGCTACCTGCGCCTGTCCCTGGGGGAGTTCTTCCAGCAGCGGTCCGAGGCCCTGGGCTGTCTGGGGGCTATGGAGGACCACGTGAAACGAGTCAGTTCCCTTCCCCGCCGTCTGTAACTGCTGCTTCGCTTTAGACCTGCGTGAAACTCGCTGAACTAATAAACTGCAGCTCATGCCTCATGCTAGGCTTGAAGTGGGGTTTTCTTCCAGAACATTCTTCTGCCTCCCTCCCCTGGCGCGACATGGTGGGTGAACATAAATGCTGCTTTGGCCCAAATGCTCTCCTCTGGTTTTACTGCTAACTATCAAAAAAAAGTGTTTGAATTTCTAGCTTGATGGAACGTAGAGTGCAACGACTCAAGAGGAGGAGGCTTTTTTTTTTTTGAGTTTTTAGTTGTTTTCTCGGAAGGGAAACAAATTTTGGAGGAAAAGCGATAAACTAGCCAGCTACGGTTTTGACGAGCATAAGAGGGGAAAATGTTTGCACGTGAGAGAGAATTAAACTGGCAGAATGGGGGACTAAATTCACCTCGAGACGGTGCTCAGTGGCGGGATGGAAACAAATTGGTTCCATGACCAGATTATCTGGTGCCCTCATGACGCGTCTCCATCTTCAGAACTGTTGAGGATGGTACCCTTAAGCTGGCACTTCATACAATAACTGTGGGTCAGAACCCAGTCAATGAGATTGGATAAAAGCCATCCTATTTGATCAAGGGGACTTGTTTCTGATATTTGAATCCCATAATGCTCTGCTTTCTTTTATTATGTATTGACCCAAGCACTTGGAGCTCTCCTGATCAACCCTTTGAGTGCCATGTTTGCCCAATGGTGTAAGATATCAGAGTCAGATGCTGTTGAAAACCTGTGATGTGGCAACTTGTTTAAAAGAGCTCCTAACAAGTTGACACATGATTTTCAACAGCTCAGGATAATTACATTCTTAATTGCTTAAATTTATTCGGCGCTCAAAGGGTTGAATGCCATTTAATAAACTGAAGGGGGAATATCGGCAATGTATAGGCTTGCTGTGTGTGAGTGTGTGAGTGTGTGCGTGCGCAATTGGATCACACTGTACTGTCTCCACCCACCAGCCCTCTTTCGGCTACGTCATCACCTCCCCAGAGAAGAGGGAGCCCTTTGCCCTCATTCGGCCCTCCGATTTCTCCTCCAGACGAAGCTCTGTCCACAGCGACCCCAGCGACCCGGACGACACCATGAACCCAGGTGAATCCACCCGTCCCCTGCTGACAGCTTATACTGCTTTTGATCAGTTCCGCTGGGATCCTCCTTCAGTCAAAAAGACAAAAATATGGCAAAGTATCTTATGGGATTAAATTGTCAAATCGTCTTCAGCGTGTTCGTGTGTTGCGTTTGTCTGGTACATCAGGGCTTTCTGTTCCCTTGGGAGTTCTCTGCTTTATATTTCAGTCAAGTCCTCATTTTCTCAGAGTCTGTGTAAACATCATGTTTTGGGAGCACCTGGTCTTTCAAGTGGTTTTGACATCCTTTGCCCCGAGTTGTCTTTCATGGTTTTATTTTCCCTGTTATATATAATCTGTTGAACACACAGAGGATTTAAACCGGACTGTAGAAGCTCCAGCGGACGGAACACTTCACAGCGCAGAGCCCAGAGAGGATGAGCCGTCTGTCGCTGTCGAAACGGAAGAAGCGAAGGTCTGTTTTTAAGAATCCGGCGACCTTTCTGTTATAACTGGTACTGTTCACTCTCATTGTTTTGGAGTTGGGCGTCTTTTTGGGTGATGAGCTTTGCAAATTGATCTGAATTGCATCATATGTACCAAATGGAGCACCTCATAGTTTGGTCAAATGGCAGATTATTTATCTAAGCATATTGTGGTCACAATAACATTGGTCTCTTTTTTAAATAGATATACACAAAAAATGGACTCACACACATGCTGCATTTCCTGCGGATTTCATATTAAAACTGCACTATGTAAGTTTTACATGATAAAGTAACACACTGTGAGGCAGAGAAATGCGGTGTCCCACACTTCAGTCGACCCACAAATATCGGAGATGGAGGCCAACCTGGTTTGGTGTGACCAGAGGGGGAAATCTGTCTGGCATGTAAATGTCACACAGGAAGTGAGGTCACACTCCCATCAGGAAGTGGTGCTACTTGGCACAAGGAATCATGGCTAATTTTATCTTTGTGCTATTTTGTGATATTTTAACGCTTTTCCCTGCCAATGTGTGTTTTTTTTATTTTATTTATTTTTTTTATTTTAAGTTGCTGGCCACAGCCAGCATTTTTAATATTCATTCATCTTGTGATGCCCATTGTCATCAGAGGATCGATCTGTAACTGCACCCCCCCCCCCCCAAATATAACAGTGATGATGCAGATTGCTGGAATATCTCGTCATTGACTGGGGAAGCAGTCGTTCGTAATTGATGGAAAATTGCAACAATGGCCGGGAATGGGTTAAGCGGAATATTTAATTCCTGTTTTTCAGGACCCCCCGGCAGGGGCCCCTGAGAGCAAACACCCCCCTGCTGAGAGCAGGGTCTCCCCCAGCAGCAGCAACGACCTCCTGCTGAGCATCAGCACCATCGCCAGCGCCATCGCCGACGCCTCAGTCAGCTCTGACCCCGCCCAGCTGGCCGCCATGATCATGGAGCTGTCCAAGAAGAGCCGCGACCGAGCCCGCCCGCCGGTGGGGGCTAGCCCGGCGCTCCTGCTCGAGGCGCTCCAGAAGAGCACCGCCGCCGGGGAGCTGAGCGCCCTCGACATGGAGAAGTACCTGCGCAAGGCCGAGGCCTCGGGCAGCGACAGCGACTGCTCCTTCTCCGCCCAGAGCTTCGACATCCTGAGCTGGGCCGACTGCCTCGGAGCCTCCCGCAGGAGTTCGGCTCGCCCCACGGAGACCCACAGCAACACTGCGCCCCCTGCTGGCCTGGAGGACTCGGAAGTGTTGAGGAAAGGCAGAAAGAGCTCCAAAGTGAGCCCCTGCCCGAAAGCTCGTCCCAGCGGGGGGCCGGGTAAGAAGTCCGACGTTCGACGTAGTGCCATCCCGCGCCCTAAAGTAAGCTGCACGGATGCCGCTACTGCTAACAGCAGGAGATCTGTTGGGGCGGGACAGGGCCTCGACTCCTCCCATTCTGGCGCTGTCAGAAAACCCAGTCAGAACCGCAGCCGTGTGGAGCAGCTGGACCCCAGCCCTGCTCTCACTAATAGTGGTGGAGCCCAGTTAGCGGAAGCTAGCGCAAGCGTGGCTCCCAACCCTGCCTTTTGTCCCGGCTCTGCCCCTCATTCTCTCATGCCGGATGACCCCAGCTTTGTCCCCAGGACCTCCCCCTGCCCCCGGGACCCGCCCTCAGGGCTGCCTCCCAAAAGCCCCGCCCCCAGTCCCTCTGGGCGTGGTGGGCGTAAGGGGGTGGAGACCAGCTCCTCCAATCGCGAACTGAGGAATCCCAGAGCTGGGGAGGGGCAGGTCGGCTTCACCCCACAAGGCCACCAACCGTCCAATCAGAGCAAAGCTGGTGAGTGCCCTGGGGTCCCTGCATGTGATGGAAGCCCCAATCTTTGCACCAAAGTTTTCTTCATTTCTACTCTAGCTTTAGCACACTTTAGCACAAGGGTTCGACCCCTTAAACTCTGATTTTTCACTTGACTTGAGTCACTTAAGTCACACCCAGGATGCCATGTTTTTATGGCCACAGAGTTACATTAAATGGAAAACATTGAAATCCTGTACATCATTTTATACACATTTCCCTGTAGTTTGAAGGGATATTTCAACATTTTGGCAAATTGGCCTATTGCCATAATCCCTGTCATATGAGCAGGTACATTACCTTTAGTTATCCGTGCCTGTTTAGACATTCAGGTGGGGAAAGACGCGAGCTGCTCAGCAAACATGATGAAAGTGAACAGTGCAGGTCTCTCGCTCCTTCAAAAGTCTTCAAATACACAATCCAACAGCTCCAAAACGCTCTCGTGGACAAGTTGTGACCTGCTCATTCACCATGCTATAAAATAATGTATAATTCTGTAACATTACGACACATGAAGCACATACTCGGAACTGCTCTCTTATTCTGAACAATGTATTGTTTTGAGTTCTGGAATGGCTGCAGTAAACATGTGCTTTTGAAATCACTCCGCCCAGCTCGTATGTCTGGAATATAGTTTTGGTTATGCATTTGCCTTGAAAATAACTCTGTCTCGCAATTATACATTATTATTTTAGAGTGTGGTGAATGTGGAGGTCACAAGTTGTCCAGGAGAGTGTTTTGGAGCTGCTGGATAGCGTATTTGAATTTTGAAGCGGAGCAAGGGACCTGCTCTGTTCACTTTCGTTATGCCCGCATGGCAGCTCACAAACCCCAACCCCCCCCCCCCCCGTCTCAAAACAACAGGCATGGAAAACTGAAGGTAATGTACCTACTCATGTGACTATTGGGATAATGGCAATGGGCCAATTTATCAAAATGTTGAAATATCCCTTTAACAGGACACATACTGCTCAAAAAAATAAAGGGAACACTTGGAGTTATATTGTGTTGTGTAAGTGTTCCCTTTATTTTTCGAGCAGTATATTTTAGATTGTTGGAAACCCTGGCATCTCTGTTGGAAATTAAAATAAGCCCGTAGTTCCACAGGTTTGAAAACAGCAACTGCATTTGATGGACTCATGTATGGGTCCACAGGTTAAGCACTTTTTCCCCTGCAGATCATAGCTCTCGATGTTCTCCTACAGTATAGCCTGTAATGAATTGTGGGGCTGCACACGTAAAACATTAGTGTATCCTTTTAAGGTCCAGGTTTTCTGTTTGCCTTATAAATCTCTTTCTGGTAGTGTGCCAGTGGAGAGTGTTCTGGAAGGTGTTGATTGACGATGGATATATGGTTGCTCTTGTTTCGGCCTCAGGGACGAGCTCAGCGCTGGTTCAGGCCCCTGCAGCTGAGGAGTCCCACTGCGCCTTCAGGCCCTCCACCTCGCCTCTCACACACTCGTCCCCGAGCCAGACGTCCCTCCCCAGTGCTGACGGGTGAGCTGCCCCGCCCTCTGCAGCCACTCCACCCTGATGCCCCGCCCCTTCCGTCTTTGGTGTCTTATAGGCTGTTTTATACTTGTATGATGCAGGTCGACAGACGTTTAAAGAAAAGTACCGAATCTTTTATGCTTGAACGAAGTGTCTGACGTATGCGGCAATAACGATCATGTCCATGGTAATTATAGCTATTTCTTTATAACCAAAACCAACTGATCTTTTTGCGAACACTACTGTATCAGCTTTGTACCTCCGCGACAATGTCCCGTGCCCAAAAGCTTCGCATGCCAAAAAGCCTCGTTTGCCCATTTGAGAGAAATGTTCAAACCCAGGATGCCCTCTTTTTATGTTAACAGCATTATATCTAATGGAGAATGTCTAGATCTTGTACATTATTTTGTACACAATTCCCTGTAATTCAGCTGGAGATGTTCTGGATCTTCGGAAACCTTTGATCTCCTGTAGAATTTAAAACAGCCCTGAAGTTCCACAGGTTTGAATATACAGCAGCTGCCTTTGACAGACCCACATATCGGTCTGTCGGATTTATGGGGTTAATGTCTGAAGCTGTATTTTAACTAAAATGGCACTTGATTTTATTACAGAAAGCTTAATGGGGGGCCTCTCAAATATATTGGTATGTTTGATCTGATGGTGCTTCTCTTGGCTTTTTGCAGGACGGCGTCGTCCCCAGCCTCCCCCAGCAGCCTGACGGGCCGACGCGATCGCGAGAGCCTCTCTCCCCGGTCTCACTGCTCCAGCCCCAGCCTCAGCCGGCTCACCTACGTCTCCCTGAGCGACAGCACGCTGCTGCCTTCGCCTCACGCCAACAAGGTAAGAGACGGCCGGGCCTCTCGCTCAAAAATCAGCAACCTCACCAATCCGTCGTTAACCTCGCCGATGAACGGGGGCCACGCAACGCTGCGTTTACCGCGCTTATGGATGCAAGAGCACCTCTCTGCCCTTCAGCTGAGGAATCCCAGCTGTGTTTTTTTTAATGTTCTGGAATTTGCCGTATGTATTGCCGATCAGAACTGGGCCCTGGGATCCCTCGAGCACTTCAAACCATCAAAGTGCTCCGTTCTGAAAGAGCTTTGATTTTTCTTACCGCCTGAAAGCACTTCGCTTCATTTTGACTCATGTCATGAGAGCTTTTCTCTTGTGCACACATGCAATAAAAATTCATGTTTTTAAGAATAAAATCAATATGTATTGCGATCTATTATTCACTATTATTCTATTATTCTCTGTGGTATTATTCTTGGAGGGCTGAAGTAGCCCTCGGAAGATAATGGCTCTGATGTAGTGTGCACTGCGAGTGAGGAACAGTGCGTCCCAGACTCGAGTCTGCTGTTTCCCTGGAGAATGCAGTGTTCTCTAGACTTCAGAGCCTGTTTGTCGGATACAAAACTGCATTCTGGCAATTGTAATAAAAAACCAAAAAGCTACATCAGGTATTCTCGTAAACTTGTGTTAAATGCTGGCCTGCGAAAGAAGATATTTGGCTCTCATGGAATGAGAAGTTTTCATAGAAAACGTGAAGCTGGAAGCGTGAGGTTAGAGAATAACCAAAAGTTGGAATTTCATGTACTTCGAAAATAATTATTTTAAAAAGAAGAATAAAAAGCCTTGATTGTAACATGGCTCAGCAGTTCAAAGGACACGTACAACGGTTTTTGACTCTGCATCATTTTGAAGTAAAGAAACAGGTAACATTGACCCCTGTACACATCATAACTCATTATCGTTAGCCAGTAATGAATTAACAGCTGAACCAAAAGTGACGTTGTTTTTCACAGAGAAGAACCAGCAAGTGACAATGTGTTATGCGTGAGAATTGTCGACTTCAAGTCGGGCGTTTAAGGAATGCCGTTTTGTGTTTTACCGGGATGTGAACGCTATCAACTGGCCACAGATATTGGGATTTCGTTCCATATGGTTTTCCAGAGACGCAGAAATCTGTCCCCAGTGGCTGGGAAGAGCGAGAAAACTGGCTTTGTCTGTGAAATACTCGCTTGAGAGGTTGAAAAACTTCTGTGTTTGTGGGAAGCATTTTGTGCCGTCGGACTATGAAAGGGATTTGCAGCATGAGTTGACTGGCTCAAAACATAAAAATATACTAAAAAAGGGCGCCTTTAAAAAGCCGACGTTTCGACCTATACGGTCTTCATGCAGTGTTTTCTAGACTTTAGAGCCTACCCCTTTTCGAAAATGCATTTTGGTACTTGTAGTAAAAAACCAAAATGCTTCATCAGGTCGTCGGGTAAACTAGTGTTAAATTCTCGCGGGTCTCTGTCCCGTTTTGTTGCCAGGGCAACAGCAGTATCAGCTTGAGCACCACTATCGTGCGAGCGAGCCCCACCCCGCTGACAGAGCAGGAGCTGCCGCCGGGACGTCCTGCAGACCCGCTGGGACAGGCCCGGGACCCGGATACGCGCTCATCCCGCAGTAAGAGCCCGGATGTTCGGCTCGAGGCCTGGCGTCCGGGATCCCGCCCCGCTTTAGACTTTCACCAGCGTCCCGCCCCGGGGGATTCTGGGTACACCAGCAACCTCAACCTCCAGCCGCCAGGTGCTTCTGACCCGGCCCCCTCACAGTGGACAAACGCCCCTGAGAAGCGGGAGGCGTGTCAGGTTGGGGGGTTCGGGTTGTCTGCCGAGCACCTGAGGTACGGCCCCGTTGCTGGTTTGAAGCTCCCGGGGCCCCTGTCGGAGGCGCCTCCTGTCCTCTCTGCCCAACCCCTCTTCAGCACGCAGCTGGGGCAACAATACCAGAGCAGCGACGTGCCCCTGCGCCCCTACCCTGTCGGGACTTCCGCTGCGGGCTGTGGAATGTGCCCCCCGGCTCCCCACACCAACCCCCCTCCGCTGGGGCTCGTGACCGGCCCTGGAGCTCCAGGAATCCCCCTTCAACACGGGTGTGTCGGCTCCGCCCAGCTACACAGGCCACACCCGTCCCGCCTGGATCCGGGCCTGCTGGGTGCTGGGAAGCCCTTCGGCCACATGGGGGCGCTGGGCGTGTGGAGCATGCCGGGCTTCCCCGATATTGGCGGTAAGATCAACCTCTACATTCGCTATCCAGTTCCTCTCTTCAGAGGAATGGTTCACCCAGAAGTGAAAATAAGTTGTTAGTCCGTACGACGAACTTGGACAGTATAAGCAATTTTGTAGCAACCTTCTCCAGAACAACAAAAGTCAATGGGGACTCAGTCATTAGTGTTTTTTTAGAGTGCAAAAATGGCCAAAAATGACCATGATGTTATGTGGCAAATAAGAGCTGTATGGAGTCTTTTCATGGCCATTTTTGGCTATCTTTTGGACTCTAAAGAACGCTAATGACCCAAGTCCCCATTGGCTTCTGTAGCTCTGGAGAAGGCTTTTATGGAGTATTGCTGGTATATATTCCCAATTTTGTGTTTTACTGAACAAACTTCACCCGAGTTCCAGTTTGCTTGGAGGTGGTGTACTTGATGCTGTCTAACGGCCTCTGACCTTGTGTGCTGAATCCATAGCGCAAGTGGTTGTGCCGGACGAGTTGAGATTTCCCAACTCCTGCTGCGTGGGCATCGCGTCCCAGACGTCCCTGAGCATCTTTAACCCCACGGAGCGTTGGCTACAGGTCGCCATCGTTGTTTGTGGGATAGCCATCGATGGGGAGAAGGTGAGAGGCCAAGCGCAGTCCCAAATTTGGGGTTTGAATGCTTGTCTCATTGATGCACGCATGCCAAATAAAGCCTGTACTCGCCTATCTGCAAATTTCAGCCTCCATAAATCAGGATTTGAGCATTACAGAGACCGCAGAAATGATTTCAATGTGGCAAAACGTTTGTATCATTGTAGCCCCTGGACAAAGTCGAGGCTGCTATGGATTTGACCTCGTTGCGTCTCTGCCGCTGCCTTAGAGATTTCCTTGTGGATGCTCTACAGTCCACAAATTTGCAGTGATCTCTTTCATAATTTCATGTTTGGCATAAAACGGACAGTGGTTAGCGGCTCTCGATTTTGGTTGCCATGGTAACATAATTCACTAAAATAATAGACCATTTATCTCAAAAATAAGCCAAAATGAAAAATGTGAGCAATCAGCGGCTACGCGCATTGGTTGCGGGCGACTGACCTGTCTAGTTCAGAATTATGACTTTTGTTTGTTCTTTTTAATCATTATGGGACAACAGAAATGACGCAAATGTGAAGGAACAGGAACTCCCTGAAAATTCGGCACTAAAGTTCTGCTTAAGTTAGGAATGAAATGCTGCGAACCCAAAGGCTTGGTGGTGAAACGGGACATTTCCGGGATCATGAAATATCCTAACCACAAATGTGCCATGGTTGAATACCCACACCTTCACTACCCATGTGTGCAAACACCATGAAATTCTTAAATTAGATAAACTGTGCAGCATTTGAACTCTAATGTCACTCTTTATTAACTAATAACTTTTTTTGACTCATCGCTGTCCACTCAGTTTTGCATCGTTGCATGTTGATGATATTATACTTTCATGTTTCTGACTGTTAAACCGGGGGATATTTATGAAGTGATCCCAAAGCCATCTTCGCAAACTAACTGGAAGCTTTTTGTCCACTGAAGGCGTATAAAATCATTCCTTAGGATGAAATCATGACACTGCAATTCAATGTAGTGCAAGGTCATCCTCTTTGGATCTGCATTGTGCACATTTGCCAGTGAAATTGTTCACACTCCTATCTGATGCTATATCCTCCTTGTTCGTAAACAGTAATGTATTGTGGGTTTGATCACGATCATTGCATCAGTTTAACACTGATTGAGACATGGATGGTCATCATTTTCTCATTTACACCAAGGATTTTATTTGTTGACTGTTCCATTGTTCCTTACTTGGTCATTATTCTGTCAGGGCTGCAACTCCTCCTGATTATGCAGGAAGTTTGTGAATAGTTTTATTTTCTGACCAATCACAGCGCCCGTGGCCAATCCTTTCTCAGAACTCAGGACAAGTCCTAAGGCTGCATCCACAGCCCTTGTATTTTGCTGCTTTTTTTTGCTTAGCCAATCACTGCCCTGCTCGGTGAACCTCTGTCGTGGAAACTCCTCTCACACAGGTGGACACACTCCCATACCAGTGGCTGATGGTGAAGAACAAGACCATCATCGGGCCCAAGAGCACAGAGGAGCAGAAGGTTCTGCTGGTCCCGCCCCGGGCCGGGGTGTACCAGTGCACCCTCAGCGTGTCGTCCTGGCCCACCGCCACCGAGTCCGAGGCCGCCTCGCACGCCCACGTCTTCGCCAAGAGGGTGGTGCTCGTCGCCATCGCCGAAAACCCCTCTGTGGAGGTGGGTACGACTGAGGCGACTGATACTGTCCCCCCTCAGCTGACCAACATATCGTTTTTGGTTTGGCTTCTATTGTCGTGTCTGTGTCTGTGTCTGTGTCTGTGTCTGTGTCTGTGTCTGTGTCTGTGTCTGTGTCTGTGTCTGTGTCTGTGTCTGTGTCTTTCTAGTTTCAGATGCTCTGAGAGGCAACATTTCCCTCATTCTTAATAAGTTGTGTGTTTAGTCCGCGCGTTAATGTCTGTTCAGACAGCAGTCCTGAAGCAGCTCTCTCTTCTTAGGTGGATGCTGGTGCGTCGGGGTGTCTGGATTTCGGGGACCTCGTGGGCGGCTCGGCAAGGGCCCTTCCTCTGAAGATCATGAACAGGACCCGCGCCACGGTGCCCATCCGCCTGGTGATCAGCGCGGTGAGGACTACCCACCTGGGGTCATGCATCTGCCATTGTGGCTCGTCTACATATCAAGCAAAGTTAAAGTGCCAGTGAATCTAAAGATTTGGGTAGTGATACGCTCTTCTCCTTTTCAGCTAAAGGTTCTGCTAGTTTTTCTGATATTCTTTCAATGAACAGCCAATTTAGGAATCTGGAAGATGGCTAGCTGGCTCGCTATGATCCGATTTGATCTCAAACTGCGCTATTACATGCAGAACAGCTGTTCATTTAACTTGTTCCCTTTTCATAATTAGATTTTTGGTATGAATGAAATTTGTGCCTTTCAAGCAATGGGTAGAAAAATGTCTATGCTGAACATTTTTGTTTCTAGAATACTTTCACATGCGTACAATATCAGTACAGTAGAATTTTAGCAAATCTCGTTTGGAATTGATCGCACGTTTTGCATTTTTTATTTTCTATTTTAAAAACTAGGCTTATGCCGTCAGATCCCCCAATCTTCCAATTCCCCAATCCTTGAATAGACTTTCATAGACTTTCATTTGAACTTAATTTCAGGTTAATGGGTCAAATGGTTCTGAAGTTATGGCCAAAATGGTAATTTTCATCACAAAGCACCACCTGGTGGCAAAATATTGAACCATACAGATATGATGTCATCAGGTGACACCTTGTGAGGTCATGACCTTGCAGTTGCACATAGTTTCATGTCAAGTGGAGATATAGTTCCAAAAATATAGCAAAAATGGTGAATTTAATGTGACAAAGCTCCACCTTGTGTCAACATTTTGAACCAAACTGGTATAATGTCATCGTGGGACACATCCTCAGGTCATGACCTTTCATTTGCACTTGATTTGAGGTCAATCAGACGAATATTTCCAGAGATATGATAAAAACAGTGATTTTTTTTTTTTTTTTTTTTTTTTTTTTCCAGTTTTTGGCCCCTGGTGGCCAATCTAGACATCGTAAATTGTCCAAAATCGAGTCAATTCCTCCTCTTTATGATACTTATGTGCAAAATTTGGAATTTCTAATTGAAATATTACTGAAGTTATCACGTTAACACGTAGTGCGGCGGCGGTTGGACCAAAAACATAATATCCCCCGGAATGCCATTCTGCGTTCGGGGATATAATTACAAAAAAACATTCTCTCTCCGCAGCCCAGTTTTAATTTTCCTATTTAAATGGTCTCTTTCACTCAGTTGCTGTATGCTGGCATTATTTCTGGTTTTATTAGACATAACACTCAGTGAGGAGCACCAATGGTTGCGTTTAGGTACATCGCTATTAAATGTCTCAATCAATAGCAGCCCTATAGAAATGACAAATTCCAGCATTCTGTCATTGTTAAAGTTGTATTACTCTGTTAATAATGTTTCATTAATGTATGAAATTGCTTCACTTGACCGTAGTAGTCCGTATTTGGGGAGTTAGAATTGCTTCTACTGTGTGCGTTGTACACAGAGAACTTTTGCCTTTTTGGTCTCCGGTGGCATAGAATCCAAAATATTTCCAAATCTCTACTTTTGAGCTGTTCCTTTTTCTCCCCATATTGGAGTATTCAGCCCACAGGCTACGTGATGGGTTTTTTTTTATTTTTTATTTTTTTAAATTCTATTTTTTTGGCTGTGGTGGTGAGCCCTCCAGACAAAATAATGGCAAACAATCTGTGATTGTTTTTCTCTGTGCTTTGATATTGAGCGGTTCTGGGTTCTACAAGGCGACACAGACCGAGTGCTGAGTGCAACTGGGCTTGTTCTGCCTTGGCGATAGAATTTGAGTTTTGAAAACTAAATTATTCAACAAGTTTAATTTTTCTGCAATTAGAAGTTTTGTCAGAGAAGCGAGTGCCCCATTATGTGGATAAATAGGCCCTCGATTTAAGGTACAATAACAATCCTTTTTAAAATGGAAGCAAATGTTGAGTGGCAGTTGAGTGCTAATCATCCCCTGCCATGAAGTGGGACGGGGGAAACCGCATTGGGGGCCACAAAAAGCTCAAGATTTTTCTGAAACTATTATACCTAGATGTGTGAAATGTTGTATGCTTAATAAGGTACTCATTATCCATGTTGAGTTTGAAAATGGATGTCGAAGCATATTTCTTTACTGAGTAATGGCCCTTGATCGTGTGGGGGTGGGGGGATGGTGATGACACGGCTTTCTTATTTTTAGTCTTGATGTCGATGTCAGTTCAGTGTTGTTGTATGGACTTTAATGAAGAAAAAGGGCATTTAGGAAGTTTGCTAAACGAGGGCTATAACTTGCACTAGTAAGTGCAAGAGCACATTTTAAAAAAAAGATTCGTACGTCACTTTATTTGCAGATTTCTGATTTATAAAAATAATTTCCCTTTTTTGAAAAGTTTATGTGCAATGTCAATAAATTCCGAGTCCATCCTGATTAAATAAATGAAAATTCCATGCAGTTTTTTTTATTTTTTTTTTTTACTCATGGGTTGATAAATTAGGTTATTTTCCACAAATGGTCATTTTTTTTATTTTTTTGTGCGGACGTATTATTTAGGTATGAAATCTACGCAAATGTTCGTAAATAAGGCCCCTGCTGACTCGGAGTTCATCCAGGATTTTGGTTTGTGATCCACTCTTCAGATGCGGAGTACCTATTGTGTAAAAATATTGCGTTTGCTTGACACTGGATTCACTTTCGATCCTCAGCAGATCTTTTTCTCAACCTTGGCTTGTTAACATTTTGCATGAACAGATGATATAAGCTTGACACTTCCCCCCACCCCCCCCATACTTCCTCCCTCCCCCTTCCCAGAATGCCACAGCCTGGCGCTGCTTTACCCTGTCCAAGAGCCCGGTTGCCGTGCCAACGGATGCCGCGCTTCAGGCTGGCTGCGTCGCCCCGCTGGCTTCCCCGTCTGTCATGAGTCACGTGATGCACGCCAGCTATGGGGAGGTGGGTCTCTCTGTGTCTGTCTCTCTCTGTGTCTGTCTCTCTCTGTGTCTGTCTCTCTCTCTCTCTCTCTCTCTCGCTCTCTCTCTCGTGAACTTAACCCTTTGAGCGCCGAATACATTTTCAAGGAATAAAAAATGTAGTTATCCTGAGCTGTTGAAAACCTATCATGTGGCAACTTGTTTAAAAGAGCTCCCCTGCTGGAGTTTTTTTTGCTTGCTGCTATGCAAAATCTTGGCATGCTGATTCTACCCTCTTGAAGGGTGCCCATACAAGACCATAAAAAAGACAATGCAAGTTTAAACATGGACTGGAACAACTTCATGCATTTAATGGCAGAAGCGTTATTGCTCTTGACCTTGTGAAGCTCTGCATATTTTCCTCAGGATTATGAACTGGTTCCCGCACTGTGCAAGATTAACCTTTAGAGTGCTGAATACATTTTCAATGAATAAAAAAATGCAGTTGTCCTGAGCTGTGGAAAACTGTTCATGTGGCAACTTGTTTAACAGAGCTCCCGCAAGGAAAGGTTTTCAACAGCATCTGACTTTGATATCTTAGCCATTGGGCAAACATGGTTGCCTATCGCGCTCTAAAGGTTAAGGTTGTAAAGGCGTTCTGATGTCTTTGTCCAACAGAATGCAGAGAGTTTCCTGCTGTGGGTTCACTTTAACGCGCCACAGAAGTACACCTCCACCTCAGGTACCGTACTATTGAACAAGACCGTTTTCTCCCTCTCGCTCATTGGTGAAGTAAAAGCTGCTCGTCACTGATTGGTTGATCTGTTGGCGATGCAGGAGCTTTGGGGCCGGCAGATGAGTACTGTGCACGGGTGGATATTGAGGTAGACAGCCCCGGGCCCAGTCATGTGATCCGAAGTGTGCAGCTGAGGGCCAGGTCCGGATTGGCCAGGGTTCATGCACCCAAGGACATGCAGGTAGGTCAGCTTACCCCTTCCAAAAGGACGCCATGCCTTTGTGTCAATATGGACCTGAATGTAGTCTGGTGGAATAATTTTCTTCATTTTATCTCTGCTTGCTTTCTCAGTGGAATTGAAATTTAAGAATTGGGATTTAGTTATAGTGTTGACTGTCAGCTTTAAGATGTTGCCAAAAATATTTGTATGAACCGTGTAGGAATTTTTTTAGATAAATGTTTTTATACATATCCCCATCCCTCCATTTTAGAACTCAAAAGTAGTTGGCAAACTTCACATAATACTGGATTAATTTGACATTTTGAATTCTTTTGTCACACATCCTTTTTCAATTAATAACTGCTTAAAGTCCAGAACTCACTGACCTCATTGGACACTGGGGTTCTTCCCTCGTGATGGTCCATCAGGCCTTAACTCCAGCTGTCTTTAGCTCCAGCAGGAGAAACACGTTCACATTTGGATTCAGATCAGGTGATGGACTTGGCCATTGAGGGACATTTCACCTCTCTGCCTGAAAATCTTTGGTTACTTCCTTAGACAATGACCAAAAAAATACTATCTGCATCTGAAAAGCCACCTTAGGAATTTTAAAATAATTGGCTGAATTTGAGCAGATAAACCCTCTCACTATTCAAAATTGATCCTGGTTGTTTTGTCAGCTGTCATATCGTCAATACATAGAAGGCTGCTATTGATGACCGTACATGCCCACACTGTAACACTAGGTCTGCCGTGCTTAATTGAAGAAGCTCATGAGCAGGTCCTTACCTTGTTGGCACAGTTCTCTTCCCAACTGTCTGGTTCGAGTTGATCTTTGTGTCCTCTGTCCTTAGATGTTTTTTTTCAGGACTGTAAAGTCTTTTTTTAGATGGTTTTTTGGTGAAAAAATGTGGTCTTTCTTGCCAATGGGTTGCATCTTGTGTTAGTAGCGTTTACTCTAGTGAAGTTAGTCCTCTCTTCATCGTCAACTTTTAAAGTGATGTTTCCCTCCTTGTTGCTGGTCTTGCTCCGGCCAACTGTTGTGAAGGGGTTTGCTTTCTTGGGCTTTGGCAGTAACTTTGTCAGTGTCCAAAAATGTACAGATGGGGTCGACTGTTCAATAGATGGTTTCTTAAATTATTTTGTTACAATTTTAAAAGAAAAAGAACTGGATTCCCTGGAATGGAGTTTAGCTGTGCGACTTGCTCTTCTGTGAACATGCAGGCTTTGGTGTGCAGTGATTTAAGGCTCTGTTTTTTGTTCTTTATCTTTCTATTTTTACTTCTTCATTTTCTCCAGATGGTTCATCTGGTGACGGCGCTGGGTAAATCCAGCAGTCAGACCCTCCCTCTGAAGAACGCCGGAAACATCCACGTGCAGCTGAAGTTAGGGGTAGGCCGCTCACAGGGGGCGGGGCCACAGCAAAGGCCTCTTATCTCAGCCAATGAGGATGCAGCAGATGGCTGTAGATTAAACATTCAGGCCACAAATCATCTCTGATGGGTCCTCTGGATAACTGCTGTATTTTGGACATGCAGTCATTAAACTGTTCCTGTGATCGGTGCTTATGGATGTTTGGTCTGGCCCATGTTAGTTTGAAGGGTTGTTAAATGTCTCTCTCCCACACAGTGCAGTGATGGTGAGGACTGCTTCTCCGTGACGCCGCACGAGCTCACGCTTCGGGCCGGCGAGGAGCGGTGCGTTACGGTCAGCTTCACTGGCACGGGCGCTCGAAAAACCAGAGAGAGGTGAGCATCACGCCCACACCCCTGCTCCTGCTCGGGTCCGGCCAACTGCAGGTCCTGCTGGTACTGTCATTCATTAACACTGTAAAACCTACAGACCCTTATGTGGGTCCATTCAGATACAGCTGCTGCATTCAAACCTGTTGAAGTTTTGGTCCATTTTAAATTCTAGTGGAAACCCCAAGGTTTCCAAAGATCCCAAATATGTCCTGCTGAATTACTGGGAAATTTGTATAATGATGTCCAAGACTAAGGCATTTTCTGTTTGAGGTAATGCTGTGGCTGTAAAAACATAGCATTATGGGTTGGAATATTTCTCAATATAGGGTGATGTAGCTTCAGTGAGGTACTGCAACCAGCACATACAGAATATATGTGACATTATCCCGCAATATGAAAAAAAAAAAAAGCTTACCATAAGGGAAAACTTCAGCGATAAGTTGGCATTTGATGGGTTAAATTTGTCTGGCCTCACCGTCCCGTCATATTCAGTAACCCTAACAAATGTAATGCAGGTGGTCCAGTGGAGTATCCATAGTTAAATTACAATCTCGTGTCAGGTGATGCGTGTCTCTCACTGCTATTGGTTGATTATCTTGAGTGTCCTTATTTCAGCATGCTGTCTATCCTGGTGCTGCCGTCGGGGCCTCAGTATGAGGTGCAGCTGAGAGGAGACGTGACGTCTGAGGACTCGCTGCGGTGCCCGCCGCCTGGCAGAGGGGCGAGGGCGGACGCGCTGCCACCCGGCGAAGTGCCCCCAATCCTCTCCAACAAGCAGTTCATGGCCTGGGGAGGGGTCACTCTGGGCCGGGCCGTGTGAGTGTCGGGGGCCTTCATCTCGCTGCTCTGCATTAAGTGCCACCTACACCTATTCAGTACTGCTCAACTAAATTCAATATATGAAAACATCTTGTTGTTTAAACGTGCCTTTTCATACTTCCATCTGTCTTCCTGTCCGTCTGTCCATCGCTTACACTGTGATTTCTTTGCAGACCTGATATTAGCCATCCCGTGACGGGAAATCAGAGTTTTTCATGCTTGTTTAATGGTAGTCCCCCCCCCCGCCACCTTGTGAGGAGTTGATGTCGTAAAGTGTGTGGTGGCTGGCGGGAATGGTCGTAAAAATCATCAGCCAACTGTTTCTCCGGAACCTTCACCAGAACACAGCGGCATTCAGATTTACTGGCAGTAACTGCTACAGCTGTCTTCATTCTGCAGCTACTTCTACTGACACCTCCTCTCCTGATGCATAGACCAACACTCTCAGTTCTGCTGTTAATTTGGTGTTTTCAGCGCTGCAGATCTCTGAGCCTGTGTGTGAGCTCATGTTCTCCTGTGTGTTCAGTGCTGCAGATCTGAGCCTCTGTGTGAGCTCATGTTCTGTGTTTTAACAGGCAGCAGAAGCTGGTCCTGAGGAATAACTCTCCCAGCACCACACAGCAGCTGCGGCTCCTGATCAGAGGGCAGGACCAGGACTGTTTTCAGGTGAAGAGTTGGTACAGAATTGGTCTCAGGAGCTGAGACGGGGTGGAGGTGATCTGCGCCTGCTTGCGTCGTAGCCAAGCAACATCGCAGCCTTAAGCTTGGGCTGCATCGTTTGCCTGTTTTGGCAAATAGGTGGTGTTGGCACCGGCCTTATTGCCTTAATACTGCCGGGGCTCAGTGGATTGTAGTTGATTGAGGTTTATCTTCACTACTGGTGCTTTATGGCTGTTTTACACCTGTAAGAGACAAGTTGACTGACGTCTTAAAAGTTTCGGACTATATAGACTTTTGTGCACTTAAACGAACTGTTGGACAACATTGGTGGCTCAATTTTATCCTCATAGTAATTATAGCTGGATTTATTTTTTGTAGCAATGTGCAACCAATCTTTTTGCGAATACTACTGTATCTACGTTCTGCGTCCATGACAACCACTGCTCTCTGCTTCATCAGTCCAATGAAATTATTAAATAACCAACGACTGTCTGCGACATTACAGATATTTGACGGATACAAGACGCCATTGGATGTTACATTTTTTTCTGTCTCTCTGACATCATTTTGATCATCAAACACTGACGACTGACCTCTGTCCTACATGAAACGGCCTGTAGGTTTTGATAGTGTGTGCTTTCATGAGAGATTAGCCTCTCCTCTGATGGGTGCCAGGGCTTGGGCTACATTTTCTTTAACCCCTTATGTTTTAAATATATTACAGGAGAAACAACCTGTTAAAGTTTATTTCCTGCTTCTCTCCTGTTCCGTTACCACACCGCACCCTTCGCACCTCCCCCCTCCGCAGCTCCAGAGCACCTTCGGTCCGGAGGAGCGTCTGACGAGGCACAGGGAGCTCTCAATCAGGCCCAAAGAGGACGTCTCCGTGCACCTGCTCTTCGCCCCGACCCGCGTGGCCTGCATGTTGGCCAAACTGGAGATCAAGCAGTCGGCTGCTCGGCCGTCCCAGCCGGGGGTCAAGTTTACGGTGAGACTGCTTCTCCTGCTGCTGTTCGTGCGCTGCGCCCTGTTCTGGATAATGCCAGCCAGCTGTGATCTCCTGGTGCAGTAACTGATGTGTCATAAAACGCATCTTTCTGCCAAAGGCGTAACGGTGACATTTGTTCTTCCGGAAAGGGTCATTGTGCGTTGACTCAGTTTACGTAATCACCAATCATGCCATTTAGTTGGAATAATTTGTTCATGGCAGTGCTTGTGTTATGTGCAAGTGGATGCAAATATTGCAATTATTTCCGCTGTTTTTGATGACATTTTTTTTCCATATTTGGCATATGCTGAACTGTCGGCACTAGGCTGCAGATATCTTTGACTTGGATCATATTAAGTTTAAAGAACCAGGAGCAAGCTGAAGCATTGCGAATTGGCGCACAAATTTGGGGTTCTTAATCAGATCCTGAGCACGTCAGTCATCCGTGTACAATCGTTTGTGTACTCCTTCACTCTCCCCCATCCCCCTCCCTCTCAGATCCCATTATCCGGTTACGGAGGAACGAGTAACATCATCCTGGAGGATGTGAAGAAGCTCTCCGACAGTTACGTGGCGACTCTCAGCGGTGTGTCGGCTGGCAGGATCAGTAAAGTCTGCCTGTCCGTCAGGAACACGGGCTCACGGGCTGCCTTCATCCGGGCGGCAGCCTTCTCCGACGTGCAGGCGCGCGCTCTGGCCGACCCGTCCGTCATCAGCCTGGCACCCTCGCAGTTCGTGCTGAAAGAGAGGACTCAGGAGGTGATTGGAGCGTCTGTCTGTCAGTCGCAGTCATCGCCAGTGATTGTGTGGGGAGGACTTTCTTTGTGACTGTCGTGCGTTTGCAGGTTGTCACGGTTACGTTGAAGGCCACTCCACGGGAGCAGGAGTCGTGTCAGTCGTGCCCCGCCCCCCTGGCCACGGTCTGCTTCTTCTGTGGTGACGAGGTGTCGCGGCAGCAGTTCAGAAGGTGTGTTTCTCTGGATAATACTGTGAAGTAAATATTAGATTCAATCATAACCGATCTCTCTTGGTGGTGGAGGCCTATAGAGCCACAGCCCTGTCATCATTTTTTACGCTGCTTTAACATTTCTCCACTTCCGGTTCCAGTGGTCTAGTGTCTATGGCAGAGGTGGGCAGCGAGGGCCGTATCTGTCCTGGTTTTCACACCAACGTCTGGCCTTTAATTAGTTTATTGTCTCAATTAGCCAAACCATTTATGAAATCTGACGTTTCGTGTGCATTTCTTTAAATTATCATGAAACTACAAAGACTAGTCTTGTCTCCCTTCATAAAACATTTTCCTTTGATCGTATCATTGCGAAAATCTGTATTTGTGCATGCAATCAATTAACTCAATTAGTCAGGGTAATTGATTGGAATAAAAACCTGCATACACACCGGCCCTCCAGGACCGTGATTGCCCACCCCTGGTCTATGGGAAAAATTAATGGGATTTTTAGAAAATTGGCGAAAATGAGGCCCATGAGTACAACTGTCTACGAGGCTACGTCCATGTTTTATACAGTCAGTGGTCATTTTCAAACCCTTGTACTTTAGGTGAAGTTTGTAGTATTCCTGTACATTATCACAATAAAGAGAACGATAATGCGTCAATTGAATGATGGACTTTATTTTCGATTTTTGAAAGCTCAGTTAGTTTCTTTCCATGGACACTGGACCATTGGAACTGGAACTAAAATAATGCAAATGAAGCCATGAGCTCTTAGAGCTATGTGGGGTTAAGGACTTCACTGAAGTTTCCAGTAGCAGCTATGATCTTATTATGGCTTCAGTAGAGATGAGGACACCCAACAGTTGAGGCCGCAGTGCGCACCTCAGCTACTAGGCTTCAGGCGGCCATCTTGTCATTTGGACCATACAAAGTGGTCCTACCACAAGCATGTAGAATTGCCTCAAAAAACCCTTCCACGGATTGATGGTTTTGACTGAACTTCAGCGCCCAAAATGCGTGATGTGGTATTTGTCACTCGCATCTTCCTCCCGTTCTCCTCTGTAGGTTTCTTCTCGGCAAACCGGACGCAGGACGGAAAGTGCTCTCGGACAACAGCCTGCTGAAGAACATCGACTTCAACCAGGCTTTCCTGGGTGAGGAGCAGGTTACTGAAGGTAAGAGTCTTTGACCTCCAGCGGCTCCTGACCCCCACACGGCCTTCAGCAATCCGGTGCTCTGCCCTTGTAGACGACAGTATGACCTTTCTGAGGGGTCTTGAAGTCTCCCTGTATTATTGCACCGAAGCTTATTGGTTTCTCTGGATGCATGTGTAAATTCCCTCATATTTCTGACGTTGGGGTGGGAGGGTCGTCTAGTGGCAGGTGGCTTGACTTGTAACTCAAGAGTTGCTGTTTCTGGCCCCAATGGGGGGGGTTGGGATTCTGACCTCATCTGGAGAGATCAGGTTGTGAAGAACTATGCTGTTTGGCCCCAGTGCGAGGCCCTTAACCCCAAAAACTGCTCCAGGGTCTTTACCCGTTGCACTCTGTCCCCTATCCATACCCTGAACTTCTCCCTGAGTGTTCTGGGAAAAGAGAAACTTTCTCTCAATGGAATTTTCCGGGTTAAATAAAGGTTAATATATTGCGCAGATGCTCATCCAGTGAGCGGCTCATTCATACAGCTGGCGGATTCACTGAAATGGGCTCGTACCTCACTCACAGGTACAGCTTCACTGCCCCATCTGGGAACAAACCTGCAGCTCCTGCTGACGTATGGGCCTGCTTTACTGACCATTATACTGCGTCTCCTGTATCCTCCAGACGCTCCCTCTTGTTCTCGCTGGCGTCAGCCATTTCCTGCACTTGTCTGTGCATAATAATATCACCCCCGCTGTGAGTTTCGGCGAGTATTAATGGCCTCGTTTTGGTGTCTGGCTGCGATTTCTCTCCCAGACTGCAGTTGTGCCTGAGGCTTGCATTTGTCTTTCAGTAGAATTGGTCTGTTCTTTTTCTGCCGACTCGTCTTTTCTGCGTTAAATTTTATCATTCCTCAGCTAGGAATTTTTGAGTTTGTCGAGACGTTTTACATCCGCTTTTCGAAAGAGACGATAAGTGTCTCTTTGCCCTTTGACCTTGTGTAACATACGATGACCTCAGGTTTATGGTTTTGGTTGTTTGGTTGTTTTCCCCCCTGCAGCGTTCGACCTGCCGCAGAGGCCGAACGAGGCGCACTTGTTCTACGGCGGCCTTAGTAAGGTGGTGCTGTCCGTGCTGGGCTCGGTGGGGGGGTCGGACTCGGCCGAGAGCGACTGCATGGAGTCCCTGCATCCGTCCCCACCCTGCGGGTCAGAATCCGACAGGTACTGACCCCTCCTGCTCTTCTCTGGACACTGGAGAACAGTCTGTGGTCTTGTGTAACACCCCCCCACACACACACACACACCCCCATTATAGATCAGTGCTTAAGGTGCATCATTTCAGCACAAACAATGGAGAACTCATCGTGTTTTGCCTCTACTGTGAGACACATTTGTGTCAGTAGCAGCTACTGTTCTGTTCTTTTGTTAATGCACAGATATATTGGCAATTTGTCACACAAACATTTTCTCACAAGCCCTCCACATTAACGGTGTCTGATCTTGTGAAGAAATATCAGTGTCTGGAGTAAGTGGCAAATGGTGTAGTTGCAGAAGGTGGTAAAGATGCTGTATTGATGCCAGTAATTTGAGGATGGAGACGTGAGCTCTCGAGACACTCAAGGTTTTACTTCATTCAAAAATGTTTCCTCAAAACAAGTTTCAAGCCTTTGCCATTATTATGGAATATCTGTTCAGCTCTCGGGCGGTCTCTGATTAAATTTTAGTCAAAGGTAGCGGAAGCTTGATTACAACTTGCCACAGCTACGATCAAGTTGCAACAGCACTGTGGCACAGTATTATGGGGTTCTGTTATAGTAGGGCACATAGTCACATGTATGATTGCAATTATTATACCCCCCGCAACGAATTTTAGGGGGGTATATTGGATTTGCTTTGTCCGTCCATGTGTGTGTGTGTGTGCGTGCGTGCCTGCGTCTGTGCGTCCGGACCTAGATCTCATAACCTACTCATCCGATTTTGAAAATTTTTTTTCCTTGCTGGAAGGTGTATTGACTGTGCTACTGCCCGACTACTTGTTGTTGAGGGGTATCCTGTAAGCCATGCTTACTGACTAAATCTAGTTTTGTCTACATTATTCACTGCTGGTATTATTCATGTGGAATATGACTATTCAAATCCCATGAATTCTCTCAGAAGGATTGGATGTGTGAGTGCAAAATAATGGCCTGTTTAGAACAGAATAAATCAATGAAATATGCATTATGTGAAAATTTATTGTGGCTGATGCACTTATAAAGCACAGTTGACGCAGCATTTTGGCGTGCCCTGAGATAGAATAGTTTTCATCTCACAGTGCACGGTTTCAGCTTCCTCAGGTCTTTGGTCAAAAGTTTATTTTTTTGTAAAGTGCTTTGTGAGTAAAGCACAGTATTAATAAGGCTCATTATAATTACTCTAAAATTTTACTGTCGCATAATCTGGTAGATGATGATTTAAATTGTATTCAGGGCTTAACAAATGTATTAGACCACCACCCAATGTAAGGTTAATGCCACAGCTGCCATAAATTAAGTGTTGATAATTACCAAAATACTCTGTTTCTGTAATGGTTTATCAATCAGTTTGCGCAGACTGTTTAACTGAAATGATATTTTTAATGCTAAAATTTGTTGTTATCCATGAATTTTCAAATTTACTGTTTTACAAAATGGCAGAAAAAAATAGTTAAGCACATTATTATATTTTGATTAAGATGCCAAATTAATTATTTTGTTGCATTCCTGAACATGAAAATTAGTTTCAGTGGTTGAATACAAGAATGCAAGCTGTTATCAAGGCCAAAGTAGGCCACACAAAATATAGTAGTTTTTTTTTTTTTTTTTTTAAATATATATGAGAGGTGGTCTTATAAATTTGTCAAGCACTGTATACTTTGAGTCTGGTGTTGACGTCATCAATAACCATAAAAGCACTTGTATGGTGCCAAAACACACTTGTAATTGACTCTCAATGAAAATTTCAGACTTACCTGCCACTAGCACATGAGAAATGCAGTGCTACAGTGTATTATTGAAAACATCCACATCAGTCTTACTCCACGTATGCAACTTCCTGTGTCTCCATGCGCCCCACATTCGGTTGTGCCCTGATCTCCCTCATGCTCGTCTGCCTGTGTTAAAACCTGGCATTTGGAGACTCCTCTATTCCGTGGTAGACCTGCCTTATTATTATTACTTGCTACGGAGTTGTTTCAGGACCAATAGGGACCCTAACACACTGTCATTCCCTTGCAGTGGATTTGGGAACTCTGACCGTCACGTCAGCAATGTGTCCCTGGACGTCCTCCCAGTGAGGGGCCCTCAGGGTCCCCCCCTGTCCCTGAATGTGGGGGCCCATGCGCTGAAGGGACAGTCTGGCCCAGTGGAGCCGCAGGACTCCTGGAGCGTCCAGCCCGAACAGCTGGTTCTGACGGCTCCCACCCTGAGTGAGTGAACGCCTCTTTTCATCGGGTAGTGCCGCAGTCTGATGGAGCCTCCTGTTCTGGCAGTGAAGTCTGAGATCCAAACCCTCTCTGTGTGATTTATGTAACGGCCCCACAGCTCATGAGGCCGGTGGCCCAGATTATGGATGGGCTGTGGTCCAATTAGTAAAATGTGCTGCTTTCTCCACCTTCACGTACATTTCCTGAGGGAGGATGTGACGCGGAACCAAAAATACGTGGAGGCAACCGAATCATTAGGGAAGGGGCAGAATATCTGAAATCGGCCCACACTTGTGGATATTCATGAGAGAAACTATCGAGCTGCTCACTGCTGTTGATTTTGTTCTGTCCATTTGGCGCTAAATTTGGACTCCGCTTGTTTGCGCTCTGTTAAGTGGAATGCTAAGACCTAGTTATGTTGCTAGCTAACACCAGGTAGCTTCAAGTAACCGTGAAAGCAGTCTGTTACACCAGCAGTTTGACATGAATTAATTTCAGCTGAATATGAAACCGAGGACTGACCCAGTTTATCAAAGAAATTAAATGTTTGCATCGGTTCTAATTGTATGTTCGTACTTTCTTTGGTAGTGAGAGAAAAGATGGTGACTAAAACTTTTTTCGAAAGGAAATTGGGGTTTGATGTACTGTGTTATGGGTAATATCGCTGCCCAGAGTTTGCTGTATAGTAGAATTCTTCCCTTGAGCCAAGTAGACTGTGATAGGCTGATTGCACTGCCTGCTAAATCTGAACAACTTTTGCTTTCTGAACAGTCTCTTTTAAAAATCTGAATTTTTATCCGATAGAATCAGGTGCTTGTCCTGGTTGAATTCTTTTTTGAATGGCGATTCTTGAGACAAGTCTATCTAATTTCAGGAATAAGCTTAATCTTTTCTTAGCCCTTCTTGGCCCTTGATTTTGCGAGGTGAGCTAACCTGAGAGGTGCAAGTGAGGTTGGGTAAAAATTAATCAGGTGTAACACAATCTCATTTTTGGATGCTTGGCATTATTGGCACTTTTTAGCGAATGGTAAATAAAAGTATAATATAGTATTATACTTGGTACAAGCCAGCAAACAAAGGACACAATCTTCCATATTGCAGCTTCATATGACCAGCGATTGTATGTTATGAAGTTATAAATGTGGTCACGTGAAATGTTCAGTCATTGAAACGTTTGAATAAATGGGCATGTAGTTTTCCTGCGCTTGTGGCATAAGTGCGTTTCTCAGGGACTGCATCGGTCTCCCTGGGTTGGACGATCTTTCTTTTATTAACACTGTTTGTCTCTTTTACAGGCGGCTCCACTGACACCCAGCACGTGCAGATCCAGAACCACTCCGCCAGAGCACTGAACTTTGACCTCTCCTGGCCTGCCCACTGCCTTACCATCACCCCCCAACATGGAGTCATTGAGCCTGAGTATGAGTCACACTTACAGTACCTGTCCCAGCATATGTACTGCAGCACTCGGGGGTGCAGTCTGACCACCTCATATTAGACCAATTTGAGGGATCGCAGTTGAATGTTTGAACTTTGCCGCCGGTTGAGCTCCTGCTATTCTTGCCAAACCCTTGCCTGTGATTGGCTGAAGCGTTGAAGGTTAAAGGAGGTCAGTTCTCTCTGTTGGAATGTGAACTTCTGGTAAACACATCAACCGATGCTCTGCGCTAGCAACGCAACACCAGGTCAGTGTATGATATACAGCCACGGTATTTTCTTTGTGTTCACAAACGATTATGTCTCCAGAAAACTAAAAGTCTACAGTCCCAAAATGGTGACTCACTTGCACTGCCTGCGGCATGAATATGCAAAGCGAAAACCAGGTTCACAGGGAAATCATTGACTGTATACAGACTATGGCTGAAACCAAAAGTGTGTATCGCACTGCAAAAATCTAGTGCCATCCTCGGCAAGTTTTAAATTTAATTGCGATCCGTAAAATTCCTCACGGGCGTCTGTGAACCAAAGTTTCTGTGTCCCCCTGGCGCAGGAGTGACCTGCAGATTCTGATCAGCCCAAACCCATCTCTGGCCACCAAGCCGTCCCTGCTGCCCTGGAGTGGACAGATCTATCTGCAGTGTGACGGGCAGCAGAAGGTACCGGAACTGCTCTCGACACCAGCAGTGCTCCCCTGAAGATGAATTTCTAAAATACTGCATCCCCAGAGATTATTCAGCGATTAATTATATTTAATTATTATAACATGCTGTACTAGTTTCCACAGTTGGATACTATATATTTAGGGTTATCAGTTTTTTGTTGTGTACATTTAGAATTTTCTACAATAACGCTACCTAATGCTGGTGTGGATGGTGAATATCATGGCTGCTGTGCTGTGGTCATCAGGACGACTAATGAGGAGTATCATGGCTCTAAGGTGATGAGGGTCTAAAATATAGTAAATTGAGCAGTATTGTGGCTGAGATAATCATTGTCAGTGCAGAGTTTTATTGTAGTATTTTAGAAGTGATGAGCATTATTTTAGTATTATTGCACTGATGAGCATTATCATGAGTTGACTTAAGTGAGATGGCTGTATTTTTGTCTGAATACCTCTATCAGTATTGTGGCAATATTATTAGGATAAATATTAATGCTTTCACACAATATTTGCACAATGAGATTTTTGATTAATGGTGTGGAGATGATGACCAAACAGGCTCAGGCAACAACTAGAACAGTCTAATAAGTGTGGAAAACTGCATCTCCTTACTCTGAAGTGGTCTTTAAAACCAGAAAAGGCAACACTTATATTGTATGTTGATATTAACAATATTACGATGTCCTAAATCCCAGACACGATATCTTTGTTTATCTCATCGTACCGATATATCACCCTGCAGTCAGTATTGATTGATCTGATGCTGCTAATGGCTAACGCTAATGACCACAGCGATGAGCCAGTCTCCTGTCTGCCTCTGTCCGTCTCTGTCCGTCCCTCTGCAGTTCATCAAAGTGCAGATCCGTCAGGACCTGGCTCTGGACACCTCGGCCACCGCCACCGTGGTCAAACCCCTCTCAGCCCTGCCCCCCCAGGCCGAGACTCCGCCCGCCCCCGGCAGCAAGACCCCCGGCGAAGTGCCCACGCTGGTGGAGATCAAGAACCGCACTCTGGTGTTCCTTGAGACGGTCTCCGGGGAAACCTCAGGTGGGTGCAGAGGTCCAGCTGGAGCTGGTATCGTAGAGTCTGGGTGTGACTCCCAGCGTTTTGGTCGATTTTTGTCCTCTTATGACTCTGGATTTGCGCTCCTCCACAGAATCCATCTTGGAGGTGGAGAACAAGGGAGAGGAAGTGAGGTGGTACCTGTCGTCCTTCGCCCCGCCGTACGTAAAGGTACGTGGTCAATCCGCTCTCGGTGTTCGCTCGTCGCCCGCAGCAGAGCTGGCGCCTGATCTACTGCATATCTCACTGTGATCAAGTCAGTGAAGTGTGTCATTTCCAGTAGTGATGTGCTGGTATGATGATGTCCAGGAATCATGAATGTGCTTCAGGAGAGCTTTCATTCCTCTTTCTTAGGGCGTGGACAGCACTGGGGACGTGTATCGGGCCACTTACACGGCATTCAGGTGCTCGAGAGTGTCGGGGACGCTGGGCGTTCTGGAGAAGATGCAGGTGAGACCAGTGAATGGCGCACAGGTGTCGCCCAGAGGATGTGTGTTCAGTGTCTCCAGCTTCTGTCCTTGAGTAATGTGTGCGTCACATGTCATAACGCATCTCTTGAATGTAATGTGGTGTGTTCGTGTTACCCCACATCTTCATCTTTAATTTAACATTATTGTACGTCCTGGATTCGACACACTGGATAGGAACATCAGGCGATTCGTTTGTCGTCTCGTGTGTTACAGGTTTGCCAGATTTTTTTTTTTCACTGGTGCAACTTAAGTTTAACCCTCTATTAACCACCGTAGCATATCTGCCTCATAAAGCGAAAGGGTTAACAGCCTGGACACCCTGCTGGTTTTGTTTTTTACTGCCAAATAAACATTTGAGAAAAACTTAAATGGTCCATCAAGTAAAATTTTAAAATTTTAATTTTTATTTAAATTTAATTTAAAAAAAAAAAAAAAAAATTTTTCCCAAATATTGGCCCATAATCAACATATTTGCCTAGGGAAATGATTTTTACGCAATTGGAAATGGGTTTGGTTCGTGGAGGGTGAATACTTTTGTTGTTCTAAAACCTTCAGCTTCTACCCAGCATCTGTTTAATCAGAGCACAAGTTCAGCAGGTACAGATTATTGAGCTGCTAATTGTTGCAGTCAGTTCATTAGGGTTGAAATGAGGACTTGCAGGATGATGGACCTCCTGGGTCAGCGTGGATCGCTGCTCGTTTAGATCATCGTTAATTAAAAGGGTGTATTTGTCTTTTCCCCTTCCTTTGGGCCATGAGATCCTGTACATTGTACAAAAGATGATTTAAAGTGTGCAGATAAATGCAAAGCATGTTTGAAACATTAACTTCGCCCTCCTAATGTCCCCAGATCCCCATCACCTTCCTGCCGCGGGACAGAGGAGATTACGCTCAGTTCTGGGACCTGGAGTGCCACCCTTTGGCCGACCCTCAGCAGAAGAGCCGCCTGCGGTTCCAGCTCTGCGGCACGGTGAGTGTGGGGCCCTTCCTCGCGCCCTTCGCTCGCAGTTCACCATCTGACCACATGGAGCTCAGGAATCTCTCCTTCATCCCGGTGTAGCGAGTGCTCCGATTCACCAGGTGGACGCACTTAATTTGAAAACCAGTTTTGGTTTTGGGTACGGCCATTTTGTCTCAACGCCACACTGAGGCTGCCTTCAAAAAGTCTTTTTCTTTTTTTTTTTGTAAAGTTCTTAACTCCTTGAAAATGACGCAGAAGAATTCAAGTGAAAGCTGTGATGAGCGCTGCTCGAAGGAGGGCGTTTCAGAATTTATCACCCTTAATGTAGGGTACGCTGAACTTTCCCTTCTGAAAAAGAAAGGAGGTGACGCCGTGCCACAACTCCTTGCAGCAGCAGTATTTAAAGCAACAGAACAGCTATCCGCAATAACAGACTAACATGATGGGAAAGGATGTGCGATTTGCTTTCGGATTCTCTCAGAACCGTTATCTTTCCCAGAGTCCCTGTGAATTCTCCTTTTCACCTTTAATTAACCATATGACATTTTTTTATTACGGTTAAGGAAAAGTGGTAAGAAATTGGATGGTAGGAGGTATTTTCTAACTATTTGAACGCAGCCCCAGGCTTTGGAAACGGACGGTCGCGGACAGTCGCTGTGATGCCCCTGCAGTGGGCCCTCAGATGTGTGTTGGCTGTGCTCCTCTCAGTGTCTCAGTGCAGTGTGCGGATTGCAGGGTGTACAGATGGGCGCAGCGCTGCCTCCGCAGGGGAAGGGCTCCTCTCTGGTGCGCACTGAAGCTGTGGTGAGGGGCCAGAAGAGACCGGAAGCCACTGTAACCAAAACCAGGTAAGGGCTGCTGGTCCTCATGGTACCATTTAAACAGCACTTAAGGCGGCGTCCTAGCTTCTCCCCGAGGGATTGCACTTTGGCATTTCTTATTAAAATAAGCTGGAAAAAAAATATTGTTTGTTTATTAATTGACACACAGTGCAGGGGGGATATTACAGTAGGACTTGTTCGCCCGGATAGGTGTGAACGAGTTTTTACCGAAACTACTTGACCTTGATGAATGAAATTTTGTGTCTCTGTGTGCTACTTGTCATGACTTTGATTTGGCTTGGAAATGGAATTCAGTGGCGTCGGGATATTCATGATAATGTCATCTTGTTAAAGATGGGCTTTGAGCTCTGGAAGCTACCATCTGATTAATAATCTAAATTAGTCCTTTTATGCAATTTCAATAATGTGAACTGCCATACAGTGTTAAACGAACCTCTTTTTCATTGGATTTGTCGTAGAGCATAAATTTTGGGAATTTGTGTGGCAGAGCAGTAATTGTTGTAGCGTCTCATTTATGGGTCAAGCCTTTTTTCCCCCGACGGTTTGCAAATGAAGAAATATTAGTTCGCCTGCTTTCTCACCTGCTGTGTCTAGAACAGCCTATACCATCACTAGTGTTGCCCAGACATATTCTTGTAATGTGCGTTGTGGTGATATTTGTTTAGAATGGCCGACTATTTGGAACATCCATGTTGGCATTATTTGTGAAATGCTGATTTAAAAAATTTCCCCACCAAAATTAAACCAAAATTGGTTGAAATGTCAGTGTGGTGCGTCAAAAGAGCACTGTTGCTAATGAACGGTGGACTTGAATTAAGAAAATAAGGCAATTTTCTTTCATTTTTTTTAAGCCATTTCGACTCCAGGTTCTCCGTCTGGATTCAACCCCTTAAACTTTCATTTAGGTTTCCCCTGAAGTAAGTTCAAAGTCAAAAAAAGCATTTTATTCAAACTGTTGGACAAAGTCACAGAGAGATAATGTCTCTGCTGGTTGCCGTACTTAACTGAAGCTGCATCAAATTTATAGTGAGAAAAATATTCATCAATATTCATTTTCAAAAACTCCATTTTTTTTTTTATCCCACCGGTATGGAATACCGTGGGATATAGTCATCGCCCTGTCCGTCCGTCCGTAATCATTCCCATTTCCGGAGCAGAACTCAAAAACTATACCACTTACAGACTTCAAATTTGCTATGGAACTTACTCTTATGGCGTAGTTGTGCCTTTTGGGGGTTTCAGTTCCATGCTGCCCATAATTTTGGAAATTTCCACCAAAAACAGCCCTAAAATTGCACTTTGTCTCGTTTCCGGGACAGAACTCAAACTATGCCACTTAGAAAATTCAAATATGCTATGGAACTTACTCTTATGGTGTAGTTGTGCCTTTTGGGGGTTTCAGTTCCATTCTGCCCAAAATGTTTGATTTCTACACCAAAAACAGCCCAAAAATTGGACTTTGTCCCTTGTCTAGAGCAGAATTCAAAAACTCTGCCACTTACAAACTTCATATTTTGTATGCATGTTATTCTAGTGATCTCATTGTGCCTTTTGGGCATTTTGATATCATGGTGCCCAAAATGTATCCGTCCGTAATCATTTTCATTTCCGAAGCAGAACTCAAAAAATATACCACTTACAAACTTCAAATTTGCTATGGAACTTACTCTTATGGCGTAGTTGTGCCTTTTGGGGATTTCAGTTCCATGCTGCCCATAATTTTGGAAATTTTCACCAAAAACGGCCCTAAAATTGGACTTTGTCTCGTTTCCGGGACAGAACTCAAACTATGCCACTTAGAAACTTCAAATTCGGTATGGAACTTACCCTTATGCTGTAGTTGTGCCTTTTGCGGGTTTCAGTTCCATTCTGCCCAAAATTTCTCATTTCTAAACCAAAAACAGCCCAAAAATTGGACTTTGTCCCTTTTCTACAGCAGAATTCAAAAACTCTGCCACAAACCACGAATAATGTGGAACCGGTGGAATATGTCATCTTCTGATGACTCTTGTTTGGCTATATCATTACATCAAACAGAAAATATCTAGATCTTGTACATAATTTTATATGAATTTCCCTATAATTCAGCAGGACATATTTAGGAAGGGTTAGAAACCTTCGTATCCCCACTAGAATTTAAAATGGGCCTGAAGCTCCGCAGGTTTGAGTTCAGCAGCTGATGGTCTCCTCTCGTTTATGGTTTACAGTCAGGAGCAGCCGCGGAGGGGAGTGTTCGCTCCTCAGGACCTCTACACCTTTCCTCCGACGCGTGTCGGAGAGTCCAGCACCCTGAAGGTGAACGTGCGCAACAACTCTTTCGACACCCACGAGGTAAGCAAGACAGTCCGCACCCCCCCCCCTCACCACCACCACCACGTCCCTGTACCCGCCACGCGATGAGTGCAGGGGAACCTTTTCCTCGTTTTCGGGACCTTTCTTCCTTCAACGACCCCATTTCTAAAGTTGGAATGTCGTGTAACGTGTAAATAGAAACATAACGCCATGATATGCTAATCATTAAATCTCTATATTGAAAATGGTGCAAAGGCAACATATCAGATGTTGATACCAAGACATTTTATTGTTTTTTTGAGAACACACGCTCATCATGAATTTGATGCCAGCCATACAATTCAAAAAAGTCTTGTTGGCGGCATGTTTACCACTGTGTTGCATCACCTCCTCCTCTAACCCCTTGTCACTCTGACGGCCTGTCCACGTCAGGGAAGTTAAAAACAAACTACATCATTTACACAGAAATATATTCGTCCTAGCAGCTTTAAACAACGCCTGTGTCAGGCCACAAACAAACAGTTATAAAACTGATGTAACTCACCAATGAAGCCCCCTAGTACTCCTCCAGTCAAACTTATCCCCTCAAACATGGTCTTGTTCCATCCATGAAGTTCCAGTAAATCAAATCCAGTGAAGTTTTTAGTCCAAAACGCACGATTATACTGGTAAATATCCACGAACAGCTGCTGCATCATCTGAAATGAGCCGGTGGATATCCACAGTCTGCTGTATTTGTAGTTGTAGCTCCGGAGCGCATGTAAGCAGTACGCAGCCATTGGATAGGCATTTTGGGCAAATTTTACCAGAGTAATAAGGGGTTCACAGCACTATAGGTGTTTGGGAACTGAGAATACCAACTGCTGGAGTCATGAAATCAAATGTTTTCCCATTCTCGTGTTCGATTTTTACCTTCTTAACTCTTTGCAGCTGCTTTTGCCATGTTTTTTGTTTCATATCACACCAAATGTTTTTATTGGCTGACAGGTCTGGACTGCAGGCAGGCCAGTTTAACACCCAGACTCTCTTGATACATAGTTGTTGTATTGTAGTGTGCGCATAATGTGGTGTTTAGATTTTCTTGCTCAACGTGTGATTTGTTGTCTTTGTGCCAATTTCAAGTGATATATAGAGCCGAAATGATTTTCAAATAGTTTCATTCTGTTTTTGTTTTTACTGTGCGTGCGTAAGTACAAAAGTAGACACTATGCTATCGAATTGTAAGATCGTCAATAAAACCTCTTTGCCTGCAGTGAACTACCAATCCGCAGTTAACACGTACGCATGGAGTACCTATTTTCTACATTTTACACAGCATCCCAACTTTTATGGAAAAGTGGACGCAAACTTGCTTTTAGAGGGTCACTGCAGGGTTTCCTCCAGGATTTTTGAAACTGGCGGAGGGCTTTAGCGTCGGGTCAAAAGTCAGCATTATCAGGTGTGGCCAGTTTTCAGTAATCTGCACGTAATAGGCGATGTAATAATTGAAGTCTGTGTTCGGAGGTTTATCAGTTTCAAGTCCGTCACGGTGGATTTCACATATAATATGAAAACTGATTATGACTCCGGACTCCGGAATTGGAATTAAATAATCATTAAGATACAATTAGATGGAGCAGGATGTGCTCACAGCAAACACAGAAGTTAACATCGTAGTTTTTGTTTTTTTTGTGTAAAGCGAACAAAATATTTTTCTCTCAAATTGTTGCACACATTGCATTAAGAAGAAAGCAGCGCGTTTTACCGCCGATGGCTAATTTTTATTCATTGGAAGACGTGTTCATCAAGCAAAATGATTGACTACAGGTCAAGAATTATTAGCGCTCATTTTAACTGAACAAGGAGAACTGGCGACACCTGATTGTCCTGAGGATTTTCGGAGTTTATGTGAAGTGATTTTGCATAGGCTTGGCGGCTTTTATTTTGCCATGGCGGTGCGCCGCGATCAATTTACATGTAGCGGAAACCCTGCGCAGTTCGCTCTTTATACGTTTGTAATGCCGCTGGGGGAAGGAGCTCTAAAGCACCGTGGAACCACCCTTCCTGTCCAGCCGCTCCGTTAACTCTTCCTCTTCCTCTTCGGCGGTTTGAGTCGAGCTCATCTTAACTCCCAGCTGCCTGACACTGTTCCCCCCATAGAGTCTGAGCGCGACGCAACTCTTCAGTCCTCCGCAATTACCGTCTCTCTCCGAGACGTGATGAATGCTGTCTGGAGGAGAAGAGATTGCATCAGTTTCATGTTCGGGGAGAGCGCTCTTCCCCTTAAGCGCTTCTTTTCTACTGCGTTTGGCATGACTAACGGTTTTGCCCCCCCAGCCCCCCTCTGCTTGAAGAATTTGAAAAACTGGAGGCACAGACACCGTTTCTCCAGGGGACTCGCTCTGAAGCTGCAGTGCCTCTTATTATTTTTTTCTTTTCCAACAGTCACCGGAGATCATTTGCCAAAAGATGAAAAATAACCGAATCTGACAAAAAAAAATGGAGTGTTTCTCAAACTCTCATCGGGTCTGTGCTTCCGGTTGGCGTTGTGTGTTATGGCCCCAAGCGCATATGGTGCTTGACTTTGCTGTGTGACTAAGACCTGCCCAGAGTGTTTGCATGGGTTTGATGTTGAGCTTCTCTAATTGAATTGCAGCTGAAATTCATAAGTCCCTTGGAGCCCTTCTACATCAAGCACTCCAAATATTCCTTAAGGTGAGTGTCCCGCACGTCATCAGGGCCCGTGCCCTTTAGTTTTATGAGTAGGTCGATGGGACAGTGGTTAACGTGATGTAAGATCTGCATCGTAGTGCAGCGGGCGGCCAGGAAAGTACTGAAAGGGCAGTTTTTAATCGAAGTGTGTTTTAACCTCCCCTCTCCTGTGCTGCTGCCTGTGGTTTTGGATTGGCCCGTTCCCGGAGGGTGGGGGGGTCACGTGACCCAGACCTCTAGGTACTGGCTTTGAGGTGCACAATCTGGAAGCTTGTTTGGCAGATGAAAGCCTTTCCTGCATGTTGTGGTCATCTTGCGTCCTCTTGTGAAATGACTGCCTGTGCCGTGTGAAGCCTGTGTTTCATTGTCCAGATTCACATTGCGCATTACGTTCTTAAAACCATTACATTACATGTTTGGTGCATGATTTTGTTCACAGCGATGTACAGTAAGTGCGCAGAGTAAATGATTGGGACGGCAATGCAACCAGTCACACATGGTACAATTTTTAAAGCGCGATTCAGTTCTGTCATTGACCATTAAAGGGCAGAAGATATGGTTTGAATTCAACGGATATGCCACTCTGACTGGCCCTGAAAATGAGGTGCCAAGAGACTCCTTCAAATTTGGCCCATCCATAGCCTGGCCCCTAAAGGGTTAAAGCCCAGTTTGATGATGGTTTCAGGAAGTATCCTGGATAAATGAACAAATTCAGCAAAAGAGCCCTTCGTGTCAATTCCTTTCCATTTTACTACTTATTGAGGATGCACAAAAACAAAATTTAAACTAATTGGGCCGACACCCCCTTTTCTTAAACCCACCATAATATCGGGGTAGATGGACCTTTTTGAGCCAAAATAAACCATTTTTTACCCTTCAGCCCTAAAGGCTGACGGGTTATTGCTATCCTTCGCACAGTTGGGCGGTCGGGCGGCGGGCGGGTGGGCGTCTCCAAAAACTTTGACATCGGGCTGAGGAGTATTCCGTGCATTGCACGCCTATTTTCTTAATTTGGCGCATAGGACTGAAAATGGCTAAAAGTTTAGGCAATTCTGAGACCATAACCTGTGGAGGTCTGGTGATTTCACTTGCAATGACCTCAGTTTGCATATCTTTACTGTATTATTAATGCATGGAAAAGTGGGATATGAAGCATCTGTCACTCATAATGGAAGTAAAACAAACAAACCCAACAGAGGTCCTCTCTGTTTTTGCAAGGCCTGTGTACAATGTGGGTTTTGTTTAGGCCAGTTGGACATTTAGCCATATATTGGTTTACGGTGGTTTCGCTGCTTTGGCTACCGGTTTTCAGTACTGCACACTGCATTTTTGCTACTGTGTCCCAAGTTGGTTTGCTACTATAGATTAGTGCAAGTTAAGAACTTAAATATTACTTAAGAATCAGCAGTAAAACTTAATAAAAACCATTCATCTTACAGCTGAGAATTTTTTGGGTTCTGACTCAATATGGACTGTCAAACAAAGATTAAATCGGCAGCATACCCTTTGATCATAGTTGCGAAAGGACTTGGTAATAGTAGCGAAAGTACTGTGTGCTGTAGCTAAAGTGCAGTAGCGAACAGCCAAAGTAGCGAAACAATAGGTCGCCCGTATATTCCATTGTATCGTGCCTCGACGCGACACGAGACCCCTCTGCAGTGCGCTCTTTTCGTGCCCCCAGAGCAGCTATGAGCTGCCATTTACATTCCTCTGGTGAAGCTGTGATAAAATGTGAATGACGGGCAGTGCCAGGTCCTTGATTAAGAGCGGTCGCTGGCATCAAATCTGGAGTCCGCTCGTGCCCTCCAAACCACCCCAGAACCCAGCAGATGCTCAGCTCCGCGTTCCCTGTTACAACTTCTGTTACCCCTCCTGCTCAAGCCTGACGCATCTCAAATTGATGCATAATCATGAATATTCATGAAGGGCTGACCAAGAATAATACTGTGTGCGACAATGGACATTCAGTCTTGGCCGAGGCACCTCGTGAATATGCATAAGCTTAACCCTTAGAGCGCCGAAACAAATTTTCAAAAAGTGATAAATGATCTTGTGCTGTTGAAAACCTATCATGTGGCGACTTGTTTAAGCCCTTTGCACAGAATACAAATAATGCCCTTTTTTTTCCTGCTGTGCATGAGCCTGTTTAGGCTTGATAACTCAGTATGTGTGTCACAGAGACTGTGGAAAATTATTCCAGTGAAGGAAGACATTTGGAAATTCAATCGCAGAATTATTTATGGAATTATATTACATATTTATGAACTCCGGCGTCTATATCTGCGTGGAGGGGTTTTAAAAGAGCTCTTTTAAACAAGTTGCCACTTGATAGGTTTTCAGCAGCTTTGAATTTGATGTTTAACGTCATTGAGCAAGGCTACTTGTATTTAGCCCTCGAAGGGTTGAATATAGCCCCGTAAACCCTGGTCACCACCAGTTGGAGCTGTGTGTACTTGGTAAGGGAAGAGGACTGAAGGAATGGGAGCTGACGATCTGACCACCGCACTGTGTGGCTGCCAGCCTGGTCCCATTTTCATTTGGCACTGCTAACGATGGGCAGCAGAGGGCGCCTTGAATGACCGAATGAGGCACACTTTTATCATCCGTTGTATTGTTACACTTCACAAGTGAATGTGGTCAGCATTATTCTGTGTGCATGCCTGTGCGCTCGTGTGTGCATGCACGTCTGTGCCTGTGTGTGCGTGTGTGTGTGTGCGTGTTTGTGCATGTCTGCGTGTGTTCACGCGGGTGTATTAAAATGCCCTCCGTCCGTCTCTCCAGGTCGCAGCACTACATCAACATTCCCGTGCAGTTCAAACCTGGAGCAGCAGGGAAGTACAGCAGCTCACTGCTCATACAGGCCGACACGGGAGCCAGTCTGGCCATTCGGCTCACCGCTGAGGCCCTGCCCTGAGTCTGGCCCGCCCTCTTTTCAGGATTGACGGCTGCTCTCCCAATCAGAATCTGTCCTGCCTCACGGCAGCTTCAAGCCCCGCCTCAGCATGCGCTGATTTTTTTTTTTTTTTTTTTTTTTTTTTTTTAATGCTTCACAGATTCCTTCTTCCATTGTGTTTGATGGCAGCTCAGTTTGTTTGCACTGTGCTTTTATAATAAACATTGCAACTTCAATGGCTATGAAGTTTATAGGCACTTGTATTGCACCGCTTGGTGTTTGCATCACCCCTCAAAAAGCAGAGGTGGTGCATTCTGGGAATGGGAGTTTTTACACTACTTTTTTTCCACCCCATTGCTTCTTGATGATTTGGCTGCTGAAATGGCATGAAATGGGTTTCTAGATTAAAAACGAAAGGCTGTCTCAGTGCAGACGTGCACTTGTGGTGAATGTATGAATGACGAGCAGCCGACAGTTTGTCTGTAGGAGACTGAGGCGAATTACCTCCTTTACAGGAAAAAAAAAAAATAAAAAAGGGTGGGTTTTTGTCTGTGCAGCTGTGAGCTGTTTTTGAGTTGCCTCCTTTGAGTGACTCATCTCGTCATCCAGCACCCGCCAACTCGGGCCAAGGATTCGAGTTTCTTTTTTTTTCTTTTTCAACCAGCAAATGTTTATTCTTTGTCTTTGGCTGTATGTGACTGATCGGCTCTGGTGTAGCACCCTGCCGCTTTTCCTTTCTCTGCTCTGTCATTCATCACATTTCTGCCATTTTGTATCGCTCGGTTTGAGGGGGGTGTTCTCCTTGCATTAAATCGTTCCCTGTGTCTCAGAACACTGACAGGGCACGTTAACGCACGTCTTTAAAAGCTGCGCGGAATACCGTCCGGTTTTACAGTCGGTTTTTTGCCGCACTTGCTGCTTTTGTTTAGAACCACACGTCCCTCTTCTTCCAACTGTGTTGCATGCATTTTACACAGTGCATTACTCCCGGTGGGATCTCCATTCCGATGCTGATCGCCAAAACCGTGGTGATGCTGTGCTGGCGGGCCTCTGTGCTTTAGGTCACCTGACCCCCTCACCAGCGGGCCTGTCCTGCTGCTTTGAGTCCAGCTGGGAGACGGGCAGCTCTGTAGTCTCTTGGGTCGGCGTCTAGAACTGCTCTGTGAAAGGCTGAGAGGCTGCAGGTTTTTAACCCAGCAAGCAGATGCAAGCCTGATACTACTCATTTAATCAGCTGATCTTGGCCGGCACAGTTGATTAGTGACATCAGGTGAGCTGTTTCTCGGTTGGAATGAGAACTTGCGGCCCCTCAACCCTTTTTTGGACCGGTGTGAGGCCCCTGCTTTAGGGTGTTAATCACGTTAAAGACGGCCCAGTCTTTCAGAAGCTGGGCTTGGGTGTGGATCCAGCTGGATGCTCTGACTGAGACTGACTTCAGCTGGTTGATGGCGGTGCGTAGCGGGGTCTCGTGCCTAACCGTACACATCGGTGCTTCTCACTACCGCTGTACTTGGCTGAAGCCAATGTGGGTCAGCCTGACTCACTGTCCCAGTTCGTTTGATTCCCCCTGAGTGGGCTGACCTCTTGATTTGTACATTTTGTAAACACTTTTTGAATTTAATATTTTGAGATCAGAACTTTTGTAATAAGGCTGTATTTTTGTAAGTGTTCTGGTGTGAGTCAAGTGCCAGGTTTTTTTTTTTTTTCAACCCAGTTAATAGAATATTGCGCTATGCCTTCGAGCATGTATAAAAAACTATTTGCATATGCCTTGCACTTTTTTTTTTTTTTTTAAATCTTTGCATTAAAATGTATGAATTTTTAATCGGACAATTTGATAAAATAAAGATCTGCGTGAACTAAACGAATTGTTTTCCCTGTTTATCCTGTTCCAGTGCCGCCTTATGGCTTTCCTCACTTTTGACTGTGCTGACCTGTGTAAATTGGTTGAAGTTTTTTTCACAATGTATTCTCACAGCACAGTTAATGACACAACCAATTTATGTATTAAAGACATTGTGTATTGGTGATTTGTTCAAAAAGCTTCATCCATTTTCTCTTCCCAGTTGGTAGCTTAGGCAAAAAGAACCACATTACACTTGAATTTTGTTGATTATAATATAAAATATAGTGTTAGACTTCAAAGGGGGTGCATGGGAGTTCAACACGGTCGTCTCCCAATTTCAAGACCAATCTGGCCGTTTATCAGATGTGACTCGTCGGGGTTTGAGTCTCTTGGTGGCAGTAGCTTTTCCCAGGGAGCATATGGTGGCCCAGTTACTCGGCCAATCAGCCTGCGGCTTTGTCTGAGTGGGAGTGGCCTAGTGCTTTCTGTCCGGGTCTGGAGCCGGAGTCTGCCGACGGCAAGAACCGAGCAGACTGAGCATCCTGCAGCCCTAGGCCAATCACAATGATGGACAACCCCAGTACCACCCGTGAAAGCAGGTACCGTAAATTAATCGAGACGAGCCGGTGATCTGGAATCGCCTGGCGTGGCGCATTAAGGCATTGGACTTATGGATTCTACTTTATTTATTTTTAAATTCACTTGCATTCGTTTCTTCATCCAGTTCTAAGTTTGGATGTAGTGGTCTTGTCAATTTCAGTCTGCCTCACTTGAATTAAATTAAATCCTGCCAAAGTATTTATTTATGGTATCAATGCTTTCTGGCGGATGCTGCAGTCTATCAGTTTTAATTACCATCCCGATCACTAGCACTGTGGAAAACCACGCATGTCTGAATAGCCGAAGTATTCTTCCAAGAAGACAACAGGCCATCAGTCCTATCATGTTTCACTGTTTGAAGTGCAATACGCCGAGTTGGCCAGTGAATCGTTAAAGCATATTAAACTGCTGATTGTAGTGAAGCATGCTTCACACGTTTTAATACGCAGAAATGCAGCTTTATGTGCCTTCCAGTCATAAAGTAAAACTGAAAAGGCTTGAAAATTGAGCTCTGACCAAGCAAAATGCTATTTAACTTTTACTTGAAGGACTTGGGGTGTTTTTATTTATTTATTTTTTGTATCTGCGGTTAATACTCGGCAATTTGCTGGTGGCTTTGCAATATAAAATGGTACCACTAGAGGGTGTTACACGCACCTTTAATTCGACAATAACTACCATGTGACATTGAAGATAGTTGGAGGAAAAAGTACTTCAGAGGTTTGATATTTCCTTCCATATGACGAAACGTTTTCCTCTCGATCACTCGGACTGAATCGAGTGTATATGCTGAAACTGACAATGTCTGCGCAGAGATATTCACTCGCTGTCAGGCACATGAACCATGAAGACCGTTAGATCCAGTCTTTAATCTTATTAGTGCATTTCAATCCGCATGAAATTGCATCAATAACCTTTCAAATATTTATTTGCTTGTTGCGTTGCAATTCTATTTTAAATTAAAAAAGTTGAATGGGTCATTCTTATAGTCTAAAAACCATGTTAATAATGGAAAATGATTGCTAAAAGGTCTGCACTAAATTGGTTTAAAGACAGGTTTTCGCACCGTATTTTCAGTTCTGGCTACGCCACTGCATGGCAAGATCTGTGACGGATGTAATGGGACCGAAATGATCTAGTGAGCCACTTCCTGAATACTTAAAGATCTCACTCTCATTATTTTTTTCGAAATTTGAAAGCCCTGTCATAAACAAAACACTGGTGAATACATTTTCGTATTGAAGTTATTGTATCCTCGGAGATATTTAATGAAAACTTTTAAGTATTATTCCAGGCAAGATGCGAGATATATTTGTAGTATGTTACCCGATTAATTACTCTGGCGAAACGATCGCCTCTTGGTTATTTTTTGAGGTACTGTGTCCAATTTTTAAAAAGAATATGGGGGGAGGGGGGACGAGAAACTTAACTGCGATTCGTATACATCACAGCAGTTTCACGTTGCACTCCCAGGCTGTAGATGTCGCTGCATCTTTTTTTCTGAAGTTCAACGACGTGGAGTTGTATGCAGATCGCAGTAATGTTGAGTGTTTGCGCTGCAAGCACTTGGCAGTGAGCTTCGGACCAGTCGCACTCGATAGCCATAGGGTGGGAGGTTCAGTGTCCTGTTCAGTCAGCCGCACTCATCGGCAGAGCGAGGAGCCGAATTTGACAGGTAAAGCAGTGATGATCTCTTTGGTGGACGTGTTTACGTCTGGTGCATGGATTAGATTGCTTGTCGTGGTTAACGGCAACGAATTGCCGTTATGCATGCAGGATTATAGCGTGCACTTGGACTAGGCTGGGTCACTAACTTGCAGAGTTGCAGACGGCGTAGCCAGTATGAAAACAAGCGCAAGTTTAAGGTCTGACGTTCTTAAAGGGACCGTATTTAATTTGGTAAATATTTTATGAGCGTGTGGTCATTGCTGGGAAATGCATCTTCGTTCAACCAGCCGAAAATGTACTTGTGAAAACTGAAGTGAAGCGATTGTCGCAGGATACGTGGATTCGATCGTGTCGTCTTCATATCGAGCTCCGGCTGGCTTGGTGGATGTGCAGTGCGTCCATTTTTATTCAGCAGGCCACAGCCAAGCAAAAGTGCATTCACCATAATATTACCCAAGCGCACTGTCCATAGTTTTATAATATGAAGCTGGTTTGTTGACATTAGGCGAGGAAGCATGTTTCATGGATGGGGAATACATTTTGTGCGGTTTGCCGTTCCCTGTCATTTTGGAACCACTTGCATTAGCTGCATCCCAGAATGTCGGATGGCAGCGGAATGTACAATGTAATTTCGTTGCACACTGATAGCGTCTTCGCTGCTGTCTGCATGTTTTATGTTCGCGCGGTTTTGCGATATTTACGCATGCAAAGTTGGAAATGAAGAGTCTGGCCTTAAATCTCCGAACGCTGAGAGTGAACGTTACCTTACTGATATAGAGCCTTCTATCTGATGTCATGGTCGGGATACCAATACTGCAATATTAAAGGGACTTTATTCTCGCCAGGATCATTGTCAATCAATGAACTATAAAGAAAGATAATCAAGTGTTAAATTTGCGGGAAATACACATATTCTACTTATTCGCTTTGGTCACGGAATGATTCAATTCGGCAAATCATTCTACTTGATTCTGTGTGCGCGATGTTTATTTGTCGGACATTGTGGCAACTTCGCTGCAGTGAAAATAGTCGGTGGAAGGACGCAACTTTGGATTTCCGAAATGGGCCGAAACGCCACATAACGGCGTATAAGATTAAAGTCTTGAATGCCGACATTTTGGGCTTTTTAGAAAAACGGCAGTTGTATTGATGGGCAGTATACGTGATGAAACATTTTGTGGGGGAGAAAGTTCGTACGGAAGCGACGGACGATGAATTTCTTTGGGATGGTTGCTGGCGTGAAAGCGCATCCGACATCGCCGTAAATGAACTTTTGAAATATTCCCGTGAAGAGCGCGTATGCATATACTCAGCGCAGTGCTTTGGACGCAAAGAATTGCGTTGCATTGGCTCTTCCTGCCTCCAAATAATTAGTCTGTTGAGCTTGAAGTGTTCCCTGAGGAGGTTTGCGTTCACTGAGCATATTTGTCGAGCTATGATCAGAATATTGGCCGAATAACTCGCACGTCTTCCTGTTAAAGAAACATTGTCATCCTGAGCACATTAAATGGTTGTATTTAAAAAAAAAAAACATTAGCAAGGTTAGAGCTGGATTTATCGGGCACAGAGCGCACGTTTCAGTGCGCATGACTGCTGCAAGAATATTTTCACAGATTACGAACGCATGTCTGGAAATGACCACGGCTTTGTTGACCCCACCCTGTCAAAACGATAGTTTATTTTAGTTCTGCAGCTTGAATCTTTATTTATATGAATGGATGTATAAATATATATGTAAAGCATAAACATTTATTGAAAATCAGCTTTAGTTCTATCAAAATAACTTTGCCGTTGTGTATTGAGCATGGCCGCTATAAAAGTGACTGCAAGTTTGGCTGTTGCTTTTCAAAATGAGTTGCCAGACCACAGAAGTATTAAAACCCGTGTTTTATCATCTTTTCCATTCTTGAACTACAATTCCCGAGTTAAGGTGCATGTAACAGATTTTGGAGTCTCCGTTGTCTGTGTTTACTGAAGGGATAAAGACGGGTGGCCTGCCTCCCACTGGTGTATTTGGCTTGGCATCAGAGACTCATAATTGAAGTCCTCTCTGTGTCATTTGGGGATCAGTGATCTACAGTAGTTCTAGTGTGTGCGTCTATCGTGGCTCATTTTAATGCATCCTATGTCTTAAGCGTGCTAGCTACTGCGAACATCACTCTGCCTGCCATACTATCCAGTTCGTGTCAGATGGAGAATGTAACCAGGAACTGTCCTGATCAACCGTTTTTTCTCTTCTGGAAAGGCCTTTATGCGCAGTCTCCCTTAAACTGAGGCATTTGGCCTATTGAATTGTGAATTCAGTGACAAGGCAACTGGGTGGCAGGTTTAGGCAGTGTACTGATCAATGCCTGAATTGGGATGTGAGAGGCAGCTTTGAATTGGCTGTTTCCCTTCTCAGTTGCTGCTGCAGTTTTAAACTTCTAAACAAATATGGCCATATGGCGCTATTCGTGCTTTGAGGCTCAGCTGGGAGGCGAGAATAATGTTTTGGAAATGGCCTTGATGCAAAATTTTACCAATTGCACTGCAGTGAGTTTACTGTCAGTTGCAGTAGTAATCGAGCTGCATCAAAGGAAACTAAGATTTGATGATTCACAAGTTGTGTAGGGTGACGAATGTTGGAGGGAATCTAGGTTTTGAAGCTGTTGAGCTGTGCTTGTGTTTATTCAAGCCTGATAAGTCCTGTCTTAACCTGGCAGTTGAGGTGTAAGGTTTTTTTTTTCGGATCTCTTTTGTATTCTCTCCATTAGCACTTGACTGATCTTGCGAGGCTATAAGTTCACTGTTTGCTCATGAGAAATTGCACGTAGCTACTTCTGTGTCTGGGCTTGTTTCCTGAATGTATTTCCTGTGACTTTCTAAATGAATGGTACAACGTCCTTGTTCGTTTTAGAGCTTGTAGTTCTGGGACCTGCCCTTTTTCCAGCACTGCTGGGAAAGATCAAATACGTTTACTGACGGGCTGTCGAACGCAGTTCACCGTAAGTCTTGTTTTGCTCATCTGGCGGCATGAGGTGTCACGTCATTCCTGCCCTCGTCTTCTGCATCCTGATTCTCCGCATCCCAGGGGGTTACTTCTGTCGCCATAACGACGGCAGAATAACAAAACTTGATGCCCTTCCAGAGCAGGGTCCTCTAGCCCCTCTCCACTGCTGAAAAAAGCAGCCCAGCCCCCTTGGAAAAGAAAATCCAAAATAGCCTGTTCCTCTGAGGGGGGGTGTGGAAAGTAATTTCCCATTTCCCATGCAGTTATTTTTGGCGGAGTATTTTTGATGCGTTTTCATCTCGCTGTGAATTCGGTGGTGTGAGAGCCTGTTGTCAGACTTGTTCGCAATCTTCCCTCTCGAATAAACTCCAGAATGACTAGTCATTTCTCACTTGTGTCCTTTTGAAGACCACAACTACTTTGGGGGCCTGGTGATTCTGAGAGTGGCATTTAGTGATGGAAATGGTGGCTTGGTGAGAGTGCATGGGGCATGTTTGACTGACAGGAAGTTTAGCACTGTAATGTCCTGGCAAGGTTGCGGGAAGCAAGGCACTGTTGGGGTGGATAATTCTGGTCCTCTTGGAGTCAAAGCATTTCATCTTATGGGCAACATGAGGCCTAGTCCAAATGATTGGCATGCTGTGCGAACTTAATTACAATGGAAGACTTGCCTGGTGCCAGTCCTTCACTAGTAGGCTATTTCCTGGCTGTGAATTATTGCCACCAGGTGAGCGAAGGTGCTAATGTACCGTGCTTCTATCAAGGGGGAAACCAGCGTACGTCACGCCACCTAGCAATTAGCGCACTTGCACCTCGGCCCACTAGGGTACCGGTCACAAGTGGGAGGGTTTACTGGGCATTGCAAGACGCCATCATGGGCTTAGCCAAGGAATTGAGCCAGATACCTGAGTCGGGTCTGACTGTAAATATATGCAAGAGATGTGGTTCGGTCATAGTGCATTTTACTATGAAAAGAGTGCCGCAGAATATAGCAACCAGACAAAACGATGCAAAATGCACACAATTAAAAGGAACAGAAAACCATAAAAGCAGAACAAGAAAGCTGTACGGTAAAAACTTGACGCGAGTAAAAATAAAAGATCAAGAGGGATGGCAAGCGAGGGAGTACAAATCAGTTTTTAAAGATGATTTTAAAAGTGGCAGTGGAAGATGAAGACCTGATTTCAAGTGGTTCAGTATTCGAGTGTGGGGACAGCGACTGAAAAGACATGATCACCTTTAGTTTTAAGGTGGGACGGTGGAACTAACAGCAGTGGTTTATGAGAGGATCTAAGGGACCGTGAAGTGGAATTACATAGAAGGTCTGGCATGTATTCTGGTGCCAAACAAAGCTTTAAAAACAAACTAGATAATACGGTCGCCACAGGGACCGAGTCCTGTATCTCCCCGATCCCCATGAAAGATCACTTGCAATTTTTTACAGCCTCAATGTTACTGTTTTTACTCTTGCTATGATATTAATATGCATCCCTGTAAATGTGTGTGTGTGTATGTATGTGTGTGTGTATATATGTATGTGTGTGTGTGTGTGTGTGTGTGTGTGTAAATGTGGCTCAAAATGAGCAGATAACACAATCTGCAAAAAAAAAAAATTTCGACTAAATAGCCGCTGGCGGCCATATTGGATATCGGAAATTGCCGATAATTGATCTTGAACATTGCCAAATAAACGTCTTTGACGATGCAAATTTAGAGAAAAATCCTATAAAGTTTAAAGCCTCCTGAGCCTTGAAGAGAATCACTGCAGCGGCTTTGGAACTAAACCTTAGTATCTCCAGGCTATCGTCTTCGGGGAGATGCAATAATACAACAACTATAAAATCAATTTGAAATCTGACTGGTTGCGAAGTCTGTATGGTCTGTTCTCAATCAGTAGTGCCCGGCAAAATAGTCCTTTCATCTCCGCTGAAGAATTTCCAAGACAACTTCGGTAGGCCAAAGCAGTATATTTCTGCACCGCTCGCACTGTGCACTTTACCATGGGAATTCTGTCACATCCATCTGAAATGACTGAGCATCTGCATGAGGCCTCCTGTGACAGCGGTTTTTCGGCGCGTCTGCTGAAGTGGGAAGAGCGAGTCTGATGAGTGCTCGTGATGGGTTTGGTTGGAGAGGTGACTGACTGAGAACACCTGCCAGACGATGAAGTGAATGATTGCTGGCGATGAGGCTGAAATATATACATTCAGTGATGTCTATTCTGAATTCAGGACTTAAGTTCCATTTTTCTCTTTGGAATTCCTTCTGCCGCTTTTTTTTTTTTTTTTTGCTAGATATGAGATTGGATTTGAGGCATCAAACTAATGCTCGTGCATAAGAACATGGGAAAACGGAGAGATGTTCACTTCTATTCCACTTTTAGGGCTGTTAGCCGTGCGAGCCGAGCCGAGCTCGTTATCATGGAGGACACGCCTGATACAAACACCGTTTTTTTTCCGCAGTGAAGAGAACGACTGGCTGTGAATGGCCTAGAAATAACAGATTTTTTAACAGGGTTTTTCTTTTTATTTGTTTAAAACATTTATAAACCTCCATCCAAAATATAGTGTATTTGGGGAAAACTGTGTAAAATGGGACCTGCAAGATATTCTTACTTTCTGGGTAATGATGCCACTCTAAACCACACCTGACCTGCGATGTTAAGCTTTTTTGATCAGGAGCTGAAGGGAATATTTGGACCTGACTGAGGTTGATTGGTGAATTGTATAATCACCATAATCTCCCTATGGGCTGATGAGCAATTGTTATCATCCTCGCCATGAACTAGTGCAGGGGATATAGGTTTGAGGTCCATCCGTCCGTCTGTCTGTCACTTTCAATGGAGACAAGTTGCCTCGAAAACAATGCTCTTTCATGGGTCTAATAAATTTTGTATGCTTAATAAGCTAGTCGTGATCTACGATGAGTTCGAAACTGGATGCTGAACCATGTTTATTTGCGGAGTTATGGCCCTTGATCGTGGCGGGTCATAGTGATTACGACGTCATCTTGTCTTTACTGTTTACAATATCATCCAGCCCTATCAATTCACATAGTTCATTGGTTTTATTGTGAGTCGTGACTGGACAAAAGCCCATTGAATGTTTCCTATATTTTTGTCGGTATTTGGATTCGTAATTTCAATACAATTTCTAAATGGTGAGGTGTATTTCATTTTATTTCTTCTGCCCAGTATTGTAAGTTTTCTTGATTAATCTAAAATACCGTAGTCATGTCGTATCTTCAGCTGAACTTTGTATTTGTGGTTAAGGAGAAGGCAGACTGACTGTCAGTTTTAACTGCCATCACATTTTTGGCCATTGCTAGCTGTTCCCTGCCCTCTGAACCAGTTTGACTCCAGCTTTTGTTTGCAGTGACCTTTGACATGTATTTGACTGCCAGCAGTGTTCATTTCAACCTGCTGCTAACAAGTTTTTTTTTTTTTTTTAAGTACTTAGGTGTTGGGCGGCATGGTGGCACAGTGGTTAGCATTGCTGCCTCACAGCCAGAAGGTCGAATCTGGCCTGGGGCCTTTCTGTGTGGAGTTTGCATGTTCTCCCCGCGTTTGCGTGGGTTTTCGCCGGGTACTCCGGTTTCCTCCCACAGTCCAAAGACATGCACATCAGGTTAATTGGTGACACTAAATTAGGTATGAGTATGAGAGTGAGTGGTCTGTGAATGGTGTGTGCGCCCTGCGATGGATTGGCAACCTGTCCAGGGTGGGTCCCTTCCTCTGCCTGTAGTCAGCTGGGATGGGCTCCAGCTCGCCCTGCGACCCTAGTGAGGAATAAATAGGTATAGAAGATGAATGAATGAATGAATGATACTTAGATGTCTTGTTTCCTTTGGATCTCTTTTGCCTATGAGGCCAGTGATGTGCTGTATTGCTCATATTTTTGCTGAGTATTTGTCAACAATTTGCGGTTTGAAGATGATGTTCAGAAGATGATGTCAGGAAGTCCATCATTTCCATCATTTCTCCCTTTTGAACATAATGCAAAGCTTTGACTACTTGGTTTAGCTGCTGCCGCCGTGCAGTTCAGCTCTGGTTCCCTTTTGTTTTAAGCAGGAACAGATGGGGTGTGGATCAGGTGAAATGTTTCAATCTTCTCAGCCCCATTCCAATCAATGAGTCCAAGAGTGGTTTGTGAAGTGGAGAATAAGAACGGTCTCACGAATGTGTTGGTGCCGACGAGATTTGAATTTGTCGAAGCAGGAAGTTGCTCTCGCTTGGCCACTTTGATCCGCTGTGGCAAGTTGATTAGGCGATTTCTTCTTTCCCTCCTTCCGTTTACATGGCGGTCACTCGTCCCAACCACCTCGCTTCTCTCTCCTAACTTCCCATTGGTGGAACGACCTGCCCGTGGCTCCTATAAGTTGCACAGTTTTTGTTAGATCTTCCGTTGCAGTCTGAAGACCACAGACTGTATAAAAAGATGGACGAAGCTACCGTGATGTCACCCATTGGTTTCAGCATACCATAAAGGAAGCCTCGAATTTGGCAATTTGAATTGCGCCATGTTGTCGTTTTGAAACCGGATGTGATTTCTATTGGACGAGAGTGAGAATCAAGGTCCGAGGAGGGACGTGAGAGGTGGATCTGACTGTATCGGACGAGGACCAGAGGATAGCCACGCCCCGAAAGCATATTCTGGCTTTATCCTATATTCTAGTCTATATGGGACCATAATTTACGAAAATGAACATCATGATATATATCGAAGGAGACTTGAAACTTGCTATAGCTACCATAAGATAATGTGAAAAATAATATTTTAAAAGAAAAATCGGGTGCAAAAGTAGGGTCATTTTAGTTCTATAACATGGAACTTCTTTCTGCAACCACTGACGTTGCCATCTGCGGGCCATTAAATGGAATGCCATTTTACGGTACTTCCACATGGGCTTCTTCTTCTTTTCATGGGGGAAATGACACCTGAAACTCTATCACTTGGTGTCTCCAGTCCCTAAATCTTCATTCATTGTTCTGAGAAGGAACAAATATTTAACAAAATATGAAATGTTTTTTGGTCTCAACTTTTTTTTTTTTTTGTAATATATTGCAAGAATCAAAATTGAAATGGGTTGTTAATATGAATCTTTGAAATTAATGTTTTGGAACATCTCATAGCCTAATGCGCTGTTGTGGTGTTTTCAATGTCAATACTGGTCAAACTAAAACACTCTCAGTTTTAATGTCAATTTAACATACCATCCCAACTTTTTTGTGATTAGGGGTTTTAGTATGAGTGTTTTGATGGGAATTGTCAGGTCTGTTGTACCAAGCACATTGTAGAACTTGTCTCAGCTCTTATGTGGAATGGCTGTCTCACTTGCCATATGCCTTAGTGCCAGACAGCTGCTATAATATAGCCTAGAGTTAAGGATTCTGTTGAAGCTGTATGATGTGTTACTTGATTGAAGAAAACACTTAACTTTCTCCGGAACAAATTAAAATCTATATCAATATCTCCAAAAGTCTGTTTTCTGCTGACACAGTAATAAAAAGGGTGACAAACTAGAGGCACTCGTAGAGTTCTAACCTCCGCCAAGGCAGCACAATCCAAATCTTCATGAGTGGGAGTTGAGTTATCCCGTCATACGTTCCACGTCATAGGTTCCATCCTCGATGTAATGGCAATGCACCCATAGAATTTCAGCCAAATCTGTGCATTACTTTTTGAGTTATGTTGTTCACAGACAGACAGACAAACAAACAGGGGCGAAAACATAACCTCCGCCCCAACTTCGTTGAAGGAGGTAAAAAAAAAAAAAAGAATATTTGACCAAATATGGGGGCCGCCAAGCTGTCATGGAATTACAGTCCCATTACATTTTGGGTTGTAACTCTGCAACTAAATAAGATAAAATCAAGTATGATATGTTATATTGAAGGTATTAACTTGTTCTTTAATATTATTAAGTGAAAATATATTTTTTGAGAAATTTTCATAGAAGAAACAAGCAAAAACTACTCTGTCACAGAATTACACAAAATTGACGTGGTTTTTTTTAATGTTGTGTTTAACTATCCAGAAAGTGATGTTCCCATCATAGTTAAGTTATGAAACTTCAATATGTTCATATTTAAGGTGGTTTTGTTAATACTGTAAGTGATCGAAACAAATATTGACTCTAACCCTGCTTTATGGGCAAGAAATTTCAAAAAGTCAATGTCACGGAATTACAAGAGGCAAATTGTCACGGAATGACAACAATAGTATTAATTAGTTTCAATGTATTTATTTCAATATATTATACATATATACATAATTATTTACATTTTTACAGTTTAGCAATCTATTACAATGAGTTTTCCACTTAAATGACCAATCATAATACATACTTGAAAATTTTTTTTTTTTATCTCCATGTCAACATTGGCTTGGCGGCCCCCATATATGTTTTGAAACTTTGAGTGCCCAATACTTCTGGACAGTTGTGCATGTCTGCTGTGCAGTTAACGCCCCTGTACGTGACTGACTTGATTGATGCTCTATAAATTTTTGCCTTCCCTGATCTTCTGTGTAGCTCTTTTCATGGTGTTATTCTATGCGCTTATTCTACATTGGCTGCGATTAAAGAATCAGCCAAATAAATGTTATGTAAATGCTGTTTTTTGAGGTGTTATGTATCATTTTACGTCAGAGACTGGTTTCCTGACCTTATACTGCATCCCATGTGGCTGTTTGAAGTTCGCTTTATTCTGTTTTCGCCTTTTTTCTGTCAGTTTTCAAGACGATGATGTGGCACTATCACTTCTAGGACAAATTAAAGTAAATTAATTTCTGTCTAAAGTGCATTTGCACCTAATGCATGAATCTAGAGGTTGAGAGTGGCACAGATTGTGCAGGATTTGACCCTTTGCCATAAGTAAATATGTAAATTGAATTCATTTTTTCCCCTCTCAGTATCTGCTAGCTATTACTTTTTCATTGTAATAAATGGTATCGCACTTACACCTGCCATCCATTTATACTCCTGATTTAGTCAGGGTCAACATGTAATTACCTGCCTTATGTTCATGATGAAAACGCATTGTACAGACTTCCTTTTTGAGTGAAAGCCTGCCTGAAGTGAGTGGGAGATGCCAATTCTGGATCTTTCTGGTCTGCTGAGGTGTGTTTTATGCCATCTCTGCTTAGTAGCGGCTTCTCATTTTCATATCTGCACGGATGTTTGGAGCCTCTGATCCTTCTGCAATCATGTTGAACTTTCCAGATACCGGAGGTTGAGCCTCGAGTATCTGGAAGGTCTTTGAGAAGATCTGGGTTTAAATCTGTTTGAACTGGAGTAAATCTCATTTATGGCTGAGAATTTTTTCCCCTCTTTGGCACTCAGCTGAATTTTCATGCCCTTCATGACCCACAGTCGACAAGTTTGGGCCATGTTACGGCTCAGATTTACTGTCGGGGAAAATCTAGCTTGCATTTACCATTGCTATGAATAGTTCTATAATTTATCTTGGCTAGTCGACTTCTTGCATATTGTTGTTTATAGTTCAAATCACCAACCATAGGCAAAGAGTGTAGCGTCTGTTGTAACAGTCCTGATTCAGGAATTGTCCCGAAATTTGGTCACCTTCACAGGAGATGATCAGTGCTCCTCACTGCGGTCTCTGTAGACCCTGGAGATGGCTTCATGTCAGCTCATGGTTGTGAGGAGATGGCTCTTCTCTTGTAAATGTACTGTGCTGCAATAGAAGCTGGATAAATATGCCATAAAGTGAAAAGGAGTTTAGGTGGGTTACATGGGTTCAGCAATCTTGGTAGCTGAACCATACCTGATCCGTTGTCAGTACACTCTTAAGATGCTGTTCAGGTAGCCCCGTTGACTGCTGCTGTTTGCTTTCCTTGTTGCAGTTTCATTGTTTGATTATGCCCTCAAGTATGGGAGGAAGCAAAGTACAGTGTATTCTTTTCTCTGGGAAGACACCTGACAGCCATGTAGCTGTACGTTGTTGTAACTGAATTCTCTCCTGGGTCGGGTTTTAAGGGCTTGCCTACGTCTGTGTGATGTATGCAGTCGAATGCTTAGTATCTCACAGGGACGGTGTCTGGCATCTAAAAAATGACAAGAGCCCAGCTGCGAAGTGGGCTGTTCTTGACAGTTAAAGTAGCGATAGGGGGGAAAAAAATCCTTGGAGGCAGCCAACTGTTGTACAGAGCACCAATTATGTACGTACGAGGGAGAGATGACAAAGTTTATGGCATAGAAGTGGGTTTCGAGGGTTGAGGTTAGTCGCTTTGTTTTTGTCCGAGAAGCAGTCCCCACGACAAGCCCCTGCAAATGGACTGACTAACTGACGGGCGGGCGTCCCACGCTCAGTCAGCCGCGCCATATGGCCCGAGCGCCCTCCGAGGGATTGTCCTCCAGACGCCGGCTCAAAGCACGGACAGATGGAGGCTTGTTTGGCCTTGAAGTTTGCTCTAATCCTCTCTTCTGGCAGGGCGAGAGACGTGGGCCCTTGCCTTGTGGCATGCAGACGAAAGCCCCCTCCCTGCGGGTGCTGCCTGGCTAGCTACTTGTGCTAGCGGCTGCGGGAGCGTTTGCGGTTGCAGGCCCGGTTGTTTCCAGTATGGCATTGGATGTGGATCTTGAGGCAGGTCTTGATGAGACTAAACTGTCTGTAGAAATGCAGCACTTATGAATAACGTTTATTAATCTGTAATTTAAATTTGTAATGGGGTTGACTGATGCAAAATTGGTCCCCTTAAATTTTTTAGATTGACATGGCAGTCTCCTTATGGCCCTGTTCTGGCAACTTTGCTTTGCCTATTTTTATTTGACTTAAACATTATGGACTTAAGACATTGTGCAATAGAAATAAATTCCTTCATACTGTTTACTTTGGTGGCCACTGGTTAATCAAAGGATCATTTTTTGCTGAATCATACAGAATTCAGAAATTTTCCCAGTTCATATCATGGATTTTCTCAAAAAAATCATGTTGAAACTTCAATGAAATTCACAGAATTTTGTTAATCTGATGCCTCCACTCCAAATACTTTTTTTTGTGATTAAATTGTGATGTTTGGCCCTTCAAGCTAATTTTAATCATTTTTGGTGTTTTTTGTGTATTGTCAGCCTCATAGATTGCTGCTTTGTCCTCCTCATGAAGTCGAGCCGGGGTTCTGCGCTGTCGCTCTTCTTTCTGCCCCTGTCTGTCTGTCTGTCTGTCTGGATAAATGGGCACAGGTTTTCTCAGAAACTAAACCGAGGTGAATTAAATTTTGTATGTTTACGTCACTATTCATGACCTTGGTTGGTTTAAAAAATGGGATTCCCTGGTGGCATCATGGGAGATCGAGATCGAGATCGTCTTTCTTTTTTTTTTTTTTGCTTGCATATCCAAGAAGAAACCCTTGGGATAATTTGCTGTGTGGACTCTTGCAAATGGATGCTGCTGAATGTTTTACAGAAAATAAAAAATGAATCATTTTTTACCAAAATTGAAAATGGCTAATTTTCAAAAATGTGTTTCTCCACTAGTTTTCACTATTTATTTTAAATTTATAGTTATAGTTATAGTTATTTTCAATATTTATTTTCATTAACTATAAGGATTTTTATAACTGCATTGTCTAAAAAAATAATTTTGGAAAATTTCTAATTCCTCATACTTTTCACTGGTTATAATACTACATTCACTGGTTTAATTCATTGGAAGACATTTATTTTATGTTGACTTTAAGGATTTCGATCTTTTGTGATGCCTATTTAGCCTGTTTTTCACTGGGCTCAGGAAATTTGCAGGTCACAGCTTGTCGTGGCTTCGTTTGTTGCTTGGTAGATGATGTCATCCTCATCTGTGTGTCTGGCCAAAATATTGGTCTCAGTTCCTTCGCTCAATACTTGCATATTATTGACCAATATCAAAGTTTTTTGATCTAATTTCTGACATCCACTATTGGCATTCAAAAACAATGAAGCGAGTCCGAACTAATCCAGCCTGAATCAGGATTGGGTGGATTATTGCAAAATGGATTGCAACAAGAAAATAGCTTGAAGTATATGAAAGAGTGCAATCATAAGTCATTTCATCTTGAAGCAGTTTGTGATGGTGAGGTTGTGGAACCCTGCTCTATTGGGGGAGGGGAGGGACGAGAAGAAGCCAACTGTCACAAGCCAGCCTACTCTCATGGAGAAGTTGATCTTCGAAGTTGGGCTGAGTTGCGAACTACTACTTGACAGATGATGCCACAAGTTGTTTGTCATCAGGAGTACTTTTTAGTATTGTTAAGAGTTTAAGAAATGCTTATTTACAGAGAATGATTAAATGATGGAGTAGTAACATTGTTAATTTCTTAAAATCTGCAATGGCTGTTGACACATTCCGATAAAAAAACTTTTAATGAAATTTGAATTTTTATCAGGGAAAATTTACTGTCATATCTTTGAGTTTTTCAGCTCTGAACTATATTCAATCAGTGCCACTCAATTTTTATTAGCTCTGCTGTGACGATATTCAGCAGTCAGCGGTGCCAAGTCGTGCCAAGTGCCAAGTCGTCCGGCATCCGTCTCTGTCTGTCCGTCTGTCGCTCCGGCGTCAATTTTCCACTTCAAATTTGAATATCTCAAAAACTGTCTTGACTTTTTTTTCTCATTGGGTGTGAGCCTTCCTTATGATGTTCAGAATATCCCCTTTAACAATTAGAAAATTCTACTTCCCGGTTTTTGAGAAATTCAGCATTTTAGACTTTGAAAAAATGAGTCCAAACACTGATTATCTGTCTGGCATTAATATTTCCAAAACTGACTGATAACTTTTTGTCTCTGTTGCGAGCCTTCATTATGTTCTGATGATTCCCTGCAAAAATGAGAAAATTCTACTTCCCAGTTTTAGAGAAATTCAGCCTTTTGGACTTCGAAAATCAATATTTGTGCTCATTTTTTCAGTCTTTCATTAATATCTCAAAAACTGTCTGATAACCTTTTGTCTAATTTGTTGTGAGCTTTCTTATGTTCTGATGATCCCCTGTGAAAATGAGAAAATTCCATGTCCCAATTTTTGAGAAATTCAGCATTTGGGACTTAGAAAATCTGTGTTTGTGCACATTTTTACCTCCGCTGTAATGATGGTCATCAGTGAGCGGAGCTTTTCTAATGCCCAGTCGTTCGATGTCTGCCCGTCCGTCCATCTGTCTGCCTGTGACTGTCCGTCCGTCCGTCTGCCGTCAACTTTTCACCTCAAATTTGAATATCTCAAAAACTGTCTGACTTTTTTTTTTCTCATTTGTTTTGAGAAATTCAGCATTTTGGACTTAGAAAATCAATGTTTGTGCTCATTTCTTCAGTCTTTCATTAATATCTCAACAAGATGCCTGTCGGCCCAGAGAGCTCAGCTGAGGATGTTCTGGATCATGTTCTGGATCACATTGTTCCAGATCATTGTTCTGGATCATGTTCTAGAGCAGGGGTCTCCAACCCTGTTCCTGGAGAGCTACTATCCTGTAGATTATCACTCCAACCAAAGCAAACCACACCTGCTTTCCTAGTCACAGATCTTGACAAGCTGCTAATGAGCTGAATCAGGTGTGTTAAATTAGGTTTGGAGTAGAAACCTACAGGATGGTAGCTCTCCAGGAACAGGGTTGGAGACCCCCGTTCTAGAGCAATGTTCTGGATTAATTGTTCTGCATTATATTGTCCTATGACCGTGTTAGAAGGATTGTGCCTGCTATGTTTATGATGTACTGGGGGGGAAGGGTATTTGTTGGTTGTTAGTATTGCTTGGTGGTAAGATGATTGAAATAAATAATTGCAGTTTGGCTCTATTATTATACTTCGTAAATTGAGACAACAAACTGGTTCACAGTATATTCTGGTTTCCAAATGTGTTGTGTTAATATTGCAATAGTTTTTAAGAATTTCTGAAATTAAGATAGGACGTGAACATTTCACTCATCCTAAGCGGAGCTCTCAAGGCCGACAGGCCTCATGTTTTTAATTGTTGGACATAACTTCTAGATGATATTGAACTACATTCATGCAAGAGGCAGAGCTCAATGGCGTAGATCGCCAGGTTTTGATGGTGCGGTCTGTGTTAGTTGCTTGTCCCCTAAGCTCTGGCATTCTCGCCGCAGGCAGACTCCAGCGACACTGCGGTTCTGCTCCTCTCTCCAAATTCACATTCACTCCCCTTCCTGCTGCGTCTAAAATCTGTCCAGACTTAAACTATGCCGACATTTTGCAGCTAGCGGTTCACTCTTCCCTTCTGAATATGTAAAAGGAGCGGCTCCACAAAAAAAAGAGATGCTCCAAGGCTTAAAGTTCTGGAAGGAAAGTTTTTTTTGCCTAAGAAGGAGAGGAGGGGGGGAGGAATGAGAGGAATCATTACGTGCTAGACAGGGACGTCCTTTAAGGTAGCACAGCTGAAGTGCTGGGAGACTTTGGTGTGTAATGAGTTGGTCAGACTCCTGATGTTGATGCTCCAGCCTCTCCCCACCTTATAAACCCCCCCACCACCACCCACCCCCCTGTCCGTGGGGGTGCAAGGAGCCCTCAAAGTCACCCACTCCCAGCATGCCCTGCCTCCCATGTGTGAAATTCGCTGTGCTTGATCCCTGCCCCTCACACGTTATTTGTTGGCGCGGTTCTGTCCACGCCCGCTGTTGCTGGGCTAATGAACTGAACGGCAGTTAGCCGCGGCGCTCAGCTCTGCTCCGACAGGGAGAAAGCAGGGGGACGCGGCAAACTGCGAGGAGCACAGCAAATGCAGATTAACCTAGCCGCGCATAATGCCGCATAGCGGTATGCAGCCGACGCTGCCTGTAAACTAATGTTAAGTGTTGTTATATAGCGCGGTTTTCGCAATGATGTAACTACCTTCCCTGCAGAGTCTAAAGCAAGGTTCGCGATAGACGTGCAAACGCACTTCCAACTGTCTCGGCGCAAACTGTGGTGTCGTTAAACGCGATGCGCAGTCTACAGCGACGGCCTCGTACCTCCCCTGCAGAGTGCACCTGTTGGTTTGTAAAGCACTGCAGTTCGTCTGAAAGAGTTCTATAAGAGCGAATCCTTTAAGAAAATTATCATGGAGAGTGTGAAGTTCAGGACTAGCAGCCCTTCCACTAACTGCCACCTCCTCCCACCCCCCGCTGGTCGATTAAACCGCCCCCCCCTGCCCCTCCGAGCAGGGGACGTCTCGCCTGCCTGTGGAGGTGTGCGCGACTCGTGACCTCCGAGCTGAACTCTCCGTCGCAGTGCCGCAGACGAGCACTAAATGTCTCCCCGTCTAGACGGAGGGAATGGAATCCTGAGAGGCCGGGCATTGATTGGGTGGAAGGTGAGCTCCAGCTGCCGGGCTGACACTGCCGTCGCCGCGGGAGACGGGTGCAGAGATGAGCAAACAGCTGAGGGGGGGAGGGGAGGGGGGGTGTTGCTTTAAAGGGCATTGGGAGCCTTTCGCTGGAACGCTGTATTCATTTTACCTTGGCGATCATTTTAAAGGGGCCATTTCTCATTATTCATTATTGTGATTATTTGCACACACACACAAATATATATAATGTGTATATGTACATAAAGTGTGAGCGTGTGTGCAGATTTAATTTGATATTTAAATACTCATGTCTTCTGGCTCAAACAGCTTTTATCGACCACACAAGATATTTTTGATCTTGTCAAAGCGTTATGAGCCATTGGATTTAGAATGGCTGACATTGGGACAGTCATTAAGTTTGTATTGAACTGAATGCAAAAAAATAAAATGAATTTAAAAAAAAAACAAAAAAACTGGTAGTCCGGTCGGCCGCACCTGTATTGGTGTAGCCCCTGAAAGCCTGCTTCTCCACTTTTTTTGCACATTATTCGGCCAATACTTTTACCATGGCGGTCAAAATCTGTAGGTGCCATAACTTGAAGTCACAAATGCCATGACATGAGATAATCGGCCATGAGCAAGTGTGAAAAGATATTTAACAACCTCATGTTCTTCATGTTCTCATGAATTTCGTTCAGCATGTGTATTATTGAAAAATTAGTGTGGGGGTATTTCTTTGTAAAGGCTTTTTGAGGCTGCATTGGGACCAATGCAGATGTCAGGGACATTTCGATATTTGTATCTCCCTGACGACTATAGTCAGGAGATACTATGGTTTAGTTCTGGGGCTCACGCCACTGTCGCAGAGATTTTGTGTTCTGGGCTCTGGAAGCCACAATTATTACAGGAATGTTTTCAAATTTTACACAGGCGAAGGTGTGTGTGTGTGTGTGTGCGTGTGTAAATATGCTGAAGACCGATTTTCATCAATTTTGGATGTCCAATATGGCTGCCGGCGGCCATTTTGTCCAAAATTTTTTACGTTCTGGGCTCTGGAAGCCACAATTATTACAGGAAGGTTTTCCAATTTTACACAGGTGAAGATGGATAAATATATGACAATGCTCAAAACTGATTTTCGTCAATTTCGGATTTCCAATATAGCTGCCAGCGGCCATTTTGTTCGAAATTTGGGGATTGGGGAGATGCACGGCTTGGTCTCTGTGGCGGGCGAGTTATCTAGTCTAATATTTCCTTTTGCTTTCTTTTAAATCTCACTTCACCTTGTAATGTGAATATAGGCCACTAGATGGCAGTATTTACCTTTTTTTTTTGTTAAGCTCAGACTGGAGTCATGTTTAGACATGTCCTGGACATGTCTTGGGCAAGTCTCAGAAAATTAAAAAAAAGAGGTCTAAATGTGGGTGGGGTCTGCAAAAGAGTATATAAAGAAAAGAATTGAGACAGTAAAGTAGTAGGAGAAATTGCAAGAAGATGACCAGACCTGCCATTCTGTTCAAGACCTGTGACGTTTCTTTTGTGGATTTCTTTGCCTGTGTTTGAGCATTTTCATCATCCAGGACATCACCAAGCCACCCCCACGAAAAGGGATTGTAAATATTTATGTTTTGTACATAATTCAATCTTGGTCTTTAGGTTAGTTAGTTGTTATGGTGTTTGTTAATTAAATGTGTTGAGGTTTTTAAAACTGTGTCTGTCATCCCTTGCTGTTGCTGTTGTGTTATAAATGTAATAACAAATTGGGGCCATAACAAATTGGGGGCTTGTCCGGGATAGACCATTTTGTGAGTAATTTATTGAAAATCTAACATTTCAAATTGTAAAATTGATTTTTTTTTATTGAATACATATATATTGACAACAGCAATGGATGATTTCTTGGCATCACCAACCGTAGGGGTTTTGAAGTCTTTTAAAAAGACAGAACTGCTAGAAATTTGCAGACATTTAGAGCTGACAGAAGTGAAACCAGCCATGCAAAAAGCAAGACTGGCTAGAGAGATAGTTGAATATTACATTGATGAAAATGTGTTTGCACCAGGAGATCTGGAACAGTTTCCAGTGGAAAATCCAAATATAGAAATGGAACTTAAATTAAAAATGCTTGAGATTGAAAGGGAGGAAAGAGAAAAAGAAAGGGAGGAAAAAGAAAAACAAAGATAATTTGAGTTAGAAAAATTTGCAAGACAGAGAGATTTTGAATTAGAGAAATTCGATAGAGAAGAAAGACTCCAAATGGAGCAACTAAAAATTAAAATTGAAACTAAAAATAAATTTTGTGCCAGTCAGGAGGTAAAACTGGTGCCTCCATTTTCGGAAAAGGATGTTGACAACTATTTCCAGTGTTTTGAAATGGTAGCAAAGAGTTGCCAGTGGCCAAAGGAACACTGGCCTCTGATGTTGCAAACTGTCCTCAAGGGTAAAGCTCAACAAGCCTATTTGGCTTTGTCTGCAGATGATTCCTCTGATTATGAGGTTGTCAAAAAGGTTATTTTGAGAGCTTATGAGTTGGTTCCAGAGGCTTACCGAAAGAAATTCAGAGGTCTGAAGAAATCTGAAAATCAGACTTATGTTGAATTTGCTAATGAAAAGCAGGTTTGCTTTGAGCGCTGGTGTACTTCTATGGAGGTCAAGGATGATTTCAACTCACTAAAAGAGATGGTGTTAGTTGAAGAATTCAAGAACTGTGTTAAGGATGATGTTAAGACCTACCTTAATGAGAAGCAAGCACTGAATTTGCAATCAGCTGCCAAATTTGCAGATGAATATGTTCTCACACATAAGTCCAAATTTCAGTCTAGCAGAAATAATAGATGGTCCCAATTTCAGAAAAAGGGTTATGGTGATACCCAAGATTCCTCACCCAAAGACAAAGACAAATCTGGTGATGGTGCTCAGAAATCCAGTAACAGGTCTGATCAAAGTGTGAAAGCTGACATTGACAAAAGTGGTCTAGTTTGCAGTTATTGCAAGAAATCTGGTCATGTTACAACTAACTGTTGGTTCCTTAAAGCTAAGAAAGAAAAAGAAAAGGATACCAAACCAAATGCCTTTGTGAAAAAAGGTTAGAAACCCCTGTAGTAGATAACCGATCTGCTAAATTGCCTGCCTCTTGTGGGGCTAATAAGCCTGATACAGCTGACTTCGTGAGGGAGGAATTTCTTCCATTTGTGTCAGAGGGATTTGTGGCTCTGAATGAGCATACTACTCCTGTCCCCATATATATCCTAAGGGATACCGGAGCTTCTCAGTCACTTTTGTTGATGGACTCCTTGGAGTTACGTGATGAGACCGTTTCAGGGGATTTCATACTTGTACAAGGTATTGAAGGGAGGACTGTATCTGTACCCCTGCGCTCTATATTCTTGAAGTCAGATTTAGTTACAGGACAGGTAAAGGTGGGACTTATGTCAAGTCTACCTATAAAGGGTGTTTCTCTGTTGCTAGGCAATGACCTGGCTGGGGGCAAAGTCGTTCCCCCTGTACATCTTACTTCACAGCCGAGCACTGAAGATGGGGATGAGGACCCATCTCTGTATCCTTCTTGCGCTGTGACTCGTGCTATGGCCAAGAAGGCTAAAGAAGAAGATGTTGTGGTGCCGTCCAGCACATTGAATAGTCAGGACTCAGGTGGTTCGCCTCATGACTCTGATTGGCCTACTATGGTTTCTCCGTTTGAGGACTTATCAGATACTTTTATCAGTTCTCTATTCAGCCAGCCGGAAGGGTCTGGTGATTCTGATGTGTCTGGAGACTTGTCTCTGTCCAGAAAGCGGTTGATTGAGGAGCAAACTAATGATCCTGAAATTTGTGTACTAAAGAGGAGAGCCCTTCCTGATAAAGAAATAGACGCAGTTCCAGTTGGGTATTATCTCAAGGATGGTGTGTTGATGCGGAAGTGGCGCCCTCCTGATATCCCTGCCAATGCAGATTGGGCAATGGTCAGGCAAATTGTTGTTCCGAAGGTCTATAGGAATGAGATCTTAACAATGGCTCATAGTTTACCTTTAGGAGGTCATCTTGGTGTTAACAAGACTGTTGATTAGATCATGAAACACTTCTTTTGGCCTGGGCTTCAGAAAGACGTTTCCAACTTTTGCAAAACCTGTCACACTTGTCAGGTAGTTGGAAAACACCAGTTAGACCCACCTGTAGCTCCATTGCAGCCTATCCCAGCATTTGGGGAGCCATTCTCTAGGGTCATTGTTGATTGCGTTGGTCCATTACCCAAGACTAGATCTGGAAATCAGTACTTGTTGACAATCATGTGTGCATCTACCAGATTCCCCGAAGCCATACCTCTACGTAACATCAAGGCAACTGCAATCTCGAAGGCTTTGATAAAGTTCTTCACGTTGTTTGGCCTTCCCAGGGAAATTCAGGCAGACCAGGGTAGCAATTTCACTTCAGGATTGTTTCAGCAGGTTGTGTATGATCTAGGTGCAAAGCAGATTCTTTCTAGTGCCTATCATCCAGAAAGTCAGGGTGCCTTAGAGCGGTTTCATTCCACTCTCAAGACAATGATGAGGACTTATTGTTATGACCATGAGAAAGACTGGGATGAAGGGGTTCATTTGCTGTTGTTTGCAGCTAGAGAAGCAGTGCAGGAGTCTACTGGATTCAGTCCATTTGAGCTAGTGTTTGGTCATGAAGTGAGAGGACCTTTGCTCTTATTGAGTGAACAATGGCAAGAGGAAGAGCCGCACATCAGTCTGTTAGACTATGTTAGCAAGTTCAAGGAAAGATTGCGTGCAGCTTGTGACCTAGCCAAAGAGAACTTGAAATCAAGTCAGGGAAAAATGAAAACTTGGTATGATCATAAGGCTAGAAGCCGTGAGTTTAAACCAGGAGAAAAGGTCCTTGTGTTGTTTCCCTTGCAGTCCAATCCATTGCAGGCTAGATTTCATGGTCCTTATAAAATTCTGACAAAACTCAATGATCTCAATTACATTGTGAAGACTCCAGATAGGAGAAAACCAAAACAATTGTGTCACATTAACATGCTGAAGCCTTATCATGACAGAAATGCTAGGGTTGCAGCTGTCACTTCAGATTCTCCAATGGTCGAAACGTGTGAAGATGAGGGGGAGTTTCAAGATGATGAACCAAGAATTAAAGCTGAAGTTCTTTCATTTAAATTGTCAAACACTGAAGTGTTGCAAAATCTTGATGTAAAACTCCAGCACTTAGAACCCTCACAGAGAGATCAGTTTGAAAGGTTGATCAAGAAATATGAGGATTTGTTTCCTGATGTTCCAAAGAGAGTTACTATAGCCTCTCATGATGTAGATGTTGGTGATGCCAAACCAATAAAACAGCATCCATACCGGATGAATCCTGAAAAGAGAAAGATTGCTGAGAAAGAGGTTGAGTACATGTTAAAACATGATATTATCAGACCCTCCAACTCCGATTGGAGTTCACCCTGTGTGCTAGTTCCAAAACCTGATGGAAGTACTAGATTCTGTACAGATTATCGCAAAGTCAATGCTGTAACTAGAACTGATGTGTTTCCAATACCTAGGATTGATGATTGTATTGATATTGTGTAGGGCAAGCAAAGTTTCTGACCAAGATTGATTTATTGAAGGGTTATTGGTGTCTGCCTTTAACTGAGAGGGCCAAGAGCATCTCTGCTTTTGCCACACCATCTGGATTGTACCAGTATGAAGTCCTACCCTTTGGCATGAAAAATGCCCCAGCCACGTTCCAAAGGATGATACAGTCTACAATCGCCGGATTGCCACACACGGGTGCGTACATCGATGACCTGATCACATGGAGTGACTCCTGGGAAGAACATCTAAAAGATGTAGAGACGTTGTTCCAGCGCCTGACCCAGGCTAACCTGACTGTTAACCTGAGCAAGAGTGACTTTGGTTGTGCTACTGTCACCTATCTTGGCTACGTCATAGGCCAGGGTAAGGTGGCACCCATAAATGCTAAAGTCCAAGCCATCATGGACTTTCCAGTTCCTGACAACAAAAAAGCTTTGCGCCGCTTCCTTAAAATGACCGGGTACTACCGCAAGTTCTGCAAGAACTTTGCTGAGATTGCTCTCAGTTTAACTAACCAACTGAAGAAAGGCGTAAAGTTCACCTGGGATGATGCATGCCAGAGAGCCTTCGATCGCCTGAAGTCTCTGCTGTGTCACTTCCCCGTGCTCAAATCTCCTGACTTCAACAAACCGTTCTCCATCGCGGTCGATGCTAGCGACCAAGCTTGTGGATCTGTGCTCCTACAGAGAAGTGACTCTGATGACATTGAGCATCCCGTGGCATACTTCTCCAGGAAGTTCAATCGCCACCAAAGGAACTATTCCACAATAGAGAAGGAACTGTTGGCTTTGGTCCTTTCTTTACAACACTTTGAGGTTTATGTTTGTACAGGACAAAAGCCAATGATTGTGTACACTGACCACAATCCGTTAATGTTTTTGAGTAAGATGAAAAACAAGAATCGGAGATTGTTGAATTGGAGTTTGATTTTACAGGAGTTTGACTTGGAAATTAAGCATGTGAAGGGTACAGACAATGTAATTGCTGATTGCTTATCCCGTGTTTGAATGTGTATATATATATATCATGTGTTTGAATATTGTATGATATGTATATATAGACAAGTGTTCACTGAACCATTTTGTGTGTATGTTTAGACATGTCCTGGACATGTCTGGGGCAAGTCTCAGAAAATAAAAAAAAAAGAGGTCTAAATGTGGGTGGGGTCTGCAAAAGAGTATATAAGGAAAAGAATTGAGACAGTAAAGTAGTAGGAGAAATTGCAAGAAGATGACCAGACCTGCCATTCTGTTCAAGACCTGTGACGTTTCTTTTGTGGATTTCTTTGCCTGTGTTTGAGCATTTTCATCATCCAGGACATCACCAAGCCACCCCCACGAAAAGGGATTGTAAATATTTATGTTTTGTACATAATTCAATCTTGGTCTTTAGGTTAGTTAGTTGTTATGGTGTTTGTTAATTAAATGTGTTGAGGTTTTTAAAACTGTGTCTGTCATCCCTTGCTGTTGCTGTTGTGTTATAAATGTAATAACAAATTGGGGCCATAACAACCTAATCTTTCCTCTGTGGGTTTGGTCTACCTCTTTGTCCAAACCGTTGAAGTCTTTCACCATCGGCTAAATGGAGCTCGGAATGAAAGCCCCCATCGCATTGTCTCAGCAGGTGACCTTGAGCAGCATTTCAATCTGTGCCCGCAGGGAAGTCCTACGCTCCCCACAAGGGATGCCGAACTCTTGGGCGGTCGATTGGGTTTTGAACTTGCTACACAAAAACCCGAACATTGGCTTTTGCTGTGCTGAAGTGTGTGTTTTGCTTTCTGCCTGTGTGCATTCCGCTTGTGTCATTGCTTGTTCTAGGTCATTGCTGTGGCTGCATCTTTAAATAAACGGCTCGTCTCTCCGGCTGCCTTCGGGATATACGTAGGTGAAGGGAGGGAAGGAGTGCTTCCTGTTTGTTTCTCCGAAATCCTCCTGAAGTTGCAAAATTCTGAGAATTACTGGAAATAACCGGGAGCTTGTATTTAGCTGTATGAATACACTTGTCAAACGTGAAAAGAAAGGAAGTGCGCTCATGGAAAAGTGTTTTTTCAATTTGAAATCTGGTGTAATAGCTTCAACTGAAGACTTGCACATTTGCCCGCCTGACACCGTTGAACACAAACCACCGTTGAGACACTGGCCACTGAAGCTGAGGTGGTAGGTTTCAGGCTCGGCCAAATTGCCAGGTGCTGAATCCCTGCATTTGCGGGCCCGTTATGGTCTTATGTGCGGGCTTTGCAAAAAAGGTACCAGAGGCAAAAAGAGGTTGCAGTTATTGCGGCGGTGAGGGGGGAGTGAGTCAATCGCTGCCTCAGATGTACATAGACCCCGGTGCTTCGATGACCATTCCAAAGGTCTTGCTTTGTTAAGTCAAGCTACCCAGGATTTTCTTTGATCCATTTCCTGATCTAGATTTGTATTTAGATCATTAATATTTGCTTCAGCTAAATAAATTGTAGCGTCATCTGCACACATTGACACATGAGCCTTTCTTAAAAAGGTGGATGCAAATACTGATCAAATGTCATGAGCCTTTGAATACAAGCTCTTTATGTCATTGATTAGTTTGGTATTTCATTGAATTCTTGCACCCCACTCCCAAACTGGTGTTGCAGGGTTGCAGACTTGTTGAGATTCAGGTATTGGCAGTATTTTTTTCCATTAAATGTTTCGTGAGAAATACAGATTGATTGCTTTGTTTGAGTGTGTCATATTTTGCCTAATTACATTGTTGGAGACATAAATGTGAGATTGAAACATTGATTGGCTAGCAAGATCGGCTGCTTGTCAGCTTTTCAGTTTGCTTGTTTGATGAATTACTTGAGAGTAGCTGCCTGGTTTACTGGACATCATACTTTATAGCCATTTATTAAAAATCATCTCTCATAAATGATAAAAATGGTCTTGCCTTGCCATGGACTTTTGCCTCCTCTGGTGTAGACGAGTAGACTTTAAAATACACACATGAAAACTGTAATTCAAGCTGTAAGTCACTTCAACAGTGTTTTCCCAAAAATTACCACCAGATAGAGGTGTTTTTAAAATTCCTAGAATTCCTATTTTGAAATATCCATGGAAACTTTCTGGAAATTAATCAGAAATTTCCCACCCCTTTGTAGCCCTACTTCCTTGCATCATCAAATCTGCTGACCTCCGGACATTCATCTCATTCCCTGTTTGGCTAGCAGAATGGATGTCCTGTGATGATTCATCTTATTTTGTTTGCGCAAATTTCCGTTTGTTTTAATTGGCCAGCAGGACTGTCTTCTGGAAACTTCCGCTTGGGAAAAGCAGCAGAGCTTATATCTGGAGTTTTTTCAAATTTTCTACTTCTGCGAGCCCTCCGCTCTGCCCACACTCCAAGGAGAAGTTTCTCATTTTCGACCACTCAGTGCTAACAGAAAGCTCCCAGCGTTGTGGAGGGAGTGTTATTGTCATAATTTTGTGAGTGTTTATTCCTGAATCAGATTTTCCTCTCATTTGCTGCGCTGAAGCGAGTTGAACATTGCTTCACAGCATCCTTGGCTGTAGTCAGCGGTGCCGTGGCCAGCATTTGGTTCAGGACCGTCTGGCGGTCTGACTTGTGCATTTTGCTGGCCAGCCAAGAATCACACTCGAGCTATGCATTGATGAGAGCAACGCCTGAGATATCAGTTTGCTAAAGTTGATTTTCCTCTGTTTGAAATGAATCACGCCATCCAGCCTCCAGTTACATTACTTTAGTCTGGGCTTGTTAGCTGGCTTTGCGAGCGGCATTGCTTTGCCATGTGAAATGGGCAAGCCAGCCTTCTGCAAAACGGTTAATCATGTCGCCCAATTTTAACCGCCAATGGACGGTCACGTAATAGAAGTGCAGGCATGATGTAGTGGTCCCAGTTGTGTTTCTAACGAGTCTTGAGGGGCTCTTTGGCCTTCGGGGTATTGCGTGATGCACAGTGGCTGTGTTAGCTGGGCAACTGCACTGAGTAAAACGTGGAAACCTGGAACAGCTCTTTGAACTGGGCCTGAATCTCATTCTTGTATCCCCGGACGACGAGTCGAGTATACTGTGGATCAGCGATCGTCTCGTCGTGTCTGCAGAGATTTCTTGTTGGTGCTCTGCAGGTCTCAGTTCTTCATGAATTAATTTCATATTTGGCACAGGCCTTGTGTGCTGAGGTCACAAAGCCTATCGATTTTTGGGAATGATTGCTTTAGGGCGTCCAGGGATGCACATCAATCTGCGACTGTCTAGTAAAACACCTCCGTGTGCACATTGCATATGTACAAGAATGCCACAAGATTAAGGTGTTCTAGATGGAAGCAATAGAGACTCCAAGAGGAGACCTTGGGTTTGTGTCATTAGTTTGGTAATCCCTTCACAAATACACTGATGCCAAAATATATTTACTTTTTTAGATACGGCCCCCCAACATTGGTGCCTGACTTGGGGGGGGTGGTAGTGAAGTCAGAGGGTGAAATGTCACCGAAATGAACACATGTCTGGATCTTCGGCCCAGTGTGACACTTAATCAGACAATTCCCTCTATACAAAAAAGACAAACTTGGGGTTTTTCCTTATAAAGTAACAGACTATTAAAAATCCCCTTTTCTCCCCTGCATTTTTCATTTTGACTCCCAGCCCACGTGGTAAATGAAACCATCGGTGACACGCAATGGAAAATGAAGCATGAATTTTCTGGCGCGATGGATATTAGTATGTCCTTTCAACAAGCAGAAAAAAAAACACAATGTTGTCATGCCACCTCTTGGATTTCACTTTTACAGGCCCAAAAATCATCATTCAGGTGAACTCTTGACTCACAAAAAAAAAAACAAAAAAAAAAAACGGAAAGAATATAGTGCATGAAATCGATGTCCTCTGAGTGAACTCTTGCGGGTGATGCGGGTGGTCACATCATGTAACTGTTTTGATTTCATCAGATCTGAATGCTTCCATTAAGGCAGTGGTTCTCAATCTCGGTCCTGGCGCCCCACTCTGTTCTGACCACAGTTGCAATCTTAGGACTTAAACAAGCTGTTGATTTGCCTTAATTGGGTGCATTCATGTTTAGAGCAGTTATTTGTCCTCTTAAGCCACATTTGAAAAATCTACACATGCCACGATGAATTATAATTTCATATGCACAATGAGATGTTAGAAACTAGTCTGAATAACTGCAGTGAGAAACAATTTGATCAAACCCTTTATCAATGTACAACCCCAATTCCGAAATAGTGGGGACAAAGTGCAAATTGTGAATAAAATCAAAATGCAATGACTTTCAGATCACAAGCCAATATGTTTTTTACAATAGAAAATAAATAACATTTAAAATATTGAAACTGGGATATTTTACATTTTTATCCGCAAAATGAGCTTATTTCTAATTTTCTGGCTGCAACTGGTCTCAAAAAAGTTGGGACACTGGCAAAAAAGGGCTGAAAAAGCAATTAATATATAGGCGAATCAGCTGAAAGAACACTTAGCAAGTCATTGAGTTAACTGGCATCAGGTGTGTAACATGATCGGCTATAAAAAGGATGTCTTAGAGAGGCTGAGTCTCTCAGAAGTAAAGATGGCCAGAGGCTCTCTAAGCTGTGAAGGCATGCATAAAAAGATTTTGGAATACTTGGAAAAACAATGTTCCTCATTTTTGTATTGCAAAGGCTTTGAAAGTCTCACCATCGACAGTGCAGAACATCGTCAAAAGATTCAGAGACACTGGAAAAATGCACTCTGTGCGTAAGGGACAAGGCTGAAGACCTTTACTGGATGCCCATGATCTTCGGGCCCTCAGATGCCACTGCATCACTCACCGGCATGATTATGTCATTGACATTACTAAATGGGCCCAGGAACACTTCAAAAAACCACTATTTGTAAACACAGTCTGCCGTGCCATCCACAGATGCTACCTAAAACTCTATCATGCAAAAAGGAAGCCATTGTTGAGCATGATCCAGAAGCGCCGCCGTGTTCTGTGGGCCAAGGCTCATTTAAAATGGACTGTGGCAAAGTAGCAAAATGTCCCATGGTCAGATGAGTCCAAATTTGACATTTTTGTTGGAAATCATGGGCGTCATGTCTTCCGGGCTAAAGAAGAGAAAGACCACCCCTCCTTTTATCAGCGTTCAGTTCAAAAGCCAGCATCTCTGATGGTATGTGGATGCATTAGTGCATATAGTGTTGGACACTTGCATGTTTTAAAAACCACCATGAATGCTGAAAGCTATATAAAGGTCTTAGAGCAACATATGCTCCCCTCCAGACGACATCTATTCCAGGGTAGGCCTTGTGTATTTCAGCAGGACAATGCAAAACCACATACTGCAGCTATTACAACAGCATGGCTTCATAGTAGAAGAGTCTGTGTGCTGAACTGGCCTGCCTGCAGTCCTGTTCTTTCACCGATTGAGAACATTTGGTGCATAATTAAACGAAAAGTTTAAAGGAGACCCAAAACTCTCAGGCAGCTGGAAGCCTGTATTAAACAGGAGTGGGATCAAATTCCAATGACTATACTTAAGAAACTTGTCTCCTCAATGCCCAGACGCCTCCACTCTGTGTTAAAAAGAAGAGGGATGCTACACCATGGTAAACAGGCCCCCGTCCCAAATTTTTTGAGATCTGTAGCAGCCATCAAATTTGAAATGAGCTCATTTTGTGGATAAAATTGGAAACTTTTTCCGTTTCAACATTTGCTATTGAATAAAATGCTGGCTGGTGTGATTTGAAATTGCGTTTTGATTTTATTCACAATTTGCACTTAGTCCCAACGATTTCAGAATAAGGGTTGTATACAATCAATAGGTTCCTCATTGGTGAAACTGTCAACACATGGTTGTAAAAACCAATAATTTATTTGGCAAACAGTAAAGTCACACAAAGTTTCGTTTCATGTTCATTTTTTTAAGTTCAGGCAAATTATTTTGAAAGAATTCTAAGCGCTGTTGTTCAACAACCCAATTTGGAGCTTACTGATTTTATTAGTCTAGTTTGATCTGTTTAGAAATGTTTTTTACCTGCAAATCCTCACAATATTGATAAATTAGTATAACATGTTTGAGGGTTTGCGTTCTTCATGGCACAGTGGATATGTCCATAAAAATGCAGCTAAACGTGGTAAATAACTGCGCTAAACATGAAATGCAGCTAATTAAGACAAATTGACACCTTGTTAATGTTAATGTAAGATTGTGCAGTTGTGGTTGTAACAAAAACTAGCATACACAGTGGGGCGCCAGGAACGAGTTTGAGAACCGCTGCGCTAAGGATTCAGTTTTTGAGCTTAACAATGCAAAGACTCCCTACAAGCGTCAGTTAATATGATGAGTGCTTCTTCCTGCTGCATGACATTATTCGATTGTCTTAGGTCCATACTGAATTTGCTGCCTAGAGGAGTTTGCTTTAATTTTTCTAAGTTGTATCCACAGTTGAGCATTGTACCGTGCAGATTTGGCCATTTTTGGTCATACCCCTTGCGGTTAACTCAAGAACAGACCATCATCAATAGAACTTGCGGAAGATTGCATGATTACGTTCCGCCAGGGGTCCTCCCCATCAAAATTACCTTGCATTGGGGGTAATCTGACAACACTTCCGGTTGGCAGCTTAAAAAGATGTTATTAATGGCGAAACCCGTGCTTTCTGAAAGGTTTCATGTCTATTTAAACCAAATATTAGTTACATTACACATGTAAGGATGGGATGTCGCTTTGAGGCTGAGGATTGCATGTCCCATGCCGATAAAGCAGAGAAACTTCACCGATATCTGTTCGTGAGAGATGTCACTTAGATGGACAATTGACCGGAACCAGTTAGCGGAAGCGGCCGTGCCGACGAGTCTGAAAAGGCCAGCCTTCAACCTCCCTGCTGGACAGAACAGCGATCTTTGACCGGGCAGATTGTTTCTGCACAGCCTGTTTGCTGCTTTGTCACGTTTCATACTTCAGTTTATTCAGGCAGCATGCTGAAGATCCGGTAAATAAACCTCCTTTGTGTTCCCCCGGCTCTGAGTAGTTTTTCACTCCCTTATTTTTGCTTTGCACTTGCTTCTTTTACACTGCACTTTCTTTTTACCCCTTGAAATTTTTGTAGCTCCCTCAACTTCAGGAGAATAGCTGTTCTTTCTTGATTTTTATTTTAAAGGCTATTTGGGATATTGTAGATGCCCCGTGAAACTCCACAGATTGGAATTGGAAGTGCTTAAATCAAATTTATGTCCAAGTGTAGCATGCTGCCGACAAGTAAGATGGATGGCTTTCGTTGATTTGAGCTGACAAATGGCTTTCAATCTGAGACTGTAAACCGAGCAGGATTTAACGTGCATCTGCCAAATTTCACTGACAATCACGTCGTAGGCTACTTGTTGCAGACAAATCGAAAGGACTCTGCTCAGCACGAGCACCCTTGCCAAGTAGTTTTTGTTTTTTTTTTTTCTGCTTGCAAGTTCATTTCAGGGACAGCGTTTCAGCCTAGGAAACTTGGGCTGTCCTTGGTTCTCTTCCCAAAAAATCCCTGCGTAAAAACTGTATCCTGCCTGGTAACGTGATTATATTTAGAATCGGACCTCATCTTTTTTCTTTGTTTGCATTCTTCCTGAAGTTATTGCTTTCCTTCAGTTGGGGTGCAGTTTAAGGGAATCGGGTTGTGTTTTGCTAAAATGGTCTCTGTGTTTGTTCCGTAGATACAGTCTCTGCGCACAGTTCAGTGAAGTGAGCTGCTTGCACTTTGTGGCTCAGCTCTAGTTTCCTGTTGCAGCGCCAGCTCTGAGTATCTTCCTGAACACAATGTTCTTGCTCGCGTATTTTGAGCATAATTTGGGCTTGTGCGATTGAATGCAGATCAGAACTCTAAATGCTCTCAGGGTTCTCAGAGGCACTGATATAAGGTGATTTTTCCCTGCAAGCAGGACCCTCAGACTTAAACCACTGAATCTGCTGGTTTTTACCCCTCCGCCTGAAGTTTTGCCCAAGGGTATTGTCGTCACCTGCGTGTCTGTGTCTGTCGTCTGTCCATGACTTTGTCCGGGTCAGTACTCAGCAACTAATGATCGCAGCTTCACCAAATTTGGTATGTTAACTCAGTATGACCCATAGATGTGCAACATCAGGTTGTTTTTTTTTTTTTTTTTTTTTTTTTTTGCTGGATTTGACGTTTGACCTTGGCCAAGGGGTATTCAGCAAGGTGTTGTGTTTAGATTGTTCCTGCTCTTCAGTGGTTTATTGAAGTTCTTTGTTGGCTAAAGAGTTCACGCACTGTGTTTATAAAACGGAGTTGGCTGCTGTGTTAGTGAAAAATTCCAAAAATGGTGGCAAAGCCACTGCGCTTGCGCGGCCAAATGTGGCCAAAACTTGGCCCATATTCACGCGTATGAAATATGAAAAGGATCCGTGAAAAACTGAAGGTGCTTGAGCACTGACAGGGCGAAAAGTTTACGGACCAACGACAGACCACTGCGAAGGCATCCAGCCACAGCATAAGCCCGACTGTCCTAGTGGGCTAAAAATTTGTTTAAACTTCAGCCCTGGGACTGCAATTTGAGAGGAGACTATCTGCTGAAGTTTGTCAAAATCTGAAGGTGACTGAGTGGTTTTTTTTTTTATGCCCATGTAAACGAAGTTTCGGGGGCATATAGTTTTTCACCTGTCCGTCTGTCTGTCCGCACTTTGCCATGGCTACAACTTTTGATCGGCTCATAATAAGACTTTGATACTTGGCATATGCATTGCTTGTGAGAAGGCATTTCAGATGGGGTCATGACTTTTGACCTTGTGACCTTGACCTTGGAGCATGACGTTTGGTGACAAAAACTTAAACATGGGCCATAACTTTTCATTAGCTAGTAATAGGCATTTGATACCTGGCATATGTACTCCTTAGGATAAGGCCTTTCTGATGAGGTAAGGGATGTTGACCTTGACCTTTAACCTTTAATTGACTCATGATAGGCCTTTAATGGTTAGCATGTGCATGTTATGCACGGGGGCATCAGTGTTTCACAAACACATCTTGTGTTTTTTTTTTTTTTGAAGCCAGGAATTGGACAACAGCATTAAACAGAAGTGTTTCATTTTCACATGCATACATGCAGGGACGCATGCACCCACAGCACGTAACTTCCTCATCGAGGCAGTCGAGTTATACTCTGCAACAAAAGTTTCTGTGACACCAATATTGTTAATTATTTTTCATAACGCAATTATGAAATTGTCATACATAGTGATATCAGACTGAAACAGTACACGTAAACACAACATTGAAATGGAAATCATGAAAATGCGAGAAAATGACTTTGCACGTGAAAATGTGCGTAAATCATGCTTGTGGATGGCAATAAAAGAGGAGAATTTTTGGAATGTTCACATTGTGCCTGATGAACGACGGAAGCATCACTTATCGAAAACACAGCCATTTCGGATCAGGAACTCTACCCTCTAAATGCCAAGACTGTCTGAAAATGATCGGTGGAGGGCCATTGGGATGATTGAATCCGGAACCTCGCAGAGGGAAGTTGCTCATCGCCTGAATGTCCACCGAAACACCATTTGGAACTTATGGCAGCATCATCAGCAGACAAGACATGTCAGAGACCGTCCTCGCAGCGGCCGTTCACGAGTAACCACTCCCAGACAGGACAACTGGATTCGAACAACCCATCTCCGAAATCGATTCCAACCTGCAACCATAACTGCAAGAACGATACCTGGTTTGAGGCGACTGTCTGCACAGACAATCCGTCGCCGTCTCCGTCATTTTGGCATTGTCCCACGTCGGCCAGCAAGACGTCCAATACTCACAGTACAACGCCGACGACTGCGTCTACAGTGGGCACAACAACATCGACGGTGGATCCTACGACAGTGGGATCTTGTACTCTTCACTGATGAATCAAGATTCATGCTTAACCGATGTGATGGTCGTTTACCTGTATACCGTCGACGTGGAGAACGTTATGCCAACAACTGTGTTCAGGAATTTGATCGTTTTGGAGGTGGTAGTGTCATGATTTGGGGAGGGATCACGGCTAGAAACAGAACAGATTTGCTTGTTATTGATGGAAATCTGACAGGTCAAAGATATCGCGATGAAGTGCTACGGCCATTGGTGGTACCGTTTTTGATGCAACATGGTCCCGGAATAACGCTGCAACATGATAACGCCAGACCACGCGTTGCAAGGATTGTACAGCAGTATCTGATGCAACAACATGTCAATGTCCTGCCATGGCCAGCCAGATCCCCAGACATGTCCCCAATCGAGCATCTTTGGGACGAGATGGATCGACGTTTGCGGCGGTTGGATAACCCACCAGCTACACTCCAGGAATTGCGACAACGTCTACGTCAGATTTGGAATGACATCCCACAGCAATTTCTGGCACATCTGATTCGGTCCATGCGCCGGAGATGCGTTGCTTGCATCATGGCACGAGGAAGTCACACCCGGTATTGAAGTGTGAAGGTCACAATTGGTTAGACGTCAGACAAGTGCTTCATGACGCATGAAAATGACATTTTTCGTTTTGAGTGACGTTGGCACTGAAAAGTCAGTGTTTCTCCTGTTAAATAAACATATTGATTGCATTGAGATCTTTGCGTGTCATTTATAACATACACATAAATGGTGTCACAGAAACTTTTGTTGCTGAGTATATTATGATAAGATAAGATATAGTTTATTGTCCCTGGAGGGAAATTTTCATGGGCTATGTAGAGCAAGATAAGCTGCATCGCCAAGAAAATGGACAGACAGGTTTGAATACCAGCTGATGGTACATTATCACATACAAAGTAGGTCCTGCAACACATGCAGCAGACCTCTCCTGTGCACGTCAAGTCTCAGTGGTGAAAAATACCGTACAGTAATTATTATAAAAAAAAAAAAAAGATAGCCTTTAAATCCAGTACTTTCAGGTCTTTCCTGTTATATACTTTGCAAATTTAAGGCTATAATTTTTTTAAAATCCTAAAGTTCTATTTTTCAAGGGTCTGCAATGTTTTCGGCAGTGGGCAGGAATTTACTGCCTCCGCCTCTCTGTACGAGATGATTTGTCTTGTCTGCATCCAGTGTTTACTGCGCTAACTGGAAAGGGTGTGTGTATGAGATGAATTGTATTCTGGGATGTGTTGGAAACTACATATTTTACATGCGACGGCGAAATGCAGGGTCGTTTTTTGCCATAAATTTTCTTGAATTGCGAGCCAAGGTGTCTGATTTAACTTTCTCAGGTCTCCAGAAGCCATTTGAGGTGAATCTACCAAGGTTTTCTCATTGAAATGGTTGCTCAGATGAGGTAGCACAACAGGACGGAAGTATAAGGACTTTCTACAGATGTGGGCTGTGTCTTATTTGCAAGGAGGCTTCCTATAACCTCGGAGCCTAGTTGAGACACCGCCTGATCAGGACCCATTTGTTAAAAAGGTTACGAGAATAGAAACACTCTAACTAGGAAGCATCATGTGACTAGTGCGGTTTATGTTGCGGCGCGGAGACAGTGGTTTCCATGGGAAATGTAAACGTTTGCTTTCGGTCATCCTAGTTCATGGCGCGTCAGCGCAAGTTTTTAATGCAATGTCCTTTCCCACTAAAGAGCCGATACTCGTAATCTAGACAGTCAATTTCCCGTCTCAAAAATGCTCAGAAGCGAATTTTATGATGAAACAGTACGTTACCTTGATCAAATACTGACTGTTGCCGTCCCTTGTCTGTGATCTATTTGGTGAATCCCCAGCTTGTCGCTTGGCATTTTGGGATTTCCTTCGCTGAGAAGGGACCACTTGATGTTTCCTTAAAATTTTGCCGAAAAGAGGTACCTAACTAGGTTGTTTCCTATGCTTCCTATTGAGTTGAGACAGTCCTAAGCAGCCATATTTCCTAAAAATGCCACCTACTTAAGATGCTTCCTTGCAAATGAGACACAGCCGTGGTTTATGGGCCTGCATTGAGCCACTCCGTGGAGAGCAAACCGCCCTCTGAGGAGACTTACCGTTGTTAAAAGATGTACCCTGAAACTCCCAGGTCTCAAAGAAGGGCGACGCTTGCTCCATTTGTGAACTTTTACTTTGACGCTATCCATTTCCCTAAATTTATTGTCAATGACTATTCAGTGTTATAATGGATTTCTGTTACTTACGATTCTTGTTCCCATTGTGGCATGCTCTCTTTCATAACTAACGCACTCTGATTTTCTCTGAATCTCTTGAGAAGTATAACTCACAGTTTGTTTTGGTATGTTTAACTGCTGTGTTTTTTTTTTTTTTTTGAACTGTCAGCCTTCAGATGGTATTTTCTCACCTATGAGTTGGGGAAAGGCATGTGATGACCAATGATGTCTGACTAATCTTTTCTGATGGTTCCTTTTCTTAAATTGTTTTTCTAAATGTTGTACTTGCTTAAAAGGAACAGAACGAACGAAGACTCGGCCAGTTTTGTGGGGAATTTTCCCTTCGCTCTGGCTGGCTGTTAGTTTCCGAAAGCCTGAGAACATGCAGTTCCTCCAAAGCGCATCAGATCCTGGAACTGAAGTCTTAAGGATTCCTGTCTTGATTTTTAATGCCTGATGAAATTTTTCGCGAATGCTAACGCACCCTTTTCCAGGGAGGGTTTCATGAGATTTTCCTAGAAGGTGTGGGAGTGTACATTTTTCTGAATATTCCTCTCTGCTAAGAATTTTCTGTGTGGTTGCAGGGATCATGGCACTAAGCATGATTGTGCTACCCTGGCGTGTTTCATTCTGTATTGGCAGGAAAACGTGTCTCAGGTTTGCATGGTCTGTGCTAATGGTTATAAAACTAGAGTAGTCTGTGTAGCAATGATTGCTTTGCTGTGGCTTTGATTTTTTCTAATCCAGTACATTGCGCAGTATGCAAACAAAGTTGTCAGTTCAGGAGATCATTGAAAGTACTGGTTTCTTAGTCCTCATTCCATTTGCATTTTTGTATTTAAGTGACCTGGTTTGGTGAGCACTTCCTGTTTCATATGGGTCACTCATTTAACCATACCTGGATTTATGATTTACTAAATTGATTAGAAGGGCCATTAACTTGGAGTCTGTTTTCCGACTGCATTCAAATCTCAAGAGCGTATAAACACTTGAAAGTGTCTCTTGTCCATCTTTGATTTGAACGATTAAAATTAATGCTAAAGTGAAAGATAAAACTGAGCCTTTTGATAATTTGAGTGTGAATATTGAACTGATGATGTCCTTGAATGGATGATGCTCTTTCGTGCTTTTTCTTTTTTTAGGATGACTGTGCCAGATCACTCGTTGTTTATGGAACTACGGTCTCACTTGCGTGTGTGTTTTTGCGAGCCACCCTCGTAATTCAATAACGTCTGCTCGTACGCGGGACTCCGTCCCACCCATATGTTTAATATGTTTTCCTGTCAGAAGCCGGCCATTTCTTAGAGCTCAATTAAGGAGGGCTGAGCGATGTTTATGCTCTGCAGAACAATCAATGCCGACTCCCTCAACCTTCTTCCACAGTCTCCATATTTCCCCTCGTCCCGCCGTTCTTACACTGAAAATATTTTGCAGCCTGGCAGCAATTACTCGGTGGCCTTAAACATGGCAACATGAACAATGCTCCACCAATTTGGCCTTTAATTCTCATTAAAAGTAAGCTGGAGCGAATAAAACATCTATGTTAAATGTGCATAGGGCTGCACTATTCAATATTTGGAAAGAAATTAATTATTTCAACCCCCAATAAAGGGCGACTCATTTCTGCAATTATTCTGAATTAAATGTGTAGCCTAGATTGTGCAGGGCCAACTCCAGTAGTTTGTACCAGAACACCTCTTGGATTGTTTTTTTTTTTCCTTTGTCATTTTGTTGGTTTATTGTGATGAAATATGAAAATATTACCTTTCACGGTTTCCATTTTTACAATGGAGCCAATTACAGTTTGGCTGGTGGTGCCGTGGAAAATGTGTTGGGGCACTAAATGTAATGTTTATAGATCCCTTTTCCTTCGAGGGAAAGTATGTAAATATTGGAAAGTTTTGAGAAAAAATTTGAGTAAAAAGTGTTCATATCTTGCCACAGAAAATATTTATGTACTTTTCCCAAATATTATTGCCCTGCACAGAAAATCCAAGTCCTGCACTAGTGCAGCCGTCTGGAGTTGGTTTGCTATGGCCATGCAGTATCATTTCAAAAGATGTGATGTGTGTGGTGTGTGGAGTCCTCAAAATCTGGATTTTTGTCCATCGTTCTGACATGATTGTTGGGACTGATTGCTTAAAAAATGTTTGTTTTTGCATATACATTATGTCGGTGTCACATCATCTTCAACCTCTGCTCAACAGAACCTTAATATTTGAGCGAAAGAACGGCATGCAGTGTGAGCCCAATAATTCTTTGTGATACTTTTTGCCATTGCCACAAATTGGAGCTTTCAATACTGCAACCAAGCTTGTCCATCCATCCAGATAAGTAAAGACAAGTTTTTTTTCAGAGACCTCTCTACCTGGATTAAATAAATAGTGTGTCTATTACTATTCATGACCTTGATTGGGCTTGACAAAGACTCCATGGGGGATATTGATGGCGTCGTCTTGTTTATATTGGTGTTGTATTTTAGCGCTTTGAGTTAATCTGTTTAGAAATGTCCTCACATTTCTTACATAACCTCCACCCCCCCCCTACATGTTTGGGCGCATAAAAAGTATATTGTGGAATAAAGAAATAATTTTCAATATTTGGTCGCGTATTATTTACATGTGACAATTGGGTGAAGTCTGTGAAACTTTGCAGATGCTGAGTATCGTCCCTGGTGATGCTCTGTCAGGCTCGTACTGCTGCCATCTTCAGTTCCTGCTTCTTTTGGGCTGTTTTTGCCTTCAGTCTTGTCTTCAGTGTATAAATGCATTTTCGTTTGGATTCAGATCTGGTAACTGTCTTGGCTGACGGAACCAAAATAACAAAAAAAGTCACTGTCCACTGAATAATGATGCTTTTATGCCAAGAGAAGGTTGGCTGTGGAATTGGTGAGTTGAGCCTGCCAAAGGGTTTGTTTTTTTTTTTTTTTTGAAGTACATCTTGATAAGTTTTGCCTGTGGCTCGCTGACAGAATCGTTCTCCAAGCTGAAAGTGAGAGTTATGGCTGACGGCTCAGGGTCAGAGTTTTTGGCCGGTCGGGAGCTGTACTGTAACACGGTAGTGACATGGCCGCCGTTTAGGGGCCTCTGCTGCTCTCGTCGCTGTGAGTGTGCGAGCGATGGCTCCGGACAGGTGAATTGATAACGATGCACAGAGTGGAACGCAAAGGCAAACCCTTTGAAGGGCGCAGTCTCAAACTCCAGGGGAAATGAGTGCTAGTCGGTTGGGCCGAGATGGGACCATCGCCACCAAACCACTGTACCCAAGAGATGAGGGACGGATGGTACTGTTGAGGAGCAGAAACGCTGGAATGGTGGCTGCGGAATGGACTCTGCCCTGTGCTGCCCGCCTCTTTCAGTCTCTCCCTTTCGCTCATCTGTTCTCGCCTCCTCTTTTGTTCCCTCATTCTGGCCATCGCAGCTCTGTGAGAGACAAGCTACTGCTCCTGCGATTCCAGGTCGCACTCCCTGCTTTTTTTATTTCCGAGCCTCACCCAGTGCGTGACGTCTGTGGCAGTCTTTTCCTCCCATTAACTGACTCTGAATTTGCTTACCTTTGTTTAATTCTAGCAGGACCATAAGAGAATATTCAGAGCTGGAATATCATGCAACCCCCCCCCCACTATTTTCCTACAGACATAGTTCAGGTTTCTAACTACTACGTTTTTGAGTCTTTACTGCAGGTAGCTGTCCAACTTGGTGACCCCTTTCACAGATAAATAAATAAATAACGAAATAAATAAAATTAATTTCATTTAACATGTAGCCTGAACTCATTCCGAACTGTTCTCAACCCACTTTGACTGTTGCTGGTATCGTTTTCCTTTCTATTGGTACAAGGCGATGCGTCTCGAGTGCTATGGATAGCTGCTGTAGCCCTCAATTAGCAAGTGTATTGCGGTGTCCATGAAATGCTTTTTCCCTTTCTGTTCTGAATCTGAAGGTAAGCTTGGAAGTTGAAGTGTTAAGCACTTCAGCAAATGTGTATCTCTGCAGGCTATTTCTCCTAAAGTTTCTTGCCATCTTTTAAACAAACAAGGTTTTTTTTTGTTTTGTTTTCCCAGTGATGCTGTGTTTTCTCAAGGGGTTGACAGAAAGATGGCAAAGGCGATGATGTAAGGTCTAGTGTAAGTCTCACCTCACAGGATGTTAAATTTGAATGATCTTCTGTAGGGAGGGCTCACTTTGATAATATCCACCTGGCAACATAACAGCTACCTACAAAAATATGCACTACGATCTTTTTTTTATCTGAAAACATTTTCGCTTTTCTTTGAATTTCACAGATAGAACGGTATTCTCAAAAGGGACAAAAATGACCCCTTTTTCCCCCCTCTTAGGGCCCAGTGACCATTAAGGGGTTAACTCGACACCTAGATCTTCTGTAAAAAGTAATGAGAAATGAAGAATATTTGCAGATTAACACTGACTCTGGCGCTCTGTACGTCTTTACTGCACCACTTCGTGTAGATTGAATGAAAAAATAAACGAGCTGAATTGGAGATGCACCACCGGACGGAAAACTTTCAGGCAGTCTTCAAAAAAAATGCTATCCCTTAGTTTATTGTCAAGCGCCAAACCATGACCGAAAAGTGAAGACAAAAAACTGCCAAAGTGAAACCCTTCGCTTGAGAAGAACAGCGATGGTGGCTCCCATAAAGTCTAATGATGATGCGTGTAATGGATTCCCTTCTCCTCATGATGCCTGTCGCCAGCTGTGGCTGGTGAAGTCTGAGTAGAAATGCAATGCAGGCAGGGGGCTGCCTCCCGCTCTGCAGTTTCTTAAATATCCTCCGAGCCAGAGGGGGCAGCATAGCACTCAAGTGATTCTCTCTGCCAGGGTCTAATCTGGCCTTCAAGTGTTTGACGGGCAGTACTGATGCAGATTGGGCACACATCCTCGCCCAGACGTACAGCGGCCGAGCTCTCCGCTCCTTCCTTCTTCGCTCGATCGCTTTTTTTCCAACCCCTCACCCCCCCACTTCACTCTGTCTGTCACTTCCTTTCTGTCCTCTGAGTTCTCTTTCAATCTTTTTGGCCGTCTTGATGATACTAATTCAGACTGCACTTCATTAGCATCATTTTGCAATCTACACCGTTGCCAGGGCAGGGAACAACCAAATGTGAATTTTATGTTTTATTGCGATGGCATTAAGGGTGATGATTATTTACATGCTAATATGTAATATGTGCATGGCATAAGATCAGTGGAAATGGTATTTTGCTAAAGAGGAGGAGGCGGTATTGCTTTTGTTGCATTAAAATTCAGTCTGCCGTTCTTGAGGTTGTGACAGGTGGTTTTTGCCAAGATTTCTGCCCAGTCTCCTCGAGAAGTGTTTCTTATTGTCGGAGATTAAATGCGTTTTTTTCGGGGATCTTTTTTTTTCTGCCAAAACGAGTTCTGTCTGCCTCCTTTCTGCAAATAGAACGATCTCCCTTCCTTAGATCAAATGCACTTTATTTGCATTACAGAAGGATTTGCGTTGCTTAAAGCATTTAAATATATGAGATTAACAAAACCGCACTCCAGATATAAACAAGAACTATGGAAATCCCCCCCCCCCCCAGTCGCACACAATTATGCACTTCTCTTAAGGAACAAACTGTTTTCATGATCAAAACAAGACACCTCTGTTTCTGAATTAATGGGGAGCACAGATTATGTTCACAGAAGCACAAACCCCAACTGTTATTTAGCCCACTCTCTCTTAAATCGTAGCATAAAATTACAGCAGAGTCATAAACAGGCTGTGGCACTGCGGGAGCAACGTTTTCATTTCGGCAGGTTCTGGTACATTAGCAGAGAATCGAGAAAGAGACGTCTCCTGTAGAGTTTCTTGGAGCAGGTAATGAGAGAGTGGGTTCTGGCTCCGTCTCTGCCAGATTCCAGTGACCACACAGCCTGTTCTCTGTGTTGCTTCCCAGATCTGCGGCGATGACCTGCTTTGACTGCAGTCAAAGAATCTGTACAGTGTCACCGAACTTCTCTCGTTTGCTGCCTCCTTTCGCTTTCCATTTTTGTTTAGCTCCTCCACCCCGTCTGTTTTTCTTTCTTGCTCTTTCACGCTCTTGCCCTCTTTTGCTTTGCGTCTCTCTCTCTCTCTCTCTCTCTCTCCATCTCGCAGCCTTCAAAGGCTGCTCCCTTTGATGGCAACACGATTTCCTCAAACAGTCTGACAGTCTAGTCCCCATCCTCTGGGACCTAGTCTGCGTGGCAGAGCTCTTTCAGAAGCTGTCCTACCTCCTATTTGAGGAGTAAGTTTGGCTTTCAGTTAGTCGAGGCTGGCAGCACTGCTCTCGTTCTCAGTGACCAGGTGTTGAAAACGCACAAAAGCAGTCCTTAAGCATGGAATCCACCTGAGGAGTGTTCGGCTCCAGTCCTTCAGTGCGCCGTTTTCCTGGGCCGAGTTGAGTGCCATCTGGGGGCTCTTGATCGAAAGGGACCAGATTCCACTCACCTCGCAAGGGGAAGCTGAGCTGTTATTCGGGCCTCAGGGAGAAATTCAGTTTCTATCATCGTGGCACAGCATCCCGCCTCGTCCACGTGCTCGTCTGTTAGAAAATTCTTCAAACGTCCTCATCTCTGAAACCACTGGCCAGATTCACTTCAAATTTATGTGGTGCTTCCTTTGGACAGTTTCTACAAAGACTATTCACCATTTTGAAAAACATTCTTTTTTCAAATTTTTACTTTTTTTTTTTTGCAATTTGAAACTTCAGAAATTTTATTCAATGAAACTACTTACCAGATTCACTTTGAATATGGTCTGGAGCCTCCTTTGGACAATGTTAACTAAGATTGTTCATTGTTTTGAATAATATTGTTTTTTTTTTAATTTTTCCAGTTTCATTTTTCATCTGAATCTTTAAAAATCTTCTCCGAAACTAGAGACCGCGTTCACGCCAAATTTGGTATGGTGCTTCCTTGGGACAAACTCCACAAAGGCTGGTCACATTTTGGAAAAATATTGTTTTGGTGCACTATGTTGCTCAAGTCGACATAAATCAAAGCAGTGGTCCATGGCAATGGTCCAGATTTCTTGTTTTTCAAACCAATTTTTGAGATTTTTTTTTCTTGTTCGTGGTCATCATTCCAATATACATAGAATTTTTTGTCATGCCAGTGAGCTACAGGGCCACTGATTCTATTTTTTAAACTGGGAAAACTTTATAGAGAAGCCGAGTTATGATGAATACAGAAAGCAAACTGGTTAAGCTTGAGTACAAAAGGAGAGAGTAATTCCTTACTGCTGCGGTATTGCATTGAAGCGTGCCAAATCTCAGCTCTGTTATCAGTCTGTGCGGGTACATCACGTATTTCAAAGTGTTCTTTGTGTTGGCTGGCAGTACTCTGATCCAATCGGTCATATTTCACTGTTTTCATGATAGATTTTCAAAAGGCGTTCTCAGGTTTTGTATTTCCGCTAGAATGAAATGAGTAGTTCTGTGCAGTTCTTCTTAAGTACAAGTAAATCTTTGGTGATGTAAACTACTGGAAGTGACAGACTGTCCAAGTGGGGGTATTTTCCTGCAATTTAATCTGTTCATTACCCTGATGTGGCCTCGTGTGTAATCTCTGTGCTAATTGGGATGATTTTTATAATCACACAATATTGTTGTCACCTGGAACTCTGGATTTGGCCGTTTTGGAAGCTTGTTCGTGGGCGGGGCTTCAACTTCCTTATGACCTCATCAGATGGCTATCCTATTTCAGTACTTGAATTCACCTTACCCGGCAGGGTATCTGCTACGGTAGGTTATATCCTCTTTAGAAAGATTTTTTAAATTGTGTGAAATGGCTAGGCTCATTACTTGCTAACAGGCTAATATCTGCTTGCCACTGGTGATGCAAACGGGCTCTCCAGTGGCTCAGGCTGTAAAAGTTCGCTGCAGATATGTTTGACATAGTCAACCAAATCTGAATCATTCAGCTATCACTGGATGTTGTTGTTTGGGGCAGATGCGATGCTATTTGCCTCAAGGTGGTTAGTGGATTTTAGCCTCTTTATCGAGTGGCAACCAGGGTGTTGAATTAACACCCACCACCTGCAGAAAGTAGGTAATTATTTTACGGTGGCAGATGAAATCCTCAGGTCATGGCGGGGGGGAAATACGGAAAATACGGAAAATTATGCCAAAATATATTTTTTTATTTTTATTATTATTTTCTTTGTTTGGATTAATTTACACCCTTGAATTTAGCAACTGCCTGGATATCTATGGAAACTGTGACCTAAATGAATAGTTACTGGGTTTAGATACTGAGCAGTTGAGATAGACTGAGTTAAACATCGGTGACCAATTACCGTAAATAAAATGCTCATAGGCGCCCATTCTGTCACTTTTGTAATTTGTAGGGGAAAAAAAAAATTTTTGAACATAAAAAGATGTGTGCCACAATTGTTGATGTCTAAAGTATCATTGTTTGTTTGTTTTTTCCCCCTCCTGAGGGGGACGTCTGGGGACTGTTGATTTTGACAGTGTCTTACCGTCAGTCCATCTGTGCGTGCGTCTGTTGGTGTGTTCGTGCGTACGTTCGATCTTTGGTGGTGGACTTTTGCGGTCTCCGACCAGCTTTTTATTCTCGCATTTTGCTATTAGATTTCAGAAATGGCTAGTAAACTGTGCGGCAGACGAATATTTTCATTTTCCCGCCACATTGGCAGTCCGAGGACAAAGTTGATTACAGACCCAGGCAGCAACATTACTGCAGAGCCATAGCATTGACTCTTTATTGTCCTCCTCATGGTTCAAAAATAACTGAAGGACAGTATTAAATTAATTCAATTCAGAAACCCCATAAGGGTTTTTTTTTCATTAATTTAGCTTTTCTGTTTTTAATTTTTTGCCTTCCATTTAAATGGTGGGATGGTGTGAGGGGAAAATTGGAGAGGGTTACCTGTTTTTCAGGACAGACCTCCTCTTTGCTGTCCAAGGATAAGTTATTCACTCATTAATCACTGTCTGAAGCATAACACAGCCGCCAGGTCTTTCTTTATTGGGAACACATTGTCGTATGTACTGCAGCTAATTAAAATCTGTGCTGTCGGCATCAAGTGTGTGCACAGGGGATTTTTTTATTTGCCTGGTGGTACTCCACGCACGGAAGAATCATTCATGGCTGTGCCGTCTGGTGGAGACATTTGTGGGCACTCCTATGAAGTGAACCTCATTTTTCCTCTTAGTAGAAATCTGTTGGAGACCTGAAAACCAGTTCATCACTCCACTACCTCCATATTGTCTTGGTGAAACGCTGCGTAAACCACGACACAACAAGGTTGAGTGAATAGATCCGGGGAAAAAAAAAAAAAAACATTTTCATGGCCAATTTATTGTGGAACTAGTGCTGTAGGGTGGAGTCGGGTGCGAAATGCGAAACATCCCTTTCCAGGTGGTATTAACAACACCTGGAACCACTAGATGTCGCACTAGAGCACCAGCGTCCTAGACCAAAACAAACGGACGCATTGGCCACACCTCGTCCCTCCCTTTTATGGATGAAAACACGAACATTATGTCTGTAGCCAAGTATATTTGCATGGTTACTGTGGTATAATCATAATACAGAACTCCTTGCTGGGGATTTTACGAAAATTATCGCACACCAGTAATTACTGGCATGTTATTGTATGTAGCTTAAGAACATTTGCTTTTGCTACTTAATCCTCATGCCATATCCTAAGCCTGAAAAAATTGGGAGTCTCAGCATCCTGTATCTCTAGTAGTAAATGGTAAACTGAAAATTTATTATGACGCTGTAGTTAAATCATACTGAGCTAATCATATTGATCTTCTCTATCAGTGGTCCTGCTCAGTGACTTCAAGTTGGTCAGAATTATGAGCGTGCCCTGCAGCATACTTTTTCAGTCCCTAAAGTCATATTGCATATGTGCACATCCAGTTGGTTGGTCAGGAGAGCAGCTGTGCTTGCACATTGTACCGACTACATTGACGGTTGAGTAGTAGGCCTCAAACCAAATTCAGTACGTCCATTTTGTATCTCCTCCATTTGCACCACCTTTTTTCCCCAAGGAGGCATGTCGAGCTTTTCCTCTCTGATGAGTTTTTCAAGCTCAAATGAGATGGATTTGGCATATGACTGCTCTAATATTTATTTCTGCAGAACAAATTCTGCTTCCCGGAGCTTTTACTTCCTATCTCTGGAATGATTTCTCATCATTATTGCATTTTATATCCTGTTTTGAAGAGGTTTACTGTAAAATGGCCTTTATTACATTGATTTTTGTTTTTAAATTACGCAACAGGAAACAACCTCCATGCTTTCCTTATACTGTAGTTGGGCAACGTGTAACACTTTTTTTGTTCCGAGATTCACAGAAATGCATGATACGAGAAAGTATGGTTGTTGCGTCAGCTTGCATATATTATATATTTCTCCAGCCAAACTTCCCTGAAGTTGGCCTTTCAAGGTCAAAAAGATTAATGAAATAAATCCTGGCCCTCTAGATTTATAGTTTCAGATGTTTAACTCTTATTTGGAGAAAATTCTGATATTTTCTCTTTTACATTGGGTTATGCGTACCATTTTTGGTCAGAGCTTGCTCTTTAGCATTGCAGCCTTATGAAATTCTCAAGCAAGCGGACACTCAGTGGTGCAGTGGACCCAGACTAATTATGCTATTGTTACAACATAATCAATTTAATTCATTTCATGTATGAGTAGTCAGAATGCTTTTGCTCATTTACATGCCCATTTTAACTTGTTTTATTGAAACCGAATAACAATCAAATGGTAAGAATGCCACTGAAAATTAATTCTCCCCTCATTGTTACAAGCCCTCTGCATATAAAGGAAAAAGTACTTTTGTGTTCATGTTATCCATCGGTGTCCTCAACAGTGATTGTTAGATTTGTTAAAAAGAGAAACCCCACCAGCCTAATTGGATTCGCTGTCAAAACTGGCCATCAGCATCGCTACAGGTTGCCTGCGTTAATGAATGAAAAGATGAACATTAAAAAGTTAGTAAATACTTTTATTACCTCGGCCAAACGAAGTTGGCAGGAGTTAATGTGATCGGTGCCGTTTGTTTGTCTGTTTGTTTGTGAACAACCTGCAGGATACAGTTTTGATCTCATCACCAAATGTGTAATGTTGCTGCTCTAAATATTGAATGCATAATGTCTTTGTTTTTTATCGTAATTACTGTTTGTTTTTTTTTATTAACAGGCTACATGGCCATGCTCACTCTGGCAGGGGGACTGCCAATGGAAACTAGCCTTTTGGCTATAATTGGGTGCATTTACATTTTATTGTTAAAATGTTCATTAATGTACATTGTCCCTCTATAGCAAATAAAGGTAATAATAATAATAATAATAATAATAAAAAAGTGCCTGGGATGAAGTGGTGTCCCTTCTGATGCCTGGGCTGTGAGAGCAGTTAAAAGCTTTGAGTGTCTGGAGTTGGGTTCCAGGTTTTTAATGGTCGTATTATGGCCGTTTCTGATGCTGTTCATTGTGCTTCTGGAGTGAAACCATTATACTGTCCGTTCTGATGGGCTCCCCGTTGCTTTCTGTTGCATTCCTGCCTCTGCATTATATATATTCTCTAATGGTGTGCAGTGAGGGACTAACATTTTTAAATGAAGGAAATGGAGGCATTGCGCACCAAATTTACCGACTTTTAAAAGGGGTTTTAAGATAAATGTTTAAGCGGCAAGTATGTCAAAGCTGTAAATTAACGATTTGACATTTGCCATGTGCTAGCGGTTGTATTAGATATTAGCTGGCAAACGATAAAGATGTGAAAATAAAACCATCTGTTAAAAAAAAAAACTTTAAATTACCTTTACGGAAATACAGGTGAAAACATTTGAGGACTTTATGAAAAAATAAATGAATATAGCGAGCCCAAAATTTGCTCAACTTTTTTATACCTTTCATGAGAGACAACCAGGAGTTTAAGAATCTGTTTATCGTATAACTGACTTGTGTAATTTCAGAGAAAACAAATGTAATTTTCGTTAGCGGCTTAATGGTAATTCCCATTTGATCTTAGCATTGAGCTAACTCCATCACTCTGCTTCTCCGTCAGGCAGCGAGTCATGGACATATTTGCATTTGAAATGGCAACGGTCCCTAAATTCAGTCAGCTGAGTAGCTAGCTAACGTTTCCTTGCTTGCTAACAAAATAATGTTACATAATTGTTGTGAAAAGATACTGTGTACACTAGCGCCGGGTAACATTTACTTAGTTATGGGCCAATTGGATATGTTAGATGTACATCTGTAGAGCTGCCGGATAGCTCACTCGGTTAAGAACGAGGGCGGAGGATACCCGGACATGAACAGACTTTGAATCTTCCTGACGAGCGCCTGTCTGGCCAACAGGAGGCGCTTGAACAACGAACAAAGCGGTTTGTTTATTTTCCCTTACCCGCCAGTCCCTTCCCAATTTGTAGTGCGATGGCCAATTGTGCGCTACGCTGAAAAAGCTGCCGACCAATGCCGACTGGTACGACCGCGACTCGAACCCGCAACGTAATAGTCACTTCAGAAGTGAACCACCAAAACTACTACAGTTTGGTTTCTGCATATTGTCATGCCGAGAAGACGCTGTTGTCTTCAGTGCAAAGTCGAGTTTTCTTTGTATTGACCTCAAAAGGAAGGTAAAGTGAAGAATCAGTTCTTGAAATTATATTTCCATTACTTGTCAGCAGGATAACCTAAACCTTCCAGATTGGGGGGGTGGGATTTTAAGGAGGAGGGGCGGGATTTTATAGGGATGGGGCCTTTAAGAGACACAAGCCAAAAAAGCCTGTTTCACACTGAGTGAGCCTGAGGCGCCGCACACAGTCAGTGCAGCTGTAAATGAATGCCTTTGACTATAAGAGCATGTAAATGTTTGTAAATTAAAATATTTAAGTGCGGAATGGGCGTAATTTGAACCCTTTAAGATTTTAAAACCTGATAAATGTTAAGTTTTTTTTCAAACTGATTCAGAGGAAGTTTTTCCAAGTACAATCGTTGCATGAAATTTCTCTCTGTTTTCACCGCAAAGGACACATTTTCTGCCACACTGTGCCAAATGTAAAGTACAGAGTTATTTTAAGTACTAGAGTGCTTGCGCTTAATGGGTACCTGCGTAATAAAGGTTGGGTTCAGTTGGTATGAAAGTTTTATTTGAAGCTATGACAAAAAAAAAAAAAATCTCTCTAAATATCTGCCCCACAACAGACAAAATACTGCGGAATGATCTCTGAAGCACAGTTTAACACTAATACATGGTATTGACCACTGTTTACTCAGACTGCGCAATTACTCTCAAAAATCAAGCACTATACTGTTATACACTATACTGTTTCTGTAGTTGTCAGTAACTGGAGGGCAATGGATGATTCCTGTTCAGAATGCTTTGAGGTTTTACTGCAGCTGTTCGTGCCATATCTCTATTGTGTCGTTGGACAGGCACTGAATTTTATGACTCCTGTCTGTTACTGCTGGCACTTTGAGTCTTTCATTTTAAAAGCTGTATTACTGTTTTGATGGTGCGGTTATCCATTCTTATCCAGCAGGGCGACTGAAATGATGTGGTCCGATCTTGCACTGTCATTACCCTGGAACCCTGTTTTTCTTGCGTGTTTGAACTCTGATTGTTATATTCTGTTCCTACATTTATGGCAAAATAGTTCGCTCTGACCTGCATGCTTCTTATTTTAACTTTGATTTCTGTTCCACTAGGTAGTAACTGCCATTTATTTGCTTTTTCTTCTGGTATAACCTGCACAATTGGGTAATATCCTTCAAACGTGGGATTACGGGAGATGAATAGTCAGTTAGGTTCCGCACATCGGTGACGCATAATCTGTTGTTGCTCTGTCTGTGATAGACCCGTTGCATATTCAGTTTAAGGTTTCTCGGAAAGCATGTTTTTTGAAGCATGTTTTTTTGTGCGTCTTAAGGGCAGGTAAAGCATAGTAAATAAAATGATGTCATTAGAATTTTGGGCATGGATTGGGTCTCCTCTTTGTGTTGTTTTCCTGCACTATTCTATTTTATATTTAATATTCTTTTTAACCATCGTTGTTGTTTTCTGTTCCGTTCTGTTTTTTTCATTCCTAGACAAACGCAGCTTTTGAAATGCAAATCGTGCTCTGTTTCTCGATGCGTGCCACCTCCAGCTCTGTGTGTCTTTACTCTTCAAAGTGCTTCCCTGTCATGTTTTTGAGTTGTGACATAAAAAGAATTATAGCGTTTGGCTTTTGAAAGTTCTCTTTAATGTAGTCCGTCTCGGCGAGGAACTGCGGTGTCCCTCCCACCCTTCAACCTGCGAGTCATTTGCCAAACTTCCTGCCGATCGTCGAAGTACCTGGGGATATCGGCAGCTTTCGCATCAAATTCGGTGTTCATTTTTGTAATATTTAACCCATCTTGTGGCCAAAAGACATTTCTGTCGCCACTGGCTTACCCGCCGTGGAGCAACGTTATTCATACACTCGCTGAACTCTTAATTGCAGCCAGATGTTATGGGGCTGGGCCGAGCAGCGGCCCGGCCTTTATAAACGCGAAAGTCGCTGTCTGAATTACTGCGTGAGTGACTGACTGACTGACTGAGTGATCAAGTTCAACGGTTGGCCGGCCTGCGGGGAAGAAGTTCAGCGATTGGTCGGCCGGCAGGGTAGAGGCGGCCCAGCCATCTACTAGTTGCACCCATGGCTCTGGTTGCACCTAGTCTTGTTAATTAACAGTTGGAACAAAAGTGTTTTTTTTTTGTTTTGTTTTTTGTTTTTTTTTGGTTTTTAAAGCGGAATTGATGTCACATTATCATCATTTTTGTGGTTTATTCATAAAATAAGTTGCAGAGTGGCACTGTATAGCTTCACGGAAGTCGACCAGTAAAAGGGTCGCGTTCCTTCATCCTACGTCTGTCTTCCCTTTTCTTTCAGGTGACCACACCTGAGACGGAGTGCATCGCAGTGAGCCGCCGGAGGTGAGACCCCGTAACGAGGCGAGCGCTCGGCGAGCATGTCCCTTGGAGTCGAGCGGGAGCAAGAGGAAACGCGTTTTTGAGCGAGCAGACGCCTGCGCTGGGGGCAAGGAGGGGATCGGCCTCCAGGACTGTCCAGGTCGGCCATGGCCGGTAGCTCCTGGCTGGGTGGATAACCCTTGCTCAGACCTTTGGAACACAAAACACCTTGACCCCCGCCCCCCCCCGTCCCCTGTCCCTCTACCTTCGAGGACCCTCTCCTGTCCCCAGCGGCTGAGTTGGGGGGGGCAGCCTGTCGCTTTGTTAGGGACAGCTGGGCCAGTGACGTGGACTCTGGAGGGGCGTAAAATGAAGAGGAGACGACTGCTCAGTGCTCAGCTGCCCACACCCACTCGGACTGGTTAACGTTGGGATCTCAGGCATTGCCGGGGGGGAACAGTATGCAGGAAGCTGGGTCTCCAGCAACCAATGCTTTCACAGGTAAGTGAAAATCCAGTATAGCTTGTCCACTTCGTTGCAAAATGGACCCTAAATCTTACCTCATATTTACTGTCTGAGCCAAAAACAATGTAAAATATTCATGTGGTCATTTGCAGATGCATCTGAGCCCAGAGAAGTAGGTGGCGTTTCTGTACACTGTTGGCCCTTCTAATCAGAACGTGTACACAAATGTGCTCGTAATTTTGTAAGTACCACAATTACTTTAGGTTTTGCGCAATAGAAAAAATTCCAACTGTTCCTGAAAGCTGAGAAGCTGCACTTCAGCCCACATATAGGTTTCCACGGTAAACACGGCAGCATGATGCTCTCCTGGGAGTTATGCATTGGACCTTAAAGGGTTTATATATAGCTTCCTTTTTGCACAGTAAAGTTTTAACTTGCAATAGTGGATGTAAAACTGTATTGAACTACTTCACTGAGATTCGCCAAAGTAATACAGAGTTCATGTGGTTATATCTTTTATAGATAAATGATGGTTCTTTATGGTGTGTTGTCTGAGTGATTGGGAATTTTGTGCATGTGATGAAATATTCAAATCCCTTCGTACATTTCTTTGAGGACCATTGTTTTTAAACCTTTGAATGATTTTTCTGTGCATTCATGGGCAAATTGGCGATAATCTGCCCATTTTTGTTTCTGAGGCACAGGGCCTTTCCTGGATGCTGCTGTTGTACTAAATCTTGATTACGATCACCCGCTGACATCAGCTGTTTCAGATCAAATCCCTTTTTAAATTTTTGGCCTTGTGACTGGTCATAAATTGTCCCTGTCCCAATTTTTTTTTGAATGTGTTGTAGGCCTGAATGGTAAGAATTTGATTTTGTATTATTTTTATAGAGTGCAGTTGCCTTTTTTCCTTTGACAATAACCAGTTGTACTTTTTGATCAAGGGTGACATCTCACTTTATTTCTGTCACGTACATATGGAAGGGCTTCAACAAACTGCGTGTGACCGTCTCAAAAGCTGCCTTCTATTGTTAAAGAGCAGGGCTGTTGCCCATTCGTACCCTGTTTTACTGCTGATGAGCTGTGTGGAGGCAGGAGTAGCCTATTGGTGTCACACCATCTGCAGTCGGTCGTGTTAACTTCAGAACAACCTGCTTTGCATTCAGGTTTCTTCCTGGATATTGTGTACTCAGCTGCCTTGAAGTGAATGCAAGGTTGTTGGCAGTTCAGGAATCTTCATGTACCCAGAATGCACCCAGGTAGATCTTTACAGGTGCTGGTTTTGCTCTGGAGGATATTGAATGAGATGAAGTGAGGGCCTGAGCTGGGGAAAGAAGCCATGGAGGAATAAGCAAACAGGAGCGGCCGGTCGATATCGGTCAGGTTAGAGTAGGGTATTGTTTACTATCGGAGGTTTATTTTTAGGGAGCTGCTCTCACCTTTTTAAACTCTTTGACCGGAGGTCTCATCGCCCGCCCCTGTTGATTGGGAGCCGCCCTCATTGATTAATCCATCAGTCGTCCGCTAGCAGCTCTGTTAGCCTCGTTCCACGCGGAACAAATTTATTGCAGATCAGACGGAATCACGCTCCGAAGGTACCCCGCTGTTGAGGAGCGGTGAATTGATGGACTGTTTGCGAAGCTAGTGGTTGTTACTCTTTCGTGTCTTTTGGGGACAAGCCGATTATTTACGTGGAGGACGCTTGTTGTCCCAGTTTCCCTGTTGGCTGACCCTGCGGGCAGGTGGGGTAGTTGGTTCGCCCTGTGCCCAAGTCTACGCTACGAAGGGGGCAGAGATGATGGGCTTGGACAGGGCTGTGGCTCCTGCTCAGGGGACGGAAGAGGCCTCCTCAGCCAAACTCCGTCGCCACTGGCAGTTTCCCATCTTCCTCTCCTGGCATCTCCATCTATCCGCCTCCGCCGGCCCTCCCTTTCATCTTCCTGTCAGCCCCTCAGCACTGAGCCAGCGAGATCCATTTCCTCCTCTCTTTAAATGCCCTTCCATTGCCCCCCTCCCACCGTACACACTCACCTGCACACAGGCAGATTTATGTTGCACTGTTCGAACACGGAGCGCGTCTGCATTCACTCATGTACATCCACAAACCACCCCACAAACCCACCCTGGCATGCATGGAGCCGGACGTACACGAGCGTAAATGCGCCCTCGAGTGCACTGCACTGTTCACTCTTTTTTTTGTTTGTTTCAGAAATGGTCGGAGACTCCCTTACAGTTTCATCCCCATCTCTTCTTCTACCTCTCCGTGTCTTTGTTTTTCTGTGACCTCCATGTCCCTCTCTTTCTCACAGCGGCTCTCTTCTCCTCGCTCATCCCCTGCCTGGAATGGAATGCAGTGAAGCAGGAGGGCGAGAGAGAACTGAATACTAAACTAGCGCCTTGCGTGTTGTTATTGCAACTTGGCCCCTCTCTCCCCTTGCTTGATCTTTCTTTCCCTAGCTCAGGCTGTCCGACTCTCCCACCGTCTCTCACTTCATCTCAGTCTCTCCCTTTTTCTTTCCTCACCCACGCCCTTGTCATCACTTTCTACCACTCTCCCCTTCAGTAAATGCGTGATTTGAGGATGCAGTGTTCTCTGCTATAAGCCTTGAAATATAGGAGAATATAGACTGTCCAGGCTAAGTGCCAACTCACGAATACAGATAACAACGCTTAAGGCTGACAAAGTAACATCAAGTAATGTTGTTTCAAGTGAATGTACAGCTGGCTTATTATTATTATTTTTATTATTATTATTATTGTTATTATAAGAGCCATTAAGGCATTGCGGAGTACGCCCAACTAGCACAACGTGATGCAGCAATCGGCCCTTCGTCTGTTTTCAATTTGAAGGCTGAAAACCAAGCCAGGAATGAATCAGTCCAAGAATTTGTGCTGTGACATTGCATTGTATGATTACTTTCATATGCAGCAGGATATATTTATTGGCTGTATCTCATCATTTTTGCCAAAAGAAACCTTTCCCTTGCAACACACTTGGGTTGTTGAACTGGTTTAATATTCCAAAGTGCATGAGGATCATGAGAAAAATTTGAAGTATTGTTTTTTTTTTTTTTTTATGCAATTCTGAATGTCCAATTTTTTATATTGGCCATATGTACTATCTATTGACATAAAAGTTGCGCTTTATTCTGAACAATGTCACCTTCAAGTCAGAGTATCTTTGAAGGCCAAAGAGGGTGAATGGAATGAATTAATGTGATACAGCTTTTGGAGTGAGTTCAGACACACAGCTAGAGACATGCCCTCATTGTCATGGACAGTCCCTTGCATATTTGCCATTGCCCACCCTTTGGTAAGACTGGGAAATGTGTTTTAATGCTCCGCCTCCATAATAAAAACTCTTCTCTGCCTGCTGCTGCGCTGCATAATTCTCCGCTGCTGTTAGTAACATTGCTTGCTGCTGCATCTTGCTTGCTGCAAGTTCCGATTGACCATCTGTGGTATGTGATAGAACAGAAGCATGATGATCCACTGGCGGGTCCACCTAGCCAGGAAGAGGACTTCAAGGATTAGCTACTTTGGTCTTGGTGCCAGATAACCCCAGGCACCTACAGAGGTCTTGTAAACCCCTGCAGAGCAGTGCTGTTTAGGCAGGACAGGGAGGACTAACAGTAGATGAGGCAGGTGGTTGTAAAAACAAAAATAAGAGACAAAAGCGGTTAAGATATCGGAGCGATGTTCTTTCCTTGGCGCTTTCGCAATTTCAGTTTGTTAGACTAAGTCAATACATTTCAACTCCAAATATAGTTTTGTGCTTCAAATTCACTGCACTTTTGTTTCCAAACGCCGTTGGTCAGAGAGACGACTTCTCTTAAGAACTCCAACTCAATTTATTTGTAGTTTTATCTTCTAGTATCATGTAGATATCTCATCAGGATTATGAAACCAGCCTCAAATGACTCGCATGCTCAAATCTCGTCAGGTATCGTCTCAGAATAGGGGATTAAAATGACACGGCACTGAGCGAATTGGGTTACAAATGACGGGCAGTATTGGGAGTGTCTTCTTAAGAGGGCTGGTTGTGTGGGTAATTAATCTAAGTGGCTTGCTCTGTGCTCGAGAGTTTGTAAGGGGGGGGTGAAACCTGAGTATTGGGCTTGTTTGTACCATAGTAAAGCACGTCTCGGTGGCGTTATAGAGTGGCAGTTGCGGCTGTGAAACCAGTGGGTTACGTTACATGTTTGCCCGGGAGCCCTCCCAGAAAATGGCTGTGCTGCTCCGTGGTGATGGCGAAGCGAGGGCCTGTTCTCACTGAGCGCGCTCAGACTGCCCTGCTTATTTTACTGCTCTTTGGGCTGGTCGTTCTGCCTGCCAGCCGGGCAGCCAGAATATCTGCTCTTAACAGAGGCAGTGGGTATGTGAGAGGCATGTACCCCCTGACTCACATACATGGGAAGTGTCGATACATGTAGGAAAACTCACATACCGACGTGCCTGCAGGTGTACGCTCATACGCCTGCGAGCCAAAACATTAGAACCGCTCACAAATGAAGAGATTAATGTTGATTATCTTGTACCAAGCGTGCAAACAGACCGTAGTCGGCAAGTGAATGATCAGTTCCTGTGTAGTGTGGATTTTGCCATGGGCCAAATCGACATGGCCAGAAAAGTGAGGTAGAGCGTCTCTGAAGAGGCAAGACCTCCGGGCTGCTCCCAGTCAGCAGTGGTTAGAACCTATTGACAGTGGCCCAAGGAGAACAAACTACAAATGAGGGATAGGGTCTTGCTTGCCTAAAATCCATCGATGCTCAAGATGAAGCAATGCGATTCTGTCTGGTCCAGACTGACAGAACTTGGGCCACTGAGGCGCAAGTCACAAAGAATTTTAATGATAATTTTGTTGGGAGTGTGTCACAATGCACTGTACATCACGCCCTACAGTGCTTTGTAGCTGCAGACTGGTCAGAGTGACTATTCTAAGCCCTGTCCGCTGCCAGAACTGCTTACATTTGGCGCATTGGCATTGGAACTGGATCTTCGAACAACTGAGTCCAGGTTTATTTTATATCATGTGCATCAACCAGGCACGTGTGCCATTTACCTGTGGAAGAGGTGACATCGTGCTGCTCTGGTGGAAGGAAACAAGCCGGCGGAGGGAATGTGATGCACCAGGAGAAATGTTCTACTGGGGAACAGTGTTGGGGTCAATTCTGGAGTTGGAATTGGAAATAAAATTGATAATTCGGGTGGAGTTGGAATTGGAATATATTACTTGTTATTGAAGTGGAATTGGAATTGATTAAACAGAATTGACCCCAACCCTTCAGGCGATCCTGTAGTCCACTTTCTCAAGTGGACATCTGTTTGATGGAGATGTTTTTAGGGCAAGAGGGGAACCTACACAATATTAAGCTGGTAATTTTAATGTTTTAACTGTTCGGTGTGTAAAATATAGTCGGGAGTGTAACTTACATACACTTAGGTTGAAAACATAACATAAAAACTAATTTTTGAACTATTCCTCAGATTTCATGCCAGTAATTTTTAGTTTTGGCAAGTTAGCTTGAACAAATGAAGTTTAAATATTGGTATAAGAAATTATTAGGATCTGAATATAAATTCAAATATCATTTGCCTATAATTCAGAAAAAATAAGCTGCTTCTTGTCGGGCGCAATATGCAGGTTGACGTGTAGCCTAACGCAATCTGGGCAATATTTGAACACAAGATGGGGAATATTAGGGCACAAGATGGGGAGTTCTTCAGCACAAGCTGGGAATTCATTAAGACTGCCGAGTAATAAAACGCAAGCTTCCAAGTCGTCGAACTCGAGCGGGGGCGTTGATGAATGCGTGCGGAGGTGTAGTCTGATACAAGCTAGCAACTCCTCGAAAGCTAGCTAGGGAGTAGTCCAATACCATCTGGGGATTCGCCTAGTGCTAGCTTGGGAGTAGTCCAGTGTTATCTGGGGAGTTGTCTTGCACTAGCTGGGGAGTAGTATGAAACAAACTGCCGAATATTCAAACAAGTCACAGACTGGTCTCACTCAGGTTGTGGAATTATCCAACAGGCTGGGGAGAAGTGCGACTAGCGGGTGTTTAGCCTACCAATCGTGGCGGTTAGCCTTGCCCAGCAGGATAATGGCAAGCCCTGTGAGGTGGTCTTTATTGTCTTTTTATGATGTAGGAGTGCAAACAGAACATCCAGTTGGGACCTGGGCCCAGTAACTCCTGTGTGAACTTCCTGTGATACTCAGCCGTGTGTTATAATGGGACTAAAAACCAAAACATTAATTAAATTTGGTGCGTGCTCGCTGTCAGCGGCTGTCGTCCTCGCCTCCTGCTTCTCCCGATGAGACATTTCATATTAATAGAATCGAGGATGGCAACATCTGATGTCAGTAACCGTGGTTGTTGCTGCGTCGCTTGCATAATCGAGAACGGTGGCATACTGGACTTCCTCCACTGTGGCTTGGCTACCAAACATCACTCTCCCGTCCTCGTGACTTTACTGCCTTGGAAAATATCATCTTTTCCCCTCCGCTTGACCACTGATACAGTCCTAATACTACATGGTCTTTTTCACTTGCTTTTGAAACCCCACCACTCCCAGATTTCTTTTAGGAGTTTGCTTTTTTTTTTTTTTTTTGTCTCTGGAAATTGGCGTGCATCCCTTGACATTTTTTAAGCTGTACGCCACGGGTTGTTCCGCCCGCAACTACGTCAGTTCTTTTCCTCGTTGCAGAGCGGTCTGCAGCACAGTGGTGGAGGAACGGTTTTTTTTATTTATTTATTTTGCCTGTAGCTGTGTGGAGAGGGGAGATCGTCTGCTATGGCAACTGTGGCAGCCACTAACTGCCACTCACTGCAGACGAGGTGCGTGTCAGAGAGGGAGAGAGCGAGTGAGGGTGGGGGGGAGAGAGAGAGACGCAATTTGCTGAGAACAGTCATGCTGAGTTGTTCGTTGAATCGTATCCCTGTTCGTTTTATCCCCCCCCCATCCCCCCAACCCTCACCCACCCCCCCTCTTGTCTGTCTAGACGAGCGAGGCAGAAGCTGCTGTTGTCAGGAGAGAGAGCGAGAGATTCTGCTGTGTCATTAGAGTGGAGCTGGCAGGGGAGATGTCTGGCTGTTTGGGAGTGCCCTGCAGAATTTTTGGCACCCTTTGGTAAAAAATGAGCAGCGACAAAATGATGCCTATTGTTCATCCTCATAATCTCTCATTCGAAATATCACTAAAAATCTCACCTTTAATTGAGGTGACGTAACTGAAGGAAGCATTAAATTATCTCGATTCAATTTTTTTTTTTTCTCATGTTTGCCACAATTTTTGGCTGCCGTTTAATTTTTTGTGCAGCCTCCCTTTGCCATGATAACAGCTCTGAGTCTTCTCCTGTAATGCTTGATAAGGCTGGTGAACACATGGCACAGGATTTGAGACTATTCCTCCATACAGAATCTCTCAGGATTCTGCTGATACCGAGGTTGTTGTTTGTAGACTATCCTACTCAGGTCATCCTACAGATTTTATAGTGGTTTAGGTTGGGGGATTGAGCTGGTCATGGTGAACCCTTAACTCTCTGGTCAGTGAACCAGTTTTTGTGGATTTTGTGGTGTGGTTTAGATCATTGTTGCTGGGTGGGTCCCCCCACCGCCCATTATAAGCTTTCTGGCTGAGGCTGTTAGTTTTTCATTTCATATCTACTGGGATTTGATGGAGTACATGATACCATTGATGTATCCGAACAACATGTCCAGAGCCTTTGGAAGAAGAACAGCCCCGCAACATCAAAGATCCACCTCCATAATTCATCGTGTATATGAGGTGCTTTTCTGTATGGCTATCTTTCAGTCTATGCCGAACCCATCTTCGATGTTTGTCGCTGAAAAGCTCTATTTTGGACTTATCTGACCATATGACCCGGTCTCATATTTTGTGGCAACCCTCTCAAATGACCTGTGGTGATGTAGGTGGCGTCTCATGGTAGTTTAGGAAATTTTGTGACCACAAGACTCCGCTAACCTCTGAAATTCTGTGGCTGAGATCTATTGGGAATTTTTTTTTTTTTGCCAGTCGAACCATCCTCCTCGCAGTGTGTGGGGTAAATGTACACACACGTCCTCCCCCAAGCCGATCATCCGTTACTTGAAAAGAAGTAGAAGTAAGCCTCTTCGAGCCTCGTGGCCCATCGGCCCGGTGCTTAAACCCGGTTTTTGAGGCATGAAGCGACTAGGAGTATTACTACTCCCCCTGGATTGGATACCAGTCCACCGCAGGTACTCCCCCCCCAGCTCTTAGTCCTGACTATTTTGCTGGTACCCATTTATACATCTGGGTGGGGTGAGGCGTGGAGTGTGGGAGTGAAGTGTTTTTCCCAAGAACACACCGCGAAGGCCGTGGCCGGGGCTTGAACTCAGGACCTTACGATCTCGAGTCAAGCCTACTTGACCACTGCACTTCCGCGTTACTTGAAAAGGTCACACTTTATTTGAAGTGTTGCTCATAAAGGCTTTATAGAGCATGTATAATGCCTTCATAAATGAGACTTAATGTCTTCATAAATCATACATAAGTGAACGTCATGCTTTGTAAAAGGTGAAATAACACATCCTTCTTCGGCATGTGATGCCAGATGTGATATAACTGACAATGTCACTTAGCTAGTGGCTAATTGCGATAAAGGGTGACATTGTCAGCTAAATGACAATGTCATTGTCATATCTGGCATCACATGCTGAATAAGGATGCGTTATTTCACCCTTTACAAAGCATCACATTTGCTTATGTATGACTTATGAAGACATTGTGTCTCGTTTATGAAGGCATTATACATGCTGTATAAAGACTTTATGAGCAACACTTCAAATAAAGTTTGACCATTGAAAATTCTTAATTATTGCCCTGATAGTGGAAATGGGTATTTTCTTAGTAGTGCTGAGATTTTGTTTTATATCCATATTCTGATTTATGTCGCTCAACTACTTTTCAAAAACTATTCTTGGGTCTTTCCCATTGTGATGAATGACAAATATGTCCTTTGTCACTTCGAATTTTTACCCCAGTGAAATGGGAAGTTATGGTCGACAGTACCCAATCAAACAGGTGAATTTAAAAATGTAAATCACAGGATGTTTTTAGAGGTGGCAATAGTTGTGGCAAACATATTTTGGAGAAAAATATTCTTAGGTCAATTATTTTTCTTTCCGTAATTTTACAGCTATGACAATTTTTTTGTGAATATTTAGACTTTTGAGTAAAAGACCCAGAGGGTAAACTGCAAAGGGTATTTTTTTTATGGCCCGTTTGGCTCATATTTATTGAGGGTGGCAATTATTCGTTGTGACCCCGTATGTAAACACGCCGCCACTTGATGTGGGGCTGATGTGTGTTAGGGCTGCTTGTGGAAGCTCTTTTTACAGGACTAGTTGTTACCCAGCTCCCTCCAGTCTTGTTGGGTCAGACTCTTGGACCTTCCCATTACTGACCTGAACTTTAATGCCACCCGAGCTCGAAATGTTCCAGGCTTTATAAGCATTATTTGTACGTCCCTGACAAAGTACTGTTTCTCTCTTCAGCAATTTTCTGCTGCACTTACCTGTTATTCTTACTTGGCAGGAGAGAATAATCTAGAAGTCGCGGAGGACTAGTGCACTGCTTTTTTTTTGCTGCCAAGGAAGTTTTTCAAGTTAAGTTACAGTCAGCAGCATTTCAACTGCCCGTTTTTAGTCGTGCGTTTTACAACCATTTGGAGTATTATTCCTGAGCCTGCAGAAAGAGGTACTTTATATTTTTACTTGTGTGGAGTCTTTGGAGTGAAGAGCTATGATATGCCAACACTTGTGGACTGCATTATTGTATCTTATGGAAGGTCACCTCCATACTCTGGTGTAGTTCAGAATCGACATCTTGTTTACTCATCACCGAGAGATATCTGGTTGTTTCTTTGATATCCTTCATATCTTCATATATACGCCATTAGGAAATGCTGCTCCTTAGATTAAATCCCACAGCATAATTATTTAGCTCTATCTAGGTGGGTCATTCCATGTGAAATCAGAGCTCCCCAGGTCATGACATCAGTGGTCTCAAAATTCTTTAGGCCTATATGCCAAATGAAGTTCTACGCAGCTTAACTTCTCTGTCTGTTCAGATTTTGTTGGGCTTTGAATAGAGGTGTGTGACCTTACAACTTTGTTTCCATTTTGCTTTATTTTTAATTTTTCTTCCCAAGATGGTCTAAAAGCAGAGAAAATGCGTGAATTAATTCAAGTAATGTAAGAGTGTAACAATATTAACCCTTAAAGTGCTCAATTTTTACTCACTTTATCCCTCAGGAAGTTAATCATTCTCTATTTAGCTGACAAATGAACTTCAGAAGGACTCTCAGGTGCCCGTTAACCCTCCTGAAGGTCACTGCCTACTAATTTGCCAACAAAAAAAATTGACAAAATTGTTGACCTTTTTGAAAGCTGAAATCTGAAATTTTGCCTACTATAGTTTGCGTCTTTGTGTGACTATTACAGTGATTAAGGGTTAAGCCTCAAACACTGCACTCTAGCACAAAAATTAAATGGGTCCAGTTCCGAACCTGCATGTGTGTTCTGTCTGCCCCAGAACCAACCCTACAGCTTGTTCCATCGCCGCAAGGATTCGTAACTTCGCATTTTGTCCTTCATTCTGGTGCAAATTGTCCTCTTCCGAAGTTGTCTTGGCGGCCTGTTTGTTGCCTAGGTAACCGAAGCGGCCGACAAAATCTTCTCAAGCCTTTCCCCGCAGGCTCAGGGAAGCAGGTGTTCAGTCACCAGACCGAATGGCTTCCGCTGAATGCTGGGTCTGTGATTGACTGTGTTGCAGTATCTGGCAGCCCTGCCCATGTTTCATTAGGGAGGATTACAGAGTTCGGTGGATGATGGCTACTGATTAACCCCTTGAACTCCAACTTTTCACTGAAGTTGGTTCAAAGTCAGAAAAATCATGTTTTCTCATATTACGGGGCAATGTCACATACAGATTCTGTATTGGTTGTTTGCTGAACTTCACTGATGCTCCAACACTTTTATATTGAGAAAAATATTCAAAGCCAGGAGTCCTTGATTTTATGTCCACGACATTACACCAAATGAAAAATATCTAGATCTTTCCCTGTAATTTCCCTGTAATTCAGCTGTACATAATGTATTTTTGGAAAGCTTTGGACCTCAACTACAATGTAGAGTAGCCTTAACTTCTGTGGGGGATTTCCCCTTCTGTGTTGTGTATTTTAAGTATTGTAAGCAATAAGTAATAACACACTCAGTCAAAGGCAGTTGATATTAGTTTATACGTGCACGGGAAGCCACACTATACAGACAAAAGTCCTGGATGGAGACCCCCAGAAACGGGAGTGACCACAGATCTTATTCAGAAGAGGAGGGGAGGAGTTACAGTGAACAAAGAGAAAGGGCCGGAAGGTTACAGTACACAAATCCTTATATAAACAGCGACACCTACAGTTCAGGAGGTACACACTATGAAATAAGAATTTCCACCACACTTCCGCAGGTTTGAATTCAGCAGCTGCATTTGACAGAGCCATGTATGTCATGTAGGTTTTATGGGGTTAAAATCTGAAATTCACGAATTTCAGGCATGTGCTGTAAAGAGTACAGTTTCTGATTTTGATCAGTTATTCAGCCATTTCTGTTGTCTTGCTAAATGAAAGGCTTCTCTGACTAGTGACTGACTAGTTCTACATTGGGTGACACTGGCTGGAGCATCGCAGAGGTCTGGATGTATTAATAGAAGACCCTGGCGGCCTGATGGGGTTTTTGATTCTATATTTAATATAAAGGTCGCCTTAAATGCAGAATCCTACATTATTCAAGGTGATGGAGAGCCAAAACACAGACAGTGACCCAGACATGAACCAAAGCAACATAATCGCTCCTGCTTCAGGAGTAAATAAACTTCAATTTCTTAAATCTTTATTCTTTAAACATCATTACACCCTCACCAAGCACTTTATTTGGGACACCTGTTACCAGCTTGTTCAAGCACCGCTTAGTATGTTGCCAGGGAATTTATTCAAGTTAAGGTAAACTGTTTCAATTGGCCATTTTTAGTCACGCGTTTTACTTCCATTTGGTGTATTATCCTGCAGAAATTTGTATATTTTTATTTACTTTTCTGGAGTATTAGGTGTGAAGACCTGTGATATGCCAGTGCATGAGGACTCTCTTGTATTGTGTGTTATAATGTGGAAGGTGATGTATGGTATAATACAGAGGGTCATTAGCACACTGGTCTAGTTCAGACACCTTGTATGTGTTTTACTTACAGATAATTGACTGTTTTTTAATATTCTCAAAATATACGGCCTAGCTCATTCATGCAGTCATATAATAAAGGCTAATCATGTGGAGGTAATGCAATGGATAACAATATGCATAGCAGGAATGTAAAGGTAAGATTGTGTGAAACGTGAATGGGGAAGAATAAAATCTCAGATTCTGACCATGTCTATGTTGTTGATGTAAGGGCTGGTTTGAGTATTTCTAGAAGTTCTGATCTGTGATATTATCATGCACTACAGTCTTTAAAGTTTGCACAGAATAGTACAAAAAACAAAGAACGTCGAGTGAGTGATAATTCTGCAAATGGAGACACCTTTTTGATTAAATCAGTCCGAAGAGAACGGACCGACTGGTTCAAATTGACAGAAGGGCTGCGGTGAGTAGAAAGACATCGCAGGATGCACAAAACGATGAAACCTGAGAGAGTTCCTGGAAATCTGAACCTGCAGTGGACTTGGTTATTTGAAGATCGGGGTAAAGCGTAGCATGGCATGCTGCAACACGTAGATAACTGGGCAGAATTTTCTGAACTTTGCTTCAAAAGCCCGAACCCATGGATCCAACCTGCCTTCTGTCAACTGTGTAGGACTGTACTGCTGATGAAGTGGTGTGGGGAATGTTTCCTTGACACATTCATACCAATCACGTACGTTTAAATGCCACAGTATGCCTGAGTATTGTTGCTAACCATGTCCATCCCGTTATGGTGACAATTTGCCCAACTTCTAATAGCTGCTTCCCGTATGATAATGCCCAGTGTCACGAAGTAAAAGTCTTCTCGATCTGGTTTCATGAACATGACAATGGGTTTACTGTTCCTCAGCCACCCGGTCTGAATCTTATTAAAACAGCTTTTGGATGCGGCGGACAGGAGGATTCACGGCATGACGAATGAGTCGCTGACAAACCGGCACAAAATTGTGTGATTCACTCATAAAACCATTGACTAGAGTCTAAAACAGTGTCTTCAAAATGTCATGGAATCCATGGCATGAAGTGTTCCTTGTGTAGTGCTAAATGAGCGTATTTACACTACTGTGGGTCCTATTCACAAGTCCTTTCGTCGTCTCTGCTTCCGCGGGGACCTTGGAGATTTTCTTGTGGACGCTTTACAGGCCACAAATTTCAACCAAAATTTTTTTTTTATTTGGTGTAGGAATAGGTTATAGTTAGGCCATTACAACTATCGATTTCAGTTGCCACAGCAACGGAATTGGCCAAATAAAGCACAGTTTCATGCTGAAAATGCGCCTGTGTCAGTATATGGCTTGTAAATGCTCTAGAGGTGGGAGTTCTGAAGATATCACAAGCGGGTACAAGGGGCCAACAGACTTTCTAGTTAAATTTTGGCTCTGTGTTTTGTGCTCGCTGATGTTCTCCTCCTTTTATATTCCATTTTTTTTTGAATATTTGAAAACATTCTGAATGATAAATTTACAAAAATAGAGAAAATCGAGATGGGGGCAAATTGCAACTTTCTCCATTTTGCATGCCCACTTCAGCCTCCATGTTGCTACAGTGTGATCACTGAAGGCGCCGTCAGACGGTAAAATCTTGTAAATATTTGTCATTGATGCCCAGCGTAAATTAAAAATGTTGTTCGCTTGCGTGATTTCTGCCAATAGGAGCAGAAATCAACTTAAAAAGCTGCATATCAGCAACCAAATTTAATTTCCTCTTCCTTAGGGCTCAGAAGTTTGCGCATGTCACAAGCAGACATTTTATTGTGCTGGACACTGCATTGCTACTTTGCATTAACATTTGTTGCCTGTGCTCTTGTGTAGTAGTTAGTCTTGCTGAGATGTCTCTTAACCCGTACAGCGCTGAAATGCATTTTTAGAAATTATAAATTTAATTATCTTGAGCTGTTGAAAACCTTTCATGTGGCTACTCTTTTGAACAAGTTGCCACATGATAGGTTTTCAACAGCGTTGATTTTGATATCTTCCGTCACTGAGCGATACAATAGCTGCATTTAGCGCTCTAAGGGTTAAAAATAATGATGCAATGGTGGAGGAATAAAGATGACCCCTGCACTGTTGTGTCATTAGAGCACTGGAGCTTTTATCTGAGAGGGCGTCATTGCTGGATCGTGTTACATTTGTATAATCCTGTAAATGATATGTACATTCACCCCGAGAGAGTCACTTTCGATGTTTTCTTACGCCCTGAAAACTTTTATCACGTAACAGCTGTTCCGTTGGACTCGCTAATGGCATTTTCCTTCGCTTTTTTTTTTTTTTTTCATAAATGGAAAATTACAAATTGATGACAAAAGCACTTTAAGAATAGGCCATTTGACACTGCGCTCATCTCAGTCCGTAGGAGGTAGAAAGATACTCATGAAAGCTATTCTTTCGCTCTCTTCATCTCTCTCTCTCCCTCTCTCTCTTTTCCAGAGTGCAAATTCCACTGCACCAATGGCAATTGCTTGCGTCTCGGTTCATTAATTTGCAATCAGTTGAATAACTGTGGGGACAACAGCGACGAGGAGAACTGCCCAGTAGTGACCCAGCACCCGCCGCCTGCAATTTTCAACTGTGAGTACCCCGCAGGGGATCCCCACTTCTGTCTCCCTCTGTACCCCGTCTCTCGCACAAACAGGGTTACAGGCCCTTCTCTCTCGTTCCACTCCCCTGTCCCTCTATTCCTCCCTCACTCTCTTCTTCATCGCTCTGTTCCTCTGAATCCCCTCTGGCATTGACTTCTTTTATCTCCTGGAATTTGCTGTGTTTGTTTTGTGTTCAGCGCATGGAGTTGAACTGGCTTATGACACGTTCCCTGGTTAATGAAGGCCGATTGATTGCACTAAATTGCCTTTCGCAAAGGCTGGGGTATCAGACTGGGGTGCGTTTCCCAAAAGCACAGTTGCTAACTAAGTGTGCTAAATAAGTTACGCAGTTTGTCCATTCATGGTCAGTGGTTCCAGCTATGTAAGTTAGCATCTGCGCTTTCGGGAAACGCACCCCTGGTCTGCAAAAGGGCAGAGGGGCTGCAGTTTTTCAGTCCAACAGAGCAGAACTACACTCAACAAAAATATAAACGCAACACTTTTGTTTTTGCTCCCATTTGTCATGAGATGGACTCAAAGAGCTGAAATTCATTCCAGATACACAATATTTCTCTCAAACATTGTTCACAAATCTGTCTAAATGTGTGATAGTGAGCACTTTTGCTTTGCTGAGACAATCCATCCCACCTCACAGGTGTGCCACATCAAGATGCTCATCAGACACCATGATTAGTGCACAGGTGTACCTTATACTGCCCACAATAAAAGGCCACTCTGAAATGTGCAGTTTTGTCTCACAGCAAAATGCCACAGATGGCGCAAGCATTGAGGGAGCGTGCAATTGGCATGCTGACAGCAGGAATGTCGACCAGATCTGTTGCTCGGGCATTGAATGTTCATTTCACCACCATAAGCCGTCTCCAAAGGCGTTTCAGAGAATATGGCAGTACATCCAACCGGCCTTACAACCGCAGACCACGTGTAACCACACCAGCCCAGGACCTCCACATCCAGCAGGTTCACCTCCAAGATCATCTGAGACCAGCTACTCAGACAGCTACTGAAACAATTGGTTTGCATAACCAAAGAATTTCTGCACAAACTGTCAGAAACCGTCTCAGGGAAGCTCAACTGCATGCTCGTCATCCTCATCGGGGTCTTAACCTGACTTCAGATCATAGCCGTAACAGACTTGAGTGGGCAAATGCTCACATTCGATGGCGTCTGGCACGTTGGAGAGGTGTTCTCTTCACGGATGAATCTCGGTTTACATTGTTCAGGGCAGATGGCAGACAGCGTGTGTGGCGTCGTGTGGGTGAGCGCTTCGCTGATGTCAATGTTGTTGATCGAGTGGCCCATGGTGGTGGTGGGGTTATGGTATGGGCAGGCATCTGTTATGGACGAAGAACACAGGTGCATTTTATTGATGGCATTTTGAATGTACAGAGATACCGTGATGAGATCCTGAGGCCCATTGTTGTGCCATACATCCATGAACATCACCTCATGTTTCAGCAAGATAATGCACGGGCCCATGTTGCAAGGATCTGTACACAATTCTTGGAAGCTGAAAATGTTCCAGTTCTTGCATGGCCAGCATACTCACCGGACATGTCACCCATTGAGCATGTTTGGGATGTGCTTGACCGGCGTATACGACAGTGCGTACCAGTTCCCACTAATATCCAGCAACTTCGCACAGCCATTGAAGAGGAGTGGACCAACATTCCACAGGGCACAATTGACAATCTGATAAACTCTATGCGAAGAAGATGTGTTGCAGTGCATGAGGCAAATGGTGGTCACACCAGATACTGGTTCTGGTTCTGACTGGTTCTGAGTCCCCAGACACCCAATAAAGCAAAAACTGCACATTTCAGGGTGGCCTTTTATTGTGGGCAGTCTAAGGTACACCTGTGCACTAATCATAGTGTCTGATGAGCATCTTGATGTGGCACACCTGTGAGGTGGGATGGATTGTCTCAGCAAAGCAAAAGTGCTCACTATCACACATTTAGACAGATTTGTGAACAATGTTTGAGAGAAATGGTAATATTGTGTATCTGGAATGAATTTTAGATCTTTGACTCCATCTCATGACAAATGGGAGCAAAAACAAAAGTGTTGCGTTTATATTTTTGTTGAGTGTAATTAACCTGATACAGCTAACTCAATCAACTGATCTCAGCCTGCACAGTTGATTAGTTGTATCCGGTTTGCTTGAAACCTGCAGCCCCTTAAGCTCCCCTTAAGGTGTGATGGTCCTCTTTTTCTCTGGTCTGCCTTATGTTAAACATGGGCAAATCGTAAAGTAAAACTAAACTGATTCTATTTTGTTTTTTTTTTTTGTTTTTTTGGGGGGGGTCTTAATGGCAAAATTCTTGAGGATTTTCTCCCTCTTCATCCTGACTTTCGCTCCTATTCCCCATCCCCCGACTGTCAACGATGATCAGATACGCAGCCTTGCAGCCTTCAGAAGGTCTGCCTGTTTCACGTGTAGGGCTGGGATGATTCTGAATCGATTCTTTTTTAAGGTGTAGTACCACTACCTGCTGCCATGGGGCGAACATCCAAGCTTTCCCTTTTCCTTCATTATACCCGAGGCAGGTTGAACGAAAGCGCCAAACATCAAAAGGCACGTGAAATGCTTCCGGCAAAAAACTTCACTGACATCAGTTTTTTTTCGCCGACATGCTGCACGGAGCCAAGTAAAGGACTACAGAATCGTCTCCTATTAACCAATTAGGCTACTCTACGAAAAGTAACCAGTTCCAGTTTACTTGCTCAATGAGCAATCAAATGGTTGATGCGTTTACTCTCGACGTTGAATGAGCAGAGCTGTTTATTACGGCAGCATCTTTCATTGCTGCATTATGAAATTTAAGTAGCCATAGAACAGCACAAAATGAACACGATTGCCATTGCCTCAGCATTTCTTGCGACTGTGGTAATTTATATCTCACATTCACATTTCATCCGCTTTACACGATGTTTTCCACCTTGTGTAATTTTTAGACGTTTGAAATCCAGGGCGATCTGAAAACAAATCTCTATTTTTACTTTATCATTATGGATCTCCTAAAAATACTACAATGAGAGATGAAATGCAGAGTTGGGATTTGGTGATGTTAAACGAGGATTTTTTTTAAGTGTGATAAGACCACTTGCCATCATCGGGTCGCGTGTAATTTCTTGAAACAGACACACCAGAAGCGGCCGTCGGGAAGAAGCCTGAGTTTAGATTTCGCGAATTGCAGGTGCTCCGCCCTTCCCAAAATCTGCACCCGTGTACTTGTCCTAAATAACAATCAAGCAATTTCAGTAGCCTATAACGATAAAGATGTGATGGTGAAAAGCAGACAAACTTAACTTGGCTACGGTGTGAAAGAGTGCCAATAATTAAAAAAAAAAAAATCTTCCTCTGAATTTCATCTCTCAGTATTTTAGGACATTATTAAAGATTAATTTTAAACAGATTTGTTATAAGATCACCCTGGATTTTAAGCCTATAAAAAATACGCAAGGTTGAAAACATTCTGAAATGCGGATGAAACGCGAATGTGAGATATAAATTATCACAGTCACACAAAATACGTGGCAATGGAAATCATGTTCATGCTGTGCTGTTCTATGGCCATTTAAATTTCACAATGCAGCAATGAAAAATGCTGTTTTAATAAACCGCTCTACTCATTCAACTTAGAGAGTAAACGCATCAGCCATTTGATTGCTAATCAAGCAAAGTAAACTGAAACGGGTCACTTTTCTTAGATTCGGTTAAAAGGAGATGATTCTGTTGTCCTTTATTTGGCTCCGTGCAGCATGTTGCCGAAAAAAACTGTTGTCAGGGTCAAGTTTTTTTCTGGAAGCATTTCACATGCCCTTTGATGTTTGGCGCTTTTGTTCAACCTGCGTCAGGTATAATAAAGGAAAAGGGAGAGCTCGGATGTTCGCCCCATGGCAGCAGGTAGTGGTATTACACCTTAAAAAAGAATCGATTCAGAATCGTCCCAGCCCTATTCACGTGCATTACTTTTGTTCACTGTGTAATAAAGGAACTGCTTAACAACTCAATGTTCAGGGTTTCTATGCATTCTGGAAATCCTTGACAACGCTTGAATTTTAATGTGGCGTTTTCAAGCTTTGGAAAGTGCTTTGATTTTTTGAATAAAGCGCTTGAAACTGCTTGAAATTGTCACGTTAATTGCATTCCTGTCATAATAAAGCACTGTCTGACTGAGTAGTCCAGTAAATATGTATTTTACCGTAGAGAAAAGCTTGAAACGGCACCTTGAAAATGTTTCAAAAGTGCTTCAAAGGTGCTTCAGTTTGACTTTGGGAAAAATGCATGGGACCCCTGAAGGTTACTTTGCTGCTATTCACGAGTAATTATTCTGGGTTAAAACACAGGGCATCGCAATGTACTAATTCCAACAATTAGAAGGAGTAGTTTTTTTTAATTAATCATAAAGAAGCAAATATGAGTACATTTTGCCTTGATGTGCTTTCTTCACCAGTGATACTGTTAGATTTCTGGTCCCAAAACCATCTACAAGCTCAAGTCCTCGCCTGTGTTCGCTAGGTTTTTCCGAGCAGATCTGAACTTGTTCACAGTGTGCGTACAGCAGTCTGTATATTCTCGGCTCGTCTGTGGCCTTTTCCAATTGCGCACCTTCAGATGGCTTGGAAGTGGAAAGTGGAGCCCTGTGAAATGTAAATGAGAATGCGGAGAGAAGGATCGAGCGAGCGAGAAATGGAGAGAGAGAGAAGAGGAAGTGTTTTTCTGGCTGTATCACAATCGGCGGCGGCGCTGAAGGGTCTCAATCAGACAGGGTGGTCAGCTGCCAGAGAGCTTTGAAGTTCGCAGCCTTTTGTTTCGGCTTTTTTTTGGATCCTCGTTTTTAGGGCTGCGGCGAGTTTTAGGGGAGAAACTTTACAGCAGCACCTCAATGTCCTCCCCCCCCCCCCCCCCCCATTTCCCCCCCGGCTTTGACCTCATCAGCAGCCTCGGATTATTTTTGGTTTTTTCTGCCTTCTCGCTCTCTCCTCCGCGAACATCGTTTTTTCCGAGGCCCCGCTTAGCATCCGACGGGAGCACGTCCAGGAGCCGCCACTTGAAATATTTAGCTGTCTCGATCGAATGGTAATGAAAGTGTCTGCCATTACGAGGCGGAAAGAAAAAAAAAAAAAAAGCGGCGCGATGATTGCCGTTTACAGAGCCGGAATACTGATTCTGCCCGGAAAAGTGCGGAGAGGCAGAGAGAGACGGCAAGAGGCAGAGAAATATTTCAATCCTAATCGAGTTTGCCATCTTCCCGGCTGTGCCTGGGCCAGACAGATGGATCATGAATACTGTCTAGACGGTGCATGGCGGAGCGAAGCGGCCGTCTCCCGGGACAAACAATGAAACGGCTGACTTAACAGGGACCCCAGGTCCCTCGCCACACCCTCTTCTCACAGAGTCCCTGCCCCCTGATCAAACGCTAATCACTGCGGTGGACATCTCTGTCAGAGAGACGCTTGAGCACTCTTCAGATCGGTCCAAAAATCAGGGCTCCGTTGAAGGGAAGTTATTCAATAATTCAGAGTGGCTATTTCCCCAATTGTTGGTGGAACAGGAAGGAAAGTCGCTCTTATTCCCCCAACTGTTTTTGCTATAGGAAGGAAAGTTGCTCTTATTCCCCCAACTGTTGGTGGTACAGGTAGGAAAGTTGCTCTTATTCCCCCAATTGTCGGTTCTACAGGAAGGAAAGTTGCTCTTATTCCCCCAACTGTTGGTGCTACAGGAAGGAAAGTTGTCCTTATTCCCCCAACTGTTGGTGCTACAGGAAGGAAAGTTGTCCTTATTCCCCCAACTGTTGGTGCTACAGGAAGGAAAAGTTGCTCTTATTCCCCCAACTGTTATTACAGGAAGGAAAGTTGCTCTTATTCCCCCAACTGTCGGTGCTGCAGGAAGGAAAGTTGTCCTTATTCCCCCAACTGTTGGTGCTACAGGAAGGAAAAGTTGCTCTTATTCCCCCAACTGTTATTACAGGAAGGAAAGTTGCTCTTATTCCCCCAACTGTCGGTGCTACAGGAAGGAAAGTTGTCCTTATTCCCCCAACTGTTGGTGCTACAGGAAGGAAAGTTGTCCTTATTCCCCCAACTGTTATTACAGGAAGGAAAGTTGCTCTTATTCCCCCAACTGTTTTTGCTATAGGAAGGAAAGTTGCTCTTATTCCCCCAACTGTTTTTGCTATAGGAAGGAAAGTTGCTCTTATTCCCCCAACTGTTGGTGCTACAGGAAGGAAAGTTGTCCTTATTCCCCCAACTGTTGGTGCTACAGGAAGGAAAAGTTGCTCTTATTCCCCCAACTGTTGGTGCTACAGGAAGGAAAAGTTGCTCTTATTCCCCCAACTGTTATTACAGGAAGGAAAGTTGCTCTTATTCCCCCAACTGTCGGTGCTGCAGGAAGGAAAGTTGTCCTTATTCCCCCAACTGTTGGTGCTACAGGAAGGAAAGTTGTCCTTATTCCCCCAACTGTCGGTGCTGCAGGAAGGAAAGTTGTCCTTATTCCCCCAACTGTCGGTGCTACAGGAAGGAAAGTTGTCCTTATTCCCCCAACTGTTGGTGCTACAGGAAGGAAAGTTGTCCTTATTCCCCCAACTGTTGGTGCTACAGGAAGGAAAAGTTGCTCTTATTCCCCCAACTGTTGGTGCTACAGGAAGGAAAGTTGTCCTTATTCCCCCAACTGTCGGTGCTACAGGAAGGAAAGTTGTCCTTATTCCCCCAACTGTTGGTGCTACAGGAAGGAAAGTTGTCCTTATTCCCCCAACTGTTGGTGCTACAGGAAGGAAAAGTTGCTCTTATTCCCCCAACTGTTGGTGCTACAGGAAGGAAAGTTGTCCTTATTCCCCCAACTGTTGGTGCTACAGGAAGGAAAAGTTGCTCTTATTCCCCCAACTGTTATTACAGGAAGGAAAGTTGCTCTTATTCCCCCAACTGTCGGTGCTACAGGAAGGAAAGTTGTCCTTATTCCCCCAACTATTGGTGCTACAGGAAGGAAAGTTGTTCTTATTCCCCCAACTGTTGGTGCTACAGGAAGGAAAAGTTGCTCTTATTCCCCCAACTGTTATTACAGGAAGGAAAGTTGCTCTTATTCCCCCAACTGTTATTACAGGAAGGAAAGTCACTCTTATTCCCCCAACTGTTATTACAGGAAGGAAAGTTGCTCTTATTCCCCCAACTGTTGGTGGTACAGGAAGGAAAAGTTGCTCTTATTCCCCCAACTGTTATTACAGGAAGGAAAGTTGCTCTTATTCCCCCAACTGTCGGTGCTACAGGAAGGAAAGTTGTCCTTATTCCCCCAACCGTTGGTGCTACAGGAAGGAAAGTTGTCCTTATTCCCCCAACTGTTGGTGCTACAGGAAGGAAAAGTTGCTCTTATTCCCCCAACTGTTATTACAGGAAGGAAAGTTGCTCTTATTCCCCCAACTGTTATTACAGGAAGGAAAGTCACTCTTATTCCCCTTACTGTTATTACAGGAAGGAAAGTTGCTCTTATTCCCCCAACTGTTGGTGGTACAGGAAGGAAAAGTTGCTCTTATTCCCCCAACTGTTATTACAGGAAGGAAAGTTGTTCTTATTCCCTCAACTGTTGGTGCTACAGGAAGGAAAGTTGCTCTTATTCCCCCAACTGTTGGTGCTACAGGAAGGAAAGTTGCTCTTATTCCCCCAACTGTCGGTGCTACAGGAAGGAAAGTTGTCCTTATTCCCCCAACCGTTGGTGCTACAGGAAGGAAAGTTGTCCTTATTCCCCCAACTGTTGGTGCTACAGGAAGGAAAAGTTGCTCTTATTCCCCCAACTGTTATTACAGGAAGGAAAGTTGCTCTTATTCCCCCAACTGTTATTACAGGAAGGAAAGTCACTCCTATCCCCTTACTGTTATTACAGGAAGGAAAGTTGCTCTTATTCCCCCAACTGTTGGTGGTACAGGAAGGAAAAGTTGCTCTTATTCCCCCAACTGTTGGTGGTACAGGAAGGAAAAGTTGCTCTTATTCCCCCAACTGTTATTACAGGAAGGAAAGTTGTTCTTATTCCCTCAACTGTTGGTGCTACAGGAAGGAAAGTTGCTCTTATTCCCCCAACTGTTGGTGCTACAGGAAGGAAAAGTTGCTCTTATTCCCCCAACTGTTGGTGCTACAGGAAGGAAAGTTGGTCTTATTCCCCCAACTGTTGGTGCTACAGGAAGGAAAGTTGCTCTTATTCCCCCAACTGTTGGTGCTACAGGAAGGAAAGTTGCTCTTATTCCCCCAAATGTTGGTGCTACAGGAAGGAAAGTTGCTCTTATTCCCCCAACTCTTGGTGCTACAGGAAGCAAAGTTGTTCTTATTCCCCCAACTGTTGGTGCTACAGGAAGGAAAGTTGCTCTTATTCCCCCAGCTGTTGGTGCTACAGGAAAAAATTGCTTTTATTCCCCCAACTGTTGGTGCTATAGGAAGGAAAAGTTGCTCTTATTCCCCCAGCTGTTGGTGCTACAGGAAGGAAAGTCACTCTTATTCCCCCAACTGTTATTACAGGAAGGAAAGTCACTCTTATTCCCCCAACTGTTATTACAGGAAGGAAAGTTGCTCTTATTCCCCCAACTGTTGGTGCTACAGGAAGGAAAGTTGCTCTTATTCCCCCAACTGTTGGTGCTACAGGAAGGAAAAGTTGTTCTTATTCCCCCAACTGTTGGTGCTACAGGAAGGAAAAGTTGTTCTTATTCCCCCAACTGTTGGTGCTACAGGAAGGAAAGTCACTCTTATTCCCCCAACTGTTGGTGCTACAGGAAGGAAAAGTTGCTCTTATTCCCCCAACTGTTGGTGGTACAGGAAAGAAAAGTTGTTCTTATTCCCCCAACTGTTGGTGCTACAGGAAGGAAAAGTTGCTCTTATTCCCCCTACTGTTGGTCCTACAGGAAGGAAAAGTTGCTCTTATTCCCCCAACTGTTGGTGCTATGGGAAGGAAAGTCACTCTTATTCCCCCAACTGTTTTTGCTTCAGGAAGGAAAGTTGCTCTTATTCCCCCAGCTGTTGGTGCTACAGGAAAAAATTGCTTTTATTCCCCCAACCGTTGGTGCTACAGGAAGGAAAGTTGTTCTTACTCCACCAACCGTTGGTGCTACAGGAAGGAAAGTTGCTCTTATTCTCCCAACCGTTGGTGGTACATGAAGAAAAGTTGCTCATATTCCCCCAACCATTGAGGGAACGTGGAGGAAGATCGCTCCTCTTCCCTCAGTAAATCTATGACACCATTGAAATGGCACCAAAAAATTTCACCGAAAGATGTCTCTCAGTGTTTTGGGGGATGGCGTTTTCCTGAATAATTTTGCAGTGATAAGAAACTTCTTTTGACACTGCTAGGCCCCATTGCAAAAAAATGTGACATCGTTTTATTTCAGACACTCTAGAAACAGTAATTTTGCTGAAGTAATGTAATCTGTAATGTTTCTCTGCCTCTTTTTTTGGCAGCATGCACCAATCAACCACAACATTAAAGCCGCCTGCCTCACATTGTGTAGGTCTGTCCAAACCTTGTACTGCAAAAGTGGCTCTGTTAAAGTCTCCCTGAATTTGTCATCCCAGGGTTTCCCAGCAGAATGTTTCCCAGAGCCTCACACTCCCTCTACCCACTTTTCTTATCCCCTCAGTGAATCCTGGTGCCACCTCAAACCCAGGCAGATCGCAAGCACATAATGTCAAAGAAAACAAGGCAGGCGACCTTCTTCGGTTGCTTGCAAGCCCGGTTTTTATGCCCACGTGCCCATTACATGTGCTTTCTGCAGTGGACTGGGGTTAGAATGGGCACTGGTCTGCTGCCACATTGCAATATATGCTGCAGAGTGCACTGCTCTGCGTGTTGCAGCACATTCTTCAGGTATCATTAAAATTCTCTGCGACTTGAGCCACAGTTGTCCGTCTGTCAGTTCCGACCAGGCGGGAATAGGCTTTGTTCCTCTCCTGCATTGACAAGTCTGGGTGCCCAATACCCTGTCCCCGGTTCATGGTTTGTCTCTCTTTAGACCACTGTCAGTAGCTACTCACCACTGGAGACTGGGAGCACCCCGGAAACCTTGTTTCTTTGGAGAAGCTTTGACTTGTCCATTTGGTCGTATGGGTCTGGCCCTTGTCAAAGTCGTTCAGGTCCCATTTGCCCCACTTCCAGCGTCTTGACTATGAGAGCAGACTGTTCAGTTGCCGCCTAAACTCTGTTTGCAGATCTTGACATGCGCTGTAGAGATAATGAATGTACATTTCCTCATGTGTAGTTTTCTGGTTTCTTTGGCTTTGTCTCATTGGTGTACTTCGAGCGAAAAATTTATAGCTCTTCGAGTGTTTGAGGTACAAATTTTCATGTCTGTAATTCCATCAATTTTTGGGTCTTATGAACTGTGTCTTCAGTGATATTTTTATACTATTTTAAGGAAACTGCGAATGCTCAATGCCAAGTCTGGTTTGATTTCGTACATGCATGAAAAGCCTGTCATTTCCTCGTCTCTCAAGAACATCCCTCTGAAATGGGAGTTTTTTTTTGTTTGTTTCTATAATCCCACAAAATGGGTCCAAAATCTCCTTCATTAAAAGTGAGTTGCAGCGAAAGAACCGCTGGAATCATCAGCAGGTTGGTTTGATATCCTTAGCTGATTTTAGGTTACCATCTACTCGCTTACCAGATACATTTCCGGTACATTTCCCCATAGCTTAGATGCTAACTATGTATCCATTTCTGCTTTATTACTTTTACTTCTTAATATGGTTTTATGTTTTTACCCTCGGCTCGACTTCAGGCCGGAGGGTATTGTCATCACTTCGTCGTCTGTCTGTCCGTCTGTATGTCTGTCTGTCCGTGTGTGCACCTCTAAAGTCAGCATCAATAAACTAGTTACCCATGCCAAAACATTCGCGGTAATGTAGGGAATCCAGGCCAGGAAAGACTTTTTCAGTTCGGACCTTTTTATGGGGGAAAAATGGCATTTTTGGCGTTTTTGAAAAAAACTTTGTCGTGGAAAGGAAAAGGAAAGTCACACTTATTCCCCCAATTGTTAGTGCTACAGGAAGGAAAGTTGCTCTTATTCCCCCAACTGTTATTACAGGAAGGAAAGTCACCCTTATTCCCCCAATTGTTGGTGCTACAGGAAGAAAAGTTGCTCTTATTCCCCCAGCTGTTGGTGCTACCAGAAAAAATTGCCTTTATTCCCCCGACTGATTTTGATGAAGCATTTGAGCTAGGGGGATTATACGTGGGGGAACGATCAAATATATGCGGGGCTCTAGATTAGTGAAAAAAATGTGAATTTTCCAAAATTTTTGTGGGATGTTGGGCATTTTTGTATTTGTAAATGTATGTTCTGTGGAATTCTACTTTGGTTATTGTGTAATTGTTTTGGGACACTTCATAAGTCAGGCCGAGGGTGTTCAAACGCCGGCGTTTCTTGTTAGCTTTGCAATTGTTTTGTTTTATTTTTGCTTCTATATCTTTGTTAGTTGTATTTTTTATGCATCTGCCTCTTCTGTAAAGCACTTTGGGTCAACTTCTGTTGTTTTCAAATGTGCTTTTTAAATAAATGCGACTTGACTAGACAACTGCTTTAGCTACTTGCATCGTTTGAATCAGAGCTCCGATACGAACAAAGTTACTTACAGTTAGCAGCTATGCTATTTGGAAGTGGTCCCCAGTTCTGCATGGTCATACATGTCAGTCAGGATTGAGTTTTCACTGTCACGTTTTGCATCGTGAGTTGAATTTTCATCATTACACCTACCGGGCCTGGTCGAGTTGCGCACCGTCTTTCGTGGTATTACAAAGACGGGCTTCGCCTCCGTTCACTGACTCGCCTATGTCCTGTCCATCAGCTTGATTGAGATTTGTTTCAGTGCGTCAAGAGAGGTGAATCGAGTCGTTCCCTTTCGCTTCTATCCGGCGGATTTGCCTGCATTGTACATGCGTGGGGCCCCTGGGATGTGCTGTATGCTGACCTGACATCACCCAGGCAATTGAGGAAACTAGGAGAGGACAGGTGAATGATGACAATAGAGAGCCGTGTGTCGTCAGAGGTCACGGATTCGCGGTTTCCCCGGGTGGCTAGCATGACAGGCAGCCGGAGAGGCCCTCTCACTGTTTTGCTGCTGCAAATTCAAAAGCGCTTGCCCGTCTCCCACTGTATTACTCTCTGTTCCATTCATATGGAAAGTAATTGACTGCAATCTGCTGGTTCATTCATAGCCATGGTGACAGCTACCAGGCTGCTTCAGTTCACCTGCCTCGGTGTCGTTTGGAACTGCATTAATTTTGTTTTAATGCTATTATGATCACCTGAAACATTTTCCAGACAGGTGAAAAAGGCATAACCCTCTTTCAAGTGATTTTAGACATTATAACCAATGCATCACTTGTTTTAATCGACGTGTAATTGTTTTAAATCTCTGTTTTGTTGTTGATTTAGTAGTTGGCCGTCATATTTTAATTGCACCGTATATGAATTGCTTTAACTCAGGAAAATCATTAATTTACTTGTAGGCTTTAGTGTAAACGGCATTTGCTAAATTCTTGTTTCGTTCCTGCAAAATCTCGTTGAAGGTAATACATTTTTGACTTCAGCGATAATGTTGAAATCGTACACGATTGTTATAGTTGCTATAATATACAGTGATTTGTGAGTCTCATGTCTGGATCTGATGCTGTAATATAAATGGAAAAAAAAAAAATTATAAATCTTTGCCTGTGCACTGGCTTTAACTTAATCCCAAACACACACTGTCCTCGTAATGAATAAGCAAAAGAGTGTAAATGTGAATATCTGTGTTATTTTTTTTTCTGTCCTCTGGGAGTTCATCTTCCCATTGCTTGATGTCATCCCTGTTCAAACTTTCTAAGGCCGGATTAACCAGTTTGCTTTGGACTGGAACTTGTGTTTGGCCACCGAAAGGTAATTAGCCTCAAATCTGCGAGATCAAATATGGGCCCTTGGTTGCAGCTGGTTGGAATGTTTTCCAGCATGACTCTGAGGTCAATTAAGCAGAAAATTGGCTCGCTTGGATGATCCGACTGAAAGGCTGCGTTGGGTTCCGCTGAAACGTGCCGTCTTTCCGTAACCCGACCCCCAGGATGCAGTTTTACACATTTTGGTACTGGGAACAAGGGCCGGGGGCCAAGCAATGGGACTTATGTGCTGCCCATGCTGGAAAGCATGGTCTGCTATTGATATGCTGATGTTACTGCCTGTTGTCCAGCTTCGCGCGACCATCAGAACCCTCTCATTACCATGTGTTTAAGGGATTATTTTAAGTAGACAATCTGAGGGACTGAATAAACATGATGAGGTTTTTTTTTTTTTTTCTCAAATATCTTTTTTCGCTCTCTCTCCTTCTCTCTCTCTCCCTCCATCTCTCCCCCCTCACTCAGCCCAAGGTTCTAAGACTTCGCCGGCTCTTTGAAGCGCTTTTTTAATAGCTTTCTGTCGGAGCTCGGGTCATAGCCCAGCGTCCCAAACTCTCGGTGAAAATTCTTAGCGGGGTAATTAAAGCTGACGGAAACCAAAGCCTGTTTTTGTGTCGCGCATCTCAATTTGCACGTCGCTTTGTCGTTCTTAGATTTGTCACTGGAAATCGTATTCTCTGATGTCCTGGGCTAGCCAGGGGAAAAGCATGCCCGTGCTCACCTGTAGCTTTCCCGGGGTTAAAGGTCAGGGTGGGAGGTGACGTTAAAGAAGGCAGTTTTCCTTTGATCAGGCCTCTTGGGTGCTGCTCACCGATGTTAATTTACTGAGGCTTAGAATTTGCATAATGAATTTTCATTAGCGCCCTTTTCTCCCTGCTTAAACAAGTTTGCTGAGTGTAGGCAACGGCTTAACGGTTTTTAATGTTTTAATGACCCTTTCGCCAGGCTGACGTCATGCGATTTGTGCGGGCAGCGCTGAAGCTTGAACTGCGAGATGTGACAAATTCTTTGAAAATGCCCTTATCAGAATATTCTGGAGTTTGTGTTTGCTTTCCTGCTTATTCTCATGTGAATGCCGGGAAATTATCTCAGAATTTGTAGATTTCAGGTTTGCAACATCATGAAGTGCCAAGAAAAAAAGTTCTTGCCCCCCTCCTGATTTCCTCCAGTTCTGGATATTTGTCACTCTTAAATGTTGTAAATACAAGTTACACCTTCATCCCCCACTTCCCAACCCATATGGAAACCAGTACAGGTGTACTTTTTGACAAGGATTTGGAATCGGAAAATAAATTTTCAGTAGCCAAATACCGTACCACGTCGGCTTAAAACCGAGCAATATTGCGGGATTTTACACAAATAGGACTTTGTTTCCCTTGGCAGAAACAAGAGAACCTTCAGAGAACATGTGTATTACCAGTACCAATGTCAGACAGAGGTTTAGCTAGCAATTAAACCTCTATTGAAATGGACTGGATAGGCTTATGATAAAAACTAGATGAGGATTCGGCAGCCTTACTAACACAGACAAACAAAGCTAGTGCAGCAATGTAAGTCATGGCAAGCCCACTGATATTACTCATAGCAAGAAGGCAGCTTATTATCTGTTCTACTGCCTTTTATTTCACAAAGCTCTGACTAGAAGCCAGTTCAAGGTTTTCTGTTGTCAGACCTCTTGCATAGCCACTCTCTACTTCACTTCTGTGTTACCTCTGACATCCTTTTTGGTTTTTTTTGCCTCTTCTGTGATATCCATTGGCGGCTGAGAAATACTCCGATAGGTTCAACCAGTGGTATGTCATAGCTAGTGTTGTGAAGCGTTATGCACTTTCTGCGGGCGATTTTACTCTATCAGCCCAAGGTTCACAGTGTGAGAACAGGCAGTCAGGGCACGGAGTAGAAGTCAAAGATGCACCAATCTTTCAATTACAAGTCACTGTACCATGAAAATTATTTTCAAGCTGGTATTTCACGGTAAAATCTTTGCATAATGTTGCTTTAAATTTGACAAACATAAACATACAAACATAACACACAACCTTTTGACACCCAGCTTTTACAAAACCATACATGACTGCTCTGTCCAAGTCAATGAGGACCACATATCCAATTCAGATATGTTTAACGTTTTTATTAAACCGAGTTAACCATAGCATTTCATGGTAAGAAATGGGAAAATTAAATGTTGTTTATACATTTTAGCACAAGTTGCGTGCATTTTTTACAGCAAAATGTTAGATTTTATATATTGAGAGGAAATATTCGGAGTTACATGATCAGTTTGAGTTTTAATTTTTGCTCAAGACCTCGATTAGTAGAATCCAGTGTGTAACGCTTTAGGATCGCAAGACAATCAGAAAAGTATGGAAAAGTCCATATTTGGGCAGAGAAGTCAATTAGCATAATACAGAGACTTTCCTGCATGGGCAAGAAAGGGTTAAACAGGATTTATTATCCCCCTGACTACTAACATGAAGCACAGTGGGGGAAATTGCAATGGAGCTTGTCCATCCGTTTGTCTGTCCATCTGTCCGAATAAGTGTGGACAGGTTTTTTCAGAAAGTACCTACACAAATGAAATTTTGTCTGTGAATATTGCATGTCATGACTTCAAATTTGGTTTGAAAAAGGGATTGTATGTTGGTGGAGAATACTGATGACAATATGTCGTTTTGTAAAAATTTTGAACAATTAAAAGTTGTGAACAGTTACAGGTACCAGGGTCCCAAATTAACTTTTGACCTACTAGCAAAGATGGCCGGTAGATGAAAAAAATTTACAGACAGGGTGGATTTTTTTTTTTTTTTTTTTGCTGTAATTACCAAAATGTTGGCTTTACAGAGATGCAAAATCTATCATTTCCGATTTGCTCACTCAAAAAACACTGGCAGTTTAACCCTTAAATGCTCCCTGTGACAAATTTGTCACACGATTTTGGGGGTTGTCAAAACTACTGACTCTACTACTGATAAATTTTGCAACCTAATGCCCATAGTGAAATATTTAGACCATCAGTGCTGCCATCTGATGCATAAAAGTGGAACTGACTCTACAATGGCTGCACCAGCTAACCTTTCCAATATGGCCGCCCCCATGGTGGAATCCATACGATAGATCAGCACCCATTCATCACTGGGTAAAGTAGACAAATGGGTAAGCTAGTGAAAAATAAGCTATGCCTAATATTTCAGCTATATGTCAACTGTTTTATCATTCAAGACATTTTAGCAATAAGGTCCCCAAAATGCCCAATGTGACACGTGTCACAAAATTAAAATGAGGTCAAAGGTCACCAGAAATTAAAAATTGCTATTGGGTTGTTATTAGCCCCTACCCAGGACATATTAACAGAATACATAGATTTTTCTTTCAACTTTTACTATAGTTGGGCATTTAAGGGTTAACACAGATGCAGAAAGAGCGAAAACACAACAGACTAACAAGCAGCAACATCTGTTGACTAAATTTGCTGTGTGGGAGAGATCTCTGTTTGAAGTTCGGCCCTTTGCCTCTCATCCCCTTTATAATATTCTGGATTAAAATTAACCAGCCAGAGCTGAAAAGAAGGTAATATTGAAGGCAAACTCTTAATGGTTTTTTTTGGGTCACTCTTATGTTTGCTTTGTTGATGCCCTAACTGAGCTCTTGATTTACTGAACTAATGTTGTACATTTTAATTATCTTACAGCTGAATATTCACAGAAGTTAAGTTCTTCACACAAAGGCTGCAGCCAGCTGGAGGTTTTGATCATGCAACCATCTGGTTAAGAGTGCTTAATCAGCTACCAATGCTGCCTGCCTTCGAGTTGGCTTAGACCTTTTGTAATTGGAATGTCTCCGCTACCAACAACTAATGCCTCGGCTTTGCTGCCTCTCACTTTGAAATTAGATCGGGGACTGCAGTGCAATCATGAATTCACTGAATCTCCGTCAATTCCTTCCAATTGCATTATTTGGGGCAAAAGAATGGTCATTTTCCTTTGTGCTCATTTTGTAATTTTGATATTTTTTAATCATTAATCCCACCTTATTTTTCCCTTTTTTGCCAATTTGGGCAAAATTTAGCTGCTAGAATTAAGTGCACAATTTAAGAAAGTCCTTTAATGCAGTAATACAGTTCACTTCCCTCAAATTATATGCAGACAGCTAGTACTGACAACCTCATTTCCAAACAAGTTCAGATGCTATTGAACACACATGTAGAGCAATACAGTAATTTGTAAATCAAGTTTCAGCACAAAGACAACGTCGCTTCGCACTAAATGCTTTTAGGGTGTGGTCAGATGTGGTTTTCTAGTGTGATGGCGCTGATCTTGCATGCAAACTCCAAGGCTGGACTTCTTGGCTTCATTAAATAATCGGTGCTTTGGGCAAGTGTTTGAACAATCGTAATGTCATTGTCCATTCCCTTTAAGGGGAATGTATCCTTCATGAAACAATCTCAGCCATGCCCAAGTGCATTAAAGCTACCTGGACTCCATAATGTGTTACACGTTTGGTTTAGGTTCTCATGTTTTGGCTTAGTTTCTCATGTTATGTTTCACTGTGGACTAATTGGTCGAATCACCTGGATTAGAGGTTTAAAGTGTGTAAATCTTGTCACTGTAATTTGAGTATGTAGCATCAATGACAACTACCTAATGAATAACAGGCAAATGGGGTTAAAATATGCATTATTATTTCCAGTTTTTATCCTTTCCGAGATAAAAAGAAAGTCATGCACAGTGAATCCCTTGGACTGTAATCTTTTTGCAAACATTGTCATGCATTATTTAAATGTCCCACTAAAAGCAAGTTCAACTGGACAAAGCTTTGGACTTGAAATAAATTATTCCTTCTGCTTCTCAGGAAATGGATAAGGAAGCTCTCTTGCCAGTTTTTTTTTTTCTTCTTCTTCTTCAGCTTACCGGCCCTATGGGTCGATAAGCTATTGTCGTGGTGTGGCGTCCTTCGTCAGGAACATTCTTTTCTTTCTTTGTTTGCCTGATGAATTTTCTTCTAAATCTGCCATAACTTACTACTAGACCATATCTCCAGAACTTTTTTTTGGATTTTTTGATTGAATCATTTTTGTCCATTTTTATGGGCCCTTGAAATTTTGGCCCCAATGTTAAAGATAAGACTGAGAAATTAAAAAAAAATCATTTCTGAAAAACTGTGCGATAAATTTTGTTCTAAATCAGCCAATCAACTTACCTTGGTACCGTCAATGTACAGTGCATGCACCATTTTGATTGAATCGACCGAAGTGGGTCTAGTGGGGGCGCTGTACTTTATGAATGTACAAGAAGGCCTGTGGAGGCCAAATGGTTGCAGATTGAGATTAAGTTTGTATTGTCAACATATTGGAAGTCATATCAGCAAAATCATTACAGATAGTGTAGGTTTGTATTGGAGATATATAGGAAGTCATATATGAACTTTCATTTGGTGACCTTCATATTGACCTTTGAAACTTGACCTAGTGAAAATTCAATGACTTCTTTCTTTAACAAGGTCACAGATGGAGCCTAGGTTTGTGTTTTTAACAATTAGGAAGTCACATATGAACTTTCATTTGGTGACATTCAACTTGACTGTTGGTGAGCTTTGAAAGTTAAACTTGACAAAATACAATTACAATGACTTGTGTTGCCAAAACAGTCACAGATGGAGCTTAGGTTTGTATAAGAGACATGTAGGAAGTCATAAATGAACTTTCATTTGGTGACCTTCGTATTGACCTTCAAAGGTCAAATGTGACCTAGTGAAAATTCAATGACTTGTAGCACTAAAATGGTCACAGATGGAGCCCAAGTTTGTGTAACAGAAATCTAGGAAGTCACATATGAACTTTGATTTGGTGACATTCAACTTGACTGTCAGTGACCTTTGAGGGTCAAACTCGACAGTGAAAGTACAATGACTTGTCGCAGATTGAGTCAGGGTTTGTATAGAGACATTTAGAAAGTCATATATGAAATCCATTTGCTGACATCAACTTGACCTTGTGTGACCTTTAAATTTCACAATTGACATATTGAATTTTCAATGACTTGTATCACCAAAACTGCTTCAGAGCTCAGGATTGTGTTTGTATTACACGAGGTCTTATAAATGTATGCGAACTTTTATTTCGTGACCTGGACATTGATTTTCATTGATTCAAATGTCAAACTTCACTTGAAATTTTCCAAACTTGTATCACCACTTTAAGACTGCTTGTCGGTAAGCTAGAGGACCCTTGGTCCTATTTTTTTGGTCGAGTTATTGCCATAAAGTTCACCACCAAATCCCAAGCTCTGATCTGTTGTTAGGCTTGTTTTTGCACTGTACACAGACATCATCTAGAGATCGTCTAATTCAGGTCAATCGATTATGACATGCATATTATTATTGCAAATATTAAAAATATTCCAATTATTATGTATCGCTCTGTAATCTAGATACGATGTACATGTTGTTTTGTGTTCCTGTGTATTGTAACCAACAGGAGTGTGTGCACATTCTGTGCAGTAAACAACTGAGATGAATCTACAATATTACTTATGACCAGTCTAAGGTTAGCTCAGATATAACCACATGAAAATAATACCAATAATTACCGGGATTACACGTCCATTGAAGACGACCACCCCCAAGCTTCCACACCCTTCTTTGTATTTGTAACCACACAAGGCGCTATACTTCAAAAAAATAATAATTAGGCGCTCAGTAGAGCACATACCTCCACCATGCCATATATCTGTTGTTTTGGTGACAGAAATTGTTCCAGAACTCTTCAAAAATTAAATCAATTCTTCCTTGGACGACCACCTATCATCTTGCCAAATTTTGTGCCAAACTGTTCATAACTTTTTGAGTTATGTGGTCAGAAATATCACATAGACCCACATTAGACAGATATTTATAATTCATCCAGATCCAGAACCCGGAATATGATCCGGATCACCTCCAAAATTGAATAAACTCATCCTTGGACTACCGCCTATCATCCTACCAAATTTCGTGCCAAACCATTCATAGCTTTTTGAGTTATCCTGTTAACAGATGGACAGACAAACAAACAAACCGGGCTGAAAACATAACCTCCTTGGGAGAGGTTATAACTGCCTTTCCTCTGAAATTAGAAATTAATTCAACCGATTGAACTCTCATTTGTTCACAGGATCTTGGTAGTACCTAGCTCGAGGTACAGCTCTTTTTACTTGTCAACTGCAAAGTTCTTTTTTTTGCCCAGTTGTTTACAAGCACAGATTGGTTGAGGCTTGCCACTTTGTGACAGCTGCGTTATTGTATAACCCAACTGTTTAAAGCCACACACAGTTTTGCATAAACAAATGGCACATTTTGTCATATATTAACAAATTGGTGAGTGTATCGAGAGAAAAATACAATATCCTGAACTAGACAGAAATTTGAGCGATAGAAGCCAACTTGTGGCGGGAAATCACAACAGGCTTGCTACTCGCTGTCTAAGACTCCTCTCTTAAAGACCACTCCGTTATGATTGGCTGGCTAATGTGAGGCAGGATGATTTACAAATCACTGCTGTCTTGATCTGCATTTCTCCACCGTCCAAACTCTTTGGCTTATTTTTAGTTATTTATTTTTTTCACAAGCTGTTTTGCCAGAGAGCATAAAATGATTGACTGCCACGAGACGACTGCAGCCTCCAGAATGGCCATAGGTGGCACTATCTAGCAATCAGCAGAGGGTAGTTGTTCTAATTCCAGCCGCTCTCCCCTGAGCCATACATTTTTCATTATCCCCCGCCAACACAAAGTGGGAGGGGGATATAGGTTTGACTTTCGTCAAAAAAGTTGAAAAAGAGCAGGTTGAAAGAGCCAGGTTGGGAATTTAGCCATGACACCGGGGAACCACCTACTCTTATCGACTGGTGTTATAGGATGTTTTGTGACCGCAGTCAGTCAGGACCTCGGTGTAACGTCTCATCTGAAAGATGGCATCTCCATCTCCCCGTCACTACGCTGGGACCTTGGGGATTATTCCACCAGAGGGAAGATCGGAATCTACTGGCCACCAACACCTCTTCCAGGAGCAACTTTGTTTTCCCAGGTGGTCTTCCATCCAAGTACTAACCAAGCCCACACCTGCTTAGCTTTAGCCATGCAGCTGGAGCAGATCGAATAGCGGTTTGGCTGCTGGCATTTGTTTGCGCGATGAAATCATTGGCCGAGAGGCATTTTAATAATTCAAAATGGAAGGATACAAAGAACCGAGGTGGCAGTTGACTCTGTCTGGATTTGGTATGGGCCCTGGAACACCTGAGCACATTACGGCGGGCAGGATTCCAGTCACTGTTATGATATTTTAAATGTCTCCTGTGTCCCATGAAGGGAAGTCGGCAATATAAGGCATGCCATGCCCCGCCGGCCCTATGGCCATTTCTTCATGAGGTAAGCCGGGAGCTTGCTAACGATGGACAGCCTTCTGTTATTAATTTTCCTCACCACAAAGTGGAAGAGGATATAGGAATGAGTGCTGTACTTCTGCATCTCTGTCCGTCTGTCTCGCTTCTTTAACAGGCAAAAACTTCTAAACTATCCGACCATTTTCTGAGAAATGTAATATATTGAATCGTGTCATTGTGCTGATGTGCTATTTGGTACTTACATCAGTCTTCCTGTCCGTCTGCCCTCCCTCTGTTGCGTTTCGCTCTAGGCCAGAACGCCAAAAACCTTGGCTGGGGGTTTGAGTATCTTGTGCTTGTTTTGAGAGGCATGATGGATCTGCTTATATGGTAAGGGGGGTATCCTGATGTTTGTGGCGTGTCTTTGGGACGAATGATCTGGAAGGATGAATGTTCCAGGGATGCCAGAATGTTTTTATATACCTGTGGAAAATCACGCACGGCTCCTGATATCCACTCTGTCATTATTGCAGCTCATCTCCCCCCCCTCCTCTGACAGAGGCGCAGTGAAAATTATGACAGTCTGGCACTTCCTTGTGCCTGCATCATACCTCGCAGTGCACGTCAGACACACACACACACACGGACACACACACACACGCGCCTGCAGAGATGGGAAGCGAGTCGCATACTCAGGATTGTTTGTCTGCACGCTATGCAAATGGAACCGCCGCACTCTTGGCCTATAAATAAGTGCTGGCACGGTGATGCCGGTAGGAGGGTTGCCGATGCCTCCTGGTGCGCCACGCCGTTGTCCTCACGACCTGGATATGCCAGTCTGTTTATTACATTACCATATATTATGCTTGAGTCACTCCAAGACTTGAGGCGATGAAGGAAGGCTCGGTGCATTTAATGGCTGATGTCCAGGGTCAGATGTTTTCTTTCCATTTTATGGTTCAGTTGTACTATTTACTGGTTTCATGTAACGTCCACAGTTTGGATCGGAGGTTCATTCATTCGGCGGCTTTTGTATTTTTGAGTTTTTTGTCCAAGTTTTCTCTTATTATGTTGGGGTAGCAGGTCGTGCCGTTGCGTCACAGAAAGAAGGTTGTGGGTTTGTGTCCAGCTTGGGGCTTTTCTGTGTGGAGTTTACAAGTTCTTCTCCTCTCTGCATGGACTTCCGGGATACGCCCGTTTCCTCCCAGAGCCCAAACACCGTGCTGGCTAGGTTAAGTGGAGACTGTCAATTGCTCATTGGTATGACCATTTGAGCGAATGGTGTGTTCGTCCTGCGATGGATTGGCGAGCTCTCCCACGGCGTGGTCCTGCCTCTCGTCCGTAGTCGGCTGGGATAGGCTCCATCTCCCCCCGCGACCTTGTTGGGGAAGGAGTGGTTTATTTGATGGATGGATAGATCCCCATGACGGTCACATGCCATTACAATGGGGTCACAGCCACTTGTACATGAATTTTCTAATAAGCATGTGACCACCTGGTATTTCTCTCTCTGTGCTGTCCACCTGAAACCGTGATTGCTTGAGGCACGCTACCCACCGGAAAATTATTTATTGAGCAGTCAATCCATTACTAACTATCCTATCTGAGACTATACTTCAACCAGTTATTTATGCGTCCCTTACTTGCGATCTGTGGTAATATGAATGTTCGGAGAACAGGGCCTGGACTTTGCAGGCCCTCTTGTGTTCTTGAAAACCAGGAAGCTGAGACTGCTTTTTCCAAAGGGCACTTGCTGGCCTTGTTGTGGGCATTGCTCCCTCTCGCTCCAAAATGGTTTGGTCATTCAGCCACTCACTCAGTGTACATGTCAATAGTTCCAATAAAAATAGATCTTTCTTGTATTATCTTTAGCAATTTTTTTGCCCTACCTTCCTGAGTTTCCCTGAGGAACTTGATCTCAAATTTTATTTGTTCCAAACAAGTGAGTGGCAGGCTGTGGGTTATGCTGTCCTCAACTGTTTGTAACCATGGTAACGTAATGTCCTGTCAACTAAAAAAAAATATATTTTTCCTCAAACGTTTAACTATGTAAAATAAAACCCCCACAGAATTTTTCTTCATGCCCCAAATTCTTCCAAAATATTTCTCAATTATAATTGCTTTGTAATTCAGCCTAAAATGTGAGTAATTAATAAAATGTCATGCAACTTTAAAACTTTGGCAGTTTTTTTTTTTTTTTTCAATATATATCATCCTATTCACCTGATTCACCGCCGAATCAGGGACGTCAGGCAGCCGGCTATTTTGTAAACTGACTTCCATTTCAGCACGTAACTCAGTTCAGAGTGGTCTAGTGGCAATAAACGAAACAGACGGAGTCGTCTATTCCTTGCCCCTTGCTAGCTTAGTAGGTTTAAGGCCGATTCTGAAAAACTGAACATTACAGGCAGTGTAGCATGTGGTGGGAGAGGCTGCCTTGCCATTTCTCTTTTTGCTAATTTTTTTTTTTTAGCAAGCTAGCCACTAAGGACGATGACTTTGCCTTAACGAAGCTTTTTGTTGAACAGGAAATTAACCCTTAGAGCGCTGAAATAAATTCTCAAAAAATTATAAATTAAATTTTCTTGCGCTGTTGAAAACCTATCGTGTGGTGACTTGTTTAAAAGAGGCAAAGTGTTGGGACTCGTCGCGGGCTGTTTAATCAGGGACATGGCCTGCCAGTCATACTATACTGACCCCAGACCTTGGCTGCTCCGCCACATAACAAGCCACCTTTTCCTACTGTGTAGCGTCAGGCTGCTTATTGTATAGCATTGCATTATGAATGCAACACTTCCCATGGTTGCAAGTGGCTTTTCACGAGCCGGCGAATGGTCAGTGCATCGTATCACGGTCAGTGTGTCCGTATCTTTTCTACAGTCTGAAACTCGGATTTTAACTCTCATGTCATCTTTTATAAAAGAGTTATGACCTCTGTTGAGTTGAAAGGAGGATTTCTTTATTGCCACATGTTGACGGACGAGGATTGAATCGCCGCAGTTAGGCTTGCCGGCACTTTGCTCCCTTTTGAGACATTTTCTACGAGGGCAATTGATCACGAGTCGATCAAATTTTGACCCTGTCCTTTTAGATTTTAATTCTGCTTTATTATACATGGTAAACTGCCTGGGGATAGTTAGAATGCAGTTTAATTCATTACAATGGTCAACCATTCAATAGACCGGGAAGCCCTTGACATGGAAAAGAACTGGCCCATTTTTAGTGAATTTGAATGTAAATTTGCTTGAGTGAATGAGTTGCACTTTTTTGTACAGTGCAGAGGGATGTGTGCATCTGAAAAAAAAAGCATTTAGTTTGTTTCATTACTTTCACATCTAGTATATGGTTTAGCTTTTGAGTGCATGAGGATGCAGAGGCTCTACAAGAGCCAGCATCATGAAAAGATTTGTTAAGTTCACTTTCTGCCTTTTGTTTGGTTCCATCTCTTCAAGGGTCCATTGGCTTATTTTTTAGCACATAGACAGACGTTCATAAATGGAGCAATCCACATTGATTTGGCGTGGTGTATTTCTCGAGAGCCGTGGGACCCAGGGCGGGGCTGAATAATGGGAACCACTGTATCGAAGTGCCAGTTCAATGTAGTATTAATAGATAAACAATTTGGAACCTAATTGTGGGGGAATTTTTAAAGCAATATCAATTACAAGTGTTTGCATGTGTAACTCTCTCCTGTGTATGCTCTTGTGCTATTTCCACTGCATACCAAAATTAGATCACTTTTATCAAGCTAGAGAGCTGGTGATTTTTTTTTTTTTGAGGTCCACTACCCACGAAAAAATTAGGCGGGACATGTATGGAAAATATGAGCATGTAACATCCAAAGTGCTTTTTATAAATTGAGTCGCTCAATTTAGTTGGCTGTTGTCTTAAGCAGTTTTCTTTCCCCTGGCGTGCTTGTATTCTAAGAAAATTGCTTGATGCCCTACCAATAAATAACATTTTTAGCACGTGATTTAGAGTCTAAACACTGACTTAGTCACTACCAACAGTTACAGGATATTGTGATTTCCAACAAAACAAAAATATTGCAAGAATACAGTAAGTAACATGGAGGCCTCGCTGTATGAATGGTAGCAACCAGCTGAAATTGATGTGCTGTCTCTAAAAACATATCTATTCATTTTTCCATGAGAAATGCTAACTCAGTTGTGCTTTTTTTTGACAAAAATGCCTTGGTTAAGGTGTCCCATTTTATTGGTAGTGGTCGTCATCAATCTGAGATGCAAGACCAGGTCATTCTTCCAGCAGGGTAATCGAGTCCATCATGTGATAACTTTGTGTGTGTGCGTGTGTGTTTGTCAGCGGGTTTATTCCTAAACTGTTCAATGGATTACCTTGAAATTTTATGGGAAGTTGGACTGTATGAAGGGGAAGAGGTGCTTAAATTTCCAGACCAATCCGGTTACAGATCTGGACTCTACACCTGATTAGTGTTAGTGGATCAAAACCTGCTGGTGGGGAGGTATGCGCTCTCCGTGTGCCCTCGAGTTTGCCTCAGTTATTGCACCAAATTTTATATTCTTCTTTGCTCTATCATTCCCCATCCTCCGAAAATCCCTCATTGGCCCCATTACGACTACCCACCACCCCCCCCAGCCTATGAACCCCCCCGAACACTTAAAGTGGGACAGGAATGATTCTGTTCGGCGGCTTCTCTGCATGGTGCTCTTCGCTTCTGCCAGTGGCTGAGTTTGAAGGGGCACAGATTTCGGTGGGTGGTGGGGGCTAGAGAGAGATTTTAAAAAATAAATAAATAAAATAAAGGAGAAAACTAGGTCATTGTGACTCCCCCACAGACACTGTGTTCAGTTTCTTAAACTAAGCTGCTCTCCAGAGAGGATTTCATGAGTGCTGGGTGGAATTAAGAATATTACCAGTGTGGTAGAAAACTGGGCTTTACACTGGCGTTTTTTTCTGATTGTGATTTTTGCCTCTTTTTTAAAATGCGTCAGTTTTTGCTGGAAGGTTTTAAAGACTCATAAGCACTCTGCATTCCTGGCCGAACTCTGAATCAGACAGAATATTTTTTGCCGCATTCGCAGGTCAAGGCTGGATCGCTGCCGCTCCTCTTGGCTAAATTAGAAGTTGTATTTATCGGTGCAGAAAGGGAGCCAGCTGCTTGTCTCTGTGAGCTTTGAGGCACTGTGGTGACAAAAAGGCTGGTTTCTTGCTGCGTAGACAAAGGCGGTGTGGGTTTTGTGCTGCAGTTTTGCTGGGGTCTGTGCTGCAGTCTGGGTTTAGATCTGAGGTGCCGGCATGGGTCAGATCTGTGCTGCGTTCTGGCTCTGGTGCGGTCTGCGGACAGTTTTAGATCTGAGCTGCAGTGTGTGTGATGTATGTCAGAGGTATAGGAGGGAGGGGAGGGGGGCAGAGCCGCTGGTGCTAGCTTCGAATCCAGAGAAGTGGAGGTTGATGCAGGGAAGTCTGCCATTGGCTGCTTCTGATCTCCTCAGAGGAGAATAACCCTGTTTTCAGTCTTTCTCTGTTGTGACAAATGGTGTACCATATATACTGACTTTGGCTATTGACCTCTCTCTCTTTAATCCTGGCCAGTGGAAGCGCTATGGGGGAGTTTGGGGGGGTGGGGGGGGGGGGGGGGGTGTTGACCCTGCAGGGATTATGGAGGTAAATTTTAGATGCAACTTATCCATCACAGCACAAACAGGAGAAGGGGAATGATTTGGTTGGCAGACTAGCGAAAGATGACCGAGGAGAAAATTGCCAAAGGAAATATTACAGTGGCAGATGTCTGTTGAGAGAAGCTGTGTTTGTGTGGAACTTCTGCAGGACAGGCTGTGTTTGTTTGGAACCCCCGCAGGACAGGCTGTGTTTGTATGGAACCCCTGCAGGACAGGATGTGTTTGCGTGGAACCTCTGCAGGACAGGCTGTGTTTGTGTGGAACCCCTACGCTACAGGCTGTTTGTTTGGAACCCCTGCAGGAGAGGCTTTGTTTGAGTGGAAGGTCTACAGGACAGGCTGTGTTTGTGTAGAACCTCTGCAGGACAGGCTGTGTTTGTGTGGAACCCCTGCAGGACAGATTGTGTTTATGTGGAACCTCTGCAGAACAGGCTGTGTTTTTGTGGAACCCCTGCAGGACTGGCTGTGTTTGTGTGGAACCCCTTTAGGACAGGTTGTGTTTATGTGGAACCTCTGCAGGACAGGGTGTGTTTTTGTGGAAATTCTGCAGGACAGACTGTGTTTGTTTTTAACTTCTGCAGGACAGATTCTGTTTTTGTTTAACCCCTGCAGGGCTGGCTGCATTTGTGTTGAGCTAATGCAGGACTGACTGTGTTTGTGTTCAACTTCTGCAGGACGAGCTGTGTTTGTGCTCAAGTTCTACAGGACAGGCTGTGTTTGTGTTGAACTTCTGCAGGAAATATTCTGTTTTTGTTTAACCCTGCAGGACAGACTTCATTTGTGTTGTGCAAATGCAGGACTGGCTGTGTTTGTGTTCAACTTCTGCAGGACAGGCTGTTTGTGTTGAGCTAATGCAGGACTGGCTGTGTTTATGTTCAACTTCGGCACGATGAGCTGTGTTTGTGCTCAACTTCTGCAGGACGAGCTGTGTTTGTGCTCAACTTCTGCAGGACGAGCTGTTTTTGTGCTCAACTTCTGCAGGACGAGCTGTTTTTGTGTTGAACTTCTGCAGGACGGGCTGTGTTTTTGTAGAAATTCTGCTGGACTGGCTGTGTTTGTGTTCAACTTCTGCAGGACAGGCTGTTTGTGTTGAGCTAATGCAGGACTGGCTGTGTTTGTGTTCAACTTCTGCAGGGCGAGCTGTGTTTGTGCTCAACTTCTGCAGAACGGGCTGTTTGTGTTCAACTTCTGCAGGACGGGCTGTGTTTTTGTGGAAATTCTGCAGGACTGGCTGTGTTTGTGTTGAACTTCTGCAGGACAGATTCTGTTTCTGTTTAACCCCTGCGGGACAGGCTGCATTTGTGTTGAGCTAATGCAGCACCGGCTGTGTTTGTGTTGATGTTCTGCAGGATGGGCTGTCTTTGTGTTCCAATTTCTGCAGGACAGGCTGTGTTTGTGTTCAACTTCTACAGGACAGGTGTGTTTGTGTTGAAATTCTGCTGGACAGACTGTGTTTGTGTTGAACTTCTGAAGGACGGGCTGTGTTTTTGTGGAAATTCTGCAGGACAGGTTGTGTTTGTGTTGAACTTCTGCAGGACAGATTCTGTTTTTGTTTAACCCCTGCAGGGACAGGCTGCATTTGTGTTGAACTTCTACAGGACTGGCTGTCTTTGTGTTGAACTTCTGCAGGACAGGCTGTGTTTGTGTTGAACTTCTGCAGGACAGGCTGTGTTTGTGTTGAACTTCAGCAGGACAGGCTGTTTTTGTTGAACTTTTGCAGGACAGGGTTTTTTTGGAACCCCTGCAGGACAGGCTGTGTTTGTGTTGAACTTCTGCAGGACTGGCTGTGTTTGTGTTGAACTTCTGCAGGACAGATTCTGTTTCTGTTTAACCCCTGCGGGACAGGCTGCATTTGTGTTGAGCTAATGCAGCACCGGCTGTGTTTGTGTTGATGTTCTGCAGGATGGGCTGTCTTTGTGTTCCAATTTATGCAGGACAGGCTGTGTTTGTGTTCAACTTCTACAGGACAGGTGTGTTTGTGTTGAAATTCTGCTGGACAGACTGTGTTTGTGTTGAACTTCTGAAGGACGGGCTGTGTTTTTGTGGAAATTCTGCAGGACAGGTTGTGTTTGTGTTGAACTTCTGCAGGACAGATTCTGTTATTGTTTAACCCCTGCAGGGACAGGCTGCATTTGTGTTGAACTTCTATAGGACTGGCTGTCTTTGTGTTGAACTTCTGCAGGACAGGCTGTGTTTGTGTTGAACTTCTGCAGGACGGGCTGTGTTTGTGTTGAACTTCTGCAAGACAGGCTGTTTTTGTGTTGAACTTCAGCAGGACAGGCTGTTTTTGTTGAACTTTTGCAGGACAGGGTTTTTTTTTGGAACCCCTGCAGGACAGGCTGTGTTTGTGTTGAACTTCTGCAGGACTGGCTGTGTTTGTGTTGAACTTCTGCAGGACAGATTCTGTTTCTGTTTAACCCCTGCGGGACAGGCTGCATTTGTGTTGAGCTAATGCAGGACCGGCTGTGTTTGTGTTGATGTTCTGCAGGATGGGCTGTCTTTGTGTTCAATTTCTGCAGGACAGGCTGTGTTTGTGTTCAACTTCTACAGGACAGGTGTGTTTGTGTTGAAATTCTGCTGGACAGACTGTGTTTGTGTTGAACTTCTGAAGGACGGGCTGTGTTTTTGTGGAAATTCTGCAGGACAGGTTGTGTTTGTGTTGAACTTCTGCAGGACAGATTCTGTTTTTGTTTAACCCCTGCAGGGATAGGCTGCATTTGTGTTGAACTTCTGCAAGACAGGCTGTGTTTGTGTTGAACTTCTGCAGGACAGGGTTTTTTTTTTGGAACCCCTGCAGGACAGGCTGTGTTTGTGTTGAACTTCTGCAGGACGGACTGTGTTTGTGTTGAACTTCTGCTGGACAGATTCTGTTTTTTGTGGAACCACTGCAGGACAGGCTGTGTTTGTGTTGAACTTCTGCAGGACGGACTGTGTTTGTGTTGAACTTCTGCTGGACAGATTCTGTTTTTTGTGGAACCCCTGCAGGACAGGCTGTGTTTGTGTTCAGCTTCTGCTGGACGGGCTGTGTTTGTGTTGAACTGCAGGACATGCTATGTTCGTGTTGAACTGCAGGACAGGCTGTGTTTGTGTGGAAAGTCTGTAGGACAGGCTGTGTTTCTGTTGAACTTCTGCAGGACAAGTTCTGTTTTTTTGGAACCCCTGAAGGACAGGCTGCGTTTATGTTGAACTTCTGCAGGACAGGCTGTGTTTGTGCTGAACTTCTGCAGGACAGGCTGTGTTTATGTTAAACTTCTGCTGGTTAAGTTCTGTTTTTGTGGAACCCCTGAAGGACAGGCTGCGTTTATGTTGAACTTCTGCAGGACAGGCTATGTTTGTTCTGAACTTCTGTAGGACTGGCTGTGTTTGTGTGGAAAGTCTGCAGGACAGGCTGCGTTTATGTTGAACTTCTGCTGGACGGGCTGTGTTTGTGGAAATTCTGCAAGACAGCCTGTATTTGTGTAGAACCCCTGCATGACAGGCTGTGTTTGTTTTGAATATTTGCTGAGGGGAAACTGTGTTTGTGTGGAATCCCTGTGGAGGGACGGCATTTATTTAGGGCCTGAATGCATAGACGTTTATCTCCAAGTGGGCATTTCTTCCCTGTATTCTTGACAGGTTTATTAAATATACTTAAGTCTGCACTCCGCATAGCCGGAACTCTCTGTGGCACTGAACCCCACTGCTTGGGTAATTACTGCGGAGAGAGAACGTCCACGTCTCTCATCAGGGTAAGGGCATGAGTCTGGATGTTGTTTTTCTGACTGCTGCGGACCATGCCAGGACTTCCTCGTGGGCTTCAGGACAGGTCATTGTGCCCTGAATATTCATCGAGCTTTTGCATGCCAGTCAGCAACCCAGGCTCCGTACATTAGCTTTCGTCTCATTTCACTGCGAGCACTTACCGTTGGGGTCAGTGGAGTTGAAGTAAGCAAGAACATTCTTGGGTGGACAAAGTCTTCAAAAATTGTTGTAATTGTACAGTAGTTTTACCTACATTTCATGTACCACCTTGCTTTTTCTGGATGCACCCTGACAATTAGGCATCCCGAAATGCAGGATTAAAATCAAACCCCAACAAAATTTTGATGGATGTACAACCCCAACTTGGGAAGACTTTGTGACATTGTGGAAGATGCGCATGACGAAACAAAGTAGTGATTTCTTGATTTACTTTGACTTGTATTTCATTGCAGCCAATATGAAGACACAATATTTAATGTTTTATCTGGTCAACCTGGTATCATTTGTAAATGTGAGTATCCAGGCCTGCAACGCATTCTAAAACTAGAGGCTCTCCGGAAGTACAAACCTCCTCCGAGCCTGCACAGTCGAAATATCGCTGAGTGAACATGGCTCAAAAGAAATTTAAGGCATTTGCAACATAGAATTTGAAGATGGTTGCTGTGGTGGTGTCATACTGTGGATGACGTGAACACGGATGATCATCCTTCTTCACGGAAGTATCTCCCGGGGAACGCAGCGTGCTCATTTCAACCAGGCTACGAGTGTTGAGCTTGACTTTGTCGGGTGAAAATCGGTAGTGGCGCATTAGTTTTCAGATGTTGAAAATTGTGACCAGCATTTTACAATCACATTAGTGAATGGTATTGCATACAAATTTATGACTCGAAAAAAGTGTCATAGTGTGTGTTTTTAGTTGATTGTGCGCCGGGTTGCTGTTCACATATTTCATTTTCCTTTTTAGGTGTCATGCCTTCAATTTCAGGGGAAAAATTTTTTGTTGTATTACCCAATCTTCAAAGCATTGAAATGATCCCTTTTGAAACATTAATGTGATGTTTTCCATCATGTTAATCCAGCGTCAGTGGTGGTCCTTTTATCACTGTACTCAATAATGACAGAATGCATGTCAAAGAGCCCTGTCTTAGTTTTCAATCTGACAGGTGCACACCATCACTTTAAGCGATGTAAGCTGCTTACTGTAATTTAATCATCTGTAGCCAGTTTATTTGATTTTGAAAGATTTGCTAACATTTTTTTTTCCATTTCATGTCCTTCCCTAGCTTTTTGCTTTAACTCTGCAGCTATGATTTGAAGGAAAATCTGATTTATCCTCTATATTCAGGATGACTGCCATGTACAGCATTTCTCTGTGCCTACAAGCGCAAAACCACAGTATGCATGTGCAGTTAATGAAAACTGTCGATATCTTGTTTTTAACTTCCAGTGACGTTGCTTCAGACTTGTCTGTTGGAGTAACTGAATCGGCAGAGATGCTCGCTCGGTGATTTTGTGAAGAAAAAGACCGAATTATTTTAGTTAGCCGATAAGTTAAGGTCAGTTTATTATTTTTCTTGGATAGATGCTGTAACGATGTATACTGTGAGCACCATAAGTCAATGGACTGGCACATTTCTGTTTGTTTGGGTTCAATGGCCGAGTCAATCGAAGAGTCTGAATCCAATTGAACATGGGTGACAGGAGGCAAAATGTCATTGAAACAGGCAAGAACTGAAGATTGCTGTAGTGCAGGCCAAGAGGAGCGTCGTCGAGGAAGGTGCACAGTGTCTGGACCGTCTGTGTTTCGCAGATATCAAGCAGTCATTGCATTCAAAGGATGCGCAACCAAATATAGAAAATTCTTCGTTTCCAACTGTCTGATATTTTCAATCTGCCTAAAATGGAAGAAACTATTTGCAGAAGGTGCCGTCATATCTTAGTGATTCATTCCAGATGGGTGAAAACCTCGTCAAATTAAAGCTGACAATCTGCACATCCGCTTCAGTGTCATTGTATGCTGTCAGTCTCAAAGAGCTTGAGTACGGAACAAAAATTTACAAGAGGACATTGTCAATGTCTTCGGTCACCATGAAATCCGATTGGGGTCATGAATGGGAACGTGCACACAAAGTTTCATTCATCTCGGTCAAGTAGTTCAGGGGTCACCAAATTTGGACCTTGAATCCAAATCCAGCCATGGTTTTCTTTGCTCTCATGTGATTAGCTAATTTATTCAGCAATTGGTGGTTCCTATTGGCCAGGCTGTCTTTACACCTGACTCCCAGGTAAAGGGAAGGTGCAAAACCAGCAGTTCATGGACCTCTAGGTCCATGATTTCATGATCCCTGAGGGAGGTGCCGAGAAAACTTGTCCCCACTTTACCGGACAGACTGATAGACGAATGAGCACCACTGCAATACCCTCTGCTCCTCTGTGTCGTGGCGTAGGATTAAAAATGTCCCCATTCAATTATTCATTCATTCAATTAATGATGGCGCTCACTGTACGAGAGGAGTGCATAATAGAACCTGTCAAATGTTGATACTTAGTTTTTTGATCCTTACTAACTTTATTATTGCTGGTTGCTGTCATCAGTTTTCCTTTTTTTTATCTGGAGTTGAAGTCCTTGCAGAGCTGCTGCAAGCCCACGTCATCAGTGCATTTTCTGGCCCATCTTCACAGACATGTTCTGCCAACAGCTGCTTCATTCTCACACTGCAGTCCAGTACATTGAGCCATCACTCTGTGCTTGGGTAGCTTATGCTAGCCAATCGCTGGCCACATGACTCCTGCTGAAGCAAAGCCCTAATTCTTCCACCTTGGTCCCCCAAAACAAAGCTATAGCCTGTGGAAAACCTGCTGGCTGCAGGCCTCTATTTCTGAGCATCTCTGCCTTTGGTACATCGCTGTGAGGGTATCCTGGCGGTAGATGGTGCTACCAGAGTCTGTCAGGGATGCTACACCGTTGTGCATTCACGGGATATTCCACATTTTCCAAATGCTTGCATCAGTTTTGTTGTTCTTTGCATTTTTTGCCTATTGCTTATTTTAGATTAATAGAACTTCTCATCAACAATGGACATGTTTGCTATAAGCATGTTGCACTCTTCCTATTGTTCACTGACGATACAAGAAGCTTGCTGCTAAAAAGGGTGGTGCGGTGAATGCTTATGGTGGGGATCTTTTTAGGGTTGCTGGATTTTGACTGTTGGAGATTCTGTCTTGCTGAAATAATGCTGACTCACAGGAGTGAGGCAGTGGACCTGGTGCTGAATAACTCGGCCCAATAGCACCTGCTTCAAATGTTACTTGGCCACAGATAAGATGCTGCTTGAGCACTGTTAACTATTTGTGTGCCTGTTCTTCCTTTCTTCCTTTGCGCTCTCTGTGGAAGAGATGTTAACTTGCGTCACAGCCCGCCAAGGCTGAAACTTTTCCTCATAACCAAGCACTTTTCTCTGCAAGTCTGGGGCGAAATGATCATTTTCACACACATCAGCTGGAACGTGCTGCCAAACGTATGAAATCTGCGGTGATTATTTTTAGCTCAGCGCTAAGAATACCACCGTCCTCGCGACAGTGACAGAAGTTTCCCTCAACTGATCCATTGCGTCTTTGCGCGTTTGCATTGTCGCAGTCATTGCCGTTGCGGAACGATGGAGTCGTCTTTGTTATTTATATTAGTCAATGCAGGTGTTAGGGCTGCTCTTCCCGCCCTTCCCCCTGAGCCTGTTCAGCCACAATGTCTTGCCAGTTTAGGAGATTGGCATTAAACCTAGACATTACCTCATACTCCTGGGCAGACGGCCCATTGCGATGCTCGACAAGTCTGCCGGAGCGAAAAAACCCAATACCTGGTGATTATGTACACTGCGCTCCCCCCACTTTCCCCACCCCCTCTGCCAGTGTCTCGGTTCCAGCCTCTCTGTTTGGTGTGGTGCTCTGCGGAGTCGGTGCCCTGGCGTTGCGGGGGTAGAACTGGGCACAGAGCGGCGGGGGGTGAGGAAACTGGCTGACTCCTGCAGGCGAGAAAGCGGATTACTCTTCAGCTCTCTGTTAGCGGCGGCTCATTGCTCATGCACCCAGGGCTGCGAGAAGCGCTGCGGTTCAGCAGGCGGGTCCAAAACATTGATTAGCCTCATCACTTGAGCTCGAGATGAAATGTCGACTCGGTGTGAATATGGGTCATAATTTATACTTCATATGTTTATTTCATATTTTACACTTCATATGTTTAATTTTTGACTTATATTCCAATGCTACATATGCGAATCAGTTTATTAGCCCATGCATCACTTTGTCCCTTGCTGCCTCCCGTCTTATATAGATTTTTATTAGAGAGTTTGTCGAAATTGTTGAAGATCTGGAAGTGACTTTTATCCTCATGACGGCGATTCTCAGTTCTTTAAATCATATTGTTGGACAGTGGTGCAAATAAATAAAAAATAAACAAACAAATAATAAAAAATAAAAGTAAATCGGGAAAGAAATGAAAAATCGTGAGTTTAAACTCAGAAGAAGACCTTTTACAGCATGGCTCGCCGAAGGTACATGTACCGCCGCATTGTCGACACTAGGTGGAGCTACAAAGAACACAAACCAAAAATTTGGAGTTTTGGAACATTTTTTGTCAGATGGAGCTAAGCTCTTGAACACCGTGGCAACGGGCTAATGAGTTGAATGATTAATAATTCTGCCGACATGTATAATGAGTGCCATATTTTAAAAGAAATATTTGGTATATTAAGTGCGATGTTTTTTTTTTCTCTCCCTCTCTCTCGATCTAGCGTCTATCGGCTTGTTTTCGCGCTTCCAGTGTGGATCTCAGCATACCTTTATTTAGTGAATACATGCCTTTCAGAGCAGAGAAAACGCAGTCTGTAACCCAGACTGAGGGGGGTAGAGGTTGCGTTTGGTATTCAGCGCCCGGCGTTATTAGACTACTGTCTGCATTGAGTGTCACGTCGTCTGCTCCCATGTGTGCGAAATAGTTGGCACAGGGGTCCTTCGATCCCTAGTGGAGAAGCGACTGATTTAAATAGTCTGGCAACTCGATTGCGCTGCATACGGTCCTCAGCGGTAGTCGCCCTGTACGGAGTAAGTAGTGATTGCATTTTTCTCGCATGGAAAAAAAAATCATTACCACACCACGGCTTGCAATTATATTAGGATACTGCTGTAGTTTGGTCCATGGAGAGAATTCAGCATTTCGGACTGATGTCCTGGCCACTATCTTTCCCCAAGTTCTGGTTTTACTGCCTAGGTTATTTATAGACTGTAGACGGCTTGGACAGGAGGGGTCCAACATGTGTTAAGAGCTGCTAGACTGCGGGGTCACCTCAAGGTTAGCTTCTTCAATGGCTGCCTTGATTGGTCGTGGCTGGCTCTAATGAGTGTATGTAATTCAACCCGCCCCACCCCCACCGGCGAAACACCCCCTGTTTCATCGCCATGTCTCTCCGAGTCTGCTCTGAACACCCCCATGTCTGGCCTGAGCCGCTGTCTTTTTTTGGGAGGAGGGGGTGGGGAGTAGCTAAGCCTGCCCACATGATCACGTAACTGAGAACCATTATTTTCAGCGAAGTCGTGAGGAAAGGGTTGCCGGGAGTCTGGATGACAATATGTTGGGCGCTGAATTGCAAATGCGAGGTTGTCTGGTCGGTCGCGGCGAGAATGGCATGAAATAATGCGGAGTCGGAGAGGCAAACTGACAGCGGGCTGCTAGAAAGTTTCCCTCCCGTCCTCCGGGCCGCTGCCGGGGACTCGTCTCGGTGTTCTTTCGATCCTCATGCAAAACCTAACGGTTCTGGACAGCTCCAACAACTCCAATTCCAATGTCATTTGCTCTTGCAATTGCACGGGATCCCAGCCCCAGGGGATGGAGATATGTAAGTAGATTGTGCGGTCGAAAGCGTGTCTGATGCATGTGTAGCGCCTGTGAACTGTGGAGCTGCGTATAGCGGGAGCACATACACTAAGGTGGCCTGCGGTTCAACCGGGAGCCGCTACATTGTTACAGTGGCAGATGGCTCGCATTTTGTGTTCGACAAACCCACGGCGTCATCCAAGAACAGCAGTACATTTGTTTTCCGAATAGAGATGCTATTTTGGAAAATCGCTCTGGTTTAAAGGCCGCATACTTAGAATTGTATTGTATTGTATTCAATAATTGCGATGCGTTGAATTTCCAAGTCTCAAACTTTGGTAGCCCCTGTACTTCTTGGATATTATAATCGGCAATTTGATTTGCCCGAATGGTTTTTATGGTCCTCTGTAAATCCCAGTGAACTTGGCTACCCAATTTGAAGCGATGTGCAGATTTTTGATCTAAATCAATAGCGTTCAAATAATCAGCGTTTTTATGACCACCGCCACGTATATAGAATAGTGCAAGGCTCTGTTTAATTATGATTTCAGATGTGCTCCTCCATTCTATGAAATACGATTCGTATGGCTGTAAAGTAGTTGATTCTGAAATTGTCATTGCAGAGAGAGGAAAAAAAACAGGATAATTATCTCCTTCTGTTGGAACTAAACGTATTTAGAATTCCACGTTTGCATGTTGTTTCTAGCACAAAAAGAAAATTGCTTGTTTTACGGCAACATCCTTTTATTGTAATTGGCAAAGTTATTGTTGGGGTTTTGAAAATCGGACTCTGCCACCCGCCCCCGTTTGCCCAGACTGTTTTTTTTTTTTGAGACTGGACAGGATCGCACTGCTGTCTGCATGACATCGCGGACAAAGGGCCCGAAAGAATATGCTAGTGGGAGATGAAGACACTGGCAAGGTCTGGGGTCATATGAAACAGCGGTTAGGATAAATTGCCAATGTTGATCGGAGTAGCAATTTTAAAAATAGATGCGTGGTAGCTCATAGACCGCTTACTTGGGATTCTTTTTAACTGTTTATTCCTCTTTTTTTTTCTGCCGCAAGAAAACATTATTGAGGAGTATGCAGCCTGATGCACGCAAATATAACCGTTAACAGGTTGTTGTAAATAATTAATTAAAGTAGGAAACCTGTAGCTTGTAGCCCATTCCATTTTAATGCATCTTGCATTTTCCTTCAGAAATATTGGCAAAATATCCATGACCAACCCTGGATTTTATTTTCTGTTTTGAACCTAGGGTCAATTATAAAAAGAAATAAAGAATACATTGGCAACTGCTTTAATTTCTCGGTTCAGTTCATGAAATTATTTTTAATCCTGTAAGTGGTTGTTTACAGGATTACTCAACCAGTTTTCATTCAACTTTACGCTGCGTTTACATTTTATTTTCTGGTGGGCTACTTGGTGTAAAATGAATCATACCACAAGAAGAAAGCAGTGTTTTCGAAATACACAATGCTGCTTCTCGAATAATGTATTTTAACCTGGTAAAAACAAGTATCATTTGCTGAAGCATTGTTCGAGCTAGTGCAGTGCAATTTCTGCTTAAACTAAGACTCTGGAGGGCATTTGAACATTTAAAGACTTAGAATTGATAACTGACGGTGACATTCAAGGGATGGAGTTCAGACTCTAGTCATTTTTTTGCCTTCGGCTATTTTGATTGTGGCATTTTGTTTTGCTGTGGTGGGCCGGGGACCTGAAATGTGATGTTTACATTTCTAATTAATATTTATAGGACTTTTTTCCCCCTCCGTCTTATGTGAAGTGAGTTTTGGGATCGGGGATTCTCTCAGGCGTTGCCGTTTCATTTCATTGCGGAATGTAATGAAAGTTTGTAGCGTCTCTTTCCTTAGCCTCTGAGTGAGCTGCAAACCAGCTGCAAATAACTCGAAAAGCTTATGGAACTCATTATGAGTGGAAATTTAGGCTGTATGCACTGGGCACTGGGTGAATCGAGTTCGCAACCAATTTACAGGACAAGAACCACCCACCTAGCCTTGTGTAAAGCCATTCATGGTCAATCAGTATTCATTAATCCATTCCCCCTTTTTGTGATTTGAATAACCATAGGGCTTCAAAACTTTGTATTAGCATGCAGGCTGGGAAAATTGGTAAGCAAATTAGACATTTTTAAAAAGGATTCACTGGATTATTTAGACTTGTGAAGTTGAGGCTAGTTGTAAATTATCAAGCACGGCAAAAAAAAAGTCTGGATAAAGTATTTCAGTCTAGGAGTTAAAATCTTTGTTTTATTGTCCTTTTTGTTCAGGACAAAAAAATCTGTCAATCAATGATCGCCTTTGAGATCTGCCAGTGGGGTTGGAACATTTCACTTGTTAAGTACAACAACTTAAATAGGATATTTGCTGCTTGACATTGAAAAATTTAATTTCAAGTCTCTTCATTTGACTAAAACACTAACATTTTTTTTTTTTAATTGTGGCTATTTTTTTTTTTTTTTTTGAAGCGAGGTCTTTCAAACAGTGCGCTTTTCACTGGTTGGGTGGTAGGCAAGTGTTTTCCCACTAATTTCCTGTGTGGACCAGGGTCATCTCAGGCAAAACAAGGTAGTAACCACCAGGTACTGAATATGAAGTTTAGCAGATGCGGGCGGATTAACTGAAGCAGTCTTTAAACCAAAACACCATGTGTCCACTCATATCTGATCAGCCTGTTTTGACATCTGGCCTTTTTTCAAGTCTGGCTTTATCTTAAAAACCTATAGGCTAGTATTGAGCTCCTGGAGTGAAGTTAATCAGCCAAATGATTGATTGATTTTTTTCAATTACTGTGAACCATTACTTTGTACATGTTTAATTAGAAGATCTCTAATCATTTAAGGCAAGGCACCACAAAATAGTTTGAAGTTGTTTGGAAATTTCTCTCGTCGCTTTACAAGGAGTAATTTGTGCTCTCTATAGATCAGCTACAATGTTCAGCTTGCCAACTCTGATTTATTTCTTTTTCCTATGGTATTATTCACAACGTTCGATTTTATCAAGTTCATGAAACGTGTTTGTCTGTACAATTTGCAGCTGCCTCAAACTTTGGAACTAGTCTGCAAAATGATTTTTAATAAAGACTCTTCATTTCAACATATCGGAAAATGCAGAAAAAAATTTCTGAAGTGAGCCGTGTCGAAGAAAATGCATATGATTTAAATGGGCAAGGCACTATTGAACATGAAGCAGGACAATGCTTTTCATGTATTGGCCTTGGAGATTCCATCTGGCGACATACTGAAAGCATCTAGTGTTGCTTTTACCCAATTTAGTTGCAGAACGAGTGAGTTTAGCCTGTGAATAAAAGCCATTTATCACTCAAAAAGGACGAGATACTTCACAATATCCTCTAAAATGTCAAAAAAAAAAGCCAGTGTTCCAGTAGCCTGTGGAATTTTGTGTATAGGAAGAAAAAGATTTGAAATTTGATGTTTTACGCACATTTTCTTCGGTTTTCATTCGAATAGGTTTTTGCGATCAAGTCAAAATTATGGCAGGATACAATAAATTCACGTCATCTTTATTTTTTTCCCTTTAATGGCATACGTGAAAGAATGAGATGAAATAAGCTGATGTACTGGCATTCTGATCAGAGTAAATGTTGCTATTTAGGTGATGAAAAAGCTTAAGGTGAAATGTGCGCTCCATTTCCTGTTATGGAAGCTACAGTGGCTCACGGTAAATAGAGTAGACTAAAGATCACCTCTCTGTGAGACATTTTTTGATTTGCTACACATTTAAAGCGCCAAGTTTCAGCTGTAGCTGTTGTGTATGATTCCTATCGCGATCATCCAGTCTATAACTCGGAGGGCACTCAGAGAGCACAGATATCCGCCCAAGGCCACTAGTTCTCACAAAATTGTCTTGGAATTTCAGTTTTAGCTTGATGCTGTTGTTCTTATTCAGACATAACAGTACACTAATGCTCCACTGCAGGCCACTGTACTTAACACAAATGTACGAACCCCTTTACAGGACAGAACAGCGGTCCTACGGAAGGGTATTCAGTGTCAAGTCACCTGAAGCAAAAAGGTTTTGACACCCACCATCTGAGATGTTGCTAAAACTCTGTCCAATGATGTACACTGATTTTTGAAGTGTTCTTGAAACATTTGTCTGTAGAAACATTTTTTGGTTTTCACAAGCAATATTTCATTTATGTGGGACCAATTCGGCCATTTTGACTGCAAAATGTTTTTTTTAGAACTCTCAATAACTTTAAAACTATGATTCCTATTTGAACAGCTTTTGCAGTATTACTGATTTAGGAACAAGACATCCAATAAGAGAACCAAACAAGCACCTTTAAGCCTCAGTTCCCCAGAATCTGAGTATTTAACTGGATTTGACATTGTGCAGGTGCACTATGTGAGACAAGACGCGGAGCTGAACTTCTCAGTTTAATTTCTCTGTACACTTGATAAATTGTTCTTAATGAAAACTATGATGGTTATTTTTTTCTGAAGGGGGAATTAAATCTGTGGTCTGAATTTCAAGTCGGTTCCTGTGGACACTGGTGTGACCGCAAACAAACAAACAAATAAACATGATAATCAACATATTTTGACAAACAGGATCAAGTGATATACTTGGCAGTTTTGCCAAGAACCAACAATGCTGTTCGCCTCTTCAAATGGGCGATTTTTCACAGCCTCTTGACAGGCCAAACTTATTAGCCCTAATTAAGAAGAAATTGCTAAATTGTATTTGGGTGATTGTAATGTTACCTAGACAACAAAGCCGAGCGAAAAAGGAAAAAAAAAAAACATTTATGCACACTTAAAAAAAAAAAAAAAAAAGAAAAGAATCCCACACTATCAAGGGAATTACTGTAACAATGTACTCTAATCAAGCAAGCCTCAGTTTGTGCTCAGAACTGCCTCAATTTTTTGTAGTATGGATTCTGCTAGATATTGGTAGCTGAGATTCTGACCCATGTTGACATGATCACTGTAACAATTTCTGCAGATTTATCTGCTGCTTTTTTCTGCTGCTAATATTTGGTAATGTCTCGTCCAGAGTTCACTGAACCCAACGTCATGTTCATGAAACCGGTTTGTGACGACTTAAGTTTCATCACATAGGGTATCATCATGTTGGAAACAGCCATTAGCCATCAGGCAAAATTGGTGCTGTGAAGAGATGCACATGGTCTGCAACAGAACAGTACTCAGGCTATGGTTTATCGGATTCAGCAGATCGGGCTACAGTTTTCCAATCAAGCCTGTGCCCATTGCTGCCGTAGATTCCTGTTCTTGGCTGTTAGGAGTGGAACCCAACTTGGTCTTCTGCTCTTGTTGCTGATTCGCCTCGTGGTTGGACTTTGTTTTGCATTCTGAGAAGCTGTTCTGCTGGCAACTGTTGTAGAGTCATAATCGGAGTTACTATGTCAGTTTGATCTAGTCTAGCCATTCTCTCCTTTCCCATCTCATCTACAAGGCATTTCCATTGGCGAAACTGCCAATCACTGCACTCATTTTGTTCTCACCCCCCCACACCGTTCCGTTTTAACTCTGGGGACTATTGCGCATGACTATCTCGGGTCATTAGTGGTTTCAAAAATACGCAAACCAGACTGGCATCAAAAATTAAGTCAGAGTCATAGTCATTCTGTTTTTTTCCACTCTGTTCTGATGTTTGATGTGAGCATCAAATGAAGCTCCTGACGTCTTTATGATCTTATGCATCGCACCGCTGCCTCGATTAGCTGATTGGATAATTACACAAATCAGTAGAGGTATTGATGTTACTAATTAAGTGCTCAGTCAGTGCACCTTGCTGGCTAAAAATTAGCTGTTACATCAGCCCCTGATTAAAATGCCAATATTATCTGTGTTCCAACTTGATTCTTAACTTGGGACATGAAATATGTATGTGAATGTATGGCTGGTCAGATTGTTCAAATGAGCAATAAGATGTATTCAAACTCTGCCATTTCTAAGCGAGTTGCAATCCTACATACCTATAGAATTGGGCCTTTTCTTGGTAAGAGCTCTAGTGGCAGCACAGCGAAAAGCCAAATTACTGAGTCTGGCTCTTGAAAGGGAAGTATGGATGGAACTTAAAATGCTAGTTAGAATATTTTCACGGAGTCCAACCTGGTCTTGCATCTTCACCTAACTGGTCAACATAAATTTCTTCTTTGTTGCTTAAGTTTTGTGTCTACTGTTTTTCTTTTAGGCCTGCTAAGACCTTAGCTTAGTTTACAGCAAAAATAGTGGCCAAGCCACTGCTCCCGCTTGGCCAAACATGTCCAAAAGAGAACTCCTCCTATTGGCCAAAGTATCAGTCCGATTCGGCTCAAAATCAAACTCGGTCTAGACCTTATGACCATATATACACATATGAAATATGATTGGTGAAATATGGATCGGTCAAAAAGTGAAGACGCTAGAGCGCAGATAAGCCAAAAGTTTAATGCTCGCACGGACGCACGTATGACAGACCACCAGTAAAGACCTCAAGCATAGCATAAGCCCCTTGGGCCTTTCAGCCAAGCGAGCCAAAAACAATACCACTTATTTTTGTTTGCACCTTTACTTAGTACATTCAGCGGACATAAACATGCTAATGCAAGCCTTTTTACCATGGGCAGACTGACGTTATTTCTAATGTACAAGAGTTTTAATTGGCTACTTTGCAAAGATAGACATGCATGGAAAAACAAATTAAAAAAATTGTCTCGATAACGTGACCTCTGGTTTTCCATTTGACATTCACATAAAATGCTTTGTCTTTCAATCTTTAAATGTGTCTGTGAACGTACTACGTGAATGACAATTGGCTCAAAGAAATTGGGACCGTTGGTTTGTTTTGGTTCATGTCCCGGTCATTGACTATTGTAATCTTAAAAAAAAAACATAGGTTAAAAGCAGCATATTTATTGTCTTGCTTTTGAGCTGTTTTTATCTGTTTATATGTGATTAAACTGAGGATTCTGCTGAAACGTAACCTCTAGTCTTGCAGTTTAGGGTCTGGGCTGTTTTATTGGCTCGACAGTAAAGGAAGCAAACAAGTGAATTTGAGTGGATTGAGTTTGCTGAGGGTCTGTGTGCATCTCCACTGTATTTACTCGTCTCTACTAACCTGTGACATACCAATGCAGAACGGTGACTAGCAGTTATCAATGAGGGGATGGTGATCTGCAGTTAGGGCTTGCTGTGCAGTAGTTGTGTGTATGTGTGAGATACCAGCACAGGAGGAGTGTAGGCGCTTTGACCGGAGTTCTCCTCGTTGCGGTGTGGGTGGCGCTACAGCGACTCAGCAGGGGCAGAAGACTAAAAGGGAAACTCTTGTGCAAGAGAAATGTAGATCCATAAAATAATATTTCCCTCCCCTCGAAATCGGAGGGTTCGGGATCCTGGCGGTGAACTGTGCACTTGTGTTTACACTCATCTGCCTCAACATTAAAACCACCTGCTTAATGTAGCGCGGCTGGTCTTCGTGCAGCTCTGTCAAATGGTACATCCTTTTGCATTGCCGAGCCTAGGGTCTCCCTGCGAAATATTGTCCAGAGCATCGCGCTCCCTCCACGAACTCGTCTTGCTCCCACCGTGCACCCTGCTGCCGTTTCTCTTCTCGTAAATGGTGTGCATGCACACACCTGGCCATGCACATTGTGTCAAATAAAATGGGACTCGCTGGACCAAGGCAACCATCCTCAGTTGTTCCAAGGTCCAGTTCTGATGCTTTGCATTGTGGGCGCTTTCTGCGGCGGACAGGGGTTAGAAGGGGCGGTCAAACTCGTCTTCAGAGCTCTGCAAAGCAATATATGCAGCAAGCAAACAGTGTGTCATGACGCAATTCCTCACATTAGTATCGATTAAAATTTTCGGATCCTACAAGACGGGAAAGCCTTCCTGACCTTTTTTGCACCAAGGAGCCTTTGGTGCCCAGCAGTCTGTTGCCAATTCGTGGGTATTTTCCCGCCACTGGACCACTTTGGAAAGGTTCTCATCACTGCTAATATAAAGCGCCCCAGAAGCCTTGCTGCTATGGAGCTGCTCTGGCCCGCTCTTTCTAGCCCGCCCGAACAGTTTGGCCCTTGTCAAAGGTCCTCAGGTCCCATCTCTCCCACATCCAGCATGTCGACAATGAGAACCAACTGTTCGCTTATTTTCTAAAGCTTGTCTGCAGACCTTGACGTGCACTGTATTTACAATATAATCAACATTCTGTTTTTTCATCTGAGAGCCGGTTTTGATGTTTTGTCTCATCATTGTTGTTTTGCTTTATTCAGACGGAAACCAACCAATAAAAAAAGTGAAGGTTTCAAATATGCCATCATTATTATTTTTTGTTTATTTTCTTTTTTTTTCTGTAATTAGTTTCAAAGGGAATATCTGTGTGGGTTGCGCCTCATCTTTGTGTTCAGCGGCCTTTTTTTCCCAGCGAAGCTAGCAGAGACTGTTCCCGTTTTGTGTTCGTACAAGAGGAATAGTGCCCAAGACCAGACACCCGCGTTGGAGGGGGCGGGGGTGTGAGAGGGACCAGGGAAAGGTCAACTGCAGTTGTTGACATCCTCGAACCCGTGACACCCCCCCCAGCTGAGACTCCACTTCAGGCCTAGGGGAGCAGGAGTCAGCCAGCCTTGACATTGAGCATAGATCTCCTTTGTGTCTACATCCAGCCCACCCCCACTGTCTCTCTCTCCCTGCCTGTGGGACCCACAGGCCAGATTTTGTAGTCCTGGTACGCCGGGGAGGGCCCATCTCTCAGACGTCTGGGGGGGGGGGCAGGGCCGGGGGAGGGCAGGGCCGGGGGAGGTGTCTGTCTGTGATTTATTTACTCTGGCCGTTTGGCATGTTGGGATTCTCTAATGAATGGCCCACAGTCTGGTCCCGTCTTGAATAGCACCCCTGGTTCACTACTGTTGCCGTGTGCGTGTGTGTGTGTCTGTGCGTGCAGTGTGCGTGCACGTGCGTGCATGCATGTACGGAAGGAGAGTTGAGTAAGTTTGAATGTCTGCTCAATTATTTGTGGCTTTTGGTGTAACACTGACAAAAACGCACACATGACAACTTGCTAGGAACTATTTCAGAGGTTTGAAATGTGGTCTAAATCATTGGTATGTTGGAATGTAATGTAGACTGTTGTATACGGGTCTGCCTTTGTATGTTAAGCACCAAAAGGGCCTCTGTAAAACACCCTCTTGCAGTCCAGAGCTGAATTCATTCCTGTCTTGTGATTACTGGAAATGGGAAAGGATTATCATTATCAACGGTGAACAGGAGCGATTGGAGTCTCCTTAGTTCTCCAAAGAATTTGTTTAATATTGGAAGAAATCACTTAAGTTTGACTTCTTTTTTTTTTTTTTAACACAGTTGCAGACGGCTATGCGATTGGTAGTTTGGGAAGTGGCGTTTGCCCTCATTAGCAATCCAGACAGGAGAGTCTGGGCGTCTGATGTCGTCGCAGTCCTCAGTGGTTCCTTGTTTCTCCGTTTGACCCCGATGAGGGGGGAGGGGGGGGATGCCCCGCCTATTGTCTGGGGGAGAAGTGCCGCATACTGCAGTCTCCTTTGCTTTTACCTCCCCCCTCTTTATGGAAATTTTTTGGAGAAATGACCTTCTGGACGTCTGCGCTGAGCTGTTCCGCCAGTTTACTTGCTGCGTTAAGCAGGATTTTTGTTGTTCGAACCGGCAGACAGTTATGCAAGAAGCGAGCCAGCGTTAAGGACGCAGGACAAATTCCTGCTGTTGTCTGAGGTGTCTGATATAGCAGATTATGTCGGGCGTATAACTTGATTATCGTTATGCAATAACTGCAGTCCCGGTAATGCGCTATGGCCACTAAGTTTGGAATGACTTGTCATTCAAGTAGTACGTGCGGTTACATTCAGTTGAGGCATTAGTATATTATTACATTTTAGAAAACAGCCCTCCCCCAGTGTATTTTAAGATGTTTTATTTAGTATTTCAAGTATTCAGCAGCTCAAAGAGACTACAGACTGTGGCAATGCTCCCCCAGACAATGTTAAATAGGACCGCTCTCTATTTTAGTGATTTCTCATTGAAGTATCCACTTTGAGGTTTAATCTCTGCTTTGCAAATTCGGGGCATTCGGGAAATTATTTTTACTTGGGTATCATTTTGAATGGATTTCTGCATGGACTGCAATATTTTCGATGAGGGGCACGCCTCACAAACATTGCTCATCAATTGGTCCCACAACGGCGCTATATGGGGTTAAATCAAGCAATTGACTGTGTTCCTGTATATTGTAATTCCCTTTCTAGGAAGTTTGTCTTTATGTCTTGGGTTGCTTATTCGCTGTAACACAGATTTCTTCCATTGAAACAATGTGTAGATCACTCCTGATTTCAAATGTATGTACCCAGTTTTCAGCATAATTGTGAAATTGTGGCTGTTATCGTAAACATCATTCAGAATGTCCTGAGGGTAGACATCTTTGCCTGTCGTGAAAAAGCATGTCGGGAGGTAAAATCTAGAAGGGTAGAGTTTATTGTTAAGATGTTGATGGCATCATGAATCATGTGAATGATTCACTGGCAAAATAGGACAATACTTCAGAGAAATATGAGTAGGTTCAAACAGAATGTGATCACTCACAGTGCTGGAGAATCCAAAAAAAGTGGGTTAGGATTAGCAATAAAAAGGTGTACCATTTTTACCCTCGGCCCGACTTCAGGCCGAAGGGTATTGTCAGCAGTTTGTCGTCTGTCCGTCCATCTGTCCGTGTGTGCACCTCTTAAGTCAGCATCAATAAACTAGTTACCCATGCCAAAACATTCGCAGTAATGTAGGGAATCCAGGTCAGGAAAGACTTTTTCAGATCGGACCTTTTTATGGGGAAAAAATGGCATTTTTGGCGTTTTTGAAAAAAACTTTGTCGTGGACTGATTTTGATGAAGCATTTGAGCTAGGGGGTTTATACCTGGGGGAACTATCATATATATGCGGGGCTCTAGATTAGTGAAAAAAATTCGAATTTTCCAAAATTTTTGTGGGACTTAGGGCATTTTTGTATTTGTAAATGTATGTTCTGTGGAATTCTACTTTGGTTGTTGTGTAATTGTTCTGGGACACTTCATAAGTCAGGCCGAGGGTGTTCAAACACCGGCGTTTCTTGTTCAGGTATGCCGTGGCACTAAGTGGTCAGGGTTCTGAACCATATGACTCTCCCTGTAACACCAAGCCCATGGAGTAGTAAAAATGCGCAAAAAATGTTGCAAGATGTGTGCATGCCGCTATCCATGGCTGAGTTCTATTAAAAAGGATTCATTCAAGTTGATGGATGTAGGGGAGGAGAAATTCAGCATTTTCTTTCATCGATTACTTGTAAAATTACTTAAAATATCACTTGAGTAATCACTTTTTTTTGTCCATGCTGCCCATTGTAATCATTATGCTGTTGTCTATTGAGCTATTTATTAATGTATTCTGATAAAGGCTGCACCGTATAGTGCAAAGCGTCATTGGTAACTTGACATTTGTATTTTAAATCAGTATTCAAATGCTGGGCAGCTTTTTTTTCACGTCAGTCCGTTCTATTTGAACCCGGTATTTCTGCTCGGTTGGAGATGGATTGAGCTGACTAATATTGTTAGTGTTACTCTATTTGCAGAATTTAATTTTGGTGGTAGCTGTGTAGGATTGTTTCTGGCTCTTGTGATCCAATTATTTCCATTTTCCAAATTCCAAAAGTCAAAATTAATGGAAAAAAAAAACACGGATGTAATTCGCAAGTTTTATCCATTTCTTTCAAGTAAATGTAGCCCGTTGTTGTTATTTTTATTTTTTTTTAATCTTTGGTTGATATTGTGTTGTTTTTAGCTCGCAGGGACGAGTAACGTCCGGAGAGCTATTGTCGTACCCCGAGGGTCCGTGTCCGTCCGCGTGCAGAAAAATTTTAACCTTGCCCCGGCAAGCTTTGTTGTCCTTCTGACAACTCTTGTTATTAAAACATTACCTGTTTTCCTTAAAGAGAGAGTTCACTTTTTTGAAGTGGGGTTGTTGAGCTACAAATTGCCACTACTTACATTTGATGCAGTACAAAGCTCTCTGATCTCCTCCGCACCAGCGCATAGTGCGGGGTGGAAATTCAGGCGACACACTGTTGTGAATGAAAACACAGAAATGGCATATTTTCGCGGCCTAAAAGAGGTCCTACCTGAAAATTATACACCCTTTCAATTTTGCGCTATATTTAAAAAATTACAGCACTTTAGCTGTTCGGAAAAAAACACAGTTACTCTTGAACTAACCAACTGACGTATTCCTGAGCGAGGCGCGTCGTAATTCAATGCGCGCTGTAGCGATCAGCTGTTTGAGTCAGACTCTGAGCGGTTTGCGGCAGAGCCAGCAATTCAATGGCATATAAAAAAAATTCCCCATAATAACCAGCACAGCAGATACACAGTTTGTGGCTGCGTAGACCCTATGCGATATCAGTTTGTGCTGCAATGTTACATTAGACTTTTTCACCTATGTGATGCTTGGGTTCAGCAGTGCTCTTCAGCGTCCACCGTTTAGATTTCCCTGAATACAGCCAAACGAAATTCTCTTTGGAAAAATTAATACTGCAAACGCGGAGCTCTTTTAGGGATACGGGCGGCGTATCAATATCCGTGTTGAAGCAACTAGCCACAGCTACAAGTCCAATATTCCGCAGAGGAAGGCGGTTGAATCTGTAAGTGCACCAGGACACAGCTTTGCTTGCAAGTCCAGGAAACCAACACACACGGACCAGATTACATTCAAAGTCAATGCAAAGACGTGAATACACGCTTTTGTGCAAGCAGCTTTCCTGTGACCCAAACAGCTGATCACTACAGCACGGAGTGAACGCGCAGGAATACTTCAATTGGTTAGTTCAAGAGCCACTGGGTTTTTTTCCGTGCAGCTTAAGTGCTGTAATTTTTTAAATATAGCATACAATTGAAATGGTGTATTATTTTCAGGTAGGACCTCTTTTAGGCCGTGAAAATACGCTGTTTCTGTGTTTCCATTCACAACAGTGTATCGCCTAAATTTCCACCCAGCTCTATGCGCTGATGCGGCTACCTGGAGGAGATCAGAGAGCTTTCTACTGCATCTACTGTAAGTAGCGGCAATTTGTAGCCCATACAACCCCACTTCAAAAAAAGTTAACTATCCCTTTAAATCAGCTGCGATTCTAGAAAAGAATGACGCAGATTTGTTTTTCTTGATGGATTTGGTATTTTAGTTTTTCCTGTTTTTCTCTCATACATGAAACATGTTTTGGACATGTTGTTGGGTGCATTTTGGCCTCGACTCATTAAAGAATCTTCAGTCTGCTGGAAGCTTTTATTTCATGTCAATTTGCATCGAGTAGCCAGTTGAACCAAAAGAGTAGCCAATTACATGATTTTTGACAAGTGGTGTCCTTGAGAACTGTTTTTGTGCCTATTGGGGGGGAGGGGGAGAATTTGGTTACCTCTGACCCCTCGTCCAAGGAGGTTATGTTTTAATTTTGTTTTGCTTGTTTGTCTGTCTGTTTGTCCGCAGGATTGAGGTAAGACAACTGGCTGATTTTTATTGAACTAGGTGGGAGGGCATTAGTACGGGCCAAGGAAGAACCTGTAAAATTTTAAAGCTGATCCGAATTACGGGCTGGATACAAAAGTTATTTTTCACTTTTGTCATTTGGTCTTGCCCAAATAAATGGCATAAATCTTAATAGAAAGTTGATAATGGTGACAGAACATAACCAGTAGTAGAATAATAATGGTTTCTGTTGGTGATTTGTATATCATACGAGAGTGGACTATTGGCCTTGGTGGAGGTATGCACTCTCTGAGTACCACTCAAGTTCTCCTCGGTATTAAATCTAAATTCTATTATGTATAGCATTTGGCCTCTCCTCTGTCAAGGGTATTTTACCTTGAACAAAGTCAATGACGTTAAATTTTTAAGGGACAATGAGAAAGTTGTCCGACTGAGACCAGCCTCTTCTTTTAAATTTGATTTCCAGTCGGAATGATTATAACATAAGAGTGGCGAGAACAGGCCATTCAGCTCGACTAGGCTCGCCAGTTTGTTTTTTTATTTCTATTGTGAATATATCACTTTAGATACTCAAAGACTCAATGGTATCTAGCTTTAAGTCAAGCCTGCTCTTGAAAACTCCCAAGGTTTCTGCCTCAACAATATGGTCAGACGAGCCATTTCACATCGAAATTACTCTTTGGGTGAAAAAATATTTCCTAATATCAGTGCTAAATTCACCTTTGGTCAACTTCCATTTGTGACCCCGAGTTCTACTAACAAAACTTGGCCGAAGGAATCCAACACAATTCACTTTGTTAATCCCTTTAACATACACTGCCCGGCCAAAAAAAAAAGTCGCACACTCAAATATTTAGTTGGAACCCCTGTAGCTTTGATTGCAGTGCAAATTCATTTTGTCATTGTTTTGACAACTATATGCAATGCCAGAACATTTATTTTCGATCATACATGCCATAATTTTTGGCCGAGATCTTGTCTTCTCGACATAATGGTTGAACCACTCGGTGGTCTTTCTTGAGCACATCCCAATAACTTTTACTGTGTCGAAGATCAGGAGGTTGTGGTGGCAAATATGTTTGTGAAAATGATTCCTCATACTTGTTTTTGCATTCATGAGTTTCTTTGCTAAATACAGGCCTATAAGTTGCCTGTTCTGAAATACTGTAACATCTTTTCCACCAGCAAGGGATGTGTCTTCCGACATGATTTGAGAAATGAGTAGCGATGTGCTTCATCAGTCAGGGGAAAAATGATTATTGCCAGCTGAAACATATTAGTAACCGCAATAATGATCCAATTCTAGAATTTGTTCATTAATTTCCAAACGGTGACTTTTTTTTTGGCCGGGCAATGGATTTCAAGACCTCAATCAGATCACCCTTAGTCTCCTTTTCCTAAGACTAAAAAGATTAAGGATCTTCGGCCTCTTCTCATAGCTTTCATATTTTATACTTTGAATTAGCTTCGTGGCTCGTCTCTGAACTTTTTCTACAGCCTCTAAATCTTAAAGTATGGACTCCAGAACTGTACACAATACTCCATTTGTGGTCTGACGAATGTGTCGTACAAGAGAAGTATAATATCCTTGGATTTGTGCTCAATACTTTCGGCAATTTATACCAGCATCCGATTGGCTTTTTTTTACTGCTACGGCACAATGGCTAGAGCCTGTGAGGGTTTGGTCAACAATCACTTCCAGATCTTTTTCATGTGGAGCACATTCCAGTTTTACACCTCCCATGAAGTAATCCTGTCTAATGTTTGTATTACCTACATGTGCCACTTTGCATTTCGCTACATTAAATTTCATTTGCCACATTTCTGCCCAATTCTAGATTTTATCCAAATCATCCTGAATCACTTTAGTGGACTCTAGACTATTTGACAAACCTCCCAATTTAGTATCATCTGCAAATTTAACCAATTTGCTTTCAATATTCCTATCAAAGTCATTATTGTAGATGAGGAACAGCAGGGGTCCCAACACTGATCCCTGAGGGACGCCACTCCCCACCATACCTAGCTCAGATGAGATACCACTGACCACCACTCCTTGTGTTCTGCCCTGCAACCAGTTTTGAATCCACTCCAGAATACCTCCTGTAACTCCAATGGAGCTCATTTTAAAAATTATTCACTTTAAATTATTCATATGTACTCTTATTAAATATTTTGTATTAAAATTTCTGTTATAATCTTGGGCATTGCTGGCTGAACAAAATATAAGGGTACTCTTCAAGAAATATTACGCTTGAAAAATTATCAGGAACTGTTCAGTGATATGTTACTGTTACTCTGTTGCAGGGTAGACTTCAGTTTTTTTTGTTTGTTTGTTTTTTTGGAAATCCTATTTGCTTGGCTGTTTACTGTGAACTAATACACTTCAATAATAGTCTTCTTTAGGAGAGCATGAAGGCTCCTTGTCTGCCCGAATTTTCCGATTTTGTGATCATAAAGGTTGTCATTTTCATTCCAAGGATCAGTGAACTGTCTGACAAAACCACTACCTGTTGTTCACACAATATTTTTATCTCCCCGACGACGATAGTTGGGAGATACAATGGTTTATTTCCGGGGTTTATTTGACAATGCTCAACATAAATTCTCAGCTATTTCTGGCTTCCAATATGGCCCGCGGGGGCCATTTTGTCAAAAAAAATGTTTTTTTTGAGATTTCGAGTTTTCTTCTCATTTTGAGCCACATTTATTATGTTATATATATATATATATATGTGTGTGTACACACAGTATCTCATAAAAGTGAGTACACCCCTCACATTTTGACAATTAATTTATTATATCTTTTCTAGGGACAATGCTACAGAAGTGAAACTTCTATATATTCTAGAGTAGTCACGGTACAATATGTGTAGCAGTGCAGATTTACTGCACTGTCCAAATACCTGAACAAACAGTCACTATTTCCAAAATGGATGGCAACAAAAGTGAGTACACACCCCAATTGATAATGGTCAACCAAGCAATGAAACGCGACTTGTTCATCATGTTCATGCTTTTGTCTGTTTGACTGGGCCATATGAGGTTGTATAACATGTTGAAGGGTTAAATTGTGGTGCTTTGGGTGCGATGCTCTCATTCTGGTCACTGGATGGTCAACATGGCACCTCTTGGGAAAGAACTCTCTGAGGATCTGAAAAAGAGAATTATTGCTCTCCACAAAGATGGTCTAAGCTACAAGAAGATCTGTGAAACCATAAAACTGAGCTACAGCACAATGGCCAAGGTTATCCAGCGGTTTTCCAAGACGAGTTCTGCTCGGAACAGGCCTCGTCAGGGTGGACCGAAGAGGTTGAGTCCTCGTGCTCTGCGTCAGGTGCACAAGTTGGAATCAGAAAACAGACGCACGAGTGCTGGCAGCATTGCTAACAAGGTTGTAGCAGTGGGATAACAGCCTGTCAGTGCTCAGGCCATACGCCATGCTCGGCACAAAGTTGGTCTGCATGGCCGTCAGCCAAGATGGAAGCGTCTTCTGAAGCTAGCCCACAAGAAAGCCTGAAAACCGTTTGTTGAAGACGACCAGTCCAAGAACATGAACTACTAGAACCATGTTCTGTGGTCTGACGAGACCAAGATAAACTCGTTCGGCTCAGATGGTGTCCAGCATGCGTGGCGGCGCCCTGGTGAGAAGTATCAAAACAAGTGTGTACTGCCTACAGTCAAACATGGTGCAGACAGTTTCATGGTCTGGGGCTGCATGAGTGCTTCTGGTCCTGGGGAGCTGCACTTCATTAATGGAATAATGGATCCAACATGTACTGTGAGATTCTGAAGCAGAACATGACGCCCTCCCTTCAGAAACTGGGCCTCACGGCTGTTTTCCAACATGATAACGACCCGAAACACACCTCCAAGATGACAACTGCCTTCCTGAAGAAGCTGAAGGTGATGGCGTGGCCAAGTATGTCAGACCTGAATCCCATTGAGCACCGGTGGGGCATCCTCAAGAGGAAGGTGGAGGAGCAGCAGGTGTCCAACATCCACCAGCTCCGTGATGTTGTCATGGAGGAGTGGAGGATCCCAGCAACAACCTGTGCAGCTCTGGTGAATTCCATGCCTTGGAGAATCAAGACAGTGCTGGACAACAATGGCGGTCACTCTAAATATTGACACTATGGACACAATTTGGCATGTTGACGGTGCGGTGTACTCACTTTGGTTGCCACCCATTTTGGAAATAGTGACTGTTTGTTCAGTTATTTGGACAGTGCCGTAAATCTACACTACTACACATATTGTGCAATGACTACTCTAGAATATATTCAGTTTTCATTTCTGTAACGTTGGCCCTTAAAAAGATATACTAAATTAATAGTCGAAATGTGAAGGGTGTACTCACTTTTGTGAGATACTGTATATATATGTGTGTGTGAGTGTATATATAATGTACAGGGATGCATATTAATGTCATAGCAAGAATAAAAACAGTAACATTGCGGCTGTAAAAATTTGCAAGGGATCTCTCATGGGGATCGGGGAGATACAGGACTCAGTGCCTGTGGCGACCGAGTTATCTAGTTTAACTGTGATGCATTTTATTTGGTTGATCATGGCTGTGTTTTGCTGCTGTATTTGAACTTAACATTTTTTGTTCACCAATTTTGTAATTTTGACCTGTTGCAAAATATTTGTCAGTGTATCATGATCACCCTCAGGTACAGATGCCTTTTATCCCAAAGCAACTGCTGAAGTGTTCATTGTGTGCTTTATTTATACTGTCATTCTTCTTAATTAAAAAATTTAGCTGTTATTCATTTTTGAAACTTTTTTTTTCCCCCACAAAGATAGGGTCTGTCCCTCAAAAAGCTATAGAGTACCAAGTAAGGAATTAGCGCAGCTCTAGTTTTGAAGTAATCTCATGGTTTTTATTGGCAACTAATCTCTAAAAACGTAGTTTCGGCTGAATTTTGTGTATTGTTTGGTCTTCATCAGGAGAGAGACCATTTTTCCTCATGAACAAGTTGAGTTTGGTTGTGTCTTCGCTTAGAAATAATGCTTCTCTCTGTTCAAGAACTGCAAACATGACAAAAACTAAAGGTGCCAGTTTTGTTGCCATGTATTTGAATTGCGAAAATATATCTACTTAAGAGCATTATAGTAGTTTGCTGTTCGATTGGGTTATCTATCAAGCATATGTGCTTGTGTCTTGCCCTGTGCATTGACCAGTTTGTTCAAACTCATTGGAGAAAAGAATAACACAGCCTATAGCTGCAGCTGGTGTGTAAACAAGCAATTAATGTCAGTCATCTAAATGCCACTTTTAAAAAGAGGAGGTATTTAAATTACTCAGTGTTGGTATGAGCTATTTACGCCGTGTTGTTGCGTAATAATGTCTGCAGTTTGATTGAGATGCATCATATGTTCAGCTGGCATGCTCTAACTTGAGCAATGATGGCGCATATGCTGGTTTTTGAAGTATTCCTTCCTTTTCTCGTAATGTTCTTCCTGCTTATAAATTTGGATTTCTGCCTCCCTCCAATGCAGCCGTTCTTTCTTTTTCTTTTTTCTTTTTTTTTTTTACCCCAAACAAGTCAAACCATACAAGCAAACTGGCCTGTTTACTGGAGGGAGCGTATAATTAGCCCCAGATGGCGTTCTCCTCGAACAATTCATTGCTTGGTGCGGGGACACAGAAGAGCTCTGTTAGTAGATTTAAAACATGCATGCACCTTTTAAGGGAAAACACGATGTTTCCTCTGCCTGAGGTGAACTGTAAAGTGCACTTGAGCATTGGGCAACTCCAACTTCCGCGACTACACTTTGAGAGCCGGCACATTCTAAATGTCATGCATGTCATGTCTTAGCTTTGAGATTCACTGCCATTTATTGCATTTTGCTGTTTTATCACTTAATATAGTATACCGTGGTACTGTCATGGTACTTAACCCCTTGAGTTCACCACGTTGAATGAATATTATCAAGTGACTAACCGTGTCTCGTTGCTGATGTTAAAGTCGTTGTCTGCTGTGGGTGTTAATGGAGCAGGTTCATGGCTGTATGAGGTTCAGAATACTAGCGCTTGCATGGGAGAGTTATTCTGCTGCTCCTCTTGATGCATGAAAGATCTCCATTTTGCCATTGTGCTTAACAAGTTTGCTTGTCACCCCTCTTCTCTCCCAGCTGTCTGAAGAGTGAACTTGTGAATTCCGCTCTTCTGTAGATGTTTTCTGTCAAATAAAATATTTCCTCAGTCCCTGAATCTTGCAAGGGAATTTCTTATCTCGCTTTTATCTAATTACTGAATAATGGCACTCAAGTCAACTTTCGATTATTGCCCTAAAACATTCTGGCGTATGTTTTAATGAAGCGTATGTTTTATCTTGGCACCCCATTATACCCCTTAAACTCTGACTTTCCACTAAAGATTTCCCTAAGGTAGGTTCATGGTCAGAAAAACTGTTTTTCCCACATTGCTGTACAATCTCACTCACATTCTGTTATCTGCTGCACTTCACTTAAGCTACATCACAATTATACTGATATTATATTCAATACCTCGGACGTCATGTTTTCATGGCCATAGCATTACATCAAATGTAAAATATCTTGATCATGTGCATCACTTTATGGGTAGTTTTGCAGTCCTGATATTGTACTGGTCTCACTCACACACAAAATTGGAAGTACTTTTTAGACTGCTCTTTTTCTAATAAGGTAATGCAAAACGCTATGCAGGCCCTGGAGAAAAAAAAGAGATGACGTAGTATCTGTGACACGTGAGGTAATGTTGTGATATGAGTCAACTATTGCAATAAATGCCTTTTTTTTAATCACAAAATGTGCTGATGTGTCAGAAAGGATGAGGTCTGACAGAAAATGAAGATTGGAACATTTGATGTTGCTCTGGCCTTTTATTTTATCGTTTTGTATGTTTGTTTTGAAAAGTTATTGCTGCAAAAGACGCAAACGGAAGAGTTAGAATTTACATCCATGCTACTCAATCACATTGGCACATCCTTTCTGCCACAAAATGTAATGTTCTCATGTATGGAAAATTAGTGCAGTTTTATGGTGCTCGTTTTTAATGTTAAAATTGCAAAGTCATTCTATCAAGCTTCTGAATAATTGGGGAACATGTAACTATTGTTAAAATGTTCTTTTTTTATCCTTTTGATGGCAGTAATGGACTGCCTTGACCTTAAAATTAAAATTTGGGAAATAAGACTGTTAAATCAAACATTTTAGGAGGTTAAATGTGCATTATTCTGTACTGAGAGCAGAAATTTTCCATCTATTTTTGGATTTTATCTCTTTTAAATATACATCATAATATAGGAATGCATACACTACCGGTCAAAAGGTTTTGGACACCCCAGTTTTTATTGAAAATTATGCAGTTCCAGTCCAACGAATAGCTTGAAATAGTACAAAGGTAAGTCGTGAACTGGCAGAAGTTTTAAACAAAAGGTAAGGTAACCCAGGTTTTTTGTACGCCGTCGAGTAGGTGAAAGGATGGTGCGACATCAACTGTCAAACATAGAGGAGGAAGCGTGATGGTCTGGGCCTGTTTTGCTGGATCCAGGGTCAGTGACTTACAGAGTGATCGGCACCCTGAACCATAACGGCTGCCACAGCATCCTGCAGCACCATGCAGTACTCTCTGGTATGCGCCTCTGGTCAGGGGTTCATCCTACAGCAAGATAATGACCCAAAACATAAGTCCAAGCTCTGCCAGAACTAACTTAGGAGAAAAGAACAAGATGGTGAGCTTGAGAACATGGAGTGACCAGCACAATCTCCAGACTTAAACCCCATCGAGATGGTTTAGGATGAACTGGACAGAAGAGTGAAAGCAAAGCAACCTGCAAGTGCCACACATTTATGGGAACTTCTGTAACGGAGTTGGAAAGAACTTTCTGGAGAATATTTGATTTCCATTGTAGAAAGAATGCCACCAGTGGGTTCTGCCTTTATATCTGCCAAAGGTGGCTACTCTTAGCCGAAGGTTTATAAATTGATTCCATGATTTTTTTTGTTTAACTTTGATGTTTAATTTGTTCCATCATGTCTGTGCTTTCATTCCAGAGTACAATGAGACATTAAACTGCATAATTTTCTATTATAGAACTGGAAAAATTGGGGTGTCGTAAAACTTTCGACTGGTAGTGTATGTTCATAATAAGTGCACCACAATTTATCAGATTAACTGAGCACATGTAAATATGAAATGAGCTCAAAGCTGCCCTCATGCACTTTTCCCTGAATTTCAGCAGAACATATTTGGGATGGTTGGAAACCTTTGGATTTCCACTGAAGTTTAAAAAGGGTCTGAAGCTCCACTGGTTTGAATACAGCATTAGCATTTGATGGGCCATAGATTTTTTTGGGGGGTTATTAGACAAGCCCTGTGTTCCAGTGATGAATCCTGACCCAGATAGTCATGACTCTGGCCAGCTTAGCTGTCCCATGATGGGGTATCATTTTGGGATATATTTTCCATTGTGGGAGTAACCTGGCCATTCTGGTCTCCCTTGTATAATAACTTTCAACAGTGAGCACATAGGTCATCTGGGTGACTGCAGTAGAGAGGTTGTACTTGGTTTGCAAAATGAGGCTAGATGCTAATATTAGCAGACAGTAGCTTTGGATACAAATTAACCTAAGATGATTTGATCAGAAGACGGGCTAATGACTAGTCGGACATTACAACTTGGGGTGGAGGAGGTGGGAAGGAAACTGTCATTACTTGCTGTAAACAAACTTTAATTACAACTCTTTTACAATTCTGCCTCCATCTTCATTTGCCTTTCCTTTTACTGGAGCTTTTAATTTAAGTTTTCCCTTAAAGGACCAGTGTGTAAAATGGGGGGGGGGGGCAGTGACATCCAGAGTTCAGATTCTAGACTGCAGTGCTCACTCAATCAGTCACGCTCACCCCTCCCAGCGGGAAAAAGACGGTGGCCTCCGAGGCCCAAAACACTTTTGCTGAAATGGCTTCTTCCATGACTGGGATTTGTACACGCAAAACGCGTTCTCTAGCTGGCTGGATTGTCCCGTCGGCCTGCCGTACCGATATGGTGGTGCAAGATGGCGACGTCTCTAAAGCAAGGCCCTTGCTGAATGTGTGTATATATATAAACGTAAAACTATAAGGCTACGAAAACCAAACAAATTTTATTTTACAGGGATTATTCAATTATATAAACATATTAATGGGTAGTATATTCAGATTTTGCCAATAAACCATGGCAAATATTACACACTGGTCCTGTAAGTAGGTTCAGAGTCAATTAAAGCATTTTTGCATGTAGTGGGACAATGTCTCATGCATACACTGAAGCTGCATCACACTTATATTGAGAGAAAAATTCAAACCCAGGACAATATGTTTTGATGGCCACAGAGTTAAATACGGAGGAAAATATCTAGATCTTTTGCATCATTGCCTACACTTTTCTCTATAATTCCCCAGGTCATGTTTGGGATCTTTGGAAACCTTGGGGGTCTCTTCTAGAATGTAAAATGAGCCTGAAGTTCTGCAAGTTTGAATGCAGCAGCTGCACGTATGGGTCAGTAGGTTTTATGGGGTTAAAACTTGTCGAGGTGGGAGCCCTGCGTGTCCAGTCATTGTGAGAATTGTCCTCTTCCCAGTGTGTATGCAGCGAGAGGCAAGACGAGGCCTGTTGTGCTCAAGCAGCAATCCCATCAGCCACCGCGAGTGCAGCTGGCTCCCAGATTGCGGAGATTCACAGTAAAGGGTGGAGTCCAGTGGAGCCTTGTACAGCACAGTCTCTCATCACAGCCCCCCGCCCCCCGACTGCCACCACTGACTCTGTTTATTTATTGAAGTAGGGTGCGGCGCTGGCCTAAAGCTGCTTTCACACCGGACTCGAAATGAATTTCTCGCACGACAGATTACATTCGAAGTCAATGCAAAGACGCGAATACACGCGTCCGGTGTGAAAGCAGCTTTGCAGGGAGCAGCTTGCTTGCTTGCTGATTTTAAATCGGGGAAAGAGAAGTGCTCACTTCGACCTCCACACCATTCTCTGAACACATTTTGGTCCTCTCCCCAACAGCTGCTTCCACCCTAAGACATCAGTTTAACTGTTGCTGGTTTAGACTTAAACACTTTTTTTATTTTTTAAAGTCCAACGGCTCCCTCCCCCGCCCTTCCCCTTTCGCTCAGCAGAAATGAGAGTTCAGCAGTCTGGCGCTATCGGGGATTTACGAGTGGTGCGGAGGTTCTTTATTTGAACAAGGTGCTTTTTATTCCTAATCCTTCGGAAGACCAGTCCTTTATCGTTGTTGCGTTTGTAAGCTCGTATGAATCTTGACTGGTTTATTTTAAAGGTTAAGCTTGTGGGTTTTTCCTCTGGGATTTAGTGCGATGAAAACTGCGTATGAGATCTGAGTTGGCACCGCCGTGCCAATCAAAGCGATTCTCACGTTATGATTCAGGTTCAGTGTGATGGCACCGTATTTGGCGAATAAAGACCTTCCGAAGATAATGTCCATGCAGAGGTCCAGAAAAAACCTTTTTGCGATTGTTGTTAGGCTTTGACATTACTTACTGCGCTACAACTATAGATATTGTGCCAGATGAAGAGTTTAGGACATCAGTAAATGTGGCGGCGAGGGCAGTGACATCTAAAGATGAGTTTTCGTGGTGTTCTAATCCATACTTTTTGTGACCTGCTAAGGGGGCAGAGGGGTGTAGGTAGCGGGTTGGGGGTCGAGGTGTGATATAATCATTTAATAGTTGTTTTATGAGGAGCAAAGTGGCCTTGGTTTAATCTTACTGATGTAACCAGACAGTCTGGTTGGTCGCAACGGCATGGGTGTAGCCCCCGAAAGCCCACTTCTACAACCTGTACTGCGTCCACGAGGAAATCTTTTTCAGCACAAATTTGCGCATTTATCAGCCAATGCTGTTGCCATGGCAACAAGAATCGATGGGTGTCATAGCTTAAGTATATCTCATGTCAATACCAAATATGAAAGTAATTGGTCAAAAATTACAGCCTGTTGAGCCTCCACAAGGAAGTGTCTACGGACAAGGATGCGGCGATGGAAGACTGCAAGCACAAATCCATAGTAGCCGTTTGACTTTGTACAATGAATGGTCTCTTCCTGAATGGCACCAGTCTCCGTTTCGGCACCGCTGATATCAGTAATTAGCCTGGCAAGCACTGACCCCGTTCACTGGCTGCTTGCGATGTGTAGTACAGTGCCCTTTCAACTGCTAGATGCTAGACCGGCATTGATGCTTGTAGCTTTCTTGATTTCTCGAGAACCACGCAGCCAAACGACTCCAAACACAACACTGCACTTCCTTGGATCCTCAGCCATACACCCACCTGGTTTGAAGTCGATCAGAAGCACGGTTGTCAAGATATGTGAAGGCCAAAGGACACACAAATTCGTGCACACAGTCACCTTGCTTTCCAGTGTGATGAGAGCTATGGGTTTCAGATTAATAACCCATATTGCTTCTCTTGCTTTGCTGTGGGACCAGACACCTGCTTGACTGAGATTCACCAATTCTGTCTTACTGTTTGCTTTTTTTTTTCTTTACAAAAAGTATCTGCAGTAGTTGCGCTTCTGAATGCTCTTGTGAATGTAGTAACAGTTGACGGTGCTTTCCCAAACTGATGAATCAGCCTCAATTGTGGTATGGTGTTGAATCATCGAAGAACAATGGTTTCTTGCCTTGTTAACCATGATTTAACTTGAGTTCTTGGCAGTGACTCATCAAAATATTCTGTTGTCTCTCTCCCCGACTGGTCTGCATCGCAGAACTGAGCAGCTCTCTACTGTATGGCACCAGCATCTTGAAATTTCCGCAGTGTACTGTCTCAATGAAAAAAATCATTTTTGAAGCAAGACCAGGACAGGTTGTGGTGAACCAAAGCTTTGTATCCATTGAATTTACACACTCCATAGTGATACGTTTTATTGGAAATGTTGGCCAATTGAGTAGATTGAATTGAGACTATATCCACTCTAAAAAGTGCAGTCTCTTTTCCTATGAGGCGTTTAATGCATATTAATCACAAAAAAGGCCTTGAGTGCAATGTTTGCCTTAGCTGAAAGGCCCAAATGTAAGGAAATGTGCATTTTGTTTCATATTGTAATGCAGGATCTATCCATTCATCCCAGTTTAACGTCTTTAAGCTATGTAACATAAATTTATTAACCTGGGCCTTCAAACAGTTTGTGGACAAGCTCTGAGGGAGGGGTTGAAAGAATGTGATCCCAAATGTGGTATATACGCCATGTAATTTGTAGAGTCTGCAAGTATACTGCACCTTGGTTTTATCCAAAATTGTCATTGTGGAGCACCCCTGTAGATGTGTGAATTTGATTTTGTTAGATAAGGATTCAATTTTAAAGAGAGCTGCCCTGCAATAAATACATGTTTGAAGTATCGCTGAAATACTTGGCAGTAGCATTTAAAACCATTGTCAAAGATCCGTTGTAATGCGCATCGATCGAGGAACTGGCTGGTTTACATTTGGAACGATCCAATTCATTTTACCTCTCTTGGACCTTTGAAAATGCCAACATTTCCCAGTAAAAAATAGTTTTTTGTGTTAAATTTTTTTCCATTTTTACGCTGGGAGGTGCAATTAATCTATGGTATTATTATGAAAGTAACCTTCAAAACAACATTTAGCAATTCAAGGTTTAATAGCTCTTTATTTTAATGGGTCTGGGGTGTGTTGTTGGTGCTCAGGGATATTGGCCGCTAAAAATGGGTCTTGGTGATAATTGCATGCAGACTGAATTAAAAAACAGTTTCGCCAAATATTAATCATAATTTCTAACATGCTCTATGTAATGCCATAGAGCATGGTAGAAATTATGATTAATGTAAAATTTCCCAGCTTTTCTGAACTGTGTTACTGCACAATATAATAATTTTGCAATTAATTTTTTGAAAACTGTTACTTCGTGGGGGAATGTGCTGTCTGGCTGTAAAATGTCCATCATTGGCTTAAATTTTTATCACCTTAGTTTCCACTTCAGTTGTTTCAACTTAAAAAAAGCATTTTTTTTTTTTTTTTTTTCCATTTGTCAAGACAGTGTCACAAACATATTTTGTATCTGCTGTTCGCCCTTCACTGAAGCTGCATCACACTTAAATTGAGAGAAATATTCAGGACTCCATGTTTTTATGGTCGCAGCAAAGTATCTCTATCTTGAACATAATTTTTTCATACGTTTCCTTGTAATTCAAAGGGACATACTAAGAATTGTTGCAAACCTCTTGATCTCCACTGGAATTTAGAAAAGCCCTGAAGATCCTCAAGTTTTAAGGGTCCCCTATTATGTCACTAGGTGCACAGCCAATTAGTTATTACTGGCCATTTCAAAATCTTTTCCCTCTGGGTATCACATGGGGAACTAGCCAATTAGAGGCAAGAAGAGCTGATCAACTTCAGCCAAGCAGTCAATCAGGTTTCATTATTCTGGGTGGTCACTCCTCCTTGTGATGTCAGGAAAGGGATATTTTGAACTGGCTCATAATGGCTAATTAGCTGGGCACCTGATGGCATTATAGGGGACCTTTAATACAGCAGCTGCGTTTGACGGATCCATGGGTTCATGGGTTTTATGGGGTTAAACTATTTTTTTAAATGTGAAATGAGCCCATGGCCTCGAGCAGGAGTTTTGTGCAGCATTTGCTGTGGTGGGAGGAGAGCTGCTCCTTGAAAAGGTGGGTGCTGCAACTTCAGCAGGTGGCGTCTGGGATCAAGCGGTCTGAGCCTCGGCGCACAGTCTTACCGAGAGGCTAAATAATTCAAGGAAAGTCTGTGCTATGACACAGAGCGTCTAGACATGTCTGGAGCCTTTATCGCCAGGTTTTTAATACGAGCGCTTTGTCCGAGATTAGAGACGGAGGTCAGCGGGGAGACGTTACAGTGAGGTGAGAAAAGGCACACATGCCCACTTACAAATATGATTAAGCGCAGGTCCTTTCACCTCCTCCCCCCTCCTTAAAAGCTTTTTTTTTAATCTTTCCCAGCCTTAGAAGGCAGGTTCGTGCTTTTTTAGCATTAGCTTTTTTCTTCTTTTTTTTTTTTTTTCCCTTTCAGTTCAGATAGAGGGCTGGGGGGGGGGGGTTATTTTTCGTCTGGGAATGCGCGTTTCCCAGACTGTGTTTTGTCTAGCTTTTTTCCTCTGTTTTTATTTTTCTCGGTTTTGTTGTGTTTGTCTCTTGTATCTGAGCGCCAGATTAACCATTGCCACTCTGGCTACCCCTCAGCAGCTCACAGGGTTGAAATTACTGTACTTCCACCTGAAAGATGCCCAATATAGGCCAGAGCCCCGGTAACCTGGATGTGGATAATCAGGCCAAAACCAGCTGAGGGAGGAGCGTTGAGTGAGCTTTTGTAAACTTTGACACGTATACTTCCAGAATGTTTGCAGGTATTAAATTAGTAGTCCTGGCAAATAAAGAGGTTGATGGTTCTATCTCAATCACAGCCCTTAGGTTCTGCATAACCTGTCTCAAGAGATCTGGCTGGCAAAATCAATGTCGGGTCATTCCATATTATGTAAACCAGAGGTCCCTGTGTCACCAATTCAGATTTGGCTCAGATTTATTTTGGGAGTACCTCTATATTCATGAGGAACGCATGCAAAATTTTAGGCTCCTACTCCAAGGGGTTTCCGAGATGTGGTCCCCCAAAATCAGGGCCCCAAGCTAATCGCGAATGTTAATTTTTGGGGATTTTGGAGGCCAATATCTTTGGAACCAATCATAGGTTGGGCTGAAACCCCGGTGAGCAATTATTTTGGGTGCAGGCTTTCAAAATCTCTTGTCAAAATTCATCTCCTTTCATTTTCAAGATATTGGCCTCTCAAATATGAAAATTTTTATGGGTGGAAATCAAAAATTCAGTTTTCAAGGGCCAACCATGAGGCCAGGATCCCTTACAGAGACTTAATTGTGCTGTATTCCTTCCCTTTGAGGACAGATCTGACTGTGCAAGGAAGATTGACTGCACTCAAGGCATAATAGTATAGTTAGGAGACCATGAAATGGGTCCTAGCTGAAACAGTCAATTTATTGACTTTTTGGATTGGCAAGTTCGCCATGAGGGCAGTTACCCACGGTAATTAAACTTGTTCTACATGAATGTATACATCTTGGCTTTATTTGATCAAAATTGCAACTTGTTTTCAATGGCAATTTTTAGCCCATACCTATGATTTGTTCCAAAGATTTTGGCCTCCAGAATCCCGATAAATTAACATTCGCTATTTGCTTGGGGCATGGCCCCCCGCTCATCTCGGAAACCCCTTTGGAGTAGCAGCTGTGTGCTTTTAATTTTTCCAACTGCTTTAAAGTACTCAAATACCAAGGTGCATCTTTTGGCCATTATTAGAAACCTCTAAATCTGTGCATGTGTTGTCTCCTCTGTTTCATAAAATTGTTTCTAGGGTCTTTTTTTTTTCGTTTCTATCACTCATTGCAGCCTGCATTCCAAGTTTGTATCGAGGGAGAAAATGACATGAATTATAATATGAATAGCCCTCTACCTTTTCATACCATCAGTTAGTTCAAGTTTAATTGCAGCAATTGCAGTTGTACTCGTGCATTCACTTCAAGCGAATGTATTTAAGAAAGGAACCAGGCTTTTTCAGAGAGTAAAATTAGGAGAAGCACTTCATTTAATGTCCGGTCGTAAAATTGGTTTTGCGATAAATGTCGAAAACTTTCTGTTTTGCTATTCATGTTTTAAGTCCGTGGTTATCAGCGGTTATGGTTATTTCATAATTGCACTGCGAGAGCGAATCTCAATCAGGTACACGGATGAAAATTTACATTTCATATGAGGCATCGAGAATATGTCAGATTTTTGATTGGAAAAACTCCTACATAATTTGTCTGGCAAATTATACTGCACTGTGTTCTGTTTCTGTCTGAGAGTTAATTTGTGCTCACGATGCATTGCTTTCACTTTGAGGGAAACTTTGAAAATTCTTTGATTATTTGGACCTGGGAAAGCTGAACTTCATCGCCAGTCAAGTTTGTGCGGTACGGCACATCCGATTCGTTGTACATGTGTGAATCCGGGTAAAATTTTGAAATATTTGCATCTTTTTTTAGCAGTCGATGCTTTCTGGCCTCTGTCAGTTTGGATTTGACTTTGTGAGATTGTCTGGGGGGTATCGCTTTGCAGAGGTGGTGAGTTTGTGGTTCATGCTTGGATTTGATGGGTGTATGAGGGGGATTTTGTGCGCGCGTGCATGTGGGGGTAGGGTTGTGGTGAGTATATGTTATTTCTGTGTGTGTTGAGGGGTTTTTGGTAGGCAGGTGTGTGTGGGAAGTCTGTGTGTGAGTGGCCTACAGTCATTAGGATGTATGTTGGAGGTGTGTGCGTACGTGTGTCGAGCAGTTTGCGGTCAGTGGCTGTATGTAGGAGGAGGATATGTGTGAGCGGTGTGTAGTCGGTGGCTGTTGGTGGGAGTTGTGTGCGTGTGCGTATGTCTGAGGGGTGTGTGGTCGGTGGCTGTGTGCGGTAGGCGCGTGTTGGGGCTGTGCGGGAGGTGTGTGTGTGTGGTTGTGAGGGGTGTGTGGTCGGTGGCTGTGCACGGTAGGCGCGTGCGAGAGTTGTGCGGGAGGTGTGTGCGCGCGTGCGCGCGGACAGTGTCGAAAAGCGCGCGGGGCCTCCTCTCTCACTTGCGTGACTCACTCTGCCTCGTCAGGAGCTCTGCAGAATCAGGCAGCTCATTGTTCTCCTCCGCCACAACTCCCCGCCGTCTGGCACATTCTCTCCACGAAACCAGCTCAGCTCCCAGTCTCTGCCCACGTCGCTTGTCAGGTTGTGCCTGCGTCTTTGTTCCTCGGCTGCGGTGAAACGTTACAGATAAAGGAGGGGGATGCCAGCTTCGCGCACTGATCTCTGCGGCGGCTTTGTTCTAAAATAGTCCAGAGCTGCAGACTCATCCAGGGCCTGTTAATATGATTAGGGTGCTTTGCTTGCGCTTTGCAACCACAACCACTGGAGAATCCCATCTCTTCCTGGGCTGCGTGATGTAAGCAGGTTCGCCCCTCGATACGCGCATGTGCAAGGCGTGTGCGTTTGGCGTTGGCGACTGCTTTATTGTCCACAGTCTACATGAGAGGTTTTTAATAAACAGCCTGTGTGTGTCTCTTCATGAGGGCAGTGCCTGTTTCCTCACACAGACATGTAAGGCGATAGATGTGGCCCTGCGTCTCTCCTGTGTCCTCCTCTGATATCACTGGGCTCCTAATTACTCCTCAGCTCCTTGGGTTGTTTATGCCTGATGTGATTTTAGCTCTTGTTCAGATTCTTGATGGCCTGAGCTCTTACCTGGCTTAAGAAAGATATTTGTCGGATTGCGAAACCCGTTTTCTTGCATAATTTTCACGTGTGGTTACCCACAAACTCTTCAGTACTTTACTCTGGGTGTTTGGTAGATGATTTCTTTCAGAATTGTGGGAATATGCTGTAAGCTAACCGTACACATGCCCTGTCGACCTGTGGGATCTTTGACCCCTCCCTGCTCTCGAGCATTGATGACGTCATTAGAATAATTTAGTCTTCAGTCTCTTGTAAGCCCTCTTCTCCCTCTCTCTCCATGGCCTCTGTACTAGGCTGCAGTTCCGTAGGCCTCACCAGCTCAGCTGAGGCGCTCGCCGGCAGCAGAGCCGCCCAGCCGTCCGTTGCCATGGCGACGGAAGCAGCGCTGGCTGGGGGGGCTGGAGTGAGCTCAGCAGATGAGTTTGGAGGAGGTCGGAGGGGGGTGGGGGTGACGGTGTCTGGTGCTGCTATCTGGGACAGATTCCATGCAGCAATCCAGAACTCCGTTATGCCGAGCATGTCGCCGAGAGACTGGGGCGATGTCACTGCTGGAAAGGTGGCCCAGCTCAGCCTCGCTCTGCTGGAGAAAGGTACAGCCGCTTGGCTCCACGGTCTTTTAGCTGACTGCCTCCATGGTGCCGATGTGGTCGGCGTGTTTGCAGGGACTGAAAGGGACTGCCTCAGTCCTCCAGGTTTTTTTCATTACGAGGGAGAAATTTCCTCACCGTGTTGGCATTTTTATTGTCTCCCTATGTATTGTTTTTGGCTTGTTTCTGCTCAACATTTCTTTACCAAATTTTGTAGGTGCACTGGTCAGCTAATAAACTGGTGCCTTTTAGTATTTTGCAGTTTCTGGGGGGTTGATGCTTGTTTTTACGCTTAAAACACGCTCTAGTTTACCATCGTGTGCTCATCTGTTCCGTCAGAACGTATCGTGTTTGATCATTCAACCATCGCTCGCTCGCTATCAGATTTGTGGACGAAGGCTGAGAGCAGTGTCTGTGTCTGGGCTGGGCTGTCTTTTTACTTTTTTTTTAAAGAATGTTCTCATCAGCAGCGCGTATTACCGGTCAAGCCCCCGTGGAAAAAAAAAATGGCAGGAAGCAGGAAATGGCTTCTAAAATAGCCCTTCCGTTCCTCACTTGAGCGTTCCTGTCGAACTTGAGCATCATTTTTTTTGACTGCAAAGCTCCTTCGTGCACGTTAGCCCCCTCTCCTGTTAGCGAATAGTACTCATTGTTTCGCAGGAAGGGGTTTGTTCGCAGTTGTTTTTTTTTTGTTTGGTTTTTTCTTTTACTTGTTTGTACTGAATGTTTCTGTCTGACTGGGTCACGGCGCTCCTGTCCCTGTCTGACCGGCAGCTCGGGGCTCTAAGCCGATTGACACGTCTGGTCTGGTTCGCGTGGCACGAGGCCACTCCAATTTGGCCGGTCGCTTGATTCGTTATCGAAGCCCCTGCCTTTTATTTTTAGTTCAGTTTCTGCCGTTTAATTTCCTGTTCAGAAAGGCTCACCAGAACAGGATCATTGCACCAAGTTTGTTGGTGGAAATCTTGAGCAAAACCTGCATTTCAGGGACGGCAGTGCCAATTCTATCATACTCTGAGCAAAGTATAAAAACAAACATTTCAGTCCAAACCTTTTTTAGAGCTGGCTTTTATGAAATGGCCTGATGTTCTCGGCGTAGTGACTGACAGGCAGTCTTAGACAGGGTGCTAAAATTTTATTGGCGCCCATTTCATTTTGTTGAGTATATCTGGCTACCGAATAGGAGAAGCTGCAGTGTTGAAAATGCTTTACTCGAAACATCGCAAGGTAATTTTCTTTTGCCTCATGACCCCTGACAGGAATGAAGGATTTTTCCTTCCTCACACTGCCTACCAATGGCATCTTGAGCAGTCTTGCGGTCCGTTGTAGGTTCGGTGCGCAGGTATTTACTTGACTCCAGAAATTAGGCCATAGTGATGAAATAGGCATTTGTCTTGTTAACGTAAGAATTCTTCCTGCTTGCAAAATTTGTGTTATGTAATCATTTAGAAGAATATAATGCCCTCTCCTGTGGACGACAGCATGCTGTTGAACAAGTGATTTGGACAGTGATTTCTGAGGTACTTTGCCAGCTTTGGGAGAAGAGCTGTAGGGCTGCAGCGATGTGGAGCTCGACGAACTGCACTGGGTAGCACTAAGTGACTGAACAGAGCTGAATATTGGCACAGCTTAACGTTCAGTTCAGACTTTCTCATCCGTGGTTAAAGTTACCTCCATTTCTCTTTAGATTTAATCATTGCATTTTTTATTCTGATGCCTTTTTAAACACGTTTTCTGGCTTACTGGAGCCATTTGTTCAGAATTGCTTAGTTAATAGTTTTTATTTTATTTTTTGTAATCCTTGCAGCAGTTTGGTTATTTTCAGCAGTTGGTGCCACAGCTGCGCATAAAGGGTTGAGCCAATTTGCAAATTATCACTCGGGGACTGAATTTCACGATGGCTTATTTGTAAAGTTAAATACAATTCATAATTTGTATTTCTCTTTTGATCATTGGTGCCCCTGTCATTTTAGTATTTTAGAAATAACCTCATTTGACCGTACCGTCAGGCTGGTACTGATGTAAAAGGCTGTAATTGCCAGACGAGAGGTATTGCATAGTCCTACAGCTTGTAATTGCACCCCCTGCGACAAGTTTTTAGGGGGGTCTACTGCAATCTGCTTACCGTCTGTCCATGGAAGCAATTTAGTCTGGAGCTTTTTTTCCTATTCGACATTGTGGATTTTTTTTTAAACTTTGCCTGCATTATTGTCGCAATGCGACCTTGTGCACCTGCAATTTTGAAAGTGAATCGACGTGTTTTTATAGAGATTTAGCAATTTTTTGACTTGCATAACTGAGTGTTGGGGGTGAATTTTGTCCAGATTTTTATCCCTAAACTATATGGTGGATTGTTTTTGAATTTGACATGGATTATTATCACTATGAGAGCCTATGCACCTCTAATTTTGTAAGTGATCCATCTTATTTTCGTGGACACTTTTAGAAAATGTATTTATAGTGGATGAATTTTGTCTGTTTTTCTTTTCATTGAACCTTACACTAGATTGTTTTCAAACTTAGCATTCATTATTATCACAAATTTGAAAGTGATTCAGTGCTTTTTTTATCAGGGAGATTTTGTTGTCTTTCAAGTTTCGACTTTGAAAATTCTGTATTGGGGATGTCATTTTAGTGCCCTGTATGCTGGTAATGGTGTTTCAGTCAGATGCCGTGCTGAATGTGGGGGGTATTTTTTAGTCTCTTCTTAGACGGACACATCTCCAGTTTGACCTGGTTTTGAATTTGAACATTAACTCCCGAGTTGAAGAGCAAGGCAAAATAGCCAAGGGATGGTAGTGGCGGTTTTGCCTTGTTTCTGTTACTTGTGCCATATTGTTGAGTGTCATTGCATTTGCATGATAATAGGCTCTTCTGAATGCCGTTGTTTGCCAGTTGGTGATATTATCATTTGTCATCTGCTTGCAGTGTGATGTGATAAGGAACTGTCTGCGTAGATCAGAGGTTCTACCTCCTCTCCGAGAAATGGCTGGATCTCTCACATCCGCCCCCTCCCCTCCGTCCGGGTATTTATTTTAATTTTCATCTTTGTTTTCCTGCGCTGTCTGTCTGGCAGAAGCGCTCTCGCTCATTCTCACTCTCTCCAGCGCTCAGAGAGGCAGTATCAGGCAGAAACATTTATTTCTCTCTCTGCCTCGAACTTAACGCTTTTGCAGAATGCACGGAAGAACCACTTCAGACGAACGACAGTTATCTACACTGTCTGGCTTCCTGCCTCATCTCTCTCTGTGTCTCTGATTTTAAAAGACCAGTTGGGATGTAGATGAGTCTTCTTGCTTTTCAGTCATTTTTACTCCGTCTCTGTCATTGCTCTTGAAAATAGGTGAGAATTTGGTAATCCCCCCCCCCCCCCCCCCCCTGAAAGTGTGAAGAGGATTGCAGCCCCATTGCAGCGAACGCTGACGTTTGTTCCTGCGCTGCACCCTTGTGCCCTGAGTGGGCACAGGCTGTGCCACTCTGCCTGAACACCCACTGCGCCAACTTCACTGACGGCTCGGGTACGCCGTGTACCGAGAGTTCTTCTGGGAAGGGCACTCCGTTCTGTGTCTCTCTCTCTTTCTCTCCCGTCTCTCGCTGCGACTAACTGAACACCTGATTTGCTGTAAAATTTTCGGAGTACCAGAAGTGCATAATAACCCCACGAAGCCTACAGACCCGTATATAGATCTGTCTAGCGCTGCTGCTGTACTCGGTCCCGTGGAATTTTTGACCCATTTGAAATTAAAGTGGAGACCCAAAGGTTTCCAGCGATTCCCTAATATGTCCTGCTGAATTACAGGGAAATGTCCATAAAATAATGCACTTGATTTAAATATTTTTCATTTGATGTAATGCTGCGGCCATGGAAGCATGGCGCCTTGGTTTTGAATATTTCTCTGGATATGAGCGTGATGTCGCCTCAGTGAAGTGCTGCAATCAGCAGATACAGAATATGCTAGTGACATTGTTTTTCAGTTTGGGGGGGAGGGAATGCTTTTTCTGACTTTGAACCCACTTAAGGGAAAACCTCAGGGGTTAAACTCACAAATATGCTGATATTGTATTTCTACAATAATGATACTACTTGTACTCCAGCAAACAACAGTGGGTTAATCTCTGTAAGGGACCGCTGCTGTGTGGAGTTTTGGGCAGCAATAACTTCATTGTATCTCAAATGCCTTTTCTTTTCTCTTTTTGGTGTTCAGACGAGGCAACATGGATCTTATGTGGTAATATACATCTGCATAGCAGCCTAACAAGGCGTCTCTGTCCCGGGCCGCACGAAACGTAGCGCCGGCCCATTGTTCTCCCCCCATTAACGTGCCAAGCCGTCCTGGGTTCGAGCGCCGTGGCGTGAGTGAACAAGTCTGCCCTTTGACTGCGATGCGAGCTGTGGGTCCTGCTGTATGACGTCCGGCAGTCGGGTCAGAGTCAGGGCAGGACTCGCGATATTCACTCCTCCCCGCGGCCATACCGAGTACTTTTAAACAAAACTTTTTTTTTTAATATCGAAGTGAGAAACGATGACTGCAGTGGCGGAGTGTGAAAGGAATAATTTCAGTTCGTGCGGTCCCGATTCCCCCACGCCGCTTGGGGAGTAATGTTAATATTATATGAGACCAGACTTCCGGCCACTGCTACTGCTGCGGTTCTGGAAGTGAGATTTATATCTATCATAGATGCAATGCATCAGTGTTAACTATCCCGCAGTACTGATTGGGGTGCAGTGCTGTTTGCTGAAGACTGTACTCCCCAAAGTGTGCTCCCCCCCGCTTCTTCGCGCATGACTTGCAGAGTCGCTTCATGGGGAGAAACTACTTAAACCGCTTTTTAGTCTTTCCCTGCAGCGCTTAGATATTTTCGGAAAGCGTTATTCTGCACTTTGAAAGAGACTTCGCGACTGACTTGCCATAATGTAGATTATGCTTCCCCCTTGCGGTTAGAGTCTGTAATGACACCTTGGGTCGCAGTTCGAAAAAGAAGCCCTTCTTCGCGCAATTTTGTTGCTCCTGACTAATTTGTGCTTTCCCCGCTTTTGTCTTGCAGCTCAACTGGAGTTTGTTCAGATTATCATTATAATTGTGGTGATGACCGTGATGGTAGTCGTGATCATCTGCCTGCTGAACCACTACAAGCTCTCCACCTGGTCCTTCATCAACAGGCAGAGTCAGGGTCGGAGACCAGAGGAGTCGCTTCAGCCGGTGAGTCCAGTGGGGTGGAATTTGGCCCCGGGGGCTGTGCTTTAATATGTGGTCGGGTGAGTGTGATATATGTGTGATGGCTGCATGTCAAGTCTCTTGACAGGAAGTGTGTGCAGCTTTGGGAATGTCAGAGTCTGAAGGGGGGGCAGAACTTGGCCTTTCTAATTGTGGATGTGTGTAAGTAACGGTCTGTCTGCGTCTTGCTGCGAATGTGTGTGTGTGTCTGCACATCTGTGTTTGTGTCTTGTCTGTCTGTCGGTCTCTTGGTGTCGATGTGTTTGTGACGTTGCACATCTGCTATGTGGGAGTGTGTGTGTGTGTGTGTGTGTGTGTGTGTGTGTGTGTGTGTGTGTGGGTATGCATCTGTGTTTGTGCGTGTGGGTGTGTCTGTGTGACTGTCTCATGGTGTAAATGCGTTGGTGACTTTGCACATCTGCAGTGTGTGTAGTGCCCGCGCAGAATAACACTTTAATTTAACACCTGTTCATAGACCGCATCAGGATGTGGGCAAGTGCCTGTGTTTGTACGTGAGTTGGAATAAGAGTCGTGCTGCGTGTGTGTGTGCGTGTGTTCAGACGCGACCCCAGCGAACACCGCACCTCTCTCTCCAGACATCATCGGTGCAGATGCGCATGTTTATTTCATCTCTGTCTAGACAGAGCCTTGTTCCGCCTCCCCATGAGTGCTCAGCTGGGTGGGTAAGGGGGTGGGGGGGGGTGCCAGTCACTGAATTTGGGAGAAATGCATAAAAGGCTTTCATTTTTATTCATGAACGACTCGCGTCGGCTCTGGCGGCCCCGAGCCGGGAGAATTAGGCAGGATTACTGGTCTCCTCAGCCTCATTACATGTAAAAAGTGAGAAGCTGGAGCTGATGTCATCTCTGCTGAGATCCAGGCTTAATTAAGAGCGGAAATTGTGCAGGTTTATTCCATGTTTTCCTCCCTTACCATACCCTTGAGTGCTCTGTGTCGAGCTTTGAGTTACATGCCTCTTTCTAGCTTGGGGCAAACGGCCATTTTTGGGTCATTCCTTTTTAATTCTATTTCTGAGTGGATAGTTGGGAACATTTTGCTGACAGTGAAGACGTGGCCTTGATGGCTTGGAGAGAATCAAAGGCCTACAGTTCATAAACCGCATGTTTTGAAACCATTCCCTTGTCATTACTCTCTCCTGAGAAATTTTCAATGACTATATAGTCTGTTTAGATGGATGTTTGGTAATGAAGATGTACGAATGATGAAGATGAATGAACAATTTTTACTCCTGGATGAGCAAAGCTTAGGAAGGAGTTTTGGATGAGACCTGAGCATCACACAATCAATCAATCATTTAATCAATTTGCGGTTAGCATGACCACTAGCAGTAAGATAAATTTGATCTTTGCATGGCTGACCGCTCCCTAATTCACAGACCGCTTATTCAGGAGTTAATAGCGGTGTCACTTTGATTAGTTCTATTTCTTGTTAGTTCAGTATATTTATTTCATTCTTGATTCCCTTTCATTTTGAGGGATTATTTGGGTTTGGCTGTTTTTGCTGTTCTTGCTCAAGGTCATCAAATTCTTTGTTGAGCTACTGATGATCTTAATTTTCTTATGCTGGGTCATTCCATGTGATGTCATCAGTGTCCACCAGGGCGTAGTCTCAGAATTTTCTCTCATCTTTTAATTTTTTCTTCCGATTTCCTGAAGGAAGAAAACTATTCACCTCAGCTCAGTTTCTCCATTAATTCCCATTTCATAAGCGTTCGGGGAAAAGGATGCGTCTCCACTAATTGTTTTTATTTTGTTTTCACGTATTTTGATGCTTTCCAATTGAAAGTAATTGTTGCATCTGGTTCATTTTATCCGGGGTACTTTCTGAAACTCATTGGACTGGGTTCCAACCCTTTCAGGGCCCAGCTGTAGAAGGATAAAATTTTTCCGTTAGACCCATTTTCACTGCTAAGTTTCTCTCATATCTCATGCATTTTAGTCAATTAGTTTTCCTGTGGACGTAAGTCAGCCAGAAGGCTTTGAGAAAATATAAGCTTAGTTCAGCTAATCTTTTTTGTATTCCTCTTTTCACCGAAGAGCTGTCACAAACTTGCCTTACAGAGTAAAAGAGGGTTGGCGCAGCCTAAATCCCCAAACTTGCAAATGAGGTTTTAAAAAAAATGCTAGTCAGGAGAAAGACCCTCAAACAGAAATGAGAAAAACTCCTGAGTGGGAATAAATCTCAGGAGTGCAGCTGTGGTTGCTGAGCCCATGGCCAGCCAATTAAAATGCAGGTTGGGTTGAAATAGTCTGATAAGATATCGATGCAGTTGTGTCTGTAGCTCTAGGATGTGGTTGGACAACTTGCTCTCAGAGCTTAACACTGAAGCAGCTAACTCTAATCATGCTAAGTCCAAGTCTACAGTCGTCCATGGATGTATTGCGCCTCAGACACTCTGTCCTCATTCCCAGCTTCATTATTGTGGCGTCTCTTGGGTGTCTCTCGCACGAAAAGCTAGCGCTTTGTGGACCTCCCTGGTGATTAACATTAGCCCAAGCGGCACCTTTGTGTTCTCAGTGTTAGTGACTCTCTACATGGATTCTCTTTGGATTAACGGCTGACAGAGGCTAATGCTAGTCCCACCGGCACTGGTAGTGTTCGCTCGGTGTCGCCAAGTTTGCTTGGATTTCGTCTGCGCAAACCACAAGAACCATGCAGATTTCCGCAGAGACTACAGCCGTAACGAGCGCTACCCATCTGGCAGCCTCATGGCCTGCTCAGTCTCAGTAGTTCTCTGTAAATTTACGCAACTACTGACTGCATAGGGGTCAGTCCATGGCAGGCTACCTGAGGATACAAAGTTTTGACACCCACCATCTCAGATGTAGCTGAGACTATCAGATACTATTCAGTAATGGAAGAGGTATTCTTCATTTTTTGTAAAACTGCTCATTGGTTTCATGACTAATTATTGATTTATGAGTCAAGTTGGCCATTTTGATTATTTTTATTTAATTTTTTTATTTTTTTATTTTAATAACTTAAAATTATGCCTCAGGTTTGAACCAGCTTTGGCATTGCCGCAAGGAATCCAAATTCACTACCGAACACCCCTCCTTAAGCCTCTGAACCACACAGTTCGAATGTTGAATTGGACTATATGTGACCTGTCGCGCAAAAAGGGTGCTGTCCAACCAAAACAGTCCAGTCTTTCATCTACTCAGTAGAGACTAGCAATCAGTGATACTGAAGTGCGGAAGAGAGCTAATTTCGCCTACAGCTGCTTCTTTCGATCTGAAATGAACTTGAATCTGACCTTTGAACTTTGCTTTTCTATTTTAGCGAATATCTCCAAAACTAATTCCTGGAGGTTAGTATCTTATCCGCGTGTCAGGTCACATATACAATAGAACTGCGCCATGTTGGACAAGACATATGAAGCTTAACCTCTCAAATTCACCCCAACCCGACCTCTAGACTTCCCAACCACCTCCGTACAGTTTTATACGGCAAACTCTAATCCAATTTTGTGAAAGCACCCCTCCCATATTATTTAATTTATACTGTTGTACCGGCATTGTATTGTAAAATGAACACTGAAGCCAGTTGTTGTGGGATTGTCTTGCGGGTAAAGCATCTGACTCCTCAATCCATAGCGATGCCTGTCACTGAGTGCTGGTGCTGCGACTGATTAGACCAGGGATGTGCGCATCTGCTCCTGAAATTAGGACCTGGTTTTCTGTGCTCATTTACTGCTGTTGATTGGCCAGAGTGTGTTCATAGCTGAATTCATGGTAAAGTGATTGTTGAAGACTGGCCACTGACGTCGTGATTTGAGGATTGGAGGCTGGACTGTGCAGGAGAAAGTCGAGGGTCTTCTGTGTTCAGTAGCTGAGGTTTGGACTCACAGTTTTCCTCCCCCCCCCCTCTCTCTCTCTCTCTCTCTCTCTCTCTCTCTCTCTCTATTTCTTCATTCACCTCATTTCTGACCGCACACGACTGCTGTGACCATATTCTTTCTCCCTTCTCTGATCTCTTCCCCCTCTTAATGTCTGCATCCACCTCTCCTTTGCATCTGTTTTTCACACCATTTTTCTGACATCCTCTTAACATCTCTACTTTCTGTTCTCATCTCTCTCCTTTCCCAGGACGGGTGTTTGTGGCCGTCAGATGTTTCGCGACCAGGAACATCAGAGGTGAGGATCAGTGCTCGCCTGAATACACCAGGCTACATTAATATGGTCTGTTGTTGCCTCTACCTTTAGCGCTGGGTGTGCATGGAGGAAGGGAGCCAAGCTTGCTGGCGCATCATTAATCACTAATGCATTCCCTGACGTCGTCTAGACGGGGGTCTGGCCGTTTGACGATTCAACCCGTTTCAAGCATTCAGATGTGGAAATTACCAGCAGTAGAGATGCAGCAAGACGCATTGACATAGTGTTTCGAACGGAGTAGCGGTTTGTGGCATTTTTTTTTCTTCTTTTTTTCGTTCATTGTGATTAAGGCCCTGCTTGGGCTTCCTGGGGCCTGGATTTGCTCGACTGGAGTGGGACAGTTTTGTGCTGTTATATTGATCGTTGCTTCCGGCTTAGTCATTTTTCATATTTGAGAAAACAAGACGGTATGTCAGAATCTATTTGAAATACCTGAGTGCAAGACTGCCTGTAGTGGTTATGCTTTTGTGGAAGCGGAATAATTCATTGTTTTTATATGATTTATGGTTCCTCATGAAGATATGTTTACAGTAATTGATGGTGAAGAACTGATGTGGTATAAAATGATTCATGAGTCATAAGAACCACCGTATCAAGGTAACCAAGCGCTCTAAAATTGCCGATGCAGTTTTTGTGGATTCTGCTATGGGGCAGTCAGTTTAGAGGTGATTAATACGGTGTTATGAATTGTGTATTATGCAGTACAGGTGTCACTTGAAGTATTTACTTGTGCTGCATAGTTGTTTCTTGTAAATATGCCGTCAAAAGCTGGTGTTGTTTTGAAGCTGTCAAAGTTACTGCGTAGCGCACAGTGTCCTCCACAAATATTGGCACCCTCGGGAAATATGAATGTGAAGATGAATGTTTTGTGTGGTAAACCTGCTATAGCTCAAACATTTACTTGTAACTATATATTGTTTTTTGTATGTTCAAAAAAAAAATCTTCAAAACTGGAGTGAAATATCCGAAATGGCGTGCATTTATTGAAATTGTGCATTTTGTGATAGAATTTCGCCAATTTCAACATGTATCACTTTATTATTACCTAGTGTTGTTTAAACTACCTTATACAACAACATCATGTCTTATTTTGATTACCAAAGGATTGGCATTTATGGTATAGTGAGCTCTGTATGCGCATAATGCATATGTTTCCACCACAACCATTCAAGCTGGAAGATCTGCCAAAAAAATTGTGTCCAAGACATGTTCTTATCTCCATATAAAGCCAACAGCATTTATGCCAAGGGGTTATCTTTTCACATTGTGTCAAGCTAGATAAGACAACTTTTGGTCATAAATGTAGCTCAATCTTATACCATTCCTTATAGTGGGGAATAACCATCTGTCACGGACACTACACGTGTAGTGTCCATGACACGAAGGATACCTGCTGTCGGTTCAGTTCCCATGTCTTTATACATCCATTAATATACCATGTGTATAAGAATGTTCTTGAACAATGTTCTTTTTATCAAATAGAGCACAAAATGTTAGAAATCTAGTGAAACAAGACGATTAATTTATGCTAGTGGCCGTGATGCACAATATTTGCCCTGACAGGCATATGTTTAAATGTTGATATCCGCAAAACTACAAAAGATTTGCACCTGAAATTTGGAGGTTAGTTACACAAATGTGTGTGCTTAGCATTAACAGTGTTTTCAGGTTTTTGGGGCAGAGAAATAATTTTCATGACTGCAACATGCCATAGAGCACCCTGATTGTGACCGACCCGTAAGTGAAAGATTTGTGCTCGTCGAGGCTTCTTCCTGTCATGTTAAGACCCAAAAGAAGTGACATTGGCGTTATTGACGGAAATCATTGAATGCATGGCTTTGGAGAAAATGGAGGCACATTATGCTACGTGAATACCTTGTTCAATTCATGTCTGGCTATTTATGTCAGGGCTGTTTCAATGATTTAAAGAATAATGAAAATGAAGGATAATTGTACCTCTTCTGATGATTCGGCTGCTGTCTGAAATGGTCTGAAACATAATTGTTTCTCCTCATATACGTTATTAGATTTTATATTTTGGCTTAATTATACTTTCAGTGCTTTTTGACATCGTTAGTCGAGACTGTTTGACCTCACTTTGCTAATGGGAAAAGGATACATTTCTTGCCAAGCAAGCAGTAATGAGCAGTATTATTAACTTAAGAAAAATTTGAACTCAAGGATAGTTCTGTGTCAAATAAACATATTTAAGAAAGTTTTCCCAAGTGACCATCTTGGATTTCCTCCATACTTCTGAAGAATAATGTCATTTTACCCAACAACTTCTGTGCAAAATTCTTGGCTTGAATTTTCTTACATTTCTGATACAGAGGCTTTATAAAACGGGTCATGGTCTTAATAAATGAGTGATGCTAAAAACTGCTAAGTTCCATTATTCATCACTTTTGAACTATTCATGCTGCATTTTCAGGGATTAGTCAGTGCCTTGGAACCCACTATATCCTCACACTGTTCCACATGAGATCTTTCAATATTTAAAATAGAATACTCATGCCCATTGTACGTTCTTAGCAGCTAGGTGCACGTCTGAAAGTAATAAAAATTTGTGGTTTATTATCATTTCATTTCTGATTTAAATGATTTTGCAGCTGTTTTGTAACTTCATATTACCCATGAATGGTGAGGTCTTCCCTAAAACAGTCATACTAACGGAAACGCCATGTTTTGATTGGCAAATGCACAGTGGTACTTTGGGCCAAACTGTATTCGTTAACGTATGAAACAAAACAATCAATAAGTATTTCCAGCCCTGACAGATCTGCAGGTCAGCTGGCCCTGGTTCAGGGTTTATTGTGGATTTGAGTGGAATTTATCCAGAAGTGGTGGTTAGCATAGTGGTTTGCACTACTGCCTCACAGCAAGAAGGTCGTGGGTTCGAATCAGGCTTGGGGCCTTTCTGTGTGGAGTTTGCATGTTCTCCCCGTGTTCGCGTGGGTTTCTTCTGGGTACTCCGATTTCCCCCACCCACAAAACATGCAATATAGGAACCCTCCCTCCCTCCTGTATGGCTGCATGTGAATGTTTGGTGGTGGTCGGAGGGGCCGTAGGCGCTCCCGTCAGTCTGCCCCAGGGCAGCAAAAAAAAAAAAAAACGTAGTTTACCACCATCAGAGCGTGAATGTGTGAGTGAATGAATAATGCCTCCATTGTAAAGTGTCTTTGAGTGTCCAGAAAAGCGCTATATAAAATTGATGCATTATTATTATTATTATTATTATTATTAAGAGATGGAAATGTAACATTGCCACCACTCATTTTTAATAGCCTCCATATCTCAAAAAGTAAAGTAGATAGAAGCTGGAAGTCTTGCACGCAAGTTATGACATTAAGTGCACAAAATGTGAAGCCATTCCAGTATGGGAGGCCTCTGTTGAGTTGACACAATCACCCCGAAGTCACAACTTGACAAAAATGCTTACTTTCTCCTCTTGCAGCATGAGATATGGATCACGCTGCAATATGGCGCCCTCCTTATTGGTCAGAAATGTCCATTTCTCATGTACCAGAAAAACCCAATTCACACCTATAAGAAATGTTTTGTACAACACTAACCCCAGCTCTGAGCAAGAACAAAAGGAACAGTTGAATTCATCCCATGACTTCAACGCTTGTAGGATAAAAAAATGACTGTTTATTCTTCATGAATTTTATCGATTCATGCACTCCAGAACTACGCAAATTGGAGTCTTTTTTTTTGGCACCCGCTGGTGTACGAGAATTGGACATATATGTGGAGGTTGCCTTCGAATTGACGTGATCCTGAGGTGTTACTCTTATGGTTAATTTTTGCCTGTATTCCCCCCCGTGCAGGTAATGTACGCCCCACAGTCCAGGGAGAGGTTTGCAGCTCCCTCGTTTATGCAAAGGGACCCCTTCAGCCGCTTCCAGCCCACCTACCCCTACATGCAGCACGAGATCGACCTGCCCCCCACCATCTCGCTCTCGGACGGCGAGGAGCCGCCCCCGTACCAGGGGCCGTGCACCCTGCAGCTGCGGGACCCCGAGCAACAGATGGAGCTGAACCGGGAGTCGGTGAGGGCCCCGCCCAACCGGACCATCTTCGACAGCGACCTGATCGACATGCACAGCGGTGGGGGGCCCCGCCCACCCAGCAGCAACTCTGGCATCAGCGCCGCCAACTCCAGCAGCCACGGGCGCATGGAGGGCCCCCCGCCCACCTACAGCGAGGTCATGGGTCACTACCCGGGCTCCACCTTCTTTCTACACCAGCACAGCAATAATCTCTCAGCGCAGCGGGCTGGAAGCCGAACGATCCACCCACAGGGCGACGCCGAAAGCACAATCGCTCCCGCCAAGGAGGGCCACCGGGACGAGCTGGTGTGACGGTGGGGGTGGGAGGGGCTAAGCTTGTTGACTCCGCCTCCATATCCTCCCTCCACACACGAGGGGGGTGTGGCCTCCTTCTCGACACCCCGCCCCAGTCCCCGCCCCCGCACAACTGAATATCGTTTCGCTACAAGGACTACAAGAGCATGACGAGATGAAGCTTCTAGAAACAGGCTATCTTTCTTACTGAATTAATATTGATGAACTCAAGTGAAGGGGAGGGGCTATAGACTGAGGGGCGTGTGCGCACTGCGTGGTGTTTTTGGCTTTGTAAGTTAGATATCGTCAATTTTTTTTGTATTCTTTCATTCACACGTGAAAGAAGAGTTTATCGGCACAGATTCTTTAAAAAAAAAAAAAAAATTGCCCATCCTCTGCCACCCGTCTCCCCCAGCGGCACCAGAGGTCACGGGATGGAGGATTTTTATTTATTTTAATTTTTTTTTTTTTTTAACTTTTTTTTTTTCTTTTTTTTTTTTACTTTTAAAGACCGGAATCTGTGCACAACCAAGATTTTAAAAACCAATTGTAATCCAAATCCGAGTGCCAAGATTCACGCCGAAGTCAATGTGGACTTTTGACTCCTTTTACATTCAAAAGAAAAGTTACCTGATGTTGCACTATCTTGTTGTTTTAAAGAGACAAGGGAAATACTCTTACGTAGTTTTCATTTTGTGTTGTGTTGCCCTTTCAGCTGTGGATTCGTTAGGAGCTCCTGAGGTATCTTACAGCAGGTGCAAATCCTTTCCGTTGGAAAAACAGGAGAAATGCAGATCCAGCCTAAATCCCTGAGTCAGACTATCGTGTCAGGGACACCTAACGTATTTGTTGAGTTCGCATCCTCTCAAAAAATTTATCATGAAAGTTCGTCCATGGTGTCCTACGTAAGATGCATTTACAGTAGTCCTGTAAACGACTCATATATATGTGTGCAAGTGTGTCAAGGGGGGGGCACTGTCCAATCGGTCGTCTGTTCAGCTTTGTCAAGGTCATCTTCTGAGACTTTGTTTTTCGTTTGCCAACCGTCGAGTTTAAATTGGTCTTTGTACAAGTTAGCATTTTAACAAAAACAAAAAAAAAAACTGCGAGTAAGATTGCCTTTGTAGCCTGGACATTTTAATAGTGTCGAGATAAATTCCCAATACTGGAGCATTGTTCGCTCCTAACTAACAAATTGCATTTAATTCTGAAAAACCAAAATTGTCAGATCATTGTTTATCCGGTCTGTTCTGCTGAACATGAATAAGTTTTGAGCGGAGTAAATTGTTGAAATTCCTGCTGGTTTATAGAAGTACTTCCTAACCCGTGGCCACATCTGAAAATCTCATGTTACATGGGAAATTTCCGGACCATTGATCCTCACCATGTACAAATAAGATTAATCTCCCATTACACATTCTGCATCTCTCTCGAGGCAGACATTTTGTATGCTGTCACTTCTGAATCTCTCCATTAACGCCTGCAGGCATGTTCTGCTAAGACAGCTTATTGAATTACTGAATGGGAGTTTGATGAAGAAAAAAACGGAGCTAAACAAAAATGGAAGCGCATAAAATCATGCTAATACCCTATTCTTCACCCGCCCCCGCCCTCCCCGCCTACTAATGTGTGAAGATGACCTGGCGGTGTCTCAGTAATCAGATTTTGTTGAACCGTCATGAAGTCTGGGGCTCTGGTGGAGTTTTCTGATGAACTTTGACCATAGACCGTAGACCTATTATGTCATTGCCTTCTCCCGCACCATCACTCAGCGTCACTAAGCCAACCTCCAGGTTTCAATGATGCTTACTACCTGTTTCCATACAGCAAAGTGCATTAACCAATCCAAAGCTTTAGGATCCCTATTTAAAAAAAAAAAAAAAAAAAAACAGTCTATGATTGGCTGTTGCCTGGCACTACCAGTGCCCTCATACTGCATGCATTGTGAACTTCATAATTCCTCCCCCCCAGATGTTTGAACTTTCATACATCCTGCCGAATTAGACAATTTCTTAGTTGTCCTGTCAAATGAGGACGATGTAGATGTAGAGCCTCCCGCCTTGACGATCTGTGAGTGACGCATTTACGCACCTGCTAGTCCAGATTCATCTGTACACACCTGCGACATAGATTTCTATATATCAGACAAATGTATTGGCATTTGAAAAACCACTCATGCCGTGCTGCAGAAGACCTTCCACTTCGCCATGCCTGTTGCTTTTAGTTGATGCTCGCTGTGTTACCTGGTTACAAATGATTGTCTGACACTTATTGGAGAGGAACCTATAGCAGCTGAATAGCTGAACGGTTACTGACTCCATTATTGTTGAGAAGTTTCGCCAAATAAATGTGAGGGCTATCCAGCACCATTGGAAAATGTCTGCTAGATCAAAGTGTTTCGCAGCAATGGAGCATGAAGATTAACGATTCACTGCTTAAGTCTCCTTAGATCTAGCTAAGGTTTTGTTTTTGGTGGAGTTCTTAGTTTTACTGCACTCAAAGAGCAGCCGCCTGTGGTTTCACTTGGCTTACATTGGGAAATGTTAGCCCATTTGAGACTTCATTAGTGTGTAGGAGCAATGGAAAAACTTATTTACATTTCTTTAAGTATTATCACTATTGGTCTGAATCCCATATATTGAGATAAAAGCCCGCTTCGACGCTGACATACTCCCTCTCTAGTTTAGTCGTTAGTCTATCGCTGCTGCTATCCCTGCTGCTACCGCCGCCCGCTGCTACCGTCGTCGTTTTTCATCGCGGTCTATCGTTCCTCCATAGTCTGCTTACCCCGTATAATCCGTTAAGCGATAGACAAATATTTTACTCGAAGAAGCGGCTGTACCCTTTGTTTTTTCATTTTTTGTTTTTTTGATTTTTTTTTTTTTTGGTATGTTTGTTTGCTTTACGTTCTGTCTGCTGTTGTAGCTAACTCCCTAACAAGGAGGGAAATACTTTGGTTTGTTTTTTTTTTTTTTTTTTTTTACGAGGAGGTTTGCATGTTACAGCAGTTAAGGTGCCTAATGTTCATGTATGAGCAGATATAGGAACCCACTTGCACTCAAAATGCTCCCACCTGCCTTGTGCCTCACTTCCGACGGTGCTTTTTTCAGTAGTCGGTCTCTCTTTGTGTTTATTTGTAAGGTGCTGTATATAACTTGAATATATTATGCACATATCCTACCCAATGGGTAGAAACCACAAAAAAAGACATTGTGAATAATGTAAGATAATGTATAGATGATTATAAGAGAGGAAAAATTTTAACAGCGGCATCAAATTTGCGAATGCCTAAAAATGTGCTGTCTTTTTTGTAAACATGAGAAAAGAAGGTTTGCAAAGTAACGCTTAAATATGACCACAATTAAAGGAATACAAATTATGACTTATATTATTTTCCTATGAATAATAATCTGTTACAACTAGGCTTAAACATATGTTCTGCATCTAGGAAAGTAAAATAATTAGTTACTCTTTTTTTTTTTTTTTTTTTTTTCTTCAGGAAATAATCTGCACCATTATGCTAGCTAATAAGTTCAAGTGACACTTATTTGGTTGGACCAGTATTACATGCATTTAACCAGAGCAATGTTATCATTTGTATTATTTTTATTTTTTTGTCTTCTCCTCCTCCTGCTGAGAACACACACACACAATGCTAAGAATGGCTGCTTTCTTTAAAATAAATTTAACATCCCCGGATTTTTCTGATGTTCGTATACATCTTGCGAGGTTCTTTCTACTCAGACTTAAATAATACGCTACCTTCAAGACACCCTTCGTATTAAATTGTCATTGATTATCAACCGCAGGGTTTTTTTTTTTTTTTGTATTGGAGGCAGACTCTTGTCAGTCAAGTTGTGGTCAACCTTGCAGTCCATCTGATCGCATGTCATGCACTCTGACTATAGCATACTTAGCCGAACCAATCAGAGGGCACCAGAATGGAACTGACAGTTTGTGACTGAATTATTGAGCTTTCCGCAAGTTCGGCAGTCCAGACCATTTGAATGAACCTGAATGGTGTGGCATGAATGAGCCTTTACATTAACCCTTCTCCTCCCGAATGTTCCAGATACGTCTTTCCAAGTTGCAAACAAGTTGGCAGAACACCTCTGGGTTAGAAGGACAGTTTTCCCCGAAATCAGTAAGTTCAAATGAACGGTGTCCCGGGACAGGGACGATGGTGTGTAATTAGTGAGTGTTTTGTGCGGGGTGACATACATCCTCCTTTGTCCTTACTGCAAAATCGGGCTCAGTCAATGCTTGCGACCTGACCTGTAGGATACTCCTGTCGAGTTCCATGACTATATGTTGACCAATAACAGAGGAGAAGCGCTTCAAAGTTAAGTCCACTAGAAGAACAACCAAAAAAAGGAGAAACTGAGTGAGTGTTGGTTGCCTCATCGCGAGGACAAAAATGCCCATTTGTCCTCTTGCTTGCTTGTTTTTGTGCAAGTTGCAGAGTTTTGGAGATATCGGCTGTGGAGGTGTCTAGCTTCACTCGAGTATAATGGCTCTAGATGGCACTTGGCTTGCGGTGCTCAAAGGGCCAGAAAAGTACCCTTGAAAAATCACTGCACAAGCCTCTTATCCGCGAGGAGACGCAGGCTTCCCTCTGCTCGGTAAGAAGGTTGGTGGGTGTAGATTGGTTGAAAGGAAATAGTTCCCACATGAAACTGCTCAGAAAAAGTTCTGTGGATAGTCTCGAGTAACTGTGTCATTATTTCTGGTGAGACATTGCAGCTGAGTTTTCCAAATTTTATTATCCCCCGGCACATAATACGGGGGGATATAGCGATCAGTGTGTCCGTCCGTCTGTAAAAAAAAATTGTTTCCGGACCAGAACTCGAAAACTATACCACTTACAAACACCAAATTTGGTATGGAGCTTCTCCCTATGGTCTAGTTGTGCCTTTTGGGGGTTTCGGTCCGTCCGTCTGTCCACACAACCTGTGGGTTACACAACCTACAGCCGGGGGGATCCGCCATTGCCAGATGGCTCGTTTTATTTTTTTGGTGTGCTTGGCATCACAAGCCTAGCACCATTTTGTTCTATTATGTTCAAGAGAAGGCAGACTTATCAATTACCGATATCTCCAAAACTCAACAGCTTGCACCAGAATGATCTAGATGGGTAAATAGAACTACAGGTAAGAGGAGAAATATGTATTCTGATATTCGGGTGAACTGTCTCCAAGATTAAAATTCTCATAAATGTATACATTTCAGATCTTGGATTGTTCAGCTGTCAGAGTGCACTTGCCCAGCCTGTGTGTAAACATGGCTAAGGTTTTTTTTTTTTTTTCTCTTCTCTTCCCATTTGGTCTCACTGAAGTTGATCTGGGGAGGTTAAGGGTTAAAGATGTCATGGCATGCATTTATCATGGCATGCAAGTTAATTTTAGCAAAGGCTCCTGGAACTGCCATCAGTTTATCCTCATTTTATGAATGCATTTAACGTGTGTGACCACTAAAGAGAAACATTTTTGAATAAATGAAGACGCCACTTTGTTCTCCAGTCATTTTTACAAGCGCCATTTCTTTTTATTGAAAAGCACATCTGAGACATCTCATCTTGCGAGAAAGACGGTATAGAGATGAGCTCTCCACCCCAGTGATTAAAAAATTTCAACCAACCAAATAGCGGGTGGTTAGTGCAGTTGAGCAAAGTCGTGTTTTTATATTTTATACACATTCAGTGTACGTGGCATATAGGACAAACCGTTTTAATTGCAGCCATTTATTTATACGCTAAGTACTCCACTGTACAATAACCGTCGCGCACGTTCATTCTTATCTCTAGGTAATGTACATAGCAACGCCATTCTTTTTGTTTCTTTTTTCAAAGCAGTAAGCAAGTGGCAATTGTGTAGTTCTGAGAGATCTATATAATTCTTATACAAGCCTCTGGCCGCACGCATTGTTTTTAACCTGCACTAGCTTGAAGAACTTACCTGGGCTATGACTGACATCTTCAGTGCGCTCCTCTCTCCAGTGATTTTCAGACGTTTGGACGAATGCTGACAGTAACTGTTTTTAAATGTCTACTCTTAAAACATCACACCGGTTCTATATCTTTTGTCTTGACAGTTATCACGGGACTACTTCCATCATGAACTTTTAACTTTGTTTTGCTTTATTTACATAATAAATTGATGCAAATGTGCATACGCGTATACATGCATATATACCTACACATGTGGTTTGTACGTACATATGTCTATGTATATATGTATATATGCATTAAAAATTAAAACTTGTGTATTTTGCCTCTTTTTTTATTTAAGCAATTGTGATGTAATAGGTTTTAGGCCTAAGGTCTGTTATTGCAATACTTTTACAGAAAAAAAGAATCAAAAAATGTTGCTCTTAAGTGCTGTTGTAGTCAAAGATTTTATGCTTGTACTTATGCTGTGGTCAAACTGCAGCAGAATTATTAAAACTTTAAAAAGTAATCAGTGATGTCCTTCTTTGTCCTTTGTTTATTTAAATGAAATGTCTTGTTGGCTTTTAAGCCGCTCTGTAATAATCAGCACAAAGTGCGGCCATTTTTATCCACCATCTTTGTTTGCTGTATCAGGACGGACGTCGGGAGCTCAAGTGAACAGAAGGTGAACTACAGTTGACCAATACTGGTCAAAAGAGTTTGAATACCCACATATTACAAGCATTTAAGGATGCTTTCATACTAGGGACTCGGGCACGGAACCGAGTACACTTGACTCCAAAGTCCAATTTATTTGGTAAGCGTGAACACAAGCATATTGTGCTCGGGCACGGTACGCAAGTCCACTAGGAAGAGGTGGACTCGGGCACGGTTCATCCATACTCATACCAAATGTGAAAGTTACTGTAGTTGAGCACGGAAATGGACTCTTGCGTGACGTCTTTGCTTCAACAAGAGTCGAATAGTTAACTCGGCGGCGATAGGATCCCTCTGGACAAAGAAATTTAATGCAAATTAAAAGCTTTTTTTAAAGAATTGAGAAATTTAAAAATGATGTCAAGTATTACAGTAGAATCGAGTGTGTGGCCCATGAGACGGGGCTTGTAAATTATGCCAAAAGATGGGATAAAGTAAGGGAGGCTGAAGGTTGGGGGTAAGGAGAGATGGAGTTAATTACTAATGCAAAGTTAGAAAAGCACTGAATGTAATCGTTACTGTGTTGTATTTTATTTATTATTGCGTGTTTTGTTTTGTCAGGTGATGGTAGGAGGACTCGTACACAATTATATAACTGAATTAAAAAAGTTGTCCTCCAGAGTGGGGGGTGGTGGCAGGTTAAAAAAAAAAAATGCTTGCTCAAAATATGGGCAGAAAAAAACGTACAATCACAATTGGATACTATACACAAAAAGCAGAGATTTTTGGATGAAATATTTCAGGACATGAGGATATAAAAATCAAGCAGTGGACCCCTTCCCATCAGCCAGACGAGTAACTGAAGAGGCTGTAACTGACATTTTTATACTATGAAGGACATCTTTTTTTTGTTGTTGTCCATTTCTTGTTTTCTCTAGTCGTCACATCCTTGTCTCCTTTCCTTACGTCACCACCCCAACGAGTGGCGTTAGGAGCTGGGAAAGGAAGCAGAAGTCAGCAGTTGAAAGAGCTCTCCCTTTATTAGCCTGGACTGTAGTGACATCCATTTTATATCTGCATGGCAACCTCCTCGGACATCTCTGCATGCAAGGAATAAGTAACCAATAAGGATTCCGCATACTTTAATTTCTTGTGTCAAAAAACACTTTTATTAAAAGTTTTTACACTTTTGACACCACAGCTGCAGTAAAGAAATGGGACGAATGCAAAACCTGAGACAGAGCTCCAAGTGCCATTTGCCCAAAATACATTTCCTACAGGCAATTCATGTGGAAAATGTTAAACGTTTTCTGCAAGATCTCAGTGCTACCAAACCAACAAGGCTCTTTGGCAAGTCACTCACATCAACATAAAGAAAAAAATGTGCTCTCATAACCTGTGTATCTAAAAATTATTTCAGCTAACAAAAAAATTGGTCTAATAGGACCGAGACGGATCAACATTTGAAATGCATGTTTTAACGGTGTTGTATCTATGGAGACCAAAGATATTCCACCACCAACGGGCTCTGATATCCAGTCCTGCCCAAGTGCACAGTACAATATCAATATCTGATACATTTGATCTCACAAGATTTTAAAATTTCAGTCAATTCACATTGAATGTGCATTTAACTACATATAATTATGCAGGCCTCAGAAAGCGCAATTCCAAATCAGTCTGTGATGAGAAGATGCAATTACATTTCCTCAATACATTTACTATTGTCAAGCAGGGATATTTAAATGTCCTGGCTGCCATTGAGCATCAAAGACGGCGAGAGGTGCTTCGTGCTCGTCTAGAAATGGTGACAGAAAAATAAAAAGGACATTTTGCAAGTTTGGTATGAAAAAAATGGCCACAAGCTTTTGTTCAGCACCTTAAAATCAGCCCTCAGTTACATTTCCATCAAAAAAAGGAGCATTCCACCAAATTTTCAGCAGACCATGTAAATGTACTGATTTAACTCCCACCAAGAAGAGTAGTATATCTCCCAATAGTAACGGGCTAGAATAGAGGCGCCTCTATGTTATTCTAGCAGCTAAAATCATGGTCCTCATTTAATGCACTTCCTAACTGGATTTATCGCACCAAATCGGATTAAACATTCCTCCACGGAAGAACTTTTACTATTTATTTGAATGTTTTGTGTGTGAAATTAAAGTCTTAAAAGGTTTCTTAGGTAAACGGTTTTGAACTAGTTACCAATTCGAATTGGGTCACAAATCGAGCACTTGTATTTTGTTTAGATTATATTAATACTTAAACTCTGCCCTGAAATGATGTAAAATATACTCACTTTCAATAAAATACACTCTCAAGAAGACTTCTGGGGGGAAAAAAAAATCTGCCATAAGACCAATCTATTGAAAATAGCACACAAATATCAATTCAGCCTTACAACAGGCTTTAGTACTCTTGCCAGTGATAGTCTTCCATTACCGTAAGACTATTGCATTAGATGGCTATTATTTCCTTTGTAACGTCTCTGAATGCAAATACGAATGAAGAACAGGTTTGAGCACAACCTACCAGTTACCTTTCACCTTTTTTAATTGTGATGGGCAAAACACCTTCGGAACAGTGAAGGCATTGGACTAGGTTGAACAAAGGCCACGGAAATTCAACATCAGTAAGTGACATCCTGGACGGGGTTTTGTGCATTTAACGATTTCTACTGTTCAAGAATTATGTCAGCCAATCTCCCAAGTGCTAGTGCAAAGGATCGTCACAGCTGTCAGCGGGCAAGGACATTTTGCTTGGAAAAAACATGGACCACGTGCATTAAAAACTCTGTGGCGGCCACAATGCAACGCACTCATTAGCTGAGGTTTCCTATGTTGCAAAAACGCCACTTAATTCTTCTCTATCGTTCTTAATCGGAGACATCATTTCAGATATTTGAATAGTTAGCATTCCATGGCAAAAGTTTAATTATTATTATTCTTTATATCGCCAATATTTCGCTGTTGGTGTAAATCTTAAGCGTTTCTGATTGGTCGAACTATCGGGCGAATGAGTAAATTTTTTTTTTTTACACAAAAACTAAACTTACCACGCTCCTCTAACTGTTAACTCTTGGTAGTGATTGCACTTGCATCGATAACACACAAATTTAAACCAGGGTCTGACCCAGGATTTGACTCCAGCTCTTCAATCCAACTTGTATCACCATTACAGATAGCTGTGACCATGGACCAAAAACAATACAAAATGCGCAAGTTGCATCCTGGTAGACAGAGTCTTTAAACATAGAAACTGAGCATGGTGATTGACAAATATAGAGTCCACTTTTCAGAGCGCAACATAAATTAATCCACCTTTTTTCGGAAAGACACCTTGTCTTTGGTTTCCTGCAGTTTCTCAGAGAGCTTGTCCTTTGTCTCCTCCATCTTTTCAGAGATCCTGTCTTTTGTCTCCTCCATCTTTTCAGAGATCCTGTCCTTGGTCTCCTCCATCTTTTCAGAGATCCTGTCCTTGGTCTCTTCCATCTTTTCTGTCAGGCGTTCTCTGGTCTCCTCCATCTTGTCCTGGAAGTACTCCTTGACAGGAGGCGGAGTCGAGAAGTAGCCGTGCTTGCGGAGGTATTTCACCGTGAGCGATGTACCACCCAGCGTCACCGTGTACCTGGCTGGGGTGGCAATCTTCACCAAAACATAGACACAGGTCATACATCAATAATTGCCTTCATCTAAAATGAACTATAATCATTCGTTTCAATCCAAAAAAATTTTTTTTTTTGGGGAAAAGAGCAATCTCATAGTCTAATTGAAATTTCAACTAGACCAACAGTATGGCACAAACAATTTCAGCACAGTATCATAAAATCAAGAAGAAGCTTTCAAAACTATCGAATAATGAAATTGAAAGTTTACACACATAATGTACTGTAAATTATTAAAAATAAAATAAAAATGTGGTTCAATCAATCTTTGTCTAAAAATGATGTACACTGTCCAACAATTTTACTAAATAATTAATTTGTGGGCTCTTCCAGGTACATTTTATAACTTGCCACAGTTCTTAGGGTAAACATCTCCATTCCATCTCTCTCGGACAAGGCTTCCAAAATATGGACCTCGAATCCAAATCCAGCCCTGGTTCTACCTTTTTCCGGCCAATAAGTGAATAATTATTGCCATTGATTGGCCAGACTGGCATCACAACTGACTCCAAGGTAAAGGGAGGGTGGAAGACCAGCAGTTCTCGGCCCTAGAGGACCATGATTTGAGGAGCTTTGCTCAAGAAAATTCCAGACAAATTCCATGGTGTTCTGACTGAATTCAAGCAACAGATTCTGAGATTCCATCCAGATATGCCACCCATGACTTCACTTAAATACAAAGCACTCCATGATAAATGTATTTTTTATACTCAGGTTTGAAATCTGAAATATGCTTTTTTGATAGACACAGTAAAGCAGAAACAGTAAAATATATCCAGAGAAATTGAAAACCTTATTTACTTTTCAAAATCTATGGTGCTCAAATCCCTGACACGGTACTGCGCTTCCAAATGTTTCCTAACTAAAATGCACAGTTCTGCCATCAGCAAAATGTATGGATGAGATATTTAAAAATTAATAAAACAATTTACTTACATTATACAAATCAATATTAATTTAAATGTAATGTTGAACATAGGCAGAAATTAATAATCATGCATTGACATTATACTTACAAATCAGACCATTTACATGCAAACAAGCTGGCGCGGTCACAAACACACGCTGAAACACATTATTTATTCACATATTTTCCATGTTACCGTGTCCCAGTTGTACACAGAATGCATTATAACTCATTACCTTAAAATTGAATAAGATTGCCTGGTTATTACTTAGTGCCAACACAGACGAAAACTACAAAAAGCTAGCAATAATATTTACCTTATTTAATGAGTCCATCGCATTGGCAAATTTACCAACCATTTTATCGCATTAATGCTCAACTATTGCTGTTCCATTTACGCATTAAGATGCATTATATTCTCACACTCTCAGCAATCCTGGGTAACCTTCTTTCGGAAATACATTATTGCTGATGGATAATCGTGACATTGAGCCATGTTTTTTTTTTTTCTGTCTTGTAAAAACAAAATGGAGGCGTAATTTCCATTTAACTCCCTTCCCATCTGAGAGTCAGAGTAAAAACCATGCCATTTTTTTAAACTAGAGTTTCAACACTTTCAAACACACAACAGTGCTAGCAGGTAGAAAATTTCATCCCCCCCCAAAAAAAAAAAAACTGAATGAATGCAAAGAAGCCCACGTGAGCCTGAATCCTGGCCTGCACAACTTGGAGGTCGACTCAAGATAAAACAGGAGAAAACAGTAAGAAAATGACGTGTGAAATCGGGCCTCGCCATTAACCGAATTGCGATTATTTTGAACACAATAAAACTAACTGCCACTATGAGGCAGGCAGACGTGCTTGCTTATTGCCTTTTCTATGACACATACCTAATGCGGTCATTTGAAATGCTTCCAGGAAGAAAACTGTTTGAAGTCCGCTAATTACCAGCGAGGTTGAACAGCCTCCATCGCCTTGGCCTAATTAGCTCACCTTAAACCAATTCCTGTGTACTTTGCCTAACCTGCAATCAAGCCATTTATTCATCCAACCGACTAATCAAAACCAAAATGTGGCCTATAATGATTAAGAGATAATGAAAAGCTGACAGACCCAACCAGGCTGCCGTGTTAGATTGAAAGAAAGTCAATAATCCGAATAAGTATCAGACCTCTAAATTCCACCTCTCATCGAGGAATTTTGTTATGTATTATTAAAGATATTTCTTTAAAAATTGAACTATCTTAAGATGGCCCTGGTTTTAAACGCTTAAAAATATAGCCAACATGAAGTGGAGAACATTTTGTGAAGTATATTGAACGTGAATGCGAGAGAGCATATGTTTGCATTGCAGGCAATAGTCAAATGCACCGAAGATTAGGCAAACAGGTTCAGGCAAATCCGTGCAGCAAATTTGTGGCATTTATTAGATAATTGAACAAGATCAATTTAAAATTAAGTAACTCATAGCTCTTGATTTTAGTTACTTTTGACCATCTAAATAACCAACAGTGAAGGTGGAAAACATTTTGTTTAAGCGTATCGAATGTGGCAAGTAAATTGTTAACGAATTCGCATGCAGTGCAGCAGAATGTAAAATCAGAAATAATCTAGCAAACACATTCAGGCAAATCTGTCATGTTTCATGGTTATTTAAATTTCAAAATTTGACAAACAGAAATGATATCTAAATAAATCAGACGACCTACCAATTTATCTCGTTAGCCTAATTGTGCAAATCAACTGATTTATTGCGAATTGAGCAAAGTAATTAGGAAGGGGGTGAGAGCAATTGTCAGATAGAGGATGATGACTTCGCAGACCTTAACTTTGTGTTGTTCAGCACGCAATTTACCTGAATGTGTTTGCAAAGTCTTCGCTGAATTTATCTATCGCGTGCAATGCGACAATCTTTTCTCTCACTTCACGTTTGATATGCTTCACAAAATTATTTCCACTTTGCGCATCTTTTGAACCACTTAAAAACCAGGACCATCTTAAAATGATTTTATTTTTTAGAAATCATTTTAATGATATGTAAAAATTATACGAAAGGTGGAATTCAGAGGTCTGCTGTTAATTCAGATTATTGAGATTCTTTCAATCCAACACGGCAGCCTGGTTAGGTCTATCTGCTTCCCATCATTTCTTCTTAATCATTATAGGCCACATTTTGGTTTTGATTAGTCAGTTGGCTGAGTAAATGGCTTGATAGCAGGTTAGGCAAAGTACGCAGGAATTGATTTAAGGTGAGCTACTTATGCCAAGGCGATGGAGGCTGTCCAACCTCGCTGGTAGTTAGCGGACTTCAAACCACAGTTTTCTTCCCGGAAACATTTCAAATGACCGCATTAGGTGTCATAGAAAAGATAATAAGCAAGCACGTCTGTCTGCCTCATAGTGGCAAATACTTTTATTGTGCTTAAAATAATTGTGATTCGGTTAATCGCACAGCCTTAGTGTGAAAGATATCACAGGTTCCATAAGAAACACTCAGCCGCAACGCTTACCTTGTACATTGCATAGGCAGTTAGCGCATAACCACTCCGAGAGTCTCTCAGCAGGCCAACAATAGCTTCTGGCAAACCGACGAACTCCAGAAACGGAACCACATTCACACCTCTTGCAAGAAAAAGAAGAAAGATAAAAAATTAGTGCTGTGGATAAGTATTTGCTCCCTTCTGATTTCCTCTATTTTCTGCTGCGTTTCTGTTCCAAATTCTGCTCCAACTACAATCGCTTGAATTCATAAATGCAACATAATTCCCTCCTAAATGATATATCTTTCAACCATTTACCATCAATTTGAAAAAGAAAATCACTTGAGGGGTGACATTTTCACGGAATTGCCCATATTTGTCACGCTTAAATATTTCAGATCATCGAACTCATTTTAATATTAGAAAAACATCAACCAAGTAAACACAAAATGCATTGTTCATATGATGACTCAATTTATTGAAGAGTAAAAGGTATCCAACCCCACCTTTCCCAAAGTAAAAAAGTATTTGCCCCATTAATTACTAAATTTTTTTTTTTTTTTAATCCACAATTGTATTTAATTTCACTAGACACACCCAGGCATGATTACCGCCACCCCTATTAAATCTAAACATCACTTAAATATAACTTGTATGGCAAAGTGAAGTAGGCAAAAAGCAGCACATCATACCGCGATCTAAAGAAATTCATGAACATTTGAGAAACTAAGTAGTTGACATCCATCAGTCAGGAAAGAGTTACAAAGCCATATCTAAGGCACCGGGACTCAAGCTAAACACTGTGAAACCCATAACCTACTAATAAGAAAACTTGAAACTGTGGTCAAACTTCCCAGGAGTGGCCGGTCAACAAAAATTCATCAAAGAGTTGCACTGACAACTCATCCAGGAGGCCTCAACAGAAAGCAGTGCAGACCTTACTTACCTCAGTTTAGGTCAGTGTTCACAATTCCAAAATTAGACAGGGACCGGGCAAAAATGGAAAAAAATACTGCAGATCAAAGAAAACAAAAGGCTCGTCGCACATTTGCCAAAGAACATCTTGATGACCCCTGACATTTTGGGATAATATTCTGTGGACTGAGTCAAAAGTGGAACTTTTTGAAAAACTTTGGTCCCGTTACATCAAGCATAAGGCTAAAACAGCATTCCACTATAAGGACATCATACGAACATCTTCCAAACAGTCAAAGACGGTGGTGGTGGGGTGGTGGTCTGAACCTGCTTTGCTGCATCAGGACCTGGTGGATTCACCATAATTTAAGAAATCATGAATTCTGCCAACTACCATAAAATCCGGAAGAAGTTTCCAGCCGTCAGTTTGTGAACCAAAGTTCAAGTGCAGTTATGCAGCAGGACAAAGATCAAATGATCCGACGCACAAAAGCAAGTTCACCACTGAATGGTTCAAAAGAAACAAACAGAAGGTTTTGGAGTGGCCTAGTTTAAGTCTGAGCTTGAATTCGATTGACATGATGTGGAATGTCCCCAAACATTGCTTGAAAAATCTCCAATATAGCAGAATTAAAACAATTCTGCAAAGAAGAGTGGGCCTAAATTCCTCCACAGCAATGTAAGACTCATTGCCAGTTATCACAAACATTTGACTGCAGTTGTTTCCCCCTAAGGGAAGCATAACTTGTTATTAGATTTATGGGGGCTATTACTTTTCACAAGGGCAATAAAGGTTCCGAATTACTCTTTGCCTTCAATACATGAAATGATCATAAGCTGCATTTAGTGTTTACTTATGTTGTCTTTGTCTTATGTTAGTTGGATAAAGTGTATTGTACTGTATATAGCATATGGTACTGTACTGTATTGAACAAAGAAAACATACAGATTCCATGACAAACACGTTTGGAATGGCTTGTAGGGAGAAGTGGCTGAAAGGAGCCGACACAAGGGACTATCCGATCCAGTCTAAAAATATTGGTTTGTGGATCAAGTGTTTTTTTTGGTTTTTTTTCTTTAAATCCCGGCACCAAGAAAACCAGTTCCACTTATCAAGGTTTTGATTAAGTGAGATGGAAATCAGACCTTGTAGTGATGAGTTACAACAAAAATTCGCACTCACACGGTCCCTTGTCAAATAAAGAGGAACAACACTGCCCTAAAATGTCACACCTCCATTCTGAAACGACTCAGTTTTACAGGGACTCTAGAGTGAAGAAACCAATTCACTGCTACAAAAATACATAGTGGACCAAATATTCAAATTAAAATGGACTTAAAAGCACATAAATATGATGGTTAAGTAAAGGTATATAAAATTGCTTAACAACAAAGACATTTAGGTGTTAAAAGTTGTAGTATTAACTCTCTGATTGCCACAATGGCAATAAAATTAGCAAATAATACCCAGGTGAGGAGTGCTCATAATTTGATTCAGTGGTCTTTATATTATTGAGGCCTTATTAGTCAGCTCAATGCGCCCCCTGTTTGTATTCATGCCTTTCATCAAACGACCGCTCGAAATTCGTTCGCCCCAAACATGCTCTGAATGCTACTAGTTACTATTATTAGGTCTCCTCAACGAAGTTGAGAGAGACGTACTGTTCTTATTCAGACTATTATTATCATTTTGCACGATTATGTGTCTCTTCTACAGGTTTCGCGTTTTGACCGATTGTCGTGAAACTTGGTGAGCTGGTGCATACCAATGGGAAGGGGTTCCAATTAGCTTTTGGGCCAGATCGGCCCGGGCCTTTTCGAGCAGGGGGCCCAAAAAGGACCGAAATTTAACATGGGAAAAATTTTCAAAATGGTCCTAGAGCGATGCAATTTTTTTTTTTTTTTTAAGATGCGTAATGACATTCTGAACAAGTCAATGGCGATGAAGTCGTAGGTCATGTGGTTTAGCTGCCATCTTGGGGTTTTCGCACTTTCCCCTCCTGATGACCCTTCCATTTTCAAAAATCTTCTCTGTAAAAACTACTCGTTGAAAAATTCTGAAAATGACCTAGAGACTCTCCTAAGCAAACGATCTCGGGCAGAATTTGAAAATGAATTTTACTTTTTAAACTAGAAGCTGTTGAATTTCAGTATGTATAAAAGATCTTTCAACTTCGAAGCAAAAACAAATTGTTTTTAAATTCTAACATTTGGAAAATTTCCAGCATGTTGTCTCCACTGTCAAACCAATCATCCTCATAGGTCCAGCTACTATGAGCAGACCGCACTTTTGCCCGCGGGCAAACGTAACACTAGTTATTATTATTAATAATAATAATACTTGATGATTTAATGGTTAATCAACAATAAAACCAATAAATCTTAGTGCTCCGAACAGTAGAATACATCCGAATGACCAACATCAGGCATAGACAGTGTGGATGCAGACTTTTGTTTAATTCCAACACCAAGACACCAGATTCAGCTGATTAACTGATAATTTGCATTAATCAAGACCTTGATAAGCAGAATGAAATGTCTCAAAGCTGAATAAGATGGGACACCGGCAAGAAGCGACCACAGCAAAATTGACGTTCCCGCAGACTCGAGCACTGGCGGAAGTTTTCTGGGATGCTACGATCATCAAATTCAGTACAAATCAAAATGTAAACAAACAGGCACGATCTCTGGGAAAGAAATTCTATCACTTACTTCATGGCACTGTAATAGAATGTCCCAAACCACACGGAGGAAGTCAAAAGATGCACCGGGATCATCACTTTTCCATACTGTTTGAATGTTTTCTTGAACCTCTGGACAAGGCCGATGGACTTGTCCTGGAGGGGATCCATCTCTGCAGAGTCCTCTGGGGGTGCTACACCAGCCTGGGGTGGTTCTGCAGGGTACTGTGAACCCGCGGCAGCCGGATTCTGCGGAGCTGTGGGCCGTGCCTCTTCCACAGCCTTCGCCTCATGTGACTTGGCTGCCCTCAGCGCCGCTGAAGCGCTCACCCAGCGAGGGCTGGGGGTTCGCCATCCAGCGCACCGCACCCTCATAGGCGGCCATTCCGCACCAGGACTCCAAAGCACATGACGAAAGTTACCCATCTGCCGCGTAACCCTCTGGGAAAGGAGACGCAGCATCTTTCCTCCACGTCAGTTCGACCGGCAGTCCCTGTATGCAAAGTCAATGCTAGCATTAAGGACACCCAAACGGCAGGTTCTAGAATTTGACCTGCTACAGAGGTTTTAATCACAGAAGATAATTGCTTCACTGAGGAGATATTCTACTACATGAAGAAAACCCATCAGTATTTAAAGTCGCACAGAAGTGGGACACGAAAACCTTCGACAGCAAAAGAAGCGCTTCAGTGCGGGGTATACTTTGAAAGCGTTCGCATGAAGACGAACGCAATAAAATTACATCACCTAGACTTTTAAAACATGAGACAATCTGTACAGCCATTCCCTCCAAGTTTGAAGTTGTGCTTCAAAACACTGCCGACACCTATGGCGCTAGATAGAAAAATGCAGCATAAAAATTCTGCCAGTTTTAAAGAAGAGAAAGGTGCCTCACCTGAAAAAAACAGTTCAAACCCATAGACGTACAATCTGGAAAAAAAAAACAATCCCAAGAAAAGACAGTCACTTCATTTTCCAAATGCATGCATGCTACCAGTCGAGACTGACACTCCAAGACATCAATACTCGCGACAGCGAGAATGTATTTACAAACAGTAACCACCGGACATAAAGACTAATAAATGTCACGACAGAATAAAAACTCCAACACGACATATCCTGTTAGCGAAACATTAAAAAAATGCAAGTAAACTAGCATGGTCGCAAGATCCAGCCAGCGCACAGGAGGTGGCTGACGGCATGTTACCTGGCGACTTCGGAAGACAGACAGACAACACATTTTCGACAACAATAGTGCTTCCAATTTTAGAAACGACTCAGGCCGTACCCCGAGCACTTGCCAATTTACCAAGCTAACGTTAGCTACTCAGTTAACTAATTAGTAGTGCAGTTAATCTGACTCTGAGTGAAGTGAAAAATGTGTCGTCCATGTCGCCTTACCCCATACAAAAACACCAAATGTCGTACATCAAACTGCAAGAAACAAGGTCTTGTAAGATAAGACATTTCACCCCTCATCATGCGCGTCCCTTCTGTCATTCACATAACTGTAAAGCACAAATGAATTCACCTCACATGGCATGAGGACTCCTCTAGTATCTTGGGAACTGTAGTTCACATCGTGGGACACTCGTTTCCAGAGCGTTTAAAGTACTCATTGCAGAACTACACTTCCCAGTGTCTATCTAGATGTTCTTTTTCATGCTATCTGGAACGAAAAGTAGGAAGCACATAGAATGGTAGCATACTGTAGTGGGTGGAGGGTGTACGTGACGGTAGATCAGAGTCCAAAAATAATCTCTTTGCAGTCATTTGCAAGCCTGACTCCGCCAGCCTTCGTACTTCCGCTTAATTCCATTTCGCTTCAATACTCAGGGGGTGCATCTCAAAGCGTAGGCTGCATTCTTTTAAAGCTGCATCTTTAGGGGTTGTCAAGTAATTCCATCTGCCGAACGTCATTTCATCTCCATTAAACGGCTTTGGTTTCAGTCAGTTGTCACAGGTTTCCCTAACCTTACCTTAACTCTAACCCTTAACCCAAAACCTAACCTTAAATTTTACCTTTTCCCTTACCATAAATGTCAGTTTAGTACATGGAAGTCAGTGATGACCCCTAAAAATGCAGCCTTCAAAGGATGCAGCCTACGCTTTGAGAAGCACCCCAAGTAAGCCGGCTGCGCGAGATTCCCGAAAAATGTCGCGAGAATATTGCCGAAGTTGCGCGAGAAGCTCTCCAAAACCTGCGATAGCTGCAAGATCTTTATTATCCAAATTCTTATAGTTGTCTTAAATATTGACTTTGATGCAAATATGCTTATGTCCTGGAAGATGTTCTTAATCTGGCCATATATTATGAAGGATTTTTTTCTTTATGAATGGAAAAACTATTTCATCATTGACAACAGTTGTTATCCATAGTCTTCTGAGCCTTTTGATGTAGGGCTATTTGAACACACAGTACGTTCTTTATTTTTAACAATGTTAGTTGATTTGGCCACACTTAATGTTTCTACTATTGGTCTAAAGCCTTTTTGAAGATTTTTCCATCTAATGATGGTGTGCCTCACTGGTAGTGACAGCTCTTTGAAATTCAGATTGAGGGATAACAGCAAAAGACTCCATAAGCAAATAATTAACTTAACCTGTTAATTACGAGCGCCCCCTTTTATGGGGCCTGCGTCAGATGCGTGCGCTACAGACACGCCAGGAAGCACCTATCCTAACATGTAGCATACCAAAATGAATGGGAGACACTCAGCTAAAAGCTCATGTAAACCATTTTTTACCTCAACCGAACACAATTCAAGCACCAAGCAAGTAAATAAGCATGCAGCAAAACATAGGATAAAATCATATACATTACATTACATTACATTACAGGTACTTAGCAGACGCTCTTATCCAGAGCGACGTACAAAAGTGCATAAGAACAGTACAAAAGTGCAGACCTCCTAGGAGACAAGTAAAAGTGCTAACAGTAAGTGACAGAACACGTTCCATTGTTACAGATCTAGACTATTAACAAAAAGGCAAGGTCAAAGGCAAGTGAACAAAAATGGCAACAAGGCAGAGGCAAGTGCAACAAAGAGCAATAAAATAAGTGCAATGGATCAAGTGCAACAAAGGGGCAGGAAAATCAAGTAAACTGACAAGAGTGCAACAAAATGAAGGGAAACCAAATCAAGTGATACAGTCAGGAAGTAAACAGAATAAAGTGCAACAAATCAAAAGGATGTAGGGACAGGAATCAAGGCAGTGGAGTAGGGGAGAGGTGGAGCCTGAAGAGGTGGATTTTCAGGCGGCGCTTGAAGATGCTCAAGGATTCTGCCGTTCTGACCTCGATAGGTAGATCATTCCACCAACGAGGTGCCAGAACAGACAGCAGCCTTGAGCGGGAAGGGGAGGAGCGGAGAGGGGGAGGAGCCAGGCGACCGGAAGTGGCAGAGCGGAGTGCTCTGGCAGGGGTGTAGGACCTGAACAGTCTCTGGATGTAGGCTGGAGCAGTCTTGTTGACTCCCTGATAGGCTAGCACCAAAGTCTTGAATTTGATGCGAGCAGCAACAGGGAGCCAGTGGAGCTTTGTGAGCAGGGGGGTGACGTGGGAGTGTCTTGGGAGGTTGTGGACCAGACGAGCTGCAGCGTTCTGGATGAGCTGCAGGGGTCTGATGGCAGATGCTGGGAGGCCGGCGAGGAGTGCGTTGCAGTAGTCCAGGCGGGAGAGGATCAGCGCTTGGACTAGGAGCTGCGTTGAGTAGCTGGTGAGGAAGGGCCGGATTCTACGGATGTTGAAGAGGAAGAACCTGCAGGTCCGGGTCACTGCAGCGATGTTCACAGCAGAGGAGAGCCTGTCGTCAAACAGGACCCCAAGGTTCTTCACACTCCGCGAGGGGGAGATGGTGGTATCCCCCAGAGTGATGGTCAGATCCAGGAGAGGGGAGGATGGAGCAGGGATGTAGATCATCTCCGTCTTCGTTGGGTTGAGCTTCAGGTGATGGTTGTCCATCCAGCTCCGGATGTCTTGTAGGCAGGCGGAGATGCGGGCGGAGACCTGGGCATCAGGGGGAAAAGAGAGAAAAAGTTGAGTGTCATCAGCATAAAAGTGATATGATAAACCATGAGCAGAAATGACAGGACCGAGAGACTGGAGATAAAGAGAAAAGAGGAGTGGACCAAGAACTGAGCCTTGGGGGACGCCTGTGGTAAGTGAGCGGGGTGTTGATACTTCACCAGCCCAGGCAACCTGGTAGGAGCGACCGGAGAGGTACGATTTCAACCAGATGAGGGCTGTACCACGGATCCCCAGTGCAGACAGGGAAGAGAGGAGCATGGAGTGGTCGACAGTGTCGAATGCGGCAGAGAGGTCGAGGAGGATCAGGATGGACGAGAGGGAGGCGGCGCGTGCAGTGTGGCGCGTGCAGTGTGTGTATCAGCGCTGAATCGCCAAAATTTCTGCTGAATTCGTGCTATGCATTAAAATAATACCTCAAATAAGAAGTCAGCAGAATGCAACAATATGAGTCCTGTCATTTTAAACCGACATCACGTTCAAAGAACAGCAGGCATACACTTTACAGTCTACAGAGATGAGCAGAAAAAAAATCTTACCTTTGATATTTTGCAATAAAAAAACTGCTCGAGGGTAAATCTGCGCTTGCTATTGTTAGCCCAATGTGTTCGTGTTATAATAAAACTAGATCTGCCGGGATCCTAGCATGTTCTTTCCCAGGGTGTTGCTTCAAAGATTTCCTCTCCGTAGCATTCAGCTTCCTTGCAATGTATTTTCCTCTCTGCGATCGGCTTGTGATGCTGTCAGTAAGACTGTGCCGATAGGAATTTGATTGTATGAGGCCTGATGATTCTAACAAACTCTAAACCACCTTAATCGCAGAAACCTAGCCTGAGCTACAGCCTTGTGTTCCCAGTGCATGGGACATTTGCATGTTCTTGAATAGTGTGACAATATAAACGCATAACCAATTTGTTTGAGGTATTGTCCGAATAATTATCCACTAAATATTCAACATTCCTTTTCAAAGTCGTTTTCTGACAGAATCTTTGCAGTATTCCGCACAAATACTGAGACTACAACAGTCCAGAACATATTTTCTTTACCCATTCGTTGAATGGGCAATTTGACCAAAGACTGTTGTCGATTGGTGCAGCCTATTGGATAAAATGCTGCGCTGTGAAGGATATTGTGAAGGTTCGATTCCTGATCAGGGTACTTTTTTTTTGGAAATAATCACGGTTTCCTTCTACAAATAATCGCTGGGGTTTTTGTTATTCTTACTTTTCTTTAACATTTTTTCACATTGCCTTTGTATTTATCATTTTATTTATCTGTTTTTTTGTTTTGTTTTTTTTAATAAATATGCTCCAGTGGAGTCAAACTTAATTTTCATTGTATGTATTATCTTTGAATGGGAAATTGTATAGGCAACAAAACTGGCAGAAATAATATTTTTTTTAATTCTAAAAATTAAAAAATGCTGTATTGGGATGGAATGGATGCCTGTAGTGATATATGAGTGAAATTTTATGGGTTTTACAGCTTGGTATCTGAGAAATCTGAAATGGAACACAAGGTACCTAAATTGCCAAATTGGAGAAGCCACCAAGACATTCCTCTCTAATTTTGCTCTGATTGACCTGATCAGAATAAGCTTTTTTGCACAGATAATAATGACATTCTGTGCTGTAATTTTTTAGAGGTTTCAGGCTGCAACTCAACAAATTTACAAGGGATTGAAGTAAAACTTTGTTAGGTGCAAAATAAGATCTTTCATTTACAGTGTGTTCCATCTCCATTTAGTCTGACTCAGTGACATATATAGTGATTATTACTCCAGGGCTGAAATCCCAAATGGTTTTACCTTTATTACAATACTAAGATTATTCAAATGGACCGAGCAGTCGCCGAGATATACTCATTTTTTTTTGTGCTTGCCATTTTTGAAAAAGACGCTCAGGGCTTAAGGGGTTAAAATCAACTGGGAGCTTTTATCCCCTTACTTGTCGATGAAATAATGAGAGAATAGCACTCGTCTGTACATGGAACAGCTGGGCCACCAACTGGTACCTGAAGAAAAATGAGGGGGTGGGGGGGGTGTCACAATTTAAAAATACTGTGATCCGTACACCATTCACCCACTTTGGATGTAAATTAAAGCTAACAATCTGCACTTATATACCTTCATTATCATTCATTAAACCAAATATAATAATAATAATAAATTTTATTTGTATTGCACTTTATATATAAAATCTCAAAGTGCTACAGTACATTTTTAGTGCATTAAAAAAAAGAAAGCTGAATACAATATAAAATAAACACAAAAATAATATGATCAAGAAAAAAAAAACAATAAATAAACAAGAAGAAAGAAAATAAACATGAGAACTATAAAACATTTTAAGAAAAAGCTCTGGTAAAAAGGTAGGTTTTAAGGTCTCGTTTAAAAACATCAACAGACTGTGGGGCTCTCAGGTGGTCAGGGAGGTCGTTCCACAGTCTGGGGGCTGCTGATGCGAAAGCCCGATCACCCATGGTACAGAGCTTGGTTCTGGGGACCTGTAGGGTGTTTGTGGTGGCAGAACGGAGGGTGCGTGAGGAGGTGTGAGAGGTGAGGAGTTCTTTTAGGTATTGGGGGGCGTGCCCGTGGATGCACTGGTGGGTGAGGAGGGAGACCTTGTACTCAATTCTGAGTGTGACGGGGAGCCAGTGAAGGGATTTCAGGATGGGGGTGATGTGATTGTGTTTGCGCACCCCCATCAGGATCCTGGCAGCACTGTTTTGGATATGTTGTAATCTCTGGAGGCTTTTGCCAGGAATCCCGATGAGGAGCGCATTACAATAGTCTAGCCTGGAGGAGACAAAGGCGTGGACAAGCTTCTCTGCATCTGTAAAGGTGAGTGTTGGTCGGAGTTTGGCTATGTTCCTAAGGTGGTAGAATGATGTTTTGCAGAGGTGTTTGATATGGGTGTCAAAGGAGAGTTGGTGGTCCATTTTAACACCAAGGTTGGTGACAGATGATGAGAGTGGAATGTGCTGTCCAGAAAAAGTGATGCCGGTGATGGTGGAGTAGTGACGCTGATGGGGTGTGCCAACTAGGATGGCTTCCATTTTGGAACTGTTTAACTGTAGAAAATTGAGCTTCATCCACGTCTCTATCTCCTCCAGGCAGGTGGTTAGTGTGGATGTTGGTAGGGGTGCAGTGGAAGTGGGGGTGGTCCTTAAATAGAGCTGTGTGTCATCAGCATAACAATGGTAGGAGATGCCATGTTTGCTGATGACACTTCCCAGGGGTAGCAGGTAAAGGGTGAAAAGTGTGGGGCCCAGCACCGAACCCTGAGGGACACCACGGGTGACTTGGTGGGTGTGGGATTTTGCTTTTTCCAGGGCTACATATTCTGTTCTATTTGATAAATATGATGTGAACCAGTTAAGTACGTTATCTGAAAGTCCAATGGTGTATTGCAAGCGGTGCAGAAGGATATTGTGGTCAACCGTATCAAATGCAGCTGTTAAGTCCAGGAGGATGAGTAGAGATGGGGATCCAGTGTCTGCTGACATGCGGAGGTCATTGGTTACCCTGACCAAAGCTGTTTCTGTGCTATGGCCAGGGCGGAAACCAGACTGGAATTTCTCAAAAAGGTTATTGTGTTTGAGGTGATCTTGTAGTTGTGCTGCAACAACTTTTTCCAGGATTTTAGACAAAAATGGAAGATTTGAGATGGGTCTGTAGTTGGAGAGGACATCTGGATCCAGAGTGGGTTTTTTCTGGAGTGGTTTGATGACAGCAGTTTTTAGGGCAGGTGGGATATGGCCAGCCAGGAGGGAGTGGTTGATGATACTGGTGATAAGTGGAGAGATGGCAGAGATGTTGGCCTTCAGCAGGGCAGTGGGGAAAGGGTCCAGGGCAGAGGTGGACGGCCTCATCCTTCTAATGATGGTCTCCACCTCCTCTTGTGTGACCATGGTGAAGGAGCAGAGAGGCTGGATGATCTCAGATGATGGGTCGGCAGTTTGGGGGGGCAGTATGGCTGTGGTGGAGAGGTGTGAGCGGATGGTTTCTACTTTTTGTTTAAAAAAAGTGATCTGCATGTTGCACCTCTCTTCGGTGGCCTCGGGGTGGAAGTGTGAAGGGGGTTTGAGAAGGCGATTTATTGTTGTGAATAGTTGTTTGGAGTTACCAGGGTTATTGTTGATGATGGTAGAGTAGAATCTAGACCGTGCATCTCTCAGAGCCTCTGCATACGCCTTCCTATGCTCCCTGTAGGCAAATATTGTCATATACTGTATGTTTTTAAGATTGGTTTCCCTTGCAATCCAGCTGTCTGTGTCAGCAATATCAACCTGACCGCGTACTTTGGCATGTTTTTGTTCAGTTATGTTTTTTTTTTTTTGTTATTATTAAAAGCTGATTGTGGCGTATTCTGTGATTTTCAATTTTGGGTCTGTCTTCTTTGTTCTGAAATTTGAAACAAATATCTTGCGGTGAACACCTAGATTCACAATAACTATGCCAATTTCTATAAATTTAAATGCTGTTTGCTAAATATGATACAGTGTTAGTTTGCATCATATCCCCAACATTTTTATACAACATTAAATCTGATATAGAGTCAGCCTCCACCTTTTATGGAGTATGTGAATTAAGCAGAGAATTGTTTTTTATAATCTCATGAAAATAGAGTTTGCATTTTCAGTTTGCATCCAGAATTTCAGAAAATTTCATATTGTGGGTTCTTTGAATTTTGCTAGTTACCCTGCTCTCTGAGTGTCTCGAACTCATTGCACCGTTTGCTGTTTTTCTGAGACTGTACAATTCGCTAGATGGCGCCATACCATTTGATATTTAAAAAAAATTAATAAATGAAGGTTGCGGCAGGCAGGTTATAATGAGTGTTATGCAGTGTCCTCCAGAGTTATTGACACCTTTTAGTAAAAATGAGCGAACAAAAAATGTATTGATAGTTTTTCGTCATAATTTTTCATATGGAATATTCTGAAAAATAAAAAAAATCTAACATTTAATTGAGGTTCCATAATTGAAAGAATTACTCAATTTTGTTCATGAAACAAATATTTTTCTCAAAAATGTGTGCCACAGTTATGATTTCTCCTCTATTTAATACTTTGTGCAGCTTCCCTTTGACAAGTTAACAGCTCTGAGTTTTCTCCTACAATGCGTTGTAAGATTGGTGAACACAGGGCACCAGATTTGAGACTGTTCCCTCATACAGGATCTCATGACATCGATCAGATTTCTGGGTTGGTGCTGATGAATTCCCCTCTTCTGCTCATTCTGGAGATTACTTGTGTGGTGTAGGTTGGGGGACTTTGATTACCTTGGGAAAACCTTTATTCTACAGTCAGCAAACCATTTTTGAGTAGATTTTGAGGCGTGCTAAGGGTCATTGGTCCCACTAGAGAGGTCCAATCTTGGCCCATTTTAAAGGGACAAGATGCAACGCTGACAGCAATCATTTAAAATGCGTAATGCAGCCCAAAGTGGAAAATTTTGGATACGATTGTCTCCCTGATTTCAGTTGAGGTGAATTCGATGATTTATCCACCTTAGACAACTGATATTTACCAGGATAAATCATTGTATTCACCTCAACTGAAGTCAATAACTGTTGTATTATATGACCTTACTTGAATATATAAAATAAAAGAAGGGCGATAACTGTTACGTAAAGATCCTCACAGGGACGAAGTGATATGAAATACGGACACAGTCAGGAGCTCCTGCAGGAAAGCCTGTCTATTTTTTTTGTCTTGGCAGTCCAAGGTTTCAGAAGCCAGCCATAGCAGCTTAACTGCTTCCCCAGAAACCTGAGCATTTTTGGATCAGTTAATGATCAAGTACAGAGTACAGTGCTGCATTCAGAAATCCAGAAACTTGGACCCACAAACATCTTGTGGAGGGCATTGTTGATCTGATGTCATGGAGGGTGGATGGATCACTCAATAGCACTGAGACTGTCAAATTAGTCGCAGATAATACTGATAGTAATAATAATAATAATAATAATAAGAAACAGAATAAGTGCCCTCGCACTTTTAGCGCCCAGCCCATAATGAAAAGTAACATCACAAAAATAATAAGTGTTATGATCCAGACAAGGAACTAGATACAGAGACAGAGTGGAATCCAACAGGAGGGTTTATTGATAGCAGCATGGTATAGAGTGTGAGGGACGGATCCCAGAGCAGAATGGCACAGTTCAGTTCAGATGGACTGTGCTTGAGTGTGGTGGCGTGTCTGCACCCTGCCAGTGATGTCCCGGGGCAGTGGCCAGATGGTAAGCACTCTTGCCAGAGCAGGACTGAGCGGTTTAGCAGGAACACAAGCCAATCCTGATGACTGCAGAAAGGTCTGGAGGTGTTCCTAATAAACTGGTCCCAGGAAAAGACTACAGAATGATTCGCTGGAACACAATCCCAGTCATGGAGACCGAGAGAAATTCCAGGGAGCTTGTTCCTATTGATATGACTCAGCTAAGAACATCCGCATTTTACATCATTAAAGATTCCAAATAATTTTCGCATATGATAAACTCTTCCTAGAAAGACACTGGCTGTTTTTTAAAGGACATAAAGCAAATGACAATCCAGCAAAACTTTCACACTCAGGATAAGCTGTACATTTACACCACGCACATGGATAGGAATGGGAAACACAAATGCATAACAGTTGGCCGGGGAAGCTGCCAGGATGTCAATGTCATGGTTTGGTCCCGCCGGCAGAAGGCAATAAGCCGGCAGGCACTGGGACTATGAACCCAACACCAAAGAAAGGGACCCAAATACACAGGCTGAGTAAAAATATTAATAAATTTTTAATTTAAAGAATAAAAACAGAGAGGAGAGCAGCGGCAACCAAAAACAGGGCTCCATAACACACAGAATGCAGCTGCACTGTCCGTTTGGCAGTGCAGCACCTTTATGCTCTTCAAAGCACCTCCACCTCAATGAGCAACAGATGTGGTTCGTTGAGGTGGAGGTGCAGACAGCAGGAGGGAGGGAGTGCCTGCAGGGCAGGACCATCTCAGTCAAACCAATCAAAGGGGACAATAATCTCCAAAAAAATGCAAGTTCCTGTATGTGAGGAGACACAAAAGGGATTCAGATGAATATCGTCACAAAAAGTTGCCTTTGCACCTTCGGTGCTTGGCCCCTAATAAACTCGATAAATCCAAAAATATTACAATCTCTTTATATTCCAAAGGAATCAACCAACATCATAGCTGTACATGTGTTTGATAAAAAAACACATTCACTGCAATAAAATTTTCATAATCATTGGCACTCCTGGTGTAAGACTTGGTGCATCCACCCCTGTGAGCATCACAACATGGAATGTTCCCCCATATGGTCTGACGAGGTTAAGGCACACATTTGACGGGATTTTGAACCAGGCTTCTACGCACATCCCCCCCAGATCAATAACATCTCTGGGTTTCCGCTTTTCAATTTCCCTCTGCAGTTCAGCCCGCAGACTTTCAATGGCATTGAAGTCTGGTGACTGAGATGGCCTTAACACAGCATTGATTTTGCTGTTCCAGAGCCAATTCTGTAAAGACTCTGCGGAGTGCCTCAGGTTATTGTCTTGTTAGAAAGTCTACCTATGGCTAAGTTTCAGCCTTCTGGCACGTACAGCCAGATGCTAGATGTTCGTGAAAAATTGCCTGACACTAAGCTATTGATCTTAACCAGTACCCCCAGACCTCTGGTATTAAAACAGGACCAGAACATCACTAATCCAGCACCATATTTCACCAGGGGCATTAACCCCTTTGTGCAGAGTACAAATTTCGCCATTTTTTTCCGGCTGTGCATGAGCCTATTTACGGCTTTAATAGTCCATGTTTGTATCACAGAGACTCCGGTGAAGCAAGACATCTGGAAATGTAATCACAGAATTAATTAGCAATTAAATTTTGGAATTTATGGATGCCAGCATCTAAATCTGCACAGAGAGGTTAAGGGTTTTTCCTCATACGAGCCTGTGGTGGACAGTAAACATGTTGATGCTCAGTCTGACCACAACGTTCAATTTTTTCCCCCAATCTGACTATAGTACCTTTATTTCCTCATAATATAAATGACCTCTGATAAATTACAAGCGCATGATTCTGAGGTCTAAAGAGACTTTCTTTGTGTAACCCTTCCAAAGAGCCTGCAGTTATAGCGATGACATCTGATGGTGCTTTTCGAAGTCTGAAGGTCCTTTGAGGATCTTCTTCTGGCTTTTGTCCAATTTCCGAATTGTGAAGATCATCTGCTCCTTTTTAACCGCCAGTTCTTCTGTTTTCATCATGCAACTGGATGGCAAAGTTGAAGTGACGTCACTTAGATGGAGCTGTTTTGGCGAAACAAGGGGGGACCGTCACTATATTAGGCAGCTGGTTTTAATCTCGTGGCCAATCGGTGTACGTTCCTTTGTCCAATTATTTTTGAGCCCCTGAAACCGAGGGCCTGTGCATACAACAGGTGTAATTCAATCATGAGTCCTATAATATTATTGATAAAACTCGTGGAATGAAGCTGACAGTCTGCACTTCAAGGTGGCATTAATCATTTTAATGTACAGTAGTAAAAAATAAAAAAAAAACAACCAGTGTTTTGTTATTTCAGCTGTAAAACAAATTTTTTTTAAAAAGCAAAAGCCTAATTTAAAACCTAATTTCACATAACAAGTGACGAGAATATGATACTGCAAATCTAACCACATGAGCTCAGGATTACTTTGGCAAACCATTGTCAACTACTACAATACATGCTTAAATTCACAAATGGCAGTTGAAACTTTGCTGTCCAAAAAAGAAGCCTCATGTTATCAGTGTCTAAAAGTGTTGACTTCACTGGACTGGTAGGCATTTGGGAGAGACAAGTATTGTGTTGAAAAAAATCAATTTTTCTAGTCTTTTTGGTGGCTGCTCTGTGTTCTGCACCAAAAGAGAAAAGGACCATCCAGGCAGTTTCCAGCTTCAAGTCCAAAAGCTATGTTTTGTCATGATGTGAGGTTGTGTTATTGCCCTTGCAAGGGTAACTTGCACTTTTGTGAAGGCACCATTAATGCTGAGAAGTACACAGAAATTTTGGAGCAACCATATGGTGCCTTCAGGACAACATTGATTCCAGGGATGATCATGCATATTTCAGTAACACAAGACAAAACCGCATACTGCATGCACCACCCAGGCATGGCTGCTTAAGAAGAGGGTATGGATGCTAGACTGGCCTTCCTGCAGTCCTAACTTGTCCCCAGTAGAGAACGTGTGGCACATTTTGAAATCCTAAATTTGACACCAAAGACCTCATACGCAAAATTACACCTGAAACACTGTCCTCAGTCCCTAAATATCTATGAAGTGTTCTGAAAAGGAATGGTATCATTTTAAAGTGGCAAATCCTTTACTGTACCAACCTGATTGTTAAATATGTTGCAAGAACAAAAATTGAAACATGTTTATTTTGAAAAATTAATAAAAATACAAGCAGGAAAACATTCATGTGGTACATTGTTTTCAACATCATACAGGTCAAATCGACTCTGAAATCACTGCTTTAATTTTAAACATACCATCCAAAATTTCTCTAATTTGGGGTTGTATTTGTGTAATGCTTTTCTAAAAGAGTCTCGGATACTAAACAGCCCTTAGGGCCATCCATGTGACCCCCCTTTCATGACATTTTCCAACCAGGGAAAATGCTGTCATTGAGTTCATTCCATGAATGTTCCAGCAGTAACCTACTTAAACTCTGATTTTCGGTTACATTTCCCCAGAAGAAGATTCATAGGTAGAAAAAGCATCTTTCTTTCTATATCGTTGGACAATGTCACATATGTACTCTGTATCTGCTGGTTGAAAAGCTCGCATTCATGAGAAAAACAATCAAGTAGATTGTAAGGGCAACCGGCCAAAAATAATCTAGAAGAGCATTTAAACTGAGCTGAAATCTCTAAATAGGGAGAAAGGTCACTGGGTTGGTGGTAAAGGAGGATGGCTCGGCAAGTAAAATCACAGACCTCCCCTTTCTATATTTGAGACTGTAACCTGTGACTGATTTTTAAAGTTATGACAGAGATTTAAAAAACACAGTCGCCTTACCCTAACCCAGAACCCTAACCTTAAACTAACCCTAAACTTTAGGAGGTAATAACTTTAATCAAAGCCATAATGTTTTCCTCACCATTTCTTTTTTAACGGTTGCTGTAAGGCGCAGTGCTGCTGTTATTTATTTTATTTTTTTATTTATTCGTAATTGTAGGAATACGGAATCGTTCCTATGGGTGGTATCATAAATGACCAGATAGATTGTATCAGAAAAAAAGCAACCAAAATGGTCATTTTGTTATGAAGACATGTTGCAGTCGCAGCACTTCAACGAAGCTACATCACACTTATATTAGGTGAAGCATTCAGTCCCAGCATGCCCTATTTCTATGGTCACAGTATCATACCAAACAGAAAATCTCTAGACTTTGTGCATCATTTTTTACCCATTTTCCTGTAATTTAGTGGGATATTTTATATATGGGATCTCTGAAAACCTTGGGAACTTTTTAAAACTTTAAATAGGCCTAAACTTCATTAGGTTGGAATAAAGCAGCTGCATATAGGTTTAGGTTCGCAACAACAGAAATGTTTCATATATCAAAGTCAGGCAGCAAAGCTTTCTGGTATTGCATGCAATGCAAGAAAGTCTCTGGAAAATAGGTTTATATTTTTTATGAACACATTAGTGACCATAGCACACTAAAGCCTTCTAAGCAAAATGAGACCTGGCCATTTTGTTCTCACAGTCAACTAGTGATTTATATTTTGCATTGTAGTCTTCGTAATTCTTTTGTGAAGTCTAATGCAGATGGTACGCATTCAAATATCAACACTTATAATACAAGTCAAACTTTTGGACATTCCTTGCATTGTTCAAATAAGCAGAGATTTGAAAAAGAAACAAAACATGTTGTTATGATCCAGGCAAGGAACCAGATGCAGAGGCAGAGTACAATCCAATATAATGGTTTATTGTCAGGAGTACAGTAATGACAGATCGAGACAGAGCCCAGAGTAGAATGGCAGTTCAGTTCAGCCGGTAAGACACATCGGTAAGGGACGTGTCTGTGCCCAGCCAGTGGCATCCCAGTGCGGAACCCAGAGGGAGATTACCCTCGCCAGAGCTGAACCGTCAAATGGCAGGACTGGGAAGTTTGGCGGGAATGCCTTCCCAATGCTCATGACCGCAGAAGACCTAGGAGGTGTTCCTAATAAACTGTGCAGGGGAACAAATTGAAGAGGGAGGTTACCAGGAACATGGTCCCAATCCTGGACACCAAGAAATAAGCTTAGGAGCTTGTTCCTATTAATAAGATTAAGAAGATCACTTCTGTATTTGACTGTCATTAAAGGTTACGATCATTTTCAAAAATGATAAATTCACAAACTAGGGAGATTACTGACTGGTTGCTTACAACAGCTACAATCCAGCAAATCGAAGTAAGGAAATATACTGTATATATGCCACAGAGATATGCAGGAATGGGGAAACACCAATGCACACTGCTGCTGGGGGAGGCATGAAACATGCTAAACCAATCAAAGACAATACATCTAAAAAACACACAAGTTTCAGGATGGGATGAGAACAATGGGAATTCATACAAGGATTGTGACACGCTTTTTATTTTATTTTATTTTTTTAAAAAAAAAAGGATCTAAATCTTACATTTATCAAAATAACCACCACTTGTTTCTGAGCATACTTGCATTTTTATCTTTGAGAGCATATGGTTCTCACCAGCATAGCAGTGTAAGTTCCCACAGCTCTGTTGAACTTAATTCTCACTGACCTTTATGTCCCAAGCTATCGTGATTTTAATTCACATTTTGGAAAAAATAAGTACAAACCCAAAACCAGTGAAGTTGGCACGTAAATAAAAACAGAGTACAATGATTTGCAAATCCTTTTCAACCTATATTCAATTGAATACACTGCAAATCACTGCACGTAAGTGACAAGGCTGAAAACCAACATCGAATGCCCGTGACCTTCGATCCCTCATGCCGTGCTGCATCAAAAACCGACATCAGTGTGTAAAGGACATCACAACATGGGCTCAGGAACACTTCAGAAAACCACTGTCAGTAACTACAGTTTGTCGATACATCTGCAAGTGCAAGTTAAAACTCTACAATGCAAAGCGAAAGCCATTTATCAACAGCACCCAGAAACGCCGCCGGCTTCGCTGGGCCCAAGCTCATCTAAGATGGACTGATGCAAAGTGGAAAAGTGTTCTGTGGTTTGACGAGTCCACATTTCAAATTGTTTTTGGAAACTGTGGATGTCGTGTCCTCTGGACCAAAGAGGAAAAGAATCATCCGGACTGTTATAGGCGCAAAGTTCAAAAGCCAGCATCTGTGATGGTATGGGGGTGTATTAGTGCCCAAGGCATGGGCAGCTTACACATATGTGAAGGCACCATTAATGCTGAAAGGTACATACAGGTTTTGGAGCAACATGTGTTGCCATCCAAGCAACGTCTTTTTCATGGACGCCCCTGCTTATTTCAGCAAGACAATGCCAAGCCACATTCTGCATGTGTTACAACAGCATGGCTCCGTAAAAGAGTGCGGCTACTAGACTGGCCTGCCTGTAGTCCAGACCTGTTTCCCATTGATAATGTGTGGCGCATTATGAAGCGTAAAGTACGACAACGGAGACCCCAGACTGTTGAACAACTTAAGCTGTACATCAAGCAAGAATGGGAAAGAGTTCCACCTGAAAAGCTTCAAAAATTGGTCTCCTCAGTTCCCAAACGTTTACTGAGTGTCGTTAAAAGGAACGGCGATGTAACACAGTGGTAAAAAGGCCCCTGTGCCAACTTTTTTGCAATGTGTTGCTGCCTTTAAATTCTAAGTTAATGATTATTTGCAAAAAAAATAAAGTTTCTCAGTATGAACATTAATCATCTTGTCGTTGCAGTGTATTCAATTGAATATAAGTTGAAAAGGATTTGCAAATCATTGTATTCTGTTTTTATCTACGATTTACATAACGTGCCAACTTCACTGGTTTTGGGTTTTGTAGTTGTTAATGATAATGTAATCATGTGGCAGAGTTTTCAATAAAGTTAAGAATGAATCGACAAAGGATATCGCTCATTTTTAGCCCGCTTGGCCTCTAGGTCACTCGTGCTTATGCTTTGATTAGATGCCTTCGTGGTGTGCTGTCGTGCGTCCGTAAACTTTTGCCTTGTCAGCGGACTAGCCTTCAGTTTTTCACGGATCCTTTCCATATTTTATATGCGTGTATATGTGATGAAAATCTAGGTCAAGCTCCATTTAGGCCGTGTTTGGTAAAGCGGGCGCAGTGGCTTTACCACATTTCTTTAAAATCACATTTTTTTGAAGCGATGACTATTTTCGGAACTGAGGTTGAAAAATACCTTAAATCAGACCTGAACGTCTACTTTGAAGTACTATGTAGGCCAATTTTTCAACTTACCGGTAAATAGGCAGTTTCAAAAAGCAATGATACCAATGATTTTGTCAATGACCACGTTGTTTTGGACCAGACAATGCTTAAGGGTTTGAAACAGAATCAAAACTTGCCCATGTGATGCTGATGTTTTTTCGGCGATTAATATCAGCAAACTGGCGGCGGGGCCAAAATGACGCACTTAAGCGTCAGATCAAAGCCAATTACGGTATGTGCTCTTTTCCTCACTCCCGTGATCAAATTAATGCACCCCCTTCACATTCAGGCGCTTTTATACAGCACCGAGTCTCTAGGCTACTTGTTTGGAGTCGGCGGATTAGCAGATTAAACAAAGTGCATCGTCAAAATGATCTAATTTGCGTTTTAAAAAAATCCTCCATATCATTTTGCGTGCTATATCATCGTTCACTCAGTCGCAGACTTTTTTTGTTGCTTCTTCAATGAAAACGAAAGGAGTGTAATAGGGCGCAGTTCGGCTGTCTTCTGAGAGGTGGACTGACTCTCCTCTAAGGGCATGAAAATGCCGATTGAAGCTCACAACCCGCTCCAGCTTCTCCGGTGACAGTTCAAATCCCTCAAAAATAACACACAGGTGGCGTCTAAATTCGTTATTTTACCTACTTGGTTTCAAAAACTGACTATCCACTCAGGAGGAACAGCGGGCCGAGAGGTAAGTTTATTTTTCCGGAATGTCCACGACCTTGTTGCTTTATTTTTGCTCAATATCGTGAAAAATCGCCTACAGAAAGAACAAGCTATGAACATGCTATTATTGTGTGTTATTAGGCTATTTCATTTTCTAGTGACAGAAAAAAAGGTCTACTCTCCAATTATCACGGCATTGCAGGGAACTTGCCCAGTGGATGGGTCTACTTTTTCTTACCGCATTTGACTCCAGCAAACCGCAGTTGGCTATATCTTTTTGGTGCAATTAAGGCGCAACCTAACGAAGACGTCCTTGCTGGACACGTGAAATTTGGGCGCTGTCCTCCCCAAAGGTACTGAATGGAGGAACGGAGTTCACGATCCTGCGGGCGTCAAGAGTAACTTTGAATTAATACAGTCAATTAACCAGACACAGTCATAGAAACTTACTAAGAACAGTTTTTGCTTGTTTGTTTTTTTGAGAAATTCGGAGGAACATTTTCATATGATTAAAGCTCGTCCCTCCCCAAATAATGGCGGGAGGTAGTATTTGTTTATGTTTTTTTTTTTTTTTTTTTTTTTGCCAAGGCGGAAACTTCGTTAAATTAGATTCAGCTTTTTGTTTCATGATACAGGTACATCACAAATCCTAGTGTCTGACAGAAAAAAATCGGTTGCTTGAGTACACCACTGCTGAGGGGTTTAGGATCTGAAGGGAAAATACGTCTGAAGAGTCCTCTCTCTGTTTGGGAAAGCTTTTCTTTTTTTACCGTGCCATCCTTTCAAAAAATCAACTTGTTCTGTCTGACCGCCATCATCAAGGTGTGCTGATGCTGCCAGTTCAGATCATTTTGCCACTGCTGTCTCACAGCGGGAAGGTCGTAAGTACAAATTCGGCCTGCGGTTTTACTGTATGGAGTTTGCATGGGAGCTCAAGTTCTCTTGCTTGCATGCCAGGCTAATTGGAGACTCTAAATTGCCAATAGAGATGAGTGCATTTGAGTGAATGATTTTTGCATCCTGCAATGGATTGGTGAGCTGGCCAGGGGGTGTTCCTGCCTTTTACCCCTAGTCAGCTGGGATTGGCTCCAGCTCCACTGCAACTCTATGGGAAAAAACAGCATAGATGGACAGATGGATTTGGGGCCAAGTTAGTTGATCAAATTAACTGAAAGCAACTGAACTCAGTTGTGTGCATCCACCAGACATAACATGTTTAAGTACGTCGAACATTTGACTTTTTAAAGCGCAACGCAGTACCCCACATCATCACACGACTGCAACCGTGTTTGATTGTTGGCACAATGTTCTTTACGTGGAGAGCTTTGCAAGCTTTTAGCCAGATGCAACAAGGCGCATATTACCAAACGTACCAGTGTTGACTCAACAGCCCAACTCATCAGCCCAAAAACATTACACAAAGTCATGGTTTAGATTCAGAATGGGTCTGCTGTTACAATAATAGTTTAATTTAGCCAGTATTCCCCCCGCCACACACACATTACTCAATTGTGCGAGTTGCAGTCTGAGTGGGAGTTTCTTTCATGGCCTGCATAATTTCTGCTTTTAAAAAAAATTAATTAGCATTTTTCATCAGTGGAGAACAGGATGGTGCTTTGATGTAGACTGTGGTTGTCACAGTGCATTCATGGTAATCAGGCAATGTAAATGTGCAGACGTTTGAGCATAAGTGTTCGGAAAATTATACCTCCTGGTCAGCTTGCACCATCAAACAGCGAATGAGAGCAGACTCCAGTATGTGGTTGGGTCACAGCCAGCTTGAATAATTTTTTTTTTCTGTCTTCCCATTGTTAGCTGTTCCATACCATGGGGCGGCCATCTGTTCCACAGGTAATTCCACTCTGTCATTGCCTCTGGACGTCTCCTGCAAAAGCACTCCAGTTTGAAGACCAAACACCTCCGCAGAGATTCCAGCGAAGGACAGATGGGTCAGTTCTTTTAATTACCGAGTTTATTGAGTAGCATGCAAAGTAAATAAAGCTTCAAATACAAGATTAGAAAGCGTGATTTCTGGAGCTGGCTGCAGTTTGCATACTTCTTGCTCAATTATCCACTTTATGACCCACATAGTTTCATTTATGTGGATTAACACATATTACCCATAAATAAGCTCTGGTGGCAAGCAGCCAACTATCAAGACAATATTTGCAATTGTTATTATTCAATCAGGGAGTTTATTGTCCCACATGATTTGTGATTACGATTTCTTAATCACAATCATGTGTCATGACTGAACCTTCCGTCTCAAATATATCAGCTGTGTGAAACGTTCTGAGCCCTTTCGGTCTGCGAAACTCCTCACAGCACTGAGGAACAAAGCTGTCAGTTCAGGAACATTCACAGGTCCTGGGATAAAGATCAATTAGTCAATAACCAGTGTACCTTAAAACATTTAATTCATATTCTGACCTTTTATTAGCTGTCGAAGAATGATTTCTTCTTCATTTCTTTAGCTCTTCATGATCTCCTGGCATTTGCATCCTCACATGTCAATGTTGTTCATGGCTTTTAGGGTAATGCTTGCCTTGAAATCTTTGAAAGATGAGTCTGTTTATAGAAAGATGGCGAACCAGATAAGACAACACTGGCAAATGGCGTAAGGAACGCATGCAGTCTGATACATTTGGTGAATCAGATATATTGACCTGCTAAATGTCAAGAATACAGTGTGAAGACACAGCCTGATATCGCCATGTGAGGGTTGTTCCAGGATCTACAGAATAATGCTTGTTCATGAGTAACATTAAAGTCTACTGATGAGTTGCACCTCTGATGCTGCAATTGCAATTGTCATATGTTTCAGCTGTTGTTAGCCAGCTATGTTGTCTGTTAGCCTGTTGTTTTAGCTAATGTTAGCCAGTTTTTCAGGCAGAAGAAAAGAGAGTTGCTGAGTTGTATCTTATCAAGAAAAACCTATAACAGTGCACTTGCATGGTGGTATCAGGTTATGCAAAATTCTCTATTTTACAGCCTGCTCAAGACATATGCAATAGAGACTAACCAGGGTGTTGTCTGGGCACATCGAGGCACTTTCTTCCAGAAGCACCAGAATAGCCAGGATGACTTACACAGAGGACAAAGTCTTACCAGGACATGCCTGATTTTTCACATCCCATGTTTTCATAATGAAACTTAATCCACAATAACAAGATTCCAGCAGGATTTCATTCTCAATTTTGATTGTTAACGGCCATATGTTTCTTTCACCACACTTTTCCACTCATTGTTTCACGACATCCTATTAAGGTGTGTAATTTTGGACGGGCGGATGTAACATCATAGGTGTTCGCGAATTAGCGAGCTCACAAAAAGTGCAAAAATAACATGAACAGTACGCACCTGCAAATCAGAAGACAAATATTTTCATCACACTCTGTGCCATGTTTATTTCCAAGTGGCAAAAACAAAATTGATACTGCGCTCACAGTATGGATGGGTTCCAGCTGTTTTGCATCAGATATGTCAAATCATAATTTGCTTTTTAATTGTGAAATGACTTGGGTTGAAAAATAAACAAAATGGATAATGTTGCATTTGACAACTGCCTGACTCTGCAGAGAAATAGCCAAACGTTCTGTATATTGTTAAGAAATTACCTTAAATAAAATGCTCCTACGTTAGTTATTACAGGCTACACTTAATTTTAAGCCTTTTCATATCTGAGATGTACAGTTAATTGTCCAGAGCAGATGGTAGATATAGTCCGTATATTAGTACTATCAGTTCCACGCAGAAAGGAGATGTAAAGGGCAATGGAGTGAAAAAGTGATTTTCTGATTGTAGCAAAATTAACTAAATCACTAGGTTCTCTTGAAATCTCTGTTCTTACAATTCAGACCATCTATTACATGGTATTTAGCAGATTAATGTGGTCTCGGGGAGCATAAGTTGACTCATGGAGCGTTTAAGTGCCATATTGCAGTTGGCAGTGATTGACAGATGATGTCAGCCCAGCAATAAGCTGTCTGTTGAAATATGTAAGTACGCAGGTTCAGATTTTTCAACTGTCATTCACTACATATTTTTTTAGCCACTCTCAATGTGAGGTTTTACGAAATGAGCCAATGGCGACAAACAGTAAAATACAAAAAGGAGGCTTTATTTCTGAAGGGGGAAACCCCCCAACAGTGCAGGCGACAGTACAAAGTCCACAATCCAAAGTCAGAATCCAAAGGGCGTAATCCAGGGTTGTAAACAGGGCACCAATCACAAAAATCGAAGTCAGACAAAAATGGGTCAATACACAAGAAAGCGGCAAAGTACAGGGAGAATGCAAAGCTCGAAGTCTAGGACAGTCCAGTCAGAAAGATAATCACAATGATACAAGGCGAGAGAAGCGTGGCACAGGTAAGCAATGGAGAACGATCTGACAAAGAAGTGCTACAAACAGACATCTAATACACATTTCCGGAAGGTCACATGACAATGGAACACAGGTGCAATCAATGGGAATGACAACAAGGGAGAAACACATTGGGAGGAAACTAATCACAAGAAATTGGCCGCAGCCAAAACGCAGACAAGGATCACAGGGCAAACCTATAGACAGATAAACAGCTCCAGTCATGGAGTTCTAAAGTACACAGGTAATGAGAGAGAAAACACAGCCCGGAGCAGTTGTGGAATGCTGGAATGCGAATGCTGAGAGATCGTTAGTCAATTCGTAAGTGCAGCTATACAATCCTGAGTGCTCGTTAGTAAGTTAGTCAAATATACAATGTTAGTGTTGGTTAGTAATTATCAAAAATAACAAACAGTTAATATGTGTTAGTAAAATAGCAAAAGCAAGAGGAAGGAAGAACACGAGATAATGAAGGAAGATTGAAACCCAGAAACCAATAAATCACCCGGAGGAGTGGCACGCAAGACAAGGGACCGTGAGCAAAGACATCAATCATGACAAGACGGGGGGGACGAGGTGCAATGCATGGCAACTCAAAACATGGCATGGAACAAAACTGTAAATGAAATGAAAACATGGAAAATAATAAAACAAGAAATCTAATTACCAAAACACAATACAAGATCCTAAGAATGGTCAGACATGAGCAATGAATATGAAAAACACAGAGGTCAGTCAGAACATGGTACATGGTCAAGCAGAAACTTCATACATGACATGACAAATGCAGAATCACAACACTCATCTTCGCTAATTTTAGATGACACAAGAGTATTTTCTACCTTTTAGTCTTCCTCTGGCATAAACCTCTATACGTCTGTATAGGCTTGTTAATTTGCTGCTGTCCTGGGGCCAGTTTAATAAAGAATCTTAACACTGAAAGTAGCTTTCAAAGGGTGAAGTTTTGAGTAACTCTGAAGAATAGTTTGTCACTCCTGACATTAGGACTCCTTTTTTCATTCAGAGTAATTCACAAAGATGTTTTTAGAGCTAAGAGTAGCTCCTAAGTCAACAGGACTCCCATTGTATCTAGAACCTGCCGAGAGCAATTCACGAGAACATCTGTCAGCTGCTGCAAAGAACCAGCTTTTTATTGGGTGGGAAAACATTATGATGTGGAGCACTGGAAGTAGTGTCACCTCTGTCACAAGGGTAGCGAACAATGGTGGCGATAATTTTGAGAAATTTCCACATGGAAATAAATGTTGAGGCTAATGAATGCTTGCGCTTGTGTTTATTTTTAAACTGTGAATTGCAGCATTCATAAAGTCTTAAATGAGAATCACTTACTTATAAGCTCATTGGCAGTTAGCAATGCAATGCCCAGACCCCGTAACAAATTTTAAGCGGGATACATTTCAGTGAGATACATAAAATCTGGTCCATTTCCAGTGTATTTCCATTTATAATATAAAAGTGCATTTATAATATAGAGTGTGAATTCTCCATGTAATATATAGAATGTGAATTCTCTATAATAGTAATCTGTTTTTTTTTAGTAAGTGTAAAAATAATTCAAAGTATTTGGTATGTTGACTACACTGTCAGAAACAGGGGTACAGCAGGAGTCCATTTCTGTTCTCCGAGGTATTATGTACCCTTTAGGGCTAATTATAGGATCTCAAGGTACCTGTGTGAACCTTTTTAGGGTCTAAAAGCAGTACCTTAGAGGGTACTGCCCCAGTGACAAGCCTTTGTACTGTTGCTGTACCTTAGAAGTGGGTTTTTATTTGTTTTGGAACATAAAAGTACCTTTTAGACCTTAAAAAGGTTCACACAGGTACCTCGATGTCCTATAATTAGCCCTAAAGGGTACATAAGTGCTGAATGTACCTTGGGGAACAGAAATGGACTCCTGCTGTACCCCTATTTCTGAGAGTGTATGTTGAGTACCTCCCTCAGCTTTTCTGTTATCATTTTGATCATCACATGGTTTAATCAGATTTGCTTAGTAGGTAAGCCACCTTGATACATTCATGTAAGGGCATGTAACATCATGAAATTTGGTAAATACCTGGCTATATTGTGCTAACATGGATGAAATTGGTTGGGTTGAAAAAAGTATGCTGACACCAAGTCTATTGGAGCTTATACTGTAACTCTGATTATTGAGAATAAAAACTGTTCTTTCATTTTTCTTTCTGCTCTAGGTGACCCTGTACCAGACATTATACCCTAAGGTGACGCTGAGGTGAAACTCCTTTCCCTTCGAGATGAACTCCTCTGATTGGCTGCCACTGCGGGAGGCTACATTTGGCAACGCCACCTTTTCGCTCCAAAACCTGACAGAGGTCCCAGGCGAGACTAACAGCACAGCCTGCAAACAACTCCACATTGCTACGGAGGTCTTCCTCATCCTTGGCATCATCAGCCTTCTGGAGAACGTCCTCGTCATCGCCGCCATCATCAAGAACAAGAACCTGCACTCGCCCATGTACTTCTTCGTCTGCAGTCTGGCAGTGGCCGACATGCTGGTGAGCGTCTCCAACGCCTGGGAGACCATTGTCATCTACCTGCTGAACAACGGGCAGCTGGTGGTGGAGGACCACTTCATCCGGCAGATGGACAACGTCTTCGACTCCATGATTTGCATCTCGGTGGTGGCGTCCATGTGCAGCCTGCTAGCCATTGCCGTGGACCGCTATGTCACCATCTTCTACGCCCTGCGATACCACAACATCATGACGACGCGGCGGGCCGGCCTCATCATCGGCGGCATCTGGACCTTCTGCACAGGCTGCGGCATCGTCTTTATAGTGTACTCAGAAACTAAGCCGGTGGTCGTCTGTTTGGTGGCCATGTTCTTCACGATGCTGGTGCTCATGGCATCGCTCTACAGTCACATGTTCCTGCTGGCGCGTTCCCACGTGAAGCGCATCGTCGCCCTCTCTGGCTGCAACTCCGTCCACCAGCAGACGAGCATGAAGGGGGCGATCACGCTCTCCATTCTGCTCGGTATCTTCGTGATCTGCTGGGCTCCTTTCTTCCTCCACCTCATCCTGGTGATCACCTGTCCCCACAACCGACACTGCGTTTATTTCATGTCCTACTTCCACGTGTACCTCATCCTCATCATGTGCAACTCGGTGATCGATCCGCTCATCTACGCCTTCCGCAGCCAGGAAATGAGGAAGACCTTCAAAGAGATCCTCTGCTGCTATAACCTGAGAAAAGTCTGTGACCTGTCCAGCACGTGTTAGGACCAGGTGTTGGTCAAATATTTGAGTTTTGACCCCTTTCACAATGGGACAGTTTCTGGTAGATTATGGACTATCTTACAAATAATTGAAGCACTGATTACTAAAACCCCACAAGTCAAGTCAAGTCAAATCAAGTCAAGTGTGACTTATGGGGTTTTAGAAATAGGTGCCTCAAGTATATTAAACATTAAAAAATATATGCCAATAAGATGCCAATTATAATTTATTCAAGAATTAAAAAAAAAATCCTTAAAACTTAAATTCAAAGTGTTTAAACTTCCTTTTCTGTTTATTTCTCAGAAGATTTTTATAATGTTCACGCTGGAAAATGATGGCGAGAAATCCTGGCAGACGTGATTTGATTTGGAAAGGTTTCTGACTTTAATCGAGACCACAAACAAATGAAGTGTTTATGCAAAACAAATTTGTGGATAAGACTGATGCTACACGAGATGGCAGTCATAGGCAGAAAATATATTTTCTGAAAACAATACATCTTCAGGCATCTGCCCCACCAGGTCTTAACACAGCTGACAGAAAAATGGAACTGACCATCTGCTTCCAGGACCGATGCACATGACTGTTGTAACCAGCTGTTATTCGAACTCTGAATGGGTATATCCATTCTCTTCTGACTTCTCATGAACAAACAATTGACTGCCACATAACCATTGCTTCCTGGATGTCTTCATTTCCATGACCCATTCATTATGAACTCTAGAGACTACAGTGTGTGGAGAGAAGTTTCTGGGATATTGGAACCACAATGTCTGGTACCAAAAATCAGAACACTGTAATATTTTCTGAACACATGTACACTATATTGCCAAATGTGTATGGGTACTTTACTGAAACCTCAAGGACATACAAAGAGAATTGACATTTAAATTCAAAAGACTATATTGTAATGATCTAAGCACATAGTTTGAAGCGTGTGGTGCAAGTGCAGTGTTGGACATGTCTTTTGCTATTTTAACGGTGGATAATCTCAGCGCAATGTAAGGCTGGAAATATACTTGCTTTTAAATACGCATGCGCGTCCGCAGGATGGCTGCCACACGTATCCTGCGTTCGCTTGGCACGTAGCTCATGCACATCCTCAAAAATGGACATGACGCATAAGCAAGGTGAAATCTAACTCTTCGGTGGAATGTGAGACGATATAGTGAATTTTTTTTTTATTTAACATGCATGTTCCTCAACTTACCCTTTGCATGGCTTGTATTATGAGCCTTGTGTTGCATGTTTTAATCTGTGCTTGTTATGTAGCATAAGGGTGTCCTTAGGAATGTTTTAATGACATTAATATTCTTCTTCTTTTTATTTCTGCTTTGCATGCTTCTAATCATGCGTTTAATAATAACCTTGTAATTTAATTTTTGATTTTAGGGTGACTTTGTAAGTTCTTTCCCGGGACTGCAGATGAAAAATAGCCTGTAGCCAAATTCTGGCGCATTTACAGCAATTTTTTTTATTAATGTGCACAGTCCCTGTCAAATAAACTAACAAATAAATAAAATAAAATAAATATGCATCTAAACGGTTGGGGTAGTGTTGAGGCATTATCCATGAACTAAACTCTTGGAGTTTTTCCACGTTAACTTACTTCACACAAAACCGTCAGATTGAATTGTCTGGTGTGCTTCTCACTGGAATGCCCTGGTAACATAGACAGAGTATAGGTAAGTATGTAAACAAATACGCGCCCAATGTTTGCCGGTTGACTACGCAAACGCACGATTGAACGGCAAGTATATTTCTAGCCTAAGGCGCATGTTTCAGAGGGGAGGCACTATTAATTAATCATGGGTGTGTTTTGGGCATGACATGAAATGAGCCAATCAGCATGATCTCCCACCTTAAAAGCCACTTGCATTTGCTATTATAATGGCAGATTTGACAATCAGTAGGAAACAAAACTTCTCTGTTGAGATCAAATCTGCGTGTGTGTGAAATGAAAGTGAGGTGCAGACCATTGCTGGAACCCTGGAAACCTGATGATGAATCTTCAAATATGTTAATAAAGAATATTTGAGGGCCAAGCAGCAAAGCTGCCTGTGCACATTATTGGTTTTATAGGTATTCCTCCCTTCTCCCTTAAGCTTATTTTTCCTCTGGACGGGGTGTTTGTGACAACCCCTACAGCCATATGAAAATAAAAGTTTTAAAATTTGACCCTGATGGAGGACTGTCCTGATTCTGTTCACCAAGCTTCAAATCCCTGCTTCAACACCACCAAAGGTTCAAAGTTGGAAGTATGTTTAGGCACATAACTTTTGAACCATAAACCCAGTTTTCAAATATCATGGACTGTTGGAGTTCTTAGATCAAGCCAATTTGAATGTGACGTATGATATTAATTTGTGCCATATTGGGATTTGTGCTACAGCACATTATTTTTTGACAGGCTAAAGATTTTGTCCAGTTTTCACAAAAACTGGCAGAGAATGATGATCGAAGACTAAGCATCGCATACATGGTTCTTACATGGATTCTGGATTTGTGAAAGAGTGAGCCCATCACAGCCAGTCAAGTGAGGTCTCATCTCAGATGTCTCAAAATTAATCTCAGTACATGAACACGAACACAGAGCACAAACGCTCTACATCATTTGACCACTAAGGGGCACTACAATAAGGAAAATATGGTCTCGCTAATACGGTAACTGTTAATGCTTGTCTCGTTAAAATAATTTAGTGTTGGTCCATATATTTTCTCCTTAGTCTGTTTTCAGTTGCTTGTTAGTCCATGTTGCTTTGCTGAGTGTCTTTCAAGCCTGCCTTCTGAATTAGGTTTTCTGTGTTTCCTTTGTTTTCAATTGTTTGATTTTGGATTGCCATTTGTATGCAACTGATTATTGATACGACCTATTTTCTGGTTTCAGTGTTAATATCGGCAGCAAATTTAGATTAAGAGTTAGTTTTTAAGCAAAATAGGACACAAGTAAGTCACATTTTAGCCATTCATATCCCTTGTAATTTTAGTCTAGTTTTAGTTGACAAAAACTCATCACAGTTATCTCATCACGGTAACACTAAGAATAATTTTAGTACTCACCATAGGCCATTAAACATTTAATTTGCTAATAAAATGAAGTTCAGATTAACAAAATTTTTAGTTCAGTTACAAAGCCTCGAGAACCGTCTTTGTGTACTGTATATAGTAGGCAGAGATGTTATTTTACCGTCCAGACAACAGAGGGCGCTTGGACCTGTGCTGTTCTTCAGCAATTATCCAAGGTAGAAGCACAAAAGTACAGTGTCTGTGGTTGTCGCTAACTTGCTGTTCAGGACATGATATAGTACCCTGATTGGCTGAGAATCTGCAATCATTTTATCTCCTCTCATGGAGGGTCCATGAATTTCTTTTTCCCTCAGAACACTTTTGGAGTTACAAAGTACAACATCATTGAAGACAAATCCAAATCAATTGAATTGCATGGAGTCCACTTTTTCAAGCATGAAAAACAACATTAATAAACCACAAAATGCCTCCATATTGCTTGCGCTGCATAATCCAAGTGTCCGTAAGCCCCGACATTCAAACATGACTTGTAAAAATGTCTTTTCATCATGCTTTTAGCCTAAATGTCCAATATAGCCACTTAGCTAAGAGCCCTGTTTATTGTGCACAGGGGACAGAGCTGAAAGTCAATATTGGATGCTCATGATCTTCGGGCCCTCAGGCAGCACTGTATCAAAAACAGGCATAATTCTGCACTGCAATTCACTGAAAGGGCTCAAAACACTTCCAGAAATCATTGTCGGTGAACACAGTTCGTTGGCAATGTACTAATGCACACTAAAGGTATGTCATGCAAAGGAGATGTTACAACGTTGTATATGTGAACATGATCCAGAAATGTTGCCATCTTTTCTCGGCCAAAGCTCATTTGAGATGGACTGAGGCAAAATGGAAAACTGTTCAGTGGTCAGATGAATCAAACTTTAAAAACTTCCAATTTTTTTGGAAACCACGGATGCTGTGCCATCCAGAAAAAAGAGGAGAGAGATCATCCAGCTCGTAGTCAGCGCTCAGTTCAAAAGCTTGCATCTCTGATGGTGTGGGGTTGAATTAATGCTAATGGCATGTGCACCTTACACATAGATGGCCATTATCAATGCTGAAAAGTATACAGAGATTTTACAACAACGTCTCTTTCAGGGAAGGCCTTGCATATTTCAGCAGGACAATGCTACCCCACATACTGCATCCAGCACAACAGCATGACTTTGCAGTAGAAGGCTCCAGGTGCTGAACCGGCCATCCTGCAGTCCAGACCTTTCACCAATAGAAAACATTTGGCGCATCATAAAATGAAAAATCTGGGTTAGAGGTCCCAGGACTGTTGAGCAGCTAGAATCCTACATCAGACAAGACTGGGACAACATCCCTCTTCCAAAACTCCAGCAGTTAGTCTTCTCACTTCCCAGACGTTTACAGGCTGTTGTTAAACGGTATCTAAAGTCGATTCCCATTGTTTTTGTTAATCGGCCAATCAGTGAGCCGCACCTGCACAAACAAACCAAAATAGAAGGATTATTTACGCATGTACACAAAAAATTGGTTTATATGAAGGAAATTGGTCATGTGACAATGCAGGTTGTCAACAAAAGCAAGTGATTTGTTTGTAGACATTAAATATTCAACGTCCCGTCAGAGAATCGACTTTAGATGCCCTTTAACAGAAGAGGGAATGCTATGCAATGGTAAACATAGCCCTTTCAACTTTTTTGAGATATATTGCGGCTACCAAATTCAAAATGAGCCAATATTTTTCATGAAATGGTAAAATGTCTCACTTTCAACATCTGATACGTTGTCTATGTTCTACTGTGAATAAAATGTGGGTTTATGAGATTTGTAAATCATTGCAATGTTTTTATTCACGGTTTACACAACATCCCAACTTCACTGGAATTAGGGTTTGTATTTACCACAGTGTCCCCCAGCCTTCAAAATTCACCCCTCAGCATTCCCTGCCGACTGTGTGAAGACAGCTAACATCATCACCCTCGTCACCAGTCAAGCTCAAAAGTGGGGAACCGCCTTCTAAGACACCAGATCGCCAGTCCACCCATCCCTAGACCTATTCACTTAAGAGACGGAGAGGGTGGCTGACCAATTCCAGGCACAGTCATGAGGCAGTTCTGGAGATGCTCTAGATACGCCAAGGCAATCGCATATTGTCCCACTATGCCTATGAGTTCCACACCCCAGCCGCTAAATCTACCTGGAACATTTGACTTCCTGTTTAGCATAAGCTGTAAATATTTCAAGATTGCCCATGTTTTATTTTTGAATTGTTAATATAGATATGGATGAAATACAACTAAAACTGCTCTGAAGTCCAGCCGATAAAAATGCAATAAATGTAGAATTGAGACTTGACTGATGCAGTGTTTAGTCTCTCTTATTTTACTGGAAAAACATGTGATTTAAAATACGGGTTGACTATCAAAGTGGAAAAAGCCTTTTGATCAGCACTGATAAACTGGTGTGTTTCAATTCAGATAAAAAAAAACATGTTTAACACCCCATTTCTAAGGCTGATATAGACATTATGGGTAGTCTGAGCAAAACTGAATGGAAGAGAAGTGTGAGCTTGCAAATAAACGATTAGAATATTCTTAATTCTACCATTCATTCCAGCGAATTCTGCATTTTGACTGGTTAACACCAGGTATCTATTCACCTGTAAACTACCTTGCACTGGGTCAAGACCTCGTCATGATTACCTTGACAAAATAAGACTACAGTTTGCATACAGTCTTACTTGCTAGTGAGCTAGTTGGCTACCTAGCTGGCAATAGTATAGCTAGCACGCCAATGTATTTAGCTACATAGCCAACTGGCTAGCGAGCTAAAAAGGCTGCAGTTCGCTTTCAATGTGCACACTGTCATACTCGTTAGTGAGCTAGTTGGCTTCCTAGCTACCTAGCCAAAGTGATCATAGCAAGCCAGAGTGTTTCATAGCTAGCATGCCAATATTTTCGAAGGGGTGTTAACAAGATTCATAGCAGAATGGAGGTAAACCTACCGTTTTTTTTCGAGCACTTGGTATTTATCGTACGCCTGGAAAATTTACATTTGAAACCTCGCGCAAGCGCTGAAATTTCCATCTATCTATCCTACAATAAATACCTCATGTTCGAAAAAAACTGTCAGTTTATCTCCTAGTTGGACAATGTACCACTATCTCACATCTGGTAAATGAAAGCAAAGGAGTCGCAGACATTTAGAAAAGGGTATGATATTGTTAAAAAAAACATTCAGTCAAAGAAGCTGCACATCCTTGGACCAGAACAGCCGAACATCTTTCTGAAGGTGCTCCGGAGCTCAGCACTCCGAAACGCGTAAATGGCTGGATCGATGACAGCGTGACTCATCATTAAGACGAGGTGCACTTGGAAGAGAGACCGGTAGCACTCGCAGTAGGGGTTCTGTGGGCACACCGTGACGATTAGCAAGTGGAGGAAGAATGGGGACCAGCAGGCAATGAACACACTAAAGAGGATGGTGAGCGTCAGGGCTCCCCTCATGTTGCTCTGTTGCCGCGGCGAGTTGCCTGGCAGCGAGGCAATCTTCCTGGCATGTTGCCGTGCCAGAAGGAACATGTGTACATAGAGGAACAGGATCAAGACCAGGCAGACCAGGAAGAGCACGATGAAGCAGGTCTTTATGGCAGCAGCCGTGAAGAATGCGATCATCACCACACTGCTGCCACCGCAGAGGACCCAGATGGCGGCCAGCATCGTTCCCGCTCGCCTCATGGTCATGATGTTATGATAGCGCAAGGCGTGGAATATAGTGATGTAACGGTCCACGGCAATAGCCAGGAAACTGAAGATGGAGCCCATGAAGGACATGCAGAGCAGGGTGTCAATGATGTCGTCCAGCTGGCGCATTGTAATGCCCTGGGAATTAAGGTGGCCGGCGTCGGAGAAGACCAGCATGAAGTTTTCTATGGTCTTGGAGAGGCTTGAAATGGTGTTAAAGAGAGCCAAGCTGCAGATGAAGCAGTACATGGGGGAGTGCAGATTCCTATTCCGGATTACCGCCAACACCACCAGAAGGTTCTCGCCTAGGCTCACGATGGCGATGGTGAAGAAGATCTCGTCGGGGATGCGAACCTCCTCGCAGTCCGTCTTGTTGGCAGCCATAGCTGTGATGTTAGTCATTGTTGGTTTGAGCAAAAGCAAAATGATTGGCAGGTGATTTGTCTCTAGCTTGCCTTCCCAGTACAACTGGGGCTTTGTTACTTTAAACAATTTTATATGTTACAATGTATGCGTTTTCGTTGCTGTTGAAAGATGAGCTCACAGACGGAAATCCCTAGGAAAAGGAAAAAATGGGTGATTGATTGGTGTTATGATTTTCAATATGTTACTGGAGTGTGTTTCCTGAAAGCACAGATGCTAACTTACATAATTGGAACCACTGACCTTGAATAGATGAACTATATAAGTCCCTAACTTAGTTAGCGACTAAGCTTTTGCAAAACCCACCCCTGGCTTAGACAAATATTACAACATGGAGTACGAACAAGCCAATATTGTACAGTAAATCCTTAAGCTCCAGCAGCCCCGAGTTTAGAATTTTGTACCAGATAAGGTTGAGATGCTGTTTTTCAGACCCTGAGAATATACTTTGGAAGAGGTCATTAAATCCAGTGGGTAATCGCACTGACTGGACTGTTTTTCCAGAATTGGCAACAGAGGCTTCATTGCATTGATCAACATTGGCTTTGAAAGCAGTTCATGATTGCAAGGATTAGGTTCAATAAATGAAGAGTTTGGTTCCAAAATGCATTATATCCATTTTAGTCATTTTGAGTAAATCAGCTTTTTCTATGTTGCCGCCTATTGCATTTTATAGAAAAACACAAACTTTGACCATGAAAAAATACACCATATAGTATGCATTTCTAATGACGGGTTTTTGCACCATGTGCAGGACTACCGCTCGATGGTATCTCAATTTTTGTAATTTTGGCGCTTATAGCTTTTTGGAACCAAACTCTTCAAATGAAATGTAAAAAAAAAAGCTTTTAAACAATCTTTATGCACATATTTGTATCTTTGAGAATACATCACTGCATTTGTACAAATAACTCCCAACCCTGTCCTCCTGATATTAGTCCACAAAGGATTGGACAGAACTCCGTCATTGCAAATATGACCTAAAGGTATGTTCTTCTTTCCATCTGATAGCAGTCACACTGATGTGATAATGTCCCATCGCAAACAGAACTAATTGTTCAAGAGTTACAAAGAGAGTCTTTTGAAAGCTTTAAGCATAACCATTGCTTGTAAATGTCCCAAACAAAATTGGCCACGAGATACAAAATCTGTTCATCTCCTGGTCCAGATCCAGGACAAAGGTTTTCCAAGGTCCAAAGGCTTAAGAGCGAGAGAGCAGATTTATTTTGTGGCTGTTTTATTGTACATTTCTTAAAATTTTAGTTTCAGATATGTAATTTTCTGAATTTGAGATTTATATAAGGTACATACTAGAAATTCCAAACTAATACTGAGTAGCACAACAGAATATATTTTTAATATAATCACATTGAATTTCATGTATAGCCTACTACATTCAAATATTGTCCATATTTTTATCATAAATTTTTCAAGCCTCTTACAGTGAGTTGTTAAAATATTGTAATACAGACATTGTTTGTAGTATGACCAATTTGCAACCTTCTTTTAAAAGGATTTGTCTCGGGCAGTGATCAGAATAGGTCAAAAGCTATTTGATTTGACCCCTGGCTTTACTTGCTGAATTCTTTACTTCTTTCTCTTGCTTTAGGTATCATAAGTCCACTGATAAACAGAGAGAGTTTGGTTCCAAAGCACTATATCTGCATTTTCATTGCTTTTAGAAAAATCACTTTTTCTGGTTTGAAGACGTGGGAAACAAAAATCCTGTGTCATGCGTTAGACTTCACGGACTAACTGTTTAAAAATAATAAACCAAAAAATTCAAATCCAGGCCTCATTAACTGGTTTTAACTGAAGTAATGAATTACTTTTTTGTCCAAACAGTGTATATCCATTTCAGAGTGTTTTCTCACAAAATACTTGGTATCTGCTTTTATGATATGCTTCCAAGTTCTTTCATGGCAGATATACCTAGCGTAGGTTGCATATTCACCCAGTCCTGTTGTAGACTGTCAAATGCCAATATAATGGAAATTAACCCACATAAAGATGCTGCCTTCAGATATCCCACAAAAATTACCTTCATTTGCAGAAGAGTTCTGAATGCTGCTCTCGCTGGAAAAAAATGACCGTCGCTGAGTGCCAGTGCATAGACCTAAATATAAGTACATTACTCTTCTGGACTGAATGCAACCCATTATTTTGTCACTGTTAGATCGCATTTGGGAGAGAAGCCATGTCTTAAATTACCACTTGATTATTACTATAATTGGAAAATTTGTTAATAAAGGAAAACAATTGAGAACTAGCTAGGACGAATTTCCGTCATAAAGGGATGGATCTTTGCCCTCAAATTTTCAGTTGTAGCATCGGCCCAGCCCTCACACCTTATCGGTTAATAAACCTCGCAAATCTGTGCTGTTTCATTGGCGAAATGTGTTCAGAATATTTGCAGGACATATTGATGTATCAAATAGTCAAATACATTTGGCGTTAAATGCGTTTTAAAACCAATTGCTGTTGTGCATTCCACAATCTCGATTAAAAACTATGGGTGATCGGGCCTCTCTCCTGCAGCCTGTAAGCCGTGGAATCACCTGCCTTTCTGCATCAGGTCCAGTCCCTGTACAGAGACATTTTCCCTTGATTTAGAGTCTGAATGATCAGTGACCCAATCCATTATGCTTATAAATGTAATGTATGTAATGGTGCCTTCTTTAAATGACTGTATTTTCAGTTGACGAGTTGGCGATACCATGAATCAGTGATTGTTACGTTCCGTCCACAAAGTCCATAGAGATTTTGTTGTGAGCACTCAACAGGCCATAAATTCTAATCAATTTGTTGCATATTTGACGTGGGTCTTGTGTGTGGTAAGGTCACAAAGCCTATTGATTTTGGTAGCAATTGCTTTAGGGGGTCCGAGAATACATGTTGACCAGCGGGTGACCTATTATCTTGTTTTTATTTAACTTATTTAGTTTTATGCCTCTTATTTAATGGGAAAGCTACTGTCAATTGCATTGTCTGTTGTTCCTTGTGTAAACTGCAATGTAGCCACACATACTTTTGAGTTTGTCATCAACACTCTTCGACACGATACCTTGGAGCTATTAATGCTTGTCAATGAAAAGATATAACCCATCTGTGACCCTGTAGTGTAGCCCTCGCAAACAGTAGAGCTCGTAGGATCCTGAATGCAGTTAATCTCACAGAATTTTGTGATATAAATGCAGGACCATTCTTAAGCATTCTACATGCTTAATCAAGTTTTTCTTGCTATCCATCTCATGTGGGTAATCGGCGGTGACTCTGGTGAGGTAACTGTTCGTGTCTTCCATGGGAACTGAGTCATTGTCAACCACATCTTGGCATTCTGGACAGTGTGTTTAATATGACTAATATATTTCCCCAGAGGCCTGCTGATCAGTCAGCTGAGGTTCCTGGCTGGATTTTTTTTTAAAGCGAGAGCAAAGAGGTCTTAAGCACACACCACAGATTGTGACATCACCTGTACAAATACGTTAAACCATGATTTGCCATCAGATATTTTCTAGAGCTGTTCTTATTAGGTGTTCAGGTTTTGCATAGATCAAATATCCCTAGTGAATTTACTGGACATCTGCTCACAGGAACGTCTTCATTTTCCCCTACTTTTTACAAGAGACAACTGTTGACTAAAATAACTGGAATTACTTAGCAGTAAAACCATATTGAAAGTAAAAGCCTTACTCAAAGTTGTACAAATACTCCACCAGGAATATGTCAACAAAATATTTTCACATTGAGCCAATTCTACTCACAGCACACCACTGGAGCCAATTACAGCGAGAAAAATATGCTGAAAATATAATCTTTCTGGATTTAAAATCAACAGGTTACAATAATGCTTTTAAAAAGTCCTACCTCATTCCTGTTTTCTCGAACATGTCACCTCGCTTGAGACATTAATGATTAGTGTCTCTACTTGTTTTACTCCGTGGTAACAGTTTATGTGACTATTTGAAAGGCAGAGCAGTTTTATGTGGGTGCAAAATTTCAGCAAGTTGTCTGAATCCTCTTTGTTTTTGTACCCTTGAATGTTAGTTTACCCAAGGTTGCAAGGGCATTTTCCCTCCAATTTTTCTTTTTAGTCATTGTTGACTCTGAGGCCTACAAAAGGGATAAACAGACTGCAGTGAACAGTCAGATTGGAAGTCTCCTCCTATTGGCATGTTGATCAGCTTTAGGGCGATTTCACACTAGAAATGGATTTTTTTGGAGAAAATTGAAATTGAATAAAGTAACTTCTTGTTTGCCTGTTATCTACTATGATACCCAGGCCTCAAGGACGAAACAATGTTTTTCTGAAAATTGGAGGAGAAGATGTTTTTTGTTGTTTTAACAAATAAACTTGACTTTTTTGTGAATTCTGATGATAGAGTGAAATGCAAACTTTTCTTCCAATTGTTCTAATTGTTTAACTTTCACAGAATCCTTGTTGAAAGAAGTCAATAGGGTAGGATAAATATTTTACTCATGCAAAATTTCGATCAGCTAACTCTAGTCGGAGGTTTAGGGCAGGCAATAATCGTTAAGGCGTTTTTCGCCATGTCCCGTACGCCACACAGGATGACAGAAGTTCTATGTATTTCCATACCTAATCAACAAGAATCTTCATACTCCAAATTCTCTGTTTTTGAGCAGTGGTGAATCCATTTCCAAGGAGAATTTGCCATCTGATTATTAAGTGATGTGTTAATTAGTAGTTAGATCTTGTCCTGTAAGCCACACTGTCATTTCCCCCCCCTTTTAAAGGGGTTTTAAAGTCAAACTGAAGTGAATATTTTCAAGTAAAACAAGCGCCATCTGGCAATGGCTTATCCGCCCGGCCACCCAAAGGCACATCTAGACATCATACTGAATATGTCTGTGAAGTTTCGTGAAGATGGGATGTGTAGTTTCCAAGATATGGCCTGGACAAGGTATGGTTACAGACGGACGCCTGCCCGCCCAGATGGACAGACAGATGAGGCAATAAAAAGGCACATCTGGACATCATGCTCAACAAATCTGTCAAGTTTCGTGAAGGTCGGATGTATAGTTTCTGAGATATGGCCCAGACAAGCTGAGTTGCATTTCACACAAGTTTCCATGAAAACTGCAACAAGAGCCATCTGGCAATGGTATATACCCCCAGCCCACCAAAGGCACATCTAGACATCTTGCTGAACATGTCTGTGAAGTTTTGTGAAGGTCGGATGTATATTTTCTAAGATATGGCCCGAACAAGGTATGATTACAGACGGACGCCCGCCTGGATGGATAGACGGATGAGGCAATGAAAAGGCACATCTAGACATTGTGCTCAACAAATCTGTCAAGTTTCGTGAAGGTCGGATGTATAGTTTCTGAGATATGGCCCAGTCAAGCTGAGTTGCAATTCACAAAAGTTTCCATGGAAACTGCAAAAAAAAAAAAATCCAGAAATTCCTAAGTATCAAAAGGCACATTCATACATCATGCTCAACATATCTGTCAAGTTTTGTGAAGGTCGGATATATAGTTTCTGAGATATGGCCCGGACAAGCTAAGTTCCATTTCACACAAGTTTCCATAGAAATTGCAAAAATGAAAAATTCCAGAAATTCTTAAGTATCAAAAGGCACATCTAGACATCATGCTACACATATCTGTGAAGTTGCGTTAAGATCGTATGTATAGTTTCCATGATATGGCCCAGACAAGATATGATTACAGACGGACGCCCGGACGGACGGACGGACGGACAGATGGACACACTGATGACTATATTCCCCCTGCAAAATAGAGGTCACTTTATTAATTGACCAATTAGTGTCAAACAATAGGAGCACTAGAAACTTGGAAATTTCCAGAAGGAATTCACATTCCTCTAGCAAACAGGAAGTGGCTTCAGACTGAAGTAGGTCATTGTTTTATCCAGACTGACAGATGCTGACAGAAGGTAAGTTCTTTAATTCAAAGTGTTATGGCCCCAATTTGTTATTACATTTACAACACTACAGCAACAGCAACAGCAAGGGATGACAGACACAGTTTTTAAAACTTATACACATTTAATTATCAAAGACAACAAATAACAATAACGACTAAACTAATTTTCTTACCAAGATTAGATATATACAAAAAAAAACAGAAATATTTACAGTCCCTTTAGTAGGTTACTTGGTGATGTCCTGGGTGAGGAAAATGCTCTAACACAGGCAAAAATCCACAAAAGAAAATTCACAGGTCTTGAACAGAATGACAGGTCTGGTCACATGTATCCTTCTTCTTGCAATTTCTCCTACTACTTTACTGTCTCAATTCTTTTCCTTATATACTCTTTTGCAGACCCCACCCACATTTAGACCTCTTTTTTTAATTTTCGGGGACTTGCCCCAGACATGCCCAGGACATGTCTAAACCGAGCTCCAGTCTGAGCCTAATAAAAGAAAGGTAAATACTGCCATCTAGTGGCCTCTATTCACATCACAAAAGTGTGTAAAATCTTTACTCAAGTAAAACATCCAAGAATGTACAATATCCCCCTCAGGAGGGTGAGATTTAGGAACGATAAAAAAACACATTCATAAACTAAAATGTTGTGATTCTGCCTTTTGGTCATGCTCATCTTCTTGTTCTGTGTTCATTATTATTGTCTTTTATTTTTACTTTTTGGTTATTGTAACACTCGGGTTTTTGGTTCATTCCATGTCTCAGTTCCATTGCACTTGTCTCCCCTGTCTTGTGATCTAGTTGGTTCAGTCCGTCTTCCCTGTCTGCGTGCCCACAGACTTCGGGTGATTTAAATGAATTCTGGAGTTTAAAATACAATTCGAATCTCGTTTTCTTCCTTCGCCTTTCTGTTCTGATTACTAACAAGACTAACATTTGTATTTTGTATCATAGTCTACTAACACAACTATTCCATGTATATAAGATTACTAACTTACTAATGAGCACTCTAGTTTAATATGTAAAGTTGCACCGCTACTAATTTAGACTAATTCCCTCCCCGCAATCACCCTGTTCTATACTCCGCCCCTCAGCCTGTCTCTGTCCTCTCCTGAGTTTCAGCGAGAATCTCTCGCACGTGCTTAATCACTCTCCTGCGCTCCTTATCTGTGCACGTAGAACTCTTGGTCCAGAGCTGTTTAAATGTTATAGGCTGTGCGTGTGATTCCCGTTGGTGTTTTGTCTTTCGCCAATTTTCGTGGTTAGGGCTTCCTTCATGTGATTCTCCCAATGTACTTAGACCGATTCCCTACACCTGTTTTCTGTATAGCATCTTTGTGCAGAGCGCCTCGTATGCCATTGAATATTGTTTTGCTTCCACTGGATAGTCCAACCTTGATTCTTGCCATTGCCCTTTTGTATTGTTTTTGTCTTTCTGGATTTTGACCCATTTTTGTATGACCACAATCTCTGTGTTTGGATGCCCTGTGTATGACCCTTGTCTTTGTTCATCGACTACGACTTTTTGCTAATCGTTTTTGTACCTCTGCTCATCTGTCCTACTGGTTCTGACCCCGGCCTGTCTAGTCGACATTGTTTTTGGATTTTGTATTGTGACTTGGCAATTCCTGTTTTTTGGCTTTGACTTGGACTCCATTAAAGGCATACATTTTTTGGATTTCCCTCTCTCGCGTGTGGTTCCTGAACCGTACCTCACATAAAAACCACACACTCACTCAAATACTTTAATTAGCTTTTGAATTTTAATGAGTTTTTTTTTATATTCGAATAATACTCAACCCCTGAAATTTATTCCAATAGCCCTAGTCCAAAAGTACAATTCACATGACTCACGTTATTGTAAGATTTTTTTAATGAAGATTAAAATACATTTTCTTGAATAATTGCCTCAGATTTTTTATTTTAATGTCGATGAACACAATTTTATAGTAGTTTTGCAGATGCATGTTATGTTTCAATGGTTATTTGCTAGTACTGAAATATTATCTACCTGGTAATGCCACAAATGTTATTTTGTAAACCTGCTAAAAGCACCATCACTACACCACACCACTGAACACTGTTGAAATAATTCTGTCAAATTGAATTCACTCAGATGTTATTTACACTGGAATGTTTGAAGACAATCACAGAATGAATAAACTTGATACAGTTAGAGTACAAGTTACACAGTCTAAAAGTCTATAAATTTTAATATCTATGAACATCCAATGTGGATTCTGAAACCGGTTCGATGAGCTATTTGAATAAATTACTATATACGACAATAACACTGGCTAAGAGGTGTTCACCCATCCAAATATAACTCGATAAAGTAGTCGGCACACGCCATGCCACCTGCAAGAAGCTGTGTATATAAACTGAAGCTTATCCATCATTATTGACTTGCTACTATGATGAAACTGGTTGCTTGTCATCGCTATGTCACACGCTTTTATACAATCTGTGCGAATGATCAATCAGTCTGAGCCATGATCCAATTTGATAAAAAAATTTGTAGAGTCCATGCACAGCACAACAAAAATCCCATACCATCTACATCAGAAACTTTCGATCCACTGCAATCGCCAATAATTAAATTAACTAACTCTGTGCCAGATTTAGTTGTTGGGGATTGATGTGCTGTCATCGATGAGGATGAGGAATTTCCTGGTCAGATAAAGAGTATAGAAAATGGTTGTTACAGGGTTACAGTGATGTACTGATGTGGTAAATATTTTCATTGGCCTGATAAGGAAGATGTGTTTCTCTATGAGAAGAGTTCAGTAGGTCCTCTAGTGCACGTTACAACCTCTGGTCAGATTCCATCAAAGTTTTCAAACCATCAGTAGCCTTGCATAACCAAACATAGTTTGGTGTAACATGTGTAGTGAAGAGAATACTGTCCATCATTTATGTTGAGTCTTGAGATTAAGTGTTAATGTTTCTGAAGTTGTTCAAATTCCTTTTGATTCACATTTAGGTTAATTACTAGTTGAGGAGGAAACTTATCCTACACCTAAACTGCAAAAAAATAAAGCAGAGCCTGTCAGTTATTTAATGACTACACGTGTACGCCACACAATATATCCCGTATGCCGCAGGTCTGTGTATCAAGTAAAAATCAGTATTTTATTTTGTCCCAAAATAGTGAGAACTGTTTTAAAACACTTGTTTGTATGAATCAAACTACAAACAGCTTGTTGCATCACCAAAAAATACTGATATACAGTTTTTTGTTGGAGTTTTTTAGAGTGTCCTGTAAGCCACATTTTCACTGTCCTGTACGCTACGCTGACTTCTAATTTTCAAGATGTTATTTCATAATCAAGAAGAATTGCTTGACTTGTACCCATTTGCTGTTGGTTGCTTTAAGGCTCTCTTTGTTTTTTAAGAATGACGAGGATAGTTTTCCACAGACCAACTCACAGACCTTTTGGCCTGAAGTAATTCCTGAAAAAATCATTAATTTTCTGCATCCCGTACGCCACGCAGGTTTTTCCCCAGTATCCTCTCTGTAGTTGACATTTAATGGAAATTATCCTTGGAGGAGTAACAGTCAAGGGGCCCTACATTACCATGGGGTACAAAAATGCAGCCAAGTTGAGTGCTTACCAAGCGGGGTCCAAAAACATTTCTAAATGTCCTGTTCGCCACGCATGGAATCGCCCTTTAATTTATGAAGCTTAGTGGCTTTATTAGACGCAACTTGAAGAAAGCAGAACAATCACGACACACTGCTGATTTTCAATCTTATTTTCATGTGTCCAAGTTTGGAGAACAGTGCGAGAAATCCACACAGTTTTTGCTAATTTTTTGTACAGCTAAATTTGTCTGCTTCCCCTCTGGTGATGCAATTTGAGGCATCAAGTGACATAGTTGGAGGCAAGGAAAAACAACAAGCTATCTCTGCTTGGATTTCTTGTTTCAACCTCTGGGTATGGTGCATGCCCTGATAATACTCAGAAACTTCATTGTCTTTGCTTGCGAACATTTTCAACTGCAGAAATGGCTCCCCAAACTATGAGTACTGAGGATATTATATGATTGAGGATACATTTTACATAAAGCTAGCACACAACATGCCCTCTGTAATGTCACCTAAGATCAGCTAGTGAAGGTTTTCATTGGCTCAAGGTTGTAGCGAAATGGAGTGAGCGAGCAAGCAAAGCATTTTACGAGCCATTTTGAAGAGAGAACCTTTCTCTTTTAGCTTTTTAATTCCTGGTGAAACAGCTTCATTGCTGATGTATAACATTAACCTTGGCTTATGGCTGTAACATACTGAATCAGCGGGAGCTAGCTTGCAAGAGGAAAATTTTGCCAGTCATGAAATTCGCCAGTTCATTGCATTGTAAGACAAGAAACGCCCGCGTTTGAACACCCTCGGCCTGACTTATGAAGTGTCCCCGAACAATTACACAATAACCAAAGTAGAATTCCACAGAACATACATTTACAAATACAAAAATGCCCAAAGTTCCACAAAAATTTTGGAAAATTCTAATTTTTTTCACTAATCTAGAGCCCCGCATATATATGATCGTTCCCCTAGGAATAAACTCCCAAGCTCAAATGCTTCATCAAAATCAGTCCACGACAAAGTTTTTTTCAAAAATGCCATTTTTTCCCCAAACGATGGTCCGATCTGAAAAAGTGTTTCCTGGCCTGGATTCCCTACATTACCGTGAATGTTTTGGCAGGGGAACTAGTTTATTGATGCTGACTTTAGAGGTGCACACACGGACAGACAGACAACAAACTGATGACAATACCCTTCAGCCTGAAGTCGGGCCGAGGGTCAAAACTGCTACCGGCTTACTCATCTGTGTCTCTGTTGGTAATCCTTTCTTCTCCACTGGGGGTTTTGAGGGCAAAAGTGAGCACACTGTGATTTTCAATCATGGCGGTCACAGCGGCCATCTTGAATTTGTTCTCCTTTGATATCAAGGGTAATGAATGATCCAATAAAATTCAAAGTTGCCGAGTGTCAGCGGTGGGTTGAGGAGGGTTCCTTTCAAAATTGGGCTATTTTCAATATGATCATCAATGAATTTGAATGAATTTCTTTTTTTTTTTTAAATTCCATGAATGAATTTCCATTTTTCATCACTTTAAAGGAGAATGAATGATCCAATCAAATTTGAATTTGTCTGTTGGGGGTGAAAAGTGGAAGGTTCCTTTCAAAAATGAATGGATGCGCGGCAATTTTTCATCAAGCAAAGTGTCTGTTAGCCAAGTAGGAGAGACTTGGGTCCGATGACCCGTGGAGACGAATGAGCCATATCGCTATTTTGCAAATTCTAACATCTATTGATGGGGTCATATGCTAAGTCTTGTGTTTAGAGCTCTGTGATGTTTGTTTTTACCAAGATTGAATCCCCCTTCTAATATCAACTTAATTATGCGAAATTATTGCGCAGTCCTTTCTGGATTCTTTCCAAAATTGAGGATAAAGCTGCTGTGGGAAACTTTGGAGAAAAGAGCAAGAGAGAGATTTTAATCATACACACTACCACCCCTCCCGCCCTCCCTTCAAACAAGGCTTGTGCTCAATCAAGATTTCAGTTTACCAGTGGTATACAGCACTGTCCAACACATTGGTTGGCCTGACCATAAATACTATGGTTACATTAAATGTCACCATTAAAAAGATGGCCACAAATTTGTGGTCGACCCTGTCCGACCATAAAAATTATGGTTACCTTAAAAGCGACCATAAAAAAGCTGGTCGAAAATGTCTGATCGACCATGGGTGACCATAAAAATTTTGGTTACTTGGAATACAACCATGAAAATGGTGGTGAAACATTTGTGATCAAACATGGGCGACCATAAAAATTATGGTGGCTTGGTGTGTGACCATAAATGCTCACAAATTTTTGTTCAACCACAGAAATATTTGTCAATCATACTGGTCAACTAAGACAACTTTTAGGTAGCTATGTCCACAGTGATTTATCTATCATAAGTCATATGATAATTTTCCTAACAGATATTCACAAAATAACAATCAAGGCATTTTTCTGTTCAAGGAACACACTGTATTGCTCAAGGTCAGGGAGTGCAGTCTCAATTAGTCAACATTTCGAAACAATATTTAAACAACAAGATGTTTACTTTTCCTGAGCTAAGTATGAACTCTAACAGACTCTAACAATGGGCCTGTATAATTATAATTAAGTCAAATTAATCACAGCGTATTCTATAATATACCTTTTTACAGTATTCACAATTAAAATAAACAATCCCTCCATAAGAGGAAAAGGAGGAGCTTACTGTTGGGCACCAGAGCCTCACTGTGATCAGAGGACGCTGTTCTAATATAAATTCAATTACATTTATCAATCTCCAAATGTGTCCCCGTTTTATAATGAAAACCAAAGTAGCTGGTACTTTTAGTGGTTAGCCACTACCACAATTTACAGTACTACAGAAGACAATCAATAAATCAATAAGGATGACAATCAGTGTGGTCTACAAAGTTCATTGAGCATGAAACATAATAATAGTATACTATTTACAACTAATTTGTAAGGATATTTTGTATCAAAAACAGGCAAAGAGGGCGCCCTGGTGGCTCATCGGTCCAAGTGTCGCACAATAAAGGCTGTCTCCCTCTCGTGGCGACCCGGGTTTGATTCCAGCCTGGGTCATTTGCCGCATGTCTTCCCCATTCTTCTTCCCAACTTTCCTGTCTATTTCCACTGTATAGCTGTCAAATAAAAGAAAAAAATCCGACCATTATTTTTATGGTTGCACAATGACCACAAAACATATGGTACCTCACATCCATACCATAAATTTTATGGTTGGCTGCGACCATATTTTCTATTGTCGGGTCGACTATATCTGGCTAACAGTGAGGAGCACCAGTATTTGATTTCGAAGAAACACATTATAACAAAAAAAAACAAAAACATTTGAGCATTTATATTTTATTCACAGACACATAGCATGCTATCTCAGAGTCATTTGAGTTGTGCTTGTTCATCTTACTGAAGATGTTTGAGAAATTAGGTAAGCAATTTGATTGGACAAACATTACTTAGATGATGTTTGCACTCACTACTGAACATAGTAACAAGATGCACATTATACAAAAGCATAAAAACTTTTTTTCCCCATTATTAAAGTGTACCAGATGAGAGTCTTAGCTTCAGTGATGACCACACTCAAAGTCCAACCACAGGACAAAGGAAGTAAAGTGGAGAAGGTCTTCCACAAAAAGAGACTAGTTTGCATCCCTGTAAGCCACAGAGTAAAATCTGCTTCCCAGCTACTACCTACTGATCTCTATATGTGGACTATATTTTCACCACCTCCTTGGGCTACCTAACGCAAAGCTACAATGGTACCCAGCAAAGCTATCATACACATGCAGGCCCCATGAATGTGCATGAACTCAGGCAGCAACATGATTGGACAACCCCTCAACCAATCAGGATGAAAAGTTTAGAGAGAGGCCCTGACTCGTTAAAGCTATTGAGAGCATTTTTAGACTCCCAAATACAGAGGTAAGGGACAGAAAAATCTCCATTTACTCCCAAGTCACTTAAATTAATGACAGCTGAAAAGGTATTATGACATTTTTAGCAAATAATATGGCCAAAAAAGTGACCAACTGCAGCTTTATTTTAAATGTAATATATTTTCATGCAGTTTACAATGCAAATATCAGAGGAGTTTGAAGCGCTGACAGACACACAACCAACTAAAAGCAGCGGCATACACTGCTTAAGGGGTGATCTGGGATTAAATAGGCAAAATTTGATAATATTTACAAATTTTTTCTTTGAATAAAATTATTCTATAATTACTCACCTTTAATAATCACTAATTGCTACAAGGATTAAAAACTGAATTTTGCCATAAAATCATGAATTAAAAGCAACTGTGATGATGAAATTTATGACTTTCACTCCAGGAAAGCGATAAACATTTGAATAATCAGATAATACAGTCTGAAAAATGGATGTAAACCACAGACTAAGACAGAACTCAACTTTTCAATGCGGTCTAATGCATTTTCCATTGATTTCCTAAGGTATTACTTTTTCTATGTTTCTCATGTTTTTGGCAGCCAAAACTTTTTTATTTATCATTGAAAATCAATGAAATTTGGGCTGCAGGTACTTTACTTCATTAGAAATGCAATGACACAGGCAAAATTTCCCTACATACTTTGAATATTTTGAGTATTCGTCAGATTCTGCACAAAGTAATTTCAAAATTTGAGTAAAATGCCCCAAAATAACTCATGAACTGGGCAAAGAATGGCCATGTCATTGCATTTGCATAAACAATGGCTTTTAAATGATGAAATAAAAACTGAATTCTATCATAGAGTTAAAGAGGAATTGGTGCCAGAAGTTTTCTGCATATTTAATGAGCTTGCTCAGTTACCATGGCAACCGCATAAACAGAAAAATGCAAACTTGTATCTTTTTTTGGTGGTAATTACATATACCTCTTTAGATTAATTCTGAGTTGTTAATTTAACCCCAGATCACCCCTTAAATGGACTTGCAGAATGTGGTAAAAACTGATTACACTGCAGTATTGTTTTGAGAAGGATTTTCTGTTGCTAAGAAAAACACATCAATATAGTAATCATCAAAATATCAGTTTATTTAGTTTTGATTAAGTGGTCTTCAGGGTAAAGTGTAGAAATTACCATAATAATGTAAAAACTAAGAAATAAATATACTCAACATGATTTTAACCAAATAAAATGTTGTATTTTCATAAAAATTTACATGGTTGCCATGGAAACGGCTCTTTAATGACAAAATCTGAAAATATTTTGTGGCACTGATACTTTGATAACCCATGGTCAGATTTTCCTCAAATTAGTTTCATATGAAAGGTCTAAGATAGTTCTATGAAATGATATATGATTTTTTTGTTTGGAACATTTATGAATATTTAATTAGCTCTGTTATGTAACCATAAGGAAAATCTTTATCATCAACTTGCTTCGTTTCAAAATTAACCCCCTAGGGATGCACCTATCTAGAATATCTTAGGTCATTTCATAGATCTCCAACAGATGTAACTTCAGTCAAAATTTCAAGTCAATCAAAATATCAATGATTTTATGAATGCCACAAGGTTGAAAATCAGTCATAATGGTGATTTTTGGTAATTTGCATTTAAAGTTACAAGTAACAATTGAAGCAGAGGAAAAACATTAATTCTTGGTGTTTACTGGCATCTCACGGCATTACTTCATTTGTTTTATGTGTAAATCAAAAATATTGAAATTTCAAAAAAAAAAAAATTGAAATTTTTACCCTGAAGACCCCTTAATTTTCCCAATAAATTTGTGACTATAAAAAGGGAGGACTTCTAACATTCCAGTTAATTCAGCCTTAATGAAATTTGATTTTGTTGAGCCCAAGGATGCTTGCAACATTTTGTCTGTTTCCGTTATATTTTCCATGTTACATTCCTTATATGGGATATCACTTTGTACTGCCTTTTACTTCAAAAGATACCACAGTAATATGATTGTTTTTACTGACATTGTGCCTGATAATGGTTGTATTTTGAGTTTACCAAAGTTGTTGTCGCTGTTATGTAAAGTTTTATTCTTTAACTTGTATTGAGCAGATTTTTCTGCTTTCAGCTTCCCAGGGGTGCGTTTCCAGATGCTAACACTCACGAAGTTGGGCCCTTGACAGTGAATGGACGAACTATGCAAGTGGCAACTACGCTTTTGGGAAATACGCCGTAGAGCAGTTTAGAGAACAAATGCCCTTTCCTCAATATTGTATATATGATTATGATGAATACCCCATTATGATCATCGCAGTTCCGTGATAGATCAGCCTGTGGCCTCCAAAATTATATTTCTGCCTCCGTAGGTTTTATCCATACTGGAGTTTTATTTGTTTTTATCGCTACCTTTTGGGTTCCCCCTTGTGGATGGTCGTATACAGTACAATAATTACAATAGAAGTGGGAGTGCACATGAATGAGCCAGGAAGTGTCGATAACAACACGAAAAAAGAATGTGGTGGGAATAATCGATTCAAATAGATAATTTGAGAACAGTCAGAAATCGAAGGTAAGTTGAATTGTACAGTCACACTGTTGATTTATTTTCGATTGATATTCCTGAGAAAAGTTGCTTGGTTTGGCCAACCATTTGATCCAAACTTTATGTGGCCAGGCCGTTTTTCGACTTTTTGAAGCCGCGACGTTTTCTAACTTTTCTTGCCCGACAACGTGACCGACGGGTGGGGCAATGTGTCATTGCAAAAACGGGCTGACCTAATTTGTCTCATCTATTTTCTAATTAACTGCTCAGCAAGTTGAATAAGCGTAATCACTGAAGAAGCGGACAAGGAGTGCGGAGGAGCGCTCCGATGTTTCACGATCCCGACTGTTGAATGTTATTTTGGAATGTTAATTATTTTTGGCAAAACCGTTTTTATGATGCACTTATAATTTTAATGTTGTCTTCCACTTTTCGTTTCTGTTATTTGGTAGCCTGTAGAATGTGGTGAGAAATGCGCGAAGTTGGACAGGGAGTGTAAAGCGCCTGGTCAGTTTTATCGTGGTCTGCTCTCGTTGAGAATATTCACGTTGTGGTGAAACGCGGAATTATTGATTCATTACGTGTTTTCCCAGTGGTGGATTTGTAACATGATACTTGTCTTTAATGTCCTTATGAAGTCCGTCTTCAGGTAAATTCCTTTTCATTCGCTTGAACACTACAGACCACGCAGCTGTCTTGTTGTCTTCTTCGCACTCATCATTCCTGTGTAATTTGTGGATTATGGCCAGTGTCTGAATGACTGCAGTCCCTCAAATCTTTTTTTCGGTCTGTACTGGCCTGACATTTTTCTTGCTCTGCATTTTTATCCCCCGCCAACACGAAGTGGGAGGGGGATATAGGTTTGACCTCCGTCCGTCCGTCCGTCCATGTGTGCGTCCGTCCGTCCGTCCGAGATAAAGGGGACTGCTTTACTCAGAAACTACTACAGATACAGTAACCAAATTTGGTGTGTAGCTTCAGACCATAAAGGCCTTGATTGAGTTCGAAAATGAGAAGTGCACGATTGGCGGGGGATGTTGTAGACCATGTCGACTTGTTGTTTCTAATTTGTTTTGGCCGGTAATAACTTAAACTTTTTTCATGCTGTACCGTAAGATTGAAGCGTTATCTGTGTTCAGGTCAGTGATTTGGGATTGTTGGTTGTTGTGAGAAGGTAAGTGCTTGATGCTGGCTTTGGGACACGTGAGTGTCACTCGCGCGGTTGTCAACTATTGTGCTGAGAAGTTTTGCCAGTGTTTTGTGAGCTTATCGTAGTGTTAACACTCGTGAATTGGAAAATGCATTATCAGAGTCACACAACGTGTTATTTTCATCATTTTACTAAGGCTAATTTGAGAGCTTTTGTTCTCTCTTGGCTGTGAGAAATGGAACTTGCTGGCCATTGTCCATGGCTTTGTAATGGCAGAAGAACTTGTTGGTTTTCGGATCAGTTCCCTGGTAAGACACTGCCAGTGTGCTCATGAGAGAGAGCGCAGTATTACTGATGTCTAAATATTTCTTGATTTGCTTCAGTATCTTTTCAGCTACACACATGAATGTTATGTGGAAAAGTAGAAACATTGCTCAGTGCTGTAAAAAAAAAAGTACATGCCCCCTTCTATAGCTTCTAAATCAGGGATCACCAACCCTGTTCCTGGAGAGCTAGCCTACCATCCTGTAGGTTTCTGCTCTACCTCTATTCAGCACACCTGATTCAAGTAATTAGCTACTTAACAAGATCACGAGCTGGGCAATTAAGTTGCTAATTACTTGAATCAGGTGTGCTGAACAGGAGGTTGAGCAGAAACGTACAGGATGGTAGCCCTCCAGGAACAGGGTTGGTGCCCCTGTTCTAAATCATGCATTTATTTACCCAACTCCACCTGGCCCTGTGTGGATAAAGTAAATGCCCTCATAGTTACTCAATCAGTCAAGTACACAAATTTAAATGATAATTTGGGTGAATTAGACTAAATGAACTTGGGCTTGATTTCTGCTGACTCATCTGAATATAACAATAATTCACTTGACCCTTTACAGGAATGTAATTTATGCTAATAAGTCTCAACTAACTGCGATCAAAAGCATTTCCAGGAAGAGGTGAGAATGAAAGTTATTGAAATATATCATGTGGAAAGAGTTACTAAGCCATTTCTAGTTTTCTGGGACTGCAGCTAACCGGAATAAGAGCCATTCTCTCCAAATGTAGAGAACGTGGTCAACAGCTGCTCCAGTGCAACTTGGCCATGCAGCAAGGCAACAAACTTGTCAACTGAAGCACAAGAGAAAGTCATCCATTGAATGGCTTGAAAAAAAACTGAATTAAGACATTGGAGTGGCCTAGTCATAACCTGAACCCTCACTGAGATCCTTTGGCAGGATTTCAAATGGGTAGTTTGCCCTCATCCCTACCAAAGTGACTGACTTAAAACAATTCATCAAAGATGAGTCGGCCAAAATTTCTCAATGCTGATAGGAAATACTGATGCGCAGTTATCGGGAGAGCCTAGTTGCATTAGTTGCTGCTGAAGGTGGCCCAATCAGTGAAACTCACTCTTAAGTGTTGAAAAACCTTTTTCCTTCCATGGGCCTAAATTTAACAATTGCTTTAGAACTGTATTTTGTGTTTCCTTGTGTTCTTGCCTTCGTACTAAGATCTGAAACTATTTTGTACACAAATAAGCAAAAATAGAGGAATCATAAGGGATGCGGGGGATACTTTTTTGAGACACTGTAAATGGATTTAGTACCTCCGCCCAACGACGTTGGAGGAGTTTATGTGATCATGTCCGTTTGTTTGTCTGTCTGTTTGTTTGCAGGATCTCTCAAAAACGGCTGCATAGATTTCAACCAAACCATGCACGATGTTACAGTAGCACAAGAGGAACAAGTGATCAAATTTAGGCACATCTAGGCCAAAGTACAGCTGAGATATAAAATTTCAGTCTTTCGAATGGGCCGGATTTCCAATTAGCGTGCTGTTGGGTTTTGCTGCCACCTGGCGGTAGAATGCAACAATACCCAACATGAGTATATTGGCGGAGGTGCATGCGCTCTCTGAGCACAGCTCTAGTTTTGAAGTGTGACAAATGTCTGAGCTGTAAAATGTTAAAACGTAATTTAAAACCTGTTACAAATGTATTTTTGCACAGGGTAGCACGTGCTTGTGGAGACGAGGAGCCAGCCGTGCCTGATGGGAAGGTGTGGACAGTCGGTACCCTCATCGCCACGGAGATGACCCTGGGGGTCAGGGAATGCGAGCAGAGCGTGAGCTTCAGACAAGCATGAGATTTATGTCTCTCCACCTGCTGCTGACAGACTAAGGAAGCACTTCTGGACACTGGTGAAATTACTCCAGACATTTGGGATCATGTGGGCACTAAGGGTGGCGCTGGTGTGTCTGCTCCTGGTTGGTTCTAGCTGCGGTCACAGCGATTTCACCTGTGAGCCAATCAGGGTGCCCCGCTGCCCGAACATGCCATATAATATGACCTACTTTCCGAACATGATGGAGCACTACGACCAAGACATCGCGGCTCGCAAGATGGAGGTCAGTCTTTTTACAGTATATTGTGTTAAAGCTGCTGTTACTTATTTGGTCTTTTTCGTAGCTTCTTGTCCAAAGCGTATGTAAGCAGCCCCCGCCCTCCATCACCAAGCCAGGCACAGGAACACGCGCCGGTTTCCGACAGAGGCTGTGGAGAGTTGCTACTCAGTTACAATAAAAGTACAATATAAACAGACTCTCTCAATGATTGTCGTGTGAAAGCCACACTGAAAACATGGACCAACGACACATTACATCCATGCAGAAACTGCGGTATGAATGGCTTTTTGAAGGTATTCGCTAAAATGACCTAGTGTCTCATAGCCACACATGCTATCATTACACAGCTAAGCAAGCTGTAGTCGGCCACAAACGATGACAGTTCATTTATAAACATAAGCAGGATTAAAAACCACCGACAGGACTATCCTACACTGAAAAAACCGCACAACTACAACAGAGTAAAACAAAGCTTACCTGTCCAGTAGCAGCAAGGCTAGCTGTGCATCGCATTTTAAACCCTTTGATTCCACCAGTTTTCCTCATTGAAAGCGGCACCGATATAAATACAGCTATTGGCCATCTCTTGATTTTCCTCCTTAATTCTATTTGTTCTTTGGCTGTTTAATTGTGTACGCCGTCTCCTGTTTTGCTTGGATCGGAAACTTCATCTGTTCTGCTATTGCCAACAATACATATTTTTCTTGCTCTATTGATTTTTTTCAGGCAGATGGCGCACTTCAACGCAGATTCAGCTCTGCTCATTCACAAGCAGAGAGAAATGCGTCTTTATGGCGTTCTCTAACCTGATTGGATAGTGGGAGTTGGTGACTCCAGAATTTTATATGCTGCTTTATTTAAGAAGACAGTGACTGAGAGGCCTGTGTTATCGACCAGATACTCTAAATAAATGATCTCTGTCGAAACGAGGTGCTATTTAACCCTTTTTAAAAAATCAAAAAAATCACTTACAGCAGCTTTAAGTGTTTCTTTTCTGCTATCTGTAATCTTGCATGCTCATTTATCCTGACTATTAGGTCTTGGTGTGACCAGTGGGATTTTTGTTACAACGTGTGAAGATGTAGGAGGCATACTGTTGCTATAGGCCTTGAGGAAAATGGTAGAACAACAAGAGGAGTTCGGAGCACACAATTCTCAGAAATCTTTTTTTGACAGCCAAGAGTCTTAAAAGTGCTGTGGTGCTATTATGGCTTCTGGGGTGTTGGAGAGGAAATCTTTGAAAAGACTACTGTCATTTGCAAGTTGTATAAAACTTGTTTCTCTTCACTGTTAATGATTTATGGGTCCACATGGCGTTTACTCATGATGATGTGTCCCTGCGTGAGGCAGATGAAGAACCGGCTTCAAAAAAGCAGGGACAGCAGCCATCCTCTACACGCCATCTGCAACGCAGGCTCTACCCGCATCCAAACACGAAGAACTTACAATAGAACTCAGTGAATTTGTTTGCTAAGCTACGTGCCTGATCAAAAATGTCGGTGTAGAGGGGATTCAAAACTTTGGTCTTGCGCTCATCCATATGCGTAGTCGCGGTAGAGTGAGCTGTGACATTGCAAAGCATTATGACAACATTGCCAAGAGTCTAAATACCAAACTGACAAACAGAACTGTGGACTTGACAGCAGATGGCCGGGCCTCATCTTCATGAGACTATTTGTGACTGTGACTGCCTGTTATGTTGCAGATAACTGGGGTGTGAAGACCTACATTTTGAAAATGGATGCACTCAGAGAATGGCGAATGTGTGATGTATTCAGTGAGGGACTTTGTTGTGAAACGGAAGTCAGTGACTGCAGTAACGAGGGTTGTTGATGGGTACTGCGTGACTACAGTTGTGAGATGCTTGGCGATAGAAATCCTGTTTGGTGCACACACTGAACCTGGCTGATAGTCAGGGGCTTTGCATTTATGCCCTTAAAATGGCAGTCAGCTGGCTGAAATGGGCAGCTGCCCACTTCAGTAAACTGGCTGCTGATGCCTACAAACATTACTGGGATTGAAAATGGACAAGTTAATAAACCGTTGCCCGACCAGATTGAATGGCACCTATGATATGAATCGCCATGCCCTGGAGCAACAGGCACCTGTGGCTGCAGTGATCTTTGATCAGAACCTGCCGCATCTCTGAGCTGTATGCATGCGATTGTACACTAATGGAAATGGTGAAAAGGCTGAACATCAACCAGTTCTTAAGTATTTATTGTTGCCCAAGCCTTACAGTTTGTTTTGGTCAGATGTAATGTAGTTGGCCTATTCCCGTCTATGACAGTTATACACTATTGTACTTACTGTTACTTCACTTTATATTTTAAATCGCTGGTAAAGGGTGCTCGGAAGCCTTTCAAGATGCCATTGACAAGTCCCCAATGGCATTGGCTGCTCTCTTATTGAGACGCATGCTCGAAACTTGACTGGAAACGACCGCACGCTACAGCCCAACAGAGAAGGAAATTAAAATAAAAAATTGAAGCTGATCTACAAAGGCAAAACCTTGAAGACAGACGGACCTTCATGCTGCTGAAGACAGACGGACCTTCATGCTGCTGAAGACAGACGGACCTTCATGCTGCTTGGTACTGCAAGCTACCTACAATACTGTGCAAAAGTCTTCAGAACCCTGCATTTTTTAAAATTTAAAATCTGGCTTTAGGCGCTTACTTTTTTCCACATTGGTGTTGCTCAAGATAAAGGTAAATTTGAAATTCCAAAAGATAATTTAAAAAAGTTTTATAAGTCAATAATGATATTGAGTGACAGTAAGGAATGAATTGAAAATGTACTAAGTTCAATTTGTTTCCATTGAAAACCAGAAATACAAAGAAAGTCAGGATCATAAAAACAGCCGAAGGCACCAGTTAGCACTTAGTTCTGTCATGTGTGTGGAAGTTTGGCGTTTGTTTGGCCATTTTTCTGCTCCTGTGTTGCATACAGTTGGGGGCGCATAGGCTTACCCTCCATGTTCGTCGGTCCGTCCTTACGTACGTCTGTCCGGCCTGATGGAGGATGTTGTGTATCCTCTTCTCCAAAAAAACCATGGATCAAAATACGTTGTGCTGGCACATATGTCTCATAGGGACCCGAAAAGTGCGCACCTCATGCTTTATTTTCAATTTTTTAAAATATTATCAATTTTTATTCAGCTTAGCGCACCTAGTGTAAGAATATAACCTAGCAGTAGCAGTGCAAACATGTCCCATGGACTCATTTTTGTCTAGTTTAAACTTGGAAAATGTAGATGAAAGTGGAATTTCATTCTTATTTTTGGATTAAAATCAAATAAAAAGATTGAATTAAATTTTTCTGACAGTCCTATTTTCTTTCCCCTGTATCTTATTACACATTTTTTCCCCAAAATTTTAGTGGCCGGCACTGGGTCTTTTTTTTTTAAAGATTGAATTATTTTAAGCCTCACGTTTCAAAAAATCTATCGATGATGGCAGTGAACCTAGGCATACTTTATAGCCTTGAAAGTTAACTGACCCTGTCTGTGGTTTGAGCTTCAAAGCCCACATGAAAACCCACCTTCTCATTTACTGCTCAGGACTTAAAGGGAACACTTAGGCCATAATTGGGATAATTCTGCCTTTTAGAACTAAAACAGTTTGAGTCCCAGTCTTGAAATGCATTTTGGCGTCAGCAGAAATGGCAGCGCCTGTGTTTCTCCACCTCTCCCTGCCTAAATGTCACAACCCATCATATTCCAGAAATTAACCCCTCAAAGTCAAATTCTTCTGCTTAAGTTTTCCCTTTTGTTGGTTCAAAGCCGGAAAAGGTGTTTTTTTTTCTTACTGTAGGACAGTGACACATTCACATTCTGTATCTGCTGGTTGCAGCTCTTTGCTGAAGTTGGATCACACTTATTCTGAGAAAAATATTCAAACCCTGGATGCAATGTTTTGAGTGGCCTCAGTATTTCATCTAATGGAAAATATCTCAATCTTGTACGTAATTTTATACATATTTCCCTGTAATTGAGCAGGTCATATTTGGGATCATTGGAAACCCTGGGATCCCCACTAGAATGTAAAATGGGCCTCAAGTTCCACTGGTTTGAATAAAGCAGCTGAATTCAATCGACCACTGTATGGGTCCAAAGATTTTTTGGGGGTTACAACCTACAGTGCTACATACTTCTGAACAATCACACATCTATTTCCTAGTGGAAATGCGCACAGCTAGTTCGTCTCCAGTATTTCAAGTTGATATGCTAAGAAGCTAGTGTTTTTAGATTGTGACGTTTGTTTTGTTTTTATAAAATGAGCCATTAGTTATTTTGTTGTTCCCTCACAGAGAAAGACAGCTGTTAAATTATGTTTAATGGACATTTTTTGTTTTCATGGAGTTGAATGCTGAAATGGATTCTTTTGACAAGGTAGAACATGATGACTGTTTACAGTGCATTACTCTTGCATTCCTAGTAAAGGCCTACCTTAGGCTGTACATTTTGAGAATAATGCATCCTAAAATGTGTATGTTTTGGAATGGAGGAGGGGTCTTCTCTGGGCATGGAGTCATGTTCCAGAAAATTCTTTCTCTGGTGTCTGATGACGGCACGCTTCACGTTTCGGGGTCTTTTTGCTTGTGGAACTTTCCGGGCTTCTTTGTGCGAGTCGTTTGATATTGAGAGGAAAGAGTCACACCCAGGTTTATACAAAGGAAAGAGCACATTCTTGGCCATGGTCTCACATATTATCACTCACTGATTCACACACAGACTCACACACACACACACACACACCCATGTGGGCGCGCACACATAGGAAATGTGTTATATAGGGTCCCACCCAAGAATTGTGTTTTGTCTGGGGCAAAATATAGTTGGGGACTAAGCCGAGTGCAAAGGTCATCATGGAAACTGAATACGTTATTTGAGAAGGCATGGTTATTATCAGTGTCATTTTTCGTTATTTTTGGCGAGCTGCCTCGTCCTAAGGTGTATTATATGGGTGCACTCCAGGAAACTGCCAGTGTCCTGTAAACAGAATATTCCAATATACTGCGCCTAATGCTGTCCACAGTGATTATGATGTGTATTTTCATTACTGAACAAGGTTGTGCTCAGTTTCGCCATACCCTGTTGGTCAGCTTGTAAAGGGAAAATGAGAAAACTGTCGGTTAAGAGAGTTATGTTGCTCACCCAAGAACAACATCATCCATAACATATATAACAACATACTTTATAAAGTATATAAACCTGCAGCAGGGTAAAGTTGGCTGTGAGAAGTAACACACCGGCTCCATGGTTAACGGAGTTGTGTCACGATTACTGCACGCGTACGAAACTTAACGTTCACCGCTGCTGGCTGCTTTCAAGTCAAAATGGGAGGTCTGCCGAGCTGGTCTGTCGAACATGCAGCTAACGTGATGAATGATGTGGAAGCTGCTACCGAATAGTCTTTTGTGTCACTCACAAATTTTGTTAGCTTTGTTGCTAGCGACTTAACTCGCATCATTATGTCTCCCCCTTCCTGGGAGGGGAGACATATTGGTTTTGCCTGAATTCCCATCGGCGTCGGCGTTCCTATTTGTTTCCGGAGCATAACTCTGAAACTGTTCGACCGATTCTCACCAAATTTGATATACTTTCTCTCCATAACATGTAGATGTGCCTTTTGAGGGTTTGAACTGCTTTTGAATTTTATTTTTTCTCTTTCCATGGCAACAATTTGGACTTAGGCATATTGAAGGGTGGGACTCGTTTCCGGACCATAACTCTAAAATGTGAAATGGGGGAAGGGGGAGACATCTGTTTTTACGTGTAAAAACCATTTCTAGTTTAGATAGCATCTTTGGAGAATTGGCCGAATTACTAGCTAATGTTCCCTATGTGGCTATAGCAGCTACGCTGTGTAGCTAGCTTCACAGATATCCACATCAATCTATTATTTCAAGTGCAACTTTGTTAGCGAAGTTAGCTAGCCAGCAAGCTAAATGCTTTCTGAGTGTATAATGTTTTTTTTCTCTCTTTCTAGCCAAACAGAAGGTGAAAACCCGCCAAACTTTTAAATATGTTGTATCCCTTGGAATTTGTCTGTAATGCCATTGCTTTGGAGGAAAAAGCACGGAAAAATCTGCTTAAGTTTTGCTGCTGGGGTTCCATAAACCTTGTAATCTTAGTATTTTAGATGGTATTGCAAATGCTTTTTAGTCATATCTGGCTTTTTGTGCTCGGAGGCCAAGTGTCCTTCTTGTGTTCAGATTTATTGTGCTTTTTCTCAATGGAGTCTGAAATCCTTTGCCTGGAATCAAATTCTTCTGGGAGTTGGAAGTCATGAAAATGCACTGTTACATTTATCCCATTGGCTGCTGGAAGTGAACACGGGGACATGGCAGTGTTTACTGAGAAAGCATTGGGCTTGAAAAGCGGAACTCCATGACTGCGGAACAAGCTCGCTTTAGAATCATGCAAGAGCTTGCTTACCCTACAAAACACAGTCCTGTGCTCTACCAAGCCTCAGGATGGAGGAAAAAAAATCTGGAAAAATATACGTGCGCCACATGAATGGCTGGCTTGTTAGTGGAGCCCTGGATAGATGTTCCAGAATTTTCCTTGTGTAATGGCTTAAAATCCACAGGGTTTGCCCAGGAGGCATAAATTCTGAATAGATCCTGTTAAACACTATAATTGGATTTGATATGCGGCTGCAATTCAGAAGTCCTTTTTGTTGACAATTCCTCACAAATGTTTTAGAAACTTCATACTTTTCGGTATTCCAGGGGTCGGCATTAATGGCTGCCCGATTGCACAGGGCAAGTCATGTTGCCTTTTGGGCAAGCCAGAGGTATGGTAGGCTTTCCCCGTCGGGCAAATAATAAAATTCAGTGTAATATGTTTAATTTTCATGAAAATGACTATTTTTTTCTTGCAGTCATGTGTGTTTGTGCACAGATCTATCAAGAAACTGTTAAGGACGTGGCAGTATGATAATGTATGGAGCGGTATGTGGCTCATAATTATTTGGCATGAAGTCCCCTATTTCTGCCCACCCTGTCAAAGTTTGCGAATCAGAACTTAAATATAAAAAATTGCAAATGCATTGATCGTGGAGTATGATATTTTTCAGAAGTGTATTATACTTTGTTGGTGTCTGTGAGTCGCACGGGTTTCAGGTAGTGTTTTTTTTTTTTAAATCACTTAAAGGTAGCTTGAGTCTAGGTGTACCATTTTGTCTGCCTATCTAGCAATCAGTCAATCAATCGACGTCGATATTTGGAAATTAGCCAGAAGTGTTTGGGTATCGCGTGACGAAAAGCAGGCTACACACAAGGTCATACTTCAAGGGTTGGCTGAGTGTACACCTTTTGACGTCTAGTTTGGAATCTACAGACATGTTTGTTTTGTAGAAAGGTGCTCTGGAGTTGCGGTAGCATCCTCCCAGTATGTTGAATGGACTAACGAACTTCACCAGTGTTTCAACTGTCATGGCGTTGAGAAGATAATAACAGAATTTTCATTTTTGGGTGAACTGTTGGTTTAATCTCCGAGGAGACATGTATTTTTCTGGCTTCTGGAGGTTTGCAGCATTTGAATTTTCTTGCCTGAGAAGCCAGCAGTGATTTCCTGGATCCCCCATCCACCCCACACTTCCTCTATGGTTTTTCACAGCGTGAATGGGAGGATATTGGCACCAGCATGTGAAAGGAGCCCTTTGTTGCATGATGAATGCATTACTGCCTCCTAGGCCGCTTATTAATTTAGTATGTGTGCACATTTCTGTAGGAAATTTAACATGTTTGCCATTTATTTTCTGACTTCATAGTACAGGATTATGGCTAAATAGATAAATAATTTCATTTGTAAGTAGGCACAAAAGTTCAATGCTGTTTAAAATCATGACTTTAGTTCTGAGATGCAAACCGGTGAAACTTTCTGCCCTTTATCCTGTGACAGTGATAATGGAGTCTAATATGTTGTAGCCATGTAACAATTAGTATTCTGAAATTATTGATTTTGAAAAGAAATAACATTTTTCGTTTGATTTTACAAACTACTAAACCTACAAAAGTGAGCATGAACTTTTTGTGAACCTGTCGTGTTTGATTTTTTGCAATTTGGTTTGACTGGTCCTTGTCCCCTCAGTCTTTTTCAGGCTTAAAAAAGTTCAGATATAAAGACTCACTTTATTGAAGAATAGGGCCTCCTATTGTAATTTTGGCGTTTGAGGTGTTCCTGCTCAAGCTGTGGGTACAAGACCATCTCTGGTTAAGTAATTGTGCAGCTCTTATGTCAACTAGAAAGTCGAACAATAGCTGTGTACTTCTGCAACAGCGCAATCTGGTGTGCCCATCTAGTATCGAGGTAGGAGTGAAGCGTAGCCTGCTGTCCTTACAGTCCTGGGCTTCTAGAACTTGTGGGATGAAAGAAAATGAATGAAGTTGAACTATTACAAATAATATTTTTGTTCAAGGAATCTAACTGAACTGTTGCATTTCATGGGTGTGGTGTAGGTCCGTCCTGACTTAATTGCAATACGCATGTTAACCTGTAAGTTTGAAAGCAGTTTGACGACTTGAGGTACACGAGCTGATGATGGTGTCGCTTTGGGGCTCCTTGCAGGCGTTCATGCCCCTGGTCAGGGTGCCGTGCTCCCCAGATGTCCATCTTTTCCTGTGCCAGGCATTTTTCCCGATGTGCACCGAGCCGAACAAGGTGACCTGGCCATGCCGGAGCACGTGTGAGACAGTTCACGCGGACTGCAGCAAAGTCGTCGAGACCTTCGGCATCACGTGGCCTCCGGAGCTCCAATGTGACAGGTGAATCTCGGAACAAAAGCTGAGCAGCGTTCAGCCTGGGGGTTATGACGATAGCTGCCCCAAGAATGCATTGATGCTGAATTACATCATCCCCAAGATTGTGTGTTCTTTAAAGGGATACTCCACCTGAAATGGGATTTAGGCTCATTCTTGTAAATTTGATGAGTAAATAAGCTCCTTCATACAGTTTTGCAGACGAGCCTCTCTAAATACGGGAAGCTGTCTTGATTTTACTTGCCAGAGCTACAACCCATCTTGAGCCAGTACTTTTGAATCATTTTTATTGCTAGAGAATACAGTGTTTTGAAACCAGGCTCCAAGCTGTCATTATAATTCAGGTTTTTTAAGTCAACTGTTATCGAAAGAGGATAATGACCCCATGCTCTCCTTGTCGGGCAGTCCAAGGGCATAAAGCATAATTTTTTTGGTCAAAGTAACCATATAATTTGAAACACTGATTCTGTGAGTAATTTTAGGGTCTTCTTATATGACAATCATGCAGCTTCAGCTTCTAAAACCATTTGGTTTCCTCCAGGTTGCAGAAGTGTCACAGTCTATTGGGGAATCCTACCAGCCAGACGACCACACCCAAGAGCTCACCGCCCGCCAAGCGAGACCTGGGCTTCTGGTGTCCGCTGCAGCTCAAGACTCCAGCGGGTCAGGGTTCATCCTTCATGGGGGTCCAGGACTGTGCGCCCCCCTGCGCCTACATGTACTTCAAGGCCCACGAGGTGGAGTTCGCCAAGAACTTCATCGGCGTGTCCTCCATCGTCTGCCTGGGCGCCACGCTCTTCACCTTCCTCACCTTCCTGATCGACGTCAAGAGGTTCCGCTACCCCGAGAGGCCCATCATCTTCTACGCCGTGTGCTACTGCGTGGTGTCGCTCATCTACTTCATCGGCTTCCTCCTGGGCAACAGCACGGCCTGCCGTCGGGCCTCCCAGCTGGGGGCGGTCGACACCGTGGTCTTGGGCTCCCAGAACAAGGGCTGTACCCTGCTGTTCATGCTGCTCTACTTCTTCTCCACGGCCGGAACCGTGTGGTGGGTCATTCTCACCATCACCTGGTTCCTGGCGGCCGGGCCCAAGTGGAGCTGCGAGGCTATCGAGAAGAAGGCCGTCTGGTTCCACACGGCTGCCTGGGGGATCCCCGGGGCGCTAACTGTGATGCTGCTGGCCCTCAACAAGGTGGAAGGAGACAGTATCAGTGGCGTTTGCTTCGTGGGGCTCTACGACCTGGACGCGCTGCGCTGGTTCGTGCTAGCGCCGCTCGGCGTCGGCGTGGTAGTGGGCCTCTCCTTGCTGCTCGCCGGCATCGTCTCCCTCAACCACGTGCGGCAAGTGATCCAGCACGACGAACGCAACCAGGAGAAGCTGAAGAAGTTCATGATCCGCATCGGCGTGTTCAGCGGCCTCTACCTGCTGCCGCTGGTCACCCTGCTGGGCTGCTATGCATACGAACAGCACTGGCGCAGCACCTGGGAGGATACCTGGGTCAACGACCACTGCCAGGAGTACAGCATTCCCTGCTCTCACAAGGTAATGATTAGCGCTGGAAGGGGCTTATGCTACAAGGCTTGGTCCTGGGGCAGGTGGCACCTGGCATGGTGGGGCAGTGGTTAGCACTGCTGCCTCACAGCAAGTAGGTTGTGGGTTTGAATCAAGCCTTTCTGTGTAGAGTCTGCATGTTCTTCCAGTGTTCATGTGGGGTTCCTCCAAGTACTCCGGTTTCCTTGCACAGTCCAAAGTCATGCATGCTAGGCTAATTGGAGACTCTGTATTGACCATTGATTTGTATGAATTGCATGTTGACATGAGAACTGGCCAGCAGCGATACCACTATTCGATCTGCTCCAGCTGCGTGGCTGAAGCTAAGCAGGTGTGGGCTTGGTTAGCACTTGGATGGGAGACCCCCTGGGAAAACCAAGTTGCTGCTGGAAAGGTGCTGGCGGCCAGTAGGTGGCGATCTTCCCTCTGGTGGAATAATCCCCAGTGCAGTGATGGGGACACTATACTGAAGGAGACACCGTCTTTTGGATGAGACGTGAAACTGAGGTCCTGACTCACAGTGGTCATTAAAGATCCAATGACACTCATCGACAAGAGTAGGGGGGTTCCTCGGTGTCATGGCTAAAAGTCCCAACCTGGCTCTTTCGACCTGCCACCTAATCATACCCTGATCTAATTGGCTGTGCAACTTGTCCCCTCCCTGCCCTCCTCAACCCCCAGGGCTAGAGATTTCAATCTAAACGGGACTTCCCTGGTTAAATGAGGGTTAAATAATGAAGTTTTAAATAAAAATAATTACTGAAAAATTGCTGAAAGTGTCATTAAACAATAAAGCATGAATCAGTCTAATTTCTGGAGCCGTGTTGGCTGTCTTTTCAGGTTCTGGGTTCTTTTGAGCTCTTTTAAAACATTTCAATTTTCTGCTTAATACATGAGCTCAGCATTACTTATTTCCTTCAGTACTCCTCTATAAGGTGCTGTTGAATTAAGCCCTGTATCTGGGGCACTCTATCCATGTTGCAATTTATGGACTTGGACAAAATGGCCGAAATTTGCGAATGAGGAACTGGAGGATTAACCTGGAGCATGGGTTAACCTCGGAAGTATAGAGTACTTCATTGAAATGTATTTTCTTTGAATAGATGGCCTAGCTGAGACTTGGGTCACACTGTTTTTAAAGCTCTGGCAATATTAACAGTTGGGACACGCATTCCATAGATAAGTTTATCAAAATACATCTGGATCTCGCATTTCTTCTTTGTTTGCGCTGTTACCGCTCTGATTTGCTGCCCTCAGTACGTTTTCAGCTCTATAATAAGTGGTTTGATTTCCTGTGCCAGGTTCATACTACTGCTATGTATTTCTAAGAGTAAAAATGTTTTATAATGACAGGCTGAATCTGCTGACTTTAGCCTGCATAGTTTTGTGAATTTGAATGTTAGGCATAGGCATAGGCATAGATTACACAATAATTATATTTTTTTACATTGTCCTTTCAGAAAAATGGGGATGACCGCCCTGATTTGACGCTGTTTTTAGTCAAATACCTGATGACGCTGGTGGTTGGGATATCGGCTGTGTTCTGGGTCAGCAGCAAGAAGACCTGCTCCGAATGGGCCTTTTTCTTCAACCGGACCCGCAAAAAAGAGTAAGAGCCTGGCCACCATTTTAGACGCATTTCACAGACCTTAAAGTGCCTCTGTAGTACAGCCAGGTTAGCCTTTGGAGGTTGACCAGCCACTTCATCATGCTGCAATTACCTGAAGTATTTATAAATATCTGAAAGTAGTGTCCAAGTTATTTAATCAAAATGGCGGTTAATTGAGTAATTGTGGATGAAATGATGTGCATCTGCAAAATCTCCCATGTAGCCTGCCTGGAAAAAGTGTCTATAAGAAAAATCTTTGAGACAGCTGTTTTTGAGTCAGATGCCAATGTGTTTAAGAATTATTTAGGAATCATTACCAAATGTATTAACATTTCATAGTTCACCATACTGAAACTGATTTTGCCTTGAATTAAAGGAACATTTGTTGTTGTCTGCTCTCATTTGCTTTAAATGGGTTGGTCGACTCTGACTTTCCAACATGTCATGAAAATGAATCATACAAGAATTTTTCAATTCTGTGTATCGAGGCATTCACTAGTTCTTCCCCATACAGCTTACCTAGACATTTGCAGTAAATACTACAATGACCACAATGCAATGCTAGCCAGCTGCTTAGACAGTCCCACAACCCCCACTGCAGGAACATTCTTACCTGTGCCAGACCAGGCCTACCGACCCTATATATAGTGGGGTGCGAAAATTTTGGCACCCCTGGTTTAAATGTCTGCTGCAATTCATCTCCAAGTGATTGAAAGCAAACCTGAACATGAAATTTTTATTTTGAACTTTTTACAGTTTCAAAGTTACAGTCTGGGCCTTATTAATCATCTTCTTCGAAGGTAACAAAGAATAATCCAAAAGGGTTCCCAACCTATCGCACAGGGCTCTTTTTCCTTTCTTATCATTTAAAATCTCAGAAAAATAAAAAAAATAAACCTTGCTTTTAAATTTGCGGAAAGGTGTCATGCTTAACTTTGAAAACAAACCTGAACACCAGAGGTGTAAAGTCCAGGTTCAGAATGTAAAATTCCTCCCCAGAACTTTATTCCAACCACCTGGATTTACATCTGACAGGAGATGGAGCCAGTATGAATGATCAGCTCATTCTGTGGGTGGAAGAAAAACCTGGCAGGACTTTTACTTTCTGACCCCTGGATTTTACACCTCTGCTGAACACTAACTGCTACAATCACTTGGAGATTAATTGTAACAGACATTTAAACCCAACATTTTTGCACCCCACTGTAGTTAGGCTGCAGGCAGAGAAACTAATGCTGAGGCATCTTCACCTGCAGAGGTCCTTATTCAACTAACTGTACTAGCTGTGCTGTGTCTAGAAGCACAGGCTGAAAAACAGGCAGGCAAGGGACAATATTCTCCACTCATTACCAACTGTCAATGATGGTAATTGCGTAATAGCCTTCTTACTTGGCTGACTGTGATGTCAGTATGATGTCATCTGCTCATAGTCTATATATATATATACTGCACCTTTCTCCCCTTCATGAGTTATTTGACTGATGAAGACCTTGTCGAGTGGAAATGTCACTTATCAGTCAGTAAAGAACTGGGAGCTATAATCGCGTGTGCGGACATTTTTTGTGTTCAGTTTTCAGATGTACATCTGTCCTGCACCTGACCCTAAAAACAAGTTGGCTGTGCGCACATCTTCTTTATTGTTGCCCCTGGATAAAATCAGGTGGCTATGATTAATTAAAATTTGTTGTCTCCGCCTCCGCATCCGTGGACACTTCCTTCTGGACGCTGTGCAGGCTGTAATTTTTGACCAATTACTTTCATATTTATGGACATGTGTTATACTTCAGTGATGAGAGCATGGATTTTAGTTGCCATGGTGATGGTATTGGCAGAATAAACGGGGAGAAGCAGGCTTTCGACGGCTACACCCATACGATTGCAGGCGGCTAGACTGTCTAGTTGTGCTTTGTAATGAATCGTGTGCCTTTAATTTCTTCTCCCGATTGCAGCCCTATTACTGAAAGCCGCAGGGTGCTGCAGGAGTCTTGCGAGTTCTTCTTGAAGCACAACAGTCGTGTCCAGCACAAGAAGAAACACTACAAGTCCAGCTCCCACAAGCTGAAGGTCATCTCCAAATCCATGGGGACCAGCACAGGCGCGGCGACGGCACCCTCTGTGGGCCAAACCGTCCCCTCAGCCACCGCCGCGTCCAGCAGTAATCCGAATATCCTGGGCCGCTCCTCTTTCTCCGAGGCCTCGGGGAGGGAGCTGGGGGAGAGGGGCAGCACGAGCCGGGGGTCCCGCCGGGGGGGCCGGGACAGGGAGCCAGCAGGACAGGCCGCACCCTCCCACGAGGGCCTCGAGAGGCGAAGCAAAACGGGCAGCTCCACTCGGTTCAGCAGCCGCTCGGAGAGCTACCAGAAAGTTCCAGATGACAGGTAATTTAAAGGTCCCCCATTATGCCACCAGCTAATTAGCCATAATGAGCCAGTTCAAAATCTCCCCTTCCTGACATCACAAGGGGGAGTGAGCACCCGGAATAATGAAATCTGACTGACTGCTTGGCTGAAGGAGATCAGTTCTTCTTGCCTTTGGTTGGTTACTTCCCCATGTGATGTCAAGAGGGGAAAGATTTTGAAATGGCTTGTACTAACTAATTAACTATGTACCTGGTGTCCTTTAAAAAAAAAAAATTATAATAATTTGGTAATTTCTACATGTGAGACTGCCAGTCCAAAACTAACTTTTATTATCCAATTTTAAATTGGGTCGTGTGGATAAGGTTTTTAGACAAAATAGTTTTCATTATTGCATTTGTAAATGTAAACTCTGGATTGAACTTGTATTTGTTCTCAGTACCTCAGTACTGAATGCTCCCATACATCCTGATTTGGCTTCAAGGAGAGCGACTTGTCCCTTAGCATTACTCATGTAAGCAGTCAAGAGGTGAAATGTACAAACTTTTGGACTGCAGCACTGCCTATCCCTGTGTAAATGTAGTTCTGCTCCACAGAATGCCACCTTCATTTTAAAGTTGAAGTCTACTGTCACAGATGATATGTGGGTTTAGATCAGCAGCAGCTGCTGAGCTAACATGGAGGGGGCACAAATCATCCCTATTTAACTCCGCTGTGACGATACTCACAGTCAGCGGAGCTTTTCCAATGCCGAGTCGTCTGGTGTCGTGTCTGTCTGTCCGTCTGTATGTCTAGCCGGCGTCAACTTTTCACTTCAAATTTGAATATCTCAAAAACTGTCCGATAACTATTATTCTAATTTGGTGTGAGCCTTCCTTATGATATTCTGAATATTGACTGTGAAAATTGGAAAATTCTACATCCTGGTTTTTGAGAAATTATGCATTTTGGACTTAGAAAATCAGTGATTGTGTTCATTTTTTCTGTCTTTCATTAATATCTCAAAAACTGTCTGATAACATTTTTGCTCCACTGTGACCATAGTCAACAGTCAGCTGAGCTTTTCTAATGCTGAGTCGTCCGGCGTCAACTTTTCACTCAAGTTTGAATAGCTCAAAAACTGTCTAACTTTTGTTCTAATTTGGTGCGAGGCTTCTTTATTATATTCTGAATATTAACTGTGAAAATTAAAAAAATCTATGTCCCCAGTTTTGAGAAATTAAGCACTTTGGACTCAGAAAATCAGTGTTTATGCTGATGTTTTCCGTCTTTCATTAGTGTATCATATGTGTCAATATTGCAATTATTTTCAAGAACTTCTGAAACAAAGTTATGACATGGACATTTCAGTCATCCTTAGCGGAGCTCTCTAGGCCGACAGGCCTATGACATCCCTGTAATGATTAATCCTGACCTGGTTCCAATCAGCATTATTCAGAATTGTGGATGTATGCAGCTAGTCTTTGTTTAGACTAAAAAAAAGAAAAAACAATCATGATGCACAGGTTAGATACATGGAATTTAAGTGCAGTTTATTTTTCGTTCCTAAGGCCGTGCTATTGTAAATATAACATTTTTCCCAATTAAATTTACGGTTCAGTTGCTGTAACATCACATTCAGAAAGTAGCTGCAGTACAGAAAGTAGTAACTGCTAATGGATTGTTTTAATTACTGGAAAGCTGGTTTAGGAAAATGAGTGAAAATGGGTCAAGACTAATCATTATTTGAAAGGGATGTCTCCTGGTTTCCTCTGATTTCAGGTGACCAGTCCTCACCGGTGCAGATTGTATTTTTATCAGCTGAATAAGTGCGTAAATCTTCTTTCTGTTCACTAAGAATGACGCCCAGGACAGACTTTTCAGAGGGCAAGCAAGGCCCCAGCGGACAGCCCCTACCACTCAGCCCCCCCCAGAGTGGCAGCAGCAAAGGATCTGCCCCCCCGCTGGTGTGTCTGATGCCGGAAGAGACTAAAGAAAAAGCGAGTAGCTTTTCCAACGCCTAAACCTTTTCTCAGTCCATACTATCGAGTACCGTCAGTACCCCTCCACTCATCTCTACCTGCATCCTCTTCAATCGCTCTAGAGACACACAGTCTTTCTCATGACTCAGGCATAGCCTCTGATATTACAGGCCTCAGTCAACCACAGCTTACTTTGCAGTACTTACTCTGTACCCTAAGTTCTCAGCCAGATAAGTGTGTACTCAGCACTCTTCTCCCAGTGTGGACAGGGGACTGTAAAACTCTTGGGCTGGGACTACAGGCTTCGTGCTCTGATGCAAAGCCTTGGTTCACGCCACTGTTAGTACTATGCAAGTAAATAGTATGAATGTAGAATTTACACTGGTGAAAATGTAGTGTCATGTACCTTTTTCATGCTATGAATGTAACTAACACTGGAATCTAGTCTATACACTGAATTGTTGCAGAGGTTGATTTTATTCATTTTCAGGATCCGTATAATATGGAATATCTGGAAGGACTTCAATAAAATCTGTTGTAGAGAGGCATCAGTTCTTGATAACACTGAATTAACTGCAAAAGAAATTCTTATTTCACTTTTTATTTGTTTCTCTCTTATGTTGTACACAAAGACATTCTGTCTGTCATGAAATACAATGCAGTCTGATCATTTAAGAGTATTCTCTGTTAGATTTGGAATGTTTGATTATTAACAAATTGTTCCTCCTGAGACGTTAGGTAAGCATACTTAAACGGTTATGCTAAATCTGATAAATGTATTCAGTACCTTAGGCAAGTAGCGATTTTTTCAATAATCATTGCCTTTCCATCATATGCTTTTAGCTGGGTATTTTGTAAGTATTGTATTTTTTGCATTAGCCGCAATATCTGTTTCTAAACTGTTGGAATTTATGCAAAAGTTTTACCGTATAGCATTAGTCTTCTGTTACAGTATTACCTTAAAAAACTGCATTCAAGGCCACATTTGGCATTTTATACTGTACAAAGGCAAGGAAGAACCATATGCTATTTCACCTTGAATTTCTTATCTCTGTGGCCTAGGGAGCCGGGCTGCATGCTGTAGATGCTGCTCCGTTACAAAACTTCTTTGTCGTTTTCACTTGTATTGCCAACACCTTTGTTTGCGGTTATTCATGGATGGCGTGAAGGCAGGTTTATAAATGTTTTGGTGACAAAAAAGCGAAAATCAGCCATTTCTCATCCATTAATTGGGTCATTCTTTTACCCATGAATAACTGTAACAGGCAGACAAACAGCTGCACTAGAAAAAAATAATGTTAGTGCTATGAGCAGGGGGTTGAGCTAGACTGTAGGAAGGTGAGAACTATGCTGAGCTGGTCTAGTTGCAGCGTGGAAAGCAGCAGGAATTTCAAACACTGCGTTTCAAACACTGAAATAGAAAAGGGGTTCTAATGGCTGAACTTGGACAGATTGGGGGTTTCCAAGTATGAACTACCTGTTCGAGGTGCTGTCACAAGTATGTCAGATTTGTTTAAGCCAGGACTTGCACTGGACTACTGAAGTCTAAGTGTTGTTTATTTTAATCAGCTCAGAGGTGGACTTGCTCTTGTTCTCATCAGTCTGATCAGTCCTGTTGGATTAGCAAATTGCGCTTGAGCTTCAAATTATGAACTGATGACCAGATGTTGTCCTTTAGGATTTCCTAGTCGAGAGCAGGACTTGTGGTTCTGTCAATTATGGAGTTGTAAAACGTCCTAGTGCAGAACATAACCGCCATTTCTGAGTGGTGGTATAATGCTCTTGTCGTGAAATTCAGTGTTCACTGGAAGTAGCAGGACTAATCTTTCCCAAAAGGTTCCAATTTCCGCTCCTCAGTCCACAGACTATTATCTCTAATGGCTTGAGAGTCATTTGTGTGTTTTTTGGTGGATGAAAGGCAAGCCCTTGCTCCTCTTAGTAGTGGATATCGCCTTGAAACTGACCTTAGCCAGTCTATGTAATGCAGTGGTTCTCAAGTTCGGTCCTGACGCCCCCCTGTGTATGCTGGTTTTTGTTCCAACTACAATTGCAATTCTAGGATTTCAAAAAGCTGGTACTTTGTCTAAATTAGCAGCATTCCATGTTTTGAGCAGTTATTTACCATCTTAAGTCACATTTGGATGGACATATCCATTCTGAAAAATAAAAACCCTTTTGAACATATTGTGCTTAATTTTCAATATCGCAAGGATTTTCAAGTGAAAACATTTTTACACAGATCAAATTAGACTCTGAGAAAATCAATAAGCTCCAAATTAAGTGTCTGACTACAGGTGTTTTGAGTTTTTCCCAAATAACCTGCCTGAACCAAATAAAATCAACAGGAAACACAACAGGTGTGACTCCAGTGTTTGCCAAGTAAATTGTCGGGTTTTGCCACCATGTGTCAAGAGTTTCACCAATGAGGAACCTTTTGATTATTTATGTTGATTAAATGTTTGGCTAAATTGTTTCCCTCTGCCAATATTTACAATATATCTCAATGTGGATATGTGCATAAATGCACCTAATTAAAACAAATCATCAGCTTGTTAAAATCTAAAGATTGCAATTGTAGTTGGAACAAAAACCAGCATACACAGGGGGGCGCCAGGACCGAACTTGAGAACCTCTGATGTAATGGTTGAATCATTAACACTAAGTTTATCTGGGGTGAGCGAGGCCTGCAGTCCCTTATGGAGGCCAGTCTGCTTAAAAAAAAAAAAATCTCAATTTTTGTTTTTAGTATTTAAGTGACTGATATATACTCTTCAACATTCAGTTGATGTTTTCGTGATATTTTTAGTGTTTGATTGTAGTTAAGGGCAAAAAAATATCAGGTAAGCCTATAATCAGACCGAACGTGAATAATTTTGGTCCAAAATGGGAAAAAAAAAAAAAAAACAGTCAAAATTGAGGACTTTTTTAGTGTTGCAGTGGACCTCTGGATGTAAGTGACAGGGCACTAATGTGTTTGTTGCCATCTATTGGCCAAGTGGGGTCAATTATTATTTCCTTAATAAAATGCTAATTTTCTCAGAATTAGAAATTTTGGACAAAAATTTATATAACTTAAAAAATATTCATCAAAATTACTTCAAAATTTGCAGTAAGATTTGTTTTCATACAACAAACACTCCTATGATGGTTTTTGCACATACATACCTCACAAGCAAAATTATCAACAAAAATACTCTAATTTCTGTTTTTTCTTTGAAATATTATAATTATATGTAAATGATGAAAATTATACGAACAGTGTCATAGGATTGTTGTGCATACCATATACTATCAAATCGCATAGAAGTGCCTTGATAATGTTAGTACAATTACTGTATTAGTACAAAGAACAAGCACTACAATATATTTAGAATATTTGTGTCCTTGAGAAATTTGCATATAATTTGCATATTTAATTAGATAAATTTCTCAAGAAGATTCAGATGCTCAATTGTCTCAGCTTTCCAGAAATATATGGTTTATAGTTTACTTAAAGAATCCTGAATAAATCATTACTTGATTATCAATTTGCATTTCACTGTATTTTACCAGACTGGCCCCCTTAAATGTTCATCTAGGTTTTTCCAAAATGAGTCATCAGTGTGCTCTGAGAGGGATTTTTTGGTTTGGATTTTGGTTGGTCAGCCTTTTTAGGGAAGAGTTGCCCCTGTCCCTAGTTTTCTGAGTTAGTGACTCTGCATTCTCAGTACCTTACCAATGACATGGTAAACCTCTCAAGGCACTCATATTTCAATAAATTTTTCATCTTTTCTGGAATTTTTTTTGATCGCTGCATCACATACTGCTGGGTAAGACCTTTTATTCCACTTCACATTGCTGGAAAGATTACATTTTAGTTATGCTGAGATTCAACAGGGCGGGTGAAAATCAAACACTTAACTGCCTGTTGAAGCCAAATCTAGTTCTGTTGGATACTTAACTGAATATCAGTGATTTCAAAAGAATTGGAATATATTTTGAATCTGCAAAGTGATCCGTTACTCTTTTTTTTTTTTTTTTTCCCCCAGAGATGATTCCGGTGGTTATTTGTGGTATCAATGACCTTTTCATGTCTTCTTAAAATGTCTTCCTATTATTTGCATTAAAATGCTAAAAAAAAAAAATTATGTTAATAATCTGTGCACAATGTTTTATCGAGATAGTTTGGCACTACTTTTTGTTGTTGGGAAGTCACTGGAGCAGAATACACTCCCAAGTACACAGAAGGCCTGGCAGCTATTATTCAAAGAGAAAGGTGTAAAGTAATCAACTTTCTTCGGTCTTGTTTTCTTTTCATGAGGAATGATGGTTCAGGGGGGTCCTGGTTGTTTTCTATACAAAGAAACCAAACTGCTAGACCACCCAGGTCTCTTTTCATCTTGAAATATTAAAGCAACCTTTTTTTCTGAAAGATCTGTAATGAGATAAGAGGGCCCTCCTGCCGTCTCCCTGATGACTGCTGCTTCTTACACTACAAATACCTCTTTATAATAGAACTGCAGTCATTTCAGCTCTCCTGTGACAGAATGTGTATTCTATCTTATTTTCATCCCAAACCGCTGACTGTCCTTTGTCAGGATTTTGTTTTCAGTTGGGACTTAACCAAATTATCCTTTTTATACATAGTATCCCGCGCTTAGGCAAATCTTTCTTTTTTAATTGCCCTTTTTATTTAGATTTTGTGGATTTTGTGATTTTTGTGGATACCTCTGTCATTCTCATTCATAATCTTTAAGAAAGAAAACTATATTTGCAAAGGGAAAAAAATTACCTTTCTGCTTTGAATGTCTCATAATTGCAGTGTTCAGTGTAGTCCTCTGGGCGTTTTCGGTCTGACACTATTTGTATGTACATTCAAAAAGTGGGTCCAGCTCGTATTTACTATCTTTTCATAAAATATTTTTAGGGGTATATCTTTCAATGCTGTCTTAGTGTTTCATGTTTTTTTTTTTTTTGGTCTGGAACATTTTCTGTTGAATTGTATCCCTTTAAATAAAGCTTTTTCTACATAAACTTTTTTTTGTGGTGAGCAATTGTTGTATTAGTAGAATTATTCCTTGCTGCGAAGTGGAACGAGGATATAAGAGAGAGTGTTGTCCCTCCGGGTGTCCATCCGTCAAGCTTCATTTCCGGGCCCGAACTTTCTAACCGTTCAACATTTTTCCACAAAAGTCTAATATGTACTGTAGATGCATCTTGTATGGATGATGAATCAGACATTTCATTAAAAACAGGTGGGGGATATGACTGGGGAAGGCCAGGCCAAATGAGGCAATCTGTCAGGAGTGAAAGCATGATAAAGGTAAAGGATATATTTATTTATTTATATTTTTTATACATGCGTACAGCGCTGTTAAAAACTTTTTGCTCCTTATGGATTTCTTCTATTTTTGCACATTTGTCACACTTATGTGTCAGATCATCAAACTAATTTTAATATTAGATAAACATAACCAGAGTAAACTCAAAATGAACTTAATGATGATTTAATTTATGGAAGGAAAGCTGTCCAACCCTGCCTGTCCCTATGTAGAAAGTAATTTCCACCTAAGTTAGTGAATCAATTAAATTTAATTGATAATTGGGTTCAATTGTACTGGCAGCCCTAGTGAATATAAATATCACTTAAGGACAGTAACATTAAAACCTGGATGGATTGTTGTGAACCGACAACTTTGCGAAAGATATAGGTAAAAAAAAATCATGAATCTTATCGGAAATCACTTTAACACTTGCTGAAGTTAGTAGAACACATGACTATGTTTAATTGTGAAAGTAAGAGCGTATCCACACATACCATGTGACGAGAACTCGCTGGATTGGGACAAAATGGCTTTGCGGCCACAAGAACGCCTGTGGATAGGCTAAATGAAAAAAAAAAAGATTGGGCTGAAGACCAATGGAAAAAGGTCATGTGGTCTGGTGATTCCAATGCCTGCCCTATTCCTGAGTGATGGGTGCTTCAGGGTAAGAAAGGAAGCCCACGAAGCGATGCACCCATCATTCATTCTGCCCACTGTGCAAGCCTCTGGAACCAGTGTTATGATCTCTGAAAGACTGTTGGCGCCAGATGAGCTAGTTCTGAGTTTTTTCTGAAACTGCTAATCTCCAGGGATTTTTATGCAAAACTATCTTTCGTCTACAGTTTACACAGAGAAACAAAATAACTTCCAGCCCACCCCCCAAATAAGTATTGAGGATGGAAATACCTTTACAATGAGAGAGGTCAGGTGGGAATGACCAGATTAGTTTTGAAGTTAGCAAGTTTTCACTAGTTAATTAATGCAATAGCAACCAGGAATTTCCTCATACTGTAGATTCGATCAGAAATAAATGTTTCATATAGGGACAGTGACATTCGGCTTTTGAAAAAGGGCAGTGAAGTTTTGTATGGCTAACTGCATAGTTAAAGGCCCGTGGATGACATGAAATCCGGGAGCGGGTCTGACCCTCCCTTGCTCACCTCTGCTCAACAAAGCAGGGCCCTTTGACCCATTAAGAGTCTACAAGAAATTACTGAGTGATATGCATGTATTAAAGGGGATATCAGATTCATAAAATGCTTGCAGGATAAGGAATTATGTGCAGGTTCAGACTATGTACTAATCATTACCAGAGTGCATACGACACTTTTATACCTGGCTTTCTGCACAGAGCTTTCGGCAATTTGAGCAGAAAGAAAACCCACAATAATTAGACGAATAGTCATGAAATTGATGATGAAGAGTAATGTAAATTTTCAAGAGGTTTGATCTAATTTGCCTTTCTGTAATATTTTAATTTTCATTCATTCGTTCATTCATGCTCTATACCCGCTTATTCCTCACTAGGGTCACGGGGCTAGCTGCCTATCCCAGCTGACTACGGGCAAAGACAGGGACCCACCCTGGACAGATTGCCAATCCATCGCAGGGCGCACACACCATTCACAGACCAGTATATTTTAATTTTATTTTGATTATTTATTTATTGATTTTGATGCAGGTACTATTACTGCCTTTTTATTGCGTGTGTACATGCAAAGATGTGTGTCTCTGTGTTTTAGCACTGTTTGTCTTCTGTGTTGGTGAGCTAAAGACAACTTCCCACCTTGGTGGACAATAAAGTTTTATTCATTCATTCATGCCTTCATATTTTAATTTTATTATCATTTGTCGTTAACTGCTCCAGTCTGTACGTCAGTTTTGGGAGGTTCAACCATCATTTGCCTGTTTCTTCACACCCTGACGTCTGTAAGAAGAACACCATTTAGGAACACACAAGTGTTGAAATGTGAGATTTTAAGCAAAAAGTTTCAATAAGCAACATAACATATTTGTTATGTCCCGGCGGTAAATGTGTAAATTCACCCATTGGCACAGTACCAAGCTTAACTGATATGGGCTTCGACAGCAACCTTGATGGACTGTAACCAACTCCTCTTTAGTTTTGCGGGTTGCAATGATTACGTTACAAAATATTTTACGCTGATCGCCGTTAGAATCGAAGGCACCAATACCAATACTTACCAATATGCAGACCAATATTCCCGGAAATTTGCACAGGGAGTGGGCCACTCTTTTTTTATATAAAAGAATGTCATTTTTGGGGTCTGAGCCAGAGTGTTCTTAAGACATCTCTCAAATGTTCTTTTTTTTTAGCTTAGCAATCAGATTAATAAATCGTTTTTCCTCAATAATGGGTTAAGACACTAATTTTTTTTTTTTTTTTTGCATATTAAGAATTTTAAACAAGTGATAAAACACTCTCACGAACCATCATCTAACAGTTCACTGACAAGTCATTCCATTCTAGTTTCGGTTCCTTACTCTCAGCGTCATTATGTCCGCAACAAATGTATGATTTTCGGGCATTTTTCAGCCTCGTTGTTCTTATAGAAGAGGGCATTATAAAAAAAAAAAAGTTAAGTAAATTTAAGTTTGTCCGACGCGCACGCGCGCCATTCAGAGCTACAGATTTACAAAATCATTTAGCTCTAAAACCTCGCAAAGTCCGGTGTCGATTACTTAAATTTTCGGAGGTAGGTGCCTCGGGGATTCAATATAATACGCAAACTGCCGGAATATCCTCCTTCAGCTTTGAGGAACAAACGAGGCTTTGTATGAAAGGAGATGAGGCTAATTTATGCAAGGAATGACAAACCGGAGTGATTCCACTTTTCACTTAGTCCTCCTTTCTCAATCATTTTATGAACTTTGAATCAGAGCTATCTAAACACGGATTTGGTAAAAATTAAAAACTCCCTGTAGAGCGTGGGTGAGCAAATTCCGAAAATCCCGGGGGATGTTTCGGTAGAAGTCTTTTTTTTTGGAGGGGGCGCTATATGCGGAGACAAGTCTACGTTTCTGCAGCCTACCAGAGGACCATGCGCGCTCTGTCTTCATGCACTCTCCGCCTTTCTGCAAAAACCGTCTGAAGGGAATCTTTTTGAGCAGTTTCATTTCTCGGTCTTGCAACTCGGAAAAATATGTTGTTAATACCGGTTCGTCTGTTGATCTTTATTTTGTTTATAGTGTCTTTTTGTGGAACGGAGAAACCGAGGCAGAGGAGTCTGCGCCAGAAGGATGCTGAATATGTTGAAAGAGTAAGCCCTCATCGTTGAAGTTTCTCACTATGTGTATGTTGCATCATTTGGCGTTTCATTTCACTGACTAGTTATTATCTGTTAATATTGATTGATTATTGATTTTATAGTTTTTAAATTTACAAAAGTGTACTGTCATTTGCGCTCGGGTAGGTTAAGGTGCTTTAAAAATATTATTAGGCTATTTTTCCCCCCCAGGATGTCAATTGAGTCAGGCTGTGAGTGTTTTGTGATCTTTTGCATGCGTGGCCTGCACTGCAATCGTTAATGAAATTATGGAGTCATATTCAGGTTTTAGATACTCAATCTCTGCTTCCATTCAGTATTTTCGTTTCTTTTTGTTTATTTGCTTGTTTTCCATGGTGGCCTCGGTGTAATTTATTAGTTCCTGAAGCCAGCTTTTGCAGTAGTGTTGCCATCTGATTTTCTTATATTTTTCATTTTTTATTGGTTGTTCGGTTTCTTGGTATGGATCACGTCAGGTTAAGCACAAAGAAGGTCTGAGCGAAAGGAAGTGACTAATACTGACGTGCCGTCATGAAAAAAAAAAAGAAAATGGGGGAAAAAGCATAAAAGTTCACTTTTATTAACTCAGTGTGTTATTGCATGAAAAGTAGACATTCAGTCTCGTCTAAATTTCACATTCATATCCCCTCTGTCAAAATAGTTCCCAATTATTGCATAAAACATCAGATCTCATTAATCAAGGTATTAGCATAAATACGAAACTAAAACGGTGCCTGTTTTAAATGAAATCATTTATGATTTATGTTACTTTATAGTGCACTGGGAGGGATGCAGACAAGCCGAACTGCACCAGACACTCCACAGACGGCCTGTCCAATCGTGTAAACGTGGTAATATTTTGATCCCGCAATCCCAGAATGCCTCTCCAGCAGCATAGTCACGGCTCTGTGTGTGTCTAGTATCTCTGCCAAGCTGACTCCTGTGGAACTTCGCCAAGTAGGCGCACAGTTCCCTGGAGCTTTCTTCTACTCTTGCTTAATTTTGTTAACAGTAACCGCCCAAGCTGGATTGGTGATTCTTCAATGATGGTCCTTATTTGCGGCAAGGCACTCCATCATTGAACCGCAGATTCCTAATTGTACGTTAGCATTAGCAAGCATGTCTGTACGTGTGCAATCGTGTGTCTGTGTCCTTGTGTGCACGTGTGTACCTTATTAGGTGGTGAGCTAGGGGTGAGGGAGAGATGGGGTGAATGCATCATGAATGATTATCCGGGTCTTTGATGTATGATGCATCTCTGTGAAAATGGGTATCAGCTGCTCTTTTCCTCAGAGAGCACTCTATTTCGTTATTTCTCACTGACTTTCAGTGAGCTAGGGATGCATTTTCACCCTGGAATCAAAAATTGAGATAGGCATTGTCATGGTTCATTTTAATATCAACATGATGTTGATAATCCAACATCCTGTTAACGCACATCCGAACAGCCTAATCACAACAGGTTTGTAACTTTGCCGCCTTTTGGCTTCTCTATCATCTGTGGTCCATGTGCCAAACTAATAACAAGCATTTCTTGGTCTTTCAGCCTTGAACCGAGAGCTCCTTTTATCCTGCAAAGTGGCCAAGATTATTGGGCATGTCCTCTAAAAATCAGAGCTGTATCAGGCTGGTTAAATAACGTACTATGTTTGTACTGAAATGATTGCTATCATTGCAATGTACATTCTAATGTCATCTGCCGAATTTGCACTCTACGAGAACACAGTGGTCAATAAAGAAAGCTAACTAGTAGTTTTGGGTATCTGCTCCTAAAAATAGTCTCCTGCTCGAAAAAGATTTTTAAAATAAACTCCGACTCGGAGGAGATGGAGACATGCAAGTACAGAGAACAATGCAACCTAACTAGACTGGGCTGTTGCACAATGGCTTGGGTTGAATCAATATTTGCTGAAATTGTAGGCTTTGTCTTTGTCCTGACAAAGCAATGCATGTCTGTGGTTTGTTCCTCATAAACATTTAGACATCGTAAAACCCTCTCAGAATAGACTCCACACTGTTTAAGTATAAATTTAAAAAAAAAAGAATACTTGTCTTTCCTTGTTAGCCTCAAATAAAAGCTGTTGTTGATTTATCCAAGGTCATTCTTTGGATAATCCTTTTTTTGTACCAGGGCATCAAGAGTAAAGACTTATCATACACCACTGGGAGCAGAGGTGTCGCCTGTAAGCCCTTGGCTCTGAGAGGTGAATGCTCACGGGTGTAATGAGCCTTGATTGACTAATTGACTGAGTAGTACTTTAGTTACTACCTTGTTAACTAAGAGAATTTATCCAGCCATTCATCATCTAACTCGCCTATTCCTGATTAGGGTTATGGGGATTGCTGGAGACTATCCTGGCATACAAGGGGTAAGCGGTAGGTAGCACACCTCAGTCTGGAGAATATTTAGTTTGTGCTTACATATGTGTGTATGTATGTATGTACAGTGAGTACCATTATTCACTGGACAGTGACAGTTTTTGTTCTTTTCGTTCTGCTTGCCAAGTCAACGGCCAGATCCAAATCCAATTTAACATGGATTTTACAATCGGAAGAGGAAACTTAAGGAAAAAAGTCACTTATACAAGCAGGAACTGAAGATGGCTGCAGTACAGGCCTGGCAGAGCATCACCAGAGAAGACACCCAAGATCTGGTGACATCTATGCTTCACAGACTTCAAACTTTCACAAAAGGAGCTGTCATTTCTAAATAGTTCATTTGATATAAACCTTCAAATTAAAGCTGTACGTCTGAACTCATAATAACTGAATCCTTTCAACCTTAAAGTGAGGAGAGAACCAGACCAAAGTAAGAAACGTGTCACTGTTTAATTAAATATGGTGCTCAACCTATGTATGTATGTGTGTATGGATTTATGCACATATGTACGTATGAGCTTGGGCATGCACACATGTACAGTGCCCCTCAATGATATTGGCAATCCTATGCAAAATTTAGCTAAAGGGGGTATTAAAATGTGGCCTCTGTTAATCTACCCAATCTTTGAATCAGAAATTAATGATAATATAACTTTGAAGTTAAAGAAACTGTCTAATGGGGAAAAAAAAAATCTAATCTTAAAATAAATATTTTTCCCAAAAATGTGTACCAGTGATTGGCACCCACTATAAAATCTTAGTTGACAAATCTAATTGAAATTTACTCCCATTCATATTTTACTTTTTTAGTTCACCATAATAATTAGAAAAATGGGCCTCACTGAAGTGGGCAATACCCCTCAGCCCCGAAGATCACTGCTGCAAGGTCAAAGGTCAAACTGGGACAAAACCTCGAAAAGGCACACTACCCCCCTATGGGGAGTCCACATATGCAATATGAACTTCCTAACCCAAGTGGTTACAGAGAAATAGCCTGGACAAAATTGGCAGACGCCCGCCCATCCGTCGAAGGGACGACAATACCCCTCGTGCCCGAGTCGGGCTGAGGGGTTAAAACTGCTGTGGTCACAAATAACTTCCTGTTTCCCTGGGGTAAAAAAATGAGGTGGCACACCAGCCAGTTTCTCCTAATCACCTATCTCCATAGTTCAGACCAAAGACTATATACAGCATTGATGAATGACGGAAAGTTGTTGAGCTTCAGAAATGGTGATGGACGTGAAGAAAATTGCCAATAAGCTTAAATGCACACTGACAGGTGATATGGCTCCCGGCGTCAGTGCCATCTGTCTGACTGGAATTGGTCTGTCATTTCGGAGAAAAAAAAAATAGATTCAAGATAGGTTTCTATTGTTAGAATCAAAAAGCTCAAGAAAGTGCACTCTATGCCTTCTGCTTTCAGAAGGCGGCATCTGGCTTTTAGGAAAATGCCACATTTGCTCATTTGTAATCTTGATCTTCCTGCCTAGTCAGCAGTCTGGGAATGCACTGATTGAACCGTCATTATTGCTGAGGAATAGTTCCAGGTGTAGCATTTCCATGACAACCCAATGGCGGAAGGTTTTCGTCTAGACTGACTGCTATCCAGGTCTGTAATAACTTGTCTTCGAGAGATCTGCAATATAGCTATTTTCAAAATGATGCATGAGATGTTAGCGTGTTGGTAATAGCTTTTACATGTGGGTACTTTGACATATGCTGTAATGGAAGTAGTGCTATGCAGTACAGTTTCCATTACGTCTGATCCAAATAAAAAATGTAGCTTAAGCCTTCGGGCGGTTACCTCGTCACGGTCTCTGCCCTTCATGGAAGATGAATTTCACAGAGGGTTTTTTTTTTCTCGGGCTGATGCTCACCTGAGTCCATTGCAGACAAGACCACTGGTACCTACTGTATATTGCGCTAGAATTTTCAGATGGTCACATGTCACCTTTGATTAGTATACAACCCTCTTCTTAATCTCCACAACCGATTCCATGTACCGCATTTTTTAGAATAAAGTGGTTACGCGATAATTTGGGGGCACGAGTAATAGAATTTGCAAATGCTGTAATTATGGTTATAATGAAGTTCCCATGCTATGAGAATGACTTCCCTTACTTATGTATGCGATACTGGAGAATTTCTCACACTGAAAAGGCTGTCTGCATTTGAATCAGCTTGAATTTCCCAACATCTGTGTAAACAGTGATGTAGTAGATTGTGAATCATGGTGTCATGTCATTAACCCCTGACCACAGACTGGGCTGACTCAGGATTATTCTAAACAAAGAGCTCCATACAAGTCTGGATCCCCACGTCTTTTCTGCTGGCAAAAGTAACACTATCAATCAAACTTTATTTTTCAATACAATTATTACATTTTATTTGTGGTGTTTTCTACTTATACGGCCTCGACATGCGGGATGTGTAAAAGAAGTTTTTTGAGAAATTCGCTTGTTTTCTCTTCACGGAAATTGATGACAAATCATATTCTTCTGTGCGTGTTGATTTTTATGATTTTTAAAAATATTTGTCCTCCAGCTTGGCCTTCCAAAGTTAGCATGTTTTCCACGCATGTTGTTTGTGACCCACCTTCTTGAAAAAAAAAAAAAATTAACTGATTACTGAAATGTGTAAAATAAACTCGCGACAGTGAATTTTTGACCCACGCTTTTAAACTTGCCATGAGATGTCTGCCCTTCCTTGAGTCTGGAGTTTTCACGACGGTCAAAAGCAGTTCAGACCAGTTTTAATCTACCACATCCTGAAAGGGAACAGTTCATTTGGGGACACCAAAGGAAGCCATGTTAAAACTGTCTTTTAATATAACTTCATACATTCAGCCGAGAATATGATCTGTTTCACTTGCTCCGATACTGAATTGCCTAGGAAATAAAATGGATCTGCTCAAGTGGGAATACAGTTGACTGGGAATGACTTGTTGTGGAATGGTCACATGGCACCTAAGACCATGGGGAGATTGTACGCCAGATTGTCCCTTTTTTTCGTTACATTTTTGAGTAGTCTTCTCCCTCTGGTTGACGGCGGCATTCAGTTGGTAGGACCTCGCTCCAGGGGCTTGACAATACTGCTCAGCTCTCTATCTTCTTCTCCTCTTTCCAGTACAGTGAATGCTCACAGGGTTCTCCGGGCTTTCCCGGCCGCGAAGGGAACCCGGGCGCGAACGGCATCCCGGGCACACCAGGCATCCCGGGGAGGGACGGTCTGAAGGGGGAGAAGGGGGAATGCATGAGGGAGATCTTCGAAGAACCTTGGAGATCAAATTACAAGCAGTGCGCCTGGAATTCTCTCAACTACGGAATTGACCTGGGAAAAATAGCGGTAAGTTCACGCGAGGCAATAAGAGCTCTCACTCTCAGACTGTGGAAAGTCACCTGGAGCATTTCCCAAAAACCTATAAAGTCTTGAAACATTGTACATACAACTTAATATGATCGTCATGCTCAGTGTCTGCACCTCTCTGCTTTGATCTGGAATTACCGAGTGAGTTCATCGGACCTAGGTTCTCGAAGCAGAACGAAAACTTCTGGATTCCTGACTTTTCATAACGCCCCCCCCAAAAAAATACACTTGAAACTCGATTTTAACATTTCAAATGACACCAATAGCAAGTGTTTTAAGATTTTCACCACACTTAATTGCTGTAAAAAAGAGTCAAACTCCGTTTCTACCCGAAGCGACGTGCTGTCGTACTAGGTTTTTCCAGATCACAGGAGATCTGTAGATTGGTTCCATTCTTTATTTTGTGTAGGGATATTCTTTTGTTCTTTATGATGGCACTTCCTGAACTTTCCACTATCGAATGTCGTAAAATGAGACAATACTGTACTCCTGCCAAAACTGCTGACTTACTGTGATCTGAGGCAATGCAATGGAGAAGATTAATGGGCATTGGACTGAGTGTGAAGGGGTATGTGGAACTTCACCTGCATACTTACTCAGGTGAAGCCCATAAATACAAACTCCAAATTCGTTCTGAGGCGTGTTTCAGCAGTACGAATTCTTTGTTTTCCGAAGTTCCCTCTGTATCCCTGCAGGAGTGCACCTTCACCAAGCTACGCTCGGACAGCGCTCTGCGAGTGCTCTTCAGTGGCTCCCTGAGACTCAAGTGCAAAACAGCCTGCTGCCAGCGATGGTACTTCACATTCAACGGAGCCGAGTGCACAGGCCCCCTCCCTATCGAGTCCATCATTTATCTGGACCAGGGCAGCCCCGAGTTCAACTCCACCATCAACATCCACCGCACGTCTGCAGGTGAGAGGTCCAGCCGAGAGGTCTGGGCCCAAAGGCCAGACATCATCACTTGGTTGAATTTAGGCTGTAATTTCTGTGTCCAGGCGAATTTGGTTCAACCAAGCTTTTTTGAGTATGTTGCACAGAACAGAGAACAGATTTGTTCAGTCCAGCATTATAATTTTTGAACACAAATTAGCTTGCAGTAAGAATACTGTGGAAGCCTGAAATATTTCCATGTATTTCTGAGTGGTTTGAGTGGAGACTTAGCAACCATACTGACATGGAACTACCATGAGACATTACTACTCCAGCTTCTTTATTCAGTGTACCTGATCCGGCTGCTTGTGCAGGCCCTACACCTCACTAAGACTATTTATGTCAGTTTTTCTTGTCTGTTACCTGCCTGTACGTCTGGTTATTATCCAGCGCCACAAAGTGGGACCGGGAGATATTGGATTGGGGTCTGTCTGTGTGTGCGTCCATCTGTCCTTCCATCCGTCCGGGACACAATGGGGACAAGATTTCTCTGAAACTGTTATACCTAGATGCATGGAGTTTAGTATGCTTAATAAGCTGCTTGTGATCTACTCTGAGTTTGAAAATGGATGTAGAAGCATATTTTGTACAGAGTTATGGCCCTTAATCGGAAAAGTGAGGATACTCTTGTCTTATTTATTCTGGAATTTTGATGACCCCGGTCTGTTCTATCCAGTGATCAGGCAGATTTTGTGGGAGAGTATTGTCGCTGGATATTGACATCAGTTCATCTCCTTGTCACAGTGGAAGGACTTTGTGAGGGGATCCACGCTGGATTGGTCGATGTTGCCATTTGGGTGGGCACCTGTGCGGACTATCCACGAGGAGACGCTTCGACAGGCTGGAATTCTGTATCCAGGGTCATTATCGAAGAGCTTCCGAAATGAAGCCTGCCTGCCCTCACTGCTCAGGTGCCCTGCCTTCAGCTGTTTAGACGCGGCTACAAAATTGAAATGGTCACCGCTGGCGGAAATACAATCTTTGAAGCAATGGGTTCATTCAAAGCTCTTATTTTTCTCCATCATCCTTCCTTTCCTTACCTCCTTTCCTAGCTCTTAACTCCAACCATTGACAAACATCAGAATATTTAACTGACTGGATAAATTTTCATGGCGGAAAATGATTGATTTCCAGCTAGTAGGAAAGGAAGGAGGTAAAAAAAATAAGCGATTGCAATGAGCCCAGTGTTTTGGAATCTCGGGTGCTACATTAGTACAGAATGTACTCTGAACTTTGACCATCCATGGGGAAAAGTTAGTGGATTTGTAATACAAGTAATTGAAGCACCTATTACTAAAACCCCATAAGTCACACTTGACTTGACTTGTGGGGTTTTAGTAATCAGTGCTTCAATTGCCTCAAATCCAAATCCCTGGGCTGGTCAGTTCTACCTCGGCTGATAAACTTATGTTAGCTTTATGGCTTATCATTCTGCAATATTATTGAGGATGCCTTGACTTATTTTAGTATTCTACATAATTTTTTGCATTTTAATGACAATTCAGCTGTCATAATTAATTCAGCTGTTTTTAACGAAGTTATTCACCATTGTTTACAACCCCTGTCATTAAACTGGCGATCTAGGCATTTTTACATGTCTTGCTGTCATTTATACTTTAAATGCTTGCTAATGCCAATTGTTTGCCATTTTTATACACTGCTTTTAGAAACAGTATGCAAAAAGCTGTTTTCGGTGTCATTTCGCTGATTATGGCAATGCAGTTTCTCATTTAATGGTGGGCCTATGGGAGCTGATGTTCGGACATCATTAAATATACTCATGAGTCTTCTGGTATTGACCTCACCCCAAAGAGAATGTGATGTGACACTTCATGTTGTGACCAATACAGTTAATGCTGACTGAAATTTGACGGAGGATGTAGCCATCTGTTAGGGTTTGGAGGGGTGAGAGGCGATTAATTCTGTTATTGGGGCCTAGCAATGCTTTTTTCCATTCTCTTTTTGCCTCTATCGGAATTAGCTTTCCTTCAATTTTTCTCAATGGTGTTCCAGGCTCGGCTCCAACTGGAACATCCATTTTTGTTCCATCATGTCACACTGCAGGTTGTCTTCTGTGATTCTTCTATAGTGTCACATTAGTGTGCTTTTGTGCTATGCAGGCCATTTTGACCAGCAATTAAATTTTGTATTTACGTCTGAGAATACAGGGACATGGTGCTATCAACTGGTTAGCGAATACAGTGAGTTTGGCTTACTGGTGGAAAATGTATAAGACTCCCACTGCTTCATTTAAAGGAGTACACGATTGTAAGTTGAATTCATTTGTATGTTGTTACACATTAAAATCAGTACGGATGTAACACACAGACTTATGTACTGAATTGTACTGTCAAACCAGATATGTTTATAAAGAATGATGTTTGTACACAGCAATCTCAGTTGTGTTGAATATGTACTCACGGTTTGCTTGTCATGATCTCTGACATTGACTACCATGTTGAAAATACAGAATGTCAAAAATGGAAATGGCCAAAAATCTTTTCTTGTGTTCTGCACTTGTGTGCAGGAGTTATATTACCACAGTAAGGTCCATAAATATTTGGACAGTGACAAAGTTATTGCTTTAGCTGCCAATCATAGCATGTTGGAGTTGAAATTAAGGAGTTCAAGGCAAGGACATTGTTTCATATTGAGGGTTTATACATTGCATCATAAATTTGGTGGACAGTGTCAGAACTACAGCCCTTTTAACAGGCTCTCTGTTTTTAGGGACCAAAAATAGGACAATTGGATGCTGAGCTGTTCCTGGGCAAGGTGTGTTGTATTCCAAAATAATTTCATCTAAAAGTTACCACAGACAGTCTACGCTTGAAGAGTCACATTTTTACTTGGAATCTGTTACGGTTAACTCCAAGTATGAAATCCAAAGAGCTGTCTGCTCGGAAAGCAAGTCATCATTAGGCCGAAAAGTCAAAACAAACTCACAAGTGGAGATCAAAATTAGGACCAGCCACCAGCCAAATGCGGTTATAATATGCAAGTGGCTGGTAGATTTCCGTCACTCGCCACCAAAAAAAAAAAAAAAAAAAAAAAAAAAAAAAACCCGTTATCTATTGAGTGTCGAATAAAATGTGAAGATTCACAAACCACGTAGCTGGTGGGCAAAAAAGTTCATTTTGGATCCTGTTCACCAGAGAAAATGAGAAACCATTTGGTGTGGCCACCCAAAGTTTTTGGTATATTCTTAAAAAAAAAGAAAAAAGAAAGCACCGGGGAGTTCAGGAATGCAAAAAGGCCTGGAAGACCACAGAGAACAACTATAAAGGATGACAGAAGAATTCTTTCCCTGGTTCAGAAAAGCTCCTTCAAAAACGGTTGGCCAGAGCATGAACAGTCTAGAGGAGATGGGTGCACCAGTGCCAAAGTCAGCAATAAGGACAAGACTTCACCAGAGTAAACACAGGGGGTTGATTTTCACATGTGAAGTATTGGTAATGCTCAAAAACAGGAAACTTGCAAAAAAATAAAAAAATCTGTGCCTGTACAGTTCTGGAACAACACCCCATTGGAAAAAAGGATCCACTTACGCCAGAATATAGGTAAAGAAAGATCAGGAGAAGGATGGAACTGCTCTTGATCAGAAGCATACCACCTCATCTTTGAAGAGTGATTATGTATTGGCATGTATGGCTGCTAATTGAACTGGTTCCCCTGTATCTGCTGTTGAGGAGACCGTCGACAGAAGCTGGAGGATGAATTCTGAATTGTTAAGGGCTATATTATTCGTTTACAGTCAGCCAAGTGCATCAGAACTAATCAGGAAAACACTTTACGGTGCAGATGGATGGCGATTTGGGAGCATACTGCCGAAACAACTCAAGATTTTTTTTATAGGCAGTGGCATAAGAGGTGGAACGTTCTTCCATGGACGAGTCAATCATATGGCCTGAAACCAAAAAGAGTTTTCATTTCACCTGCTGAAGATAAAACACCCCGACAGCAAGGCAGGAATGGCAGGCGCTTGCAGTGAAGGCCTGCAGAGCATTCTTTGGGAAGAAACCTAGAGCCTGGTCATATCTATGGTTTCCAGACTTCACACAGTCATTCACTGCAAAGGGTCATTAACCAATTATTAAAAATGATAACGGATTGTGTCAGTTTATCCCATTACTTTTAAGCCCAATAATCAAAAGGGCTGCGCATAAGGGAGTAATTCATGCATGCTTCCAACAAAAGTTTAGAAAAAACTCAAACTGAAGGTGAAATTCTTCACTTAAAGGTCGTCGTTCCTTTCTTTTGAAATCCATTGTGATGGCGTACAAAACTAAAACAATGAAAACTGTCTCTTTTAAAATATTTATGGGCTGAACTCTACATTAAAAATGAATAGTGTTGCAAATATATTTCCAAAAAGTAAATACATGAACACAGATATAAAAAGGAGGCCTAAAAGTGTCATAAATGCACCACTTTATGAAAAAAAAATGACTGCATTTGACTCGTATCCCAGGCAATTCCATCCAACTTTTTTCAAGCAAGTGAATGTATGCCACAAAAGTCAGGTATATGTAGGCACATTAACAGCAATGGATGAAAATCAGTGAATTTACAACACGGTTGGATCAATCTCACATTAGTGATTCAAGACAATGACATCATGTCAACACATTTGTTCATGTCATCCACTAATTCTGTGTCAAGGACACGGAATAGATTTCCATTCGCTTTGCTCAAATTCACAGACCTGAAACGCATTCCTGTTAGTCAGCTAGGATTACAAAACAGAATCTGGTCAGGCCAGAAGTTTCAATATAAAATACACTAAAAACAGGCTCACTTCAAGACTAATTAATAGGTTATGTCACAAAATATCACATTTCAGAAAGGATGCATCAGCAAAAGCTCTGTGAGAGAATTATGTAACTGAGGGGTTTCATTTATTTCACAGTAGAAAACAAGAGAACAGTTTCAAGAACTGTTGTATTCATTTGACATATTTGCATGTGTCAGGGTTCACATGTGGACAACACACAATTAGGACACATGCAGAAACTGAACCACATTATTATTTTTTTACTTAAATATTCTATTTAAAACCAGTCTTAAATTGAGCTCAGCAGAAATGACCCAGCGAATAAACAGAGTCAGGTGAGCGACCATGACAATATTCTTACACACAGCAGATCGGTCATAAATATTCAAAACACTCACAAAAGTGTAAAACAATTTCAATAAAAACAATGGGAAAAAAAAAAAAAAAGGTAACGCATACAAACGCATGCACACAATTTCTACTGCCCTGAATAAAGGCCTTCTGCCTGATAGTGAGCGATGATTTCCTTAAGACATCCTAAACAGTCAGTTTTAGACCTCTCAATTTGGGCAGTACCTTTCATTCCAAGAAGCAAAAAACGAGATCATGGACTGCTGTATTCATTTACCAAAATTGTAGTACAAAGCAAATTTTAACTTTGCTGCTTGAGGAAGTGGCTTAGCCTATATCGCATATGATACTGGGCATAAACTGCTAAATTTGTTAAGTTTTCAACTGTCTGCAGCAGTAGTTAGTGATTAATTGGGAATAGCTTTTCTGTTGGTCTACACAGGTGAGACAGGCTGCTGATGCTTTGCTTGTTTCCTAAAATTATTGCGAGTCCTGTGAAGTTCAATGTCACCACACACTTGGAAGCATACAATCTTGTCCGCAGTTAAGAGCCTTGTGTCAGGCTCTGCAAAACTGCTCTGCAAAACTGATTCTCGCTCCACCCATGGTTCCCATGTTCCGTCAGGAACATACGCACGGCTCACATGTGCCTGCTAAGCAGGAAGTGTGAAACCTTTTCATACACCACAAAGGTAATGCAACATGCCGGTGTAACTCTGATCAGGTTGGGAACCATTCCTTTGTAGAAGCCGATGGCCCCCTCATTCCTGTGAAGACAGAGGAGGGGAAATGTACTTTAAAACACCAAAATCCTAGTCAATCCACATTCATACCAAACATGGGAAACCTCATGACCTCACAATAAGAAAAGACAAAAAATAGCCCGTCCTTATCTTTAAAGAATTCAGTGCACAGGGCTACAATGAGACAACACTGCCATGTGTGCACAGCTATGTTTATAGAAACATTTCCATCACGACTGAAATTATAAGTCTTTGGTGTCCAGGATTTTATGTATAAATCTGATCTTTGATTTCTTTACGTTTGGTATTCGGCAATAGTGCGCAAGAAGTGAGGAGCAAATTTGAAATTTACAAACATAAATTCTTCTATAACAAGGCGTGGCATATACCCCCGACTGAAACAGTTGAAGAACATGTACAGAAAGCGAGTGTTAGGCATCATGTGCCATGTATGACCATTCAGTTCACAAAAAAGCAAAAACCTCTGGCCAGTGCGCTAAAGGATTTCAAGATGGCTGCCGTGGCAGCCATATTGGTTGGAGGAGTGAGCTGAAATAATAGATCGGCTCTATCCCCTGTGTGCGACCATTCACACCAACAAAAATCATAAACCTCCGTCGAGCGGCGCTCACGCTGGAGTGCGACAAAGGATTTCAAGAGGCCTGCAGTGGCAGCCATATTGGTTGGCGGAGCGAGCTGAAAATCAATAGGCATCATCCCCCATGTATGACCATTCACCCCACCAAAAATCATAAACCTCCGTCGAGGAGTATTCACATTAGAGCGTGACAAAAGAAAAGTTTACGACGGGCAGACGGATGGAAGGGGGTGAAAACAAGACCCCCGACCAACTCTTTCGAGGTCGGGGGCATAAAAATGCTACAGGAAATTTTTATTTTTTTTTTCCAGGAGGTAATTGATTATGTCGACTCCCCAGAGCACCGATCTCAACATCATCAAGGCTGTCTCAGTGATACAACTGACCTTGGGCTAAGCCCCGCACTCTAATGCAATGAGCCAATCACGGTGCGTATTCTCTCCCCATATACTCAGACATTCTGAGCCTGACCTTCATTGAAATGCATTTCAGAAACGAAAGTTACGAATGTAACTACGGTTCTATGAATCCCGAATGACCGCCAGAGGGCGGTGCTTAAAGCACTGAATATTCCCCTTCGCGCATGCGTAGTTCGAGTATGTATACCAACAACGTCACCTGTGACCTGCAGGTGACCCGAAGAAGATTATATCTTCCGGTGTCACCTGAGGATCGTTTCTTACAGAATCTTCTCGCGAGCACACGAGGATTCTGAGTGACAGAGAGCTCTGGCGGTCATTCGGGATTCATAGAACCGTAGTTACATTCGTAACTTTCGTTCTATTTCATCCCTGCTGACCGCCAGAGGGCGGTGCTTAAAGCACTGAATGACTTATACCAACAAGGTCACGAAGAATCCGAATCACGGACCTTCAGTGTGCAAAAAGTCAGAAGACCCCGGCCGCAGAACCACGGCTAAGGGGTGGGGTGTGGCGACGTTCACCCTGTAGAACCTGGAGAAGGTGTCCGGTGACGACCATGAAGCTGCGGCACAAATGTCCTCCAAGGACACTCCCCTCAGGGCAGCCCATGAAGTAGCAACACTCCTGGTAGAGTGGCACCTCACGCCAAGTGGAAGGGGACGGTTACTCGCCCGATAGGCATGGGTGATGACATTAATAATCCAGTGGGACAAACGCTGCTTGGAGATGGCACAACCCCTGTTAGGGCCACCGTAGCAGAGAAAAAGTTGTTCAGACCTTCGAATGCATACAGTAGCTGCAGTGTAGACCCTCAGAGCCCGCACTGGACATAACAGTTCAGGCTCATCCCCAGTCTCCCTTGGAGAAGGGTCAAACCGAGCCAGCCGAATAGGCTGGTTGCGGTGAGCGCGAGCCAACACTTTAGGGAGAAACGCTGTGTTCGGCCACAGAGTGACCCCTGAGCCATCCGAGTTCCACCTCAAACACGAGTCACTGACAGACAGGGCATGCAGCTCGCTGACACGCTTTGCAGAGCAAATGGCCAGAAGGAACGCAGTCTTACAAGACACCCACTTCAGCTCCGCTTGTGTCAAGGGCTCAAAAGGGGGCCGGCTTAGTGCATCCAGTACCAGGGGAAGATCCCATGCTGGAGCTCTTGGGGCACTCAGAGGATGTAATCTCTGAGCCCCCTTCAAGAAGAGGGACACCAAACTATGGCTCCCCACAGTGCCATCGTCAATCCTCACATGACCACAAGATATTGCCGCTACATACACTTTCAATGTCGAATGAGATCGACCTTCGTCCAGAAGAGACTGAAGAAAGTCAAGAATAGTTGGCACAGAGCAGCGCACAGGGTCCTCATCCCGACTCGTACACCAGTCGGAAAACAGTTTCCATCTATTCTCATATTGAAGACGAGTGGATGGCGCTCTTGCATTCATTATGGTATGTTTGACAGGGTCTGCACAGGAGCTCAACAGCGACTCGGGCCCTCCAGCAGCCAAACACACAGTTGGAGGCGTCGTGGATTGGGGTGCCAGATCCGCCCCGCCAACTGGGACAGGAGATCCCTCCTGTCGGGAAGGCGCCACGGTACACCGCGACAGAGTCCGTGCAGCAGTGGGAACCAGCTCCTCCCTGGCCAGAAGGGAGCCACAAGTAGGACACTGTGACCCCCCTGAAGAACCCTCTGAAGTACCGACCGAATCAGAGGGAGCGGGGGAAAAGCATACAGGAGGCCGTCCGGCCAAGGATGGGCCAATGCGTCCTGGCCCAAGGGACTGGTTGTCTCGGCCAAGGAGAACCACAGAGGACAGTGGGTGGAGACTTCTGAAGCGAAGAGGTCCACGTCCGCTCTGCCGAAGAGGCTCCAAATAGTGCTGATCACTTCCGGGTGGAGGCGCCACTCTCCTGACGGAGGTTTTTGACGGGAGAGGGAGTCTGCCAGGCTGTTCCTCTCTCCCGGTAGATACATCGCCCGAAGGCTGATCAGACGGGGGGCCGCCCACGTGAGGAGCTCTTCTGTCACTCGCAGCAACCGCGCAGACTTGGTCCCGCCCTGATGATTTATATGATATACAGTTGATGTGTTGTCTGACCTTACGAGGACATGCTTGCCCCTCAGGTGTGGCAGGAAGTGCCTGAGTGCCAGGTGAACCGCCCGGAGCTCCAGCACATTGATGTGTGCCTCCCGGTCTTCCACCGTCCACCGCCCATGGGCCATCCTGCTCTGCCATACTGCACCCCATCCAGAGGGGCAGGCATCTGTGGTGACAGTCTCCCTGCGAGACGGAACAGAGCCCATGGGGACACCCCTGAGCATGTAGGCCCCGTCCCTCCACGGGGCTAAGGCAAGGAGACACTGTTGTGACACCCTGAGCTTCCTGTGCCTTTGCCGCTTGGCATCCAAGTGGAAGCTGTTCAGCCACCTCTGCAGGGGGCGTAGTGTCAGCAAGCCCAGCGGAACCACAGCTGAAATGGACGTTAGTTTGCCCGCGAGGCGAAGAAACGTAAGAAAGGTCAGCCAACGGCCCTTTTGGAACAGGGCAAGAAGGTGAAGGATGTCGCCCACACGGTGGGGGGACGGTCTGGCTATCATGGCTACACTGTCCAATGCAATCCCAATGAAAGTTGTAGCCTGAGATGGCACCAAGCAACTCTTTCCCATATTCACCTTGAGTCCGAGGCAGGCCACGTGGGACAGGAGACGTGCTGTATCTCTGGACACCTGGGCACGGGATGGTGCACAGATCAGCCAGTCGTCCAGGTATGGGAGAATTTTCAAGCCTTGGGACTGTAGAGGCGCCAGGGCTGCGGCAACACACCTCGTGAAGACCCTTGGAGAGAGGGAGAGCCCAAAGGGGAGCACCCTGAACTGCCAGTGGCGGTCTCGGTAGGCAAATCGGAGAAACCGCCGATGTTTTTGAGTGATGGGGACGTGGAAGTAAGCGTCCTTGAGGTCGATGGACGTAAACCATTCCCCCTGTGCCACAGTTCGCAGGACATCTGCTGTGGTCAACATGTGGAAAGGGATGACCTTCATAAATTTGTTCAGCCCTCTGAGGTCCAAGATTGGGCGAAATCCGCCAGTCTGTTTCGTCACGAGGAAGTATGTTGAATAGTACCCCCGGGGACGTGACAGAGGGTCCACAGGCTCGATCGCGCCTTTGGCCAGGAGGGTGGATAACTCCTGGTCCAACACGAGAGCCTTTGCCGGGTCGCTGATGGAGGTCATTTTGACCCGGCCAGATGAGAGGGGCCGGCGGCGGAATTGAAGCTTGTACCCGTGGGTTAAGGTGGCAACTACCCACGGGTCTGAAGTGTGAGCAGCCCACTGTTGAAGCTGCTGATGTGAAAAATATCCGACCGCCGGCCCCACGGCCTCAATGTCTGCCCCCCCGGCCCCTAGGGGCCCTAAAGGGGGGTCGGACAGGCTCTGGAGCCCGAGGTTGTCTGGATGGCAGGCGGGCAGGGCCTCGAAAGTCCCGGGCTGGTCTCGGCATGGGCCGCTGGACAACATGGCGGCCAGTGGAGTGGGTCGGCCGTGGTAAGCGGGTGTGAAAAGCAGCCGAGGAACCCCTCGCTCTGCTGGCAGGAGGCCTATCGAGAAGAGGCATCCGCCTAAGGCTCGCAAGCTGCTGCCTGGTTTGCCCTGCCTGGATGGTCCGTTCCAGTGCTTCCTGGGCTGCAGGACCAAATATTTCCCCCGGCTCCACGGGGAGACTGCGAAGGAGTCTCCTGGATGCCTCTGTCAAGTTTGACTGAGATAGCCAAACCTGGCGACGAGCCTGAACCAGGATGGACATCATCCGCCCAAGTTCCCTGGACAGAAGGCCGAATGCCTCCAGTGAGGCATCACAAAAAGTGACGGAATCAGCAGCCGTGTTGCCCTCCTGCAGCGAAGCTGAAAGCGCCAACATGAGATGTGACAAAGAGTTCCCCATGCGGCCAGCACGTGCTCCAGCATCATAAGCCCTTGTGAGAAGGTCATCAGTGATTCGACACTGGGGTCGAGGGCACCTAGCACCCCTTCGCAGAGCTTCATCTGGGGACACGATAAGAGAAGCGATGGCAGGCTCAACGGCCGGCATGGAATCCAGGCCAACTTTTGCTGCATCGTGCATGGCTGCTAGGATCCGCCCATCTGCAGAGAGGCGGGAGCAGGCCTTAGTGTTCCTCCAACAGGCCTGCAACTCCTTCAGATAGTCCTTAGAGTGGGGAATAGCAATGGCAGTGGGGGCTGGCCTGCGCCTGAAGAAGGCACTAGCAGGCGCAGCTTCTGCCTGCTGTGGCACATCCATGTGCAGTCGATCTAAAGCCATGCGCATGGTTGCCCGCATGGAGCCATCCCCCAATTCAGCCACTGAACTCTGAGCCGAGGAGTGGGAGCCCCGCTCAGATGCCTGGGAACCCCCATTTTCCGAATCTCCCCCATAACCGTGGAAGTAGGTAGCCGAAGCTGCCAGGGAAAACGTATCCTCCTCAGGTACCAGCACTGGCATTGGAGGAGAGGGTGTCACATCACCTTGCAATGGGGCATCTGGCTGGTGGTCTCTGAGCATGGACCTGACCTGGGCCAGCTCAGCAGACAGCTGATCGACTTTAGATGAAAGCCTGCTTTCTTTTGTTTCTTTTCGAGCAGACTTCACCTTCTTCCTGGAGGGTGCGACTGCTGTAGACGCAGCCTGCCGCTTAGGGCGTCTCTGACAGGCCGGGGGAGACTGGCCTGATGGGGGGAGGTCACCTTCATCCCCCTGATGTTCCACCTGCGCCAGTCTGGCAGCCCTCACCGCCCGAGGCAAGTAACTGCAGTTCATGCAGGGGTTGTCTGACAGTGCCTCCCGCAGGTGCTCAGGAACGAGGCATGCGGGGCATAGGTCATGGCCGTCCTCTGGCTGTAGAAGAGCCTCACATGACGTACAGAAATGGGAGTCATCCATTGTGGTGGCGCTGGAAGCTTACACGACACTCACTTGTCCAAATTAGCTCAGACGCTCCCGCTAGTATACTACAGGGGGTTGCACTGGAGGGAGGGAGCGCGTACGCTGCCTATACCAAGTAAGGAACCCAGCTGGTATTTAATGAATACTCCTCGGGTAACCTGAGCGCGAACGCTATGGATAAACGGAGTATGGACACCGTAAGCCGGAGGGAGGGAGCGCGTACGCTACCTAAACCGGGTAAGGAACCCAGCTGGTATTTTAATGAATACTCCTCGGATAACCTGAGCGCGAACGCTATGGATAAACGGAGTATGGACACCTTAAGCTGGAGGGAGGGAGCGCATACGCTGCCTATACCAGCAGGAGCTCAGTAACAAACCCAAATTGGGGCACAGCACGAAGCAAAAAACAAACCATATGCTGGGGGGAAGCAGCGTGCACGCAGCCTGTACCAACAGAGGTTAATGCAAACTCACCTGCAGGTGTAGCTATGCAAGCGTTACCGCTAATAATTATTCACGCTGGACACCGGGAAACGCTCACGCAACCCGCGAGCCAGCAAACAAAGTCAGCTCGACCGACTGAATTAAACGTGACCGACTGAATTAAACGTCGGGACACAGCACGAACACAAAAACAAACCATATGCTGGGGGGAGGCAGCGCGCACGCAGCCTATCCCAACAGACGTTAACGCAACTCACCTGCAAGTGTAGCTATGCAAGCGTTGCCGCTAATAATTATCCACGCTGGATACCGGGAAACGCTAACGCAACCCGCGAGCCAGCAAACAAAGTCAGCTCGACCGACTGAATTAAACGTCGGGACACAGCATGAACACAAAAACAGACCATATGCTGGGGGGAGGCAGCGCGCACGCAGCCTATACCAACAGAGGTTAACGCAACTCACCTGCAGGTGTAGCTATGCAAGCGTTGCCGCTAATAATTATCCACGCTGGACACCGGGAAACGCTAACGCAACCCGCGAGCCAGCAAACAAAGTCAGCTCGACCGACTGAATTAAACGTCGGGGCACAGCACGAACACAAAAACAAACCATATGCTGGGGGGAGGCAGCGCGCACGCAGCCTGTACCAACAGAGGTTAATGCAAATTCACCTGCAGGAGTAGCTATGCAAGCGTTACAGCTAATAATTATCCACGCTGGACACCGGGAAACGCTAACGCAACCCGCGAGCCAGCAAACAAAGTCAGCTCGACCGACTGAATTAAACGTCGGGACACAGCATGAACACAAAAACAAACCATATGCTGGGGGGAGGCAGCGCGCACGCAGCCTGTACCAACAGAGGTTAATGCAAACTCACCTGCAGGAGTAGTTATGCAAGCGTTACCGCAAACGAAGTCAGCTCGACCGACTAAATTAAACGTCGGGATAAGGGTGCGCGAACGCAGCCGTCACCGACAAGTAATTAACAAACGCAGCAAAGTAACGTAAAGTCTCTCTCAACCAGAGAAAGATCGCCGTCGCAGTTCCTGGAGGGCGAACAATCGCTGCTCCGACCGACAATGGTCGCGGAACTACTAGCAACGGAGTTTAGTAGTGAAGCAGTAGACTCAATGCTTTTCAAGCAAGCAAACTACGCGCGAGAAGAAAGTAAGAAACGATCCTCAGGTGACACCGGAAGATATAATCTTCTTCGGGTCACCTGCAGGTCACAGGTGACGTTGTTGGTATACATACTCGAACTACGCATGCGCGAAGGGGAATATTCAGTGCTTTAAGCACCGCCCTCTGGCGGTCAGCAGGGATGAAATAGAACTCCAAATCGTTCGCTTCTACAGGGTTTTAAAATGTTTCTAAGTTAAAATGGTCAAACGGTGTGCTTGGGGTAAATGTAACTGATGCGAAGTATCCTGAGAGGCTGGGCAATGGGGTGCATTTTATACCCTTCCCAAAGCCACATCATAACAGAAAGAAGTGTCTCCTCTGGATAAAGCTTTGTAAGAAAACCCCACTATCAGCTTAAACTAGCTAACAATGGTCAACAAGGATGTCTACATTTGTTACAAGCTAAATCAACATCGTGTTTAAGGCGACATCTTGTCACTTCCCTGGAGATTAATATAAAGTGATCTTTTACATTGCTAAGTTAGCTAACGTTAGCTAAAGTTAGTAAACACTATGGCTAACTTCAGTGCTGAAGGACGTTGGCTTAAAGTGAGCTCCTGGCAGCGCTGTTCACCATGTCACCTTGTTTACTTAGAAAGAGTTCAGCCATATCAGGTTAGATTTCTTAAATTTGGTAGCAATAATAATACGTAAATTAAATTTATGACCCTGCAGGCCACAAAAAAATGCTGATCCTACATCTTGTAGTGCGAGAGGGTGACGGAAAAGAGATGCGGTTGATCGCGTTTGCACTGAAACCTGAAAATGTAGCTTCCAATTTAAACTTTTCGTTGACCTTCTCCACTCTAAATTCATTAACGTATCCCTCCAATGCATAGTGTAACCCTTTTTGCTGACTTCTTGATGATATTTGAGCCTTCTATCGCCAAAAATCATCGATAGCATCCTGAGAATATCTCTATCTATGATACCAGCCATTAGCACCTGTTCAAAAATGTTGATCGTTTGTCTGATTCAGTGGAGGGGGCGGGGCTTAGCCATACGTCAATTGTCACGTAACCCGTCTAGCTATATAGCCAATGCTGTTGTAAGCCATTGCCAGCCATTGGCTCATGTGTATAGTGAAATGTACGAGCAACAGACAAACACACTGACACAGAGAGGTATAATGATGGCTATAGTGCTACTATTGCGGTGAAATGCAAGATAAGCTGACCAGCTACCTCACAACAATGTTTATCGGTATGCCGCTGAGATGCAAAAAGGCAAACCAACGACACACACTAGAACAGCAATCTTGGTCGCCATGGTGATTGATAACGTCCAACTATTAATAACAGCCCCGTTGACTGTTTGAGAAAGGTTCACCAAAAAACAGGAAGACACACTGGCAGGAGTGGAGCTTTTAATAAAATTGCCACCCTTTGCCAAAGGGCAGTCTCATACATTTTTTTCAAAATTATATTCAAATTATACTGGTTTTCATGCTGACACCGGTGTTTCTTCTGCTCACAACAGTTGGCACAGTACAGGCTACTGGGTTTCAGGCTGTAGCCTGTGAGGATCAGTGTTTATGGCCACTGCATGTTTTACCTGTGTGAGAAGCCATAGAATAGCTTACCTCCATGTCCTCTTAATCACGTCTGTCGCCCCGTTGTATTTGTTGTGCTGGTCCTGCAAGCGAGCTCGTACCACCTGGTACGGGTACGTCGTGGCGACGGCAAATATTTTGGATAAAGCTGCCATGGTAATGTATTCCAACGGGTTCTGTGGGATGAGAGAACAGGATATTCTGACTCACACAATTCCCAGACTCCCATTTGCCATTCAAGGATGGCTGATTTGCGGTCAGACCCAAAAAGTGCCTTTTTACCTACTTTCCCATCTGCAAGAAAGTCACTGTTAAACAATACAATGTAATTGAACTGTAATTATGGTTTTCTCACATTATTCCTGTGAAAATGCCATCAGTGCACAAAGGCATAAACAAGACCTTGTGTGTACACCCAAGGACAGCAGTTTACAGCACTTACAGCGGGTGCCAGAATTGAACTGGAATGCATCAAGAATACCACATGAAAATAATAAGAGATAAACACAAAACGTGCGCACAAAATCGTAAGAAAAAGTGTACATAATTCATCGTTATCATCATCATCATCATAATCGTTGTCTTTGTCCTCCTCAATAGTGGCCCCAGACCCATGTCTTAAAAAGTTTCGACACTTGGCACATTGATTGGGTATAGTGCCCCGATTCTTTTCACCAAGTTTCATATGTCCTCCGCGAGCGCCACCAATGAGTTGAAGTTGTTTGGGAGTTTATATAAATGCAATTATTGAACCATATGCCCAATTTTCAAAAAAGCACTTCTGCTCAAATTTCGTGGATCAAGCAGAGTTCAACATGCCCATAACATGAATATCACCGCCAAACTAGGCAAATGGACTCAAACCCCATTTTGAACATTATGGGGGTGGGGATGGGGTTATCCGTGAACACTTCTTACATTTAAAAAAAAAAGGAAATATTGAGGTAAAAGTGGATATTTTTACAGTGACTTTTTGGGGAGCAAGATCTGGGGGAAAAAAAAAAAGTTCTCTTTCTACACTTGTGAAAATGTGGAGAATTGTGAACTCCCTAATCCCCTAAAAGGGAGTTAATTTTAGGATGAAAATTGAAGAAAATTACTCAACGTTTTTTAATGAAGGCATGCTAGTTCTATAATGAAATTTATTTTGGTGGCAGTGCACATCAAGAGCTTTCCAAAAATATAGGTTTAATTAAAACTGAAGGATACCCACATCCTGAAAAAATCTGGTTGAAAAAGGTGGGTAAAATAAGGGTAAATATAACCAAAGATCTATAAATGCTACAGGATATTAATTGGTAGCTATAGAAAGCTCTTGACCATTACTTATAGCAGATATTGCCACAAATCTACATGGGTCATCAGATGGGAGTGAAAATGGTACCCTTAAATGTGTATGTTTTGATAACAATTTGTAAAAGTAGCATTTTTCAGAGCCTAAAAAACCACAATAAAAGGGTTAAAACTACAACACACTTTGATTGGAAATGAAGAGTACTACAGTGCACAGAGTACAAGTCCTGAAAAAAATCATGGGGTTAGCTTTATTACTTCCAGAGTTATAGCCTACTGAAAATGCAAAAAAAAAAAAAAAAAAAAAAAAACTACTTTTGCAAACCAGTTGCCACACCCACTTTTTTGACCCCCGCAGAAAATCAAAACTAGTGGACCGATTGAGCTAAAACTTGGTATTTTTGTCATTTGGCACCTAGAGCAACAGTCTATTAAAGTTTGATAAAAATCCATGACTATGCCCATGGAAAATTGGTTGATTTCATATGGAATGACCCCTTAAACTCTAATTTGTCATGCAACTTTTCCTTTCAGTAAGTTCACATATAAAAAGCATTTTTTTCATGTTGAAGTAAAATGACACATACATACTCTACATGCTAGTTGTAGTTCTTTACTAAAGCTACATCATACTTATATTGAGAGAAATATTCAAACCCTGGACGCCATATTTTTATGGCCACAGCATTACATCAAATTAAAAATATCTAGATCTTGTTTGTTATTTTATACATAGTTCCCTCCAATTCAGCAAGACATATTTGGGATTGTTGGAAACCTTGGTATTTTCCCTAGAAATAAAAATAGGACTGAAGATCCACGGGTTTGAATACAACAGCCACATCTGATCGACCCGCATATGGGTCTGTAGGTTTCATGGGGTTAAAATTAATGGCTGAATAAAGTCCAAGTATCAAAGATATTTGGCTGACAGTCAGGTTGCCTGAATCAGTAGGTTTATACTTGGCCAAAGGTGGACTATTCAGCAAAACAGTGACCCAAAGCACATTGGAAAATCCACAGAAAAATGGTTCTGTAATAGACCTGTCAGTCACCAGACCTCAATCTGATCAAAAGGCTTTGGGCTGTCCTGAAGACAGCAATCTATAAGCGCAAACACAACACAGAATCTAATCTTTCACTCATTAAATAATTGTACGATTGGGTTTGTTCCACTGGAAGACATACTACAATTTTTTTGCAACGTGGCATTTTCAATATGTCTATATAATGTAATTCATTTTTATAGCATCACTAGTGCAGTTTCAGTCAGAGGTGCCAATATTTACAGGGCCAGCTGAAAGTAGTAGGCATAAAAGGTATGTGCATCATTAAGGGTAAATCAGAATGATGCAGTTTGAGTGTTTAGACAACTCTTTACCATTGCAGTATCAATTATTAGCACTACAACAATATTATAGCAATGTAACATGTTCTTGAAAAGGTCCACAGTTATTACTCACCAACTGTGCATCTGATGATGCCTTTCTATATTTGTTGTAGTCTCTTTTCAGTTCCTCATAAGCCATGAACTGCAGTGCACCATGGGATGTGCCAAACAGACCAGGCACAAATCCCTGTAGGACAACAGCACAGATTTAATAGCACATATACGCCATAAATCTTTCTCACGTAAATCTTTCTCACCCTCCCATCATACAATTTCATCATTTCAATTCAATGAATTGCACAGACATAATTAGGTCAAGATAGTTTTATGAGGAGTGGGAACAAGGATCCCTGACGTCCAACATCCTGTGACATTCCATGGAGAAGTAAGCCCCCTAGTGGTAAGAAGAGAAACTCCAAGATGAAACTGAAGTGACAAGCCATGATGTATTACGCCCCAGGATGGTGGGGTGAAACCCTATTGGCCACAAATACAGACAGCACATATTTTTACACTTAAGTAAATCACTGAAGTGTCATTCGAATTTTTATTAAAATGTCCGATTACAAGCCTTACCCGGTACCATCCGCGTATACCCTCTTGTCTGTATATTTTTATCAGAGCATCCAGCATCCCTCTGTACTGCTTCTGCGAAGGGTGGGCATTGTACTGCAGGACAAGTCGGGTCTTTGTGACCCAGATGGGGTTCGTCAGGCAAAGGGTCATCATGCCTGAGCAGAGAGGACAGGTAAGAGTCTTCAAGCAGAACAACCAGACAACCTTCAGTGCACAAGTTACAAACTTATGATAAAAACTGAACGCTGTGAAAAAAATTGCCAATTGATAAATGATTCTGTCGAGCAAGGCAGAGGTTTGGCCAGGCATCGGTCTGTCCATCTTTTACAGGGTTGCTTCAAAATTTAGAATGGTTTTGACAAGTAAATATTCAATTAGATGTTTAACGTTGAAACTCACACCTGTATTAAACTGTAAATTTTACAATGTCCCTCTAAAAGACAGGTAGACCAGTGCCTGGCTGAACACTTGAAGCAAGGTCAACCAAAAATCTTCATTTCTGTCCAGGTGAATCCAAGAATGCAAACATACTTAACCTGACAAAGATAATATTCATTACATTTTCTTTGCTGTATTAGTACAGACTACCATTAAAAATGCTTATGAAAGATAAATGCGTATTAACAGCAATTCTAAATAACTCAGCTCTGCAGCTGAACTTAAGCAAAGGTTATTGGTCAAGGACTCAGCTCAGGATTCCTAACAGGAGTTCATTACTAAACTGAACGAAAGTTTTACCACTGGCTACTGGCCACAAAACTGTATGCTTCTCAACCATGAGATCATTTTTGCAACAAGAGCGAAAAGCTTTAGCATCAAGTTCTTCACCAAACACAAACTCATACTGATGTCAGAAAATTCATATCCCATCTCTTAATGTCAGGACTGGACAATGTAATTCTGGGTCACGGCCATTTTAGAAATTTCATTTCATAGTAAATGTAGCTCCTAGGTACTTGGTAAAAGCTGCCAACACTGCAATGCAAAAGAACGCTCCATGTTCTGATGTAAACAGCAGTATCACTTTAATTTAAGCTCCATAAAGAAAGACAAGTTAAATCATTCACAAAGTATCTCAGCTACAGTGCGGTCCATTGCCTTGATCTTACATTCCAAATAACCATACACATTAAACGACATCACTGGAATTAGCAGAGAACTTCACCCAAAGCAACAAACACGAAATTCATTGAGCAAGTAAAAAAATGCTTGAAGTGGCTACATACACAGAGATAAAGGATTACGACAAAGTTGATCAATAAAGCTGTCCAAGCAGACAGTTTTCTAAATAAGTAGGGCATATGGCTACGATCAATATGAAGAACATAACAAGGACACGTATCACATGACTCAATTTAAGGTCATGATTCTGACCATGGGCCACTGGTTTCACACTTACACTGCACACAAAGCCAGACACAATAATATAAAAAAAGTTATGGCACAAAACCTGTTTATCGGGCTCAGCTGAGTTCTTTTTAACCGCCCATGATCAGGAATAGTCTCTCAAATTTGGCCCAGGGTCAAATTCATAAGGAAACCAGATAACCTTTGAAACTCTGTCCTTCCCTGATCTTCCCTGAAAACAAGCTTGGCCACAGTTAACTTTAAAACAGACTGGAGCGGTAAGCCCATGACGAACCTGCCTGTGCAGCGGACACCAAGTGCTGTGTTGCGCTCAGTTCTGACTGGTGACGTTCTTGGACGTATGCCTTGATGGCATTGTAGCTGCAGACAGGAATCCAACAAAACAGGAGATGCAATGTTAGATTACAATGCTTTGTTGCAGAGTTTCACACACCTCATTATGCCCAACATATATCGTCACAACAGCTTGATTTCAGTAGACTGTGACCATGAGAAGTCCCCAATAATTTACCAAGAAACTAAATAGCAAAACGCCCAAGTTATGGAATTTAAATCCCCATACAAGGAGTTGATACGCCAACCACTGTTTTTACTGAGAGATTAGAGAGATCCTTTATCCCGTCTGAACAGACCAAATGCATTAACCCTTTAAAGTCAAACTTTTAACTTAGATTCAAAGACAGATAAAGCATTTCTTCATGTTGTGGGACACGATCACATACATTCTCTGTATCTGCTGGTTGCAGCAATTTGAGTCACTGAAGCTACTTATGAGTGAAATATTCAAACCAAGGATGTTATTTGTTTATGGTCACAGAATTAAATCAAACGAAAACTATCCAGATCTTGTATAATTTCTCACACATTTCCCTGTAATTCAGCAGGACATATTTGGGATCATTGGAAACCTTGGTAACTCAACTAGAATTATAAATAAGCCTGAAATTCCACAGGTTTGAATACAGCAGCTGCATACAACAGACCCATATAAGGGTCCGTAGGTTTTATGGGGTTAAGGAGGTCCTGCGATAGTGACCAGGCCAACTTTACAGGCAATGTCTTCAGAAATAATCCCGTCTGAATGGCACAAAAAGTAAAGATCAATCATAGCCATGACCGTCACAAATATGAAATCTGAATAACAAAGGAAAGCTGATCCAAGATAATTATACAGTCATAAACTCTCATACGTACAAGAAAAAGTACAGCCCCCAGGACGCTCCGGCTCCCCACATGTTGGGTGTGACTCCTTGATAGAGTCCCCGGACTCCCTCCAACTGCCAAACGCTTTTCATACAGTGAAGTATTCCACTGTATTTCGGTCTGAGCTCCAGTCCATCGCTTACTGCACAAGAACACAGGGAGTGCACTTGCGATAAAATACCATGCATGGGAAAATAACGCATTGCATGTTAATGACATACAGCGATCTCATAGCCGGCAAGTCCCGTGTGCATTCATGAAGACTGCCATATGGTCAGATAGAGGTGAAGGGAGACCACGCAACCAATTTGCAGCGACAGAACGTGATTTCTTTAGGCGACGTTATTCAACTAACTCACCAGCAAACCTGATTTTGACAAGATCCAGGGGGTGCAAGACCAAAGTCGACACGACTCCTCCGCTCAATCCTGCGGCCAAGTTCTCAAATTTAACATGACTTATGAGGCGCAGAATACTACCTTTAACCGAGAGACTGGAGTTAGGTTTGTCCCGGAGGACCGCAGCTGAACCCTGTTCTGAAACAGGACTCATGCCTATTTTGTCGTTCGACCAGCTAAGGTTGACGTTAGCTGTAAGAAGATTTCAAACAGAACAAACTGGACCAACGCAAGGCCGTAAACTCGCTTTTCCCGGGAGTCATTTAGCTGCAGGTAGCTAGCAATGCATTGAAGGTATTAGCTAAATCCAGCAAGTGCGTATCTGTAATTTACCGCCCACCGGATACATGACAACCACGTTGTTGCACCAATGCAACCTTTCACCCACGACCTTCCCAGGGCTAAGTTGCGTCATTCCACCTCTTCTTTTTCTTTTACTTTGAATGAAAATGTATTTAGCAAACAAGTGGTGTATTACCGCCACCTACTGATTCTGTTATATGCTGTGATCTACTCCAATTCTATTTAACTTTGAAAAGGAAATAAATTAAATCACCGTAAATGCTTATTCGTTGTTAACCGTTAAGCAACCTACCATCACCAACTTCACTTACTTCCCTAGCATTGAAATCCTTCCAGACTTCTTTGCCAGTATTCCCTAAATTCTGCATCCAGCTCAGTCTGAATCTTCTCTGACTTTTTTTTTCAGTTTTGCTTGCAGTTAATTACTATAGCAATGAATGCCAAACATTTTCTTCCGTTCATATTTATCAACACTTCCTTGAACTAATCTCACACTTTGATCTCAATTACATTCGACCTTTGCCATTCCCATTTATGCCCTCACCTTTTTTGCTGCCTCCTGGTGTGAAATTTTACCCCCATGCTTGGATTATGGATTATGACATACCACAATTGTTGGCGAGAAAAGTCATTCGGTCATAAGACTAGAGTTTCAAAACTGAGCTACAAACGTTTTTGAAACTCATTGATCTGGTTGCTATAGAAGTGGCTGACTCTGAGTGGACTTTAAAATATTGAATTTGTACAATGTGGTGGAGGGAGGAAAAAAGGCAAGAAAGGGACTTAAAAATGAAAATGAGGAAGAAATATTTGCCATTAGAGTGAAGTTGGATTAAGCTGGTGGTTAAGGGAATCACATTTTAGTAATGCCCATAGCTTTTAGAAATACAGTGAGTGAGAGAGGAATTTTGGGATGTTAAAGCAGTTTGGATGTCTCAGGGAGGAATATTAATCGTTATATACTGGACAAAACATTGGGACAAGGCATTCAAAATTAAAAGCCTTACTGTAAATGCTGCCAATTACACTGTAGTACCGGTACTGTAAGTACAGTATTTTCCTCTTCTGTTTTTTCTGTTTGTGTATATTTGTCACAAAAAACCTTGTTGAAAAAGCACAGACCAGCATCAAAACACAACACATGCTGGTATGCTGGTCGCACTCAGAAAAAGTAATGGGTGACATTGTCGTCTCCATCTGTAATTAATCCAACTTCCTTCAATATATTCGACTCAACCTTCATTCAATCATAAGACAAGAGGAAACAAGTTCTTGTCTCTCCTGTTGGATATTATTCAAGGGGCTCAGCATGAGCAGCATTCCAGCATATGTTGCGTTTTGGTGCTGGTCCATGCTGGTCTTTCCAGCAGTGTTGAGTGTCTCTGATCATCAAACTAATTTTAACATCGTGAAAGGATCTATAGGAAAGGCACCCCAAAGGTTTATCGCCAAAATATCAACGTTTTGATTGCAAAGATCTTTATCAGGAAATAAGTCATCCTGATGAATATCTTCGTAATCAAACTGTCAATGTTTTGGAAATAAACCTCCAGGGAGCCAGCCCTATAGAGTGCAGACTCTATTGCATTATTTTGTTTGATACATATCTTCTGTTTGTCCTGCATCTGTAGGAGAGTGAATGCACATGTTCAATTTTTGTCGATTTTAACCCAAACCATGATCCTTTCATAAACAAAACTAAACCGAGAGAAGTAGTTTTTTTTTTTTTTTTTTTGCTAAACCTAAACAAATAGTTTTGTTGCCTAACGTTAACCAAACATCAACAGAATGTGTCTGCAACCGTGAATTGTGAATAAAAATGAATGCAGTGTCTGCCGAGTGTGAAAGTAATTTATCAATGCATGGTTTTACATGGAATTTGAAATGTGTTCATCTGCACGTGTGTGCTATGCTTTCCCCATTCATCCACCACAACATGTTTTGTCAGCGGACTGTATGGCACTTTATACTACATCACTTGACTTCTTTCACACAAAGTCTTCAGGGCTTCTTTTCTCAACACTTTACTCTTTGAGCGTTCATGTATTATCATATAACTTCCATGGCTATTTATGATGTGTGAAATTCCGATCAACCATGTCCTGGAGTAATGTCTTTTTCTATTGCGGAATTTTTTCAATTTGGGTATGCTGTCTCCTGGTAGCTCTTGTTTATATACGCACGGAAGCGACTGTAAAATTTATTATGCCCAGTGGGTGGCGGTAATAACATATAAGAGTTACTTAAGTATCATAGAAGAAGAGTAAGAGGAAGCTTGAGTGAAGGCATGTGTGCATCTTAAATTCTCCTGTCTGGGATACTGTTTCAATACCCATAATCATAAACTGAATCCCAGCGCTTTATAAAAGAATGAAAGTGAAGGTGTTGAGCAGAAATCCGGATGATTATGTCCGTGAAACAACGAAAGATATACAGCGTGGTAAGTACGTTTTTGAGGCTAGCTTACTTGCTACTTAGCTAGTTTAGTCTTATCTTTCAGTCTTAACACTACATACATAGCATAGTACATGGCTAGCCCAATGATGGAGCCAACTTTTATTTTTTTTTTTGTTTCAGTTCCGAGGAATTATGACCCATCTCTCCACCCATTTGAGGTCCCAAGAGAGTTCACCCGCGCTCTGAATGCCACAAAACTGGAGCGAGTGTTCGCAAAGCCTTTTTTGGCTTCTTTGGACGGGCATAGAGATGGAGTGAACTGCATGTCCAAACAACCTTTAAGCCTGTCCACCTTACTGTCTGGATCCTGCGACGGAGAGGTGACTAGATGACTTATAAACGCAAATTGTTGTCGTTACTCGCAGTCCAACTTCATCTCTGTAATTATCTTTGTTGACATTATGAACTGATGCGATTCTCTCGAGTCATATAGAGTGTTTTCATTGGTTTCGTCTGTTCTAATTTATCAGTCTTCAAGTGGAAACCTAAATGGAGGTAATAAATGGACGGATTATTTTAAATGAGGGAATTATTGAAACAATTGCACTATACTGTGCTTTATCTACTGGATGTGCATGTTGCAAAGCCCCTTAATTTTTTTTGTTTATCCCTTGCTCTTGGTGAACTTTAATTTCAGTAAAACAATCTGATGAATTATTAGTTTTACTTGCACAGAATTTATGTGATGTTTAACTTTGCCTCAGGATTGTCATTTCATGCACCGCAGGTGAAACTATGGTACCTGCCGAAGCGGGAATGCACTCGGACTCTCCAGGCGCATGAGGGCTTCGTCAGGGGCATGTGCGCACGTTTCTGCGGCACCTCCTTCTTTACGGTACTCTCCTGACCGTTTCCTTTCGCTCCTGTCAATGTCATCCTCCTTTCATTTTCCTGGTGTCTCTCTGAAGTCTCGGGCTGCTTCCTGTGGATGGAGAAATGTAGTTTTCTTTGAAGCACGGACATTATCAAGGCTGTCATCGGTTATGTTTTTATCTTGCTTTCTCAAAGTCTGTTGCGTGACTGACTTGAACATTATCAGAATACAGTGAGGAAAATTCTGCAGTGACAGGTGCTGACTTTAAATGCGGGAGGCAGAAGAAAGTTTCCTTTTAACAAATGTGTGCAGGACTAGGAAAAGTGGTCATTTTATGAAAATTGAGGCTTTCCTACAAAATCAAAGAGTGATCCAAGTTTTTCATTTTGAGAAAAAAATTGAGTGAATTTGTGCACAGTAAAGAGTTGTAAATTGACAGTACATTAGTGCTGGGATATCACTATCACTGGGATATCACTGCGATAGCCCGTTAATCTCAGAACGGAAAAAATCCCAAGTGACCCCTTTTCCTAGTCCTGCACACAAATGACTAATTGAGATGTGATCGCTGTCGTTTTGCATGGTTAATGGTGCATTAACTCTGAAAACACTCAACACATACAGGTGTAGCTCGTTCTCCCAGCAGCTCCTGATGGCAGCCTCATTTGACACGGCATTTACAGTCAAAGATTTTTTCTAGGTGTGAAAAATGGCCCTTTTGGATATACTCTTTTGATAAGTTTTGTCAAGGTTATTAAAAGCTGCAGACACATGTTGTTACTATGTTGTTAATATGTTTTTTGTTGTTTTTACTAACCACAAAGCACAGGATTGGTTGTGTGCTGCAGAATGTGGCAAGAGCTTAAGCTGAATTGCACTGTGTATTTTATTATTTTTATTATGCAAATTTTGTGCATAAAGCATTTTGTAGTAACTTATGTAACTTTAGTATCGTCGTCACCTTTATTTTGTGTTAAAAACGATGCCTCGTGTTTCCCTGCAGATGGATTATTTAAATTCTTGCGTAACGTATTATTAAAGAAAAATGGATGAAAACCAGTCAAGTCCAGTCATTAGTTTAAACGAATGTTCTGTGCCCCTCTATTTTCAGCTCAGCACCCGCCATTGAAATTCAGAAAGTATAACATTACTGTACTTTTTAAATGCTACTGTTTGTTAAAATATCAACATGCTCTGTTGAGCTGATGGCCTCATTTTGAAGGCATTTCCAGTCTAACGTTCTGTGGTTATGATTTCCTATATTTTGCATCTTCAACATTGCCACCCTTAATAAACTCCTCCCCATGGTGGAGACATTTTAATGTCACCTAAAATAGTTTCTCTGCTTTTTAAAGGGGATCCTTTTTGCCATTTAGCAACAAGGGGAAATTTTCTGCTTGATGGTACCAAGAATAAATAATGATGATAATGCCAAAACTGAGGTTGTGATTATTATATCAGCCCCAATGTTTATGGTTATGGTTAAAAAAAAGATTATGTTCTTTCCAGACCACTGGTTCAATAGATGTGGATCATGCGGGTCCTTGTCAACACTGTTGCAATTGTTGATTCTAGCTCTGTAGCTGTTAGAGGACTGTGGTCATGTGACGTGAGAGTCTGTGTGCCTGTGTTGCAGGTCGGTGACGATAAAACAATCAAACAGTGGAGAATGGAGCCCCCTGCCGTCGGAGAGGCGGAGGAGCCACTGAACACGATTCTTGGGAAGGTAGGGCTTCAGTTAAAACGGTGGCTCATGGTTACCAGCCGCGACTGGGTCGGCCGGTATTGTATGTCACCCTCGGACTGTGTGTTGGTATGTTTTTGTCATCTTGCAAATTGTGGTCCTTGAGACACGTATTGTTTGTGGAACTACTACATAAACACTTTTGAGTATTCTGCCAGGGGTTTGTGCGTCAGTCTGTCTGTGGGCCGATTTTTGTCAACATGGCAGCATCACAACTGTGCAAGATACAGTCATGAAATTTTACAGGCGTGTGGCTGAGATCAAAATGAAGGCTGAGACTGATGGTGGGTGTGGTCCGAGCCACTTGTGGAAGAGCAGCCGGTGTGCCCATTGCAAGATGGTCCCTAGTCAATGAATTAAAATTTAAACAAACTAGATGATGCGCACTCTATAGAGATACTAACCCACGCCTCTTGTTGATCTTGACCTTTGACCTTTGGACCTCAAAATGCAAATTTGGACAGGGTACCCTAGGATCATCTAACCCACAAAGTTTGGTCACCCTAGCTTCAGTGGTGGCAGAGCTGTTGTGCAGGCAGACACACACACAGACAGTGCTAAACTGTATAACTGTATACACACGCCGCTTCGTAGGGCGTGGGTAATAACTGGTTTCATATGCTCTCCTGCATATTTTCAGTTTTTTTTTTTTCTTGCATTTTGACCAGTTAATGATCTAATGAGGTGGTAAATTGTTCTCAGAAACCATGCGGATCATCCGGTTATCTGTATGCATGTCCGGCCCATGAACTTCTAGTTCTATGAGCCTCACTAGGCTGATAATATGAAGGTCTCTTGGTATATCTGAGTTATGACGTTGTCGATCCAGCTTCAATTTGCGAATGAGAAATTCTTCAGTGGTCTTCCTGTAAATAATGTATGCAGTGAACTGACTGCTGGTTGTCATTGCTTGTGCAGAGATGCTAAAGCGGCCCAAGCTAAATGTCAGCCAGTTTGACTCCTCCTGATTTTCCACAGGCTGTGTACACGGGCATCGACCATCACTGGAAGGAGCCCATCTTTGCCACGTGTGGCCAGCAGGTGGACATCTGGGACGAACAGAAGAGCAGCCCGATACGCACTTTCACCTGGGGAGTGGACAGCTTCGGCTCGGTCCGATTCAACCCTGTGGAGGTGACTGACACGACTGAATTCTCTTTTTTTTCCCACCTCTCTTCCCCTATCTATTGTAGAGTCTCTGCCTTGGCGGATCAAAGCTGTTTGTAACACCCAGAAGACAGACTGCATGTTGGACAAAATGTTTTGGCTCATTGGTGTAAAAGTGCTTACGCTGCTTCAATCCGTATGGATAGCAATCTGTGTTGCCAGTATAGGATTTCTTGCTCGTAAATTTCTCTGAGCTCGAATTGAATACAAACTTTAGATCGTGTCTGTGAGTAAAAGTGTGTCATTTAACTGTTCTCTGCCGTTCACCTGCAGACACACCTGCTCGCCAGTTGTGCGTCCGACAGAAGCATTGTGCTGTACGACATGAGAGAAGCTACTCCTCTCAAAAAGGTAAATCGGGGGCCCGTTCAGGTATTGCTGGTTAGTGCGTTGGTGTGTTCCTGAACGCTCATCTTTGTGTCCTCACAGGTAATCATGAAGCTGAGAAGCAACACTCTGTGCTGGAACCCCATGGAGGCTTTTAATTTCACCGCTGCTAATGAGGACTACAAGTAAGTGGTTAGATGGCACTCGAAGATCGCGTGACCTGCACCGTTGTGAGATTAAGTGCCAGAGGAGGTTGGATATATATTTATCCTGGCATAAAGCATTTGTACAAAGAAGTAATGGATGTGCCTTTTCATATTTCCACCTGTCCTCCTGTCTGTCTATCCATCCCTTTACGATATTTGTTTTCAGGCGAGATATCCTCCATCCTGTCCTTTCCCGGGCCAGAATTCCTAAACTGTTCAGTATTTTCAACAAAATGTAATTTTATTGTGTCGGTGTGCCTTTTTATGCTTACATCTGTCCTGCTTTCTGTCTGTTCATCCATCCATCATTTGTTTCCAGGCTAGATATCATTTCACAATTGTTGACTGCAGTAATGTGCCTGTCTCTGCCTGTTCTCAGCCTGTACACCTTCGATATGAGGAGGTTGAACGTCCCCAAAGTCGTGCACATGGACCACGTTTCTGCTGTGCTGGACCTGGACTATTCCCCCACGGGACGAGAATTTGTCTCAGCCAGCTTCGACAAAACGGTTCGCATCTTCCCCAAAGACCACGGCCGCAGTCGGTGAGTGCACCCCAGTCGAAATTTCCGCAGTCCATTCTGTACCATCTTTCTGTCTCGCGATTCTGTTGACACGGTTTCCTGAATTTGTGAGGATACCTATCATGCTTGAAAACCAACCTGCCTGCAACAACTGTTGTCTGTTTATTTACGGTACTGTGGTTTGGTTAATGGGAGGTGCATCCTTTTTGAATAACGCAGTCCTCCTCTTTTCAGTCAACAATAGAGAGATGGCTAGTGTCTGATAGCGCTTTAAAGAGTAGCCATTTGCTGTGTTTCGGAAGTCAAGTTGATTTTATACTGATGTTTTGTGGATGTTTGGGCTATTTGTGGCTGGTGAATGTTTTAAAACCGATCTCCACAAATTTGTTTTTGTTGTTAAAATAACCAATATTGCTTAACTGAATAACTCGAGGAAATGCAGTTTTTTTCAGTACCTGCTAACATTAGTTCACGTTGCATTCTGCATTGTTTAAAAACGACCCAAAGCATTGGCTTCATTTGTGATGGATACCCATTGGTAAAAGACTCTTGTTTTGGGGGTCTTGGCAGTCTCGTGATAAAGCCACTTTGTCTAGTGGCCTCTCTTGTTAGGTACACTCAGACACCTGCTTGTTAATGCAAGTATCCAATCAGCCAATCACATGGCAGCACCTCAGTGCATAGAATTGTTACCATTGAAATTTTTGCACTGTAGGCTGCATAGATTTCTCGAAATTTCATCTTGCGATTGTATTGAATGGCAGAATCAGAGGATTTGGAGATGTTCTGTGAGCTCATTGCCTTGTTTCATTGGTGCAGGGAGGTCTACCACACCAAGCGCATGCAGCACGTCATCTGCGTCAAGTGGTCGTCAGACAACAAGTACATCCTGACGGGGTCGGACGAGATGAACATTCGTCTGTGGAAGGCAAACGCTTCTGAGAAGCTCGGCGTGGTGAGTCATACCCGCTGCAGCTATACTGGTGTCGTCCTGAAGAGGGCCGTGTGTGATGGACATCATTAGAGGACTGTAACTACGAGTCACAGCACAATTCAAGTCATTATCTTCTGTCACGAGGGGCAAGGGGTTTATCGGAACGAGTGTTGCCCGTCTGCATGTTTGTCTGCATATCTGTTCGTCTGGCACGATTCATTTCCAGGCCAGAACTTATAAACGGTTCAGATTTTTCCTCGAAATCTAAATATAGATGCATCTTATTGTGTAGATGTGCCTTTTCATTCTTCCCTTCTTCCTCTTGTCCAACTCTGTGTCCCTCTGCGTTTAGTTTCCAGGCCAGATATCAGCCATCCCTTTTTTTTTTTCCAGGTCAGAAATTAAACTAAATTTAATGTATAGATGCATCATATTGCGTAGATGTGTCTTTTCATACTTCCGTCCATCCTATATTTTCAGTAAATGCTTTCTGCGTTTTTCTGATTTTTGTTTTGGAATATCAGCCATCCCGTTGTGGGGTGTTGGAGTATTTAATGTTTGTTACATTTATATCCTGGCATACAAAGTGTCTGGTTTAGAAACATCCACTTTCATTTTTACATTTTTCTGGTTGACCATTATTACTACACAAAACGGCTTTGAGGATTTGGTAAGCCAAGTTATTAAATTGACAGATTTGCCATGTTTCAAAGCAAGGGGCATCGAACATAATTGCAGGGCGAAACTCTATGGGAGATGGGTGCTGCGTTCTGGTCACATGACTTGTCTTTTCCTCCAGCCTTCGCCTCCAATCCTTCGCTGTTTATCTGACGTGGCTCAGAAGGAAAGGCGCTGCCAACTTTTGGCGCGTTTCTTCCTGTAAGTGCATAACAGAAGATTTATTTGTGAGCCGTGCGCTTAAAAGGATGGGACGTGGCCTGCTCCTATCAGCAGTTTGAAATGGGCCAATCACTTAAAGCAAGATTTCCATGGAAATAACCAAGCATTAACAATCAAATTGCACTGTACACTGCAAAGGGGTGATTAATTAAATGGAGAAAGCGCTGAATCAAGACTCTGTCTCCTCTCTCTTGAGAAAGTTGCGACGAACGTGCAAAACCCAGCGGACAATCGGGGCCAGTGCGTCAGACAGGGTTTGGCAGATGCTGGTGACCACGGGTGCCCTTAAAAACGAGGTCTGATTGATACCCTGGAGTCTCCATCGCTCTTAAGCTCAGTGGACTTTCATCCTGATGCAGGGCTGCCCAAATCTGGCTCACAAATCCAAATCCAGCCCAGGTTTTCTTTCTCTCCAGGCAATGAAGTGAACAGTTGTTGCCACTGATTGGCCAGGACAACGTGTCCCTCTAGCATAGTTTGCTAAGTTAGCAATGAACATAGCTCGTCCATTCAAAGTCTGTGGTTCCAACTATCTAACTAAGTTGGCGTCTGTGTTTTCTGGAAACGCACCCCAGACTGTTACCAAGCCTGACTCCCGGGTGAAGGGAGGGTGCGAAAACAGCAGCTCTCAGCCCTCGAGCACCATGATTTTGGGAGCCCTGTCTGAGAGTTTGAAATACAGACGCATCACTAATTTTGGCTTACCCTGCCTGAATGGTTTCTGTTTAACACAAGCGTAATTCTCGTTTTCCCGTGATTGAAAGCTGTCCGTTGTGTTGTCTTTTCCCACTGCGGCATCAGCTTGTCTTCACTGGACTTACTTGGGTTGAGATCGAAGCTACAAGTGTAAATCATGGCGCTGTTTAAAAAATGTTTTGCATATGATGTGTGTCTAAATGCTGTTGAAACAAAAAATCGTCCATAAAAAAGCCATTTAGCCATCTGAATAGTGAGTGGTTTCCAGAGACTTCCGGATGTTCTAGTTCTCGCCGTTTTAGTAACTCCCGTCATGCAGGCATTAAGGATTTCATAAATAACCCTCACAGGCTGGCTGTTTCTACCAAGGGATGCAGTGCGAATCTACTGGGATCAGCAGCTACCGGAGTTCCCTTAAATGAATTGAATTTGGAAAAATCATTGGTTTTAATTAGAATAAAAGGCCTGGAAGAGCTAACGGTGCAGACGGCCGAAGACAGGAGGAGCTCCCTGGCCTGTAGATTTATGGGGGGAAGGGAGGTGTTCGGTCCGGCCTCAGTCCTCGGGGCGGTTCTGACCGCACACTGGGGACCCAACGAACAGCTTTATCTCAGAGTGTCTGAAATCTGCTCCAGGGTGAGTGCAGTACACTTGAAATGGGGAAAAGTGTAGTTTTCTGAAATATTTGTTGGCGACTGAAGGGCGTTTGTTCATCTTACTTGTCATGATTTTGTAGCTTCAGTGCTAACGGGACACATGTCCCACAATATTTCGAATTATATTGTTGGGACACCTTAAACACTTGCCTTTGGGCCAACTCGGTACTGAAGTCACTAAATTGACGTGTATATCCAGTGGGTAACTCTTTTTCGTGTTACTGTATTCAGTGTTGAAGGAGTTGAAATGGGATGGCGCACTTCGTGCCTGCTGCTGCGGATCTTTTGTGTTGAATGTGATGACTTCTCTTGGGAAGCGCAAGGAATTTCTCTGGTTCATTCCTGGCACATGGAGAACGAACCACGTTGTTTTGTGTGACCCACAACCTTTCCTGTAGCGCCACCACCAGGTCAAACTACATTTACAATTACTATAACTGAAGTAATTTTGATTGGAATTATTTCTCGTTTCACGTGATCGTTTCTGGTTCATGGAAAAGGGCTGTTCTTGATGACGGGGTTCCTATAGAGTGACGGGGTGAGAGACAAATAGAAAGGAGAGGGAGAGAGGGTCGTCAAACGAGACAGACCAGGGTGTGAGAATAGAGTGATGTTGTCAGCGTGGTCTGTTTCGGTAACCTGCATTTAGTTAACTCTATCAGTAATTTTCCTAATGAAGCCACTGTAGTATACGTTACTTCTCTATATTGTGTGTGGAAAAGCTGCATTTTAACTCATGAAACTTGGGGCCCTGCTGCATTGTCTGCTTTATTTCCGGACCATTCTTTCACAGTCTGCAGTGTTGGCACCAGTCTCTCAGTGATGTGACCTTTTCCCCTCCTCTCTCTCTCGCTCCTCTCAGCTATCTCCCAGGGAAAAAGCCGCCATCAACTACAGCGAGAAGCTGAAAGAGAAGTTCCAGCACCACCCGCAGGTGCGCCGCATCGCCAAACACCGCCATCTCCCCAAAACCATCTACAGCCAGAGCAAGGAGCTGCGCGTCATGAAGGAGGCTCGCCGCAGGAAGTGAGTATCACCCTCGACGCCACTGTGTATGTAGCAGGGTTGGGTACAATTACTTTTTTCAATTACAATTACAGTAATTGTAAGCAATTACTTTCATAATTGTAATTTAAAGTAATTGTAATTGAACATTCTATCCAGAAAGTAATTGTACAATCAATTGTAATTGGAAAAAAGTAATTGAACCCAACCCCGGTGTGTAGCGCAAAAATCCTCCCGGCTTACATTTGTTTTCTTCGGTTCTGGTTCCTTCTCACTGAATCCTTTTTCATTATATGATTTTATTTTGAAGTATTTGTTTATTTAGCCGTTGAGCACACTTTTGCGATGGAAACCTACGTCTGTATTTTTTCTGAAAGTATACCTTAGGTGCTTGACGACGGTTAATACCATACCAATGTTAGGCTTGGTAACGAGTGGTTATTCTCTCAATTGTCCTTGGCAAGGTTCTGAAAGTTGTTTTGTAGAGCCGTCATATTTTTGCAAAGTCAAGTTTGAACTAATTTCTACTAATAATGAATTCTTTAGAATGAATTTGAATGCTGCACTATAACATCAAAGAAACACTAGTGGCCACACCAATTCACTAAAGATTTGATTAAAAAAAAATGTCTATTATTCTATTCATGTCAAAGAGATTTCAGTCAAATGTCCACACTTTTGGCTACATCAGGCATTTTTTACACTTTTACCTGCACTATAGATCGCTGGTCATCAAACCTGTTCCTGGAGATCTTCCACCCTGTTAGTTTTTACTCCAACCTTAGCAAAGCTCACCTCAGTCTTCAACAGCAAGAGATATATATTGAGCTGATAATAAATGGAATCTGTTTTGCTGAATGTAGATCCTTAGCATTGCATTTGTCTAATGTTCTTAAGCGGTCTGAAGCACTTCCTTGTCATGTAAACGCATTTCATGCCTTTAATCTCCACAATTCGTTTTTGTTTCCAGGGAGAGAAACGTACGCAAGCACAGCAAGCCTGGATCAGTTCCGGTGATGTCCGAGAAGGAGAAACATGTGGTGACCGTCGTCAAGTAGAGCGACTTCGTGGCCCGACTTGCTCCCACCTGAAACCCGTTGAGAACCTCTTCAAAGACCACATTTTTAAGACTCGCCAGAACATCGATCAGCTGAGTTTAGGTTCTACAGGGAATATTTATGATAGTTGAGAAAAACAACACAACTCTTTCCGTGTTTTGTTGATGGAATCATTCTGCCGAATACCGGTAACGAAAAGACACGCAGTGTACACACCGTTAACATCAGTGTTTACGGGCCCATTTGTGTAACTTGATAAAATAAAGTGGCAAGAAGTAGAAAAATACAGTTATTTGACAGCAGCGCAATACTCAAAGCACCGTGTGATCTGTTTTTATCAGCTACTAGAAGCAGGATGACTGAGTTGGCAGAAAAACTGCACTGGGTAAAATGGAGGGCCCTGCCAAAATAATGCCAATTAATGTAAAAAGCTTCACTGGGTTATGCTCCCTGTAGTCATCTGTGTAACTCTGTAATCGTGCATCTGAAAATACTGACCTGATCTACATGCAAGTGTATGATGAGTCTTGTTTCTCATTTGTTGTTGACTTTGTATATTAAATTGATGATAAAATTCAATAAATACTCTTTCTAAGTTTATAGAAGGGCCGTGGAAGTGATGATTTAGTGAAATAGAGCAGTTTTTCAGAAATTCTGAGAAGGAGTTAGTGTTATTGGAACGGTTTTCTGCAGCGGAGGCAATTTCATTGAGGATGTATTCAGGCTGATGGGATTTCTGCCACCACTCTTTGGGATTGTGGTTTTTATGTGTCGGTCTCATGCAATACTGTCTCTTTTGGCCTGAAAGAGTTGGAAAAATCAAGCCCATACTGATTCGATCCAAACCTTGAACACAAATTTGGTTGCATTAGTGTTACAGTAGTCACCATTTGCCAAGGCACTAAAGGCTCATTCCTCTTTTAATGTCCCCGAGGTATAAACGACTGGGGACGGAAACGGTTACCCTCCTTGTCCATCTGTCTGTACGTACAAGTGTCTGTCCGTTCCACTCGACGGGGGATGTTGAGTATCCCCTTTTCCTCAGAAAGCATTGGACAAAATTCATTGTGCTCTCACTTGTCTTTTAGGGACCATAATGGTGTCTACTTGGCATACTTAGTTTTTGAGTTTTTTAAATTTTGTTCCTTTTTATTCAACTTTGCACATTTATGGTAAGAATTTTATCTGACAGTTGCAGGGGCATACATGTCTCATAGACACAATATTTTCTTGTTTTTTTTTGGAATTAAATTGTTTTTTTCCCAGCCAATATTTTTGTAAATATGCAAACGATAACTGATTCTGCCTGCACTACATCACAAGCCAGTGTACACTATTGCTTGCAGTGCATAATGAACCTAGGGAAAAGTAGCCTATTGTGCTTTGACCCGTTTCCTGCTTTTGTTTTTTTTAAATATTATTATTCGGGGGTGGGGGGGTGGGGGTACTTGCTCTCCGCATCAGTCAAGAGCAGTGTCGTTGGTTGAATGGCTTGTCACGAGAAGCATCAACTCAAGGTTAAGGCACATTTATTTATCGGGGAGGGGTGCCAGTATCCTTGACTCCATTCGTGATTTTGTGTTGAAAGACTTAATCGTCAATAAAGGTTACAACTGAGACGAATGAGCCGACTCGCGAAATTTACTGCGTATGAATATCTGCGGAAAAAGAAATCATCGGCATGCAAGACTTGACTGTAGGTTACCCCAGAACTGGAGTTCAGAATGGTGTAAACTAGAATCTGAAACCGTTATGAATGGATCCACTAGGTCGAGGTTTAATAGGCCTTGTATTTGTTAATTCCAGTGCAAGACTGGCGCAGGTTTTAGTGTGATTAGTGATTTGAATACGTTTAGCCACGTAATCTTTTTTGAAACAATATTATCTTGTGAACAAACGCTGAAGCACTTTTTGACTGTGTTGGCCGATTTGTCATGGTCAGTATTCACATGGGCGTCACTACTGCGCGCAAAACGCTACAAGGCATTGTATAAACGTCAACGTGACGTGCGCTGGACCTTGGGTTCTGCTTCAATGCGACTAAGCCTCGCGCTTCTCTTGGGATATATTTTATTTCCTCATTTTGAGCGATATATGTCGCAGAGTGGGCCACCCTACCACATACCGGTAGCCTAGATTTGGCAGCTTAGTTCAATGCCTTCCCTTCATCTGTGATTCATAGCTTGGAGAGAGCAATGCAGAGGTCTTCAGTGGCCAGAATAGTGTTAGGCGCAAAAACTTACATTCGCTGGCTGGTTTGTTTATGATAGGTTATTGGTTTATCCATAATCTATTCTGAGTGTTTTGTGGAACTGAAGTCATCTTATGACTTTGACTTACCTCGTCGTTAAACTGTCATTTCGACTGTCCCAGTTTCAGTTGGTTATCCAGACCGTGTTTTCGATGTGATCTCGTATAGCTTAGACGTAGTGTCAATGAATTGGTCTCTACTCCTGTCTTCACTTTGTCGGGAGCCGCTCGCCCTTGGTCGACGTATCTCAATTGCTCCGCCCACCCTGCACTTCGTGATTTTTTTTTTTCAATTGCATCCATTTTTGTGCATTTAAGAAATTTCTAAGAATTAACAACCTGGAGGACCGCAAGAGAGACGGGGGAAGAGGAGGAAGGACTCGGAAGAAAACGGACGCAAATGGATTAGACTCCTTATTTTCAAGATGCGAATAACCTCTTAGAAGATGACCGCGATGGGTTAGAGGGAATTTAACATGATTGCGAAATAAAAAGGCAAGAGCTTGTTTTATTGGCTGCTGCTCTGGGAGCGCATCACTGGATGCATCGTAAGAAATAGCCTGCGCTTGGAATACTTACAGACAGCGGAACTAATCGTCTCTACGGCAAGCTAATGGGCATTTATAGGCCAGCAGCTTTCGTTCTCATCGAGGAATTAGCGTGTTTTGAATATCCATTGTGGGATTCTGGCGATCATAGGTTTAGGTTGTATTCGATGACTTGCTGCATTACTATCATTTGCGGTCGTGATATGATCCATATCTCACGTTTAGAAATCAAAGCACAACACCTGTAGTGTCAACGTCAGTATGGCATTAGCAATGCATATAACTTGAATGGTTCTTTCATGTGCCTTTCCCATGTTTGCAGGCTATTCCGTGCCATGCAACCAAAGTTACATTAGGTTAAGTCATTGTTCTACTCATTAATCATAAGAGTTGGCTGTAGCATTCCTATTTAGACCTACGTGTGTATTTGAGAGGTAAAATACATTGATTTCCAACAGTAGTCTTCGATGTTTATTGAAGAGTGCCAGGTAGTTTAAATCCCCGGCCACCCGCACAGACCAGTTATCACCGGTAATTAGCCGACCTTAATGTATGCATGGACTACAGCCTACTTTCTCGCTCATAGTAAGTTTATTCTGTTGGTGGTTGTTGATTTTTTAGCAACTGTTTCAAAAGATGTCGGCTCCGCTCGGGCCCCGGGGCGGCCCGACCGCTCCTGCGGGCGCTCTCTTATCGGAGGCTCCGGACCTCAGTCATCTAACGGAGGAGGAGAGAAAGATCATCCTTGGCGTCATGGACCGACAGAAGAAAGAGGACGAAAAACAGCAGTCCATGCTTAAGTAAGTTTTGTCCAGAATCTAAAGATGTTAAGGCGGTAGTGCGCACAGATGGCAATGCCATGGCATAACCTTACCTTCACTGAATTGAGAGTTATTACTTCACCTCATTGCAGTGATGTAGCCTACTTTGTGGAATTAGCTTGCTAGTTTGCAACTTGAATGTTTCATGCGTTTGTGAATAGGCGCGTAGACTGAGTTGGATTAAACAGCCTTATATCCTGAAATCCAATGTGGCGGTATGAATGTAGGTTATGGACAAGTTTAACTTATTAAAAATATTTTGCGTGCGCAGAAAACGCCGTTATGGTTTGGGAAATTATTGAACAGTTTGGTCGCGTCCCAGCTGTTTTGTAATTCATGACAATTTGCTGTCATTATGTTATTTAGAAATCTTAATATACAATGATGTAGCTCGGCTTACTAAAAGGCCTAATCTATATATATTTCTGGTGGTATACCCTACGGTTGCTTCCTGGCTATTCTGCTTTACAATGCGGGCTACTTTGTCTGATAGCAATTGTGTTGATCACCATCTCCATCTGCGCTTGAAACTCTTAAAGATTCCCTTCATCCGGATATTTCGTGTATACTGGACCTCTGCGAACAAAATAAGGCGTATGTATGGTTTTAACACCACCATGAAGCACGCCGCCTCGAAATCACCGCAAGTGAACAGCTCAGTGCGTCTGCTGTCGTGTGAGAGCGGAAGGGCTCCCTCCGCCTTACGTGTCTAATGTTAGCCGTGAATATTTTCAGCACCACGGCGCTGTCACCTTGCTGTTTAACTGGATCCGAGTTCGCGCATCTCATCGTTAACGTTGTTATCCTTTTTCAAGTCTTCAACTCGATCTGACTGTTGGCGTGGATGCTTTACCGGTCTTTTTCGCAATATGCCAGCATCGTTCCGTTTATTGTGAACTTTTAATGAAGTTATTTTTAATTGGTTCGATCAGGATCTCATGATCGATGTCTTTCTAGTTTTAAACTTGCAGCTTTCAACTTACACCGGCTACTTCTGTGGCTTTTAGAGGCCTACAAATTGTGACTGCTTTGCTAGTGCTCTACAGTGATTGAGGCGTATGCATTTGTTTAGACACGGGAAAGGAACAAATAAAATTACTTGGATAAGTGTTTGTGGAGGCCCATAGAATCGGCGCAAAGTAGAGTTCAAACCACCCTTTTTCTCGCAAGAATGAATCCTGGAAAATCTATCAGCAGAATGCCTTTTTTTTGCACAATACCGGTTCTTACCATTTTCACTGTCATTAATATCGGTGAATTGGATAAAGGCCAACTCGGCCCATTTTTGACTGGGTGTACTTATGTACATACATATGAGATAATGGGAATACCCAGGGATTGGTTTCATTTATTCTCTCTCTCTCTCTCTCTCTCTCTCCCTCTCTCTCTCTCTTAATTATTATTAAAAGATTAATTAAAAAAAGATTAATTACTATTATTTAATTATTATTAAAAAAATGAATGATTTTGTTCAATTCAGCCTGATATGGGCACATGGTGAGATGTTGTGCTCTGTGTTTGAAAATCAGCTCTCTTTCTCAGAAGATCTGTTATGATGGGTGTCAATCACCCATCACCGATGGTGTCTTGTTTTTTTGTGTCTTGATCGTGCTTTTTTTGCGTCGTTTTGTGTTTATTTGCAAAGGTATTAAGTGATACAGCTTAATAAAGGTACCTTTTAAAAATCAAAAAATCTCTCTCTCTCTCTCTCTCGTGCCAAATTATTTTATAAAATCAAATATTGATATAGCTATTTGATAAGAAAAAGGCTTGTGTGAAGTACATTACCAAACATAATTCCAATGTAGGTGCTGCACAACTTGGCAGGAATTCACGCCAGTCTATATATTATTTGGGAGCGGACTCATTTTGGCCGCGGACCTTATATTAATTCAGACAGCTGTGCAAGGCAACTGTTCTGGCCGCAGTTCACAGTTGCTACGGCGTTTTACTTCGGGTGATAAGCATTCATTTTCTTTTTTTTTCTGTCAACGTTTGTCACCAATACACATTTTTAATTGTGCGGAATTCTAGTTTGTACTTTGTGTATTATCTTCCAGTGCTTATATTTATTTCATGTTGCTTGGGCTACTTGCAGTGAAGTGGATATACAATCTTATTTTGAGAACTCTGGGTTCTCTGTATTTTTTAAGGCTGTTTTTTTAGATTTGGTGCTGCTTGCATTCAGAAATTGCACAGATGGGATTTTTTATGTGAGGAGCATTGTGGTTTAATAATAAATCATTTGATATGGCAGGAAAATTGGCATCTTATTGGACTGGCAGCTTTTATTGTATGTGCAGTGTTTTTTTTGGTGTACCTTGGGCGTTGTAGATTTTAGATGCATTTGTATTGTAGATGCTTTGGATGAATGAATACATTTGTGTGGATAAGTGCTGCTCTGCTTTCTGTTTACTGGGTCAGCTGCTTAATTCAGTCGACAGCTGATACTGAAGACCATCCCAAAAACTTAGTGTAAGAAAACCTGTGCAACAGGTGTCAAGAATACTGAGGAAAAGGCATGGCTTTCATGGCAGTTGCGAAACCTGTTTGTTCAAAGAGTAACCGTGATTTCAACTGCTGCAGACTTTCAATCGGCCATCTTTCTTTGCTGTAAATTTGGTTATCTGCCATCACAATACAGTCCAAGGATGCAAAACGTGTGGGGGACGCATACCGTCTTGTATCAGAGAGCTCTTATCTTCCAGCAGATGCTTTATTCAGTATGATGCACAGTGGCATGTAAAAAAAAAAGCTAAGCAGGCCTAGGTGACCTTGATTTTGAATTTATTCGACGGCGCTTTTGGACAGTGTTGATGTATGGCTTTGGATTTCCATAGTCAAGCTGTAAGTTGCATCTGTGAATGGTGTTGACTGCAAAGGAAGGCCTATACCAAAGTATTTCCGACCCCATTGTGAAATGCATTCGTTGCTTGCCGGTTCATAAGACAATGGCTACGTTTACATGCTCACATTTCTACATTTAGATTGAAATTACTTGGATTGATGACTGCAACTCCTGTTTGGAAGCTCCCTTTATACTTTAACACAATTACCTCACCCGTTTTGCATCACCTTATTACTGAAACTTGTCACAGCATTATTGGTTCTGAATAGACCCGGCATCAACATTTTTGGGGTCTGATGGAGTCGTCATATTTGAAATTAGCATATATTTTTCATGAACAATTGATATTACAATTTGATACATCAAATAATGTCTTGCAGTGTTCAAATGGATTTTTAAAATCTCTCTCTTTTGATTTCATTCTCATTTTCTGTATTGTGAAAACTTTTTGTCCCCAGTCAGAAGGGGACAGGATATAAGCATGAAGGTTGTGTGTCCATCTCTCCATCCATCACACTTCTTTTCTGGGCCAGAACTTCTAAACCATTCAATGCTTCTCAACAGAATTACATACAGTATCTGAATACATCTCATTTTGTAGATATGATTTTGGTACATCCGTCCATCCTCCTGTCTGTCTGTTCGTTACACCACTACTGTTTGTTTTTAGGCCAGATATCAGCCATTCCATGGTGGGCATCTGAGTATTTCGTGCTTGTTTGTAATTGGGGCTACATTCTTGCCACCTTCTGTACTAGAATTGAGAATTTTGTGTTTTTAAAGTGTGATAAGTAAAGCACTTAAACAAACTGTCTGCTGATGGGATAGTGTTGTACTGAGCCCTCCGCAGTTTTGGTCTGAAGGGGTGCGACACTCTTTGGAATGAAGCCAAACTCTTCCCTCAGATGAATTGTGAGGAGCTGAGGGGAACCTTTTTTTTCCCTTAGGGGTATTGCTCTGTTATCACTGCAGGAAAAGCAGAGGTTTTGTTTTATTATTTTTGCCATTTTCAGCTGAAATTGACAGATAGCCCTTTTAATACTACTGACATTGAGCCATAGTAACAGGTGCTAAATTATGAGCTATGCCTCCAGCAGTTATGTGAACAGCCCTACCTGTAAGAGCTTCCAACATTGTGTACGGCAGTACAAATGCTGAGGATTGATTTTTTTTCTTCTGCGCTCTTGTAATATTTATAATGCACTAGAGTTGGAAATATGTTTCCACTGCAGAGTATTTTACATGTTTATCCATTTTGGGATGCTGTTCAATTTTAGGTCTGATGAAACATGCTTGAATCTTAATGAGGATCCATAAGACATGCTTCAATCTTAATGAGGACTGGCGAGACATGCTTCAGTCTTAATTAGGACCGATAAGACATGCTTTAATCTTGTCCAGGACTGATTAGACATGGTTCTTAATGAGGACTGATAAGATGTTTCAGACATAATGAGGACTGATAAGAAATGCTTCGATCTTAATTAGCACTGATGAGACACGCTTCAGTCATCATCAGGACTGATAAGACATAATGAAATCTTAATGAGGACTGATGAAATGTGCTTCAGCCTAATAAGGACTGATAAGCCATGCTTCAATCTTACTGAGGACTGGCGAGACATGCTTCAGTCTTAATTAGGACTGATAAGACATGCTTTAATCTTGTCCAGGGCTGATTAGACATGGTTCTTAATGAGGACAGATAATTTTGCAATTTTAATGTGGACTGATGATATGTTTCAAACTTGTTGAGGACTCATAAGAAATGCTTCTTAATAAGGACCGATACGGCATGCTTTGATGTTAATAAGGACTGATAAGACATGCTTCAATCTTAATGATGACTGATGAGACGTTTCAATCTTAATGAAGACTAATTAGATATGGTTCTTTATAAGGACTGATACAAAATGCTTTAATCTTAATAAGGACTGATAAGACATGCTTCAATCTCAGTTTGGACTGATGAGACACGCTTTGGTCTTAATGAAGATTGATAAGGCATGCTTCTTAACGAGGACTGATGACTAATGAGACATGCTTCAATCTTAATGAGGACTGATGAGACATGCTTCAATCGTAATGAGGACTAATGAGACAGGCTTGGTCATAATGAGAACTGATGAGCCATCCTTCATTCTAAATGAGGACATGCTTAAATCTTGATGTGGGTCATTTTATAAACAATGTAGAAATGCATCACAAACCTGGGTCAAATAAACTGATTATAATAATAATACATCAATTTTATATAGCGCTTTTCTGCTTTCTGGGCACTCAAAGCATTATTCATTCACGCTCTGATGGTGGTAAACTACGTTTTGTAGCCACAGCTGCCCTGGGGCAGACTGACGGAAGCATGGCTGCCAGTATGTGCCTACGGCCCCTCCGACCACCACCAAACATTCACACACAGCCATACAGGAGTGTTCCTATAATGCATGGTTTTGTGGGTGGGGAAAACTGAAGTACCCGGTGAAAACCCACGCGAACACGGGGAGAACATGCAAACTCCACACAGAAAGGCCCCAGGCAGTTTTTGTGTTGAATCCCTTTGCACACAGGAATATTATTGATCTTCAGAGTTGTTGACTTTTATTGACTTTTTGCACTGGCAGACACCTCAATCAGTTTGATGCCTTTAGAGTTCGACCATTGCTGTCGAGCTGTCGCGGATCTTGGGTACGTTTCCCAAAAGCATAGTTGCTAGCAACTTACATAGTTTGAACCAGAAACTCCATCTGTTCTCTATACTGCTTTTAGGGGTCATGGGGAGCTGGAGCCTATCCCAGCTGACTATGGGCGAAAGGCAGGGAACCCCTGGACAGCTTGCCAATCCATCACAGGGCACACACACACTATTCATGCTCCATTCATGCTCAGATTCAAACCTGCGGGCGAGTAAGAGTCTCCAGTTAGCTTGATGGGAACAGTCTTTGGACTGTGGGAGGAAACCGGAGTACTCGAAGGAGACGCACGGGAGGATTCAAATCCATGACCTTTTTACTGTGAGCAAGCAGTGCTTACCACTGTGCCACCGTGAACCAGAGCCATGTAGAGAGAAATACCATATGTAAGTTCCTAACATAATAAGTCATGAAGCTTTGAGGAAACGTACCCCTGACAAACACAGTCATCGCAGAAGGGAAATCCTCCAGCAAACCAAGAAGAAACCTGTGGCTGCAGAGGCTGTGATCTTGTTGTCATTCCCTCCAGGAATTCAACAAATACTGTGGTGCGAAAATCCTGTGGATGAAAAGAACCATCATCTCAGGTGTTAATTATCCCATCACCTAATGTTTACTGAGGGATATTTCATTACAGACATGGATGTCAGATAGTGTTCCTCGACTCTGTCAGAAGCTCTCTGATGGTAGCGTGACTTGGTCTTCCACAGAACTGCTGCGTATTTGTAGGCTGGTTGCATCTGTGGGCTGAACGGCTTTTTTCGTGTGCATTTTGGCACTTTTTAAAAATCTATTCGATGGTACATGATGTGGGCTTTTTTTATATAAAAGTACAATATTACTTTTCTTTTGAGTCAACTTCTTAGGGGTAAAGAAATCTGCCTGTCTTTGAACTAATTTTTTATTGCAATGTTTGTATATGGCCTGGAGAAATTGCTTGCCCATCGAGCCGATCGCTGTTAATGTGTGCACACCTCAGTGACTCATACCGCTTGTCACTTTCATAAGAGAGAATGTCTTGGAACATGGTGGTCACACCTTGCAAGCGTCGGAACATGAGACTGTGAGATGGCATTTGTGTTTAGGAACACCCAAGTCTGATGGTCCACATGAAGTGACTGACAATTCCATGCTTTATGAAGTTGCATTGTTCTGATGTTTGCGGTGTTGGACTTACTTGAGCCAGAGCTGGCTACCACACCACTTTCTGTTTTACCATCTGGACAGGGAAGTTACAGTGAGTTTGTGAGCTTAGCTTCAAGCCCTCTGATTGGGTGTGCTTCAGAGAAGGTCAGTTGCAAGTTTACTTGAATGGATGAAGCCGGAAGTTGAGAGCCCAGGAAGGTGGGCAGACTCATGCAGTCCTGAGTTTGAGTGCAAACTGGCTTTTAGCCAGGGGCGCCAGATTCACTTAAGAAGTGGGGGGGCCAAAAAGTGCCGTGTTGCGTGTTCAACTCATTCACAGTGCCTCTATTCCGTGCACCTCATCCGTGCCCCTATATTGCAACCCTTACGGTATAAAAAATAAACAGACGTTTGGCTCATTCCCATTAACCCAGACACACATGCCCCAAATCCACCACCTCTTCTTTAAAACTAATGCTTTGGACTTTTCGTTTCAATTTACATCATTAATTAATGCGTAGTGAGGTCCGTGGCTGGGTAGGCAGGATCAGCCAGAGCTTAAATCGCATGGTACATGCATGCAAAAGTCATTATTAAAACCACTGCAATATCAATCAAGTTTTTATCGTCGATGGCTTTTAACACGCACACTATTATTTGCAAGCTGAAGCATTATTTGCTTTTCCTCACGGAGTGAGACATTTCTGATACAATTTTACAATTTCAAATCCAAGTTCTAAGTGTGTGATGGAAGGGTTTTCACGCTCCTCAAAGTGTCATAGAGCTACGTAAAACACACTAAGGGACACTGCACTTTTTCATTCTGTAATATAAAGTTTCCTATTTATTTCTTAACATTATCATCTTAAAATTATTATCTTAATGATGGTCATTATCAAGAGCAATAAGGCATAATGAGCAAATGAACGACACATTAACATAACTTTATTGGGATGATCTGAACTTTTGTGAACAGCAAGGAATTATGGGAACAATAATCAGCGAGCGAGTGGACGTCATTAAAACAGCTGATCAGCGCTCACGCTCATGGCCATTAACCAGAAACACTTGCTGTCTCAATGACGATATCTACAGCAAAATAAAATTATCGTTGTTTGTTTTATTAAGCTTTTTCCGAAAATTAAATTATTTAATGTTATAACGCCTTTCTGGCGCCAGTGCTTTAGGCCCATTGTACATTGCTGTAAACTGAATGAATTTAACAGTTAAATAAAGCATTGACTCCTTGTTATTTTAGCTGTAAGTGGACTCCTGCATGCATTTAACTGTGTTATACAGTTAACGTACACAGAACCTCAGTTGTAAACAGTTGTAAAATTACAGCTAAAATAACTGGTGAAAAAGGTGACTGTGTACCTGAGGACCTCCGCAGTAAGTTCCTGGTTGTGTTGGGTTAGAACCGGTGTTCAGTGCCGAAAAACCTCGCCGTGCCGAAAAGTCTCCTCCCATTATGAGACATCTGGGCAAACGAGGCTTTTTGACACGCAAAGCTTTTGGGCACGGGACATTGTGCGTGCCGATATACCTCGAGGTTTTCCAGCACAAGATTTTTCAGCACTGAACACCTGGCTGAAAGTTGTGAATTCAACCTTTTGTTGATTCAGGACACCAGTGCAGTGCAATTGTTAACTAAGCCAACCATTTTCATTGTTATACCCTGCCATGAACAAGGGGGATGTAGAGATGAGTGTTCGCCTTTCACTTGTCCGTCTGTCTGTCCATCAGGCTTCTTTTTCGATCCAGAACTTCAAAACTGTTCCACATTTTTCCGTGAAATCTAATATGTAGATTCATCTTATTGCGTAGATGTGCCTTTATACTGTTCTGCCTGTCCATTTTGTATTGGCATTGCATTGGTATTGACACCCGGCTTGTGTTCAGTGACTTATGCGAGCAGTGAAGTAAACTTAATGCAGTTTGTATGTGAGGCCGGAAGCAGGCATATGAATGACTTCAGTCCGGATGGCCACAGCCATCTGTGTCTGTGCCGCACTCGGCAGCCTCTTTCTGCAAAATTAAAAACAGACTGCAGGAGGAATGAACGTCAGTCCACAAGTACCTTTGCTAGGATACGTCAGTATATGAACTGCTAGCGGCTAAATATAGCCTCATTGTATTTTGAGAGTATTTTGTATCTTGTCACACCTTGTAAGGCTCCTCAAATATCTTTTTGCACCTTTAATGGAAAAATACTTCCTCTTTTTGTGAGTATATGCACTTATAATTGCCCCAAAACACTCTTTGTAACTGCTATTTTATGCTCCAATATCAAAGGGAAAGTAACTTTCAGTAGCTCCCCCAAAACTTCGCCATAGCCTCTGGCGCTTGAATAATTCCTAGCTGTTGGTTTGAGGATGTGAAACTGTGTCCTGTTCTCTAACTGTCCATCTCTCAGGATCAGGTTAATGGGGGGAAATATGTCTATTGTTGGGAGCCCAATACCCAGAGGACATGAGTGCTGAGGCCTGGAAACCTGATTGGACGAGCAGGGGAGGTGTCCATTCTTTCTCGAGGCTTGCTGCTGCTCGATGGACTGAGGAATGAGCCCTGCCTGCTCTGTAGAGTGTAACCCTGGGGGGGTTTTACGAGTAAGACCCTTTCTCTGTGAAGAAAGGGTGGACCGTGTCACACAAGCCTGTGTGCCTAACAGCATTAGAGCTGGAGCTCTTTCTTCTATCACAGTAAAGGCCCTTATAGCGAGTTGAAGCCTGGGTGCTGGAGGTGGGTTTTGCTTTTTATTTGTTGTGGGATCAGCAGAGTTGAGTTTTTTGCCCCTGGTGTGGACTATGAACTAAGTGCTATCTCTCAAATACACTCCTGTCTGAGATTTTATCTTCCTTTGGTATTTTTTGGTACCTTTGCTATATTTGAGTGTTTTCTTTCAGGGACTGTTAAATGTAGTGAAAGGTTTACAAATGGATGAGTGATTCAGTCATGTATGAAGTCATTAATGTGAGGTCCTGGTGCTGGTGTTTGACATAAACACGTTCTCATCCTGCCTCATCAAATAGTGACGCTGCCTGAACAAGTGTCGATATACAACACAATAGGAAGCTTTTGGCGTGTCCATTTGTACATGGTTCTGGTTCAAAGTATGTAAATTGCTCGCATAGCTACCCACTAGGCTTTTGGCAAACATACCCCTGATTTGCAATAACTGCCCTCCTGCGAGGAGATTTGGTCACTATGCTCTGGGGTTGAATTGTGATGGGCCTGTGGCATCATAGAAATAAATTCATGCGCTGTAATTTGGGGAGCTTTTGGAATGCGCAGGGGGAGTGTGTTCTGGGTCAGTAATAAAACGGGAGGGTGACAGCGTCGAGGAACTGCGGCTGCTGAATATTACCGTCATTATGGATTGCTTTGACCCCTCCTTTTACGCCTGTACGCGCCCCCTATGAAATAGGGTGTAGCTGGTGGCCCTGGGAACAGTCCGAACACATTTCCTGTTCAACTGCGAGGCAACCAGTATTCAGTATTAGTCATGGGTGGCAAAATGAATGTAAGTTTGGCCCGAACTGTGGAGAAATTAAGCCAATAACAGAAGCTTTTTGATGTTGGATGGTGAACTTTACATAACATGACACAGAGGAAAAGATCGCCTGAATAATTCTTTTCTTTATTCATTTACAATCTTGAATCTGATTAAATTGCAATCAAAATCATTAAAATTAATTTTTATCGCACCATCTCAATGCCCAATGAAGGATTCACATAAAAATGACAATTTTGCTCACTGGTAATACTCCGCTTGGAAATAACTGGCTTCAGATGGTCATTTGTGTCATGGCCTTATTGAGGATTGTGTATTGTAATCTGTCGCTTGACCAGCTCTTTGGTTTACTGTTGTCTGCGCAGTGACGTGTTCCAAGGTATTGGATTCAATGCTCAGTGTGCCTATGCCTGCAATGATTGGTTGTTTTGACGAGAGACTAAGAATTTATTTGAAAATTTTTTATCAAAAATCATAATGTCCTGGAGGCAGAAGTAATTACTTACAAATGGGAACTGATTTTAATACACTGTGTTTTATTCTTTTATTTTTTTGCTATTAATGAGAAAATTACAATGCTGTGAAATTCTGAAGGCTCAGGCTTCCATTAATTAATCATTATTAATGATATATAATTGATTCCAAAAAGACTTGTTTGCAGGCTGTGGTGACAGAAGACTCTGTGTTTTGCTGTGTTTTAAACTGAAGCTTTCAAAGAGGTATTTTCAGCTCTCGCTGGAACATGATATTGGTTAAAGTAAGCATAATTAATTATATCTATGAATTGCTACATACTAAACATGACCAGCTGGAATCAGTCATTTCCAGGTTTGACTGAGTGGAGGCCGAGGTATATTATTTACGTTCCTCGAAAGCCAAGCCACAACTTTCCTGATCTGTCCACTTTGAAGAGGACATTTTTAGGTGTGTGTGTGTGTGTGTGTGTGTGTGTGTGTGTGTATGTGTGTGTGTGCGCGCACGTGCGCGTGTCTTGGTGAATGCGCGCTCATTTTTGCTTGTGTGTATGTAAACCAGTAGAGGCTGCAAGGATTAAAAAAAATAAATGAATAATCATCTCTTACAACTGATGATTAGTCCTCACTTGGATTCAGTGCTTTTCCAATGATTTGAGTTGCCCATTGGCAGACAAATGCATGGCTTCCCTTGTCATGCAGTGTTATGGAGATTTCAACAATAAATTTAATTTTAAAAATGCTTTTTTCCCTCCGAATTTTCAAAGCGAAAAAAATATAATCCAGCCTGCGTACATCTGCTGTAGTGTTTGGTTCAACATACAAAGCTGTTTATGCTCTTCTACTCGTCATCATTGTTTAGCAAAAAAAGAGTAGCACAACCTTACTGGCATAATTTTGAATAACAGTGGCTTAAATACGTATAATTTTGAGTACAGATAGTTTTATGTCTCGTCTCAGCTGACTGAAGATCACTGGCCGCACATGATAGTATTGAGTATTTTCGGTAACACTTTACTTGAAGGTATCGTCATAAGAGTGACATGACACAGTCATGAACTCGTCATAAACATTATGTCAATGTCATAAACGTTGTCTTTAAGTGTCATTCGGTTTTTGAGATGACAAGTTGACATTGTTTGGGTTGTCTTGATTATGACAACTTCGTCATATGAGTAAAATGACCCTGTTGTAACTGTTACATGACACATGGTACAGTTATGACAGTGTCATGTCGCTCTTATGACGGTACCTTCAAGTAAAGTGTAACCGTATTTTCTTCCTCAAACATGTAATCAGTTTAAGGAGACATATTCAGTCTCCTGAAATGTAGGCTGTTACTGGAGTACACATGTGCATGCGTGTGCGGAATGTGCAGTTACTTTGAGAGTTTGCTGCAGCAGTTTGGTTGTGGCTCCATCTTAGAAGTCAAGCTGGTTGCACAGAAACCGTAAGAACCCACATGCTGTATGGAGCTCTAAAATAGCAAGGCAGTTGTTGGTTTTGCCAATGGCAGGCAGGATGGCTGACTGGCTGATTTTCACTGCTGGCTTTACGCCAACTCTCTGCCTCTCAAACAGCCTCTATTTCATCTGACGATCATGGATGTCTGAGGTTGGGCGTCTGTTTTTACTCTCGAGCTCCTCTCAGGTAATGGGGACCATTCTGTGCGCAAACAAGCAAACCAAAACATAACCCTTAGAGTGCTAAATGCAACTGTTGTACTCAGTGATGTAAGATATCAAAATCAAAGCTGTTGAAACCTGCTGGAGCTCTTTTAAACAAGTCGCCACATGATAGGTTTTCAACAGCAAAAAATAATTACATTTATGAATTTTTAAAATTTATTTCAGTGCTCTAAGGGTTAAAAACTTTTTTGTTCTGTCGGGCAATTTGCATTTTAAGGGCCCTTTAGCCCCCTTTCTTTATTGGCCAAATGTTTCCGCACATTTATAATAATAATCAACCTTATTTCTCTCTGTGCTGTAGTTTTTTGTATTAACTTGTCTCCAAATTTCCGAGAAAGATGCGAGCTCTGCATTATCGATTAAATTTATGCCACACTCCATTTGAAATGCTACTGTCCATTCAATTTTGCATCCGAACAGTCTGAATTTCCAAACATATATGGTTGTTAATCGGTGCTAAAAATCTGCGGAATGTTTGCTTCTCCTAAGTGACCCGTCTCTGAAAATACGTGAAGGACGATTACGCCAATCTATCTCCAGAACTGATTTCCATTCTTTGGGCTAATGTACAAAGGAGTTACCACGCACACACACACACACACACACACACGTACCTCAGGATTTTTCACCTCAAGCCTTCTTTATTGTCTCACCATTTTCCAGTGGAAGGAGGAGTCACCCAGGTCTCCCAGTATGAGCATCTGTAATGCTCTGAAATGCTTGCTTCAGTGCTTCCATTGAACTCACTGTTCATATTTCTGTCAGCACCCGATGGCCAGCAGCCCACTCCTTTATTTACTTTGTATTTGTACACACCCAGAAATCTAACCTGGATCGCCTCAAGAGCAGCGAGTAGCTGTTCGTAGCTGGGTTAGTGTTGAAGATTGGCTCTTAGAGACGGACACAGTCTCACATGGCAAACTGGCTCATCGCCCACCCACTCATTTAACAACAGGAACGCTGTTCTGTTTATAGTTCCGTTCTACTGTTTTCACTTCCACAAACATTAAAGGGGGCCTCCTTGGGGTCTTCAGTTCCAAACAATCAAAAATGCATGCAGATCTGGGGTGTCACTACCTTTATAGTTTTACAACTTTTGCAGGGGAACAAAGGTCACCAGAATTGTGGAAGGCAATGAGTGATCCAATTTCATTTTTATTCAAATTATCCACTGAAAATCCTCTATCGCCTCCTTCAATTTGATTTTCAAATTCCTTAAAAATACAGAATGTTTCAGTTTTCAGAGCCTGCTCATGCAGTACAGTATGTTTTCACACAGTGGAATGTTTGCTTAAATCACCAGCACTACACTTACCGCAACTTACCGTTCAAACGATTACTCTTTCAGCTGCCCCGCTGCTAGTACATTTATTCATGCTTATTTTTTTTTTCTCTACCAGGAGGTAATATGAGTTCACTGGCGTTTGTTTGTTTGTTCATTTGTTCGTTCTTTTGTCCGTTTTTTCGGCAGTTAACAGGATTTCTCAAAAAGTAATGAGAGGATGTCAATGAAATTTTGTGTGTTGATGGATACTGCGCTGAGGAGGAAAAGGTTAGATTTTGGTGAAGATATGACTCATATTCTTGATACAGGATCTGAAAGAATTTCTACGCGCGTAAGGATGGCACTGTGGAGACTCGTTTAACACTCACGACCAGTCCGTCAACGAACTGCATCAGTGAGGAGCCAAAATTATTTTTATGCACGTAAGGATGCCTCTGTCCGCACTCATTTAACACTCATTTTCAGTGATAATTCCTCCATCAACTAACTGCAACATGTCAGAGGTTATGCACACTCCAAAACTATTATAGTTATTGAATTAAATCTTGATTTTACTGGGCCTCTGTACTGTTATGACAGACTTAGTTAAACTTGCATTTGGATAAGAACAAGTTTAGGAGAGATCAGATATTCAGAGTGAGGAAATATTAAGTGAAAAATTTCTGTATTCAGGACACGGGGCCTATTATGCAGGAAAATCATCATCTCTTTGTCTAGGGCAAAGTTCAGCTCATCAGCAAGGCTGTGCCTTTTAAGGCACCGTGACAGGCAGGGACGCTGAGCTAAATCTCGCAACAATAGCCAGGCTATCCATTACAGCTCTATTGTTAGCCAGGCAAGCTATTATTATTACCCATTCTAAGGGCGACTCCCGTCAGTGCAGATTCAACATCGCCAATCACTCATATGCCATCCCTCTTCCTCGGCCAATGAATGGATCCAACAGTTATGTCATATTAGTGGGTGCAGGTGCTGGCACAGCTTCATGCATTTGTGGAAATTCAGCAGGGTCACATCTCATAAAACAGCTGAGATATTGATGATCGCATTCGAGTGATTTATGATGCTTGCGCTGTTCCGGATTCAGGCGAGATGATGCTGTCATCTCTGGTCATGATTCTCCCCTAGGGACAGTTGAGGTGAAGGTTTGAGGACTTCTAGCATCTTCTCTTAGTCCTCTATTGTTATGTGAACAATGGCTAGTCAATTAAAACTGACTCGTTCCGGCCATAAATGGTGCTCTTTTCCTATTTGTAGGAAAGGACTAAATTTATAGGTCAGGATGATGATTGTGTATCTTTTTGCTGTGTATACTTCATGACCATTATAAGTTCCGTTTGAAAAACTAGGGGCACAAATGGATGTTAGCCATGGGTAAATTTAGAACAGATGATGGGAAGTAATAGGAATACTCACAGTGGGGAAAGGTTTAGCTGGTTATGAAATATGGGCGAAAACTGTTGAAAAGAGTCTTATGTGGACTAAGGAAAAAGAAATCCAAAAACTAAATTGTCTCAAAAAAGTTGTGTTACTCCGAGGCATGCAATCTTGTTGAAGGATTTCCTACATTCAAACTCCAAAAAACTATTTCGTAGTGAATTCAACTATGCGAGCCGTTGATTGCCAGACAGATTTGAACTGGATGACTTAGGACAAACCACAATCAATGAACAGCTGGAGGAGTTCATCCTTAACAAAAAATGCTACTGTAAGTACTCAGTCAGGACTTCTGCTTGGGCTGAATTCAGACCAGTCAGAATAAATGTAAGGCAATAGGGTAAAAAAAACTTTAAGGTCAGTGGTAGTTTTATTCCTATGAAGATGCATATCATTCAGGCTGGGAGGAAACTAGACCTGTAATGATTCTCCGATCGAATAATCCATAAACTTCTTCAGTCATTTTTCTGGCAAAAATGTCAAACATTTGCTGGTTCCGTCTCCTTAAATGTACAGATTTTCTGCTTTTCTTTGTTATATATGATGGCAAATGTAGAGTCTTTGGGTTTTGGGAGAAATCCACAGGCATGGGGGGAATAAGCGATGACGAAATATGTTGTGGACGAGCTGGTGTCTTTAGATGCATAGAGGACGGCTTGCTCTCTGCGCGGCCAATGGATGTGCTATACAGACTATGGCTCCTGTTAGTACAATATGGCAGTGGCTAAAAACTGCTCTGCTGCGGTTTAGCGCTTTTCCCCGAGCCTCAGAAAAGTTAGTGGGTGACGTCACAGTCACAGAGCCTCAGCACATGCTTTTCCAAAGTCCTGGTTTTTCATTTTTGGTAAAATTTCATCCCCCTTTTGCTGGTAACCACCACCCTCTCCGAGAGCCGTTTTCCCCTGGATTCATTAATACCCTTCAGTTCACTTGCAATAGCTTGTTCATAGCACTGCATTTACACATACCGTACCTCACAAAGACAAGAAAGATGCAGGAATAACGACGAGTACAAAGAATGAACATCCATATTTTTATCGCCCTGCTTGAGTTTCAGCGAGGTGGTAAAACCTGCTGAGTCGATGTGTTATCCTGCGGCTCTCCCAGCAGCTATGAGCTCGATGTCATGTGACCTTTTCCAAGGACCTCGGGACATCGCCCTTGTGCCTGGAAACTTCTAGTATGTTGGGGGAAAGTGAGGACAGAACGCAACACACACCTCCCCTTCCACAAATTTAAGAACTTTTGTGACAGCCTTCTGCCAGTTACTTCCCTTAACTTAGTGCTGCAGCTATGCAGCAGCTATCTGAATGAGTGAAGATGTTCCTGCCGCATCAATTTTGGAGCAAGGGAAGGGTATCTCACACTACAGGTCTGGAAATGGCAGAAGTCATGGGAATGTGAGGGATATGATGATGTAGGCCTTTTTTTTTGAGGGGGTGGGGGGGTTATCCATATATGCCAGCACCCTGTGATTAGCCGACTCCCCTGCCTTTCTGAAGAGATATGAGGTGTTCAGTGAAGGCCTGCGGGGTAATCCGTGCGAACAGATGAGCGGGCTTCCCTCCTTTCTGACTGTCCCTTTGCTTTTTAACGGAGATGCATATTTCTACGTTTGTTAATTTATTTTTTCAGTCATGAAATGGGGAGGGGATGGGTTGGGTAGTCCACATAATGTATGATTCATGCCATTAAATTATTAAATTTATCGTCAACCCTGCCCCCATCCTACAGCCACAGCCAGAACCCGTTCCCCGTCCTGCACGACCACATTATTGTGATTATAATTCTCTGGACAGGAACTTTTGTTTGTCCGTAATCTTGTTTGTTAAGTAGCCCTCCTGTTTCCTCCTGCAAAAGACAAAATAAATCGGTTTCTCCAGACTGAGACAACTAATTTTTAATTTGACACTATTTTGGGAAGGGTGTGCATTTTCCTCAGTGGAGACATGAGATGGGATGGGCGGTGCTCAGGTCTGAATCGCGGCGCTTGAACGCGGGCAGATTGTGTTCTCTCTAACCCCATGTTTCAGTGTTCAGTGCCAAGTCTCCAGATGACTATGAGGATTTATGCCTTAAATGCAGTGCAATCTGTGACCCACTCATTAATATCAATCTGAGAAAAGCTCATATATTGAAAATATGAAACTGAACAGAACCGATGATAACCAAATATTATCTGAAAGACTCCATGCCGTCTGGTTTGACAACACATCGATGAGCACTGATAAAATGAACATTCTATTTCTTATTTAACTAGAAACGTAATTTTGCCATTATTCAGAAAAAAAATATTAGGCCTATACCTATTCTAATATTACCTGTTCCTATACTAATACTATACTACCTATACCTATACTAATTTTAGGCCTATGTATACGTAAACATTAAGTTTTGCATGCTTTCTTGGAAAATTGGAATGGATTTTTAATTTTCTGGAGCAATGGAAAATGGTGTAACATTTAAGCACTCTTACTACTGGCTGGGTGTACTACAAAAATGATATGCTGGCTGGACAGTATAGCATGTATAATATCTCCAGTGTGAAGTAATACTTGACTCCCATTCTGCAGCATATACTATGTTTTGGCTACCTGAAAATGAATAGGTCCAGCGAGTACCATAATTAATTGGACCACAACACATTTTTTGTTATTTTCCTACTGTTAGTCAAGTCAACCACTGAATCTGAATCCAGGTTGCAGTGCAGGAGATCAGTGCAGCAGTACAGTGGTGCAGTGGTTAGCACTGCTGCCTCACAGCAAGAAGGTCGTAAGTGTAAATCCAGCCTGGGATCTTTCTGTGTGGAGTTTGCATGTTCTCCCCTTGTTCGTGCGGGTTTCCTCCGGGTACTCCAGTTTCCTCCCACAGTCCAAAGACATGGAAGTTGGGTTAAATGGAGACTCTAACTTGCCTTGTGGTACGAATGAATCATACAAATACTCTCTGTTTTGATTTCTACATCTGTTTGGAAGAGTACGGCAGGTGACATGAGAGCTGAAAAATGGCTGAAAGTGTTGTAAAACAAAAAAACAAACAAACTTTCAAACTGGAGATCAAGGGAGTGCCTCTTCACAAGGGAATTCAGCCCGGCTGCGCAAGGTCATGGCCCAGTTTGCTGTTTGTTCTTGAGGCTCTGCTCTTGATCCTATTACATCAGAAGCCTGAGCAGATTTAGCAGCTCTTACTGGGGGCTGGTCACAGTTCTACTGACTGCTCAGGCAGAGGTCAAAGTTTAGTCAAGTTTGCCTACTCTAGGCCCGACTTACCATGACTACTCAAATGCAAGGATGTGCCGTGTGTTTGTCCCGCAGGATTATCTTGAAAACAGTGTCAAAAACTACTTTATTTAACAACATGACGGCTCAGGGTAACCACGGTTTAAAGCAGCATGGCCGAATTGAAAATTAAGCTACAGTCAAAGACCCTTACAGCAGAAACAATTGTACTTGATGGAACAGAGTATAGACATTCAGCAATGGTACAGAAAAATACAAAAAATTTTTTTAAAAAAAGGAAACGTTTTGGCTGAAGAATTCTGTGGTTTTGTTAGCAAGGCATTGTGAAATAGAAATAAATGCTTTTCCAACAGTCTTGCAAAAAAACCACCTAGTCACTTGAATAACGGAACAGAGTTACCTTCTCAAAAATTACTTTTTTTTGTTATGGAGTCAGTACAGTTACAGTTTGGAAATCACACTGTCGGTTGCTGCCAAAAACTAATTTAATGCAATTGCCTGCCCTAATTTAGGATTCGGGGGAAAAAAATTGAGTGTATTTACTGTACTCTATTGGATAAAATGGGCATTTATCTCAAGATAACCAAGCATTTGTTGGTAAGTACAATCGCGCTTCAACATGTGCGATTTCTCTGTTATGTTAGTCATTGCTGTTTGACAGTTAGATGTCTGACAGGTGCTGAAGTCTGCCAAATAAGATTAGAGACTGACTGACTGACTGAGTGAGAAAGCACAGCCAGACGTGCTTGACTAAGTGACCGGGAGGAACTGAAGTGCTTTGGGCCGAGCAGGCGAAGTCATAAGACAGTAGACCCTTAGTGGCATAATGAGCGGTAACTGACAGCACGACACCAAACTAGGTTCCGGCCCACTGACTCATTCAACAGTACACTGCTCCGACAGGGGGGGCGGGATCTCCCCTTTCTAACACCCCCCCCCCCCTTTATCTAGACACGGGCCAGTGAGCCGTGCACTCCTATCCCTGAATTCACCTTACACCCCCCCCCCTGCCCCGTGGCCCCTTTCTTAAACAATCTAAATTAAATAAGAACGAAGTGACATGCAGCCAAGCACATCAGTAATTTGAGTCGTGGTTATGACACGACCTGTCTAATCACTGTAATCAGTAGCGGGGCACTGGGGAAGTGTGGGCTCGAGATCATCGTGTTACCAGGGTGTGAATGCATCTCACCGCCTCACCAGGTACCTACAGTTTACCAGATGGCATTTCAGAGAGATGCCAAAAAAAGTGTTAACCCTCACATGATCCCCAATGTGGACACATGCAAGCATATGTGTTAGTGTGCAGTGCCTCATAAAATTAATGCCTTTACCTTAGTCAGTCATGAAACCTAAACCAGTCATGCGCATCATATCTCTTCACACGTGACCCAACTGTGTGACATAACGTCTCGGGCCACACTGCCTGCTTGTTGTTCAGTTAACGAAAGCTGGTAATCAAGGTTCAAGGAGGTCATGTGGGCTTGATTGCATTTAAAGTGACCAGTCTTGCAGTATGAGGGCCAGAGCCCCCTTGGTTTCCGCCCCAAGTTGTCAAAAGTCAGGCAGATTCAAAAAAGCAGAAATCAACTTTGAGAGAGAAGTTACTCACGGTTTCCAGCGCAAGTGAAACGCAAGCATTGCTTATTTCGATGGGCGCATGTAAAATAATATCATATGCTCGTGGGAATGCCTTATCGCGCTCATAGTTTTTGACTCAAATCTGACACCATATTTGATCGACTTCTTTTCTTCAGAGAAGAAAAAAAAAATCAGGCAGTAGTCGACTGCGTGGCCATTTTCAACGGGGTTGTGCCGAGCGGCTTTGTTTTGAGCGAGAATTTAATTTTTGAAATTTGTTCTGACAATGTGGCGTGATCACTTTTCAACTGTATTGGTGGTCAGTTGCCTGCTCTTTCATCTGTTAGTAGCCAATTGATTCACCTCAATCTCTGATCAGTTTGAGATTATTTCCCTATTTTTATGTCAGTATATAGCTCAATAAACTCTACATTTCCACAGACTTTGTACCCGTCATATATACTTAGGACATATTGTGGTGAAGAGTTCTAGTAATCGGTCATGAAAAGCGCATAGTTAAGAAAAATTATTACCTAGTTCCAGTAATTTGATTATCATTGTAGTTTGAATGAAAACCAGCTACTCCAGGACTTTGTTTGGGAACCACTGGACACATTACTCTGTCTCTACCCACCTAATCAACGCACGACATGATTATGTGAGATGATTTTTAAGCTGGATATTACACTAGAATACAGAAACATCCAGAAGCATTGTGACCACTGAAATGTTTACTTTTTTTTTGTTCGGGAAACATTCAGACTCACAGAATATTTTCTTCCTCAATCGTTTATCCACAAACCGCTAAATGTGCTCTGGATGCGCTGCATACTCGGGCAGTTGTACTTACACTGGCTGTTATATTAAAATAAATAAGGATTTTTTTCTCTAATAAATGTTGAATGATTGGTGTTCCTATGTGTTGCTTTCTGGACACCAGAGAAAAGGAGATTCTTGACGCAAAAATGTTTTTAATAAGAGACTCAAGTTTTCAACCAGTGATTTCTGAGACTATTAGGATGTGACTGTTTGATTTCACGATTGGTTGTGAGATGGACGAAAATTATTTCAAGATTTTCCCCTCTGATGTAAGACTCACTGCATTAGAATCTGGTGCTCTTGTCTATACTGTCATTCGCGCTGCGTGCATCACCTTGCCTGCTGTTTTACAGGCACCGCCAGACTGTTCTTGCAAATGCAAACACCAACACATTTGCTTGGTTTACTCTGCTTGATATTCAAATATGTTAAATTGTTGTGATTTACGAAATGAACCAAGTGCGACAACCAGTAGAATGCAAAAAGGAGGCTTTATTTCTGAAGGGGGAAACCCCCCAACAGAGCTGGCAACGGTACAAAGTCCACAATCCAAAAACAGTATCCAATGGGCGTAATCCAGAATCGTAACCAGGGCACCAATAACAAAGTTCGTGGTCAGACAAAAAGGGTTCGGTACACAGGCGTAGGTTTGGAGGAGAAACAAACTCATAAGCCAAAGACAGTCCGAATCCAAAACCAGGGCAGTAATCACAAAATCAAGGTCGGGCAGAAAAAGGTCAAAACTCACAGATGCAACAATATCCAAAAAGGGCAAACCAAAATCAATAGTCGAGCAATCCAGTCAGAAAGATAAACACTGAGCAATCAAGGCGAGAAACGTGGCACGAGAAAACTAGGGAGAACGATCTGACAAGAGTGTGAAGCAAACAGACATCTTATATACACATCCAGGAAAACACATGACCAGGGAGAACAGGTGCAATCAATGGTGACAATGATTAGGGAGAGACACATGAGGGATAAACTAATTACATGAATTTGGCTGTAGCCAAAACGCAGACAGGGATCACAAGACAAACCTAAGTACAAACAACAGCTCCGGTTAAGGAGTACTAAAAGTGCATAGTCTAAAGACAAGGAAAGCATGAGATATAAGTGGAAAACTGCAGCAGAGATAATTAGGGATAGGCAAGGAGGCGGAGACTAGAATTGGGCGACAGCTGAGAGATCATTAGTCAATTAGTAAGTGCAGCTATACAATCCCAAGTGCTTGTTAGTAAGTTAGTCCAAATATACAAGGTTAGTGTGGGTTAGTATTTAGCAAAAACAATAAACTGTTAGTATGTGTTAGTAAGACAGTAAAAGAGAGAGGAAGGAAGAACACGAGATAATGAAAGAAGATTGAAACCCAGAAACCAATAAATCACCTGAATGAGTGGCACACAAGACAAGGGACCGTGAGCAAAGATACACACATGACAAGACAGGGGAGACAAAGTGCAAAGCATGGAAATGAAAACATGGCTAGGCCAGGCACAGAACTTAACATGACAGCAAGATCAGAATCACAACAGTACCCCCCCTCTTAAAAAACGCCTCCAGGCGTTTCACCTTGGTCTGGGGTGGTTGGCATGAAAGTCTCTGATTAAGTCCTTATCCAAGATGTGCCTTGCTGGCACCCAACTGCGATGTTCAGGTCCGTAACCCTCCCAGTCGACGAGGTACTGCAGTCCTCTGCCTCGTCGACGAGAGTCCAGGAGGGCACGGACCGTGTAGGCTTCGCCTCCGTTGATGATCCGGGCGGGTGGTGGGGGATCAGGTCCAGAGGACAGGGGGTGGGTTACTGCAGGTTTTAACTGGGACACATGGAAAGTGGGGTGTATGCGTCGCATGGACAGGGGGAGACGGAGGCGAACGGCAGTGGGACTTAGGATCCTTTCAATGGTGAAAGGGCCCAGGAATTTGGGGAAAAGCTTACCCCCGTTACCTCTGAGGGGAATGTCCCTTGAAGACAACCAGACCCGCTGCCCAGGTCGGTACATGGGCGCCGCGGTGCGTCTCTTGTCGGCCTGTTCTTTCATCCGAGCGACCGACCTGAGCAGGGCCTGGCGGGTGGCAGTCCAGGTGCGTCTGCACCTACGGACGAATTCGCGGACTGAGGGGACAGCTACCTCCTCCTCCTGGGACGGGAACAAAGGGGGCTGGTAGCCCAGGCAGGCTTTGAAGGGGGAGACGCCGGAGGCAGCAGAGGTGTGGCTGTTCAACGCGTATTCCACCCACGGTAACTGATAGCTCCAGGAGGAGGGGTTCCTAATACAGAGACATCGTAAAACACTTTCCACACACTGGTTAGCTCGCTCGGTCTGGCCATTAGTCTGGGGGTGGAAACCTGATGACAAACTGACTGAAGTGCCTAAAGCTTTAAAGAATGTTCTCCAAAAAAGTGCAGTGAACTGGGGGCCGCGATCGGAAGTGATATCAGTGGGTATGCCGTGGAGTCTAATGACACGTTGGATTACTAGGTTGGCAGTGTCTTGAGCAGAAGGGAGTTTAGTGAGGGGAACTAAGTGAACTGCTTTGGAGAATCTATCAACAATTGTGAGAATGGTGGTGTGGTGATTGGATGAGGGAAGGCCTGTGATAAAATCAAGAGCAATATGGGACCAGGGGCGGTGTGGTGTAGGAAGGGGCTGCAATAAACCTTGAGGTGGTTGGTGAGAAGTCTTAGCCTGGGCACAGACCGAGCAAGCAGCAACGAAGCCCTGGACATCTTGAGTGAGTTCTGGCCACCAAAACCTCTGAAGAATAAAGTTCTTAGTGCGGCGGATACCAGGGTGGCAGGACAGTCTGGATGCGTGTCCCCATTCCAGGACTTGGGAGCGTAAGGTAGCTGGCACATATAAACAATTGGTGGGACACGCACTGGGAGTAGCAGCATTGTTTTGGGCATTTCTGACTTCTCTCTCAATATCAAGACATAATGCATTAATGAACGCTTCTTTAGGGAGGATGGTATCTTTGTTAATTTCCTCTTCCTGGATTTCAAAACAGCGGGAGAGGGCATCAGGCTTGACATTCTTACTTCCAGGTCGATAGGCAATATGAAAGTTGAATCGTGAAAAGAAAAGTGCCCACCTGGCTTGTCGCGGATTGAGTCTTTTGGCCGTTTGTAGATATTCCAGGTTCTTGTGGTCTGTCCAGACGATGAAGGGCACCTTGGAGCCCTCCAGCCATTGTCTCCACTCCTCTAAGGCCAACTTTACCGCCAACAGCTCCCGATTCCCAATGTCGTAGTTTCTTTCTGCAGAGCTGAGGCGGCGAGAAAAGAAGGCACAAGGATGGACCTTACCATCTTCTGTGGACCTCTGCGACAGGATGGCTCCAGCTCCGATATTGGAGGCGTCCACTTCAACAATAAACTGGAGTTCTGGATTGGGAATGGTTAGGATAGGTGCAGAGGTGAAACGAGCTTTTAAGTCATTGAAGGCCTCTTCAGCCTTTTCGGACCACAGAAACTTGGATTTAGAAGAGGTGAGAGCAGTAAGAGGAGCGGCAACAGAACTATAATTCCGGATGAACCGGCGGTAAAAGTTAGCGAAGCCCAAAAATCGCTGGAGAGACTTACGGTCCTCTGGTCTGGGCCAATTAGTGACAGCTTCCACCTTTAGGGGGTCCATCCGGATGGTGTCTGGGGAGATGATGTAACCCAAAAACGTAGTGGTTTCCACATTAAATTCACATTTTTCAGCTTTAACAAAGAGGCGGTTCTCCAGGAGGCGACGGAGCACTTGGCGAACATGTTTGACATGGGCCTCCTGGGACTCTGAAAAAATCAGGATATCGTCAAGATACACAAACACAAACTTATTTATCATGTCTCTTAAAACATCGTTGACAAGGTTTTGAAACACTGCTGGAGCGTTAGTAAGCCCGAAAGGAAGAACTAAATACTCCCAGTGTCCCGTGGGAGTGTTAAAGGCAGTCTTCCATTCGTCCCCCTCTCTGATGCGTACCAGGTGATAGGCATTACGGAGGTCGAGCTTAGTAAAAATCTTAGCTCCTTGCAGGAGATCGAAAGCAGTGTTCATTAGAGGAAGTGGATAGCGATTCTTGACAGATATTTCGTTAAGTCCACGGTAATCTATACAGGGTCTTAATGATCCGTCCTTCTTAGACACGAAGAAGAATCCGGCACCAGCAGGTGATGATGACGGGCGTATAATGCCAGCAGCAAGAGACTCTGAGAGATACTTCTCCATAGCTTGGGTTTCTGGTCTGGAGAGTGAATAGAGTCGGCCTCTAGGGGGCATAGTACCTGGCTTCAGGTCTATGGTGCAGTCATAGGGTCGGTGAGGTGGTAAGCTGGTGGCCCGGGACTTAGAGAACACTTCCTTGAGATCATGAAACTCTAGGGGGACCTTCTCAAGATCTGGTATTTCTTCTTGGGATGGGCTGTGTTGAGGTTCGCGGGCGTTGTGGAGGCATGCCAGGGAGCAGTTGGGGCTCCAACCCTTAACCTCATTCCTCCGCCAATCAATATTTGGGAGGTGTTTGGCCATCCATGGATGGCCCAAAACAATGGGAGCATGGGGAGAATGTAAGAGGAGGAGCTGAATGGTTTCGTGGTGGTTTCCTGAGGTTTTGAGTTTGATGGGGCTGGTAGCGTGAGTTATCTGGGCTATTTTCTGGCCACTGAGTGAATTGGCCACCCGGTCAGGAAAGATCCTCTCGGTAGGGATTCCCCATTCTTGAGCCAGCTCCACATCGATGAGGTTCTCCTCAGCGCCGGTATCAATGAGGGCTAGGGTGGACTTACTCCCTCCTCCCCACTCCAGGATAACTGGGAGGCACGTACGGTTCTTAGTCTCCTGCACTGGCGTCACTCCAATCACTACTCTTCTCTGGGCACCAGGGGAACTTCTCTTGTTGGGACACTGAGCAATGTGGTGTCCCCCCTTGCCACAGTAGAAGCAGGCCCCTTCTCTGCGACGGCGGTTTTTCTCCTCCACAGGGATGCGAGTACGGCCCAGTTGCATGGGTTCTGGCTCAGGACTGTCGCCAGTAGGGGGTGGTAGAGGCGGAGTGCTCTGGAGGAGTGGGTTAGGTCGTTTGCGGGAGGCGAAGCGTCTGCGTTCTTCCAATCGGGAATCCACGCGAATAGCCAAGTCGACCAAGTCATCCAAATCCTCCGGTAACTCCCGGGAAACCAGCTCATCCTTTAACGCTTCAGAAAGCCCGTTAAAAAAGGCATCGAACAAAGCTCTATGTCCCCACCTGCTGTTGGTAGCCAGTGTCTGGAAATCAATGGCGTAGTCGGCCACGGAACGGCTCCCCTGTCGAATGCGCAGAATTTCTCGTCCCGCCTCGTGACCCAGCTTCGTGCGGTCAAAGATGCGCCTCATCTCCTCACCCAGCAAATTAGACGTTTGCACGCAGGGTAGATCTGCTTCCCATGCAGCCGTAGCCCACTGCTTGGCCCTTCCCGTCAGTTGCGTGATGATGAAAGCAACCCGAGCTCTTTCGGTGGGGAATGACGAGGGCTGTAGGCTGAAAATGAGCTTGCACTGGGTGAGAAAAGCCCGACATGCTCCCGGGTTCCCGTCGTACCTCTCAGGCGGTGGCAGGCGTGGCTCGCAGACTGGCAGTGGTGGAGCAGACGCAGGAGCAGGAGTGGCATGGACGGCAGGCTGGGGAGACTGTAGCCGCTGAGCGTCTTGCACAGAGCGAGTGAGATCCGCCATCTGAAGACTCATGGTTTGCATATGTTGCATAAGAGCCTGAAGCTGACGCTCTTGGAATTCTAACTGAGCGCCCTGTTGGTGCACTGCCTCCTGCAGAGACTGGTCTGACGCTGGCTCCGTCATGGTCAGATCGTAATGTTGTGATTTACGAAATCAACCAAGTGCGACAACCAGTAGAATGCAAAAAGGAGGCTTTATTTCTGAAGGGGGAAACCCCCCAACAGAGCTGGCAACGGTACAAAGTCCACAATCCAAAAACAGTATCCAATGGGCGTAATCCAGAATCGTAACCAGGGCACCAATAACAAAGTTCGTGGTCAGACAAAAAGGGTTCGGTACACAGGCGTAGGTTTGGAGGAGAAACAAACTCATAAGCCAAAGACAGTCCGAATCCAAAACCAGGGCAGTAATCACAAAATCAAGGTCGGGCAGAAAAAGGTCAAAACTCACAGATGCAACAATATCCAAAAAGGGCAAACCAAAATCAATAGTCGAGCAATCCAGTCAGAAAGATAAACACTGAGCAATCAAGGCGAGAAACGTGGCACGAGAAAACTAGGGAGAACGATCTGACAAGAGTGTGAAGCAAACAGACATCTTATATACACATCCAGGAAAACACATGACCAGGGAGAACAGGTGCAATCAATGGTGACAATGATTAGGGAGAGACACATGAGGGATAAACTAATTACATGAATTTGGCTGTAGCCAAAACGCAGACAGGGATCACAAGACAAACCTAAGTACAAACAACAGCTCCGGTTAAGGAGTACTAAAAGTGCATAGTCTAAAGACAAGGAAAGCATGAGATATAAGTGGAAAACTGCAGCAGAGATAATTAGGGATAGGCAAGGAGGCGGAGACTAGAATTGGGCGACAGCTGAGAGATCATTAGTCAATTAGTAAGTGCAGCTATACAATCCCAAGTGCTTGTTAGTAAGTTAGTCCAAATATACAAGGTTAGTGTGGGTTAGTATTTAGCAAAAACAATAAACTGTTAGTATGTGTTAGTAAGACAGTAAAAGAGAGAGGAAGGAAGAACACGAGATAATGAAAGAAGATTGAAACCCAGAAACCAATAAATCACCTGAATGAGTGGCACACAAGACAAGGGACCGTGAGCAAAGATACACACATGACAAGACAGGGGAGACAAAGTGCAAAGCATGGAAATGAAAACATGGCTAGGCCAGGCACAGAACTTAACATGACAGCAAGATCAGAATCACAACATAAATGATATTACTTGTCAGTGAATAATTGTAGGATTGTGGGATTGAATCTGCATACATTATCATATAAACGTTATAGTAGCACACGAGTGAACATATCAACCAGACATAGGCTGAACAATAATTTAAAATAATATGGTTTTTTCCGCACAGCTAAATGCTGTAGAGCACACACTCGCCCACATAAATAATCTGAAAAGTTTTTCAGTCGCTCTGGTGCAAATAGAATTGAGCCCATCTTTACTGTACAAATAGGGACCAAGTGGTGTAAAATTTTTTTTTTTTTGTTTTATTTGTTTTGCCTTGTAGGTGCAGGCACAAATGAAATAGTTAAAACAGCAGTCAAGAACAAGCAATAAACTAGTAATAATAAATAATAATAATGCATCAATTGTAATGCATAGTAAATAATGTAGTTGGGCCAATATTGTCCTGAAATATGAAACAGCTTTTTCTCTGAAAAAAAAATGCAAGGCTGGAAATAGGACAGAGTTGTGGGGCAGTGCGCGCACCAGTGTGGGGTTGTCATAGAAAATAATTGGGGTGGCTGTTTTGGATGCACCGTTTGGCTGTGGGATATTCTGGATTTAGCCATTTGGTGCATGTTTTGGTGGAACCTGTATATTGATAAAGACTCAAGAACCAATTTTTCACACTCTATCTGACGGGAAACCTTCAGACCTGTTACATTTTGATGATTTCCTCAAGCCGCATGGACTTGCTGGTAATTTCTTGCCAAGGCTACATACCTATGGGCGGAGAGGTGAAGATCAGGGATGCCGTGCTACTTCAGAGTAAATTAGATGACACCATTGGGAGTGTCATTTAAATGACATTGTGCAAGGCGATATTTGGTATCTTCTTGAAGCATATGGCTGGTCTCGTATGACTTGTGAGAATCACTAAAGTACATCCTATTCTAATGTCACCAGAAGGTGCTGACAAACAGACCAATGCGTCATGTAATGAAAGGTATTAATATAAATAATGCTTCATAATTTATTGTGTTTCATTGTGTTGTCAGTGTAAAATTTTGTGTCATTACTTACATTACATTTGGCCTGGAAAGTAATGTTCCAGAATCATGGAGCTTTTTCTCACTGCCAGCTCCCCCTGGCTGCAGGTGTGTGACGGTTCATGGCTGAGAACACGCATAACATGTCAATTGCAACATAATGTGAGACTCAAAAGTTGCCCGTGTTCTGGATTCTATTTGATTCTACCCACTCGATTCGGGACAGTTAATTTTGATACATGGAAAGTGATCTGTAGCCTGTTTTTGCTACACTTGACAGAGTACAGAATACATAATTCCTCAATAGAAGAGACCTGTTTGCTGTCAAAGAGTGTCCCGACAGCGACGTTCATTTCTAAACTTTTTATAAGATATACTTTATTGAATCCTGTGGGGGTAATTTCTCCTCTGCATTTGACCCATCCTGTAGTTAGGAGCAGTGGGCAGCCACAGAGCAGCGCCCGGGGATCAACTCCAGTTCTAAAGCCAGTCCCTTGGTCAGGGGTGCTGGTTGGAGTGTTCCTATGAGGCATGTTTTTGTGGGTGGGGGAAACCGGAGTACCCGGAGGAAACCCACACGAACACGAGGAGAACATGCAAACTCCACACAGAAAGGCCCTAGGCCGGATTCGAACCCACGACCTGATGATGTTTCAGCATTTTTGTAGACTTGTTCTCATTGGCTAATATGGGATGTTAAAGAACGTTATTTCCACTGGCGAAGACACAGGTGTGTTTCTTTTGATTGTCCAGAGCTCACCGCTTGCTATCGACTGGAGGGGTTTTGGCAAATTTATTTTATATTATATCTCGAAGGCCAGGGTCTTGCCAGGGATAACGCTCAGTGTGAAAGATTATGGCAGGCTTTATGATTATTGGTTAATGTCACTGGATAATGGATGAAGCCCTTGGCCGAGATACTGTCACATTATAGTATATCTAAATCTTTGGCAGCAACACAGAATTCCTCGAAAGAGACTGTCCCTCTATCATTCACACGGTGTCAGAATGAGCGGCGCCCCCTGGGTGATAAACGCATCCAGGAATCTCATTAAAGCTGAGACTGGCCATAAGCATTATCTGAATGTGTGCCTAAATTATTTTACAGCGCAGTAAAAATGTGTTTCGCCTTGTCTGAGTTGTTCTATTTTTCCATATTTGTCTCACCTCATTGTTTCAGATTTAAGATCAAAATGTTGAAAATCTATCTAAATTTAAATATAGCCCTAAATGTTAATAACAAATTTGTCACTCATGTATGTGCAAACCCCAGTTCCAATGAAGTTGGGACGTTGTGCAAAACATGAATAAATAAAATAAAATAAAATAATAATTTTCTTCTCAACAGAACAGAGACAACAGAGCAAATGTTGAAACTGAGAAATTTTTACAATTTTATCCACAAAATGAGTTCATTTCAAATTTGATGGCTGCCACAGGTCTCAGAAAAGTTGGGACAGGGGCCATTTTACCATGGTGTTGCATCCACTCTTCTTTTTAACACAGAGTGGAGGTGTCTGGGCATTGAGGAGACAAGTTCCTTCAGTTTAGCCATTGGAATTTGATCCCACTCTTGTTTAATACAGGCTTCCAGCAGCTGGAGAGTTTTGGGTATCCTTTGATGGACTTTTCGTTTAATTATGCGCCAAATGTTTTCAATCGGTGAAAGATCAGGACTGCAGGCAGGCCAGTTCAGCACACGGACTTCTACTATGAAGCCATGCTGTTGCTATAGCTGCAGTATGTGGTTTTGCATTGTCCTGCTGAAATACACAAGGCCTTCCCTGGAATAGATGTCGTCTGCAGGGGAGCATATGTTGCTCTAAAACCTTTATATACCTTTCGACATTCATGGTGCTTTTTAAAACATGCAAGTGTCCTACACCATATGCACTAATGCATCCCCATACCATCAGAGATGCTGGCTTTTGAACTGAACATTAATAACAGGAGGGGTAGTCTTTCTCCTCTTTAGCCCGGAGGACACGACGCCCATGATTTCCAACAAGAATGTCAAATTTGGACTCGTCTGACCACAGGACACTTTGCTACTTTGCTACAGTCCATTTTAAATGAGTCTTGGCCTACAGAACACGGCAGCGCTTCTGGATCATGCTCAACAATGGCTCCCTTTTTGCATGATAGAGTTTTAGGTGGCATCTGTGAATGGCACAGAGGACTGTGTTTACAGACAGTGGTTTCTTGAAGTATTCCTGGGCCCATTTAGTAATGTCAATGACAGATTCATGCTGGTGAGTGAGCAGTGGCGTCTGAGGGCCCAAAGATCACGGGCATCCTGTCATGGTTTTGATTTTTGGTCATGCTCATGTTCTTGTTTTGTGTTCATTATTATTGTCTTTTATTTATTATTTTTGGTTATTGTAACTCTCAGGTTTTTGGTTCATTCCATTTCTCAGTTCCATTGCACTTGTCTCCCCTGTCTTGTGATCTAGTTGGTTCAGTCCGTCTTCCCTGTCTGCGTGCTCACTGACTTTGGGTGATTTAAATGAAATCCGGTGTTTCAAATATTCCTTCGAATCTTGTTTTCTTCCTTCGCTCTTCTGTTCTCATTACTAACAAGACTAACATATGTATTTTGTATCATAGTCTACTAACACAACTATTCCATGTATATAGGATTACTAACTTACTAATGAGCACTCTAGTTTAATGTGTAAAGTTGCACTGCTACTAATTTAGACAAATTCCCTCTCCGCAATCACCCTGTTCTATACTCCGCCCCTCAGCCTGTCTCTGTCCTCTCCTGAGTTTCAGAGAGAATCTCTCACATGTGCTTAATCACTCTCCTGCGCTCGTTATCTGTGCATGTAGAACTCCTGGACCAGAGCTGTTTAAATGTCATAGGTTGTTTGTGTAATTCCCATTCGTGTTTTGTCTTTCGCCAATTTTTGTGGTTAGGGCTTCCTTCATGTGATTCTCCCGATGTAATTAGCCCGATTCCCTACACCTGTTTTCTGTATAGCATGTGACCTTCCCTGTGTGTATATTCGTAGTCTTTTCACTCACAGCTCTTGTCAGAACGTTAATCAATACTTCTTTGTGCAGAGCGCCTCGTATGCCAATGAATATTGTTTCTCTTCTACTGGATTGTCCGACCTTGATTCTTGCCATTGCCCTTTTTGTATTATTTTTGTCTTTCTGGATTTCGACCCATTTTTGTATGACCACGATTTCTGTGTATCACCCTTGGCTTTGCTCATCGACTACGACTTTTTGCTTATCGTTTTTATACCTCTGCTCATCTGTCTTACTGGTTCTGACCCCTGCCTGTCTAGTCAACTCTGTTTTTGGGTTTCGTATTGTGGCTTGGCAAATCCTGTGTTTTTTGGCTTTGACTCAGACTCCAATAAAGGCATACATTTTTTGGAATTCTATCTCTCGTGAATGGTTCCTGAACTGTACCTCACACATCCAGTAAAGGTCTTCGGCCTTGTCCCTTACGCACAGAGATTTTTCCAGTTTCTCTGAATCTTTTGATGATGTTATGCACTGTCAATGATGAAAGCTTCAAAGCATTTGCAATTTGATCTTGAGGAACATTGTTTTTAAAGTATTCCACAATTTTTTTACGCAAGCCTTCACAGGTTGGAGAGCCTCTGACCATCTTTACTTCTGAGAGACTCAGCCTCTCTAAGACATCCCTTTTATAGCCAATAATGTTACACACCTGATGCCAGTTAACTTCAGATATTGGCTCATGTGATCTAAAAGTCATTGCATTTTGATTTTATTCACAATTTACACTTCGTCCCAACTGTTTCGGAATTGGGGTTGTATATCTGTGAACAAAGAATCAAATCTGCCTAATCACCCATAAGTGTCAAGGTGATTGAAAGCTGAAAAAGATCTTCTGCTGCACGGGCAGGGATTCTGAGCATCTTTCTTGCTTTCTTTTTGCCGCAATTTTAACTGATTTTTTTTTCGAAATTAAAAAAAAAAATGTGGCCGGAGAATTTTTCTGGGGCGGGAGGGGATGCTAACCAACTAATTGTTTTTGTATGGCCCAGTGCTATATTTCAAGATAATTAGGAGCAGATTTTCACAGAAGCTCTCGTGAATATTTTATTTTATGCCAAAAACCCAGCTAAAATGCCATGGAGTCATAAACAATGTGTACTCATGTTCTATCAATGGTTTGAGCCACATCCCTTCTGTAGAGAGATGTGGTACCTGAAACATTTCGGCAGCTAAAGTGGAGCCTCTGTGGAGCCCAACTAAACAGTTAGCCTCTGTTTCAGAGTTAATAATGCGTCAGTATTAATGCAGTCCAAAGCAACCTCAGTTTTGTGCCTATAATACTATGGCATTTGTACATTTACATCGTGAAATGTATCAATGAACAATTATTTCAGTTTGCTTTAGTTTGGCTCAGTTAAAGCTAGACTAGCCGCCGCAGGCTGAGACCCCCGGTGAGGATCGTTGACAGTTTGTGCGTCAACATTTTGCGTGCCCTCAGGTGAGAGCGGGTGTGCTTTATGAAAAAGCATTCTTTTATAAGCATATTTTTTTATAATTAATTAAAAACTTAAATGAGCAAAACCCATTCAGAATGTCAAAATACATTTATATTTGGCCAAATTCTTAATACAACTTTTCACTCGTAATTTTACTCTTGCTTGAAAATATGACACTTTCGCCAAAGGAGCCATTTGTATAGTGTGCCATCTAGTGGAGAAAAGTTTAGAAATGCTATACAGCACTGTATGGGGAATTGTATAGCTTGGTTTCAGCCCTACCTCTGAGCTTCCTGCTCAGTACAAGAGAGGATGGTTCAATCAGGAGAGAGCGAGCGAATGACGTGAAGGCAGTTCAGTCAGGACAACTCACGTATTAAAATAAAAAGCCATTTTCTGAGTATAATGCAGAGCATTATTAGGTACTCAACTCAGATACTCATGCACTGCTGTAAACACAGACAGAAGTTACATCTCCCTCATGAAGAAAAGCAACTAAATCCCCTGAGTACACAAAGCAGATCTAAATAACAGGTGGAACCTGGGGTGGTGGTTGGGGAGAGGCAAAGTGACATAGGAGCAAAAGAAGTTTCCGGCAGCGACGGGGACCTGCTGCGCATAGCAAACAAGGAGCTACAGTTGCACCAGCAAGCGTGCGGAGAAAGCAAAAGCACGAACAGCTACAGAATGTTAGCCTGATTGACAGTTTTTGAAGTGTGTGCTCCATTACTGAAGTGGTGTGAGCAGATGTGATTGGTTGGTGAGGGGACACATGTTCTGCAAATTTGGCCATGCAGTAGAAGAGGCAAGAGTTGTCCGACTGGGCCGCTGCACCCTTATCGTGTGTGCTGCTCATTGGTCCATTATACCGATGACATAGAGATAACATTGTGGTGTGAAAAGTCTTTGGCGCTTGGACTCAACAGGGAGATTCTGTCATTGAGGAGCAGCTGCCCAGAGCAGCGGCAGGATAAATCCCCCTGGAAACCAGATAATGGTGGTGGCGGCTGATGACTTAACCCTTTCAGTGCCGTGGGCAACTATAGTTGCCCAATGATGTAAGATATCAAAGTCAGATGCTGTTGAAAACCTTTTCATGTGGCAGCTTGTTTAAAAGAGCTCCCGCAGGGGAACTCTTTTAAACAAGCTGCCACATGATAGGTTTTCAACAGCTCAGGATAATTATATTTTTAGTTTCTTGAAAATTTATTCGGCGCTGGAAGGGTTGAGACCGATAACGCTGAGGCTGATGACGTGGTAACACGAATGAAATGGCAAAAGATGAGGCGATGATGCGGAGGTGGAGGCGCATGCCGGACAGGAGCGTGCAGCATTAAAGCACGAAGAGAGACATTTAACAGGACAGCAGTAAGTTGATAGGCTAGTGAAGGGGGCGTGGCTCTGTGCTATTGGATAAACGTGATCAGGTGATCTAACAAAGCTGTTAGCTCTGGACAATGGAATTATGAGTGTAAATGCGTGGAGGAGACAAATAGAAATATAATATGAGCCTAACTATGGAAAGGATGGTCTTCCTGACTGAACTTTCTGTAGCGGAGAGTTCTGCACTTTGAGACTTGCTCCTCCCTTCTTGAAACTATGAATCCTCAGTTAGACAGAAAGCTTTTTTTTTTGCATCCTTTGTAAGGTGCTCTCATCATTTAGCTAGATTTGCTCCATGAAAAGAACAGCGATTGTATTTGAGTTTTCTGACTTTATAGCTGATTAAGCAAGTCTAATTTGCCCGTAGATTTACTCTTCGTGACTTTGATTTGTCCTGAGATTGGTAAGGTACTGAAGAGGAATGAGCTTACTCTGGTGTTTTAAAAGATTTGCTCAGCTGTTAGAGACGTTCAGCTGAAAATAGGTATGCGCCCCCCTGTTTCCCAAAATGGTGGATGTTGTCAGAATGGTGCTGTGTGTGTGTTTGCCCTTTGAATTTTTTTTCACTTTATTTCTGGCATCTGGAGGGTATTGTGGATGCCTTTCTGATTGGCATGTGTACTGACATATTGAGGCAAGTTCAGTGCTGTCAAATATAGGTATTGTCTAAAAGTGACTGCTAAATGACAAAAATTTTCACCATTGCATTATTTTATGATTTTGGTTCTGAGTTATAAATGGGCTTTAACCCGATGATTGACTTTGGAAAGGGATTTGCGTTGCTTTGCTGATTGTCTGTTAATGGCTGTTATGAGGTACTGGAGGTGTGATCTTTCAGCACCCTATAAAACTTGTTCATAATATCCCTATTTATGGTTTAGCCTCTGGATACTATTCCTTTATTTTTTGGATGCTTTTGAATTTTAAAGACATACATATTGTGTTTGATTGTTACATGAACATCAATTATTAAAGCCTGTTTTGTCGCTAAATATAGCTGCATTTTATGTTGTAGCTCTGTGTGCTGTAAAAATGAGCAAATGCTTTTGCTTCACTGCAAACCTGCTTATTCATGAGATGTACAGCAGTTGAGGTGCTTTTCACGTTTTTTTTTATCGGTTTACCCTTTGGATTCTCGCGGGTAAGAAGCTGGGAAGGACTTCAGTTGCCTGATCCCTGGTGGGGATGTATGGAACGCCGGTATTCTTCTGTCTAAAATGCTTCTATACACTGCCACCTTGTGGATATGTCGTGCTAATGCATATAGGTGCTATTCAGTCCCAAAATGTGAGGCCAACTTGTCTGGATGAAGTGCTGTTGTGAGGGAATGATTTGATACATAACACGTTAGAGCTGCACTCAAGATATTCAATCGACAATGTGTGGAAATTATACGTTGGCCCTGCAGTGCAAAACACGAAAACAAAACCAGAAACAAAGAGTTGCGGCCCCGAGGCGCAGAAACGGCATACAAAAACAAGAACTATCAGCCAGTTACGTGCTAAAACAGGACCACACAAAAAGGAAATGCAAAAATTCAAATTCGCAGCACTGAAGAGCAAAACACAAAACAATTAGAAAACACAGAAGCAAAATCCAGAGGCCCTGAAGTCCAAAAATGCTAACAAACAAAAGCATAAACTTACATCGCCGAAGTGCAAAACTTAGATGGACAAACACAAGTGGTTCTTAAGCACACAAGTGCAGCACATGGCAACAAAATGGAGCGGCCCTGATGTGCAAAACATGAGCAAACAGAAGGGAACCATCCTGAGGTGCAATTACTTTTATATAGTGCCTATCCAGTGCCTTGAGCAGTGGTCAAAGGGCTTAGTGGCCCTTCCAGTGGAACACATATTACCAACTCTCTCTTAAAGAGAAGAGTAATGCTGCTTTGTCAGACATGAACAGCCGCATGTCCAGTTTCAGTGGTGATAATCGCAGTCAGACGTGTGGTTCCGTTCTGATACATTGTCTTCAATGCAACCGATGATGAAAATCCAGGTCCACTGAGAAACGCGGTGGGAATGGGGGCAGAAACTTCAAGGCCTTGCAGGACACTCTGTGTATTCTGAAGACCGCTGTCTCCTCCGACAGACAGTACACGAAATCACAAGCCCCTGTTCGCCTGCAGGTGAGGGGCTTCGCCAGCGGGTCACGACTGGTTCTGAGAGTCACGCTGTTGCTGAGTTTCACCGACTCCACACAGAACCCAAGTCTGTGGTGGCAAATGAATTTGATAATGACCCGTCTTGTTCCTCTAACAGTAACTCATCCAAGAATCTTTATGTCCTCAAAAATGGATCATTCACTATTCATATTAAAATAGCTTGAGTCAAACTTACTTTTTGGGCTTTTAGTTGGCTTACTGCGAGTAATTAATGATTAAGATAAGAGATTCATACCACTTTGACTAATTACTTATGAATAATTTATTAGTTATTTGTTGATGATCATTTCATGTTTTGCAAAAAGTTTATTGATGACATGCAGCACATGTGTGATATGTTTACATAGGACTTATTGATCATCTAAATACTGTATTTATATTAATGTTTTGTTAATGATTTGTTCATCATTAACTACAGGCTTATAAATGACTTATGACTTAAAGGTATCATAGAATGTAACCCACATTTCTTTCACCTTATAAAATACTCCACTGGTATGTTTCGTCACACGGTGACTCCTGAAACAGAGCTTCATAGTATTAAGCGCATACTGGCAATAACTTGTTTTCAGTATCTATGCATATTAATCTCAGTTCTAAGTACTTCTTGCTGTATTTTCTTTTAGCTTTTGGCTTATCCTATGCATATTCTGGCTTGTAGAAGCCTCAGACTCACTTTGATCATCATTTTTTTTTATTTTACCTGCTGTAAGCCATCAATCCATTTCATATAGCATAACAAGCTAATTGCTTCTATTCCAGACAACAATCTCACAAATTAATTTTATTACACATTTAATTTCTGTTATTTTCCCGCGCACACGCATGTATTTTAGATATTTTATGCAAATATTTTAGAAATTTGTCAAAAACTTGTTTAAAACTAAAAATTATATTGTTATTTCTTTGGCAAATAACAAACTGAAACAACTAAATAGTCCTTATTTACACACAACAACCAAAAAAACATAATATTTTGTATGGCCTCTGTTGGCCCTGATAACAGCGTGTATTCCTGCATTCAACCACAAAAACTAATTTTAATGTTCAGGAATGCAAGTAAATAATTGTTATTTGGCATCTTAATCAAAATTTAATAAATTGGGAAAATATCATTAAAAATATAATTTCAATTAAAGAGCTAACACATACTGTTGGGTTAACCATCACAGAAACATTAGAAAAATGGTTTTGGTAATTACCAATACTGTTAATTAAGGGCAGCTGTGCTTTAAACCTTACACTGGGTGGTGATTTAATAAATTTGTTAAGCACAGGCACAGACAAGGCAACAGGTTAGCAAGAATCCAACCCATGGGGTGGTTATTTTATTTACAGAAATAAACCAAAAAGACAATAGACTTTTTGAGCCTTAAAACCTTTAGGGGAATTGGCTGCTCTCACATTGTAGGATAGTGGCCAGAGCGAGGCTTTCTGGGAGAGCGTAAACTCAGGATCCCCATCTCTAAGCCTTCGGACTCTGATTGGAAAAGTAGAGAGAGAACAGCGGCTAGTAACAGACTTGCAAAGCGCACTCTCAGCCAACCTGTCCCCGCCTGCTGCCCTGCCGCCTTTATATTCCTTTTTTGCCTGAAACAGACTGGGATCAGGTGCGTGGCCTCATGCAGAATGTGCTTTGGGAGCCCTTCTCGTGGGCCTGGCCGCAACTGGTGGGAGCTGTCCAGCATAGAGTGGCAGCCAGGGGTGCTGAACCGAGGCATGTCTGACATGCGCTGTCCATGGTGCTGCCAGAGGGACACCATAAGGGGAGGGGAATTGACGGTCCTGGGTGACTTGATGAGGATGACAGGCATGTCTGTTGCCTAGGTCACCACAATGTATACATACATATACCTATAATTATTTTCCCCCTCCCACAGACCATGCGCAATACCACCACCCACCCGTGGACTACAGTTTGCAAATCACTGCCTTAGACTAGATACATTTTCTGGTTTGTCAGAGAGCCTCTCGGCCTGCAGTCTCTTCCAGTTATTCCTGCATTTGTCCAAATTAAGGGCAATGAATTAGCATCGGCAAAATGAATTATTCTATGAATCTGGTAATTTACTGACATGTCACAACTTGATCTAAAATCATGTAATTGATCATATTTAGTTTCTTTATTGTCATACTTAATGTTTCTTTTCTAATTGTATTATTATTATTATTATTATTACAGTAATAATAATTATTTTAGTAACTGTTTTCATCAACATTTCTTTGTTTTTTATTTAACCTTTATTGCCACATGGTTGCCATTGCCATGATTTATTCCCTGTAGCTGTTTTTGTTCATCATTTTACATTTCACACTGAGTTGTGCCAACTTATCTTTTTAGGGTCAAGGAACAACAAAAACCTCAGCCAGCACAGTAAGTAACAGATTATTCTGAGTGCTCTAGGCTGTCATGTACTTTTCCTGCTCAGTGCACTGTATGTTCTATGGCTACTGCAACTTGGGCCTTATCAACCCTGTCCCGACTCCACTGTGTTGCCCTCCTACACCTGGCAGACCCTTAATGTATCATCTGCTTCCTGTTTGGCGAGTGTGAAAGCTTGTCTGGCATCTATCTCCATCCCTAACAAAGCAAGGTGTGTTCATCCTCAGTACTATCGGCTAGACTTCTGCGTCAATTCCTGCTATCTTCCCTTGCTTGAAGACAGATCTCTCGTTTCCTCTGAGTCTATGTTTTTGTTGTTGCAAATGTCCCAATTTTGACCCCCAGTGCTCATGCTAAAGTCCTTACCGGCCCTGCTGTAATTGGCATGCCTGTTCCTGCTGTGGTTTAGATCTGAAAGTCTGTCCAAGTGCCTGACGGGTCGCGATGTGTGCTTATTTGAACAGATGGTTTCCGTTTAGCGGGATCACTGGTCTGGTAAATAGCGTTCTTCAGCCCCAGCTAAAGTCCCAAAATGAGAAGCAGTCTGAGACGTAAGTAAAGACCGTCCAAGAAAACCTGCGTTTGTTTCCCCTTGTATTTCCACATACTGTCCACAAGAGGTCAGTGCGGTTTAGCCTGCTTGTTGCAAACCCGTTGTGTCCGTTGAAAAAATTGATCTCATATATATGTAGTTTTCCTGCATTTTCTTTATAATTTGTGCGTCCAAGGATATTTTCAATGTTGTCAAAATGATCTATTTTAGTCTGCTTGAAAATAAATTCATTCCACAGCCCATTTGATCTGTATGTTATATTTCTGTGTCCCTTGTTAAGTAACAAAAATGCTTTTACCTGTGTTTTATTAAACAAACAAATGTTGAAATCTACAGTATATGCCGATTGTTATTTTGTAGGCTGTTAAGGGCAGCAAAAGTCCTTGAGTAATAGGCTTTATGATTGCACCTCAGTAAATCATGAATAACAACTGCAGTGTCTGTAATAAAATTTTAGCTGCATCTTTCATGTGCTTCTGGTGTTTTCCAGAGAACAGCTCTGGAACAGCTTCAACACCAAAATGCCTATGGTTTTTGAAGGAATATTTTGATATTGCTCCTTGTCTATTTAGTAGGGCATGCTTGATGGAAGCAAGTTAATTATTATAATTTGTCAGAGGTGAGTAGAAAAACACAGTTTTAACTGCTCAAGAATGTATGACAAAATATAGAATAAACTGAATGCGGAAAAAATTACTCTGAAACGGAACATATCATTGTAAAGAGACAATACCTGACAATGATAAACTATGGGCTGACTGTTATTTCTGCAAATTGTAAAATTTGTAAATAATGCCAATATGGAGTGACAAAACCAAAAGAAAATGATCAATATTTGCAAAATATCAATAAATTCAGCAACCTTTGGAGTTTTGCAGCTCTCTCTCATTAGAGGGTTGCTCACACATATACCTTGGAAATCATGCACCACTTTTCTTTACTGCTTTCATTCATTGTTTTGCAGCAATGATTATACCCCTTTCTTGTCCGTGCTACCTCACTGCACACTAGACAGCCAGTGGAGGACAAGCTACCCTTCTATAGAGTTCCTAGATAGAATTGTGACATGAGAGTTCCAGAAAATCTGGTCACGGAGCCATTTTGTTTCCATCCGTTATCAGGCACCATCTCAAAGTGAATGGGTTTTTGATTCCGTTTTTTGTGTGCCTCATTTCGGAAGGTTTTCCCTTTAATGTTTGTCAATACCATCACTTGCCGGTTTATTATTTTTTACCCCGAGATGAATATGTTTCTCTTCCGAGAGAAGAAAAAAAAAAAAAATCCGAAGATTTTGCACAACAGCTTGGTTTCGCAAGATGGATACAAAATGGCTTCTATTCTTGAGTAGTCACTACCCTTTCTATCTAGTAACTCCGCCCTTCTATAGCTGAGTCCCTCCCAGATATTACCTCCACTGGAGAGTTTGTCTCACGACTGTTTGAGGGAGTTTTTTGACCTCCTGCCTGAGAGCAGCAGGTTGATGGAAGAGGGAACCGCAAGATTAAATATCAGACGTCTCACGTCCCTGTACGGTGAGGGATTGCTGATTCGTGCCCCATACACCAGCTGCCTGAGGTGCTGGATGGAGTCCAGACCTGTCCCATCTGGTCCTGGGTGCTCAGTGACTCTCGCAGAGGTATGAAGTTTTTTGGCTGGCCTCTTGTCCCATCTGAGAGGGGGTCAAGACTTTCCTGCTGTCCCTCTACCCAAACAACTTCTATCAGGCCCCATATTTTTTAAATTTTTATCTTATTTTATCCCCATGAATTAGACGGGTGTGATTCAGTGTTAGCATTTAGCCTGCCGCGCATTCCCATAGACATCGGGCACCGCTGGTACGTCCACACAGCCAGCGAAACGGCACGGTCTTTGCCCCGCGTCGCGGCCAGCGCTAAAACGATCACGCTACTCAATAATTCAGTGCCCTAATGAATGTTGCAGGGGATGCGCGGGCCCCAGCCCATCTCCATCGCGATATGCTGAAGTCAGCCAGTGTTTAGTTTCCAAGGCTATGGCAGATTGACCACTGTCATTCAAAATGCATGGACATCAATGCAAGGGTCAGAGGTAGTGTTTCAGGCGACCGACCGTGCGGTTTCTTCCTGGATCCAGTCGAGTCGGGTCGGTGGGTTTGGGCTGTAACCAGGCATGTGCCTCCCCCCCGACCCACCCACACACAGGTCTCCTGCTGTAACAGTAGAAGAACTTGTGAACTCTTAGCAGTTCTGGCACATGCTAATAAGGCTACGTGACCCATCTGTCAGAAATATTATCTGAGTTACCATGGTACAGTATTATTGTACTTCATATGTTCATAAAGGGTCTTCTGCTGCTCACTGTTTCACAATGCAGTATTGCCTAATTAGCTAGTCAGGATGCAGAGTTGGGTCCAAGTACTTTCAAGTACTTTTGAGAATTGTATGCAAGCATTTTTTTACATACCATACTGCTTGTATTTCTATCTGAGTACTACCTAATAATGCATAATATTCGCCATTACACCTAATAATATTTTTAGGCCTAAGACCTAATCATACCAAATAATAAGTAAAAGTACTTGTATCCAAGTACTTTTCAAGTACTTGACCAATCTCTGTTAGCACTAAGGAGACGGATTGGTCAAAAACTTTGAAAAGTACTTGAATACAAGTACAAGTACTATAGGCATTAATAGGAAGTACTCCGATACAAGAGCAAGCACTTAATTTATTTCTAAAAATATCTATATACATAAAAAAAAATACTTGCATCCAATTCTTGAAAGTACTTGAACCCAACTCTGTCAGGAAGTAAGCAAGTTAGTTCACCCAGAATCCTCCTGTAACTGTAATGGACAGAGGTAAATGGAGCTTTTAAGGTAGTAACTTAGCGATCCTGCTTTGTGAGGTAACTTTTACTGCAGCCACCCTCAATCTTATCCAGAACGGGCTGCTGTGGGTGCAGCTTTCATTCCAACAGTTACACACCTCATACTACAAATCAGCCGTAGAGTGCTGAAGTCCTTGATTAATAGAATCAGGTGAGTAAATACTCGGATGGAATGAAAGTCTGCACCCACACTGGGCCTTTCTGGATAAGATGTGGATGCCTGTTCTTGTGATATTTGTGTGCTATTTTGGGTTGGTTGTTCCTGTGGATCCTGCGCCTTTATTCTTAAGTGCGCGCATTCAGTGATTTGGCCGATTGTCTTACACCAGCCCTGAAATAGACACACAGGTGCAAATGATTCATTAAACGGCAGGGAAACCTGAGAAAGTGGTATTAATGCAGCCAAGCTCTTAAACTTGCAAAGCTACCCGATACGCGCCTCTTTCGGATAAACAGAGGCGCTTTTAAATGGCGACATGATGTTGAGGTTTAAATGGTATGTAACAAATTCTTTGAATTTATGTACCCATCTGCTTAGAGTGACTCTTGAGTGTAGTCTCCTGCTTACACTAGAGTTTAACAAATTTAACTCTTTCCCAGCTGGCCTACATGAGGACGAAATGGCTGGGGAAAAGCATTGCCACACAGGAAATATTTATTGAAATATTTTACATTTGAGCTGTCAAAGTTGTCAGCTTTTCATCTTTTGACAAAATATCACTCCTCTCTGAAGAATTTTCCCTGAGAATTCATCTGGAGTAGCATTAAGTTCCAACCTCAATATTCCCGAAAATCCATAGCAGATACCATTTTCGGTGTCACTTTCCATCATTTTGATTGATGAGTGATGATGAGCGAAAAAGATGCAGGTTGCAATGCACACACAATGCTTGCTATGTGTGATTCATTGTAAAAATAGAAGGATTTTTCTAGAAAATGACGTCATGTGCTTCGAGGAGCTGAACTATTGCAACGATAGCTGATCATTTCGATATCATCGGAAAAAGCAGATTCTTAGCCTTCTTGTGATCCGATGTAAAGAGAAATACTATAGCAGAAAGTTTGACAACCTTTCTCGATGGTCATATCTGACCGGGATTTATCGGTGACATCAGGAAACAGTAAAACAAAAGTTGTTTTGTTCTTTAAGAATTCAAAGTTACAGATACTGGAGTATTTGTATCATCACTTTCACTATTACAGATGTCGTTTAACACTGTAAGACCGTGGACTGACAACACTGAACAGATAGTGCTCATTCCCTGCTGGTATGATACAGGCCGCTGCTAGGGGTTAGTGTGCAGGGATTTAGTTACCCACACTTGAACAGTCAACGACAGGATCTCAAACTAGGAGTATGACCACCACACTTGGAGATGGACAGTAAGACTCGGCCAAATTGATTCACTGCTGGCCAAAGGAGAATTTATGTGCGGTATAATTTCATTATGGTTGGGTGATGTAATGAAAAAGTGGTTGGATTTTATCAGAACCTCCTAAGGCAGACTGAAGAGCTGTTCAGGTTGGATATGACTAGTTAGGGCTGGTAAACCTGATGGAAATATGGCTGCAGTGCCATTAAAAAGTGTTTTCCATCTTTATGATTTTTTATGTTTATATTTGTAACTTTTAATTGATTTAGGTCTTCAAACTAAAAATAGAGATAAAGATGACCTGAGTAAACAAAATAAAAGTTCTGTTTCTGAATCATTTATGAAAAGGGAAAGATTATTTGACACAAACTGAACCCACGTGAAGAATGAATTTATTTCTCAATTAGTCAATTTACCACATTTGATTAATAATTGGATTAAATAAGTCCAGGCACTGCCATGCCTGCTGACTGCCTGTCCTGTTAAACCTCACGTAAAAGAACATTCCAGAAATCTAGTGTAGGGGAAAATTTTACATTTTCTGAAGAGTTTGCTTGTAGTTGCTTCTAAACGCGACACAAGTGGTTATTATGTGTATCTGCGTATTACTGTGATTTCTCAGGCCAAAGTTTAAAGGAAAAATGGACTGAGGTTAGACAAAAATGTTGAGTGTATGTGATTTGTGTTGAACGAGAGGCTAACTTTCGTTCTCCTCTTTAACACCGAGGGAGATGGTAAGGGAGGCAACTCTGACAGGAGGCGGGGACTTATAAGGCAGGTCCGCTATGCAGTGAGGTTATACATGTAAGGTAACGCAATTCCTTATGTAAACTTACCGCTGAACTTTTGTGTTCTCATGGAAGCTTCCTGCAAACCAGTTCATCTGATTTTACAGAATTCCAGAATGCGGCATAAGTCTGTGTAAGATAGTGTCAAATTGTGGGTCTTACGTAACTTAGCGGATGGAACCAGGCGCGCAAAAAATTTTTCTAGCATGTTGGACAAAAGTCAACCATGCAACATGAATTATCTTTACGTTACAATATGCAGCATGCAGTCATAATATCTCTGAGACACATGAGTATTAAAACAAAAAAAATACAGGTTCAACCGCCAGCTGAATAATTCAGTGCTATACACGAGTTTTCTAGCATGTTTGAAAAAAGTCCTGTGAAGTGGAACATGCGGGTTCCCATTCATTCACATGACCGAACTCTGAAAAAACTGAGACTTTGGATCAAAGTAAAAAAATTGTGTCAACTTGTTACAGCTAATTTTTTTCATTCTTTTCAACTGAAAACAAGAGCAATGCAGAGCGTGGCAGATGCCCCCGCCTGTATGTTGATCAAGGGCATATTGAGATGGCAGCTGTGGCGGCCATATTAGATATCGCATGACGCTGGTTTTCGAAAGGAACCTTCCTCTTGCCACTCCCAATACGCCATTAAGAAATGGCATCAATCCGACAAGGGATTCTATAGTTATCCCACGGAAACGAAAAGTTAACGGACGACGGACGGACGGACGATAGATGGACGACGGACAACAGACGGACATGGTGTCGACATAATGCCCCCTTTCCCCTTTGTTAATTTTTTTTCAGTTGAGAAAAAATAAAAAAAATTAGCTGTAACAGGTTGACGCAACTTTTTTACTTTGATCCAAAGTCTCAATTTTTTTCAGTGCAGATCCACTGACACGTGAGTTTGCAGATCTTTACAGTCCCTTGAGGATCGCTACGGACTCCACTATCATGCGTACAAGCCTATGTAAATTGACGCGAGCTGAACTCCTCTTACAGAACTTACTGCATAGCGCATCTGCCCCATTAGTCGTGTGCGGAGTGACAACGGACTTAAGGCTTTACTGTACTGTCTGGTGGAGTGAGCCTCATGCAAAACTGTTGACACGGCTGCTGATTGGCTCTCTGTGACCCCTGCAGGAAGTTGCACCAGCAGTTTGAGACGTATAAAGAACAGGTGAAGAAGATGGGTGAGGAGGCTCAGCTGACCCTGGAGCAGAAGGGCGACGCGCCCACCTGCGGAATCTGCCACAAGACCAAATTTGCCAACGGCTGCGGTCACGTCTGTTCATATTGCCAAACGAAGTTCTGCGCTCGGTGCGGAGGGCGTGTGTCTCTGCGGTCAAATAAGGTATGCGCACTGTGACGCGTGCTCACATGCATGCGCGTACACACACATGCATAAACACACAGGCGTGCAGAAACACACGTATACCTCAGTTTGAAACACATGCCTATTCGCTGCCAGTTTCCCCTGTCATTAATTGGCCGAACTTTTTTTTATGTCTTTTTCCAGTGTGGACAGTGGACAGCATTTGAAGAGTTTGTTTCCAAAATGCAATAAGCGCCAAAATTACAAAAACTGAGCGAATACCGTAGAGCATGGCCCTGTGCTTCTTACACTTTCAAAACTCCGTTTTTAGGAATTCATTCTATAAGGTGTATTTTTTCATGGTCAAAGTTTGTGTTTTTATGTAAAATGCAATAGGCGCCAATATAGAAAAGACTGATTTACTCAACATGAGTAAAATGGAGATATTGTGTCTTGGAAACAAATTCTTCATTTCTCACCTTTCCACAGAAAGGTCTGGGATTTGAATGCGGACTGAGGCGTTGCAGCATAGACTCCCTGACAGTCTCCCAGTGCCCATGCCTTCATGGGTCACTCCATGTCGACTCACCGATAGGTTCCTCGTGACTCCCTCAGGATCAGCTGAAAAGAACATAAATGTTTCTCTCTATGAAAATAATAAGCATGCAAAATTTTTGCTTCCACTTCCCATTAGTTTTGCAGATATGGGACTTCAGAAATTTGGCCTCAGACTCATTTTAATCCTCTTTGGCAGACTCCAGCTCAGGGACAGTTCTGTTAAAGATTCATCGGCTCCTAAACTTGGCAAAAGGGTGAATTTGCACTCGTGACGAGGGGGGTGTGCGGGCACATTTTTGAAATGCAGCTGTGTCTGCAAAACTAAGAATTGAAAGCAATTTAAAAAAATGTTTTCTGTTCTCATAGAGACGAACGCTTACAACAGTTTTGTTTCATTTGATTCTGGGGGTCTGGGGGTGGGGTCTCCAGGATAAGTTCTGAAGATCGGGGTCAGTTCACATGGGATGACCCCCATTTCACTTCCCCTGTGCCTACCTGTTGCTGGAATGTTGCTTGAATTCTGGTCATTTCTACTAGAGGTTATTATTAAGCTTCTGACTGGTTTCAGTTAACTCTACACCCATGATGTTGTTCCATACATATTAGTTTTTGACATGTTGTATTTTGTTATATTTGAATTCCAGGCAAATTTTACCTGTATCAGGAAGTTGCGAACATCGGAAGTGATAAATGAAAATAGACAAACGGAACACTTTAGAGTTTTACGGTATAAATATTAGGATCTTTGGTGAGGATGGCGATAATGACAATAGGAGAACGTGTCAAAGTGTCCTTAAGCAAAACACTGTGCAGATTGGCGCCTTGCATGGCAGCCCCTGCCATCAGGGTGAATGAGCGGCAAACTTGTAAAGAGTGTCATGTCATCTGACTAGAGAGTGCTATATAAATACAGTCCATTTTACCATGTAATTCTCAGATGAAGATTGTCTGTAGATGTGGTACATGTGGTAATCATAGGATAAGCACATATATAACTTCATGCCAATCATTATATAAAAATAATGGAACACCTAAGGCTATAAACCTAAGTGGTGTGAAATCGTTTTTGTAAAATAGCCGTTGTGTGGTTCCATAGTGCTTATGTAATGCATGCATCTAGTACGGTCAATTTTGAGTCTCCAGTTAGCCCGACGTGCTTGTCTTTGAACTGTGGAGGAGCACTCTAACTTAGGGGAGGCTGACGGATATGCAGAGGCGGAACAGGCACAGGGAAAGAAAAGGTAGATACAGACTGAAAGATTTGCAGATGTTACCCAACAGCACATTTCAGACAGACTACGGGCCTCACAAAATGAACAGTGAATGAAGTTTGAAAAGAACAGCTGATGAATTGGGGCATTTCTAAAAAGACAAAAAAAAAGTTAATTCTCCTTCATCCAGATAAAACATGTATTGAGTAGTTATGGCCCAGTGTAATTGAATACAATCCGCTATTAGTTGAAGATTCAATGAAAATCATCAGTGTGACTGGCACCAGTATAATACACGCTCGTCTGAGCATAAGCTATTTTAATGTTAATGTTAATATTAGGCTTCCAATATCTGACAGCAGCATCTGTCTTTAAGGATTTGTCATAATAGCTCAAGATTTTCATTTCTCTGCCATCTTCATGCCAGGGCTGCTATCTCTGTGACCCCCCCTAAAACTTTCAATCAGCTGTCAGTCACATTTTGCATTACAAATCGTACATTTCCCTCATGAAAAATGACTACAGTCCAAAGCAAAGTTATCCTTTGGTAAATGGATGGTATTTTCACCATCAAAGGGTAGTATTGCCATAGTGATACTATAGTTATCCAAAATACAGCAACACAGTTGTGCAGACTACAGTAATATCATGGTACTGTTAACTGTGATAATACTATAGTTATAATGTGATGGCTTATGGCTATAGTACCACTCTAGTTATACCCTCCTAACTATAGTAATACTATAGTTATGCCAAAAAATACATAGTATTACTAAGAAATAACCATGGGATATTTTCACAAGAGTTTCTCTGGCGAAAACACATTGGTATAGCTATGTACTCTGTAGAAATAGAATGCGGATAAATAGTCTCTGGATATTATCCAGCTAGAAGATGGATGAAATGGCAAGCGTAAACGGAATCGTACAAAACCCAAAACCAGAGAAGTTGGCACGTTATGTAAGTCGTAGATAAAAACAGAATACAATGATTTGCAAATCCTTTTCAACTTATATTCAATTGAATACACTGCAAAGACAAGATGTTTAATGTTTAAATTGAGAAACTTTTTTTTTTTTGCAAATAATCATTAACTTAGAATTTAAAGGCAGTCACACATTGCAAAAAAGTTGGCAGAGGGGCCTTTTTAACACTGTGTTACATCGCCTTTCCTTTTAACGACACTCAGTAAATGTTTGGGAACTGAGGAGACCAATTTTTGAAGCTTTTCAGGTGGAACTCTTTCCCATTCATGCTTGATGTACAGCTTAAGTTGTTCAACAGTCTGGGGTCTCCGTTGTCGTATTTTACGCTTCATAATGCACCACACATTTTCAATGGGAGACAGGTCTGAACTACAGGCAGGCCAGTCTAGTACCCGCACTCTTTTCCTACGGAGCCATGCTGTTGTAACACGTGCAGAATGTGGCTTGGCATTATCTTGCTGAAATAAGCAGGGGCGTCCATGAAAAAGACGTTGCTTGGATGGCAACATATGTTGCTCTAAAACCTGTATGTACCTTTCAGCATTTATGGTGCCTTCACATATGTGTAAGTTGCCCATGCCTTGGGCACTAATACACCCCCATACCATCACAGATGCTGGCTTTTGAACTTTGCGTCTATAACAGTCCGGATGGTTCTTTTCCTCTTTGGTTACCTGATCGAACATAAAGTAACTTGTCTTTGCAGTGTATTCAATTGAATATAGGTTGAAAAGGATTTGCAAATCATTGTATTCTGGGTTTATTTACAATTTACACAACGCGCCAACTTCACTGGTTTTGGGTTTTGTACATTGCCTGACCAGGCTGATTTGTCAGTAATGCTCTTAAATGAGAGCATGCCACTGGTTTCAAACCAAAACTTTGATGTATCTCTTCGCCAACTTTTCTCGTAAATCTTTTTCAGTTCTTTGGGTGGCAAGTTAGGTTTTAACTGATGTCCTGTGATGGCTCTTGTTGGTTATTTCATAGGTAGGGTATCTCATAAATCTAAATCTTTAAATCACCCTGAACTTAGCATGCTGTAGTATCTTAGCTATCTTAGTTGGTTCGTTGAGGTTTTTACTAGTGTGTGAAAGCTAACAAAATTAATGATCCCCTCTCTCCCCCCCCCTCTCTCTCTATCTCCCTCGCTCTCCCCCTCTGTGGATGGTGTGACCACGTCACCTGGGGATTACTACAGGAAGAAAAAAAGGTTTGCAAATCTTGTTCTCTATTAACTATCTATTGCCTGCTGAATAGATTTCTTTTGTCTCTCACGCCCTAATATGCTTAGGCAGGTAAACGGTTCACAAGTACATAGAACAATTTTTGAGGAACAGTCCTTAATCTGGTATTTATGGTACACAGGTCTGCACGCCCAGTCATTAGGAGCGTCTTGTCTAAAAGAGGACTGGGAATGCAGACTCCGAACAAACTCATTTCAACTGCTTTTTTTTGAGCCATGTGAATATGTGAAATGAAACATCCTTCCCCCGGTAAAATGTCAGTTAAAAAAAGGGCAGTCATGAACCATTGCAGAATTGGTAGATGAGGAGAGATAGATTCTCAGATCACACATTTAAATGTCACTAATACCTGATTAAATACTTTTGCTGAGGATGCTATTGGTATCTCTTGCCAAAGTAACCGTGGAGAAACCTAGCATTTTTTTTCCTCATTAAAAGGATGGGGATCTCAGAAATAATGGCGTTCCGTGATTGATTTTTGGGTCTGGTTCTCGGAAGGCAAAACAAGCGAAAATAAGAGATTGGAATGAGCCAAGTGTGGCTGTTTCTTTGGTCCACTTAAGTGCCGGAGTCTGAAAACTGTGTTCAAGACTTACTTCATTCGAGTCGCTTGTTTGGCTGAAGGGCACTGAAAATGCAGAGGCCCTTGGGTGCGAGAGCAGCCCTTTGATGTAGGCGGGGAGAAGCGAAGGGGATCATGTTTTATGGTTCCTCTGGCGCGTTTGTGTAACAGAACCCCATTGTTACATCATGATGCTGTGATAGGCCTGGCTCCTCTGTGCCCCTCCTCCATTGATTGCACATTTACTTGGGAGGTATGGATAAATACTTATTTTTCCTAACCAAGTTAGGGTACCACTTCTGCTTTGAGCCACATTTCAGCCTATCAGATTGCACCTAACTGAGATTGTAAACAAATCATATTGTACATAACTGGAATTTCTCCCTGACTTGGTTATGAAAGATAATCTGGCCCCCTGGACTGTGTCTCCTGAGTATGAAACGAAGGTCTTGTCTACACTTATACGCTTATTTTTTCTAGATGGATATTCTTCCCCTCTGCTTTTTTTCATTCTATCCACACACCCTTGTTTTACAATTTATCTCTGTACACACAAGAATTCATAAATTTGTACAAATGCTCAGATAAACTATACCGGGCCAGTTGGTGGCAATGAAGCCTACAGTCTATCACCAGAGAACATCAGCCAAAGGGACCATTGACTTGTGCAAATTTATTTGTGATGTCATCAGTTTCCAGTCTCTCTATCTTTCATATCCATATGGACACAGAAACCTCGATTTTAAAGGTCCCCTACCGTGTCATCAGGTGCACAGCGAATTAGTCCTTACAAGCCATTTCAAAATCTGTTTGTTTGTGACATCATATAGTGATGTAGCCATCCATAGGTAAGAAGGACCTACCTCAGCCAACTAGTTAATCAGTCCCCTCATTATGCTGGTTGATCTCTCCCCCTTGTGATGTCACAAAGGACAGATGTACAATGGCTTGTGCCTGGTAATATAATAAAAGACCTTTATAAAATCTTCACTTTGCAAGGCCTTTAAAAAAATCTCAGATTTAGTCACCTGACATGCCATCTGCACGTGGACAAGAGAATAAAATGCATAGAAAAAGCTACTTTTTGAAAAATACTCATCTACCTGCAGACAAAGCCGAAGTCATCAAATTTATTGAATTAACCCATTATTACAACTTCATCAATGTTAGCCTTTCAGAAAGTGTACTTAAACAAAGCTGGTTTGTAAGAGGAACATCTCTTGCAAACCAATAGGCTCATTGAAATGAATAGTAGCTACAGTCAGCGAATCTTCTATTCACTGTGAACTGCTGAATTGTTGAATACAGGTTATAACTGTACAATGATGCACAGACCGTTATTGACCTGTATATATGAATAATAAAAATAATTCTCTTCAGCTCTTCTTTTTAATGCAGAAAAACATCTAATATGCATGGCGAATTGTAAAGCACTACCAAAAACACATTTAAAATTCAGCTTTAATAAGCCTTTTTTTTGGCACAAAATAATTTTACAACAGAAGACCACAGCTTGCGCATTCTTGGTGTTCTATGATAGGCGAACATTACCTTAAACTGTTATGCTGTCCAAATTGTGCCTGCGCCTGCTCGGTTATCTGTAACTCAGAGTCACTGACCTTGTATCCTCGGTTTACGATCGCGTCTGCGGAAAGCCTAGCAACCTACTGAGGAGAAACTCATTTTTTAAATGACAGGTTCCTCTTCAGAAATCATCTCTGACCACAAGGCTCTTTTGACTAATAGGCCAATCCTGGAAAAGCGGCCTGTCAGCATGTCATTTGACTTGATGTACAGCAAATGCTGGAACATGCGCCACTTCAGTGAGCAGATGCTGATCAATGACTTCATTTCCTCCTGCCACTCCATTCTTCATCCTTTCATTCTCCATATTTTTTCGGTCTCACTTGAGGTTGAGGGACATTCGGGTGTGCGTGCTAGACTGAAGCTCAGTGGACCGTGGGTCTGTGCGGCAGGAGTGAGGCCTGGGCAATCAGCTTGTTGCCAGCAGGACCCTGTGTCTGCTTTTGTCGTGACTGGGTCTGCTTAGAGTTCCTAGATAGAGAATGTTGTGACAACTCAAGAATCAGAGCCATTTTGTTTCCATCACGCGAAACAGAGCCATTTTGCGTTATAAAAATCATTGGATTTTCTCCTTTTCTCAGTTGGCAAATGTATTAATTTTGGGTGAAAGACAATAAAATAGTTAGCAGTGGTTTTGACACGAATTAGAGGGGAAACGCTTCAGACATGGGGAAAGAAAATTCACTTTGTGACGGTGATTTGTAACGCGATGGAAACAAAATGGCTGCATGACCAGATTTTCATGTAGCAACTCACTCTGTCTAAGAACTCGGGGCCTGCTGGACCCATCCAAGCCTCAATTGGCTTTCCTTTCGGTGTATATATATATCATTATATTTGATATTCTTATACAGTGAGGTCACGTTTCAAAAACAGGTCTCACTGCAGCGAAACGGCTCCTTTGGAGACTACAGTAACATCATCAGACATGACGACCCCAGTTTGCAGAACTATTCAAAATCAATAGGTGAAAATAATGCATTGACACTGCATGCAAGGGTGTCCTTTTTTTTTGCTCAAAACTGCATGGGACTATCATAAAAAGAGCATCTCTGTAAGGGGGAGCATCAAAGACACAGATGACCCATTTTCATTTAGATATCTTAAGGTCAGAGGTCAAAAGATCCCTGTGAAAATGGCCACGACAGTTTTTCCTTTGTCGAAATATAGCCTAACTTAGGACCGTTACTGGGCCCCCTTCCCTACAAGCTAACATAAGACGGGTGATACAAATGGATGCCTTAGATCTTCTAGTTACAAAGGCTACCACCACCTTTGCACTTGCTTAAAAAAATGAAACTTATAAATACAGTAATGTCTGCAGAGATCATAGCGCTCCTTTGGATCTCTTAGGGTTAAATACCTGTAGTGTCACGTTTGATACAAACATTTTCGACTCAATTTTACCGTAAAATAAGGGAAAAAAGGTGGTGTATTTATAAATAGCTTCACACCAGTAAATATTTATATTGAAGTATTGGTAACGATATAAAAATTATACTCACAGTAACTTCATCAAAATTAGCAAAAGTTTGTGTGAAAAAAAAAACCTGCAAGTGGTGGATGGGGCAGCCATCTTTGATTTTGCATTCTAAGGACCTCTACTGCCTGCAGTGCCTGGACAGTCCATCAGGGGGCAGATGAAGCACATCAGATTATAGAAAACAGATTTTCGAGGAATTAATTGATGTGGATGACTCAGAAATCACAGAAAGTCGTGTGTCAAACATGAAACAAATGGCGTAACAGGGTTAAGAAAGTCAGAGGGTTGTCCGTTTAACTATATCTACTGCCAAGTGCAAAGAATGGTGGTGGTTCTGTAATGCTATGGAGCCATTTAATGGGACTTATTGGGACTTAAATGACGTTTTCTTCTGGTAACCGAACATGTAGCCTCATGTAAAGGTGATATTACCTACTTAGCAAATGGTACGGAGGACATCGAAGGTTAAATCAAGGTTAAGCAATAGCTTTGACTGTCTCATGTAAGTAATTCTCGTCCTAAATTGTTGAAAATTAGTTGAGAACCTATCACTCAGTTAGCATCAAACCTTTGCCAAAAAAGTGAGGACTTTCATCAATTTATTTAAGGCTGTAATAATTATACTCCAAAATGATGGGCACGGAAGGCCACTGTAAAGCACAGAGAAAAAAAAATTGTGGACTAAGTTGGCCAAAGATTATCTTCTATATACAACTTATTTGGCTAATATCGCCCGTGATTTTTTGCATCACGTCTTTCTGAGCTTTAATGGTATGCCTATTTATTAGCTTTATGAAACTGCTGAGTCACATGCTTTGTGTTAAGACGAATATATTAGACATTAAAACATTTTGTTGTCCATATACGATGCAAGTCAACAGTGTGTTCACACTTTTTACGTTATTGCACTTAATTTCTTGTGAAATTTTAGTGGCTTAACTTTTGTAAATAACTTCCAACTGCACAAAGTAAGAAGTAAATGTCAAAATTATTTACTTCACAGAATAGTGTCTAGAGTTTTAGAATTAAAGAAGCCACATTTGGCAAGATAAACATACAAGTAAATTCTTTGAATTTTCCAATAAATTAGTTAAAGTTGTGCTGGTTTTGAACATATTGGACAAAAAGGTCAAGGCAAACCTCCAGTGCAGAACATCTATGGGAACTTATGTAGTTCTGTTATAATCTCTTAAAACAAGATGGCCGCCATAGTTGGAATGTGTTGCATGCCTACGTAGTTGGAAAAATGCATGCCTATACTCAACAATTATTATTACGAATTGCGGTTATTCTGATTAACTTCATAATTTAGAAATTTCCTAGATTTTTAAAAACATTCTTCTTAAATATCTGATCGGCGAAAAAATGTGGCCATGTCCAAACCTTCGAGTGGGTAAAGTGGGTTGTCACTTACCATACCATAAGTGTTACATGATTGTATGTTTATACATGGACAGTATAGAATTTAAACCTGTCTCAATCAGCTCAATGCTGATACTCATTGTAAGTTCTCTTATACCCCGATAGGGCTCTCTTATGGGAAATAAATTCATTGTCATTGTCATTGTCACTTGGGTCAGTACCATCAATAGTATGTCCATCTGCATCATTCACCCTTTCTGTGCTCTATGGTACAAATCTGAGCCAGTGAGAGACTATCATTATGTTTGAAGTACTGGGCTGTTGGCTTGAGTGTCAGTGAAAGAGTTGGCAGTGAAATCTGTCCTTTTCCATCAGCATTTCCTTTCCTCTCACAGTGGTAGCTGAGAGATCCTGTTCTGCGAAACGGCATCAATATTTACAAGTCCCACCGCTTCAGAAACCGGCAAATGTAGGACATGACACATTAGGACTCAAAAAGGGTTGAAAGGTTGATGTTTTACCCTTGTAATCCAGGTTCAATAAATAGTGGCATGCTAATTACAACAAAAATGGAAATTATTTCATTTTCCTGCCTGCACTATTAGGAAGTGCTGCAATGCATTTATAGCAAAATTTGAAGCGAAAAGTATTATTTAGATGTTACATGCCTTGTGGGATACTGTATTCCCTACAACTCTATTCCTATCACTAATGAAACTGCACTGGTATGTGGTCAGAAGAAGTATATGAGAAGCCCGCATTTCCGGAACTTACCAATTCTGACTATTCCTGGTGTCTCCTTCTATTTCAGTGTAAAGCAGTCCAGCTTATATAAAGTTATTGATCCATAGTCGAAAATAGAATGTCCAAGAGTCTTATTCCAGTGTCAGTTTCACAATCTTGTTTTTATGAGGTATTATTGTTGAGGAAAGCAGGGCTTTTCTTGTATGAAAGGAACTTTGAGTTTGCATGCGTGGAGGGCATTCTGCCACCATCCGTCAATCACGATGAGTAGCCTTGAGGTGTATCCCGCTGAAGAACCTATTCAGTCTGCGTATCGAATATGGCGTCGCTGACTGTGTCTGTTTAACCTATTTGAGCCGCCTGAAGGGTTCGCATTTGTTAAACAAGCCTCCTGATCAGATCCCATGAACTAATAAATTCCTGAATAATTGTGAAACAAAGTTTTTCTTTACCAAACTTGCATGAATATTCATAGTGAGTAATAGCTTAATGTTTTAAAAAGTGTGATTTTACCCAGATCTCCTGTGGGATACTCGCAGGACAGGGCTAAAAATAAATAAGTTAATAAATAAATAAATAAATAGTGTCAAAGCCACTGCGCCCGCTCGGCCAAACATGGCTAAAATGGAACGCCCCCTATTGGCCAAAGTATCGGTCCGATTCGGCTCAAAATCGAACTTGGGCAAGATCTTATGACCATACATACACATATGAAATATGAAAAGGATCGGTCAAAAACTGAAGACGCTAGAGCGCAGATAAGCCAAAAGTTTACGCACGCACGTACGCACGCACGACTGATCACTAAAGACACCGAGCATCGCATAAGCCCCTTTGGGCTTTTGGCTGAGCGGGCTAAAAAGGAAATTAATATATAAACTAGAACGGGCACTCGGTAGAGCGCATACCTTCGCCAACGCCACTGAATCCCGCCACTGGCGTTGGTTTCATGCCGATCGGATAAAAATTGACCGAGATATGGCCGAAAGTCGGTTTTGACCTTTTCGTGGCCTTGACCTTGACCTTTGACCCGATCACTCCCAAAATCTAATCGATTGATCCTCAGGTCATGCCAAATCAACCCACCAAATTTTATGAAATTCCGTTTGGTACTTTTTGAGTTATTCGATACACATACATACACACAGACAGACAGACAGACACACAAACAAATAAATACACGGGGATCAAAACATTACCTTCGTCAGCGAAGTCGCTGGCGAAGGTAATAAAAGTAAAATAAAATAAATAGTAGACATAAAAAACAGTGAGGGCGTGGACATACAGAAATTGAATGCAGGCTTATTTGTAATGCACTCTGTTAAAACTGACATCAGGTTGTCACATCGTAGTCCTCCCTCTCTTTCTCAGAGTTAGAACTTGCCGCAGTTCTGGTTAATCTCCATTTCTGAAAACATCTTCCTCACACAATGAACAGTTTGGCGGGACCTCAGAAGTAGTCCGTTAAAATCCTTTGATTGTGCTGCAGGCGTTTAACAGCACACTTCAGCGGTTTTGAGCACAGAGGGCCCGTACGTGGCTCCGCGGGAGACTCTATGCATTCTTAATGAGCTGGAAGCAGCTCCGATTGCTGGAGTCTCACGCGCACATTTATTAATAATGAAGACATAACTACTAATAGAGTGATGGCAAGAAACACGCTTACGCTCCGTCTCCCGCGCTTGATCACATCTACCTTTTCCACCTAGCGAACACTGCAGTCCCACGGATTATTGGGTGGTGTTTACCTCTGGTTTTAAAACATTTTTATTTACTTTATTTTTACACTTGATCGCTAGTTTTTAAAAGCGTTTCGCTCAAGGGATATTAGAGAGATTTATAATGAACTCTGCGCGCTTTATTGGAGAACTACTGCGAGTGCGTATAATTGATTAGCGGGTACTTAACTGGGTCAGTTGCTTTTTGCAAGTCCAAACAACGGCGACCTGGCTACAGTCAGCCTTCATTGGAACTGTCCTGCTGAAAGTCTGACTGACATAGGCTACTGTCGCCTCCGCACGGGACACATGCAGTAGATTTTTAATTCAAAGAGGATTATACCTTTTCTGCTGTTGGATAAACATGATGCCCATTCCTTCCATCATGGGTAAGCGCTAAACCTGAGGGTTTCTCTATTGTGGGTTGATGATTGATGCTACGTCTCCACCTTTCACAATCAAAATGAAGTATAGTTTTCCGCAGTTCTGTGCACCAGATGTCTAAAAGAGCGAGCAGTACCGAGTGCTGTTAAATATTATGCTAAATATTATGTTGGTCAAACGACGTACTGGATGACCGACTTTAGTGGTAGAAATACTTTTTGGAAAAAGCTGCCTGTAATATCATTTAGACAATGTTGCATCTTTATGAACGCACAGACGGGTTAACATATAGATGAAAACGATTTCCCTCATATTACATTTTGCGTGCGTGCGTGCGTGCGTGCGTGTGTGTGCGTGTGTGTAGACAGGCAGTTCGCCAAGTTTCAATATTCAAACAGAATAGCAAAAAACTAAAAATAATGGACTCTCGGTGATCTTTTGCACGGCATTTAACTGTTCTGATGTGAATTCCCATTCTTCATCAGCAACTTATCTGACAATCTTGCACAGGTTCTTGTCCTCTAGCATTGTAAAATGACCATAATGGAGACGGCATAGATATGTATTGGATTCTATTATGAGCTGCGGAAGCCTAAAATTAGCCTCTCATTAAATACTCATGTTCCACGTGCGAGGCAGCCCCAGGGCATGTGCGGGAGGCTCAACACCTCTCCCGAAATTCCTGTGAGCCACCGCACATTACATAATGTATTCGTACCCCATATGTTTAAATAAGTCATTTGCATCTTTATTCTCTCGTAAAATGTGTTTATGTCTGACCGAAGAATGATATCGTATCTTTCAGGGAATATATCCCTCAATAAATAAAAAAATCGTGTACCATTATGAATGATTATACAGACCGTTGGATTCAGATCTTCAACATGCATTTTGTCCCGAGGTGCTTGATTTATTAATCAATGAAAATGTGAAATTTGGCTGCCTTTTTAAGTGTAGTTTTGATGCAATACTTTGTTTTACTTTTTAAAAAAATTCTCATTGTTTATTTATGGACAAACGGATTGGTGAACACAGAAACAGAGCACAGAATCAATGAAGGCCATGCATGCATATCAGATTCCTGTGGATTCTTTTGACTTATACCAAGCACGGCTGCAAAAACAAACATATACTGTGTCAACACTGAAGTGCCCTCCAGACACCCATGAAACAATGCGTTTTTAATGAGCCTCTTAAGGTCAGTCGGAATGAAAAATGACAGTTTGCAATCTGATACATATGATGAATCACTCATCCTTTCATGAATATTTGAATACCTAGAGCTTTTCATAACTCGTCCTATTGCACTTATAAAATGGAAAAAAAAAGAAAAAAAGAATGACCCAGTCACACTAATGCATTTTGCTTGACAAGACTTGAAACGTGCAGTAATGTCATGTCATAACATTCTTTTCACTCACAGCATGTAATCAAGGTTATGCCTGTTTGTCTTGGAAAATTAATTTTCTTTTAATCAGTAATAAATATGACAGTATGACAGTATGGAGGGTCTGGAATTGTATGTTTTTTGCAATGGAAATGACGAGAATGTGAGAGCTGTCCAAGCTGCATTCTGTATTTCTGTATACTGTACCGAGTGCCTCTATGGCTTTAGTTATGCATGGGGAAACAACAGTTTTTTCGAAACGGTTTGTGGCAGCGCTTGTATGTATGATGTAAAAAGCATGCGGGAGGTTGAATGGCGGTATGTGTAATCCAGTTGTTGGTATAATGTCCCAGACTCTGAAGGGTTACATTTTTATAAAAAGTGCCCCTCTTTTGAATGGATGAACATATTTAAAAATATAAATCATAATTGAGAGCGAAGTCTTGCATGATGCAGTTTTTGCACTGTGTCCTTGCGTTGGTCTGCAAGAAATGTGGTAATTTGTTACAGTAATGCCATGTGTCCACTAGAGGGAGCTGAATTGATGCCGATCACTTAAGTTTTATTCATCGTATGATAGATTTGATATAAATTCGCATACATTTAAGAGGAAGCTGACTGCAAAACGCTGCGGCAAAATGAAACACACCATAACGGAGTTACGCTCTAGACCATTGGACGCGTGGTCAGAAGATTAATATTCGCACTGGACTGAGGCTCTGGAATATTTCTGCCAGCAGACAATGACCGCCACAGATGTTTCTATGGAATATAAGGGTCATTATACGTAATTGAGCTTCAACACAAATTGAAAAATCACTACATTTTTATGAAATTACAAATTAACCAAATATTAACGAGTAACACACGCAAAATAAGTAATTTAGACTGAAAAAGATGAGGATTTTTGGTCATACGGTGCATGCAGAGGTATATCTATTTTTTCTTTGTTTTATCTTTGAAAGGTTCCAGACCTCCTTTTTAGGGGCTATAGGTTTTGACCAGGAACGCAGTAAAGCATAGTACTATTTGCAAAACACAAAAATAGAGCAATAACATACCATATTAAATAAAGCAGTAATCTAATTTTTCAAGTTCCAGAAAAGAGAAGTGTAGATACAAGAGCACTGATATAAATGGTGGAGGATTTTTATAGGTGTATGGAGCACTGTAGCAAAAGACAGTTGTATTATTGTTTTTTTAATTGACCGGTAGCAAAATCTCCAAAAGTCCCACTTTCATAATGACAAAAGAAGATGGAATCACCTGGAGACAAAATGAATTTGCAGATGGGTCTTGCAAGTATAAATCTATGATCAAAATCCATAATAAGCCTATAATAAAAGGTACTCCAGCTTTAGTCAATCATAATTGAAGTGCAAATAGGAGAAGTGGGGAAAAGTTAAAAAATATACCATCAATATGGCTGACTTTTTTTTTTTTTTAATTGTGCGCCATTCTTACTCCCCTGTTACATTTTCAGGGCTGGAAACGGTGAGCACGCCTATTGTTTGGTTTTCCGTCGATAAAATCTTAGAAAAGATTTTCTACCCAAAGCAACCAAATAGCTTAACCAACAGAAATACAACTGTAAGATTCTCACAAAGCAATTTTTTGCTGAAGAATCACCATTATATTGTTGTGGGAGATATAATAGCTGCGCATGCTGTAATGATACATACTCCTATTTTGTTAACTTCTAACCTCTTATTCCATGATTGGTTACATTCGTTTTTTGACTCAAAATTGTGCTGATACAATGCTGTGAAAAACGATTTCTCCCATCCCAGTTTCTTCTATTTTTTCTTTGTCATTTTAAATGCTTCAGATTATCCAACTAATTTTCATGCAAGACAAAGACAATCTGAGTAAACACAAAGAGCAACTTTTAAATGATCATTTAATTTATTGAGGGTAAAGAGTAATTCCAAAGATCACCCACTAGAAAAAAAAATATTGTCCTCTCAACCCTTGGTGGAAACAACTGCTGACAAATATTTGTGATAACTGGCAGTCAGTCTTTTACATCACTGTAGAGGGATTTCGGCCCTTTGTTCTTTACAGAATTATCTTGATTCTGCCATATTGGGAGATCTTGAGCATGGACTGCTTATTTAAGGTCCTGCCTCTGCGTCTCTATGAGAATCAAGGGAGGACTTTGACTAGGCCACTCCAAAACCATTTTGTTTCTTTTGAGCCATTCAAAGATGGACTTGCTTGTGTGCTATTGGTCAATAGCCTGCTGCATTAGCCAACTGGGTTTGAGCATTAGGTCACAAACTGATGGCTGGACATTCTCCCTCCAGATTTTCTGGTTGGGAGCAGAATTCATGTTTCCATAAATTATGGCAAGTCACACAGATCCTAATGCAGCAAAGCAGCCCCAGTCCATTGCACTACAACCACCATGTTTGACTGCTGATACGATGTTCTTATTGAGGAATACTGCGGTACTGTAGCTTTATGCCAGATGTAACGGGACCCTTGTCCTCCGAAAAGTTCTACTTTTGACTCATCGGCCCACAAAATATCATCCCTAAAGTCTTGGGGGTCATCAAGATGTTTTTTGGCAAATGTGAGATGATCCTTTGTGTTTCTTTTGTTCTGTGGTGGTTTTTTGTCTAGTATCCCTCCCATGTGTTCCATCATTGCCTAGTCTCTTTATTATTGTGGAATTGCGAGCGCTGGTTTTAGGTGAGGCAAGTGAGGCCTGCAGTCCTTAAGCTGAACTCTAAGTTCATTTGGGGCCTCTTTGATGACTTGTGGCTGTGCTCACGGAGGAATGTTTGGTGGGCTGGCCACTCCTGGGAAGGTTCACCGCTGTTCCAAGTTTCCTCAGTTTGTAGATAATGGTTCCACAGCCTGCAAAATGGCTTATTAGTAATAATGCCTGGGTGCATCAAGTGAAATTAAACCCAGTTGTCAGTGTTGTATTCTGGTGGTCGTGTTCAGTAATGTTCTATTTAGATCGTGTTTTTATTTGAGTTTTCTTTCATTGTTCTGTTTATTTCATTTAGTTGGTCTTTTCATGTCCCGCTTTTCTTGCCTTCCTTGCTGTTTCTTTGGTTGTTTCTTATTTCCCCATTTTTAACCTCCTCCTCCGGTGCTCTGTTCCCCTGCGTCACGCCTGTTATGTGTTTCCTTGAGAAGCTTCCTGCCGACCTCCTCACCTCCTCTGTATTAACTTCATGTCAGTACTCCATGCATGTGTTTATGTTTTTGTTTTTTATCCCCCGCCAACACGAAGTGGGAGGGGGATATAGGTTTGACTTCCGTCTGTCCGTCCGTCCATCCGTCTGTCCAAGATAAAGGGGACGGCTTTACTCAGAAACTACTACAGATACAGTAACCAAATTTGGTGTGTAGCTGCAGACCATAAAGGCCTTCATCGAGTTCAAAAATAAGAAGCGCACAATTGGCGGGGGATGTTGTAGACCATGTCGACTTGTTTCTAGTGTTTTGTATTCACTTGTTGTTCTTTTCTATTCTTGCTTTAATTTCCTTGTGGTTATTCCCATTCCTGTTCCTGTTTCCATGTGTGTCTGTTTTCATTGCACTGCCGCTCTAGCCCTCCTGCGACGCCCCGAGTCACGCTCCCGAATTCTCATGCTCCTGCTTTGAGTTTTCCCCTGGTTAGCTGTACCCTTTTCATAGCCCTGCAATTTCCAGTGTTTCTTAACAAATCTGTTTCCTTTCTTCAAGTTTCTTACGAGCCTGTGGTTTTAAACCCTGACAAGCATGGTGAACTGAAATGTTTTGTGGAAACCGTTTACCTAAAAAAAATTAAGTTCGCCAACTTAATGATCTTGTGTTCACAGCACTTAAAAACATGTAAAAAACAACTAAAAAAACTTAACCTTATTTTCTTTAAGTTCCTTCCACACAATGCAATTAAAGTTGTCTTTACATTTTTTGGAGGTAATCGGTTTCCACAAAACATTTGAGTTCACCACACAGTCAGGTCTACAGTGTAGTCTATTCCTCCAGGTCTCTTTTGTTCTGTCAGCGGTTGACGAGCTTGCCTAGTCCCCGCAGTTTGAGTTCTTATGACTAACTTGCTATTCGAGCTTGTTTTCCGATGCATGACTCTGTCTTCTCCCTCGACGTTTGGCAATCGACCCGTGGCTTGTTCAATGACTCTTGACTTGGATTTCCCTTCTTGTGTTGCTCGCTGCCCGATCATCACCAGCCTCCACTGTCTGACCCTGACTTTGCTCTCAATAAACCTGTTTTTGCGCTATTTTACACAGGTCTGCACTTGGGTCCATATCCTGCTTTAACACCATGTGTTTAATTGATTGATTTAGTGAGAAGGGAGGCCAAGAGTTTTTTTTTTTTGACATAGGGCGGAGTAGGGTTGGGTAGGTTTTTTCTTTCAATAAATTAATTAATCACTCAACAACTGCATCTTGTAACTACTACAAGAATGATGTGGGTTTGAATCCGGCCTGGGGCCTTTCTGTGCAGAGTTTGCATGTTCTCCCCATGTTCGCGTGGGTTTTCTCCAGGTACTCCGATTTCATCCCACAGTCCCAAGACATGCATGTCAGGCTAACATATCTCAATCTGTGTACTGGGGTGTTTAATCGGGATATACTATTTTTCTTTAAAAAATCTATAATCTTTCACCATCCATTTATTTAGCTTTATGATTTCCTGGTTGTTTATTTCGTGCTGTTAAAATCTGTACTCCTAAGTACACAAGCCACGACACCATTTTCATTAAGTACGGATTGATTTTGAGGTCTGCACTAGTTCACTTAGGCTCGTTATGCCTCTTTATATTGTTCCATTTTAGAATCCTATACTTCATTAAGCCTCTACTGATGAGATAAAAGCCCTCCTGTACAGTATGCATAATTATGGGCAGTTCAGAGAAGCATACAGCGACTGACGTTATGTTAATCACACTTTTATAGGGCTCACAAGTAGGTCAGGCTGACGTTCAGTGTGCATTCTTCATGTGAAGGAACTGGGGTATAGAGCTGGAAGAATCTGTCCTGCAAGGAATGTGTGTTTCCCCAGTCAGCCATTTTGTTTGTGAAATTGGGGCATTACCGTCCGATAGCACAGTATTACGTCACCTGCCGCTGGATATAGAAAGGGGGTCGTTTTCAATGTTGCCCAGGTGCAGCAGTATAGCACAAAAGTTTTTAGTGAATTCTTTCTCTGAAAAAACTAGATCAATAGCCCCACTTCCTTCACACGATAACTGCATCATTAGCCACCGTACCTGCTTTTACCTAAGTTCCTGCTCTTTTATCGAGGTGTGCTTCCGAAAAGCAGTGAAGCGGACAGAAAAGAATGGCGTACTTCCATAGCAGAGATGCCCGGCTCCTTGCGGTCCCCTTAATATCCTTGAGACTGTAAGGCTCAGAAATGTTGAATAAAATACAGTAAAAAGCTGTTCGTGTAGAACATGGACATGTAAGACTGTGCCAATCCTGTCTAGCTGAGCTCGACTCGGCTCCTCCCTGGTCACTTCCCAACCCCTCCCCCTCCCCCTCCCCCTCCACCCCCCCTTACCGCCAGTGTCCGAGCCAGCGGGTCGTCGAGGACGGGCCGCACCCGCTGTAATCAGGGTAATGTAGTGAGTCAGCAGGACGGCGAGAGGAGGCGGGGCTGGGGGGGGTGAGGCTGTTCGGCACTGTCGGAGGGGGAGGAGTGGGGGGAGGGGACAGAGGAGGGCGGAGAGGGGAAGGGCTGTCGCCTCCCATCAGGATGCCGAGACGGAGCGGGGAGCAGCCATCGGGGCCGCGCATTCTGTCGGGTCCGAGGGACGGTCGCTCGGCGGCACCGAGGCGTAGCCCAGACGTCTCCACCTCCTCTTCAGCGTTTTCTTCGCTTTTTGTGGTTCCCGCTTGCTAGACTGCCTGCTGCTACCACAGAGCAAGAGCCAAACGGTATCTGTGCACTCTTTTGAGTGGGCTGCCAGGAGCCGTTACAGCTGTCAAACAGGTGGCCGCGGTGATGTGCGGGCATCTTCGGATACAGGAGTCAACGAGGTCGTCTAACTACCTTTCCGTCCCTGCTGGAGAGCCTGATAAGCTCAGCTGCTAGCTGTCTCCTCAGGTAACGAGCAGGTCGAGAGAGCCTTCCTCTCTATCGTGCCTCCCGGCGTTTGGATTTTTACCAACATTTTGGTTTACGGGAAAGCGTGGACTCATTTGAAAGGGGTTGTGTACCTTCCAAAATGTGACGAGAGGGCTGTGTAACGTGAACGCTTTTTCGGCTTTGTCCTCTGAGCATCCTGCTCCTTTGTGAAGGCGGAAACTTTACCTGGGGGGAGGTAAAGGGGGGGGGGGGGGGGGGGACAGTCATGCAGCTGAGCCGCTGGTGCGATGCTGCGACTTCTGTGCTTCATTATTTGAGGCGTCTGCAATTAAGCAGATTACTGACACGTCACATTGTGTGAGGAGAGCTGTGCTGATCTCCACATTATGTTTCGTCTCTTTGGCAACAAGCTCAGTCTGATACAGTGATTGAAGATATTTGTGCACCTGTGATATTTCTGATTCGCTTGGGCGAGAAGCAGTGGCTTGTTGTTTTCAGTGCGTTACTGGCGGTTTTAATGTTGATTAAGGTTTTGTAATCCATTTTTGATAAACATTTTATCGGTTGCTAATATTTAGGTGGACCATTTGAATATTTTGGCTGTCACATGGCACAATTTGTTAAATTAAAGGTTTTTAGTGTGGCAACCAAGCCCTGGATGTCGGATTATTTTTCATAACCAAGTTATGAAAAATAATTCCAGTTACGTGCAACCTGATTGGTTTACCATTCCAGTTAGGTACAATCTGATTGGCTAAAGTGAGGCTCAGAGCAGAAGCTTGAGCACAACTTGATCAGGAAAAATAAGCTTGCGCCCTGCGTGTTCATTTAATCTCGACTTTGGCAGTAACATCTGTGCAACAAGATTAGCCATTAAATCACCCATCCAGACAGTGTTCGGCTTTCAAGGCATATATAATCCAAAGTGAGGTCCCAGAATGACAAAGGCTAATGCAAATAAAATATGACTAGCTTTTCCGTGTTTCAAACTTCACATTAATCCAGCATCAAAAAGGTGAAGTGTTTCAATATCAATGTTATTAGTTAGTTAGTCATCGTTGAGGAATGTATTTTAATTTTATTTTCTATTTAATTATTGCAATTTCCTTTGAGCATTACGGGTGAAAACTGTTGGTTTTTGAATAGCCTCATTCAACATTGGAAAATATGTTTGTGCAAGTAAGAGATGGTTTATGTTTTCATTTTTTGTGATGAGAGAAATAAAATTCTGTGTTGACAAATTTTCCAGATGAGGAGTAATCTGTTGCCAATGCGGCCTCAGAACAATGAACTTGGTCGTTTGAAAAACTCAGCTACGAATAATGCCAAAGATATTCACTAGCACACAAAGAGCTTATTTTGTGTTTGGTTTTAATTTTAAAAAATCTTCAAAAACATTCTTATACATGGCATGGGTGCCAGATTTTGACCGAGTGTTCCCTGTGCACGCAGGTAATGTGGGTATGCAACTTGTGCCGAAAACAACAAGATATCCTCACAAATTCGGGAGCCTGGTTCTACAGCGACTCGAGGCATCCGGGCGACTGTGAAGCCCACCGTTCCCATCCGAACGAAGAGGCGCCTCAGGAGAAGAAGGCCAAACTGCAGGACCCTTACTATTATTTCGGGGACGGTCCCATCCCTGTACCTCACGAGTCCTTCAGGAACGGATCAGGCGGACGTTACCCGGGTGATTCGACCATTGACAGGTAAGGGCAGCGAGGCCTTGGTGAGCACGCTGGCGGCTTTGACTGGGACTGCACTGGTTGCTTTGCCCATCTGTGTTCTGTTGGGGTTGACGGTGTGATCTGTGGTGGATTTAACTGGGTTAGGGCCGGTGGCTTTGTTTTCACAAATGTTGGTTGATTTGATTATATGAATGTTGGTGCCTTTGACTATTTGAATGCTGATGAGTACATCAGCTGATTCGATAGTATGAATACTATTTGCTATGATTACGTAAGCGCTGGTGATTTTGACCATGTCAGGGCTTTTAGTCCATACTCTTTAAGTGCTGCAGTTTTGACCAAGTGAACGCTATTGGCTTTGATAATGTGATTGCTGTTAGTTTTGAGCAGAATGCAAATTATACAGTGACGATTGGGCGGGTGGGGGTCCAATAGCTTTTTCTTCATAGTGCGAAAGAAAGAAAACACAGGCGTCTGCCTCAGAGAACAGAAGTCTTCCCATCCATATTGTCTTACTTAGTTATAACATATACTACATACTACGGATATTTAAATTCATATTCATAAAATTCACAAAATCCATTTTAAATAATGCATTGCAGTTATGCCTACAGTGCTGTGAAAAAAGATTTGCCATTTTCCATTTTCAAATTGATCTCTTAAATTTGTGCGAATTTGTCATATTTCAATGTTTCAGATCAGCCAACTAATTTTGATACGAGACAGCGAATATGAGCAAATGCAAAATTCAGCTTTTAAATGATCACTTTATTTATTGAAGGTCTAAAGTTATTGAAAGTCTATATCACCCATGTGGAGAAAATAATGGCCCCCTAACCCTAACGACTTGTTGTGTCAGCCTTGGCACCTGCAGCTGCAATCTTAAGTTTGTTATAACTGGCAATGAATCTTCTACATCGCTGTGGAGGAATTTTGGCCCTAATTTGAGGACCACTCCTCTTTGCAGGATTGGTTTCAATCAACTATACTGGAGTTTCTTCACACAGGAAAGGCCTGTTTAAGTACATGCCACAGCATCTCAATTGACTTTGGAAATGTTACAGGAAACATTACAGAGCCACCTAAATCAATAACTTCCTCCTCTATGCAGCAGGAAAGCAGATTTGACATGTTTTCCATTAAGACTGTTTAAATTAGTGCAATTTTTAAAAATTAATTGTCTTGCCTGGTGGTGGCGCAACAGTAAAGGTCATTGGGTCATTACAGCCCTTCACTATGCACCAGAAACAATCAAAAGAAGTGTGTCTTGATTCCCAGCAAAACAGTTTGAGTTGTAGCATTTGGAAATGTAAAGCTTAACCCGGTGGTGGCGTGACACAAAAGGTTGTAGGGCCATACAAAACAATAGGGTTTATCTGATATGAACCAGGAATGGACACAAGAAGTTCCATGTGAAAAGTCTGACCTGGTGGTGGCGCTACTGCAAAAGTCATAGGGTGAATAGCGTCAGTACTATGCCTTGTCTTTGGTCCAGAAACCATCAGATAAAAGTGTTACATGATTCCCAGCAACACCATTTGAGGTAGTGCCTTTGGAAATATAATGGTTGACCTGGTGGTAGTGCAAGAGAGAAAGTCATAGGGTGACCAATATTAATATAATGACTTTTCTCTGCCCCAGAAACAATTGAAAGTAGTTTGCATTCATTCTCATCATGAGTGTTTTTTTTTATCAGAAGTGTTTTTAAGTTATTGTACTTGTATGTATTAAGTTTGACCTGGTGGTGGCGCTACAGGAGAGGTTCTTGGATCACACAGTACAATATGATTTGTTCTCAATGCACCAGGGATGAATATTAGAAAGTTTTGTTCGACTTCCATCAGAACTGTCTAGCTCGTGTCACTTTTAAAAATGGAAAGTTTGGCCTGGTGATGGCGCCGTAGCAAAGATCATTGGGTGACCGACATCAATATCTTGCCTTCTCTTTGTCAATTAAAGAATTACAAGAAGTGTGCTATGATTCCCCGTGTTTGAGTTAATGCATTTGGAAATCTAGGGTATGACCAGGTGGTAGCGCTACAGGAAAGGTTGCCATAATTGTCAAAGCTAGCTCCCTGTAAACTACTTCTCGAAGTAGCATAAATTGAACTGGCATCTGCACCTTCTTTCTAAGTCAATAAAATCTAGAAAAAAAATATTATCAATATCATTATCTCCTGCAACATTGCAGCTGATAAATATGTTCAGGTAAGTTAGACCAAATGGGATCTTCTCATTAACCAAGAAAGTAGTGTGGGAATTCTTTGCTATTATATTGAACTCCGCTTTTTCATTGTTTCATTTGCTATGTGGTCCACGATTTCAGGAGTAATCTAAATGGTGCACTGGTCCCACTGCAGTTCCTGGAGCTTCAACAGTGAAGCCATCTTTTTGAAAGCCAGTCGTTCTTTTCCATTGGTACATTTAGTTGTAAAATGAGACGGATGTTTCCAGGAATAACTTCGCATTAATTTCTGACAATTTCTCGGGCATCCTTCCTTTGTGTTTTTGGCTGACTGGCTCAGTCGTCCTCTGACGTGATGCAATATCCCGGTGTTTCTTTGTCAGTATCCTCCAGGAGGTACTGCTAACTGTCCCTTTGATCCATGCATGAATTTTTTCTTGCCTTGTCTTGTTCAGTGAATCTGGTTTCTCATCACCATCTCCTTCAGAAAGATATTGGAATGCTTATGTCATGTTGTATGACACAAGGAAATATAGACTAGGTAGAGTTAAGTTTGAGATGACAACAACAAGGGCAACCATCGCACCTGAGGCTAGTACTCCCACACCACACTCATCGCACAGACAGAGCGAGATAGAGTCTAACGTTAACCACAAGTAAGTCATCAGCATTCAGATGCTCAATATGTTAGACTGGCAGACATTAAATAGAGCTTCTGTAACATTGTTACTACGTGTCGTAGTTATTCTGAGGACACTTGGAACGCAAGCTAAAGGTCAGTGGATAGCGGCTGAAGCTGATAGCCCTCGAGTTAAAAATATGATTAAGTAGACTGCGTAGTTATAAAAATAGCATCCTAGGCTGCTACGCACATCGAGAGGAAGTCAGACTTGCATGTAGTTGGTGCATAAAATTCATCCTGCGCACTTTCTATGTTTATGTGCATCTTTTGATTCGCCAAGTTTACTTGATTGGTCTCCAGACACAATAGTTCAAAAGACATACATAAGGACATGACAGCCTTGATGGCATAATCTCTTTTTTATTGTCAGTATTTATCTAAGCAAACTCAGCATCATGTTGTGGCTCAAGGACTCTTCGTCCTCGGAGTTTAGTCCACAATTTTTTTGTCCCCGATCCGGACTTTCTGTCCCCATGGACTTTTCATGCCCGAACTCTTAGTCCCCATGGATTTTTTGTCCCCAGGCATGAAAGACTGTTGTTGGATTTTATAAGGGAGGACCCTCCAATTTCCTATGAAAACCGATTTTGACCCTCCATCCTAAGAACCTTGTGAGAGAGCTGCATCCCCCAAAATGTTTTGCCCCTTTTGAGGACAAAAAATTCATGGGGACGAAAAGTATGGGGACAAACAGTGCGGGGATTAAAATTCCGGGATGCAAAGAGTCCTGTAACCAACTGTTGTACATCCATCGTGTACTTCTATCTTTCTCTCTACCTGCTGATCACACTGTGGCCAAAACAATCATAATAGCCTAAATATATCCCCGAAATACGAGTTTCGGGAATATCATGGTTTCGCCCCATCCGCCGCCACGTCCGCAGATTTTAGCCGTTAGCGCGATAACTCACAAAATACCTTACCTTGGCTTCTCATTTTTAGCATATGGGTAGATATGGTAGAGAGGAAGAGGTGATTAGATTTTAGGCTTGTATGCACTCCTAGGTTTGCCACCAGGTGGTGCTATATATTGACAAAATCAGTTTTTTAACCATGTCTCTGGAACAATTACTTACACAGACCTCAAATTTGCGTCATATTGTAGGTCTAGTAAAGGGGAATCTAATAAAGGGGGCTTCGAGGATTGGGGAATTTCGGGCATATACCCCTTGCTGTCGGCTGCCGACAACGTAGGCCTAGTTATGAAAAAAATAAGGGCGAATAATGTGCTCAACTAAGTGAAGGCTGGTGTCTTGATTTTACCATGTGAGTGCCAGTGCCTCGTTATCACCGTGTGAGAACTCCTTGCTTTGACCTTGTGACCTGTGTTGGCATTGCAACCATTACTAGCTCTGGCCTGACGACCTCTATTTGCTTCAACCATTTTAACTTCGTTAGTTTAGTCTGTGGCTTTGACCGTGTACAAAAAGATCAGGTGGCTTTTACTGCATGAGCGCTGGTGAGTTGGGCCATGTAAGTGCTGTTGGCTTTGACCGTGTGAGTGATAGTGACTAAAATTTTTTTAAATTTAACCTTTATCTCACCAGGGAAGTCCCGTTTAGATTGAATTTTTTTTTCAAGGGAGCCCTGGGGGTTGAGGTGGGGAGGGAGAGGACAAGTTGCACAGCCAATTAGATCAGGGGATGATCAGGTGGCAGGTCAAAAGAGGGAATTTAGCCAGGACACCGGGGAACCCCCTACTCTTATCGATGAGTGTCATAGGATCTTTAGTGACCACAGTGAGTCAGGACCTCGGTTTAACGTCTCATCCGAAAGATGACATCTCCTTCAGTACAGTGTCCCCATCACTGCACTGGGGCATTGGGGATTATTCCACCAGAGGGAAGATCGCAACCTAATGGCCACCAACACCTTTCCAGCAGCAACTTGGTTTTCCCCGGAGGTCTCCCATCTAAGTACTAACCAAGCCCACACCTGCTTAGCTTTAGCCAGGCAGCTGAACTGCGCTATGGCTGTGTGACAGTATGAGTGCTGGGAACTTTCACCTTGCGGGTCTGGGTGGCTTCAGGCATCTGAGAGCTGGTTCATGAGAGATGCTAGCTTTTACATTATAATCGCTTGTGGCAATAACCTCGTGAGAGCTGTGGACTTTGAACAGATGAAAAATAGTGGTTTCAAAGGCATGGCCATTGGTGGCTTTGACCGGGCAAAAAGCATGCTTCCTCAGGTGTGGGACTGCTGGTTGATTTGAGCATATGGAAGTTTGGTGACTTTGACTGAGTAAAAGCTAGTCGCTTCAAACATGTGAGAACTGGTGGCTTTGAGTGTGCAAGAGCTACAACACAGTGTGAAAAAGCATTTGTCCCCTTCCAGATTTCTTTATTACCTCCGCCAATGAAGTTGGGGCGGAGGTTATGTTTTCACCCCTGTTTTTTTTTTGTCTGTTTGTGAACAACATAATTCAATAAGTAATGCACGGATTTGTCTGAAATTTTGTGGGTGGATGGCTGTTTCATCAAGGATAGACACTATTGATTTTCACTGCGATCACTGAAACAATATGGCCGCCACGGCAGCCATGTTGAAATCCTATCACACGCGATAACTCAAAAATTAATGCACAGATTTGTCTGAAATTTTGTGGGTGGATTGTAATTACATCAAGGATAGACCCTGTTGATTTTCACTGCGATCTGTGAACAATATATCACACGCGATAACTCAACTTTGCTCCCAGTCATGCACATTTTGATTGCGCTGTCTTGGCGGAGGTTTGCACTCTACGAGTGCCTCTAGTTTTTGCTTATTTGTCGTAATTAAATGCTTCAGATCATCCAACTAATTCTGATTTAAGATAAGGAAAGACAGTGTGAGTAAACACAAAATGCAAAATGATCTTTTAAATGATCATTTCATTTATTTAAGGTTAAGAGATATTTAAAAGCTGTATCACTCGTGAAAGAATGATTGGCCTCTTAAACCAAATAACGGCTTGTGCCACCCTTAGTGGCAAAAGCTGCAGTCATATATTTGTGATAACTGGCAACAAGTCTTTTATATCGTATGGAGGAATTTTCGCCCACATTTCTTGGCAGATTTGCTTTAACTCAGCCAAAAGAAGGTGTAGAGCATGAGGTGCCTGTTTAATGTCATGCTATAGCATTTCAGGTCTGGACTTTGACTAGACCACTCCAAAGCCTTAATTTTGCTGTTTTTGTCCTAGTCAGAGGTGGACTTACTTATGTGCTCTAAATCATTGCCCTGCTGCATAACCTAACTGCATTTGAGGGCGCAATCAAAAGCTGATTGCTTGAAATTATTTTACAGGATTTTCTGGTTGAGAGCCGAATTCATGGTTCCATCAATTATGGCAAGTCACCCAGGTCCTGAATCAGCAAAGCAGCCCCAGACCATCACACTACCACCACTATATATTACTGTTCGTATGATGTTCTTACTGTGGTATGCAGTGCTAGCATTATGCCAGATGTAAAAGGACTTATGTCTTCAAAAATGTTTTATTTTTTTTTACCTATCAATCCACAAAATATTATCCCAAACATCTTGGGGATCATCAATTTTAGCAAATGTGAGATGTGCCTTTGTGTTCTTACTGGTGAGCAATGGTTCTTACCTTGCAGATCCCATGGAAACCATTTTGCCCAGTTCCTTTCTTGTTGTGGAATTGTGAATTCTGATCCTGAGCGAAGTTTGTCCTGTGGTTTGCTAGATGTTAGTCTTGGTTCTTTTGTGACCTCCTGGATGTGTCATCAATACACCTTTGGTGGAATTTAGGAAGGCCGGCCACTCCAAGAAAGGTTCATCACTGTTCCAAGTTTTCTCCAATTGTAGATAATGACTCTCACCATGGTTTGTTGGAGTCCCAGAGCCTTAGACAATTTTTTGTAACACTTTACAGACTGTTAGATGTCAATGACTTTGTCTCATGTCTGTTTGTGAATATCTTTCGATCACACTCCATGTGCTGCTTTTTTCCTGCTTAACATTGCCAGACAGGTTTTATGCAGGTGATGTTTAGATTCAACAAGGCTGGCAGTAGTCATGTCTGGGTGAGTTTAAGTGGAATTCAATACATTATCAATTAAATTTGTTTAGCTGATTGATTTAGTAACTAAGAGGGAAATTACTATTTCACATTGGGCCAGATTGGGTTTGTTAGCTTTTTTCCATCTGTAAATGAAATCATCATCAAAAAATTAAGAACATTAAAAAATAAATGGAAAAAAATTGGGGAGGGGGGCAAATTCTTTTTTCATAGCACAGCACCGAATGAAGTGCTTAGTGCGAGAGGGTCAGGTGGTTTGAGATGATGTGAAAACCGCCATCTCAGGCAAATTACTTGCCAGGAAAAGTAGCGGTTTCATTATTTTCCCCTCTAAAGCCACAAAGTGTTTCTCAGTTCTTGGAAGATATGTGAAGGTGTCTTTGGTCTTGCCTCTTTACTCTAGGAAAGGAGAGGAATCCATTTAGCACAGAGAAAGTTAAAAGTGACACATTGCCCTATACAGGGTTTCAAGCTCACAATAAATTGGCCTTCTACTTAGATTTAATGTTAATCTGCATTTGACATGATTAATTTATATTTCAATTCATTTATTGTCAAACTGAACTTTTTAGTACTTTTTATTACAGAGATAATTTAATTGCATGGGCACAGTTGCAAATATCTTTCTTAAACTGCTTCTTATGCTCATGGGAGTGGTTTGCTTTATGAAAGAATCCATGAATATTTGACTGTCCACGATTGTATATTGGAGTTGAAGCTGAATAATGAATGTGAGCTATAAGTGGAGGCAATCCACTTTCACTTTGAGGTATTTCCACTGAAATTGGGAAAGTGGTACTGAAACTACAGGATCACTTACTCTGAGGCTCATAACTGGTCTAGAGTTGATTACCTCCGCCAAGGAGGTTATGTTTTAGGCAGCGTTTGTCGGTTTGTTTGTTTGTTAGTTAGCAAGATAACTCAAAAAGTAATGCACCGATTTTATTGAAATTTTCAGAGAAGGTGGGTGTTACGTCACGGAACAGGTGATTCAATTTTGGCATATCTAGGCCAAAGTACAGCTGAGATATACGCCGAAGTTCAAGATTTCAAGTCTTTCCAATGGGCTGGAGTTCCAATCGCCGTGCTTTTGGCTTTGCTGCCCCCTGGCGGCGGAGGTTCTGCGCTCTCTAAGTGCTTTTCTAGTTTCAAATGTGACATGAGCATTAGGAATCTGTGCCTCACATGCGGAATGGTTGTAATTACTATGTGGTTCATACATTAGTTTCAACAAAACCCTTAAATTTAAGATGACAGTAAACTTAATGACAGATTATTTTCAAATCCACTGATGTGGTATACAGAGTCAGAACAATGAAAATTTTGTTAATGTCCAAATAGTATTGATCTGCGGGAAGCCCCTCTGTTCTTGATGAAAATATTCTATTCACTTTAGTTTTAACTGGTAAGGATTTTAAAGAGCCTGATAAGTCACTCATGATCGAATAAAGGCACAGATAACTGACTCAGGAAAGATGAAGTACGTGCATATTTTGATTTATTTATTTATCTATCCTGTTCAGAAATCCGAACTGCAATAAAAATGCTGATTCATCGGAAATTTGTAGGGGTGCCAAGGGGTGGAAGAAGCAAATTTATCTTCTTTGTGAGGTGAGGCAGTTCCATCTTTGATATCATGCCCAAAATGACAAGTACAGTAGATGTCACAGGTGTATTACCACTTATGTCCACTTGAGGGCTCTTTTCCTTCTCATGGACCTGCAATGGTCTGAAAATGAAGAAGCCAGTTAACCACTGTATCCTGATTAAAGTCATAATTTCAGAGGCATGCTCCCCTCTGTATGTCTGAGTAAAGTGAATCTCCCTCCGGGCTATTTGTGATCGTTGCCAGTGTGAGGACTTGATGTCTCCCCCGTGTAGCTTTGCTCTGTGCTACATAAGGCTCAGTTCATGCCAAGAGAAGAGCCCTGGCAAGCACTTTGTGCAGTCTGTGGATGCGTGCCGTGGACCCAGCCATACAAGCTGGATCCACACAAGAGCAGTTCTTACCGCTCGTATGTCAGGGCAGTGAGGGAGGCGACTCTCAGGCCTTTGTCCATCCGCAAAGGTCGTGAAGTCTGCGGCGTGCTGGAATGTCGCACCGTTACTTTGCTCCGCCGTTTATTTACACCGCTGACAGATTGAGCACCAGCAGTCAGCACTCTCTGCCTCGGCTGTGGGCGAAGAGAGAGGCCCGCGCTTGGCTGCTCAGCGGCTGCCGTTTCCCACCCCCAAAATGGCGCTGGGTAATCAGCGTGCTGTGAACTGCATTTGCAGCAGAGGCCCAGCAGAAGATGCTGGGTTGTCTGGAGTGGTAATTAAATTGAAAATGCGGCCTTAGCGCACCCCGAACAGGACGAATAACGAATGTGTTTGCAAGGACTGTTTGTGCTTGAGAGAGTGCGTGCATGGCACTCAGTGTATATATGCGTGTGGGTATGCAAATGTATGAGCGATTCAACAATCGCGGTGTGGTTTAGCTGTACCTCATGGTCATAAGACTATGAAGCTGGAATTATTTTTTTAATTAAGAGGACATATTATACGTTGCTTATGTAACACAGATGTATTTTAACCATTCAAAAAATTATAACAGTTTTCCCCCTTATGAAATACTGTTTCAAGCTTGGCTAGATTTCTTTGACAGTCTCTTAAGACAGAATTCATATACAAAATGGGTAACTACTGTCAATGTTGATGGCATGACGACAATTATAAAATTCTATTATTTTTTTCAATTTCTTTCAAAATTTCCCTCCTTCCATTATTTCAGTAACACGGCAGCACTTTGAGGGTAACATTCTCATTCAATATTTCAATATCCCACTATATGGAAAAACAAAAGTGAAAATTTACCTTTGTTTTTCCCAATACCCTTCTTCAGATATCCTGGGGAATATGTGACCTGCCGCATGCAGTGATCTTTGTCACTGGTTAGGCTTTATCAGGGGTTCCCTAACCTTTCTCTTCTACGGACTGGCTGTCAGAAAATATGTTTAGTGGGTTGGGGAAAGATGGAAGATTGGGGTTACTAGTGAAGACTGAATATATTAAGTTGTTCTTTAGTTCAATTTCTGAGCAACTGAAGTTTGAGATGAAATTTTGAAGCATGGCACACTACTTCACATGTGGACATAATTTATACAATACAACTCCCCAACATTTCTGATTAGGTTAGACATGTTGGAAGCAATTACTTACATATAATCCCAAATGTCAATTCTAAAAAATGGCACATTAATGAAAAATGAACATAAAATCATAAAGGAGTCATTTCTAAAGTCCATTCACTCTCTACAATATTGAAAATGTGACAAAAATACATTATTTGATGCTTTAACCTGTGAATTAAATTGCATGAGTGGAGTTTGCGGGTGCTAGACTGGCCTGCCTGCAGTCCTGAACTGCCTCCAATTGACAATGTACGGTGCATGGTGAAGTGAAATTTATACAGCAACAAAGGCCAGATTGAAGACCTGCAAAATGGACGAATTGGGGAAAATTCTGCTTGCAAGAGTTGAATAACTGATGCCTTCTGTGCCCAATGTGCAATGTGTGAAGACAGTAATGTTGTATATTAGTTACATAGAGCCAGTTTTCTTGGACTCTGTTGCAGTCATTGCACTTCATATTGAATTCACATATTAGAGCCCCAAATGGTCACACTTTAGATGACGTGTTGCTATTAAAGGCTTTATACAGAATGTATAATGCCTTCATAAATCATACATAAGCAAATGTCATGCTTTGTAAAGGGTGAAATTACACATCCTTATTTAGCACGTGATGCAAGATGTCATATAACTAACAATGTCACTTAGCTAATGGTTAAATACTATAAAGGGTGACATTGTCAGCCAAGTGACATTGTGATTGTCACATCTGGCATCGCATGCTGAATAAGGATTTGTTACTTCACCCTTAACAAAGCATGACATTTGCTTACGTATGATGTATGAAGACGTTATGTCTCATTTCTGAAGACTCTTTGCATGCTGTATAAAGCCTTTATGAGCAACACCATCTAAAATGTGACCCCACAAATATTGTGTTGTTGTTTCCATTTATTTCCATTTTCTATGGTATTCCAACTTCTTTGCAATTGGCGTTGTAAATTATGACGATTATAACACGCACATAACTCGCTTGACAAGTGTGAAAACTTATCTAACCTTCTCAAATTCTGTTTCATTTGGTTTAAATATGGCTTAATTTAGTTTTAATGAGGCTGGGTGGATTATAGACACTTTTCATCTGATAATAAATTTTCCATATTTTCATTTTAACAGTTAAAAGCATTACGTATGCACAGATTATTTCCTAATACTACTGTAAGCAAAGTGAAACAGATGGGATGACTGCATTGTCGGCATTAATATATTTTTCCAACATGAATTTAAAAGGAGGAGAGGGGGATTTGGAAGCCCAACAATGACCAGGTTATACCATAAATTACCTCCTGGTCCAGCATGTTGTTCTGGAGTTTTTCCCGAAGAGCCTAATTATCATTTCCCTGCAGCCTGGTAGCAAATGTTCCAGTGCACTGCAGGTGGGGGAGCTGGGGCTATATGCATCGGCTATTATGAAACCCAACTCTACCCCTAAGGAAGGTTGACAATAATAGAAACGTTTTAGGCTACACTTCTGAGTCATGTACATTTCCCATTTACTCAAGGTGCCGAGCTCAATGCAAAATTTAGTCATGTAGATCGACTATTAACTTCAAATTCCTTTACAAGTGCTACTTGTGGGTCAAAACAACATCATGATCGTCATCATAATGCAATTATAGACCATCACTTTGATTAGAAAACATAACATTTAATCCTTAAGGTGCTTTAGTGTTACAGCAACTGTTCCGGGAAAGAAGTCTTTAATATGTGGCTTGTGTACTAAACTTTACAAACAAGTCAATTTAGCTTTTATTAATGAACCAGAGAATCGGTTGATTGTGCTACTCAAGCAATATCCCAAGTGAGGGAGTGCACTCAATCTAATTGTGTTTATATATTCAGATCTCACTGCATGCGTGTGTTTGCCTGTGCACATTTATGTGTTTGTGTGTGCGCATGTTTGTGGATGTGTACATTATTGTTAGTGAAATGCATGCTGGGATGGGGATGTGCATTCTTAGCACATCCTTTTCATAGGAGATATGGTGAGTCTCTGACATGCTTAGCATATGGCCAAATACTCTCATTTCAGCTTCATACAGATTCAGAGAAAGCTAGTTACATAGCACATAATGTTATGGAAAGGAGCTGGCTAGCAATTAAAGTACACTAGATTGAAAATTGCTTTGATGTGTGACACGCCATATCATATGATGCAATGCTGTTTGCATTTGTGCTGTAATCATCGAGCATTCACTATGGGTCAGATATAGTTTCTTGTAAGATGGCTGTTTCCGGAGCTAATTGGATTTGCTCGTGTCGGAATATTGAGGAGACGGCCATCTGATGGTGGAAAGATAGATTGCAAAAAACAATGAAATCACGACTCTCCTTTTAGCTGTCTTGTACCTTTTTCTCGATAATTAAATTCTAGCCGTATCAGAAGTGCAGCTCTCGCGGTCTTTTTTAAATTCAGTCTGAAAGAAATGAATGTTTCAATTCACCAATTTTGCTACATTTGAACTCCTAGCTGATTTCTTATTTTGTCAAATTCATGTCTTTTTAAATTTTTTTTCAAGCCCTCAGAGCAATTCCATCCATTTTGCAGTGTCATAGTAAAGTCCAGATTGATGTGAATGTGCATTAGTTTTTAAGTTTTGTACAAGAACACAAATTGGTAGCACATATAGTGGTATTCTTGCTGTCTTCTTGTGTAACATTTTAAGATATGTTTTTCACTTACAACGCTCTTTTACCAGGTAGTTTGACTGAAGTTTGGCCATTATTGGGTTTAAGTGATGTTGCCCATTACCGCCAAATTAGATTTTTGCCAAAATGATCTCATTAGGCGTCATACTTTCTGGCACAGAATTGTGTCAAAATTTCCAGAAAAACACTGCTGGTTAATAACAAAGAAATTATTATTGCAAGGGAAATTTTTATCACAAAATACTTTACAGATTCTACCTCAGGTATATATCCCTTTTGTCTTTAAGCTGTCTGGGAATTATTTTGTCTCCAGTATCCCATTTATGAAATTATCATCCTTCTCTATTTGTATTCCCAATTAGGGAGTATTCACCAAACCGGAATTGCCTGATTTGATTTACCAACAACTAACAGACAGGTTGAATGAAGATACGTGGCAGTGTCTGGGCTCTTTTTTTGATTGCCATATAGCAAAGATGGAAAATTTGAGGTCAACTTAGCCTTATATTTATATTAACTTAGTTTGTCTTTATTGAATCGTGCTGTCACGAAAGAGTGCACATTCTGCTTGAACAACGAACGTGTAGCTTGATGTGGCCGGTTTAAGCTAAATGTTGATGAAGCATATTTGAGCTGTCCTTCTAAAATTTCAAGTGAGTACAAGAAGAATGTGATCGATTGGGACAGGCCTGCTGTGAGAAGTCCTCCAGCACAAGTATCGGGAGTTACTTTCATTTATCTTGCAGAATGTTTAGCTCTGATTCTATTTCACTGAAAAAGATGACAGGCTATTTATAACGAGAAATAACTTTGGAAAGTGCCTAATTTGTCTTGGTCTCCAAGTTGCCGTTTCACTGAATGCACAGATACTGCAGGACGTGTCACTGCTTAAGATGGTGAAACAACAATAATTATACCGGGATTAGAATTTAATTAGTCGCTTGTGTTTCCTGAGGTTTCGCACTTTTTCATTCAAACGTCGTGCGCTTATGTCTCCCAAGCCCCCCACCCCCCCACCCGCCAACTCAGTTTCTAAGCTGTTTCAAAGGAGCAGAAATAATCGTGTCTATGCGAAGCAGGCCTGAAAATATTACCACGTCTGTTTTTTTACCATTATCATTAGATTTGAAATATTTTTGTTTTGTGAGAAGTAATTGTGAGATGATTATGTGGTGCGAAATTCACGGGGGAGGTAGGGCGAGCGATAACGCGTTTGGAAATATCAACTCTTCTGGAATGTTCTTCAAAATTTCAGCTGGGATGAGTAATGTCAAAGGCTTTCCATTTGGACTTGGTTCAGCGGAAGCAGAGGATTAAGGTACTTCATAAAAATGTTTGGTTTTGGCAGTGCACCGACCCCTCTGATTGTTTCATCGCGATGGTTATGTCTGTGTTTGTCTCAGGCAGGAGGCTGAAAAGTTACCAGATGCAATCAGGCGAGGGAGTGGGGAAAGTAATTAGGGGGATTATGTAACAACAGAAATTGCACATTTAAGTGTTTTTCGGCATAGGGGAGTGCCGTGTCCCTCTGGGTGCCATTTTGGAAGATGGGAAGAGCTCTCTGTGAAAGATCTGTCAGGGATTTTTGCACTCACGCACATCCTCTGTTTTGGACCTATTTTCTTTAATTGGTCTCTATTCCTGGGTAAAGACACTTAGGAACAGGCAGCCGTAGTCAACTGATTTAGGTGTTATTGGTGTTATGCTGCATTGCATTTTATTTAGAAATGATTCCATTTATTTATATTCCCCAGTTCTCTCACAAGTTTTTTTTTTTTGCACCAAAGAAAATTGAGTGCCTTAGAAAGGTGCTAAATAAAAATTAACCACCGTTGTTGCTTAGTATAATAATCGTCATTAAAATAATAATAAAGATCAAGGTGAGAATGCTGGTTTTGGTATTAACCATGTTGTAGCTCTTACTTGCTGAAAGATGCTTGTTCCCTCATTATTTGATGAATTGACGCGGTATGCATAGGCTATAGATATTGAGTATTATCATGTATTTTTCAAAAGGCAGCCGCTGCGTTGTTTGCGCGTCCACCCCCGCATGTACCTTTGTTTCTTCTTTGAGCTAAATTGCCCTGTGTTTTGCTGCGACTGACTCCCGTCTGTGTGGTAGATATTAGGAGACAAGCCCCTGTCCTCCCACACAGACTGTGCCCCGGTGATTTGTGTGTAAACTGTCGAGGCCATTAGGTTCCATTCCAACTGAGCCAACCCCCCCCCCCCCCCCCCAGCCCAGACCCTGCCTTAATGGTATTACGGTGCCTTGTCCACCTCCTTTATTACTTCTGAGAGTTGCCGGTTGGCAGCCAGATGTGGATAAAGCCCTGACGACAGCATCTCGCCTGCACCGTGAGCGTGTATCGGTGTGCGCGAACGGGAGTATGTGTGACTGGGTGAGCCGGGGCGTGCGCGGGTGCATTTTTTAATAAGCTTGGAGAAATGAGTTGTGTGTATGAAAACGGTCCCTCAAGCTCCGTTCAGCGATGTCGGGGAAAGATGCTTCGCTGCTTTTTTTCCTCGTTCGTTTTCACCCCCTGCGCTCTGAGGAAATCTTGCTTCGGTCAGGCGTAACGCTGCCCCCGCGCCTACATTTTTCTCGGGCCAAGTTCGGACCATAATGAGTGAACAATTAAATATGGACTGCTGCTCGTTAATGCTTACTTTTTGCCAGGATCTGAAAAAATATGGAACTTGAATTGTGTTTTTTAGTTTGATGTTCCCGGGAGATTCCGGCGAGAGGACAGGTGGATGTGTTGTTTCTGAAGGAAAAGTGCCGTACCGAGGATAGCAGAAGAGGCGAAAAGGAAAATGCAGTTTGAGACATTGCGTCAGTTTTGTAGCAATGTTCTATCTCATTTTAACGGGGCTTTCTCGCCGCCTCAGAATATTTTGCAGACCGAATTGATTGAACAGGCGCTAGGCAACATCGGGTGAGTGATGCCTTTGAAATACCGTGACATATTAAGAAAGGGCTTTCCTGTTGGCAGATCGGAGGTGCATCCGTGCCGCGGGGCTCTCGCTTATTGATTGTCAGCTTTTGTGGAGGCATATCGTGAAATTTCTGCTGAAAATGTCCTTCACTGAGCTCAGGGGCGGATGGTCCCGCTTGCGCTGGATAAGCAGCGTTCAGGACTGCATTCTTCAGTAAATAACCAGTCACTGAATTTGAGGGGAACCGGAGATACTGTAATATGTAGTACAGTGTGTTCCTGCCGCATGTGTCGCCTGCGCGCTAGTGTCGGTGTCTCCGGATCTGAGTACCGTTCTCTAACACCGCTCGTTTTGACAACTCCGCACAGCGTCAATTACGCCAGAACACTGTCTTGTGTGGCTTATTCTCTGCGTCCTTCTTTACGGCAGTCCGACTGGGCTTTCATAAACATTCACAATGTTTGAGGTGACGGAATCGCATTATTTTTATTTGCAAAACATCTGTGCTGCGAGTGTTTCCCCTACTGAACCAGGCTCTGGCTCCTGAATACAGGATGTATTTTATCTGATATGCGGGATTCTACTCGCGTGCGCTGCTTGTAACCCCCAGCCGTAGCATTTAAAACCCAAGGCGGCCCCGCACCCACAACGCCTGCGCACGGTTTACTGACCAACGCTGTACAAAGTGGAGGGAGCACCTGAAATGACACACGAACGCACGTACACCCATAAGCATGGAAACATTTTTTTATCACACATGCCAACGACCGTAAATATTCCGGTAATTGCGGCTGAACTAGTGCACTGCAGTTTTTAACATTGTCTTCATATATCGTTAACGGTCTTGCTGCTTACCCTTTGAAAATTATGTGCTGTCCTAGTTATGTTGGAAAAAATTAATATTCCGTGGAGGTGTGTGTGTGTGTGTGTGTGTGTGTGTGTGTGTGCGCGCGCGCTCGAGTGCATGGTGGGACAAGCTTATTGGTCTATTATGTGCAGTTCAGGTTTCATTACTATCCAGAGCTCCACACATATTTACAGCACAGTGGGGATAAACCTCTGTAATTTCTTGCTCTCACAGCGTGGCCAGGAATTATGAGGTGTGTACCCTAGCTCTGTGGATTACAGGCTATTTCTCCCTTTCTTTCCCTTTCGCCCATCAGTGTTTTTCTTTCTCCTCCTCTCTCTTTCTCCTTCCTCCACTTTTAAATAATTCTCTTTGTCCTAACCTCCACTGTCCCCTCACATTACACGGCCCGTGGGTTACACTGGAGCCAGTGAACCTCCAATGTGGTGCAATCATATTCCAGGGGCCCACATTGCCACTGGTTTTCATTATCAATGTTACACGGTACCAAAAGGTTGCTAAAATCCCCTGAATATGATTGTTTCATTTGTAGGCGGGAAAATCCACTACCTAATGTTTAACTCTAGGTCAGATATGGAGATGTCTGCTAGTGAGGTCACCATAAGTGGTGTATGGGCCAGACATGCAGCTGAGCTGCTGCTAAGCTGGTCATGGGGCTTCATTTCATAGTTCGTGCTCCTTCTCTGAATCTTGACAGGGTTGCACAAAGCACAGTATTGCTGATACAGATGGGGCCATTAGTTGTTGGGTGGAAGATGATGTTTTAGTTGTGGGGTCAGGTGTTTTCAGTTGAAGTGGGGTATCCCCAGGGGCATAATTCACAGAATTCTGCGCCCTGTCTTAAGCAGATCTTCACTCCAATAATACTGCTCGGGTAATCACCCGTGAACTGTTTGTGTAACATTTAAACCAGCAATGCTCAAAATTACGCAATATATGCTTTATTCCGTGGTGTCTGAAATGCCACATTTCGGCTGTCCTTTTAGCAACATTTTTGCATCCTCATTCTGCCTTGTCGTGGTATTTACTTTAGGACTTAATCATAGCTGCCCCTTCCTCAACCATTATTGCCCCTGAGAGGGGGAAACGCCATGGAAAACCTGCAATATTAGCTTTTCAGGCTTTAAATCAATTTATTCAACCATTATTAGTTTTGCTATTTGACTTAATGATGATGTTCAAAATTTAAAAAAGAAAAAAAAAAAAACATGGAATTTGCAGATTTACGAGGGCCCAGCAATGTCTTTGGGTCCTCTATCCTAATACCTCTTTCCCCCCATCCCACGCCCCTGGATATCCCACTTCTGACCCGATTTGAGTCTCAAATTTGTGCTCTTATTGGAGCACAAATGGGTGCTACTGTCTTAATGCCCAAGTAAATGGATGAGTTTAACAGCAGGTAAAGCTTATTGATGCTGATTTGGACTGGTACCAAATGAGTAGTGTTTACTCTCCTGTATTCATTGACCATTGCAGGACTAACTCTGTCATCAGTCGTACAAATGAATTTATGTTACATTCCTCAGAAAGGTCTCTTTACGTTGTGTATTTTTTATTCGGCTTTTCCTATTTTGGCGGACGCTGAGATTGCCTCGCAGTGCTTAAAATTCAGTCTCATTTTTTGTCATAAGCTCATCTATACTAATTTCTAATTCTTCTGGGGGTACTTCTGTGAACTCTTTTGGTCTCTCGCCTGAGTGGATCGCTTGTCAGCTCAGGCGTGCAGTTGGCATTACTGATATGAATGCTTGAACATTGCTCCGCAGCGTACTGTTTCTTGAAAGCTGTGATGCATAATGGCATACAATAGAGTTTCTGAAAGCAGGTGTCTCTAGCGAAGCTGGTGGGCGCACAGTTAGCGTGTGGAAATAACCATGTGTGCTCCATTGAGCCTGAACTATTAGCATCTCCCACGCAAGACTTTATAAAATAAACTCTCACTCATATTCAATGTTCTGTATGGCAGGGAAGAACCAAAGTATCAGTGGGTAGACAGATAAGCTTCATTTAAAAAGAACAGGGGTACTCGCTCTTATCCAGGAAGGGCCGGCGTGGGTGCAGGCTTTCATTCAAACCCAGCAGTTACACACCTGATTCTACTATTCAACCCCTAGAGTCTTTGCTGAAGACCATGATTAGCAGAATCAGGTGTGTAACTGCATGTTTGAAATGAAAACCTGCACCCACATTGGGTCTTTCTAGATTAGAGAAAGTACCCCTGACATAGAGTGACCAAACCCTGGTATTTATACCCCCTTCAGTCTAGTCAAAAAACTCAAAGGGGCGGGCTCAGGTGAAAGGAAGCCCTTGGGTTGGTGGATGGGTCTGCCCTCCCGTCCTGACACTTGCCTGCTCTCCAGGGGTTGGCCTATCACAAGGAGTGCTGGATGTCACCTGGTGATGGGATTGCTCAAAGGGGATTGCCAGTGAGAGACCTTCTTTGGCGACGTGGAACCTGAAACTGACCATTTTCATTGCAGTCCCATCTGCATCCCCTGACAGTTACCAAAAAATATGTTTCACTGCAGGAAGAAGCCTTTTATTAACACATTTTTTTACATTCAACTCTTCATTAAGGTTCTATTTTCATCAGAATGCTTTTATTCGCCGCTATTAAGTATGCAATGGGAACGGAGCAAATTTGTTTCCCTGAAGCAGGAAATTTTCTTTAGCTCATGAATTCTTAGTGTTGCTAAATTTAGAATATTGACAGTAAACATAGATACATTCTACATTCAGGCTATAAGGGAATTCAAAATATTTGTTTTTGACAGAATTAAAGTTAACAGCTTTGGGCTCTATTTATGCTGGTGAGGCAGGTAGCTCTGACATCGCAAATATGTGCTCATAACCTTTGTTAGCTTCCTGGACTTGTTTGAGGTTGGTCTCCACTAGCCTAATAGCACACACCTCCCATACCTCTGGCCTCACCTTTCAGTTCTATAGCCCTGTTTATCTAATGGTGGTCCTTTGACTGCCAGGCTCTGCTGGTTTGACTGGGTCATCTTCAGATACCCCCCCTTGGGAAGGACAGAAGTTCTACCGAAGTACATTTGCCGTAATAGTCCAACCGACTCATGTTCACATTTCGTTAGACTGGGGAACTGTGTGTAAATACAACCTCTTGGAATTAATTAACACACATTCGAAGGAAGAAAGTCGACAATTTCTTATCCTCCAAACCCCTGTCACTCTCTCATCTGTATTTTGCGTTTGACCGGATTTGAGCGTCCACGTTCTGAGGGTCCCAGTGGAGGAGTGTTTTGAACGCTGATGCCACCGCAGTATGCTTTTACAGGAGCCAGTGGCCTGGCTGCGTCTCGCTAGAGACACACTCTTAGTGTTACTACGCTAATGGGCTGAGCTTTTAAACACGGGCCCATGCATTATGCATGCGCTCTTGTGGAAGTCATAATGGGGTACGGGAGCTGTTCTTAGAAGTCCCAAAACTACAGCTCTACGTGCGCAAGTTCCAGGAACAGTGGTGACGTTCTGCCATCGTCAGAATTGATACAAGGAGCGTCAGCAGAACTGAATCAGAGCTGAGCTTTAACCCTTTAGCACTGGAACGGTGGAGTTCCCCAGCCCCCCAAGAATCTCAAAAGCTGACGGCCAGCATTAGTGTACCTGAAGATTTTGGCTGTCACCTTTATGGTGTAATGGTGTTAGATCACAAGCATTTGAATATAGTGCTCTTCGCCGACTATAGGAATGCCATAAAAAATTACCACCAAAAACTATCAGTATTACTGTAATAATTGTATGGTTTGTTTTTGGAATGTGCTATGAAAAGTTTAGTATTACAATCAAAATATTGTTGGGCTACCACCGCTAAAAAAATTCCATTACAGAAAAACAATGGTAGCACCATAGCTGGCGAAACATACTATAGAACACTGCAACCACACTATAGAATACCATACAATTCTTATAGCATATGATAGTAACCCTTTAGTTCATTTTCTTAAGGGTTTGAGTCGCTGTATTTAACTTTAAGCTGTTATTGGATTTTTTCAGCTGAACATACCTCAACCGAGTGTTAGAGATGACTGAATTGGGTTTTTTAAAGTTCAGAACATCTTTCAATTAGACTCAGTGGCCACGTTTACGTGGGTAGTTTTCCTCAATCTGATTGAAATCGATCGGAATAATTGAATCTGATTTTATCTGTATACATGAAGTTTAAGTAAAGAGATCCACGTTCAATCCGCGTTGACATGGCCCCAGCTGAATCCGATTGTATTGTGTTTTTTTACCTGCGCATTACATCACTCTGCGTACGTCACTTCACTTACGAGCCTCTTACGTACTAGGAGCGCATGCGCAGACCGAACAATCCTCTTTATCAACACAATCCGCTCCATTCAGTCGTTTACATGGAGCATGGAGCGGATTATCAATCGGCGTAGACTACCTCTTACAATCCGATCCAAAATACAATCGGATCCGGGTGAATCAGATTGGCTAAGGTGTTTATATGAGACATTTTGAATCTGATTGACCTTTCAATCTGATTGTAAATAGGATTTTTGGACCCATGTAAACGGGGCCAGTGACTCAAAATGTGCTCTACAAAAAAGTTGAGCGAGCAGTTAAAGAGTTGCTGTGATTTTGAATTAAAGGGATGCCACAGTTTTCTGTTCTGCTGAAGGACTTTAGCCAGAAGTCGTATCGCCTCTCGGCGGGATCGTGTCAGATGAGAAATCGGAGTTGGGTTGAGCTAATGCTACAGCTGAGGGGCTTTATTGGAAAATCTGTAGCATCGATGTGCCAGTGGGAGCCGTCTCCTCTTAATGCAAAAGCGAAGAGCAGTTTTTACTCTCTTTTTTTCACCCTGATGACGAGCGTATTCATGAAAGATTACTGTTTGGATCTGAATTTGAAATTAAGTCTAGACTGACTGTAGAGCATTAAATATGACCTCCTGAGGTTAATTCAGAAATTATCTCGGTCTGACCACCTTAAGAGGTAATGGGGCGCAAATGAATCCTGAATTAGCACCTTGTCTCATCTTGCTGCTGATTTCAACCGGTAGAATTTACAGGCGTTCCTCTCCACCTCACTTGTGTCGAGTTTCATTGAATTTTAAAACTGAATTCTTTTTCCGCATGGCTGCTGCAATTTTGGAGAAATGGGGGCATGTCTGTCAGTTGTGCCAGTAAGCCTGAGCTGCTCAGGTGAGAGAAGACAACGGCCCACAAAATTATGTATTTTTGAAATTACCTTGTTTCCATATTTTCATGTCATTAGCCTAACAGCTGTGCGTCCTGCTGGGAATCTTCCTGGTTTTACCAATTATCCTCTCGGCCTGGTTTGAGAGATGCGATTGCCTTTCACTCATGGGTAATTGACTCCATACCATTATTTTTCAAGAGAGGTAAATTACTGGGTAAGGTACTGAAGCAGAACAGGATTTGTGTGTGTGTGTGTGTGTGTGTGTGTGCTCAGGCGCGCATGTGTGAGTATGTGTTGTAAGACAGAAGCATGCTATTTTGCAAAAACATGTGCGTTTGTATTGACTCCTGCTGTTGTGTGTCTTGGCACTTGGATTCATTGACAAGCTTCTGAACCAAGGGCTGATGCTAAATGATTGTATTTAGTCTACACAATTTGAGTATGCTCTCTTCGTCCAGGGGTGTGTTTGCAGAAATGAGAGGTGCTAACTTAACAGTACATAATTGGACCCATTGACTGTGAATGGACGAACTATGTAAGTCGCTGACGTAGTTAGCAACTATGCTTTTGGGAAACGCACCCCAGGCTGATTTCACGCCTTTGGCATCATTAAACGATGTCTGGGCTGGTGCCCTGGGTGTCAGTGTGCAAACGAGAAAGGAGAATTTGGCGTCACTTTCGAATGCCATAGGTATCCCCATAGACTTCAATACAAAACTGACAGTGTCAGTATTTGACGATAACAATTGACATGCGAAAACGCTTACCGAGAACTTTATTGGGAATGTCATGCAGTACCGGATGAAGCCTCCCTTTTCCCTGAGAATGGCCCCAGTTTTTCATAAATAGCGTTCTGGTCCATCTTGACACAATTGCGTGCAGCACATAAATTTAGCAAAATTATCGCCAGTGCATTGTCACGTCCAAAAGGTGCTCTTGTCGGATTTACGTCTGCTGGCTGGGTCGGCCATTGAAGGACACTGAACTTATTTTCAAGTTCATGAATACAGTCTGAGACGACTTTTGCTTTCTGACATTGTACATTATCATGTTGGGAGTAGCCAATGGAAAATGAGAAAATTGCGGTCATGAATGTATGAACTCTCAGATTTCTGCTCTCGGCTGACGAGAGTGGAACTGACATGGTCTTCGGCTGTTTGGGCTCATCCAGGTGAAGGTTTAACTCCTTGTGAACTGTATGCTGAGTTGCCGTTCTGATCACCGTGAGAGCAGTTATCTGGGCTGCTGTAGCCTTTCTGTCTGCTGGTACAAGTTTTGTACTGTCTCCCCTGACCTCTTCCATCAACAAAGCTTGTCCATCCATGAAACTGTCACTCAATGGATTTTTTTTTTCCGCTCCATTGTGTGTAAACTCTGGAGACTGCTGAGCGTGAAACTTCCAGGAGCACAGCAGTTCAGAAATACCGACATCAACAACCATTCCACCGTCATCGCTGCTGAGATCAAAATTTTCCAGATTCTGATGTTTGGCTGAACATTGGCTGAGGCTCCTGATTTCTGTCTGCGGGATCCTGTGGTCCACTACTGCCTCATGATTGGCTGATTGGATAATTGCAGCAACAGGCCTACCAAAGAAAATGGCCAAGCTGTAACAAAACTTTGTCAGATGTCTACCCTTTTCAAAGAACCAGCAACATACAATGACAATGAGAACTGATTTGGTTTGTCTCTGTGTTTGTTACAGGCTGTGCGATTTTTTGAGTTTGGTTCTGGTGAAAATGCATCGACTTTAAAGTTTTGTGGTGCGAAGTTTTGCGGGAATGTGCCATGTTTTCAATATTGTGTTGCTGGTTATTTGAAAAAGGTAGACATCTGACAAACTTTTGTGACAGCTTGGCCGTTTTCCTTGGTAGTTCTGAGGAGTAAGTACCTGTCCCCAGGAAAGTGCTCGGTGAGTGTACATCTGGGCCAGTTTGTAAAATGACTTGTATAGGATTAGTTTTGCCTGATTGCATATGAGGCTTAGGGTTATGATACAGACAAGACAAGCCTGATCCTAGATCAGACCTTCTATTCACTGGGAGCCTTTTCAATGCAGCCGGAGGTTTCTTGTAGACACAGGAAGGATTCTTGACATGGTAGGCAGAGGGTTTTTCTGATGAACACATAGGATAATACATATTGTACGATCCAGTGGTCTGGTTCTGGTTTGAGCTGGTGCCTACTGCCCACTGACAGAGATAAGGTAGGTGGAATATCCTCTCTTTATCTCAACACATAAACTTGGCCACAGTTCGCTTTCATAACACCGTATAGCCACATTTCCTATGTAAAATGTTGTAGCGGAAAAAATGTCCTGAAAAGTCTTTTAGCATATTCAGTTCTCCTCAGCTGCAACTGTACGGGAGGAGAAACTGTTTTCTTCTCGCACAGAATTTGTTCTCTCTCCATATTTTATCACGTTGTACCATCCCCTCGTGGTTTCAAATCATTGCACAGGAACTAGCCCTGGCACTGGTAAATGGTTCCCTGCTGCTAGTTCTTAGAATTGTGAATAGCTCAAACAAAATTCAGTCTCTGTCTACGCGGTGTGGAATAAGGCGCTATGTGATGTTGCGTGATTGCGTGACGTGTGAAGCGGTTCGATGGTCTTAAGCTCTCAGAATGCTGTCACATCAAATTGGCACAAACCGGATTGGGTAGAACTCGGTACAGGTATAGGCTGAGAGTGTGTCGAGAGAGTGGGCAGGGTAGGCATACTGTTAAGTGCTCTTATGAGAGTCCGTCTGTATAACCTTCAGCAAGGCGGAGGAAGAGGAGACGGAAAAGTTTGACGAGTTTATTTATTTATTTTACACAAAGAAAATTAAACAAAAATAAATTTCAAGAATTGTACGATTGTGCTTCGCGTACAGTTCAGATGCACAGAGGACAGGAAGTTGAGGACTGGTCTCAGGTGCAAGGATGGACTTGGTTATAATCATTATGCCTACTGCACAACAGAAGGCACGAACGTTGCAATACAAAACGAAAAGGAAACGAGGTTCCTTAATAAACATCATCAGTAATACAGACTCTGGGCTTTAGCTGCAGTAATAATGTATGACAAATAGGAAAACAAAAGAAGAAACGAGATTCCTTTAAATAAAGCGCTGGTTTAAGTGGATAAACAGCACTATGTCAGATACAGAGAAAAGTACATGTGAAATGCGGAGAATACTGCTATACAGGCATGTAGTTACAAGACTGCGCAATGGCTAAGTGTGAAGCTTGGTCTTAAATAGAACACTGTTGTGCACAGTGGAAATGGGAACAACAGGTGCTGGTGATAATTACTCCGCCAAGGAGGTTATGTTTTTGCCTGGGTTTGTTTGTTTGTTTGTTTGTCTGTTGGTTTCCAAAATAACTCAAAAAGTTATGGACAGATTTTGATGAAATTTTCAGGGATTGTACAGATTGGTATAAGGAAGAAATTATTAGATTTTGGAAGTGATCCAGATCTCCGTCTGGATCCGGGAATTTTTTAAAGGATTCTTTAACATTGGGGAACATTGGGGCCATTTTCGACATTTATGCATATAACTCCACCAAAAATGGTCAGGGCTCTTGGAAAAAAAATACAGGACAAGTTTCGAACATGTTCTACAATATATCAAAGACTGATTCTGAAAATGGAATAATTCCAGATACTATGATACTATGATCCAGAATACGAAAGTAGGGACCTTCGGAACTTTCATTATAGGAAGAGAACAAATGAAGCTACAAACATACGACAAACACCGTTATATAGCCAAGATATTGCAGAATTAGGAAGGTGTCACCGGATTTACTGTATCTTCAAAAGCCAGGGAACTAGATCCAGAAGAAAACCACCATTACGGAACATTTGATTTTCGTGAATAACTACTGAACTAATATTGATATCGTTATGAATTCAGTTGCTTATGGTATTGTGGCGATCCTGCCCCAGTTCGTGTTTACCTGTTAAAGTTAAACTTCAAAAAAAAAAGAGCGGAGTATCGCTATTGGCTGCACCTGGGGAGGGAGGAAGAGCCAATCAGGTCAGGGGTGGGGGGTATAGGAGGGCTGAGTTGCCAGCATGAGTAAATGTGTGTTGTTGTAAATGTTGTGTGTTGTTGGAATAATGAGCCAGTTGGTACGAGACGAAGAAACGGCCCTTTCAAGGGCCGAACAGCAAAGAAAGCGAAGCCCGCCCCGGGCGATGCGAGAACCGCTATTCCTGCCTCAGTCTCAGTCCTTCAGTAGCGAGACCGCTACAGTATGTTTTCTTGGTCTGGGAATCTGAAAAAATAGATGAAATAAATGTAGGACTAATATTTATGTGTAAATCACAACATGAGGGGAAATGTTGCATCATAAGAAAAAAAAAAAACAAATGAAGCTGGAAACATGCAACAGACATCTGTAAACAACCAAGACGCTGTGGAACTAATATTGATGTAGCATTATGAATCAAATTGCCATGTTTTCATGGTCAAGGAATCTAAAAATGAAGATAAAATAAATGTAAGACTAATATCTATGGTGGAAGTTGCAATATGGAGGGAAATGTTGTGCTTGGCGGAGGTCTGCGCTCTCCGAGTGCTTTTCTAGTTGAATATATAAAGGTTGTAATACTGGAGCAAAAAGTTGTGTTACAATGAAATATAACATTTATTACTCTCACTTGGTCCAATGGGATTGTCTTTCAAATAATGCTGGCATGCTTTACTGGCCAATGTTTTGTGTTATGAATGATTGAATGAGCTTTGACCTATACAATGATCTAAAACTGCCCATACCTGCAATGGAACCAAGCTTTCTGTCCTGGAAGAGACAGGTGATGGAGAATAATCTTTGCTACAGTTGTATGGAAGCGAAACTGTGATGCTTATAATGATGGATGTCATGTAATTCTGATTTAATTCCTTAAAATATTTTCCGTAAACATTTTCCTTTCGGATAACTTGAGTCGAGGCTTGAAACTAGGCCTCACGCTGAGCCGCCCATACATAAACCCAGTCTGTACTCTGAGTTAAACTCTGTCAGATGTATTCCCATTTTGCTCTATTCTCAGTTCCATTCTTTGAAGTAAGTGAGAACCCCACTAACAAGACTGCATCGGTATTTCACCGCGCAGGAGAATCGGTTGTCTCCAGCTTCGAGGGGTTGTAGCAAATGGATATGAGCGTCATATCCAAACACAAGCACCCAAACGCACTGGGTCTCAGCGGTCAGATGTACGGCTTCCTAATATCCCAGTTTCACCGCTCCTGAGCTGGAGATTATTATGAAATTGCCTCCTCTCTCCTGTTGGCTGTTTGCCACGAACAGAGGACATACTGTCGAAAACAGTAGCAGCCGCCGCCTTCGCATCCGACAGCACTCGCCTGTGCGCTTTTTTCTCCGACGCTGGTTTTTCCGTGTTGTGAGGGTATGCACTGGGGAATACTGTGGAGGCAAACTCTCTCTCTCTCTCTCTCCCCCGCTTTATTAGTGGCACATCTGGCCCCATTGGTGCTCGCAGAAGTAAAGCGACTTCACACAATGGAGGATGTGCCTACAGCGCCCGGCTAATGGCAGGGAAGGGTCTCGGTGATGAAAATTCCCGGCAAAGCACTGGCATTACGTGGCCGAAATGGACTTCCTTTTATTCTTGCTTTCTTTTTTTTTATTGACAGCGCACGGCGTGCTCTCTCACATAAATGGGCTTTTGACGTATTCTGAATTCTCGAAATGCACGACCGCTCTGGTTTCGTGCTGCTTTGGTCTTTCTGAAAAGCCCGCGTTTCAGCTGGAAGCCAGATGCCCCGCATTATTTATTGATTTCACGGTTTTTCCCCCCCTTAATATGAATGAACTAAATGCGGATGAAAATAAAAAAACGCGGTTCCTGCGGCCTCAAAGTGCATTAACCCTCTGGTTGTTACTGTGATCCCGTGCGACTTAACGCCTGATAAAAATGAGTCGGAGGCGAAAGCAGCTCTGAGTGTCAATGTTTTATTAATTTGTTTGTTTGATTTTTCACTCACCACGGTTGTCGTGTTCATCTCAGACACCATAACTCTATCTCTTATTGTACTCTTTCGTGAAGGACAATAAATAGCCAAGGCCGTATTGTGCATTATTATGAGCCTCTGCAGTCCATCAAATTTGGATGCTTTATCCTTGGATGTTTATACTTTCTTGGCTGACTCGCCCAAGAACTGTCTCCTCCGCCAGTTCTTAAGAAAATTCTAACAAATCAATTAACAGCCAAACCGTCTCTTGTGTGACTGGTGACAGAAGCAGGCAGTCATTTGCTATCCTTTGTCAAGAGCATTTGAGCTCTCATTCCATTTTCGAGCTTTGCTAGCACACAATTTGATGAAGTTCATTTCTTCAAAACTGTGTTTCCATTGTACATTTTCCCTGTGATTGCAGCTTCTGAACAAATGAGATGTTTGAGCGCAATTTTATTGGCACCACTTCCGTGCCTGATAATTTTTTTTAGCATGTTTTCTAAGCAAATTTCAATTGACGAATTCAGAAATAATGACAGTTATTGTCAATTGTAGAGTTCCGGCAGTTTGTTAGCCTCATAATCTTGCAAGTATTTGTCTGAGGAGGTGGATGCCCTTGACACGAGAAGTGTACGATAAAATTCTGAGGATATGCTTTACTTTTTCACCGGCAGTCAGTTGCTTCCTGCGATAAGATCGCAATCTAATGTAGGTGGGGCTCTGGCTGGAGGCAGCTATTCATGCCAACTCAACCAATTGACCTATAATGCACGCTACTTAAGACACAGTAGCATCGATCAGATTGCAGGAATCCAATCTTACAAACTGCATCTCCCCTTTGCCGATGCTCTCGAGAGTGCCTTAGGGCGAGACTAATGTTGATGGCAGTATCCAGTCGATATAGAGAAGATATAGCAAACATATGCGTGAAAACAAACACACATACATATACAGTCTTAGGAAACAAAATGGCTCCATCAGTTGAAGTACAGTACTTTGCATAATAGGCTAGATGCTATCAGTTTTGCTTGGAGCTTAGTCCAGAAATCCCACCTTTGCACCAATGAACTCTGGGAAATCAAGGCAATTCATACATGACCAGCGCAAATTAATTAAGTAAGAGGCAGTTGGGGGGGTTTGCATTGAAAGCTGACGGTCGAATTATAAACCGGCAACAGGATGACACAAAATTTCTAAAATATGCTTTTGGCTGTGTGCAGATTTGTTGGAGATTCGGGACCTCGGCCAGGCATCGAGGAGCAGGTCACAAATTCTAGTCGACTCCCAGAGAGGTGGGATGTCTGGGTAAATCATGAGCTGAAAATGATTGTGAAGCTACAAAAGCGAGGTAGCCTTAGCCAGAGTCTCTCGCTGAGTGTTTTTCTGTCTTTGGTCGGTATGAACTCTCCAACAGCACGTTCAAAAACACGCACACGGAGAAGGAACTGTAGCAGCGACCATGTCAGGCTCTCGCTCAACTGTTGAAGGTGTAGCATGGAAATGAGCCATTAATTTGGACCTTTCAATTCCTCGCTGTACATTGGCTTCCAGCTCTTCCCTTATGAAAAAGAACTAAAGGGTTACTATGGTATACTGTACAATTCTATGGTGTTGTATAGTGTGGTTGTTGTGTTTTGTAACATATTTCACCAGCTATGGTATTGCCATAGTCGTTTTCTGTAGAGTTTTTATCCCCCCGGCATATAATTCGGGGGGATGTAGTCATGGATATGGTTGTCTGTTTGTCTGTTCGTCCATCTGTGAACATTTTGTTTCTGGAGCATAACTTGAAAACAGCTCAATATTTCTTAACAAAACTTTGTGTGCACATTAGTCATGACCTGAAGTGATGCCTTTTGCTAATCCGAAGTTGTGGGGCCAGAGGGATATGCCATCTCCTGATGGCTCTTATTTAATTAGCTATGGTAGCCCTACAATATTTCAATAGTAATATTAGACTCTCTATAGTTCATTCCAAAAAATCATACAATAACTGCAGTAATACTGATAGTTTTTTGGTTGTAATTTTTATGTTACTCTTATTGCGGTTTTTTGTAAGGGTTTGTCAGGAATGTTTTCTGAAAATAAAAAGTTCTGTCCATCTATTTACATGAGGTTGCCGTCAACTGTTCCACTTCTTGGGTGCTGCTGGAACCTCGTTATTTTTGAAGCTCTAGGAGACTAATTACTCGCATATTTTGCAAGCATGGCAGTCTGCTCGAGCCCTGTGCCTCCCTGCGTGTGTACAATTAACTGTTCATTTGCGTTGCAAAGAAAAACATGGCCCTCTCGGTCTCCGCCTCCCACTCCCAATTTATACTAGCGGCAGAAATAGTCGGAGAGAAAACTGATCGAGTGCTGACTTCCTGGCAGATGCAGAGTAAACACGAATTGGCACCAGTAGCTGTCTCTTGCTTTCCTGTCATTCCGAGACTTGCATCATTAATGGAATTCGAAGTGATATTAATTTAATTCAGCATGTTTACTAGCTCATTAGGTTTTAAGACGCCAGTTGATTTAATCTCCGGGGGGCGAAGGAGGTCGACTTCCTGGAAGGCTGGTGATTATTTCACTAAAAAGGGAATGCCCTGCTGGTTTTGGTGGAGAATTCTGAGGGGCTCCCATCTTTGAGGCAGATAGTTCATTTTTTTTTTTTTAGGAGAGCTCTCTTTTCTTATCAAACAAATACTTTCTTTCTCCAATCACCGAAGAAGCAGGATATCAAAGGCATCTCACGATAGCTTCTGTCAGAACTGAAAGATAAAACTGCATTGCCTGTCTTTCTTCTTTTAAGTTTGAGAGGGGCTACTGTCTACCGGCTCCCTTGTCTGTCACTTTGGATTACAATGTTCCCATGACTTGTATTTTACATTGGAGGGTGGAAGAAGGCGGTCCACACAGAGTGACTGTGGCCCATAGTGATACTACTACACATCCAGATGTTGGATTATTTTTCATAACCTAGTTAGGGAAAAATTTCAGCTACATACAATCTGATTGGCTGAGGTGTGGCTCAGAGTGGAAGTGGCACTCCAGACTGGTTAGGATAAATAAGCATGCTTCCTGGACGGTTTACCATCCCATTGCTGCGACCACACACCATCCAACATTCGATTCAGAGTCTAATTAACCTGTTATTAGTGTCTTCAAGCTGTGGGTGGAAACCGGAGTAGGGGCAGACATATCACCTGTAAATCATGTTTCGGCTTTGGCCTGAGGCCGTGTCTGGCTTAAAACACTGTTGTATCCCCGCTTCTCCTCGTACATTCTACCTTATTTGTTGTCGTCTCAAATGGAGACCCCTTAACACCTTTCTGCTGATGTAGAGGCCTGCGGACATAGAGCAGCTCTTTTTATGGACGCAGTTGCACTACTGTATCACAAAATGGCACCCCCGGATCAATGATTGAATATTCACAAGCAACCACAGCAAGAGTTCACTCCATTCTCTGTTTTTCAGGAGTTGCATGAATTAAACTCCTCAGCTAAGCCTGATGTGCAAACTGCTCAATATCCTTGCCCATATTATCGATCCAGCAGTTTTAAAAAATGATCTCGCGACAGAAACATTTGTTGTCCTCTGTAGCAACCACTTCAGTTACAGTGACCCAATGGTATTCCAAGTCGTTAAGAAAAATATCAGTTTCCTGAGGCAAAAATTTGCCATGGTATTGACACTATGTCATTCTACTATCAACTTCAGTCATCACATATCAAAAATGTGCAATTTCCTATCGTGGATTGACACATAGATATGTTGGTTGTAGAATTTATCTGTCTTGTAGAACGTCATTCAAGCTTTCACGGAAATCTAATCACTTTAATGGTGATTCAATGGTATCTGCGTGAAAGCCCAGCAGTAGTTCACACCAACAAGAAATTCTCCTGGTAATTACCAGTGGGTTGACGCAATTTTTATCCAATTGCAGACACTATAAGCTTTCCTCAGTAAGTGAAAGACATTGATTGGACTTTAAAAAACATATTAAAAATACTTGCGCCATAGGGTTATGTTGTATTCAATAAACTTTACGCAGCTTGGACTGACGTGGTTGCATGGGAACAAAAAAACTCCAGAACTATATTTGCAAGATGGAAAATAGACGTTATTCTGAATGGAACAGACAGGAGGGCTGACAGCATTGATACTTTTGAGATGCAGCTCAATAATTCTTTTGAAAAGTGAGTAAAGCTGTCTTTGTACGGTGTAGCTCTACCTTACTTTTAGCCTGCTAGCTAACTAGCCAGCTATTTCTTATTTCTGGTTTACCACCGTGATCACAAAGCTAGTTTGTCACATTGGGTAACAAAAGAGTAGTCGATACTGCAGTGTGCTGGCATTTTTCTTAACTAGGTGATCAGCTTTAGAAGTTATACCACATTCAATGAAATGGAATACCTTGCATTTTCGCTCTTTTAAAGTGCGAACAGCTATTACTGTGACCTGAGTTACACTTGTCCCACAGAGGGTGTGAAAAGCGTTGTTACAAGCTTGCGTTTCGCTGGGATGATCGGAATTGTAAACAGCAAGCTTTCCGTCTGAGTGAATGATTTGACCGTAAAATAAGCAATTCCTGTAATGAGTTACTGTGCTTGCTGACGTGTCTTTGTAGATAAATGGATGAGACTCTGAACTTTATCGTGGAGAAAAGGCATGTTTTTGGTTTGGAAGGTCCTTGGTGACCATTGATGTCCGCTTGTATCGATAAACTTATGCTAAATTCAACCAGAAAATCATCCATTCATATTGAACTTCATGAGCACAAAGTTGATTTGTGTTAAAAATGTGATTATTTTATTAATTGAAGGTACGCCATTTTCAAGGCTCTGGGAGTTTGGGGAGCCATCTGGATAGCTGTCTTATTTGGCTCATAAAAAGTGGATAATGTAATATTTCATGTTCAGATGAGGAGTACTTGCGGTCTTGGAGTTTATTATACTAGAAATGTATAGTTTTAATCCCCAGCCATTTTTCGATTCCCAGAATTATTTTATTTTAGTTTCAATGGTGAATCCTCTTGAAGATTTTTTATGTTTGCAGCCCATTTTCTCAACCAAAATCATGAAAATAAACTGAAATACAATGTAATTCTAAATGCTGTAAGTGTCTTTTCTTAGTTAAGCCACATTCGTCCTCTTTATGAAGCTTAAATCTTGAATTATAAAGCATCAAATTGGGCAACCCATAAATAGCCAAATTTGACTTCTGTGCAAAGGGGTTAAAGTGCTTTAAAGTGCTGTAGCTACAAAATGTCCATTTTGAGAAAAATTAGGCTGTGGACTAAAAGATGGTTTCCCATCCTTATCTCACGGTGTGTGAAAATGTAACTCAAGTACACTTAGCACTGGGCCCTTCAATTAATGTTGCGACCTCCAGGAATAAACTCTGCAGATCGCCCGCGGACTGGGCAAAAAAAGATGAAAAAAAAAATCCTGCATTTTTGAGCTGATGTTGCGTAGCTTTGTTTTAGCCATATACTACATTAGCACATTGTCAGATACTAGAGGATGTTGCCTTTCAAATGAGGGCTTGTACATGCATGTTGGGTGTACAATTTCAGATATTCAAAGCGCGTTCTAAAAATTCTGACTGAATTCTGAGTTCATTCCAAATATTCGGGGCCATTCTTGTTGCTGGCCTGAATGTTTTGCTCATGCTCAAAACTTTCCAGGCGCATTCGAAGTGGAGAAATATCGAACGGCTTTCGAAGTGCATTCTATCTGCGCTCTGACTGCATTATAAATATTCTTACGGCATTCCAACAGCATTCAAAACATTCTGATTGCAATTGAGGGAGAATCAAAACGGCAATCCAGGTCAGATCCTGCCAGAATGTCCTGAATGCGCTCTGAATAAGCCAGAATGCACCTCGAATGCATCTCGATTGCTGCAGGAATCTATTTCGATATTAAAACAATTCAGCAGGATTGCACTTCGAATGCCGTTGGAATCTTTCGATTGCCGCTGGAGTCAGTGGCGGCTGGTGAACTGGCGATAGGGGAGGCTGAAAAATAATGATCGGTCATGACCTGTTTTCAATCATTCATTTAAATTACCATCACAGAAACTCCAAAAACTCTCAACATTATCAGGTGCGGCCAGCTTTCATTAATAATGTTTACCTGTTAACTCACAGATTCGGTGTCAGTTTTAGTGGCATATGTACGTTCCCCTGCTGTAGTCAGCAATTACTCAATCAACGTATATTGTACACTCGTGTTACATTCTCAGAAGTCTATTCTGAGTATTCAAGCTGCATTCTGTTTGAATTCTTGGACATTCCAACCAATCCGTGAGCGTTCTGACTGCATTCGGGGTGAATTTGTACAGCATTCGAGGCACCTTCCAACCAGACTTCGGGTGGTGTTCAGGCAGCAGTTGAACTGCACTCATACGGCATTCGAAATGTATTCTACATATTCTGACTGCATTCTAACTGTATTCTAAATTTTCCTACAGCCTTCCAACTACATTCAAGCTGCATTCGAGAGCTAATACGCCCAGAATGCTCAAGAATAATTTGACGTGGGTTCGAAGCTCAGTCTAAGTATTCGAACGGCAATCCTTCAAAGCTGTAAGAATTTTGGTCAATTTGAAATTCCCGCCCGAATGTTGCACGAATTCTTCATTCCGGCTGGTTCTGCTTGATTCTTGCTGATTTTGAATTTGTGTGAAGGGGGAATAAAAGACAAAATTGGAAAAAATGAAGGACTTATAATTTTGGGAACTTTAATCGCAACCAAATCTTGGAGGTTCAATCAGCAACCTAACAAGAAAAATGTTCTTAAGATCCTTCTCAGGAGAATGTTTCCAGTTCTTCCAAATAACGCTTGCGACCATGGTGGTCTCCAGTGGTGCTTTTTGTCGAGTGAGACGCTCTGGGGGGATTTCTGTATCCACAAGCACACACAGCCTCTGGGCCTACGGTGTGAAGCTGAGTGCCGTTTTCCGTAGAACAAGCTGAAAGTAAACTTTTGCCTGCGTAATGCCATGCATTTGCTGAGGACTTTGCCTTGTTTCTGTGAGTACGCTGTCATACCATCACCATTTTTGTTTTCCGTCAATCTACAATGGTGCTACTGAACATATCCCAATAATTAAATCTGGTGCTCTTTTCGTCAGTAATTACTGACTTGATCTAGGAGACCTACTGTCCTGTAGGTTTTCATCCCAACCCTAAAAAAGCTCACATCGTTCAAAAGCTACTGAACTTTATAAGCTGATAATTAGTAGAATTAGTTGTGCCAAATCACTGTCATGGTTCATCTTCAGGTTGGATAACACTGACTTAGAGTGCTTAACACGTTTATTAGACCATCACCTAATGTAAGGTTTATGCCACTGCTGCCCTAAATTGTGTTTATTTTGGTAATTACCAAAAGAATTTAATAATGCCTCTGTAATGCTTAATCCACCAGTATGCACAAGCTCATTAACTGAAATGATATGTTTAATGCTAAAATATAATTATTGTTGATGACACGAATTTTCGAATTTGCAGTTTTACAAAAACGCAGAAAAAATAGTTAAGCACATTTTTTTTTTATTAAGATGCAAAATAAAAGTTATTCTCTTGCATTCCTGAACATAAAAACTAGTTTGTGGTTGAATGCAAGAATGCAAGCTGTTATCAAGGCCAAAGGAGGCCATACAAAATATAGTTTTGTTTTGGCTTTGTAAATAAGGACTATTAAGTGGTTTTTAAGTGGTCATTATTTGCCAAAGAAATAACAGAATAATTTTTAGTTTTTGACAAGTTTTAGTCAAATTTCTTAAATATTGTTAGCCTCATAGCATAATTGCCTGAGTCATTTTTTGGCTTACTGTTGCAATATCAAAAAAAAAAAATACCCATGTGTTTGCTAAAAATAGTTTTTTCTTGTTTTCCGAAAACGTTCAAATATGTTCAGCTATGCTATTAGGCTAACGATATTTGTGTTTTCCCATTTATTTTTTTTATGACAGGTGGTCTAATAAATTTGTGAAGCGCTGTACATCATCTTACTTCATATTCTCTCACTTTTAAACAAACCTAAAAATGTGATTACCTTAAGTTCCACAACCCAAGCAGTATTTTTACAGGACTGTTTTATATGTTGTGATTAAATCTACTGTAGAGAAAATAGCTTGGAGAGCATGACGGAAAATAATTTTCAGTGAAGGGTTCGTTTTTTCGTGTTATTCGTTCCTGCCATTTAATAGAATGCTCGATGAGTTATAACAACTGAGCTTTTCTGAGTTCCTTTGATTAGTCAGGCTTTTTGAAACAAAGCCTTATGAAGATGCAAATTCATATTCGTGGCCTCGATGGGAAGCTGCTCAGGTTTCTGTTTGTTTCTTAGATTCTTCTCGACTGCCTATGTGACACATAATGTTGATGAAACAATTGCTACCGCTATTAATAACGGAACATACTGTGATTGAAGAACACAAACAGAATATGGCTGAAGCATTCCAAGAACTTGGTCAAAGTTGCAACATGCAGGAAAGAAACAAAGCAATGTATTCAGTTTTGCTCGGCATTGATTTACCTGCCTCTGAAGCTAACGTTCATCCTGTGCTGCATGCTTATACAGTGGATGCACACATCCTGGAATATGGTCGGATACAGAGTAGTGATTGGTGCTGGCTTTTCATAATTGATTGAGGTTTTAAAAATAAACCTTGTAACGGTTTTCTTGAGCTAGGCAGAGTGCTCAGGCCCTTGCTCCAAGCTTACTGATATGGAACTGAGCTAAATACAAGCTGAAACTGTGTGCTGAGATGAGATCATCACATTGTGATGATTGTGTAATCTCGGCCACTTGTTGTCTCCCACCTTCGCTCATCTAACAGTCAGCGTTTATGTCTGTCAGTTTTTATGCTGGAATTTTGGGGGCGAGGGGGAGTGGTTCCCAGTTTCCCCTTATGAAAATTACTGTAATTCCAAGCTAGTTATCCAATAGAAATGGATGGTACTTTTGCCATTATAGTGTAGAATTACTATAGTAATACTTTGAATCACTAAACTACAGCAATACAGTTGTTTGGACAATAATGATATCATGGTGCTGTTGACTCTGGTAATACTAACGTGATGGCTATAGTACTACTCCAGGTATACTACTATGCAAACTATAGTAATACTATGGTTATGCCAAAAATATTATAGTATTACTAAGAAATGGCTATCGTATATTTTCATAAGGGTCCATTGTCTACTTTTCTCCTTGCTGGGATTCATGCTTTTATAAAAACTTGCCCTCATAAATTAGGTTGCCTGGCTGAAACAAAGTGCGAGTTTTTACGCCCAAGATGGCCGACTTTGGTATTTTACTAGCATTGCTTCAGTTTGAGTTCTGTCCGAGAGAGCATGATGGAAATAGCCGAAACTTGAATGCCACGCAAATACAAAGAAGCCTTTATAGTCACCCTGTGGAATTTGCTTAGCTGCGCATGTAGTGTGGGTAGGTACTGTGAAGATATTCAAGACCAGGCTAAGTGTTAATATGAAGACATTATACTTCAGCGGTGGAAAAATGGCAAGTATTTTCTACTCTCAGTGGGTAGGCTCTTGTCATTATGTTATATTATGCACTGCTCGTTTCATGAGACCATGTATTAATAGATTAACTCCATAAAACCTATGGACCCAGCTGCTGTATTCAAACCTGTAGAGCTTCAGGCCAATTTTAAATTCTAGTGGAGATCTCAAGGTCTCCGAAAACACCAAATATGTTGCTCTGAATTACAAGGAAATGTATCTAAAATGATGCACTAGATCTAGTTATTTTCCATTTCATGCAATGCTGTGGCCATTTAAAGATGGTGCCCAGGGTTTGAATATTTATCTCAATATAAGTCTGATGTCGCCTCAGTGAAGTGCTGCAACCAGCGGATACAGAATATGCATGTCACGTTGTCCTACAATATGAAAGAAGTGCCTTTTAAGACTTATAATCTACTTAAGGGAAAACTTAAGTGAGAAGTTGGAGTTTAAGGGCTTAAGGGGAAAAAATAAGAGCTTTTTTACTCCTCCCACATATTTTACTACCAAGTATTCTTCTTCTTCCCTTCTGGGCTGCGGCCTGTTCCAGATCCGATAGCAGGCAATGTCATGAGCGGGAACACGAGCCTCTTATTCATTTAACCCCCCTCCCCAGGCCCTTAAGGCTAACCGGTTATTGGGCACGATGTCAGCTGCAAGTAACAGATCATTTATTCAGGAGCTTTTGAGGTGGGGCATTGAGCGGACATCGGTAAAAACGAGAGGTCTGTTTACGCTGTGTGTGACAGAGCAGTGTAGCCATCTTCGATCTGAGATGACAGAGCGTGCATTCCCCACTAACCCTTTGGTTCATTGTTTCACCGCTGTTGCTTTAATATGCTGCTCTAGAAGTGCCAACCAAAATAAAGGATGTGGACTGACTGTTGTTCAGACGCCATCGAGGTCATGTAGTCAGGCTCAGTATTTAAGATCTGAGCATGCTCATGTATAAAACAGGTCTGCCCTTGCACGTTTTTGCTGTATTTTACGGGCTGGAGATTTGATGTAGAACTCTACTGCTCCATTGAGAAAGCTTTCCCAAAGCTCATTTTGCAGAAGTACTCATTACCTAAACTACATTTTCCACATCAGGGTCGCAGGGGAGCTGGAGCCTATCCCAGCTGACTATGGGCAAAAGGCAGGAACACACCCTGGACAGCTGGCCAATCCATCACAGGCCGCACACACCACTCACGCCTGTGGGCAATTTAGAGTCTCCAATCAACCTGGCTTGCATGTTTATGGACTGCGGGAGGAAACCGGAGCACCCGAAGGAAAACCCACGTGAACACGAGGAGAACTTGCTAACTCAACACAAAAATGCCCGAGGCCAGATTCAAACCCCCGACCTTCTTGCTGTGAGGCGGCACTGCTACCCACTGCCCCGTTTTGCAGATGATTTATTAATTATGTTATCATTTTTAAAATCTGCAGTATTTCCCCTAGATTGTGCATTTTTGTATGCACTCCCTGCCTGGCTTGTTTATTTTCCTCCCAGACGCCTGCTCTAACTCTGGGGAACTGGATTCCCCTCGGGCATCCAAAGGAGACGAATGCGTCTTCCTCAGTCGTCGCTGAATTGAACCAGAGTGATGAGAATGAGTCAGAATAACTATGAAGGAGGAGATTCACTCTGCTGGATGCACAGTGTTTCACTGCGTGAAGACATCTTTGAGGCTCTCGGTTTTCACAAACAACCAAACGTCTCTTTTGACATTTTTACCCATGCAAGGGGCTCTCGGAGCCAAATGGATTCATTTTCAAATAGATTCTGGTGGGCAAATGTGTAAGTGAACAAAACTATAATCGTTTAATAGAATTAGGACTGCAGATATAGCAAATCAGAAGGCCCAGGCTTGGATTAATTTCATTCCTGTCTGTTACTTGAGACTCCTTCATATTGTTTCAAATGCTGTCAGCCCGTGGCTCCTCGAACAGCCCTATTTATCTGGCTTCCCTGCATAGACTTCCACTGACTGGCCAACTGGCATCTGAGGAAAAAGAAAAAGTTATTAACCCCTTACCACTCAGGTAACATTTTCTGAAAATGCCTATAAAGGACGTACTCAAGGTAAATTGAAATCTTTTTTTGTTTTTAACTTCCCTTAAAGCCTTAGTTTGCAATTCCGCAGTATCCACCCTCCTCCCCATTCTGACTAAATAATAAGTATGCTATTATTTTAAGCAGACCATCTATTTTGCTGTGTACATCTTCTTTATACATTGCTTTATAAATAGTTTGGGTTTTTGTGCTGAAAAGTGATGAATCTGGGTCCCTGGAAGCCGCAGTTGAAAGTTTAAGAATGCTGACTGGAGTTCTAGCTGGGACGAGTGTAGACCGTGTGCCGTTCTCAAACACCTGAAACTACGGAGGCAGTGTTTAGTGTCCTCTCAGTGCCACGGAGCAATCAGGCCAGGAGGGATGGTACCTCGAGATGAGGGGGGCCGATATTTTTCAGGAAAATTATTAAAAAAACCATCTCCGACTCACTCTGTCCATGTCTGCTATTCAGCTTCTGAGTTTGTGTCGGACTGATTGAGTCATCTGATTCCTCTGTGATCATTCCCGGCGATTATTGTACATTCCTCTTGGAAAGGCAGGTTTGAAATGCTCTAGTTATATTCTAGAACTTCTTGAAATTCTAAAGAATCAAACTGCATACACCTTGTCAATACAATTGACATTCAATGATTCAATGACATCCAAAAGGATGAGGAAAAAAGTGATTTATTTCTGATGCGTGAGAGAACAAAATGGCTTCTCGCGTGCATGCCTGCACGTTTGTGTGCGTTCGAGCGTGTGTGTGACTGTGTGTGCTGGTGGGGAGGGGGGCAGGGTGATCTCAGCCTTGCAATGAAGTAGGAATGGCAGCAGTGTCCTTTCTGCCTCGGGTTCACGGGTCCAGTCCTGCTTAAAGACTGTTCTGGAATGTAGCCAAGAGCCCTGCACAAGCCATCAGCCAGTACAGGCGGAGAGTCTGTCGCAATATGGTCATGTGGCGGCACTTCACACTCTCTCTCCAAAAGGCTTTGTCTGCAAAGATATGATCTGAGCCGGATTCTGGGTTATATATTATAGAGTACTGCGATGCAATATTATACAATCCCAGTTCCAAATAATTTTCACATGAAATATAAAAGAACTGATTTTAGAAGTCTATTCACCATTTACTATAATGAAATAATACAAAACATTATTTGACGTCTAACGTGAATTTAATTGCTTTTTGAAAATGAACAATATGATGATTTCAACCGAGTGTAAAACAGTTGGCACAGTCAGCAGTTTACATCTGCAAGTCTGTTGGGAGCTTCGGCTAAAAATTGATTTATTTTGAAATGTTGCGTGCGTACGGAGGTGGAGTATTCGACAAAAGTTAGTACTCGTTATCATGTTTCAATACAGCCCAAGTCAATTTCACAGCGGAATTCTCTTTTAAGGAGCATGATTAGAAGACCTGTTACGGATGTAATATGCCTGTCAGACAGAATATTGCCTGTTGTAATTCACCATAAATTATCAGTTGAAGACAGATCTGGACTGCTGGCAGGTCAGTCTAGTACCCTCTCTTTCCATACTCTCGCATTTGCTATACCTTTGAAATCCATGCATACGATATTTACTGTTGTCTTTCTGGGAAATGCAGGGATGTCCCTTGGGTAGTTGACATTCAGATGGTAGCATCTGTTGCTCCAAAATTCATACATATCTTTCTGCTTTAATCGTGCTCGCCGAAGTGGGAAAGTGACCCATGCCATGTGCATTGATACGCCCCAAAAGCATCAAAGGATGCAAGAGGATGAATTTTCCTTGTTGCCCGGAGAACAAGCAGCTGTTTTTCCAATAATCCCTCTAAATATTGTCTTGTCGGGCCACAAAACACACTTCCACTGTCCTTTTGCTCATCTCAGATGAAACCGAGCCCAGAGAAGTTGGCAGAACTTTTGGATACTGTTGATGCATCGGCTTTTGTTTGTGTAGGAAAGCTTTGAATTGTATCTGTGAACGCCGCAGTGAATGATTTTGACTGACAAAGGTTTACCAAAGCATTTCCAATCCCATGATTTCATATGAAGGATAGTTCTCGTACGGTTCGTAAGATAGTGAGATTTGAGGGATCAGAAGTTGTTTTCAGCCTTGCCCTTTACACAACGTGATTCAGCCAGATTCCTTCAAATTATATTAAACATTGAGGGTGAAATGCCCCAAATCCTACCAGTTAGTCTTATGGGAACATGATTGACTTTTAACTGGATACATCATAGATAAAAACAGAAGTCTGCGATTTGTTTCATCAATGACTTTCATTAAACTGTCTATTAAAGATATTGAATGTTTTACTTTCTCATAATTATTCATTTATTTATTTAATTGGAGCTGTGAACGTACACTGACTATTTTAGATGAGTTTGTGCACAGAAAAAGGTGGCAGTATTTCTCAGTGGATTTTGTCAATTTAATAATAAAAATAATAATACATTTTATTTATAAGCACCTTTCAGAGCACTCAAGGACACTGTACAAAGATAAAACAAGAACTATACAACAACAGATAAAAGTTACACAATAAAACGGGACAATGCGATTACAGAGAGAATGCCATCTTCAACGGGCGAGTTTTGAGTCTGGATTTAAGCAGAGGAAGAGAGTCAATGTTTCGGATGTCCGGTGGGAGTGAATTCCAGAGTTGGGGAGCAGAGCGGCTGAAAGCTCTGCTCCCCATGGTACGGAGGCGGTCGGAAGGCACAGTGAGGTGGATGGAAGAGGAGGATTTGAGGGAGCGGAAGGAGGTGGCAATGTGGAGGAGATCTGACACATAAGGAGGGGCGAGGTTGTGAATGGCCTTGAATGTACACAGAAGGATTTCGAATTCTATTCTGAATTTAACCGGGAGCCAGGTGGAGTTGCTGTAAAATGGCGGTTATGTGGTGAAATGAGGGGGTTTTGGTGATGATGCGAGCTGCTGAATTCTGGGCCATTTGAAGCTTTTGGAGGGATTTGTAAGGGAGACCAAAGAGGAGAGAGTTACAGTAGTCGATGCAGTAGGTGACGAGACTGTTAACAAGGACAGAAGTAGTGTGGGGACCCAGGGAGGGGCGGACACGATTAATGCTGCGCAGACGGAAATATGCAGACCGGGTAATATTATTGATGTGGGAATGGAATGATAATGAGCTATCGAGGATGACACCGAGACTCTTAACCTGAGGGGATGGCGAAACGGAGGAACTGTCAATTTTGAGGGAAAAACTGTCGACCTTGGGTTATATAGATTTTGTACCGATAAGGAGGATTTTGGTTTTGTCACAGTTTAGTTTTAGGAAGTTTGAGGCGAACCAGGATTTTATTTCAGATCAGCAGGTGGTGAGGTGGTGTTATGGCTTCCTTGGTGCATAGTTCAGTTTTACCTTGAATTTGTTGATGCAACAACAAACTTTGTTTGATAAAAAAGGTCTTCCAAAGAGTGCCCAAACTCATCTCGCTGTATATTATCACAACAGTATTTTTGCTGTCAATGTTAGTGGCATTGTGAGGTTTTTAGGATCATGGGCACTCTGTTTTTTAACCCCTGCTAAAAAAACAAAAAATCCTAAATTCGACACTGACAATCTCAACAATTTTAGACCCCATTTCTAAATTACCCTTATGACCACTCTGTCTTTGAAGAGTTTTAGTCTGGTTTTCAAGCTAATCACAGTTTAGAGACCGCTCTTTTAAAAGTTTGAAAAGAGAGCATGAATTCTGAAGCTGGTTGTTGTACTGGTCTGGTGTTGCTGGACCTTTCTGCTAAATTTGCTATGGTTCATCATGGAATATTAATTGATCGGCTAAAAAGCTGGGTAGGCATGATTGGTTTATGTCTCACCTGAGTGACAGGGTCTTCTGTGTATCAGCTGTGAACGTCTCCTCTAGACAATATCACATATCGGCATTCCTCAACGGTCTTCATGACCTTTAGCTGTTCTGCATATACATGTTACCCCTGGGTCATGTTATCTGTAACTCCTATATTTCTTTCCATTTTTATGCCGATGATATTCAGATACATTTTTCTGTAAATCTGTCAGACCTCACCTCTGTTACATCACTCATGTGTCTTGAAGCCACAAAGTCATGGATGTCCAGTAATTTCCTCATATTGAATTATGATTAAAAAAAAGAACTGATGGTGTTTGGACCCAAACAACACAGGGAATATGTTAACCAAACCTTAGCTTCCAAGGGTCTGTGGTGCACCCATGAGGCTTGGAATCTGGGAATAGTTTTTGATTTGGAAGTAGTCTTTGATTCAGACTTACCTTTTCCAAAAATTTTAGTAACGTCACGAAATTGGCTGTTGGTAAAATTAGGAGAATTGCCAGAATTAGATATTTTCTTTCATTCAGTGACGCACAGACTGTGATTCCTGCTTTTGTCTCCAGCCACTTATATTATTGCAACTCATAATTTCCCGGTCTGCCCCAGAAATCTATCAACCGCTTACAACTTGTAGAAAGTACAGCAGCCAGAGTTCTTACTGGAACTCCAAAATTTGAGCACATTTCCCCAGTTCTTTCCTTACTGCACTGGGTATCAGTAGTGTTCAGAATTTTCTAATTTTATGGCTTGTTTTTAAATGGCTGAAGGGCCTTGCAGCTTTATACATTATTGAAATTCTTACCCCTTACAACCCCACTCGTACTCTCAGATCTGCAGGTCAGCTGTTGCTCTCAGTCCCAAGGGCAAGGCTGGAGACAGAGGGTAATCGAGTCTTTGCCGTGAGGGCAGTACAGTTATGGAATAACCTTCCACTGGAAGTTAGACAAGCAACTTCAGTGTCCTCTTTCAAAACTCTAACCCACTTATATAAAATGGCTTTAAATTAATGTTTATCTTTTGCTTTATGCTTTTATTATAGATATGTATTGAACATACTGTAATTTTGGATTGAATTGTGTATGTTTTGTTTCTGTGAAGCACTTTATAAACTTGTTTTTGAAAAGTGCAATATGAATAACATTTATTATTATTATTATTATTATTATTGTTTCAACCTCATCCTTTATGCACGGAGATTCGCTGAATCTGTTATTAGGACTGTATGCTGTACAGGGTGAATTCTCTTAAATCCTTGCAATAGCACATTGAGAAATGTTGTTCATGAACAATTGGATTACTTGCAAAGCGGGGAGCATTGACCGGGGGGTATTCCACAAAGCTGGGTAACTGAGTAAGCCTGGCTTTTTTGCAAAGTAAAACCTGGAAACTATTCAAATCTGGAACATGGACTGAAATTAATACAGCTTTCCGGGTTTTACTTTGTGAAAAAGCCAGACTTCCTCAGTTACCCAGCTTTGTGGAATACCCCCCAGTTCTTGCTTGTGAATGACTGGGCCTTTTGCGAGTGTTCCTTTACGGCCCAAGAATGATAGAATCACTGGTTCAACATCTGTCCACCCCTTTATCTGTCTTACATTGGGTCCCAACTTTTGAAACATTCAGGCCTCAAATTCAGGTTCTTTTTTGATCTAAAATAAAAAGAAAACGCAAAGTTGGTGGTAAAGTAGGTCAGGTTGGTGCAGTAAAGGTATTGTTGATTTGGTAAAGCAGTAACTATCTTGTCGTGTTCATATCGTGTGCTGTTTTCAATTCTATACTGGTAATGGATGATTTCCGAATGACTGCTCTCTCTTTTCAATTTGCATTTTTGATATTGTCCCAACTTAGTCCAATTTAGAAATTTATCATAGTGCTCACTTTTTTCATAAGAGGAAAACTTCTAATCCATAGAAATCAATCATCCATTCTTCTGGCTTGAACATTGACATAAACATCAGCCTTGACATCTAGAAATAAATGTGTTTTTAATGAATTCACTCTGAGGCTTCGGAAAGTTGGTAACATCCAATCAAAATGACAGCCCAGTGACTTAAAGCTCTCTCTATTGGACACTGAATTTCAGACTAGACTTAAAGGCATGACTGACAATAATGCTTTCGTCTACTGGGGCATGACCTACATTCACAGTGAATGTGTTTTTATGAATACAGCAACAGGAGCTAGTATCGGGGCTCTAGTTAAAGCCAGGGGAGTTAATAGTGAATAAATACTGTACTGTACTGTATTGTACTGTATTGTACGTCTGAAGCTTGGTTGGCGATTTGATGTTTACTTGTGATGGTAGTCCCTGTAATAGATATGGCATTGCTCTGATCTCTGCCTCCCCAATACAGAAAAATCAATGGGTGATAGCAGCTGTCCCAAAACTGAACCCTGGGGATGGCCAGCTAGTGTGTGTGTGTGTGTGTGTGTGTGTGTGTGTGTGTGTGCGTTCATGTTTTTGTAACTTATCGGAGACCTTTTACGGGAAAATCACTGACCTTGTCAGGACCAGTAGTCCTTATGAGGACCAAAGTTTGGTCCTTTACGGCAAAATTTCTGCAGTCATGCTTGAGGTTAGCGGTCAGGTGTGAATTGAAGTTAGATTAGGGTTAGGGTTTGGTATGATTTGGTTAAGGTTAAGGTCTGGGTTAGGGTTATGGTTATGCTGTCCGTAATGATAGAAGTCAATGCAATGTTCGTATCATGTGTGTTTGTGTGTGTGTGCTTGCGTGCATTCATGCGCGCGCGTGTGTGTGTTCCTTTGAGTGTTCCTGCAAATGTAGGTGCCTGTACCTGTGTGTGCAAGCATGAGAACTCACATGCTTGCATGTGTTGTCAGACCTGGCTGATATAATTGTTTAATAATATGATTATGTATTTTTTCTATTTAATCTTTTCCCCCCTTAGATTCCGGCATAATAGGCTCTGGTGGGGGATTTCTTTCTTACGAACATTCAGACAAAATTCATTTTGTGTCTTCTGTTTTAGATCTTATCTGCATAATTGCGGTCATCATATGCATATACCATATCTGAATGTGTTTTTTTTTTCTGGTATACATTGATATAACCATATTTTATAATCAGAGGCGGTTTGTCGGCAATTACAAAGGCCCTCAGAAACCTCGCCTTCAAATACTCAATAACCTAAACCTCTCGCTGTTTAATTTTGAAGATTTGCAACAGTTGCTCGGACTAATTGCTTGAACAACAGTCAAATTTAATTTCAATGGCATTATGATACTGTCCACTGCAAAATTATCAAGCGTTTTGTTCCGCACGTAAATGGTGACTTAAAATATCAATATGGCTTTATAAATTCTATGCTCATGTAGCTAGCAAAATGGCTCAGATTAGCGTAAATTAGTTTTCGAGGTTCATTAAGCAATAAGCCACGAGAATATGTTCTATATTCTGAATGAAGTCACGGCTAAAGGGCGTTGTTAGAACGCACGATGCAGAGCTGAGTGACAATTTTAAGGATGGCGAAAATAAATGCTGCGAAGTCAGCAAAAGTTTTGTATTTCTTGCATTTATATTGCCATTCTTACAATGCCATATCAATTACATAAATATAGGCAATAGGCATTCACTTTTTCACTATCATTTCTTATTGTAGGTCATGGATTGGTCTTGGTTGTTCAGTCAATAAACTGTTTGATTGTTAATCAGGCGAACTAAAACGAGAACAGCTTGAGGGCAATCGAGTGGTAAAGGGTGCTGTTACTGAAGGCCCTCAGAGCACCTTACGGCACGCCACTGCTTATAATAGGTGGAATATAAGCACTTGCTAAGCACTTAATTAGGAACACTATACTAATACTGGGTATGGCCTTCCTTCGCTCTCTGAACAGCCTCAGTTCTACCTGGCCTGGATTCTGCTTGATGTTGGGAATTTGACATTTTGGTCCATGTTAACGTGACTGCATCGCGTAATTTCTGCACATTAGTGTGTCCCACATTCTTGCTGTGAATTTCCTGTTCTACATCATTTCTATTGGATTCAAATCTGGCGACTACAGGTGCCACTGAAGTATCCTAAGTACATTGCCAAGTTAAATAAAAACATTTGAGGCTGCTTTTGCTCCATGACAAGCTGGGCCTAGGCATTAGAAAATGGGAAAATTGTGGCCAGAAAAGAATGCGTATGGTCAGCTACAATACTGCCCCACCTAGGCAAAAGGATCGGATTGTCGAATTCGATCCGAGACCATAAAATACACCTACTAGGGGTGCTCAATTAAGTAGAGGCATGATCATGGCGAGAATCACCCTAGTTACTGAGATTTGGCACGTGTAAGTGGATATTCTTTGTGTCGAGCAGAAGCAAAAGCAAACTTTTGCATTTTTCTCAAAATGGCTGCAGATGGATTTACTTTCTTTTTTGCCTTTGGTGGGGCAGAATATTCTGGGGCAGAATGATAGGCTGTGATATTCAAACAGTGATTAATTGGTGCTAAGGTGCCCAAAGTAAGGCAAGAAAATATCTCCCACACCATTACACCACCACCACCACCACCACCAGGGTGAACTGTTTACACAAGGCAGGCTGGATGCATGAATTCATGATGACGCTAAATTCTTACCTGGCCATCTGTATCTCACAGCTGAAAGCATGATTCATCAGACTGCGCAATTTGTCCAGTTCCTCATCTGTTCGTTGTTGTTGCATTTCTGCCCGCTGCCCTCGGATTTCTGTTCTTGGTTAAAAAGAGTAGAACTACATGTGGTCTTCTACTGTTGACACCCATGTGCCCTAAGATTTGATGCGTACTATGTTCCTCTGCGCGCCACAGTTGACCATGGTGGTGGCTTTTCTCTTTAGAATTGGCCATCAGTGGATGTTTTTTGTTTTTTAGCCTGCTTGGCCGGAAAGCCCAAGGGGCTTATGCTGTGCTCGGGGTCTTTAGTGGTGGTCTGTCGTGCGTCTGTGCGTGCGTAAACTTTTGGCTTGTCTGCGCTGTAGCGTCTTCAGTTTTTGACCGATCCTTTTCATATTTCATAAGTGTGTAAATGGTCATAAGGTCTTGACCAAGTTCAACTTTGAGCCAAATCAGATTGATACTTCGGCCAATACCAGACGTTCCATTTCGGCCATGTTTGGCTGTGGCCTTGCCACTATTTTTTGTTTTACACTTCGCAACTTTGTGCTTGAACTCTAGAGACAGATGTGCGGAAAAATGTCAGATCAGCAGTTGTAGAAATTCTCGAAGACCATCTAGCACCAACAACCATACCATGGTCAAGGTCACCAAGATGACATTCCCCCCAGTTGTGATGTTTGAAGTTGACATGAGCATTAATTGAAATGCCTTACTTGAATCTGTATGAACCTCTGCATTGCACTGCTTCCACGTTTGGTTGAATGGATAATTGGATAATTGAATCTATAAGGAGATGTACAAGTGTTTCTAAACTGTATGTGTAAATATCTGCCTGGTAATGAATATATCAGTGTGTTTACATTGGATATGTCTATGTTAGTGTGCGAGTGTGCATGCTGTGTCTACATCTGTATATACACAGTTGCAATCAAAATTATTCAACCCCATTGGAAATTGGGTTTACTGGCAAAATTTCCAATCTTTCAGCAATGAACAGATTAAACAAGAACATTTTAAATAACTCCACGCAACTAATATTACAAGTTGTTTCTCCGAATTCAACACAAAATGCCACTTTTAATGACTACTGCAGTTTCAAAATTATTAAACCCCCTGAATAGAATCTGTCATAAGAGCATATTTGCAAATCAAGTGTTGTCTGAGTCACACCTAATGCAACTAATTAAGAACTTCGCAAGTTGCATCAGGTTTGCTTGAGATAGAACATATCAGATACTTGCACTCGCTAGGGGTTTGTTGACAGTTACATTTGATTGCGTATCTGAAATATGGCCGTCAAGAGAATTGTCCAAAAACTTAATAGAAGAGATCAGTGTCTGCCACAAACAAGGAAAAGGATTAAAAAAAAGGTAGCACAGACACTGAATGTTCGTAGAGATACAGTTGGATGCAAAGTTCACAAGTTCAGAGTTAAAGGAACAGAGGCTGCACTACCAGGACCTGGCAGAAAGAGGAAGCTATCAATGGTTGCCACCAAATTTCTGAGTCAAAAACCCTCGGTGACTGCAATAGACCTGCCGCAAGACTTGGAGGCAGGAGGCACTGAAGTTTCAGGAAGGCGCTTGCTAAACGCTGAAAGTCTCCATGCCCAAACTCCAAGACATACGACGTAACTGGCTCAAAAGCGCAAGCTCCAATATCCTCAAACCTCTATTGATAAGCCACATTAAGTTTTAGGATACTGTTCTTTGGAGCAATGAAACAAAACAGGAACTTTTCGGGCTTATGGATCAGCCGTATGTTTACCGGAGGAAGAGAGAAGTATACACTAAAAAGAGCACCCTGCCTACAGAGAAGCATTGTGGAGGCTTGTTGATGCTCTGCAGCTGCATTGCTTCCTCTGACACTTGAAACCTGCAACGTGTGGAGGGCGAGATGGATTCAGTCAAGTACCAGGATATCAATGGAGAAAATGTCCTGCCCTTTGTGAGGAATCTGAAGCTTGGGGGTCATCAGACCTTCAAACAGGACAATGATCCTTAGCATACCTCAACATCCACCAAGACTTGGTTTCAGAAGAAGTCCTGGAACATTCTAGAGTGGCTATTATCGTCACCTGACTTGAACCCCAAAGAAAATCTCTGGTGGGATTTGAAGAAGGCAGTTGCAGAAGGCAAACCCAAGAATATTAGTGAACTGGAGGCCATTCTCCATAGGGACTGGGCTAAGATTCCTTGGGAATGCTGCCAGAAGCTGTTGTCTGCCTTTGCCTCACATCTCCAGCAGGTCACAGCGGCAAAAGGGTGCTCTACTGAGTATTAAAGATGCTTGTCACGAAGGGTTTGAATAATTTTGAGCCTGCAGTAGTCATTAAAAGTGGCATTTTGTGTTGAATTTGGAGAGGCCACTTGTAATATTTGTTGTGTTGAGCTATTTAAATTGTTCTTGTTTGATTTGTTTATTGCAAACAGCTGAAAGTTTGTAAATTTTGCCAGCTATCCTCGCTGCATATGGCTGCAAAACACACACATACATTGGTGTTAAACAAGCATTATCACCGTAGCATTTGAAAGAAACACCCACACTGCACCTTGGCTAAACATTCACTTCTCCCTACCTCTGAAAGTGGTTCTGTGCGAAAATATAACAGTTTGTAGTTTGCCATGTCAAGCAATTATCAACCATTTTAGAAACTGCAGTCCGTAGACATATGTATGCTTCAATATTCATCTATCGTTTATTATTAGCAAATTATCAATAAGTTACCAATCCCTAATTGACTTATTTCCTACAACAGCAAAACGTCGACAGGAATTTCCAAGCTGCAGTTGGATGATCCAGTCAAATAGTAATAGTGCGGTAAATTACTGCACCGAAGGTGTGATTTAGCCTTTGATGCTGCTCCCTGTTTCTGCAGTCGGTCTCCGCTCTGGAACATTCCGCTGAGATTGGACTGCTCCCTCGCTGTGTTGACGTCGTCCCTTGGCACTCTCCGTGTGTAGCATGGCAGGAAATGCTGTGTCAACAGCGGGAGTGCGAACTGGTCTTTTTTTCCAGGCACACAGCAGTGCCAGTCATGCTCTCTCTGCATATTTATGAGCCTCATTCAGACAGTGCTTTGCCTGGAGTTATGCTCTCAGGGGCAGACTGGAGTTTAGAGCTCTCTCTCTCTCTCTCTCTGTCTCTCTCACACACACACACACACACACACATTCTAATCCTTTTTACTACCTTTCTCCTCCTCCTCTGCTATTATACTGTTCGTAAAACTGATGCTTTTCTGTGCTTAATCCTGCCATAATCTGTTGTGTTTTAGCTGTTCCCCTGTAGAGCCTCCTGTAGACAGTGTACCACATTCATACACACCTTGTTCAATGAGGCCACTCGACTTCATTAAAACAGATTACTGAGTGTGGACATATCATAACAGGCTCTCATGAACACAAACTGAAATCAATAATACTCTGCATAACGATGCAGTGAAATGTGTTGATAATATTTATTTTATTCACTTTTGGCTCCCAGTACTCCAGTGAAAAGTGGGGAACATGGAATATTTTGGTCTGAGGGTACTTTTCTCAGGACACGAGGCTACATGTCAACACACCTCAGACCTGCATTTTGAAGGCAATAACCACTAGCCCCGTAATCAGCTAAGTAGCATAATCCTCCTTGCGGGGTAAAATCTTGCTTGACCTCCAGCTATATACAGTCTGTGATAACAGCATTAAACAGTAAGACTGCTCTGGACTCCCAGCAGCCTTTGCAGCAGGTCAACAGGCTTGGCGGTTCCTCTGTAGAGCATTTTTAATAAGCTGGAATGGGTGGGATGATGCCGGTGCGCAGGAGAGGCAAGAGTGTTGGGTGATACTTCGGCAGTAATCGCGAATGCCTTTTGGAAGTCGCGCGTTTCCCGCGCAGGAGCTTTGAGGATGTGTGTTCGCTGATGAGCTCTGGGATTTACTGCAACACGCCTTCCGGGAGAGGATTTGATGCATCCGCATGCGGAAGATGTTCGAAGCGGCCCAGATGTGCAGTGCTTAATCGAGAGGTACTGACTCCGTGTTAGCGGCTAACGATAGCTTAGTGCGAGTGCGATGTATTGGACTGGCATTGTGGCTGTTGTTGGGGGTTTGGCAGGCTCTCCGTTGTAAAACTGCGCCTCGCAGCACTAGGTCGTCTCCACGGAGAGAGACTGATGATAAATTGTTATCATTAGAAGGTAAATTTGCTTTAATAAGAGACAGCAGTCATTTGTTTTCATTTCACTTCTCTCCTTTATCTGCACATTAGGGGTGGCACAGTCCCTGCGGGGGGCTGCCACCTGTGTTTTTGCCTCGATCACTCCCCCCCTTTTTAATTCAGCAAATTTTGCTAACTCTTGCGCTCTTGGTTCTAGTGAGGTTCAGGAGTACCCTGCTGCTACACGTCAGCTTTTGATTGGGGGGGATGGGTGATTTAAAACGAGCCAGGCGGATGGGCAGACAAAGAAAGTTTGGAAGTTGAGTTTGGAAGTGTGTTTTATTCACTTGGAACTGTAATGTGAATATAGGCCACTAGATGGCAGTATTTACCTTTTTTTTGTTAAGATCAGATTGGAGTCATGTTTAGACATGTCCTGGACATGTCTGGGGCAAGTCTCAGAAAATTAAAAAAAAGAGGTCTAAATGTGGGTGGGGTCTGCAAAAGAGTATATTAGGAAAAGAATTGAGACAGTAAAGTAGTAGGAGAAATTGCAAGAAGATGACCAGACCTGTCATTCTGTTCAAGACCTGTGATGTTTCTTTTGTGGATTTCTTTGCCTGTGTTTGAGCATTTTCTTCATCCAGGACATCACCAAGCCACCCCACCAAAAAGGGACTGTAATTATTTCTGTTTTTTCTTATTTATCAATCTTGGTCTTTAGCTGTAGGTTGTTATTAGTCTTTGTCTTTGTTAAAAATTAAATGTGTTTTAGTTGTTAAAACTGTGTTTGTCATCCCTTGCTGTTGCTGTTGTGTTATAAATGTAATAACAAATTGGGGCCATAACAAATTGGGGGCTCAAGGTCCGGGATAGACCATTGTGTGAGTAATTTATTGAAAATCTAACATTCCAAATTGTGAAATTGTTTTTGTGAATTTTCCTAGATATATATTGACAACAGCAATGGATGATTTCTTGGCATCACCAACCGTAGGGGTTTTGAAGTCTTTTAAAAAGACAGAACTGCTAGAAATTTGCAGACATTTAGAGCTGACAGAGGTGAAACCAGCCATGCGAAAAGCAAGACTGGCTAGAGAGATAGTTGAATATTACATTGATGAAAATGTGTTTGCACCAGGAGATCTGGAACAGTTTCCAGTGGAAAATCCAAATATAGAAATGGAACTTAAATTAAAAATGCTAGAGATTGAAAGGGAGGAAAAAGAAAAACAAAGGCAGTTTGAGTTGGAAAAATTAGCAAGAGAAGAGAAACAAAGAGAATTTGAGAGGGAAGAAAAAGAAAAACAAAGAGAATTTGAGTTAGAAAAATTTGCAAGACAGAGAGATTTTGAATTAGAGAAATTCGATAGAGAAGAAAGACTCCAAATGGAGCAACAAAAAATAAAAATTCAAACTGAAAATAAATTTCGGGCTAGCCAGGAGGTAAAACTGGTGCCTCCATTTTCGGAAAAGGATGTTGACAACTATTTCCAGTGTTTTGAAAAGGTAGCAAAGAGTTGCCAGTGGCCAAAGGAACACTGGCCTCTGATGTTGCAAACTGTCCTCAAGGGTAAAGCTCAACAAGCCTATTCGGCTTTGTCTGCAGATGATTCCTCTGATTATGAGGTTGTCAAAAAGGTTATTTTGAGAGCTTATGAGTTGGTTCCAGAGGCTTACCGACAGAAATTCAGAGGTCTGAAGAAATCTGAAAATCAGACTTATGTTGAATTTGCTAATGAAAAGCAGGTTTGCTTTGAGCGCTGGTGTACTTCTATGGAGGTCAAGGATGATTTCAACTCACTAAAAGAGATGGTGTTAGTTGAAGAATTCAAGAACTGTGTTAAGGATGATGTTAAGACCTACCTTAATGAGAAGCAAGCACTGAACTTGCAATCAGCTGCCAAATTTGCAGATGAATATGTTCTCACTCATAAGTCCAAATTTCAGTCTAGCAGTAACAATAAATGGTCCCAATTTCAGAAAAAGGGTTACGGTGATACCCAAGATTCCTCACCCAAAGACAAAGACAAATCTGGTGATGGTGCTCAGAAATCCAGTAACAGGTCTGATCAAAGTGTGAAAGCTGACAGTGACAAAAGTGGTCTAGTTTGCAGTTATTGCAAGAAATCTGGTCATGTTACAACTAACTGTTGGTTCCTTAAAGCTAAGAAAGAAAAAGAAAAGGATACCAAACCAAATGCCTTTGTGAAAACAAGGTTAGAAACCCCTGTAGTAGATAACCAATCTGCTAAATTGCCTGCTTCTTGTGGGGCTAAAAAGCCTAATACAGCTGACTTTGTGAGGGAGGAATTTCTTCCATTTGTGTCAGAGGGATTTGTGGCTCTGAATGAGCATACTACTCCTGTCCCCATATATATCCTAAGGGATACCGGAGCTTCTCAGTCACTTTTGTTGATGGACTCCTTGGAGTTACGTGATGAGACCGCTTCAGGGGATTTCATACTTGTACAAGGTATTGAAGGGAGGACTGTATCTGTACCCCTGCGCTATATATTCTTGAAGTCAGATTTAGTTACAGGACAGGTAAAGGTGGGACTTATGTCAAGTCTACCTATAAAGGGTGTTTCTCTGTTGCTAGGCAATGACCTGGCTGGGGGCAAAGTAGTTCCCCCTGTACATCTTACTTCACAGCCGAGCACTGAAAATGGGGATGAGGACCCATCTCTGTATCCTTCTTGCGCAGTGACTCGTGCTATGGCTAAGAAGGCTAAAGAAGATGATGTTGTGGTGCCGTCCAGTACATTGAATAGTCAGGACTCAGGTGGTTCGCCTCATGACTCTGATTGGCCTACTATGGTTTCTCCGTTTGAGGACTTATCAGATACTTTAATCAGTTCTCTATTCAGCCAGCCGGATGGGTCTGGTGATTCTGATGTGTCTGGAGACTTGTCTCTGTCCAGAAAGCGGTTGATTGAGGAGCAAACTAATGATCCTGAAATTTGTGTACTAAAGAGGAGAGCCCTTCCTGATAAAGAAATAGACGCAGTTCCAGTTGGGTATTATCTCAAGGATGGTGTGTTGATGCGGAAGTGGCGCCCTCCTGATATCCCTGCCAATGCAGATTGGGCAGTGGTCAGGCAAATTGTTGTTCCGAAGGTCTATAGGAATGAGATCTTAACAATGGCTCATAGTTTACCTTTAGGAGGTCATCTTGGTGTTAACAAGACTGTTGATAAGATCATGAAACACTTCTTTTGGCCTGGGCTTCGGAAAGACGTTTCCAACTTTTGCAAAACCTGTCACACTTGTCAGGTAGTTGGAAAACACCAGTTAGACCCACCTGTAGCTCCATTGCAGCCTATCCCAGCATTTGGGGAGCCATTCTCTAGGGTCATTGTTGATTGCGTTGGTCCATTACCCAAGACTAGATCTGGAAATCAGTACTTGTTGACAATCATGTGTGCATCTTCCAGATTCCCCGAAGCCATACCTCTACGTAACATCAAGGCAACTGCAATCTCGAAGGCTTTGATAAAGTTCTTCACGTTGTTTGGCCTTCCCAGGGAAATTCAGTCAGACCAGGGTAGCAATTTCACTTCAGGATTGTTTCAGCAGGTTGTGTATGAACTAGGTGCAAAGCAGATTCTTTCTAGTGCCTATCATCCAGAAAGTCAGGGTGCCTTAGAGCGGTTTCATTCCACTCTCAAGACAATGATGAGGACTTATTGTTATGACCATGAGAAAGACTGGGATGAAGGGGTTCATTTGCTGTTGTTTGCAGCTAGAGAAGCAGTGCAGGAGTCTACTGGATTCAGTCCATTTGAGCTAGTGTTTGGTCATGAAGTGAGAGGACCTTTGCTATTATTGAGTGAACAATGGCAAGAGGAAGAGCCGCACATCAGTCTGTTAGACTATGTTAGCAAGTTCAAGGAAAGATTGCGTGCAGCTTGTGACCTTGCCAAAGAGAACTTGAAATCAAGTCAGGGAAAAATGAAAACTTGGTATGATCATAAGGCTAGAAGCCGTGAGTTTAAACCAGGAGAAAAGGTCCTTGTGTTGTTTCCCTTGCAGTCCAATCCATTGCAGGCTAGATTTCATGGTCCTTATGAAATTCTGACAAAACTCAATGATCTCAATTACATTGTGAAGACTCCAGATAGGAGAAAACCAAAACAATTGTGTCATATTAACATGCTTAAGCCTTATCATGACAGAAATGCTAGGGTTGCAGCTGTCACTTCAGATTCTCCAATGGTCGAAACGTGTGAAGATGAGGGGGAGTTTCAAGATGATGAACCAAGAATTAAAGCTGAAGTTCTTTCATGTAAATTGTCAAACACTGAAGTGTTGCAAAATCTTGATGTAAAACTCCAGCACTTAGAACCCTCACAGAGAGATCAGTTTGAAAGGTTGATCAAGAAATATGAGGATTTGTTTCCTGATGTTCCAAAGAGAGTTACTATAGCCTCTCATGATGTAGATGTTGGTGATGCCAAACCAATAAAACAGCATCCATACCGGATGAATCCTGAAAAGAGAAAGATTGCTGAGAAAGAGGTTGAGTACATGTTAAAACATGATATTATCAGACCCTCCAACTCAGATTGGAGTTCACCCTGTGTGCTAGTTCCAAAACCTGATGGAAGTACTAGATTCTGTACAGATTATCGCAAAGTCAATGCTGTAACTAGAACTGATGTGTTTCCAATACCTAGGATTGATGATTGTATTGATAGAGTAGGGCAAGCAAAGTTTCTGACCAAGATTGATTTATTGAAGGGTTATTGGTGTGTGCCTTTAACTGAGAGGGCCAAGAGCATCTCTGCTTTTGCCACACCATCTGGATTGTACCAGTATGAAGTCCTACCCTTTGGCATGAAAAATGCCCCAGCCACGTTCCAAAGGATGATACAGTCTACAATCGCCGGATTGCCACACACGGGTGCGTACATCGATGACCTGATCACATGGAGTGACTCCTGGGAAGAACATCTAAAAGATGTAGAGACGTTGTTCCAGCGCCTGACCCAGGCTAACCTGACTGTTAACCTGAGCAAGAGTGACTTTGGTTGTGCTACTGTCACCTATCTTGGCTACGTCATAGGCCAGGGTAAGGTGGCACCCATAAATGCTAAAGTCCAAGCCATCATGGACTTTCCAGTTCCTGACAACAAAAAAGCTTTGCGCCGCTTCCTTGGAATGATCGGGTACTACCGCAAGTTCTGCAAGAACTTTGCTGAGCTTGCTCTCAGTCTAACTAACCAACTGAAGAAAGGCGTAAAGTTCACCTGGGATGATGCATGCCAGAGAGCCTTCGATCGCCTGAAGTCTCTGCTGTGTCACTTCCCCGTGCTCAAATCTCCTGACTTCAACAAACCGTTCTCCATCGCGGTCGATGCTAGCGACCAAGCTTGTGGATCTGTGCTCCTACAGAGAAGTGACTCTGATGACATTGAGCATCCCGTGGCATACTTCTCCAGGAAGTTCAATCGCCACCAAAGGAACTATTCCACAATAGAGAAGGAACTGTTGGCTCTGGTCCTTTCTTTACAACACTTTGAGGTTTATGTTTGTACAGGACAAAAGCCAATGATTGTGTACACTGACCACAATCCGTTAATGTTTTTGAGTAAGATGAAAAACAAGAATCGGAGATTGTTGAATTGGAGTTTGATTTTACAGGAGTTTGACTTGGAAATTAAGCATGTGAAGGGTACAGACAATGTAATTGCTGATTGCTTATCCCGTGTTTGAATGTGTATATCATGTGTTAGAATATTGTATGATATGTATATATAGACAAGTGTTCACTTAACCATTTTGTATTGAAAAGAAAAATTTTGCCTTTATGAGTCAAAATTTTTCCCTTTTGGAATGGAGGTGTAATGTGAATATAGGCCACTAGATGGCAGTATTTACCTTTTTTTTGTTAAGATCAGATTGGAGTCATGTTTAGACATGTCCTGGACATGTCTGGGGCAAGTCTCAGAAAATTAAAAAAAAGAGGTCTAAATGTGGGTGGGGTCTGCAAAAGAGTATATTAGGAAAAGAATTGAGACAGTAAAGTAGTAGGAGAAATTGCAAGAAGATGACCAGACCTGTCATTCTGTTCAAGACCTGTGATGTTTCTTTTGTGGATTTCTTTGCCTGTGTTTGAGCATTTTCTTCATCCAGGACATCACCAAGCCACCCCACCAAAAAGGGACTGTAATTATTTCTGTTTTTTCTTATTTATCAATCTTGGTCTTTAGCTGTAGGTTGTTATTAGTCTTTGTCTTTGTTAAAAATTAAATGTGTTTTAGTTGTTAAAACTGTGTTTGTCATCCCTTGCTGTTGCTGTTGTGTTATAAATGTAATAACAAATTGGGGCCATAACAGAACCAAGAGACAGGTAATTGGACAAGTCGTACCCGAGATAAGGGGATCTCTGACGTGCTCAGGAGGCTGGTCGCGATGAACAGCTGATTCTTGTTGTTACCCAACGGACGAAAATTCATTCTTGTTGTTTTCAAAGACTGTGAGCTAGGAGAAAGCCGCATCTCAGAGAGAAAGACACGAATAGATAGACGTGAGAGAGAGGAACATGGACCTTTTCTCTGTTCCTTTAATTTCCAGGACCTTCCTCACAAACCATCCTTTAAAGTGACTAATGCCACTCTTACATACGACTTTTGAAGGGATTGCTATGTCGCAGGCAAATTTCCTGCGTCAAAATGAAATCATGAGAGTCTTGCTCGAGTTGGGGCGTTGTCCCATCATTTCCAACATTTGGTGTAAGGTAATCAAAAAACTCAGCCCAACGCGGTCTTTTTCTTATCTTGACATTCCGATAAAATCAAACCTGTTTAATATTGTTGGAAGTCTTTAGTCTTAGGCCACGCAGAGAGTGAATTTCAGTGACGTGAACATTGTGGTCAACCAATTCGATCGGCAAGATCTCCTATCTGCAAAATCTTACAGACTTTATGACACATCGTCTTTAGATGTGAAGGGTTATCACAGATTAATCTTTAAAAAGTTTTTTCAAAGTGTATGGTTGGCATTAGAGAAGTTACAGATGAGTAAGTGAAAGTGTGTAAGAGCTGCGGGGACTGGAGACTTTTCTCTGACTTTCTTGTTTGTGCGTCTGGATGAGGAGCCCTCAGTCACAGCTGTTGACCTATTTTCTCCTGCCGCTACACGGATCTGGAAAAGCGCTTTTTGGTTTATTAATGGCCTCATGTTAGAAAGCAGTAATTAGAATAAATTGCAAATAATGATAATGATTAGGTAGATGGTTTGCAGACTTAAAATAGAAGTTCTCGTCAAGGGTAAAAGGAAGGGCATGACATGAATTGAGTTTGTCATAAGCTGCAGTCTCGGAATTAAAGTCACAGCGGATATTCCTTGAGGAAGAAATTTCCCAAAATTTACAATGAAAATATATCACATGCTCACACTGGCGAGCCAAAACAAGATCACTTGCCAAATATCCTGTCGGTCGTCTGCGTACTGCCAGAACGGCACTGTAAAATTGGCATCCACGTGAATGCCTGGACCCAGGGTTTCCAGGAAATCACTTCCCACAGCAGAACACTCCCTCCAACCCCTTGTCTTCTTCCCTCTGTGCATCCTGGTATCATCTGTTCTCAAGGTGAATGTCACATGTACCCACGTTATTTCCAGGTCCAGGCCTAATGCTCGCGTGCCCATTATTGGCGCTTTAGACTGAGGGCTGGGGTGAAAATGTGCACTCAAACAGTTCTGCAGCTACAATGCCCTATACGAAGCAGGGCGCGATGCACTTTGCATTGTGACACATTTCTCCTTTAACCATCGGTAAAAATGTCTACGTCTTGTGCCTGAGTTGTCCTCCTGCTGATTTGGACCGGACTGGATTGCTTTATTTGCCCTTGTGTGTAGATACTTCAACCCAGTTGCTTGGCCGCAGCGATTAGCAGAGGTGTATAATCCAGGGGTCAGAAAGTAAAAATCCTATCATGTTTTCATTCCACCTGTAAAGCCCTGTCAGCAGATTTCACTTGTTAGTTTTACCTCCCAGCTGAAGAGTAGGGCCAACTGACAGGTCTTTTGTGACTGGAACAATATCCTGGGATGGACTTTTACTTTCTGAACCTGGATTATACATCTCTGACGATTAGGCCTTTGTTAAAGTTGCCCAGGTGCTACATCCAATACCTTGACTTGACACATTGGCTAATTGAAAAATTAGCTTCCAAAAAACACTGATTATTGACTGTATTGATGGCGTTGATGGGGGAGCACTCCTGCAGAGGGCCAGGCAAGTGTCACAGTTGTAGACTTGCAATGGCACCCATGGTAAATATCAACAAAAGTCTTTATGACTTATTGCCTTAATTATTCATCCTTATGATATTTTAATGAAAATATCAAAAAAGTATCTGGTAATTGGAATGAAATGATAAAACAAAAAATTATTGTCATCAAAAAATGTTTTCTTCAAAAACAAGAGTGACATAATTATTAGATCCCTTTATTCAATACTTTATGCAGCCTCCATTTTCAGAAAAAACAGCCCTGAATCTTCTCCTATAATGGTTAATGAGCTTGGAGAAGACATGGTAATGGATCCATTCAGAATCTATTCTTTAAAACCTTGGTCCAAATACTCAGCATCACCCTCATGTTTTTTTACTGGATTTAAGTCAGGGGACTGGGATGCAAAACTTGATTCTGTGGTCAGAATCAGATTCATTCATATTCAGACAGCTGTATTAATCCCAAAGGGCAATTAATTTGCATCGCTCCACGTTCATTCATACGAATAGTCAATCAAACAATCACAGCCAGATCAGATAAGGAAACATTAAGAAAGCATGTGGACAATGAAATGAGGAACCAATAAATAATCCATAAATAATTTCTTATAAATAAGTCTCTAAAAAATAAATTAAGACAAAAAAAAAATCATCTAAAAAACTGGGATCTGTGTTTAAAAGCTTAATAGCAGATGGAATAAAAGACTTGGCATATCGATAAGTTCTGCCCTCTGGCACATTATAGCGCCGACCGGAAGGTTACGATAAAAACTCACTCGACAGAATGTGATCTGATTGGCTGATTATTATTTCTGTTTTCTCAGCCACTCGTTTTTCCCAGATCATGCCTAGATTCCACTGCTGAACACCAATAATCTTAGAACAGACCTTTTCAATTGTGTTTAGGCAGTTCTTCTCTCTCACAGACAGTGCGTTGAACCAGCAGATAAAAGAAAAAGCCAAAAGGCTTTCGATAAAAGAATGATAAAAGTTGCACAAAATAGTCTCGCAGACGTTAAACTTTGATTCTGTGGTCATGAACCATTTTGAGTTGCTTTGATGGTATGGATTTCCTGTTGGAAGACCACAGAACTGTAGAGCCTGTTCTTATTGGAAGGCGCCGCAATGTTTGGAAATTTGGAGGTACACGTGGTTGTTTTTTGATGACAACAGAGGCTTTTTTATGACAGTGACCCTGAACATCTAGTAGTTGCGGAGTAATCTCAGTGTAATTTTGACGACTTTCTGACAGTGAGGTGTCATTAATGTCTGCAATTCTCTAACTGTGATCTGCGGAATTTTCTTTACCGTTTGAACCATATTCCACACAATGCCTGCATTCAAAATAGGCACGTCCTCTTCCTGGCAGATTCATGACATTGACTTTCAGGGAAGTTTAAAGGCATATGGCAAAGTGGGTATTTTGAGCTTTTTAGTTATTTCTTTATTGCCATTTCCTCATCTGTGAAGCTCAGCAACTTCGTTACACATCACTGTTGATTATTTTCTGACCACCATGCTGTGTGTCTCCTAATATTGATACACCAGGGAAACAGGAAGTCATGGGTGACCATTTCAGATTTAATGATAATTATTGTGAACTTTGAAAGTAAAATATGAATGGGAATTTACTTTAATAAGATTTTTCCTGTAAGACTTACAAAGGGTGAGAATGATTGTGGCACTCACTTCAGGGGGAAAAAAAAAAAGATTAATTATAAGATAAGAATACTTTTTCCTTCAGTGATTTTCTTTGAATTCAAGATTTGATTTTTTTGAATAAAAGATAGTGAGAATTTTTCTTAGCACCTTTTTATCTAATATTTATGGAGGGTGCCAGTATTGGTGGAGAGCACTTTATGTTTTGCAAATGTGTGCTTATCTGTGGCTTGCGTTTTTGTGGTGCTCCGGAGCATTAAGGTTGTAAATTATAAATGCCATTATGTCTCGCGTTTGGCCCTGCGTGCTATATGTGTGCCTTTGGCAAATGGATGAGAATCAACAGCTAATGTAGTCCTAGAGGATAAAGCATTTGTTGGGGCTTAGTTCAACTCTACAGCGGATTTATATGTACTACATGTAATTTAGAGGAGAAAAGCTCCTTCTATTATAATGCAATGAGGATTATATTGGATCCAGTATTTAGACTGCTTGTCATTACTGAGATCTAAATTACATTAATTGATGGTGCACAGTGGAATGCTCACAATATGCAATACACGATACAAACTGCTGAAGGCCATAGCTTTGAAGGTATGAGCTTCACGAGAACGCGTGCAACACACACACACACACACACACACTCACAAGGAACACACTCAAATACACAAAAATACTTTCAGGACTTTTGAAATCAAGATATTAAATCCCCATGTAAATCGTCTGGTGTTCCAGTTTATCATTTAACTCATAAGATTTGTTTAGAATGTTAATTAACCATCTTTATTCCCACAAATTGTAAAACTATTTCAAGAGACTGTATGACCCTGCCTCAATCCTATGTTGTGTTTTATTTCATAGATTATGAAACCAGGACCCTTTCTACCATAAGCCCATAAGCCCATTTTGATATTTGAAATGCCCTGTTTCATTTTTTGGTGTGTCAAATATTAGTCTTCATTACTCTTAAGAGAATACAAATTGGCAGGGCTCTCTTCCAAAAGATGTGCTGGCAGCTGGCCTCTTTTCATTTCTCAAACCACCAACTGTGTGGCTCAGTCTTTGCTTCAGTGTAATGCCCAGCTGATACAGTAAGACTACTGGTACCAGGTCAGCCAGGGTTGAAAATCCTGCTTAACGGAACCAGCCTTGCCAGAGAATATTTAATGTAAAATTTGGAATAGCCCCTGGCCATTATCACCATTCATTTCATACTTGGCAGTAGGGTGCGTCCATACTAAACATTCATCTCTGTCTGGCATTTAGGGTTGTGATGGCTTTTCTCTTGCTCATAACCTTCAAAGAGGAGTCCACCAAGGTTCTGTACTTGGGCCCCCTCGTCTTTGGTCTTTCATTCAATCATTCAGGTCTGTAATCCTCTTAGATCTCTTTTACTATTCTATTGTCATCTTCAGCAATTGCTTTCATGCTTCAAACTTCCCATCTCAGCTTGCTGAGGGGTATTTTGTGCTGGTATTGGAGAAAATTGTTTCGAGTTCTACCTTCTCGAAGTTCTCTCCACTGATTTATCCCTTAGTCTAAACAAACAGATGAGCATGTTCAGACTGTTGGAGTAAAGTTACATTGATTACCTTCCATTTGTGTTGCAGTATGCTCATTACTTGTCCGCACTGTTTCTCATGACTTGCTCTTACTACTTGCATCAAATTTAAGCTCTTGCTATTAACCTACAGGCTTGTGAATTGTGCTACTTCATGATATGTCCAATCGATATGCAGACTCAATATCCGCGCCCTAAATGGTCACCAATGCCTTTTAGTGTTCTGTCCCTTCCCTGCGCTGTGTTCGGAGGCAATTTATGTACCCCACCAATTCCCACCCAAATTATACTAACATTTCTTTTACTTCTAGTGAAGTTTTTTTAAGGTTCGTAGTTTCTATATTTAGGTGTCATTATATCCTTCTTGATATGGATGTGGTCTGTTTAAACATGTTTTTAATTATTTGGTAGCAGAATTCATTTGCACTGCTGCTTTGGTTGTGTCGCATTTTTATCCCCTGCCACGAAGTGGATGGGGACTCAGGAATGAGTGTTTTCCGGTTGTCCGTCCGTCCGTTCATAACGCTTCTTTTTCGAGACAGAATTCGTAAACCGTTCAATATTTCTCGACAAAATTTGATACAAGAATACTTCTGTCCACCCTCCTGCCTGTCTATCTGTCTGTCCGTCCCTCCACTATGTTCTGTTTCCAAGCCAGATATCAGCCATTCTGTTTTTTTCTGGGCCAGAACTCCTAAACTGTTCAGTATTTCTCAACAAAATCATATCTATGGATGCATCTTGTGGTGCTGATGTGCCTTTTCATTCTTCCTATTGTCTGTCTGTCCCTTAACTGTGTTTTGTTTGTAGGTCAGATATCAGCCACCCATGCTGGGGGATCTGAGTATTTCATTGTTGTTACTCAGTGGTTTGATCTTGTTGTCAGCAAAGTCTGGGCCTATTGCTCATACTAATCAGGTTAATGCACTCAGGGTAGGTTTCCTTGTATAATATAATGTCTTAGCAAGCTGAGCCAAATTGGAACCTCAGTGTCCATTTTTAAGAAAGGATGATGAAGATTCTGAAAAAATGAAAAATAATTTACTTCATATATCATTGTGCATCAATAGGAAAACATTTGTGTAAATATTTTAACTATTTTAACATCGACTCCATGCCACCGAATATGATAACACCATTTATTGCAGTAATGTTGCTTTTTCTTTAGGTGACGAACAGTAGTAAAATGGTGCAACCAGAGGAGCATTTCACCACTGTCTCTCAAGGTTCACCTTCTCTGAAATGTAAGGACAGTTTGGGCAGATTTTGATGCTGGATGTTATGTAGGGATGATTTGGTGTTGCTAGATCTTTATTGTTTGAGACTAAGCAAAAGCCAGCCTATCGAGGTTATTTCTCGTTTTCACCATAATGGGTACAAGTTTATGGTTAGGAACTTTGATTGAAAAACAAGCTGTCAAGTTTACATTCATCTGTACACTGCAGATTTGTGGCTTTATCTCTCAAAATAGACAGCAGTGACATAGGAAGACAGCTGTGGTTTGATTCCTTTCTGACTGATTTGCTTAGGTGAGTCATGCAGTCACATCTTCGGGTGAAAAGGAACTTTATGTCACAACTTTTGTGGAAATAGATTCTCTCTGATTTGATAAAAATGAAATTCTGCCCACGCGTTACATTCACCATGAATGCTGTCAGTCATGGGACATCATTTCCCTGTGGACAGACGACATCAGCAACATCTCAATGACGAGGCTTCGAAAGATCACCTCACAAAATCCGAAAGAACCAAATATCAACCGTCTCTATCTCAGCCCACTCTCAACACCTCCACTCTTTATTCACAAGGTTCTCAAAAATTCAGTATTTAATGCCAGATCCACTGATGACTAAGTACTGTTACTGAATGAATTACACATGAGTGTCACCTCAAAACTCAAATCTAATTAAAACCTCGAGATGACTACTCCCTGATAAACCGAATCACCTGCCCTGTTAGCTCTTGCATGTCTCAGTCTCGCACCACAGGAGATGGTGGTGGACTAGCCTTCATATGTAGATAAATCCTTACATTTAAACCCATTCACATTCCCTCTTGCACATCATTCAAACAACTCAACTGACCAGCACCTCAGAGCTCCTCGTTCTAGGTATAATTCGCCATCCTCTGAAGTCACGCCCTATGTTGTGGAACCGAATAATGAAGCCGATGGCCTTTTATGAAATTCATTATGCTGGTCAAAGTGTGAGGAAATAATTGAACAACAACAACAGTTACAAACAAAAATTGACTGCTGAAGTCTGTGCCCCCCCTGATACCAGAAAAGAAAGCCCTAGAATGGGCACATGCAAATTCATACCAGAACAGAGCGGGCTGCTCATTATGGGAGAGTTCATATTGATTGCACACTGAAACATACAATGAATGAGGGGAAAACAAATAAATGACCTGCAGGGGGTTTTGGAGAGAAATTCAAATGATAGAGATGAAAGGATTAAGGGAGGGAAGACGGGCAGAAAGAGGAGGGGGCGGGGAGAGGAGGTGAGAAATACTTCCTTCCTCCTCACCTGATTTCCTGACTGATCTCTCCTCACACCTCCGGACTCACTTCTCCTATTACAATGAACGTCTCGTGCCGTCTTTAAATTCTCTCGCTCCGTTCAAAACACACCGTCTCCCTCAGCTACCGCGCTCCCTGCTTTACCCCGTCCTCCGTCAATGTCTCACCAAAGAACCGGCCTGACAGCACACGTACAAGCTAATTCTAATCACCCATTGGACTACAAATGTGCCCTATTCACCATATGCTCCTTCTACTTCTGCTAATCAGGTCCTCCGTTGGAAGTCAAAAGCCTTATTCGCCCCTGTTAAGAAACTAAAAAAACACTTTAAAAATTCTCCCTCTCTGCCATATTGAGTCTCTTCAATTAATTTCTCTACTTTTTCCAATCCAAACTTGATATCAAAAATTGATGTGCATCCATCTCGAGTCATCTCCAAATCATCCCCAATCATCATCCCTATTACCAGCAAACCATTAAAGACTTCTACCCAGGTGAACTAAGCCCATGTGACTGAACTCATGATTTAACTCTACACCTCTGAGGATGACTAACTGGGAGAGCAGCTCGGGGAGAGGATGAGTATTAGTGAGTAACTCAGTAGGAGGAAAATACTTTATTTATTCATTTGTAAAAGTTCTGCTCATATTGCTGGTGCCATTTCTTTTTTTTATGTGAATCCCTCTGGACCTGGTATGATGTGCACCTGATCTGAACCTCTCTCTGTTATGACAACTGCAATCTAACTTTATTGATTGGTCACCACAGAGGCCTTGTCTTGCAGTTTCGTAATACCCTTAATCAATCACAACTGCACTGCAGTCCTCAAAAACCCTTCAGTCTCTCCACATTTCTTCAGGTTTGAGTGAATATTCCTAATTCGGACACCATTCAATCCGCGAGTTTCTCCGTTTTTCGCTCGTTTCAAGTTTCTTGCCTCCTTACTTCTGCCTCTAATTATCACTCTGTGAACAGAACTAAATTACCGAAAGAATCGAGCGGAGGCTAAGATTTTTTTAAATTGAGGATTAGCATATTAAAGATATATTAAACATATGCTCATTATACTTTAAGTCTGTCCTTAGACGCAAGCTTAGAAGACAATCAAGTGTGGGATTAACACCACACCATCATTTGAGGTAATGATACTGGTCTCTGTGCCCACGTATGTAAGGTCGTGTAACACGGCCTATTTGCTTCATCAATATTTTGAGTGCTGATGGAGAGATGGAAACAAAATGCTCCTTTTTTGCCAGGGTTTCAGAAGTTTGACCGCCTCGCAGTTCTGTGCCTGTAGCCAGACTGTTCTAGAACTGGGAGCGGGATAGATGGGTATTGAAACTAGAGCAGCTGGTGGGGTCGGGTGGTGTGGGGCTGGGGTAGGGGTGGCAGTGAGGTTGGAACATGGGGCATGAGTCAGGACCTTTGGTAAACGAATCAGCGCAAATCCGCATCTGTGCCTCCTGCTGTTGTGCTGTTGCCGTTCTTCTCAAAGTCAGCGCCAGGGGGCTTGCAAGATGCAGCGGAATGCCAGTGCGTGACTTTTCTATTGTCGATGGATTAAAGTAGCCACTGAGCCAGCTACATTGTGTTGGGCCGAATTAGGGGAAACGTACCAATTTCCCAATTTGCCTTTTACAATTTGTGTTTGAGGACGTGTCATTGTTTTGTCTTATTTAATGTCTCATTTAGCTCTTCAAGTGCTAGAGAGTTGCTAATTACATCATTTAGCATGGAACAACAGCAGAATAAACATCTTGCATTTAAGTCCGTTTCCAATTATTTGATGCATATATTTTACGCTATCACATTAACAATAAATGTTTTATTTTTTAACAATAAAATAAATTTTTCTGGCAAAAAAAAAAAACATAGCAGGTGGGTTATAGGTTTAACACCTCAGGAATTGCTCCTCCTATGTGGAATACAAAATCACGAGATGCTCCCACTAGCTGAGTAAGTCGGTCTTTCAATTTAATTAAATGTTTGCTTTACGAGTAGTCTATCTAAGCTTACAACGTTTTAATTTCTACTGCAAAGTTTGGCAATGCGAAGCTTGCGGCACTGGCACTCGAAAATGATGTCCTGAAAGAAGTTTTTAAAGAAACTTAAAAAAAAAAAAGTAACATGGAAACTATTCAACTGAAATTATCAAAGCTGATCCAGTGACTCATCGAGTCTTTTATGTGCACTTGAATTTATTTGAAGAAAATATGGCTGTGCATTAAAAAGAAAACGATTATAAGAGGTTTTGGGTGGCCTTGATTTACTCCAAGTTTGCTGACTCATAGCCTATTTACCGAGCCCTGAGTTGCAATAGCAAGAATTTTTGCTTTTGTATGAGTGTATAAAAAGTACTGTAGTCTTGCATCAATATAAAAATCAGCAAGTACATTCACACTAACCGAGCCCATTCACCGCCACCTCAACTTCCCACCTTTCCCGAGCTATTCACTTTTCTGTTCGCTCTCTCTCTCTCTCTCTCTCTCTCTCTCTCTCTCGCTGAATATCCGTGACATTGAATGTTGCTAACTCGGGGGAGGCATGTGGGTGATACATAATTGATTGGCCGTGGGCAGTAAACAGGGCTCCTTTGCAAAACTGAGCGTGTCCACATCAGTCGTGATTCGACAGAGGTCAGGGCGCGGGTGGTCGGTGAGAACCATACGGTCAGAGCTTTGCTTGCCTCCCCAGCACATTCCTGAAGGGCCAAGAACTGCTGTTTTTTTACCCTCCCTTTACCTGGGAGTGAGATGTGATAACAGTCTGGCCAGTCAGTGGCAATAGCTGTTCACTTAATTGCCTGGATGGAGAGAAAACCAGGGCTGGATTTGGATTTGAAGGCAAGATTTTGGGAGTATCCTTGCTTACTGTAAATGTGGCGTCCGTGGGAGATGATTCATCTCCTGCTCCCAGACCACACCACATGCCTAATCCTTTGTGTTTTAGCTTGTTGGTCTCCATAACTGACAGCCTAAAGGGGCTGCCAGTGCGTATTCAGCATTTTGGAGTCAGTCTACTCTTTAACACCGTTTGACCTGCAGGCTAGGGAGGCCGACGCTAAACCAGGAAACGCTGTTTATGTCGGCCTGTGGGTCAGGTCCTGCAGTGCCATGTGACGTGATGGAGGAGACCGCCTGCTCTGACTCGCCATAAACAACACATCGCCATCAACAGCGCATCGCCATCGTTGCAAGTCCAGCGTAGCATTGCTAGGCCCTGGCACTGGGGTGAATGAAGCAGGGAGCTCTGTGTATAATCCAGTGATCTTATTTTTGACTTAATTCTGAATTTGCTTTGACAGGGAGAGAATATGATGAGCAGTGTGCGCATTGTCATGTGCAACATAATGGGCAGGGCTGTCGCTAGTGGGATGGTAATAATTCCTGGGGCCTCCAGCATCAGGTAACACACACCTGGGGTGCAGACATGGAAATTTCAGTTTGATTTTAGAGGAGGCCAGAGCTATGCTGTTATTAGGGGCCCAGAATGTATAACTATGGTAAGAGCAGTGACTAATCCGTGCCTTTCTCATTTTTGCTTGCACAGCAGTATTTTTAGTTTGAATTTATCAGAAATATAAACATTGCTTATTGCTGTGTCGCAATAGAAGCATCAACTTTGTCACAAGGATGTTAATATATGAATTATATCTCCCCCATCCTGGGGGGGGCATATTGTTTTTGCCTGAATTCCCGTTGGTGTTGGCGTCGGTGTCGGCATCGACGTTCCCTTTTGTTTCCGGAGCATAACTCTGAAACTGTTCTACCGATTCTTACCAAATTTGATATAGTGTAACTCCATAACATGTAGATGTGCCTTTTGAGGGTTTGAACTGCACATTGAAGGGTGGGACTCGTTTCCGGACCATAACTCTAAAATGTGAAATGGGGGAAGGGGGAGACATCTGTTTTTACGTGTAAAAACCATTCTAGTTTTTTTTTCCATTTGGCATTGTGACCGTCCTGTTGTCATGAAAATGTCATGGATATAATTGTTGGGCATAAATTACGTTGTAGAATATTCTTTACGTGGTTTGTGCATGTTTTGATTATGCTCTGTGTAAGAACTGCAGCAGTAGCCCAGACAGCGACTGAATATAGTATATATCTCCTATAGCTAGTTGATAATATACCATTTCCTAATGACGCTGATGGGGCGTACGACTAAAGAATTCTGGACCAATGCATACTATTGTATCTCCCCGACGACGGTAGTCGGGAGATACTATGGTTTAGTTCCGGGGACACCGCCATCGTCACACCCGCAGAGATTTTCTGTTCCGGGCTCTGGAAGCGACAATTTATTGCAGGAATTTTTTCTCATTTTTCACAGGAGAAGATATTTATTTGACAACACTCAAGATCGATTTTCGGCAATTTTGGACATCCAGTATGCCTGCCGGAGGTCATTTTATCCGAAATTTGCGGATCGGGGAGACACATGACTCTGTCCCTGTGGCGACCGAGTTATCTAGTTTTCATTTTATGTCGGGTATTGTTTCCTTTCTATTTGATTTTCTAATTTTTGTGGTTTATACGAGAACACAGCAATTCCACCTTCTCTCTCTCCTTTCAGAGATAGTAAAAGTACCAAATCCAGCTGCCAGATAGCTCACTCGGTTAAAGCATCGCACTGCGAAGCAGAAGTGACTATCACGTCGTACAAACTGGCAGCGGTCGGCAGCTTTTTCAGCCTAGTGCACAATTGGCCATTGCGCTACGGGGTTGCAAATTAGGAAGAGTCTGCCGGGACGGGTAATATAATATGGTTCCATTGTTCGTTGCTTAGGCGCCTCCTGTTGGCCAAGACGGGCACTAGACAGGAAGATTCTAAGCTTGTTCATGTCTAGGTAGCCTCCGCCCTCGCTCTGAACTTGCGATTATACAACCAATGAGTGTATAAGAAGCGGTAACTGACGGGAGCATGCTTCGGAGGAGAGCCATGAACTGTCTGCACTCTCCTGAATTGAAGCACTGATTACTAAAACCCCACAAGTCCAGTCAAGTCAAGTGTGACTTATGGGTTTTAGTAATAGGTGCTTCAATTGGCAACAAGGGGTCGCTTACGAGCAAGTGTTGTACATAGTTCACCGATTGGGCATTCCAGTATCAGGTGGGATTGGAGATGCCAAATTAAAAAAAAAAATGTACAAAAGTACCAAATCCAGCCGCCAGCCAGGTAACATTAGCGTGGTTCTTTAATTTTTCATTGTACAGTTCCGCCTTGGTTAAAACAGCAGGTAATAAATGCAATGTACAGTGAGCACCACAATTTATTGGACAGTGACAGTGGACACATTTTTTACTTTGGTTCTGTACTTTGAGTTTTTAAGGGCGCAATAACAGTGTGGCTGAAGTGCAGACTAGGAACTTTGATATGAATTTTTATGCGTGAAGAAATGACAACACCATTGGTAAATGTCCCCCTTTTATTTCGGGTCAATATAAAAAGTTTAATATCACTTAGAATAAAGTAAACAGTTTTTACTATTTGGCCACCTGACCTTTTGTATGCAATGATGGTTTGAAGTCTGTGATACATAGATGTTAAGACTCTGGGTATCTTCCCTGGTGATGCTCTGTCAGGCCATCTTCAGTTCCTGCTTGTTTTGGGTCCTTTTTGCCTTCGGTCTCCTCGTCAGCGTGTCAAATGCATGTTTAGTTGGATTCAGATCTAGTCATTGACTCAGCCAACAGAACCAAAGTTACAAAAAAATTTGTCACCGTGAATTAAGAATTAGGATGCTTCCTGAGTGAAGTATATATCATTAATGTCATGCATTCCTGTTTCCTATTGGTTGTTCATTAGTTATTTGGAGTCTATAGCTGTAGTAAGCCGTCATGTTGCCCAATTCATGCCTGAAATGTCTGGCTCAGTGAGTGTTCTGACAAGGTGAAGCAAAAATTCACAAACTCGGCCTTCTGGGATGCAAGCTGTACCATGATCCTTCATTGGGAGTGTTTCTTCTGAAGGAATTTGAACAAAATAAGGTGTTATGCAATGGCAAATTATGCAATTTCAGCCTTGCATCACTTTCTTGTTCTCGCAAATGCTTCTGCGGTGTGACAAAACCCGATCAATTTATGCATGCATTGAAAATGTGCTGTGATGACTCATAAATTGGGAACTATTTGCTGAGAAGCTGCCTATTGGCTGGTCATGGTGTAGTGCATTTTGCCTCTGAAATGGATGAGGTGTTTAAAAAGCTTGGCTGTAGTCAGCCCCTGTTGTCCTGACGGTTTCTGATGAATTTGGGCAGGCTGTGGCCAGCGTCGTGCTCCTGAGGGACGTTGGGGGGAACACCTGATCTGTAGAAGCCTCCGGAAACAGCTCATCGAAAATGAGCACATCAATAACCTCCGAAGCGCTGCTGACTTTTGTGTTTCTTCCGTGATCCACAAGCCTGAAAAACTCCCCACCCCACCCAAGATGGAAATTTGAAGTATTGACAAACTTGGGACATTATGTGTCATACTCAATACGGGCGAGAGGCACCCAGCCATCTTCTTAATGACTCACACTAAATGTGATGAATTTTATCTTTTGGAAAATAAGAATGGGAACTGCTTATTAACCAGGCAGAGCGAACCTTTTAACTTATGCGAGTTGGTGGTTCTTGGCTGTTGTACAGATTTCATTGGTTTCATTAATCTTTCAGTCTGAGTGAAGATTTATCTCCTTAGTGCTTTAGTTGCTCTGTACTTTCTATTTGTACCACTGTAGCAAACCGTCTTCTTGGGTCTATCCACCTTTTACATTTTCAAAGTCCTCTTCTCTAGCTCATGGGCACCCACTTTGCCGTGACCTCATCTTACTATCTCAGTATTGTCGGCCTGACTAATGGACACTCCTGGGAGGGAGGCTGCAGTTATTGTGTCTATACTGAAAGCTGACATTTTGACACCATTCTGACGATAGCGAAAGTATCCCAATAATGAGCGTTGTTACCGCAGAACTTTTTGTATTGCAGTAGATATTATTCTGGCTCTGTATGTTTTGGGACCCACTGCTATACGCAACTTTAAACTGGGATTAGTTCGCTGATAAGAAAACACGCAATACTATATTGAACGTAAAAAATGAACATGGGCGTGGTTAGTGTTCACAGATAGCACCGCAGCATTCATATTTTTGGCCAATTTGATTGAAAACAGAGTTTGTTTTATTACTAGTGAGCTAGCAGTACCCGGCTGCAGAAAGATTGGATAACTTGGAAAGGCTAAATACAAAAACACAGTCAATGATACAGTGTTAATTTGGAATTTGTTGTGTATTTCACCCATAATGATTGTCCACGAAGCATCTGCAATTACCTTAAAAAAAATTACCCACAGCTTTAGGTATTTGGATATTTTTGGCAAATGTCACTTTTCTTTCTTTCTGCATATGCTATATTTCAATTTGATATCTGTGCAATTTTATATATATATATATATATATATATATATATAAATAGGGCCCCAGATGCTTAGATTTTTCCCTGCGGATGATCTGCCAGGCCTTCACTGCTGCAGTACTTTAGCTCCTGTTTGTTTGTGTGGCGTTTTGCCTTTAGTTTTGCCTTCAGCCAGTAAAATGCCTGCTCAGTTGGATCAGGGCTGCGGACTGACTTGACAGTTGTTGAACATTCTATTTTGTCGCTAAAAAATGTTGGGAGTCATTGCACCTCTGCATTATTGTCCCCCGTCGCCCCGCGGAACGGGGGACATAGAAATGCTGTTCGTCCATCCGTGCGTCCGGAAAAAGTGTACTCACAATAACTTTTGACAGCTTTGATGGAGGATCACCAAATTCACACCACATATGCCTCTCATGAAGGCCTCGCTCAAGTTCAATGATGATTGACCTTGACCTAGTTTTCAAGGTCACTGAGCAAAAACATGTGAAGAACACTGTACTCGCAATAACTTTTGACAGCTTTGACGGAGGATCACCAAATTCACACCACATATGCCTCTCATGAAGGCCTTGCTCAAGTTTAATGATGATTGACCTTGACCTAGTTTTCAAGGTCACTGAGCAAAAACATGTAAAGAACACTGTACTCTCAATAACTTTTGACAGCTTTGATTGAGGATCACCAAATTCACACCACATATGCCTCTCATGAAGGCCTTGCTCTAGTTCAATGATGAGTGACTTTCACCTAATTTTCAAGGTCACTGAGCAAAAAGATGTGAGGGACACTGTACTCGCAATAACTTTTGACAGCTTTGATGGAGGCTCACCAAATTCACGTGACATTCTTATTGGCTTATTAGGTTGATCTCAGCCATGGGCACAAAATTATGCCTTGGCGATGCGTCCATCATCCACAAGTCTTGAAAATTGTAATCTCTCTCATAACCCATGGTGATCCAACCCTCATCCATCTCTCTGTTCAACCAATGACCAATGAGCTACAGTGTCATTGTACTTCACATTATTAGTGGTACAGTGGACCACATTATTTTCAGCCATCAAAACAGTTTTTGCCACATGTTTCTGGTCACTTCTGCGACGGGGGACACAAGGCCTTCAGGCCAGCAGGCCATTGTGAAGTGTTGTCTCAGGGTTTATATGCATTTGGCTGAATCTGAGCAGATGATATGAACCTATATCATTCAGAATTCATCTCATGTTCATCAAATAAGTACAAGGGAACCAGATTCTCTGGCAGTCACACACGCCCACAAATGACTGCGCTTCACAGAGGAGGTGGTATGCTTCAGATCACGAGAAGTTCCTTTCGTTCCACATTCTTTTCTCTTCCAGGCATTCTAGTGCAAGTTGAACCTGGTCTCTAAGATTTTAAAGGGTTTTAAAGATTTTTTGTGAATATCCTGTTTTTAGGGTCAGCAATGGTTTTGCATTTTTTGGTAATCCCTTTTTAATCTGGTGAAGTCCTCTCTTGATTGTTGGCTTTGACACTGTGCCTGTCACCTGGAGGAGGGAATATTAGAGTTTTTTTCTTCACGAGGGAATCAATTCTTTCTCCCACCACAGTTGTCATCCACACAGTTCTTATATACAAAATCCGTTCTTCCTTTTTATGAAGAATGCACCAAATCGTTTATTTGGCCATCCTTAATATTTTCGGTATTTTCCTGATGGGTTTGTTTAGATTTTTCAGCCAAATTATGGCTTGCTTCTCATCTTGATAATTAACAGGAAAATATTCCAAATGCCATTGCCATGCTTGAAATGATCTCTTCACCTTTTATCTGCTCATTTGATAATGTTTTAATTAAGGAATAAAACACAACTGTTCCAGGAACAGCTTTATACTACATACTTGTGCCTATATACATTAGGTCCCTTGAAAACCGGAGGACCATCAATAAAAATGCTACAATTCCCACACTGTTCACCAGATTTGGTGTAAACAAAGTGAAAGTCTGGAATTTCAGCTCATATTCATTGTCAAATGTAAACTCCCAATATACTGTGGTGAGTACCTTAAATGACAATGTCCTAATATGTTTTCTATTTGGATGTTTCAATTTTACACTAGCTGATGTAACTCCGACTCTCAGCTCTGGTTCATTGGTAGCGTGTGCATTTTGCACGGCCAATTCACATCGGACACTTATGTCAGTTTTAATCATTTATTACAGAACGACACGCATTAGAGTTTGGCACTGACTCTGCTCGTGTGATGCTCTAGAACAATCTGAGCAAGCGTGACACAGACAGTCCCTGAGATCACAAAACCCCCCCGCAGGGCCTGAGATTCTCCATGTTTAAATTGATGAACACAACATGAACAGATGCTGTTTACAATGCGCAATGTTATTTATGAAAGATGAGGCTGGAGAGGTGGGGGAGATGAGATGCAGATTTTTGGTCGGCCAGAGTAGGAGTGGTATAGGGGTCACTGAGCTGGAGAAATGACTGAACTCTGCCTTGGTTACAAAAGCTTGCCTATTGGGTGGGAGATGCTGAAGTCAAGACTGATTGGACAGAAAGGGGCTTGTGACCAGCCTGACTTCCATGCCTGTGTGAAAAAAACACAAAAGCACCAATTAGTTTTGCCAATGCAGAAAGCATCACTAGTACCCAGTGCATGCAGTATTGAGTTATACCAACACATGCGGAGAACTTCTATTAGTTTTTCCTGTTCGGAAGGGATCACTAGTACCCAGTGCACGCAGTGTTGAGCTCTACCAGCACATGTGGAGAACTGCTGTTAGGTTTTTCTTTTCGGAAGGGATCACTAGTACCCAGTGCATGGGGTGCAGGGTTCCCCCAACAAATGTGGAGAACTGCTGAGGATGTAATGGAGCTTCGCTTTTTTGGACAGGCCACGTCTACAACCAGTGAATGTTTGGTGGTTTTTATGTGTTATGCTAGCAAATGCATCAATGAAATGGATGCCCGTGATTTAAAATTCCTATATCACAGCCAAAATTTGAGATGGACATAAATGAGTTTAAAAATTCATGAATGCATGAAATATATTCTTAATTGTTGCTCCACTTTGAAAATTCTCTGAATACATGATTACATTACATCAGCTCAATTCAATTTTATTCGTATTGCACTTTTCACAGAAGGACAGTCACAAAGATGCTTTATGGAGAGAAAAACTGTTAGTACTTGGCAAAAATCCCCAATATAGAAAATTGGGGGGGAACAAAAAACTCCCAATTAGGAGAATAATCCCCAAACAGTCGTGAGAAAAAGTCCTCAGGAAAAGCCTGACTATAGCAGGAGCCCATCTTCCACTGGCTGGGTACTTGTAATGCAAGAGGGATTCAAGTCGAATAAGAAATCTGGGAAGAGGTCCAAGCAGTAGCGCCTGTATTTCCTAGATTTTGTGAGTTGTGGGTTTAAACTAGCGGTGTAACCAGATCAGAAGAGCAGCACTTAAGTGTTATGGAAAAACCTAGTAAGTAACAAAAAGCTGATTCCGAGAAAAAGACAGAAAACTGTATCCCTCTCGGGTTAAGATTTTGTCCGACAATGAAACTGACATGGAAGTTATTTGTTCATTACATAATATAATAAATTTATGGAGGATTTTTTTTTCTTTTTTATTAGTATCCCTGGCAATATGACTAAAGAAATTTTTCCATCTGAAAACTATAAAGTGTCAAATCTCAGAATGATGGACAAAAACCTAACAATTATGCAGCTGCAGTGGCATTTGACAGTTTTTCAGTGTTTACTCCACCATCTGCTTCCCTCTTCAAGTTGTTATTAGCACATAAATTGCGTGAATTACGAATTCTGACCATGAATGTCCTGCATATCCAGTGCTCACCATGGAGACTTACCTCACAGGTCAGATTATATAGGTCTGCTACTTCATAACGGGCTAATTCACTGACCAGGTTTTATTCAAAAATAGAAAATTTAATGTGGAAGAACTTCACAACTGATTAAACACCGATGACTTGCTTGGTTTTGCAACAGGAAATCAATTATTATTCTTCATGTATCTTACTGTATATAATGAGGCAAGGCCTAATAAGAGCAAAAATGGTCCTAACTTAGTTTCGATCAAAATTAGACTTGCTAGGTTTTTCTATAACACTGAAGAGCAGCCATGGAGCACAGAGTGAGGGATCAGGCTTGAGTGCTCCATGGTCTCAGGGTAAGGGGGGGAAATATTCCCAAAAAGGCCGTTAGGCGCTGTCAAAAGCACTCTGAAGAAAATGTCTCGTGTCAAGTTCCTACTTACATTTTGAGTGGCACCCCAACCGAAATATGATTTGATGATTTGGCCTCATTTCCCTTAATTTTTTGAGTAAATGAACCCTTCAGAAAGTTTGGAAAGCTGTAATTTTTAGAGTTATCGTAGGTTGCCATGTGCTTGCGTGTTAGCAGCTTTCATGGAACAAGATGGGCTCCAGAAGCGATGTCATCACTTTTGTCTTGAAAAACGTTTCTGGCACTTTAAGGAGTCAAATCACATGACACGCGGTATTTATACACTCTAAGGCTGTTATTTACCTGGTAGGAGTTTATTATGTCCTTCAAAAAAGTTTCAAAAATACCACAAGCTGTCTTGATTTTACTTGCCAGACCCACAGCCTGAGTAGACCACTCAAGTGAATGCAACTCCGGCTCAAACACAGGCTGTTGCTTTGGCAAGTAAAATCAGGACAGCTTCTGATATTTTGGAAATTTGGTTTAAAGGACATAATAAACACCTGCCTGGCAAAAACCAACTTTATGTGTCTGTGAATATGACTTGTTATATGATTTGTTTGCTTACTAGCTATGTGGATTTACTTAACGCTAACCACCAATACCATATGGACCTCTGTGCTAACTTAGGTTGTAATTAGCCCCTCTGGCATCGTTAAGGCTACCTATAAGTTTTAAATAGTGTGGTAGATGCTCTTAAATGGATGAATCTGAAACGGAGAATGAAATTGCTAATTTTATTTGCCTAGAAAAACCATAAATCGGTAGCTATGGTTTATGCAGTGTATGCAGTTATTCTGGCATCTGCATGCTTTGATTTTGCAATTTTTTGTCTGACGAGAGGAAATTATTTACCTAACTTGCCGAAAAAATGATGAGTCAACATTTCTATTGTCATCATATTCCCAATATTTGGATTATGGTACATAACGACATAAAGGAAATAGCAGTTTCATGTTAGATTGTTGTGAAAGGTTATTGCACAGCAGGCTGCTGTGTCATTCAAATCCACTGACCTTACATAATCTTATTTTTTGTGCAGTGCATTTACTGTGTGCTACTGTAGCAGTCTCAAGCTCTTGTAGCTGTATATGCTGGAAAAAAAATCCATTGCTTTGTTCATTTTGATGTCTGCACTTACATTAAATGAGGATTTTGCCCAGCCCAGAGTAAATTATGTTGTTGTGAGATACAGATATTGCAGCTATCATACTGCTATCACACCTTTATTCTGCCCCACCAAGCAAAAGGAGGTATATACATCAGCAGCCATTTTGAGAAAAATGCAAAAGTTTGTTTTTGCTTCTGCTTCAAAGAATATCCACTTGCATGTGCCGAATCTCAGTAACGAGGGCGAATTTCGTCATGATCATGCTACTACTAAATCGAGTACCACTAAAAGGTGTATGTTTTGGTCTCGGATCGAATTCGACAAAAAATGGATTTACTTCCTTTTGCCTTCATGGGGCAGCACTCTGCTGTCGGCGTTTAGACATTTGTATCAAGTTGTACCTCTTGAGAGAGTTTATGATTTATGACACGATGCAGATGCATATTAACCACCCTCAGACCCATATTCACTTTTTAATTGGCTTGTTTCTGTTAACTGACAGGAAAAGAAGCCCATCAGCATCCAGGGATCCAAACCAAACGTACGACCCGCGGGAGGACAGGGCTGAGCGCTCGCAGTATGCACCGACGGACGGCAGGATGCCCAGATCGCCGTCCAACTACGGGGATCGGGACCTTCGCCGAGGCGGCCGGGGCCCTCGGGGGTACGAGGACGCCAGCGCGGCGCACGGAGAGTACCAGGAGGAGCGGGGACACTGGCACTCGCAGGACTACCCCAACGAGTATGTAGACGGGCAGCCCAGTGAGTACGAGCTCCAGCGGCGAAGGGAGGAGGAGTTCCAGGCCCGGTACCGCAGCGACCCCAACCTGGCTCGCTACCCGGTGAAACCGCAACCGTACGAGGAGCAGATGCGCATGCACGCCGAGGTATCGAGGGCGCGGCACGAGCGCCGCCACAGCGACGTCTCGCTGGCCTACACCGACATGGACGACCTGCATGGCCACCCCGGCCGCCTGTCCCGAGCCCATCCCAGCTCGGACCACCGGTACTCCTACGAAGGCCAGCGCTCCTACTCTGTGGAGCGGACCTGCCCCGGGCTGGTCCACCGGGCGAACCGCAGCCCTCCCACGCCGCATCGAAGCCCTGTCCTGGGCATGCGGAGGGGGCCTGGGGGGGTCGACCCCACCGGCCGACACCTGCCGCCTTTCCAGCAGCACCACCTGGACCCCAGCTCGGCCGTGCGGAGGAGTAAGCGAGAAAAGATGGATACAATGCTGCGAAACGATTCGCTGAGCTCGGACCAGTCCGAGTCGGTGCGGCCGCCCCCGCCCAAGCCCCACAAGACTAAGCGGCTGGGCAAGATGCGGCAGGTGTCTCTCAGCAGCTCGGAGGAGGAGCTGGCCACCACGCCGGAGTACACCAGCTGCGAGGATGTGGAGATCGAGAGCGAGTCGGTCAGCGAGAAAGGTAAGGCCTGCTCTCGTCTCTGCAATGGGGGGATGCCTGTGTGCTTGTGTCAGTTGCAGCCTCAGTCTGCACTGCCTGAATTATTCATGAGAGCATCTTCCTTTGAAACATTGACACCTGCTGTCAGTGTTTTACACACTTCGGAACCGATGTTTTCAGATATGTGTTTAATCCAGTAATAGGAATATGTGAAATCCTGACCCTGATGTACTTTAATTGTTCCGGACTGTACGTGACAATAGAGTGCTGTGAACTGATGATCATGAATAAAGTAAAGGAACACTACATCAGAATATTGAATAAATATTTCCAAAAACCTGCTCTTTAAAGAGTTAAAGGAACTCGGCAAATGAAATGCAGTCTGTTGCACATTGTGGACAGCGCTGTTGGAAAATGCAGAGGAATTTCAGTCAGGAAACTCGCAGCAAGCTGACCTATGGTTCAACCCTAGCAATTGAATACACACCCGTGTCCTTATTCGCCCAGCCACATACACACACTAATTTCGCATCTCCAGTCTCCAACATGACACGCATGTCACTGTGGAGTGCCTTATTGAAACCTTCACCTAATTAAACCTCTTCTTGCTGGAGCTGCCGGAAAACTCACTCGGTTAAAGCATCGCACTGCAAAGCAGAGGTCACTATCCCGACATGGGTTCGAGCCCCGGTCGTACCAACCGGCAGCGGTCGGCAGCTTTTTCAGCGTAGTGCACAATTGGCCATTGCGCTACAGGGATGCAAATTGGGAAGGATCTGCCAGGAAGGATAATATAACATGGTTCTGTTGTTTGTTGCTTTGGCGCCTCCTGTTGGCCAAGACGGGTGCTCATCAGGAAGAAGCTAAGCTTCCTCATGTCCGGGTAGCCGCCGCCGTCGCTCTGAACTTGCGATGATTCAACCAATGAGTATATAAGAAGCGGTGTCTGACGGGAGCGTGCTTCGGAGGAGAGCCGCAAACTGTCTGCTCTCTCCTGAATTGGCAACAAGGGGTCGCATACGAGCAAGTGTTGTACATAGTTCACCAATTGGGCATTCCAGAATCGGGTGGGATTGAAGATGCCAAATTTATCTTAAAAAAAAAAAAAAAACCTCCTCTTGCTGCACTGCATGCATTACTTGCTGCAGAACTGCACTTAGCTTATTGATGTGTACTCTCCCCTGCTTCTGTTTCAGAAGAAGCTTGCTTTTGTTATTTTGATCACTAAGTGTGAAGGCGATGTAACAGTAAATTTAGGGAACTGAACAATGTGGATATTTCTACTGGCTCTGCTCCGTAGTGGAAAGCAGTAAGACCTCTGCCAAAGCCTCTGTTTTTAGCCCCCCAAAAGCCTCTAATTTTCAAGCATGAAATTATTATGTATAAAATTTATTCAATAATACCCCCCATCCCCACTTTCGAAAAAAAAAGTTATTCTTCCGTCAAACCTGCTTATTAAATAGGAAAGGGCTTATTTTAAAGTCCATTCCTCCTCTACTGTATTGAAAAAGGGAGAACTACAAATTATATGATGTTCTAATGTGAATTTATTTGCCTGTTGAAAATATACACTGTGATCACTGCAAAAAAGTTTATAAAGTTGGGACTGTCTACTGTTTAACTCCATGTAACATCTCCGTGTCTTTTAATTACACTCATGGAGTGTCAGGGCACTGAAAACAACTCTGGATCAAGTCTAGCAAGCAGAATTTTCCCCCATTCCTCCATTATGCAGGTCTTCAGCCGGGCTATTTTGGGCGGCCTTTGTTGCCATATATTTGGCATTATAATGCACAATACATTTTCAGTTGACAGTTCAGGACTGTAGGCGAGCTAAGCCATCACCCTCACTCTCTGCGTAGGTTTCCAAACACCACTTGAAATGTTGACACGTCAGACCACAAAACATTGCTGTACCTGTGTTAATGTCTTTCCCAGATGAATTCGAGCCCAGAGAAGGGGGCGCTGTTTTGGACAGTGTTGATGTATGGCTTTGGCTTTGCATAGCAAAGCTTTAACTCGCATTTTTGAATACAGCAGCAAGTGGAGTTGACTGACAAAAGTTTTACAAAATATTTGCTAGCCCCTGCCATGATATTACTTGCAGTTGCTTGACGATTCTTAAGGCAGTTCCGTCCGAATGATTAAAGATCACTCACTTTCAGATGTGGTTTTTTCGGCCTTGGCTTTTACTCGCCAAGATTTGATCAGATTCCAAACATCTTTTATTTATGTTACGCACTGCAGCGGGTGAAACGCTGTGACCCTTACCAATTTTTCTTTGGAGGATGTTGCTCTAAAAAATGATGGATTAAAAGATCATGCATTTGTTGGCAAATTGTTGAGCCTTGTCCCATCTCTGCTCTTGAGGGAGGGACTAGGACTTTTTCTGGAGGCTTCTCTAATGTTGTAGCTCAGTTCACCTGTTTATGATCACCTGTTTTGCATCACCTTTTCATTGCAACTTGCCACGTCAGTATTAGTCCTTAATTGCCCCAGCAACAACTTTTTTTGTTGTCTATCACTGCAATCTGATTCAAAATAAGCAAAGCTTTTCAACAGACAATGACATAAACAAGTTACAGCATCAAATAGTGTGTTGTTGTTTATGCTATCAGCGAAATAGAGCATTGATTCCCAACGCTGCCCCTGGGGTACTTCTGCTCTGCATTTGTTGGACGTCTTCCTGATTTACCACGCTTGATTCAGTTGATCAGCTCATTAGTGGAGTGCATGATGAGCTGAAATGGGTGTGTCAGATCAGGGAGACGTATGAAATGTGCACGACAGGGATACCCCAGGTGCAGGGCAGGGAAACACTGGAGTAGAGGACGAATTTAAAGCATTTCAAATTGTTCTTTTTCTTCAAATTTGGCATCTCCAGTCCCGCTCGAATCCGGAATGCCCAATTAGGGAAGTATGTACACAAACTTGCTCGTATGCGACCCCATGTTGCTATCTCGGGAGAGAGAGACAGTTAGCGGGCTCTCCTCCAAAGCACGCGCCTGTCAGCTGCTGCTTCTGTTTGCAGTCGTAGCTCGAAACTTCGCGAGTTCAGAATGAGGGCGGAGGGTACCCAAACATGAGCAAGCTTAGAATCTTACCGGCTAACAGGAGGCACTTGAGCAACAAACATTGCTGCAATTGAACAACCCCAAACGGACAGTCCCTCTCAATTTTTTTCCCTGCACGAGGTCAGTTGAACGCTGCTCTGAAAAGGCTACTGACCACGGCCGGCTGGTATGACCGGGGTTCGAACCCTGGGACTTGGTGGTCACTACTAATGCTCAAACCATGCCTTAAATTCCTCAAAATTTTAGGTGGGAAAAGACATTGCTTCCCCTACTGCCTCAGACACTGAAACAGTAAAATCCCATGGTGCCACAGCCACTGCATCAATTGATGACCCTGATCAATGCACTTGGATACAGTGGAGTGCATTAAAAAAATTGATGGTTGGATCTCTGGCTTAGAAAGCGCACCATTGGCTCCCTCGACTTCAGTCAATGCATCTGCTGATCTTGTGGCTGTACCTGCTATAGCTCCTGTCCTCAGATCGTTTTTGTGGTTCAGCCTCTGAATTCACGGGGTTTTGCCTCTGAGGTGATGCCTCACAGGATCCTGGATACTATAGTTCCTGCTACGCCCTTAGATGTCTCCAGCATCCTTCCTGCGGATGTCCTTTCTCCAAATCTGTACAATCAAGTCATTTGCTGGTATTGCAATTAACTCAGTCAAAGTCTTAATTTGTCTGATTTGTGCCAAAGCAGTTAATAAGGGGACATTTGAGTGTATTGAAATTGAACCAGACTCTTGTTTTTCCATTATATCCGATTTGGCCTGATCGTATGATGGAACACTATTTCATGAACATCGGCAGTCTTTCTCTAGCAAGGTGGCGATGTTTTTGCAAAGCTCAGTTGATCTACATTGGACCTGGGATTGTTCAGCAGATATCTAATCGGCCATTTTTCTGCGTCACAAAGGACTGGCATCTGATCCAGGATCATGGTTACTGACCGGGGGAATATTAATTTGGTCACCATAAACTGCCTAAACGGAGCAGGTGCTGTGCTGTACACATAATCTGGTAAAATTCAACCGAGACAGTCACATGTGCATACACATTTCATCAATCAACTGACTGCATCCACACACTCATTGCACATACTCTCCATTCACATACACCTTACTGTGGAGCGCCTAATTTGAATCGACAGCCAGAAACTCTGCGAGCGTTTTCTGTTATGCACGGCTTGCTTGTTGCTGTACTTTTGCATGCACCCTCCGTCTCCCGACTGTCGCTGGTTGTTTGAATCTACTTCCAGGTAGTATGAGGAGGTTAGGTATTTCTCCAATTCAATTGGGTGATGCATTTTGCTTCCTGTTTGGTTTTTACATGCTGGTGCAAGCCCGATACAACCCACCGCAGATCCATTCAGCTGCAAACATAAAAATTTTACTGGTATATATATTCGTATATTCAGTAAAATCTTAAATTAACTCTTTCTCAGGCCCAGAAAATACCCAAACAAAACTCGGAAAGGTGTCAGTAAACAATAGAGCCCTCTTGGCACTCTGCCCTCTTGGTTGATTTATGATTTATGAAAAAAATTCCATAGGTTTGTGAATTTGTGACTTTTCTATTATTGTGCAACGTTTTCAATACGTTCCTCAGGTTTTAGACTGAACTCAGCAATCATAATTGACAGACCATTCTTTTCAAGAGATTTCTAAAATACAGTGTCCAAGGATTAGTTTGAAATAAACGTATTGACTTTGGGGCATAAAAAAATTCTATGCAGGCTTTACGTGACATGGTTGAACTTTTGGGAAATAAAATAAACACTTATTTTCTTTTTCATGCACAGAACATTGTTTTACCATGGTTATGGACGTGTTGGGCATGTGACCTATATTTTAGAAGCTTATCAAAGAGTATGTTTCCCAAAAGTACTGATGCTAACTTACATAGTTGGAACCATTGTATGTGGTCGAACTATGCAAGTAGCTAACATAGTTAGCGTCCATGATTTTGGGAAACGCCCCCCAGGCTCTCAAATATTTATCAGTATCACCACTGTCAGACTAACTCAGATGTAGTCTGGTCTAACGTTAGAAAAAATTAGATCAAGCTTCTCGCCAAAACTCGGGAGGGAAAGTGTTAATAAATGAGTTTTCCTGACTGAAATTAATTATGTATCTTGGTCCATGTGGTATTGTCATTTGAGTCTGAAACAAAGAAGCAGCAGCATGAATCAGCCATCTTTTATTTCAGCTTTAGCATCCACTGGCTTTCATGTTTTAAATATTCTGTGCTGTTATCTTGAATTTAAAATTATGAAGTGTAGTACACTGATATAATTGTTGCGTGTGGTATGATGTGAGTGAAGAGCTATTTTTTTTTCTTTCGATAAACTAACCTTCCTCCCTCAGGTTTTCTGTTCATCGTATGCGTGTTTTAGCACTGCTGTTCTGTGTTCTCTGATGATGAGGTTCTCATCTGTTCGAGGCTCAGAGGGAGCCGCCTCTGTGTGAGACTGTGTTATTTTCAGGTGGTGCGACTTCTGTGCAGTGTGCTATGGCTTATGTGTGTGTGATTCGCAGGGGGAGCCCATTCTGTGTTGCACACTGCAGCCTATGTGTGTATGATTCTCTTCTGAGCCCATTTTGGGTTTCAGATTGGAGACTGTATGCTTGTGTGTTGCACATTGTAGCCTGTATGTGTGTGTTTCTTGGGGGAGCCCATTTTGTGTTGCACATTGTAGACTGTTCGCTTGTAATTCTTCGGGGGAACTCATTATGTGTTGCACATTGTGGCCTGTATGTGTGTGATTCTCTGGGGGGCGCATTCTATGTTACACATCGTGGACTGTATCCTGGTAATTCTTTCAGGGGAGCCCATTTTGTGTGACTTATTGTAGCCTATATGTGTGTGATTCTCAGGGGAGCTCATTGTGTGTTACACACTGTAGACCATATGTGTGTAATTCTCATGGGGAGCCCATTTTTTGTTGCACATTGTGGCCTATATGTGTGTGACTGTCAGGAGAAACCCTTTCTGTGCTGCCACAGTAGAGCTAGTTTGCTTGTTATCACACCCAGTCAGTTGTAAATGGACTTTAATGTACAATAAAGCCTAGTTTTTGTGTGCTTTTAGGGGTTAGCAATACTAACATACGAGATGGTAAATATGGGAAGACTGCTGACTTCATCCTTGTTAGACCATTTGGAAAAAGATGGAGGACCAGAGAAGGATCGTGGCCATTGTTTAGCATGTGAACAATGCTCTGTCATAGGTGCTGTTGACTGTGTGTTGCAGGAGTTAAAGGATTATCTGGCCACTCTGTAGCAATGATGGCTGCTGCTCGATAATGTGCAGTAATTAACAGGGTTAATTTAATTATATACTTGATTCTCATCCGTACAGTCCTGTACTTGGATCAGCCTCGATGTGAACATTCTTCCCGACCCTGCGCTTTGCATCCCGAAGTCGGCTTTTCACTCGCCCAATCCAGATGCTGAGAGCAGATTAACGTTAATGTACTTCGGTTATCCCTTGCACCGCGGTTGCTCGCTAACTGCTGTAATGATGTCATCACTGTAAAGCCATTACAGACAGCCTCTGAAAGATTATGTCCTGCGTGGCGAAGGCCAGACCGGCATGCGGTAGCAGCCAGGTCGAACAGAGCGGCGTCGCTCGTAATGCAATTATCAGATACCCTCTGAAGATGTTCGAGCAGGGGCAGCCTTGTTGCTCCTTTGAGCTAGCTCTTAGCAGCTGTTCCGTGATTTAGCCTTCAGATTCTGGAAGTTGCGTATGCTAACGCTAGTGCGCTTGTGACTCTGCATGCTGTTTGCAACGTGGGTCTCCGTTGGTGGCGCATGTGAGCTTGCATGAGCCTTGCCTCTGCGGCACACTGAGTCATGCTACATTCTCCACAGTAGTCACAGTGCATTACTACTGGCGCCCCAGGAGACGGCCGTGGTGCAGTAGGACCGTTGGTATCAGGACTACAAAGCCTCTGTAAAAACTGCTGTCTGTTTGCAGGGGATGGTTCTCGCAGTCGCTGCATATTAGTTTGAAGTGCGACCGAGCGATTAAGCGGTTTGCTAGCTGAGCGATACTCACAGGCGAGGGCTGAATTAGAATATTGCAGAGAACAAGAGGCAAAGCCTGTTTAGTGCGCATACATTTAACCCTCAGAGCGCTGAAATAAAATTTTTTAAAAATATAAATTTAATTATCTTGTGTTGTTGAAAACCTATCGCGTGGCAACTTGTGTAAAAGAGCTCCCCCGCGGGAGCTCTTTTGAACAAGTCACCGCATGATAGGTTTTCAACAGCTTTGATTTTGATATCTTACATCATTGAGCAACAATAGCTGCCTTTAGCGCTCTGAAACATTCTCTCTCTCCCTCACGGGCATACACAGACATATTGGTTCACCTGCGCACAGATGGAAACGCATTGAAATGTTAATGCACAATCGTAGGAATGTGCGCCAGATCTCACACAAAGACACTGAAGCAAACTGGCGAATGCGTGGAAATAATACCCATTTCCAACAAAATAAACATCAAAATGGATCCTTTGAGCAGATGGGCATTGACGGCTTAATGCTGCCGGCAGTTGTAATTGCAAATTGATTAGTTGTCAAAGCTGTTACGGCTGATTACGGGCCCCTACCTGGTTATGTCAAAAACAGCTGACTAAATGTGAGGTGAGTTAACCGACACCTCAGAGAGCTGGCTGCGCAGAACCTCAGCCGAGAGAGAGAGGGGGAGGGTTCGCTTCGCTTATTTTTCGCTGCCTTCCTTTCTATCTTCTGCCCGAACAGGTAATTGATGAAGATACGCCGCGATTAAGCAGCTTTAACGAGTTTGAAAATAAGAATTACAGTTCTCAGTAAGATACCTTTATCTAGGACCATCCTTTGTGGGAGTGTTTCGTCCAGTATGGGTGATTGACCAGCTGAACAACATCAGCTTCCTGTGTGCCGCGCATCCTTGTTTCCCCTCGTGGGACAAAGAGCTAGACAAAGGAAGCAGGAAGAACGGATAGATGTGAAAAATAAGTGATTGTAATGAGCTCAGGGAATGAGAGAGCGCGCGGGTGAGGGATTGAGAGAGAGGGAGAGAGCGAGGGAGAGGGAGTCAGCAGCTGTTGTTATGTAACCCACATTGTCCTCATGCGGGAGGAACATGACTTTTAATTATTCATACGGGGGGATTCCTGGGAAATATAGTCAGTTCTGAAGCTGGAAGATTTTCAATATCAGAGCTTTGCTCATAAGGCTTTGAGCCTCCCGGAATCAAGGTCATGGGCGAGGTGACGGTTCCACTTGGCAGGAGCTGGGTCTGTGAGGCTGGGTATCTGTTTCTCAGGACATGAGCTGGTCTGTGGGATTGGATATCTGTTACTCTGGGTGTGAGGTTAGTCTGTGGGGTTGTGTGTATATCCACAAGGCAGGATGTGTGTCTGTGAGGGTGTGTTCTCAGGAAGGGAAGGTGGTCTGTGAGATCAGGTGCATCCTCGAAGCAGGAGCGGGTCTGTGAGATTGGGTGTGTATCCTCAGGGCAGAGGATGGGTCTATGGGATTGAGGATGTGCGGTCTGGGCAGAAGGTTCTTCCATGGGTGGGTGTATATCCTCAGGGAAGAAGGTGGGAATATTGGATTGTGTTTATGTCCTCAGAGCAGGAGGTTAGTCTGTGGGAGTTGGTGTCTGTCCTCCGGGCAGGAAGTGGGTTTGTGGGATTGGATCCATGTCTTTGGGGCAGGAACTGAGCTTGTGCCATTGTGTGTCTGTGCTTGTGGTAGGAGCGGGGTCAAATCCAAACTTCAGCATGTCTGTCCACACAGTCCACCATCTGAGAGTCAGTTTGACGGAATTTGGCTGGCTTTGAGCAGGAGAGAGATCATGGTGAAACATATTCCCCCCACCACCAGCCTGGAACACAGGCAGCGGTTTAAAACATTGAAAGAAGCAAAAGGCTGCAGATGGAGCTGTTAGGCTGTGTTATGTCTATCAATTTTAAGCGAGCATCTGCACAGTAGTTCACAGCCTCAAATAAGCCGAGATGCAGCGATGCAAATTGCTCCAACTTCCTGATCTGGAATATTTCTGTTATCTGAATAGCTCAGTTGCTTGCTAAATCGATGGAGAGATGTTAGATAAAGAAATGCCTATTGCATCTCTGTTTGGGGAAAAAAATATATTGACTGTAGCACATGGTTGCTATCGGTATTCATTGAAGTTGCAACTGAAAAACCTAGGTAATGGACCTCTAATTTTAGTGGTCCCAGTGAGCAATGTGCACGAGACCAGCGAGCATGAATCTGAAGCGAAGCCTGGCTTTGGCCGCTTGATATAAAATCAGGTTAGCCACGCATCAGCTTGGCTCTTTGCCTGACTTCAGATCAGAGTAATCTGGTGCTATTGACCTGCGGCTTGCACTGCATTCCAGACCAGCACTTTGTACTGTCTCGGTCTTTTGAGTTTTTTTTTTAGCAGGCTTAATTGTGTAATGGGGGGCACGGCACACAAGCATGGTAGTCGGAATCTCCCACTCACTGTCAGAAATGATTCGAGTTGTTTAAGGGTTGTGTGCTAATGCAGTAGCACAAACTGTGTGAGACCATGACCTTGATTTCTGTCGAGTCATAAACTAAATCTCCGAACGACAATGGCGCATTTATACCGCGCCAATGTGGTTTGAATATGAATGAAGTGTATGCAGCTGTTGAGTTATTGCCAAGCATATTTGCGAACATGTATGTACACGCACTGTGTGAGCACTGCACATTCACGCACGCACATGTAAAAGCACTTACACGCAGTCATACACAGGCACCTGCACTCACACACAAACACTCCGAAAGTGTGCAAGCCGAACAGACGCACACAGGCAAACAGATGGAAGGAGAGTTCAATGGAGGGGTCAGTATCAGCACACGAGTTGACCAAGAGGTGTCAAGGGCATTATACTGCCTTGGTATTGGGAACACTTTCTTCAGTGATAGCACCAAAACGTTTACATCATCCCACATAGCAAAATTGGTCTGGCTCAATTCTGGCCCACATAATGCACTTTCACGGCCCAGTTCTGGCCCACTTACAGCAAGAATGATGGCACTTTTGTAGCCCGTATCTGGTTTGCCAGCTGCAGGCACGATCAGTCTACATGTGGCGTGCCACTACATAAGCCCACATGTGGCGTGCCATCATAGGCAGACCTGGACCACATCCGGTTAACATACCACTTGCCATGCCAGCACTCGCCTAGCAGTACCGGCTTAACGCCGGATCCAGGCCAGGCGCCTCTGATATGTGGGATATTGGCAAAATGGAAGGGACCATTTCCCATTTTTTATGTGGTTAGTAGCAAGTGAGAAAGTTAAATGCTAAAAGTGGCTAACCTTTAAGGCTACTGTTCTGTGGATTGATGAGTCACAAGTGGTACTTTCTGGAGGAACTTATTCCTGTTGTACTTATTGCAAAGTTAGCACAGCATTACGCAGTGAGGACATCGTGCTACCAGTCAGACGTGGAGGTGGTCATGTGATGGTGTGGGGATACCGAACTGTGTCAGGTCTCGGATGATTTGCCATAAGTGACTGAACCACGAATTCTACTTTTCCTGAAAATCCTGATAGAGAGTGCCTGGTCATTAGTTTTCCATCATGTGGATCAAGTGCTGTGTTCTCATGCAGCAAGATAACTATCCGAAATACAAGAGCAAGTCAGCCTCTGGATCCCTCAAAGTAAACAGAACTGAGATTTGAGTTGCTTAGTAGAAGTCCCGATTTGAGCCCCATGAAGACTGTGGTAGGACCTTAGACAGACAGTTCTTACTTGAAAACCCTCCTCTGCAGAGAAATTAGAAAAATTCTGCCTAGAAAAGTTGGCCGACATTCCTCCAGAGCACTGTAAAAGTTTGATGTCCTATTATAGGAAATGTAGTTGCACTTGTTGCTGCGTAAGAAGGCACAATCAATTATTGAGTTTTGTGTTTTGCACAAGTAATACCTTTCTTCTTTCATAAATTAAATGATCATTTGAAAAAACATTTTATTTTGTTTCCTTGTGTTCTGCTTGTCTTACATTATATTTGGTATGAAGATCTGAAACCATTTAGTTTGGCAGTTAGGCTGAAAAATTGAGGATATCAGGAGGGGAAAATACTTTTTTGTCATCAGTGTTCACTCGCATCAAATTTGGTTTCTGTAGCGCATACCAACTGTTGTTACACTAGCGGCTATAGTACTGTACATCATCGCTTTGCCTTTGAAAACAATTGTCACCCTTCTACACTGAAAACCCAAGTCATACAAGGGATGGAGCACACAAGATCGACCCATGTTCAGCGCATTCAGACCACCAATAGTTCTGGAAAAGTCATGGGTCATTACCATTTACACAAGACCATGTCAGTCAAAGTTTAGTTATGCACACGTCACAGCTGAACTTGATTTGGGGGCGGATTCTCCTTTCATACCCAAGCATTGCAGAAGCACCTGCTAAAAATCTGTTCATCAGTATTTTAAATGCTCACCCATGTTTGTCGTCTTTAGTTGTTCCAGGTTTTTTTTTTGAAGGTGTTTCAGGTATCGAATTCAGAACGAGCATTTCTTAACGATGTGGCGCGTAACAATCACTAAGGTCCTCCTTACCTGTGGATGATGGTATTTCTCCGCCCATTTTCAATACCATTATAACACTATCCTATGAGTGACATTTGGAAGCTGGTCAGAGTGATCTCAGAGGCCAGCGCTTTCTTCTTGGCTGGAATACCTCATTGGGTATGCAAAACTTATGATGCATTTTGACCTCATTCAGACCATCACGATGGTCCCTCCATGTGAACGACTTGGCAAAAGTACAAGGGGAACTTCAGGATAGTGCGGCACAGATTTTCGAAGAAGAGAGAAAGATAGAGAGACTCCTTTCTGTGTCCCAAGTGGCCATCCTCGTTGTGGAGTGAGCCATGATATGAATTGAGGACAGAAGTCATTGGTAAAATTTGGCCTGCAAAATAGTATCTTACCCAGAGCACCAATTGCTGCATGGACACCGGGAGACCTCATTTGACCTACAGTTGACGGATGGGGCTCGATTGTTAATAGTTTACAGGACGGCCTGAACTAACCCCTGAGTGAGGGACTTAGAGGGAGCCAAGCACATGGCTGTATCCCTGCTAGCAAACAGAGCCAGATCTTACCTTCTGCTTTTGAGAGAAGGGCTACCCTGAGCAGCGCGTGTATACTTAGCGATTGTGGGGGGAAAACGTATAGTAGCCCTTATTGCTACTATCGAGACCATGCATCCAGGCCCAGAGGACCTTGTGGATGTCTCTGAAAAGACCACAGTAGCAGCCTCACACAGTGCAAGGACTTGGTGCCACCTTCGTTTTTTTTTATTTGTATGGCAAACAGTAATGGAGCGGTTTGTCCTTACAAGGATGTTTCTACACCTTACAACTGGAGGACAGACCCTTAGTAAAGGAGCTATTTGTCCTTACAAGGATGTTTCCAGACCTTATAACTGGAGGAAGGGCCCCAAGAGACAGATACACTGCCCTCAGCTCTAGTACACTGATATACATGGCATCCCAGAGGGACCTGCACCCCAGCGGAAGCACCGCGGCTGCCGCCGGGAACAGCCCTCTTGAACTGCACCTGGTCCAAAAATCTTTCTGGGCTGTTCAAATTCCTGCTGCCCCCTTAGGAGTGAGGAATGGTGTCAGTGTTCAGGAGTTCTTGGGGAGGACCAATATGGACTGTCTACTCACTTGCTTTTTGGCTGGTTTCCTCAGTATTTATCCTAAGTCTGAGGGAATGAAATGAACTTGTCAGAGGACTTTTTCTGTGGCCTCCAACCTCTGAGAACAAGCCACCTAGAGGATGTTTCTCCACGTTTTTCAATTAAATGCTCCTCTGAATTTGGTTCACTGGACCCTGACTATAATAGGGACAGTGACTTTACCATAGTCCATGTCATCTGTGGTTTTCCTGATGGTATAGAAGGTGAAGATTCCTTTATACTGCTGCTGCTTAGCTGTTGCCAAAATAATGCCATTCTAAAACATTTTTATCTAGATTGAAACTTCAGTTTTGACACTTTTGGTGCATATAAAGTATATTGTAAATACAAATATAACAGCTCAGAGCGGAATATGTGTTACATGACTTAAGGGGCTAATACTTAACCGCTACTAATTCATAAATACTGTTTTTTCATGTCTTGATTCTTTTAATTGTTCATAACACTGGACAGTGAAATTGGTTGTAGTGTTTTTTGTGGGAAATTAAATCCATGGAAAGGGGTCTTCACTTATTCTGTTCCTGGTTCATGTGAAAACACTGGCCGCTAGTGGAGAGGATTCTGAGGTTGCTTAAGATATTCAAACTTTGTCGCCACAGATTTGGATTAATGGTCAAATTTCTCTTTGCAGAGATCAGTTAGTTTGAGACTGAAAATGTACACATCCGTTTGTCTGACGATTTTAAATTTAGAGCCATGTTTGAAATGTTCTTACCTTTAGGATTCATGCGGCAGGAAGGGTGATGTTCCCTATTTGGAGTGTTTTTAACAGTTCTATGCAGACAACTGTTTTGGCCTCCTGCATTTGACTGATGCTCTCTCCTCTCTGTCTCTAAAGTTACTGGAGGTGATGTATTGCCCGCCATCTTAAAAACAGTGCTTGGGAGTTTTCATGGGATGCCAAGGTGATGTGTCCAGGTTAGGTATTATTATGGAAAGATCCTTGGGAAATTTACCAGCATACCCGCTGGTTTTCAGGCATTGTTGTATTCAGTATTGTGCTGCAGTTCACATATTAGCAGTTTTTGAGTTAGCTATGGTAAGGTAGCGGTCCGTTAAGATGATACTGTTCTAGTCAGGGCCACCCTTTCTTGGACTATAAATTTAAGTAAACATTGTTCATTTTTAACCTTTCAACCAAGCAAAAAGCATTTTTGTCACTATTGGTGTGACATTATTCGTATGCCCTCTGAAGTCTTTATTATAACCACAGATATGGCTAATTAACAGTTAATGCAAAAAATGTGTGTCAATTGATATTAAGAGGAATTGTTGAATCATTAACAAGTTCACAGAGTGGTTCTGTATAGCTGGACGAAAATCGACCATTAAAAGGCTTTAATGAGACAGATCTGCTCGGTTTTCTCCTTTCATAAGCTTCTGTTAATAAGCCGAAAACAGTATTCAGTTTTCAAAAAACAGGTCACAGCTATATCTAATCATGGTTTCAGTAGTGTGTGTGCCAGATGTTTTTAGTTGTGTGTTTGCGCAAATTTCAAAAGTGTTTATTTGGTTTCATTCGCGCATATGTACATGATTTGCTTCGTTCGTGTGAAAGTTAAAGTTTGAATTGTATCCCATTCCAGTGCTGCCCCTCACGAGCGTGTGCATGTGCTTGCGTATTGTAAAGAAGATAACAGAATCTGTTGGAGCTGAAGAATTTGAGTCATGAGGGAGGGGAGAGCACCTTTGGGCGATCTGTGATCTGTGAGCAAGTTGTGCTTTCAGTCGGATTGGCTGGGTAGGAGCTGCCTTGGCTGTTTGTATTACGCAGGCCTGTAAATCTCCTGCCTCTGTTCTTACAAATACTGGATTAGCACGCTGCAAAACCAAAAAATTAACAATTCTTTTAGGTCACACTTTTCTTGGAGGCACCGTCATAAGAGTGACGTGACACTGTTACATGACACCTGTAACAGTTATGACAGTGTCATGTCACTCTTATGATGATACCTTCAAGTAAAGTGTTACCTTATTTTAATCTTGTAAACACTTATTTCAGTTATATCATTGAAAAATATATTCTGCCACTGATTTTAAGTAGTTACGACTCATTTCTTGATTAGTCCATGGGGTAAGTGAAATTATTTTACCTCATGGACAAACCTAGAAATGAGCCAACAATATCTCTCATCAGTGGCCAATTTTATTCTTTAATATGAAAAAAGTTGATACGAATATGTGTTTAAATCTAAATACACGATTAAAATGCTTGGTACGATTTAGTTTTTTCTGTGTGAAAATAAGAGAGGTCACAGACTGAGGTTGAGACCTCGCGCATTAATTTGTTCTTGTTTGCCTCCATATCGTATGACCCCAGTATGAATTTGAGCCCTTTACGCTGCGTCACTGTCCAAATATTTATGAACTGCGCCATATGTATATGAGATGGATTAGGTTTCTCAACGCTGCTGGGTGGGAGGAAGGGCTGGATTTATAGGCCGGTCTCCTAAATGTAATGGCGGCAGACAGATTTAGTATGACATCCCTCTCTTTCTCTTTCTCCCGTATCGATTCCCGGGCATGCACTCTAATAATAGCCAGAGTAAAGTAAATAATAAATAAAAGGGGGAAAAAAGTCAGTTTGAGTCGAAGGGGCAATATGGTTTTGGCATTGTGTTTATCCTCGTAGGGCCGCCTGTCGACATCTCTCCCGCTCGCGCTCCATCTGTGTCCGCCACCGTACGCTGCTCACCCGGTGTGCGACATCGCAGTTAATGCAGCATTCCGCAATCGCTCATCTGAACTGCCCTCGCTCCAGTCAGAAGTTTCACAGTGAAAATGAGTGACTCTGCTGGTAATGACTAGTTTCATTTTTGTAAGTCTTGCGGGGAAAAAAAAAATACTCTTGAATGCAGGCATTTGAGATGGACTGATCAGGCATTTTTGAACCAAACTGTTTTGAGGAGTCCTGGAGAGTAACTGCCCAGCGGGAACTGTACACCTTTAAGGGAGTTTTTTTTTTTTCCTGTTGGCTTTCACATCGCCAGTAGGAACCCCCTGGAGCGTCATTATCAACGTACACTCACGTCACTCTGAGTTATCCTGGTGCTACAAAAGCACCTACTCTGAAGTTGGAGCCAAAAAAGTCCCTCAAAATGGAGTTCTAAGTACTACATTCATTCACAGTCCCTGCGGCGCGGATACAATATAAAGGGAGGCTGTTAGAACTAAGTTCTTAGATCTATGAAAAGGTTCCTCCGGTCTAAAAATGTCTATTGACAGCCAGCTTGCTTGAAGTAGAGGTGCCTTTGGTATCCATAGCTGGGTGGGGAAAGGATGAGATAAGGCAATGACAAATTAGGTATTTTTCCAGAATTTTCTGAGGATCTGGGCAGTCAGGGAATATGGGTGATGCACAGGTTAAGAAATGCATGACATGCTGGGCTAAAAGCTCCCACTGCGCCTGACCAATGAGAAGAGATTTCTGTTTGGAGAAGGCAGTTTGCCTTCTGAATCACCCCAGAAATGTATGGAAGAGATAGTACTAGGTTCTCAGAGTGCAGAGGTTTCTGGAAACAGCCACGATCACACAGAATGCCACGCCGACACTCAGCTTTCTCTGACACACGGTGATGAAAAGCGCAAGTCCCTAAATCCTTTACGGTCTTTAGCTTTTGCTCTCAGGGAGAGAGTCACTATTGTGAAAGTGGAAGAATATTGAAGTATCGCTTCTCCAAAAAATATCAATTTTGGCAACATTACATAAGCCAGTTGTATCGGACCAACCCTGTGAGATGGTTTTACAATGGAGTCAATGTTTGATAGATGTACAAGGGCTGAGTTCTCATGATGAGCATTAGCGCTAATGCTAATCCTCTTCTCCTATCAGGGACGGGGTTGGTGGCAGGTTTTTTTTTTTGAGTCGCGGACACAAACAGTCCCCTCCTCGCAATGGGGCCCGCGGTGGGAATCGGGGGATTTTTCCCTTTCTGGCTCCGAATCATAGTAAAAACAGCGTCAATAATTAATGATCCAATTAATAGTTTACACAGGTTTTTATTGAGTTGTCAGGGTGATGGAGAGCCTGTTGGCGGCAAACTCTCTCCCAGTCTCTCCCTTCCCCCGCCATCGGCCTGAGTCAGCAGTTTGCCGACGTGGGGCCCGACCCAAACGAGGGCCGCCCCAGACTGCTGATGTGCACGATTTATAGGCGCGATGAGTTTCCTCTGCCCAAAAGCAGCCAGGCCCTTCCGGGGGAAAACGCAACCCGTGTCACAGTTTGAGTTCGGTCCTCAAACCCACGGCCCTCTCAGTAGATATTACGGCTCAGAAAGAACGAGGTTAACGGGCTCTGTGAAGAATTCTAATAGCTTTCTTGAATCTATGACAGTGCGTACTTATAGTCAAAACCACAGCTGTCTATTTTTCATTGTCATCTATTCTTTTGGAGAACAGAATATTTTTTTCTGAAAGTTCTTATCTCTAAATGCGGTGTTGGTGTTTTTAACTCCTTTTTTTCTTCTTGTTTTTTTTTACCTTTTCGTATCAACTTTAGAATAAATAGAGAAGAGCGTTCTAAATTTATTTCTTAATTAAGTGTCTTTGTGTGGTAATGGAATCTTCACTGAAGAATATTTTTAATCTGATTCTTCAAAAGGTTAAGGGCACCATGACAAATTATTTGGAGTTCTCCACAAAATTATTGTGAAGTAATTAGCATTCTGCCCAATAGGTGAGTTGGCGGTTGCGCACAAAAAAAGTAAAATAAAGCAAAACTTTCACTGAAGCATTTGAGAAATACTTTGACAAAAGCATTTAGGTGGACATTCAAAATGCATGGGAAGTTAGCAATGATTTCAAAATGAGACCCATATTTCTGCAGAAAAGCAAACCAAGCTTTTTCAGTGCGGCTCATTCTGTCTTGAAACCGCCTGGTATCTTTCTAACTCATGTTAGCGATCACTTTCACAGCGCTTAGCATCTGAATGAATGGATTTATTTCCTCAGTTCTCTCTTTTGTTTTTTTTTTTGTGCAATCTGCCCTCTGGTAGAAAACGGTGGGTCAGATGTGTGGTTCCTTCGGTCAGAGTACTCAGTAGAAGGCGTAACTATTGATGTTTGCAAAGTAGCGAGCTTATTGCTTCACTCAGAGCCACCATATGCAGAAAGCCATATGCAGAAAGAGACTCAACAGAGAATAAAAACATCTTAAAAATGCTGTTGCAAGTGTTTTGTATCAGCATGAGGACCAGAAATAAGTATCATAGTTTTTTCACCCACTGCATATTAACAGATTTTTTAGAATTACCAGGAAACAGAAACTGCACTGGAAGCAAACTAGAGAATGATAAAGATGATAATATGTGTTGTGGCCTTGTTGTTGTTGTGGGGCAAGATGATTGGACCATTGATGCTGAGTTTGCATGATCTCCTTGCGTTTGTGAAGGTTTTCTGCAGGTACTCTGGTTTCCTCCCATAGTTCAAAGGCCTTCAAGCCAGGGTAATTGGAGACTCTAAATGACCCGTAGAATTCAATGTTGTGTGACCCCGGTGATGGATTGGCGGGCTGTCCAGGGTGACTGTCCCATCGTATGTCGGGATGGGCTCCAGCCTGCCAGTGACCCCGCTCGGGAAGAAGTGAGTCAGCTAATGGATGGATGAGCACATCTCTTTTTTTTTTTTTAGAATGCGCGATTATATATATATATATATATATATATATATATATATATATACAATCTTTCTTTAATATCCTGCCACCACCCCCTGGCTTTGGAGGACAACTTCATTAATTCAGGCAGTTACATAATTGTGTACGAGTCTTCCTATATCACCCGACAAAACAAAAGACACATGTAAAAAAAAAAAAAATAAATAAAAAATAGAATTACAATACAATAACAATTACATTCAAAATGCTGTACTTCCTTTTGCATTAGGCGTTGTTGGCTCACCTATTCCATCCCTCATTTTCCCCAACCTTCAGCCTCCCTCACTATATCCCATCTTTTGGCATAAATTACAAGTCCTGTCTCATGGGCCATCACACTCTCAATTCTACTGTAATACCTGACAAAATTTTAGAATTTCTCAATATTTAATACCTACACAGTTGGCAACCCGAAAATAAATATTTTTGCTAAATATAGAATTATATCACTGATTAGATGTGTTCCTTTTGTTACATCACCCAGTAACACTTTAAATAAATCTAATTGTATACTATTGTACTGAGATATCCAGCCTTGTACCTTTGTCCAACATAAGGCTATTATAGGACAGTACCAAAATAAATGGTCTACTGACTCCACTTCTTCCTGACAGAATCGACAAAGGGGCGATGACTCTATTCCCCATATATTTAGCATCTTTTTAGTTGCTAAGAACTTATATATTATCTTATATTGAAAATATCTAATCTTTGGAGTAGAGCACATCTCTGCGATTTCAGATTCTGCGTTGGGGAAGATTTTGGGAAAGGGGTTTGACCATTTAATCGTCCCCTTCTTCCTCATATCTGTTTTTGCTACTTTACATGCACCCGACAGAACAACGGTCACTTTGTGCTTATAAAACGAGTTTCGACAGTGTCCGATGACCAAAATGACGCTAGAGAGGCAAAAAAAAAGTGCCGTCCGACAGTGTCTTGTGCCTGTCTAATATTTGTAACGTCACGTGTTTTATATCTTCATGGGCTGGATGGGCCGAGAGTTCGGTGGTTGTCATGGATGTAGAAAATTGTTACAGTTGCGATTGCAGTATTTGATCATAAAACAAATATATAATCACCATGGAGATGACAGCTCGCACGGCAGACTTTGTGTGACACTTCGTTTCAGCGTAAAAGCCTGTGTGTCGTCCGAGACTTTTGAAAGACGTTTGTCGAGACATCTCGGAAAACAGCCAGTCCTGTTCCTCATACCTATTACAGGTGCTGCCTGTAAGTACTGAATATGTCATTAAGGGTATGATCATTGCATACCTGTGGACTGTACCGAATCAGTATATCCATTACGCTGCTAGAATGGATCTCATAGGCTGCATCCTCTTCAGTCTTTCACTGTTTTGGGAATATTGATCCACAGTGAGGCTGTGTGGCTCTGGATTCTTTCTAACACATTGAGCTTCCTGGAGTACATCTCAGGAGAAGCGAATGTCCAATCAGTCAGCCAGCATGGTATCTGTCACAAAAATATTGCATACAATGCAGAGTTATTTTAACTGTGAGAGTCCTTTTTGTTGTTTTTATGTCGTCTCGTCATGGCAATAGCATGAGAAATGCTCAAAAGTTAAAAAAAGAAAATTCTGATGCAGACCCATGAACGAAAAATCGATTCTTTCAAAGTCGTATCAAAGTCGTAGCCAAATCAGATCATTTTTATTTCGATTGACTGGGCCAACTGGGGTCTTGAATTTGTCACCTCACGTAGATTTTTTTTTTTAATGACCTCTAATTTGGTTTCGTCCCTTATCAGAATACCATCATCAAAAAATTACATCTATGTTCTTGGTTGGGCAAGCCCTTGCGTGAAGTTGTGGAGAAGCTAATCTCTTCATTTCCTCTGTTAGCTGCGCTAGCATCACGATGCAGAGAGTGTATAAAAAGGGATTTCGGGTTTGTTGTTTTTATTGAACTTACACAAACAGCTCTAGGTGCCCTTCCAGTCCTGGCAATTAGAGAAAATTAGCATGGAGTAAATCCCCGCATGTTCTGGAAAATTCCTGAAAACAAACATGACCCAGAAACTGCCTGAGTAATGAGTGAGATAGAAGCGGAGGGAGAATGAGGGCGATAGAGAGAGAGAGTGAAGGGGAGAGGGGGAGAAGAAGAAAGAGATTAGGGTAGAGATAGAGAGGGATGGTAAGGGAGAGGGGACGTAAGTGAGAGAGGAGGAGAGAAAACACGAGGGCGCAGGAAGAGAGGGCGGGGAAGAGAGTGAGAGAGAGATAGAGGGAGAGAGAGGCGGTATGATTTAGGAAGTGCCTTTAGCTGCTTTTTTCTGGAAGCGACTGCTCCTGCTCTGAAATGACTCTCGATTTCTGTCCTCGGCGGAGAGAGTGAGCGTGAGAACCCTTCGGGCTCTCTTACTTTCTCCCTTCCTCTTTTCCTTCTAGCATTTTCCTTCTCTCCGTCTCGCTTGCCCCCAGTTCCATCCTTTGTTTTGCCCTGTCTTGTTTTGTTATTGCCTTGGTTGTGGATTCAAGGTCCTGCTCTTATGGGGCTGTTCGAAAGAAGGTCTTACAAAGGGAGAGATGATGCGTGAGTGCTGGCCTTACGTAAAGCCAGCTATTCTCCGATGGCCTCACCTGCACCCGCGGCTGCGGGCTCCTCCGCTGTGGCCGTGTGCGCTACGGAGAGCTGAAGCACGCCACACTTTGAATAAAACCACCCTGCTGTATACTGATTCTGTCTTTAAGTGTTCGACCCTTTATTTCCATCTTTGAATGTACCACCCTTTTTTGTGTCTTCACCCAGGCATACTCAGTCATTATTCATCTCCGTGGTCTTTATTAAGCCTTGTCCATGTTACAGAAGATGCTGGAGCCTCCTAAAGTGCATTTTAGATGGGTTATCTCCCAAGACGACGCAAAGTGGAGGGGGGGGGGGGGTATATTTCGGTTGAGCTTGGCTGTCCGTCCTTCCTTCTGACAATCCATCCGTCTGGATAAGTAGGGAGAAGTTTTCTCAGAAACTACTTTACCTTTATGAATGAAATTTTGTGTGTGTCTGGTACTTATCATGAGCTTAATTGGGGTCCAAAGCAGGATTCCATGGTGACAAGGTATATTGACGACTATGTTGTCTTGTCATTATTGCAACGATTATTATTACTACCTCTGTTAATAGTTGTAGTAGCAGCAGTGCTGGTAGTAACTTCAGCTTCTCTGCATATGAAGGGGACTTTGAAGGGAATTTTTTCGACCCCTTCATACCAGTTCACTGTGAACAATGGCATAAACATGGCACCGATTTTACGCTTCATCACAACAAGAGTCACCTCTCGTCAAAAACTCATCTATAATATCGCAAATCTAAATGAACAGAGCCACATAATGCCGACCCAGAATAATGCAGGCCCACCATAGCAGGAACCAAAACAGTTTCCCCCTGAGGGAAATCTCTCCCCACCTCTGAGTGCATGCATTGTCACTGCTTTAATTAGCTCAGTTTGGTAAGCCTCTTAACCTAAAGGTCAGGATGGTCCTCCTGTCCTGTGCTCCTCGCTCAAATTCATTAGAGGAAAACTCCGAGGTGCTTTGCGAGTTCTCCACCAAAAATGTCAACCTTGTCGAAAGCTTACTTGAATGCCGAATCACGTTCGTCGCAGCTTAAGGGGTCTTCAAAAGCGCTGAGGTAGGACTGACCGGAGGAAGCTCTTTTTCTCTCGCGCTGCAACTCTGTCAATCACTCTTTCCTCCTCTCTGTTTTTCTTCATTCTGTCAAATCAAATCCTAATATCAGCTTGACATCAAATATATCTGGGCCGATTAATGTTTTCAGTTTTAAATGTAATTTTGGTCTCTTCCCGCCTTGGTTACCCGGTTCCTCTCTGTTTAGCTTTTCCTTGGTTTCAGGTCTTTTTAAATTTAGTTGTCTGCATTAAATGGGGATTGTCTGTACCAAGCGTTGTCTTCACGTGTATTTTTAGCCGAATTCGTTCTCCCTCCATCTGCTTTGTCTCTTAGCCTCGGTGTTATTCCCTCGCCTGCTTTTCCGCCGTTTTCCCCTGGCTGCAGTAGTTGCAGGCTGGGGATTTATGTCGCTCCCTGGGGGTTCGATCGCTGTGACTTTGCAATGTCAGTTCAATGCTAGGGCCCGTGATTTCTGAGCTTCTGGGCTTCAAGTAGATCCACATTTTATCACACCACGAGAACTGGGGGGGAAGGGATTGGTGTGAGGTTGGTGCACCTGTATTTTTCATTGCTGGCTGCGACTGTCCTGGGGGTGGATGGGAGAGGCTAGCTTCACCGTCGCATAAAGCCTGTTATCTACAGGGAGCTTATGCTCCTTTAGCTGGGCTAAACATCTCCGAACACCTGTGCTCAGCACCCCCGTTGAACCGCGTCTTTCCTGTTCGCTTTGCTGTTTTCGGTAGATCTGTACTTGCTCACGTTCCATTGCTGGTAATTTCCATGAGTGCAAAAAGAATTTGGAACTAGTTTTCACACTGATATCTAATTCTTAAAAAATAGTCTATTTAAGGGATTTACGTAGGGCAGGGCCTCTTTTGCTTGTTTATGTGAGGTGAGGCATTGTGAATAATGCAAACATTTGTGCTTTGCTCGCCCCATTTGTCGAAATAATAAATAATTATTTTCTAGAGGGCCCTATCAGTGTTTTCGCTCCACAGTTTCTTTAGGTACCTGTTTTTCAAGATAAGGACGTGAATAATCATTAGGTTCCTAAGATCAATGAAGCGAAAGGAAATTGGTGCATTAGGATGATTTTTAGGGCCCAAAATGACTGGGGCCTTTAAAGAAATTTGGGTTCAAGCATGGATTTATGACTGTTCATTCATCAGTTATTGGAGGAATTTGAGCGATCGCCATAACAAAAAAAAAAAAAAAATACCCGGATGTTGCAATCAAGATGCCTTATGGGATAGTTTGTAGGCTGACTCGCTTCTGGTCGTGACCAGCTTTGAGGGAAAAGTGCCGTTAGCATGCATGGTTATGGATGCTTGGCTGTATGACACTGTAGAAGCTGTATTAATTCTTCATGCACTTGGAACCTATTCTCGCCTTCATGGAACATTTATATTGTTTGCAGTTTCTCTTGTTATTGCTGAATTGCTGTTGACATACCGCTATACAAGCTGCTCACCGGAAGTGTAGCAGCCCTAGAGGTGTAACAAATTTTGGTGAAAAAGCCGCCTACGTAAATGTATTTATGTTTTTTGTATTCGTGATAGCGCAAATTGGTGCCAGGGCCTTATTTGAGATCTGCGCATGACACCTGATATCCGATGTAGTGCATCTGGGGGTTAAAGAGATGGCCGTGTCTCGCTGCTGCACCACTATGGTTATAGAAGGCAGCTGATGCACAGAACGGCTGGGGAATGCTGATCTACTGTTTGCTCGGGAGATCAGCGCTGTCAAACAAGAGCCAAAGTGTGTGTGCTGGTGCAGGGATTTCATCCGGCATCATGGGGGGAGGCGCGTTCGAACAGGCTTACAGGAGTCAAGTAAGCCCATTATAACAAGGCATGGACTCTCTCCCAGTGTGCCGATGCAGGAAAGGGGTTTCAAACCTAAAAAGGAACGTCCTTGCCCTGTTTGTCTGAGGTTGTCTTTTTTGAGGTGCATACATAAAGTGGTGTTTTGCCGGTGGCTTGTAAGCAAGTAGGGTCCTAGCACATCCAAGATTTCAAATCATGCTGTAGCTCTTAGAACACTTAATATTACATGACATGACATAACATAACATGAGTGACGAGAACAGGCCATGGAGACCGGTGAGACTTTCCATTTTCCTGAAACCTAACACTTCAGGTACTCAAGGACCAGGTGGCGTCTAGCACACTATCTAGCCTGGACTTGAAAACTCCCAGAGTTTCTCCCTTTACGACATGGCCAGGCAAGCTATTCCACACTGTAAACACTCTCTGTGTGAAAAAAAATACTTCCTAATATCAGTGCTAAATTTACCCTTGGCTAACTTCCATTTGTGATGCAGAGTTTTGAAAACAGAACTGGGCCACTTGTGGCTGTTCAGGTGACAATATTCAGAATATTTTGAAACTCTTACCCTGTATCACCTATTTTGTATCCACCTGGATGCTGGAAGTTCTACAGCCCAAATTCCAGGATGCTTAATTCATACCAGAAACATTACAAATGGTCTCCTGCTACTTGGTGGCCTCTGGTTTGAGAGTTTGATTGTGGATAGTTGTCCTGAGGTCTTCATTGTGTCTGAGTGCGTTCAGGCTCTCAACAAACCCCTTCAAATGTTAAAAAGGTTCAGTTTTCTGTTGATGGATGAGGAAGAATGATGAATCTGTTGGCTGTGGTGATTTTGGCTTTATGGTGCTTTGAATCATGCTCCCCATCTCTCTGGTCATTTCACATGTTAGTGGCATCTGTCAGCTGTCCACAAGGTATTTTACGATATTAACCCTCTCAAATCTGGATCATGGACTGAGGTAGTTGCATAAAGTTCTGCTCAATGCAGTTATCTGACTAACTGGGGAAATCTTGCTTTGTGCAACGCCTCCGGGAGTCGTTGAAATGGCCGCTATGATGCGTGATGCTTATATATGAGGAATGCTGAAATCCAGATGGCAGCATTGGGCTCCCCGGTGATTGAGGTGCAGGATGCGGCAGCTTCTGAGCCCAGTGAAGGGAAAAGCAGCTGTTTACAGTGGCCGGGTCAGGATCCTACGCAGGGACACGACCCCATATTGATCTTTCCCTTTGGCCACAGAAAAGGGTGAAGGTTTATGGAGTGTGTTGCTGAGTTAAATTAATTCTCTCTCTCTCTCGCTCTGCCTCCTCTTTTCTCTCTCTTTCTTTCCCTCTCATCCTCTCTTCTCATTCGCCATCCTTTACTCTCTCTTTTCTGTCTCCGGCCTCCTATTCTTTATTGCCCTCTAACTCTGGTCTCTCTCTCTTTCAGTCTTCCGCTGATACACTCTATCTCTCCCTCTCCTCCCTTTGTCTCAGACTCGCTCCACTCTCTCTCGCTCTCTTTTTCTTTATCTCTCCTGAAAAAAAAAAGTACTTGGCAGCTGCTTTTTGGCTGATTTCTCCGAAGGTTACACGCCTCATGCACAAGCGCTTTAATGCCTAGCCCTGCATTCCCGGTGGCTGCAGGCAGCAAGGGTACATGCAGTCTTAAACGGCAGTCTTGAAACGCTCCTCACCCCATCGCACTTACAGTAATATGGGGACACGTCAAGGCTGCAGTGGCAGTTTGGCCTTGTATAACCCCCGTTCCAAAAAATTCCAAATTATAGAAAATGCCAACAAAAACAAAATGGAGTCATTTAAGAGTCAATTCACCCCCTTCTGTAGTGAAAATACTACATTATTTGACACCCTGTTTGATGCTTAAATTGTAAATTTAGGACTAATAATGATGTGACAAGTTGCAATAAGGTGACGCGAAACAGGTGATGTTTGACGGGGGAGCAAATTGTGTTTTGCATGAAATTAGCCTCCAAAAAAGGCCTGGTCCCATAGGAGCGAAGATAGGTCAAGACTCACCAATTTGCCGACAGATCTGGAAGCTTATTATCTGTCAGTAGGATGATCTCCAGGACAAAGGACAAATCGGTTCGATTTTGCACATTTCACTGTTTACTGAGCTTAATGTATCAAAAGTAATCTGGTGAAATCTTGGTACATAAGGGCCTCACTGATAAAATGTTAATTTTGGAGCCCAGTGGTTGATTTATTAATTTCATTGCTCTCTAGCAGCCGCCACTGGTTGGACAAGTGTTTGCAGATAATTTGGAACTCCACGGCTATAGTAAATAACCTCAGATGTAATGAGCACTGTTTCAGGCGCTACTTTCACTTGCTTAAAAGTGAAGGGGTTTCAGACAAGAGGCGTTGTTTCCTTTTCTGTTGACTTACTATCAATACTGGTGCAAAATATTCCTTTAGCAGTGCTCATAGATATTATTCGCATTTTCCCTCCATTTCGGTTCGATGGAACCTATTTGTTATTCGCACAGCGACATGGCAAATTACATGGGTTGCGTCACATGACCATCAAAATGGCAATTTTAATGTGCAAAATGGCGCTCATTACGTCCGAGGCTCGCCTTTCCCTCATGGAAATAGCGGAGGTGTTCGAATACCCGTAGATGCGTGAGCTAAATATATACTGACTGCTTTATCCACTGATGGCATTGACAGTTTGTATTTGGCAGTGCGCCTGCTTATTGTAAAGAAGCAAGGGCCAGTCGTCACGAAAGTCAAGGAGCTCCGTGCCCTGGCTCTCTCCTATCGAGTCAGTGTGAGCAGGTCACTGCAGTTGACTAAATTGTCTGGCTGTGGTCAGGATGGTCAAGATTGGGGGGAAATCACCACAAACAATCTGTCTGTAAACGGCATGGCCAAAACCACCGATGCATGCGCGCGTCCTCTGATCCCTAAGACATCGCTGTCGTATGAAATGTCATGTGAATGGACATCATGACGTAGGCTCTCAGACATACTGTGGAAAACCTTTGTCAGTCCACACCATCCTCTGCTGCATTCACATATGCAAGTTATAGCTTTTATTATACAAGTTATAGCTATTCATGCAATCGACACTGTCTAAAACCATAGCAGACTTCTCTGGGCTCTGTTTCTTCTTAGAAGGACACTGGCACACTAAAAGCATGTTTTGTGTTCAGTTGAGTCAAGATTTCGCGTACATTAAAAAAAAAAGCTGCCATTTTGTTTTCTGAACCAAAGGCAACAAGGACGACGCATACTGTTATCAGCATCTGCCATGGTATGGGGTTCTGTCCGTGTGCATGGCATGGGAGACTTGCATATTTGTGAGGACCCCATTAATGCAGAAAGATAATGTATGTGTGAATTTTGGAGCAAAATGTGCGGCCATCTAGAAATCTGGTTTGGGGACATCTCTGCATTTTCCTTAAAGAGAAAATGCCAAACCACATTCTACTTGGAATACAAGCACATGGCTGCGATAGCTGAAAGTGCGGATGCCTGAATGGCCTCTCTGTTTCACAACACCTTATTGTCGCAAGTTGTCACATCCTTATTTGTCCTCAATGAACCGTTCACCAACTTTTTTTGGAATAGGTTGAAGTCAGATTCTAAATGAGTGTATACTTTCAACAAACAATTGAATTCACAATTTAAAGCATGAAATATAGTGCCCCTACAGAATTATCGGCACCCTAGAGTAGAAATGAGCAAAAAAAAAAACAAGATGCAAATAGTCTTTATGGTTCATTTTCATAATCTTTCGTTCAAAATATTCATAGAAATATAATCTTCCATGAAGTAACAAAATTGAAAGAAACATTAAATTATCAAGATGCATTTTCCTCAATATGCGTGTCCCACTATTATTGGCACCCCTTCATTTAATATTTTATGCAGCCTCTCTTTGCCAAAATAACACCGCTGAGTCTTCTCATGTAATGGGTGATAAGGTTTTTCAACACCTGGCACAGTTATCTGAGGCCTTTACTCCATACAGAATCTCTCCAGGTCCTTCAGATTCTAAGGTCCATGCTCGTGGACTCCCTCTTTAAGTAATTTAACAGATTTTTAGAGGGTTTAGGTCAAGAGAATATGGAAAAAGCTTTATTCTGCAGTCAGTGAACCATTTTTGTGTAGATTTTGAGGTGTGCCTCATGTCATTGTCCTGCTGGGAGGTCCAGCCACTGGCGTTTTAAGCTTCCTGGCAGAGGCTGTTAGGTTTTAATTCAGTTTAATTCAGTCCATGATACCATGTATCTGAACAAACTGTCAAGGGTCTTTGAAAGGAAAACAGCCCCACAACATCAAAGATCCATCACCACGCCTCTCCGTGGGTATGAAATGCATTTCTATATCGCTACCTTTCTGTTTACGCCAATCCCACCACGGATGTTTGTTGCCAAAACGCTTAATTTTGGGTTCATTTGACCAAATGACCCGATCCCATTGAAAGCACTAGTGATGTTTGGCAAGCTGTGCACACTTCAGTTTGTTGTTGATTGATAGTCGAGGAATTTTTCTGCCAACCCTCCCAAACAATGCTGGTGGCATCTGATGGTAGTTTTAGACACTTTCTGATCCCAAGACTCAACCACCTTCTGCAGTTTTCCAGCTGTGATCCAGGGAGATTCTTTTGCCAGTTGAATCATCCTCCTCTCTGGCATAGTGTCAGTGTAAACACACATCCTCCTCCAGGCTGAGTGGTAACATCTCCAGTCGCTTTCAACCTCTGAAATATTCATCTGATGGTAGAAATAGGTATTTTGAACTGTTTAGAGATTTTCCTATGATCAGTTCTTGATTTGCATAGCTCAGTAGCTTTTCGTCACTGATTGTCACTGTTTTCAGGTATTTCCTGTTGAGATGAATGACTGAGATAATTTGGTTTCTGTCACCTTATATTTATACCCAAGTGAAACAGGAAGTCATGGTTGACCATGTAAGAGTTCTCAATCAAACAGGTGAACTGTGAATCTCAGTTGAATTTCCCCGTAAGTTAGTTCAAGGATAGAAAAAGTTTTTTTTTTCCATATAGTACAACTCTCTCATGTGTATATTCTGTATTTTCAAGCTGTAGCAATTCATTGAAGCCGCGTCACACTTAAATTGAATGAAATATTCAGACCTTGGAAGCCTAGTTTTTATGGCTGCAGCAGTGCATCAAAATGGAAAATACCTAGATCTTGTGCATGATTTTATACACATTTCCCTGAAATTCAGCAGGACATATTTGGGATCTTAGGAAACCTTGGGATCTCCTACAGAATGTACAATATCCCTAAGGCTCTACAGGTTTGAATAAAGCATTGGCATTTGACAAACCCCTTTATGGGCCGATAGGTTTTACGGGGTTAATCATTGGATTTTATGGGGGTGCCAATGGTTATAGCATTCATGTTTTGAAGAATAATATTTATTTTATTTTTTACTTCAATGAGAAGGTGAGATTTATGTGAATATTTCTGAAACAGTAAAGATTTTTTCACAGTCTGTCTAGCTCATTATTTATTTTGGGTGACACTGTAATGTGCTCTTGTTCTACTTTAAATGTAGTACTTCATGATTTTTTTTCGCATTTTCTATTATTTGCCAGTTTTATTTGGAATTGTGGTTGCATTTGTTCATTGTTCTTGGCTTACTCCTCATCCTGGCTCAAACGTTGACGACCATGCTGACTTCGTTTTAATGTCTCGGGCTGTTTGAATTGATGTAAGAGATGAGAAAGAAGTTCTCTCACCTGGTTGATTGAGCTTAAAGCAGTAACAAGAGATATTTATTCTTGTAGCTTTGTCGTTATATTGTTATGACTTGTTACACTACTGCGTCCCAGACTGTCTGTGTTCCTTCAGCCGCGGAACATGATTTTCTCCGTCCCCATTCACTTACCACGTTCCTTCTACAACAACTGAATTTCACAGAAGTGAAATGTTATCTAATTGGTGGGCTTAAATCAGCGTGTACATCTGTGCTGCTCTGTGATTTGTGAGTTTATGAATTCTTCAAGATTGACACAAGTGCTGTTTTGCTTTGAGCTGAGTGTTTGTGTGGTGTTCCTGACTCTGCTTCTTCATCCACGTGTTGATGGTAAAATTGATTTTTTTGTACTTCTTTGGGTCTTGCCTGTTTGGTGGTGTCTGAATGAGTGGTTGAAAGTCTGTGTGTGGATACAGGCTTGTTTATATGTGTGTATATGTACATATAATACACTTAATAATGTAAGTTTTTGTATGTGCAAGTCTGCCTGTTTGTACATGCAAATGCCTCCGTGAATCTGAGTGCATTTGTGACATATTTTTGAGTTGGTGTTTTCAAATGTATCTGTATGCGAAATATCTGTGCGTTGGTGTCTGAAATTAAGTACGCAAGTTTGTGTGTGTGCTCATGTACCTGTGCGTTTTTGCGTGTGTGTAAGCTGTTTGTCACTTTATGTGTGTTCAAATACCCAAGTTTGTGAGAACGAATGCATTGGTGGATTAGTGTGTTTATGTGATGCACCTCTGAGTTTGCGCGTTAACCCTTTAAGCGCTTATAATCATAACAGTCTAATCATAATAATAATCATAACGGCTGCTGATTGTGGCTGTTGCCACGAGGACGTTTTTTTTGGGGGGGTTAGTTGTGTTTCACCGTACCAATCAGATTTTAGTATTTACGCAGTGACGCTGGGGATTGGTTACGAGGGGCCCCAGAATGTAACAATTTCTTATTACTGCGTCGTCATCCTATTAATTAATCACTGCAATATTCTTGTTCGATGGATTTTGACCACTTGTTGTTTCAGCATTTGAGAACTTGTCAAGTGATGGCAGTGAGTTCAATGATAAAAATACTGAATATCTAGCTACGTTGTTTGCTGAAGTCGACCGCAAAAATGAAGCCGACTTTCTTGCGAGAAATTCTGATCTGATCGATTCAGGTCTGAAGTGTCCCATGTGGGAAATATTTTGAGCTCTCTGTTGTTATTTTATAAAAAAAAATTAGCACTTAAAGGGTTGACATACCTGTAAGTTTGTGCGCATGTGAATGTATGTCTGCATTCGTGTGTGTATACCTGTTAGGCTGTGAGTATGAACGTAACTGTTCTTTTACGTGCTCATGTTCCTCCGGGGTTGTGTGTGAGATTCTGCACCCGCAATTTATGTGTGTAAGTACAATCTCTGTGTGTTTGCGTGCGGCTACACCTGCGAGTTTTTGTTTGCGAAGGTATTTGTGAATTAGTGCGTTTATGTAGTGTACCTATGAAGTTATGTGGGAACACACCTGTAACTTTGTTTGCATGCAAATGTACTCTCTGAGTCTGTTTGAACATTGCGTTTATATGTCTGTTTGGTTGCGAGTATGAACACCTGTGTTTTTACAAGCGTGAGCTCCTGTATGTTTTTCTGTGCGCTCGTATACCTGCCTGCTTGTGTGTGTGTGTGTGTGTGTGTGTGTGTGCCTCCACACGCCAGTATCCATCCGGTGAGTTTATTCTGTCCTCACCTCTCCCTCCGCTGTCCCCTCTTGCTGTGGTGGCCTCCCGCAGGAGATATGGAGGGGAACTGGTGGGACCACACGTCCTGGCATAGCAGCGAGGCGTCCACAATGTCTTTGGTGAGACATGCGGAGCCGCGGTCGTCTCAGACTCCTATATGTCATCCCACGTCTCCTTCATTTTATTTACACCTCTGCATGTTTTTTTTCTTTCTTTTTTTATCCCACACCTGTAGGCGACAGTCAAAGGGGAAAAAGAAAAGCTATTGAGCAGGCGTTTTTGTCGGACTCGACTCGCGCCTTTTCTGAGAGGCGAGCGAAAACGGTGCACTTTGGGGCCGGTTCGTTCGAAGAGGACTCGGAATGGTGCGAGCCCCAGGTTAAAGACTCTGGCGTTGATACATGCAGTAGCACAACCCTAAACGAGGAGCTTAGCCGTAGCGAGAAGGTACTTACAATTGTCCAGCCTTTATTTTTTTATTTTTTGCTTTGATTTTTTTAAATTTATTTGTTCATCTGGTCTTTGTTTGCTTTGTCACTTATTTTAAATAGGTGAGATGTTTAATTATTTGTTGCTGTCTCTTATTTTTTCTGAGCTTCGTCCTTTATTATTATTATTTAAAATAATTTCAGCAGCATCCCCTGGAATGCTGCCGAAAAAAAAGTGAACGTTGGGGAAATCCGTGCTTGCTTTGCTGTTTGCTTTCTGGCAGCAGTTTATTCCAAAAACTAAAATTTTTTTTGGCAAAAAGTTTAAACAAAAAGAACGAGACAATCAGTGGAACTTTGTTCAGTTTATGTTTGTGGCGGTACTCAGGAAGGCTGGGACCTCCTGGCTGCATGTTAGTCTGCGTATTTTGTGTCGTTGCACCATGGTGGACGTGTTCAGTACCGCAGGGTAGCTATACACACCCAGGCCAATGCTCCTTCACTTGTTCCGAAACCCTCCCTCACATCCCTCTTGTTTAAACCATAATAATGTACCCAGGGGTCCACCGCGTGGAGAAAACAGTATCAAAACAAAGCACAGCTAACGCGGGCGAGAGAGAGATTGGATTTGTTTTTCACAGACAAGGTTATGTTTTTTCTTTTTCCCCTTCCACTGTCATGTTTGTGAGTTTCTTTTTTCGTTCTGCTCACCTTCTGTTTTGCGCTGTCCTATTTTTTGAATAATTGGCCTTGTTTTGCACTTGTTTTGTTCACCTTTGTGTTTTGTTACAGTATATTGTGCCTCCCCTGACACCACACTACCCCCGCCCCCCCTACCCCAAAGTGTATTTGCTTTTCATTAGTTGTTATTAATTTGTTGCGCGATGTGTTTTGAGGTGAGTTTTAGAAAGGATTAGAAGAGATTCAACATGCCTGCTCTTCTCCCTGCATGAATTTGGGTCGCATGCCTCCCGCGCCCTTCCCTCCCTCTGCCTTTCATATTATCATGGTCACACAAACTCTGGACCTGGTTAAAAGAAAAGAAGAAGAAAAAATCAATCCAATTTGATTATTGAACTCAACTGCTATTTGATATTTTTTTCAAATCAATGGCATTATTTTTTTACTCAAGATAAAACTTCTATTGGTTGAATAGGAATGAAGATAATGCTGACATGGGGCAATACAGCAAGCCAAGATACAGAACTGTGTTCAGAATGTTTCGTGGCACTAGTACATGTTTGTTCAGTTTGTTACGGGACTCTATCCCTCCCCTTATCCGCACCCCCATATACACTTACTGTTAGAATATAAAGGCATCCAGGATTTACAGAGTCTCAGGTATTAAAATACTTGTTGCCACTGACAAAATTCCCCTCTACACTCATTAGGACTGAGCAGTGACTAATCCACTTTATGCCATATGTTCAGCCTTCTTTAATATTTCATTTTGATAGAATCACAAAAGAAATGACATATCAGTCGTAAAGAAAGTAGTAGAGATTTATGCTAAAATGTCCTCTTTCCAAAACAGAAATGCACAAATGTGCACTGAAAAAATTGAGACTTTGGATCAAAGTAAAAAAATTGTGTCAGCTTGTTACAGCTATTTTTTGTAGCTTTTCTCAACTGAAAAAATAGTTACAAATGTAATTTTTTTCAATTGAGAAAAACTAAAAAAATTAGCTGTAATAAGTTGACGCAATTTTTTTCACTTTGATCCAAAGTCTCAATGTTTTCAGTGTGTATTGGTCCACAGTACACTTACCAATTGCTGATTTTTCCACAGAAACTGCCAAAGAGTAGATATGCGAGATAATTCAGCATATTCTTTGTCACCAGCATGAAAATTAAGATTCATAATATGCACTATTTTGGGGTTTCCATGGCCAATTCTTATTATTACAGGTACTCCTTTTCCCCTCAATTGACACTCAAAGACTGAGATTAATCTGCGCACAGCAAAAATCAGGCATGAAAATTTTTTGCTGAAAGATTTTGTATGATTAAATCCTTGCGTTCTAAATGCATTCTCTGGTGACAGAAAGTGGTTCATAATTCGACTGAACTGTTCGGCCAAGTTTTCAGCGACTGTAGCTTGTAACCCAACTGGGTAATGTTATCGGTTGTATCCTTGTCTTGAAAAGTTTGCCTTCAATAATAAGCTTATTCCTGTCACTGTTTTAAGAAAAAAGACGTTTGGTGTTTGGAGCGACAGCTACTAGTGTACTTGGCATATTTGTTGACCGTAGATATGCTGCATTTTAAACTGTTTGCTGCATTCAATTAATGGAATATAAAAAAATTTAACAGGTTCGAATACTGACTGCATGCGTTAATTGTTTAGTCCGCTAGCGGTCAAAAGACATTTCTATCAAAATTGGCCGACTGATAGTGACATTATTCACGCACCTGCTGAAGTTTTTTGTTTGTAACCACAGATATGGTTCATGAACAGTTAATTCAATAAATTGGTGTAATTTGATTTAAAAGAGGAATCGCATTATCGGAATTTTTTAGTGTGTGCATTAAAAAAAAAATCACTCGTGTAGTTCAATAGGATTAACTGCATTCTGAAACAGAGCTTATTTCTCATGAAAACATTTTACTGGAAGGAAAGCTTTAATTAGGCCGGATAGTCTGTTGAATTTAGCTCCGATAACTCCTGCAGTCAGAAAGGTGCCTGGAGTCTTCGTGCGCTGAGAGTGCTGTGGACATGCTGCTCAGCCAGAGGCCTGCATCGCAAAGAGAAGCCATGGCTAATGGCGTATTGTGGAAGACGCTCATGCTGGAATCCTGATTACATCGCACATACTGCAATTTTCAAATCAGGATCAGTATGGACTAATACTATATTTCCGATTGTGAAAAGTGGAAAAAAAGGGTTTTAAGAAACGTTTTCCGAGGACAGTCTAATTCACTTTGACATTAAATGCTATGAGAATTACCGTTGCTTCTCTTAAAATTTATAACGCGTTCAAGCGCAGTTGCTCACATTTTGGTTTACATGAGAGCCTCTACTGTAAAAATCTCTGTTTTAGTCTTATTAGAAGGCCTATTTTTATAAATTATTTTTTGTCCCTCTGTGGTTAATTTTATCGATGAAATCAGGAAATTCTTTTAATGAGAAATAAGCCAAATTAATTATTGGTCTGTTTTAAAGGCTAATTTTAAAGCAATGTCATGCACAGCCTGTTTTAACGGATATAAACTTGTAGTTCAAATGAATTTGCGATCACGGATAGAGCAATTGGCTCCATTCTCCGAGAACATTTCTGTCACCCTGGAATGACTTTTGAAGAGGATATATCTGATTCATTTCAACAGCAATTGTATTATGACAGCGTATGAGCAATTTATTAATCTGAGGTACAATTTGCATGAAGGGAAGGCATGTCAATTATCATAAAGTGCTTGAAATTATCATTAGGCTGTATGATGGTGAGATGTCCATTTCAGTAGCATATCATTGCCGCGGAAACATCGCACTTGAAATAATGATGTCTGGCAATGTTACGGAAATAGTTGGATGAAAACAAATGTGCCAGCAGTTTGCATGGTATTGCAAATCGTTTAAAGATTTTGTTTAATCGCATCATACCGCAGTTTGAGGGAAGAACATTTTTGCCCCCACACTAACACCCCCCCCATCCCTCTCACCCTGTTCCCATTGTCTTTACCAGCTGTCTTTTCTCTTTAATGAGCGGCAGTAAGTCTCCTCTTTGTAAAACACAAGATGTGTTGTTGCCTTTGACCTCGTAGCACCCCGTGACGTGGCAACCGTCCAAAGACGGGGAACGCTTGATAGGGCGTGTCGTGCTAAACAAGAGGATGAAGGACGGAACCGTGCCTCGTGACTCTGGAGCTCTGCTGGGACTGAAGGTGAGCAGCCGGGCGTGCACGATGTAGGTGCTGGGTTCGCACGATTCAAGTCTTTCATGCCTTTCATGCTACGCAGTTGGTTCTGTAACAAAATATCAAAGTGGCTATTCCCCCAATTGTTGGTAGAACAGGAAGGAAAGTTGCTCTTATTCCCCCAACCGTTGGTGGAACAGGAAGGAAATATTCTCTTATTCCCCCTACTGATGGTGGAACAGGAAGAAAAGTTGCTCATATTCCCCCAACCGTTGGTGTAACAGGAAGGAAAGTTACTCTTATTCGCCCAACTGTTGGTGGAACAGGAAGGAAAGTTACTCTTATTCGCCCAACTGTTGGTGGAACAGGAAGGAAAGTTGCTCTTATTCCCCCAACTGTCTTTGCGAGGCGCCAAAAAGTTTCAACGAAAGATGTTGCTCGAGAAATGTTTCCCGCATTTCATTGGCTGAGAATGGTTGGGTGAAGAACGAAACTGACACAATTTGTCCAGCTGTTGGGGAAATAGCCTTTGACAAAAAATATACCCTGCAGTCCATAAGTATTTCAACATTTTTTCCTGTTTGGCTCTGTGTTTGTGCAAGCTGAATATGAAAGCAGTGACTGTGAGGTTATATTCGAGATTGTTAGATTTAATTTGTGGCTTTTAACATCCACGCCCAATGAACCCTGTATGCTCAATAAATTGTATCATGAATCCGAAATATTAAAATGAGACTTGGTTACATTATTTATTGGTATGTTACCTTTGTTTTTTGCTATTTAAAGGAGAATTCTGGCGTGAAATTGACTTGGGGGTATTGAAACATGATAATGAGTACTAACTTTTGTCGAATACCCCACCTCCGTATGCACGCAACTTATCGAAATAAATGGATTTTTAGCCGAAGCTCCCAACAGGCTTACAATGGTTGTGAATTGGGAATCGCGTTGCCATGCAAAGAAATCGCTATAATTTTCATCATTAACAAGGCTCAAAGTAGCTCCACCCCTCATCGGTAGAATTCCGAGGGCCCTGACATTTAAAACGAGGCACTGCAGGCACTGTAAATAGTATTTTTTAATAAACTACCGGCGCATTTTCAAAGTTCTCAGTGCCTCGTTTTAAATGTCAGGGCCCGCTGAATTCTACCGATGAAGTGTGGAGCTACTTTGACCCTTGTTGATGATGAAAAAATAGCTATTTCTTTGCATGGCAACGCGATGCCCAATTCACAACCATTGTAAGCCTGTTGGGAGCTTCGGCTAAAAATCCATCTATTTCGAAAAGTTGCGTGCGTACGGAGGTGGGGTATTCGACAAAAGTTAGTACTCGTTATCATGTTTCAATACGCCCCAAGTCAATTTCACACCGGAATTCTCCTTCAAGTGGCACACAAATAGAGACGATGCAAACCCCTGAAAGCAGCACAGATTCCTTGTGTTCCTCTTGTCATCATTAACAAAGCACTCCTGTTAATTCTGTGCCGGCCAGTTCTGGATGATGCATGATGTGGTTTTGATACATTACTCTGAGCTTCAGCCCTGTCCTGGCGGTATAGGCCTCTGTAAAAAAAAGGGCTAGGAGCCGCCCCCCTACTTTTACCTTTCCCGTATCCCAGCTAATTCCATAAAGTGTGATACTTTCGGTAAACAGACGTTGCGCGCTGACAGGTAAAATGAAGCATGCAAACAAAGAAATTGAGAGGTAGTCATGTTTAAATCCATTCTGAGTCCACTGTCACACAAATCAAGTACATTGGCTGTGGCATAAACTGTAAGCAAAAAATGCTCCCGTGATGTGTTTTCATTGTCTGATCTTGGATTGAACATGATAAACGTACATTCACGCAGTTAGCTATCAATTGCTTTTAGCCAGTATCAATTAACCGGATTACAAGAATGCTGTATTAAACAGAAGGCTACCTGAATCATTGCTCACTACATCAGCGCCTCAGAAATGATACCAGTGCATTCAGTCCCAGCTTAAGAGATTTGGAGAATTGGGAGTTGCTTGTAAGCTCTAACCTCCTGTTGATCTGACTTTCACACCTGCAGATAATTAAATAAAAGATGTAGCTGTCTCATTTGATTTTTTATATGTATTGTATCCTGTGCCATGATAAATTTGCCCCTTCCTGATCATGATTTTTGCTTTTACCATGGTTCGGGTGAATACTAGATTCTAAATGGATGTCAAGTGTACATTAATTCTGGATGTAGGACACCTGCTAAGTAATTCCAGCGAAAATGTCTATTCACTGTTTGGAAGTAATGCACTGGCTACATAGTATCAGCCGGTATCTTGTAACCATAGCAACAGGGACACAGTCAAAGCTGTTTATCATTTATTGAAACAAGATAACAAGCTAATTAAATGAAAACATTTTATTTCATTTAAAATCAGACCGCTAGCTTGTTGTAGAATTGGACTAGTTTTCTTGCTGTGGGTCTTTGCGTTATCTGGTTCAAAAGGAAGGTTATCCCCATACAGCTGATTTTTACTTGGATTTCTCCTTGAATAGGTTCAAAGATTGAATAGCTTTTTTTAAATATTGGAGGATAATGTCCCATACTTATTCTATATCAGCTATTCACGGTGCTTCACTGAAGCTGCATCACATCTATAATGAGTGAAATGTTCAAACCCAGGACACCATGCATTTATGGCCCCCGCATTACATCAAGTAGAAAGCATCTAGATCTTGTGCATAATTTTATCCATTTTATTCATTTCCCTGTAATTCAGCAGGACATATTTGGGATCTTTGAAAACCTTTGGATCTCCTATAAAATGTAAAATAGGCCTAAAATTCAACATGTTTGAATAAAGAAGCTGCATTTTACAAACCCCATAAATGTGTTTGAGTTTTATGTGGTTAATGCAGTGTAGTTAATTCCGCTATGTACAAAAGTTGATGTAATTTCTTAACCCTTGTGTGATGTTAGGGTCTTTTGGACCCATTTTCAGTCTTTACTAAAATAAAAATCATACAAGTAATTCAAAACCCAAAACCAGTGAAGTTAGCACGTTGTGTAAATCGTAAATAAAAACAAAATACAATGATTTGCAAATCCTTTTCAACTTATATTCAATTGAATACACTGCAAAGACAAGTTACTTAATGTTCGAACAGGTAAACTATGTAATTTTTTGCAAATATTAGCTCATTTGGAATTTGATGCCTGCAACATGTTTCAAACAAGCTGGCACAAGTGGCAAAAAAGACCGAGAGAGTTGAGGAATGCTCATCAAACACTTATTTGGAACATCCCACAGGTGAACGGGCTAATTGGGAACAGGTTGGTGCCATGATTGGGTATAAAAGCATGCTCAGTCATTCACAAACAAGGATGGGGCGAGGGTCACCACTTAGTGAACAAATGCGTGAGCTGATTGTCGAACAGTTTAAAAACAAAATTCCTCAACAAGCTACAGTATTGCAAGAAATTTAGGGATTTCATCATCTACGGTCCGTAATATCGTCAAAAGGTTCAGAGAAATCACTGCACGTAAGCGACAAGGCCAAAAACCAAAATTGAATGCCCGTGACCTTAGATCCCTCAGGCGGTACTGCATCAAAAACCGACATCAATGTGTAAAGGAAATCACCACATAGGCTCAGGAACACTTCAGAAAGTAACTACAGTTCGTTGCTACATCTGCAAGTGCAAGTGAAAACTTTACAATGCAAAGCGAAAGTCATTTATCAACAACACCCAGAAACGCCGCCGGCTTCGCTGGGCCCAAGCTCATCTAAGATGGACTGATGCAAAGTGGAAAAGTGTTCTGTGGTCTGACGAGTCCACATTTCAAATTGTTTTTGGAAACTGTGGACGTTGTGTCCTTCGGACCAAAGAGGAAAAGAACCATCCGGACTGTTATAGGCGCAAGTTACCCTGATAAAGGTCCTTTGACTGAAAGCTTGGTGTATTAAAGAGACTTGCATTGATCTAAGTGTGCAGATATTCTTTTTTATTAGTTGTTATTTGGTTATCTAGCACCTTGGCAATTTTTTTGGTCGTGAGTGCGGTGATTTGCTCTCAGTTCCAGTTTCAACATTTGAAATGTTATCTGTGTTCTATTGTAAATAACATTTTGGCTCATGTGATCTGAAAGTCATGGCATTTTGATTTTATTCACAATTTTCATTTCGTCCCAACTATTTCAGAGTTAGGGCGGTAATTCTTAGTAATTTTTTTACTTTTTTTAAGTTTTAAGGCCATTAGAAGTGTGATATTTTGCCATTTTGGGCTTGGCCCATTTTCTTTTTCTCAGGAGTGTGAGTGGTGTAACAAGGACCATCGAGAATAAAAAAAAATGCATAAAGAAAGTTTGAGGAAATAAGACAGCTAAAAGAGAGCACACTGTCACAGTTTGACACGAGGAGATTTTGTTCTTGTTCCTGATTGTGATCTTGCTGAACCAGTCAGATCATTACCACTGCAGTCAACTGGAGCAGCTGGATTCTGAGAGGCAGAGTTTTATAAGGAGGAAATCATGTGACTGAAGGATAGCCTGTGTGTTTTGGTGCTGCCTACTACTGTGTACTCAGTTCATTCTTATTATTTCTTTTTGCAGGTGGTTGGGGGAAAAATGACAGAATCTGGTAGACTTTGTGCTTTCATCACGAAAGTGAAGAAAGGAAGTCTAGCAGATACAGTCGGACACCTCCGTCCTGGTAAGGCTTCACCTCTGATTCAAAGTCCCACTTGTACTCACTTGTGCAACATTCAGAATTTTCAATTTTGTTATGTTTTTAGCTTCTCTTTTTCCCTGCAGCTTAGTCGGGCTTTTGTTTGTTCCACTCTGCGCATAGTAACCTTGAGATTCCAGTTTTGTTTTTTATTTTGTGGATTTCTTTATGATCTTCCATTTGAGCAATTACGGAGAAAAGTCAACTGTCCACATCTGGAATACCTTACTGTGTATGGGAGAAGCTGAATTGATTTTTGCCCAATGCCGTTGTATTTCTTGGTAGTTAATTGTGAGCTTGTAGATACAATATAAATAAAGTATACACTTAGACTGCATGTGTATGTATACTGTGTGCGTGTGAAATTTCCTTTAACCTCTATATGTATAGATGAATGTTTTAGAAAAAAGTTTTTTCCTCCGAAGGTGATCAGGTTCTGGAGTGGAACGGGAGGCTTTTGCAAGGAGCGACATTCAAAGAAGTTTACAATATCATTTTGGATTCAAAACTGGCGCCCCAAGTGGAGCTTGTGGTCTCGCGTCCCATTGGGTGAGATGCTCTGTCACATGACCACTTAAATAACTTCCTCTTTAAAAACTTGGTGGCCTGGATTTAGTCATCTTTTGCCCTTGGACTTTGATGCATAAAAAAATTGCAGAACTTGTTTCCCTTGAAAACAGTTGAATTCCCCAGCCACAAAAGGCACAACTAGAAAACTAAAACCCTTGCATTTCTGTGTGAGGCTCAGGATGTCAATCAAACCCAGGCCCATTTTTTTTTTTTTTGTAATTTTGACTGTTATGGAGTTTGAATACTGCACAGTGAGAAGATAGTTGAGGTAAATAAGGGCTACTGTGCCTAATTGCATAAATTAGACCATACCTAACACAGGCGGTTTTGGTTGTTTCAATAAATCCAGCTTTTTAAGTTGTGCGCTAACAGTCGTTTTCAGTCTTAAGCAATCTATGCCGCCCACCATTTTGTGACTCACAACCTAGAGCCTGTCACCCTCATATAAATTCTGCGGTGGAATATGAATTTTTCTGAACGGTGTGATTTTCTTAAAGCTATATATCCTGTTTGTCAATGTATGCATCTGACCTGCTTTGTACAGTAGAGATAGCTGGTGAAGGAATGAGATAAATATGGTGCTTTCGTTCGTTTTACCACATTCTATTAATTGTACATGAGCTTCATATTGATCCGTCTCTCTCATCTCATTTTCAGTGATGTTCCCAGGATACCGGACAGTACACACGCTCAACTAGAATCAAGTTAGTTTCACATATATTCTCACGTGTTTATGACTTCTGTTGCCAGTTTGTTTATGTCAGTGTACTTATTGATATTTTTAAAAACAACAATTGCTGTTTCTGTGTTGGTTGCTGCGACTTCTGCAATACAATTCTCTTTTTTTCTTGTTGAAGTATTTGCTGTCATTTAAATAAAAATTTGCTTGTTAATAATGTTTGTTGATAATGTTTGTTAATGTTAATAATATTGGATCTGTCAATGTTTATAAGAACAACAATAGCTACCTCTGCATTGCTTTGTAATTCTCATTTTTTGTCAAATTTTTTGCTACCATTTGTTGAATAATTTGCTTGTTACTACCTCAGCCATGAGACATGAAAGAACCTAGTAATCTTTATCGCTCAGGTTCGAGTTCCTTTGAATCTCAGAAGATGGAGCGCCCATCTATCGCTGTCACGTCCCCTATGAGCCCAGGCCTGCTACGGGATTCCCCTCAGTACCTGTCTGGACAGATCTCAGTATGTACCCACAATGCAGTGCTGTTTCTTGGGGCACGTCTGTATGCTGTCAAATCAAGCCCTGTGCAGTCAAGTTATGGGAAGATATTGGTTTGTCTCAGAATCCACGGCAGTCTGTGTCTTTAAAGAACTTTACCAAGCGTCTGAACTTCTTAGGGGAGGGTGGTCTGTGTTTTTATTATACTTCAGTGGGTTATTATTATGGAATAATCTTTAATGTGCTTCTGGGAAACAGTGTCACAAATACATAATATTTACAGTGCTGTGAAAAATAATTTGTCCCCTTCCTGATTTCCTTTATTTTTGCTCATTGTCACACTAAATGGTCCAGATCTTCAAGCAAATATGAAACCAGATGAACAGACCATGGAAAAAACGTGAAATCTAAATAATCATTTTATCACTGACGAAAAATGGCTATCCAGCACCTACATCTCCCATATGAAAAAGTTATGGCCCCCTAAACGTAATTATTGGTTGTGCCACCTTAAGCTGCAACAACTGCAGCCAAGCATTTCCGTTAACAGGAGATCAGTCTCTCACATCCCAGTGGAGGAATAGCGTCCCACTGTTTTTTTTTTTTTTGCAGAATTTCTTTAATATAGGCTATTTTTAATATAGGTTTTTTGAATATGGACTGTCTGTTTAAATTCCTGCCACAGCATCTCAATGGGGTTCAAGTCCAGGCGGGTCTTGGACTGGGCCAGTACCAAATCATTATTTAGTTTCTTTTTAGCCGTTAAGATGTGAAGTTGGTTTAGTGCTTCATGTTGCTGTTTTGCTGCGTAAGCATGATCTGCTCGAGCTCCGGATGATAAACTGCAGAACCTGACCTGCTGAATCCATGGTCCTGCCAATCATCGGCCCTTAAGCAGCAAAGCTTTCCCACACCATCTAACTATCACCATCTCGCTAAACTGTCGTTATTAATTTAGAATGCAGCGTTTGCTTTACAGGACCGGTATCCCAAAATGCTTGGCGGTCATCAGTGTGTTTTTTGGCAAATTGACAGAAGCCTTGGTGTTCCTCCTGGCTAGGACTGGTTCTCGCCTTGCGACTCTTTCATGAACACCATATTTGCCCAGTCTCTCTTATGGTAAAATCAGGAACACGAGACATGAGGCTTTCTGGATTTTCACATTAAACACATTGTTTCCAGAAGGACTTAATAATGAGTTGCTTCCAAATGTGATGTTGTGATTAATTGACCCGTTTTGGGGTCCTAATTTCCTGATTGCCTAATGACGCTTGGTATATTGTCACCGTTTTTGCTGCTTAACCATAATAGTTATAATAATTTATAATATAATAATAATATTAATTTTACGGGCTTAATTTAGTTGCACTATGTAGCAGAATATTTCTTTATTTGAAAGATGTTACTTATTGTGTTCTTTGTACACTACCTGACAAAAGTATTAGGACGTCACTATTTATGTGTGTGATTTTCTTACAGTGCAGTTGAAAATAGTGAATGTATCATATTTGAAAATAGTTGTTTATTCAAATAAAAATACAGACCCCATTTTGGATACACCAAACTGAATTATTCTAAGTCTTGACCCTCCTTTTAAAGAGAATCAAAATCACCCCATGTGCCACACCTGATCATATTGATTGAACTAATAGTAGCCGTGGTCTTCCATTATAACAAAGACACAATTCCAAACTGGTTAATTTGAAGATTACCATCTTGCAAGCACTATTTATTATAATATCTCTTATTTATTACAGACCCAAAGTGAGAGTTTTTATGCAGCGAAAAAATATGCCAATTTGTATATCTGTAGCATCCCCAAATGTTCAAATAATGTTCTGTGATGTTTACATGTACATTTTAGGACACCATTAAATTCCTACAACGCTCACATGTGTAATATAGCACGTACATCAAAGGTTGAGTGAGAATGAGGATCGTCCTAATACTTTTGTTAGGTAGTGTATAAGTGGAAATATTCTTTCCATTTAATGGTCTTTTCGCTTGTTTTTTATATAAATTGTTAAATACTTAAGTTATAAAAGTGTAACTTCTGAATGGTGATTATTAACTCCGTATTCAAGATGTTTTTTTGGCCTTTTTTTCCCCTCATTGTTTTCTTTTCTTTTTCACGTGACTTCGATATTTAATGAAATGATTGCATTGGTCTCCATTCGTTGATGGTCATTTCCGAGTGCCTTTTCCATAATTAGTTACACCTGTAATTGTTCATTGTTGACAAATGTGTGTGTGGGTATAATAGACCCTTGGTTTATACGGTTTTTTGAACCTGATGAAGGTCTGTGGTGACCGAAACGTTGTTTAATAAATCACCTTTTGATAAGTTCCGACAGGGTGCAGGTGACTTTCGTTTTTTCAAAAATCAGGAACATTAACATTATCTGGAGAACTGTGATGCCTGCAGTTCCTTCGACGCTCGATTTTTTTTGTGACTTTCTCAATCAGTTATCTGTTTGCTTATGGAGTGTCGATAGTACAGTCACTCCGGGGAACAGTCGCACCATTTCCTCCGTTTGAAGGTAATGGCTTTCAATGCAGTTTGTCGGTGTACCAAAGACTAAGAAATAGCTTTGTGACCCTTTCCTGCTGGTTCTGTTTAAATGACATTGTTCTGGTCTAATTTAACCCAGTTTTCCATTCAATTTTGGTTGTGTGTTTAAATTTTCTTTCTCACACAGGGTCAGCTGGTCTTGGATGTAATTTTCCTCCAGTAATAACTTGATCATTTAAAACTGTATTTTGACTTTTGCTTGAAGATCTGAAACAATTATTCATGAAATATGCAAAAATAGACAGCATCAGGAAGGGGGCAAATACTTTTTCTCCACAGTGTAGAATTGGAGCTGAAGGATTCTTTTTTTTTTTTGGTTGACCTACTACAAAATATAATAGCTCCCAAAAATAGGTCACAGTCATAGACCGTAATAATTCACTACCCAAACAGAGTAATCCATTACTGCTGTTTTACTGTGAATTTGAGGCCCCCGAGGCCTTCCTCACTGGCTACTACATCCTGGTTTGACCTAGACCTAAGTGGAAAGTATTGTCTTTGCTTGTAAAGCTTGTTACAGGATAGGCAACCATTTGAAATAAAGGAAGAGTTGAGTGCTCTGACATAGGCATTAGAATCCATCCATATTTGTAAGACCTACTCAGTCAGTTCTGACCCCGTTCAACTGAGGATCACCTTACACGACAGTTCATGCAGTTTATTTGTCTCCTACCGGTAACAGAGGGGAGTATAGGATTGCACTCCGTCAGTCCGTCCGTCCGTCCTTCCGCATTCGTGTCCGCTCCATAACTTCAATACCGTATGACCTAGGAACATCAAAGTTGGTGTGTGGATGCATCTTGGGGAGAGTGTGTGTCATGTACCCTATTCAAGTCACTTTGACCTACTTTTTATTATTATTATACGCCCGTCTTAAGACGGGACGCATTATGTCATCGCCCCCGTCCGTCTGTCCGTCCGTCTGTCTGTTAGCAATTTCTTGTCTGGGGCATAACTCCTGAGCCGCTTGAGCTACATTCGTGATACTTCACATACACGTGCACCATCACTAAGCGCTGTGTCGCGCACCATGATTTCGTTCACCCGGTCAAGGTCAAGGTCACTGGCAAAGGTCAAAGGTCACATGAGGCCCAGATGGGGCTTGTCCGGAGCATAACTTCTCAACCGCTTCAGATACATCCATGATATTTCACACACACGTGTGCCATCACTGTGTCGCGTACCATGTTTACGGCCCTCACTCCAAGGTCAAGGTCACGGACAAAGGTCAAAGCTCACATGGGGCTGTTGTCTGTTGGATATTGGTATCATGTTGTCTGTCCACTTCCTGATCCATGTTCATGACGGGCGTATCATGCACTGTTGGCGGTGCTCTTCTTGTTAGGAAATATAATATGCATACACCGGTTGGGGACTAGTATTGCGCAGCAATACGACATTCGCCGATAGGCGGTGCACTTGTTATATGAGTTAGGTAAATATTCACCAGAGAGAGACTTCTGAAGGCGGCTATTTGTGGCAAACATGGGTTGAATTATGGATGAGACCACGGCCTGTATTGTACTATGAGTTCTACTTTGACTACTTCAAATTTGACTGCAATAGCCCATAAAAAATAAAAGAACTGAATAACTTGGCGAAATCAACTGATTATTTGAAAAGTGTGATCGAAAAGAAACACCCATTAATCTTGATGTGGGAAGCTTTTTGAGTAAAGATATGCATTTTTGTACGAGTTGGGGTTGTTCATTTGCTTCTTGGTGAAGCTTAGCTGACCCAGAATGTTCTATCCTGTGATGTGTCCGTGTATTTAGCGGGGGGAACGATTGTTTTGCGGTTATATATTATTTCCTTTACGATATGGGGAGATGCAGTCGTAAGCCTCTGAAGTTGCATTTGTTCCTCACTCCTTGCTCAGATGTCACCTTCATGCTGGTGTTAAAGCGCTACAGAAATACTGCGGCAGTGAGGAGCAGATGTCTCTGCTTTCAGAGAGAAGTGTGACACTTTAAAATAGCATTCCAGTTTCCTGCATTATTTTCATGTGCTAACATAAAAAAAATAAAAGCGGGACTTCAAGCGTCACAATGAAGTATTTAATATTGCCTGTGAGAATTTTCTGGAAACAACTGTGTAACGTTAGTATGACGCATAATGAAGCAGGAGACTGTAGAAAAAGGTCCCGTGTTGTGATGATGTGATAGATAAGTGTTGTGTATCGTAACCTGTGCAGAGTTCAGCCCTGAAATACAGTCAGATAGCATTGACTGCTGTTTAAAAATGGACAAATTGAGTCAACTGAGTGCGTTGGTGAATATTTTAATTTGGGTGGGCCTCAGAATATCTAACCCAGAGTGGCTGATGCTTGTACAAACAATACCGATCAGAAGTTATTGAACACTTTAGTAAAAATGTTGTTCATGTTCTTTGTGATATACTAGATGTTTTAACTATACAAAAGTTTAATTGAGATAGTTGGAGACAAATTGGACTAAAAAATCAAGAGGCAGTTCACAAGCTCAGCTCTTCTCTGGGAGCGGCCACAGTTTGCGCTGAATGTGAACTTTGTGAACCTTTAGTCTGCACTTGTCAAAAAATGTCATGACTCTGCTCAGCAGTTTGGCAAAGGCTGGCTGTTTTGAAGAGTTGAAGATATTGACAGTTGGTTTTTTGTGAGATGGAACGTGTTTAAATTTCATTTTCTATGTCTTACTGCTTAAAATTTCTGAGAGATCAGAAACTTCTGACTGCCCGTGTTACTGTAGATTCAAAAGTGGGGAAAAATAACACATGGAAAAAATTGACAAAATCTCTGTAGATTAGTGTGGTGTTTCTGTGTATCTTTTGACTTTCAGTTTGAGGTTTACTGCATTGTTTTTCTTATTTTATTTTGTGTACCCAGAGCCAAAGCCTTAGCAGAAGAACTGCGCCTTTTGTCCCGAGGGTTCAGGTAACAGTCCCTGTCTGACGGACACACTCCTCGCTCTTTAATTTTTCTTTTTTTCCTCTCTTTAATTACTTTACTTGCTATATTTTTATTCACCCTTAAGCGCTATATGGTCGCTCAATGATAATGATCGCTCAAAGGTATCAAAATCAAAGCAGTTGAAAACCTATCACGTGAGCTCCCCTGCAGGTGAGCTCTTTTAAACAAGTCGCCACATGATAGGTTTTTAGCAGCTCAAAATATTTATGATATTACAATTCTTACTTACACTTCTTGTGAATTTATTTCAGTGCTCTAATGATTAATTATTTTCATTTAAGAATTCACTGAAATGGCGGCGCTTTTGTCTTAGGTTTGCGTATAACGCTCAGCACCTTTTATCATCATCATATTATCAATTTTGTTATTGCCATTCATATTTCCATTTATAATTCCAATATTTTTTAAACATAATCCTCGTCATCTCACACGATTAGCTAACCTTAAAAAAAATTGTTTAAGGAGACATTCTAGTATAGCAAGATATCTTCCAAAAACCCATTATTTTCATGGATTAATAAGCATAATGGGTGAATTTGGCTCATTATTTTGGTAGATAATTGTTTTGAAGGCTATTCTCTCTTTAAATGCTTTAATAGTGTGTCATTTACTTTTCCAAAATAAAATAGCTTAATGCTTCTCAATGTAACATGAAACATCTTCGCACAGACATTATTTAGTTAAAAACGGCTAAGGCCTGATCTTAGGTCTTCAGGGTATTGTCCAGCAACATATTGACTGTTTTTAGAAAGCAGACACTTCAATTTCAGCGGTGATATTAGATTAAGATTCAGATTATGGTAGACTTTATTCATGGTTTAAATAGACTCTAATGTCTTAAGTGCTATTGAGTGGATCTCTGATTCGGACTCAAAAGACTTCAAGTTTCAATTTACAAAAAAAAAAAGTAGTGTTGGGTTTCCTGTGCCTTTTTAAAGCAGAGATTACAATTTGTAACCTCAATAAACCTCTCACCTCTTCATCCAAGAGGATGCGTGGATCCAAATCTGGCCCTGCCGTGCTTTTCTGCTAGACGGCGCACCTCACGCAGTCCTGTTTCTCTCTGTCCTCATCTGACTCTTTGGTACTGTCACATTTATATGCCCGCTAGACGGAGAACATGCTGGCAGATCGGAGTACAGAGTTTCCAAACGATTAGAGCTGTGGAAGCCAAAACGTTTTTTTTTTTTTTTCTCGACATACCCCCTGAAGACCTCTTTGAAAATTATTCATCCTTTGAATTTTTCAAAATTCCAGCTAGAGAATACTTTACACTCGGTGAACTGCACATCACTTACTGCACTTATCAGCTGAGTTTGTTCTGTCACTTCCGTTGTCAAAAGTGTAGTTATCAATGTTTTAAAACAGAATGGTATGACTGAATAAGTAACTAGGTTATTCTGGAAACTTCTTTTCCGCCAGTTGTAATGTTATTTTCCTCTGAGTCAGCACTGGGAAGGCATTAATATTCTTCCTGGCAACACTGTTATGTAATTCCTTCAGAAGTTTGTGTTCACCAAGTTTCAAATCAAATGAAATACTTATTTATTGACCGTGAGCGTGATCGAAGCAAAACACTGAACACATTGGAGGAGGTGTGGGCCCAGGGATGGTCATTTCAGAAGAGCCAGGGTACAGTATGTTTGACCCAAATCTCCCTTTAGTAGGTGGAGCCAAGAGATTGCTAGCTAGTTAGCATTGAATGCTTTTATTGGTTTTATTCGGCATGCCTTGAGAGTCAGACATCTTAACGCTACTATTCTGGCAAAGCTTATTAAACCGCCTCCTTCCCATTAGTTGTATGTAACTGTGGGCGAGAACTTAGAAGCCGTTTCCTTTTCATAGAACATATTTTCATGGCATCAGTTTAACCTTAGATTTTTGAGTAATCTCTTGTTTTGCTCATACTTTCCTGTGGGCAGGTGTAAAAAGTATGTTACCATTTTCTTGGCGTAAATAATGGCATGAAACTTATGTGGCCTTTTCCTATATCTGCTGTTATGTTTTCATCCTAAAACCTGTTTTCATTCCACATTGGCTGCTGCAACCGAGATTTTCATAGCTTTGTTTTCTCAGTGTACATTTACCCAGAGTACACATTGTGGCAGCTTGCCGATGTGCCGATATTACATTCTCGATGACTCATCTCATATTTGTTACGTGAAATAATGGGCTTTGAAACTCCCTGCAAAACAAAATACAAAAAAAAAAACCTGTTCTGTGTGACTGAGTACAGCCACCATTACCGTTTAAGCTCGGTAAATTAGCTAGCTTGGGAACAGAGAAGTGGGCGGTCAGTGGGCGAAGACTGTTAGTGGGCTGTGTAAGGTTTAGTATTCCACTTGTGTAGTGGGAACCCCTGTGTGGGTTGGGAGGGAACATCAATCTGGACAGACCCCACAGCACAGCCAACTCCAGCTGAGTCTTTCTAAGAGCGCCCCCTGTCTGTCACCTGAGGGCAACACAGAATAAGCCACATGTACAAGAAATTGCAGTTTAACAATATCACACTGCTCAAGGCTGCTGTTTTATAAAATATCCTATTTTGTGTTTCTGAGCTTAATTCTGTAAACAGACTGCATGTATTAAGTTAAAGATATCAATAAAATACTTTGCTATACATCAACCATTTCAAGAGAAGCTTCTGTAGTGTTGGCTAAAACGATGATGAATGGCATTGAAACGATATTGTGCTCACTACAAAAAAGAATATTCAGGGAGAAATATTTACTGGCCATTTATTTAATTAGATATGAACTTATGTTATTAAATAATGTGCGTACACACACATTACAGTGCATACAGTACAAGACCATATTAGCAGCAAATCTGCACAAATACTTAGCACATTAGTGACGTTGTTGCTCCCCATTTTCATCAACCTGGTCAATTTTATGAAGCACGGCTAAGCATGCAGTATGTCTGATGACAGAGAGAGTGACATTGGCCCCTCTTGAATGGCAGGCAAACACAGCGATTGTCTTTGCAGGTAAAACTCTGGTATGACAAAGTGGGCCATCAGCTAATCGTCACGATACTGGGAGCAAGAGACCTCCCTTCTCGAGAAGACGGTCGGCCGAGGAATCCTTATGTTAAAATCTACTTCCTGCCCGACAGAAGGTAAGCATATATGCATTCACTGCGCTGTGACTTCACTTTAGTAATCCAAACGCCACATGAAAGGTTTGCAACAGCGCAAGATCATTTATTTATATATTTTTTTTACATTTATTTCAGTGCTCCGAGGGCTTAAATTAAGGGGACCCAATAATTGTGGTTCATGTTTTTGAGAATAATATTTCTGTCATAAGAATTATTTTTTTCTTTGAATTGGTGCATTTCAATTTAATGTTTTTTTTTTTTTTTAATTTTGAATGAATATCAAAGGAATATGCTACAAAGGCGATAATTCATGACCGCTTTTGTGCATATTTTCTAAATGTGTCAATAATAGTGGAGGGCACAGTATTACAAGGTTTTGGTGTCACCTTGTTATACTCAAAAAATTTTTCGCCAAAGCACTGCATTTTCTGTCACCGCATAATGAACACTCCAAATTGGATTGCCTTGTTTTCAGCCGGCAGAAAATAATGATAAAAATACAGGGCAGTCTAGACTCAGCGGCCATTTTAATAGGTACACTTTTCTTAATGCTTGGCATGAGCCAGGGAATGCCATGTGATTATCTCAGTGAAATAGAGATTAAAAAAAAAAAAACCTTGTTCACTGACCAGCCTGTGTCATGGATTTACTGGGGAGTTGGAGGAATTCGGTAGCGATTCTAGTCCATCTTGACATGGTAAAATTGCACAATTGTAGTAAATAATGTCATTACCTTTTACTTATTATTGCTGTGAATCGTGAGTATCCTGATCAACCACAGCCCAGAGGAGCTGTATTGATTTGAGGTTTGGTGATAATGTGTAGTTTGTTACATGCTCTGTAAAACATGATGGCCCCAATGAGTTATGCAAACTTTATTGTGTTCGTTAGCTCCTCTTGTCATGACAACATTTAGATATTGAATTTAAGTTCATAAGTTTTCAAAGGTTAAACTTGGTGATCCATTGTCTTTACTAATTTTGAGTTGAGACAAAGCTTATTCTCAATTGAAGCGCCTATTACTAAAACCCCTTGACTTGACTTGACTTGTGGGGTTTTAGTAATCAGTGCTTCAATTTTTGGTTAATTCCCATTAGTTGAGCTTGAAGTGTACTTCAGTATTACAGTGTGGTGTACTAGCCTTCAAGAATTGCCCATCAGAAGATGGGAAAATTGTGGCGATAAGGGGATGCACGTGGTAAACAGTTACACTAAGGTTCCCTGTGGCATCGAAATTGTGCTCAGTAGAATAGAATTCGGATGCCACATTGTTGCAACATACGTTCTTATCATATTTTTATCATGTTAATGCCATTTTGTTGTCTTAAGACAACCCCTTTACCCCCTGTACCCCTTTGACATGTGGTGCTTACTTTCTCCGGTTTATTTACGATGGTGGTAAATAAAAACAGTTTGAATTATTGTTCCTCCAGCGATAAGAGCAAGAGAAGAACAAAAACGGTAAAGAAATCGTTAGAGCCCAAATGGAACCAGACCTTCATGTACTCGCCCGTGCACCGGCGGGAATTCCACGAGCGTATGCTGGAGATCACCCTGTGGGACCAGGCGAGAGTCAGGGAAGAGGAGAGTGAATTCCTCGGGGAGGTTAGTCGCGCGCCATGCCTGTGTTTCCTAGCTGATATGGTTAGCTTCACTTGTTAGCCTCCTATGCTTACAGTATTGTACACCTGGTCAGTATGTTAGCATTGCCAGGCTTACCCTGTCTTTGTTATGGCTAATGGCCTCCTTACAGGGTGGGGAATGAAAACTTGCACTGACATTCAAAGTACAAAAAATCCCACAACCACTCCCCTGAATTGTGTGCACCTGTTATTGCTAATAATGGTGGACATATTGAATAATGGACTACCTATTGTCTTTATTTGTCTGCTTTATAATCTCTTTTTTTCAATAAACATGCCAGTTGAGAATAATACACAATCTATGGATGGTGATTTATTTTGCAAATTTTGCTTCCCCACCCTGCAATCGTGAGGATGTTCATTTTTAACCTCATTGCAATTTCCTGCTGTGTTTTAGGAAATTGTGTATGAAATTGTGTACAAGATCTGGATATTTTACATTTGATTTAATGCAGTGGCCATAAAAACATGGTGTCTTTGGTTTGAATATTTCTCTCAATATAATTGTAACAAAGCATCAGTGAAGTTGTGCTTCAGAATATGTTTGTGGCATTGTGCTACCATATTAAAAAATAAGATTTTTCTGACCTTGACCCTCATAAGGGAAATTTGAGTGAAAAGTTTCAATTGAAGGGGTTGTACTGCTTGTTAGGAATTGCAATTTTATCTTCATATAATTTTGAGCATGTAGATCTAACTGGAGACCACGGTTATCTACAACTGAAATGCTGACCTGCGTCGCGCTGGTTATAACTTGAAAGATCTTATCAAATTCCTTGCAGTAAAATTCTTTTTCAATCAGTGCAACTCCTTCTCTGGAGCAAATAAATTGTTGCTCCATAAATTAACCTTTTATGTGAAAACAGAATGTAAAATTTGTTGCAGACATAGCATTGAGATCCTGTTCACATCAAGTTAGTCAAACTGAAGCTGATTTCATTAGCCTTGCTTCCTGCTGGTTGTAAGTATTCTGTGGTTGATGTATATGACTGTCCAGTTATACATGTATATACATGGGAATGAGTAAATTAATGAAACAGTGGGGAAGGCTTGATTCAAGTTAAATCAATTTTACTATCTGTTAAGTTCAGAAAGGTAATTGTTTAATTCTAACTTTCAGTCATACAAAAAAAGTTATCTGTCCTTATAACAGATAGTCCTTATCTGAGGTTTTTTTTTTTTTGCCTGAAAGGGAACATGGTTTTTGATTAATTTATTGTATGGTGAACTTTAGCTCCATGATATCGTACGTCATTTATTATTCCACTCATGTTCTGGCTGATTTTTAGCATATTGTACGTGCTTTGTATTATCTCCTAATTAGCTTGCAGGTGAGCATGAGGGAAGTGTGCTCTGTGCCTGCCTCAGAGGTTAAGGGTGTCAGTGCCAAATTAATGTGTTACTAGGGAAGGTGTCCTCCACTCCTCACTTACAATACAATTACAAGATTAAAGGTGTATTATCACTACTGTAAGTGGAGTGTTATTATATGGTAGAATGGATTATACTCATTCTGCTAAACTTATGTATGTATTGTATGCAGTACAGTGTACTTCTACGAATTTGTTCAATTTATTATAGTTGAGCAGGAATATTGCACTCACTTTATCAGGATGCATGGAAATCATTCAGAATTGCCGTGCAGGGTTTTGCAATTGTGGAGTACTGAATTAATCCTAACTCACTGAGTGGATTTACACCAGATACGATTTTGTTAAATGTACGATGTGGCGGCGGCGTCCAATCTTATTTGAAAAGCATTTGGTGCAGGTGTAGTTTATGTGGGTGTAGTTTGTTGGTGCCGTTTGTGTGGGTGTATTTTATATGGGCGTAGTTTTTGTGAAATTGCCTTGGCTCAGCTCTAGTACACCTGATTCGACAAACTAAGTATGCTGGGCCCCCAATCAAGGTGCTGTGCTGTGACAAAAGCTTGCACGCAAATTTCCCCATTTTGAATAAGACTGGACACCCCTGCCATACGGTCTCCCTTACAGTCTTCCTCTAGGAGCGAGGTAACTGCTGCCTCTACGAACAACACAACACAGTTACTATTTTGCTCGTTTTGTGATGGCTGTATCTAAAGATACAGATATGCGGACAAAATATGCTTGGCTCTTATTCTGCGAAGGAGTGTGGAGTCTGCTTTTTCCAAACTGTCAGAAACATAGTAGCATTTGCTGCCTCAGAATTCAGTGCTATGGCCATCGAAATATCGAGATTTTTTCGCTGTAGAATTGAGAGGGTTGCAGTTGGAGAGTTCTGTTATTTTTTTAGCGCTCAGAAAAAAAGTTTTAGGAGGGTTATTATCCTCATTTTTGACCGTCTGTGCAAAACACACTTGCTAAAGGCAGGTATGAGGTGCAATACCTGTTTCCACCACTGGGGGCCCCTAAGCGCTGATGTGCGTTATCAGCTCCTTGTAATGCAGTCCTAAAACTCATATTATGAGGGTCAGACTTGAGGAAATGGTCGAGTGTCAATGTGAAATTTGTCATTTATTTGTGTCATATATGTAACAATAGCCATCAAATTAGTGAAGTTAATTCCCTTTGTTGAGGTCAGAAAAAGAATCTGCTCGCAGGGGGGGGAAAAGCCCCTTTTTTTAACACGAAAAGGATCCTGCAGAAGAAATTTAAATATGACAGCCATGGCAGTGTCTTGCCATCATGTATCCAAGAGCAGGAAGACAGGGACATTAGAAGTTTAGTATTTGAAGGTAATGGATGATCATCCATTTTGTTGCATGCATTATAATGTCCTATTTGTAAAATTGCACAAAATAGGGAAATGCTTCCCTGGAATTTTAGGTCTGTTGGTAGAATGCAGGTCGTGATGAAGAGGCTTGCTTTATGAGTGACAGATTACGTCTCTGTCCAAACGCTTAAAGAAAAAGCACATTTAGTGAAAAGTTTCAAAAAAAAAAATAATGGAACAATATAAAACATTCTAAGGTCAATTGAATAATACTTTAATGCAGTAACGAGTGATACCTGTGGTGAGGGGCTGGGGGTTTGGGGTGGTGCCTTTAGCGGGACGGAGCGGGTGCTGATGATTTTCGACGCTCCCCTGCAGATCCTTCTGGAGCTGGAGACGGCGTTGCTGGACGACGAGCCGCACTGGTACAAGCTGCAGACGCAGGAGGTGTCGTCCCGGCCCCTGCCCAACCCCTCGCCCTACATGCAGCGGCGGCACACGCACGGGGGCAGCCCCTCACGCAGGCTACAGAGTAGGTCACCTGACCACCTCCCGCCTCCCACAGCAGTCCCGTGTGCGGCACACGCAGATAACCTGACGGAGGAGTCTGTACTGATCTGCAATGTCTCCGGTGGCCCATAAACTGACGGTCATGTGACTGTCATGAGGTTTTTTTTCAGTTAGCAGAGCATTTTTTAAACCTCACTGAAAAAGGAAAGTTAGTGTCTGAGTTGCCTTAATATTTTAAGTTAACGACACTTAAGATGACAAGTTAAGGTAATTCTTAACTTATCATTTAAAATTCAGTTGAAAGTCACACCGCTTGCCCCATTGACCAGGGGTACGTTTCCCGAAAGGAGAGATGCTAACTCACATAGTTGGGACTTCTGACTGTGAATGGACAAAATATATAAGTTGCTTACTAAGTTAGCTACTACGCTTTTGGGAAACGCACCCCAGGTCATCATAAGCATATTGAAAAGTCACATTTGCTTAGTTTTCCTGGCTATAAAGACTGAAGATGAATGCTGAAAATCTGGATGAAATGTTCTCATTTTTGTGTCCTCCAAATGGCCTTAATGTCATTGTTATGTCTTGATATCAGAGTGACATCTTCATAGTCATGGTGACAGTATGTTTTGTTCACACAAACACATACAGACACATACTTGCATACACTACCATTAAATTCATCTGGTGCACTTCGCAATGGGGAATGCTGTCCAAAGTTTTAGGAGTAGGGCATTTGTGTGTTTGTTTTTTCAGTCTTTCAATATAAGCCCTTAAGCTCTGATTAATTTGGGCAATATTAGGTAGGTGTAACTCTCTAATAGACACTGACTGTTAAAATATAGAAACCAGAAAGATTCCTTTCTTTTCTTTTCAAATTAAAATGTGTCCAAGTTGGTTATGCAGTTTAAATTGCATTTAAATTGTTTGTGTCAGATTATTTTTTTTGCCTGGTAGCATGTAAAATGTAGTCGCGATTAGTTAGCTTAGTTGATCTTGTCATCTGTTGTTGTCAGCACCATGTAAATCATGACTACAAATGAACTCTCCAGAAAATCACTGCGGATATTTCAAATGCACTGGAGCGCTGTGAGGCAATTAAGACTTTTTGCAGAAAACTCTTAGGGAGCTCCTCTAGGAGATCTTTTGGATTTGAGGAGAAGATAGCACATGTAATTACCCAGAATGCACTCTTCACATGCAAATGAATTTAAATGGCTTTTGCTTTTGTCCTCGCAAATAGACTTTGGTGTTTCACTTGATTTGGTACTTGCTGAACTTGACAAACATTGCGTATGCACAATTAACGAAAAAAAACATTGAAAAAAACCCTAGTAGCTTTTAGGAGACCTCCGTCAGTTTAAAATAAACATGAAGGGTTCTGTTTCTTCACATGACTTGTGCTTTGAAAATTTGGTCATTGTCATCAGAAATGTAATGCTGTCCATCTCCGCTAATTCTGACGAAACTGGAAAGGGGCAGCCTTTTGCTCAACTTGTATTTCCTGCCACAGAGGTGTATGGATGGCAGGGCAGTTTAGTGCACCTCGTCCGGCTATTATAATGCACATTTTATACCTTTCAAATGTTAATAGCTTTGTCATCATGCTGAGCATATTCAGAGGAAGAACACGGGAGACCTGACCATAATTTTTCACTCAGCCTGGTGATTGATTCTCATCCAGACTGGATTTGTCAAATTTCCTGTTCCTTAGTGTGCTTGATATTTAAAGACTAAAGGTGGCAGCATACTGCTTGCGGGAACAAACTTTGGCGAGGTTTTAAGAGCAAAATGACACGATCGTGGAGAAAACACACAAACACTGCTAAAGTTGTTTTCGGCACTTGCATCTCCAAGATTTTCTAACTGGCTGAAATTACTGCAGATGATACCAACAGAGGTGGACATTCCAGGGGTCAGAAAGTAAAAGTCCCACCATGTTTCACTTCCACCCATCAACTCAACCAGCTGATTTACTTGACTAGTCTAACCTCTGGTCTGAAGGGCTGTTTTATTTAGCAAACCCAGGAGGTTGGAACTAAATACTGGAGTGGACTATTACTTTCTGAACCTGGATTGTCCACTTCTGGATACCGAAGCAAACATCTTGACTGATTGCTCAGAAATTCATAGTCGGCGCGATTGGTTTTGCTTTCTAGTGAGAAGCCGTATTTATAGTTTTGTTAGCAGAGAACTGCTTCGGTTTTGTCCAGCTGGAAAAAGTTTGACCTCATTTGAAGTGTGTTGCCACCTTTAGAGCTCATTCCAACTGCGTATCTTTAGCTTCCGTCTTTCCGTCCTTGCGTCTTAGCAGGAAATCGATCGAGGTCCGCCATCATTTGCAGATTGCGAATAGTTCAATTAGCGAAAAGGAATAGTGGCTACCTTGAGATAATTTAAGGAACCGTGACACCATCTTCTGCTGAGGTGCTTTTCGAAATGTGTGAAGTACAACGTATGAATGATTGACCTTCGAATCTGCCTCTTAACCTCTTTACTTTTCATCCTTCGGTCCTCGATGGGTGGAGCTAAGAGCAAGTTCAGATGGGGAAGCGGTAAAGAAAATAAACTATTGGAATGAGGCCTTGGTGTGTTTGAAACTCAAAGAGGTCAAGAAAATCCGAGTGATATTTAGTAGCCCTGAACTGATCTAACACAAGTCAAAATGCACATTATTTTTAAATTTATTTTGTTTTCTGTTTATTTCCTTGACTTCTTCTCGACACTTCTCCAGACAAAGGGCCGTACTCATACAATTCAGGTAATGCATGCCCACAGTGGTGTGAGGGGTTCTGAGTGTGCTCGAGGCCTGGATTTAACCTCCCCTGCTTCTATTTCCGCTGCTGAACTCAAAAAACCTACTGCTCCCCCATTACCTAATCCATAAGTCCCATCAGGTCCCTCTGATAATGGCTCCCGCGCTAACCGACCTGCTCTCCTGGAAATATCGCTCTTTTACTTCCTTGGACCTTTTCAAATCTTGCACTAACTGCCTCTCCATTGTGATTCCCTGCTATGTTTTGTGTGAGTTGTCCAATTTACCTTTGGAACAAGTGTTTCATTTGATCTGTATTTTGCCCTTTGCCTTTTGCTTGTCTGTCTTGTTATCTTGAGTGGGAATGTGTCCTTTTTTTGTTGCACTGACAGCATTTGACTTACAGGATCTGTTGAAGGTTTAGCAGCTGTATCTGATCAACCTGGGATTTAATTATGATTATCTGAGTGGGACCCGTGTGCCTATTTAAAATAGACCAGTGGTGTTTAATCGGAGGAACTGAGAAGGCAGATGTATAAAGCAGACAATTACTTTGTTACTGCGGGTCAAACTAAATACTCCTCTGAATGATTGCTATTATACCACTCTGATTAACCCTTTAAGTGCAAAATTATTTTTAATAGAATACCAACACACCGCTCAAACTATTTCCCACATGGGACACTTCAGCGCTGAATTGATCAGATCAGAATTTCTCGCTCCTCAAACCCAGGAAAGTCAGCTTTATTTTCGCCTTCCCTTTCAGCAAGAAATGTATCTCGATATTCCGCATTTTCATCGTTATACTCACTTGACAAGTTCTCGATCTCTGGCATTTTGAAACAACATGTGGTCAAAATTCACAAAACAGGAAAGATTCATTCATAGAATGACTATGCAGTTCAAAGAAATTTTTACAATGCCTCTGGGGCCCCTAGCAACCAACCCCCAAGATGGCTGTGGGAATACAAAAATCTGATTTGTTTGGTGAAAAACACCTACCCCCCCAAAATGTCCTTTGCTGCGACTAGCAGTTGTGGCTGTAAACTTCCTCGCGGCAATAGCTGCAATCAGCAGCTGTTATGATTATTGTTATTGCAGCTATAGCTGCAACTAGCGCTTAAAGGGTTAATATTATTCCATTCATTAACCATTTCTTTTTATATGAATGCAATGCCCAGAACTCTCATCATATCTGCGGGGATGCTCGCTGTCATGGTTTCATTTCTTGCCTGGGGTTTTATTTTGCAATTTTTGAAGAAACATGACACATGTCCATAATGATGGTTCAAATTATTGCCAAAGCCCTTAAATTCAGGCCGAAAGTCTACCCTTCGAACAGTCTTTATTGATTCACTTGAAATTAATTCTGTTGGTGCATAGGAATAAACACTTATGGACTTGACTGTACATAATACAGTATTACCTCATTTATTAAGTACTGACATTTTAGGGCCTGACTCACTCAAATCTTTAGCACGTATAAAACCTTTCAACACTACTTTCATGCAAAACTAATTCTGCAGCAACTGATTTGTGGAAAAGCAATATGAAGATTAGTCATATTATTGGTTTCTGAAACTATGGATGAGTGACTGGAGATGCAGCATAGCGCCAACAAAAAGCTGTTTATGCATTTCGGAGAAGTGTTCAATAACTTAAGCTAGGATTTGCGTTATTTTAAAGAGTGCCACTCTTTGAAAAAAAGGCATCACTTCTCAAAAACATTATAGTATGATTTCACACTCTTTTTAATTTTGTCTAACATAGGGATTCATCACACACTGAAACACTAGCCCCATTTTGGAACAGATCTGTTGTGGTGCTAATGTTAGCTTCTTAGTTACGGCTTTCTTAAAGGAAAAAAGTTTTAATGCATTTATCTACAAATCTCAACAAATATAAAAAAGAATCAAACAAGGTGCCATTACCGAAAAGATAGTGTCATCATCTCGTGTACTGGACCCAGCTAACGGTATATTTGGTTTTATTTCTGGTTGTACGAGCCCTCCTGACTGCTGCTAATCTGATTGTTACTAAGCCCCACCACACTTTGCTTTGAGAAAGGTTCTGCTGGGTAAACATAGGTCCGATAATTCAAGAAGACGTCAGTTTGACGGAGCTGTTTCTATGATGCGAGCGTGTGCTCTACAATATTAGGCGAGTGGTAATAATGTTGTGGCTGATCAGAGTAAGTGCACTTATATTGGCCGTAAACAGACCAGACTGTGTTCACTTCCCCTCTTGGCCTGTTTGCCATCTAGTGGTAAAACCTAGTTGGTGCCGTTTCCTTCATGAGGGAGGAATTCACACCATCATTTCAAAACTGTAGTTCTATACTGACAATAAACCACCTATATCTTTCAGATAAATAGGCTATTTTATCATTGTTAACCTGTCTTTGTATGTCACTTAAAATCCCCTGCCATTTAATCCTTGGCACTGCCCTTATAACTGAGCTTTTGCTTCTATGGAAGTGGTCTTACTGCGATGGGTACGAGGATTTCATAGTCTTTTACTCAGATGTCCTTCACTAGCTGCTGTAGCTAAGTAATCTGCATGTATTAGTGAGCTCAGCAAGAGTGACGTCTCTCGCCCCTTCACCTCTCTAACAGGATCCCAGAGAATCAGTGACAGTGAAATATCAGATTACGACTGCGAGGACGGTGTTGGAGTTGTAACAGGTAAAGACCTTTGCTTGCACCATGGAGTGATGTTTTCACAGATGATTACATTATGCTGGACCAAAATAAATATGCTACATACTTATCCCTTTTTATGCAAACATCAAGTTCTTATTTAACTGTCAAAAATGACATTGACGGTAGTAGAATTGACGGCTGTGCACGCACTGATATGTTTAAAAATCACAGTGATACTACAGCTGTGGGGGTACCGTATTAAAGTCATTCTTCTTTCTCTGTTACCACTTCCCTAGAGTGCAATCTGTCCATCCAGACAGTTATGCTGGGGCTCGTTTTGTTGATCCTGGTGAGGGTAGTATTGAAAGCGTTACGTAGATATCAGTGCTAAAATTGCTGTCAATGGGTCCTTAGCTTTTGTGTATTCTGTACATTGATAACTTCTTTTGTGTTTTTCAAAATTAATTATCTCTCTCCAGACATAGTACCAGTTTACTCCAACCATGGATATACAGTTTAATAACCCTTCTACCAGTCAAAATGCATTTCTGCCACCATTGGCTTACCGGTAGACATTATTCATACCCTTTCTGAAGGCCTTATTGCAGCACCAGATATGGTTAGTAAACAGTTAATACAATACATGTAAGATATTAGAACTTAGGAGGGATTGTTGTTAGATTAATGTCATTTTTTTTGTAATTTTATTTAAAAAAAAAAAATAGGTCCTTCATCGCTGGAAGAAAATCGAACAGTAATTGGTTTAATGATCGTATAAAATAAGCTGCATATACAGTGAATCATATTTTGGGCTCAAACAAATGTGGAAGCCATTTACTTTTATGATAGAATAATAATAAAACACAAAAATGTAATAAAGTCGGAGTTGACATTTTATCTCCAAGATGTAATTGCATTGACTTTCTTCCTCTATTGTTTGTCAAGTTTGATCACATTAATGGTATTGTGGACCATAACTCTATGCATAACATCTCAAGATCTTTGAGGTTCTTTGGTTTACACTTACGGGCTGATTCTATAAATTACAACCTTAGGTTTTTAATAGAATCAAGTACGGAGACTGAGATGGCCAGTGCAATTCGCTGACTTTGTGTTCTCAAAACCATTATTTGCTGACATTGATGTGTTTGGCGTCATTTTCGTGCTGGAAGGTCCATTTAAGGCCAAGTCTCAACCTCCTGGCAGACACAACCAGGTGTTCAGTTAAAATGTCCCAGGAATTTATAAAAATTCTGTCCACCATTGACCCAAACAAGATGCCACTAGGCTACTTGCATCAAAATGGCCGCAAAGCATCAATGATCCACCACATTTTACTTTTGGTACCAAATGCTTTTCACTGTATGCACCCGCTATCTCACCAAACATGCCATAGGCGTGCATGACCTATTAGTAAAATGCCGGTCGTACATGACCACCGTGCATGATTCCAATCATAATTCCAGTAATATTAGGCAAAATTCAGGTGCTGCCAAAAAAAAACAAAAAATAGAAAAACTCATTTTTATATGTACCGTGTTATTAAGCAGATTAAACGAATTTCAGCAATGTCTAGGGAGGTCATATGAGTCATTACATTTACTCTTCATTTTACACTGTGATTTTTGTTAACCTTCATGATGTATACCTTGCTATAATTCTCGGTTGAAGGTAAGTTCGTTTGCAATGGAAGACAGACTATTCTGTGTTAAAATTCATGTTTATTCATCAAAATGTCAATGTTTAATTCATTTAAGCAGATTTTGTTGGACATACCACAAAATGAAAATGTGAATTCTGATTAAAAAATGAATGCAGATGGACATATAGTTATTGTGCACCAAGGATTAGCTGATAGAAAGCTGTGACATGGGGTAAAAATCTAAAAACCACAAAATTTGGACATATAACCATTGTGCTCCTAACCCTCGATACAGCATAATCAAGAAATGTATGCTGTATTCATGGAGTGGACAAAATCTCTGAGGCACCTCCAAAACAATTAACTTTAACTTTGAGGCTGTGGACCACATTTATGGAGGCAGTTTTACAGGTCACTCCTGATGATTTTAATGCCAAACAACAGCATGTGTCTGCTTAAGAGAGGTCCAGTAACACTTAAGGGGCCAAATAGTTAATGCCTGAATTGCAGCTGTGTTGGCCACAAAATTGGCAAAATTGTTTTTGGTAAGTAGAGGCTCTGTGCCAAATACTATGACACAGGCAACCAGCAGTAGAGGGGAAGAACTGTTGCCACGGATCAAAGCCCTTCGACAGGGACAAATGAACCTTTGGTTGGATTTTCTGAGCAGCTGCTCAGAACATTCCGGTAAAATTGAGTCATGCTCAGATTTAAGTGACCAAGCTCAAATCATTCTCAGATACATTTACGAGTACCGACAGTGGCCAGTAGCTCCTCACAGTGAATGTGTTGCCCAAGGTCAGAAATATTTAGAGACCCCCACTGATTGTTTGAGAGCATAAAGATTGTGTTCATAGCTGCATATGGAAGGTCCACCTCATGTTCCATTCTATGCAAGCTTAGGTGTGGCATATGGTGCACAGTGGTGTGAAAAGGTATTTTGCCCCTCCTCGATTTTTTTCTATTAGTGCGTCTTTGTGATATTTAAATGTTTCAGTTCATCCAACTGATTTTAATATACGTTAAAGACAATGTCAGTAAACAAAAAATGCAGCTTTTGAATGATCATTGCCTTTATTGAAGGTAAAGATTTATTCAAATTGTACCGTATATCACCAATTAGGGGTGTAACGATTCTGAATTGCGGTTTGTTTAAGGTGTAGTACCACCACCTGTTGCCATGGGGTGAACATCCGAGCTTTCCCTTTTCCTTTATTAACCCCGATGCAGTCTTAAACGAAAGTGCCAAGTCATGGGATGTGTTGGCAGTCGCGTGTAATTTCTTGAAAAATACACACCATCTATGGCCATTTAAATTTCAAAATGAAGCAATCAAACATGTTGTCTTAATAAACAGCTCTACTTATTCAAGTTAAAGAGGAAAAGAATCCACCATTTGATTGCTAGTCAGGCAAAGTGAACGGGAACAGGCATACTTTTCTTAGAGTTGCCCAATTATTTAATAGGAGATGATTCTGTTTTCATTTGCTTGGCTCCTTTCAGCATGTAGCCGAAAAATACTGATGTTTTTCCGGAAGGGTTTTCCATGCCCTTTGATGTTTGGCACTTTCGTTCAGGACAGCACAGGGGTCAATAAAGGAAAAGGTAAAGCTCAGATGTTCGCCCCATGGTAGCACGTGATGATACTATGCTTTAAAAAAAAATTTGCGATTCAGAATCGTTACACCCCTATCACCAATGTTAAAAAAATGGTCGGACCACCCTTGGAAGCACGTTCTGCAATCAAACATTTGTGATGACTGGCAACGATTCTTTTACATTGGTGTGGAGGCATTTTGATTCACTTTTCTTTGGATAATCGCTTTTGGAAGGTTTTCGATCATGAACTGTCTGTTTGTGGTCATGCCACACCATCTCAATCAGATTAAATTCAAGACGTTCACAAGGCCACTCCAGAACCTTCACTTTGTTTCTTTTGAGCCTCACAGAAGAGGACTTGCGTATGTGCTTTGGATCATTGTCCTGCTGCATAAACCAACTGCACTTGAGCTTTAGGTTGCCAACTGATGGCTGGACATTTTTCCATTGGGATGTTCTGGTAAAGAGTGAAATTCATGGTTCTATCAATTGTGGCAAGTCATCAAGGCCCTGAAGCAGCAATGCAACTCCAGACCAACATAGTACCAACACAGTCTTTGGCTTTTGGTATGATGAGTGGTTGTGGGATGCTGTATTAGTTTTACATCCAATGTAGCAGGACCCATGTCTTCCAAAAAGTTCCACTTTCGACTCATCAGTCTGGAGAATATTATCCCAAACGTTTTGGAGGTCATCAAGATGTTTTTTGGCAAATTTGAGACAAGATTTTGTGTTATTTTTGGCTAGCAGTGATTTTCGTCTTGCAGCTCACACATGGATGCCATTTTTTCCTAGTCTCTTTTTTATCAAGGAATTATGAACATTGACCTTAACTGAGGCAAGTTAAGCCCGCAGTTCTTTAGTTGTTAAGGCTTATTTCCCTCTGTTGTGCGCTTTGTTACGAACGCCACAATGCTATTTGTAGCTGATCATGGAACTTCTCTGAAGCTGCTTTCACACCGGATGCGAAACAAATTTTTTGCACGACAGATTACATTCAAAGTCATTGCAACGCGTATTTGAGTCTTTGCATTGACTTTGAATGTAATCTGTCGTGCGAGAAATTTGTTTTGCATCCGGTGTGAAAGTGGCTCAAAATTTCAGGTTTGGATACGAGGTGATGCGATCGCGATTGACAGTCAACCGTGTTGAACATAGGAAATTTTTAAACCGTCCAAAACCTTTCTACGATCAACACGACTGGCATGACTGACCTCAAGATCTGATAAGATCTGATAGGATTACCACGATTAAGACCACGATTTCAATCGTGCCGCGAATCATGGTAGTGGGAACCAAGCATAATCTGGGTTCTTACGTGACCTTTAGCATTAGTCTTGGAGGAATTTTTTTTGGTAGGCCACTCCTGGTAAAGTTAACCTCTGTGCCGTATAATCTTTTTTTATAGATAATGTCTCTCACCATGGTTTACTGGAGCCTGTAGGCTTAGAAATGGCTTTGTAACCTTTTCCAGACTGATGGATATCAACAACTTTATTTCTCATTTGTTCTTGAATTTCTTTAGATTGCGGCATCATGTGCTGCTCTTTGCTTTCTCCACATTGCCACATTCTTTTTCAGTGATGCTGAAAAACACATGCCTGAGTGTGTAGTATGAAATTGAACCCAATTAACAATTAAACTAGTTTAATTGGTTGATTTCGTAACTAAGGGGGAAATTAATTTTTCAAATAGAGCCGACAGAGTTGGATAGCTTTTTTCCTTCTGTTAGTGAAATCATCATTTAAAAACTGCATCTGGCATTTTACTCTGGGTTTCTTTGTGTAATATTAAAATTAAATTGACGATCTGAAATACTTGTGTGACAAATATGCAAAAATTTAAGACATCGAGAAGGGAGCAAATGGTTTCTCACAGCAGTGTTAAGTAGCAGGTGAGGCCATGTGTTTCAGAGAGCCGAGGTTAGCGTGCACTCTCCTGAATCGGCCATGGGGTTTGGGCTTGTGTGCACCTGAGGTTGCATACAAATGGTCGTTCCAAATAGGGGTGGGAATGGGATGTACCCAGCCACACATTGGGTGCCAAATTTGTAAATCATGGTGTAATGTCTGAGACTTTGTTGCTCAGCATAAGAGGAAACCTCACTCAAAATGGAACCGCCTCCCTTCGCCCACGAAAAATTGCAATCAGTGCTTCTTCCTAGCTTCACGAGGCTAGGCCTTGGCACAGCTGGAGCACTCCTTACTCTCATTCTCTAATTTCTCAGTCTCTCTCTCTCTCTCTCTCTCTGCACCTCCCCTTCCATTCCGCTGTAGTCGTCTATTGATTTTAGCCAATTCTGGAGCCCTCTTTTAAAAGTGCTGATACAGAACTTCCAGTTGGGGAGAGATGATTAATATTCAAACGAATTATAGATTCTTATATTCCTTTCGTTCTGCTTGTTTTTGGCCCCTGAAATTAAAAAAAGACCGTCTGACGCGGTCCGCCTGTCTGCTGCTGCAGCGAGCTGATTAACATCCTATTAATGGACAGGAGAGCTTCACTCTACATTTGGAAAATTAAGTTCACACTCAGAAGCTGGGATTTCTGAATGATCGTGAATCACATTTACATATTCAAATAAGATGATTGAGGAAAGCTTTCTCCCATTTATCAGAGGACAAACTCTACCATTTATTTAGTACAGATGTATTCTAATATAATTTCATTTATTATACATGTGTTTTAGCTCTGTTTGGTCTAATTATGCCAAATGACTACAAAGCTGACATTGATGTGTCTTGGTTGCTTTGTGACATCCAGGACTGATTTTTGGGGAACATTGTAGGGTGTTTATGCACATTAAGCACAATTTTATCTGTTGCAAATGGCATTTTTATCACCTTTCCCACAATTTGGTGGTTTCATGCCCTGAATTAAATCATGTTGCATCGCTGTGGGTTGGACGGCGCATTATGGGGAGCGTCAGTGCATAATTGGCTTTAATGGATGCAAAGCCCCACCTCCCCCGAGTGCAATTAATTTGTCTTAGACCGGCCATATTGACAAAAGTGCCACAATTGCACCATTGGCTCCTTCCAGGCTGTTACAAAATTATCAGAATGAAGTCAGACACACTGTTAGGACTTTTGTTTGTTGACTGCGTTTAGGTTGTCAAATTAGGGCCCATGAAGTTTTCAGAGCCCGTCCTCCACCGAAATATGCCCCCAAAGGTAGTTTTTACAAGCAGCTTACTAGAACCTGAAGTTATATTAGAGAGTTAAGCAATCTCTAGCGGTCGTTTAAATAATGGCAATCTGGTTTCCATCGTCAGCATCGCCGTCACTAAATCCCTAACCAACCTCTAATCCTAACCATAATCCTTTCCCCAAATCTAACTCTTACCCTAACCCTAACCCTGGCTCTAACTCTTAATCTGACTCTAAATGTAACGCTAATTATAATTGTGACACTAACTTCCTGCTGCCAGTAGGGGTGCTAATTTTGGAACGCTCCTCTGGGTCGTGTGTCAGGTGAACGATCTATTTGGGTGCGTGGTCAGACGATAGGTAGAGTTTTCACATGCCCTTACATTAGCCTTTAATTTTGAACTGATATGGCATCTTCAGTGAAGAGCTGTTTGAGTAATCAAACTACAGTCTGTTACAGTTTTTAGTTCATGGGAACCATATAATGCAAACAAAAAGGGATACCTTACTTACATATACTAGTTCTTTTTCTGACCTTTATTAGCTTCATTTGCTTGCCCTGTTCACTGTTATTTTAAGCCGATTAATATGCTTTGCACTATGTTGAATATAAATCAGATTCTTACGGCCTACCATTAGCCTCAACCCTAACTGCAAGCAACTGCAGATTATTATTGTTAAATTAGGTCCTTCCAGTTCAATGGGCTGATCCTACTTTCAGGAAGTCATTATTAAAAATATTTAGATTTTTGAAAGTTACTTTGATTATAAGTCTGAAAACCTTGTTTTGTTGTTACGGTAACTGTGAATTAAGCCAATTGGTATTAAGGGTCTGAGCTTGAATCTGAACAGATAAAACATAGTTTGTGACCAAATACAATCAAGGCTATTTCTTTAGCCCCACTGATGCTCTTAGAAACAGCACTCGGTTTTAGCTTCAAAATAAATGTGGTAGTTCTTTTTTTACAATACAGTACTTAGACTGGAGAAGTGTGTAATTTTCTTTTACTTGGTTTATAATTGTAGTAGTAAGCATATTTTTAGTTTATTTGCCTTTTCAGTGGTATGATCACATATATTTGATGAATGTTATTGGTAGTACATTCAAATGCTGCTCTTACATGAAGTATGGTAACATTAAGCAATGGCGGTCAAGAACTATGAATTAGAATTCTGACAAAACTTTCCAAAAAAAATTAACTCTACCTACAGAGTTCTAGAACAGTGAAGAATTTTGGAGGGAAATAATCCAAAAGAAAGGTACTCTCTAGAGGGATAGTGGAAAACATTCTGGGTGCTGTGCTGTTATGCTGTCCTTACCTACAGAACGCTGTCTTTTTAGATTACAGGCACAACGGCAGGGATCTCCAGAGCTCAACACTCTCTGTACCGGAGCAGGTGATATCGTCCAATCACTGCTCACGATCCGTGGATATAAACCGGACACGGTCGCGGTCGCCGAGCGTCCCCCCTCTCCACAGGTAACACCGTTAATCGCCTGGGAACAGCTCACTGAGCCTGGGAAGAGCTACCAGGGGAGGATGACAGAGCTGAAGTAATACTTTATCAACCTAACTCACGGGCCAGTCACAGTAGAGACTGGTCTAACTTGCCATTTGACAACATTTGTTATATCAATTTATTGAGGGATGACAGAGTACACCATGAAAACTTTAACTTTAAAATGTGATGCCACCAGCAGCAAAGCATTTTTGAGTTCGCTTAATTTCAAGTCCCAGTAGGTGCACAAACTGATTTTTGAAAGGACTTGAAACTTGCAGTTGCGAATACTCAAAGACGCTTCGCAGCTGGTTGCCCTACTTTTGGAAGTTTGGTCAACTTTTTTATTTTTCACAGTGCAGTCAACTCATTCTGATGCAAAACAACGTGGTAATTTGAGGGTAACATCAGCGCTTCTAATGGTTTTACTGTGGGGGCTGAAAGGCTCAATGTGCCAGTGCCGTGCCCTGTTGCATCGCAGTTAGAAGGTCATGGGTTTGAATCCGGCCTTGGGCCCTTTTATGTACAGTATGGTCTTGTATTGTTAGTGTGGGTTTGCTCGGACAAATCTCATTTCCTTCCACTGTCCAAAGACATGCGTGGTAAGCTAATCGGCGACCCTAAAATGCCAATGGACGTGAGTGTGCAAGTGAACGGGCAATTTTGCGGGGTAGCATGAGTGTAGGCACGAGTGACACAATGGCTGTCTGTCTTGCAGCCGGAGTTTGGATCACAGCAACCGCATGTCGCCGTCTCAGTACAACAACACGAGTAGAATCGACCGGCAACGCATGTCAGAAGACCGCTACTCCCCAGACAGGTACTCCTACACCATTGCTCGAATGCACAGGCTGACATCACTGGTTAGTTTATTTGGAGTTTGTGATTGAATATCCTGGTTTTTGGGGGCTGTATAGGTATTTCCAATAGATCAAACCCCATAGCATTGAATGTGCAGGATATGCTGAAAGGTAGCATACTCTATCACTACAAGGTCTACTTCATAACAAATCCTTTCTTAGTCAGATGTATTATAAACAAATGATATGTCAGCCTTTCACCAGCAAATCAATAAAGAACAATATCATTCAGATTAGATCTATTATCAACCAAACTAGTCCAACAGCTGCTCTAACTTAATATACATCATAATCTAGTGTACCCTTGCCCACAGTGTTTTTATCAGGCTGTACCGAGCAACTCCCATCACATTTACTGTAGATAGATCTGTTATTATAAATCGATCCCAATTCGCAAAAATGTCACGGCCACACCTATCTCACCCTCATCTTTTTTAATAATGCGCATTACAACAACATTTACTTAGAACACCGCTTTCACTCACAAAGAGTATGCCATATATCGCAATCAGGTATTTTATTGAAATATCTATCAGCCGCAGATCCATTATGGCTATTCGCTGCGCACGGCTCATTGGTTCTTACTAGCAGTGAGGGTGAAGTAGCTAAGATTACTCTGATCTGCATTGGCCTTTTCTGGGCCTTCAGTCATGTCACACTCCTGCCCCAGTCTGACAGTTCGGAGCCCGCGCCCAGAGCTTCTTGGCAACATTGTCCACCGGCTTCACTTCCTTCCAATTATCTTTATTACATATTTCAGGGGCACAGACTAAATCAGGCCCACAAGTAGGAAACGCACTTATCTAAATTACGTGCGGCAGTGTTCTCCAGACTGTGCCTCTGCCTTTAATTAAATACTTTCCTTTGTTATTTAGTTGAAAATGAAACTGGAAATGAATAATGTGGAGGCTGGTATTTTTTAAAACTGTAATAAAAGGCTGTCCTGTTTTTACCTCTCCTAAATAAAGCTACTGGCTCCAGTCAGTGGGAGCAGATAGGAGAGGGCATCTTTTTTTCTTTTTTTCCCAGAACACACTCTTTCTCCAGCAACTTCGAAAAACAAAAAAATTTCACTACATTTCTCCTATTTTTATTCCAATCTTTTTTTTAGCTCACTGGCCAATTGGCTGGCTGAGCTCTTGGGCTCAGGCGGCCATGACTGGTCATGGTGGTGGTCAAGTTTCGTTTGCAAAATAAATCACAATCTTCTCCAAATGTCATACTGCAGGCCAGATTTCTGTGAGACCATGACTCTGAAGATTGCATGTAGTTTCTACACTACATTTTTGGATTTTTAGCTTTTTTATCATTAAATTTCCCCATTTAGAAAATATACCTAGGTAAATTACGGCTAAACGGGATGCTGCTATTCCCTCTAGTGGCTGCTCAGTGCGCTGTGACGTGGCGAGATTCACATGGGTTTTGCCCAGACTGGTTTTGAATGGTGGCTGGTAAGCTATAGTGCCATTGGTCTGATTTTATTTTTTCTATAGACTTTTTATTATTTTCTGGTGCATACCCCAAAAAGCCTACATTTGAATGGAGATTGAACTTTGACTGCTACAGACAAGCTATCTGAATCCCTATGAATATCACCGATTCACCTCCATCGTCAATCCTTGGCAGTCTTCAGATACCTTCTCCCCAAGCACAGCTCCACCCTCCAGAAGCTCTTCCTCTCTTTGCTCCACCCCTCCCTCCTCCATCCATCGCTTCACTCATGTTCATCCCGGTCTCTCCTTTCTCCATGTGATTGCAGCCATTACCTCACCCTACCTCCTCGATCCAGACATCACCAGCCTGTCAGTCATCTTCAAACGGATCCCAGGTAGATCCTCACCTCCTGAGTGTCAGCTGATATCTGCATGTTTGATCCCTCCCCTCTCCAACCCACCCATCCCACCCCCTCTGCAACGATGTGAGGAAGTGGTTTGTGTTGGGATAGTTCATGGGCAAATATCGAATTTAATACAATAATAATAATTTGACACAAATAGCACGTGCTACATCAAGCCCACTTATCGTCCCCATTGGAACACCACATTGGCACGAATACCTCAAAATCTGTACACTTTCATCCTCTTGACTGTGGCTCACGACAACTGGTTGGCTAACATCTTGGAAGGTCACATGCGTGTGAGCATGAGACATACTGTTACGTAATCACACAGGGACTTCCTGTTGTGCTAATCTCAAACGGTCGTGTTGTTTCAAAAGAGTGTGAGTCCAGACTGTCCTTTGGCGTGGTGGTCCTGCATATATTTGAGCTCAGATGGCAAATACATGCATGGGGTCATTCACTGGTTCTGCATTGCAGTGCGTTTACAGTTTGGAGCATTCAAGCGTCTCTCGCTGAATCTCCTGCTCTCTGCGACCACTCATTTGAAATAATTGAAAATTTCAATTTAACCGATACTAACAAGGTTGGAGATGAACTGCAGTGCAGGAAGGGATGGATGTCCCCATTAGTGCTTAATAAATGTTTGTCTTATGCTCTGTGGTGCAAAACTGGCCAGCTGCCTTGACTGGCAGCTGTTGCGAGTTTGCGCTCCCGTCTCGCAGCACCACATGTTCAGGCAATTGCATCATCCATTTTGTTAAAATGATTGTTCCTTCAGCGTCACGCTACATGGAAGACATTCTTCAGCTGCCTTATATAATCTGCTCCAAAATGCATTACCGTTTATTGACCAAGTCATTCTGCTGTGAATCATTGAGGTAGTGGGGCTTTTAACGACCGCTCCACTGAAGCTGCAGAATCTGGGCGCTTTCTCCGGCAGCGGGGCCGTAAACGGGCGTCTCGCTGTACACAGTCATGAAGACATTCATGACAAAAATGTCACTTCTACATTTTCAACTAGTTTATCAGTCCATTGATCGCTCATCTTAGAATTAATCAGTTGTTTAGTCATTTGTTCAGCACCTGGCAATGTCAAGAAATGAAGCTGATCTTTGTTGGTCGTGTCCTGCTTCAGTAGCCTCTGTGTATATAAGTGTCTGTGTAAATGTCTTGTGGAAAGTTGTCCTGCAAAGGCTCCTTCCTCAACCACGTCGCCATAGCAATTCTGCTGCCGCTGTCCTTTCATTGTCTCATGCTCATGTGGGAATGGTAGCTTCCGGAGCTTCTACGTGTCAGTAGTCTGTATCTTCCCTTCCTCTTTTGTCTTTTGACTTAAAAAATCACAGTATAAAAAAAAAGAAGTAGACAGAAGAAAGAAAGAAAGAAATGCGAAGGAGAGAAAGTGTCTCACTGTTCCGTCTCTTTGGCTGCAGTATCTCGTACCCCATCTATCGAGAAGATGCGGTCAGGTTACTGCGCTCCACTCGAATCGCCCGTGCCCATTCCGAGGGCGCTTATGACCTGGAGAGGTATAACCACTCTTCTGTTCTTCTGTATGTTGGTCGCTCTGTGTAGGGCTGTCCTCGGCCTAAATTGAATCAATATTTTTTTTTTTTTGTCTGGCATTGACTTATAGAAGAATGTTTTTTTTTTTACTTCATGTGGTTAGTGGTTGCCAAAATTATTATACATTTGAGAGGACAAAAATGGCTAATGCTTACTTTTGCTTGTAAATGAAGGGAAAGGAGGAATGTTGATTGAATATAGGCCATTGTCTGTGCAGTTATGTGCTCTTGTAGACGAAGTGATTACATCTTAGAACCACATCTTTAATGCAATTTTGAAATCTACTCTGAAAGAATAGTGGAATTTCATTGCTTTCTTGGATCATTGAAACGGTCATTACACTCAAACCGATATCCCTGTAAGATTAGAGTTTAAATACACTGCCACTCAAGTATATTTCACTGCCATGTATCACTGTACGTTTCATTATAGGTTGAACATCATGCCATTCTTTGACTGCACAATGCTTGTGACAACAACTTTGTGTGCAAAAAAGCTATTTATTTGGTATTGCATGACATTGGTGATTAGTGCAGTCCGACGCTGTTTGAACATCATTATGATGCTTTGCATCACCTATTATAAGTTAAGTAGAATTTTTATTCGCAATTTTAATTTTACTTCAGAAGATGGCAGATGCTCCACAGTTTTAGTTGTCAGCAGTTTAGTGTTTGGTATACACATTGTATAGGATATGGCCTAATGTCTATTGGCCACCTCGATGTACCCCCACCCACTTCCATCCGGTTTTCAGGGGCAACCAACAGCCTCTTATGGCAACTGGGGTGGGGGGCTGTGATTTCTGAGGATCCTCTCAATCGTTGCTAACTGCCGCACAGTTTTTTATGGCCAGGAAAAGGCCTCTCTATGGTTTTTACTGAGCATGAATGGAACACACTTTTGCTAAAATGTTGACAAAGAGATGGAATGGAGTTCCTGTTGAAGTCCTGTTAAAACTCTTGACCTGTGTCTTGCGCGGCATCCAGAGGGATAAGGAGGCAGAGGAGAGTTCCTGGGACATATGCTGACTCGTATCACTCTCCAGAAAGGTAACAGTGATGCAGTTGATGCAGAGAATGGCATAGATTTTAGTCTTGCGTTTTTGAGAGCGGCGTAGATTTTTGTCTTGTGTTGTGCTTTCACTTAGTTTTAGCAGCAATGTATCCTTACTTTTTCGCTGTTTTAGAATTAATATCGCTTTCCTTCCCACTGGTATTTTGTACTTCCTGTCAGTAGTGTCTTTGTGATTTAGTTGGCTTCTTCTTCTTCACTTGTTAAATGTTGAAATCCTGCCCCCTTTCCTGATTGGTCAGTTTTTGATCCCTCTTAACTATTGAACCTTTTGTTGTAGTGATTTGGGGGCTGGGTTTTTGGATCTAGTACGGGGTCAGAATTTAATTTACCATGCCCCGCACCTTGCGCTGATTGGCTTAGCTTTTACCCTTCAGAACCATTTAGTTGTTTGTTGAAGAGAGTTGGAGGTTAAAGTTCATACACTTACTTCACATTCTAGTTGCATATTGTATTTTGACAATGTGTTTTTTTTTTTTTTTTTGAACTGACTGGAACCCTAAAGATACAGTAGTATTTCAGAGCACAAGAGGGCAAGAAGACGACGTCCTTAATATGCTTGCGTAACTACCACGAGGCAATTTGTTGCAACTGTGTCGGACTCTTTTATCGGAGGGGGGAAAATTTAAGAGCACCCCCAACAAATTTTTTTGCACCCACAACAAATTCTGTGTGTCACATAATTATTGCAGGTGTGTAAAAAATGCACTTTATTAGTGGTACAAGTCTACAAGTTTTGGTGCACTCTGGTAAATGACATCACGGTCAGAATACTGCATTATTGAAAGTCGCCATTCAGTACAGGAAAACCAGGTCAAACAGTAATTAGCTGTCATTAGCTTTAATCATGCAAGACGATTGGGAGTTAATAATTTATGAAGATATACATGGAAAATAACAGCAATAACCTTGTTACTTGTCAATTACTTGGCAGTATTTATCTGCAAAGCTGATAGTCTTTTGCTGAGAAACTTGTTTGGGTTGCGTTTTTACATATGCATTATGACATTGTCTTGTCATTTATTTGGGCAGAAGTGCCTTGGTTAAAAACTGGATCATACAGAAGTCCACCACCTTTTGCCCCTAGGTCAGGGGTATTCAACCTTATTCAGAAAGGGCTCGTGTGGGTGCCGTCTTTACTTCCAGTCATGAAGTAGCACATCTGATTATGCTAATGAGCAAAGACTAGTTGAGGGGTTGATTGGTGGGATCAGTGTGTGGTCACGTGGCTGAAACAAAAGTCCGCACCCATGCCTCCCTTTTCCATGCAAGGGCCATGAATGTCAGACTTTTCTGGTCACGCAAAAAGTATTTTCTTCAGTGATACCACTGTTCTTTGAAATAATGATCTCAAAATTTATCCCACTGCTGTGTCTCTCCAAAGATTTTACAATGGACCTCATCAAATCCCCATCCAACGGTCAAATCACATAGTGAATGGAACTTGTGAGGGCCACAGGTAAGGGCTGTCAGGTACTGTTGGTAGAGTGCAGCCGATTAGCAGCCCATGTAGACCTACAGTGTATTGTACAGTGACTGTGGGATTGTTTTGTCTGGTCTTGGCTTGCCTGTGACTCAGCACTTTTTAAATAAGACTAAGCTATAAAATCTCCCATTTTTAAACTGTACTAATCATAAACAATCAAATAATTTCTATGTTTCAGCTAAATAAGCAATACACAATTATACTTTGGTCTTTAAATGAAAATGACTGCACATCAAAGTGGTGTAATGTGTTGACCACTTAGGTGTGTAATAATTTTCTTACAATGACTAGCATTGAGTTGTTTGTCATGCTTGTACTACAGTTACCATTTAACTAAAGGCATAATTTTTGCATCTTCGTTAGAAAATAGAATTTATGTACAGTCTATTTCCTTCCAGCACCACTGACCTAAGTTGCTCTGATACAACCAAAACTACCGTTGCTCTAAGCGAGTGTGTGGTCGGTAGTTCTATTCTTTTTTTGTTGCTATAGCTGCGGTTACCGGTTGCACTGTGTCGTAGCTCTTCTTAGATAGTTGTTGATGCATTGCGTGCCGTCCCATTTGTTATAAACACCATACCCACCAAAGATTGTAATACTTACATTGGGAAATGCAAACATGTTGTCTGTGTCTATTGTTATCCTTCACTTCCAGTGTTTGCCATATTTTTTAACTCAAAGTGTGTTTAGAGTGAAATTTAAACCTACTAAAATGATGCATGAATTGTCAAACGACTGTCATGTGTGGAATTACTTAATAGCTGTGCCTTCGTCAAGAAAATAATCCATATCCTTAGAGAGTCCTTAAACTAATCACTATTGAATATTTTACTGAGCTGTGGTATAACTCAGTGAAAATCTGTCCAATTGATGATTTGATGATGCCTCTTAAGTGTCACTAAACCTTGGGGTTTCCCTTATTCGGCAGACCTTGCCCAAGAATAGAAATTGAACCATCTACAGACACTGAAAGGTATTATGGAATGATTGATGGCTGTTGTCCTGTAAAGTAGTTGACATTAGCACTGTCAGACTCCGCTAGGCTCTTGTACAAGATGGCCGCCACAGCACCGCTTTGTTTCACTGCAACTGCATAGACCCCATGTGCCCTAAGCTTGTGGCACATCCCTCAGCTTCTAGCCTGACCTCAGTCATTTATGAGACATAGTTGTTAGCCAGATTAAGCAATGATCAATCATCGGACTGGGACGGGTATGCATCACATTCAAATATGAAGTATTGGGTTAAATATTTGTTTAAATACTAATTCTCAATACAGCATTCCCCCATTACTACCAAGTAATTGATTTTCATTATCTTTACCACATTGTTGCTTGGATTTTTTTCTGGGAAGGCAAGTATTTAGGTGTTTAGGAGAGATATTATGCAGACATTTTCTGAATATGTAAATGAATGCTGAATAAATCAGAAATACCCGAAGGAAATGGATGCTAAAACCAGTTTTTGACAGTCAATGTCTGAATAGTGAAAAGGAGCTTTGGCTATTGGACATTGGCTTTGCTGCGGCTGCTGTGCAAGCATTTCAATGAAAACTGTTGGATATTTTTCCTTGGCTTTATGATTATAACTTATTCCTGTAATCTCCGAGGGGGACAGTAATTAATGATGCGTGCAGTTTTGTTGCTCCTTTGGGACAGGTTGCGCAGTTAATACAGAATGTTTTCACCATATTTCTCAAATGTTTCGCTTGTGTCATTAATTAGCCACAACACTGAAACGAGATTATGAGAATGTTTTTTGGTTAGCTGGAGAGGTTTTTATAGGCATGTTGAACAGTTGTCCCAGTCCTTATTTGCTGGTCAGCAGTTGGAATTCATTCACATTTGTTTCACCCCCATGCAAAGAGAGGAGAAACTACCCCAGTTTCCGTCCAAACCAGAACCCCCACCTGTGGTGGAAGAGCTCATAAGGTGAGAGGGGAGAACATGGGGTTCTAGACTTGTTCTAGAAGATGTAGTGATAGAGATTAAGTAGCACAGAAAACCCCTTTATTGTTTTTGAAAACATAGTTTTATTCCATTGCTATATGCTTGCTTTACATAGATTCACTATGAATACATAAACAATTTGGATTAAAGTGACCGCCTGTGACTTTCCAGATTCATTTGATCGCTCTAGCAAATTCTGACTGCATGATTTGTTCCTGTGGGTTGGGTTCATGACATGAAAAGTTTTTTCAAATCATAGTTCCATCACTCTTGAAATAGAAGTCCTCACAAAATTAGCGGTTGATGAAGTATTTTTATGAAGGTGACAAACAGTGAATGTGGCATTAAGCCTTGATCAATGAAATGCTGTTTCTGTAGTGGCTGCATTTTGTACTTCGGGTCCAACGATAAAACATCAATTCTGGCGTACAAATGAACTGAAACAGAAGCAATCAGTGCCTCTGTTTTCTGTGACATTTGCGTTTTCATGGAGTGGCCTGATAGATTAGGACATTCCCTTATGTCACTGGTGGCCTTGTGGTCTTAAGTCCTACCAATTATTTTTAGGTTGCAGAAGGGGGCTTTTAGTGTCCCACTACTGCAGGTCATAATCATTAGAAGGAGCCTTTGTTGGATAACTAGTCCATTTACATCTACTGGTGTCAACTGTCTCATCAAGTTTTTGATTGTACTCTAAAGAAGGACAAAAAACAATTTGTGTCCACAAAAGCTACACCAGGTTCTCGGAAGTTACATTTATGCAACTGGGCTTGTGGCACTGAAATTGATTTTTGCTGAAATGTTGTATTTACACAAAGACTATTGCGCACATTCAAAATGGAGAGTCTCTTGTTTTCTGTAGTTATGCAGGATTTAAAATGTGTTTCAATAAAGTTCAAACATGATATATTTTGGACATGTACTGGTTTGACCCAGATTGGAAACCATTGTTGAGCATCCTCAATTGCCTTCTTTGTGCTATAATACTGACTTTTCGGTATTTATGTATGCTTATACGTTGATTTCTTGGTACATTCTGCATAATTACTAACTTCATTCTTCAGGAATATACTTAACACTCATAAGCTCTTTAGGGACACCTGTCCATTTGCCTTTTCATGCAATTATCCAAACGGCCAATCTTGAGGTGATGGTGCAATGCATATAACCTTGAAGGTGGAGGTCATGAGCTTAGTTTTTGTTCACATCAAATATTAGAATTGGGAAAACATAGTCTGAATGGCTGTGACCACGGCATGGTTGTTGATGTTGGGTATTTTTACCTCCACCAAGGAGGTTATGTTTTTGGCAGCATTTGTCTGTTTGTTTGTTTGTTTGTTTGTTTGTTTGTTAGTAAGCAAGATAACTCAAAAAGTGATGCACCGATTTTGATGAGATTTTCAGAGAAGGTGGATATTAAGTCAAGGAACAGGTGATTAAATTTTGGCATATCTTGGCCAAAGTACAGCTGAGATATACGCCAAAGTTTCCAATGGGCCGGAGTTCCAATCTCCGTGCTTTTGGGTTTTGATGCCCCCTGGCGGAGGTCTGCGCTCTCTGAGCGCTTTTCTAGTTGAAAATGCTGTAGATCAGGGGTTTCCAGTCTTATCCGCAAAGGGTGCAGGTTTTTATTCAATCCCAGTGCCATAACACCTGAATCATCTAATTAACTAATCACGGGGGTCAATCAAGACCTTGATTAGTAAAATCAGATGTATTAGTGATGGGTTGTTTGGGAAACCAGCACCCACACCGGCCCTTTGCGGATAAGATTGGACACCCCTGGTGTAGACGATCTGAAAAAAAAAAACAAAAACACTCAGTGAGCAGCAGTTCTGTGGATGGAAAAGCCTTGTTCATGAGGGTCTGAGTTGACAGAAAGGCTCTGGAACCTATTAACAACAGTGGTGACTAAAAAACCACCTCAGAATGGACAGCCTGCCCAATGTTTTGCCCCACGGCCTACGAGAGCAGCAGGTGAGGTCAGATTCCACTCCTGTCAGTCAACAACAAAAATTTCAGGAAACAGTAGGCTCTGGCTCGCTAAAACTGGATAGTTGAAGATGGAAGAAAATTGAATCTTTATTTCTGGTCATGAGGTCAACAACAAGAATGGACCCTCTCTGCCTCGTATCAACAGTTCAGGCTGCTGCTGCTGCTGGTGGTGGTTTTGTGATGGCGGCACACTGTGTGTCCCTTTATTACAGTCAATCATCATTAGGATGACTCGGCGTATATGAGTGTTGCGCATTCCTTTGTTGCTACAACAGAGCAAAATTTGTCTCAAGCTGGTTTCATCAACATGAAAATGAGTTCTGTGTGCTTCAGTGGCCTCTGCTGCCACCAGATTTCCGTGGAGCTCCTTTGGAATTTGGTAGTATGGGAGATATTTAGCACAACTGACAAATCTAAGTGACATCGAAAAAGAACTTAAAGAAATGTTTCCAACATCTTATGGAGACCATGCCAGGAATAACTAAGGTTTTCTGAGAGCATAGGATAGCCCTTTACCCATTGTTTGTTTGGTGTGCATAATAAAGTGCTTAGAGAGTGTCTTTATGTTTTCAATTATGTCTGTACTTTATTTAAGTCAGTACTTAATCCAGTGTGTGCATGATTTGTGCATTCTCATTAAGAATGTGATGTAACTATGAAAACTGAGGAAACATGTACAACCAGATCCATGATGGCAAGTGTAAACACTTGCTATCAGGGCTGCTGACCGTGCCATACCATTAACTTCCTCTTTTCCCTTCCCCATCCATGTGATCATTACCAGCAATCACAAACACTTCATTAGAATTTGGAATTTGCAGTCAAAGTTTGTTCTCCTCCTTTGTTGTGTTCAAAGTGGGTCCAGCATCACCTTGTCTGTCAATTAAGATGGTTCCCAATGTTTATGTTGTGTGTCAGTCAATCAAGGTCTCGGGGCTTAAGCCGTATGCAAGTATACACATGAATACAATGCGCTGCGCTACCTACTGGAATCTTCTCTTCGCACTGGACCGGGTGTGCCGCACACCTCCTCTCGCGTTAGCCCAAAGGATTGACGTCACTTCTGTGACCAGCTGGAAGGATCGCGCCAGACCCCGGCCGCCTGCCCATTTGTGACGTGTGTTGCTCCCCCCAGGTGAAGGGCAAGGCTGGGACTGAGCAGGATTTCTAACTAACGTTACAGGCATTACGACGCCTTGGACAGGCACGACTATCACAGGGCGCGGCCGGCGGACCAGCGGCCGGCGACGGAGCGGACGGCCCCCCGCTCCCGGTCCACCGAACGCCCGGAGTCCAGCTACATGAGGTCCATGCCGACCCTGCCGGCTGGGAGATCCGCCCCTCCCTCACCTGCCTTAACGAGGTGACCGAGACGAGGCCGAACGCTGCCCATCCGCCCGCCCACCGGCCGGTTCAAACCCCCGCTTCCCCTCCGCACGACCTGTCCTTTCGCACCCCTTCCTTTAACCCGCCTGCCAAATTCACTCACCACATCATTTTCTCCCAAGGTGACTGGGCCACATTCATATCTGCACTTTACTTTAGAGTGTAGTTAGCGCTTGGAGTGGACACTGACTCCCTTTGTATTCCCATTTCTTTTTTTTTTACAGGCGCACCGTTTATATTCCGAATGAATATAAAGGCGCCGGCCTGCCATTGTTCCTTTATTTTTGAGATTTTGCTGAAAGTGTTAAAACTATCTTTTTCCCCCATGTTGGTTTCTTCCCTTTGTTTATGTACCTCAGTGGTTGACGGGGTGTCGCCTGTGTGAAACTCCTGCATCTCCACACTCATGGCTGCTCGTCACCTTTTCATTGCAGCCAAATAAAATCTCACGCCCAGACATCTCCCCAGCAAAGACTCCCATGGTGCCTTTCACTTGCGTTTTACGTGACACGCTTCATGACTGGTTCTTTTGCCAGATTAGCAGCCATGCGACATCAGTGGGCACAGCGCTTGCATGAATCCCGCTTGCATGAATCCATTTATGTCTCATTGTGTTTATATATGTATTGGCCAGACCACAGAAGGTCTGCTATGGTGAAAACTGGATTTGAGCTCGACTAGTGCTTAAGCTTTTGCTGCAAATGTGTAAAAATGTGCTGCTGATGATAGTTCCTGTGCCATGATAGCGATAGTAGTCTTTGAAAATATCATGACACGGGCAAACAGTCGTGATCTTTAAAGGCTGTCCAGGTAGGTTTTTGCAAGATTAACCTCACCAATGTATGGGTTTTTATTACCTCTCGGCTGAAAGTACGTAATAGGGTATTGTGTAACATTTCTGTTTGCGGAACAACTCTGAGTATGAGGAGTACTTGAGACAACAAAAGAGAAAGTGTATGCTAGGTATACTGGCACTTGTACACAAGGGTACGCACAACTTCTGATTTGCTAGCTTTGCCGACTTTCAATTTTAATCCATTTATTTATGCTTGCATAGTACATCCTGGCTGTCTTGAGTAATAGCACATGCTAAATGTTACTTAGCACTGTATTTCAGCAGCCATGTTTGATATTCATTAAATGTTTTACTAAAATGCCTATATTTGAGCACTCGTGTACATTCAGTTGCATCTCAGCCATAATAATCTTTATTTTCTTGGCTGTACTTGACTGTAAAATGCTATTGATACCTTTAACCTTTACAGAGTCCTTTGTCTTCTATCGCCATGCAATGAATGCTTCTACCTGAGCGATTATTTCACGCATCACAAATTTAGAATATACTGTAAATATATGTTGCTTATATATTGCAAATTTAGACTATAAGGAGAAGAACCAGACAAAAAGGTTGCTGTGAGACAAAGAAAGCAATTAGACTGGTATAAGGCCATCATTTCAGAGTCCGATCTTAACTCACAGATCGTAATGTTTGGTGAGTACTCTTTAATCTCATCCATTGAATGGCTTACATCTAATAAAAAAAAACTGACGGACGAGTTGCGAGAAATATCGCTGGAGACGGCTGTTACCTTTCAAACTTTAAATCAAAATGAAGCTTTAGGAATACCAGTGTAAGTCATATCATAACTGACAAAAAGATATTTTTAATTTCGTCTGAGCTTAATATGATGAGAATTGATTCTGACCAACCAAAATGGCAAAGTAGCATGATTACTTAAGTTTGAGGTGACCAGAGTGTCTTTGTCGTCGACTTCCGTAGTCTCTCTGCCAGTTGCATCATTCTTGGAGCAAACGACCGCAAGCGGCCTGAATGGCTGCAAGAAATGGGGCTTTGCAATCACCTACTGTATAAAAACTGAATTCAAAAACAATTATTTCTGCTAATTGCTCCTTTTAATTGCAAACTGTCTTTGCCATTTTTATCAACGTGATGTTACTGTTGTGAATAAAAGTACCAATGTCTTTCCAAAACATTAACATTTTTTGGTGGTTCTGAACTTCAGGGGTACTGCATTTGTGACTCTATTAACTGTAATTATACGCATTTACACACTTTAATGGGTTTTTCTCCCTCTAAAATATTATTTTATTGTTGTTTTTTGGTTGCCCACTGTGGGTGTGAAGATTTGTTTGAGCATCAAGCCGAAATGCCATTTTTTACGACGTGTCTCGTGTTTAACTATTTTACTCACAAGTGAACATTATTTCTTCGTTGACCTCCATTTTTGTACTTGTCGACTGAAAAAAAAATTGAAAGCAGTAAAGGACACTGTAGTTGCACATTAATCATTTTTTATCACATTAATTTTAGCTGTGTCCTCAAGTCACTTATTCAAATATCTATAGACAGGGATTTTAGCCTGAGCACTGGTGTCTGCAGAGGGAGAGACAGTGGATCCCATCCTGGGATTATCTCTGCATTGTGACACAGAGAGCCTGGGGCTCATTGAAAAGTGAATATTCAGAAAAGCAGATGGGACTGGAAAATGTAGAATTTCTGGGAAAGAGGTGGTTCAGGGTCAAGCAGTTTCTGCTTATTTAATCTTCTAGAAAAGTTAGTCTTAGGATCTGATATGTCCACTGACTTAATGGTTTCACTGTTCTGGAAAACCAGGGTTTGGCCAAATGGTCGATAAAGCCTTTACCAGCACAAGTGAAAGATAGTTACACAAGCCTCTCTTGTATGGTCTTGTACTTTTTAGTGTGAAAATAAGACCACAAAGGAGTCCAAATTTTACATTTTGTATATTATATATTTTAGAATATTTATAATAATATATAATAGTATTATATATTATTACAATTTTTTTTGCATATTTTTTTCAGTGCTTTGTTTGTAAGATTGTCTTGAATTTTTTATTCATTATTTCTCCACAACGTGAAAATGTGACTCTGATCATTTTTCCATTGTGGTCTTCAGCTGTTAGTTCATAACATGACTGTTTGAAACTTTTTCATTCCTCACTTAAAAACTGGCTGCAGGTGTTCTCCTCTGCCAAAAATAGAAACTCTACCATGGAGTAAGGCTGCTTTTCTCTGACGGCTCATTGGGTATGAAGCCTGTCCCCACTTCATCCAGGTGACCTCTGAGCATTCACTTTTGCTCCTTCAAACAAACCTCCATTTTGTTTTACTTAGGGCGCACCCTCGCAGCGGATCGGTCCAGACCAGTCCCGCCAGCTCACCCCTGTCGAGTCGGCGAGGACGGCAGCTACCACAACTTCCTCCCAAGGGAACGCAGGATCGAAGTAAGTCATTGGTTGTTTACTCAAAAAGGATGCTTGCCTTCCCCGCAAGGCCGCAAGCGGTTTTCAGCTCCTCCGGGAACATCCCAGAACTTGGGGGATTCACATTAGATAAGTGTACACAAGGGTGAGAAGGTCAAGTCAGATGTTGGAACACCTCGTCGCAAGGGAAGCTGGAGTGCGGTTTTCATTTGCGATATCTGGCCTCTTGATTTCTGTCAGCGTTATATCTCCAGGACAGTTTGTTTATCTTTGTGGCTTAAATAAGTTTTTGTATCGTGTTTTGTATGGCTAGGAGTTAGTCACTTCTGAAAGCTGCTGTCTCTCTGGTTTTATCTGCCTTGAAATGGTTGGTTCAGAACTGTGTCACATGGTGAAGCGTTTCTTCGGAAACACATTTAACACCTCTGCCTCTGCCTGGTTCCCTTTCCCCACTCGCTCAGAAGATGGAGACGAGGGAGAGCCTTTCCCAGGTCTGTAGGCCGCAGTCTTGGTTTATTTTTGCCTTGGTTTGGCCCCTACAGGACCAAGCCGGCAAGCTTAAACCTGCCTGCAATAGGCGTCGACAAGGTTTTTCTCAGGAGCAAAATCCTCAGGCCTTGCCATGTGAAATCAAGCGACGTCTATTTGCGGTCCGTTCCCGTCTGTGTTTTGTGTGTGTGTGCACCCTAGCTGCACCAGGGTCATTTTGGCAGTATTGTGATCCTGCAAGGTTCGAACAGGGCTGCCCCTCTCTCGCCCACACGCAGATACCTGGGCTTTTTCCTTGTCTATGCGTATGTATTGCCCGTTTCAGCATGGTAGCAAATGTGGCGCATAATTTCGTAGTTTTATATGATTTGGTGTGTGAGGATGAGTGTATTTATGAGGAAGTTGAAGTGAACGTGGCACGATTGTCGATTTAGTTTGTAGAGGGTGTGTTTCTTGCGATTTTTTTTTTACAAGATTTTTCACTGTATCTAAACATTACCTGCTAAACTGCAATATCCACATTCAAAATGACAAGTGTGTGCCTCATTTCCTCATGAGCAAATGTGTATTTTACTGTGCCTGGGAGGTGAGATATTCCTCCATCATTTTTATTATTCTGTGAAATCTGAAGCATCTGTAAACTGTTGAAGCGATATCCTGCATGTTTCTCATGCCTGGGAATAACAATGAAAAAAATATAAATACATTTTAATGTTAATCATGGCCAGAAACATGAACATTAGGTTGCAATCTCTAAACAACGAAGGGTATTTAATATTGAATATTGAATACTTAAACTTCCTTGTAGGGGTGTGGGAGAGGGTCGTCCTGGTGACTGATTTTTCTCTTTTTTAACGGGTCTGAGAAGAGGATTTAAAAATCTGAGCTCTTGACTGCGAGGTTTATTTTGCAGGAAGTGTCAGGGAAGTGGTGGAACTCTGTGCTGATTGGTTGTAGCAGCTGAAGGGGATTTTGCAGGTTGAACATGCTGGGTTGTGAAAATATGTCAAAGCTCTCAGCGGACTCCTCCATCACTGTCGCAGCTCATGAACGCACTCCCAGTCACTTATGCAGAGAGTCAAACAGCGCTTCACACCACCCGCCGGGGCTAATAGCTCTTACAGAACGTCGAGCTTTTCCCTTACAGTTTGCAGTTCTTAAACCATGCAGCCGAAGAGGCGATCGGGGCCATTCACCGGTGGATTATTGGGCGGCTGCATTACAATTACCATTCAAAGCACTGTTATCACTTAATATTAACTGCAAGTCCCCAACGGGAAAACATGATGCGTTGCTTGAAATTGAACCCCGGGGAATGTTTTTAGTCGGACGCACTCATGCAAGTGCATGTCAGTTAAATAATCATTTTTGGGCTCTCTTTTCAATTCCGGATAAGTCCAACCAAACTCATTCCCTGGGGTTAATTTTCTCACTGTGATGGCCAAGGTCTAGTGCGAGCCTTGAGTAAGTGGTGGGGAGATGTGAAAGACTGGTCACATGACCAGAGGCTGAGGGTCTATATTAGTGAATTACCCCCATATACCCTGGTCTGTGCTCTAGGGCAGGGGGTTCACTGACAGTGGTATGACTGTAGTTTGTTCGGATTGGTAGGAGAGACCCTCAGAGGCGGTCCCATTGGCCCATTTCAATCTGACATTATTCATCAGACTCAAAAAACAACTGATGGGAAGTAGCAGGGATTCTTTATTTTCTGAGTTCCTTGTCCCAAAAAGTGACTGGGGACAGTAAAGTAATAGATTGACAGAAGTTTATTATCATTTTAATAGATTTTTTTCTCCTTTCTCAGAGACTGGCGGTTCCGTTTTTACACTTCATTTAATCACATGGACTGTTTCATGAATTTTTATATCAATTAGCCCACCTCAGATATGCACACTCACCTTTAGCATGTTGACAGAAATGTCACAAGCTGTCGCTGGTATAATACACGTACATGGTTCATGTACTACATGTATTGACAAATCAAAGGGCAAATACACCAGCTCAGTCTGTCTAGTACCTGTAAATAAATGCATGTCCTTCCACCAGTGTTCGATGTGCACTTGTTCAGCGTTTATGTTTTCTTTGTAACCTTTTCTCTGTGTTATGGGCTCTGATGCACCCCTTTCCCCCCAATCACAGTGGAAGCAGGGGTGGAAGTTGAACCCCCCGAACCTCCAGCTCCCCCTGACCCCCCAGAACCCCTTGACCCCCCTGAACCCCCCTCACTGCAGGCTACTGAGGGGGACGAACCAGGTGTGTCTTATAATGGTGTGTCGGGACTTTGACTGTCTCCCCTCCCCGTCTGCAGTCCTGTTGGAAAGTCTGAAACACCAAGAGCCTTTCACTGAAAAAAAAAGTTTTTTTTTTTTTACTTAAAAAAATGTCTGGGCCGTCTCAAAATTTTAGGTTAACTGAAATCAAGATGACAGTTGGGGGTTATTTTAAACTTGTCATCTTAAATTCCGTCAACTGGACATTTTAAGGCTGTTTGGACACTTTTTAACGTTTAATCAGCTTATTTATTTTACTGTGTTTTAAATCTGACCCATACATTCGTTGACATGCATGCAGACACACATGACCCTGGGAGCCACAGGACTGCAAAAAAAATCAATAGACAGTACTCATACTGTTTGTTTTTGTGGCTCCCACACACACACACACACACACACACATACACACACACACACACACGCACACACACACACCACCTCAGTCACACTCTCCTGACTTCATACTTTCCAACAGATCTGATTTCTTGTGTGTCCATCTGGCTGTGTTCTGTGCAGCGTGTTCTTGGTCCTTGCAGTCTCGCGCCTGACTGGTGTTCACAGCGTGTGTTCACATTCCTGCATCGCTGTGAAAGTGTACGCGCGGGACTCGAGTCATGCGCTTGTTTGCAGAACTTAGACTTCCAACTTTAGCTCGTCCCTCTTTTCAGCTAGCTTTCTGTCTGTGTCTTTCCATACTCCGGCAAATCATGAGTCATTGAGTTCATGGGTGTGTGTGTATGTGTGTGTGCATTGCTCTGAATTCACCTCTATTCACTTCACCTAGCTGAAATACAGTAGCTCATGGAAACAAATGTTACCCATGTGATCATTGCTTATGGTTAATCCCTGGTTGTGTATCAGAGCAACTTGCACAAGATTTGTGAGTAGCCATTTCCCTGCCCTTAAACAGGAGTGTGTGTTTATGTGTGCATGCGTGTGCGTGTGTGTCTGTGTGGGAATTTTTGTCACTGTCTCTGTTCGATATTCTCATTGTCTTCAATGTCTGTCTCCAAACACCATAAAGAATGTGAGGAGAAGCCACAAGGTCCGCCCGTTAACGGGAGAAAAGGCAAGTGTCCCTCACCGTATGTAGCCGAGGGTGGGTAGGCCCCTGCTATTTTAGTCTTGGGATATTGATGTCTCGTGCATGCTGGTGTCAACGATACTTTGAACAGCCAGCACTACCAGCATGTGCCCTGATTGCATTTATCATGATATCTGTACTCCTATCCTTTAAAAAAATGTAAAGGCTAATTCAATACTGGGCTTTCACTTTCTCCCGAAAATCCAAAAACCAAGAGTGGGGTACAAAATGAGGTTTATCTCTGAGGCGAAGTGTCACCATGAACTGGAGTCGGTCAGTGCTGGGTCTTGATTGTGAACACAGAACTACAAGTTTTCTATGTGACTAAAGTAGGGACAGTTAGCTGAAGTTTGCCTTTTTGGGTTTCCATTGATGGCGTAATTCATGGGTTGCTCTTTTATCTTAGATGTCTTATCCTTTATCTGAATTGATGTTTTCTTCCTCTTCAAAGCCTTAAAGTAAAGTTCAGGTGGCCATGAAAAATCCTGTGCACATGGATATTTTGCTGCATGTAAAAAGACAGCTGCACAAATTTACCAGCAGATGGAGCAAGACTCACAACATTTGGAGCAAACTGAGCGTGGCAAAGTCCTCTGAAGCTAGCGGATAGCTTTTGCTCTAGTCTCTATCCTGGAACAAGGATGCAAGGTTTTCCCAGGCCTCTCCTTTATAAAGTTCACTGTGCACACCTATACTGATGATCAATTGTTAAACATTATATGTAATGACAAGCTATAGAATTTATTTTGGTAGGTCTTATGGATGACCCATTTTACTGCAAGTTAAAGTTTATATCTCAACAATGGACTTCCAAGTATTTTATTTTTAATGATTTTATTTTTGCAAAATAATCATTGAGTTATTTGATAATGAAATAATGAATGGACTTTAAAGCATTTTTATGTACAGTGATTAATCAATTTACTCACCTATTTTTGGACCAGATCATGGGGGCTGGAGCCTAGCTCCGCATTTTCAGGGTGGGTCAGTGTTGTGTCGATATTAGAAAACAATTTTCAGGTTTGTTTCATGTGATATTTGACATAATTTTTTTTCCTTTTCTCATTCTCGATAGATGGATATATTTTCTTTTATGCAGTTCATTTCACCACAAGATATAGTTCAGCTCTTATGCTGAATTGCCTGTTCTTGTCATTACATGTTTTGATATTATATTAGTTTGCTCATGACAAAGATATTGCAGCCAAAGGTTTTGCAATAAAATGAAACCTTCAGTTGATGGTAATTGAGACAACCTGTAAAAAGCCGTACTGCCCTGATATTGGGATTCTGGCGGAGATGCCCCTGAAAAACAAGCCAATATGTGAACTGGAGTCGATAGCTCCCCTACACCTCACAGAACATACAGTTATGGAGAATAATGGTGTGGCTGATGAAATCTATAGGCTTCAGAGATGCTACAAAGCTCTTAGCCTGGTCTTGGGAGACCAGTCCATTGTAATGCGATGAGGAATCGCACAAAAATATGGCGTTTATGGCAAATTGAGCCTTCATTAAGCTCATTACACATCATATCTGAGTTGTATGGTCATCACAACGCACAAAAGCCTTGGGACCTTCAAAAAAAACATAGGAGAGTACAATTGCTCAATCATTGTTATGTCTATCCTGAATACATTCATCTGTGATGTTTGAAAGGTGTGAAAAGTTCAAATGGACTTGAGAATTTATTTTGTTATTTTGTTGTTTGTTTTGTTGTTTGTGAAATATCAGCAGTAGGAAGGTTGTTATATAAAACCTCATTGCTGGGGAATGGAATAAAGAGGTAATTTGCATTTGGTGACCTACAGATGGGACCTACTTTTTAGGGATGTCTCAGTAGGTCACTGACCTTGTGCTCAGGCAGTAAACAAATAAACAAAAATCAGCACAGGCTAAACCATTTGGTGAGAAACTGAACAAGGAAGAGGATTTGCTTCTACTCTGAGAATGAACTGGACCTGTGTTTGCTGTCTCTGCTTTTGGTTTGCATTAGAAGTGACCTGGGAGGATCAGCAGAAAAAGGTCAATGGTACGCTAACAGACTGCAGGACACGACACAATCCCTCAGCCCCAGAGTCAGGTTTGTTCGAGTTTGGAAGTGTGCTACTCGGCATAACGAAGCGCCCCATCCTCCCTGGGTGGTACACTTCAGTTAGCTGTATGGGGCAGAATCACGTCTCCCCCCCTACTTATCTGTCTGTCCTTCTCTAGCTCTTTCAGTCTTGCCAGTTGGCATTGTAAAAAAGCCATAATGCTGAGAATTAGTAGCTAGTTTTCCCAACTTTTCCCAGCTGATCCAGCTAATGATAATTCATACCCGAATCTCCGCCTAGTTGTGAAGATGAGACAAACTTGAAGCCGTTGTGGGCTCAGCTCTCAAATAATAATTCGTATCACAACTCGCGCTCACTTGCATAAGCACAATGATATTGGATGTGGATAATCATATGATTTAATTGTTTTTAGAAGACTTATCAGGATTGATTTTCTTATCCTCTAAGTTCTTCAGAAAATGATAATCAAAAGCTATTAAACTTCATTATTTACTTTTCTGTTTGATTGAATAACTTTTCTCCTGGGCTATGATTGCTGAAATTACTGGAACTGTGCTTTCATGCAGTGATGATTACACAACAATTTATTACCACCCCATTTCTTTGTTAAGGAGTAGAAATGAGGCCAAGCCATCACATTATGTTATTGTAATTTCCATCTATTGTCCATCTACATTACTGAGGCTACAGTTTGAATTATTTACGTAATTTGATTTAAATTGTAAGGGCACTGGTAACAAGACGTGTGCGTTTATATAATCTTTTTTAAATATTTAATCAGGGAGTTTGTTTGCAGCGCTGAAAACATATGGTACATTGTGGCTTACATCTGCCTGGGAAGAGTTGAAGTATTGATTCTCTGCTCTTAGCCTTTCGCTTCTGTTTTTCTGTTGTGGATGTTACTGTTAATATCCCTTGCAGAAATCTCCTTTTGCCAGATCTTGATTAGTATTGCTTGTTACTCAGTACATAGAACCCTGAGTACCCTTTTTCGCTGAGTATGTGTTTTTAAGGTATTTGGTATCTCATCTCTTCCTAAAACTTTAAGGTTCATAATCTTACTTTACGTGCATGCCTGGCTGTGATTTTGTGTAGATCAAAATAAATATGTAAGGAATGTGCTTTTGCAAGCACACTACATTTAATTTATATTGCAGTAATGCTCCAGCTATAGCATGGAAACTGGCTTTGCTTATGCAAGTCAGCAAATATACTAATAAAAAATCTGAAGTAAAAATTCAGTAGCGCACAAAATTGGACAGTGACACATTTTACTGTATATTTTGGTTTATGCTCTACCATGTTGAGCTTTAAAGGATACAATGACAATGAGGTTGGGGGCAGACATTAATTTGAGGTTGTTTTCATCCATATTGATTGAAACGTTCAGAAATAACTGCGCCTTTTGTAAAATGTATATAGTCCCCCCCCCCTCCCCCCCATTTTCAGGCACATCAAAAAGTTTTGGACAGTTTATGTGGAATCAAGAGATCATTATTGACATTTTTGTCGCATATTCTTTGCATGCTTTCACTGGTTGAAGTTCAGTGATGGATAGACATTACCAGACGCTGGTTATCTGCCCTGAGGCTGCTCTGCCTGGATTGTACTTGTTCCATCTCAGCACCTGCTAATGGGACTTTTTGCCGTCAGTGTCCTCTTCAGTGTGTGAGATGCATGTCCTGTTGAATTCAGTTCTGCTGATTTGCTTGGCTAACTGGGCCACCAAACACCAAAAAAGTGCCACTGTCCAATGAATTATGGTGCTCAGCGTATATCATACCCTGACCAGCTGCAGGCCTCTCCCTGTGGTGTATTCCGTACCGTAGGTGGGAAGTGGTCCATGAAGTTAAAGCTCTCCACAACATTTATTTGTTATCTAGATTTTCTGTATTTTTCCTCACTCTAAAGCCTTTATTTTAATTTGGCCTTTTTCACTGACGTTTACTCTTTAAAGCCCGCCCTGTACTGTGGATAAATAGCAGCCTTCAAGAAAACCACCATTATTATGACTGCGGGTTACTGCCTCATGCGAGGATAGGCTTCAGTTTAAATGAGGCTTGACTGTCAGAGATTCTCTCCGTGGATGTTTTCTCAGCATTTTCCCTGTGAACAGATAGTAGAACTGAAGTAAAAAAAGGTTTTTTTTTTCCAAAGAGAATCTAAAGTGGTGGTTGGTGCAAAAAAAATTTGCTGCAGGACTATTGGGGTCGGGAGGTCCAGAGTCGGTTAAAATCAAATAAGCAGAGTACAATCTGTCGTTTTACAGCCGGGTTGTTCTTTTATGTGCGATTGAAGCAAACCGCACAGCTGCTCCATCAGAAATGAATGGATGTGCTAGTTTCCCCTTCTAAGCAAGTTCCAGACTTATGTGCTTCATTTACTTGTATGATCTGTACTCATTGTTCCACTCTCTATGCCAGCCAAATCAATAAACAAATAATAACTTATCATATTAAGCACCATGCCTTATGTATGAGAATTACTTGTTGAGGAGGGCAGGGAACATTTAGAGTCAGGCCCATAGGTATACGAGCACATAAATATATGAGTGATGTAATTTTCATCATTTTGGCTCTTTACCCCTCAATAATGGCTTTGAAATGAAATGAAGATGCACTTGAAGTATTCACCTCAAAGGGTTTTGTGAAAAAATACTGCGTGAATCATGTTGCAGTTATTGCAATTTTTATGCTTCGTTCCCCAGTTTTAGAGACTGAAAAGTAATCAGAGAAATATAATCGTAAATTGCATTGATTTCCAAGTATTAATGATGGAAATGACTTTGCAGTCAAAGACTTCTTGACTGTGTTTCCTCATGCAGGTTGTCTTTCCTGGTAAAGCTTTGCTAGGCCGTCATGAACTTCCTTTAGTTCCTACTTGTCTTTTGTCTGTATTTCCTTTAGTTTTTTTTTTCAACTGTCAACCACTGCAGTTGTTATCCATAGTTTTCAGGGCCTTTTGGTGTTCCTGAGCTCACAAATGCTTCTTTATTTTACAGAATGTACCAAGTTGTAGATTTGGCCATGCCCAGTGTTTTCCTTTATGTCTGCTGGGTTTATTTTAATTTCTTTGCTTTAAGATGACTTTAGCAGTGACAGTGAGAAAGCTGAAAGAACAATGACTTTGTGAATGCCCTCATCTTTATGGACATGACTGTAGATTACAAACAGCAAGCATCTTTGTGTGTTTTTGAGTGCCAACTTCAGTAATGGTATTGTATGGTTTTTGAAAGTTGTCACTGAGAATGTGTTTTGCTTAAATCTACGAACCTCTTAATAACTGGTGAACATTTTGCGGATTCGTGGGAAGAGCAATTTATTGTCAAATTGCTGCTATCCCCTTATCAACCTTACTTTGTTGCTGCGAAGCAGTGAATGTTCATTTCCGGCTGGGTAAAATGAACAACTATAGAAAGGATTTGTCTTACTGCTTGTTACTTAGATTGCACCAGCACAATATACTACACAATTAGACATAAAAGATGGACATATGACAAATTGGCTATATTGCCCTGTCTTTTTAATTTGTTGTTGTTTATATGAAATGATGCATCTGCTTAAAATGAGTTTTTATTGTGGAAGAGTGAATGATTTTAATGTTGTTTGCGAGTTTGTCTCTGAGTGAATGAGTTTATGTTGAATGAAGCATCTGAGGTTTATGTTGAATAACAGCCGAAAGACTCCATTTTGAATGGAGATTAAGTAACCAGTAGGTGAGATGATTCATTGAGAAGAAAGCACTGCAAAATGAGGGAAGCAAGGAGCCCTTTAGATTAGGAGGTGGGCAGCCATCAGCCTCTGATTAATGGCCCCTCGGACCTTACTGTCATGGAGTCTACATAAAATTATCCTGTTTCTGTGGGCGCAGATGAGCTGGGAGACGTTTAGCACACAAGATCAAACACCCAGCGCTGTGTGTGATTAATGATGGCGAGATGAAAGCAAAGCTGATTACCAGAAAAAAGAAAAAAAAAACACACTCAGCACTAACTGTTCCTATGACGACACTACGGTACGCTGAGGAGGAAATTGTCCAATAAGAGGGATATTGACATGAAGGAGTGTTTTACAGTTCTTATGCAACCCACATAATTTACCGGAGCAGAGCTGCATAAATCAAGTCAAATATCCTCTTTGATTGTTCTGTTTTTCGAGGCTCGAGCATTTTTTTCTGACGCTTTTTTTCCCTTATTAGTTTCATGCATTTACTGTTGCATGTTCATTCAGTTGAATTTGCAGGTTGTTTTTTTCCCCCTGCAGATCTTCTCCCTCCCTCCGCTTCCTGTAGGTCTGTAGGTTGTTCGTCTGGTTCCTGGTGCACATTCTCCCTTTAACATCTTCTTGATGTTTCAGCTTTTTTTTTTTTCCTTTGTAGAGCACTGAAATGCTACTTTCCTGCCTTTCATTGTGTGAGAAAGTCTCCCCACTGTCTCTGTCTGTCTGTCTAGTCCTGTCGTTTCTCTCCCAGACTCTGTATTAGTGTCTCATTGCGAACCGGATGTTCGTTCGCGGTGTCTATTTTTCCTTTCTGTCTTTGGAAATGTCTCACCACCCCCCTCTGTCCCCTCTGCTCTGTGCCATTGCCGTGTTGGAGGGTCCCTTGCTGGTCGTCCTTTCTCTGTCACCTCCTCCCTCCCCCACCCCCCACCCCCCCTCCCCCACACACGCTGGGGACATCCGCTCACGTCCATCTTTTTTGTTTATGTCTATCCATTTCGTGACGTGACCCGAGAAGATGTGGACTCAGCCCGACGGACGAGTTCAGGTCTGTCCTTACTTCCTGCTTCTCCTTGCTTTTTCTTCTTCTCTGTTTTCCTCCTCGGCCCCTTGTCTTCTCCTTCTTCCTGTTTTCTGTTTTCGCTCTTGACCGTCCGTCATCCAGCCCATGGCTTCCGCGCAAACGCTCAGGCCAGGCGGGGTCTTGTCATTATCGCACACGTTAATGCACGTGTGCACTCTTGCAGAAGCGCCAGCCGTGTGTATGTGCCAACGGCATCGTCCATGCCATTAAAAAAAAAAAAATTGTCTTATCATTTTCTGAGTCCTCTACGTCCACCTCAAGTTTTTTAAGGGCACAAGGGAGATAAAATAAATATATTTCTTCTGGGTGAAAGTGGTTCATTTTTGTTATGCAATAAAGTCCCTTAACCGAATGGCACTGATGGATCCATCGGTAAATGGGTAGAACGTGACTATTTTCATTGAGAACATAAACAGTATATGTGACATTGCACTGAGAATAGCTGTCCTGGTTTGTCCTTTTCACGGAGTTTATTTTTGACTGAGAAAAAGGCCGATAAAAATTGCTGTTATTGCCTCAGTAAGAACAGCCTGTTTTAAAGACCTTCAGCAGTATATAAGGGAAATATGGTAAAGGCATTTAACTTTTATTTAAAACAGGAAGTTACGGCTTTGATTTGATGAAGCCGCTCAGCAACTTGATTCCATTAATAATACAAATTTTCCATTTGAAGTCTTTTATCATATCAGGTCTTTTATTATAATACACATTGAATATTGAAGAAATATGATCTGTGTCTGTAATAACTGTCACCTCACAGTTCCATGATATCTACAGCTTCCCACAGAGACTTGCTTGCGAATAATGTGAGGTGGGATTGGCTTTCAGAGAAATGTAACTCCGGCGTAAAGTTTTTCTACATTACCGAGGACTCTGCTTATGCTCTTCAGTGTGTCACTGCTGATTTTCCAGTCGCTCATTTACTCATCGTTCATATTTCTGTTGTGTTCTCCCCATTTTTGCTTTCCTCTCACCGCCATCTTAAACATCTAAAGTTGAGAAGGAGGAGGCCATTCCACAGAATGGAGATGCAGGTATGGATATTTGTTTTGGTTGGTGACGCTGTTTTTACAAACACTTCTCTCTGAGCGAATACCGAGAACTGATGCATTAAGCTCTGGTTATGGAGCATCACGCTCACTGCGTTACTTTAGCGCATGAAGCCATGGGGTGTTAGATACGGAGTTATTGAGAGTAGAGTGCAGGGTTGTGTATTCAGCAGATGGTGCTCAATCTTTATGAAGTGGGTTTGAACAATGCTCGGTCCTCCAAACACAAAATGCCCTCTCAGTGTTCTCAGGAATGATTTATCAATGTGCTAGCATTGTCTTTACATTGCAGAAACATTGAGGCAATGTTTTTTGTTAGCTGGGGAGTCGCTTAGCAGTTATGAGGGGAATGCAGCCATGCTGTGAGGTGATTGACAGCTGTCCCCGATTTCGCCCAGGCGGTGATGTGAGCAGACAGCCGCAATTATCGCTTTGATGTGGACACACCGGAGTGTGATTGGAGAGGGACAAGAAACAAAGTCATTGGAGAGAGAAATGCTTAGATTGTAGTGAGTGATTTATGAACGAACACCGTAGTTTTGTTTTATTGGATTTTGGTTTGGAAAGAACCCTAAAACATTAATATCCTTGAAAGCTAATAATAATAATAATAATAATAATGAGGTTGATCAGAAACTATAAGAAGTAGAATTGGAACATGACAATGTAATAATTCCGTGAATTTCCTGGCTGGTTATGCCTGTCACTGTGGTAAGACACTAGGGAACTTCTAAGGTCAAATTTTCTGGCCAACTTCTGGCCAAGCGTTTTTTTTCCAGTTCTAGATAAATATTTCAGCAGTTGAAATGTTTGGGATTTGAAAAGGTCCGTTGCTAGGACAAGATACCTGATTTTTGCATTGCCATATTTCCATACTCATTATTGCCGCCTTTTTACTTATGCAGAGCATCGTTCATGCTTGCCGTCTATGTCCGTATCAAGATCAATGCCAAAAAGAAACGTAGTCTCCATTTTATCATCAAGGCTTATTTGCTGCATGGAATACTACAGGACTCAATAGCATCAATTTCCTGAGCTGCATAAACTTCGAAAAGACTTTGTTTTGAGTACTTATAACAAGCTTGACCTGGGCGGCGAGTCAGTTGACCTCCCAACATCCCCTCTCATTCCTCAGACACATCTGGTTTGCTTTCCCTGTAATTTCTCTCTCCTTGCTTTTGTCCTTTGATACACCGGTATTAAGAATTCAAAAATGGCTGGTATAGCCTTGTAGTCGTATTAAGTAATATCAATTCTAACTTGGTCTGGCCAGAAATGTGCTGACTCAGGACCCGGGTATTTCCTCAGGGAATGCTAAGTAGCTGTAGGTGTGACTGCCGGAGGGATTAATGACCACGGCCTTGCGCTAAAAGAAATGAAGCGAGTCGGCAACTTTGTATTGAAAATTTTTGCGCCGCATAGACAAGGGTACTGGCCCTGCTCTCTTTTGCCTTGTCTCGCTCAATTTCTTGTATGGACAACTACAGGGCTAGTTCTGTCACCTCTTCAACTGCCTTGATGCGGCTTAGGCGAATAAAATCTTGTCTGAAGTCACTAATTGTTTCGGTGAGGTAGGAGCGTAGATGAGATTGATTGCTCCTCCGTGACATTAACTCGCACTGGCATGAAACATGGCACTCAGCTGCTGCCGCAAAGAACAGTCCGGGCCATAACTCATGACTCATCCCAGCTCCTGCTTGGCGTCTCATAACTTAGCGCAGCCATTAGAGTCAGGGCCGCTTTTGACCTCTCACCTTGGACCCCCCTCTCCCCGCCCCCCGCCTCCCCTCCTGCAGGTGCCATCGACTCGGAGGAGCGCGCAAGACAGACAAAGCTAAAAGCGAATAAGAGTCGTCCGGAGCAGGACCCCAACAAGGCAAGTGCGCCCCTCTCCCCTCCAGTCTGACCTCACCACCCTGACCCAAGCCTTTTCTCTCCCGTATATTCTACTGTGATGACAAATCCAGCTATCACCTATGACCACCTATTATCCAGCTTGGTTTAACCTGATCTGTCCGCACTTCGAGTTAATCCGCAGCTAAGCTGAGCTGCTTAATGCTGGTTAGCTGGTAGAGTTAGCTGGCCGCGCTAAGTACTATATTAGCTAACTATGGGAGGCTCAGGTTGTGTACAGCTAGTAAAAACAGGCAGAAATCAGCCTTAGCCCTTAAACTTTTTCCCTTTTGTTAAGTTTTCCCTTCAATAAGTTTGAAGTCAGGAAAAGTATTTTTTTCATATTGTAGAGCAATGGCACAAACATATTCTGTATCTGCTATTTTCTGTGCTTCACTGAAGCTGCATCATCTTTATATTGAGAGAAATATTCTTATCCAGGGATGTATATGGTATGGTTGGAACCTGGGACCTCCACTAGAATTGGAAATGGATTCCACGGGTTTCAATGCAACAGCTGCATTTCATGGGTGGGCCCACAGGTTTTTACAGAGTTAAACACTGATCAAGCCAGGTTAGGCTACTTTATTATATCTGCAGTGTGGTCAGACCCTCCACCATCTCTGCACCCCCTGCCAGGTTAATCACATGGATAACAGTTGACAGTGGGATAATCAATCTCACTGTCACTGTCCAGGGCTGCTAAGAGTGACTAGTGCTGTATGTATTTCAATATAACTAATTTTACCCGCCCAAAATTTCTTTGTACTCCACCAGTACCATATGCCAAGAGTCTCCATACCCGCAGTACTCTAAACAACCGCACTGTCGATAGTAGACACCCCTGGTCCTCAAATCAGACCTGGGGTGGATTGCGCATAATCAGTGCGATTACAATTACGATGATTATGAAGCATTTTTTAAAGATTATGATTACGATTACAGTCCTCCAAAAATTTATGATTATGATTACGATTACATGGGTTTAGAATTACAGTCATGATAACAACTGGTAGACAAAGGTTTCTTTGTGGAGATATCTTTATAATGGTACATGTACACTGCCTGGCCAAAAAAAAAAGTCACAAACTCAAATATTAAGTTGGAACCCCTGTAGCTTTGATTACAGTGCATGTTCGTCTCGTCATTATTTTGACAACTATATGCAACTCCAGAACATTTATTTTCGATCAGAAATGCCGTTTGGCCGAGATCTTGTCTTCTCGACATTATGGTTGAACCACTCGGTGGTCTTTCTTGAGCACATCCCAATAACTTTTAATGTGTTTAAGGTCAGGACTTTGTGGCAGCAAATTTGTTTGTGAAAATGATTCCTCATACTTGTTTTTTTTATTCATGGTTTTCTTTGCTAAATACGGACCAATAACTCGCCCGCTCTGAAATACTGTAATATCTTTTCCACCATCACCATGTGTCTTCCAACATGATTTTTTAAGAAATGAGTAGTGACACGCTTCATCAGTCAGGGTAATAATGATTATTGCCAGCTGACACATATTAATAACCGCAATAATGATCCAATTATAGAATTTGTTCATTAATTTCCAAACAGTGACGTTTTTTTTGGCTGGGCAGTGTATATTGATGCATTTATATATTTATGAAATAACATGTGAAATGATTAAACATTGTTTTTATATTGTAAAATTACTTGTGAAATAATAACAACTTGTACAACAACAAATAATAACAACCGGTGGCGGGCGGTGGACGGAAAACTGGGGGGCGGAAAACATCCCTTGAAACGAATGAGATTAGTGACCTGATTTCAATCATTGTTCTTGGTCAACATGTTAGTTTCCCTTATAATGAAATGTATAAGTGAGTGAATAATAAATGATATAAAAATGTTAAATTCGCATGTCTTTCACTAAAAAACCACTCCGTATTTCCGCGTTAAATTTAGTCACATCCTAAGCAAGTCGTCAAACCTGTGTGTAATGATTGTTTAATTGAAAAAGATTGAAATGCGCTCTTTTTTGCGTTCAGCTGATGCATTTGATTTCTTGTCTTAACGAAGTCAATTAGCTACACCTGAGAGGGGAGAGTTCAAGTGTCTTTTACCAGGGAAATTGACTGAAAACAGATCAAGACTCATAAGCAGTTTAAAGACATGTTTATCGCCCTCCTTGTTCTCTGTCCACCGCACGCCACTAATAACAACAGTCCCTGCAAAATTAGAGATTATGATTACGATTACGGGCCCATCGAAATTAGTGATTGCAATTATGATTACAGTCGTAATCGTAATCATAATCGTAATCGTAATCCGGATTATAATCCGACCCTGGGTCTGCCTTAAATCATGATCTTTCAGGGCTGAAAACTGCTCGGATTACGATTAGTGATTACAATTACGATTACAGTCGTAATCGTAATCGTAATCCGGATTATAATGCGACCCTGGGTCTGCCTCAAATCATGATCTTCCAGGGCTGAAAACTGCTCGTTTCCCACCTTTCCTTTACCTGGGAGTCAGGTAAGATGACAGTCTGGCCAGCCAGTTGTATGTGTTCATTCATCCCGTTTAATCTTACTGGTCACATTTGTGACATATTTATTATTATTATTATTTTATTTCTGGAGGCTCTAAAAGTGTTGTTGTTGACTTTGGGCAAAAAAAAAATGCTTCTTTGAAGTTTACTTATCCATCACAAAATCCAAAAATACATACAGTTTATGTGTTAGGGAGGCCTAAGGAGTAAGACATACACTTACATTGCCACGAAAAATTTGCGATTAAACGGGTTAAGTACCTGGAATGAGTGAAAATCGGGGCCAGATGTGGATTTGAGGGCCGGATTTGAGGATCCATTTTACACGCCTCTCACAGACAGCCAGTGCCACTCATAAACCCTCAGTGTACAAGGTTGTGATAACACTACTGGCACATTTAATGCATGCTTAGTGCCGCCAGCTCCGTATAGATTTTCTAAATAACCACTAGCCTTGTCTGCCGGCCAACATAAACTTCAAGATGCATCCCCAAGTGGCATGCCCTCTCCTTACCCACAGCCTCTTTCATATTGGCTCTATCTCCCAGCTCCGCCAGCTTCTTATCAACTGATCTCCGACTCCAAATTCTAAGAGGACTGAGATTCCTGATTTAGCCACAAACCCTCATTCCTACACTGCGAAAACCCAATCCTACCCAGCATTTAAATCTTGTGTTTAGACTTAGAACACACTTTTCTATTATCTTTATTCTTCAAAAAAGTGCTACTGCTACTGGGAGGGAACAATGTGTAGTTCTGCAACTGCTACTGATGTGAGAATATTTACTCATTTCTAGATTTTTCCATTAGGTTGGATAATTTCACTTACTTCATGGACAAACCTAGACATGAGTCCGAATTATCTTACATCAGTGGAAGAATTTAACAAATCGAAAAAAGGCGATAAGAATAAGCGTTTAAAATCTAAATACAAGATTTAAATGCTTGGTAAGATCCTGTTTTCTGCAGTGTATTTCTGATGGTCTTCTAAATGCTTGCCCCCTGTGTTCCCTGGCCTCGAAGACCACATCTGTTCATTTGTGCAACCTGGCAACCGCAACCCTGTCCTAGTGCCCTCTGCACGTGCAGGGTTGCCTGACCTTTACTACCACATACTTTGAGACAACAAGTGCAGTCATCAAACTCACCTTTACAGAGTTAAATTCCTTGAAAAAACAGGAATTCATCATCAGCACTTCAGAAATTCCCTTTGCAAGACAACAGTACTTGGACATTACTGCACTCCTTGCTGCATTGTAGCGGCTTTATAAATATTTCTCTGTGGATTCTTTGCCTATTTGATAGGAGAATTTTATTTAAGCAATTTCTTCATGGTAATTATCCAAATGGCAGACTCAACGACTTCAGATATCTTTGCCTAGAAGGTCTGTCACTGCTATATATACCCATCTCAATGGCCTCCCTCAGTGGAGATCTACTTGATTTTTGTCAGTCAGCGAGAGACTTTTAAATGTCCTCTCTATCAAGTAATGAAACTCTTCTGCGATATTAATATTTTTTTAAGTGCTACCATCCACTTAATGACTAGTTTTACCAGGCTTAACTTCCAATCTTACCCATTGCAAAAAGGAATGCGCATGGTATAGAGAGAGTAAGTGGCTTAACCCAGCTTATTTCTCCTAGCCTGGATTCTTCATGACTGGAGTTTGCAGCGTTTTCTCCCAGCATTCTGGTGGATTTCCCCTGGTATTGTCCCATAGCGAGAACATCTATCCCCAGGCACACAGATGGAAATTAGGCTCCTGAAATATTGGTGGACAAATTCTGCCAAAGTTCTGGATAAATAAATACAAAAATTATTGACCAAAGGATTAAGCATGCATGGAAATAAATCAACACATTTCTCTGCATATGAATTCATGTGTATTTTTCTTGCTGAATGATGTATTGCTGTATTTCTTTATTTTCGTATTTCATTGTCCTTTAATAAATTCATGAATTTATTTCTCTATTTTTTATTTTGGCATTGGCTTATTTTCATCACGATTACGGGACACCTTCAGTGTGTCACTTTATTTTTATCGATTGATGTTGGAGTGCAGAAATCAGGGGTCCAGGCCTTTCTTCAGCACCAGTTGGTTTTAGCTGGATAGCAGTTGCTGTGGCTTTATCGCTTATTTCAGCAGACTTTCCTGCTGTCCCCAGAGCCTTGGCTGACCGGTCAGAAAAGCCAATAAAGGCTGATTTTATTTTGCTTTGAGTGGAGGCTTTTTCTGACAGTTTGGCACAAGTTTGCTGTGTCAAACAGTTGAAGAAGTGGACTCTGCTCTTTTACTCAATCTGAAGGAAGTTACTCGTTTTTTGATTTTTTCCTAAACTGAATTCAAAAGAAAATGGGCTGCTCTTCTCAAAGGCCCCATAAAAACACTAGAAAATGGCCTGCAAGCATGGTTTTGGGGTTTTCCTGGGTTCACAAGCTCTTACCACCTTTTAAAAATGTACCTAATAGTTTTGCTGTTTCTCTGATGCGTTTGTCGCAATTTTACTGCCCAATGATGACTTTCTTTCAGTGGCAGTGACAGCTCTTTGGACTTCATATTGAGAATTAACAATGATAGATTCCAAATGCAAATGTCACACTTGAAATCGGTTCTCGACCTTTTATCTGCTGACTTGTGAATTAAATAATGAGGGGCCGACTCACACGCCTCCATTGGACAGCTGAGCTTTTAAATGACCACTTATTTTTTGTCCCTGAAAAAGGCGGGGTAGCCTAGTATACCAAGTGTTCACCTGATTTAGATTTAACTGTTATGGTGTCAAGATGACCCTGGTCACGGCACCATGTGGTAAACAGAAAAGAAAAAAATCAAAGAGGTGACACTGAAAATAGGCCACTTATAAGTGGGCTACTATTTAAAGCACTTAAAGGTGCTTTTATTGAGAAATCAAAGTCAAACCTTCAAAAGGTTTTCAGCTGCAAAACTGGCTAACCTCAATACTGGGAAAATGAGTCTTCCAAACAGTCAACACCAAGGTCCAGCTCCTTAATATTTTTTAAAACTATCCTCCAGGCTCCTTCCTTCAGGCCTGGCAGAGAGGCCATTTATTAGGCCAGCGCTGAGGTAATGGGCCACAGCTGTGTGATGTCGGCAGCCTGGGCGAGCAGCACTACACATTTTTCCCTTCCTGAGCCACTCTGCCCTCAAAATAAACCTGACACTCTGCACTTTCAGTTCATAAGCATTACTTTATTTTACCTCCAATGCTCTGAGGTAGACTGCTAAAATAACAATAATTTGGTGAATGTTCGAATACTTACAGACATGACTGTACAGACAGTGCTGTGGAAACGCGTTTTGCCCCCTTCCAGATTTCTTTAATTTTTTGCATATTTGTCACACATAAATGTTTCAGATCATCAAACCAATTTTAATATTAAACAAAGCTACTCTGAGTAAATAAAAAAAGGAATTTCTAAATGATTATTTTATTTTCTGAAGGTAAATAGGCATTCAAAACCTATGCCATTCATGTGAAAGAAAAATAATAATAATAATAATTGCCCCTAAATCTAATAACAAGGTGTGCCATCCTTGGTGGCAGCAACTCTATTCAAATGTTTATGATAATTGGTAATGAGTGTTTTACATTGCTGTGGAGAAATTTTGTCCCACTATTCTGTGCATAACTGTTCTAATTTATCACACTGGTAGGCTTTCATGCATGAAAAGCCAGTTTAAGGTCATGTCACAGCATCTCAATCGGATTCAAGTCGGGACTTTGACTGGGCCCCTCCAAAACCATCATTTTATTTCTTTTTTTACCATTCAGAGGTGGACTTGCTAGTGTTCTTTGGATCATTGTCCTGCTGCATAATACAGCTCGCAAACTGACGGCTGGACATTCCTCTTCAGGATTTTCCAGTAGAAAGCGAAATTTATGGTTCCATCAATTATGGCAAGTCGACCAGGTCTTGAGTGTCACGTTACCACTATCGTGTTTGACTTTTGGGATGATGTTCTTTTTGTGGAATGCTTTGCTAGTTTTACAATAGATGTAACAGAACTTGTACCTTCCAAAAAACTTCAACATTTGTACCGGAGGTCCAGAGATTATTATCGAAGAAGTATAGGAGGTCATCATGAGGCTTTCTGGCAAATGTGAGGTGAGCCTATGTGTTCATCTTGATCAGCAGCGGTTTTTGCCTTGCCGCTCTCCCAGAACACTGACCTTAACTGAGGCAAGTGTGGCCTACAGTTCTTCAGATTTTAGTCAGGGTTTTTTATGACCTGCTGGATGAATTGTCAGTGTGTCTTGGAGGAATTTTAGTCAGTCAGCCGCTCCTGGGAAGGTTCACCACTGTCACTAGTCCATTAGCAAATAATGGCTCTCGGTAAGGTTCTCTGAAGTCCCACAGCTTGGTTTTGCACTCTTTTCTGCACTGATAGATTTCAATAACTTTGTCTCTCATCTGCTCTTGAATTTCTTCAGATTGCGGCGTCATGTGCTACTTTTTTTATTGCCTGTTTGACATTGCCAGACAGATTCTATGTAAGTAATGTTTAAATTCAAGAGGAATGGCAATAATCATGGTTGGGTCAATTTTATTTCCATTATGTGATTCAGTAACTTATTTCAGTGAGCAATCACCTTTACACATCGAGGTAGATAGGGTTTGATAGCTGTTTTCCTTCAATAAATGAAATCGTCATTTCAGCACTGCAATTTTTTGTGTCCTTGGGTTATCTTTGTCTGATATTAAAATTAGTTTGATGATCTGAAACAAATACAAGTGACCTATATTCAAAAATAGAAGAAATCTGGAAGGGGGCAGGTGCTTTTCATGACATTGTAAATACATAAATGAATAAATATGGAAAGAAATCTCTTCTCATTGACTGATTGTTGTGTGGTCAAGCCTTTTATTAAGTACTACTTTTTAATTTTTGCAAATTTTGTCGACCATACTGTCTGCCTCTCATACACTGGAAATGTCTCTGGAAATGTTCAATTGTTTGCACTGATGTTATGAAGTAAACTAATTAACCCCTTTGCAATAAAAATAAATTTTTTTCCTGTTAGGCATGAGCCTATTTAGGTTTATAACTCAGTATTTGTGTCACAGAGACTCAGGAAAATTATTCCAGTGATGGAAGACATTTGGAAATTCAATTGCAGAATTATTTGGTAATTTCGATGTCGGTGTCTATATGCCAGTGTCTATATCTGCGCAAAAAGGGTTAATTTAATTTAATTAATGGTCAATAGAGGTTGATTAATAATTAATACTTAACAATGAGTAGTAATGGCAGCATACGAATAATTTGGAGTTGTGCATGTAGATTGAGACTGTATGACTGGATGCAGCTATCCTCTGAAGGGAAGCAGCTGTTTTGTGACTGTTTATGGAAACAGAGCTCCAAATGTGATCTTCCCGACCATTTTTTGGATTATATGTCAGACGATATTCTGAAGATAAATGTATCCAACCAATTAAAGTAATTTGGTTTTTGAGAGATTTGTTTTACTTAAATATACGTTATATCTCCGAAGTTTGTTTTGGGCATCCTTTACAGAGTGTCTTTAATATTTAATGCTGATACTTATTACCACTTTCTCCAAGAATTTAAATAATGTGCAGAATGTTATTATTCTGCTGACATGCGGTAGATGAGTTTGGGGACATATAAAACCTGCTGATGTGGTCTGTGAGCAGACATGAGTGCATCAGGTAAGAGGGGAAACTGCTGCGCTATAAAGATTGCCCACAAATTCTCTACATCATATTACATTTTTCAATTTTGTTGACTCGTACCCAGGTAAATTGGCGCGGGTTACAACTGTCATCTTCACATACAGTCCCTTTATACTACTGAGTATTTAACAAGGAAATATAGATTTCTTGTTCTTGGATACAACAACAGGCCCCCTGCTGAGTGCCAAACCCATCCGTTGTATTTTCTACCCTCAAAAATTAAACATCAGTATATTTTGTATGCTGCTGGAACAGTATATATATTTTTTGCGCAAAAACAATAGGCTAACTTGCACTTGCTAATGAGATTTCTGTTCCCAGCCTGTTATGAAATGTTTTTATTAATATTTAATATCATATTAATGCAGTTTTGCATTTTTGACTCCAAAGCGGCCAACAAGGGAACCTCAGAGAGACAACCTGTCCACTCGGTCGTCGGACAGCGATGTGAGCGACGTGTCTAGGACCAGCAGTGTGTCTCGGATCAGCAACGCCAGCTACATGTCCGGCCAGTCGGAGCGACCGCGCGGGAGTCGCAAGATCAGGTCAGCCCCTGCACTTCTGTGCTGCCCTGGAGAGGCTACCGTTGCAGCATCATTTTCAAGAAAGGGACAAACCCCTAACTAACCCTCCCCTCTTTCTGTGCTGGGGACAATACTCATCACATTGATATTTCCTACACCTGGCACTGAATTTATGAGAGCATCTGTTAAGTGCTACTTCACTTCCTGCTGTCAAGTGACTTCAGTCTTTTATCGATTATTGAACCAAGCATTGAGTTTAATGCTGGGTCATCACTGTCAATGTGCTGTCATGTTCAGTGCCAACATATGTAGGTGTCGAGTGTCAATTAGCCTGAGCAGAATGAGACTTTAAACTCATAAGAAGGAAAGGTCATCTTCCTGGTTACGCTTTTTCTATTCTAGTTTTCCCACAGCGTTTCTGCTCGGCCTAATTTTCCTTATGTCGCACATGCTTTTTACTATGATTTACCATTGTTTACTCATGACAATTTTTTCAACGTTTTCTGTTCTATACGCATTCATTCTATTCTTTCACTTTCTTTGTCTTTTTGCTTCACATTTTCAACATTTGCACCATTGCCTGGCTTCAGCCAATCAAAAGGGGAATCGCAGGAAGGGGAGGAGCTTTTGGAAAATATTTTATGTGAAGAGGAAGTAGGGGTGAAGGAGAAGAGTGGAGATGATGGGGGTGGGGTGGGGGCACAGACTGTTGAAGGAAGCAAAGGAGAGGAGGAGGTGGACGAAGAGAAATTGCAGAGAAGGTTCTCAGAGAACGATATCAGGTAAAAACACAAGCTGTACCCCTAGCGCACTTCCCTGCTCTAGCTGTCTGGTGACGTAGTGACCAAGTAATTGTCTTATGTCCCTCCCCTGTCAATATTAGTACAAACTTTTCCCTGACTCGCCCCGTTCTCTAGTTTGGTGCATGCTAGTTTTACAGAGAATTTGAGAGCGACTAATATAGGCTCCATTAGCAAATTCGAGACTACCATAGAGCACGTCCATACTAGTCCTCAACATATTTTATTAGCTAAGAATGTTAATTTAACTTCAGATGAACCATCTAAAATCGGAATAATTACTCCTTTAAAAGTTTCTTATGAAACTATACATAGTTCATTTTCATGGCTGTTATCACCAACGCAAACTTGTGAGCATAAAACTACATTTGCCACCACTTCTCGTGATACAACCTGGAAATACTCCATTCCCTCTAGAACATCATTTTGGGGCTACGTAAAAGTAGAATAGGCTTCTCAAGAGGTAGCGCAAAAACGCTTTTCTCTGAAACTGAGCATTCATTAAATGTTTTGCTCCACTTTGACGTTCATTTATTGATTGGCCACTCAAGAAGCAGTTTGTTTTGAGCCATGCGGACAGAAGCTGCCTGCTCTTCAGCAGACGCCTGTTCCCCATGCAGCGTTTCCACACTGGTGCTTTATCTGTTCGACTGCAGTAATAAAAACTAAAGTTTGCACCAAACTCGCTGGCCATTCACCAACCCTGCCTTTTGCGTTTCTCGGATGTCATAGGTGGAGGCTGGGAAGAGAGTGAGGGTAGAGAGGGGAGCAGTGTGGGGAAAAAACAGCATGCAGTAGAGAAGAGAACAAAGTAGACCTGATAAAGATTGTGATCGTCAAGACAAAAGGTTTTTACCATTCATAGCGAGGGTGATAAATTGTACCATGAAATTAAAATGATGGCAGAAAGGATTAGGATGGTAATTCATGCAGCTGCGGAGAGTTTAGAGATAACCAGTGTGAAGGGAAATGAAATTGTGGGAATTTTGGAGAGAGGATTTTGATGGGAGCCAAACATGAGTGGTTAGATGAGTAAAATCATTGTCAAAGACTGTGGGATAGAATGAGGTATTTACCTCACTGCCCTTATGGGCTGATTGGGTATTGTTATACCCTGTGGTATCTGGGCGGACAGCGGCTCCGAAATTTGTCCAGGCCATATTTCCGAAAATGTTGGCACACAAATTTTGTGTGCAGGTTATTTGGAAGAATAGGTGTGCAACGTTAGGGTCATTTGTGGATTTGAAACCTCGACCTTGGTAAAGTGACCTTGAACTTGAAAATACGAGTATTATCCGGGCCATATTTTCAGAAGTATTAATCACAGCAGCTTCAAATTTGATATGCAGGTTCCTTGTGAGGGTCAGGTGTGCAAGGTAAGGGTCATTAGTGGATTTGACCTTGTACCTTGGCATAGTGACCTTGAAGTAGAGCATTTTGTCTGGGCCATATTTTCACAAGTACTGACCATAGCAACTTAAAATTTAGTGTGCAGATTCCAGTCGGGTGGGTGTGCAATATAAGCGTCATTCGTGGACTCAGCCTTTGGCCTTATCACAGTTACCTGTGCCTTGCCATCGGTGTGCCGCTATTTACAGCTATGGGGTTCTCCCGGCACTCAGCTTGTTTATGTATGCGAGGTTGATAGAGAAACAGTTTTTGTAAATAATCTAAATCTAGTAGTTGGCAGTAATGCACCTACAGGTTTGTCTATTGCTGTAAAACCAGTAGAAAAAGAACATTTATTAAACCCCTATGTTGTTTTAATTACTCTTTGTACCCAAGGCACGTTCAGCTGCCTCTTGGAGTGACGAGAGGAAGCCTTCTTTTTTCACCGAGCTGTTGGTTAGCAAAGATCGGAGTGTACACAATACATGTGCCCAATATTTTGAGCAGTGACCTATAAAAAGACGCTCGAGGCAAGGTGTGGCGTAATTCCACTTCACATCCCTTTGTGTAAACAAAATCAATATACTATGCTTTGCTCATTAATGTTGTGCTTGCACATAAGAATTTAAATGCAATGGTTTCCTTTTTTATTTGTCTTCGGGAATGGCAGAGAATTGGCGAGCGGCAATTTTTAGATATAAACAGGAAAGTGCTGAATAAATTTAATGTAATGTGTGGCTTCATTCATTATTCGTATCTCTTTTTTATCCATTGTTACCACGAAGGTACTTGTGATAAAATTCTCAACTGCAGATTTAGTCATGGAGAGCTTGCCATCAGAAGACAATGGAATAGATTTAATTGAACGTACTGTATGCTGAAAACATTAATGACTGTGGACAAGATGTTCAGTATTTTCACACATTATATGAACAACTAAGGCTGCCAATTAAACAGTCATTCTACAAAACCCCGGAAACATTGGTTAAGTTCTTTTTTCCATGTATTTTTATATTCATTTTGTGAACTGTTTGGGTTTACCGCTAAAAGGAATCTGTCTCCTATTCCGTAAGTAGACTCTGAATATTCCACCCTGAATATTGATAACTCATTGACATTGCTGGTCAAATTCAGGTTTTGGCTTCCTTATGAGGGCAATTCAGTCTCCCTTGAATTTTAGCTGGGACAGTTCATACCTGTGGTATTTTTGTGCTTGGATTGATGCATTTTCAGGATATGGTACCACTTAATCTTGATGGTCCCTTTGTAGATGCTCAACATACAAGAAATAACATGTTAACAACAAAAAGCTTGACTTTCAACAAAGATTAGTTCTGTAGACAGTTCAAATACTGTAAACAAAAACATCATAATACTATCTACTGACTGTCTTCGACATGACCTCAATATTCATGCTGACAATCTACTCTGAAATGTTAATAGACGCTATTTGCTCAATCACATTTTGGCAAAATGGGGTGCCGCAAATCATCGTGCTGGTGGGCAAGTGTGCCCTTTGTGACGGCTCATTTTATACCCAATCATAATCGAATGACCTGTTCCTTATTGTGAACCTGTGGAATGGTCCATAAGGGCATTTTTCTGAAAATCCTCAGCTTATCCATTCTTACCATTTCCCAGTCACCATTGCTATTGAACATTTTGCCCACATCAGATTTGAGACTTGCAAATATTTACCAAAATAAATACGGTTGAAACAGCTGAAATATTTCTTCTTTGCTCAGTTTTCAACTGAATGTCGGTAAAAGAGAATTTACGAATCACTTTTATTCTGTTTTTATTTGAATTTTACGTACTGTCCAAATTCTGGTGGAAATGAGGTTGAGATTTTATATGGATACTTCCTTTTACTTTCATAGCTTGAACCAGCCTGCGCATCAAAGGATTTTTAAAAATCTTTGTCTTGTTCACACTTCACCTCATTTTTCATTCTTATCATATGAAAGGAACACAGTTTTCCCAACGTAAGGCCAGCATCTCTTCTTCTCTGCATCTTCCTTCAAAAAGCAGCTGTGTGTAATGATGAACGAGGCAGTAAGGTGCGTGAGATAAATTTACTATGTACTCTGAACTGCACCCAAAAGAACAGTGATGGCACAAAATAACTTTAAATAGACCAGGCGTCATAAAATATGATTGCTATTGAGGAAAACTGACCAAAGGAGTCAGGATTAATGACCCAAAGACCATTTAGTTTGGACATTTTATGAAGAGAAAAAATTACATTCCCTGAATTGGTATTTCAGACTATTTTCACTGAGATGAGCATAAAGCCGATTAATTTCAGGTGTCATTGACTCTTCTGTCCGTTCCTTGTATGGGAACTGAAAGGCACAGCGTCACCATCCAGCAGCCATCTGTTTACGTTCTCCTGTGACCATTTATTATATGTTACCATTAAAGAACAGATTTTGACCAAAAATTAAAAACCAGATAGAATCAGCGTTCTCGCTGTGCTTTTTGTGCTACTGCATCTGAAATGTTTTGTCCATTTTTTGCATTGTTTTAGCTAAATTGTCCAAAATTGCTCACAGATGCTTAAATTGGTATGATTTAAAGAGCAGCATCATGGCTGTAATTTATCCTGCCTTAGCTGTGGTACAGCTAATTTGTATGTCGTCCAATTTCTGAAAGCACTAGTTGCTATTAATATCTGTCCTTTTTATTACCGCATTGATGGGCGCTTATCCACACTAGAACTGCAAGAGGATCTATTATTTATGAATAATGATTTACAAAGAAGCAACTGTTGATTATTATTGCATTTAAGAATTGTTCATTCACAATAGAGTAGTCTTTTTCCCAGAACTCTTGAGTCGTGTTATGTCTGCATGTAATGATACCCTGTATGCAGTGGAAGGTTTTTAAAACTAATGGAAATATATGGTTAGTTTTAAACACAGTCACAGTGTTTGAAGACCCCAGTGCTAAAAGTACTCATCACTTTTTAAATTTTTTTTTTTTAATAATTATTTTTTTAAATAGGAAGCCTGAATACTGTGGTCAGGAAAGTACTATGCTGTTTCGCCTTCTTTTTTTTAACCATTGTTTGAGATTGAAATGGAGAGACATCGAAGAGATACAAAGTCAATCACATTATTGCTTTACCTCTTGCCTTGAGTTAAGTGACATACAGTTCAGTTCACTGTTACATAATGATCAGTGGTTAACCCCTGGGCATCTAGCCCATTTAATATTAGTCGTATTAGTGGAGTTACCAACCCAGCTTATCCGATCACTGATGGAAAGCCTTTATGTTTTTTGGCAGCATCTCTGTTAGGACCGATCCCTGTAATGCAGATGAAACTGGTTCAGCGCTTGTTTTACCGAGGCCAAGTCAGGACAGGAACTCTGTCTACTCAATGACTTATTTACTTTCTCTTCTCCGGCAGATTTGATATGTGAAAGGTTTGGAAGATTTCCATCACTGTAGTGCACATACAATATTTCTAGTGAACCATCTCTCTGACACTCTGGTCCTATCAGTACTGTCGACGACTCTGTCTCAGCCTTCCTCTTTCGGACATGTTTTCTCCTCCGCAATGAACTTTTCATCTGACACAAGAACAAGTTTATTTTGAGACTAGAGCTTATTCGGAAAAACTGTAATGCCAACTCTCAGCAATGACAAAATTCTGTGTATAAGAGAAAAATGGTTACCTGTAGGGTTTTCATTCGGTCCCAGCTCTCATTAGGCAACTGTGTCACTTACAGACAGTATAGATGCACCATAATCATGGAGGCTTATGCACAGATAAACAGCCTGAAGCAGGCTAAGGAGTCCTATAGCATAATACTGGACAATTGAATTCCCGAATTCTCAACGATTTAAGCTAAACTTTGTAATTCTTCTGCATGGTGTGCAGTCCATTTGGCAAATGTACCGATTTCTAACGATTGGATGTGCTGCAGACGTCGAGGGATCCAATCATCTTTTCCTCAAGAAAGTATGTGGTATATTAATGTGACTCACTGCTGGCACAGACTAAGGATGTGTCAAAGGTAAACTTCAATGGATATACGACTTGTAATTTACTTGGTCATATTTATTGTAGTTTAAGAGTTGTGGCCTTTGCCAAAGAAAAGATGCGGCTCTGCATTGTTTGGCATGAGTATGTAGCGTGAGGAAGGCAGGTGTCTTATTTACATGCTCGAGCTGCAGGTTTGCTGACACTGGGTGCAGAATGGCCCAGCATCCAACCATCCATTCAAGTTTTCAGGGTAAATCAGTGAGGAAAAGTGTCGGTTGAGCATAGTTTTAAAAACTGCTCATGTTCAGTCTAAGTGTCATCTCTGAGTCAGTATAAGTGCCTGTTTTATCCCCATCGATGCCTGTTAATACTTTCACTTTAACTGAGTTGATGCCAAAATTTGATTAAATTCAGAATAGGTGTGCCTGTACATTAGCACACTGTGAATTGCATATAAAAACTTTGTCTGCATTGCCTGTGAATGAAATTTACTTATTTATTGCTGTAACAGACAGGAGTCGAAATAGACTTAAAACTGCCATTGGGTAAAAATGTACCTGTTTGCCAGGCAACTGTCTTTCTAATGCATTTTTAAGATAACTAATTGCTTTGCTTGGCAATCAATATAAATCAGTCTAAAATGACACTGAAAATGGGCAGTGTATGAGAAAAACGTTCGCTTATTTTGATGGTGTGATATTATAATAATGGGACACCCATTGCGCAATGAGATAATCTGTGTTAGTTGAATGACCAGTTGTTTAAATAACAACCACCACACTTATGGGTGATATAAGGTCGCAACAAAATTGGCCTAACAGAGCTCTAAATGTCACCTAGCTGATCAATTTTTAAAACCTAGTATTTGAATAATGTTTGACTGAAAAAACACCATACAGACACTTTGGGTAACCATTAAATATCAAGTAAACAGCTTGTACAGAATGAAGGAAAATCATTAATGAAATAGCAATGCAGAAAGAACAGGCATAAGAATCTGTGAATTTGAGGGAACACAGGATGTTTCTCTGTGCTTGTCCCCAGAGGCTCTAATGTTCTTGGCACATTGATAGAAGCCCATGTTATGTTTTAGTCTGGAAGGATAGCAAGGCCACTTGCCCAGTGAACCGTAAATGTGTCATATTGTAATCTCAGACATGTAGGCAGCATTGTTTCAATCACTGCAGCCAGCATGTCTTGCACATCGCTCTGATTTAGGATTTGGGACATGGGATTGCAGAGAATCTGGTCACGGAGCCATTTTGTTTCCATCATGTTACTGTGTACCATCTCACAGCGAATGAGTCCCCCCAGCCAAGTGGTGGGCTAATGGCCAGGTCTCTCCAGCATCTGTTGCCAAATATGTTCGATCCACTGGCTCTTGTCCCAGTAGGTACTCTTAGGCAAGTGCTTGACCTGCGTCCTTCAACCTGTATCATTTAAACTTATGGGAGAGTATTTGTACTCTTTGGCCTGTTTAGTTTCTTTAACTTAAGTTTTGCTTAAATATTGATCAGGGCTGCTTGGAATTTCCAAATCAGATCAAATATCATTAACCTGACAGAATAAATTCCGAGAGGAGTCATACAATGACAAAATATGAATTAATGCTTTAAATTAATGCTGAGTGCCTAAAATGTCAAGTACGTGTTCATTGTTCAATTTCAAAACCATTGTGGTGGCAAAAACAGGTAAAATTGGGACGTACGTCGTCGATTCGCGCTCCGCAACGAATATTATGGGAGTAGTAGTACTATGTTAGAGGGCAATTAACTGAATTGGCATTCTTTTTTTTTTTTTTTTACTTTTTTTTTTTAATTTGGCATCTCCAATCCCACCCGAATCTGGAATGCCTAATTGGTGAACTATGTACAAAGCTTGCTCGTATGTGACCCCTTGCTGCCAACTCAGGAGAGTGAAGACAGTTCGCGGCTCTCCTCTGAAGCACGTGCCTGTCAGTCACTGCTTCTTATACACTCATTGGTTGAATCTTCGCAAGTTCAGAACGAGGGCGGAGGATACCCGGACATGAACAGACTTAGAATCTTCCTGACGAGCGCCCGCCTGACTAACAGGAGGTGCCTGAGCAACGAACAGGGCAACTATTATATTTCCTTCCTGACAGTCCCTTCCCAATTTGCAACCCTGTAGTGCAATAGCCAATTGTGCGCTACTCTGAAAAAGCTGCTGACCACTGCCGGCTGGTACGAGGCGGGGCTCGAACCCACAACGTGATAGTCACTTCTGCTTCGCAACGTGATGCCAAGTAAGCTATCCGGCAGCTCTGAACTGGCATTCTGCTATTGATAATCTGCTTGTTCCAGTGACAGAGCACTGATGCTGATCAGAGTTACAGCAATGTGATATAGTTGGTTAGTTGGATAGAGTAGTTTTTGAGTGTCTATTGAGGGCATAAATTACTCTTCATTTTGAAATTAGAGTATTATGAAAGGAAAGGATGTACGGTACAGCGATTGGCACACCTGACTCCATTTGACCTAGAAAACGGTCAAAATTAGATCAAATCAAAAATTTGTCTGATGTGATGAAGGGTCATCCTATGCACCACCCAAAAAAATTTGAGCGTCCTCACTCAATGCAGAAGGAATTTATGGCCTTTTTTCCAAATTCACCAAAATCGCCCCTGGTGGCCAGAAGAGGAAATGAATTTAAATTCTAAACACGTTGTGCACCCCTCTGGGTCACTACCATACACTCACCAAAGTTTCAGGTTGATTGGTCTAACGGCCTCGGAGGAGTTACTGTTTCGGACAGACAGACAGATGGACAGACATATGCCAAACTGTATTTCAAGATCTCCCATCTTCAGAAGCACGGAGATAATTATTAAAATAGTGTCTTTGTTCAAATACCTATGTACCTGGCCATATTTTGCAGTGTTAATGGGCAAGGTCAACCTTAGATTTACCTTTCCTTGCCAGCAAAGCCATGAAAAAGTAGATATACTGTGAAGTAGAAATCAAGGTAATGGATCTGAGAAGTAAAGGTTTGCTCAATTGTTGAGGTTAAGCATAAAATGGGCATTTAAACAGAACCACTGCATGATGAAGCACAGTCCTGCTATAAAGTGCATTGTCAATTTGTCTGAGAGATTATGAAGGAATATCTGTCATAATCCTTGTCAGGATTTCATGGCAGAGTGACAAGAGTACTGAGGTACTGACTCACTGCAAATGCTGACAATGTATAAATCAGTGACAGCTGCTCGACTGAAACTAGAGGAGGCACAAAAAAATCCATTTTAAATTGGTAATCCATAAGATTTCCGTCTTGTTACTGTCTGTTAAGTCAGTGTCTATCAGAGAGGGGGGATAAAACAATGATGATTGGGCCTATGACCCACTGATGAAAGCACTTGTATTTCATTCTTTGCCAGGTAAAGGAATCAGTGTGTCTGTGGCGATATTCCCGCGCTATATTCAAATACAGGCTCACATCTAGTGACACTTTTTACGTTAGTAAGCAGTGTTTGGTCTGTCCAGAAGGTAGGAGGAGCTGCAATCTAGCTTGAAGGAAGTAAGGAACTCCGGGAGAAGCAATGGCAAGGTAGACGTCAGAAGGGATCCAGTAGCGGTACTTTCCCTAACCGGAACCTTGGCTCTATCCCCTAACCATAAATCTAACTTGTCCCTTACACTAGCCTATATGTCAGTTTTATGGATGGAATTAAGGAAGGACCGTTAAAAATGCAGCCGTCCATGAAGCGTAAAGTACCGCTACTGGATCCCTTCTGACGTCTACCCAATGGCAATGGCAAATACCAACTGTGTAGCTATACTGTGCACAATAGGAACTAACGTTAGCTGAGTCTCTGACTACTACTGAAATTAAAATTATTAAGTAATTTCAGGAAGCCAACAGGGAAAAAAGCTACGTTAACCACCTTGACAAATTATTTTTATTTAAAAAAAAACGTTACCTGTTAGCCAACTACTGTTTTCATTATTTGAACGGGGCTCTCAACTTTCACAAATAAATGACATATTCAGGTTCCCGTGCTGTAGTCAGAAATTATTCTATCAGACTGTTGGTTGAGATTCTCAGGTGGAATTGAAGTTCTTGTGCATTGAAGTTTATCAGATTCACTTGTGTTACGGTGGATTTTGCCACTAGTAATATGAAAACAATTATGATTCCGGAATTCTCACGCTTTTCTTCACTCAGGGGTTGGAAGCAGTGGAATTGCTTAAAAATGTTTCAAATGGCCTTATTTCATTTAAACAATTTGAACGATCATGCAAACACGCATTTCGTTGATTGAATAATTACTGACTACAGCACGGGAACGTGAATGAAGCACAAATTCTCACGGTGAATGCATGAGAGTTGGCAGCCCTTTAAGTTAATCGATTCATCATAATAGCCAAACATGTTATTGGAATGAAATGACACTAATGGATGACTAACGTCGCATAATTTTTACTTTTATTGAGTTCAGTTGCCGTGTGAAAGAGCATCTTTCCCGTCTGCATGAGAGTTGAGGAGGCTTGGAACTGGTAAGAGCCATCAATTTACCGACGTCATACAGGCGGCTTTGTTGGGTCTCGACAAGGGTTATGGGAAATGAGGTCCAGAAGCGCTTACTGCCAAAGATGTCAGTATAAACAAGCCAATTGAAATCTTATGGATTACCACTTTAAGTAATGAGTAGTCTCGAATGGTGTTGACTAGTGCTTTTTCAATCACTTTATTCGATTTAAAAGTTTTCAGTGCAATTCAACTACAGTTAATGACACATCTTCCTTCTGTAATGTAATGTTCTTGCAATTCTTAAATTCACTTCAGAAAAATATATTATTCATCCTTACAAAAAAACATTAAATGCGTCTTAACGTCTGTGTTTGCTTTTAGTATATCCTGCAATGCAGGCCATCTATCCTACACTTCGTGATTGTTTAAATTACAACGAAGAAAACGAAGATAAGCTGCAAGTATCCATAATTGAATAAAATTGTTTGAAATGCAATTTCATGTCAAAATGACGCGTTTTATTTCTCGTCTTACCTTAACGAGAGAAGTCCTTATAATATTGAGTGGTTTCGGTGTTTACATAATACTTATTTAGATAAATGATTGAAAAGGGGTCGGGACCAATCATTTACTTAAACGGATGTTCTGCGTCTCCTCTCTTTTCTGCTTACCAGCCGCCAGTGGTGCAAAAGCCTTAAAAATGCCCTTGAATTCTGTGCCAAAAGCGTCACTGTGCATTAGCTGATTAAAATATTTTTTCCCTCAGTAAATTTTCAATTGATGTGCAATAATCTTGCATATGAGTGCCTTCAAAAGTCGGCTTGATTTTAAAAGAATTACAAATAATGATTTAGCATCAACCTATTGCATTTATTGCCAACAAAGGGTAAAATTGGGTCATTTATTGAGAATAAAAAATGCGATGAATTACTCTATAGTCGATGAAGTCAACAGGCCTTATCTTCATAGACTAAACACAAAATAAGTGGCATGTGGCGCAACATATTTTAAGCTGTGATCAGTCAGAAGAGCAGATGTATGGCCTGGTGGAGATATGTACTCTACTGAGTGTTCTCTTGTTACCTTTATTGTCACTAGTGCAGAACCTGTTTAGAACGCACCAATTATTTGGCTTTCAGTATTGCTGTTTGCAGTTTTCTTAATAACCACTCACCCAAACATCTACACACTCGCCACGTATAAAGTCGATCGTATGAATGGCTGGCGAGATAATTTAAGGACGGTTGTTCGAACATACGGATAGACTGAGACTCCTTTTATTTTCTTTGAGAAGGAAAGGTTTTCATTTGAAAGTATTATTTGTGAGTGGGCCTTTGAATGGACTGGCTGTACACCAGACTTATGTACTGCAAGTGCTCATTAAACACGGGCACTCAGGGATGGCTTGTCACTTCCCCGACACTCCCATTATTTAAACGAGGGCTGATTTATCCTATCCATTTGGCAGAGCACCACGTATTGGGTTTTCTATAGAAAAAATAACTTAGGTCAGAGTCATTTCCATTTACAAAAATGTTTTTTTTTTGTACTTCGTGCACCTAATCTTATTCCTATATTATTGATGAATGCCTGATCATAATTCTACATCATGTATGAATTCCTGATTATATATGTACATGTTCACTGCAAAGCTAGTGCTGCCTGTCTGGCTTGCAGGCTGAATCAGGAGTTGACTAGCTATTGTGAGCTGTGATGCTACGATCAATTATACATTTTTGCTACGAATAGATCTAACATGCTTAATATATATCAGGAGTGGTAACTTTCTCATCAGTCAAATCTGTCCTCATGTCAGAATTGATGTGGGACTATGAAATCCTGCTCATCCTTCAATCTTCTTAATTGGTGCCCTTGCTGCACCTCCTTATGTCAATGCCAAACTTATTTAAGGTTTTTTAGAGGAACCAATGTGCATCTACAACAAGGAATATTGGCAGAGGAAGCAGTCTTGCTCAGTAGCACCTTTCAAACATGCATAGAAACTAACCCCACAATCTTGGGAATGACAGCCACGATAACCATAATTACTGGTTGTCAGGCTTTTGTAGAATCTTTATAACAGTAATTAATTTCTGTGTTACTCGCCTCTCTTCATAAACTCGTAGGCAAAAAATAAAATAAAAGCTGGGCCAAGCCTAAAATGACAAATTATTATGCTTTTTATGATCTTAACACAAAATAATTGGTCAGAAAATTAGACAGGATGACACAAATCCACTCCCTGCCTGAGACCTTTGTCCCCATTGGGTTTTGTAGCAGTGACCTGTTAGAGAAACAGATAGAAACTGCTTCACAGTGCAGCTGAGCAGTTTCACTGTGAGAAGTCAATCAATGCTTTGGCATACTGAAGAATACTATCAAAAGGCTTGCTTCCTACAGTTGAATCGGTATTTTCTGAAGAGAAATGATCCAACAGATGTTAATTTTCCACTCTTTTGTTTGTCCACAGATGTACTCACAACGCTTAAACGTTTTAAGATTCAAAGGGAAAAGCTATCTGATACTGTCATCTATTTGTTTAATTTTTGCTAATCGGGCATCTTTGAAAAAAAGGAGATTCTTCTCCTTTGTGTTTTGCCTCGTCTACACACCAATGGCATTTTAGGTCACTAAAGCTGAGAATTTTTGAAATGCCGTCTAAAGTGAGATTTTAAGCAACTACGGTTGATGAGAATCCATACAGACATGAAAAAACGAAGCGTTCGGGAAACGATGACATCACAACTCAGTTTGCACGTGCCCACTGTTGCTTTGGTTTATGGTCCTTTCTGTTAAAATGCAAATTGTTTTGTTAGCTTACCTACTGGCTCAGCATACTTAATTTGTGTGTTTGTACTCATTTTTGTGTACTCTTGTGTATGGAAATATTTTGTAAATTTAGGTCATGTGGACTGAATTTTTTTAAACTGAGGAGTAAAATATCAGTTTAGAAAGATTGCCACATTATTGTTGACTAGTCCAAAATGAAATCTCACTCAGCCAATAGAATAAAGTATTGCATGGGCAACCCCCCCTCCCCCAAACCTGCCATAATCTGAGCTCCCAGAAGGAACCATCTGTCCATTGTGCGTTGAACATCCAATGATAATGATGTGCACCTCACAAATTCACAAAATATATCACAACTCATTCATTCATTTTGTTTTAATCTAGTGCCCTTGTCTTCAAATCACGGTTCTCGAGGTCCGAAACTGCTGGTTTACCAGGGACTGGCCAATGAGAGTCATAAAGTGTTAATTTACTTGCCGGATATAACAGAAAACCTGGGCTGGATTTGTATTCGAGGTACAGATTTGAGGATCCCTGATCTAGTGCTACACTCGTATGGCCAAAATTATGACTTCATGACAGAAAAAGACGCTACACTTTGCTGTAGTGTGATAATAACCTAAGAGTATTTGGAAAATTGCAGTGTCAATATGTTCTTCACTGCCAAACCAGGCTACAATGGCTATCCAACTCTGTAAAGTGGGAGTTAATGTATAAGAAATTCTAAGTAAATTGCAGCTTATGTGCCTTTCATGCTACCGACGGCTTGCATGACTGCAAGACAGCTGGGGCATTAGATAAACCGAGCGGTATGACCAGGCGCTTGCGCTGATCTATGTAGGTGTTGTAGGCTGTCTTAGTCTTCCATTGATCTCCATTGTGAATGCAGTCTAGGTTTAGCTATTGTAAAGCTCCACAGTTTGGTTTGAAGAGGAACCAAAAAGTGTAGTACCTTTGGAGCAGTTTCAGTAAATGTCAGAACATCAGCTGTATGGGGTGTCTTGTTTCCTTGTTCAATCCCCTGTATGTTTGGCTGAAGACTTTTGCTGTTCTTTCACTCAAAGAAGAATCCTGTTCCAGTCGGAGCGGTGAAAGTATGAACGTGACCTGCAGCCAGAGCATCTCTATGGCTGCTATCTTCAGTATTTTGAGGGAATTAATTACTATATAAGCTGGACATTCAATGATTGTAAAAGCTCAACATTCATATTTACATTAATTATTTTGGCACTTAAAAAGACCTGGGGCTGAAGAAAATAGACCTGGAGCTATAGCCAGGCTTTAAATATGCCCTTGGCAGAAACTGCAAAACATGAATCTTGATGGAAATTGTCCACTTTCCCCACAGGGAGTCCATGGTGCTAAAACTAGCAAAGTCAAAGCCGGTTCAGTGCGAAAAACTGCCAAAAGTGCTGAATTCAGTTGGTAAGACTCAGTTTGACTGCCGGGCTAGAGATCGAGAATATTCTAAGAAAAATAGTATGGGGTTTAAAGGAATTGACTGGAAACCAAACTCGAAGACTGAGCAATAAAGGACAGAGAGGCAGGATTAATAAAAAAAAGTTAGCTGCAGGGTACTGGGTACAGATAAGCACAGTATACTCCAAAATAGTTCATCATAACATTTTACTGGTTGACTGTCAAGATGGGTTGATAATGGCATTGCTGTTTTTACTGTGAGTATAACTTGACATATTACCCAGAGGTCTACTCAGTGATCATACAGATTAGTCACTGGTAATACTCAGAAATAAGTCACTTTGTATACAGGGGAATTACTTGGCATTCAGAGAAATCAGATGTTTGTGGTGTTACTTCAAAGTCGAGCGTTTAGAGGAGGAAACGGAAGGAGTGAAGAATACTGAGGTCAAAGTTGTAACTGGTGGGAGGGAGTGTCGGTCAGTGATGTTGGAATTCCCCACAGACTTAAAACTCATTGTGAATGTAAACTGTGGCACTTTGGCACAGATGGCTCAGTTTCTGTGCAGAACAGAGATTCAGAGGTTCAGCTGTACAGCAATTCGCTATCTGTGGCAGAACAAAAACAAAACGACTGCCACTGTTTAGATAAAAATATGAAAGAGAAAATAGGGAGCCAATGTCTGTGGACATTTGTGTAAAACACCGGATCAGGTCACCGGGAGATCTTGAGGCATTCGTCGACTGATGTATGTGCCTTCATGTCATTGAGTGGGGGGACATCGATCAGCAAATTGAATCTTCAGGTTTTTTGTTGAGGTTGTTGTTTTTGTTGTTGTTGATTTAAATAGCCTCTGCGTAAGAGCATTCTTACTTCCCTTAATTCTTTCTTAGTTTTATTTGTGCAGTTTCAAGCAGAAGTTTAGGCATCCCTGGTCAAAATTTCTGTTACTGTGAATAGTGAAGCAAGTAGAAGATGAACTGATCTCTGAATTGCAAAAGTTAAAGATTAAACACTTTTTTGATATTTTAAGCAATATTATGTAATAGTAAAAGCATTTTAATCGTAATAGTATAGTGTATTACGTTTGTTTTGTACAATTCTAGAGTGAAAAACAGGAAACAGGCACCGTGAAAGAGTTTGGGCACCCCAAAAAATTTGAGCTCTCGGGGCACTTTGACTATGGTCTCAGACCATAATTAGCTTGTTAGGGTTGTGGCTTGTTCACAGTCATCCTTAGGAAAGGCCGGGTGATGCAAATTTCAAAGTTTATAAATACCCAGACTCCTCTAAACTTGGCCCAACAATCAGAAGCCGTAGGGTCCTCTAAGCAGCTGCCTAACTCTCTGAAAATGAAGATAATTGATGCCCACAAAGCAGGAGAAGGCTATAAGAAGATGGCAAAATGTTTTTAGGTTGCAATTTCCTCAGTTCATAATATAATTAAGAAACTGCAGTCAACAGAAATGGTGAAGGTCAAGTTGAGGCCTGGAAGACCGAGAAAACTTCCCAAGAACACTGCTCATCGGATTGCTAGAAAGGTAACACCCGTTTGACAACAAAAGACCATCAGAAAGATTTAGCACACCGTAGAGTCATGTGTACTGCCCTACGGTTCAGCAAAACTTGCTCAAATATGACCTTCATGGAAGAGTCATGAGAAGGAAACCTTACCTGCATCCTCACCATGAAGTTCAGCATCAGAAGATTGCTAAGGAACATCTGAACAAGGCTGATGCATTTAGGACACAAGTCCTGTGGATTGATGGAGTTAAAATGAGCAATGAGAAAAGGAATGTTTGGATTAAAAAGAATGCAGAATTTCATGAAACGAACACCTTTCCAACTGTCAAGCATGTGATTGGATTGATCTTGCTTTGAGCTTGTGTTGCAGCCAGTGGCAGGGGGAACATGTCACTGGTAGAAGGAAGAAAGAATTCAATTAAATTCTGGAAGCAAAAATTGCACATTTGTGTAAAAAAAAGCTAAAAATGAAAAGAGAATGGCTTCCACAACAGGATAATGATCCTAAACACACCTCAAAATCCACAAATGACTACTTCAAGAGACACAAGCTGAAGGTTTTACCACAGCCCTCACAGTCCCCTACCTCAACATCATTTAAAATCTGTGGATGGACCTGGAGCCTTTTCCTTTTTTGTCATATTGAAACTGTAAAAAGATGTAAATAAAAATATAAAGGAAATGTCTTTAACTTTATGCCTTTTGGAGATCAGTCATCTTTTACTCACTCAGCTGTTCACAGTAACAGAAGTTTTGATCAGGGGTGCCCAAACTTCTGCACACGATTGTAACTTATGGCTATTCTTACCAGTTCTTTTTTTTTTTTAATTTAATTTGGCATCTCCAATCCCACCCGAATCTGGAATGCCCAATTCGAGAACTATGTACAAGGCTTCCTCGTATGCGACTCCTTGTTGCCAGCTCAGGAGAGAGAGAAAGTTCGCGGCTCTCCTCCTTAGCGAAAGCCTGTCAGCCCCTGCATCTTAACACTCATTGGTCGAAGCTTTCGCAAGTTCAGAACGAGGGCGGGGGATACCAGAACATGAGCAAGCTTAGAATCTCACTGACGAGCGGCCGGCTGGCCAACAGGAGGCGCTTGAGCAACGTACTCGGCAATTTTTGTTAATATCCTTTCCCGGCAGTCCCTTCCCAATTTGCTTACCCGCAGCGCTATAGCCAAATGTGCGCTGCCATGAGAAAGTTGCCGATTGCTGCCGGTTGGTACTACCGGGGATCCAACCCGTGCCGTCGTAGTCACTACTGCTCCGCAAATGCAGTGCCTTAAGCGACGGAGCTAAACTGGCAGCTTCTTACCAGTTATGAGCTACTTTACACTACCTACGTAGCATGGGAAATGGGTATGTTTTGTTCATGCGTAAGCATAACAGCATGTAGTTTATTTTCTGTGCAGGGATTGGGGTGGAGTGAGGCAGGCTCATTTTGCATTTCTCTGAGGTGTGTGTCCAGTCTAGTCCATGCTTTTCTGTTACTCCGAGCATAAACTAGTATATGTTTTCTCAAGAATAGGCAGGTTGATAAACCCAGCTGAGATGATCTGATCTATTGAGCTTATAAACATGAACCATTACTATTGACTTTTGAAAGGAAAAATATCCTCACCTTCTCAAGGGATTGAGTTTTTGAAACCCGGTCTAATACAAAAAATTTGAAGACTTAATCTCTTAAACTGAGACTCACCGCAGCAAAATACCTACAACGCCGTGCTAATTAAGTAGCAATATAGTCATATTACACATCAAATGAAACAAGAGAGCCTCTGCTACAAGCATATATAAGTCATTTTTACATACACCAAGCACAACTCAAACGCCAAGCATATTAATGTTCAAATATCAAAATCCGAGTAGCGTCAGAAAATCAACCCTCTCTCCACATTTCCATGTCTCCCTCTCTGATACTTCATGCTACACAAACAGAGATATACTCTATTCATTTTGGGTATGTCATTTTCAAACAGAAACCTAAAAAAGAGGCTGGGGCTTAAGAGGTTAATCTGTTACAGGTGCCAATAACTTGGCATTCAGCCTCACTGAGGTTTGTGAAAAATTGCAGATAGTTCCCCATAAAAAACTCTTGTCTCCTGACCTAATATCGCTGTTACAAAACAGCTGTACAGGTCTAGTGAACCTATCACCCCCACTGTAATAATAATGGACAAAGAAAGAAGAGAATCTTGCAAATAAAGTCAAAATGACAATTTCTGAAAAATAATGCTAAAGGAACAGACTTCCCCAAAATGTTCAGAACTCCCTGGCCTCAAAAATCATATTGAAAGGAAATAGAACTGATGACTTTTCATCTATAGGTAAATGAGTTAAAGCAGAGCTACATAGAACGGTGACATCCAGCGTTGCTTATGAAAATTTCAGGAATACTGGAACAAGTGAGTGTACTTAAAGGTCCCCTGTCATTTCATCAGGTGCATGGCCAATTAGTCATTACAAGCCATTTCAAAATCTGTTTCTTTCTGACATCATAGGGTCAAGTAACTGCCCAGAGGCAACTTCAGCCAATCAGTTAATCAGTTCCTTCCATATTCTGTGTGATCCCTCCACCAATGATGTCACAAAGTTCAGATTTGAGATGGCTGACAGTGGGTAATTGGCTGTGCACCAGGAAACATATTGGTGGACCTTTAAGCCAGCAGAGTGGAGTTTCAGTGGAGATCTAAGGCGTTTAGATATTAGACATGCTCACTCAATGCTCCTCTCCTGTACTTGAATCCTGTAGCTGTACTTTCCCGCTTTCCTGAAGCTGAATCCTTTACTTTTCTGTCTCCTGTCCTGTCCTTCGCTCTGTCCCTTCCCCTCTCTTTCTCTGACCTTGTGTCTCCCACTCGACTGCCGTTGCTGATGGTGCCTTTGCGTCCAAAACGAAAAACAGGCAAACGGGAGAGTCCGCGCAGATTTCGACCAAGAGCTGGAGCGTCAGCGGCGACATGTGCAACCTGGAGAAGACGGACGGCAGCCAATCGGACGCGGGGGCCACGGAGGACGCCGATGAGAAGAAGAGGCGCTCAAGCATTGGTGCCAAAATGGTGGCCATCGTAGGGCTCTCGAGGAAAAGCCGAAGTACTTCTCAGCTTAGCCAAACAGGTATGCCCTCCCGAGCGACCAGTGTCCCCTCCCGCCAGTTTCTCTTCTCCCTGTGTTTCCAGGCTAACACGTTTCCAGTTTTTTTTTTTTTTGGCTTCCCTTCAAGGTTGTTTTCTCCCAGGAACTGTGAAGTCCATGTCTTGATCTGGAACATTCCAAAGGACACCGACAATTGCACAATGACTTGCTAACTCACAATCTTTTCCTCCCTAGATATCAGGAACGACTGCTGTTGTCTCACCCAATGATCATCAAATAACAGTTCATATGGGCTCAGAAATGCTACATTTCACCACTTTCTTTACCTTTCAGCCGAACTGGCCAATCAAAAGCTCTAATTTTACAGCAAATGATCCAGAAGAAAAGAAAATTGGATCTGGATGCGATTTCCTAGGCCAGATTTGCTGATCCCCGCTCTAATGCATAGGTTGCTGTGACTCATTTTAGTACTTTATTGCTATAACCTTGCATTGTGTGAAAACCACGAACATCAATAATGCTCGAGTTTCTTAGTAGGAGCTGATCGAGGATATGCAGGACCCTTCCCTGAACAGATGCATATCACTTCACTCCCTTTTAAAAATGAGTCTTCCTGCCCTCTTGTCCTGACAATGCAAGTTTTGGGTCTGCATCTTGGCAAGCAGTTCTCCATTCGCCACTGAATGTGGTAAAAGTATGGTTTGAAGGTTTGCCGCAGATCATGTTATTTCTTCGTGAGGCATAACTGCTCATTTCTGCTTTGTACGTAATCAGCCACTCTGTGGGTTGCACAATCACCATAGGCCCATGACATACACTTACAGACGGCATAAGATTTCATGCATCTTCGGTCAAGTAATCCCTTCACAAATCTTTGGTTTGTAATCTGGGGGAAACAATTTAAAATTTGAGGGTTTTTTGATTTGTATGCATGAAGAAAAAGATGAACAAGCGTCGACGTTATGGACAGCTACCCCCATTCCAGGAACTCATTTCGCTGATTAGTGTTTTAGGTCCTAGATACATTTACCTTTCTCCTGGGCATTTATCAGTTTATTTATTTATTTGTTTAATTATTTTTTGTGGTCATCACTCTATTGCTATTCTACTTTCTTTTTTAGCAAGCTACCTGTAAACGAGAACAATTATTGAGTTGTTGCTATTGATTACTCTTTATAGTTACGGGGTGTTTTGGTGTGTAACTGTCTTTGTATACTTTCACCTATGAACACCAGTGAGGTGTGGTATTCTAGACTAATCAGACAGACTTTTTTGAGACTCTTCATTTATATTTTCAATGGTTTTAGAGAATGACGTGCAATTCTTTTTCAGTTCTATGACATTCATAATCCTACAGGCGAGCAATAGTTTTTTTGTTTGTTTGTTTGTTTTGTTTGACTCAGTGGTGGTCGATACACAAAAAGTAGTCTTGTTGGTGGGAGAGGGAGTGTTTTGCACTGAAGTAAATTTGTTGTACAAAAGTACCGTCTCCTTGCCTTGGGTTTGCTGGGGTAAAGCTCCAGCCCTTCCTGTGACCATTATGTGACCAGACCATATAATGGATGGGTTGGTGGAGAGGTGCAATGAAATACTGGTGATGCTGCTATAGATATCTCCAATTTTTGGGCACTATTTAAGCAAAATGGGTTACATTGTCCTTTGAACTCAGGAATAAGGCAATAAGGTTTGTCTATCTGCTATATTCACATTGCACCTGACAACCTCGAGTCTATTTGCATTCATGTAGGAACTTTCCTCCAGCTGAGGGTATGATATATTCTGTAATGCTGTGGGAAACCATGTGGAGCTTTAGAAGGTGGCTTTCCGCAGTCATTTCCAGCCCAGTTATATATTCCTTTTGTTTGTTAGTTTTATTTTTTTTTGCACGTGGGCAAATTGATTCCTGACGCATTGTCAGTGGCAGCTTTGTCTACTGCGTTTTCCACAGGTAATTGCCTGCACACTGACGTAGGTTTTCTGCTCGCTGAGGCCAGCGAAGACTCGATAAACAATCCCACCGCCACCGTCCGCCGGAGATGAAGAGGCTGCGCACTGAGGCACGGGCTCAGCCGAGCTCACGTTGAGCTAGAATCCTTAAATATAGCAACCTAAATACCCAGCTTCCCACCCTGTGATCGGGATGGCACATGTTCCGTCTCGCGTTTCAGTCATTTGTACCTCCTCGTCAAATTTTTGGTCCTCCGCGGCCCTCTCTCCGTCCTGCCAGGCAGTGAGTCCTGGCTAATTTGCTCACTTCTGAGGAAACAATGGGGAACATTGATATTTTGATTTTGGATCACTCAGAAGATCTGCTCTCACTGAGTGGGCTTCAGGTTCTGTTATTGCCACTGAAAAGCTTTCTTTTTTCCTTCTCATCTTTTCTTTTCTGTTATATCCTTTGCTCAAATTGTGTTAAACAGTGAGTGAGGGAAACTGCAGTCCGTGGCGGGCTCAGTGTTGAACTGATTTGGGGAGTCAAGGTGTGGATTGATTGATGAGAGCTCGGTTGTGACTTAAAGGATTTTCGGCCTGGAACTAAATTTGTTTACTTGAGATTAATATCAAATGGGAGTGGTGAAATAACCGAGGAAATGAATTCAAGGTCTGCAACTCTTAGGGTCAGTCGAGTTTGTGAAGTATAAAATTTTCTTTTTTAATGATGCAATAACAAATTGGAATTGCGGTAAATCCCCAAAATAATTGCCAGGTTTGTGCTGCAAGTATACAAGTAATCGCATTTCCTGTGACAGCCATAATATTACATCTTAATCCATACAAATTGTTTCATTCTGAGTGCCTGCTGGAACAATACTCGGGTGACTAACATTAGCTGTATCGCACGCTGGTACAATATGGGTGCAATATTCCCATGATTTGATTAGTCAGACGCGAACATGAGAGTTGAGCCAGGGCCAGTCCATCCGAAATTACAGACATATACAATGTATTCAATATATGCAGCACTAAGAGCTGTGCCTGGCCTGCCAAAGTGCTCTCATAAAATTAAATCATGAATTCCTCACTTGGAAAAAGGCTGGCATTTTATCCACGCAGTGAAGTTGCAGAAATTTTCTGTATATCTCAGCTTCTTTTAAATCCTGTTGTCATTACAAATGTCTGTAATGTTAGCGTCATTAAAAACGCAGGTATTCACTGTATTTGCGGCAAATTGAAGAATCGATCAATTTTTATCGCTTTTCCAGTTAGATACATGTGGAAATAAAGAAAAGCACGTTTTGTAATCCCGACGCGCACCACGTGAACACGCCAAGCACCTCAGCAATATTGAGCTTGTACTCACTTTAGCTGTCACCCGTCATCTTGAAATTTTATATTCTCGTGAAAGGTGTGGAAAACAGCCGTTTTTATTAAAGTAACTTTGATTGGCCATATGGTGGCGCTAAAGAGAGGTACAGTATGTCTCAGATAATAACTCCTGAACTATTGGTTGTAGAAATTCTTTTTTTTTTTGGATTCTGTGGGCCAGGACCAGCGGCGGCTTGTCGGCCGTAACAAAGGGAAGCCAGAACCTCGCCCTTCAAAGCTTAATGACTTCAACATTTCGTAGTTCACTTTTCTTTATCAGCAGTTGCTCATATGAATTGGTTGAAGGACAATCAAATTTATTTTCGATAGCAAATGACGACGCAAATTATCAACACGTCTTTATAAATTAGTTTGCGAGGCTTCTTTCACAAGAAGCCACGACAGTCCATTTTCTACAATCTTAATATAGAAGAAAAGAATGCGATGTTGCACAGCTTATTGCTTAATGAGCCTTACTAATCAATTTGCGCATCTATGCCGTTTCGTGAGCTTCTTGAGCGCGGAATTTATAGCGTAGGCCTATGGTAATTTATGTCGTAATTTATGTGTGAAAGAAAACCCCTCATAATTTCGTGGTGCAAAGTATAACAATGCTATCGAAAATAAATTTGACTCAACTGTCTGTTCTTCTAACAATTCGTATGTGCAACTGCTGATCAAGAAAAGTAAACTGCGAAAGGTTTAAATCATTAAGCTTTGAAGGGCGAGGTTTTGGCTTAACTTTGTTACGGCTGACGACCCTCCACTGTTTAAATGAATGATTGAAAACAGGTGATGAACAATCATTAACATTAAGGGATTGTTTGGGCTCCCCCTGTTGCCAATTCACGAGCCGCCACTGGCCAGGCCAAAACAATTCATGTAAGCGGCTCCCAACTTTGCTAAATTTGAATTGTTGAAACTAACTTTCTTGAAAAATTTTGCTGTCCTAAACTCAAAAAGAGCAAATATTTTTCAACAATACACTTTCTCAGTTTCAATGTTTGAAATGTTCTCTTTGCACTGTTTTCAATTAAAGATAGGGTTTAAATGATTAGCAAATCACTGCATTCTGTTTATATTTACATTTTACGCAGGGTCCCAACTTTTCTGGGAATGGTGTTGTAAAATAAGAAAATACAGGATTCACTCCTGCCGAAGAGATGACCAACCCAATGTTGTTTTAGTGAGACCCTACTGCCTTCGCTGTAGTTCCACCACTAGGTTAAACTTTATACTGTATTTCCAAATGCATTTGCTCAAATACTCAGTTTTTATGGGACTCATGGCACACTTGTGTGTGTGTGTGTGTGTGTGTGTGTGTGTGTGTGTGCGCGTGTGTGTGAGTGTGTGTGTTTTTAAGATGTTGGTCACCCACTGACCTTCACTGTAGCACTACCAGCTGCTCAACCTTTTAATTTTTAAAAAATGCAGTAACTTCACAGTTTGAATCAGAATTGCATGGAATTTTTTTATGTTCATCCTTGGTGCATAGAGGACATAACATGTCATTTTGTGCGACTATACAACCTTTCCTGTTGCGCCACCACCAGGTTAAACTTTGTATTTCCAAATGCAATAACTCAAATGGTTTTGATTGGGATCATGTTGTGCTTTTCGGGACTGTTTCCGTGGCAGGGAGATTATTATTGGTTATCGTCACCCTGCAACTTTTGCTATAGCGCCACCATCAGACCAAATTTACATTTTTTTAAAAATGGCCCTAACTTGACACCTTTTATGAGAATTGCATAATTGTTTTTATTCCTAGCGCAGAAGGAACAATCACATTGTACGGTTCGACCCCACGACCGTTCCCGAAGGACCTCATCAAAATTTATATTTCCAAAGGCAAGAACTCAAAAAGGCTAATATGGAGTCCACTATTCATATAAAACACCAAGATCTCTGTTCTTCTTCATGGTAAGAGGGAATTTTGAGTTCTATACAGTCAATGCAAGGCAATTAATCTTCGCAATGAGTTCCCAGCACCCTCTCCCCCAACTCCAGCCTAATTAATCTCAGAAGGCAGAGAACGAGACAGCGGTATGTGAGGATGATGCATTATACATCTCATCCGAGGTGCTCCTACAGAGCCACTTCGGCGACAGCGCCCACTGATGTTGTTTCTTAAGGAGCCACCATAATTGTCTCAACACCTACTTCCACAGCCTGGAGTCTGAAATACTAATGACTTGATGGCCTACATTTCAGTTGCTTGGTTACTTCAGTTGCTTATTTGCTTAAAATGTGGCTGTTAATATGTTGCCCATATTTATCTGTTTCGTTTGAAGGCATGGCATTTTCTATTTGACATGAATTTTAATGAGGAAAATTAACTGTGGTTAGTTAGAAGCACAGTCATTGCAGTAATTATGTCAACATGATTCCTTCTGAACAACAAATTAAATATATCAGTGATTTTCCATGCCGGGATTAAAAATGCTGCTTTTTTACTTTTTTCATATGATTTGTCTCGTGATCCATTGATGCTGTCTAAGTTTTAATCTTTTGCATACTTTTGACTCTTTTATTTTAGTTTTCGCAATCATTTGCCAGGTAAATATTTTCGAGATAAATTGGGATGTTGAAGTACTGAACTTCAGCAGTTGCCGCGCCGCATTGGACTGATCCTTATTTTAGGCAACTTATTTTGGTCAGTTGGGTGCGGTTAATTTGGCAGCATTTTCCAAATAAATTACTGATGGAGCTCCAATAGGCTGCGAAAAACAATTATTCCAGGAAACTGGGCATTTGTGAAGTACCAAGTGAAACCTGTGGCAACAACTGTTTTGTTATATTGGATACAGCCATCAGTAAGTAATTTGGTCTTAAGTGCTATATGTGCTGGCTTGATTGTTGCTAATTCACACGTTCATATTGAATTACGCATGGCATAAAGCGCCAGCCCACTTGTGTTTATCCGTCTGCCATAATGATGCTCTTCTGAGAACTCATTATTTATAAGACACCCTGTACTCCATTAGCATTTTTTAATCATAAAGGTTTTTCAGGCTAGTTTCCCCCTTGCAATTACAAGAGATGAAAATGTGTGTTTTGTGTTCTTAATATTTCGCAACATATTAATATTTCTTAACTGGCTTCATGGAAAAGTACCAACACTTCCAATGAACAAAATAAGAGGTACAGAACTGTAATGGTGTCAGAGAGGATGACAGAGACAAGTAGCCGTAGCAACAGGCCGGGTGCTGTGATTGCCTCCGGTGAGCAGTAATTACCCTCATTTAGGTGTAAAGGTGGATGCTCTGGCCCCTCCATTGTGGCTCTGAGCCTTTGTTTCCCTGGTGCTTAACCTACGCAGAAGGGGTCTCAGTTTCAATTTTCATTCTTCTTGCACACTGTGTGAAAGCTGGTTAACACATGGAACAGATTCTCCGGCCGGCTGCCGATCTACACAACATAGACACAAATGTGTGGACGCCTGCTTATGTCTGTCCCGATCGTTCTGCCTAATCCTGGGTCATATATGACCGGCAAGAAAGGTTATCTAACTTTCCGGAAATATATTTCTTCTGTAATACGGTTTACTTTGCGTCACACATCAAAAGAATACAGAGAATCGTCTCTTTTTGAGCATAGCCAAATATGGAAGCGTTTGGCTACTGTCAGAATAGTGCGGGACCTCAAAGCACATGACGTTATTTTCTAGAGAAGTCCTTGCGCTCGATCGCTCATGGCGAAAGTTGTCAATGCATTGCAATTTGTTTTCGCTCATCAACACTCGAAATATATCAATCAAAGTGACAGAAAAGTGCTGCCGAAATGGCATCTATGGATTCTGAGGAAGAGTTGGACCGAGATGGTGGTCCAGAAGACTTTTCCAGTGGACATTTTTCTAGAGTAGGAGTGGTATTTTATCAGAGAATGAAGACCCGGTTACATTTACAGCCCTCCCTTAAAATACTTTAATGAATCCCTTTGACCGCTGGTGTTTTTCAGTAGCCATTTTGTTCTTATGTTGTTGTTGTTGGTCGCCAACAACCGAGTGAGATGGAGGACATTCGTCATTGGCCTAAGCTCCATTGAGGAGCAAAGGGCTTAAGTAAGTATTTTGTACTCATGTAGCCCAGTTTGGAAAGAGTTGAGCAAAATGTCACTCCGCAGTTGTGGTCAGCACTTTGGAGTCGGCATCCGTTCTAGCCTGAATTATGACATTTGGGGCAGTGATATTTGGCAAGTCGGTCTGGCTCAAAGTGAGCCATCTATTTTACCCTGCCTGTGTTTGCAGGGGTTTAATTCTGGGCTCCATACAGGCCTGCACTGTTCTTCTATACAAATTGCGACGAAAAAAAAAAATCACTATTGCAGTTACTGCACCTTGCGTTGAATTCAAACCAGAGTATTTTCCAAACTGATTAGATGATAACATTTTTAATATTTTGTATCTTGGATTACTTTGACAGGTGTGCTTGACCACATTGTGGGTCTCTTTACAACACTGACAGGAAACCCTCCAGTATACCTCCATTCACTCTGTGTGTTAATACAGGAACCCCTCACTTTTGGTCCTGTGTAGGATAGTGTAACTGGGGTTGGCCGGAGAGAATGACCGCCAATCTTGCTTTAGGAAGGTGGTTTGAGATTTGCTCAGTCACCAGGCTGATGTTCACAGTCTTGTTTGCTAATGTATTGATTCTCTATGAGGTTACACTGCTGAACAATGTTACATGATGCCACAAATGCTCATTTGCCCACGTGTGTATGCGCGCGTGTATGTGTATGCGTGTGTGTGTGTGTGTGTGTGTGTTGAGTAATATTTTGCTTTGTTAGAATTAGTAAATCATTCTTGCTCTGGCAAAAAAAAAACATGCTGTAGTGCTACTTGCAATACTACTACAACTACTACTACTACTAATAATAATAATAATAATACATTTTATTCATGGAAAGCTTTTTCACTTAAAGCACTTAAAGAACAAAAATAAATGCATGAAAGAAAAAAATATAAAAATTCAAATGGTAAAAATGCACACATGCAAGCAAGCAAACAAAGGCTATAATAACAAGTAAAAATGAAATACAAGCAATAGAAGTGCAATTATTGTTAACAGCAAAAACGTGAATGTCTCTGCTGGGACTTTAAAGAGTTCTCAGCTGCTGTAAAATTTTGGGGAAGAACATTCCAGCGATGAGGGTCCAGGACTCCCTGGTACTGAGTCTGGTTTTGGGCACAGAGAGAAGCCTTGTATCATAAGAACAGAAGCACAGTTCTAGAGCCGGGACGGGAGCCAACATGTGGACCTAAATATGGACCATGCCAGTGCCTGCGATGACCTGCATCATACTTCACTTGCAGAGAGCACATGAATGGGCTGGTAATCCTCCTCCATGGCCAGGTATTAGACTCACATTGTGAGGGACTAGTCATTTAAGCTTGTCATCGCTATTTATCAAATTAAGACTCATCGATTCCCAAGTGTTCCTTCCCATGCTGAGTCATCGGTGCCCACACTACCGTGTTCTTTTTGCAGATATTCAGCTGTAGCTGCACTTCCCTGTTTAGGCTGGATTTAGACGCAAATGCTAAAAATAATATACTCTAGTTCTGATCTCCTTGTGTGAGCTGTCACTTCTGAATGAGGAAGAACACTCTTCTGGCAGCAGTGGGGGGTTGGTTCTAATGTCACGGCCCTACTTTGTCATAGTTTATTTCCTCTGTATGATCTGATGTCAAATGTGGCTTGTTAAGGTCAGATCTTAGTGGTACGTCTCAGTGGTGGAAAGCCATTCAGAAGCTCTGCTGTGCAGTGGCATCACAAGGCTTCTAAGGTCCTTTGTTTCTACAAAAAGACTAAGCTTATTGTTGGATCTCTAAGATGGGTGGCGCATTCACTGTCAAGTAATAGCATTCGTTTATCTTGTTTAGCGCATTCACATGAGGGTCTTTTCAGGCTGCTCAATCATTCATATTCAGTGGAGACTATTTTTATGTGGCTCCCGCACCTCTCAATTTGAACTTTGGTTACTGAAACGTGGCAGAGCCTCGGATCGGCCATTTTGCTCCCAAATCACCTTTCTGCTGTTTGTCTTCAGCAGGCTTTCAGTGAGGAGAGATTGATTAAGTGCACCGGGTTGGGTTAGCGGCAGTAATTGGGTAAAAAGCGGCGAGGAGGTGTCACTGAAGCCATAATGAAGCCTCTTCTCCGAAGTAAACATGTTTTCTGCTCCCGTACGCGTGTCTGCTGTGTGCTGATGTCATCAGCGAGGACAGCGGGCCATATGTTAGGCAGCTGCATAGCAGTGGTAAATCAGGTAACACAGCGCCCATTTTTGCATTATCCGTCTCAACTCTAAAATCTCAGCATTTTCAGCTGCTGCCTGGTTCTCTGACTCAGATTGATGGACATGTGTCCACTGTGGGTCGCATCAGTGGACATGTTGAATTAGACACTAACATGCGTGGTTTTTTTTTTGTCTGGTATCCCTGAACGGGGTTTTTTATGAATGCAAATTATATTCAATTATGTAATAAATTAACGATTCCCTATTCAGAGCATATGACAACTAAGTAAAAGTAAGAAGAATGAAAGAGCATATAGAGGCATCGAGCACTTCATTTGGTGCCCCTGCAGATTGAAAAATTGGCCTGCTTCTCCAAACAGTGAACGGTGTAGCTATACAGATCAAACTATGAAGAATCAGACATGGGGAAGTTGTTTACATTTCTGTCTGAGTCTGCAATATGGTGATCTGTATGTACAATTTAGGTGAATTTGATCATGGGATGATTTTTGGTGCCAAACAAGATGATTCTGGCAGCTGGGGGATATCTGCCTTCCTGGGATTTTTAAATGATAGTATCTGGTTGTGTAATGAGCAAACAAAAGCATCCAAAGAGTGGCAGTTGTTGAGCTGAAATGTTGAATGACTTTTAAAGGAAGGTCTGAGGAGGATTGACTGACCTTTACAACCAACCAAAAATTTCACGGGGGCAGAAGCAACAGTTTTGTGCAGGGAAGCGTCTGAGAACATTCGAAATGTCAAACTCTGAAGCAGATAGGCCACAGCAACAGAAGACTGCCACATTCCACACTTGTCAGTTAATGGCAGGAAATCAGATAAAAGTGGCTGGACATCGTCAGTAAAATTTGGGCAGTTGAAGGCATTGTTCTCAATTCTGACATTCTAATTGCAGAATCAGAATTAGATGTAAACAGCGTGAATCCATCCTGCCATGTCCCAACCATGATGGAGGTTTTTTGTTGTAACGGTTTAGCCTTTTCGCGAGCATTGACCCAACGGCCAGTCACTAGGCATAATTGCGCTTTCATACCGTAAAATATTGTGCAACATTGTAGAACTGTATATCTTTCGAATGTTTGAGGACTCAGCGTTTGAGCTGCCTAAGCCATTGCCTAAGCGAAAATAGTATTTTTGAAGATTGTGTCAGAATGACTCTCAGCCTGAAAATGCAGTCCTATACGCTCAGTTGTATTGTTTTGTTCAGATTTGTCGAAATACGTTTAGATCAATATTGTTACAGTGGTAGTGGTCCAAAGATAAAAACCAGTCATAGTTTTTAATCCGGGAAAACGAGCAAGTTTGGAAAAACGTCACTAAATTGACTTTGGCAAGTAGTAGCTGCGCATCTTAGTGAATATCGCGTTAGATTTTATAGATTTTTGTCCCTTAAGGGATAAAATAAATGCACACACTGGCTTTTACAGTGCCCTCCATTATTATTGGCACCCCTGGTTTAGATGTGTTCTTTACCTTCTAATAAATTCAGTTTTTTTCTTAATAATATAGGACCACAATGGAATAAAAGAGGAAAATCCAACCTTTAATTAAAGTTCATTTATTCAGTGGGAAAAAAATCCCACATTAAGAAATAATTCTTTTACATCAAATCATGTGTGCCACAATTATTAGCACCCCTGATGTTAATACTTTGTACAATCCCCTTTTGCCAACAAAACGGCACCTAATCTTCTCAAATAATGTTTCACAAGATGGGAGAATACAGAAAGAGGGATCTTTCACCATTCCTCTTTGCACAATCTCTCTAAATCATCCAGCGACCTGGGTCCTCTCCTCTGCACTCTCCTCTTCAGCTCACACCACATGTTTTCAATGGGGTTGAGGTCTGGGGACTGAGATGGCCATGGGAGGAGCTTGATTTTGTGTCTGGTGAACCATTTCTGTGAAGATTTGGCCACATGTTTTGGGTCATTATCTTGCTGAAAAACCCAGTGACGACCCATCTTCAGCTTTCGGGCAGAGGCCACCAGATTTTGATTTAAAATGTCATGGTATTTCAAAGCGTTCCTGATTCCATGCACCCTAACAAGGTTCCCAGGGCCTCTGGAAGAGAAACAGGCCCACAGCATCACCAATCCTCCCCCATACTTCACAGTGGTCATGAGGTGCTTTTCTGCATACTCATCTTTTGTGTTCTGCCAGACTCACTTCGTGTTTGTTGCCAAAAAAACTCTATCTTGGTCTCATCTGACCAAAGCACACGGTCCCAGTTAAAGTCCCAGTACCGCTTAGCGAACTCCAGACATTTGCATTTTTGATTGTGAGTGAGAAAAGCTTTTTTCCGTGCATGCCTCCAAAACAGCTTTTTGGCATGTAGATAGCACCTGATGGTTGTTTGGGAGACTTTCTGACCCCAAGATGCTTCCATTTGTTGCAATTCTTTAACAGTGAGCTTTGGAGAACCCTCTTCTTCTCTTACCATTCTCTTCACAGTGCGTGGTGGCAAAATAACCTTGCGTCCTCATCCAGGCTTTTTTTTACCACTGTTCCAGTTGTTCTAAACTTCTTAATGATTCCTCTGTCAGTAGATATGGGCAGGTGCAGGCGAGTGGCTATTTTCTTGTAGCCATTGCCTGACTTGTGAAGGTGGACACACATCTGCCTTACTTGAATGGTGTGTTCCTTTGTCTTTCCCATGTTGAAGAGAAATGGCCTCTGTGTCACGTCATATTTATACCCAAGGGAAACAGGAAGTGATGATTTACTAATTAAATGTTCCTAGATACTCTGGTCAACTTTGTAAACTACTGTAGAAATGACAGAAATACTTATATTACATTTATTTCTTAGGAATTGTTAGGGGTGCCAATAATTGTGTAACAGGTAATTTTATGAGAAATAATTATTTCTTAGTCAGGGATTTTTTTTTCCCCTTAAAATTCACTTGAGTTGAAGGTTACATTTTTCTACAATTTTCAGTGTGAGAGTGTGCTTCTGCAATAAAAATGGAATTTATTTTTAGGCTTTTAACACATCTCAACTAGGAGTGCCAATAATTATGGAGGGCGCTGTATATGCTGATCTAACAGAACTGAACGGATTTTAGCCTTTCAGCCCTCACTCCAATATAGCAGTTAGAATCAAATTCTACACAGACAGCCAATAGTCTGAAACTTCATTCTTGTTAGGAATTGTTTCAATGGTTCCTGACAAGGGGGGATTTTGTCAATAAAGCAAAGGAGTTTTGGAAGTGACTTTATTACACTTATACAGTACAATCACACACCAGTGCAAGGAATTGTAAGGGTATATTGGAGCAAAAATTTTGCTACATATGGAGCAAAAGACCTGACAGAAGAAAGTTGTACAAACCTTCTGTGAAGTGAACTCGGCCGCGGCTAGAAACACAGGGAAACTTTGACCCTCGAAAGTTGTTCGTTGGAACACACGCAACATAACCGAGAAAAAAAAATCAGTGAAATATTCATAGTTGGTTACAGAATCATAGTATTTGAACCCGCAGTTGTTTAGCCGTCTGGCTAAGGCTGTATTGTTTTTCTAGGCTAATGAGCCTTGGTCACAGTGTCACAAGAGTAGAAGAAAACACAGAGTTTTTTTTCTGTCAGACAAAAAACTTATATTTCCTTTGTTTTTACTCAATTTTTAGTAATATTCTCAGCAATTATGACTATTAAAGAGTATTTTGTGCAGTTTCACCTTTCAAATAAGACCATGGTTATGCTTGTAGTCAAATTGGTTCAAGAACAGTAAGCATTTTAGTTTGGGAGGAAATTTGCTCTGGAAAGGCATGCAAAAAAAGGAGGAATATCTTCTTCACAATCAGCCCTTTGCTAACAACTCAACTTCAAGTGAATGTAACTACTTTACTTCGGCGATGTGTCAAACTGTGCACTTCCTTTTTGACCAAAAGGCCTGCATCTATGAGTTTCTGCTCAGAGAAGCGCTCCGTCAAGTGGAGGTAATGGGGCAGCCACCAATCAGGTGATGAGGTTAACTCTGCTTCTGTTGGAAGAGTCAACTATTTGTCAGCTGTATCATCAGCAGGGGTATGTCTGCTTTCTGTTGTCACACCAGATCGCAGGGAATGTAAACTCTGCTGGGGCTGTTTATACGCACAGGACCTGCAGGCTGGCATTTGCACGCAGGAGAATTTTATCTAGCGTGTCTGCTGGGCGACTTGTTTGTGACATTCTGCACATTCCTTGTGTTGTATGCGATGGTGCACTGGGCCTTTTTAAAATTCTTGAACTGTGAGCGTAAAAGTAGCTTCCACATAAGCGGCACGATATTGGGCACCTTCAGTCATTTTATTCTGTTTATAACCTAAGAACTCCCCAAAACCAGCCTATTCTTTTTATACTGGTTTTAGCTGAGTTTTAAGGATGGCCAGCTATCTGATCATTCTCTGTTGTCAGCCAATTATCTCATTTGGCCTTTGGCATTCTCAACTCCACTGCAAAAACAAAATTTTCCCAAGCATTTAATCTTGTATTTAAACTTAAACACTTATTTCTATTGTCCTTTTTTTCTTAGATAAAGAAATTCTGCCACTGACTTGAATTAATTTTGACTAATTATTAGATTTTTCTACGGGATAAGTGAAATTATCCCATAAACTATGCACAATCTGTGTGATACCACCCATGAGGTAGAGGTTTGGTATTACACATACATGATACAGCTTTCTTACATTGTGATTGGTCAGATTCTGTTCATTGGCAAACATGATAACATGATAACCAATCCTCCTGCTACCATCACTAGCGTTACTTTCTAGTTTTTTTTTTTCTGTTTCTTCAATTCCGTGAGATGAATAATTCACTAGCTACCATTCTAGCACTTTTTGTCATTAAATTAGTAAGTTATATGAGTTACTACTATCTTGAACCTGAATTTAGTATTTTAATGCTGAAAAACGTTAGCATGCTAGCTGGTTAATTATCGATTTCAATAGACAGCCATCTAGAAGCTAACCCTTTTCTTTAATTTTCCAAATTAAATGACTCTGACATTTATGTGATAAATAGGATCTTAAATTTGTGAGCCCGAATTTCACATTTATGAAACATTAGACATCCTCTATTTATCTTTCTAAAATTGCTTCAAATTGAGCGGAATTTCTTCTTCTGAGGAAAAGGTGATAGAAATTCGTTTTTAAGCATAAATACAAGATTAAAATGCTTGGTAAAATTTTGTTTTTGCTGTGTGGCTTAACCAGCCAGTTTTGAAAAATGCAGTGTAAGCTACGCTGAACCACCTGATGGATTCCCAACTGATATTGACAGGATTTTTTAGCAGGGAGGAAATATATTTTCTTGTAAAACTGGCTTTAATAGTTTGTACTTTTTGTATTTTATTTTCTCTGGTTATCAGTGGAAATGTAGTACATTTAATTGGATATTAAAAAGGTCATCTTTGTTCTATCCCCAGTCTGGATGTACCATTTGTCTGTGCATCAAGTCACAGTGCCACTCAAACCTGCTGGATAGAGGTTGTGTATTGTTGTCTGACGTAATATGCTATTCTTGATTCAGTGCACCCCTGACCATGGCGCCCGACAAGAGAGTATGCTTGTGAAACATTTGTGACGTGTCGCATGAGCTGTAGAGTAAATGCCCTTTTTTGGAAACGCTGGCTGACTGTCGGCATGGTCTGCTATTGTCTCTGCTGCAAACACAGTTATGGGTGAACATTCAGACAGGAGAAGTTGTTTGTCTCTGCTTGAGGTGTCTGCCGTACTTATGAGTGGATTACCAGCGGAAGCAGAAGCCGTAGATCAAAGCGCAAGGATTAGTGATTTATTGCGAATGACCCCAGGTCTCCTGCCCGCAATGACAGGTACCAGGCATTGAGCTGTCTGGTCCTGCCACAGGCAGTTTGACGGGTGCCAGGCTCTTCCTGTTGGGCTCCGAATAACAGGTTGAAATTTTCCACTGTTTGGTGTTGGCTGGCATGGACTGTGCTGCATTCAGACCTCAGGTATAATCAGTATCAGGTTCATTTGGTCCTTGTTGTTATTGCAATCTTGCAATTAGTCTCAGTGTACATGCCGTCTCACTTGCAGAATAGGGTGTATAACTACCTTTTTTCTTTTGAAACACATTCTGGTGACATTTTCTCCCTGAAAAGCAAATTCTGAACTGACCGAAACTGCCATTTATGCCACTTACTTTCGTGCAAGTTGACTTTACATTTTTAAGGCAGCCGGTAAACCTTTCGTTCTACAGCGTAATACATTTCAGGCTGTTTAAACTAAGAAATGAAAGTTCACCTTAAAAATATGAGTTAACTTGAAGATAACCTCTGTTTCAACTCAAAATTCCTGAAGAAAATGGATAAATTTAAGTTTAACTTTTGAAAACTTATAAACTAGAGTTCAATATCTAAAACTTCTAATGACAAGTGGAATTACGAAGATGAAATGAGTTCACATATTATTAGGATTATGATGTTTTACAGTGTTGAGTGGGGATAGGATCACCAAAACAGGATTAGGTGAAGGTCGCTTGATGTGAAAACCCACGATACCTGCCATAACATGCAGATGCTTCGGTCAGTATTTGGCATAAACAACACAAACTCATGAATCCGCCCTTCATTATGTCAACTGTTCAGGCTGCTCGTGGTGGTGTAATGGTGTTGGGATTCTGGGTACACAGTAGGCCCCGTAACACCTACTGAACATCAGGAAATGCCACAGCCTACTTAAGTATTTTTACTCACCATGCGCATCCCGCTATGGTCACAATCTTCCTGTCTTCAAGTAGTACTTCCTGCCAGATAACGCGGCATATCATAAAGTTGTACGTCATCTTAAGCTAGTTCCACGGAGGTGGCGATGAGGTCATTGTACTCTAATGGCCTTCACGAGTACCAGATATCAGTCCTGGGGAGCGCATTTGGAATGTGCTGGAATGACAGATTTGCTGCTTGAATGTGCCACTGACCAATCAGCCCCAACTGTTTGGTGATGTCATGTCATCTTTGACTAGTTGAAGAAGGTCGCCAGCACGTTTTCGGATTCATGCCACGAAGAAACCTGGCTATACTGGGGCAAATAGGGGTACCACCCAGTTCCTGAAAGGTGTATCTAATGAAGTGCTCTCCATATATGACCCGAGCATGTGAGATGGTTTGGGGTTAACCTGACAAGGTTGTATTCTTGTCTCTTGCTCAGTACTAGTTCATTTCTGTCCCCCTGTGTAATTCTGACTTAGAATAAGCTGGTTTGATAATGCATGAGTGGTTGAATGAGCACTACCAAGAAGGACTTACAGAATATACTGCTGGAAATTATGTCGAGAATAGATAAGTTTGTGAAGAACTTTTATCCTCTGATTTTTGTGCTGTGAAACAACAAAAAAGTGGTCATGATGTCCCTTTCTGGTGTAGTTTTTGTGATTAAAATTGAAATTGTTCTGACTGTTTTGAATGATATAGTGAGTGATTGTACAGCCTTTGCAATTGGGGGCACTTCAGTTTAAGGTCATTGCAATTATATTTTACCAAAAAGGTGATTATGCTAATAGCTGTGCCATTTTAAATTGATGTTGTCCATTTCGTTTGCGCGTAAGTTCATCAAAGAAGTGGATGTACTCTGTGAAAATAGTCTTTCAGAACAAATGTCCGAATGATCAAATTGTTTGTACTGTTTTGTGTAACTGGGTCCCTGAAAGAAACCAAACGTGCAATGAATTGTGTCGAGTGCGGAAGTTCAATGTCACGTACGCTGTACCGAACGGGCCATGTTTATGCTTTATTAGCTCACTGCTGGAGGACCATTGTCTGGTCCCCCAGTTCCCATCATCCAAATACGCCATCATTGTGCCAGGAAGCACGTGTCTGGTGTCGTCCTCAATGTTCCTGTCATCACCGGCGAAGAACGGCACGCGTCTGGTTCTCGAACGTTGGATCAGCCCTTCTTTCCGAGCAGTTCGCTCAGCCTTTTGTTATGGGAGGGAAAAGCGACACGTCCGATGTATGGAGCAGGAACAAGCATCAGCCTTTATTCCTGCTGCATAACAATGCCCTTTTGTCTCCTTGGTGAAAAAATAATAATTAGAGGTGAGTGGGAGTTTTATTAAGCATGTACATGATGTCCCTGAAGTGGGACATGTACCTTTCCTCCAGTGAGAATTAGGTCAAAACTCTTCCCTGTGCTATTTCAAGTATTTTAGGAAGGAGTGCGGTCACACACACTGGGAAATTCACATCCCTGCCCTGCTGTCTTATTTCTGCACACAATAGTCTAATCAGGTATTTAGGACTCAAGTGAAGAGACTTAATATTTTAATATCTCATACAGAAAAAGGTTGTTTAAGCTACATTAGATGTGTGATGTGAAATTATCTTACCCCTCTGGCAATCTCAAAATTATTCATTGTCTCGCTCAATGGCAGACGTTTTGTCTTTCAAGCAAAAATGTTGTTGAGATTAGATTGTACAATTAATTTGAAATCAGATCATACTATCTTAAAACTAAAACAAGCTAAAATGATTAATAAAATATACTTTTTACGATTAACTTATGGGTATGAACAGGTAGTGCACCACACGTGGGTAAACATTTTATGGTGGTTTAAAATGATGCCAAAATTTGCATTGCCCTTGAACTCCCAACAGTATCTATTAAATAAGCGCTCTAGTTTCATAGGCTTTATTGCGTTAGGCTCTATCGTTCCACTTCTGCCGATTCCACTCTACAACTCATCTCTGTGTTGGACAGGAATGAGAAAATAACGTAATAACTAGGTAATTACTGAATGCGATAAAGTTATGTATACCTTTTTATATTATTTACTCGAATATGAAGTACAACCCCGATTCTGAAGTAGTTGGGAGGAAATGTAAATTGTGAAAAAAATCAAAATGCAATGACTTTCAGATCACATGAGCCAATATGCTATTTACAATAGAACATAGATAACATTTCAAATGTTGAAACTGAGACATTTTACATTTGTATCCACAAAATTAGCTTATTTCGAATTTTCTGGCCGCAACAGGTCTCAAAAAAGTTGGGACGCAGGCAAAAAAGGCAATTAATATATTTATATATATTAATATAAGAGAATCAGCTGAAAGAACATTTACCCAGTAATAATTGATTCTGTCATTGACATTATTAAATGGGCCCAGGAATACTTCAAGAAACCACTGTCTGTAAACACAGTTCGCCGTGCCATCCACAGATGCCACCTAAAACTCTGTCATGCAAAAAGGAAGCCATTGTTGACCATGATCCAGATGCACCACTGTGTTCTGTGGGCCAAGGCTCATTTAAACTGGACTGTAGCAAAGTGGCAAAGTGTCCTGTGATCAGACAAGTCCAAATTTGACATTCTTGATGGAAATCATTGGCGTTGTGTCCTCTGGGCTAAAGAGGAGAAAGACCACCCCTCCTGTTATCAGCGATCAAAAGCCAGCATCTCTGATGGTATGGGGATGCATTAGTGCATATGGTGTGGGACACTTGCATGTTTAAAAAAGCACCATGAAAGGTATACAAAGATTTTAGAGCAACATATGCTCCCCTCCAGATGACATCTATTCCAGGGAACGCAAAACTCTCCAGCAGCTTGAAGCCTGTATTAAACAGGAGTGGGATAAAAATCCAGTGGCTAAACTCAAGAAACTAGTCTCCTCAATGCCCAGACACCTCCACTTTGGTTTACCCTTTAACTTTCTGCTCAACCGTTTTGTAACGCAAACCAATGCTTTTCCTTTGGTTCTTTTCTTGTGAGGAAGTTAAAGGGTTAAAAAGAAGAGGGGATGCTATACCATGGTAAACAGGCCCCTGTCCCAACCTTTTAGAGACCTGTAGCAGCCATCAAATTTGAAATGAGCTGATTTTGTGGATAAAATTGTAAAATTTCTCAGTTTCAACATTTGCTGTGTTATCTCTGTTCTACTGTGAATAAAATACTGTCTGGTGTGATTTGAAAGTCATTGCATTTTGATTGTATTCCCAATTTACACTTTGTCCCAACCATTTCAATTGGGGTTGTTGCCACGGGATTCACCAGCTCTGCTCAAGTTTGTAAAATAGTCTTCACTGCTGAAAAAGAAGTTTGCCTGCTATCAATTATTCCTCTTCATAGCTCTGCTGTTGACAGAGTTTGCGCCATTTTTTAACCCCTTCACTGTCACTTGGCCCAAATTAGGGCCGGGCCAAATATGAGAAAATGCAGGTGACAGTTAAAGGACAAGCATACCATTTTCTTAGTGAATCAAGTTAAAGGAAAATGACGTGTTTTTGCAGCTTTGGGTATGTTATAGTGCTGACCATAATTGATAATAAAGCTTCACAGACAATTAAAGAAAGGACTGTATGACTGTTGACTTGGTGAGATAACCGGCCTTGTTTCTCTGCTGACTGGCCTACAATGATCTGATATAAATCAGAGCTACAGACGAGAGGCCTTTGAGAACAAATATGAGGCATTGTTAAGCAAAAAAGAGCAAAGCACTGTATGCATTTTTTAATTGCGCATCTATTGCTTACTGTGCTAGCACGCTCTCGCACTGCTTGCTACCGTTCCCTACTGCCGCAGCAACTTTTACGCTGACATCAGGCGGGATTTTTGGCCATTCTGGCGTAGTGCAGGTGTTGTGTTTATTTTTGTAGTGCAGGTTCAGGTTTTTCTGGCAGTGGGTCGATGTGTTCGCACTCAACCAGACACCTGGCTCAGAGGCTGCTGCGTTTGTGTTTTTTGTGTTCGTTGAGGTGGATCCAAATAGTGTAAAAAAGGGGAAAAAAGCAACTGCGACAGTTTTAATGTTGGCAAATTAAGTGTTAATGAGGTTATGTGATGAACTGGGCATTACTGTATTATGCTTCTGCTCTGGGTCTTTGACCAGGGAGTGGCTTTTTTTCACAACATGGCATAACGACCAAAATAGGCCGTTCGGCAGAAAAACGATTGCCACATTCCTAGCAGTAAACTGTGTATGAGTGCAGTTTAGTCAGAGGAAATACTGTTGAAGCAAATTGCACCATTTCGAGGAAAAATAACTGGGAAAACTGATTTGGAAAGGGCGATGTTTGACTGATTCAGTGTTTTGTTAAATAAAATAATCACCTGGGAGTTTTGACGGAATCATTACTTGAATACTTTTGAGGACCTCTGTAAGCATGGGTTGCATCCAATGGATTGGATCAGGAAGTAAACCTATGTCTTCTGAGGCATGTTTTTCTGCCTGAATAAGGGGTGAAAATGTAGATGTTCTACTTCTCTCCAGATAGGTGTGCTGCTTTCTCTGATACTGCTCTAGTTTGTATAAATCCTGCTGGAGTTCATCACTGCAGGTGCAGCGGAGTATTCAAGCTCTTACCATCTGTGACAGCAGTAATGCATCAACTCCTGCCTTTTCAAAGCACTGCGCAGCTCCTCTCAGTACAGTTTCTTCTCTCTCTTTCTGAAAACGCTGCTGATGATATGAAAGCTGGAATGTACAGAATATTGTGCCACATAAATTGACAGGATTCTCATTTCTTTCAATTATCGTCACGGAATGTCTTGCCATTTGCCTGCCTGTCAATGCAGGCAATAAGAAATTACATTTCCTTCTTAGGAGCTGCATTTGCCGCTTACGTCCAAAATAATTGCAGTGCTGCTCCAATAGGCATACATTGTGTTACTTTCAAAATTTACCGCCCAAGCTTTTCCGTAAATCAATCAATCATGAAGGAAGCCGCAGGTTGATTTTAATACCGCGGCTTTCCAATCTTTTTTTTTTTTTTTTTTGTCAGCCGTTACATAGGGGACCACCGAGTCTGTGCAGTCCAGTTAATTTTAAAGATGATTTTTTTTGAAGCGTCGGCTCCAAGAGCATCGAAGGCGTACCGCGTACTGTGAGGAAGTGAGACTTCTGTCATGGATTGAACTGGCAAATGCGCACATATTTATAGAAGATCGTTGCGAGCAACACGGCAGACGAAAAGCATGCCAAACCCCGGCCAATGGAATTGGCTGGCAGATGCAGCTACAGTGCCAGCTTCCTTTGGAGAGGTGTGAAATTTAGTGTTGTGACAAGGCTGTCCAAACAGCTCACTTGCTCTGTGCATAGCTTTGCAGTCGGGAGGGGGGGGGGGGGGGGGGCATTGAGATTCACCAAAAGCCTGCTGTTGAAGAAAGTTAAGAACCAATTTCCTTCTCTGATTATAAAGACGGCGCATCCTTTCCTCAGGCTGATTAACGTCCTGCTTTGTCTATTGATGCATTTCCTATATTTTGAAGGTTCATTCAGAAGTCTTTTTTTTTTGTATTGTTATGAGACCGAAGAAATAAATCATCTGCACTTGGAGGTGTTTGTCTTCCTCTGGAGAGTATTAAGACATTACTTGCTGAAGGACCTAAGTTTGCTCTCGTGGGTGACTTTAATTTTCAGGTACCTTGTGTTCCCAGTTGCCTCTCCTAGGAGCAATTTCGGATGAAGTGACCTGTAATTAAACGCGGCTTTTATCAGGATCTGTCCTCGTGCGCGTGAAATTACCTGGACATTAATGTTCTTTCTTTGTTGTGAGGCACCACTTTCAAAGGAAATTGGTTTCTGTTTGATGGGACTGACACTCTGGGTTTTTCAGTCTGAAAGTGGACGTTTGGGTGGAGGTGTGAGGGGGAGGTGGGGTGGGGGGGGGTGGCGGGGGTCGAGTTGGGGCTAATGGTGCATTTACACTGTACCAAACATCTTTGTGTCGAGAGCACACGGGACATGTGAACAGAGGGTGACCGGTGCGTGGCTCGTTGCCGGCAGGTCATCGGAGAGCAGGCGTGGTTTTGAGACGCCGGGACGTAAACACCGTTGCGACAGGGAGGACAGTGACGAGTGGCTGGGGCCTGGCGTGTTAGGAATTTGAGAGCAGAGATATCTCCGGGCAAAGCTCCCTCTCTTCGAGACCCATTCGAGGCGCTCTTCCGCAGCGAGCTCTCTGATTGGCTGCTCGACCGTTCCCCCTCCCCCTCCTGCTGTAGTAGAGACAGACTCCTAAGAGAGGGAGGAGAGAGGAGACTGGTGCATTCACGCTACGGCAGCATCGCGCACGGTTCTCACACGCACTCCGCCAAACGCTAGCGCCCAACTCAAGAGGGGTCTGCGCTAAATCCTCCGCTTTGCGCCGAGACAGACGAGCAGACTGACCGAGGAGCTTCCAGGGCGGCGCAAGCGAAGATGGGCAGACAGGGGCATGATGCTACGGCGACCGCCACAACCCCCAGCATGCGCATGCAGCGGTCACAGAGCCGGATCAGCCTGTCCGCGTCCTTCGAGGCACTGGCCGTCTACTTTCCCTGCATGAACTCCTTCGACGAGGAGGACGGAGGTAAGGTCACAGGCTCCGGTGACAGGCATGCGGAGCTGCGGGTTTGGGTGCAGGGGATTATGGGATGCAGGTTTTGGTGCGCGCAATGCCTGCTGGTCGGGTTTGTCTTGTGATTCTGCCCCTGCCTGTAGACGAACTGGGCTTGTTGTCAGAGCTGCCTGCATATTACCAGTGCAGTCCCCCCCTACACCTGCTTTTGACGTAAGGGTTAATTATCGAGACCAGGAGTGTCCGCTCTTACCTGTAAAGGGCTAATGAAGGTGTGAGCTTTTTGCAGCTGATCACACACTGAATTTACTCATTAACAATTGTCTTCAAGCAGGAGCTTGATTAATACAATCATAGCGCAGGACTACGACAAAAATCTGCACCAGGTCCAATTATTTTGAGAGGCCCTTTTTCTGAGCAATCAGTCTTCCACAGGCACGGATGCTTGTGCTGAGACAAATTGACATCTGCAGCACTGGGTATCTTGCAATTTCGTTCGGCATACCTGCTGTGTATGAATTGTGCGTGTCTTTAACATGGTGTGCAGTAGCTATGTCTGGGCGAATGTCTCAGTAAGCGCAGGCTTTCCTGTGTTTGCTCGAATGCAGAGGTTTGAAGGAGGGGGGAAGGCGAGGATGCACGGGTCTTATTCCGCGGCTTCATCAGTTAGCGCAGTGCTCCCCTGGAGACCCCTCTGTCTTGACGGCAGGAAAACAAATCTGTCCTCAGGTCGTGCGTCTCGGGCTGGGTCACTGCAGGGGCGGACTCAGATATCAGCTCTGGTGCCGGAGCAGAGGTTCTCGAATTAGTCAATCTTGCCGCAGTCAGAAAAAATGGAAAAGGTTCTTCGTTGTGCTACCTTTGCTCAAGGACTCCTGTTGTCATTTGCCATTTAGTCTTTCTAATATGTTTGCATATCGAAAACTGCTTTTTTTGAGGAGGAAGTGTATCAATGAAAGCTGTTTAATACCTGATTCTGAAATCTCTGTAAGAGCCTTTATAGAATACAACAATGACAACCTTCACGTTACGTTTCAAGCTCACCAATGTAGAAATCTGTCACAACCACCCTCATGGCGTCCTAATTTGCTCTGGCAGTCTGCATGAGTTTTGCGGTTAATTGGTTGATTGTCTTGTTTTTCCATAGGTGTGATCAGCTGTAGCTACTGATCGTCCTGTATATACATGTCGCTGGTTTTGTCTCAGTCGGGGTTGGTTTGTCTCACAAGAAAAGGTTGCTCTAACCTCTTACTCTAAATTCTGGGTTTATTCTTTGGTGTGTCTTCCAGGGAAGATAATTATAAGTTGGCAAATTAAGAGGAGCTGTTTCTCCAAGCCTTCTTCCATTTCTCCTCTTCCCTCTAATTATTAACGTGCCATCGTGGCTCATCTTCGATCCGGCAATTAGCTCCCCCTCTGCTTAGTTCATTAAAGAATCAGGATCATCAGATTGATTTTTGTCTCGTTAGACCAAAAAATGTTACACTAATTGCAGTTATTAATCGACCGCAGTGACTTGCTGCAGTCTGAATTCCTTTAAGGACGCACTTTATTTTGATATTTTTCAGTTTATTTTGCTATTGTTACTGATCAGTAGAAGTCTTATTTCATTTGATGCAATGAGGATGGGTGGGGGTCATGTGGGGGTTATATTGTTTATTCATGCACTGTGGCAGAACCCCGCATTGTAAGTTCTGTGCATGTAATGCAGTGGGTGGACAGTGGTCTTAGAATAATGGGCCTTCATTGAGGCTATTGGCCTCTAGTCTCCATTGAGAGCAGCTAGAGTACATGTAAGAACAATAGCGATTGGCACATAATTCATGGGTGACCTGCAAATGCAAAGCCATAAAGCAGTCTGCAAATTGTTAATTTGTTTGTGAGAGTATGAGACACGTGACCAACATTATAGACAGAGTTATTAAAGTGGTAAATTTGATGCAAAAATACTGTGCCCATTTTACACCAAAGGAAGTAACTTAACAACATTCCATATCGGAATTTCATGTGTTCTGTGGGTCTTTAGAACAGTTTCTGTTGACAACTGTACCTAATATTGAGCCAGTAAAAGAAAACACTGTTTTATGAGCTGAATATACCCTACAAACATCTGTAAATACAGAACTTCTTCAAGAAAAACCACCTTTCAGTAAATGGCACATTAATGGTGGATTGTGTGCTTGCATTGCAGTGTACATTATAAATGGGTCTGTCTGCCTCTTCTCCTGTGACTCAATGTTTTGTGGTCAGGCGAGGTGATGAGAGCCTCACATATTCCTTCTAAGAAAAGTTTCAATACAAGTAATAATTATTCGTGTATTTTTGAAATATGTTCCCACTAAACACAACACTTTAGAATCAGTCTCTGTTTCTATCTGAAATATCAACCATAATGGCTGGGGCTTTGTCATTTGATGTTTGCTACTTACTTTCATTTCAACAAATTATTCTTCGTTCTGTTGGTATTTTCTAGAATCTATCCCTAGCACAGGCTTTCAGTACCTATGTTTCATATTAAATGAATGTGAATAACACCTAAATTCAATGGGAAGTGGGTGAATCCATGCGAAAGGTCCCAGTGTTACTCTTTTTTTAATTGAATTGCTCTTCTGTTCTCCTCATCCTCGTCTGACTAATTTTCATCAGAGAAAACTGCAAATGTTCTGATGGAAACATTGGTTTTCCAGCTGGAACTGTTTTCTGTTGTAAAGACAATATGCGCAGTAGAACCTTCAAACTGCTGCTCAGAATTTTTATCAAAATATTTTTAGTTGTTTTATTTTTGTATAGAATCATCTTGCTTGAATAAATGTTTTGTATCTGCCTATTTTTCTCCGCCGTAATTGGACTGTATCCACTCTCCTTTCCTGGGCTGATAAATTGAGCAACCTCGGTTTCGTGACCCATGTTGGCGTGCTGCACAGCGGCAGTCTTCATCGTAACGTCGCCCGCGGGCCGTTGCGACTCCTGACTCAAGCTTTGGAAGGCTAATGATGTAGCGATGCGCCGCGTAGCTGGCGCGGCATGACGGGGCCCCACTCGGGCTCACATGTGTCGAGAGTGCTGCTGTCATATTGATGGGATTCGCTTGGCTAGACGAGGAAACCAGCTGTCACAACGAATCAGGCGACTGGGCACGCGGCACCTTGGGGAAAGATAGAAGCTGTTTCTTTACGTGTGATCGATGCAGAGTGCTCTCTTGCTGACTTCTCTGAAGGGTCTTAGCCAAGGTTCATCAGGATTTTCTTGACCGCCTTTATTAATTTATAATCTTAATTAAATTTTAGATGATACAGGGTAAAATGTGCCAAGTCTTTTGCGGCAGCGTAGCTGTATGGACATACAGTGGAGGAGAGCAGGGCACATTTTTTACTGGAAATACTTTTCAATCATTTCATGTGCTGAATGCGATCCACTCGCCTCAGAGGGGGTTAATTGTCCCATTACGTGAGGTCAGTTGTCACATTGCTTTCATGCGCTAATAAGAATACCGACAAGTCATTGTGAATATAAATTTTTTTCAAATTCACACCCCATGACATCCTACTGGGTAACAAACTGTAATTCTTTTAGTCTGATCTTAAGCTCTGCAGTCAAAGTCGAAGGCAAATATATTTCCTGATTCAGTGGCCATCCCAGGCCAAAAAATTGGTTGGCACAGAACACTCTTTGCATCAATAAGTTGTGCTGACTTATTCTTGGACGGTTTCCTTTAATAACACGATTTCCAATCATAAGGTTCATCCGTTGGCTATTAAAGGCAGATTCTTTCTTCCTGTAATCTAAGGGTGCTTAATTCGGTTAAATTCAGTTCAGAGAAGCAATTTTCTCAGAAGTAGGCCAATGCTTGACGAACTGTTAACAGCTCTGGAACTTCCACGCTGCCTTTTTGGCACATCAGGCAATCTGACTGGCGCTACATGCTTGGTTAAATTGCTTGAATTAACTCAAACAAAAAGATTGCAAACTTGTCAACACAATTCGGAATAAGGCTGATTGAAATCCGCCAAATAGTGTCAAAATGAACAACTATTGTATTACCTTAACAAGGAGAACTAGCGACACCTGATAGTGTAAAATGTTTTCAGAGTCAATGTATTTTTACTTAGAAAGAGATGATTGAGGAAAAAGTCGGGACTAATTGTTTTAAAAGAATGCTCTGTGCCCACCTATTTTTCCAATCTGTGACTGTTGCTGTCCTAATTTCAGACAGACACTGTCATTATTTTTACATCCATAGCCTTCCCTGTTAAGGTACTTAACAATCATTCCCATATTCTGGTGTTATATTTTATCTGAGATGTGATCATGGCAGTTGATGGTATATTGCTGTTTTCATGCAGTTTAATCCGGCCCTGCCCGGGTCATTAGCCATTATCCAGCTTTATTTGGTGTAATGGTACACTAATGTGGTATTAATGGCGCAATACTGGGCTAGTGTGCCTCTATAGGTTACAGTAAAAAATGTGTTCACATTCCTATCTGTGACATTGACAGGGAGGCAGATTTTTATGCGCATTTATTCATTTAATAGCTCTGGTAAAGGCTAACATGCGATACGGTCAGTTTCACTTTTACTTGCAATTATAATTTATTCAAATGATCATCTGCTTAAATGTTATGAGTTACATGATCTGCTTAAGTGGCACATTGGGCCAGGAAGATGACTGCAGTTTATGGACGTTCGGCAAAATATTGTTACTTCTCTGTGGAACAAATGGCATTGTGTGGTCTGGCCTGGAGGATTTTGGTAAAGCTCTGGTATTTGCTTATCCCTGTTGGTAACCTCACACTTTCTCTTAAATGAGCTCGCTGTGCAGGAGTGCTTGTTTTGCAGTAAAAAATGCAACAGTGGTAATCTATCTGCTTGTACTGGATGTCTCATTGCGGACGTTTGAGGGATGTTTGGAGCGTCACACTAATGTATCTGTTGAGAAACTGAAAAATGCTGCAGCAATTTCATCATATCCCTGAAGCAAAGTATACGCCGCAGATTCTTTGTGTTTCGGCAATTACAATGAAACCTTTTTATGTGAATTCCATGGAACTTCAGGTGTTCGTTCCAGGTGCACAGAGGGCAAAATATCTTGTTTTGTGTGAGCCTACAACCTTTCCTGTATCACCCCCATCAGTTCAAACTTTACATTTCCAAAAGCAGTAACTCACTCAGGTTTGATAAGAATCGTGCCACACTTCTTGTGATTGTTTCTGGTGTGTAGAGTAGGGCTGTTATTGACGGATACTCTTGATGAGAATCATGTCAAACCTTGTGAGATTGTTCCTAGGATAGTTAGAATAGAATAGATAGATAGAAATGTTGGTGACCTTCTGACCCTCCTTGTCACATTGCCACTAGGCCAAAATTTTCATTTTTAAAAATGCAATGACTCAAACAGTTTTAATGGGAATCCTGTCAAATTTGCAATCAGCAGATTTGGTGCTTTTACTGAGGCACCACCACTAGGTGAAACTACATTTCCAAACGGAATAGGTCACATGGTTCTAATGGGAATCAAATAAACTTTTCTGTGAACATCTTGGTGCATAAAAGAACAATCCTATTGTTCTGGTGACACTGTGACCTTTTCTATGGCACCATCTTTAGGCCAAAGTTAACTTTTTCCAAAAATGCAATTAGTCAAACAGTTCTAATGGGAATTGGGTAAAAGTTTCTGTGAATATTCCTGGAGCTTAGAGTAGATCCCCTATTGATTTTCTGGACCTTATGCTATTCCCTGTAGTGCCATGACTTCGCCAAACTATGAATTTTAGCCTACGGCTAGAATGCTGTCGTTACAAGTTTATACTCTGCTGTCTTACAGCAATAGCATTAGCCTAGTTCTACCGTGTGAACTATTCAGGCTGTTGGAATTATATAGTAACCCAAACCTCTTTCTCTCTCTCTCTTTCTATCTCTCTCTCTCTCTCACACACATGCAGAAGCGGGAGGGAAAAAATTGCGAAGCACAGTCCAGAGGAGTGTGGAGACAGGGTTGGCGGTGGAGATGAGGAGTCGGATGACGCGGCAGGCCAGCCGGGAGTCCACCGATGGGAGCATGAACAGCTACAGCTCCGAGGGAAAGTAAGCCTGACTCTCAGCGAATCCAAGCGTACCACCCTTTGCCTTAAAGTTTAGTCCTTCCTAACATCAGTTTGCACACTTTGTAGTGACCAATATCCTGAGTGACATGACCAGAGGATCTCCAAAATTACAAATTCTGGTGTTTCTTATCAAAATTTGGAGGCAAATGCGAAATCCGAGCCTCTGCTTCAGTATCCACTCTGTACACCAGACGCATCAATTTTCTGAGGAGATATAATATAGATGAGCTGGTCAGCAACCTTGCTTTCTCCGCATTGTTGTCCTCTCAGATGTATGTACATGGAGTTCACTGTCAGAAGCTACAGAGCTGTTGCAATGCAGATCCATAGCGATAATCTGTCTGTCAATGGCGGCGATGCCATTTCCGAATTTAATGTACCTGAAGATTAGATCTAATCCACAGTCCACTACATGAAGCTATACAGCAATCGACAAACCATCCAGAGTGACTGCATGTATCATGTACACTCTGAAGAACTATGACTCATAAGATTAATAAATTCCTGATACTGTATGAGCCTCTAGGTTTCCCTGCTCAGCATTCCTATGGTTGTGAAAGCAGACGGTAACCACAGCTATCTGTCCTCCACAGCCTTATCTTCCCTGGTGTCCGACTGTCGGCCGATAGCCAGTTCAGTGACTTCCTCGATGGGCTCGGCCCTGCTCAGCTCGTTGGACGTCAGACATTGGCCACACCACCTATGGGTAAGGACGGCCTCTGCGGCAGAAATAAGAAATTGTATCCTCAGTATTGCAGTATCCAGGTTTCATTCATTGAGTAACATCGGAATGTAGTTTTATCGCGCAACGTTCTCTTGACTTCAATAGTTCCTTCAGAATTGTTTTTTCATGCAAGGAAATAATAAATAGCCGAATAAATTGGCCACGAGAGTGCAATTAGCGCTGAATTACATTTGAATTACACTCTAAATCATACTAGAGACCTTGTTCGGCTGGTGTTTCTGACTTACTTCAGAAAAAGTCCAAACAGTATTTCTGCAGTTGCATTTGTAGCTATTATCGCGCACAAACTGATATTTTATTCCATTAATTATTATTATTATTCTTATTGCTATTAATAGTGTCAGTAGTCGTCATAGTAGCTACAGTAGCGGCACTGTGATGGAAATACGTGAAATTTGCTTTGTTTTTAGGTGACATCCAGATCGGAATGGTGGAGAAGAAAGGAGCTCTTGAGGTGGAGGTCATTCGGGCCAGAGCTCTGGTGGGGAAACACGGAAACAAGCAACTGCCAGGTAAGCGTGGTTCACCAGTCCCATAGAAGGAGAGCTTAGCCAGCTGCTGTCAAGTTACATCTGTTCATATTTGCATTGTGGTCCTCTGAAACGTAGAACTTCATTAATAAAAAAAACCCAGGTTTGTGTCGCATATAGGTTTGCATTACTGAAAAGCCAAATTCTGTTCACCTGTTGTCTTCTGTTTTAGTCTTTAATGAAGCCATGTTGAAAATTTGGCTTTTCACTTGTGAACTTCAGCAGGACCAAGAGTAGCTTTACTTTTCAAAGTGACAAAGTCGATGTGTAACAAAGCTTTCCTCTTTTTTGAAAGCACCCTACGTGAAAGTGTACCTCTTGGAGAATGGAACCTGCATAGCCAAAAAGAAAACTAAAGTAGCACGAAAAACCCTGGACCCGCTTTACCAGCAGCAGCTTCATTTTATCGAGAGCCCGGGGGGGAAAGTTTTACAGGTACCGTTTAATTTTCACCGGCGAAGTAGACACGCCTTTAGAGATTGAGGTGTCTATATTCTAATGCCATGACAGTTGACTTTTATGACACATCATGAAGCAAAGGTGGTCTATGTTTATAGCAGTGTGTTGTATTTCTCTACTTTCAACCAAACCTGCATTTAAAAATACAATTGAAGACCCCAATACTGAAAGTAAATAAGTCACAGAATGTCCATTATGAAAAAGTTGAGATAATCGACTTAGGTAATGTCACAGTGTGTGAAAATGTGACATAACCACTTTTAGCACTTAGCTCTTGGAATTTCCTTTTGAATTTGCTTGTGAAGAAAAAATTTGTGGCCAATCTGTCGTGAATACTGATTTTTGCCTTTCCTTCCTTCCACCAGGTTATTGTGTGGGGAGACTACGGGCGGATGGACCATAAATCCTTTATGGGAGCAGTTCAGATACTTTTAGATGACCTTGACCTGTCCAACATGGTGATTGGCTGGTACAAGCTCTTCCCCCCGTCCTCATTGGTGGACCCTACCTTGGCACCTTTGACTAGAAGAGCTTCCCAATCCTCATTGGACAGTTCCTCTGGACCGTGCCCTCGTTCGTAGCAGCATGGGGCGCAAATATAGCATTTTTGTAGCAACCAGTGTTGGAGGGAACAAGTCCCGGCAGGTCTTCGGCCACGCCCCGGCTACACTGCATGCTTAATGTTGTGTCCTCTGAGCCCGTACCTGGGGATGCAAAAAATGTGGCCCCGTCTTTTCAGCAAATGTTGCACACATTGAGCATGTAGAATCTCCTTTCTGGGGGGGGGGATATCCTGACGAGCAGTAATTGGGCCGAACTTTGAAGAACGACAAATTCAGGAACATTTAGTTTTTGTCCAGTTTGGACTGAAGCGGACAAGAGGGGCAGTGTGGAGGAAAGTTAAGGAGAGTGGGAAATGTGAACCAGTTCCAAGAGTTCAAAAGAAAAAAAAAATCACTAATTATGTTGATTTATATTTTCTTTTGTTTTTCTTTGTGGTCAATATACTTGAACTCAAAGGGGAAGAAGTGGAGAATGTTTCTAGCCAGTTGCTTGGCTACAATATGCCAAGAAACCTTGTTGAGGAATTTGAGGTTTTGTAAGAGAATGATTACAGTGGACCAGGGGCACCTGTGACGACTCGAGAGAAGACTGACGCCCAGATGCTCTGCCCCCTCAGCCCACCTCTGTTTTCCTGGTTATTCTCAGATATGCATATATGCTCAGAGCTAAAGCAGGTCTTGAAAGACTTTTTTTGTCCTTTTATTTATTTATTTTTTTTTAAATGAGTGTTTTAAAAATGGCAATACAGACATGGCTACCATCAATGCTCCAGAATACTAACACCAGAGCCCACAACAAGAGGAACTTTTTGTGATCAACTATAATAATTTCTCTGTTGATATACTGTATGAAATTTAAAAAAAGAAATTTTTTGCATGGACACAAATTTAGCTGAACTTCGACTAAAAAGAATCAAAAAAAGATTATTTTCTTGAGGCTGTAACTTGCAAAAAAAAAAAGAGAAAAAAAAAATGATCAGCCATTTTTGAAAATTTATATTATTTTTAAAGATGAATTTCACTTGTGCATGGTTTTCGAGGGGAGTGAATGCAAAAGCGTGATTTAAAAAAAAAGCTCCATGTTTATTGTTCTTTAGACCATTCACGAGTCTGTATTTTTGCAGACTTTCGATTCAAGAAATCTTTAAAAAAAACTTTCTAGCTTATTAAAGAAAAAACCTATTTATGTGAGAAAGAAATAGTAAAAATAAATGTAAAGTATTTATGTCATTGTTAAGGCACAGGCCTTATAAAGAAAAACATTATGTGCAAATTGTACATTTCTTTTTTTCTCCCTTTTCCTAGGGTGATTATTGTACTATCCATTGCTATCATTGTCAGATTCCCTGAGTATGTCCCGATTTTCCAGGACTGTAGGTTGGTTTACGGTTCTATACTGTTTAAAACAATAATTACTTTGAATTTGATTTGTTTAACAAGCATGTTGAAAAGGGGTATTTGCAACATGGCTTGGGCACACCTTACAGAAACTGAGCATGTTTTGATAAAGAAGATATTTGGAAATTTTGCAGACTCTTGTACAGTGCATGTAAACTCAGTTTTCACCCTCACCTTGAACTAAATTCCACAGAAAATGGCTGCCAGACTTCTGTGGCCAGCGTTAAAAGGTTTAACGAAACATTCCACCTCCTGATTACGTATTTTCCCTCTGATTTTTAAAAGATAATGAAAGGCAAAAACATTTTATATTTAATGGAGGTTGTCTGAAAAAAAAAATCTTGGTTGCAAGTACATTTTATTTTAGTATTGTCGCTAAAAAAGTTGCCCATACAAAAAATGAAAAGAAAAAAAATGAAAATCCCAAAATATAATAAATCTTAGCCATGAAGAGGAATTTTACCAGAACAAGTCAGAGCAGTGGGTATCGCTGTAGGCAGTAATTGCAAAGTTATGAATGAATAACATGTTTTGTGATTATGGGAAATTGCCACACTATGAATTTTTAGTTGTTTCTTGTTTTGAGAAAAAAAATATATATATATTTTTGTTAGTTTACTGACAAGCCAAGACCAATTTATTTTATTTTTATTATTTTTTTAGCAATTATGACTGCTTTTCACACAGATGGAGAAGCATATGAATCAAAGGTTACTATGAACACTTGACTGATAATACACCGAGACATTATTCCCCCTCCTGGACAGATTAAGTTACATCTTGTTGGACTTAGCATTTCTTTTTGTTAAAAGCAGTGAAATTTCATTTGCGTTGTGTACAGCTTTGATTCCCAGTATTTTGCTCTCGGATATAAATATGCAAAAATTGAAAATGAGGATATTTAGGAAGTGGAATAATGCCTCCTTTGATTACTGACAGGTGTTATTTACCCTTTTGAATGCCTTCTTTCTGTTGTAATGTGTTCATGCTGAGGCTATGTCTTGGCAAAGTATGGTTGAGTACAGAGATTTATGTAAGTTATTTTTCAAATTAAAAATAAAAACTGGATATAACACCAACAGTGAGTACCAGCACCCAATGCAAACTAATGCAGTAGCGCTGTCTCTTGGTTGATTTGTTTGAATCATGCATGACAGTGAATGTTCTTTCTTGCAAATTTCATTGGTTATGTGCTAATGCACTGCCTGTTCAAAAGTTGCCTGTTAGGAACAGGAATTGCTTGCCCTCCAGTAATGCTGCTTGCAGGTTTCTCAACAAATTCTCAGCTGAACAGCTTCAGACTCGACGCCGCACTTCCTTGGGTCCTCAGCAATACATCCACCAACTTTGAAGCCCATGAGATACATGGTTGTTGGGAGAATTGAAGAACAGTCATGCGCGTATGTCGACATAGACTGCCTCCAGTTTAGATAGATGTACATAGATCAGTGACAGCATCAAAATCACCTGTCTAATATTATGTAGGTGCCCCTGGCGCTGCAACAATGGCTCTTATCCATTGAGACTAGGGGTAGGGAACCTTCTCCAGAAAGAGCCAGTGTGGGTGCAGCTTTCATACCAACCAAGCTGCTACACACCTGATTCTACTAATCAACCTCTGGAATGTTTGCTAAGGGCCTTGATTAGTAGAATCAGGTGTGTAGCAGTTTGGTTGGTATGAAAGCTACACCCTCACTGGCTCTTTCTGGAGAAGGTTCCCCACCCCTGGACTATACTACACCTCTGAAGGTGTCTGGCACCAAGATGTTAGCAGCAGAACATTTTAGTCTTCCAAGTTCTGAGGTTTGTCCTTCATGGATCAGATTTCTCTTTCCTATACATCCCACAGATGCTAAATTGGATTGAGATTTGGGGAATTTTGAGGCCAACTCTCCACCTTAAACTCTTTGTAATGAACCTCAAACCATTTCTGAACAATTTTTTCTAACAGTGTTCATTATCCTGCAAAAGAGGCCAACAGCAATCAGACTCACAATTGACGTAAATTATAAGCTTATAAGCATCTTTTTTTAATGCAGTTGATAAAGACAAAGGATAAACTGGTGATTAACTTGTTGTTGAATACTTTCTAATCCTCCCATTGGAAATTGGAGTTTAAATTCCAATGGTTCAAGGCTGAGGTATTGAACATTATCCAGAAAAGGCCTGTGTGGGCTTTCATTCCAGCTAAACAGTTACACACCCGATTCTACCAATCAGCCCCTTGCTTGTTTGCTCAAGAGTATGATTTGTAGTGTCATGTTTTGGTCCCATCGGCAGAAGGCAAGAAGCCGGCGGGCATTGGGACCATGAACCCAGAGTAGATAAGGGACCCACACGCACAGGCTGAGTACAAAAAATATTAATAATTTGATAAAACAAAACCACAACAAATGAGGAGAGCAGCTGCGATACATACACAGGGCTCCACAACCGACTAAAACCCAGAATGTGGCTGCACTGCCAATTTGGCAGCGCTGAGCTTAAATACTCTAACCTGCACCTCCACCTCTACAAGCAGCTGGTGTGGCTCGTTGAAGTGGAGGTGCGGACAACAGAAGGGGGAGGGATTCCAAGGCAGAACCACCACATGTAGAGTCAGAAGAGTGACAGACTGGTTGGAATTAAAACCAGCAGCAGCCAGCCACACCAGCCATTTCTGGATAAGAACAAACTGGTTCAAGGTATGTCATCACTGTACAACCACCAGATGTTTTTACACCACCAGACAGTTTTTATGTCATTACGGTGTAAAACTGTTTGTAAGGACGAGGCAATTCTGGCCGTTTTTGCCTCAGAAATACACCTGGTCTCATGTCTGCCAGATTTATCTCAGTGAACAGCAGGTGAGTTGCAGTTAAAATTCTGTTGGGGGGGGGTTAGTCAGCCAAGCATAATAACGGAATTAAATACCAAAACCTGATTGGTTATTACTTGTCAAGGAGTGAAAACAAGGCCAAAACCTACAATGGCTCAAAAATTAAAACTGTCTCAAAAAACACTTCTCACCATAATGGATGGCACAAGGTATGTTCAAAAGTCTGATGCAGACAAAAATCCAGTTCACAGCTTTTATTAGAGATCAAGGTTGTACAATCCATGTGGGTAACAGGCAGGAAGACTGTGGCACAGACGGAAGAATCCAGAACCGTAACAGTCCATAACCAGTTGGCGCAAGGACTCACTAACCACAGATAAACTGGCGTGACAAATGCTGCATTCGGTAACGCTCATAAACACGAGTCGTGACGTGAATTAAGTCGAAGGTACGAGGTGGGATCATTCGGACGGTGAGGTCGTGAGGTCAAAGGAACGGAATTCACCAGTCGGGTCTCAAAAACACGGGGAAGCGTTACCGAATGCAGCAAAAGTCGCACTTGACTGAGCAGAAATGGGGGAGTATGGAGGGAAGCAAATGCATATGTAATTACATTGGGTGCAGGTGTGTGGATCTGAGGAACATGCAGGGAGGTGTGGTTACAGATGAGGGAACAATCAATTAAACTATGAACAAGGGGTGGTGCTGGTGCGGGAATGAAAACAGAAAACATGGCAAATGACCGGGAATGCCAGACTCATGCAATAAACTGCAAAAATAAACATGGAAACATGAAAAATAATAAACACAAATATTCAGATCCTATTTATACAGATCTTGACAATGGAGGGATTGTCGCTGCGACCCATTGAAAAGTTGATTTCTCACTGAAAGAGGGTTGTAACAGTGACAGCAGCAAGCAGAGTCGGCACAAACTGTCACCTTGTGCATCTCCATTGTAAAAATGGACCTCTTATGTAGAACAGAGCTCTCAAAATTTGGCCCTCGAATCCAAATACAGTCCTGGTTTTTCTGCCTTCCCGGCAATTAAGTGAACAATTAATGCTGCTGATTGGCCAGATTGTCATCTCAACTGACCCCTCCCTAGGTAAAGGGAGGGTGGAAGACCAGCAGTTCTCGGCCCCTCGAGGACCGTGATCTGAGGAGCCCTGATGTAGAATGACTCAAAGCCAGTGAAAAACTTTTACAACTGATCAATACAAAATAAAGAAAAACCTGCTCACGACACAGAATACTCAAGGTGAAGTGACACGTTCGGAGTTCCTGATTTTAAGTGTATTGACGCAGTGAGAGTTTCAAAAAGGGAAAAAGAAATGCCACACAACCCTACAGCTTTTGGTCGGCTTGGCTAATCACGACGGGAACGCAGTGGTGTCAGCCACTCAACTAAGCTGAAAGTCTACAGCAGGTCGACCATTGTCCTAAACACTGCTCTACACCAGCAAGGCCTGAACAGGGATATGCAAGGAAATTTGACCATTTCCATCTCCATTCATTTTAATTTTTTTTCCCCGCTCTTCAAGGTTGACTCAAAGCCCTTCGCACAGAACAGGGCTGGAACGGCCCAGGAGTGGTCCAAAAGGCTACAGTGGCGAGGAAAAACTCCCTAGTGGGAAATAACCTTGGGCAGAACCCAGCTCCAAAAAAGGGGGAACCCAACAGTCTGAGGTCGGCCCGGGAGAGGTGAGGAGAGATGGGAGAAGACACTGTATAATGGAGAGGACGAACAGGGAGGGGATAGAGGAGGATAGAAACAACATCTCACAGGAGAGGGGAGAGAGCAAAACTATTATGCCCCGTTCACACATATCGCTACTTGCTCATCGCCCCTAGCTTCTCGCTAAAATTTTACTCGCCGGTAGGAAAATTCTCTGCCGCTGGCGTAGGTTGCCATGGCTTCCCGATAGTTTACTTCCCACCGCAGAAGTGTCGTCGGGAAACAAGCTTTTGCTTTAGACATGATGGTAGGAACCAATATTCTTGACGTGGTGTTCAAACGGCAGCTCCCTGTGGAACTGTCTGTTCTCGTCAACTGTCAAACATCTCCATCATACATTCCCATTGGTAACTCGCTTCACTCGCATCGCTGACAGTAAAAAATATTTTATCTCCGTACCCACCCCCATCGCATCGGTAGTCCTCGACTCGCCTGTCCTCGCCACATTCTGCTGGAACACGTTCACATTCTATTGACGGTTCTCGCTCAGAGATGTGCGAGTAGCGATATGTGTAAATGGGGCATTAGAACCATCAACTGCATTAAATGGCCGAAAAGCACGCCACCTTAATGAAGTTTACTGTCTCGGCAAGCCCCAGTGACGTGGAGAAAAAACTAGACCCCGTGCTCTCAATTCTTGTGGCATTCCGCAATTGTCATATGGGCGTCAGCTTCCGGTCATGGAAAAATGCTTTGTAAGCAAAGTAAACAACCCTATTTAGAAATAAATAATCTAAAATTTGCGATTGGGCACTTTTTGAAATTCGGACATACTTGTAAGTGAAAGCTTTCAGGATATAATCAATGTGATCGAAATCAGGTAACGTGATTATCAAGAATTAAAATATTTATCCATAAATATCAGTAACAGTGCAGTTTCAGAGAGAATAAAAATAACATTTTTCTGCACGGTTTTCACAGCCAACAGCGCAGCAGGAACTAAACATTTTGAAATGTAAATCATACGCATCCAAATTGGTCAAAGCACTACATGCATTGTTTTGCCATGACCGGATTTTAAAGCCAATTTACGAGATAGGGGAAGTTGCCATGGACTGTATATAAAAATATATGGGTGTCACGCAGTCTAGATTTTTCTCTATGTCTTTAGCAAGCTCCTTGTAGCAGGACAAAGTCCCTGACTCATAAATCCTCAAACAGTCGTGCTGGCAAAGTGTTCATTTTGCTGCGTAAGACCTAACTCTGCAGGTATAGATAAAGACATGTTACAAGCACGTCAGATGATCGTCTCTCGAAGCAAATCTTCGATTGAAAACAGCAGACAGAAGCAAGCTCTCGTGATGGCCAGAGGAAGAGGCTCAAAGACACCCTCAGACTCTCACAAAGGATTCTGGCATTGATGCTACATCCTGGGAGTCCACTTGTCCATCCACTTGTACCAAATCAGGCAACTTGGCAGCCGCAAAAGGAGCTGCATGCTTCAATTTTCATGTGTCTTATGATTGTTAAACTAAAGCATGAAACCCCTAAAGCCAAAACCAATCGTACATATTGAAAGTCACAAAAAGTCGATTGACGAGCATGAACGAATAGATTGCAATCTGTTCCCCTATCCTTCCCATTCGTTCGTGCTCGTCAATCGACTTATCGTAACTTTCAAGATGGAGGCGACTGGAAACTAGCTCAAGGTACTGTTTGCATAAATAGTCTTTTTTAATAAACTACCTGTGCATTTTCAAAGTTCTCATGCCTCGCTGCCTCACAGCAAGAAGGTTGTGGATTCGAATCCAGCCTGGGGCCTTTCTGTATGGAGTTTGCATGTTCTTCCTGTGTTTGCATGGATTTCCTCCCACAGTCCAAAGACATGCATGTCAGGCTAATGGGAGACACTAAATTGCCCTTAGGTTTGAGTGAGAGTATATGTGAACGGTGTGTGCACCCTGTGATGGATTGGTGAGCAGTTCAGGGTGGGTTCCTACCTTTCGCCCGTAGTCAGCTGCGATAGGCTCTCCCCGTGACCCCATTGAGGAATAAGCATGTATAGAGAATGGATGGATGGACGTAGACTCATGAAAACATTGCTTTAGGTCCCCCGTCAGTCAGAGTAGAGACCTGGATGGAACACTGTGGAGGCTGTTTTTGAGTAAGCCCCCCTCCCCCCTTGATTAGAATTCATGTGGAGAACTTTAGTAGGAACTGGGTACGGCCCATTTTCGGGTGTAACAAGGAGTGAGCAGAGAAGGTGAGGGTAGGGTCATTTAAAGGAGCTGGGCATTGTGTTTCGGTTTTGTTTGTCTGTTTTACCGTAAGTACCGTTTGCGGATAACCATCGATAGAAATATTAGCATTTCCCCTCCCAGCTACTGTCTGGAGCGCTACCTCATTGTGTGATCGCCCCTCACTACTTCTGCCTACCGTGAGCACAGCTACAATATTCAACCAAATATCACAAATGACTTCATCATTTTACATAATGTTAGACTGTCCAATATCTATTGATATACCCGGAAATGGCTGTGACTACGAACAAAAGGTGCAGGCATTTCTAAATGGTTCTACCAATATGGATGAAAACATCCTCAAATTAGAGCTGACAGTCTGCACTTCAGCGCCATTGTCATTGCATCCTTCAAATGGAAAGTGCTGGAGTACAGAACTGGAATAAAAAAGTGACACTGTCAAATAAATTATGGTACTCACGGGGCGGAAGTATTGCGAATCAGTCGTATTCATTCAGGGACCCGCATTACGCTGCAAAAAATTAGTTCCAATTGTGGCAGATATAAAGATCTTTTTGAGCCCAAAATTGCAAACAATTGTGTACCACTCAGATTTTTCTGTACCAACAGGCGGATTCTGTACTCAATTTCTGTTTGCACTGTGTTCCCACACAGACATGCACCCACTAACAGAGTGCATGAGCAGTTGATGCTTGACATTTTTTTCCATGTTCAGATACATCACATTATCTTCACAGTTTGCTCATTAAGCCCCTGCTAATGAACTCTCTCTCCTCACACTTATCCCAGTGTGGTTTTCCCCTCTCACCACTGTTTGTTTTTTTTTGTATCGGTAGTTTTACTTTATTTTATTCATTAATTTTTATTTATTTTCCTAGTGTGGGGATTTAGGTTGGGCACTGCACTTGAGCTTCATAATGAAGCCTCTTAGCAACAGTCCTTCCGTGAACAGCACTGTTCATATAAAATTGCATTAAATCGCAAAGGGAACAACAATGTAGATTTTTACTTCTGTTTTTATTACTTTCAATCTATTGTTTTATGTTTAATATATTTTCTCTTATATGACAATGCCTTCCACTGACACTTAGAAATCGAGTCCCTCGTAGAAAACGGGAATTAAACCAAACACCAGTCAGCAGTTTCAAGGAAAATACATTAATTTCACTTAAAAAATTTGAACTATTTCTTGAAGATATACTGCAATCTGCAGTAATTATATGCCTCATAGTTTCTGGAAAATTTTGTGAATCAGGCTTGTTGTGGAAGTGACTACAAGGCTGACAGATGAAACGAAGTGTGACACTGAGGAAGTGCTGTGGTTTTTGAGCAATGAGAGCATGACAAAGGAAACTGCAAAGCTTTTCTGTTCTACGTATGGACAGGACAACACAGCATTTTCAGGTATTTGATTTATATTTCTACTTTATTATTGTATGTGTGCATTCCACATTTATCTATTTATGTATGTGGTGGTAAATCTTATTTATGACTCAAATATCAGGTAGCTGTGCTTTTCCAAGGTAAGCACATTTTCCATATGATGATAATTTTACTTAACACTTGGATAGAAACGAAAACTATTAAATTAACTACAAATAAGCTGAACTTAGAACGTGGCAGCATATCATTAATACAGAGCAACATCCCATTCAAAACAGATAAAATGTGGCATGGTGAATATTTAAAAGTCATTCGTTGAATTATATGCACTGATTTAACTGATTTAATTCACAGTATTAGTTTCTTCAGAGATAAAATACAGTACTTAACCGTGGCGAGAAATACAGTCTTTGGCATTGCCTGAATTTTCTGCCTTATAGTCACAATAACTGGAGAATTACAATGCTAGGACACTACATTAACCCCTTTGCACAGAATACAGATATTGCCAATTTTTTCCCATAATGCACAAACCTATATAGGCTTTATAACTCAGTATTTTTGTCACAGTGACTATGGAGGTGAAGCAAGACATTTGGAAATTCAATTGCAGAATTATTTAGGAATGAACTTCCGGAATTTACTGACGCCAGCGTCTATATCTGCGCAAAGGGTTTTTTTTTTTTAAAGAATGACTTGAAATAATTGCAATTTTTGAAATTCTGTATTCAATATTTGCTTGATCATTCTCTGACCAACTTGGACAAAGTGGGTGGTATCAAAACTTCATAGGAATGTCTCCCAATTTTTTTTAGAGACCCCATTTATAGGACAAACTGTCTGTTGTAGTTTTTCATAAACTACATTATGACATTAATGCCCAAATCCAGGTACTTCTGAAGGGAAGGGTTCTCTTGCCACTGCATCGGTAAAGTTCCACGTAGATACATGCTTTGAATCAGACTATTACCACTGAAGTACACTTCACTCATTGTCTTGTTTTTTAAACCAGTTTCAGCAAATTTTTCTCGAGAATATGGTTCATTAGCATACTGGAATTAACCATTAGAAGATGGATAAATTGTGTCCATAGAGGGATATACATGTTCAGCAATAATACTCCACTAAGCTGTGGAAAGTGAAATAATGATTTGTATTAACTCATTTGGCACCACACTTTCAATGGTCCAGCAGGCCATTGTTATGCACTGAATACATGGGGAAATGTAAACACAAGAACATTCTCAGCGACCACCAGTGTGGTGATGAAATTGCAGCGACATCTGGCAGAAAAAGGTGGTACTGAAATTCTGGCAAATAGTATAACGCCAAGCGCCATTAACGTAGGTTCACGTCAAAGACGTAGATCAACTTCAATGGGGCCAAATGAGTTAAGGGGCTCAACGTGTGCCAAGAAAACCATACAGACATCATTATACCACCACCAGCCTGATCTTTTGAGACAAGGCAGGTTGGGTCCAGGGAATCATGCTGTTGACGCCAAATTCTGACTCTACCTCGTAGCTTGTCACAGCAGAAATTGAGATTCGTCAGACCAGGCCATGATTTTCCAATCTTCTATCTACATATTTAGTGAGGCTTTGCCCACTGCAACTTCATATTTCTGTTCTTTGCTGATGGTAGTAGAGCCTGACGTGGTCTTCTCCTGTTATAGCCCATCCATCTCAAGGTTTGAAGTGTTGTACATTCCAAGACGCTTTTCAGCTGTTTGCAGTGGTTATCTGAGTAACCAGAGCCTTTCTGTCCGCTCACAATATTCGACCATTCTCCGCTGACCATCAACAAGGTATTTCCATCAGCGGAATGACCGCTCATTGGATGCTCTTTGTTTTTCACGCCAGTCTGTGTAAACTCTAGAAGCCGTCGAGCAAGAAAGTCCAAAGGGATCAGCGGTTTCAAAAGTATTCAAACCAGTTCCTTTATAACCAACGACACAACCACAGTCTGAGTCATTGGAGATGGTTTTTCTCAATTCTAATGCAATGTGAACATTAACTGAAGCTCTTGACCTCTGTCTGCTTGATCTTAAGAATTTTACAGCAGTCACAAGAAGGCTACATGGATAATTGCATGAATGAGCAGGTGTACAGTTTTTCTAATAATTTGCTCAATTAATTTGTGTAAGAAAAGCCTTAGTGTGATTTCAAAACAAATAACAATAATACTAATATTTTAGGACTGTAACGTGCCTTGCTTTATTCAGGGGATACACAATGAATTGAGCACGAGGCTGTGGGAATTATTTACAATCCCTCTTAATAATTTTGCACCTTGACAAAAATGCGTCACCATCTAACCAGTGCAGGTTTTAGCTGTAAGTATACCCGTGCTACACATGTGGGCGATTGCCCCCTCGAGCGTTCATCACGCTGTCCATCACAAATATCCTGTCCTCATTATATTTACTAAAGGAGCAGTTGGATTGTCTCCAAATTGGACATTTGACTCCCCACAGAGGGTAGCTGAACTGATTAGGTTTTGGAGGTCATCGGATCAAAAGGTCAAGGTCACATAAGGTCAGATGTATTTCAGGGTCAAAGATCAACTTTTAGGGCTCATGAAGCCATGGCAGACAGAGGCATAGCAATCAATGCTTTGTTTTGAGTTGCACCCCCTTACAGTTTGTGGAACCCATGTAGTTGCTGTAGGAATAGAATTCATTCATATACAACGTTTATGAAAAGGAACGGCTCCATTTAAGAAATAATGAGCACCAAGAGATCGTAATTTGACAAGCCATAATTTGATCTGCTAAAAAGTGCAAAAAAAGCGTCTCACAAAAATACAAATGGGAGACATAGCCAATATATAAACCCAGCATAACATGTCCCAACAACTGGTGCCTCTTCCAGTCATTATCAATTCTAATTAATACTTGATATAATTGCCGAATAGGACAGGCTTATTTGATTACAGTGGCCATTTGGCCTCAAACTCAAATGATTACACATCAGCCCAATCTTGAGATGTTCCTCTGACCCAACACCTCTGCCTCAACCTTCCTCTATCAGCACCAACAATAGTCAACACATCACCGCAAAAGTCCTTTAACAGGAACTACTGCACACCCACTTCTGCATTTATCTTTTTTTCTGCCTGCCTTTGCAAACAAACAAGAAATAACCGGTGATTATTCTAAGGTCAGGGTAATGTTTTGGCAAATGTTGGGAGTGATTTCTGATAAAGACACATCGTGGGGGCGAAAAGGAACTCCTGAAATACCAAGCCCAAATGAAAATCACAACACCTTATCTGGGTGACGTCCCACATGGACTAACAGGAAATGACAAATACCTTCTAAAAAATATGAAAAAATATCAGTTACTCGTAAATCGTTGCAAGTGAACCCCCCACAATTGATGAGTGGTCTGAAATTATTAAAGAGATTCATGAGATGGAGAAATAGACTTTCTCACTGAGATTGAAGTCAGACCTGTACATCGTTAGATGGACAAAGTTTTTGAAATATGAAATGGGACAGAGAGTTTGACTAATATGGCTGATTCTTATTTCCACACAAAGTGGGCCTTTTCTCTACCTTGTACATATCCGACTGTGAATAATGTTGTATTATGTTTGCTCTAGATATGACACTTATGACACTTGAAATGGATCTAAAGTTGTGCAATAATTCAAACTTTGTAAAACAATATCCATGTATGGCACTGTGTTTGTGGACTGTTTGTTGTATGTGTTATGGGAAAACAATGATATAATTTAAGCATCAAAAAAAACCAAGCCCAATTCCAATTTTTTGCGCATTCCTCAACTTTTCCAGTCTTTTGTTGCCCCGTCCCAGCTTTTTTGGAACGTGTTGCAGGCATCAAATTCAAAATGAGCCCCCCCTCCAAAAAAAAAAATTAAATAAGTAAAGTTTATCAGTTTGAAAATTACATATCCTGTCTTTGTAGTGTACTCAATGGAATATAGGCCGAAAAGGATTTGCAAATCATTGTATTGTTTTTATCCACATTTTACACCACGTCCCAACTTCAGTGGAATTGGGGTTTGTACTAAGCCCTAGCTTACCCTTGTATTTTTAATTTTCCAGGTTTGGCACTCTATATTCAAAAGCAGAAGTCATGTTTTTCTCCAAAATGGTCAGTAGAAGCGAAAGATGGACGCTGCACTTGACGCAAGCATGGTCAGCCATTGTAATGCTTTACAAATCTGGTCAGAGAAAAGGCTGGAAATACAATCTCCTTCACGTCATTATCTGTTTGACCATCAGCTTCTTCTTCAACCTCTTCCTCTTCCTGTGTCTCCATTACTCTCTGAGGTGCGACTTCCAGCTCTCAGCTGGGATAGCGGGCGCGTGTGTTGTGGTTGTGACCGCAGTGTTATTCTTCTCCAAAAGCATTCGCTGCTTTGGGATTCTCTTTCTGATCTCTTGCGGCATGAAGCAAGGAAGGAACTTGCTCATAACTGCAGGAACTGGCCTGGTGGTCTTCTGGAACGTTAAAAACACGATTGGAAACTTCAACGAATTGGTGAGGAGCATAGAGTGTAACCTGGAGATGAAGAGGCTTTCAATTGATCTCACACCGCTCAGCAATTATGTCAAGGTTTTAAAATGGATTGTTGACCAGCTCAAAGGGCTAGACCTCGGGGTGATCAGATTTACTTCAGAATTTACCACTGAGCACAAGACTGACTCAAAGGAGTTAATGGAGAAACTTCAACAAGCTCACCGGGAGCTCAACGCAACAGTGGAAAGTACGCTAATCATCACAACCACTGTATCCTCCATCTGTCATAAAGTACTTCTTGTTCTTGGAACAATACTGCCGATAGTCTTCACAGCATTGTACCTAAGGAAGTATAAGCACAACAGAAGGTTCAAAAATACCTTCATTACCAGCAAGTTCATTCAGTACGATGAGACACAGAAGGCCGAGGGCAGGCCTCATGTGCTTCCTCTGTCAGAGGAGGAAGCCAAGCGCTACATCTCCATTCCTTCACCTCGTCTGACGACCAAGGAAGGGAAACTGATGCTGAAATTCTGCATTCCAGTGATCAACAATCTTCTCATCTGGATTTTATTCATTGGTGTTGACGGCCTTCTCTACTGGTTTATCTTGAGCATCAGGAAACACCTCGAAGAGATAAAGCCGTTCCATGTCCCTCTGATAATGAAAGTGAGAGTAAGTAAAGAGTGCTTAAATGACTGAATTATTGATTGATTCAGTGTCAGCATGTTACACTTTGGCCTTCACCGATGGTAATGGAATTTATCATGTTTCACAGTTATGCGTTCGTGGTTGATTATGATGGAAGTGATAAATTACAGACCAGGAAAAATATTAGTCATGAACAACCATGTTTGTCTCAATTAATTCAAGTGTCATTCATGTGTACAGCCAACATGTTTTGAACAGACTACAGGCCCAGTACATTGGAGGTTGACAATACCAAGTATAAAGTTGTGTACATGCAAACAATTTTTATCACACTTTACAATCATTAGACCAAACATCCTCAATCTTATCCAGAAAAGCCTGGTGTGGGCGCAGGCTTTCATTCCAACCATGCAATTACAAACCTGACTGTTCTAATGCAGGACTTTGGCAAAGACTCGAGGGGTTAATTTGTAGTTCTCAGGTGTGTAAAGGCCCAGTCACACAGCGAAAACGCATGAATTACGCATGAATTACGCACAGATTTTCGTTTCTGCGCGGAGCATACATCGTATGCGTAATTCGTAGGTGGAACGAACGTGGACTGTCAGTGATTGTAAGTGGATGTGCGTCGAAGGCGGTTTGTGCGTGATTTTGAGTTTTGAACGGTTCAAAAATTTTCCGACGCACAACTGTGCGTTGGTGTGCGTAATTCATGAGTCGGCATGCGTAGTTTATGCGTCGAGTATGCGTAACTATGCGCGGGACACTCGTCGGCCGTCAGTGCTTATGCGTCAGAACTGGTTTGAATCCGCGCACGTCCACGTCCGTCCACTGATGCCCCACGTTCATATCACGCATGAAATGCGCATGTATCACGTTCATTCCACTGACATTCACTGACAATACGTGAAGCGTTCGTGTTTGGACGTGCTCCGCCGGTGATTCATGCGTCGGGCGTGCGTCGAATGTTCGTGGAATACTGCACCGTGTTTGCTATTATGCGTCGACGTGCGCGATATGTCAGTGATTGTAAGTGATACATGCGTGGTTCATGCGCGATTCATGCGTGATTCGTCCGAGATTTCTACCCCCGACACCCCGAAAAATTGGTCAATTTCTCAACGCACAAGCACGCACAAACCCAATCTGTGCGTGATTTGTGAGTGATTCGTGCGTGATCGGCTGTGTGACTGGGCCTTAACATGTCAAGGTTGGAATGAATGAAAGCCTGCACCCACACTGGTCCTTCCTTTCTGGATAAGATGAAGATGCCTGCTTTAGAAAAACAAGTAAATAGCTTTACAACCTACATCTCTGTATACTACAGGAAGGAGTATCCATCATTGACGTCCATATTACAGGGGGACATAAAACGGAGGATTTCTCCTTCTCTGTGGCTTTATTTGAGAAGGAGTGTCTGCCGGAGCCCAGCCTTTCACTCTACCAGTCTGTTACACCTCTTGCCATCATTCTTGTCTGCCTGGTCGTCCTGGGTCTATTTTCTGCCAAACTCATGCAGCTGAGGTTGCTGGTGTCTGCCGAGTTCTACGGTGACAACGCCGATGAGAGGGTCGAGTACCTGCATGCCAAAATTCTCCAGCGCAGATCGAAGACTAAGTTAAACGATCAAAGACATCTACTGAAAACGCTTTTAAAAAAGGTTTGTTTTCCCTGAGATTGTAGATGGTCAGGTTGGCTGCAAAACACCTCATCCATGACATGGCAACTGTGGCATCATCACATCTTAAGTGCTGTGGGAAAGTTCGGTGGTTCTGCCTCACAGAGTCAATTCAGATTTTCAAATAAAATGTAACACTTGGACGACCTGAGTCAACACAAAATAGTTTCTAAATGATCATTGAACTTATGGAGAGATAAAAAAAATTATCAACGTGAGAGAAAGTGATATCACCCATCAGTTACTCAGACAATTTGCCAAATAAAATTGATAATTGTGTTAAATTAAACAAGATACACCCAGGTTTAATGACCGGCAGCCCTGTTGAATCAACCGTAAATATCACATAAACAGAGCCTTTCCAGCAGTGTGAAGTAGGCCTAAAGGTCTCACCCAGCTACACGTGATTCAGGGATGAAAGAAAATTCTGGAAGAGAGCGTGATTGAAATATGCATCTGAAAGGCTTAGAAATACACCTCTAAGGCTCCAGAGAACCAGAATAAGAGCCACTATCTGTAAATGGGAAAAGAAAAACAAAAAACAATTAATCCAGGAAGTCACAAAATAACTCAAAAATCTAAAGAACTAAGGCCTTGCTCCTCTCAGATGAGGCCAATTTTGTTGATTCCAAGATTAGAAAGAGACTGGGCAAAAATAGTACCCATTGGAAAGTTACCAGGGGAGAGCCACAGCAAGCCCGGGGAACATAAAAGCCTTCTGGGTGAATGTTCTGTTGACTGATGAGTCAAAAGTGTAACTTTTTGGAGGACACGAGTCCCGTTACATCTGGAATAAAACTATCACAGGCTGAAGGCAAAGTGGTCCCAGAACAAGCAAGAACAGTGAGTAGCTGCTGTGATCACCAGGTTAGAATCGCAGCATTACGTGGGATTTTACAGTCTAGTTTATTCATCCATTTACTGTTGAGTCCCTGTATTTCAATACATTCAAATCAGGTCAAATCCACTGCAGTGGCAAAGCCAAAAGGATGAAAAATATGGCACTGTCCAAATAATTATCTGTCTGTCGGTTTTGGATAGCTTTTTTCATTCAATTAATGATATTAATAATAATAAAGTCTATCTTGTGTTTCCTCAGGTTCTCATTGTTGTACATTACACTTGTATGAAGAAACAATGTGACAAATAAGCAAATTCCTTTTTTCACAGCACTGTACCTTCTGTGATTGTTTACAGTGTGAATGCTTGTTGTGCATAGATCTGTAGATAAATAGAGATGCAATCGGACTTATAGCTTGCACAAGCTGATATCTCTGAGTAAGAGTCGTTCCGGGATCAACAAAATAATGCTTCTCCAGGAGTAACACTATGGTCCACCAATGAATGGCAACTCTGCTACGACGACACCATGCAATCATGAAGGCAACCGTGCATCGCTCACAGTAAGCAAGAATCCTTGGCTAGTTGTTCAAACCAGCAAAATCCCAAAAGGTGATCATTTTAACAGTGATGTGGAAATTATACAAAATTCACAAGTCAAAAACTGTTTAGGGTTTTCCTGATAAGAGGCATCTTTGCAAGTCTCCGCTCATCTGCATAAGAGGCTTGCTAACATTAGCAAGCCAACTTTAAACAATTTTTATAAGCAGCATGAAGGTATCACTGTTGCTACTGATTAGAGGACCACAACGCTACTCTTGGATTTGCATTATTTTTTTCCTTGCTCAATAGCGTTGCATCACTATGACAACTGACGAAGACATAGCTAATGTTTTATCGTCATACTATGGATAGAACTTGCAACTTGGCAAAATATTGGCTATTTGTAGAAAAAAACTCGGCCAGAAAATGAGAGGAGAAATGGTCTCATTATTTATCTTACAAGTGTTCCCTAACATTTTCTAAATAATTTCTTTTCACAGACAAGGTTCTGGTTCCCGATATTTTACCGCCAAAATGACGACACAATACAACTAACCTGACTTAAACGTGCATGGAAGACAGCAGTTTGGTGCCCCTGTTGGACGTAGGCTTTTGCATCATTTTATATATAATGGGATTTCAATATTGCTGATTTTTCACTCTGATTGAGAAATGGCAGTTATGGCATTATTTTCGCCATGCTTTTCTCCCATGGATTTCTTACTGTGGAACTGTGAACAATAGAATTAACTGAAGCAAGTCTGGCCCACAGCTCTTTACATGTTAGACTTAGTTCTCTTGTGAAACTCCCGGATGAGTCGATGCAATGTTGAGGAATATTTTGGTCGGTCAGCCAAATGGCCACTCCTGGGAAGGATCAACCTAATTGCAAGTTTTCTCCATCGATGGACGATGGCTCCCACCGTGATTGGCTGAAGTCCAAGGGCTTCAGAAATCGCTTGGTGAACCTTCCCAGACTGATGAATCTCAACGACTTAGTTTCTTATTTGTTCTTGACTTTTTTTTACATTGCAGCATCACATGCTTTTTTTTTTACTTTTTCACATTGCCAGACAGGTTCTCTATCAGTGATGTATAGGTTCAACAAATCTGGCGGTAATCATGTCTGAATATGTCTAGTTATCAATTAAATTTCTTCATTTGGTTGATTTTATAAATAAGGGAGCTATTACTTTTTCACATAGGGCCAGGCATGGTTGGATAGCTTCTTTCCTTCCATAAATGAACAACAGTATTTTGTGTTTACTTCAGTTATCATTGTCAACCATTTAAATTACTTTGGTGACATGGATCATTTAAGTGTGACAAATATCGTCCCATGAATAACAAAAGGTCGCAAGTGACATTCCTAATGAAACCTGTTTTTCTGCACCACACGCAGCTGTAGTACTTCGTGGTGCTGAAAAACAGGTTTCATCAGGAATGTCACTTGCGACCTTTTGTCATTCGTGGGACAATATGGTCAAATAGAAGAAATCAGAGGGGGCAAAAACTTTTTCTCAGAATAGCAAAAACACTTGGCTAAGTGCTCAAGTACTCAAAAGTCCTTCTGTGGTAGATCAGAACCAATAGGTGCAGCCGGTACTACATTTTTGTTATGATGACACTCTCTCTCACACACGCACATGCACACGCACACACACACAGACACACACACACACACACACACACACACATGTGAAAACACTACCAGCTGACACTGTCGAGGCTGATAAAAATCCAAAAATTCCATTTGAAATGAAGTGGTCAGTGCAATTTTTATGATACAGAAACCATTATTACTGATCAATTTCGGTTTAAGTGCATTTAATTTGCAGCCATAGAACTCACGTCCCTCTCATATTAGATGAAACCACTTTTTAATTACAACATTTTGAATGGAATACATTCTTCCTTAAATATGAAGTTTGTCACCTTTTTGTAGTGATATTAAACGACAGCTTATAATGAGAAAATTGGCAAAGCAATTATATACGTACAAAGACAACAGTTGTGAAGATTAAAAAATATCAATTACAAGAATGCAGAATTGCTAGCATTGGCCTTTCCGCGATATGCCGCAGAACAGTGGAGAGCTCGTGATAATGCATCACTTAAAATAATTCTCACACTCTAATGACACACATCATGACTTCCTCAAAAACCTACCAGAAAACATTCTAAGTATGTTATTCACTTTTGCAATCAGATGAAAACACACAAAAAAGGAAGTTTGTGAAACCTATACGCTGTATGCCTCATTATTACACATTTCTTGCCTCTGCAAGTGACTTATGTTTGCAAACATTCCATAAGAGGCAGAAGTTGTTCAGGGATTCAATATTTTTAAGAATCTGTAAAAAATACTGTCTGGAAAACCAACTAAAGAAAAGGACGGAATAAACTGCAAAGGGTTATGTAGCAATACGCTGATGGCAGTATTTGAGTTAAACCTGGACTATTTCCAAATAGGGTTAGGTTTTTCATAGTTTTTTTTTTTCTATAATATTCAGGTTTTGGAATTGGCATAAATTCCACATAAATTCCATTCTATTAAAATAACAACAACACGTGCAAGATAATAGATGTGTAGTTTGTAATTTACCATTTATTACCAATGCCAATGAGGTCATGTGACTGGTATCGTTAACTCCAACAAAGAAGTTTTGGGATGTTGGCTGGTTTGTTAGTTGGCGAGTTTGTACGATTATGAATGGATTTGCAGTAGAGTTTTCCCAGAGGGGGACCTTGGCCCAACTATCACAAACTGATCTGGGTCTAAATATCTTTCTGGATCGTAAGACTCAACTTCTGAGAAACTGAGGTGTGCACGCGTCACTATTGTAAAGCAACTATTAGAAGCAGAGATTACCAGTCACCACTAAATTACTGCAAAGATGATTTTAATTTCAACTAAAAAAAAAAAAAAAAATCAAATGATACAATCATTTTGCAGGGACATTAACAAATAGGAGACTGAAAACCTCCGCTAAGGCCAAACAATCATGTATTGCTGATTTTTTTACAGGTATAACAACATATCAACACGACCTTAATACCACATCATGTCACTTTTCTGTAAGGCTGGAGGACAAAAGCTGAGAATGCAGAGGTAACCAAGGAAAGAGAGAGAACGAGGACCCCAGGCCAATTCAAACCCGCAACCCCCTTACTACGGGCCTACGCTGGAATCCACACATCACTGTATTGCCCTGAGTGGTCATCAAAATACGATCATGAATACACATAATTGTATTATTTGAGTTTTTTCCCACCTTACGGCCTGTCTGCATCTATGCAGGTAGATTGGAATTCATATATTGTCAACACTACTGTTATTTGTGAACTCCAATAAGGAGGAAAGGTTACAAAACGTTGAAAAACTTGTATGATGGGGCTGTGGCTCATCGGTCTAAGTGCATACAATAAATGCTGTGTCCTTCCCGCGGCGACCTGGGTTCGATTCCGGCTCGGGTCATTTGCCGCATGTCTTCCCCCATACTTCTCCCCAACGTTCCTCTCTGTACACTGCATAACTATCAAATAAAGGAAAAAATCCCCAGAAAAATCTTAAAAAAAAAAAAAAAAAAGAAAAACTTGTATGATGGAGTTTGAATGTTGTCCCGTGTCAACAGGGTTTCCTGCTACGGTGCAAAGGCATTCATGCCAGTCTAACTATATACTCCAAATTTCCCCGTGTGTGCGAGTGAATGGTGCGTGGTCCCTGTAATGCATCAGAAAATTATGAAGGGTGTGTTCCTGCGTTTCACCGGGTGTAACGTAGGATAAACTGTCACCCTCTTACCCTTCTTCAAACTTCACCAGAAATTAGGAGGTTGGACGATGGAGGACTGATACTGTAATTTAAGCATTTTTTAAACTAGGCTTATACCGTCGGAGGCGACGGCTTGGGGTATATCCCCGAATGCCCCCAATCCTCCAATTCCCCAATTCCCTATCTCTGAATAGACCCGATACAATATAAACCCCCACAGGTCATGACCTTTCATCTGAACCTAATTTCAGGTCAATCGGACAAATGGTTCTGAAGATATGGCCAAAATGGTAATGTTCCATCACAAAGCTCCACCTGGTGGCAAAATATTGAACTATACAGGTATGATGTCATCATGTGACACGTTGTGAGGTCATGAGCCTGCAGTTGCACATAGTTTCATGTCAATTGGACAAATGGCAAAAATGGTGAATTTTATGTAACAAAGCTCCAGCTTGTGTCAAAATTTTGAAGCAAACAGGTATAATGTCTTCGTGGGACACATGTTCAGGTCATGACCTTTCATTTGCACTTGATTTGAGGTCAATCGGACAAATATTTCCAGAGATATGATAAAAACAGTGATTTTTTCCGTTTTTGGCCCCTGGTGGCCAATTTAGAAATTATAAATTGTCCAAAATCGAATCAGTTCTTCCTCTTTATGATACTTATTTATATGCAAAACTGAAATTTCTAATTGAAATATTACTGAAGTTATCGCGTTAACACGTGGTGCGGCACGGCGTCGGTCGGACCAAAAATATACTATCCCCGAAACGCCGTTCTGCGTTCGGGGATATAATGATGATTGCTTCAGTTGCAGGGTAAGATGACATGTATCATTTCATCTCTGGGATAGGGATTCACTCTAATGTATCTGAAGACATTTGCCATTTATTTTCAAATGAGTCAGGTGAGGATTCATTTTCAAATGAGTCAGGTGAGGATCATTATAGTTGATGTGACACAACTTTCATTTCTCACGGGACAGCTTAATTTATACATTCAGTCACTGCATGCTAATCTCTGCACTCCTGAGCTGTGATTTTGTGATAAAGCCTTCTTTGTATCAGAGCATGAGGGGAATTGGCAAACTAACAATGATTTAAGCTAGATTTCAGGACCCAATGCCTTGGCTTTTTGCCTTTCTTGATGTGCAAATGCTGGACAACAGCAACAAATTATTTGCGCTGATCCGGATGTTAGATGCACTGTAGCTTCAGACGTCAGTGACTGGTGGCCTAGGAGAAGGGAGTGGAAGGGGCGTGGGCTAAGCCAATGAGCTACAGGGACAGTGATGAGTCAGACTCTGCCACTGACCAGTGAATGCTAGATTACCTCAAAATTCATTCCACAACAGCCGCAGGGCCAAACTTCCACTCTAGCGAGCCTGATAAACAAAACCAGGCTGACTGCTGACGTTAGCCAGCTCTGCTCTGAGGGATGTAGGACTCAGTGGTTGTGATTCAGTATAATTAGCCATGCGGCAGAAGTGTTGAGCCAACAGAGAACAGTCAATCCGCTAAAATATGTCAAGAATATTTTAAAATAAGAGTGTTGGTGTCACAATAAGGTATTCAAACTAGCTTGGACAACGATCCAGGAAGGCTGCATCGAATAAGGGTTGTATAGAAATAATGTTATTAGTATATAAAGCAGTGTTAGGAATCAGTCATTAAGGTCTCTTGAATGAGTACTTCTCCCTCGCCCAGCCTGAGCGGACAAGCTGTTTATTTTCAGATTTTTGTAAGCATTCAACCATTAGTGTCATTTGCATAATTAGAATCATTAGCATCATTTACAATTTAACAGTGTCCTAGTTGTGTCTTCAGAGATTTCCTGCTATATTCACCAATTATAACAGAACACAATGTGCTCTCATTCTATAGATCATATCGATGGCTGACTGCAATAAACAGTTATGTCTAGATGTTTTACATTGGACATAACTATTGCAGTCAGCCCTCGATATTGTTTCTTGGTGGGGCTTTCACTTGTTCTGAAGGTTCGTTGGCCTCATCAGCACCTGGATTGATAAAAAAAAGGCTTTTACTCATGAGTAAACAACCCTTAAAATCAAACCTACAAATCCTAATATATTTATTAGGTCTCCATTGTGTAGCATGCAAAATTGCAGAAAAAAAGTTTCAACTGTTCTTTTCATTTTCATCGAATTCTTCAGTCATCAACTATCATCAAATGGTAACAAACTCCTTCAATGTTCAATATTGTGTTTGCAGTATCTTTTTCACAGACACAGTACACTTCCAAAGCCTAAGTCTTTGATGGGTGGTACCCTCTGAAGCTTCACAAAGTAAATATTCTTCATTTACCTATTCTCAGGTCCTGGTCAAGCCATGTTTATCACAGCTAACATTAACAGAAAGTGCTAACAATGCTTATTTAGCTTTAGAAAAGCATTTTCTACACAAGTAGAAAGCTACGAACTGGTAGCTTTAAGATTCAGATGGAAATAGGAGTTGAGTGTTGAGTGATTGAGTCTCCATGCATCCCATTTCTCACTTACAAAGAACCCACCCAAAGAACTACATTAGCTTTTTCACTCAAGCCCTTTTTTGCACCATTGGCTAATTTTGCCATGAAATAGCGTAAGCATCGCGAATCATCATTCAGAAGTCATTTTAAAGATCGACCAAAAAAAAAGTACTATGGTCGGCATAAGCAAGATCAAAAATGTAGAATCAAAAATAGTGAGAAATTTTGCATGTATAGCGCAGGAATTCCTTTCCCCAGAAACTGTACCTGAGAAGGAGAGGGAATGGTGCCGATCAGAAGTTCTTCTTCGCGGATGGTACAGCAGTGACTTTTCCAGTATAGGGTTCTCGTTTCACTGCAGTGGGTTTGCAAACCTAAGCAGCAGACCAATGTAAGGTTAGTTTAAATCGCAATCAGCAACTCTGTTTTTAACAGTCTGCCCTGGCCTAAAATTGGGTGCTTCACACTTATAATTTGTCTCATGATTGGAGCTGGTTGCTCAACACCGCAGGGTGTAGAATTATCGTTTGAAATGTTAAGGCAGCAAGTTCTTCATCCCAATTTTTTATTTTACAGAGACAAAATTTGCTTGATTCACTCCAGTGGAATCCAGAGGAGCTTTAGTCTCCGAGGATAGCAGAACCAGTCTTCATCATTAACCTGGTCCTTCTGGGGGGGAGGGGCTTTTTTTTTGACCAACAGAACATTGTGTGACAACGGCTATAGACAGGATGGGCAACAGACCTGTATTTTTAAAGCTAAACTAACCAGGATCATACTTTAACGGACCACTTTAATCTTAACCCAGAAATGTTCTGCTCACTTGTTTGTAGCTAGGCACAATATATCATGAGATCGTAGCATTTTCAATAGAAAGACAAACTGAGAAAGAACTTACTGCATATACTAAAATGATTTATCATCACAAACATAATTCGACACCGTGCGGCTGCTACCAGAATTACTGGTAATTAGAATTACTAGCATTGTCCAAAATCGAATCAGTTCTTACTCTTTATGCTAATAACTTATATGCAAAACTTGAAATTTCTAATTGAAATATTACTGAAGTTATAGTGTTAACACGTAGGGTGGCGCGGCGGCGGCGGTCGGACAAAAAACATAATATTCCCGAAACGCTGTTCGGCGTTCGGGGATATAATAATTATACTAGCCCGACTCTCACCTCATCCCTCTGCTTCACTCGTCTGTACACAAACTCAGAGAAAGGCTGGCGTGGGATGAAGCGGCCCGCTCCAGGTGTGGCCTTCAGGACTCCGGCCTCGTACACCACCTTCCCTCTGGAGATGGTCACCAGGGGGACCCCGTGACAGACCATTCCCTCAAAAATGTTGTAGTCGACCGCCTGGTGGTGGGTTTTTGCAGAAATTGTCCTGTGAGCACAGGAGTGTATATGAAGTGAACGTCAACAGTAGGATAAACTGTGAAATTGATTGAAGCCGGCAGAGACTCCTGAGGCTCATTTCTATGCCTGGAATAGTAGTGGGAGCAGAAGTAAGAAACACAAGTAAATAACAAGTGTGAACGATAAAAATTATCGTTAATTACAACCACAAATCAGAAAAGGTGGGAAAAATAAGTTATATTAAAATTTAAACTGAAAATAATGATTTGTAAATTAACTTTGACCTGTAATATGTTGAAAAAAAAAATAAAACACATTATTATTTGATGATGTTTTCAAAATACATACATTTACCCACATATTTCAAAAAAAGTTTGTACAGTATTTACCACTTTGTAATCTAGCCATTCCTTTTCGCAACACTTGTTACATGTTCAAATACTAATGACACCAAGTTGTAAAATATCTCCCTTGATGAATTTTCTGTTTCAAATTTCTGGATACTTACCATCAGGTTTCCTTTTGTACGGTTTTAATTGACATTTTTGGATGCATCAACTGTTACTACTGTGACTATTGTAGTACTTGACAAAGATTTGCAGAAATAATCTGGAGTCATGTGGTACATCAACCATAGATGATAACGGCTATTGATGCAGTGCTGGCTGAGAGGATGGGGATTGTGTACATTCACCTAGTTACCTACCTTTGCCCTATATGCACGGAAATTCCACAAGATTACTTCACTCATTTAGTAAAGCAATGCACTACTGAGGGCTAAATATCAAAATCCCTGTCTATATTTCTTTAAGAACCATTCTCTTTAAAACTCCCAATGATTTTCTCCCGCATTTGCGGTAAAATCGACAATCTTCGGCTCATCGTCCCTCCGGAGGAACTAGGCTTTTCCTGGGTGCTGCTTTTGTACCAAATCATGATTATAATCACCTGCTGATATCAATGGTTTTAAATCACATCATCATTCAATTTTTTTTTACTTCATTTCAAGTCCCAAATTCCCTGCAGTGCATTCATACCAATAGAAAGCACTGTAAGCCTAAATGGCTGGAATGGCTGGAGCACAACATCCCCCGCCGGAGTCAAGACTGCGATATGCGCATCAGCAGTCTATCTGCAGCACATGTGCAAAGTTTCAGGGTTGTCCTATCCTATGAGAACTGAAGGAGTTGATTACATCAGCCAAGTACCTTCCAACATGGACAGACGGACAAATGCCACAACGTAATCCCCCTTTTGGGCTTTTGCCCCGTGGGATAGAAATGAGATTGACCAGACAAAACATAAAATACCCTGTCTTCTTAGTGTCTGCGATGAAATAAAAGTCACAGTAAATTTAGAAATCACTGCTTTCTATTTTTTGTGCATTTTCCACACTGTTCAAACTTTTTTCAGAGTTGGGTTTGTAAAATGCACTCATCTGTCCTGACTCTCTGATTTTGCAGAGAACTATTCAGCCCAAACCAGCAACTGAAAAAACACACAGGTCAAAGCACAGTATTCGCTTGTACCGTGGGATTTTGGTACTTAGGAGAATCAAACAACTCCTAAAACATGAAAATGATTAGCATATTCTGGAAATTACATTGACATTATGCACTCAATGCCACCTTTCAGTTCCTGATGATCTGCAAATTGACAACAGGATTGAGAAAGTTGCTCTCTTTCGCCTGCAGAGGGGGCTGCAGATTTAAGATCTCTCAAGGGTATTTAAAAAGCACCACATTCTAGAAGACTCCCTCAGCTTCTGGTAGAGGTAGGAAGCTCAGTATGTGTACTTGCTATTTCGCTTCGAGCAAAGTTATTCCACGTGGTACAACAGTGATCGTACATTTTTGCTGACAGACAAGCAAATATAAACTCTGTATTACATAACGTCCAGCCAAGCTTTGCTCATGAGGATTCAATCGACATGGAATTACAAATTTAGTAAATTTCAGAATTAAAAAGCAAATTAATTGCCAAATCATGTTCAAAAGATTATTAAAGGTTTAAAGTAAAAAAAAAAAAAATAACACAAACTTGGTGATTGATTTTTTTTTTTTCTCAAAGGAAATGTAATTCCTTGGAATAAGAATTTCATTGAAATTTATTGTAAATTCAATACTTGTCATTTAAGGTTTAAAAATCAAGGATGCAAATATTTCGCATTCATTTATATCTCTATTTACAAAATAAAACTAAAATCCTATTTTTTCTAATTAAAGAACTTTAGCCATATGTTTTTTTTTTAATCAAATATGAAAATTATGTACTTTTACAAATGAACTAATAATTTCAACCGTCGAACTGAAGATGGACGGCTTGATGTAACTGGCACATGAGAATTAATGCAGCAACAAGCCTTTTTCTCAAGTGTTTTTATAACATTTTTACACCAAAAGTAAGTAATTTCTAGAGCACACTGGTAAGCTCAGGGTGTGCAAATGCATAATAAAATCCAGCACATATTCTCCTTACAGGAGAGCTGAGCAGACAGGAAGATTTACTTCCTTTCCTGAGAACATCTTCTCCTAGCTGTTCTTCCCTAACCTCCAGGGACCTAGCCCAGATTCATACAGAGTAGTTAGGACTGTGTTATGTAAGCCTCATCTGGAGCCGGCTGCCCGCAGGCAGGGCCTTCATGATGTGGCCCTGACAGCTTTGAAGCGAAGCGGTGATGATTATCACATTCTGCAGAAAGAGCCGAGTGCCACACTCAGGCCAGTGCGAATCAACAGACATCGATGACAGCGCATCGAGAGCCCGACAATTAGGAAGTACCTGTTCTCTGTCTGAGAGTTCTCATATTAATTAATGCTGAGTGAACTGTAGGTGTTGTATCTTTGGCTGCAGGATTTATCCAGAGTTAACAGATGGAAAAAAAATCCTCATTCCTGATACCACAAGAAGCTATTCAGTGTTTGTATGTTTTCTCTAAAATTCCTCGGGGTAATGTTACATTATACCTGGGACAGTGATCCGATTGGGATTTAAGAGTACCATATAGCATTCATGTATCGCAGCAGCTATCACCATTAATCATATGTAGCGTATTCGGAGGAGCAATGAGTGTACGTGCGCACTGCAAGTGCATACAGTTATGTAAGTGTATTAATTCAGTTCATTAGAACAGCAACTAATCATGACAGTGACGCCGTTTCATAACCATAGTTCTTGCAGTACACATTCACAGAAAAGGAAGTCGAACCAAACTATCCCCTTAACTGCGTATACTGAGATTTATAAATAAAAATATTTTAAATTCAATATTAAATCTGACTACATTGCCAATAACTCCTTTAACAATGCTGTCGGTGTGGGTTCAAAGTTCAATATGCAGAAATGGATAACAAATATACTGATTTCTCAACTGAAGAATGCCCAGCCAGGTTGGCAGTACAAATAAGACAATTAACCTCTTCCACCCAGGATTTTCAGTGCTGAGCCACTGGAGGTTTGAAAGCCCTTCCGCAACGTCACGTTAAAATACATTTTAACCTCAATTGGGGGAGAGAAAGAACGAACACCAGTGCTGACCACAGTAAAAATACACACATGAAGAAAGGTAGTAACACATTTGTAACCACACTGCAATCATAATTCATTTATTAAAATTACCAAAGGTTTTGAACTAAATATTCTTCAGGGTATTGAATCATCCCTCATTGCCCTGAAGAAGACTTAAGTCAAAATGTTGGTAATTTTATAAATTGATTATTATTGCCTCCTGGCTGCAAGTCTGTGACTAGCCTTCTTCAAATCTAATCAGCAACCAAACGCTAATTCGGCAATCAGTAGGAGACTGTAATCAGTGTTTTTTTCTGCCATTATTGCTCATTGCATCAGAAGGTTGGCATCAGGCATTTTCCTGTCCACGTTAATGACGACATAAAATGTATGTGTGCCTTTTGAGGATCCTGAATTCCTGTGGCTCATAATACGGCATGTACATGTTAGCTAGATTTATAATTGATGGCGTTTTGCACCCTATTTTTGCGCCAATACTTTTAATTCAATACACTTCAGAAGATGTTTCCTATTTTAAATGTTTTCTGTTTAACACTGAAAAAATTTTGAATAAAGTGCCATCTTATTATGGATTACACTGCTTAGAAAATGCTAAAACAAGAGACGGTATTCAGATTAAGTTTAATTACTAATTTGCATTACTGCAAATTGTACAACATAACATATATTGCATTTACATGGACAGAGTAGCTTATTGGTGACCTCGCCGTCATTTCATAATATTTCTTCATCATTACAGGTATCTGTTTTTGCCTCAATTATTCAGTAAATAAATTGCTTGATTGTTTATCAGGGGATTTTAAATGAGAACAGGTCAACAGCATTTATGCTTCTAGACCTCTGACGGCATGCCACAGAAAATCCGGAGGAGTTCAGGTTAAAGAGGTAAATCGCCCTTAAAACAGCAGGCAGTAAAATGCTTTTATTACTACTCTCATCAGGTCAGATAAATAATGCATAATCAGCTCTATGAGAATCAAACCACCATTATACACACCAACAGTAGTGACATTAATTAGTGTTTACATTTGAGACGTGGAATTATCCACTTCGCACACAGAAACAAACTTAGTCCTAGTTTTTAAATCACCACTTCACATACAGCAGCAAACTTTGTCCTAGTTTTTTTATTCTCATGACATACTGCCGATGCAATTAAATACCAGAGATTAACTAAGACTCTCATATTTGTGCTGCTAAAGATTCTGTTGTCATGGAAATATGCGCAATATATCGGTCTTGAGTTAGTCAGTAATTAAGACCATGCTGAGCTGAGGAGAAATTTGATAGAGGTGATTCATTCAGATAATGATCTTCATGTTCTGCAAAATCTTACTTGTCATAAAGTATTCATACAACCACAACGCAGTCGCAGAAGAAATATAAATAGAATGGAAAATGCACAAAAAAACAAATAGCAGTGATTTTCTTAATCTATTTTCACTTGCATTTCATTACAAACAGCATGAAGACAAGATATTCAATGTTTTGTTGAATTAATTTAATCTTTGTAAGTATAAATCAATTCCTGCTATTCAGGCCTAAAACACATTCTGAAAATGTTTGGATGGGGGCTACTAATTAGGCAAAAAAAATTGAATAACGATCTGATTTGATGCAGCTGGTGTCAGCAGCTGATTATCATCATGATTTGGTACAAAAGCAGCTTCCAGGAAAGGTCTATACCTTCAGGAACAAAGATGGGCTGTAGATCATCAATTTTCCCATGAATAAATGACAAAATAATTGAAAGGCTTAAAAACAAAGATCCTCAAATAGAACTATGAATGAACTTGGATATTTTGCAATCTACAGTCAATAGCATATTGAAAGGTTTTAAGGAATCAGGAGGAATTTCTGTGCGTAAGCGGCATTACCCAAGATTTTCGATTTCTCAGGCGGCACAGCATAGAGAACCATCATTAATCTCAGAGCATTATAACCCCATAGGCTCAGCATTACTTTGGCAAACCTTTGTCAACTGCCTCGTTATATCCACAAACCTTAATGTGCAAAAAGAAGTGCCATCTACTTCTCTGGGCTCTAAGGCATCTACTGCACATTGAAAACGTGTTGTGGTCAGATAAAAAAAACAACCTAAAATATTGATTTTTTTTTTCTTCCCCAAAATAGTGGACTCCTTGTGATCCGGACCTAAAAAGAAAAGGTCCATTCAGAGAGTTACCAACAACAAGTCCAAAAAGCCAGGCTGTGTCATGGTATGTGGTTGCATCAGTGCCCTTCGCAAGAGCAACTTGCACTTCTATGAAGGTACCATTAATGCTCAACAGGACACTGAGATGTTGGAGCAATGTAAGCTGCCTTCGAGACAGCATCTTTTCCAGGGACACCCATGCATTCATCATCAAGACAATGCAAAACTGAACTGCAAATGCATTTCAAAAAGGCACGGCTGCATGCAGACGCTGAACAGGCCTGACAGCAGTCCTGACTTGCCCTCACTAAAAGCACACGTGGCACATTTTAAAATGCAAAATGCAACAACGAAAACATTGTGCAGTTGCACACATTAACGTGTTTACAAGAAAATGAAAAAAAAATTACACCTGAAACACTTTTGTCCCTAAACATTCATTAAGTGCTGTGAGAAAGAATGCCAACATTACAAAGTGGTAAATGCTTCACTGTCCCAACTTTTTTGAATAGGTGGCAAAAAATCTGAATTGGTAAGTGTTTCTTTTTAGAAATCAATAAAATGCATGTGTTGAAACATTAACTATGTGCCCTTGGATTGTTTTGAATATAATACAGGTCAAAGATGATTTAAAAAAATCACTGCTTTCAGCTTTAATTTTGAACATACCATCCCAATCTTTTCTTGTTTGGGGTTGTATATGATGCTGCTGTTCTGGGATGTGATGCCCAAAAGCACAGCTGGTAACTTACATAGTTGTAACCAGTTGTAACCTATGTAAGTTGCTCACAACGGTAGCAACGATTCTTTTGGGAAATGCACCCCTGTATTGCATTTTACGCCAAAATATTAGTAAACCTTCAAACCTAGCTAACGAATATTTTTTCTTTGGAGTTTTAGTGCCCTCTGCTGTTCACTACTGAAATATTATCAAAACAGCAACCATTCTCCAAACCAGGGGTGTGTTTCTCAAAAGCGTAGTTGCTAACAGAGACAGCAACTTACATAGTTCGTCCATTCACAGTACAATGGGTCCAACTATTTAAGTTAGCATCAGTGATTTTGGGAAACGCACCCCTGTTCGACTTTCACAGACAGTTTTAGGCCTTACCTTGTAGCATCAGGATCCCACACAACCAGATCAGCATCTGATCCCTTCCCAATCCAACCTTTGCGAGGATAGAAGTTAAAGATTTTTGCTGCAGTGCTGCTGGTGACAGCAACAAATCGATTTTCGTCCATTTTTCCACTATGCTGAGGAGAGAAATCCCACAAACACTTCTGTTTTGAAGAGAACTAGAAATGTAATTGAATTTAAATATATGCGCCAAAAACATGCATCATAAACAACATGGAAGGTTCTGATAACCACTAACCGTCAAGTACCAAAACATTACAAATTAAAACTCGGAGCGAACACCCATCCTTTTCCTAAAAGGTATAAAACAAAACAAGAGTAGAAAAATAAAAACATCTGCTGAACTTTCCCGTGTTTCAAAGTCAAATGTTAAAAACATTATATTTATTATATAAATTTTTCTTTTTCTTTATTAGCTCTCGCTAGACAATTCTGACCCAAATCCGCGTCAAACGCATTTCTAATTTGATCTTTTCTTTACATACTGGCTCAGCGGTAAACAAATTTGCCTCTGTGTTTTTGTAACTGGGCAGACTAAAAAATGATGACTGACCACACCCTTCTCCCAGATGACTGACATTCTGTCCTCCACCCCATTAACTCCGTTAGGGATTTTAGTGAAGTCGTCCTTCCCGAGAGCTTTCTGGCAGATTGAGAAGGTGCAGTTATCAGTGCCCGTCACACTGAGGTCGTCACTGTAGAAGAAATCAGCATCATGGCATGAACATACAGCTAGGCCACAATATTCTCGCTCAGTACAATTGAAAAATCACTCAATGTATCTAAGGGATGGTTGCAAAACGTTTATGGGAAACTTTCCATGGCATTCACACCAGAAGAGTGTTTTCAAATTAATAAATGTGCGTTGGCAAGCCACTTGACCACACCCTAAGGATTTTGCATTGCCTCAGCCTCTGGATGTAGTGCTTCTTACTGCTGGTCATACACTTCTGTAGCCGCTGTGATACTCAGTTAAGTAAGGGACATTTTACGTCAAAACCTAACAGGAGCCTTTAAGACGGGGCGGGGCAATTCCTGTCCTGAAGGGTCAGCTAGTTTTCTTGTCACCAGTTATTGTGACCATCTTAGCTAATAGGCTCTACAAGTAAACTTGAGTTTAATCATGGATTTGATCACAGTAAAATGTTACACCTAAGAACACTAAAAGTCTCTTTGTTGAGCATTCATGAGCTCTTCAAGTTGATGATTAAGCAAGCAAACTAATTACAGGACAGAAATTGGCAGGAGAGCCAAGAACAGAGACAGCTATCCTTGCCAATCTCTGCTTTAAGATGTTTTTTTTTGCTAAAAACTTCAGCAAGAACCTTAGCCAAGGAAAACTTAGCACCTCGAGTGAAATCTTAGCATATGCAACCAGGCATAGGCTCTTTTCCCCAATTGGTATTTATGTACACACACCAGCAGGAAGTGTGAAGATGTCTCAAACGTTGGCTGACATTTAAGTACACGACAGTTCTAACTTTCAAACAATCTAAAGTTAACTATTGCTAACGTTAACTCAGGCAGAATCTAATCTTGCTCAACTGACATTAGTGTCCTAGGTAAGACTCACTGTAAATATTACATTGCCCAACACAATTAATGCCGCCTTTTGATAAAAATGAGCTAAAGGAGATTTTTTTAAAAATCTTTTTTATCGCTGTGATCTTTTTTTCAGAATATACATAAGAATCCAACCCTAAATCGAAGAACCATTTTTGAAAAAGCATTTCATTCTTAACAAGAGACAAATATTTTTCTAAAAAATGTGCGCCACAATTATGTGCACCCCTTGAATTAATATTTTCTGCAGCCTCCCATTGCGAAGATGACAGCTCTGAGTCTTTTCCTACGATGCCCGGTAAACAGATGTCACGAGATCTAAGACTATTTACTCCACAAAGAGTCTTCCCACATTCTTTAGATGCCAAGCTGGACCCCAGTGGACTCTCCTCTTCAGCTCATTCCACAGATTTTCTACGGGGTTAAGGTCAAAGTGCTATTATGGCCATGGAAAAATCTTTTTTTCTGCAAACGGTCAACCCATTTCTGTGTAGGTTTTAAAAGAACGCTTTGGATCGTTGTCCTGCTGGAGGTTCTAAACGAGACCTATTTTGAGCTCCTTGGCAGAGGGTGACAGGTTTTCATTTGATACCAACAAGCATTTCATGTAGATCATGATGTCATGTATCCCAAAAAGACGTGCAGGGCGTTTGGAAGAAAAATAACCCCAAAACATCAAAGATCCACCCCCACACTTCACAGTGGATATGAGGCGTACGGATATCTTTCAGTCTATGCTAAACACACCTTTAATCCTCATTGCCAGAAAGCTTAATTTTGGTTTCATCTGACCATATAACCCAATCCCACTGAAAGTCCCAAAAACGGTTTTCAAACTCTACGCGCTTTAGGTTGTTGTTGATTGACAGCAAAGTCTTTGTTTCTTGCAACTCTCCAAAACAACCCGTGGTGACGCAGGTGGCGTAAGATGGTAGTCTCGGAGACTTTCTGACCTCATGACTAAAATAATCTGTGCAATTCTCAAGCTGTGATCCTTGGAGTATTTGACATTGTCTCCATATTTATTTTTGACCTTTACAGGATGTCTATTCTTACACTAATATTTCTGGTTTATTTACAAACACCCTCTATAGAGTTCAGTGGGTAAAAATGTGAGTTTCTCCAACTTTCTGTTAAGGCCTTTGCTAGTAACCAAAGTTAAAGTGCTTCCTCACATAAGAAATGTTTAAATAGCATGAAAAATAAAGTTAGTTCCCTGCAGCACAATAACACAGTCTGGAAATCGGCACAAAAACCACAATTGTGACCGCAAGCACTTATCATGCAACTTAATCAATCAATCACTCAACTGCATTTTACCACGTGAAATACCATTTAGTTGTTTTTTTGTTTTAAACAAAATAAATGATGTTTAGGAATAAACATTCCATAGGAATACAGCATCTCCAGCATATTTCCTTGAAGAATAATACCCTCAATAAAATCAGTAAAGTGTGCCGTGGCTCTAGGACTCTATGTCCCCGGACCTTTCATCCCGAAATTTTTTCTCCCCAGACTTTTCATCCTCATTAATTTTTCAACCCTGGACTCTTCCTCCCTGGATTGTTCGTCCCCAATAATACTTTGCACTCCTGCATTATAACACTATCCCTAACCTGAACCACAACCCTTATGTCATGACGATCTGTCCATCGTCTGTCCGTCCATCCGTCAACAATGGTGGCACGTTTCTTTATCATCAGGGGACAAAATATCGGGGGACGAAAAGTCCTTGGGGACAATGAGCCCTGTAACTGTGTGCCATGTGCTGAGTTCACGTCTCTCACTTTGCCAGAAGATCCATTAGGTACCCTGGGGTGGTGGGGTCTGGTCGCAGTGGGGGCCCCATTATGAAACCGGCTGCGTGGCCCCAGTCGTGGTGCCAGTAGTGCGTGCCATCTGTGCCCAGGCCAGCAGCGATTGGCTCACCAAACACCACTCGCCCTATCGGAAGGCAGGACAAAAGAAGCAACTGCTGAAGGAAAACCTCAAAGTGAAGCCACACACGATCCGTACAGGCATAACAAACAGGCATAACAAATCAACTGAACAACACTGGCCTTTCAGACACAGTCGGAGAGCCACTAGTTCCAAACATTAAAGTGCCCAGAAATGGGGGAAATCTGGGAAAGATGAGCTGCGATTCCCACATGGTTAGCCAAGAGAAGACATGTGATAGAACAGGATTCATGTACATCCTCTAGAAAAGTCACCAATGACCCAATATAACAGTGACATCAGAAAGCATACAAAAACAAAATTCCAAAAGACTTCCAGGCTTCTGACCCATCACAGGCGAGCAGGACCATCAGGTTTGCTCAAAAATGAAGGCCGAAATTTTCTGAGATTGAGAGATTTAAGATAACACGTTATTGAACCCTGTGGGGTAATTTGTCCTTTGCGTTTAACCCATCCTGTAGTTAGGAGCAGTGGGCAGCCACAGTGGGCAGTGCCTGGGGACCAACTCCAGCTCTAAGGCCAGTTCCTTGATCAGGGGTACTGGTTGGAGTGTTCCTATGATGCATGTTCTCTTTCATAATATTTCGCTCGATGTCTCACTATGGGATGCACGCCTCGCTGCAGCCTCAGAAGCATTAATCTCATTACGCCAATCCTGATTGGCTGGTGAACGTGTCCGTCCGCCCAGGTGGTACACCCACCTTAAATAGCTCATGCGGACGGCACCACGTCATTCAAACGCCTCTTCTCACTCGGAGCATATCTCGCGTCCAGGGCTAGTTAGCTGAACTGTCCACAGACGGATTTTCTGTCGCCGGGCGCTACTAGCTTTGGATACCTTTTTGCTTCGTCGGTCACACCAGACCGGACTCAGTGCTCTCCCGCCCTACACGGCTTGGTCAGCACTGTCCTCGACGCCTCACCACGGCACGTCGAGTACCGAAGGCTAGCACACCAGTTACCTGTCGGTTTTCTTCACTCGACGCCTCACCACGGCACGTCGAGTACCGAAGGCTAGCACACCAGCTACCTCTCGGTTTCTTCACTCGACGCCCCACCACGGCACGTCGAGCTCCGAGCGCTAGCACACCAGCTACCTCTCGGTTTTCTTCACTCGACGCCCCACCACGGCACGTCGAGCTCCGAGCGCTAGCACACCAGCTACCTCTCGGTTTTCTGCCTCGTCTCCCGGCTTGCACACCAGCTAGCTAGGAATGGAGGCCCAAAACCCCCATACCAGGGGGCACGGAGACTCCGGGACCCGTCCCTCTCGCTGTGGGAACAAGATCTCGAGTAAAGATCCACACCAGGTCTGCTCGAGCTGCCTGGGGCTGGAACACGCCCGTATGGCTATCGAACTTCCCGGCTCGTGCCAACACTGCGCGGTGTTTACAGCGAAAAGTCTCCGCAGACGGCTAGCCCGCCAGGCTAGCTTGTCTGGAATCGACCCCCTCCTCCCCTCCGACGGTGCTGCCGCCGAGGGCAAGCAGGATTTGGCGGTCGCTACGGCGGCGATTCCGGAGGCTAGCGCCAGCTGGGGCTCCCAGCTCGACCTAGCCGCGGATCCCCCGTGTGAGGAAGACGTCCTAGAACTGGACTATGGGGACGATGAAGATGGCGTCTCTGAACTCCTCATATCAGAGGATGAGGAAGATGACGACGTCTTCATTACTCCGGCTCGGGCCGCGCAGCCCGCGGCCTCCGTCACCTCTCGGGATGGAGATGAGAGTAGCATACCAGCTTCTCCTCTCCCCAGCTCCGACATGCTCGACGTGTGCAAACGCGCTGCTGTCCCGCTGAACATCCCCTGGCCCGTTGTCGTAGCTGAGACCACCAGATCCCGCTACGAGGGGAAGAAATTGCCCTTGGCTAAGAGTGCGACGAAACAACTTCTCCCCGTCTTCCCGGAGCTGCTAGATGAGGTCGCGCGCTCTTGGAAAGACCGCCCTTATAGCAGCAGGAGCCCAGTTCCCGGTGCCTCGTCCCTCGATTGTGAGGCGATGGAGAGCCTGGGTCTGCTCCGCATGCCTCCGATGGAGCCACTCGTGGCAGCGCACCTTCACCCCCGCCTGTCAGCGGTGTCCTCCCGGAGCCCCAGTCTGCCGTCCAAGTCGGACCGTTTTCAGTCAGCCTTGACTGAGAAGGCGTATAAGGCGGCTGCGCTTTCGGCCAGAGCGCTCAATGTCCTCTCCCTGCTCACGGCTTATCAGGCTGAGTTGTGCGAGGATTTTGTGCTAACTCAGGACCCAGCTACATGGGAGGAAATACCGGTCGTCACCGACCTGTGTCTCGTTGTCCAACGCTGCGCGGTCCAGGCCACGGGAAAAGCGCTGGGGACTATGGTCCTACAGGAACGGGCGCGGTGGCTCAACCTCGCCAACCTGTCGGACAGGGAGAAGGATGACATCCTGGACATGCCCATTGTCCCGGAGGGGATCTTCGGTTCCGCGTTGGCTTCTATGCAACGGCGGTGCGAAGCTAAAAAGAAGGAGGATGAAGCTCTCAAGCTCTGCCTCCCTCGAAAGCCCCCTGCTCCTCTTCCGCCTGCTCAGCGTAAGACCTTTGCACAGGCTGCTTCACAGGATTTGCAGTTTAAAATGCCGAAACTGCGGAGGCCTCAGCCCGCCCCGCCTGCTCCGCCAGGTCGGCCCGGCTGGCCTAAAAAGCCCTCGGCCCCGGCTGCAGCTGCGCCTGCGCGACCCGCGCATACCGCCAGCAGCCAGGCCAGGAAAAAGAAGAGAGCGGCCTGACTCCCCCTCTCTCCACTGGTGACGCAGCTGGAAGTTCCCCGTTCTCCGGCTCCACCTGTTTGGCTTTCGGGCGTGCACCCAGGGGCTCCCCACGCCCCTATCTCCCAGCTGCCTCGGACCGTGCCAGCGCAAGCCGGGAGAGATGGACATTTGACGTCGCGGGGTTTAGCGGTTGCCCCCCTCTCATGTCCACAAGCACGCACATACACAAATGTTTTCTCAAAGAGAATAAATTGTGTCCCGCTGTCGCAGCCAGGCCGAGTGCCGAGGGCGCAGCTGAAAATAAAGAAAGCCAAATCTGTCAAAATAAGCACGCCACCCGGGGACCTTGTCATTCCGCCACAGGAGAACGCCACCGCACTGCGGCTGCGCCCTCTTGTGGTGGGAGGACTGCAGGGCACGTCACCCGGGGGCTGTGTCATTCCGCCACAAGAGGGCGCCACCGCACTGCGGCTGGGCCCTCTTGTGGTGGAAGGGCTGCGGTGCACATCACCTCTCGCCCTCAGATGGCGGAGATGGGTCGCACTGGCAGCCCCACCCTGGGTGTTGAGGACGATTTCGAGGGGGTACAGGCTGCAATTCGCCGCTGTCCCCCCGCGATTCGCCGGCGTTATACACTCCCAGGCGCGGGGAGAGTCAGCTCGTGTTTTACAGGAGGAAATTTTCTCACTGTTAAACAAAGGAGCAATCTGTGTCGTCCCTCCCGCACAATGTCAGAGCGGTTTCTACTCCAGGTATTTCCTAGTCCCCAAACGGGGGGGGAACGGTATTCGCCCTATCCTGGATTTACGGGCTCTGAACAAATATCTCAGGAAGTACAAGTTCAGGATGCTCACACACGCATCCCTGTTGCGTCTTGTACGTCAGAACGATTGGTTCACTTCAATCGATCGGAAAAACGCGTACTTCCACATTCCAATCTATCCTCCCCACAGAAAGTTTCTGAGGTTCGCTTTCCAGGGGATCTGCTACGAGTATCGCGTGCTCCCTTTCGGTCCGTCATTAAGCCCGAGGGTGTTCGTGCGGTGCATGGAGGCAGCAATAGCCCCGCTGAGACGGCGGGGCATCCGTCTGGCCACTTACCTGGACGATTGGCTGCTTTTAGCGCAATCGGAGCAGGAAGCCAAGGCGCACACGCGTATTCTCACACAGCACCTAGTCGATCTGGGTTTTGTGATAAACGCGGAGAAAAGCATGCTGTCCCCAGTGCAAGATGCTATCTTTCTGGGGTTATCCCTGAATTCGGTGTCTTTCACAGCTCGCCTCTCGGCGGAACGGGTGAGAGCTTTCAGAGCATGCCTCGCGCTTTTTTATCCAGGCAGGTTTGTTCCATTCAGATTGTGTCTTCGGTTACTCGGTCTGATGGCGTCTGCCATCCTCGTGATCCGTCTCGGTCGCCTCCACATGAGAGAATTCCAGCTTTGGGTGGCCTCATGCGGGCTAGATCCCGTGCGTCATGGCACGCGGAGAGTCTTGGTCACACTGGAATGCGCCAGGGCGCTGCGTCACTGGCGGACTCCGTCCTTTCTGACCCAGGGGGTCCCAATGGGCTCGGTCCTGTCCAGGAAGGTGGTCACTACAGACGCCAGCCTGACGGGCTGGGGCGGAATTCACGGGGGCCAGTCTGTGAGGGGCCGCTGGAGTGTGGGCCTCCAGCAGTCTCACATAAATTTTCTGGAACTTTCAGCGGTGTTCCTCTCCCTGAAACATTTCCTTCCATCTCTCATGGGTCATCATGTCCTGGTGAGAACGGACAATACGACGACGGTGGCGTACATCAACCGTCAGGGGGGGCTGCGCTCCCGTCAGTTGCACATGCTGGCACGCAAACTGATCCTGTGGAGCTGCGGCCGTCTCCTCTCCTTGAGAGCGACGCACGTCCCGGGGGTCTTGAACACAGGCGCGGACCTGTTGTCCAGGGGTGCGCCGGTGTATGGGGAGTGGACTCTGCACCCAGAGATTGTGGAACAGATATGGGCCCGGTTCGGTCGGGCCGCGGTAGATCTGTTCGTGGCGAGAGAAAACGCGCAGTGCGCGCTGTTTTACTCTCTGCGCGGCATGGATGCTCCCCTTGGCATAGACGCACTAGCGCACGTCTGGCCGCACGAGCTTCTTTACGCGTTCCCTCCCCTGGCCTTGATATCCCCCACTCTGTCCAGAGTGAGGGAACGTGGTCACGCACTGATATTGATTGCTCCGCATTGGCCGGCGATGCATTGGCTAGCGGAAATATATCGGTTACTGTGCGCTCAGCCTTGGCAGCTCCCGCTGCGCAGGGACCTGCTATCGCAGGGGGGGGGGCGATCCTCCACCCGCACCCGGAACGCTTGGCGTTGTGGGCGTGGCCCCTGAGTGGCTCAGTCTCTCGGCTGTGGGATTGTCACAGCGTGTGATTTCCACTATACAAAACGCTAGGGCCCCATCCACTAGGTCTTTGTATGACTGTAAGTGGAGGGTGTTTGAGGGGTGGTGTCACAGGAACGGCCACGTTTCTTTTCAGTGTCCGGTGAGTGCTATATTGTCATTCTTGCAGGACCTGATTGACAAAGGCAAAGCCTTCTCCACGATTAAGGTGTACTTGGCGGCTATCGCCGCCTGTCACGTGGGGTTTGAAAAGCGAACGGCGAGTCAGCACCCGCTGGTTTGCCGTTTTATGAAGGGAGCGCGCAGGCTTCTCCCCGTGTCCAGACCACTGGTGCCACCGTGGGATCTGGCTGTGGTTCTGGCCCTCCTTTTGAGCCACTGGAAGGGGCAGACTTGAAGCACGTGTCTTTCAAGGCTGTGTTGTTGCTGGCTCTGGCTTCAGCTAAGCGAGTTAGTGACATCCATGCGCTTTCGGTGCATCCGTCATGCGCTCAGCTCTTCCCGGGAGATGTAAGGTTGATTTTGAGGCCCAACCCGGCTTTTGTGCCTAAGGTGGTGGGCTCATGTTCTCCAATTGACCTTCTGGCCTTTGCTGCCTCAACAGAGGAGCAGCAGTCGCACGCGTTATGTCCAGTCCGTGCGGTGCGCATGTACATGGACAGGACTAGGGGATTCAGGAGGAGCGATCAGCTGTTCGTCTCCTGGGCTAATCCTCATAAAGGAAAACCTATCACTAAGCAGCGCCTATCCCATTGGGTGGTGGAGGCGATTGCTTTGGCCTATACGTGTCGGGGTTTGCAGCCGCCTGTGGGCATGCGGGCGCACTAGACTCGGGGCTTGGCCGCATCCTGGGCCTTATTCAGGGGAGTTTCTGTTCAGGACATCTGTGCAGCGGCGAGTTGGTCCTCGCCTCTCACTTTTGTCCGCTTTTATAAGCTGGACGTTTCCGCCCCGTGCGTGGCACGCGCGGTTCTGCTGTCCTGACTGGAACAGATTGCTTCTCTGTGGGTTGGTGGACGCTGGATAAGCTTGTCTGGCAATACGGGAGCTACGATATCCCATAGTGAGACATCGAGCGAAATATTATGAAAGAGAACTTTAGGTTATTTACATAACCCCGGTTCTCTGAGTAATATGAGTGAGATGTCTCACCAGACAACCCTTCTTGCTGGGGCGAGTGAGAAGAGGTGCTTATCTTGAATGACGTGGTGCCGTCCGCATGAGCTATTTAAGGTGGGTGTACCACCTGGGCGGACGGACACGTTCACCAGCCAATCAGGATTGGCGTAATGAGATTAATGCTTCTGAGGCTGCAGCGAGGCGTGCATCCCATAGTGAGACATCTCACTCATATTACTCAGAGAACCGGGGTTATGTAAATAACCTAAAGTTTTTGTGGGTGGGGGAAACTACAGCCCCCGGAGGAAACCCAGTCGAACACGGGGAGAACATGCCAACTCCACAGAGAAAGACTCCAGGCCGGGTTCAAACCCACAACTTTCTAGCTGTGAGGTGGCAATGCTAACCAGTGCTAATGCTAATATCAACATTAATTTTCAAGATGAGGAGTAGGGCATGTCCCTGGTATGTAGTATACATGTACACATTTTGTTGTTGTTGATTTGTTCGATTGTTTGAAAAAACATAAAATAAAATATTGAAAAAAAAAAAAATGGTACGAGACCGAAAACTCTGCTCTAACATTACAGGTCATAAAACATTACAATGCCAAACAAAAGCATCAGTTCATAAAATCAAACTATTCAAAAAACTGCAAAATATAACTCAAACAAAAATAATGTTTCAGTTCCTGCTTATCGTTAGTCAAAAAGACAAAGACAGTCCATCATCAGCATGCACTGATGCTGAAGCCATATTCCCACAGGAATTCCTCTCTCCACATTTGCGGGTAAATTAAGGAGCAGAGGTGAGTGAACACAAGCCAGTGCCTGAATAGGAGCCAAACAGCACCGCCGGGATAAATCTTGGGGCGCCTGCATTGGCAACACGAAGGGGTTCATCCTCCAGATATGCTTTGTGCTTTAAAATGATGGACAATTTTGCCCATTGGGTGTCAATCCAATTTATCTATTATGGTTTACTTATTGAGTGAAGGGACAATGTGATTAGTTGGCAACAATTGCTCAATCACAAAAATTGTCAGAATCTGGGCCATTTTGGTGAGGAATAAACCTATTCCTAACCCATGGGCTGAATTCAAATCCCTGTTCTTGAACAGAGAGCACTGTTCGTCGCAAATCGAATACCCGAGAACGCATTCGCGAACGCGTTCTCGGCGTTCTTGACCACACCATCTCGACAGGGAACAAACATGACGGCCACTGGGGAAACTAATGAAATGTAAGATGATTTTATCCCTCATGTCGTCTATCTTATATAACTTGTAGATTTCGGAACAATTTCACCTATTCACTGATCCATCAGGCCTTGATGTTGACCCAATTCTGGCTTTAAAAAAAAAAAAATCACTTAAATGCTCTCAATTCTTTGCTTCATGATCTTGAATAGACCATTTGTGAGAATCGCGTTGCCCCTGACAACCTCGGTACCTCTGCATAACATTCAGTAGCGTGGGTCCACGAAAATGATCGCAGACGCGTACCCATGTTTACCGTTCCAAACTGTTCCGGCATATTCGAATACCAACTTGTTCCCGAGCTGTTCGGAAACAGTCAAGAACAGGGATTTGAAAACAGCCATGGTGACGTCCCCATAATCTACCCCTTTTCTGAAGTCGTCATTATCCTCATAACCGTTATCATGAATCGAAACTGATCAGGTCTATTTGATCAGTACAATTGCTCAGTGAGATGATGATGTAAGTGAGAGGTGTTGAGTTTTACAGTTTGTACTGCCACCCATAGGCTTAGCTAGCAGGCCATTTTTCATATTCTACTGTGCAATTGCTGCGCTGTAGTAGCGTTAGAATTTCCAGTATTCGCCTAATAGGGAAGGTAAAAGGGAAGCCTTTATGGGTGAAAAGACAAGATTTTCTGTAACCCTTTTTGCAGAAGCCAAATCAGGCAATTCATGCAGTCCTTTATTTAAAGCATTATATTTCATGATTTCAGCATCGCAGAGAGTAGTAAAATAACAAGGCGCTAGAAGCATTTAGAATGACAGCTTAATTCAGTTAGTTTTGAAAATTCTAAAACCAAGTAAGGGCGTGAAGCACAGAGAATCATGAAAATTCAGCATTGAAGTTGTTAGAAAAAAAACTGAGAATCAAAGAATGGCTCAGAAGTAAAACAATACATTTTCGGGAACATACACTTCTCAACCACACGTGTGTAACAAATTTCCAACTGTCCAGGAGACAAATAACAGTGCTCTCCAAGAGGCTTCCCAAATGACTTCCCAAATGGTTCCAAATGGTGCACTGCACAGTCATAAAAAAATCCTACTTTACCATAAATCAACTGTTTTGACTCATAATATGAATGATTTTTTTAGTGAAAATTAACAGGAGTCCATCAGCAGGCAAGGATGGACATCAACGGTCTTCAAAAACCTCGACATACCCAAAATATGCCTATTCTCAGTTATAATGTATTGAAATTTGTCCATTTTTAACCAGAGCCTCATTGCCCAGCGCAAATACTCATGAAAAAACCTATTATTTTACTGTCAGACTTTTTATCCTGCAAGGACACCATATGCTGTTACCGCCTCCAATGATGTGGAAGATGGGTTTGACTTTGAGATATGCAAAATCAGGGAAAAAATTTAAAACAAATTACAAGAAACACCAGCCTGCAGACTCAGTCCTGCAGTGCCTTACCCCTGTACAGGTCATTCTAACCTGACCTGCTAGTACTTACCAAGGGCACAAACGAACAGCAAACTTGGATAATTATAAGGAGCCAGCATAATTCACTACCGCAGTAATATCCGAAATGTGTGCTGTGTGCACAAAAAAAGTATTACCATAAAAGATATTGTCTTACTTCTGTGGCCCAACAGCATTTGGATGAGGCTGGGATTACTCCTACAGACGCCAAATGGCCACAAAACCTGACTGATTGACGGAATTACTTAATAAATTAAAATTATCAATTGGGTGGCCCCAAGGCTCTGGAATGCTCTCCCCCAGGACCTGAAAGCCTCGTCCTCTGATCTCATTTTCAAAAAAAACTCTTAAAAACTCTTTCGGCCACATATAGCCAATTTCACGGCATTTCCCTGCTGTCTGTGTTTTCTATTTGTTGTTTTATTGTGTCTGACTGTGTACTTTATGTACGATTTTATTTTTGAATTTATTTTACATCTGTGAAGCACTCTGTGCATTCGTGCTGGGATGAGTGCGACACAAATAAAGTTTTAATTACTTTACTTACTTACTTAAGACTTAAGTACGCCTGTAACTTACATTGCACTGACCAGTAACAGCATAACGATTCTCCACATGCACCCAATAAAACTTCCGAGGTTGTCCTCAGCGTCGCGATACGATCCTCACCATTGCTCCGCGCATCGCGGATCACGTTGGCAGCGGATTTGCTCATGACGTGGACCACGTAGAGCGGGCAGTTCACCGAGTTGGCGAGAGTAATGGCACGCTGCGTGGCCTCGGCCTCCACTTCCTCTGGGCGGCAGAGCTCGTGGCCCTCGGGGCCCGTGATGCCCATGGACAGCAACATTTTGGACCTCTGCAAGATGGATGAGAACAGGCCCCAAAGCACTTCATCCACAAATCAACGGCTTTCACTTTTTGAATGTGCAGATTTTATCAATCCCATGTGCCTCCATGTTCCTTTCATGAGCAGAAACACATCTGTGCACGCAGTGTGAATGTACTCTGATACACACTGTTCTCTCATCCACTGATTTTATTCACCACAGAATAGATATTGCTGCAACAATACAATGGAAGAAGATGATCCCCCAACTCAATGCTGTAGCAGTAGCTAAATAAAACATCTACAACTGTGGGCAGTAACTGCAGGTCGTAACTCAGTATATGGTAGGAAACGGTCTAACGTTACTTAAATGCATGCATGTCCAGTAAGACACCTTGCTACTCTTTCACCGAACTTGCGATACTGTTTCAGAAACCTGAAACAAAATGAGCTGTTGTTGGATGATAGAAAATGTTCTCTATGCATGCAAGGCACTTCCATGTTCATGTTCATAAAATAAGAATTATGATAAATTCAATCAGTGTACATTTTTTCTAGTCAGTGCATCATTGTGCTCGGGAAATTATTTTCATCGGGTAAAATAAATTGCAATTATTTTGCTTTGCTGCTATCTAGTGCCGGCTATTTGTAATTACATGTTTCACACAAAAAAAAAACAAAAACTGAAATAAAGCTTTAAAATTTTTCGGCAGGGGCAAAACCAATAGAAAGACATGGAAATATCCAACCCCATTTCCTAAAAAGTTGAGGTGCTGTGTAAAATATAAATAAAAACAATGCATATCATTTAGACCCTGCATTTTATTGAAAATGGTACAAAGACAACATATCGAATGTTGAAACAGGAATTTTACTGTATTTTGAGAAATATCTGCTCATTTTGATTTTGATGCCAGCAACATATTTAAAGAATTTGAGAAAGGGGTAAAGAAAAAAGACTGGAAAAACTGTATGATGCTAAACAAAAAAAAATACACCAGGTGGAACATCTCACACCCGATTAGGATAATTGGCAGCAGGTCAATAACATGATTGGGGAAAAAAAGCGCATCTCAGAGAGGCTGAGTCTTTAAGATAAAAACCACTCTGTGAAAGATTGTATGGGCAAACAAAAAAATCTGATTATCCAGAGAAATCTCTGCATAAAGGGCAAGACCAAAAACCAATAATGTATGGCCGTGATCTTCAGGCTCTCAGGCAGCGCTGCATAAAAAACAGACAGGTTTCGGTAGTGGAAATCACCGCATGGGATCAAGAATACTTCAGAAAACCAATGTTAGTGAACACAGTTCATCGCTGCATCCTCAGATGCAAGGTAAACATCCGTCAAGTAGCGATAAAAGATGATCAAGAAATGCTGCCGCCTTCTCTGGGCCCGAGCTCATTTAAGCTGGACTGACGTGAAGTGGAAAACTGTCCGGCGGTCTGACCGATCAAAATGTGACAATCGTTTTTGAAATTACGCATGCAGAGTCCTCCAGGCTAAAGAGGAGAGAGACCATCCATCTTGTTATCTGTACACAGCGCAAATGCCAGCATCCAGGATAGTGTGGGGGTGCATTGGTGCAAATGGCATGGGTAACTTGTACATATGTGATGACACCATTTATGCTGAATGACACCCAAGTATTGGAGCAACATATGCTGCCACTCACACAGTGTCTTTTATCAGGTAAGGCCTCACTTATTTCACGAGACGATGCAAAACTACCTCCCGCATGCATCATAACATGGCTCAGCAGTTAAAGAGTCTGGGTGCCTGCTGTCCAGACCGCTCACCCTCTGAAAATATTTGGCACACTATGAAAAAAAAAACCTGTGAAAGGAGGCCAAGAGGTGTTGAGAAACAGAAATCCTACACCAAGCAAGAATAGGATAACATTATACTTTCAAAACTACGGTAGTTGGTCTCAGTTCCTGAACGCTTAGAGTGATGTTAAAAGAGGCAGCGATGAAGCAACACTGTGGTAAACAAGCCCTGTCCCTGCCTTTTTGGAAAGTGTTGCTGACATCAAATTCAAAATGAGCAAGTATTTTTCAAAAAGTAACAAACATCTCAGTTTCAACATCTACTCTGTTGCCTTTGTAGTACATTCAATTAAATATTGAGATTAAATGATTTGCAAATCAGAGCTTTCTGTTTTTATTCACGTTACGCAGAATCCAGACTTTTTTGGAAATGGGGTTGTAATATTGTACATAAGAAAAAAACACCACATTTTAGGCAAAAGGAGGTTTATGTAAATATGTATGTACGTGGCTCGCCTTTCTGTAAACAAAGGTTGCAGCTGAAAGCACTGACCTTTGCCCATTGGCATCCCACTTGGACCAAGAGTTGAGCAAATTATTTGCACAGGATTAACTGCGTTTCATAATGTCACTTTGTCGTAAAACGTCCCATAAAAGTTTAAAAGTTTAGGGAGAAAGAATGCAATGATGGAGCACTCGAGTTTGTTTGTTAATTACTTGCTGACCAGAGTGCAATGTCTTTGCAGTGTTCTGACCTCTCAATGTAATTCCATGAATTACATTCTTTGGAACAGTGTCCTTGTATCAAAATCCCTGGAATAACACACTTCCCAAGTGTAATAAAGAAAAACTATTTGCAACCAGTATTATTTCCATATTTTTCAATCTCCCCTCAGTAAATCAAAAGAGCTTATCAGTTCAGTCTTTGCCTGCACTTCATAAAGGGAAGCTAGCGTGTACCATCTCCCAAGCGCATAAAGCAGGGGTGTCAAACTGACCCGTAAACGGGCGAAGAGGCTCCAGGACTTCACTCCAACAATGCAGAAGCTCACCTGAAAGCTTTCAGGTGAGCTTCTGCTTGGTAGGATTGAAGACCTGCAGCCTCTTGGCCCGTTTACGGGTCAGTTTGACACCCCTGGCACAAAGTCACCTGTACAAAAGCAGTAGTCATTATGCGTCATCTTCTGAGCCTTTTGGCGTTCTTGAGCTTGTCAATACATGATTTCTTTTCTTATAATGAACTAAATGGTTGATTTTATTTTGAGTTCTTTCCCCCATCATTTTGTTGGGTGAAAAGAAAACATGCAACAATTAGAGGAGAGGCTGGCCAAGCAAAATTCCTTAAAGAGCGTGTTAATGGTTCATACAAAAAGGTCACAAAAGCTCCTGACTAACATCTGAAGAACTCAGTTAAGGTCAGTGCTCGTGTTTCCAAGATAAGAAAGAGACTGGAAAAAAATGACATTCATGGGAGAGCTGCAAGGCGAAAACAACGGGTGACCAAAAAGAGCACAAAAGCTTCTTTCAAATTTGCCAAAAAAAAAACCCCATCCTGACCCCCAAAACTTTAGAAATAATAGTCTGTGGACTGAAAAAGTGCTACTTGAAACGGGTCCCATCACATCTGGCTTAAAGCTATCACAGTATAATAACATCATACGAACAATTAAAGTCACTGGTGGTGACGTGGAGGGGTTGGGGCTGCTTTGCTGTTTCGAGACTTGGGCGAATTGCCATAAACAATAAAGCAGTGACTTCGGCACTCGACCAGAAAATTCTGATGGAGAACATCTGGCCATCAGTACGAAATCTAAGGCAGTTGGATCATGCAGCAGGACAATGATCCAAAGCTCACAAACAAGCCCACCTCTGAATGACGCAATAGCAACCAAATGAAGGTTTTTGAGAGACCAGGTTAAGGCCCAGTCCTGGATCCTATTGAAATGCTGTGGCGTGATCTTAAATGGGCATTTCATACTCAAAAACCCTCCAATCTGGCTGGCTTTACACAATTCTGCCAAGAAGACAGGGCCCAAATTTCTCCACGGCGATTTATAACACTCATTGCCAGGTATCACAAATGTTTGATAATAGTTTTTGCCACCATGGATGGCACAACTGGTTATTAGGCTGAGAAGGTAACCATTTTTTCACAAGGGTTGCTATGAGTTTTCTATAACTCGTAACTGCCAATAAATGAAACTGATTAAAAAGCAGCATTTTGTGTTAACTCATGTTGTTTTCATCTTTTATTAAAAGCATTTGGTCTGAAATGACAACGAAGCAGAAACGGAAGAAATTGGGAAGGGGGCAAATACTTTTTCACTGCACCGTATGGAGAGCAGCAAATCCTGCTGCATTTGTTATTGTCAGGATTGGCACTTTTTTGACAACCAATTCTCTTCTGGAGACACGGGCAAGTCCTTGCGCCCCGGTGGCTCATCGGTCTGAGCGCGCGTATCATAAAGGCTGAGTCCTTCCCGCAGCGACCTGGGTTCAATCCCAGCTCAGGTCATTTGCTGCATGTCCTTCCCCAACCAACTTTCCTGTCTCTCTACACTGTATAATTGTCAAATAAAGGAAAAATTCCCCAAAAAATAATCTTTAAAAATCATCTGTGTCCCTGTGCAACAGCAGACATGATGCAGCGCCACACATGTGACAGAATACCCAAAAAATGTCGAGCTACACACCGCATCAGGGCTAAAAAAAATTTTGCCAGCTGATGCATATTAATCACACCAATAATGATGAAATCATAAACCCTGTTAAGAATTTACTCATCTGAATTCAAACAGTGTCTTTGATTAATATATTTTTTCCACTGGGCAGTGTGTATTTGAAAAAAATTTTCTTCGGTATTTTGTCTTACACAGATATCACCGATGGTGCCTTTGTAGTACGTGCTGCGAGTTGTTGTCCAGTGTCGAGCCTCTTTTTCATGACGTGAGAAGATAAAACAATCTTGGCAGTTTATGTGCAAAAATTTGCACGTCAAGACTGACAAGATGAATATATCTGCTAGTTGAGCGAACGGCCAAGCTTTTTAAAAGTTAAACAGGCAGTCAGCAAAGAAAAAGAGAGAGAAGTACTAGAGGACACGTTAGCACAGCTCCTTTCACCATATCCAACCATGCGTTTCATCAGTGTTCACAAGGACAAACATGGGACTAGCAAATATTCAGAGACCCTTGGCTTGAAACCAGGTTCAAGGACAGTTTGAATCTGAGAGGGGTGAGTCAAATATAGTCTGACATTCAGTCCTACTAAAGGTCTCGCACCTCTTCAACCAGTCCTTGAAACAGACACACAGACAAACTTTCAATCGGCAGACAGCTTCAGTCCTTCTGACGAAAAATCCTGCCACAATTATCCAGGATTCAAAGGCTGAGATTCTTCATGGCTGATCTGTAGCTGACGATAGTTAAAGCTGGTCAAGATAGCAGAGTGAGCTGGTAATCATTATCGCAGGCTCTGCTCGTAAACAAAACTAGCTACAAATGTTGAAAACACTCAATGCGGTTCAACGTTTAGGGCAGTTAAAGCTAATGTTTTCAGCTGCACTGGAAGCAAGGCGTGTGGTCTCTTCTCCGAATCCATGACCCATGCATCGAAATGCTGAGACACGCAATGAGCAGCAAGTCTATGACACGTTGGGAGTTTTGTTTGAGATTCCAACGCTAAAGAGAAACTAAGCTATAAAACCTGAGTACGATGCTTATTCCCCATGTTAAAGCAGCCTCTGTTTTACTCTGCTCAGAAATTCATAATTTTGAATATGCAACATGTGTCCTGTTCTTTCAGCTGTCATTCTGTCAGGGATTCCCAGACATCAGATGGTGAACTTTTAAGGTTGTCTTAGCCTCCATATTAACCTTGTCTCATATAAACCTTGATGCCTACTCGAACGCTTCTCATTTCGCTAAGTATAGCGGCATCTCAAAACAGTGGCAAATCTTCAAGTGTTAACATTTTCATACAGGCTCACTGAAACATCCAGCTCTGTAAAAACTGTCAAAGGGACTACAGTTGCCTTGGCAGCCTGGCGCCACCTCAGCTTTCTAGTCTGATTGTCGCATGTTCGTCCGAGATCTCATCACAGATGATGTCCACTGACCACCAGCTCAGCTAAAACCTTTTTTTTCATGGCAGAAAACCCATACATCATAAACCTCCCTTTGCTTTTCCACAATTCCAAGATCTCCCTTCCGTTTTTTCTCCTGTAAAACTTCCATTTCATTTTCCGATGATATTATTCTAAATGTAAAAAAAACGTCACTCGACGTGATAAAATTCTGAGTTAGCATAGGGCTACATTATCTGCTCAGTTTCAGCCAAATGTTTCAAAAGTCACTAGGCTGCACTGAACATTGCAGAGGAACAATGACAAGAAACATACTGCTTAAGCAACACAAGACTTTCATAAAGGTTGTGAAGGCGATGGATCCACAATAGCCGGGTAAATCGCTTGACCAGAAAACGCTTGAGCATTTCCCTTGCGGAAGGAAATACTGAAGGTAAAACACTCAAAGAACAAACAGGAAATGAAGACAGCGGGTTCCAGCCTTCAGGCAGTCATCGAATGAAAAGGATTTGCAACACTGAATGGAAAATGATAAATTTTGACTATATTTGTTTGTCCAATTATAATTCAGGTCCTAAAATTGTGGGGCTGCATTTTCAATGATTGTAATTCCTACAGTTCAAATTGCACTTTTGATTAAGCCTTCAATTAAAGATGAAAGTCTGAAGTTCAAGCACAACTCAATTCAAATTAATTCTGGTGGCAAAGAGAACCAAAATGATTCAAATTGTGTCACTGTCCAAATACTCATCGACCTGGGGCCGTACGCATGGAGGAGGGATAACTTTACCCCAAGATAACGCCTATCTTCCGTATTCCTATCCGAGGGACAACTGCCACATGCTCTCTGTATACATGAGTCAAGGATAGTGTAGGGAATAGCTATCCCAGGTTTACACGCAGGCACTGTTTTTAGGAAGGGGGACTCACTCTGTTTCATAGCATTCTGCACATGTCAGTACGGGATTCCTTGTGACACACTTACATAACAACACATTTCTCGTTTTATAGTTGTACAAGAAATAACTATTTTCTACTATGTACAATGCAGCAGGCGTCAGTTGTTTCACAGCCGAAGTGGCAGTGGAAAAGTTACTATTCTGACACCGAAAACTGTGTTCTTTTGGTGGAAATCTCGGTGGAACATACAGTGCTGTTTACAGCTAATACAATTGCTGTAACGAACAAAATCAAAATTGATATTTGGACCCAAATTGCCGCAAAGGTGAATTTGTGCAGCTGCACAGAACGCACTATTTCTGAATTGAAAGACAAGTAGAAGTCTCTAAAAGCAGCTGCAATAGACAGGCAGCGAGACCAGTGGAATCTGTGGAATAAAGCTGCTATCTCCAGATGAAACTGGGTATAACTATCCCCAGATAAGGACCGAAGATAGTGCTGTCCCCTCTACATGCATACCACGTTAACCTCGCTATTCGGGGTATAGTCTCTATCCTCCGGATAAGTCACTTATCCTGGCGTCATGCATACGGCCCAAGACGTGCGCCACACCAGAGCGTAGCGCAACGATGCCACATTCGGTACATTCAGTACAGCAAATCCACAATTACAAAAGAGCACTCACAACACATACAGTCCAGTGAGGGTCTTTTCCCCTGATTACTTCCATTTTTGCACATTTGCCACATTTAAGTTTTTTATCAAAAACAAACACATTTTTATGTTTGACAAAGATAACCGAATATCTCCTCTCCTGATCTGTCACCTCTCCATTTTGCTGTTTGCTGATTGTAGACTATTGCGAAAATTGTGTGCTTATTTGAAATTTTGGCTTTGTCTCTTCCTGTTGCTTAACTCAGTAAAATTAATTTCACAATTCTGTTCGCAACAACCATATCTATAGTCATGGCGTGATCTAGAACTGGGTCACATCATGCCATAGCCAGTCAAATTTTAACGCGATTGCAAAGGTTATCAATTGTATTTTACAAGCATTTTCACATTCACCTCCCTAAATCAACTGAGAGTGTTCATCGAAATTTGATCGTTCAACATTAGGCCAGTTTTGATCTTGACCGGGGTTTCACTTAAACTCACCCAATAAGGTGATCTTAATTCTTACACTCTAAACCCTGATAGTGTGGAGAACTCTAATGCTTTGTGGAAACCGATTACCTCAAAAAATTGAGTTGGCCAGCTTAATTGCATTTTGTGGAAGGAACTTAAAGAAAATAAGGTAAAGTGATTTTTTTTTTACATCTTTTTACGCGCTGTGAACACAAGATCATTAAGTTGGAAAACACCATTTTTTTTAGGTAATTGCTTTCCACCAAACATTTGAGTTCACCTTGTCAGGGTTGACAGTGTAACTTACAAAAAATAAAGTAGAAATAAAATAAAATTTAACGAAATAAAATAAAATAAGGGAGGATCATAGAGCAGTCATTGTTTCCCTTTATCGCTCAAATGTGGATTTCAATGTTCTAGTTGCCCAACAGAGAAAAGTCTCGCATTGATGAAAAACATTCAGAAAAGTGGACTCTCTGTCCACCATCTTGGCACAAAATATGCATGGACCAGATTTTAAAGTGGAGAAGACTCACCTCTGAAATGATGTCCCCATTCTCCGCATGCACAAGGGCTAGAGCACCAATGTCCTTACAGTGAGAGAAGACGGCATACAGATCGTGATCTTGAAGCATAAAGACACCCTTATATGCCATGAACATCTTGAAGGAGTTCACGCCTCTCTCTTTCACCACGGTCTCCATCTCCTGCTTGACCTGTAGAACATTTTGAGATGGCACAGTTCATAATTTGGTGCAGTTTTCCTTTTTCATTTTTGAAGACACAGGTGTAGCATGCTGATTGCGTATGAGAATGCCCAGCCTCCCTAATTGAGCACGATAGCAAGCCTTTCCAATTATCAAATGGAGAGATTAAACTGCAAACACATTAAAAAGATTAATTGATAAATTGATTGAACTAAAGTAGATGTATCAAGAAGGTCAAGAAGGCATCACAATGACATCACCGTAATCCCTGGAGCATAATAAACTTAAAAAAAAAATTGTGGTACCATCAAATGACAAAGAGTCCTTTCACCACATTTCGGACACTGTAGGTCCCCGCAGGCTTCATACACGTCAGTACTTGGTGAAAACAGGAAGTGTGACAGAGAAATATACCGATCAGAGCATGAACCAAGAACTTCCTAATCACAAGGTAACTTTACTAACCAGTGCGCTAAACAAAACACACCTTAACCCCATTCCAATCTCAGACCGATGTAATTAACTCACGGAATTAAGATTCCCTTCCCCCAATACTGATCTCAAATCAATGGGATAAACTCCATCCTATCATAGTTTCAATTTCACATGCATAATTTATCACCAGCCCAATGAATGCTAAAAACCACCTTTTGTCCATACTTGGGCATTCTATATTAGCTTTTATTTCTTTTCTCGATATCTCCATGGTACTTTGTTCTTTCTTTATTGCTTCTTTGTCTACTCCCGCTCTTTCTATCCTCAGCATCTGACATCTCATTCTGTGCCGATTCTGCAAAAACGGCAGAGGAGGCATGTACCCTGCAAGCCCTCACTAATTATACGCCAACGTCCTGAGGACGTAGTTCATTTGAACTTGTTATTCATAAAATACATCCGGTGAAGGGAAACTCCTCTCCATTTCAAGATTTACTTTAAAGCAGACATGTATTGATTTGACTCTTTGTAAAAAAAAATTGTTTTATTTGTTACCATCCAAATGGACATGCAATACTCTCAAACTATCAACATTTTTCACCCAGAGATGACGGTGGAATACAGTAATCACAGATGCAAAACGGGCTTTTAGCAACCCCTAATATTGCCCTTGAACAGCGCAGAGGTATAATTTGCCCATTTATTGATTTCTCAATACTTGACTACTTTAAAAGCTATTTCACAGGTCAATTCTTCCCCAACTTATTATTCATCATATCCTCATCCTCTAAATGTTTCACCTGCAGGGGTCAACTTTCCATAAAATTTTGGATTGCCAAGTAATGGAATAGCTTTTCCCACTTCCCAAATAACTATTCCTCTATAAAATACAAAAGATGCCAAAACAGACCACTTAACAGCTTTTTCCAAAATGCTGTTCCTCTTACATGGTTTTGTCCACATAATAATCGTTTTGTTTGTTTCACTTTTAGGGACATGTATCATTAACACAGTCAACACAGTGTGCAAAGCACACAAATAAACATGTACACACATGCATCCACACACACACACACGCATGCGCGCACATGCGCACACACACACACACACACACACACACACACACACACACATGCACGCAGACATGCACACACAAACTTTCACACACAATTTTCTGCTTTCGATCTGATGACATTGTTTTTATTGTTGTAGTTGATAAATTTCTGTTTTTATTCATCTGCCCTCATTTCTGTTGTAATATTATTTGATGTTCCTATTGGTGATCTTCATAAATGTAAAAATTTCACAAAGTAACGTGGCAGCTCCAAATAAACCCACTGGAATTTCTGCCACTCCCTGCACTGTATATATTTATTTTTGTTTTTTTGTGAATTATTAATAGTGCAAAAGTAAATTAGGAAATCAATAAACAGCGCACAATGCTGCAATGTACACCCATCTTTTACCAAACCTTCCTGATATGTGTTTTTCTTATGCAATGCTTCCAAGTGGCCACATTCTTGACAGGAGAAGCACTGGAGTGTAATTCTGACGGTGTAAGGTCTTCACCCTGTAGCGGACAGAATCTTGCGAAACCCTGTCTGGTAACATGCTATCTCGTTCCTTTCTCTCCTGATAACTTATCAAGCACTGAGCCTCACAGACTCCCTCCACTACTAAAAATGAATACGGTTTCACAGGAAAAAGAGCGAGCCTAATTAGGCCCTTCACAGTCAAGTGGTGACTCAGCTGCAAGTATCACAGGTGTAACATGAGATTATATTGAAATCAGGGCCTTTTCCTTCAGTTTCTTCGCCATGCATTCTACAATCACAACAGCAATCCTGGGCACCCTCACGGCTTTTATGTCACCAATTTCTGTAACGAATCACCACTTCTGATCTCCCCCAGGAGTGCCATCCTGCATTTTGTCCTGGGAAATGTAGTCTTTTTCATGATCGCCATATTAAATTGTAGTCCGAACTTCAGCCATTGGGAAGGAGAAATATCTTCCGTCCACCACCCAGCATCTTGTGGCGTCGAAGACTGCATTATGAGTCATCTAGGCCTTGCATGTTATCTGCCTCAACTACAAATACTACAAATACAACTACTCTTGCATATTCATAAAAAGTTCACTTTAGAAAACAAGCACTTTTTATTGTGCTTACCATAACCAAAAGGTTGAGTCGCCCGCCAATTTCTGCGGGGCATCGTTCACTTTACTGATCCGAGCCAGCCTCAGCCGATTCAAAGACCTCTAAAATGCCTTCGCATTGTTGAATTATTAATGTTATTAGTTCAGCATTAATTTAAAGAAATTTTTTTCCAATTTGGGAACAAATTACCATGGCAGCAGGGGACCCTACTGGTAGGTTGCATGGCTGGAAGAAACAGCAGCCTTTTAGGTTCAAGTTCCTACTGGGGCTCCGTGTACTGACCAGCATCAGGAAACTAAAACTGCCGTTGGGCTCCTGAGCATAATCTCTCACCCTAAACTGTACCAAAAACTTTACCCCATTTCTCTCCATCCTTGCCCACTTTCAAATGCTCCATCCACGTTGTAGCATTTCTCTTAGGGCATCCTTGAATGAGAGTGAAATATTCCCAATGGAACTTCTCTGATTAAATCAGGTTTAACAACTATTGCAGCAATACTCTAATGACTTTGAATGTAGGGCTTAATATGCAGTTAATCTAAGCTCACGATACATTTTGAAATGGTTTCTTCAAGATTCCATGCCTTTAAGCAGTGATAAACAGGTTAAATACTGAACGGATGTATGGGTAAAATAGCTGAATATTGGCAGAAGTTCAACAGGCTTTCACCAGAGCAAAAAAGTAATAAAAAAGTCAAACCAGAATGGGGCAAAGCAGCAACCACCTTGGACTAAGACAAAATTATAGAATAGAAAAACCCAGTGAGACTGGCTGTGGTTGCACTTCTCTCAAAAGTTTTTTACCCCCCCATAAGCCTGAAAGGTCACTGTCCTTTAAAGCAGCAACTCTGGGCAAACAGGGTTAAGGTCCAGGTGAAGCTTGGCAAATCATAACAGTATTCAATCCGTCATTATTTATTTAATGCCATTTGCCATATCGAGCACATTGCTCCGCTGGCGAGATGAAAACTGAGTTGCAAGTACCGTGTCGCTCCACCAGGTTACTGCCATATGGAGGGAATAATCACAGCAAACTTTGGCATCTGCTTTGCTCCTCCACTTGTCGTAGGTCTCCAGGAGAGATTCGCCCTTCTGCGGTATAGCGAAATCCACGATCATAGTCGTGCCTCCAGCCACGGCAGCCTGGGGGAAAAAGTAAAAAAGATTAAGTGTGCAATTTAACAGAGATTAAATTTAGTAGCCCGAACACATATTACTACTCACATCCACAGTGTAGGCAAATTTTACATTAAATGTACATAGTTTAGCTCAGTTTTTCCCAAACTCTGGGGAGAATACTGGGCACACTGGTTTTTGTTCCGATCACAACTGCAATATCAGAATTCTAATGAGATATTCATTATTACATAATAAGTTTTTAATTTTGGGATTGATGTTCATAGGGATTATTGACCATTTTAGGCCACCAGTCCATAATAGCGAGGCATGCCACAAAGAATATGAGTTTATTTTTCACATTGTGTTATATTAGAAATTACTTTTATTTAAAAGAGCAGAAATGTGTAACTGATGAAATTAAACTATGCACTGGCTTCAGATCAATAAAACCGAGGACACAGTCCCAAAGATCAATCATTTATTCATCAATCACAGGCAAAGCAAATCGTTATCTGGTTTTTGTCATGTTCTTTGCTTGATTTTAGAGAAAACTCCTGTGTTCAGAAGCATAATTGGCAATATACTGATTCATCAAAGTTTTAGAATTCATTAGTTGAAGTATTGCCACCCCTTACTAAGTTAATTGGAATGTAAGGCTAAATCAATTCAAACAGTGCATTTATGCCCAGCCAAGACATACTCGGGCATTTTTGAAAATGTGGCGCTTTCTATGCGTTTCAGCCTTTCTTCCACACAAAAAGTCAGTTTTGGGGCACTGAAAATGGACCTTTTGAAAAATGCACGCCAAGGTGAAGATTTCTAGAAACTCAATTTTCACTGTTTACGTGTTGACAGTGAAAACTACAGAAATAATATGTATATTGTGGCCACAAGAATAAGTCGTTCCCACTATGCAGTTAACTCATTCCCACGATTTAGCTATCTACTGGCCACAACTCCTTTCCCAAATTTGAGAAACCAAAATCATGGGAATGAGTTGACTAGAGCACTCGGTGACCGAGCAAATGTATCCCCCGAAGGCCCCCGAGTTGGGCCCAGATGGTCCCAGAATACCCAAAATCAATAGGTGTCGTGAACTTACCATAATACATGTCCCTGCAAAATTTGAAAAGAATCGGTGCATTTATGTGGGCTGTAGAGCGTTCACAAGAAAATCTCTGCGGACGCGGCGGATGCGTGACGAGGCCAAATCCATAGTATCCTCGAACATCATTCGGGGGATACAATTACATTTGGAGAACGACTTGGATCTCCAGGCCACGAGTTTACCAAATAGTGGGAATGAGTTAATTAAATTGAAAATAACACTAGAGCAGAAAGCTATAGGCCAACTATAGTGGAAAACATCCAGCTAGGTCATCATCTTAGATTGGCAATCATGAGCTTAGCTCCAGAAAACAAATATTGACTGGGCTTGCATTTTGCTTTGGTATCTGCATTTTCATTCAAATTTATTGATTTTTACATCATGAAAGACAGTTTTTGGCCTGAAAAATCATGAAATGTATTGCCTTTTCTGTCATAATGTAGCATAAGTGGGTGAAACATCCGTCTGACGTGAAAAGCAACCAATTTAGTAAAGTCAACTGCTTGTTAAATTCTGAGACTGCAATTATTGCTGGAACAAAAAACTAGAAGAATGCACAGTGGGCCCCCAGGACATAGTTTGGATACCAGTGGCTTTGCTCTAGGGAACTCAGCTCCAAGAACGCCTCAGCCCCGCAGGCCTGCATGTTTCAGATGTCCCTTCTCAAACATACCTGTATCAAGTTATGGTAGCTTGCTAAGGGCTTGATAAGTTTAAAACAGTTGCGTAACAGAAAGGAGACATCCAAAGCATGCATGGCTATGGCTCTCAGCCCCAGATTTTGCTCATAGATACTAAATCTTGCTTCATCATCATGGGTCCAGGTCTAATGACATGATTGCTAGGGCTGGGACAATTCTGAATCGATTCTTTTTTAAGGCGTAGTACCACTACCTGCTGCCAATGGACGAACATCTGAGCTTTCCCTTTTCCTTTATAAAACCCAACGCAGGTTGAACGAAAGTGCCAAACATCAAAAGGCATGTGAAATGCTTTTGGAAAAAAAATTCCCTGACATCAGTACTACGCCTTAAAAAAGAATGGATTAAGAATCGTCCCAGCCCTAATGATTGCATCATGCTCCAGTTCTTTTTGCCCTTTTCTTCTCTAATGTTCTCGTCGGTTGTTTCTCCAATGCTCGTTAAGCCTTTGGGCTTGCTATCAGCATATATAAATGTGTTTTAATTGATTGAAAACAGGTTGTGACCATTCATTTAAACTACCATTACAGAAACTCCTAAAACTCTCAACATTATCAGGTGTGGCCTGGTTTCTTATATAACGCATACCGATTACGACTCCGGACTTCTAACGCTTTTCTTTACTCGGGGGTTGGAAGCGTGGCATGTGTTTCATTATCGTTCAAATAGTTTAAATGAAATAAGATAATATGAAACATCTTTATGCAATTCCACTGCTTCCAATGATCTTATTTCATTTAAACAATTTAAACAATCATGAAGCACACACATTTCTTCCAACCCCTGAGTGAAGAAAAGCATGAGAAGTCCGGAGTCATAACGCAGGTGAAACTGATAAACCTCCATGCACAAGGACTTCAGTTCCATGCGGGAATCTCTTACACATACGGTGATTGAATAATTGCTGACTACAGCAATGGAACGCAAATATACCACTAAAATTCACGCGGAATGCCTGAGAGTTGACAGGTGTGCGTTATTACGCAAATATGACCACACCTGATAATGTTGAGAGTTTTTGGAGCTTTTGAAATGGTAATTTAAATGAATGACTGAAAAATTGAAAACAGGTCATGACCAATCAATATTTTTAAGGGATGGTTTGACCCTCCCCTATCGCCAGTTCACGAGCCGTCCCTTTATATATGTATATACAGTGCTTAACAAATTCATTAGACCACCACGAAATGTAAAATGAATGAAATGAAAACAAACTGAATGAAAATGAAACGCACTGTGTATATATGTCTGTGCATAAAGTTAGTCTGCATCCCTACACCCCTCCCCAGAAAATCCCTTCCACCTCTGATCTAAAAATGCATTTTTTTTTTTTTTGGAAAAAATTTGCCCCAAAAAGAAAGCAAGAAAAATGCTCTGAATCCCACACCAGGTAGCAGATGATCCGTTCAGCTTACAATCACTGCCACTGATGGATTTAAGCAGATTCAATTCATTATGTTCATAAATGAACTTCTGATTTGGCATTTGCTCCGCAATTTGGATGATGATGAGCAACCTCATCTCAGTGCAAATTAAAAAAAAGCATATGTACTAATTTTGTCCAGAGTACCCAACCTTGCCTGCAGTGATACATCATGTTCTATGGTTTTGTAGATAAAAAATAATGATTGGGTAAAACATTCCAAATGGTATTAGAGTAACTTAAGCAACACTGCTGCAGCTGAGAAAAATTAGTTATGGTTGTGCAAATGCACAAGCTTAGACGGTAGCCTGTATTAATGTGGGGTCCCCGAAGCAAATTCTGATCAGGGCCCAACAACGGCTCTGGCAGATCCCAAGCATGGAGACTGAATGTTTCTTCAAAACAGACACATTCCAGGGAATGCATTTGTATCTGGAATAAAGTCTGATTCATCTCCATCACTCAGACCAGCAACAGACCAAGACTGAATTTCCCCAAAAAAACCACAATTGAGGATAACATAGCACAACAGTGAGTCAGTCAACACAGGCTCATCACACTGGAGAATGATTAGCATTTTAAACGACGCCCATTGCCTCATTTACATGTGTTTATGGTACCGGTTAACTTGATAGGTTGAATTGTTAACTCGCAGCAAGTTTTTTTTCCCCACGCAAGTAATTTTTTTTTATCATTACAAAGTCCAAAAACATCATAGGCATTGAGAGACTCATAATAATGTACATGATCCCGAATGGATTGGCAAACTGACTTCGACATATTAATGTCTGCAAAACCCACAAACATAAAAGCTCCCAAAAGTGATAAACCAGAGAGATAACACACATCTGCAGCTTTTGATGTAATAATCCCACAACCGTAATAGCAGTTGCCTACTGCAAACGTAATATGAAATTTACCATAAATATAATAACTCTTACATTTGCAAGAATTTGTTACATTAGTGGGAAGGTAAAATTTAAACAAATTTTTAAAAAGCTGCAGATTTCTATTAGGTTTGTGTTTTATTATGTACGTGGAGTATGATAACATCTGCGGATGTTACAATGCCTTTAGCCCATGTGACATGTAGGCTCAAATAAGCAGGCAATATTCCGGATGGGCAAATTAACGGATTGGCAACGGATGAATGGATGAGCAAATGAACTTGTATGAAGCACATCTGCCTTTGGTGCCTATTCAAACTCATTACGGAGCACTGCAGATATGCAATGCTCTATTTTCATGTCAACAGACCAACAGTGGGCTCCAAAATTACTGGCACCCCTGACTGGCAATACACAAACAATACGAAAAAATATATAAACAGAACATACCAACACTTGTGAAATAGTTAATTAATGTTTTGATGGAAGCAACCAAAATCAGAACAATCATTTAATACAAAATAAATTTCAACAAATTCAAGGTTTAATCATCATTGGTGCCCTTCATTTAGTACATAGTGCAACCATCTCTGGCTACGATAACAGCATGGAGTCCTTTCCTGTAATGTTTGACAAGGTTAAGGGACATATATGGGGGGATTTTGAACCTTCCGCTGAGATTCTTCTCATTCTTGGGTTTGCAATTATCAACTGCCCTTTTCAACTAAGCCCACAGGTTTTCAATTGGATTAAAGTCTGGGGACTCAGAAGGTCATTGCAGAACTTTGACTTTGTGGTCCTGAAACCATTTCTGTGTTGATCTTGTGGTATGCTTCGGGTTATTGCCTTTCGGAGAGTCCACCTACGGACAAGTCTCTGTGTTCTGATGAAGGCAACCAGATCGTCAGCCAAAATATCCTTGGTGGAATTCTTCATGCCATTAATCTTAACCAGTCCCACAGGACCTCTTGAATTAAAATGGCCCCAAAACATGACTGACCCACCATCATATTTCACCGTGGGTATGAGCTGCCTCTTCTTGTATGCATCTCGGTTTCCACGCCAAACATGCCAATGCTGTATATAACCCAAAACATGCAATTTTGGTCTCATCTGCTCAAAGCACCCTGTTCCAGTCACTGTTTAAATGATGTTTGGCAAACTCTAAGCCCTTACTTCTGTGTCTTTTGGTTAAAAAAGGCTTTCTTCTGGCAACCCCTCCGAAGAGCCAGTGGTTGTGGAGATGGTGCCTGATGGTGCTTCTGGAAACCTGGGGACCTCAAGCTGCCACCAAGGCCTGCAATTCCTTCAGAGATTCCTCAGTATCCTGGGGGGGGAAATGCAGTTGGATCCCCAACACTTGAGGTTTTCAACAGTTCTATTTGTTTGGAATTTTTTTAAATAATTGCCCCAATGGAGCCCAGAGGCTTATTCAATTGTTCTGTTGTGTTATTCTTTTCTTCTGTTGTGGCCATTACCAGATTAATGAAGGTTTATGACCATCTGTCTCTTTTGAACTGACAGAGGTTTTGTTTTCTTCGTGGTGCTGGATGACAAAGGGATATTGCATGTGTGTTACTTCATTTTTATACCTCAGTGAAGCAGTGGTGTCATGCAAACAAGCAAAATTTAGTTGCATGACACCTATCACAGATATAAAAAAAAACCACACAGTGCTTCAAGGCAAAATGGAAAAAATATTGAATAAAAAACAATCAACAAATTGAAAAACAACATGACATCCCAGATAGCAAGCTCCTCCACTCCCGATCTGCCACGGATCTGCCCCGGATCAGCTGGAGCCGGGGCAGATACGCGGCAGATCCGGAGCGGAGGAGCTTGCTATCTGGGATAACAAGTCATGAGGGGACAAAGCAATAGAAATCATGGCTATAATAAAATTGCAACAGAGTGCCAAAGCTAATGGCTCACCATAGTTTGTTAACACAAAGATAAAACTTAAATAAGTGGAAATTAATACCTGGTTTAAATTTCATAGATGTTATTTACAATGATCTTTAAGGGTGCCATTAATTATGAAACCTTGATTTGGAGGATATTGATTTTTAATTAAATCAGAAAATGACTTTGATTGGTTCCCTTGGAACATTAATATTGCATAGTATTATTCATATGCTGTTTACAGAGTTTACAAATACATATTTTTAGAATGTTTTTAAAGTATGATTTGTGCATTGGCAGTCAGAGGTACCAGTAATTTTGGAGCTCATTGTACTCATAAGATGGTTTATTTTTTACAAATAAATTGTCTATGAATGTTGACTACTGAACCGCTGATGGCAGCTGTGCTGCGGTTTAGTACAAAGTAATGCTGCCCTAAAACAAGCCCTTGCTCTCACAGCGAACAATTTCCTTCTCAGATAAAGCTTGCTTCGCTGCCCTTTGTGGCAATGAATACTTATCATTCACTGAGCACAAACTCCACGGGAAAAAACAATCTGTAGAACCAACCCTGCAAAAATGCTCTATAAGAATCCTCTAAGATTGTTCAATAGAGTTTCTATAGAACTTAAGTACATGAAGTCCGATAGAAAAAGGTTTACTAGAAAATTCCTGTAGGAAACAGTTCCATTGAAAATCTCACAGAAACCTTTTTTTCCCCCCCGGCAGACCCTGTAGCGCCATGGCCAACTGTGTGCTACTCAGAAAAAGCTGCCATCCACTGCCGGCTGGTACGACCAGGGCTCAAACTCGTGCGGTAATAGACACTCCTGTTCCACAATGCAGTGCTTTTAACCTGGAAAAATGCAGATTGTTCTTGATCCCGATCAATTTGAATTGCTTTGCTGAACCCAACAGATGGCCCGTTGTATGTCTTCGTAAGCAAAAGAGGAAGACGAGTTTTCCATTATAGCAGAAAACATTTATATTTTCGAATTGCTGCCGAGCAAATGGAAAGAGGTCTTCATGTACCGTAACTGAAATGCTGCTATGTTGTGTGGTCAGTCAGTCAATCAATGGTAGATCAGAGAATCAATAAGTTGGTATGTGTCTGGTACCCCATGTGCTTAAGCACACCTTAAAGTTAAAAGGGACAAGATTTCCTTGCTACTTCAGTCTAGTGGATATCACTGCATATTGCACATTTTCATACCATTAGTCCGGTCTCTCACTTCTAGAACCCAGATACATATAAGGTACCCTTCGACAGAGCATTGCAAGGAGTCATAAGATGTCTTTTCCATTAAGCTTTTGTTCTATGAGAAGGTCCTCAAGACCATTAAAGTCCTATAGAATAGATTTTTAAAGTAGGGTGTTATATGGGAAAGTCACACCAGGTTTTAACTTGAAAAAAGTTGAGAAAAACTGCCCAGAGAAACTAATGCTTGGAAGTTGTTCTATGTGGCCCACTAGTATCAACCATGAAAACCGTAAATTTCCAAAGCAAATTTGTGAGTAATCTGCGTTTTTAGAAAATCATGAATTCTGAGATATATTTATTTTATTTTTGGAATGTAACTTGCAATTTTCCCCAAGCATTGCCTATTTAGCAATTCAAGATTCATTATGTAAGAACCCAATAGTTGACACTTTTAACAGTTCATTTCAGGACAGTGACCTGTTTGGGATAAATGGTTTCAAGGAAAGTTCTAACTGCATTCCACAAATTCCCCCCACACTTATTTCAACTGAAAAGGCCTATTTTCAATTGCGTAATTAACATCAGGTAATGGTAAGGACATGGAATCAATAGATTGCACCAGGATGTAATGATGTCACATAATAAAGGTGAACAAAATTTGGTGTCAACCAACGTGTCTGAGCTCAGTGTTCAAGCGTCGGAGCTCAGACAAGGCATTCAGAGTCCTTTTGCATTTTGAACATAATCCACATGGCGAACAAATATCATCGATATTGTAATCAGTCAAAATGTGTTCATGAATTTTATCAAGCAAATTTTCGGTGATCTTGAAATTTCCTTTTCAGAAACAAACCAGGCAAACACTCTCGGGCTTCAACATGCAACATCTTTCAAGTAACTGGGCTCTTGAGGTGGTTGATACCAAATTTTGTGCACCTTTATTGTGTAACATCATTACATCCTGGTGCGATCTGTTGAACCTGGTATGAGGTCTTCTAGAACAACAATAATATTATAGGACTTTCCTTTCCGTAGAGGTGTTCTATCGGTTTCTATAGCAAATACCTACGGAACACACAGAAAATCCTATAGAACATGCTGTCCTATTAAAATGTTCTATAAAGTTTCATTGATGTTCTATAGAATTCCATAGAAGTCCTATAGAACATTTTCTGCCGGGAAAACAAGACTTGTGCACGTTTAAGCTACAGATGAAAAAATAAATACCTATCGCAACAGTAAACATTTTGGTCAGCAATTCATTTTGCACGATGAGCAATAACTGTTTTCATGAGTTTCATTTCGGTCTACGGAAAAAAAAACAAAAAAAAACAAAACAGACAATGCGCGACCTACTTTCTTCGTTGAAAAAGTCTGTATGCTTTTGCAGCCTTTTCTCGTGAGCACCAACTGCGTTAAATTGCCTCTCAAAAGTGAGGGCACGTTTTACCTTGGTCCCAGTGTTGAAGTCATCCTCTGCTCGGGCTCCCATGAAAGCCATCTCCATATGGGTATGAGTATCGATTCCCCCAGGAATAACCATCTTACCAGTCGCATCAATGACCGTAACATCATTTGGTACTTTTAGGTTTAATCCAACCTCGTGAATTAATCCATCTTCAATGTAGACATCAGCAATCACTGAACAGTTTTCATTGACAACTTTACCTCCTTTCACGAGTATCTTACTTGGAGTCGTCATAATTTTAACAGCCTTTTGCTTTCAACAAAAAGGAAGAGTTCTTAAGAGTCCTCTCTCCTGAAGAAAGGTTTCAAGCATACGGTCGATTCACTCTTTTCATTCACATTTGGCCCAACCTTTTCTGAACTTTGCCCTCCGCCGAGGACGCATATCAGGACAGTAACTTCACTCAGTGTGCTGTCGGAGGAAGGAGGGGATCGCCCACTCCTCAGAGTTTGACCTGAGGCAAGAGTAGGTTACTTCAAACTCCTCCCAGGTTAGGCTTTGCTGACTGCCAAGCGAATAATTGATGCGCCCCACAAACTAAAACTAATCGGTACAGCTGTTGGCTGTTTCTTCAGCATTATTCTTTATTGCGTCAAAAGATTTTGAATCATTATGACAAAAAAATAACTCAAATAGTCAAGCAACTCTGAACAGTGAGTGCTCATGAAACTGTACATTCTTGCGAACATTTTGTGCTTTTTCATGTGGCAATGACTGTCAGTTAGGAATGCGCTCATTCCTCAATTCCCAACAAGTGTCGTTAACCCCAACCTTAAATGTCCATGCCAAGTCTCACGCATTAGGCGTTAAGTCTTGCGCATTTTTCAGGCTTATTCATCGTAGTCCATAATAATTCAATGAATGCTTATCAATAAGATTCTCACGCGGAATTAAAATCTTTGTACATTGAAGTTTCAGTTTCCCTTGCGTAATGGTGGACCTCACCATGGAAAACGATTATGACTCCGGACTTCTCCTGCTTCTCTTTACTCCGGGATTGGAAACAGCGCACGTGTTTCATGATCGTTTAAATTGTTTAAATGAAATAAGAACATTTGAAAAGTCTTTATGCAATCCCATTGCTTTCAATCCCTCAGTAAAACCAAGCGTGAGAATTCCAGAGTCCTAATCAATTTCCGTGTCACTAGTGGGGAAATGCACCGTAATGCACTTGAAACTGATTAACTTAATGCAAAATGACTTGAATTCTGGGAGTTAATTTCTTCAGTGCATGTTGATTGATTAATTACTGACTACAGCACAGGAACGTGAATGAGTGTGACTTGGCATCTGTCTGGGAAATTGTTTTAGGGTTAGTTATTGAATTTCCCAAACGCAGATTTTCATATTTGTACCCTGCAGGGAAACCAAATTGAACATGTCCCCTATCATAAATACATGGGCATTTGGCTGGATTTTTACACATTACAAATGCCCTTGTAAACTGTGTTGTTATGCAGAGCCTTGCTGAAAAGAGACATGGTCTTGGTCAGGCCCCCTGCTTAAATGTATTTAACCTGGGAAGTCCCGTAGAGATGTATATCTCTTCTTTAAGGGAGCCCTGGGGGTTGCACATATTGTAACGGTTCTGCTCCTGCCAGACCCCTAGTGGCACTTCCACTATCTTCACAATGGCTCACGCTCACAGCATAGCAACACATTCACTCATATACTGAGCACACGGCACAAAATGCCTAAATATTTGACGATCAAAAATATTCTGAGAAATGCTTCCTGTTCTTTCATAATGACCATATTTTGGGTTTAACATCACTGAAAACAAAGCTTAATTCCATACACCAGGGGTGTCCAATCTTATTCAGAAAGGGCCGTTGTGGGTGCTGGTTTTTGTTAGAGCCCAGCACTAGCACATCTGATTCTATCCACCAAAGTCCTGATTGAAACCCCTGACTAGTTAATTAGTGGAATCAGGTGCAGTAGCACTGCTGGCTAGGAGAAAAACCTGCACCCACACCGGCCCTTTACGAATAAGATTGGACACCCCTGCCATACACAGACATGAGGACCATGGCAATAAACACTGTTCTAGGCCTTTACTTATGGTTTGGTTCGGCTATGGCAGGTTGACCTCAAAATTACATCACCACTTTTCCAGCAAATTCCCCTAGGTCAAAGCGCAAAAGTTGCAATATTTCTCTGCCTACCGATGAAATAACAAGCTTCTCCACAAAGCGAGAGCATGAGCCTTTGGCCTCCCTCAGATGTTGTGACACCTTTTAGGTCTTTTAAAAGCCCCAAGGAATTTACGCTGCCTTCATTTAACTGCATGGGAGGAAACTACCAGGACCCTGTAACGCTGCTGTTGCGCATTGATTGAGCCTGACTCTCGTGAAGTGCAGCCAATCAATCCAGTCGCCTTCAAACTCTCCATCTATGAATACGCGACTCACAAGTGAAATACACCTTTGCTTACTACACTTTATTACCTTTTAGTTCCTTTCATTTTTTATTGTGTCTATCAAACTATTTCACTTTAACTCATACTTTATAGCACAGGTTAATGAAAACCACTCTAGTTATTGGACTAACACTACTTTCTTTTCTTACTTATTTTCCGTACCGTCCCAACTTTCTCAGAAGTGGAGTTGAACTGTGGTGTGAGGAAGTGTATCTATCAATGACTTCATCCATTGCATTCACTAATATAGGCTACTTTGTAATTTTGCCTGCAACCTCTGTCCATTTCTAAAGTAAATCAATTTTTCATAATTTGAGGAGAAGAGATGGAACACAATGATATCAGGGAGTACCTTACAGCGACATCTACTGAGACAAATATGTTCATTAATCATCACTGTTATTTATATCAAAGGGCTTGACCCTAGCTGATCCAACACGAGTGGCGTGCCGTCAGATGTCAGGAAGGCCTTCAGTAACATCACCCTTTCCCGCAAAAAAAAGTTTGTCAGATTGTTTGATTGTCAATTTATTAACTGAACAACCATCAATTTATTAACTGAACAACCACCACCAATGCATGACACGTAATTATAAAGAAATGCTAATGACAAAGCAATTGCCTAATAGCTATGTAAGGGATAATCAATTCAAGGGTGTGCATCACACAGTTTAAAGGCACGACGCGGAGGTGAATAACCACCCACTTATACCACGGTCATTTGCCAGCAATATCAAATCAAAGCATTCAGAAATTTTTGGTGAAAGTTTTGCACTAAAAAACGAGCTGGTAATCAATAAATAGGCACCGCGCCTTCTCATAGCTATAGGCCAAGCTAAACTGAACCAGCTAACTGAGTTCAGCTTACCTTCACGGAGAAAGCGTGCACAAAAAATCTATCATCCTTTTAGCAGCTAATGATTTGGTAACGGACTCCAGCTGAAAGGAGATTATGCATAACACAACATTGTGCGCAATTATGCAGACTGTAGCTAACTTTCTACCCGCAATTACAATGAACTTATGATGATTTCCATAGAGCCAGGCAGCTGAAATCAGTCTGTTGTCACAGCATGTAGCTAGCGAACTGTCAGCAGTTGCTGATACATGAAGTGGACATGTTAGCATCGTTTCATGAATAAAGCATGATTACTTTGCTGCCTTAATATTTACAGTCATTATCACTGGAACACCTATTATTAACCGCCCCACAGGACGTAACTTAACGCTGCAAAGTTCACTGGAGATAAATGAGTAGCTTGGTTTCTGTTATTCCCAGCCATATACCAGTGCTCTAACGTTGCTATGGTTATAGGTCGGCTAGCGGATTAATTTCGAACTTCAAACAGTGAAACTACCATATGCCGAACTACCTGTGTGGTCCTACAGTTTTAACCAGCACCTGCCAGCCAATCAGAAAAGAGTATTCACCAAGACCATGGTATAGGTTGATATAATTGATGCGACTCCGCAAGGATGAAAATCTGCAAAAAATCAGAAACATTCACGGACTTGCAGCAATTATTTTCGCCATCACTCAGCTATGCATCGTACCTAACAACGCACTTTAGCTGTCACTACATTCAGACTACAGAAGGGATTCTCATGGCTTATTGCTCAATGAGCCTCGCAAACTAATTTGTGCAAATCTGTGCCGTTTCACCTGATACAGGAGAGCATAAATTATAAAGACATATTGATAGTTTTTCTAGTCATTGATGTGCAGAAGAAAACGTCATAATTTCGTAGTGCAATGCATAACAAGGCTTTCAAAAATAAATTACACCCTCGTCGGTTCTACCAATCAGTCAGAGCAACTGTTGCTAATCAGAAGAGGTAAACTGCGAGAGGTGTATTTCAATAAGCAGTGAAAGGAGAGTTTATTGCTGGCCCTGTGTTTCTGCCGACAGACTGCGACTGTCCAACACTGATAATTCTATAAGGCTCCTCTGGGTGGAATACCTACGTATCTGGATAAGGCTGCCTCATAACATTACACTGTAAACAAAAGATCTTTGTTCTAACTTAAAAAAAAGGCTGGCTTAAAATGAAAGTTTACTGAATTTAATGCAATAAATTGAAAATTTGCTCACATCATCTTAAGTTCTGTTATCTTATCATTTTAAGGCAGCCGGATACTAATTTCTTTGTGTTGCGTCTATGTAGCCATGGGAGGCGGAAGATCACTGGGTGACTGGAATATGGCAGGATTAAGAGCAGGAGCGCCTCCTTGAGGCTCTTCTGCACACAGAGGGAGAATGCAGCCGACTGAAGGAGGATGATTCCGCTCGCCAGAGGTCTCCCATCCAGGGCTGTCACAGCGATGGGAATGTCAAGCTGGTGGAGTGGGAGTTTGAGTTGTCGCGCCAGTTGGGAGGAGTGAAGTTCCCACGCTGCGCCAGAGTCAATCTGGGAGTCTGCAGGTTGTTATACACCACTCGCGTAAAGGAAGAGGAGTTTTCCATTATAACATAATAAAGTTGTAATGCCTTACATTTATATTTTCAAATTGCTGCCGAGGAAATGGAAGGAGGTCTTCATATACCGTAACTGAAATACTGCTATGTTGTGTGGTCAGCCAGTCAATCAATGGTCTGATCAGAGAATCAATGAGTTGGTATGTGTCTGGTACCCCATGTGCTTAAGCACACCTTAAAGTTAAAAGGGACAAGATTTCCTTGCTACTTCAGTCTAGTGGATATCACTGCATATTGCACATTTTTATACCATTAGTCCGGTCTCTCACTTCTAGAACCCAGATACATATAAGGTACCCTTCGACAGAGCATTGCAAGGAGTCATAAGATGTCTTTTCCATTAAGCTTTTGTTCTATTAGAAGGTCCTAAAGACCATTAAAGTCCTATAGAATAGGTTTTTCAAGTAGGGTGTTATATGGGAAAGTCACACCAGGTTTTAACTTGAAGAAAGTTGAGAAAAACTGCCCAGAGAAACTAATGCTTGGAAGTTGTTCTATATGGCCCCCTAGTATCAACCATGAAAACCGTATAAAATTTCCAAAGCAAATTTGTGAGAAATCTGCGTTTTTAGAAAATCATGAATTCTCAGATATATTTCTTTTATTTTTGGAATGTAACTTGCAATTTTTCCTAAGCATTGCCTATTTATCAATTCAAACCACCACCACCACCACCCCCACCCCCCCGCCATTTTGTTTGTATGATCAAATAATTATGTAAGAACCCAATAGTTGACGCCTTTAAGAGTTCATTGCAGGACAGTGACCTGTTTGGGATAAATGGTTTCAAGGAAAGTTCTAACTGCATTCCACAAATTCCACCCACACTTATTTCATCTGAAAAGGCCTATTTTCAATTGCATAATAAGCATAAGGTAATGGCACAGACATGGAATCAATAGATTGCAACAGGATGTAATGATGTTACATAATAAAAGGTGCACAAAATTTGGTGTCAACCAAAGTGTCTGAGGTCAGACAAGGCATCCAGAGTCCTTTTTGCATGTCAAACATAATTCAAATGGCAAACGAATATCATCGATAATACAATCAGTCAAAATGTGTTCATGAATTTTATAAAGCAAATTTTCGGTGATCTTGAAATTTCCTTTTTGGAAACAAACCAAGCAAACTTTCTCTCGGCATACAACGAGCAACATCTTTCAAGAAACTGGGCACTTGAAGTGGTTGATACCAAATTTCGTGCACCTTTATTATGAAAAATCATTACATCCAGGTGCAATCTATTGATTCCATGTCCTTACCATTACCTGATGTTAATTACACAATTGAAAATAGGCCTTTTCAGATGAAATAAGTGTGGTTGGAATTTGTGGAATGCAGTTAGAACTTTCCTTGAAACCATTTATCCCAAACAGGTCACTGTCCTGCATTGAAATGTTATCGGAGTCAACTATTGGGTTCTGACATAATTATTTGGTCATATTTTGCACTCATGAAAATACAGGGAGAAACGCAGAACCCGATGTTTCTCTGAAATGCCTCGCTTCTAACTGGCTTGGAACGAGACCAGACTACCGCGCTTTCCCTGCGCAATATCTTCGCATCTCAGAAACCCAAGTGCCTTTAGGCAAAGGGTGCCCAATTTTGTCTGAACGAAAGGCTGTCGCACATGCTAGTTTTAGCGTGTTTGAGCCTTTGTTTGCCAGTGTAGCTTAGTGTTCTACATGTACAGAGGTCTGAAAGAATGCATTATGTCAGCGTCAGGACTATTCATGTCACTAGTAAAGGGGTATAGCCACGCGTCTAAAGAGCAATAACTGTTTTCATGAGTTTCATTTTGGTCTTCGAAAGAAAACGAATAGACAACGCGCGACCTACTGTCTTCTTTGAAGAAATTTCGGATGCTTTTGCACCCTTTTATCGAAAGCACCAACGGCGTTGCCTCTCAAAAGTGAGGGCACGTTTTACCTTGGTCCCAATGTCGAAGTCATCCACTGCTCGGGTTCCCATGAAAGCGATCTCCATATGGGTATGAGTATCGATTCCCCCGGGAATGACCATCTTACCAGTGGCATCAATGACCGTAACATCATTTGGTACTTTTAGGTTCAATCCAACCTCGTGAATTAATCCATCTTCAATGTAGACGTCGGCAATCACTGAACAGTTTTCGTTGACAACTTTACCTCCTTTCACGAGTATCTTACTTGGAGTCGTCATAATTTTGACAGCCTCTTGCTTACAACAAAAAAGGTCAACTAGATTCAGAAGAGTCCTCTCTCCTGAAGAAAGGTTTCAAGCATACGGTCGACTCGATTTCTTTTCATTCACATTTGGTCCAACCTTTTCTGACCCTTGCCCTCCGCAGAGGGCGCATATCAGGAAAGCAACTTCACTCAGTGTGAGCATAGACAGGGAAGGAGGGGATCGCCCACTCCTCATATTTTGACGTGAGGCAAGAGTAGGTTACTTCAAACCCCTCCCCGGTTAGGCGCGGATGACTGTCAAGCGAATAAACTGATGCGCTCCTCGAACTAAAACGAATAGGTACATCCGTTGGCTGTTTCTTCAGCATTATTCTTCATTGCGTCAAAAAGTTTAGAATCATTATGACACAAAACAAATCAAATAGTCTAGCTACTCTGAACGTTGAGTGCCCATGAAACCGTACATTCTTGCGAAGATTTTGTGCTTTTTCGTGTGGCGATGACTGTCCGCTTGGAACGCGCTCATTCCTCCACTCCCAACAAGTGCCGTTAACCCAAACCTTAAATGTACAGAGATGCCAAGCCTCACGCATTTGGCATCAAGTCTCGCGCATTTTAAGACTTATTCACCGTAGTCCGCAATTATTCAATGAACGCTCTTCAATGAGACTCTCGCAGAATTAAAATCCTTGTGCATTGAAGTTTCAGTTTCACTTGCGTAAAAAGGTGGACCTCGCCGCGAGTAACGTGGAAAGCGATTGTGACTCCGCACTTCTCGTGCTTGTGGTTACTCAGGGATAGGAAACAGCGCACGTGTTTCATGATCTTTTAAATTGTGTAAATGAAATTAGACCATTTGAAACGTCTTTATGCGATCCCATTGCTTTCACTCCCTCAGTAAAGTCGAGCGTGAGAATTCTAATCGATTTCCGTGTCACTAGTGGGTAAATCCACCGTAATGCATTTGAAACTGGTTAACTTAATGCACAATGACTTGAATTCCACGAGTGAATTTCTTCACCCGAGGGTTGAAAGAATAATTGCTGACTACGGCACAGAAACATGAATGAGGAGTGACTCACGCCTAATGCGTGGGACTTGGCATCTCTGCATGTAGCTCAGGGAAATAATTTTAGGGTTCGTTATTTTCGTTTCACGATTAATAATTAACAACAATTGTTGAACACAGCGCCACCTCCGCTCAATGCCTTCGCTAGCTCGCTGAATGTTATGTTGATTTGTATGCAAGCATTTAGCAAACAATAGCGAAACGAAAATGCATTCTCAGAGATGCTTTCTGTTTTTCAAGAATCAAACGCATTTCTTGGGTCATAATTCAATGGAAATGTAATCCGTCACTTATGTCTTTCGTTTAAAATGCCATTGTACACACATTTTATTACAAATTGGAAATGAAATGGCATTCTTTATTTAGTAAGGTAAACCAAAGTAAGTACCTTGGCCTGCAAGGAAATCAAATTAAACATGTCCACTCAGGGGCGTAGATTTAACTGGGAGTTGGGGGGCTTTTATGACAATTAGTCCTGGCCAGTACTCAATCATATTCCTTCATCAACGCGTTTTCTAATTATTGTAATTGGCAACTGTAGACACGGTTCCTCTCCATATGCGAACTAAGAGCATCCAGTGATGACACGGTGGGGTAAATTAAGTTCAGAAAATTAATTTACTGCTTACCTGTGAGTCGACAGGTGAGCAATTTTGAATAACGATGATTTAAACACAGCAAATGCGCATCCTGATGACCGATTGCCGTCTTACTTTATCGGAGAGAACAAGCAGCTCCTGTTCATTATGAACTGCAAAAAGTTAATCGCATATGGAGAGGAACCGCGTCTTCAGTTGCCAATTACGATAATTGGAAAACATTTTGATGAAGGAAAATGATTGAGAACTGGCCAGAACTAGTTGTCATTAAGGCCGTGTCTCCGTCCCCCCCCCAACTCCCAGTTAAATCTACGTCCCTGTGTCCCCTATTATAAATACTCGGGCATTTTGCTGGATTTTTATATATTAGAAATGTCCCTGTAAACTGTGTTATTTTAATTGTTTGTTATGCAGAGCCCTGCTGAAAAGAGACATGGTCTTAGTCTTAGTAACCATTATTTTACCATGGAAGCCCCGTAGAGATGTATATCTCTTCTTCAAAGGAGCCCTGGGGGTTGCACATATTCTAACGGTTCTGCTCCTGCCAGATGTCTAGTGGCTGCCTGGCGGACTCTAGGACCGTGGAGTAAAATGACAGACTCGTGCGCCAAGGCTGGAGGTGATAAGTTGAATAAAGAAGGTATAATAAACAAAACAAAAGGGAAACAAGGTTCCATAGAATGAGAAACTAATGCAGCACTAAATTATTACTAAACAAATAACGGAAATGTGGCAGTTAAAATCCCACTGAGCAGCAGTGGGAGAGCTGATGCAAAGCACCTAAGGCTGGCAAATATACTGCATAAAAACATGGACGCAGCACGCGGGTCTGTAAATTGAGGCCAGCATTGAAATCTCAAAAAATTGCATTCTACTTAATGGCCAGCAGATGGCGATGTCGCTGGTTGCAGAAAGATGTTCAATCCAATAGAAGTCAACGAGAAAATGACCCTACTTTCCCACCTGATTTTTTCTTTCAATGATGATTTTCACATTATTTTATGGTATCTATCAAGTTTCAAGTCTCCTTCGATATATCATGATGTTCATTTTTGAAAATTATGATCCTAAATAGACTAGAATAAAGGATAAAGCCAGAATATGCTTCAGGGCTGTTGCTGTCCTATGGTCCTCATCTCACACGGTCAGATCAACCTGAAGATCCAGCCCAGAATATTCAATTCACACTCCCGTCCAATTGGAATCACATCTCGTTTCAAAATGGCTCGATTCAAATTGCCAAAATCAAGGCTTCCTAAATGGTACGTTGACACCAATGGGTGACGTCATGGTTGCTTCATCCATCTTTTTATTCAGTCTATGGGCAGTCTAAGGGTGACTGGAATATGGCAGTATTAAGAGCAGGAGTGCCTCCTGGTGGCTCTTCTGCACACCGAGGGAGATTGAGGCTGACTGACGGAGGATGATTCCGCTGGCCAGAGGTCTCCCATCCAGGGCTGTCACAGCGATGGGAATGTCGAGCTGGTGGAGTGTGAGTTTGAGTTGTCGCGCCAGTTGGGAGGACTAAAGTTGCCACGCCGCGCCAGAGTCAATCTGGGCGTTTGTACAGGGGTGCAGGTTGTTATACGCCACTCACACTGGGACCTGGAAAATCTGACTAGCAATGGTGGATGGTGGCACGGTTACCTTGACAGGCGCAGGTCGGTTCTCCCCATTCGGGACACAAGGACCTGACTTTCTCCAATTGCAATGGTTGGTAGATCTGCATGGCTGAAGCTAAGCAGGTGTGGGCTTGGATAGTACTTGGATGGGAGATCACCGAGGAAAAAAGTTGTTGCTGGAAGAGGTGTTGGTTGGCCAGAGGGTTGCAATCATCCTCTGGTGGAATAATTCCCAATGCCCAGTGATGGGGGTACTGTACTGAAGGAGACGCCGTCTTTCGGATTAGACGTTGAAATGAGGTCCTGACTCACTGTGGTCATTAAAAACCCTATGGCCCATATTCAGTATCAACACTCACCATATAGTGAGTACGACTGAAATGTAACTGGACTGAGAGAGATTGATCGACCTACCACTAACCGAGGGAGCGGTCCCACTCCTCACCCGTTGCTATTCAAACTAAACAAACGCCACTCGAGCATAACTGACAGTAGTGGGCACTGGGTACCACAGGCGGTGCGTCGGCTGCTGCAAAGGGATGCTCAATCCTCACCCTTCAGTGCTGAATGACCTAAACCTGTTGCAGTTTACTTTTGATTAGAAAGTTTCTCAGACTAACTGATAAAATGACAATCAAATTTATTTTTAATAGCATTGTTATACATTGCTTCACAAAACTGTGGCGTTTCTTTCGCACATAAGTGACAACGTAAAATATCAGCATGTCCTCATAGATTCTGTGGTCGAGTGGCTCGCGAAAGGCGCAGGACAGCCCGCGAGGCTCACTAAGCAACAAGCTGTGAAACGTGTCAGACATTTCCTTCTACATTCAGCAATTAATAATGTAGAAAAGAATGGATTCTCGTGACTTATAGCTAAACAAGCCTCGCAGACCAATCCACATGGCGCCCCACGAGCCAATTGAGCGCAGAATTATTTAACCAATGAGTAAAGAAAAGCACAAGAAATCAGAATGTGTGAGAGTTGACAGATATGTTTCACTCATGAAAACTGGCCACACCTGATAATATTGAGTTTTCGCAGTTTCTCCAGTGGTAATTTAAACGAATAACTGAAAACATGGCAAGAATTATTAGTGCTCATTCTAGCTTAACAAGTAGAACAGGCAACACATGATGGTCCTTAGGATTGTTAGAGTTCAAGTAAATTAAATTTTATTAAATTTGAAGACCGGTAATGTCCAATCATTATTTTTAAGGGATGGTTTTGAGCTTCCCCTATTGCCAGTTCACCAGTAGCCATTGGTGGGTACACAAATTCTAACCTCGAGTTCACCACAGTGCAGTTCATAAACACTGAAACCAGGTGGTCAGTCGAGCACGTAGCTGTAAATAACCCAGAGTTTCTAATGTTTGTAACCACCTGAAAGCCCATGACAACAAAATACCGGGGCAAGTTAGTGCGGCTCAAGGGAGGTGTTCCCTGCGCTCAAGCTTCACTCAGAAAGGGATACTAATTTCAGAGTGAGTGAGGTCTGTGAAAGCAAATGAGTGTTAGGGCAACCTCTGACTCATTTAGTTTAACCTGACACTAATTAAGTTTGAGTACTTACTCGCACTCAATTAGTGTGAGTGTCGTTACTGAATACGGACCTGAGACACTCATCGATAAGAGTAGGGGGTTGCCCGGTGTCATGGCTAAATTCCCAACCTGGCTCTTTCGACCTGCCACCTGATCATCCCCTGATCTAATTGGCTGTGCAACTTGTCCTCTCCCTCCCCACCTCAACCCCCAGGGCTCCCTTGAAAAAGAGATTTAAATCTCAACAGGACTTCCCTGATTAAATAAAGGTTAAATAAAAAAAAAAAGAAAAACTAAAGGACATGACCTCCATGGGCTCTGGCGCCAGCTTGGGTTGCTGGATGGGGTCTCTGGGCAGGCTGCGGTATCTCTCCTGCTGCAGCTGGTCCAGATGAATGGCAGGGTCAATGTCGGAGGCCGGGGATGTGGCATGGTCCCTGCGAGCTATTTCCGCCTTCGGGTCTGGACACAGCCCATTGCGGAAGGTGGTCAACAGTGCAGGCTTGTTCCAGTCCTGCAGGTCAGGGTGTGGTCATCAGCTGATCCGGACCGCAGCCACAGATCCAGCAAACGGTGCCCAGCCTTCCTCCCCGGGTGATCAAACACCGCTTTGAACTGATGGATGAAGCTGTCATAGGTAGAGAAAGCAGCTTGGTCCCACAGAGCGTTTGCCCACTGAAGAGCCTTGTCGAACAGCTGCGTGATGACCGCAGCCATCTTCTCTGCATCACCGAGAGTGGAGTGGTAGGTGAGGTTGAGGGGGAGTTGGAGATGGAATCCTCGGCATGCGGTCAGAGAACCCTCATAGCAGTCTGGCAGTCGCGCTCGGGACTCACCTTAGTGAGTGGCCCGAAACGCCTGCAGACTGGCAGGAGGGACTGGAGCGTTGATTGGCGGTGGAGCGTGGGAGATGGTGAACACACGGAAGCCACAAATCAAGTCTTCCAAAGTGGCCCTCAGTCGGGCAACCTCCCTCTGTTGCTCTGCCACCATGTTGAAGATGTGGGAAGGGCTGGATGCGAAGTCTCATACTTCTTCAAGTAAAGGCACATTAACTTCATCCATAGGGGGGGATAGAGTCTTCTGTAGTGGCTTTTTCTGTGCACTGAGCAGAGTGCACTGAAAAATGGAAAACGTGGAACTAGATTCACATGCAAATATGAAGTAGGTTTAATTATACCTTTGCAGTAGCACAGAAAGGTTGAAAAGTGGAAATGCAAAAACAAGCAGGAAACGCTTCCAATAATTTAACAAAAGTGCGCTGAAATAATTATTATTATCATAATAATAATTATTATTATTATTATAAATGTGCTCAAGTTAGGTTAGTAAAGATATGGAAATACTCAGAAGCATCTATACAAGAATAAGGCTTAACAACAGGCTTAGGAGACTTTGCTCCGTAAAAGTGCAAAGCTCTGGCTTATATAGTGGTAACAATGAGATAATAATGATGAACAGATGCGGGTAGTTGTAGTGGAGCGAGGAATTCTGCAGCCTTCCCTCGCTTGCAGCCCCTCCTGGTGGCGGCTGCAGACAAAAGCATCTTGGATGGAGCTGTAACTTCAAACAGAAAACATTAAAAAAATAAAAAATAAAAACATACATTGGCTTAAACCGTTTGTACAATCTATAGGTAAATACAGTGTTAAAAAAAACAATGCGTCGATATAGTTTTTAATCATGAAACATGCTGCGGAAACCCTCTCTCAGAGAAGCGCTGGCGCAAACAGAAATGCATTTGGAAGCAAAATTGGCGATCAGCAGCAAGCAGCATAGGATATCTGGACCCCCCAAACTATATTTTAACCCTAGAACACTATTGCTAAAATTAGCAACACCATCACTAACGCCGGGTGATTTTTCCTGATATAGTAAAATACCCAATAAAAAGTACTTGTCATCAAAATATGACAATACATGAGAAATTAGAGTAGTGTTCTTTTATTTTCAACTGTGCCATGTCTAACAAAATGAAAAAAGTACCCTGAGGTAGACAAAACACCCATGCCTTCAAAGATGTCAAAGACAATGCTGAAGCTACCCAGGGACCCATAACACTCAGACAAACGCAACATAATGAAAATCACGTAAACACGTTTGCTCGGGTGAAAATCACCCGGCGATAGAGTTCTAGGGTTAATGAGAAATAAAATTAATGATACAAACATTTACGCTACTCGTGGACGCCAGGGCAACGACGAAAATGACAAGATGGAGAACCGCGCTTCACCTCCTCCACCCACCTCTATAAAATGAATGTCATATTTAGTTAAAGCTGAAGTCGGGAAGATTGCTGGATCATGAGGACCAGTCAGATTTTCGAACGAGTACAACTTTCAAGCCCCTCCCCTATTTGCGCTGAAAATAGTCCCTCCCTAGATTTTTCGCGCACATCCAATTGACTGTGATTGACAGGCAGTTAGCATCCTGCTTCATAATTCGCATGGCTAAGCGCAGTGACAGTTTCAGTAAATGCGACCAAAAAGAAAATATTTCCGACTTCAGCTTTAATTGTATAATATTTAACCCAACCCCTCAAAAAAAATGCTTAGAAGTATTTTTCGATTATTCACAAAGTCTTCCGGTATTCCGAATTTCATTTCACGTATTTCAAAAGGAAAGTAAGCGGCGTGAAGCACGGATACAAGCCGTCAAAAGGCAGAGCCCTGATGCAACTTTTGGCGGCAGACCACCATTTCTGGGCGTTTCATTCTGAAAAAAAAAACGCCCCAAAAGCGGTAGAGTTGGCATGTATGCGGCAGCAAGTGGGAATCGTCAGCTCATGCAGTGCTGCGTGGGAAGCATTTTATCGGAGGTGAACTAGTAAATAGCTAAATAGCTTTCGTTAGCTTGGAATTTCTTTTGCCATTTGCTGTCATGCTTTTAATTTACAACTCAAAGTACCTGCAATATTTGGTTTCTGTGACACAATGATGATCAAAATAGTCAAATGACATCTCTCGTACCTTATAATAACTCCTACGCGCTGTATTTACTCGCAAAAAAAAAAAAAAATCGCAGACACAAATACTAATAAGGTGGATTAGAAAGTGACATTTGTTGATGAGATAACAGGAAGATGAACACACAAGGTTAATTGTTTTCACCGAGTGCCTAATTGGGCCAGCCGGAAGTGACAACACCGCGACTGTTGGATTAAATGGCATTGAAATAACGAAATTTACAATGAAAATGCTTTTTTTTTTGCTGTTTGTAGTGAACGTTAGCAATGTGCTGTTGTCTTCATTTAATTCTAACCTAATATGGTGTCCTTCAACTTTCAATACATCCAATAATTTAGCGGGGAATGATCCGGGGAAATGCTTTAATGCATCTTTTATTATGATTCAAATGTGCTGCGTGCATAATAAACGATCTAGTCCACCGAAATGCTTCTGCGCGACTAGTCCTTCAACTACTGACTGACTCCCCAATCACGCCATTGCTATTAATTGGAGTGAACGGAGATGACGTGACTCTCCTTCTCAACGTACCTCTCAGCTGATCGAACGAATCAGTTTCTGTGACGCATTCGCTGTGTTTTGTGATCAGAAAGAACTGCACGGTTCTATGACGCATTAATGCTATATAAACGCGCGGATTGTGAGTAGAGGCAGATTCAGAACTCTCTGCCTTTCAGAGCGTTTGTTGGCGAGCATCGTTGCGATTTGCGATTCAAGAAAGCGTTATTTCAACTTCTTCATTCTGGAATTCATACAGGTGAGTTTTATTTGCTGGCTTATATGAAAAATAATGGATAGCCAAATAGTAATGAAAGTTTGAATTATCGAAATGCAGCCATTTCAACCAAAATTTCATCATTATCATTTTTAATTCACTCAAAATCTAAAACTAATTATCCCAGCAAGTCACTGTATAACTGGCAATTAAGAATGTATTACTATTATTATTATGATTACCATCACCTCCGTCAAACAAAGTTGGCAGGAGGTTGGGTGATTGGTGCCGTCTGTTTGTTTGTTTGCGAACAAGATAACTCAAAAAATAATGAATGGATATCTGAAATTTTGTGGGTGGGTTGCTGCGATCAGTGAAACAATATGGCTGCCACGGCAGCCATCTTGAAATCCTATGACCCGCAATGACTGAAATAAAGGAACCCCTTGCGCTTCAGCCCCTCTGTCAGTGGAGGTGGGTGCTCGCAGAGAGGATAGTAAATCCGAATATAAAGAAGAAACTGAAGCACTCAAATCACCAGCATAATTTATAAAGGTGCCAAGACTGACGTTTCGACGCACTGCGTCTTCCTCAGAGACGCAGTGCTTCGAAACGTCAGTCTTGGCACATTTATAAATTATGCTGGTGATTTGAGTGCTCCAGTTTCTTCTTTATATACGCAATAACTGAACTTTGCTCCCACTCACCGAGATTTGGTCTGTACTGCCTTGGTGGAGGTTTGCACTCTAGGAGTGCCTCTAGTTATTATTAGTAGGCCTGAGCTGAGTTCAGGCCCACTACTCTCCCCAATAGGGACCATAGTACCATAGACACCATAGTAACTGCCTAGCAATGCCCTAGCAACCACCCAGAACACCATAGCAACCGCCTAGCAACGCCCTAGCAACCACCCAGAACACCACAGCAACTGCCAAGCAATGCCCTAGCAACCACCCAGAACATCATAGCAACTGCCTAACAACGCCCTAGCATCCACCCAGAACACCATAGCAACTGCCTAGCAATGCCCTTAGCAACCAACCAGAACACCAAAGCAACCGTCTAGCAACGCCCTGGCAACCACCCAGAACACCATAGCAACCACCTAGCAGCGCCTTAACCACCCAGAACACCATAGCAACCACCTAGTAACGCCCTAGCAACCACCCAGAACACCATAGCAACTGCCTAGCAACCCCCTGGCAACCAGCCAGAACACCATAGCAACTGCCTAGCAACACCCTAGCAACCACCCAGAACACCATAGCAACCGCCTAGCAATGCCTTGGCAACCACCCAGAACACCATAGCAACCGCCTAGCAACGCCCTAGCAACCACCCAGAACACCATAGCAACCACCTAGCAACGCCCTAGCAACCACCCAGAACACCATAGCAACTGCCTAGCAACACCCTAGCAACCACCCAAAACACCTTAGCAATCGCCTAGCAACCCCCTAGCAACCACCCAGAACACCATAGCAACTGTCTAGCAATGCCCTAGCAACCACCCAGAACACCATAGCAACTGCCTAGCAACGCCCTAGCAACCACCCAGAACACCATAGCAACTGCCCTAGCAACGCCCTAGCAACCACCCAGAACACCATAGCAACTGCCCTAGCAACACCCTTGCAACCACCCAGAACACCTTAGCAACAGCCTAGCAACGCTCTAGCAAAAGCCCAGAACACCATAGCAACTGCCTAGCAACACCCTTGCAACCACCCAGAACACCATAGCAACTGCCTAGCAATGCCCTAGCAACCACCCAGAACACCATAGCAACTGCCCTAGCAACGCCCTAGCAACCCCAAGAACACCATAGCAATTGCCTAGCAATGCCTTAGCAACCTCTCAGAACACCATAGCAACCACCTTTTTAATGTCTAAAAAATGCAGACAAAATATAGACAGAGACAAAATAGACTATTGAGTAGACCAAGCAGCATCTCAGGGCACCCCTGCGTCCTGACCTGCAGAGACCAGGCCCACTCTTACAATTTCTGTGGGAATTGTCTAGTTACATTTATGATGATAGACCCAAGATAGCTTCTACCTACTTTGTCTGCATGGCTAATGTGTGTGCTCCTGAGACAAAGTAGCCATTACTGGGAAAATTTGATTCTACATCCTCCTGATCAGCCCCAGGAAAATAAAACTCAATGGAAAAAGCTTTCCACTGCCTCTTAATAATAAGGAGTCAACATACATGAGTATCCAGTGATGCATGCTTCTTGGGTTAATCGTCTTCCTCTCCCAATTAGAGTCTTTTGTACGAAACAACAACAATGGCAAACAATGTCATCAAATGCCGATCTACTTACACCCGGGAGGAGCTCCTTCTCAGATCTACAGGCGTGACACCGCCCAATTTCTCGGAGGATATTCGGAGCAGAGGTAGGTTGAGCCCCTTTTGGATTTTCCATCTGAAAGCCATGGTGTTTCCAGGTCTCAGTGAAGACAATGATTTTTTTCCTTTTTTGTAATTAAATTAATTAAATATATTTTGTTAATTGTATTCTTGGAATCTCATGTTTTTTGTATTCCTGTGTGAGTTATATTTATGTATATTAAGGATCAAAAAATGGTGCTCCCCCCCCCATGGAGTCTGTGCTCAATCTGGTGATGTATGCAATTATGCCGCAATTGGTTGATGCATTTTTAATCCTTGCTATGCAAGTAGCCATTAAATCAAGGCTTTAAAAAAAATTGCCACAAGAGCTGCCTTGGTTTCCATTTTCGGCCTCCAGGTTGTGCACTGTTTTTGCTCCAATTGTTTCTTGATTCGTGCCTCCTGTATATCGTGTGATTTTTCACTGTGTAAAGTTCATGCTGAGCTGCGAAGGTTTCCAAATTATCCTGACTTGTGAAATCCTCTGTCCAGGACTTGTAGTGTCTGGGAGGAGCTGTGAGGTGAGGACGGAAGTCACTGCTGTTCGTCAGGACACCATGGTAATTCCAATGAATATACCTCTGACTTCAACACTGAAAATCACAGTTTTTTTTTGGAGTTTTTCCCCACCCTGAACGCAAGGGAACTGTTTACTCCACCACAGTAACCTGCTCCCATCAGCTCAGGAGGAGGCAGAGGTTCGAGATTCTTCTCACTAACGTGACAAATGGCTCTCGCTTCTTCACATATTGAAAGCACCCGGCGATCACACACTGCCTATGCCATCGACAGTGCAGTCAGCAAAGATTTTTCTTGTACATCTGCAGATCCGTAGTCAACCAGGAGTGGCCTCTAGAGAGCGATGAGACAAGTTAATTTGTTAATTTGTCAACCACGGTCAACTTCATTTATTCCAGTCTGCTCTCAACTGGTGCCTCAGAATACAGATACATTTACCATACAGCAGGTGAAAATATATGGTCAGACTTTGTAGTACATCTGAAACCTCTGTATGGATCAAACTATTTGCAAACGAGACCCAGATGACCTACTGCATTTGGCTGAGTTTTGCTATATGTGAGCAGTGGACACTCTGCTGTCCCATCAGCCCACTGGCACTGAGATGACAAGGCGTTTTCATGACGACAGAGGATGTGATACCTCTCAGTAAAAATTATACAAGACAGACAACAGAAACACTGTATTAGCCTACATAAGCCATATGTAAAATGAACAAAAACACTGTTTGAGCCTATAATATACTGCCCTACAATAGACGACTGCAGTATCTGCAGTAGGTTAATGCATACAGATACTGCAGTCTTCCATAGTAGGGCAGTATTAATAAAATAGATGTAAATGCTGGAATTCCTGAGGTGCAGTTGTGTTTTTAAAATTCCGCGGGAGGAAGGTTATTGTATGTGAGGGGTAAACTGGGTCAGGAGATGGTGAGATTGTGGCCATATAGCATGTCAGATTTTGTGCATGCACTCCTGATACATAAATATTGTACGTTCTACTTCGACGGTCGAGTTGTTGGCATCAAATCAAATTCTGTATGCATGTATGCAGTATGGGTATTTTGACACGTCCAATTTCAAGCTAAACACTACTGCATCAGCTTCAGCTTCATACAACTGATTCATACCATGTCCTGTCAAATAATAAGGCTGGATGAAGGTGTTTAGTCGAGAGATGTGAATCCTCCCCGCTTGCAGTAAGCCAGATGATATATTTTTTTATGTTGATAAATAATCCATATAAACTTAACGGGGAGGTATAGATTGCAATAAGTTATGTTATGTCAGAAACTGTGGCCCCACTAACCTCCTTGCTGGGCTGTGTTAGCTGCATTTGCCTGTCACAGAAAATAGCGGAGCTGGAAGGTATAATTTCAACCCTCTACCAAATGCAGGAATGCCTCATCGATTCCACGGGTGCTCCAGCTCGCGCTGCGAGGAATGTCACCACCATGGGTGAGCGAGACTCCATCGCCCTCCCCAATGAAACCGCACAGACTCGGACTGAGGATGCTAGGGTCCAGCAGCGAGCGAGACCCAAGGTCAACGTCAGCTCCACACCCAAGCCGGCTGAGGCCTGGGTCGAAGTGCGCAGCACTAAACGTCGTGGTCGGGGACTGAGTAGCGACTCTGTACTTTTTAAGCTTCAGCTGAACAACAGGTTTTCCATCTTAGACGAGGAGGAATTGTCACCACCAGATGTCCGGTCACGGAAGCCAACCTCTACAGTTCCGCGGCCATGTACTCAGACCATTCCACAGGTAACTACCAGGTCTTCTGGCAATGCTCGGCCATCTCGGGGTACATTGATGATTGGAGAATCCATCGTGAGGAATGTTAAAATAAAATCAGGCATCACATACTGCTTTTCGGGGGCTAAAGTTTTAAGCATTCTGGATGAGATTCCGAGCTTACTTGATGAACATCCACACGCCCGTAATGTTGTGGTTCATATTGGAACCAACAGTACCTCCGACCAGCGGTCCGAAATTCTAAAACTCGATCTTATCTTTTTGTTTAACGCAGTCAAGGACTGTTTTTATTTCGGGTCCTATTCCCACTCTGGGTCGAGGGATGGGGCGTTTTAGGAGAATTTTAAGTCTCAGCACATGGCTACAGTCTATATGCTCCGCGCACAAAATTTTTTTTTTATTGATAATTTTAACAACTTCTGGGAGCGTGCAGTGTCACCACTTACCATTAACCTGAAGATTTAGTTTCTCATGTGGGTAAATTGTCCACACAGACTGTGCTAACTGGTTCCTATTCCTTCTCTTACACTTTTCAGAAAAAAATTGTCCCAAGAGATGAACAGGAGCCAAAACCCATCAGCCCGGCTCACAAGAAGACCAAACTGGACGACCAGTCAAAGACAAGCAAGGTAAAGAAAGCTCAAATGTTCCCATCAACCACTGTCAACTTCATTTATTCCTGTCTGCCCTCAACTGGTGCCTCAGAATACAGATACATTTACCATACAGCAGGTGAAAATATATGGTCAGACTTTGTAGTACATCTGAAACCTCTGTATGGATCAAACTATTTGCAAACGAGACCCAGATGACCTACTGCATTTGGCTGAGTTTTGCTGTATGTGAGCAGTGGACACTGTGCTGTCCCATCAGCCCACTGGCACTGAGATGACAAGGCGTTTTCATGACGACAGAGGATGTGATACCTCTCAGTAAAAATGATACAAGACAGACAACAGAAACACTGTATTAGCCTACATAAGCCATATGTAAAATGAACAAAAACACTGTTTGAGCCTATAATATACTGCCCTACAATAGACGACTGCAGTAATGCAGTAGGTTAATGTATACAGATACTGCAGTCTTCCATAGTAGGGCAGTATTAATAAAATAGATGTAAATGCTGGAATTCCTGAGGTGCAGTTGTGTTTTTAAAATTCCGCGGGAGGAAGGTTATTGTATGTGAGGGGTAAACTGGGTCAGGAGATGGTGAGATTGTGGCCATATAGCATGTCAGATTTTGTGCATGCACTCCTGATACATAAATATCGTACGTTCTACTTCGACGGTCGAGTTGTTGGCATCAAATCAAATTCTGTATGCATGTATGCAGTATGGGTATTTTGACACGTCCAATTTCAAGCTAAACACTACTGCATCAGCTTCAGCTTCATACACCTGATTCATACCATGTCCTGTCAAATAATAAGGCTGGATGAAGGTGTTTAGTCGAGAGATGTGAATCCTCCCCGCTTGCAGTAAGCCAGATGATATATTTTTTATGTTGATAAATAATCCATATAAACTTAACGGGGAGGTATAGATTGCAATAAGTTATGTTATGTCAGAAACTGTGGCCCCACTTACCTCCTTGCCGGGCTTTGTTAGCTGCATTTGCCTGTAACAGAAAATAGCGGAGCTGGAAGGTAGAATTTCAACCCTCTACCAAATACAGGACTGCCTCATCGATTCCATGGGTGCTCCAGCTCGCGCTGCGAGGAATGTCACCACCATTGGTGAGCAAGACTCCATCGCCCTCCCCAATGAAACCGCACGGACTCGGACTGAGGATGCTAGGGTCCAGCAGCGAGCGAGACCCAAGGTCAACGTCAGCTCCACACCCAAGCCGGCTGAGGCCTGGGTCGAAGTGCGCAGCACTAAACGTCGTGGTCGGGCACCGAGTAGCGACTCTGTATTTTTTAAGCTTCAGCTGAACAACAGGTTTTCCATCTTAGACGAGGAGGAATCGTCACCACCAGATGTCCGGTCACGGAAGCCAACCTCTACGGTTCCACGGCCATGTACTCAGACCATTCCACAGGTAACTACCAGGTCTTCTGGCAATGCTCGGCAGTCTCGGGGTACAGTGATAATTGGAGGCTCCATTGTGAGGAACGTTAGAATGAAATCAGCCATCACATACTGCTTTTCGGGGGCTAAAGTTTTAAGCATTCTGGATGGGATTCCGAGCTTACTTGATGAACATCCACACGCCCGTAATGTTGTAGTTCATATTGGAACCAACAATACCTCCAACCAGCGGTCGGAAATTCTAAAACACGATCTTATCTCTTTGTTTAACTTACTCAAGGACTGTTTTTATTTCGGGTCCTATTCCCACTCTGGGTTGAGGGATTGGGCGTTTTAGGAGAATTTTAAGTCTCAGCACATGGCGACAGTCTATATGCTCCGTGCACAAAATTTTTTTTATTGATAATTTTAACAACTTCTGGGAGCGTGCAGCGTCACCACTTACCATTAGCCTGAAGATTTAGTTTCTCATGTGGGTAAATTGTCCACACAGACTGTGCTAACTGGTTCCTATTCCTTCTCTTACACTTTTCAGAAAAAAATTGTCCCAAGAGATGAACAGGAGCCAAAACCCATCAGCCCGGCTCACAAGAAGACCAAACTGGACGACCAGTCAAAGACAAGCAAGGTAAAGAAAGCTCAAATGTTCCCATCAACCACTGTCAACTTCATTTATTCCTGTCTGCCCTCAACTGGTGCCTCAGAATACAGATACATTTACCATACAGCAGGTGAAAATATATGGTCAGACTTTGTAGTACATCTGAAACCTCTGTATGGATCAAACTATTTGCGAACGAGATCCAGATGACCTACTGCATTTGGCTGAGTTTTGCTGTATGTGAGCAGTGGACACTGTGCTGTCCCATCAGCCCACTGGCACTGAGATGACAAGGCGTTTTCATGACGACAGAGGATGTGATACCTCTCAGTAAAAATTATACAAGACAGACAACAGAAACACTGTATTAGCCTACATAAGCCATATGTAAAATGAACAAAAACACTGTTTGAGCCTATAATATACTGCCCTACAATAGACGACTGCAGTAATGCAGTAGGTTAATGTATACAGATACTGCAGTCTTCCATAGTAGGGCAGTATTAATAAAATAGATGTAAATGCTGGAATTCCTGAGGTGCAGTTGTGTTTTTAAAATTCCGCGGGAGGAAGGTTATTGTATGTGAGGGGTAAACTGGGTCAGGAGATGGTGAGATTGTGGCCATATAGCATGTCAGATTTTGTGCATGCACTCCTGATACATAAATATCGTACGTTCTACTTCGACGGTCGAGTTGTTGGCATCAAATCAAATTCTGTATGCATGTATGCAGTATGGGTATTTTGACACGTCCAATTTCAAGCTAAACACTACTGCATCAGCTTCAGCTTCATACAACTGATTCATACCATGTCCTGTCAAATAATAAGGCTGGATGAAGGTGTTTAGTCGAGAGATGTGAATCCTCCCCGCTTGCAGTAAGCCAGATGATATATTTTTTATGTTGATAAATAATGCATATAAACTTAACGGGGAGGTATAGATTGCAATAAGTTATGTTATGTCAGAAACTGTGGCCCCACTAACCTCCTTGCCGGGCTGCATTTGCCTGTCACAGAAAATAGCGGAGCTGGAAGGTAAAATTTCAACCCTCTACCAAATACAGGAACGCCTCATCGATTCCAAGGGTGCTCCAGCTTGCGCTGCGAGGAATGTCACCACCATGGGTGAGCGAGACTCCATCGCCCTCCCCAATGAAACCGCACGGACTCGGACTGAGGATGCTAGGGTCCAGCAGCGAGCGAGACCCAAGGTCAACGTCAGCTCCACACCCAAGCCGGCTGAGGCCTGGGTCGAAGTGCGCAGCACTAAACGTCGTGGTCGGGCACCGAGTAGCGACTCTGTATTTTTTAAGCTTCAGCTGAACAACAGGTTTTCCATCTTAGACGAGGAGGAATCGTCACCACCAGATGTCCAGTCACGGAAGCCAACCTCTACGGTTCCACGGCCATGTACTCAGACCATTCCACAGGTAACTACCAAGTCTTTTGGCAATGCTCGGCCGTCTCGAGGTACATTGATAATTGGAGGCTCCATTGTGAGGAACGTTAAAATGAAATCAGCCATCACATACTGCTTTTCGGGGGCTAAAGTTTTAAGCATTCTGGATGGGATTCCGAGCTTACTTGATGAACATCCACACGCCCGTAATGTTGTAGTTCATATTTGAACCAACAATACCTCCAACCAGCGGTCCGAAATTCTAAAACACGATCTTATCTCTTTGTTTAACGTACTCAAGGACTGTTTTTTTTTCGGGTCCTATTCCCACTCTGGGTCGAGGGATTGGGCGTTTTAGGAGAATTTTAAGTCTCAGCACATGGCTACAGTCTATATGCTCCACGCACAAAATTTTTTTTATTGATAATTTTAACAACTTCTGGGAGCGTGCAGCTTTCTTTTCAAGAGACGCCATTCATCCCAATCCTCTGGGTACGCGGAAGTTGGCAGAGAACATTTGCTACTCGATGCACCTGCTCACATGCAAATGACTAATTCCGTCTCCCGTAATGCAGGACCCATGTCCGATTGTCACTATTTCCTCTGTGCGTAGAAAGTCACGAAATAGACCCAAGTCTTACACTGGCTGCACCCGAGGTAATTTAGTCAATGTTTTAGTCTTGAGCGTTTATGGCATTATTTCATGTAAGATTACTCACTAATCAGAGTTTTTGATTAATGATAGCATCTCTGAGGAGGGATTGCATTTTATGTTTCTAGTTGAGACCTGGCTAAACAATGATTGTGCTGCAGCTCTTATTTAGGCTTTTCCTAGAACTACAACTTTTTTCAAGCTGTGAGACAAGGGTCAAAGGGGAGGTGGCATAGCTGTGTTATGGACCCAGAGGATTAAGTGTTTATCAATGTAAAGTGCTGTTCTCCCTCTCCTCCCTAGGAGTGTCTGTGAGTGTGTCTTTTAGGTGTGTGCATGGGTGTGACCTCTGCTTTCCCTCCAGTCCAAGTGGTAGTTCCGGATTGGCTGGACTGGGCCCAATTGAACAGCAGGCATTGGTGGAAGCAGTGTGGGAAGACGCTTCCTGATTGGAGGAGCCCGGACCAAACAAGATTTAAACCACCAGCTGACAGCACCCTTGGCCCTCCCCTTTTACTCTGCTTCTCCCAACAAGGAACCAGTACTTCGGAAATTTGTAAATTGGTAATGTGTCTCTGAGAATTCTGTTTTGTCGAAACTTTAGAAGTTTAGTGTGTTTATACTGTGCAAAATGGCTTACTGTTGTGGTTTAGGCTAGTGATGGCCTAACGAGGCTTTATGAAGCTTCGGACCCTTTCGGACCTTTGTATTGAAAATTGGTTCACTACTCGAAGCTCCATTCATTGAGCACGTGGGTGACATCTGCTGGCAGAGAGATTGTTGTACAGCCTTGCAAAGGTGACGCGGACGCACCTTGAGTGTGCACTTCGAGTATGTTATATTGTGAAAAATACTTCAATAAAGCTGAAATCGAACTTCGTCTTACACGTGTCTGTTGCTTTTCTTCCTTACCTTAATTATTCATATTATATTAAAATAACAATTATTACATCCACAGGCTCATTGAATCCTGTAAATATTTAGTCTGTCCAAAAAACATATTGTATTGTTTTTTTATTGTTCTTGGTGTATACTGGGTGTGCTTGAGCGACTTTGCCATTATTATTTATGAATAAAAATGTCTAACAGAGCGCTGTTTCATCCATGTGAAATACATTTGATTTGCGGCAATGTTTCAAAGCTCCGCCTATCGAACCAAACCAGTCAGCTGATTCAGTCTGAATGAAGCAGTGAAGTGGTTCGAACGTCATCAGTCACATGGTTTTTCTCGATATGAAGCAACCTCCGGCACAGTGCTTCAGAAAAATATGCCGTCGAGTTTGAAGCGTGCTTCGGAGCCTTGGTATCAGCGGTAACATCATTAGTTTAGGCACCTGTAAATATTGAGCACTGGTTTTGGTAGGTGGGAGTAGCCTCTTTTGTTTCTGTGGTTTTCTCTTGTTTTAAGTTAGGAGTTTAGATTAGACCACTGTATTTTCATTTTTCATTTGGTTTTTGGGTATAGGTTATTTTTTAGGGCTCAGAGCTTGTTTTGTTTATTTTTTTTTTTAAAAAAAAGGTTACTCCACACCTCCACACTAAAAAAAAAAAAGAAAAGAAAATAAACTGCCTAAAGTTACAGTTTTCTGTGCTGCTGGCCCTTCTTGGGAGTGGGAGAGCGGGAGGATCACCTCAATGTTATGTCTTTGTACACCCCTAGACCAGGGACATAACAGCTGCCATTTTCTCTAATCAGTTTAACTCTTCCAAGATTGATTTTGGTGAATTTTCGTCATTTGAACATCTTGCGATTCTGTTGAAAACTGACCCAGGTGTGGTCATTGTAACATTATATCGGCCACCAAATCAATCATCTGTATTTCTAACAGAATTTGCGGAATTTTTCTAACAGAACATCCTTGCATCTTTAACCTCCATCTAGACCCCTAAGTTTGGTCATAGAATATCATTGCAGGTCCACAGTGGAGAAACTATGAGGAAAATCAAAGTCCCGACATTCAACAAGGAAGTGGAGCTTCAGAGACCATCAATTAAAAAGGTCACGGAGGACCAAGACCCTGAAGAGGCCGTGACTCAAGAGCTGTTCCGCCAAATGCGGCGCAGACTGAACAAGCTGACGCCAGAGAAATTTGAGCATGTCATGAAACGGATCAGGAAGTTCTCCATTAATATCAAGGCTCAGCTGGAGGGCTTCGGTAAAATGGTCTTGGAGAAGGCTATTTGTGAGATGGAATTTGCCAGCACCTACGCCAAGATGTGCTGTGAACTTGAGGAGGTGAGCAAGCCAGTCAAAGTCTATGCTAGATCATGCATTAAGTGTCTGTAAAGCATCCACAGTCAGCGTCAATTCTGTATATTTCCTGTTGTGAACAAAAGAGCCTGCTAGTCCGGTTAGTACAGACTTAAGCTCCTCTCATATAAGTGTGAAACATCCTTAAGATTGTGTGTGAATGTACAAATCAGGCAAATATGTGCGATTTTATACGAATGTTTCGATTGCCTACGAATAGGTTACTCCGTCACCCTATGCTACCTTGCTACTGGTATCTATAATTGATATGTTGGTGTAAAATGTAATAAAAAGCTAGAAATGAGAGAATAAAGGAAGACAACATGATGCTGTAATTATCTACTGTATATATACTTCTATTACATGTTATTATGCATATTTTTTTCTAAGGAGATTCGTACAAGTTATGAACATGTACGACTGCTGAGATTTTTTTAACTTGTTCAAAAATTTTATGACATCCGACAACCTTGCGAATAGTAATGCACCTTACGATTGTCTACAACTACTCTTTACAAACATCTACGAATTAATAAGAATTTTACAACTTGCATAATCATATTTCTGTCTTAAGGATGTTTTGCAGATATATGAGAGGTACTTTAGTCTCTGGGTAATTACTGTGTCCCCGGACGACGTGTCTGGGATACTATTGATCATCGATCATCGTACTGCATCCGCCACGTCCGTAAAGTCTGAAACATCTTAACAGCTATTGTGAAAAACACAGGAAAAATATGAGGCATTTCTGTTGTTAGCTTGTGCTGGGTAAGACATCGGCTTTGGACAATACAAGGCCTCAAACGTACTCATGTGCCGACAGGTTTGAGTTTACCTCTCTCCTCTCTGTCTCTCAGGCCCCTGAGGTTTGTGGGTCAGAATCCTCAGAGCAGGACGAGCCCTGTGAGGAGCAGCTGAGGCCGGCTGTGCAGGTGGAACCAGAACCAGCTGTTGAAGCTGCACCTGCAGAAGAGGCCCAATCAGAGCATGATGTGGATCCTGATCCGGAGTCGGCTGAGCTGCTTGATTCTGAGCTGAGAGCTGAAGCAGAATCGGAGCCCCTGGTGAAGATCGAGTCGGAGCTGGTTCTGGAGTCTGAATCGGACCTGGCTGCAGCATCTGAGCTGAAGGAGGGAATCGATTCAGAACAGGCAAAGGAGATTGAGTCAGAACCAGTCCTATTGGTGAGACCCTGATTTCATCAGATTCCTACAGACGCAGAAAAATGTCCCTCTTCTGATTGTGTTGTAGAAGTTATTCTTGAAGTTGCCATTCTATGCGGTCAGTGTGGACAGTGTGGTATTTGGGCAGTTATTGTTTCCACGGATGACATGTCCAGGATACTATGGATCTGCGATTGTCGCACCGCGGCTGCCATGTTTGTAGAGAATTGCTTGTGAGCGCTGTACAGGCCACAAATTTAACCGATTTTTTTCATATTTCCCATCAGCCTCGTGTGTGGTAAGGTCACGAAGTCTATTGATTTTGGGGGCAATTGCTTTAGAGGGTCCGAGAATACACATCAATTAACAGGCAACTTATTGCCTAGTTTTTCAAGTCCTCATTCAAATTTCATTTATTCGCAACTTCATTGCTTGCAAGGAATGGCAACATCTTACTGGATGTGACTTCCTTCTCAGTCAGTGATATTTGGTCTTGTAATTGCTTTGCAGATATCAAATGGTGAAGCACAGAGGGACATCCATGATGTCACATTCTGCGTGGACTCGGAGCACCAGATGGCACCAGATCGGGCCAATCAAAAGTTAAATCAGGCCATTGATCTTACAAGAGAGGTTCTTCAGGAGCATTTCACACACCACTGCACTGCCGCTCTGCAGGAAGGTCAGGAGGAGGAGGAGGCACTTGAGTGTTTATGCCACATACTGTCCACCATCGGCAGAAAAATGGATGATACAGCAAAGGTACCGAAGAGCTTATCCAAAATCATGGACCTGAGACAGGTACACTAACACCTATTTTCAGCTCCATCTTTTATTCCACTCCGTCAACATTTCAGCTCTGTCTACAAACCTGATGGACCATGTAGTTAAGTGTAGCAATAACTGAAGTACTAATTAATAGTATGGTTACTGTGATACGCATCTCTGGTTTCCATCTTTCAATTGTCAGCTCTTCAGCATCTCGATATTCAAAGATACATTTGAAAAAGCTTATATAACTGATGTCTGCCATTTGTTCCTCATGCAGAATAACTGGGCTCCTGGGAAGAGCAACCAAGGCCCGAAAGCAACCAGTCAGATCCACAATGATGCTGAGCTGGAGAACCAGCAGGAGACGGATAAAGTTGAACAGCAGCTTGCAGACAAAATGGACAATACCCACCATGACCGTACTTTGGAACAGCAGCGCACAGTTGAGGAACATGACAGCATCAACAGAGAAGTGAAACAGCACCGTGGGGAGCACCAAGAACACAACAGACTGGTGAGTAGGAGCAATGAGGGACAACCAGCCCACGAGAAACATCGAGGACGGAACTACGGAGAAAACAAAGGCTATAGTCAAGACCCTAAGATCGAACCATAGGGAACACCAAGGCCATCCTCAGTGCCAAAGATGGCACCATGGAGAACGCCAAGGCTATCCTCAGGACCAAAGATGGTACTATGGAGAACACCAAGGCCATCCTCAGGACCAAAGATGGCACCATGGAGAACACCAAGGCCATCCTCAGGACCAAAGATGGCACCATGGAGTACACCAAGGCCATCCTCAGGACCAAAGATGGTACCATGGAGAACACCAAGGGCATCCTCAGGACCAAAGTTGGTACCATGGCGAGCACCAAGGCCACAGGAGACAGATAAGTAGGAACAATGAGGGACAACCAGCCCACAAGATTCATCGAAGACGGGACTATGGAGAAAACAAAAACTATGGTCAAGATCTAAGATGGAACCACAGGGAACACCAAGGCCATCCTCAGGACCAAATATGGTACCATGGAGAACACAAAGGCCATCCTCAGGACCAAAGATGGTACCATTGGGAACACCAAGGTCGTGCAGAAGATCATCAACTCTCCCATGGAGAACAACAAGGTCATGCTCAAGACCAAAGGTGGTGCCATGTGGAACACCAAGGTCATGCTGAATACCAGAGACAGTACTATGGGGAACACCAAGACCAGGCTCGAAACCAAAGATTCCTCCATGGGCAACATGAAGGCTTTGCTCAAGAAGAAAGGTGGTACCACAGGAAACCTCAAGGTCATGAAGACCAAAGCTGGTACGAAATGCAACATCAAGACCATGCTCGGGACCAAAAACGGTACCATGGGGCACATCAAGGACATGCTCAGGGCCAGAAGTGCCTCCATGGGGAGCAGCAGGGCCGAGCTCCAAACCAGAGACAGTATCATGGGGAAGATCAAGGCCGTGCTCAAGGCCAAAGATGGCACCATGGCCAACATCAAGGCCGTGCTCGGGAACAGAGATGGCACCACAATGGTTATTCTCGAGTTTGAAAGCTCATGTGACAGGAGGTTTTTGACGATTTGCAAATATATGTTAATATATTAGGATACTCTTATTAGCCTTTAATTTGTTGTGTACAGTGAATGAATAATGTGAATATTTGTAATTTCTTCGGTGTGTATCAGTCATTAAATATTTATCAGCTCCGCATTGCACAAGCTTTTTTCTACATGATATAATGTTGGGACTCTTTCCTAAGTAAAATAATATTCATTAGGGATGCAATGATCCACTTTTTGCAGTTCTTATCCAATTCCAATACCTTAATTTTGATATCTGTCGATACAAATACTATTCCGATACCAGAGGTAATTTTTCTTGAATAGTATGGGGATATAGTCATCAGCATGTCCGTCCATCCGTCTGTCCATCCGTAATAATTTCTCTTCTGGAGCAGAACTGCAATACCATTCACTATTTTTTAAAGAAACTTGCTGTGCATATCAATCAGGCCGTAGACAGGCGCCTTCTGATATTTTGGGATTTCTGAGATTAGGTTTTGAGCATTGGGGGGATATGTCATCTGATAACTGGTGCGATTATTATTATTATAATAGTCATCAGTGACATTAGTCCAATATCCAATCTGAGATGTACGTCAAGATCGGCACCCGATACCAATCTTGGTATCTAACATTAATGGTTATTAACAGCTAAGGAAGTCATTAACTGCAGAAAACTATCAACCAATTTGTCATTATTACTCAAAATTTGGTTCCCTTTCTAAAATAGAGGTAAAATCTTAGTCTAATCTAGTACATTAATTTGCAAAAACAGAGTGTCAAAGTGGACTCAGGAATGGGGAACTGGGTAGAAGGTCTAAAGAGGAGTTTAATAACTAGACTGGAATCAATAACATGTCCAAGAAGAAATTGAACATAGAAGATACAGGCTGAGAACGGGCTGGAAAACAATGAAAAAATGAAGGAATAATCACAATACATAATTTGGAAGGATATACAGTTTGAAGGGGTCTGCTCAACAAAGCCAGACAATGGGCAGAGGTGTATAAAGCACTGGTTAAAATAACTAAGTAAAATTAGAAGTGTGATAACTCAGTGTTACTTTGGTAAAAGTTGAAGTCATCCGTAAGAAAATTAGTTGAGTAAAAGTCACTCACATTAAATGTACGTAAGTGTCGTGGTTTCGCTCCTGCCGGATACAAATACCAATCTGACTGGAGCTGGGACCATGGACCTAAAAGAAAGTAAGGACCCAAACGCACAGACTGGGGAAAAAAAGCTTGAAAGATTTTAATAAAATTTTAAAATCAAAATAAACACAAATTAAAACCCAGGGGAGCAGCTGCACATGAAAGCAGGACTAAAGCTAGAGAAGCAGCTGCAATCGTAACTGGAGATGGCAGCCCTTAAATACTCTGCCTTCAGCTCCACTTTAACCAGCCACACCTGCTGCCCGTCAAAGAGGAGGTGAAGAATGCAGCAGGGGAGGGGCTGCAAGGCCAAACCCCAACACTGAAGCTCCAAAAGTATCTTGTGAAAAAATATACTTAAGTATCAAAAGTGCAAGTGCAAAGTATTTATCACAATTCTCACTAAAGAAGCAAAGCAACCACACACAGTCCTCCTTTTGTGCTCTTTATTCAATTTTCAGGTGAATGAAAGATACAGGATTCAAAAAACAAACAGCCTGTCTGTCCTTCTTCTTTCTTCTTCCAGTCTCAAAGTAATGAAATAAAAGTAAACTTTTTATCTTTTAAATGTAGTAGAGTAAAAGTAAAAGTCCCAGGTAAAAAAAAAATCTCAAGTAAAGTGCAAATAACGAAGTACATGTACTTGGTAGCTGTACCCCTCAGACAATGGGCCAGGGGAGAGTGACGTTTAAACAGTGGGAGTGCAGGTGCTGTAAGTCAGCAGTCAGGTGAGTATGAAGGAAAACGTGGAGTGGAACTCACAGTCCGGAGGGAGCATGTCGGCTTGAAAACCCAGTCCAGATGTGACAAAGATTTTCAAAGTTGGGCCCGGGGACCTCCAGTGGAACCTGAGGGGCTTCCTGGGGTCCACAACAAAATTCACCTCTCAATGGAGTTTACTTGCTTAAATTAAGGTTTAAAACCCTAACAATTTATAGATTAATAAAAATAACACTTAATGTATAGTATGTAGAATAGTAGAATATGTGCAATTGAGTGTGAATGATGAGATACTAAGTACTTAATAATGACTAATACACTAATTCATTAATTATACTGACATTATTGAACGACTGTTTTATAGCCCGAGTTAGACCTTCACAGTTGCCTGCATTCTTGATGTTTCAATTAACATTGTGCAAAAAAGCTATTTTCAGTGTTTTTTTTTTTTTTTCACCAGCAGAGGGGGCTGCTAACTATGGCATCTCCTGTATCTAGTCTGCTTTTACTGAGCTCAGGCTTGGTTTAAGAGGCCCAGCTAATGATCATGGTATCATGGTTGATAATGCTTTATAACAGGAGTGGGGAACCTTTTCCAGAAAGGGCCGGAACGGGTGCAGCTTTCATTCCAACCAGGTAATTACACGCCTGAATCTACTAATGAATGAAGTTTATTTCGGTCTCAGTTACAATCCATTGGCATTTACAAAAACAAGATAAATTTCTTCTCCAGAGGCCGAAAAGGTGTAGGCTGAAGCAAAGGCTTATTGTGCCTACCCTTCTTACATACGTGTTAAGTTACAAACATACAATTACAATATCAGGATGTCATGACATATTAGAAAACAATAATTAATTGAGACGCACATATAAAAGCAAAATCAAAGGATTAGTAAGTACATATTATTTCGATTATAATTATAATGAAAATCTATATTTATCTATTACCATGGATTTATACATTTTTTTAAATTGACTGATTGAGCTGCAGAGTTTTAATTCATTGTCCAATTTGTTCCATAAAGATATCCCTTTAACGGATACACATTTGCTTTTGATAGTAGTTCTTATTTTGGTGTTTTTAAACATACATATACCCCTTAAATTATGATCACTCTTTCTTAACAAGAAAAGTTCCTGGATGCATCGTGGGAGCAGATTATTGTTAGCCTTGTACATTATAATTAAAGTGTTTAGATCAATAATGTCTTGTAGTTTTAAGGTGTATAAGTTAATGAACAGTGGGTTTGTTGGTTCATAATAACCTTTTTGATTTACAATTCTTATGGCCTTTTTCTGTAAGAGGAAGATTGGATTTATTTTAGTTATATGTGTGTTCCCCCACACCTCCACACAGTAGTTAATGTGTGGAAGCACGAGAGCGCAGTACAGAATATATAGTGAATGTTTGTTTAAGAAATATTTTATTTTACATATTATGGCAATTGCTTTGGATATTTTTGTTTGCAAGATATTTATGTGAGGTTTCCAGTTGAGTTTATGATCAACTGTAATACCCAAAAATTTATTTTCATACACCCGTTCAAGTTCCACATTATTGACCTGAAGTTTGACCGGTATGTTAATTCTTCTATTTCCAAATATGATGTATTTTGTTTTGCTTAAATTCAATGACAATTTATTAATGTCAAACCATTTTTTTAGTATTGCTAATTCCTGTTCAACTGTATTCAGAAGCAGTGCAAGATCTTTTCCCGAGCAGTGGAGGCTGGTGTCATCGGCAAACAGGACACATTTCAGATGCTTTGGCACATTACAGATGTCATTGATATACAGAATGAATAATTTAGGGCCCAGCACAGAGCCTTGAGGGACTCCATATGTAACCCTATTCAGGTCAGAATTATTGTTTTCTATATGGACATATTGGTGTCTGTTGCTAATCATGGTGCTTAGCAAAGATGAGGAAAATTAAACCTCGGACTTAAATTTCTTTTAAGAAGATTAAATTGTAAAGCATTATTTCCTATTGCGGGACAATGTTGCTGACATATGATGTATCTGCTGGTTGTAGCACTTCACTGGAGCTACATCACACATTAAGAGAGATATTCAAACCCAGGATGACGTGCTTTTATGGCCACAGCATTGCTTCAAATGGAAAAAACTACATCTTGTGCATCATGTTATACGCATTTCCCTGTTATTCAACAGGATATATTTGGGATCACTGGTAATCTTGAGAACTTTGCAAGAATTAGCAGCTGCATGGACCCATATGGGTCAGTAAGTTTTACGGGGTTAACTCAAAGGATGACATACGAGGTCAACAGGTAACAGTAACCTCTTGCAAGGGGCCAGAGGAGACAGTAACGCTCTAAGCCAGAAGCCACATCACCAGCCACCTCAGAGCCGCAACTCTCAGTGACCAGAGCCTCAGAGTCAGGTGATGCTTCAGTAAGTTATTCCTCTGTCTGGATGGCTGACCAACACTAACAGTTCAAGCGCAAAAATAAATGGCTGTTTGCTCAGTATGGCAGTCTTGACTGTTATATACTGTATGTCATGTAGCATCTGAGTCTGTTGTCCTCACAGGGGTTAATATTGCCAGAAACTTGACTAACGATGAGGACAATTTTAGTCTACATTTCACCACTGACTATGACTCATCTACACTTTGTGATGATTTGGTATCACCAACTTTGTATTTTATTACATGGTTATCAACTTCAAGGCAAGACAGCTAACTTGTTTCAGAGGTCACATTTGTTATTTTAGTGTTTTTAGATGGGTGGAGCTAATACAAGAGTTTATCTCCTCTGTACACTTGTGCCTGTTAATCTCAGATAGCTTGGATAATCTCCTGGGGTAATCAGTGTACGGTGCCTAACTTGAGACATACAAATGGTGTCAGGAGTTGACCTCAATGGTGCAGACACAGTTTAAGCCTGGTTCAAGAGCCAGTTATATTTTGATTGGCTGATGCAGCATCACACACGGTTAATTCTGTGATTAAATTACCATATGCAAGCGTCCATATCAGATCATTGAGGTTGAGACTATCCAATGGCCTTGCTGAGCAAGATAATGGGTGCCCCCTGTTGGACATGGGGCTGAATTAAAAATGGCCAACTGCAATAGTCTAAGGGTGTAAACCCCATGTCTCAGGCGATAACGTAAAATGCATTCTTGCATAGGTTTCTGGGTAGCTTGTGTCCAAGAATGTCCAGTGGGGGGTTTCCTGGGTTTGTGGTCAAGACATTTACACAACAGAGGATAATCTGTCCGATGGTGCATTGTTTTTGATTACGAGTGTGACATAGTGGTCCTGGAGGCTTCTGTCCAATAGGATGTTGCATGTGGTTAGGACCACTGAGTGCATATTATGGTTGAGAGCATCCAGTGATGACTTCAGGAGGATGTTGGGTGTGGCCCTTAGGGTGAAGTTGGGACCTCGATTGGCTCGGGATCACAGGCAGGTTTGAGGTCTTCTCTTCCCCGAGACGGACCTCTGACAGCTGTCCCAGCACACAGCTTCTGATCAGTGCAGCAGTGCTCCATGTCCTGACAGCAAACAGCCTGGGTGAGACGGAGCAGGAGATCAATAGAAAACTTTATTTAAACCCAAAATAAATCCCAGAGTGTTTAGGACCATCTGTAATAGGACCAGTGTGGGTGCAGACAGGGCTGAAGCGGGGAACTCTGCCTCCCCCCTGAAATTATTGCAAAACCCTCCACATTCCTAAGACTGAGATTGAATGACATTACTCTAGCTGTGGGTGAAATTTGCAAGATTCCAGGTAAATATTGTGCGATAACTGCAACCGCCTTTTGGTGATGACCCACAGTGGTGTTCACTCTCTGGGGTAATTTAGAAGCCATTATAAATACATTTATCCCTCTCACTTGCTTGAATGGAACAACATGGATTCACACAAATATTCACTGAATTGAAGACCCAGGCTTCCACTGCTCTTTTGTCAAGTGAATGCACCTTACTCAGTGGACAGCAGCCCCACTGCAGTTTTGGAAGCAGGCAGCAGGTGTCGCCAGTGAGACAGTTGCTCTGGGAGTCACACTGCACATCCCTGAGCAGAGCAGGTGTCAGGGCCACAGTTGTTGTGTACCAGGGGATTGACAGGCGCCCCTAAGTGCTCCTGCCCATCATAGTGCAGGTGTACCTAAAGGAAGAGTAATGTTTTCCACCCTCACTGCAACCCACCCTGAAAAACTGCCATTCTTGTCACCACTGAAAGGGTACAGTATCAACGAGAACCCACCCAGGGCCCATTCCAATTGCTCATTACTCGCCCTTTCTTTACTGCCTTCCTTGGTCAGCCGGACCCAACCAGGATTCAAGGACAGGAGTGAGAGAAGGGAGAGAGGACGGGGGAGTTACAAGCAAAAGGTAAAATGGGGAAATGGAAAAAATTTCCATACTTCTTCATGACTCAGTTTAAGGTGATGTGGCCTGAAGATGTAGCAAATTTTTGGCTGGTGGCAGGGTGTACATTCATGAAAAATTCAAAAGAGAAAAGACAACACTGGTAACAATGTCCCCCGCTACCTCTGAATCCCATATTCAAACCCAATCAAGGTCAAGATCATGATTAGTAGTACATACACACACACACACACACACACACAATGCGGCCCAGGACAATAAACTAATGGATTCTCTGCCTACAATATCCTGAGGAAAACGGTATTTCCTGATTCCTCAAGAAACACTTGACAAATGCCCACAATGACTGCCAACCTCATCCAATTTCCAGGCACTACAAAATTAACTTAAGGAGGAGTTGAAACAGGCATTTGCACACCATAATTCCTGGGACAAGGAATCTGAATGTGGATCTGGGTCTGTAATGCTAACCTGAAGATTTGTAATAGAACATGGCATTGTTGTACTATAATGGGCTACAAGACTGACAGTTGCCGCCATTTTGCGTGCTTTGTGGTGACGTAGTAAGTATTCATGCCATTAAATTGGCTATTTTGATGCCTAGTACCCTCAAGAAGCTCTTCTTCACCATATGCATCCCTGCTTAGCCAAGTAGATTTAAGAGAATGGGGATTTTGGGAGAGGTGAGGAGCTAAGGTGGAAAGAAATGTGTCACTCACATTTAGGTGGCACTGGTTCTAGAGAAGTTCTGCACTGCCTACTGTGCATTCAGCACGACATGATACAAATTTTGCCACCAGAACCAGAAACATGTTTGTGACGACAAATGGATGACCACTAACCCCTCTGCGCAGATATAGACGTTGGTGTCCATAATTTTCAAAATCTAATTCCTAAAATAATTCCGTAATTGAATTTCCAAATGTCATACTTCACTAGAATAATTTTCCAGAGTCTTTGCGACACATATGCTGAGTTATACAGCCTAAACAGGCTCATGCATAACAGGAAGAAATAGCATTATTCAGTGCAAAGGTGTTAAACGCGCACAAAAATGCCATTACAAAAATTGTTTGTGGACGTGGTTTTATTGTAAAGAAACATGACACAGAGTGATGTTAAGTGCTGAAATATGGGTGCATTTCCTTTCCACCATCTTGAATTGGCGCTGAACTCAACTTAACCTTTGGTTATCGTTTGGTTCAAATGATGGCATCATTCGCAAAGAATCGGAGTACCAAAAAACGCTCAACCAGTCCCCAAAAACAAACATATTTCTGGATTAGGTCATGAAACCATGTCCCAGCATTCACTAGCATTCACAGAGCTGAGATAGAGCTCTAATGGTGCATGTCCACAGGGGTATTTTTATGAGAGGGGTCAAGCTGTTTCCAAGCAAAATGACGGGCCAGTTTAAGTTTTCGCGGCGTTATTGCTCAGTACATCGAACCTGAAATGCTCAACAGCAGATTTGCGCGTACTTGCTTCCAGGAAGCCGAAGCAATGTCATCAACATATATTAAAACAGTTCGATATATGCAGAGTTCAATGCTTAATCAATAGGCTATTCAATGTATTCTCCTTTAAATATGCGATTTTACACCCTAACAAAAAGCGAGCGTTTATTTTAAGTCGTCTTTCATAATCCGATTAACAAAATGTTTAAACAATATACAGAATTACTAAGAGCCGAGAATTTTTCCTAATTGATTATTCAGATTTCCATCCTTGCAGTCTCGAATTGAAGCGTATACGTGAATTAATCTTTTGGTCATTATCTCCTCTATCAGTATCAGGCTTCCTGTAGGCTTGGTCTTACTTGTTTGATTGTCAATTGGGAATAGCATGTGGGAACAAGTTCACAAAATCCTGTGATAAACGTTTGGGTCACTGCCTCACCTCACCGCACATCTCTGGATTACTGTAAGCAAGTACATGCAAATCTGCAGTTTCGTGAGCATTTCAAGTCCGATGTAGCCTACTGAGTAATAACGCCGCGGAAACTTAAACTGGCCCGTCATTCTGCTGAATAGTCTTACTAAATTAGTAAATCATCTGATGGCTAATCAAGCAAAGGGGAGGTTTCTGCCTCACCAAACTAACCTCCGACCGCACGTCACTGATTAGTAATAGTACTATGTGCACTGCCTTAAGAACAGATATTGCGTGTGCAGAGCCCGTTATAGCGGGCTTTGTACGCGTTTGACTGCTCACGTAGCTTGACTTCAATACACTGTGCATAATGTGCACAAAGCTCCCTTTAGACTCCTTAGTTACGAGTCTTTATTAAGACATATATAAGACCTTCAACATTACCCAAAATTTTTCGATTTCCTGAAAACAACCAAGATTTCCTGAATTTCGGTCAATTTCCTTCCAAGTGGAAACACTATCATCAGGTAGTTCATGTCTTAGACTTAATTGATGATTTACGGGTGATGCCTAGCTTCATTTGAAGCATGGGATGGATAGTAGTGGTCACAAAAGTATGATAAAGAAATTGTCTGCACTCACATTGCAAAATGATAACTAAATATTTATTACTACAGTAAAGGGACGCGTTTCAGCCACAGTCTTTCCTCAGCATCTATTTAGACTTGAGTTGAGCACGCTGGTTCTCTTATAGTAGTTGACAGTAGTAGAGGCTAAATCTACCTAACTAAACGTGATTTCACGCCAGCTGTATGCACTCGAATTTCAAATCGGACAGTCCAGACATTTAGTTAAGAAACTTTCTCCTGTCCTACGAACATAGTTCGCCAACGTGGGTCTCTGGAAACACCAGTGCCGGAAAATAAGCAATGCGGTTTATATATCTACTTTCATTTTTTTTATCAACATAATTTAGTCTCCAAGTTTTTCTGGAGTTTCCAGAAGCGGTGAGCCACACCGAACGCCCCTGATTTGCATAAAGTATCCTAGAACAAAATTGCATGCAAATTCGGAGACACGGACAGGACGTTCTGTCTTTCGACAAGCGATGGGATGGAACACTGCTAGAAAGCATGCGCTGCCACTCGGCTTCCATTAAAAACATATCAAGTGACACCTCGTGGAGAACCACGATTAATGCAGGATTGCAACAAGGGTGACCTGACGAATCATCAGTGATTGTTAGTTGTTCTTTGAAGGGTGAAAATAACCTGAAAGCGCGGACATGACGACGGAAGGACCGTTCTTCCCTGGTAAAATTATGCCAATGCAGATAATTTCATGTTTCTATTCTACGCAGCTTGTCATATTGCGTAATGCTGAATCGTGAAGGTTTGGAGAAAGTTAGCTCCTGTGACAGTCTTCTGTTGTTAAGAATACCACGTCCTGGTTTGATTTGCTCCGACTTTGGACCTGCTATCTAGGTTGTGAGTGGGCATTCAGTTTATTGAACCATGCGCAGAAAACTTTGTTTCAACGACGAAAATATTGGCCCTGCTTATGCATTGTGAAGCTTCGACGTGGAATAGTTTGCGAACTCTGACAGGCAGTTGGCAAGGACAGTATTGGCCCGATATTACTGTTGAAAGACTGGAAAGCGAAGAGAGAATGTTATCAGAGGGTGCACACTGTCCGCAGAATTATAATACTTATCGTTGACTATCACCTAGCCACATCCGTAATGATGTACATAGTCTAAATAATGCATTCGATTCTGAATTTATTTTCTCAGGCATTCAAAAAGTCACCTATGCACCCGACGCTGGACCGCAAGATGTTTTGTGTTTCAAGCACTATAATGCTGCAGAAGTAGGTGGGAAAGTAATTGCAAAAGTGCTGTGTACACACAAATACTTGCAGAGCCAGTGCATGCATGTGACTTCTCGTACTATGGCTGATACTGCACTTTTATATCTATCCATTTTGCTTATAACTGACCTGTATAACATTTATGCACTTACTGGAACATGCGTAAAATTCATCCTCTCTGCAAAAAGTGATCTAATGAATGTACAGTCAGAAACCCATTCACATCTTCTGTGATGCTGTAGGTGCTGTTGGGAAAGAAGATGGAAGATTGGCTGCGATTCTCTGTGTGCTACTGGCACTCCTTTTGTGGAACTGGTGAGATTCATAATAAAATCTTGTCCTTAACAGTTTTGCGGGTGCTTCTCATTGTTTCAGTTAACACAGTAGATGGACTATTAGCTCTGATTAGCTTGCTCAAAATGGTTATTTTATTTCCTCGAACAACACCCCATATTTTTCATGTTCTATCTGCGCAGCATTTACAACCGCCATTTCCAGAAAAGTTGGGACGGTGTGTAAAATGTAAATAAAAACAGAATGCAATGATTTTGAAATAATTTAAACCCTATATTTTATTGAAACTGTTGGTTGAAACTGAGAAATGTTATTGTTTTTAAAAAGAAAAAAACACCTGCTCATTTTGAATTTGATGCCAGCAATACATTTCAAAAAAGTTGGGACAGGGGCAACTACAAAAGACTGGAAAAGTTGAATGATGCCAAAGAGATACACCTGCTGGAACATCTCACTGCAAATAAGGTTAATTGGCAACAGGCCAGTAACAGTTTTGGGTATAAAACGTCTTTCAGACATAAAGATGGCAATGGCTTCACCGCTCTAGGAAAGGCTGCAAAGGTGAATAGTTCAACATTTTGAAATAATGTTTCTCAATGTAAATTTGCAAAGTCTGGGAATTTCATCTTTGACAGTATATAATATTATTAAAAGATTCAGAGCATCCTGAGAAATCTCTGCATAAAATGCAAGACCAAAAACCAGTATTGAATGGCCATGATCTTCAGGGCCTCAGGCAGCACTGCCTTAAAAACAGACGGCATTCTGAGGTGGAAATCACTTGATTGACTCAGTAACACTTCCGTAAACCATTGTCTGTGAACACAATTTGTCTCTATTTCCACAAATGCAAGATAAAACTCTACCATATAAATTCTCAATTAAGATCCAGAAAGGCTACGGCATTCACTGGGCTCGAGCTCATTTAAGATGGACTCAGGTGAAGTGGGAAACTGTCCTGTGGTCTGACCGATCAAATATGTGAAATTATTTCTGAAAATAATGACACTGCGTCCTCAGGGCCAAAGAGGAGAGGGACCATCCAGTTTGTTATCAGCGCACAATTCAAAAGTCGGCATTCATTATAATATGGAGGTGCATTATGGCACATGGCATGATACCATTTACATAAACAATATATACAGGTTTTGGATTTTCATATACTGCCATCCAGACATCTTTGACAGGGAAAGCCATGCTTATTTCAGCAAAACAATGTCAAACACAACATTCTGCACATATTTCAACAACATGGCTCTGTAGTAAATGAGGCTGGGTGCTAATCTGGCCTACCTGCAGGCCAGACCTCTCACCCACTGAAAATATTTGACGCGTTATGAAAAAAAAATATGACAAAGGAGTCTGCAAAGTGTTGACCTTCTGTAGATATATCCTGGGATAGGTGTTGTCCATGAAGGGTAAATGCATGTTGTCTCTCCTCAGGTTCTGATCCTTTTGGGTTCCCCACCCTTCAAAGACCATGGAATGATGGTGGAACCCCCATGAGCATGGCCAAGAGGAGACTTCATGCTGCTTTTGAATTCTTCACCAAATTAGGCGTAAGTTCTAGGAGTCTAAATTCCATTTCCGTTCCTTGTGATACAATAACCAGTTGATTTCAAGGTGTGTAAAAAAAAAAACATCAGGGAATATTGGTGAAGACTAGACTTTTCAAATATGTATGAATTTCAAAAAATATCAATTTTGGAATTTTTTTATGAATTATTCTTGCATTATTAAACAGTTTTTCTTAATGTATTGCTTCATTGTGTTAATATTTGTTTTGTCCAAGACAGGTGAAGTACTACAGCTTTCATGACAGGTATGCATTGTGCCGTGATCGTTCTGTTCCTGTGTCAACAATTCATTGCTGGTTTACTGCTGATGGTAGCTCTGTAAACGAAAAATGTTCGCAGTGTAAACATTGTATTGTGAAAAAAGCCTCGAGAGTCAAGGTATGGCAATAACATGGCATGTTCATTCTACATAGAAAACCATGCTTTTTGAAGTGGTTCACAGACTGGCCGGTACTGGCTATATTTTTGGAGTTCCACGACTCTGTAGACTGCTTCAGGATCGTGCTCGCTTCGACCCTGTTGTCTGCGCAGTGAAAATAGACTGGTGTGAATGAGTGAACACCTTTATAGATCTCTGCATTATTTTTTGGAGTCAAGCATCAGGGACTGAGGTCTGTTAGTACTGGAACAGCGACATAAAATGAAAGGGCTGTAATTCTTCCACAGTCCCTTTCATGCCGAACGCTCTCAAATTAAACCACTATCCACTATCCACTTTAATGTGAAGGTATGAACATCCATATCAAGTAAACGATGTGGGATTTGCAGTTCTATACAACTGTCACCGTTTGAATACTTCAGGAATTCTCATGAGTTTTATTTGTTGCCCTATAGCTGCAGTTATATAACAAATGGAGTAAAGTATTTATGATGGAAGGCATAATGATATTTTGATCCAAAATCAAATGGAATACTAAGTTATGTAAGCAACAGCAATGCAATGAGGACTGTTGCAGGGTCATGTCTGTAATTTGGGTTACCTGCAGGAAGAACAGGAAGGTGGAGATATGATATAAATATTAAGCGACACTGTTATAGACGGTAGCTTTTGATTCAGATTATGTCTTGTGTAGTCTTCTAATAACTGTTGTATTTAAGTCAGTTTCATAAATATTTCGACTTTGACAGTAATTATTTTGGCTGTCTAATTTTGCATATTGGAGCTGAAATGCAGACTGGCAGCTATAATTTGAGGGTATTGTTACGGCCCCAATTTCTTATTACAATCTACAACACAACAGCAACAGCAAGGGATGACAGACACAGTTTTAAAAACTTTAATTAAACACAACAACTAACTAAACTGACCAAGATTGAATAGGAAAAAAAAAGAAATATTTACAGTCCCTTTTTGTGGGGTGGCTTGGTGATGTCCTGGATAATGAAAATGCTCAAACACAGGCAAAGAAATCCACAAAAGAAACGTCACAGGTCTTGAACAGAATGGCAGGTCTGGTCATCTTCTTGCAATTTCTCCTACTACTTTACTGTCTCAATTCTTTTCCTTATATACTCTTTTGCAGACCCCACCCACATTTAGACCTCTTTTTTTTAACTTTCTGAGACTTGCCCCAGACATGTCCAGGACATGTCTAAACATGACTCCAGTCTGAGCTTAACAAAAAAAAGGTAAATACTGCCATCTAGTGGCCTATATTCACATTACAGTATACACTTTCATATGTAGTGTAAGGTGTACATAATCAGTGCTCTTTTCATTTGTACCCCCACCCCCCTTTGAAGACAGTAAAGCTAATTTGACAGTTGGCTGCTTTGCTATTCTATAGACAAGTATTTCCTCGCTGTTTAATTTACAAGCAGATAAAAGGTTTAGTGAACATTTTAGGTGTGGCATTTGAATTTGTACTCTGTGGCTGTTTACTCATAACAAGAAGTCCTAAAATCTGTGCCTGTCAATGAAGCAAACTATCATTTGGCTGAAAAATCCAAACAAACTCCTCAGTGGAATAGCAAAACCAATCGGCATGACGAAAAGTGAACCTCTGGGTCCAATTCTTAATAAACACGCATTGTGAGCAATTGAACAGCTTACGGTCTGGAATATGACCGATAAAAGCTATGGAGGATGATTTTGAAGTTCTTATTTGAGGAAGAAGAATCCTTTCAAAACAGTTGGCCCCATCAAGAACAGTGTCCAGGTTGTTTGTTTATCTATGTCAAAGCCGACAAACTAGATCAGACTTCACCTGAGTAAATACTAAGGATTTGCGGCAAAATGAAGACCATTGGTTAGCCTCGAAAACTGGAAGACCAGATTAGTGCTCTTTTCCAGTTCTGGAACTCATCATGTGGACAGATCAGACAAAGATCTACTGATGAACTGAAAAGAGTGCGGAGAAAGGAGGAATCTGCTCATCTGAATCATACCACGTCATCCTTGATGCATGATGGAGGCTGTGTTATGGTGCGAAAATGTATCGCTGCCAGTAGAACTGGTTGTTTCAAAACTCTCGGAATAGTGCTTCACTGTGCAAATTGACAATGATCCAAAGCAAACTGCAAAAGCAGCACAATTCAATTTTTAAGTGGACTGTTTTGCAACGGCCAGGTCAGTCACCTGAAATAACTGAGAGTGCTGAAGGTGAAACTCTTTGTGCATTTTTTTTTCAGGGATATGGCTCCTGAAGGGGAGACTTTGGATGAGACCAACAGGAATCTGGATGAAATCTCTGACTTGGCTCTTCAGCTCCAGAATGAGACAGGAGTCAAAGTGCTGTGGATCACCTGTAATCTTTTCGCCCACCCCAGGTAAAGGATTTCAGAGTGGGCCCTGAAAAACTCCATATTCTTCATTATAGTGGGTGCTGTGCTTTCTCATTCGGTTTGTTCACGGTCTGTCTCGCTCATCTCAATGGGACAATGGGACCATAACTCAGAAACCGTTTGAAATGCCTCTTTGTATTTCGAGGTTAATGGAGCCTTCGGCGTTAGTTAATTCAGGCATGGTAGTCAGGCTGGTCACAAGCCAGTTTCTGTCCAATCATCTTAACTTTAACTCCTCCCACCTAATTGGCAAGCTTTTATAACCAAGGCAATGTTCCTTCATTTCTCTGGCGCCGTGCCCTGTACTCCGCTCCTATGTGAGTTACTTAGAAATATGTTTCTCACCTCCCACCACCTCCCCAGCCTCCTCCTTTATAATTATCATTGTTCATCTTAAGCAGCGCTTGTTCATATCATGTTCTATAACATACACTTTTATGAGATTTAAAAGAATCTCAGGCCCTGCGGAGGGGGTTTGTGATCTCAGGGAAAGGTCGTGTCATGCCTGCTCAGATTGTTCCAGAGCATCACTCCAGCAGAGTCACTGCCAAACTCAAATGTATGTCGTTTGTAATAAATGGTTAAATCTGACGTAAGTGTCTGACATTAATTTAATTTTCTAGGTTCTCCCTAAATGTCTGTGAACATCAATGAGTGGCGGCTGAGTTGGGGTGGGGGGGAGACATTTGTTTTTTCGCCTTGAAAACACTATTTTTTAAATGTATTTTCAGTTGTAATATTCCTCAACAGGTACATGAATGGGGCTGCTACAAACCCGGATTTACATGTGTTGGCCTTTGCCGCAGCCCAGGTTAAGAAAGGTTTGGAAATAGCCAAGAAGCTGGGAGCAGAGAACTTCGGTAGGCAGTGTCAGTGAGCTGTTCCTGAGTAGAGGTGATGAAATGTTTGCCCAAAGGGACACGGACACCACAAGCTGCCCACAACTGCACAGGGATTTCAAATGTGCAGGGCCTGGAACACAATAATTGCAAATGTTCTGTAGCCCTTAATTTCTTCAAATGTCACAAATATTTTTGTTGTAATAAACTATTGCTGCTTCTCCCAGTAGCGGCTTTTACAGTGTATTATTGTTATTATTGGGATAGGCTATTTTCACATTTATCTATTTTCACAATTATGCCCCACTCCAACCCCTCTTTTGACTCGTCAGTTCCATTTCTATCTCATTATTCTTATGTTCATTTTGAAAATTTGTATTGTAAAAAGCAGATGCAGCAAAATGCAAATAAACTTCCTACAAGTTGCATAAAAATTTAGACGCTCACTGGAGGTGGGTTTTGTCGTATGCGATTAAGAGTTTATGTGCACAACGTAGGATGGAAACAGTCTTCGCCGATGAAGTTTTGACATAGCTGCCTTGCTGTTGCTGCGTGCATTTGCATTAGAATTCGTCTTCGTCTCCGCCAGACAGTGTCAAACATTGCGATCATTAACTGAAAAAAAAAGCTCTTTGCTGATGTGCTGTGCATGCAACTTCTGAGGACCTCTCTCCATTTATACTGCATCTCATTTCTTCTCCAGTTGTTTCTCTTTGGGTTGTTTTGCTTCTGTTTATTTCTTTTCCATTTTGTGACCCCTTCTTCTGTTGTTCTGCACTTGATATGAGTGGCCTTTACTGCCATCTTGTGGCAAAACGGACCCATGTTATTGGAGTTTATTCACTCCAATCTATTTGATGGAAATGCAGGTAATCAGAATTTTCTTTCAAGCGACTTTTCTAAAATGATCTTAAAATTAGCTTGAGATGAGATGGAAACTCGATTACTGCTTGGGCCTGTCTGAGTTTGGGAGCCACTACTTTAGAAACTTTGATCGTACAGATTACTTCAGACAGAGATGCTGGATTGACTGTTCTTGCAGTACATGCTGATGTTTTAAACTGTCACCTTTCCAGTGTTTTGGGGCGGAAGGGAGGGCTTCCTGTCCCTTCAGAACACAGATGTAGGAGCAGAACTGAAGCACATGGCAAACTTTTTCAAAATGGCTGTGGGTGAGTAACTACAAAGATGCGTGAGGTTGTGTGTTTTAGAATGGTGATTGTGGTTTCTTTGCCAGCGGCTGCTTCTTAGCTCACCTTTTGTTGTGTTGCAGCATACAAAGAGAAGATTGGTCTTAAATGCCAATTTCTTATTGAACCCAAGCCTAAGGAGCCTTGTAAACATCAGTATGATTACGGTAAGTGCAGAGTAGGAGTGAGTAAAAATGGGAATGCTGAATTACGCACAATTCACTCTTGAATCACTAATGCATGCAGGATAAAATTGTGCTAGATTACAAGATTTTAGATTTTTACTAGTTTTGCTTCTCAATATCACTGTCAGACAAAATTATTTGGAGTCTCGAGGCAGTAATAGAAATATACTGCCACTGGTTCATCTTTTAAAAAAAATAAGGCTGTTAAAATGATCTTGGTATAGAATGGATCTGTGGTATTTGGAGTGTAAATGCAAATGAGTAGTTGTGACCAAGGAATGTTGCGAAATCCACCAAAACTGTAAAATTAAGGATTGACATTTGTTAACCTCTGCCGAGGAGGTATATGTTTTCGATGCCGCTTGTTTGTTGGTTTGTTTGTTTGTTGGTTTGTTTGTGTACAACATTACTCAAAAACTATGGCCGGATTTGGATAAAATTTTCAGGGTTGGTGGGTATTAAGTCAAGGAAGAGGTGATTAAATTTTGGCATATCTAGGCCAAAGTACTGTTGAGATATACGCCAAAGTTCGAGATTTCAAGTCTTTCCAATGGGCCAGAGTTCCAATCGCCGTGTTATTGGCTTTGCTGCCCCCTGGCGGAGGTTCTGCGCTCTCTGAGTGCTTTTCTAGTTATTAATATTATGCTAAGAAAGGCTGAATGATTTTATTTATTTTAGTTTGGTTTTCCCTTTTCTCTCCTGTTTGTTGTTGCCAGATGCCATGAGCGTCATCGGGTTTCTGAAGCACTTTGGGCTCGACAGTCACTTCAAGCTTAACATCGAGCCCAACCACACCACTCTGGCCGGCCATTCCTATGAGCACGACATTGTCATGGCCTCAGTGTGCGTATAATTATATTGCCGAATGGCGTTCTGGGGATATTATGTTTTTGGTCCGACCGCTGCTGCCGCCGCGCCGCCCTTGGTGTTAACGCGATAACTTCGGTAATATTTCAATTAGAAATTTCATGTTTTGCATATACGTAAGTATCATTAAGCGGAAGAACTGATTCGATTTTGGACAATTTACAATTTGAAATTGGCCACCAGGGGCCAAAAACTGAAAAATCACTGTTTTTATCATCTGGAAATATTTGTCCGATTGACCTAAAAATCAAGTGCAAATGAAAGGTCATGACCTGAGGGTGTGTCCCACGATGACATTATACCTGTTTGGTTCAAAATTGTGACACAAGGTGGAGCTTTGTCGCATAAAATTCACCATGTTTGCCATATCTTTGGGACAATTTCTCCAATTGACATGAAACTATGTGCAACTGCAAGGTCATGACCTCCCAACGTGTCTCATGATGACGTCATACCTGTATGGTAAAATATTTTGCCTCCAGGTGGTGCTTTGTGATGGAAAATTACCATTTTGGCCATATCTTCAGAACCATTTGTCTGATTGACCTGAAATTAAGTTCAAATGAAAGTCTATTCAAGGTCTATTCAAGGATTGGAGAATTGAAGGATTGTGGGCGTTCTGGGATATACCCCAAGCCGTCGCCTCCGCCGGCATAAGCCTAGTTAATCTTTCTCCCTTGCATTTCTTGTCATTCTTTTGAAAAAGGTGAACATTTTCTCCTCCTCTCATTTGATCGATGCGTCTGCAGGTTTGGCATGCTGGGGTCCGTGGACGCCAACACCGGGTCCCCTGATCTGGGCTGGGACACTGACCAGTTCCCCATGGACATCCGAAATACCACCATGGTGATGAAGGTGAGTGACGGTAAAGGGACAGTAAACCTTTTCTTGGTGATTAATTGTGTTCAGCATGTAAAAAGGACTTGCATTGCCATAATTCTGAATTGTTAGGACACAATTTGGACAGTAGCTTGTAGAGAAAGATATCACCTATTGATCTTCCTTTGTCTCTCGACTTGGATTGTCCTTCGGGCTTTACGGAGCCCTGCTTTTACTGTTCATCATCCGAAAACCTCATTGGCATCCTACCAATTTCAGGAGAGTTCATCTTTTTGCACTTAGTTAAAATCCAATTATAACCTGCCTACATTGGGCAGGCCAGTGAGAGTAGTGAGTGCAACTGCAAGAAATGAAAAGCAATTGCTCCTAGCTGAGCTACACTGCCCGGCCAAAAAAAAGTCACCGTTTGGAAATTATTGAATAAATTCTATAATTGGATCATTATTGCGGTTATTAATATGTTTCAGCTGGCAATAATCATTTTAACCCTGAATGATGAAGCACGTCGCTAGTTATTTCTTAAAAAATCATGTCGGAAGACACATCCTTTGATGGTGGAAAAGATGTACATAATTTCAGAAGTTATTGGCCTGTATTTAGCTAAGAAAACCATGAAAGACAAAAATAAGTATGAGGCATCATTTTCACAAACAAATTTGCCACCACAAATTCCTGACCTTAAATGCATTAAAAGTTACTGGTATGTGCACAAGAAAGACTACCGAGTGGTTCAACCACTATGTCGAGAAGACAAGATCTCAGCCAAAAATTATGGCATTTCTGATCGAAAATGAATGTTCTGGCATTGCATATTGTTGTCAAAACAATGGCAAGACGAATGTGCACTGTAATCAAAGGTACAGGGGTTCCAACTAAATATTTGAGTCTGCGACTTTTTTTTTGGCCGGGAAGTGTAGCTTGTGTCTTGTGTAAATGTGGGTGTACTAAACGCTCTTCAAGTGCATTCCTATTTGCACAACCCAAGTAGGCTCCATTGACGGCATTGCAGTTGTAGCTAGCTAACGTTATCAAGCAGCGGGCTAACTTTAAAAAATGCTATTTTGTCATTGAAGTTGACTTGTTCTGATCATAAGTAACATATTTGTTTATGTTATTAATTACTAGTCTTGTTATGAAGCCTCCCTTCAATATTTTCTATGTTCATATTCATTGTTTGTTGGACTGAAGTTGTGAGCAGGAGGCAGAACCCGTCAGTAACCCCTGTACAGTGCTGTACAGGCAAGGAGAGTAACATTTCAAGCTTATAAATTGTGATGGAGAAGTTATTTTTCTCTCCAGATTGCCCTGTCGGCTGTGTTTACGGGGTGTATGTACATGTTCAACATTTCATGCTTAAACCTAGTGTAAGATTTTGGTCCTAATCCCCAGACTATCTTACCCAGTGTAGCTTAAGAAAGCACAGACAGTCCTGCTAAAGGTATGCAAATCCCTGTATTCATTTGTCTTGATGGCCTTATTGTAGCTGTAGTACTGCTTTCAACTGTCATTTGTCACTTTGGCTGCAGCTAGCCATTACGACAATTGATACTTCTGCAGAAACTGGTGATGGGTGATTGAGAGCCGTTCTGGTTTGGGGAGATAATCCAATTATCAGACCTTTCGTATTCAACCATATGAGCTACCCTTGCCAGACCAGTAGTGGTATGACTGATGGTTATATAATTGTATCGCCCTGACGACGATAGTGGGATGATATTATGGTTTAGTTCCGGGACCGCTGCCGCGCCCCCAGAGATTTTCTGTTCCGGGCTCTGGAAGTGACAATTATTACAGGAATTTTTTCTAATTTTGTACAGGCAAAGATATTCATTTGACAATGCTCAAGGCCGATTTTCGGCAAATTTCGACGTCCAGTATGGCTGCTGGCGGCCATTTTGTCAGAAATTTTGGGATCGGGGAGATGCACGACTCTGTCCCTGTGGTGATCGAGTTATCTAGTTATTCTCTATTCCTGATCAAAACTGTCTATCTGTGTCTGGCTCGCACTGTGGACTTGGAGTTCATTTTGACTCCGCTGAGCTCAGAGTGAGTTTCACCTGTTTCTGACAACTGCTGTTCCTGTAGATAAAGACGTCTTTTCCACCAGGATCAGAATTGCGCCTTTTTTTCTCATAGTAGCTTTTTTTGTGGATGTTTATTGTCACTTCAAGCATGTGCACGCGTGTTTGCGCGTCTGGAAAACTTATGAAGACATTGTGTGAATGAGGCAAAAGCACTGAGGCTCCAACTGAAGGATTGCTAGGTCTGTTTCATCAGTGCCATTACTAATATTATCTTGGGGAAGGTTTGTGAGCTGAACTTCTTCAGGTCATATTTGGCTGATTATAACAGGATAATATTTGATAAAATTTGTTGAATTAACTGCATAGCATAAAGGTGAAAAGCTATTGTGTCCGTGGTTAATGCTAAGTTGTTTAAAATGGCATTTACAGTCTCGTTACACATGTTTAATCTTTGAAATTATACCCAATTCAGACTATTATTGAACAAGGTGGCCTGCAGCCCGGAGGCCTGAACTTTGATGCTAAGGTGCGCCGGGAGTCAACAGACCTGGAAGACCTGTTCATCGCCCACATTGGAGCCATGGATGCTTTCGCACGAGGCCTGCGAAACGCCGTCAGGATCATCGAAGGAGGCGTGCTGAACAAGATGGTGAAGGTAAGGCATAAGTGAGGGACAAACAAGGATTTGGGGCTTTTATTGTGCAAAAACTAATCTGCATGACTCAAGATATTTGAAGAATTTCTCAGCTACGTTGTGTGTTGGACAGGAGCGCTACATCTCCTTTAGCAGTGGGCTTGGGAAGATGGTGGAGGATGGAAGTGCTTCTTTGGAAGAAATGGAGGTATAAAAATATGGAAGAGCATGACTCTTAATGTTGTCAGTTTGTTGCCTTTATCAGAAGTTTCTCACTACTTTGGTTACACTGCAGGAGAAGAAATCTTGCAGAGCGGAAATATGATTTGTTTTTCATTCTTTACTTACAGGAGTTCGTCAGACAAAATGGGAATCCAAAAGTAACATCAGGAAAGCAAGAGAAATATGAGTCCATCTTTAACCACTACTTGTGAAGGCTGAGGGTGGAGGTTCATCTTTGTGTGTTCTGAACAACACAGAGTATCTCTGTCTCTAACCTTTTTCTGCATATTTAGGCTCTGTAATTTTTCTCGTATTATTACTAATCAATGACCTCTGTGTTCTGTCTGTAGTCACTGGTTTGCTCAATAGTATTATAGGGAGGATTGTTATTTCTGGTTTGTTTGCCTATCATTGTCAGAAACAGACAATTGGGAGCATCATCAAAGTGCTTATCCAATCTGCTTTTACGATAATTGTTTTGCATTCTTTTTTTTCAAAATTATGTCGGAGTTACGCGCTTTATTATTATATGTTTGGAGGACATGATATCTGTTGGACATTAGTAGGTATTTTGGATATTTTTAAGTGTGTACACAATAGCTTTGAGTTATACTACTAAATGAACTGGGGCCAGGTGCATAGTGATGGGTAAGTAAAAATGCTTCAAAGATAAAAATTTGTACTAGAGATTTGTACTGAGTTCTTGATGACAGTCATGTCTACATAGATGCATCTGGTAAAAAAAAATAATCCTGAATCCTCATCTAACGATAGTGATGTTGTATCATTGGTGCATTACTAAAATCAACTCTCAATCTAATTTATCTTTCAATGTAGGTATGATTAAAATATTTCAGCCAATAAAATTACATGTTGGTTGGTTTTATGTTTAAATAATTGGGTACAGATTCAGTGCAGCACATCAGTATTTGAAAAACTGCAGTGGCTGTTTTTGGCCTTAATTCCTAAAAGATTTATTCAAGGTTTATTTAAATATAGTCAAGTCAGCACTTTGAATTAATATTTGTGGTTTTGTTTCAGATAGTACACTGGACAACAGAGTCAAAATAAGAGCTGCATCATTATGCAAACACGTATTGGTGAAGTGTCTTTACATGTCCAATTTCAGTGCTTTTGTTAAAATACTGAATTGTAAGAACAAATCTGCATTGCCTTCATCAGGGATATGAGTCGGCTGATGGAAGCACATACCGAACAGCTGTCTTTAGGTGTTTAGAGTGGACAGCAATTACCAATCACTCACTTTTTTCCAGAGAGGCAAATCACTAATCGGGAAATTTGCTTCCAGAAAATTTGGGATGCAACAAAGAGGTAAACATGCCCGTCTTAGGTTTTTTTTTTAAACATGTTGCTGACTTCAAAAATACACAGATATTTGCAAGCTGGCTGCTCTTGGGAAGATTCGGCACTTTCCCAAGTTTTCTGCATGTGAGGTAATGGCGATCATTAAAGTTTGCTGGAATCCCATCGCCTTAGAAAACCGTTTTTGCTGCTTGTTGTGGCTTTTTGGTCCACTTTTTATAGCTGGAGGTTGACATTTTTTTATTTGTGATACTTCGATGTAAGAGGGCTATAAGCAATCAAGCCTGGGTGCCTCTTCTGTAATTTAACCCAATAATCAATTACTTGTGGTTAACTGGCTTACTAAGTTGCCAAGGGGGCAATTACTTTACTACACAGGGCCAGAGGGTGTTGCGTAACATTTTTTCCTTCAATAAACCATAAAAAAACTCAATTTTGTGCTTACTCAGGTTGTCTTTGTCTTTAATTAATATTAGTTTGAAGATCTGCAACAAGTTTCCTACAAAAATGTTAGGACAGAAGAAATCAGAAAGGGGGCAAATAGTTTTTCCTAGCGGTATGTTTGGGTGTAGTCATTGACCAAACTAATTATTTGTTTTAAAAGGCTTTTATTATTTTATTATTTCTGCACAAAATGTATGTAAATGTACATTCAGGGCATCCATGAAAGTCGATGGGTTTTATATATGAAAAAAAAATATATATATATATATATATATATATATATATATATATATATATATATATATATATATAACATTAATAACCGCACATTGAAATGGTTAAAAATATTAAATTCAATTTTAACAGTATTTATGAAGTTTCTGTATGGTATGTATGAGAGCGCTGCCACAATCCCGCTGGAAAATGTTCTCGATTCAATATTTCTCTTTCGCTTATGACACGGTTGCTTTAGATTTCTGGTCAGACAAGCACGGCGTGCCAGCTGATGCACCTTTACAGTGACATCACATCATACTACCGGTTTGATAGTCACTTCTGCTTTCAGCAGTTCAAGGATTGGCCAATGGCCAGATAGCGTGAGCTCTGCTCACCGACGATCAGCCTCGGATTGGTTGATTCATGTACAGAGTGGGCGGGACTGACAGCCTGAAAACGCGAGGTCCTTTCTCATGCTTATTATCATAATATATTCAGCATCCAAGGAACCTAGCCCACCGGCATCCATGCGCTCATCTCGAACTGTCAATAAACCGGATCATTTTCACGAAATGGATAAGCGTTGCCTTTGCAGTAGAATAAGAAAAAAAATGCCTTTTTGAAAAGTTGTATCGAAAAGCTACGGAATTCGTGCCAAGACTGCCTTGCGTTTATTTCGCCTCTCTAATGTTAACAATTCAAGTTCTGGAAACTTATAAAAAATTCTACATTTTAATTGACAGCATGTTATCAGTTGTTATACAATAATACGGAGTGTAGTTTTAATATACTGGCCTACGACTGTAATTTTTTTCTTTTTTTCAGTCGTTGGACAAGATATTTAGGCTACTGTCATGTGGACCTTTCTGGGCATTGCGAGTTTCACGTATGTTTATAAAAAATTCGACGCTGTTATTTCTTTTGCCAACAAAGAGATAATTCTGGTAGCTCTAGTTTTCTTGACCGCGGGTTTGTTGGTATCCTTTGCGAGGTACCGCCATGGACGGACGCACAAAGTCCCGCAGATCTTATGCGTGCCACTGGAACTATTGGCGTCTCTGCCGTTGGCAAAGCGCTTCTTCAGCTCGGCTACAAAAAACATCAGTATCAAAAGCAAGTCACCCAAAAAGGTATTTACACGTTTGGTTTTCTTTATTAGAAAATGATACAGCAGTATTTGTGTATTTGATTGTAATTATTTTGCCTTCGGAGGTCTATTGAGTCTTAAACAAAATAAAACAAAATTAAAATAAACGTTCGCAGTTTGACGTGCTGTTTCATAACAATGGCACTTGAAACTTGTCATAGAGAAAGCTGAATATTAAATTCTGACCCGTTTCTTGGCATCAATTGTCTGCTATTACTATATAATTATTTAACTTGAATGCATTTACTACACTACAAGCCCTGCAAAAAATTTTCTATAGGACTTCTATGGAATTTTATAGAACTCTGTAGAACATCAATGGAACCCTATGGAACATTTTAGTAGTACAGAATGTTCAATAGGATTTTACGTGCATACTGTGGGAATTTGTTCGAAACCTATAGACCACCTCTATGGAAAAGAAAGTCCTATAAGATTATTTCTGTTCCATAAGACCTTCTTATAGAACACCCTAGTTGAAAAACCTGTTCTATAGGACTTTGATGGTCTTCAGGACTTTCTAATAGAACAAAAGCTTAATGGGAAAGAAATCTTAAATAAGGGTTAAAAAAATAAATAAATCTTATGACTCCTTGCAATGGTCTGTCAAAGGGTCAATTTACCTTATGTGTACCCGGGTTCTAGAAGTGTGAGACTGGACTAATGGTATAAAAATGTGCAATAGGCAGTGATATCCTCTATCCTGAAGAGACAAGGAAATCTTGTACCTTTTAACTTTAAGGTGTGCTTAAGCACATGGGGTACCAGGCACATACCAACTCATTGATTCTTTGATCAGACGATTGATTGACTGACTGATCACACAACTTAGCAGTATTTCTGTTACGGTATATGAAGACCTCTGTCCATGTCCTCGGCAGCATTTTAAAAATATAAATGTAAGGCATTACAACTTTACTATGCTATAATGGAAAACTCATCTTCCTCCTTTGCTTCCGAAGACAGAATTATGTTCAAAGTTTGAGCTTTTGAACTTTTCACTTAATTAAAAAAAAAATCAATCAAATTATTCCTTTCCATTTACATGCAAGTGATTGCAGATTATATGCAGTTTTAGAATGAATTTGAAAACAATTTGAGGTCTGCACAGACTTATTCCCACCATCTTAATACATGTATCATGGTCACCTGACAGGATTACTAACATGGCGTTCCTTTCAGCGAAGACACTCAGTCCCTTCAAATTCAGTTCAATTCAAATGCAGTTGCCGGATAGCTCACTTGGTTAAAGCACCGTGTTGCGGAGCAGAAGTGTCCGGGTTTGAGCCCTGGTCAGAGTTGCACACAATTAGCCATTATGGTACAGGGATGCAAATTGGGATGGGTATTATAATATATATAGTTGCTTTGTTTGTCGCCTTCCAGATTTGGGTGGGAATAAAGATGCCAAAATGAAAACGTGCTACACCAGCTGTTCCATAGAACCATTTCCTATAAAAATTTTCTATAGAACTTTTTTCCTATAGGACTCGAGGTACTAAAATTCTACAGAATTCTATTGAACTGTTCTATAGGATTCCTATAGCAAATTTTTTGCAGGGAAACATTATCTTCTGTTTAGATAGGGCCTACTTGATACATTGTACGGGTCATTTTGATACATTGTACGGGTCATTTGTAAAGACATTTGGTTTGATATCGTTTGGTTTAAGTCAAATAATGAGAAGTTCCAGAACAATTTCCAACATTTGTCTGTACAATTTTTGGAACTTAAGTGTGAGACTATAAAGGCTAATTTTGATGCGGATAACACAGTTTACTATGATATATTATGTTGACTTGGCCTACCCATAATGTAAAATTTGCACACTGCACCTAGCTGATACAAATTTTTAACAACTACATTGTGCCTTGTGAATATGTGCCTTTTTGTTTCACCTTTTGTCCTCTCATTTTAGGAATTCAGTCAGAGAAAAAGGGCTGACCTGAAGCATTCATCTTGTGTGGGCAATGCTGCCACTGTCGCTTCGGATCCTGATATTGTCGTAGTAGGAGCCGGTGTACTAGGTTCCGCCATTGCTGCGGTGTTGGCTCGCGATGGTCGGAAGGTCACTGTGGTTGAAAGGGACTTGCGGGAGCCCGACAGGATTGTGGGGGAGTTGCTACAGCCTGGGGGTTACCGTGCACTTAAGGAGCTTGGCCTTGAAAGTAAGTTCCCTAGCATAACATCCTCCATTTCTGCAAAGGATCAACAGTTGCAGAATTTATTCAGGGGTGCGTTTCCCGAAATTATTCAGGGGTGCGTTTCCCGAAATCACAGATGCTCATTTACATAGTTGGACCCATTGACAGAAAATGAACGAAACCTGTTTGTTAGCAACTACGCTTTTGGGAAACGCACCCCTGAGTAGTTAGAGTTACCTTAGAGGTTGACCCTTTAGGTACATCCTTTCTAAGATCACTGACTTGATTGTACTGGTGAAAAATTCCATAACAATTCTCTCTAAAATTGTAAACAATATAGCTGGGGTTCACAAACTCAATCCTGGGGCCTCCCTGTGTGTGCTGGTTTTTGTCCCAACCATAATTGCCATCACGGGACTTTGACAAGCCGAAAATTTGTCCAAATTGGGTGCATTTTGTGTTTAAATATGTTATTTGCTGTTTTAAGCCAAAGTTTAATAGAAATATCCATTTGTGCCATGAAGAATAAAAGACTGATTAAAAGACCCTTGCATATAAACGTTTTTTTTTTCTGCGTGGCAAGCAATTTCAGATAATAACATTTTTATACAAATCAAGTCAGGTACTGAGATAATCAGTAACCTCCAAATTAGGTTGCTGAAGACAGGTGATTAGAATTCTTTCAAAATAATTTGCTTACACTCAATCACAAAAACATAACATTGAACAGGTTTGACTGTCATTTACTTGTTTAGTAAAATTTTAGTTCTTGAAACCGTGTGCCCACATTGTCACCAATTAGGAACCCATTGATTTTTTTTCCTTTGGTTGGGTACATTTTTTCCCTCTTTTTATGCAGTTGTTACTCATATATTGCAATGTGGATGTGGAATTTTTTCCTCTCTGTTTGTATGCTTATCTGTCAAATTACTGTTTGTTAAGAGAGGATAAATTGCTGCTCTGAACAAAAATGCACCTAATTAAGACAAATAAATAGTTTGCTGAAATCCTATGATTGCAAACCAGGGTGGAGCTAAAACCAACATACAGGGAGGCCCCAGGACTGAGTTTGGGAAGCCCTGTAGTATAGTATGCCTACAACAGATTCTGTATTTTTTTAGCAGAAAAAGCAGAGTGCATTTCAGCATCTAGGCTTCGTTTCAGAAATAAGTCCTTGTCTCAGTCTTGAAAGCATCTGTAAATTCTAGCACAAAGATGACCCCTCTGTGAGTGGCGTCTGAATTGCCTTTTCGCAGATTCAGTGGAGGGGTTGGATGCGCACATTGTTAAAGGCTACATAATTCACGACCTGGAGAGCAACACAGAGGTGGAGATCCCGTACCCACTCGAGGAGGATGCCATCCAGTGTGGACGTGCCTTCCACCATGGGCGTTTCATTATGGGCCTGCGGAGGGCGGCCATGACTGAGCCCAAGTAAGACCCGCCGGCAGCTGAGGCTCATGGGATTGCAGACCACAGAGAAACCTGAAACCTGGGAAATTTTTGGTTGCAAATGTAATGTAAATCAATGAATGGAAATTACCATTATAGTTAAATACCACTGGCAGCCTTTAAAAAAAAAAAAAGAAGAAAAAAATAGCTTGTAAATACTTTATACTTTTCCATTGTGCTCGTGTTTTGAATCAAGCAATCTAATTTGTCACTGAAAACCGAAGGTGTAAAAATGATCTGACCTGCTGATTCCTCTCATTCTTAAGGAATAATAATGCCTTTTTATCACTTCCTGTGCCTTTAGGGTTTGAGGCGCAAGAAAAATGCATTCAGAATCGCTTGAGAAAAGCCGCAGGAATTTCTATGCGTGTAAAGGCAGCACTGCCGCGCACCGGTGTCACGTGACACTAACGCCCACATCAGCCATCTGATTACTTCTGTCTTTTATACTTGGATAAATTGAAGACCTGCATGCAAGAAGTACTTAAGTCACAAAATGTCAGTTTTGAGATATTGATTGTCAAAGTTTTCAAAGCATGCTGCAGATACTGCTGCAAAGCATGCTGCGCCTGTTCTAGGGGCTAAAACATGGTTAGTCACCATGTTTTTGTGGAATGATTCTCTTTCATTACTGAGAAATGGAGAAAAGTGGTTTTGGACTTAGGTACTTTTTGTGACAAAATGTCTGGACTTAGGTATTTTTTGTGGAAAAATCACGGACTTGAGTACTTTTAATGCCGAAAACCCTTTATTGCTTAGTTTTCAATACAAATGTTATTTTAGCTAAGCTTCCTTGCTTTTTTGCCTTTATGGAGGCCAGAACTACTTGTTTAACCCTAATATAACTTCATAAAATCCAAAGTCACTTAGACAAATCAGAAACAAACATTCAAAATGCAGAAAAAACTTCATCTTTCAAACAACACCTTATTTCTACTTGAATGATTGCTTCAAAATCCTAACTTATGTAACGTTCATTACAGCAAAATCTACTTCTGGGAGTATGAACTGGTAACCATGGTAACCCCTCAATTCCAGCATTTTGATTGGCCAGTCATAGGCTTGGGCACTTATTGCACAAATTTTATGGACTTGGGTACTTCTCGCAGAAAATTTTAGTGGATTCCGAAAACACCATATGAAAATAAACAGGGGTGAAGTACCTCTTTCTTCCTAATTTTGGTATCAAATGATTCTTATATTAGTACAGATTCCAGAACTGATGCCAGCTCAATTTAAAAAAAAATGTGACTTGGGCACTTCATGCACGCAGATCTTCAATTTGAATGCATTCCCTCCACTCACAAATTTCACAGTGGCGGAGGTCTTGCGCTCTCCGAGTGCCTCCTAGTATTATATGCAGCTTTTGGAATGTTTTCTCTTGGCCTTCACTGACCATTTCCCCGGTGAATAGTGTTTGCATTGCCATGAGGACAAGACTAAAAAGTTATGGTAAATGGTAAATGGACTGCATTTATATAGCGCTTTCTAGTCACATGATATGACCCCAAAGCGCATTACAACTTTTTGCCTCACGTTCACCCTGATGTGGGAGGCTGCCATGCAAGGTGCCACCCTGCACATCAAGAGCAGTGCAGGGTTCAGTGTCTTGCTCAAGGACACTTCGACATGTTCTCTGGAGGAGCCGAGGACCGAACCGGGAACCTTCTGATTCCTGGGCCGCCTGCTCTACCTCCTGAGCCATGCCTCCCCCAACATTATGATGTCAATGTTGTGAATGTACAGTAAAACCTATTGGTATAACGTTAATTACTTAACGCGCATGTTTTCTTTTTTCCTAGCGTCACATTTATTGAAGGGACCGTGACCTGCCTACAGGAGGAGGATGGCTGTGTCACTGGTATTCAGTACAGGGAAAAGGAGAGTGGAGACATCAAGGTGAGCGCCCATCTTCTTGTACACCATTTTTGTTAATCATACAATGTGATAAGAACCCTGGTGATTTGTATTCAGAAGACTTCAGTGCATTGGAACCCTACTTTCACTTGCTGAATTATTCCGTCTACGTGTAATTTTTCCGTTTTTGCGCATTTATCATGCCTCGGTGCGCATCCTAGCAAGCTGGGCACACGGTAGTTCGTTTGTGTGTCAGTTGGTCACTGATTCATTCTGTCTGTTACCAGGATAGCTGCTCCGCCGGTGAAAATCAAGTCCTAGAATATAGCTCTACGGGTTAAATGCCATGATATCTTGGATTTAAATTTGCAAGATTTTTGTGATAAAGCTTTGTTTTCGACTTATAGCGCTATTTGACACTCCCATAGACTTCAATAGGAATCGAGGAATGCAGAAGTAATGCGTGTCATGGGGAAAGCAGTTGTTCCAAACAATGAATTCATTTTCATTGGAACACGCTTGCAGGTAAATTTATCAAATGACTGCATTTTGGGAAATTTGTCGCATTTGCTTACCCCAAATGAATTTTCTTGATAGCGTCATTTTCTGTAACCAGCTTTAGTTTATGTTGATCGTCAGATAACAGACTGTTAAATACGTATTAAAGTTAAAGTAAATGACGTGAGCAGCTCTTAACGATCTAGCATAACCACTTAGTTTGTTCATTTAGCTACCTTAAATTAATTGCAGTTATTGGTGTTCGTTTGAGTACAAAGTTTAATTCGCTTATTAGATTCGCTGATAGTTTCAACCGTATTTTATTGCTAACTAGTTAATTTTGTTGCGTACCACACTACTTCTGTTCACTCGAAGGTTCTGCGAGTCAGGGTGAAAATGAATTGAAACAGCTTAAAATGTCAAATGTATTCGATACACCAATTCACTTCAGTGCTGTTAGGTGGGAATGCATTTTCACCGCCTTTATTCGCATGAATATTTTTGGCGAACTTCAGGTAATTCGATTGACAAGTGGATGGAAACATAGCTTATGTCAAGCGTAGATGCACAGCTAGGGCACTCTGACATGTCCACACAGAATTTTATAGCTTCGTCAAGGGAGATACTTTTCACTGCTGTAAGCACCGAGACATCAGCACCTTCAGTGCTTTCATTAATATCTGTGGTCACTGAAATTCAGTTTCATGTGCTAAATTTCTGAATTAAAGGACAGTTCTACTGTTTTTGAACTTGGACCCTACTATCCCATCTATCTGTGTCTTAATGATTAATCAGGACAATTTCTTAAAATTTGCCCAGTATTGAGCGAGAACGCTATTTCTGGATCCCAGGAAAAGGCTGCAATATAAGACAAGCGGGCACTATATCGCATCAAAGTACGTCCGCTAAAAGTTCTTATTTTTGCCACGACAGGCTCAAATTGTTATTTTACAATCAGTTATTACTCATTTAATACTACAAACATACTATAGGCAGATTGATTGTTTCTGATGTTATCCTGCCATGCTTTTGCCTGCACTGATGCCAGGTCGACCCAGTGACATTAGCTAATGACATAACCTCCACTCTGACTACAGCAGGTCATTCCACACTTGAAAGAGAATTTTTCTTCAGGAAAAAGTACTTCTGTGTGGGATTTCTTCGGCTCTTTGACTGGCAGTTGTCATTCCGGTCATAATCAAAGCTTTTTTTATAACTTGGAAATGCAGTGCATTAAGGTAAATACCTCATTTACCATATAGCCGTAATAAACAAGATCCTGGACACCAGAGACGCAGTTAAAAACAAAAGATAACAATGGCTATAGAGAGTAAAAATAATTTTTAAAAAGCCAGATTAATACGATTATAAAGGTAATTGCAGTTGACAAGGCAGTTAAGATTAAAACAAACGAATCACCTAAAACAAAGACAGCTGGAGGGGAAATAAAAATCAGGTTAAAAATTTTAATTGCCCTAAAGATGAAAACGAGGTGAGCAACAGATTATTCTGCATATTATTCCTGGTTGCAGGTGTACAACAATGAAAAACTGGCTTTTCCGAGCTCGGTATAAACTGCCGGCACCTGCAACCTGATCATTCGTGCGCGTTTGGGGAGGGCCCGTATTAATAGACAGCAATAAAAGAAGGGAAGAGGGGAGACGACCAGTGAGGGCCGAATAAATGAATAAAACCCAATGTCCTGCCTGACAGGGAGGGTGGGCCTCCCAACCTTAGTATAGAGCTCACAGTGATGAGAGAGGTCTAAGCATCTCTGGTAATAAATCTTAGCACTGAGAGATAAACAGCATCCAAGGGTTTCAGTCACAGCTAAAGAATGCCTGTACGGAATATCGCCATAATCTGAGACTGATAGGAAAGCTGCCTTAATAAGTGTCCTTCTACACTGCAGGGGAATACATGTTTTATTCCGATACCTTTTCTATCTTTCCATCAAGCCAAATCCCAAGATACTTGCACTCAGTGACTCTGTCAATAACTTTACCATACTTAGTAGAGATGATGAGATTATCAGAATCCGTATTCCTGGCTTTGAACAAAAAAAACATGTATTTAGTTTTCACAAAATAAAGGAACCCCTTGCACTTCAGCCCCTCTCTTGCCAGAGGTCAGTGCTCACAGAAAAGGACAAATTCGGATCAAATGAAGGAACGGCCTGGAGCACTCGAATCACTTGCATCAGTTTATTGAGATGCCAAGACTAACGTTTCGACGCACAGCGTCTTCCTTAGAGTCAAACTAGTATAGGTGAAGTTTGGACAGTTAAATAAATTCCTCCACACAGAGAGTAACTTCCTATTGGAAAACCATTGAGTTGGGAGGTATCCATAATGAACCAGTACTGTGATAGCGCTCAGTGAGTGGGTGTGATCTTAAATACCATCATTTCCTCCCATTAACACAAATTTCAGCCATCATGTATATACAGGACATAAGTTACACATATATACATTTACAGAAAACAGGAAAGATTGTGATATGCAGCCACAAAGTGATTGAAATGTACGCCTGTAGATACCCCCGAAGAATGTGCTTCATCAACCCATTCAGTGAGAATTAAAAATTTGACTTCTCCATGATTGAGACCTCAGTTACATTCTCGACTTGCACCTATCGTTTTAGGGATACTTGCCTTTATGTCTTTAGACACTTATAATAACAGTCTGAGTCTGTCAATGGGAGATGCACACACTTTTAGTGGTTATAATTTGATGCTGACAAGAGCCCCATTGGATTACATTGCCGCTGTTTTGCAGAATCTGGGTTATTGCGCATAGTATGGAATCTAAAAAAAATTTCTGTTAATCATTATCACAAAATTGGATGGGAAAATAGGATTCAGGTTAAAAATGACTGGAATTATGCTTTACGAACGTAAATATAGATGCCGTCCCTCAGAGCTATTAAAGAACAGTTTTGTTTACCACCCCCCGTCCCCGCCAAACAAAGCAGTGTGCTTGTTGCTTGGGGGAGGAAGGCAGGAGACAGTCAGAAACCTATCAATTCTTAATTTAAAGATGAAGAGTCGACTGGCAATTCTGCTCAATGCATTACCATCGACACATTGCCTTCACTGTTTTTATCCATTGCTCCATTAATCTCAGGAGGTTCGCTGCCGTCTTCCTTAGTACAGCAGATACCTATTGATTATCTTTCACCTTCAAGTGGGGCATTCTTAAGTGTGATTTTATGACATGTTGCATCAAGCACCGCGATCGGAAAACTGCAGTTATAGCCATCACAAAATTGCTGCAAAAAAAATGCCGATGTCATTTACAGTACATGAAAATATGATGTTCACTAGATTGATTACTGATGAGGTATTTATGAATTGTGTGCCTGAAGCAGTTAATGGCATGTGCTACATCTCAAGCTTCCTGATAAGTTATTACAGGAATCAACCTAAATCTCGCTTTACTCTGTCCTCTGGTTCCTGCCACGTTCTGACTGATTTGTCTCAGGAACTCCGCGCTCCTCTCACTGTGGTGGCAGACGGCTGCTTCTCAAAGTTTCGGAAGAGTTTGGTGTCTGGGAAAGTGAAAACGTCCTCCCACTTCATCGGGTGCATCATGAAGGTAAATCGTATTACACTTTTTTACCCCTCAGCCTGACAAGGGCACGGGGGGTATTGTCGTCCCTTCAGCCGGCGGGCAAGCGGACGGGCGGGCGGGCGACAATTTTTTCCAGGCTATTTCTCTGTAACCACTTGGGTTTGGAAGTTCATATTGCATATGTGGACTCCCCATGGGGTGCCTTTTCAAGGTTTTGTCCCAGTTTGACCTTTGACCTTGCAGCAGTGACCTTCGGGGCTGAGGAGTATTGCCCGCTTCAGCGAGGGCCATTTTTATTGATTGCTGTTTTCACAAGCTGACATCTTACATTTTTCCCTCGTATCTTAGTTAGACAACAAAACATGCATTTGAGTGGTGATTGATTGGAAATTTCAAATACATGTGTTTTCAGGAATCTCCTCAATTTAAGCCAAATCACGCAGAGCTCGTGCTGGCCAATCCAAGCCCAGTCCTCATCTACCAGATTTCCTCCACTGATACCCGAGTGCTGGTTGATATCAGAGGGGAGATGCCCAGAAACCTACCGGAGTACATGGTGGAGAAGATCTACCCACAGCTTCCGGGTAAGAGCTCATCGATGAAAGACGGAGTATGTGACATTCAAACCGTCTGGCTAACTGTAGATCTCTGACACATTTTTATAAATTATTGTTATTGTCCTTATTTATCTTGGCCCTCATCCTGCCCTGGTGTGCAATTGACTTATCTGTGTCCAAAAAGTGAAATACTGAGCATGTGATTTGTCATTTCCCCTGCACTTCCATGTCAGAGCCTGGTGTCTTATTTGTGTGTTAACTGCTTCCTGAGAACCGAAATGTCTTTCCTCTGTGTGAAATAATGTCTGATATCATCTCAGTGGAGAAATGAATGCTGCCATCAAAAGGGCAAAGTGCTGCTTCCAAAATTTTTCAAAAATGCTTCCTGTTAAGTCCAATAACATATACCCTAGCCCTAAATTGTTATTTTCTTGGTGTATTAGAGTCTGCTTGTTTGGCTTAATGTCATTTATCATGTTTTGTCCCTCAGAGCACCTAAAAGAGTCTTTCATGGAAGCCCTGCAGAATGATCGCCTGAGGTCCATGCCGGCCAGTTTCCTTCCCCCGTCACCGGTGAACAAACCAGGTTAGAAACCGAGACCTCCCAAAGGCTTCTCCATGGTGATAGTCTCTGAAATATTGCCGAGACTAAAAAAAGCATTTTTCACCTGATTATAACCTTAATTATTGCATATTTGTCTCCCCTTCGTCCATTCTCTCGGCTAGGTGTCCTTCTCCTGGGAGATGCGTACAACATGAGACACCCCCTAACGGGAGGGGGTATGAGTGTGGTGCTTAATGATGTCAGGATATGGAGGGGCCTTCTGAAGAACGTTCCGGATCTGTACGATGACACGGCCATGCTGCAGGTACATCCAAATTGCATTCTTTACATTTCACCAATATGAAAAACTTGAAATTCGCCGTAAAAGCACACCTCGCAGATGACTCCACCAATAACATTTGTATATGACCATAACCTACAGTAAGCCAATCTGTGTTTTACTTCTCAGTGGAAGGGAAATTTTTTTCTTATTTTTATTGACGTCTGCCACAGATTTAACCCCACTATTGGCTTATTTATCGCCACTAAATGGTGATTTTGAAGAAACACCGCTATATCATAAATACTTTCATTTATCACAATTAACCGCTGCTTTACTCTCAAGAAGTACCACTTGCATTCAATAAATGCTAATTAGAAGTGAACTTTCACATCAGTCATAGGAAAACACACTTCTTAATGATAAATATGTTATCAGTATACTTCATTATTTTTTTCCAGGTCCTGCAGAAATGATTACAGACACTGAGTACAGAGTCTTAGTATGAGTACAGTCATGGTATTGGAGTGACTGCTGTTTGTATGACTTGTACAACAGAATTCCTGTTTAAAGTGTGTTGTTTGTTTGAGGAAGGAGATGCATGATCTGCATTTTATTGTTTTTGTCCCCATGTTTCTTGTCCTAAAGGCAAAGAAGAGATTCCACTGGGAACGCAAATCCTCGCACTCTTTCGTGGTGAATGTGCTGGCACAGGCCCTGTACGAGCTGTTCGCCGCGACTGATGGTGAGTGTAATCTTTCAACGCGTTCCCATTCTGACTCGTCATGTAGTGACGCTACCTGACTAAGCATCAATATGTGATGCAAAAAGTAGGCTTTTGGAGTCATTATTTGACGCTTAGGTTTAGGGTTCAGGTTAAGGGTTAGGGGTTTAGCGGGTAGAGTTCATTTTAAACTGGCGTCAAATAAGGATGCCAAAAGCATCCTTTTGCGTCGTATATAGATGCTTGGTCAGGAAGCGTCAATATATGAAGTATCTGGATGAGACTGGGCTCACTCCTCGGAGAAGATGGGAACTCAGCGATGCCACGTTGGGTACCCTTTGCTGATATTACTGTGAAAACCATGCCAGCACATTTTTTGTAATCTTCTGTAACCTTGATTAATTGGCTTTTAGTTCTGGATCAATTACATTCCTCAGTTTTGAGGAATATGCAGGACTTCAACATTTCAAGTGGATGCTGTCTTCACCATTTCAATGTATGTTTCTACATTACATTGAGTTGTGACAAAACAAACAGGAAAAAGAGTGTTTTCATTGAGAGCAATGCTAAAGGACGCGTACCGTGCCTACTTCCTTTCCCCGCCTCTGAAGTAAGGGACTGAAGAATGGCTCGGCATTTTGGATCATGGCCATACCCATTTTTAGCACCCAGCCAGGGAATTTAGCAAAAGCTCATCCGTGCATGACTCACCAGCGAGAGCTTTCAAGTCATTGAACTTATTTACCACAACCGATGGTATCATCGCTGAATGCAGACAGATGGGTTTACAAGTTGCTTTCATTCTCATGCCCTGTGCATCAGAGAACAGTGTAAGGGCATCTCAACACTTATTAGCAGTACGTTGTGTGTTTGCCTGCATGACACAGCAACAGATTGTGAAGCAGGGTTGTTGTAAATTTTGTGGTACACATCAGCCGTCAATGAGTCAAAACACTCATTATAGGACCTGCTGGCATAATGACGGACTCCTATCTCCTGACACCTGCTGCTCATTACATTTTTGTTGTGCTACAACTGACTCAACCTCATTTTTTTCCCCGTCCGTCCTTTGACCTCATTTGCCTTCTTACTATCCAAGCATATCAATGAAACAAACTGTTTACTAATAAAATACTGGGTATAATGATGAGCAGTTTCAAAATATATTTTGAAAGGAAAGGAAAACTGAGCAAGGAAGTAAGTAAAACATGCACTGATGTACATCGGTGGCGGCTGGTGAACTGGCATTAGCGGAAGCTCAAAACAGTCCCTTAAAATTAATGATTGGTCACGACCTGTTTTCCTTCATTTATTTAAATGACCATTTCAGAAACTCCGAGAACTCTCAACATTATCAGGTGTGGCCAGTTTTCATTTATAACGCATACCGATTACAACTCCGGACTTCTCACACTTTTCTTAATTCAGGAGTTGGAAGCAATGCACGTTCCCCGATCGTTTAAATGAAAAAAGATCATTTGAAACGTTGTTATACAATTCCATTGCTTCCAACCCCTCCAGTGCACGAGGACTTCAATTCCGCACGAGAATCTCTTGCATACACGTTGATTGAATAATTGCTGACTACAGCAGAGGGACGTGAATCTGCCACTAAAACACTGAATGTGTGAGAGTTGGCAGGTATGCGTTAGAAATTAAAACTGGCCTCACCTGATAATGTTGAGAGTTATCAGAGTTTCTGTAATGGTAATTTAAATGTATGATTGAAAACAGGCCGTGATCAATCATTAATTTTAAAGATTGTTTTGAGACTCCCCTATCGCCAGTTCACCAGCCGCCACTGATGTACACGCATACAGTCCATACTCACAGATTCTGTATGCAAAGTACTTAAAATAGATAGATAAATCCTTAACTATAACCTTCACTTTCTATTGGTGAGCAGCCATTTTATAATGGCGTGACCAAACCTTATCTGTTGTCTTCTAGATTCCCTTCATGAACTGAGGAAGGCCTGCTTCCATTACTTCAAGCTTGGAGGAGAGTGCATCGCTGGCCCGATTGGGCTGCTGTCTGTGTGAGTCTTCAGTTTGCAAATGTCTATGTACCAACGCCAGACACTTATAAACAGCAGCTACTCAATTTACTCATCTGCAATACTTTTCAAGAATTTGGCAGACTTGGGAAACGTTAAAGGAGCTGCATCACAATTACTGCTTGAGCTCAGAGCTTACAACCTAACGAAGTGAATCGCCTTGACTGCAAGTCATAAGCTGATTCCATCCTTGCCAATTTGTGTCATTTAACATTTTATTGATATATTTTCGTTACTATATTTTAGTTAGTCAGGCATTATGCTTTTTATATTAAGGAGCTTTCTATGGAAATACAGGGATTCATAGAGCTATTTTAGCGCTTTAGCCAAAGGGTATGAAAAATATAAGCTGGTTTTCCAGCGTCATAATCATAGAAGAACAAAAAAACCCCTCCTGACCTACAAAATCTGAAAAAAAAAAAAAAATCTTAAAAAAAAAAAACCTTTTAAAGAAAGGGTATGTTTTTAACACATTTAATGTTGTTAAAAATATGGGCCTATTTACATTTAGAGATTGCAAGGGGACCTGTATTTGCCAGAAACTGTCACCTGATGTTTGAAATTTAATTAGAAGGAAGAAAATCAATATTTGACGAAGATGAAACCTAAGTTTATAGAAGTGCTGCCCAACTGCGAACATTCAGTTTAGCACGGTTCACTAAAAAGCCTTTTGAACATGAAACGCGCTTGAAGTGCATGCTAAAACCTTCATGCTAGTCTGTGGAGTTCAGGATTTGCCAGTTTTCAGAAAATTGTTATTTGTGAGCGTGCCCAGGTGTATAGTGCACATGGACATGGCAAGATGTCACGTCGTCATTTCTCATTGTTTTATTTCCTCTCAACAGGCTAAATCCAAAACCGATGACTCTGATTGGCCATTTCTTCGCAGTGGCTTTGTATGCAATCTACTTCAGCTTCAAGTCCGAGTCCTTGCTCACTAAGCCGAGGGCATTTTTTAAAAGTGTGGCGATTCTCTACCGAGCTTGTACCGTCATGTTCCCCCTGATCTACTCGGAGTTCCAGTACCTCGTCTACTGATTGGCTCTCTGAAATGCCGAGGAATTACAAACTGCCCACGGTGTCTTACTTTTCCAGTTGTTTCATGAATTTTCATTTGCTGCCTTTAAGGTGACTACACTACTACACTGTACAAACAAAATCTTACCAAGCATTTCTATCTCGTATGTGGAGTTAATACTTTTTTCTATTCCCTGTTTTTCTAAGAAAAAGCAATTCTGCAACTGATTTCAATTCATTTTAACTCGTTTCTAAATTTGTCCATCGGATAAGATAATTTCTCGTACCCCATGGACTAATCTTGACTTCAAATCAGTGGCAGAATTTGTCGTGGAAATAAGTAGTTAAGTCTAAATCGAAAATTTAAATAGTTGGTAAGATTTTGTTTTTGCAGTGTTCTGAACTCAGTTCAAATCATACTGTCCTGGCCAAGAAAGTGTATTTGTACAATTGACAAAGAAAGATTGCCTTTTAGTTTATTGAATAATGCATTTTGGCCTTTCCCATTTATTCAACCTTGTGACATTTTTATGAAAATGTGCATTTGTTGGCTGGTTGTCGTGAATTAACCGTGTACTTCACTTACAAAAAGATTCTTTGACAAACCACTTTGCTGCTAAATTTGTGGTTCTCGTGTGAATGTGTTTATTTTAAACGACAGGTTTTCACCGAACATAAAAAGTGCTTTTTTTAAGCCAATATGGTCACCACCTGTTGGTCCATTACTGTATGTCATATTTGAAACTAATGCACTTAATCCCTTAGTATCTTCTCTCGGAAACGGAGGTTATCTTTTGGTTGTAGTAGCCATTTCTAAAAAAAGTTAATTGATACTAATTGTTTTTAACTACCCACTGCTGTACCTTAATTGTGTTCCTGTACAGGGTTCATAAAATATTTTGTATTCAATCCTGAATGTATGGAAGACTGTAAGTATCCTGGTTATACAGGGGTATCCATGTCATAAAACTAGTGACACTTGGTGTCCATCGTTATTGTATCGTCTCAACTGGCCAACACACTGGCTAGCAAACACAACCAAGTGATGTCACGAAAGGGATCGTACTATAAGTGTAAGGTAAAAAATAATTGTCGGATTTTCCCATTATTGCGATATTCCATCGTCACAATAGATTCAATGGACATAGCTAGCTATTTGGGGGAAATGCATTTAGCAATGAAAAGAAGTGAAATAATACAAACTGTGGGGAAAATCTAAAAGTTATGTGATGGCGGTGGCAGTAAGCTACTTCGAGAAGGTTAACTTTCAGTCGGAAGTGTTTGAGGAGTGTTGTCATTGATAATAAGATTTTCACTGGTTTGAAGCTGTGGAATTCACACAGACGTTTGCAGTGGAACCTGTATAATCTTGCATAATTGAGGGAGAGGAGCCGGCATCTGTGGACTGTTGCTTCGTAGAACATGAATAGAATTTGGACACTGGAGGAAGTGTGTGGAGAACCTCATTAAGGAGCTACTGCGTTGGCAAGATGTCCTGGCCTGGTGCTCAGAAGAAGGTTTCTCCCTGCTTTGGTCATTATGGACACGATTCTCATAGAAACCCATTGAGCCAGTAGCTCATCGATGAGAATCTGTCCGAAGCCTTTTTTCTTTTACCCTCTCAAAAATGAGAGTTGGGCCTTTTTCAGCTTCATTTACTATTTTTGTGACCTTGAGAGTAGATGAAACGCAGTGACAATGATTTGTGCTCTTTTGGAATTGTCTTTTGTATGTGCTATGATTCAATAAATGGTTATATTGATGAAAATGTTTTGCTGGCTGTCGTGTATTGCAATAGCATATGAGACTGTACTATTTTTTATATTTATGGATGTGAGTACCTTTAAATTAAAGGTGACAACCTGCATTAAAACTCATGTTCATAGTTTAATTTCAAATGCAGTGTTCTAGGATCATTACCAGGAAGCAGAATAACCATGCTATCTGCAGAACTGCGCTGAGTAACATGGGGAATCTCCAAAAAGGAAGATGTACATAAAAAAAAAGGGCCGTATTGAGTTTTACTCAAACACAGATTTCTAGCTTTCTCCGTAAACCTGCTTCAAAACACAACACCTGGAGTGCAGACAAAAAATTACAAAAATTGTCGCTGTTCAAAATATTGGTGGACTACCCTAACAGTTTTGTGCTGGTTAGATAATGCTGAAGTAACATTTTATCACTGTGTTGATAATAAATCCAAATGGTTTTTATTCAAAAAAAATTATTGTGGCCCTGAAGGTGCTGAAAGCCACAGTTGGTACGCTGAGTTCTGCCTTTTCTGAAATGAAATGTCTGGCACAGGTTGTTCCGTTCCAGGTTTGCTGGAAGAAAAGTGTTTTTTCAAGTTTATTAAGACTGGGTGAGGTGCCCAGGAGAAATCCTTTTGCGAATGTGTGTTTCATCACAGAAAAGACAGACATAGCCAGAAGTATGTGGACACCTGTCCATCCAAAGTCATTGGGGTAAACATGGAGTTGTTTCCTCTTTGTTACTGTAACAGCCTCAACTGTTCTGGGAAAGTTTTCATCTAGTTTGAATATCCTGCTTCCATTTCTGCCAGACAAAATTTAGTAAAGTCGAGCGGTGACGTTCACTGATTTTGCCTGCCTTAAACTCTGTTCTGATTGATCCCAATGGTGCATGATGGGGTTGTGGTCTGGGCACTGTCCAGTGCAGTCAAATTCAGCTACTCTGATTACGAGAAACTATGAATGAACCTTGCTCTTTTCCCAAACTGTAGGAATCTCCAAATTGCCATTGTATCCCAAGATCTTCCTATTGTGGAACAGGGAAACCAAGGCTGAACCATGGGAAATAACCCCAGTGCAAATATCCAAATAATATCCAAATACTTTTGGCCATGTGATTAAGTAAAGGAGAGTAACGCACGTCCTCAGTGTAACATATCATTGAAGTACACAGCCTCTCCCACAGTCCCCATCACCGCACAGAAACTTAACCCACCAAATACATTTTCAAGGCATTAAAAATGTAGTTATCCTGAGCTGTTGAAAATCTATCATGTGGCAACTTGTTTAACCCCTAAAGAACTACGCCCCGGTACCGGCGTAGTATTATGCATTATAAATACAGCATGTTTCCAAATCGCGACATTGTCAAGCGGCATATCCACATTTCGCGAAGAAACTCGGCCAAAAGCTCATGTAAACCATTTTTACCTCAACCGAACACAATTCAAGCACCAAGCAAGTAAATAAGCAAGCAGCAGAACATAGGATAAAATCATATCAGCGCTGAATCGCCAGGATTTCTGCTGAACTCGTGCTATGCATGAAAAGATACCTCAAATAAATGAGGAGTCCACAGAATGCAACGATATGAGCCCTGTCATTTTAAACTGACACCACATTGAAAGAACAGCAGGCAAACACTTTACAGTCTACAGAGATGAGCAGAAAAAAATTCTTACCTTTGATATTTTGCAATAAAAAAAACTGCTCGAGGGTAAATCTGCGCTTGCCATTGTTAGCCCAATGTGTTCGTGTTATAACGAAACTAGATCTGCCGGGATCCTAGCATGTTCTTCCAGGGCGTTGCTTCAAACATCTCAGCTCCGTTACACTCAGCTTCATTACAATGTACTTTCCTATCTACTTTCGGCTTGTGATGCTGTCAGTAAGACTGTGCCAGTAGGAATTTGATTGTATGAGGCCTGATGATTCTAACGAACTCTAAACCACCTTAATGGCAGAAACCGAGCCTGAGCTACAGCCTTGCGTTCCGAGTGCATCAAGCTGAGTCCATGGGACATATCCATGTTCTTGAATAGCGCGACAATATAAAAGCATAACTGGTTTATTTGAGGTATTGTCCGAATAATTATCCGCTAAATGCTCAACATTCATTTTCAAAGTCGTTTTCTGACAGAATCTTTGCACTATTCCGCACAAACACTGAGACTACAACAGTACAGTACGCATTTTCTTTACTCATTCGTTGAATGGGAAATCTGACCATAGACTGTTGTCGATTGGCGCAGCCTATTGGATAAAATGCCGCGCTGCTGAAAGGAAATTGTGAAGGCACGATTCCTGATCAGAGTACCTTTTTTAAAATTTTATTTTATTTATTTGTTTTTTTTTTTGTGTGTGTGGAAATAATCGCAGTTGCCTTCTACAACTAATCACTGGGGTTTTTGTTGTTTTTATTTTTCCTTAACATATTTTCACATTGCCTTTGTATTTATCATTTTACTTATTTGTTTTGTTTTTTAATAAATATGCTCCAGTGGAGTCAAACTTATTTTTCATTGTATGTATTATCTTTGAATGGGAAATTGTATAGGCAACAAAACTGGCATAAATATATTTTTTTTTATTCTAAAAATTAAAAAAATGTTGTATTTGGATGGAATGGATGCCTGTAGTGATATATGAGTGAAATTTTATGGGTTTTACAGCTTGGTATCTGAGAAAACTGAAATGGAACACAAGGTACCTAAATTGCCAAAATGGAGAAGCCACCTAGACATTCCTCTCTAATTTTGCTCTGATTGACCTGATCAGAATAAACTTTGGCAGAGATAATAATGACATTCTGTTCACATATTCCCCACCGGTGGCACCACCTCTGTGGAATTCAGTTCTGAGCCCTACAAATTATGCTTTGGAAACCTTCATTTTGCCGTTGAAATCGATCATTTTTGAACTGATGACTATTTGAAAATTATACTTACTGGTGATGTACCACTTACTGTAAAATGTCCCTCGTCCTGAAAACCGAAACCCAATAACGATGCTTTATAAAGCTTTTGCAGGGCGAAGCTTGACCATGCTTGAACTGCTTTAAGGATCGACAATATTTGTCATAAATGAAGAAATCAAAGACAGACCAGCATTATTATTTATGGTCCATTTTGGCCAAGACATGTCATAAACAGTATTTCCAGGAAAACATTTTCCTTTCTGTAATACTGTTTTATACCAGCAGAGGTCACTAGAAGTCCTTGTTCTTCGTATCAAATCAATTTCCATGCAAACTAGCAGCATGTTAGCAGCTCACCAAAATTTGATGGAGTTTGTGCACGGCTACTACCGTCGTTAATTTTGTTCGTTTTTCTCATGCTGACCCGCTATCAGTTCATTAGAACTGATCCAGTCAAATTCACCCTCATCGTTATCAGTAATTCCCGGGTGTAACCTGTCATTTGTGGACAGAACTGCTTTTCACTATTCCATCGAGTGAACATCGTTGCAGAATTATAACCTGATCAGCAACATTAAAAAGCATTAAATGAACATTAACATTAAAGCAACACAACATTAAAACCACTTTCAAAAGATTATTTGGGTCCTCTTTGTACTCCCAAAACAGCTTTGTCAAAGGGACAACCACTTGAATTTCTGCACTCAAGGTACCCCTACAGAACATTCCCCAGAGCATCAGATTCCCTCCACCTTATATTCATCCCACAGAGCATCCTGGTGACATCTCCTCCAGATTCATGATGCACACGCCGGCCGATAGACAGATGTGGAAACTCACGGTCCATTCCCAGCAGCGGACTGCAGCACATTCAATGGTCCACAGTTACTAAGTACTGGACGCAGCAGGGTGCAGTACAGAGTGTTTTGTGACACCATCCTCATGAAAGTATAATTAAAATTCTCAGCAACTGCTGAGACAGTAGTCCTTTTGTGAGTTGGGGCCAGGAGGGATAGCCCTAGCACATCAGCGAGCCTTGGGTGCGCAAAGGGGGGGGACTGGCACGTGGGTAGTACTGTCCCCAGTAGACTTCAGCAAACACCTCCCTTTCAGGTTTATGCAAAGCACGGAGTACTTTGATTGCTTTCACAATACTTAAAACTTTGCATGCATGCACTTGTATTGAAATGTGAGAAATACCTAGCGAGAATCAGGTTGCAATATGCAGTGTGTTTGACTGCCACTCTTGTGCCGCGATGGCACACTAAGAACAAACTACTGTCCAAGCCAAAGCGTTCCGGTGAAATGAGTCATGCAAGTGCTTTTTTTTTTATGCTGCCTCACTGCAAAAGTATTGAAGGGGCTTCATGTGTCGAACCAGTTAGAAGTCACGTGGTCAACTCTAGGATCACTGGCACCCTTAATGAAAATGAGGTACAACTAATATAGAAAAACAAACTTTTTTAATATTAAAACTATATTATATAGTTACATTATATATATTACTATATTATATAGTCTATATTTATATTATAGACTTTTTTGGTCTTTTGCGAGAATTCAGTCAAACAATATTAGAAACCCCATATTCAGTTTTGGTGGAACTACTTCTGGTGAGTACAACAGCACTGAACCTCTTTCTATACTGTGACTAGGTTGGAAAATGTGTGTGGAGGGATTTTGTACAACTCTTCCATACAGAGAATTTCAAGATCATTGAAATTCTTGGGTGTTCTCTTGTGAACTACCCGCTCCAGTTGAGACCATAGATTGTCATTTGGGATTAAGTCTGGAGACTGCGGGCCATTGCGAAACCTTTATTTGCGAGACTTAACAGTTTCTGTGTTGTTTTTGATATGTGCCTTGGATCTTTGTCCTGTTAGATCAGGGATGGGCTACTCCGGTCCTGGAGGGCCGGTGTGTATGCTGGCTTTTATTTCTATCAATTACCCTGACTAATTGAATTAATTGGTTGCATACACAAATATAGATTTGTGCAAAGGTTTGATCAAAGAAAAATGTTTCATGTTGGGAGACTTTGGTGGTTATTCATGATAATTTAAAGAAATGTGCCATAAATGTCAGATTTCATGAATAGTTTGGCTAATTTAGATAATCAACTAATTAAAGCCCAGAAGTTGGTGTGAAAACCAGGGACAGATACGGCCCTCATTGCCCATCCCTGTGTTAGATGATCCAACCACAACCCAGTTTGACTTCAGAAACCTGATTTAAGGCTAAAAAGATCTATTATTGAACAGAATCGGTGTTATTTTAGTCCAGGCATCCTCAATCCCACCCAGAAAGGGCCGGCGTGGACGCAGGCTTTCATTCCAACAAGTAACTAGTGAACAGCAGAGATCGAAGTGCCCTCCACTGAGTAAACAGTTCAGTGACACCTCCGGTCACTTAATACATGCAGATGATTCTCATGGCTTAGTTAGGCAATTAACTTAACTTTGTAAGTCTAGATTGAACAATTAGTTTGATTACAACAATAATGTTAAAGGCCTACGTTTACTACTACAGTTCTGTGTTATAACCACAAAAGTTATGTTGTTAAGCGAAGGTGGACTGTCAAATTTCACAGCAATGGATTAAGCTTAGTCCTGGACTCAATTGAGTTCTATATGGAGAACCTCCAGTAAAATTTGAATTTAGTCCAGGATTAAGCTTATTCTATGAAACCGACCCATGCCAAATGAAACTTAAACTCTGAAGGATAAAAATGACTAAATTGTGACCAAAACGGATAAACACTTTTGTATAAAGACTTGGACCAAGTCTAAAATAGCTGCCAATTTTAACACTGAATACAATTGTCTTTTTTTTTTGGTTTTGGTTTTTTTGGTCTCTATCGCCAAACATGACGATGGTGTGTGTGGCCAAAAAGCTCAACTTTTGTCTCATCTGACCACAGCACGATTTCAGTTGTACAATGAACAAAAATATAAACGCCCCATGTCAAATATTGTTGCCACATGGAGTTAACAACTCCAAGCATATGCTGACTTTTACTTGTACAGTAGGGATCTCTCTCAATTTGTGCACCATTTTTTAATCCATCTCACTGTCAGTGCACATTGGCTCAGTGATGCAGTGATTTCACTCAGTACATGGGTGTGGCATTTCTAGAAGGCGATCAGACAGAATGAGCAGTACCCAGACACTCCTTATACTGGGGACAATAAAAGGCCACCCAAAAATGTCAAATTTTGTTATAAGTCACCATGCCTCAGGTCATGCGGGAATGTGCCATTGGCATGCTGGATGCAGGGATGTCCACCAGAGTGGTTGCTGTGCAGCTGAATTTTATCTATCGGGCGATGGGCCATTTTGAGAATTTGTTTCCGACAGAAGGGCAGTACTGCAAATCGACCTCATCCACCTCGGGCACGTGAAAACACAAGCACAGATCGCTACAGATCGCTACATCTGGCTCGTCCACCAGCGGGATCGGCTCAGATCAGCGACACGCACAGCGGATGAGACCGTTAGGTCTGCAGAACTGACACATCACACCAGACAGTCCGTAACCGGCTGCGAGAAGACGACTGGCACACTAAGCATCCTCACCGTGGTCTTGATCTCACCGCAGTCCAGCATCAGAACCGACTCGCATGGGCAAATTTGACATGGGGCGTTTATATTTTTGTTCAAAGTATATCCAATGTTGCTTGGTAGAGTTCAGATGCTGACATCGGTCTTGGTCTCAGGAAGGCCGCCTTCGGAGGAATTTGTCCAAAAACCTTCCTCCTCACTATATTTGGGGGAGGGGGGCAATATGTGGATTTATGCATTTTCTGCCAAACCTTCAACAGCTCCAAGCTTTTCAGCGTCTTCACCAAGACTCCGATTGTCCTCTGTAGTGATTTCACTACAAGTGATTGTAGCCATTCCCCAATAAATGCAATGCATGCAACAGCTTTTTCCTTCCTCATTTCAGTCAGGGGCCCTTTACACAAGTTGTTGGATGACAAAATGATTTTAACTGAGCGTTACCGCATATTAATACCCCCGTGAAAAAGGAAACGGTCAGAGGCAAAAATGAAGTTAAGACACCAAAAGCAAAATCAAACATTTTTTTTTCCCCCCACGAAGCCACAGATTCCTTCCATTTGATTTTACATGTTCTTCAAGGATGCCAATAATTTCTAATATAACAAACATTTCTAAATACGAAACATCATTATTCAATGATTTTTTTTTTTAATAAATGAATAGAAATTTCCTTAAACATTTGATGAAAATTTGAATCATTCCATGTATTACTTATATTTTGTAAGTGTTTTTGCTCACTTTCTTGAGGGGTGCAAATACAAAACCCAAAACCAGTGAAGTTGGCACATTATGTAAATCGTAGATAAAAACAGAATTCAATGATTTGCAAATCCTTTTCAACTTATATTCAATTGAATACACTGCAAAGACAAGATATTTAATGTTCAAACTGAGAAACTTTATTATTTTTTTTTTTTTCAAATAATCATTAACTTAGAATTTAAAGGCAGCAACACATTGCAAAAAAGTTGGCACAGGGGCCTTTTTACCAATGTGTTACATCGCCTTTCCTTTTAACGACAATCAGTAAACGTTTGGGAACTGAGGAGACCAATTTTTGAAGCTTTTCAGGTGGAACTCTTTCCCATTCTAGCTTGATGTACAGCTCAAGTTGCTCAACAGTCCGGGGTCTCCGTTGTCGTATTTTACGCTTCATAATGCGCCACACATTTTCAATGGGAGACAGGTCTGGAATACAGGCAGGCCAGTCTAGTACCCGCACTCTTTTACTACGGAGCCATGCTGTTGTAACACGTGTTAATTGTGGCTTGGCATTGTCTTGCTGAAATAAACTGGGGCGTCCATGAAAAAGACGTTGCTTGGATGGCAACATATGTTGCTCCAAAACCTGTATGTACCTTTCAGCATGAATGGTGCCTTCACATATGTGTAAGTTGCCCGTGCCTTGGGCACTAATACACCCCCATACCATCACAGATGCTGGCTTATGAACTTTGCGCCTATAACAGTCCGGATGGTTCTTTTCCTCTCTGGTCCGGAGGACATGACGTCCACAGTTTCCAAAAACAATTTGAAATGTGGACTCGTCAGACCACAGAACTCTTTTCCACGTTGCATCAGTCCATTTTAGATGAGCTTGGGCCCAGTGAAGCAACGGCGTTTCTGGGTGCTGTTGATAAATGGCTTTCGCTTTGCATTGTAGAGTTTTAATTTGCACTTGCAGATGTAGCGACGAACTGTAGTTACTGACAGTGGTTTTCTGAAGTGTTCCTGAGCCCATGTGGTGATGTCCTTTACACACTGATGTCGGTTTTTGATGCAGTACCGCCTGAGGGATCGAAAATCACGGGTATTCAATGTTGGTTTTCGGCCTTGTCGCTTACATGCAGTGATTTCTTCAGATTCTCTGAACGTTTTGACGATATTACGGACCGTAGATGATGAAATGCCTAAATTTCTTGCAATAGCTCATTGAGGAATGTTGTTTTAAAACTGTTCGACTATCAGCTCACGCATTTGTTCACCAAGTGGTGACCCTCGCCCCATCCTTGTTTGTGAATGACTGAGCATTTCAGGAAAGCTGCTTTTATACCCAATCATGGCACCCACCTGTTCCCAATTAGCCCGTTCACCTGTGGGATATTCCAAATAAGTGTTTGATGAGCATTCCTCAACTCTCTCAGTCTTTTTTGCCACTTGTGCCAGCTTTTTTGAAACATGTTGCAGGCATCAAATTCCAAATGTTTGCAAAAAATTACAAAGTTTACCTGTTCGAACATTAAGTAACTTGTCTTTGCAGTGTATTCAATTGAATATAGGTTGAAAAGGATTTGCAAATCATTGTACTCTGTTTTTATTTACGATTTACACAACGTGCCAACTTCACTGGTTTTGGGTTTGTATTTCTGGAGTCGAGTGCAAGGACCCTCAATATTGTGTCCCAATTTAATGTTCTGTAGACCATTGTCAAATGTCTGCAGGCAGGCAAAAACACCAGTTTCAAGAGTATCAAGTACAAACTGGATGAAAGTTGACATTAAATCAGCTCACTCTCTCTAAAGAACAGCGCTGAGGCTAAATAATATTATTTTTATTAGTGCTGTGGTTAAGGACATTGTATATTAAAGATTACTGACCATTAACAAACTCATCTCAACCTCATTTCCATCATTATCATTTGTCTTCACTCGTCTTAGTGAGCAAATGCTGACAGGCTGCCTTGTTTTTCAAAAAATTTTCTTAAAAAAAAAAAGTTTCCTTAGCAGGAAAGCATACATTTAGAAATGAGTTTTTGCAGTTTAATTTCGACCACACACAAAAAAAGTGCCATTTTATCACTTTGAATCACCCTGCAAAAAATATTGCATAACCATTGCAAATTCACCATTCCTTACCACCCACCCCCAGGCAAAAAAAAAAAATGTTTTGACAATTTTTACCGTGTTGCTGCAGTCAACAAAAACGACGCTATTCGGCCGACCAAAGGCGAAGCAAAGCAATACACTCAAGTCCCAGGTTACACAATTTATTCATTTTTATCATTATTTATACATCACTGTTACACTGTAATCTGATTAAATTAATTGTAGGACTTCATATAGTTGTTTGTGAAGACTCCACAGGGACACCAACACTGCTGCGGAAGACCAGAGAGGGGAGAAAAAAAAAAGCTACTGAGAGGAAAAAAAAAAAAAATTTATATTTACATTTCCTCGTCCTCTAGCCATCGGTAAACATTGGCTACACGCTAGCGACGTGACACACCACAGGACAGGTAACACGGAAAGGAGAGATTCACACTCTGGACTGGATCCGCGGTGATCCCTCGTCACCAGTAGCGCTGAGCGCTCGGGATGGATCCGTAACGCTTTTTAATACTGCCGCGTCAAGCTCCCAATAAGCAGTTAACATTCTTATGACCTAAGCAAATGAAATGGACTGGACAGCTACTGGTAAATGTATCCAGGATCCTGGCCTTAAGTCTTCATATTAGATTAAAGTGCTATAAGCAACTCACCAATCCACACTTTATATATATTTATATATATTTATTTATGTATATTTATATATAGGAACAAAATCTACTATTTGAACATTAATTTACAGGGTAATATACATTATATTTGTAGCAGCTGAAATGTCAGCACAAAGAAAGATCACTGTCACACTTATAACAGCAATATACATAGCTATATATTTATATATAATTATAGTTATATATATATATATAAACATATAACGGTCATATATTTATGTAAAACCAACCACGTCTTAGGCTTTTCAAATTATATTCAGAAAAGCAATTCTTCATCAAGACGTAAAAGCTTTACAAGTTCTGTATGAAAGAACCACAGGTAGGCGGAGTCCCCATCCCCCCCTCCCCCCTATTACTTGAGGTCACAACAGTAATTTGCATATTCCACAAATCTATTGCAACACATTACTGTCTACGAACAGAACACGCGGCCCCCTGGCGGGAGGAGTCACTAGCTGAACTCACAGATACACCCACTCAACAGAACAGTACAACTATGAGTATTCTGATTATAGCTAGGTGCTTTGAGATGGTACGCAACAATGGGTGACTGACCGGAGAACTATAATACAAAGTACTCTATACTCTGCTGGCCAGAGCAAAAGCCAGGTGAAAACCGTAAGCTTTTTTGCGAGGTCCGACCCTGAAGACATGCGGAGGTGTCGTACGCAGCCGAAACCTCGCACCCTTGACAGTGCACCCTTCCTCTCTGATGCGGATTACGGCCTGTGCCCAGAGTAGTACAAGGAAAGATCTGGAAGGGAAGGGTGGCCATTATGTGTATCTGCATGAGTTGCCACATTTCCTCTGCTGGTCCCAAACCTGTCCTGCCATCATTGGCACCTGAGGTGTTAATGCTCCCTGGTCTTCAATCCTGCATTCTGAAAAGCACTTCAACGCCATGTCTTTCGCTCCAACAACTTCCTCCATTTCCCTCGGTCCAAAACGACCTACCTGTATTCGGCTCTGAGACAACACGCCAGCGGTAACTTCAAAAATTATAAGCTCTGTATTAATGCGAGTAGTAATACTAGTGACAAGGACGGGAAGCTTGATCAATGCTTTCCTGCTGGCCTTCCCGGGAGTTCCTGGGGTGATGTGCAGTCAGGTTTGGGACGCTACATTTTGGGGACGACCTACGTTTCAATAAATCTCCCCCGATCCCACGCCCAACCCTAAAGTCTTATTCGAATGACCAGATCTCTATGTCTTGCACGTAGAAGTCCTCCTTCCTGGACAGCATTGGGTTGCCAAATGTTTTGCATGAATGACTTCTACCATGGTATAGGTCTCCATCCAACCACAGTCCAAACTCGCCCCTATGAAAGAAACAGAAATGTTCAACAGCCTGAAAATGGCTTAAGGATTCACATTCCTACATCCACTGTTGCAGCAAAAATAAATAATATGCTTTTATATCAGGGATTAATATTTGTTTACACCCCAGTTGCCAGGCAATCTTCATTCTAATTATAGTCTAAATAGTCTGTTTAGTACATGTAAAATGTAGCCTATGCCTATACCACCACAAAATTTGTTCTGTTGAAAAATCTAAATATAGTCCTACACACAAATGTACTGAATTACGGTATCAGTGAGACTGTGATTTTTTAAATTTGGAATAGCTTACACATAGGCAAACAGGATAAACAATGTTAAGTGTAATTTAATTGGGTACAGACAAGGTTGATCTTTCCAGAAAGTTTTACATACGGTTAGGTCAATAAATATTTGTCCATTGACAACGTTATTTTAGCCGTAGACCATAAAATATTTGAGTAGAGATGAAACGATAAATGAGTAGAAAGTGAGGATCTTCTGCTTCAGTCTGAAGGCTAACACATTAGTGATCGGGTGAACAGTTCGCTAGCCTTTTTGCTGACTTAGCTGGTTATATCTGGTGCATGTAAATACTAGCTAGCTAGTAAATGGCAACGTTATACCTATAAACTGCTAGCTAGCATTTACATGCACCAAATATGACTAGCTATGTTAGCAAAAAGGTCAGCGAACTAGCTAGCTAAGCAAGGGAACCAAAGTTCACTAGCTAGACAGCCTTTCCCCCCCCCCCCATCTTAGCTAGTTATATTTGGTGCTTGTAAATGCTGGCTAGCTAATTAAGTGGCAAAGTTATTAGTATGGCCACAATCCTGAGCGAACCTGTCGCTGTGGTGTAAAAACAAAATATGCCAGCTGCTCAAGCCAAGTTCAAAAATAAAAGCTGTTCTAGCCGGAAGTCCCCATTGAAGTTTGGAGCACTTCCGTTGTGTTGACGAGAATAAGCTGCATTTTTCTCCTCCATTTGTTTTTGGTTGTGTTTTTGACTTGGTAGCATTTCTGTTTTTTTGCAGCCCGTTCCTCCAATTAACGATTTTTTGGGTCATTGCAGCGCATTTTTGTTGCCGTGGATATGCAGCATCTCTCCCTTGCATTTGTCGTTGAGTTTCTTGCGTTTTTCACTTAGCATCGTTTCTGTTTTTGCGGCACGTTTCTCCAACTGGAGATGTTTAGGGCTGCGGCGGCGCGTCTGTCATCGTCAGCCACCGGCTGCTCATCGAGCTGGTTCCCTCAAATTTACTGGTGATCATACGGTCGACAAAATTTGGGGGATGACTTCTTATTTGAATAAGGCAATATTATATGCATAGATTCAGCCAAATGCATCATGGCTTACTGGAAAAAGCATTACAGTGCAGATGGACTGCAAAAACAACCCAAGATTTTTTTTAAGGCAAAGAAGTGGAATGTTCCATCATCGATAAGTTATGCTGCCACACCCAAGTGAAAGCTCCCCACAAAGAATGCCCAGCTGGCCCAAAGTCAATGCAGTGCTCCATCTTGTTAAGATCTATAGGCATGTACATTTGTTAAGGATCTATAAAATAATTCTTGAGTTATCACGTTAACATGAAGGATCTGCCACCAATGTGGTGGCCATGATGATTCCATAATGTCAACAAAACACAATGTCGCCGATGAAAAATAGGGTAGGGACCGAAGATGGATACAGTGAAGGCCATGCCAAGCATCAGTAAGGAAGAAACTCAGTGTCTTGTACTGTAGGTTAGTAACTTCTGACACTTATTGACTGCAAATGGTTTGCAACTGAGTAATAAAAATGACAATTTAATAATTGACTGTGTCATTTTGTCCAATTATTTTGAGTCACCAAAACAGTGGGGACTGTGCATAAAATGGGTGTAAATTATACATGGCTCAGAATATATTTATATTTTTTTAAACTCGGAGCTCAAAGTCCCCACCTCAAGCACATTTTTATCATTTCTTTTCAAATCTGTCATGGTGGGGTGCAAAACTAAGACAATGAAAGCGGTCTTTGTCCAAATATTTATGAACCCAACTGTAATTGCACATCATAACATATACACAAACAGTCATCTATACCATGACTGACAATAACATTCTCTGTACCTTAAATACAAATTAAGCTACATTGCACTTAGCGCTATATACCCCCTCGGTGTGCCTTACTGATGGGCCAAAATAATTGGGTCAAAATTGAATCCATAACTGTATCATCAAATAGGGGCACCCGATATGCCCAACCTGTTCAAACCTGAGGGCTCATCAGCAGAGCAGCTGGAGTGATAATAAGCGATGGGTAGACTGACAGATGTACGAACATACGGTCATACAACGGAAGGGACGAAAATGCCTTATTGGCGTGAATCGCCGAGGTGGTAAAACGCAAACTCAAATTCCTGATCTTCGTTTTACACCAAAAGAAAGAGTACATGTATAGATCACAGCACAAACATAAAAGGATTCCCATTTCCTGAAATGTCGAGTAGAGGAATCAAGCTTCAGTCCATTAGACAAGCAGATTATGTGGTTATTTCTATAAGCAGCATATTGAGGCCTGGGGAATAGAGTGTAGCCAATCACAGACAAGAATTAGAAGCACATTACTCCAGGGCTAGTCCGCATACTGGCTTTCTTTGATTCTTAGTTTAAGTTTCCAGATAGTTCTATAAAATATGCTGGTTCATGCACAATAAAAGCTTCAACAGACTCGTCAGGTCTGTGATGGCAGCTGACGCAAATGTCAGTGCAGTATAAGAATGAGCTTATTTAAAAAAAAAAATCAAATGCAGAAGTTAAATAAAATTCTGAAAAGAACCTGTTCTTGTGTGCCTCGAACTTCAACGGGACTCGGGCGCTTAAAAAAAAAAAAAACCCCGCAGACTCAGTACCCGTCCTGTGCTAGATTCTTGGACCTGTGAGACATTGTCACATGGATGGCAGTGCTAGAAAACTAAGCCAGCCAACTCTCCAAACAGTCAAGCAACCCCCCCGCATCTTACACAGACCCTCAAACTTCCTCTGAAGTGCACTCGGACACATTTCCTGTTGCAGAATTTCCAGTCAAAAGCATCCAGCGTTCCCCAGTAATTCAAATAAAATGACTCACCCGCCTCCTCCGAAAGCTAAGGAGTCCATATCTCCCTTGATGAAAAACATGTTGTCCCCGGTCCATTTGAACACCTGACAGGGAACAAACAGCAACTCACTATTTACTCTGCACTGCAGCAGCAGGGACAGCATTACAAAAGGACTTAGAGCCTGGATGCACTAAATTGGATTGCTTTCCGAGAACACTAGAGATCTTCGCAGCGCAGATCTATATTATAATTGCTACTGGGGAAATGTAATGACAGAAAATAGGGGATTATGAAGCGTTCTACAAAGAGCGCTGCCTTCTGTTCATTGGTGCACGCCCACATCTGCACAGCAACTGGCGGTGTAGAATGTCTGAAAATTGCAATTAGACAAAGAACTTCACAGTGTAATGCGAATAGAAGCCACTAGATGGCAGTATTGACCTTATGTTAAGCCCAGACTGAAGCTAGGTTTGGGCATGTCTTGGGCATGTCTGGGACAAGTCCCAGAGAATTAAAAAAAAGAGGTCTAAATGTGGGAGGGGTCTGCAAAAGAGTATATAAGGAGGAAAATTGAGGGAGTGGAGTAGTAGGAGAGATTGAAAGCAGAAGGATACATCTGACCAGACCTGTCACTTTTTTTCAAGACCTGTGTAGCTTTTTGTGGATTTTTGCCTGTGTTGGAGCATTTTCCTCACCGGGAACATCACCAAGCAACCCAACCAAAGGGACTGTAAATATTTTTTTTGTTGTATATATCAATCTTGGTCAGTAGAGTAGATAGTAGTTTAGTTAAAAGTGTTTGGTTTTATTGAATGTGTTTAAGTTTTAAAATTGTGTCTGTCATCCCTTGCTGTCATAAATGTAATAACAAATTGGGGCCATAACAACAGACACCCAACAATCAGTCCTCGTACCTCAAAGTCAGGATAGAAGGAGAACAGGAAGGTTTCCCCGGTCCCGTAGAAGCCGTCGCTGACTTTAAACGGTTCGGACGCCAGCGCACCGAAGATCTGCACACACAGAGACACAATTCAACATGAAAGGAAAACTTATGCGAGCATGCAGAGCCACTCAAAACTTCTGGGTCTGCTGAAGAATATGATGTTTCTGAAGTGCACTTTGTTTCACCGAGGCACCACTGAATAAATCAAAAAAGCCAATGCCTTGATAATGCTTCACATTACCACTTGAAAAGGGTGTCTCTAAATTCAATTTTAATTCAGAATAGCAAAGACCCACTTTCAGCAACCATTATTTCAATGAATAAACACGCTGCCACCGCAGTATTCAGGAATCACACTAATGTGCTAATTAGATACCAGATCATCCTCTCCCATTATGAGACACTCAGAAAAATATCTAAAACTATCAAAACATATTCATCTTACAATTTTTACTGGTAATGCTAATGCTAATATTCGCTGGCTGGCTGGGGTCTGCCGATCAATTGGTTTGGCCAATTAAACACGGATATTAAGTTTAACAAACTATCATTATCAGCGGAACTTGGCTCCGATAGTTGCCCATGGCAGCGCAGCCATGGCGGGATGTAAATCACTGTTTTGCATGCAGGCTCGGTACACAAAGTGAAGGTAATGTCACCGTGATGATGAAAACTGTGCACTCGCCTTTCGGCAGAGAATGCAGATAAGCTTGGTTTCCTCCAATATACAGCCAGGCTTCTGAACTGGAATTAACAGACTTTGAGGAAAGAAAATGAGCTCCAAATAAAAAAAAAAAAATAATAGTTTGCTCCAACCAAAATTTCTCATGGTTCAGTTCCAAATGTACTACTCGGGCAACCTGTAGGGTGGCTGGAGACTAGGTCAATCGTTTCGTTTATCATCTACGTGCAGAATTGGAAATTCTCATTTGGGCATTGCGTCATGAAAGCAAGGCTACGCATGAGGTCCATATCAAAGTTAACCCAAATGTACGCCTACTTGGCGTTTAGTTCAGTAATTACATTAGTATGACATGCAGACCCAGATTTATGTATCTATTTAAGTATTTATTACTTTGAGTTTGATGGTCAATGATAGAGATTCATTTATTACTTTAACAAAGATGTTTAGTTCAACAATTCTCTAGAATCTAAGAAAGTCAGCCATTGGCCAGGGGCTTCGATATCAGCCGATCAGTCAGCTAGCAGTGTTTTTCTGCACCAAACTACCCTAATTATATCAATCTTTATATCAGTTGTACTGAACTATCTTGTACATTATCACTGTTTTGAAAGATGAAGGCTATTTCATGCACAAGAAACCAAAAAAAAAAAACAAACGAAGATCTTAACTACTTTCTTGAGAGAAGACTGCAGATAGGCTTTACCCATGAGAGAAATAAGCTGCAGGCAAAGATGCACAAACATGCAAGTAGATAAGTGCATCAGAGTCTCTAGTTCGACAGAGTTGCTTCAGCTCAAAATCCACTTGACATCTACAACTGTACCAGCAAAGAAATTATTCCAAGATTAGTTTCAAAGGTCCCCTGCCAAGTCACCAGGTGTACGGCCAATGTCTCATTACGAGCCATTTCAAAATCTGTTTGTGGCATCACATGGGGAAGTGAGCACCCAAAGGTAAGGAGGACTGATCATAGACTGTAAAAAAAAAAAAAAAAAAAAGATGGACGAAGCAACTGTGATGCCACCCATTGGTTTCAGTATACCATTTAGGAAGCCTTGATTTTGGCAATCTCAATAGCACCATTTTATCATTTTGAAACCGGATGCGATTCCTATTGGACGAGAGCGTGTATTTAAGATCCGGGGAGGACAGTGGCTCTGGATCTGACTATCGGATGAGGACCAGAGGATAGCCACGCCCCTAAAGCATATTCTGGCTTTATCCTTTATTCTAGTCTACTTGGGACCATTTTTTACAGAAACGAACAGAACAATATATCGAAGGAGACTTAAAACTTGCGATAGACATCATAAAATGATGTGAAAAATCATTATTGAAATAATAAATCAGGTGGCAAAGTAGGGTCATTTTCTCATAGACTTCAATAGCATTGAACTTCTTTCTGCAGCTACTGACATTGCTATCTTCTGGCCATTAAATATAGTGCAAATTTTAGAGATTTCCGCATGGGCTTCACTTTTCAGACCTGGGTGCTGCATCCATCTTTTTATACACACTATGGGACTGATTTAACTTCAGCCAACCAGTTTCTTCATCATACTGGTTGACCCCCCCCCCCCTTCTTGTGATGTCATTGAGAAAAAATATGAAATTGCTTGTAATGGCTAATAGCTGTACGCTTGGTGACATGATAGGGGACCTTTAAAAAAAGAGTTTCTCAAGCAGGAAAATAAGAGAAGGTTAGAGGCATCCGAGTCTCTAACTAGCGCAGCTGTGCGTAGACCTGGGCCTCTCAGTTCTCTGTCTGTCCAGGTTAGATTCAGTTCTGCACTTCTAAAGACAGTAGAGCACATCTTTAAAACACAAAACTAGGCACTTGTTAAGTTTCAAATTGATGCGTTGCTGGAGTCTCATAAAATCATTATAGCACAAGCTACAAAACCTTCATCCACAAAACCTGTGCCACTATCATTATCTCCGGAACTTGGCTCTGATAGTTGCCAATGACAGCACAGCCTCCATCTGCCATGCAGGGATGTAAATCCTCGTTTTGCATGAAGGCTCCATATGCAAAGTCAAGGTAATGTCACTGTGTACGGATGATAACTCTGTACTCGCTTTTTGGGGGAGAATACAGACAAGCTTTATTTCTTCTATTATAATATCAGGCTTCTCAACTGGAGAACTTCTCAACTTTAATGAATTTGAGAGAAAATAATAGCTCAGGGAAAAAAAAAAAAAAAAATCATTCAAACCTAGTTTGATGAATGTATTCTGAATGTATTGTTCTGGCTATCTGCAAGGTTGCTGGAGTCTTGATCAACTGTTTCGTCTATCTATCCATCGTCTACGTTGTGCATTGGAAACTACTCCGAAGCCTTTGGTGGTCACAACTTGAAAATGAGCCTACTGACGAGGTCACCATCCATTTCCATTTAGGTCAAGGGCAGCTTGAGCGCACACTTACTGGGCATCTACTTTAATGATCACTTTGATGTGCAGTCCCAGATTTAAACAGCATAACTGTTTATTAGTCAGAGTTTGATCGTCAGTGATAGAGATTTATTTAAAACTTTAACGAAGATGTTCAACAATTATCCAGTTTCAAATAAAATCAGTCAGTGAATTATTGAATTTATTAGAAATTGATATTGGCTGATAAATCAGCTAACAGCATCTACCTGCTCCAAACCAACGTTATTTATCCCCCGCCGCGACGCACGATGGGATCAGATTGGGGTCAGTCCGTCTGTCCAGGCCACAATGGGGACAAGGTTTCCCTGAAACTATTACATTATACCCAGGTGTGTGAAATTTAGTATACTTAATAAGCTAGTTATGATCTACGCTGAATTTGAAAATGGACGTTGAAGCATTTTTCTCCCCCGGAAAAATGGCCCTTGATCGCGGCGGGGGATAACAATGACACTGTCGTCTTGTTATATCAGTGTTTATGTCGGTCGAACTCAACTATCTAGTACACCATCACTGTTTTGAAAGATGAAGAATACCACATTTCAAGCACACGGTACCAAAAAAACCAAAGATCTTCACAACTTTCCTGGGAGACGACCGCTATCTGGCTCTAACCAGGAAAGAAAGAAGCAGACAGACGATGCACAAATGTGCTAGTAGACCAGCACACCAAAGTCTCGAGGTCGATGGAGATGCTTCGCCTCAGTTTCCCCAAAACATCTACACCTGCAACACTGAAAAAATGACTCCTAGACGAGTTTTAAAGGTCCTCTGTCATGTCACCAGGTGCACAGCCAATAAGTCATTATAAGCCATTTCAAATCTGTTTGTGACATCACATACGGAGGTTCACCATCCTGGGTGATCCCTCCCCCATGTAATGTCACAAAGGACAGATTTGAATTGGTTTGTAATGGCTAATTAGCTGTGCACCTGGTGACAAGATGAGGGACCTTTAAAGAGAATAATTTTTGATGCAGGAAAGTAAGAGAAGTTTAGAGGCACTAGAGACTCAGACTTGTGCAGCTGCGAGTATGGGCCTACTGCTTCTATTTATGGCCAGGTTAGATTCAGTTTCGCACTTCCTCTAAAGACAGTAAAGCACATCTTACAGGCAAAAAACCAGCTGCTTGTTAAGTGTCAAACTGAAGCCTTGCTGGCTCATAAACACATTACAGCACAAGCCACAAAACCTTCATACACAAAACCTGTGCCATGATCCACCCTTGATCAACAGTGGGACCCACAGTAAATCATGAAATATAGCAGAGAACCCCCAGTGCTCAGTGAAAAGCAGGGGCCAGGCTTAAGGGCTCACCTCTCCATCGCTGTCCTTGATGACCAGTAGCACGGGCGTGTCCTGGCCCTGCATGGCGCGGTACAGCGTCTTTATGCTCATACCGTGCTTTGCTGTGCCGAATGCTAGTGTCCATGGATACCCAATCGTTCGCGGTGGCAGGTTCTTAGCAAGCTAGATATTAAAAAAAAAAAGTAAAGACACTGAGATGTGTATCAAAGACAAATCAACTGCAGATCAAACTGAAAACATTGGCTGTGCTCTTGCCTGATGTAGGGAAACCAGACAAGAAATAAGGTAGGGTGTCAGTCACAGTATTAACGGTTGGCACAGATGCCATTACTTCTACCACTATGAAGCAGCTCTGCGACTTGCTCCATTTTTGCCATTTCAGCAATTTCCAACATTTTAGAGCTTTCAATTATTTTTTGGCAGTCTTGGAAAGCTCAACTTATATATAGGCTGCAGTGATATTTTTATGAGAATTCGCAGAAGCAGCAATTTATTAATAGAGATATTAAGAACTAGCGGGGCTCATGCATCACAGTATGACAGCAAATGTCAACAATGTTGATACAACTCCGTGACAAAAGGCACTTCATCAAAGACCAAATGTAGTAATGTCAAAATTTTTTACGTCGAACTGAAAAGGGGCACGGCGTCCCTGTGTTTCAATTAATGCAATCTGTTGACTACTCCTTCTGAACAATATTTTCACTAATTCTAAGGCACAATGGTATTTTCTTTCGCAGTTGCAGCTCAAATTAAGCGATTACATGCACTTAAACAAGCCCATCAATGTCCGTTATCGTGGGGTATTTGTTCCTAACAGCTGGTTACTGCCCATCGATTTTCTCAGGACTTCAAGCACTCACTTTTGATCCATGCAAGAGGTTTCAACAACTGAAGCCATGGCTGCTCTATATTTTCCAGAACTAACACCCGGCCTTGCCTCTGATCAATAAAACTGACACACAGCTCTCGCTAAAATCGCTTCGGACGCTGTTCGTGATGTCTGTATGAATCTCCCACGGCAGCCTCAGGCAAGTCCAACCTCGACAAGGTTCGGATCATGTTTCTCAAACGGCTTAATCGCAACGGTTCATTTGATTATCCTACAGGAGGGGCTCAGAATGTAAACACCACCCTGCGGAGACGCAGTGCTGTTTTCCTCACTGTAAATTTGATAAAATCCAAAGATCTCATTCGCTCAGACACAGACATTATCAGGTTTCCAAAGGCCTTCATTCTTCTAACGGTCCAGAGAGCGCAGGGAAGGTAGCAGTGAAAAATTACATTATAATTCTGTCCCATGAAGTGTCCAGGAAAACATGCAATCTGCCCCAACCCATTAGCAAATCGAGCAAAATAAAAGGGTCCACGAGCAACCCCTGCCTTTCCAGCCGCGGGCCTCTATGGGGGGGAAAGAACATTAAGAAGCCCTGGAGAATGGAACATGATGCTTCACTGGTACACAAACACTCATTCGCTAAACATCGTCCAAATACAATCTTATCTGCGGCTGAAGGATGGGGGGTTTTATTAGTCACGAATCTCGATGCCTTATCCGTGTCAGTGGTCTCCACGTAGTGGCCACAGTCCTAGTGATGGACATACAACTCATTCCGTCAACAGCCAACCAGAAAGAGAGTAATTTAGGATTCAAATGTGCTCACCCAAGATAGTACAGTGACAGATTTTTTAAAAATAATTGCAATTAGATATTTTTAATTATGAGACTGGGCATCAAAAAGCAAGCACACTTATCCCTTAAAAGTACCGTTTTTACAGTTCTGACATTACTTGTGGCAAAAAATGTAATCATTCACTCACCCATATAACTTTCGTGTCACAAGTAGTCCTTCGGAAGATATTTAGATCCATAGAGAGCCGTATATATCTGTATAATGGGAGTGAACGAGGCACCGATAGCGCAGCCTCTAATGCAGCATTATCTGTCGCGAAACTCATTCATTTCACCAATATTTTGTTATGATTCGCTAGTGTTGTTCCCCTTTGGAGTGCGGGGTTACACGTTATCGTCATCCGGCGTCTGTAGCTTGACTTGCTCGCCTCAATGCGTCGTCCACTTGAGTATACGGGTCAATTTTCAGCGCAACTAGCCGGAGCTTCAGCAATTCCAAATTGCGTGAAGGTAGCCTATGGAAGCTAAAAGTTGTCCAACTGGTCATTTTTTTGCAACAACTTGGAAAAACACAAACACGAACCATGATGTTTTACCAGCATGTCAAGCAGTCGCTGAGCTAATTAGGGTTGCTAACTCTGATAAGACAAATAAGCAACTGAAGCTTCAAAAACAAGCCCAATAAACATTAGACAATACTAAGACTGTAGACCTAGGGTGGAATAAGTGTATAACAATTACGTCGCTTGTTATACTTTTCTAACAGGCAACCATATTTAAAAAAAAAAAAAAAAAAAAAAGCCCAAAAAGAGGCAACCCACGACCCGTAATTTTTTCAAGCGACTTCAAGAAGCAAGAGCCATCTAGCAATGGTGGATCCCCCGGCTGTAGGTTGTGTAACCAACAGGTTGTGTGGACAGACAGACGGACCGAAACCCCCAAAAGGCACAACTAGACCATAAGGAGAAGCTCCATACCAAATTTGGTGTTTGTAAGTGATATAGTTTTCGAGTTCTGGTCCAGAAACAATTTTATTACAGACGGACGGACTGACGGACGAACACACTGATCGCTATATCTCCCCGCGTTATATGCCGGGGGGATAATAAAATACTGAAAATCAATAAAAGTCAAGAAATTAAGAAATGCTTCTTCCAGGTAAATCCTAGAAAGCTGAAATGTCAGGAGCATGTTCAATGAAGAAAGACAAAAGTTTGATACACTGCAACTGACAGTGAATTCAGAAGTGCGTCACTCTATTTTTTTCAAAAAATTTATATTCATAACATGTTAATGTCTCAACAAATATTCATTCAAATGGTACCATGCTTGGCAGTTTGTTTGTACACATGGAGCTTAAAGTATACCAAAGGACATTTTGATACGATAATCGGTTTGTCCACAGTAACAAATTATATATTACTGTACAGCGTATTATGAACATAATATTTTTTATTTCAAAAAGTCTCTAATGGATTTTCACGAAATTAAGTCACAGTACAGGGCGTGGTACAGCAATGATGTGTATTTTTTTTCAGAATTTTATGACATGGCGACAGGCCTTGGTCAAAGCAAAAGTCCCTTTTTGGTGTATTTAGGTGGCGCTAGAGAGCCATTTTGTCTGTTTGGTGAAGATTTTAGACATTTAAAAAATGTTGAAATCCACTATGAATTAACTATAAAATTTGGTTTGTTTTTGACCATGATGAAGGGGTCAAATTAAGGTTGGGAATTGTGTACGCATCGAAAGAAGGCAGTGAAAGTGGCTGGGGACCCCATCTTTGACGCCTCAAAAAATCCGAACCGTTCTACTTTTGAAAAAGTTTTACAGTGATTTTCATCGACAGAGTGTGCTTTGTCATGTATTCGCATTTAAGGTCGATATGATGAACGCCCTCAAAGGAGTTTGCGTTTGTTCGAAGGCAAATTTTGGCCAAATTTAGGGAAAAAAAGGAAATTTTGATATGCATATTGCGGACTTCCTGTTCGATTTAGATAATGGGTGTTGATTGTTTATTTTTAGGCCTTGATGAGTTGAACAATATAGTGTTGGTTCCATCTCTCTACGACTTTCCTAACGGACGTGATGGCCGTCTAAGTGCCAGTGAAATGTGTCTTGGTGGCGCTAGAGAGCCATTTTGGCACCTTAGGGGATACTACCCCCAAAAGGCACAACTAGACCATAAGGAGAAGCTCCATACCAAATTTGGTGTTTGTAAGTGGTATAGTTTTCGAGTTCTGGTCCGGAAACTATTTTACTACAGACGGACGGACGGACGGACAGACGGACACACTGATCGCTATATCCCCCCGCATCATATGCTGGGGGGATAAAAAGAAGCCCAAAGCCACGTATTATAAGCGGACTTTGCAACTCTGCTATGAGCCGTACTGCGCCTGAGCGCGGCACCTGGGATGACAACGTCCAGTTCAGAGGTTAGTAGGTTAAGCTACAGATGCCGGATGACGAAAACAGGTAACCCCGGACTCAAAAGGGGAGCAACACTAGCGAATCATAACAAAATATTGATAAAATGAATGAGTTTTGCGACAGAATGCAGCATTAGTGGCTGCGCTTTTCTACAGGGTTGACTCCACAAAAGAGCCGATTCTCAGAAAGCCTCACCTCCTCAGAATCACTGGATATTTTTGTGTAAAGAATGTCACATTTAGTGAAAGAAGACAACATTTTTGCTGTCTTGAGGCAATATTATTAAAGCTATGTTTATGCGTTCGAAGTTTATAGGTCAAATCATTCCTGACATCTGAAATACATGCTGCTGACTGACACCAGCAAAAAAACACACAGTTGCACCCGATTCGGTGACCCCAGCCTCGCATGCTGAAGTTCACAGTAATTACTCATGACTAAGTGAGCACTACGTGAGTTATGGTTAAATGGAAAATATACGGTCACAAAATATTGGGCAATGTCAGAATATTCCTTGGGTTTAGCACTGATTTTGGAGGCAAGGAACTGACGTCTAGTGATCCAGCCCAGTATGAAAATGTCGGGGGAAAGGAGGTCTTTTGAATGGCAAATTATATTTTGACCTGCAACCTATCACACACAACGATACAAAGCTTCGAGCAACATACCTTCTCGATTTGCTCAGCCTGCAGGAGGTCGCTCGGTTCGCTGAGGTTGGGTCTGAAGGTCTCCGGCTCCAGGTTTGTGGTGATGGAGGTTCCATGGTTGGAGTTCACCTCCTCCTTAGTGGAGATCTGAGGGAATAGAGGCCGTCAGAGGGGCTGGTCCATAAAAGAAATAAACGCAGGATGTGGGCTGGGGCATGCAGTACTGCTCATGGGATGATGGCATCTGGGCTCAATTGTATTTGGGAGAAAAAAATACAAGGAAATGCTGTTCTCAATCCCAAAGCTAACTGAGTAGGTGACCTGTCATGTAAAATACAAAGGCTGGCTTGTATGTTTTTTTTTTTTTCTTCATGAAATTATTAACTATGAACCATTAAAGCAGAGAACAGAGATGAACAGAAACTCCGCCAGACTCGGACAAATGTTGCACGATGCAAGTTGCAAGTAAGCAGGCAGCATTTATTAATGAGAAGTCGGGCAAAACCTGGGCACAAACGTCAATGTACGTGAATGCAAGGGCAGAATATAACTCCACGTAAAAGCAAAAATCCAAGATGCAAATAAGTAAAACAATCAACACCAATCAATTAAGTATGACATCTGAGACGCACTAAGGATTTTCAAACAATCGATTGTTTTGTAGGAGGCTTAATTTTGGAGAATTGCACGTGGATCCTTGCTGTTTCCATGCTGATGAGTTAATGTATATTTCTGGTTATATACATACAATATTGTTAGCCTCATAGCATAATTACCCAAGTCCTATTTTTGCCAAATTGAGATACCAGTGTCCCATTTTCGTGTTGACGAAAAAAAAAACTATTTTCCTCAAATCTTAAATTTAAATATAAAGTCCATTCTCTTAGATGATAATAAAACAAAAATTAAAAACCTTAAAAGAGAGATGGGCAATTTTGCTATGAGGCTAACGATATATTCATAACAGTATACTTGGTTTTTTAGTGTAAGCAGGTGGTACATACTGGCTGAAGAAAGAGCAGTATGGTTAAAATATAAATTAATTGCAAAGGCTCAGCCAATCAGTCAGTCTCAATTTTTCAACATAACATGCTGGTTTAAGAAATTTTGGATCATTATTCTGATCGATCAAAATCAGCACGATGTGCTCAAGGCACTAAAAGTACCTGCAGTGTCTTCAACCAATGAATCAAAAGCAAGACACAGTCATACACACCCACTGACCCCCCACCCCCCCCCCACCCCGCCTCCCCCCACCCCACCCCATTGCCCAGCGATGGAAGAGAAGCACTTCTTCACCCAGACAGCCGCAATATGTACACGGTTTGTGAAGTGTCAATAAACAACAGAAAGTTTCAATTTCTCCATTTCGGTTCTTCAGTTCTTCAGTGTTTATCACCTGAGTAACCTAATGGTCAATCTTTTTAAGTCCAGTATCGAGATAAAACCCTTGCCTGACCTCCTTCAATCTCAAGAGGCAGAAATTGACCCCACTGCGACCGATTGTTAATCAGTAACGTGGACAGAGGATCCAGGAGGGCAAAATTAGAGTCAACTGATCTGTGGCGCTCGGTAGGGTAAAACCACAGTCTGCTGTTCTGGGCTATAAATTTTCATATGTATTAACAGCGACCTTCCATGCCAGTCAGAAGATTCCGGAATTTTCCAGAGAAACATTTTTTCCTATATTTTTTCCGTCCTTAAGTGTTTTTTTTTTTTTTGAGATACGACTGCAGTAATGTCTGGTGGTTGTGGACCAAAACCCAATGGCAGGATTGGCTGGCGCCCCCTCTGGCCAGAGTAGCACTACCACAAAGATGGAGCAGGGTGGGGAAAGGAAGGTGCTAACAGTTTCTAGAGAGAGCTGGAGCTGGGCGTGGCACCTGGAGACGTTTGCAGAGTGCGCGCAGATCTTCACTGTTTAGCGCATCAATCCTGCGGTGATACTCAGCCAATGACACTACCTGGTGATGTAGAAACAGGGAAAAGAATAACTGCTGCAGTTGGAAAAAAATAATGTGTTGAGCAGAGCAATGGCTGCCTTCATTCCAACTTCCTGAATCGTCCTCATAAACCGTATACGACTCAACCCCTTGAGCCTTTATAGCTGACCCTAACCAGCCAAGATCTATGTGATGAAAAAGTTTCAACTAAACAAACAAACCAGCTGCCTGAGAACAATCTAATGCAGGCTAACAGCATTTAGTCCTTCTCTCCATGATAAAATAAGGGTTCTGGACAATAGGCTAACCTAGTTCATGACTAGATTCAATAATTAAAAGAACAGACACCATAACTTGCCGACATGACAGAATGTTCCACCCCTAACAGAAGACTAACCTCTCTTTAAATATATGAAGGAATGAACACTGAGGTCAAACAGCTGGTCTGATTGCTAGCTTTCCATCAATACTGACCTCAATGTGTAAAGAAGATAGACTGTGGTCTGTAATTTCTGTGCTATTAGACAAAATTGGCAAGCAGCGCCAAACATCTGTTTCAAATCTGCAAGAAGGTTTCAGGGTTTTTGAAAACAGGCTTGTAAATTAACCACAGTACCATGAAAACAGATTTCCTCGAGACTTCCTCAGACCTCATTCAAAATGTGTGTACATCGACATCTTGAAGACTTATTTCCATAATCTATCAAACATTCCGAGGAGGAGCAAAAAAAAAAAAAAAAACGTTATGCTCGATTGTTTTGTACTGTATTGGAGGACAGTTGTTGCCCCTCCATTCTCCAGTCAGCTTTCATATTAATGTCATTTCATAGTGCATGGCGTAAATACTCCGATACAATAGGGGGCGGTATGCACCCAGTTGGTTTCCATTCGCCAGTATACGCGAAGACAAGGAAGCAAACACTTCCATCATCAAGAAATCCAATGCCAAAAGACAACCGAGTCCACCTTCGTACTATGCCTGCTTCCATTTCTTTTTTTTTTTTGAAGGCTGTGATCTTTGTTCAGCCACAAGGAGAGAAACACCATTTGATTTCTTTGTAGGATCAGAGGAAACGGCCATGTTTGTTTGAACGGGACAGTTGAGTAGCTGAGAAAGTCCACTTCTGTGTTTGGTAAAGTTGCTTTCACACTTGAAACGAGTTCACGAGCCGTACGAGACAAAGTTTTCAAGCACACCTGATACTTCTGACCCTGATATGGACTTCAGGGCCAAAGGGCACTCAAATCTGGGCCTGGGTCCCTGATGGGAACTTCTGTCAACTGGATATTTCAGAGCATTATCAGACAGCTTGCCTACAGCATGACAGCCGCCAGGTCACTCATGTTGATCTGCACGTTTAAGGTCGTTACTGCCAGTGTATTTATGAAGATGGGATATTAAAAAAAAAAACACTATATGCAAAGTTCTCAGGCAGATGTAAATTTAAAGAAGCTAAGCTGCATGATGTCCTGTTTACAATCTGTCACCCATTGACTCTCAGCACTGATGGTCAGTAATGGATTGGTGTTCAACACTCAGATGTATACTCCGGTCAAAACTGGGAATAGGTCAACTTTCACTCCAAATCAAAAATGCAGCGTATAGACAGGCAATGGATGAATTTCACCCCTCTATAATCTGCGTCCATATTGGGCATAAAATCACGTAGCTCATCTGTCACACTAATCATAAACACCGGCATAACAATCCTTAACACAACATGATGTCATATCAAAGTCACGACTGCGCTCGTCCTGTAGAGACAATGTTCAGCTTTGTTTGCCACAGCTTGAGTAGTAAACTGGAGCCACTTAACTGGATTTATCAATTAAGTTTGTAAATCATATGAAAGCTCTCCGTTAAAAGAATTAAGAAGAATCTCAAACGGGACAAAGGGCCATTCATACAGCTTCACTGGAAAACGCTCTGCGCAGTACAATCCCCATCTCAGGAACCATCGGCACTGATATTGATGAGAACTCAACAAACTGAAGCAGCACTATACGAGTTCCATGAGTATGAATTTAACGCCTTGAACTCTAATTTTTTCCAGTTTAATTTTCCCTTAAGTAGGTCAAGTTTCACCTTAAGTAGGTTAGAATAATTAAATAAGAATAATTTCACATACAAATACTGGATCTGCCAGTTGCAGGACATCACTGAAGCTACATCACAGAATGATGATTCAAAGCCAGAATGCCACGTTTTCATGGCCGCAGCATTACATCAAATGGAAAATACCTAGATCCAGTACATCATTTTATACACATTTACCCGTTATTCAGGATGAATATGTGGGATCGTGGAAACCCCTGGTATCTCCACTACAATTTAAAATAGGCCAGGAGTTCCTTTGAATACAGAAGCTGCATTTGAAAACCCATATATGGGTCCATAGGTCTTATGGGGTTAGGTCATTTTACATGGACTATTCCTGCTCTTACTGGGGATATTTAAGCTTCATAGGTTCAAGGTACAGACATCAATCCTATCGATTACTCTGCGAAATACCAGTCCTGATAGGAGGGAGGGAATGTAAGATACAGGCATCGCGATTACGAAACACATAGATCACACAACGCATTTCAAAACACGGCTGACATACAGGCCAAAGCAGCTGACAATTTGTTAATTTATCTGAGATTCATCAACAGACCATCAAATGAAACCACAAATAGAGCACCGTCAGGTGTTAATCAAAAATTACAAGGTATTATTTAAAGAGGCCCTCTACAGTAGGAGCAAAAGCCTACCGAGAACTCAAGCCTCATTCCCAAATTCAACAAACCCAATAAACAAAAATGAGTAAAATAAAATATGCATAAACCCTACGGAGGCTGAGTCCACTAATTGCTTCCATCTCCGCCAGAAAACTCTTGAATAAAAGGTACAGTATGTTTTACTCTCTTCATCGTAGTTTGATGGAGACTTCAGCCTCAGAAATGTTGAAATGACAAACCCAGAGCACTGAGAATACTCGGCACTGTTTTCCCCATTCCTCAGAAGAACTGCTACCTCACGCCATACAGTATTTGAGTGAAGAATGCGCTGATTAATGCAGTGAGAGTGCACACTGTGGAGAAAGGCTTTTATTCCCGAGTGTTTGAGGACGGCATGCAAATGAGAGCTCAAATAAGTGAAACCAAAAATTCGTGCAGACAGCTTTGCTCTGTATGGCTTAGGTTTTGTTTTTACAGTTTGCATAATTAAATCTGAGCATTACAATTTATATACCCCACTTCTATATTTACTGTAATAACCAATGGTATATAAACATCACGCTGCAGGTGACACAGAGGTCACACTCATTCTCAAACTGTGCTGCACGGTCCTGCGGCCTGCAGGAATGGACTCTACAGCAAAAACTTATTTATAGTTACACAATGAATACCATATAATAAACAAGTCGACATGGTCAATAACATCCCCCGCCAATCGTGCGCTTCTTATTTTCGAACTCGATCAAGGCCTCTATGGTCTGAGACTACACACCAAATTTGGCTACTGTATCTGTAGTAGTTTCTGAGTAAAGCCGTCCCCTTTATCTCGGACGGACGGAAGGACGGACGGAGGTCAAACCTATATCCCCCTCTCACTTCGTGTTGGCGGGGGATAATAAAGGAGCACCAATACCAATACTGATATCAGCCTGATACAGACTGGATCGCGTATCTGTGACAATGAGCCAATCTGGTATCACAAGGCCCTGTGAATCTGGCTCAGGAATCCAAGTCCAGTCCTGGATTTCCCTCCTTCCAGGCAATGAAGCGAATGATTACGGCCACTGATTGGCCAGACTATCGTCACACCTGACTCTCAGCTAAAGAGAGGGGGGGAAAGCCAGCAGTTTTCCGCCCTCGAGGACCGCGATTCGGGGAACCCTGTATCGGATACCATTATTTTAATAAACAACAATTACGTACATTTATATCTCTGCATTTATTCGTCGTATTTTGTTTTATTAAGCAAGGAAAGCAATGTTTCAGTCAAACCTGATTTTGCCCCAGTCTCTTTCACAAAACGAGGCAAACAGCTCTCTCATTAAACACTATCAACTGATGTCAAACTCCAGGTATTGGTCTGTAAATTTTGATCAGTGCATTCCTAAGAATAAAATTATTTATGTTCATACGCATATTTATGAAAATTTTATATATTAATCATCCATATTAAATTATGTTTTAAATACATTTATAATGTGTGTGTATTACTGTAGTCCATAGTAATGCACCATTTTTCTAAATATAAAAAAGCAAAAATAAGATTATTCAAACCATTGCAATTCTCTCGGCGTAAATTCTGCCAGCTACCTAGTCAATACATCCATTATAAAGTAATGATACATATATCATAAAGTAATCATACCTCCATTACGCAGTAATGACATATCCAGTTGACATGACACTGCAATGTGGTTATCCTTCACAGCCTGTAGTTACATTGCAAGATCATGCACCACGGTTGGCAGTTTGATTTTGGAGATGTACTTTTAGTGAACAATTTTTACAAGTAAACCGCAATTTTCTTCTCAAAAAGTGATGAACTCTGTCATATCCAGACGCAACTATGACACTTCCTGAAACAGACAAGTCTTGCCTTAAAAAAATGGAGTCTCATGAGGGGTTCTTGAATAGATAAACCAGCTGATTTTTTTTCTTAAGAAAACGGAGGATAGAGGGGAAAAACAACAGAGCAACTTCCCAAGGTCCCTAAACCTCAATAGAAAAGCTTCAACTTCAATTTATGCAACATTTTGTCTATATTTGATAAAGATGCAGCGTTCAGCAAATTCTCTGCTGACATGAATATCATTTGTTACTAAATAAGCAAACATTTCAAAGCACTTCTTTAAACATTGTATGACCAAATGGCCTTCAGTGTCGATGAGAACAAATACAGCTCAGATAACATATAGGCCAGGTCAAGCAGATGCTGACGAGTCAGATGGCAGTTTGGAGAAGAGGTAATGATACAGATTCAGTTGTTATTCCGCGCAACACTAACATTTCATATCAGACAACTGCATACTGTGGCAGTTTCGCATCTTCTAAATGGACGATGCTTGCTAGCACTGTTCACAGCCGGTTTAGATTGACTACAGAATAAACCGTTTAGCTACATACTGCATGCGCAGGTAGCAGCATGCATATGCTTCAGATTTTTCTGGAGTGTAACGCGTTTGCAAGCAAGTATTACCTTTTCCAAAGCCAAATGTTCACATATTTATGCAGACAACGCTCCAGAAAGGCCAAAGGGTTTAGGGGTGAGAGAAAATGTGCGTCGACACATTCCAGGGATAGCAAATTTGATTTTAAGTAGTAACGTTACTTTTCGAACCATCAACCTGTTTCTAACTGGTGGATACGCGAAGCATAGAAACAAATTATTGAGGGGCCTAAAATATGTCAGAGTCATTTGGCTGTTAGCAGATGGAAATCGAAACGTTTTGTATGCTACCGCAGTTGAGTTCGGATTTGCTACGACGAGGACATTTGGGCTTTCATGATAACCACGAGTTGGCCGTAGGAAACCCTTGATTAAAAATCAGAAGCTGGATGGAACATTCAGGCACTGCTCTAGGACACAGAGGGGAGTCGGGCAGCTATTGACCCCGGACTGTGTGCTGGGCAGTAGAGCAGCCCAACATTGGTTTGATGGCAAAAGTGACCTCCATTAGTCTGCCATACACAATCACATTACCCCGTTGAACTGCAGGTGTACCGCCTCCTAGGTCCACATGGAAGATTGATCTGAGTGCTGATGCACCAGGAGAATGACTGAAGGGTGTAGCCACAGATATGCCCAGTCCAATCAGAACTGATCACAGGCACATTCAAATAAATGGGGGCAAACTTTAACATATCAGAGAAGGTTCTCAATACCAGATGAATGCTTTAGAAGAGCATTTAGAAGGATTTGTCAGCTGCGGTTTTGAATAGGAGCATTAAAAGTTGGCCCCATCTCTCTGTCTGAGCGACACCAGAAGCTCTACGCTGGAGTACAGCGCAATGTCCTGCCCTCATACCCTGCCTGCTGATATTGGCTAAAGGCTACATGCCTGCTGCCAAAAGGCTGACGCCCAGAAACGTCCAGTACAAATAAAAACAAGAGAACACAGGCAGACGGCAGGATGTCCACAGATACAGACACTGCTTCACACTCCAAAAGGGTCAACAGTGATGACTGAGAGGGACTTTCTTTGTACCAGTCCATATATTGCTTTTAGGTAAATTCTACTCAGTAGACCTTTCAGTTTGTATTCACAAGCCACTACCCAGCCGAGCCCACGCGGCAAGCTAATCTGGCTTTTTAAGAGACTGTTTCCATTGTCAAACGACCTCGAAAAGCAGCATCTCCTCTTTTGCTCAATTAAGCCCAATTTGAAGCATTTTATCTAGGCTCATTGCAGTTAGCTAAAGGCAGTCTAAACGAAGAGCGGCTTGTTTCAGTGCGTTTTGAAAACTCCACGGTGGCAACATACTCTCCTTTATTGCTTCAGCGTTCAAAAACATTTTCCCATTAGGCAAGTGAAGTTGTGTCTTTTTGCTTTTTCTAAGTTCAAAATATAGAACAGTAAGGCCACTTGTTGGAAACTGGTAAAGTTGGGCTTTGAATCCTGATTGTAATCACAATCAGCCAATCACAATCAACAGCAGGAGCTGACTAGTGTTTAATCATGAGGAGTTAAATACGACAGTTCTGGTCTGGCACTCCGATTGGACAAGAAGCTTCCAAGGAGTGCTAATGTTTAGTAGAATACTGGCCTGGACAATTAAACTTTTAAGATAATTATTGCACAAACAACTTATTTGATAACAACACAAAAGTTCAAAATAGGATTTGAGAAGTTTACACAAGTGACTCAAATGCCAATCGTTCTCGAGCGGTCAACTAGTTATATCCGAGTTTAGTAATTAAACTAACTCCTGTCTCCCTCCTCGACTCATAGAGCCTTCCATATTACACTCCCGGTCCTTGTACTCAGTCAAGTGGCCACTTGAGTGATGTATACGTTGGCCAGATCCTGGATACAAATCATACAGTCAATGGTATAAGTAAGCATAAAGACAGCAAGCGATGTGAGGTTTTAACAACTCACTTTGGGACGCCCTTAACGAAGGGAAGATTTTTCCAGTTGAGGCAGCAGTTAGGAGAGTTAATAAGCCAAGAGTGACAAAGTGGATGTATACTCAGAGTACATCTGCAAACAAAGGCCCAATTTGCATTTCAACCATTAAAACGTGCATTGTCCAAAATCATGAATTAATGCAGCAATAAATTTGCTGATAAAAGCATCAATAAACAACCAATTAGGTCACGGTTGTTTAATTTACACTGTGAATATTGCCCATTGACAGAAGCTTCAGTAATCTGAAAGAACTTTATTTACACTGAAATATTTTCTTTACTGCCAACTTAAAATCCAGTCCTCCTTCCAGCATACGAAATCCCAGATTGTGGAAAATTCATATTCCTTAATAGCGCTCCGAATTGGTATTAGGATAAAGGTTCATAAAGTATGGATTCACTGCACCAGAACTTTGGGCATTTTCAGAAATGGGACAGTCGTCCGCATTCACTCAGTGGTGCGTGAACATACACTCAAGACAATAAAACTGCAAGTGCGCCTACTGGGACACTGTCAGAAAAAAGCAGAGTTAAGAACACAACCACCAATTAGTTAGTAGCTCTAATGGGTGGTTGCATTGTGCACGCACCTGGGCACGCTTCAAAACACAAGACAGCGTGGCTGAAGGCGAGATGAGTGCGGAGGAAGAAAGTGATAAAAAAATAAAGCAACTCAAATTTGCCAGTGTGGCATTATTTTCCGCTTTCTGACCAGCAACAGTACACAGCTGTGAGCAAACTATTTCATAAAATTCCTATAAAGTTGGATAACATGACAAATCAGTTTCTCCACCTGAGCTGTGATCACATGTCCATCGACCCAGACGAACAGTCATCCAGTCGTTAAGCCATTGTACAGGACGGCAACTGTACGTTTCCACGACATAGGGAGCATGTAAAATACAGCTGCCGCGCATGCTGATGATGTATCAATGCTAACGCTTCTCAACTAATACCAGAGAGACCATTATGATGTGTACCACAGTCTCAACCATTTTCAACATGGCACTTAGGCCACAACTTTCATGTATTACAGTATGCCTAAATATATTTGTGAAAATATCTTGAGGGGAGAAATAGCCATTTCAATGACAGAATCCTGATTCATATTTGATTAGCATCACCAAATCGAAGAGTGAGATCTAAGTTTTGCCATCCTGCTTAGTCTCACCAGACAGACCTCATTTGCATTAACCACTGTAGCATATCTACTACATGAAGTGAAAGGGTTAACAGCCTGGACACCCTGTTGGTTTTGTTTCATATTTCCAAATAAACATTTGAGAATAACTTGAATGGTACGTCACTTTAATTTTTCCATTAGCATTATAACCCAATGTAGCAGATCTGCTACATTTTGGAAAGGTGGGTTCGAAAATTACATTTTTTTCCAAATGTTGGCTCATAATCAACATATTTGCCTAGGGAAATAATTTTTACACAATTGGAAAGGGACTTGGCAAACAGAGGGTTAAGTATAGGTCAAGTTGTGATTCAGCAAATTCAGCTAAAGCAAACATTTGACTCGTCGCATCAATCGACCTGTATCAATCATACAGGTCGACAGATTTGGCGAGTCCGCACCTGAAGCCTGCCCAACCCTGAAGTTCCACCACGCAAGAAAAATCAGGGAGTCTTTTGCACTGCACTAAGCTGTTGCTTACTTGTGGACATTTCGAATGGCGCCTAACTCTGTGTCTTCAATCTGTATCAATAAAGCTCTTCTTCTTGCTCTGGTTTTTGGCAAATGCGATTGGTCCAACATAAGGTCCAAATTTTCCAGCTTTAGTTCCTCCCATCTTTCTGCCCCTTCGGCCAGTTTGCATCCGGAGGCATCCCAGATTGGGTAGAGCCACTAAACGCTGGCAGGCCATAGAAATTAGCGGGGTGCGGACGAGTGCAGAGTTTTTCCGTGTGTAGAGGGGCTTCAGCAGCAATACTGATCAAAAATAAATGTCATCACATGATTTTCATTCCTTGTAAAACCTGGGTAGAGTTGGGGTAATAGTTATAAATACACCTGCCATCATGGCTTAGCCTGAAATAGCTGCCAAATGAGAGCTCCATGGAGAGGAGCAGCTGGAATATGGAGGGGAATCAGGTTGAAAATGCAGGTAGTTAAAAAATTTGCCAAGGCCCATCCACTTTATCACCAGCCAAACCCCGAAGATACATTTGGCTTGAACCACTCGATTGTGTTTAGAAGACTGTACTTTCAACACTTTTAAATCAGTGAATATTGAATTACTTAGAAATAGGTGAAACATTGTGTATTGGAATTAGGGCTATTGTGGTTGGAAATAATGGAATTTGGAACAGCACAGAGCACAGCCGGGGTGAACGGAACACTGATGCAGGAGGCCCCGAGTACTACGGCTCAACTGAAATGTAAGGCGAGAGCGCGTCAAAATGAATTTCAGGTGTCGATTTGGTGTTGTGGCCGCAAGCTCACTGATTTCTATAATCATTCAAAGGATTCAATCACTGTTTACAGAACAAGATCCGTCAGGCCAATAAAAATTCGGATTCAAAGAAATACAATGGGAGACCAAATTTAGGACACTTATTTTGTGTATACTTTAACCGCCATCGAGTTAGGCTACCGAGTAAATTTCATTCGTTAAGCAGCAATGAAGAAAGCGGTTTTCACCAACAATCTCAGCTCTCATGACGGGCTCTATTCAGACAGGCAGCTGGCGGTGTGCAACTCTGAGAAATCTTCCATACTCAGAGCCATTCATCCTGACATGCATTAGAGCTGCCCCAAAGTATGGAAAACAGTGTGGACACGCTCAGCTGTAAATGACCACGGAACTCCCAAAAACGGCCTGCCAGGCCCCCCGCACAGGCTGCACACGTCACGTCACCACAGTTAACCACATTATGAATAGAAAAGAACATTTCGCTCCCGAATCTCTCAAGAGCTGCAGCTGATTCACCAGCCAGTGTTTTGCTCACTCGCGAAATAAGAAGACACCCAGTTACAGGACGACAGCTGCTTTCACACCGGACGCGAAACGCATTTTTTCGCACGACACATTACGTTCAAAGTCGACGCGAATACACGCGAAACGTCTCGCGTCCGGTGTAAAAGCGGCTTAACTCGCGTGGTCAGTCGCAGTAACGTTAGATCCGCAAAAAAAATCAGATCAAGTCAGACTGTGGGGGCACTTCAGAAACATTAAAGGTGACCTTTGTTGCATAAGTAGCCATTAAAAAAGCAAGTTTAAAACCTCAGGATTGCAGATGTGCGACAATACAGTCGCACAGATCTGGGTGATGTCAGCAGATTATCAGATTTACCGGACAGCAGTTAACGCTATAATGTTCCTTTAATAAACGCACTGATGCCAAACCTTCGCTAGCATTGCTCAACTAGCCAAGGTGTTGCGTTAAGTTTTATGCAGCCCCACGACCAGCAGGCTCCTGAAATTAGTGCTGCCCCACAAACAGAGGGAAGGGCGATGAAGCGCAAACTTTTCCCCCAAATGCATGCAAACACTCTGCCCGATTAATCGATTAATCGGGCATTTTAGTGGCCCATTGTCCATTATAAAGCAAAGCAAGTGCAAAACTAGCGAGCCAAGTTAGCTTGCCAACTGGGATATTGTTCAACTTCCCAGGAGGTTATTACAAAATAAGCGAAACATCTATAGTTAATTACCAAAGTATAGGTGTATTTCGGCGTCAGCTGCTTTTCCTCCTTCCGTCTCCTTAAAGAAAACATTTCTTGCTCGGGTCCGGACAAATCCGTGGCAGACAGCGGGCTACATTTCAGCTTCTTCAAATTATTTCAGATGCACCGATATACAAAACAGCCGGTCGGCTAATAAAAAAAACGTTATCTTTCTGTGTTACTATGTAGTTGATTGACACCGTAAAACACCAATTGAGACGCAAGAAAGAGGTGTACTGAATTCCGATTCGTCACACGGGCATGAAAACACGGAACTTCCTCTTGAGATGTTAACCCGAAGCAGATGGATTTAAAGGAACAGTGACGCGTTTCAAGCGGCACTGGATCCCTTTGTTTCAAAAAGTCGCGAACGGACTTAAACACAATGACATAATTTGAATCCTCCTCCGAATGATAGCATGGAGGTCATTCTTTATTGCTCTGTGTTTTCCTTTCTTCAAAACTACTAAACTCTCAGAGTGATTCCCCACGTTTGAACCACAAACGTTGAATCTGAGTATGAACCAAATTTACTAAAATGAGGTTTGGGACCCTTGCAATAAAAGGACAAAGTACATATTCCCGACCAATGATTTAACCATATCTGGAGCTTACAATGTCCAAATAACTCATCCTGCCCTTCTGGGGAAAGTTTCCTAGGGACTTTTCCTTAACTTTTTAAAGTGGACGCAAGACAGAAAACTGACTTTTCTTTGTCCAGTATTTGATTATATGACCTTGAAGCGAGTGACGTATTGCACTGAACATCATATGTTAAGTGAAAACTATAACTGCGCTAATAGACAGAATGATATCCTAGGTTAATGTCCCAGCAAATCTGCCCACTTCATTTTCTGCATTTATTTGCTAAATTATTTAAGTCAAAGACCACGTGTATGTCCTCATCAGTTTTGTGCTCCACAGTTGCACAGAGCACGTAGAACAATGTCAATGACATCCACTATCTAGGTGGACAGTCTTTGTTGAACATTACCAACTCATATAATTCTGAGACAAAAACACATAGCCCCATAAGCCAGTCAGAGATAGAGTGTCGCTCAAACACCAGTTTTTCGCCAATCCATATTCCAACCTTGTCCAAACAAAGCGATCCCATACAGCAACTAATGCAGCACAATCCACTAAAGTAAACAGTCCGGCCACCAACTATGTTGCAAGACACTTGACAGCTAATGATACATGAATGTTTGCTGAGAAAAGCCATGACCTGGCAAGTCAAGTAACTAAAAATAACCATGAAAAATGCATGAAACTGAAGTAAATCATCTAATAAAACAGGTTTGGCACATCATTAGTCGCGGAAAAAGCAAAGGGCAAAATAAACATACACAGGAATTTCTACCAGTCTGACTGCCCCCAAAGGCCAACTAGATTATGGATTGCTTTCCTTTCAAACTCGTATCTTTATTATGCGAATAAAACAATAGTTATTCATCACCAACCATTTACGCATCTCCTTTAGGATTTCATGTTACCAAGTTGGCAGGCTTTTTTTGCTTTAACACAGGGTGAAAAAATTGCTTGCCCCCCCACCATATGCACTTAGCAGAAGCAAGAGATTGTTTCAGCGTTCAATCACTTACATCTACCTTGTGCAAGCACATTTCAGCAAGTCCAGTTAGTTGGTCAGTCACACACCCAGTCATTGCCACACAAATCCAATTTCAGGCCGGCCAAGCGTGGTCGATTAAAAATAGTCCAAGAATATGCCATTTTGGATCCTGTCATAGAACTGAAATGTATTTACAACGCCAAACAACAACACTGAACGCATGCTTGAGGCGTACATGTAATTACTGACATCCCTTTTTAACAAGTCTGAATGGACCCCACAGACTTGTAAATCATGGGAATTTCCATACCATGGCAAGGATAAGAACGGCCTTTCCACAGCACAAGAAAAAAGGCCAGAGTGTGATTTATCCAACAATGCTAAACCTTCACATAAACAACAAATTACATGAACATCATACCAGTGAATTTCCTTCACAAAATGGGTCTTCCCTCATGCAAAACACAAGGGCAACAAAGTCATTATAACAATGCTTTACAGTATTAGGAAAACTCAATAAACAAAATCACACATCATGCAGAATCCAAGTGCTGTAACAGCGTAGACATAAAAATTATGATGGTGAACACAGTACGCAAATTAACATTTCACCAACCTAGACAGTACGCGAGTAACAAATGCAAAATATACAAACTCAAAATGCATTTCCAGACACAGAGAGAAACATTATATAATATAATTATTATATAATAAGGATTAGACAGGTTAGCATTGTGATCTAAAACAAATTACAACCAAACCGCCAAAGACAGACGTAGCCAGTGAAATAAGCACAGGATTAATCCGGCCTCACCTCCCACTCCTTGGCTGCCATTTCTGTATCCGCAGGCTCATCACCAGAGTCAGACTCTTCATTTTTCTTGACCACCATGAAGCCCGGCTCGTGGCCGAGGCCTCCCAGCCCTTCCCCAAACATGTCAGGACTCCACTGGATGAAGAAAACATACAAGTGGTCTGACCTGAGGAGACAAAGGCAGACTGAAGTGGATATGGTGCAGAGCCCAGAAAGGACGGAGACTCCGAGTTAAATTGATTCTGCCCAGAGATCATGATTCCATGACAGCCTGTCCACAAAGTTATTGATTCATCAGAATAAACACATCTGCACAAATTAAGCTTCTCCATGACTCATGTGATCAGGCTGTGTAAATCCACTGCAATACAATGGAATCCAGCAGTTAAAAACAACACCTTTAAATTCATTTTGACATCATTACCTCCACCAAGGAGGTTATGTTTTAGGCAGCGTTTGTCTGTTTGTTTGTTAGTTAGCGAGATAACTCAAAAAGTAATGCACTGAGTTTGATGAAATTTTCAGAGAAGGTGGGTATTAAGTCAAGGAACAGGTGATTAAATTTTGGCCTATCTAGGCCAAAGTACAGCTGAGATATATGCCAAAGTTCAAGATTTCAAGTCTTTCCAATGGGCCGGAGTTCCAATCGCCGTGCTTTTGGGATTTGCTGCCCCCTGGCGGAGGTCTCTGCTCTTTGAGTACTTTTCTAGTTAATCATGTAATGATTTTGGGAATTCTATGTGCATCGGCTGTGTAATTAATCAAAACAAGTCACATTTTTAACTAATTAACGTTAACCATCAAGACTTTGGATTTCACTGCTAGAAGGATCGCTCTTCAACTCACAAAAAAAGCCTTGAATATACTGCCCGCTTGTGTCATTTTCTTTTGTTCATGAGCTACAGCTGGAAAAATGCACCAGGCCAATAGTAAAGTATGGTGCAAAACTACATTTTAAGTGGTGTAATGGAAAACTGATTAATTCAAAATACATTAATTATCGGGCTTTTTATTGGCCACGGAGATTCATTTTTTTATTCGCAGCCTACAACCTTAAACAAAGCTGCTGAGTTACAAAGAGCTGGATTATTGCAGCAGTTGCAATTCAGAAAGAATAAATGTGCATTAAGTAGAGTTTGACAGCGGTGTGGTCGTGCTGGCTTCCAGTAAACAAGTGCACTGCAGACCTTTTCACAGGGTACTGTAATTAGCTCAGGGTCATCCTTCACCCCACATTAAGGACAACAGACAGCGAGTAATCACACAAGCTTTAGCTTTCCGAGTTCCATGTGCATACAATGGCACTACACTTAGAGAGACTTCCACGGCTAACCCCAAAATGTCTGTGCTGACACAGCCAGCTAGCCCAGGGCTAAGACTGGCGCAAACCCACTTTAGAAAAACAAACTCATGTCCCTGAATGACCAAACTGTATTAGCCAGCTGGGCAATTTGGGTGAATTTGTACATTTTCTAAGCCTAGTGCTAGAGATTTCTTTGCCCACGACTGAGGACAGTGCGAAAAGACCTTAATAAAGCTCTGCAACCTATTTTCTCAACTATCCTCCGCACTCTCCTCCCCAGCACTACCCTGCCAGTTTGCATGTTTCCTGAACATCTTATGGGCGGTCACTTTAACTAGGTCAGCTGCTAGACATTCATTTTTCTTGTGCCACTCAGCAAATGCAGCATAGGGACACAGCCTTCCGGACGTTTCCGCACTGAAAAATCTCAGACTCTAATGGATGGGCTGTGCCGCTTGTTTGACACGGCACACAAGCGCAAACATGCGTGCACACGTGTAATGAGGGAAAACTTTTGACAGAACATCACAACAATCAAAACACAAATTTAAAAACTGGAGATAACATAGGAGAATAAGTCAGAATGCAAGACAGTGTCCTAACAAGCCACTGCAAAACATTAAAAAACCCCCCAATTGATAAAAGAACAATATAAAAATGCTAATATTTATCAAAATAATGTTATTTTAAACCACAGCACTACAATTCATGGGCAGTAATACAGGCAAAAGACATAATTCAATTGACTTTAATTTGATTCGCAATGGCACAGCCAAAAAAGCAATTTGATTTACAAAAATATGACAGTCATAGCCAAGCCTTTGTTCCATTAGAATCATACTTCGCCTTAACAAAGACAACATCTTATTCACAGCGCTGAGATGATAATTGTGCTACGTCAAAGTAATTTCATTCTAGTTAGAAACAAACTGGCTTCACAGAAAGAATAAAACTGAATTTGGCGGTAGGGAAATTTTGTTTAATTTACAGGAAAAACACACAAAATGGGCTCGGAGAAAACAAACGCCGGCTTGTAGGTCCCTCTGAAGGGGTAAGCTGATGAAAGACCCCCACCCCTTCACTGACTCAAATAAAATAAAATCACGTAAAAGACCCATCATTATGCTTTACTTCGGTAAAATAAAAATTTAAATTCAGGACCATTAAATAATAAAGAGCAATAGTGCTTAATGGTACCTTTTAAACAGGCTTTATAAATGCTTGACTAACAGTAAGTGCCTTCCAGTAGAAGAATGACAGTGAAAATTTGGTGCTTGTGAACATGGCTTTGGATTGTTCCAGAAGGACCACGTTCAGTGCATGAAATGTGCCAGTATAGAGGGGCGGGGCTAAATAAATGACCTCAAGTCGTGGCCCCAATGCAATGCAGAGGCGGGACCTCACCTCTCCTGCGGGACAGCGAACCAGTACTCGTGTTTGCGGTCCCTCTGCGCGTACTGCTGCATGGAGGCGCTGGCGTTGGAGAGGAAAGTCTTCCTCATAGGTTTCCCCACCCGCAGGCACAGGAACTTATGCGCTTGGTGCTTCTGCTGATCGATCTGAGCCGCAGGCCCTGTGTGTTCAGTGAAGAAGATAGTCTCATCAACAGAAACGGTTCTCGTTTGTTTTCCCATCCCCCGCCTCTTCAGATTACCGTCAAATGTCCCACAGAAATCAGCAACACACAGCTCATTGTTGCTAACAATTGAAGTAGGGCCATTCAGGCGCCCTCGAAACATTAGTTTGAGCGTCCTCTGAAACTTCCACGACAAAAGAGCAAAAACTGCGAAAATTTCAATTATGCTTAGAAATAAAGCACTGAATTCTACAACAGCTGAGGAGCAGGAAGGATGGATGGTTAATCGGTATGCGGTTCTTGAGAGGATAGCGTTCACCCCAACGCTGTGGTTGCCCCAGTGCCCCAGAGCAGGGCTCCACACAGATCCCAAGGGCCCACAGCTTTCTGAGGGCCCCAGTCTGGATGTTGAATTCCTGCTTCCCCGGCCCCTTATTTGTGTGTAACAGGTGGGGGGCATATAACCCCTGCTGCTTCGCTTAAACTTCCCTGACCATGTGATCCAACATGACTGCTGAGCATAAGACATATACAACTTTTCACTACACTTTCTAAGAATAAAGATTTATTCTTTGTTTTTCCTTTGGTTCACATTTCATGCCTTTTTACTTCACATCTGTACCATGCAGTTAAACATACATACAATCAAAAGCTCTGGTGTTACACATAAGAACCAAAAAATAAGTTATTTGTCTGTGAAGCTGCCATCCAGTATAATTTAAAAAAAAACAATCAAATATGTGTGTTCTACTTCATTTTCATAAAAATCATCCCGTAAATGTTATCCACTAATTACAAGAGAAATACTTCAGATGGAACATAAATCAACTGAATGTAAAATGAAACATGAAAAGAGAAGAAGAAAAACAAATAAAGTGAATGCGGTTGAGAGTCTGAAAGCTGAGTGACACAGGCTGGGATTTCACGCTGGCGGAGGTTACGTTCCTCCAGCTGCCTGGCCTACCATCAGCCCATTGTTCCACGTCACCCAGCCATAATGCCGCTGTTTTTTTTTTTTTTTTTAGCGGCGGAGAAATCTCTAATGTAATTAGGCCACTCCGCTGAACCAAAATCGTGGCGCTGCAGGGCGAGCTCAATTAGAGACGCAGTAATCTGGTGTGTAATTTGACCGGTTTTGACGACCGGTTTCTGCTTGGCTTGCCATTCTGATGTGTGTCAGGGGGAGAGAGAAAACCAGGCCAGCTGAGGCACTCCCCTCCGCAGATTTTTCGCAAAAAAATTATTATCACAGCGGACACTTCCAGGAAAACTCGTTCTCCGCTCTGTAAAGGACGATAGATCCCAGGAGCAAAGGAACATACCATGTAAGGCACTTAGGACCCCCCGGCCTCGCCCTTATGACAAACAGATTACCCGAGGCGCACAAAATTCTTCTAACTTTCGACGTTGGATCCATGCAAAAATTATGGCGATATTACAATATAAAAAGTATTCAAGGTCATGGTGTAAAGGTCAAAGGTCAAATGTGGGATACAAGCAGACAACGCACAGGTCCATCCAATGTACTTTATATGTTCATACTGCTGCAATCATTAATTGTTGAGAAACAACCTGCACAAAATGTCCAAGGTCAAGGTCACCGCACCTCGGTGAAAGGTCAAACTCAAATCCAGCTAAAGTAGGTTGCGGCACAACTCCAGCCCAAGGTCCATACAAGTGATAAGTATGAGATGTTAAATTTTAATAGCTACTGAGTACAATCCGTGCACAATACGTGGGACAGACGAACAGACAGATGTACAGATACCATCGTGATGACCATACCCCATCGCCGCAATGATGGAGGGGTTAAAAAAAAAAACACCTAATGTGCTTGGTGCTTTGACTCAATGAGAAAAATTGGGCATCTCCATACCCTAAGTCAAAAAAGTAATGTCAGTGAGACCCATGGTTTCCGGAAGTTTGTGAGTATATAGGAGTTATTACACTCAGCCAGGCAGCCCTGGATCAAAGTCTATGTTCATGCTTGTTATTCCGCACATGGCCGGCTACAAAAAGAGCTGGGAAAGGGTTATCAATGACGTGCAGAACAGACCGGATGCCTTCTAAAGAGAAGTTTGCTTTTTCCTTTGAGTTGATGTCATAGGCCTTCAGGGCGCGCGCCCCTATTAACAAATTCAAATAAAAACAAATACTGTACTTTTTGCACTCAAAACACATTGCCCATACAAACTAGAGCACAAATTTGGACATCAAACAATACCCACTCATTTATAACAACTTCTACCCATAAGACACAATGATGTAATAGCTGTCGCATCATATTTCTCGGTAGAGAATTCAGCTTGTTTGGGCACCTAATAAATAAAGCAAATATTACGACTAATTTTATGATCGGCGTTAAAGCACAGATTCATTATTTACTCCTTTCCATATTGCAAAGAGAAAAAGATGATGTCAGCTGATTTTCGGAACTACAATAATGGCATATTAAGCCTAGAAGTTTACTCAGCACAAACAATTTGACTAAAAAAGAAAAAAAGAGGGAAAATACTAAATACAGATTTAAGTTATTTTCATGTTGCAGGGCCATCCCTGGCTCAGGCAGATGAGATTCAGAATCATTACAACGTGAGCAAATTAGAAGGTTAGAGTGGTCACAAGGAGTGATCGAAATGGAGTTGTTCACAAGTGCAATTTGTAATAGCCAATGGGACAAAAAGTTTTGAACCCTTCACTCATTTTTTGTTCCATATTTAGACGAAATATTTGAGATCAGAATATTACCGAAAATGGCACAATTCAGTATGCAAATAGTGAGAAATGAAACAAAAATTGTAAATTTAGGACAGTTATGTAAATTTTGGAGTTGACAAACAATACATATTTGGCAAAAACAGGCAAACTAGGCACCTCCTTTTCTGGAAAAGAACTATGAAAAGTTGGTGGTCGAGACTGGTAAAAGCAAACAAAAAAAAAAATCAAGAAGCAAACTACAAGTGCAGCACATCCTTGGCAGCTTCAAGAGTAATGCGAAGTGTAAAACTTCAAAATCATTTTTCTTGTAGAAACCAAAGCCTAAAAATATACAGAGTAAAAATTAGTTGGTTGCAGTTTGTAAACACAACATTCTAAGTTGGTTCCTACTCCCTGGCTCAATGACATCACAGGGTTTCCTCCAGGATTTTTTGAAACTGTGGCGGAGGGCTTCATCATCGGTTCAAAATTCAGTATTATCAGGTGTGGCCAGTTTTCATTAATCAGCACGTAGGCGATGTAATAAATGAAGTCTATGTGCACGGAGTTTTATCAGTTTCACGTGCGTGACGGCGGATTTCACATTTAACCCTTAAATGCCAAACTATAGTAAAAGTTGAAAGAAAAATCTATGTATTCTGTTAATATGTCCTGGGGAAGGGCTAATAACAACCCAAAAGCAATTTTTAATTTTTGGTGACCTTTGACCTCATTTTAGTATTATGACATATATGTCACTCTAAGTTTCTAGGATATAAAGAGAACTTTTGTACATCATTGTTTTGATAGTTGACATATAGCTGAAGTATTAGGCATAGCTTATTTTTCATTAGCTTACCTGTTTGTCTACTTTATCCAGTAATGAATGGGTGCTGATCTATCGTGTGGATTCCACCATGGGGGCGGCCATATTGGAAAGGTTATCTGTTGTAGCCAGTGTAGTGTCAGTTCCACTTCTATGCATCAGATGGCAGCACTGATGGTCTAAATATGTCACTATGGGCCTTAGATTGCAAAATTTATGTGGGGTCAGTAGTTCTGACAACCCCCAAAATCTTGTGACAAATTTGTCATCGGGGACATTTCAGGTTTAATATGAAAACCTATTAGGACTCCGGAATTGGAATGAAACAATCATGAAGATACAATTAGGGAGAGCAGGATATGCTCACAGCAAACACAGAAGTTAACATCATAGTTCATCATTTCGCAAAGTGAACAAAATATTTTTTCTCTAATCAGTACACACATTGCATTAAGGAGAAAGCAGTGCGTTTTACTGTCAATGGCTAATTTTTATTCATTGGAAAATGTGTTCATCAAGCAAAATGATTGACAACAGGTCAAGAATTATTAGCACTCATTTTTACTTAACAAGAAGAACTGGCGACACCTGATGGTCATTAGGATTTTTGGAGTTTATGTTAAGTCATTTTACATTGGCATGGCAGCTTTTGGCGGTGCGCCATGATCAATTACATGTAACGGAAACCCTGCATCAGAAGCGTTATGCAGCAGTGCAGTGCTATGTCCTGCCTTCACCCCCAGCTTGCTATTATTAGCTGGGGGCTACATGCCAACTTCCCAAGGGATGAAACTTCCTGTGCTAAGAAAAATTACAAAATACATGCAGACAGCAAAGGCCTCTGTTGCTAGACATGGTTACAAGCTTCTAGCCGGTCATAAGTGATGATTGACAGGGATACATCATCATCAATCAACATCTATACATCATTTTTTAGGAAATCGCACTCAGAATACCTTTAAGTGAACTAAAATACTCCCATAATCAGACAAATCGTCAGTAAAAACAATTAACTGCCTGTGGTATCTTTAGAAGTGTCAGGCTAGTATCCACCGGCAGGGGTCGGCAGCTTTTTCAGAGTAGCGCACAATTGGCCATCGCGCTACAGGGTTCCAAATTGGGAAGGGACTGCCGGATTTGGGGATATAATAATAGCTTTGTTCGTTGCTCCAGCGCCTCCTGTTGGCCAGACGGGCGCTCGTCAGGAAGACTCTGGGTTTGTTCATGTCCGGATATCCTCCGCCCTCGTTCTGAACTTAGGAGGATTCAACCAATGAGTGTATAAGAGTCAGTGGCTGACAGGCACGTGCTTCGGAGGAGAGCCGTGAACTGTCTCACTATCCCGAGTTGGCAGCAAGGGGTCGCATACGAGCAAGCTTTGTACATAGTTCACCAATTGGGCATTCCAGATTCGGGTGGGATTGGAGATGCCAAATTTAAAAAAAGAAAAAAAAAAAAGAAGTGTCAGGCTGTACAAAGTCACATCCCATGTTAGCTATTTAATATAGAAAGTATGTCAGGAGGCAATTAATTGAACATACCAAAAGAAAAAAATCAATGTAACGTATTAAGTACCATTAGGTTCAAACTGCATTAAGGCTATGTTAACTTGAATGCTAGAATTTGAAACCACATACTTCCAATGCACTTCAGCAGTGTATGCCAATGCTTTTTTAACTGGATGTCTATCTGTCAACGCTTCAAGCTCCAATGACATATGGGTGGTATATCGCATAATAAAAGACAACTTTGTAATTAACCTTAATTTGGAGAGAATTCATGAAAACTACTTGCACAGGTTAAGTTGATATTAAGAAGGAGATTAACACGTGATAATAGCATTGCAGAACTCTAGACAACAGCCAAGGCATTTGCCCCCGACACAGCAGTTGAAGAACCTGCACAGAGAATGAGTGCGTAAGATCCCCAGATAGCAGGGCTAGAAGCACTGACAACATCCTCCTGTACTCGGCTGACTAACACTGGGCCAGATTAAATATTGCAGCATGTCCATTTTCAACAAAAACCTTCCTCTTCTCACCCCCAACACAAGGAGCAAATTCAAATCTGACTGGATTACACAAGAATCTGCACAGAAGTCTAGTAAATCTAGGAATAGTAGCGTTTACATGGTTGATGCTGGAAAGGGGAGTTAATCTTGATAAAAACATCTGAGTTCTCATAAAAAAACCCTTGCGCACCCTCACCCAAATACAATTATGCAACTGTAATTTGAAAACATTTCGCAAAAAACTTAAGCAGGAATTGCATTTACAAGAAAAACTTCACAGATGGACTGGCAAACAGACAGACAGTGCCATACCATAATATGTCCCATAATGGCAAACTAAAAATGGATTGAATCCGTTTAGTGGTTATTACAGTCCACGTGGCCACTAGAGCGTCAAAATTTCATTTTTTCATCTTTCATTTCTTGACAACAGTCAGTATACAAAAACTTTTGACCAGCAGAGTAGGTGCTATACAAACAAGGCAATCAGAGATAGCAGACCTGGTCCCAGCCACAGGCTGACAGACAGAGTGACACACACACTCACACACACACACACACACACACACACACACACACACACACACACACACACACACACACACACAGACATGATCATTGCTTAACCTGGCTCCCCCTAGAGGGGGGCCATGTAAAAATGTTCAAAAAAATTGATCACATGAAATAGAAAAGAATGTTTAACAAAACCTCATGGTCTTGGACAACCTACAGATGCAATACATTTCAAAGTAAAATACCCAGTGCGAGCCTTCTGAAAGTCGCTGATGTGCGACCCCAGCAGGGGGCGCTCTATTCTGGGCCTGCAGTGTGCTGCCATGCATCCGCTGTGCTCCACTCCCCTAAATCTCAGAGCGACACAGAGCTGTGTTTTAATCAGCACATTGATTGCGCCCTCAGGGACGCTCATGCAATTAGCCGCTCTGTAATGAAATGGAGTCACCTCCAACACTGTAGTTATTCCAAGACGCCTGCACTTATCTACACCTAGAACATATTCTGTTTTTTTAATACACTCAGCAATGCCAGACTGTTCACAGTGAAATAAGCTTTGTGTATCACTGCACCGCAGCTATGCAAATACCTAAAGTCAACTAAAAAAACAGCTTGTCCATCCATGGATACAGAATATGTTCATTATCATAGTGATAACTAGTGTCGGCTGGTGAACTGGAAACAGGGGAGTCTCAAACAATCCCTAAAAATTAATGATTGGTCACGACCTGTTTTCAATCATTCATTTAAATTACCATTACAGAAACTTTGAAAACTCTCAACATTATCAGTTGTGGCCAGTCTTCATTTATAACGCATACTGATTACGACTCCGGACTTCTCGCGCTTTTCTTTACTCAGGGGTTGGAAGCAATGCATGCGTTTCATGATCGTTTAAATTGAATAAGATCAAACATCTTTATGAAATTCCATTGCTTCCAACCCCTCCAGTGCACAAGGACTTCAATTCCGCACGGCAGTCTCTTACATATGCGTTGATTGAATAATTGCCGACAACAGCAGAGGACGGTAAATATGTCATTTAAACTCCCAACGAATGCGTGAGAGTTGACAGGTACGCGTTATAAATGAAAACTGGCCCCACCTGATAATGTTGAGAGTTTTCGAAGTTTCTGTAATGGTAATTTAAATGAATGATTGAAAACAGGTCGTGACCAATCATTAATTTTTAGGGATTGTTTGAGCCTCCCCTGTTGCCAGTTCACGAGCCAGCACTGGTGATAATAGCTTTTTAATTTATCAATCAAAAAGATAACTCTGTTATTTTTCATGAGATGGTGTAAACACACTGTGCAGGAGAGAGATTATAGCCTGTGGCTGGTGCCATTTACTTCACCCTTTAAGACCTTGAACAATGTCTGCATGCTTCTCCCTTTAAGACCTGATGCAACATGAGCATCAGTGCATCATAATTCGCAAAAATATAAGTAGGTAAGACAAAATGCATTATGGGATCAGTATTTCAGTCTCAGTGGGGGCCACAAAAAAAAAAAAAAATTCCAAAGCTCCTTTTCGAAAACACACAATGGCTGAAAACATGAGCTCGGGGAGTGACGCAGATTTTTTTTACAGAGCCGCTTTTTAAATGAACATTAGGGCAACCGCAATGGTCATTAATGAAAGCCAAAGGTGTGAACTCTCAAATGATTTTTACTTCTTTGTGTTTCTATCCGCAACAGACCCTGAGAAATAAAGATTTTCCCGAGTGCTGACAATCCGCTCAAGTTTTTCATAAAACTCTCAGGTGTTAATCAGTTGTTTTCAAACAACGCCGAAGGTTTATGAGTGCTTCTTTAGAGGGTGCCTTAGGCTGTAATGGGCTAAAGATAATGTTAATTTTCTCCCTTATGTTGAAGTCACGGGCCAAAAAGAGCCTCTTACCTTCTGCAGGGTGCGAGTCCACAGTTTGTGGCCCTGGGCTGACCGCCGCGCCCTCCTTGTGCGTTTGCTGTACATTCTCCCTCGTTTCTTTCGCTTGTTGCATAGTGTGACTCTTCCACATCTTCCTCAGCTCCTCGACGTCTGTCTCAGACTCCCCTGTCCCCTCCCTGGCCAGTTTGCCCTTTTCCGAAGCCTCATGGCCAGGCGGCGAATCGGAGGCGGGGCTCGACTCTGTGCCCTTCGTCTCGTCCCCACTGGCGAGCGTACTTGTGCTCGGCGTCTGCTCCGTGACCTGCCGCTCTGTCTCGCGCCCCGTCTCCGACAGGGGCAGGTCAGTCTGTCTGTCTGCGTTGGCCCCAGGCCCCTGTTTGTCCAGCGGCTCCTCAGGGCCCACTAGTTTGGCTGCGGAGACGGTCTGGTCAGCCTCGTGCGAAGAGTCTGACTGTGCCTCTACGGAACTCAGCGGTGCGTCTGGGACAGGGGAGGGGTCGAGCTCCGTGAACACATCCTCTGACAGAGAACGCTCAGAGTTTTGGGAGCCCGCGATCGAACTCTTGTTCTGCTCTTCCGTCTTGTCTGCGGCATTCTCAGGTTGTCTCTTTGAGTGGCAGGCGTTCTCTCCAGGTGACGGCGGCTCCAGATCTCTGCACAGAGGCATGTCTCAGGGTTACAGTGGCATGAACTAAAGAGCATTATTTTATCTCACCATCTCCTATGTCTCCTGCTATCAATCCAATATTTTTCCATACCGTTAAACAGATTACGTTGGAAATAGACATGTTTGCTTTAACATTAGAAAGTAAAATTTGATTGCATGGAGCCATGGCTACGACATAATGATATCATAATCATTTTGGTTGGTTCCTATTAGCCTTGCTTTTACTCAGCAATTCTGTCTGCCACAGAGTAAGAAGTCCAGAGAAAATAGAGGCCCGGTTTACGACACGAAGTGCGTCAACCATTGCACAACGAAAACAGGAAGAGGACAGCGATTTTGTTTTGCCTAGTAGCTATCAGTGGTTATCCCTTGTGGCTGAGATGGCAGACTGAGGAAAAACTGAAGTGACAGGGGAAAGTTGGCCATTTTCCCTCCTTAGTAATTGCTTGCAAATCACATTATCAGTGATGTACTGACCTTGACCCAAAGTTCCAGCTTTGATTCTCAGCTAGAACACCTGTCACTGAGACATTCAGCAGGATACTGAATGACTAAAGCCAATCCCAATGTGCATCCAGATGCCTGCAGGAATGCATGCCATCTGAAAATGTTGCACAAGTTGCTCAGGATAAAAGATTTAAAAAATCTTATTTAATAATCCTTTGAAAATCTTTCCAATATGTCCTGTCAATTCATGATGATTAATTTTGCAGAAATGGTTCTCGAGGCAATTAATTTTTCCAAAAAAACTGAGCGCGCCAAAACATTTGTATATACGGTGCTGAAGAATTTGAAAGGAGACTTTGTGGGAGGCTCGAGAATTGCAGAAATCATTAGAGTTCTCCCGTGACAAAACAGTAATTCGTATGTAGGTGGATAAACACATGGTAGAAAAACTTAGTGTAATTTGCGGTCTCCAGGCTTTGAAACGGCCTGTAATTTCAAAGCACTCTGATGTATTCAGGTGAGGTAACTGAGGATACAGCACGACCTGTATTGCGGATGCGGTTTTTTAAGAAAATATGGGCTCCATCACCAACTTCAAGTCTCTTTCCTGTGCTACATGTAGGTGCGAGTTCACTAATCAGTTTAACCTCTTGGCTGACGAGCTGTTAAAATGATTAAAATTTAATAATAATTAATCATTTAATTTAATAATTAAAATTTAATAATAAATATCCGAGCAATAAGGGTAAGAACCTAGTTTGTCCTCCTCTGATGAGAGCAAGCCTTGCGATTTGGTGCGTAGGGGCTGTTTGCACTGAAGGCGCTTTTTCAGCGTAGAAACGCAAGGTGCGTCTGTCCTGATTTCTAAAGCCTATGCTGTAAAATGCGCTGGATGCATCTTTTCTGCGGTCGCCAAGTACCACTCCTGTCACTCACTTTGCGAACATTCTGAACAATGCTTAAGGCTGCGGCGAACTATTTCCACCACAATGTCTGGTGTTTCGCCGGTTTTTTGAAATAACAGATAATCCGTTGGCACTCTTTTTTCTCAAAAGGAGAAAGAGAAATAAAGTTAGTAGGAAAATTGTGTAACTTTTGTGAAGTTGACATTTTAGGGCCAAGGTAGTGCTAATGGTAACAGATTTATCGGTTGTCTTTGTTTACAGTGGAATTTAAAGGAGAATTCCGGTATGAAATTGACTTGGGGTGTATTGAAACATGATAACGAGTAATAACCTTTGCCAAATACCCCACCTCCGTACGCACACAAAATTTCGAAATATATAGCTTTTTAGCCGAAGCTCCCAGCAGGCTAACAATTGTATTGAATCCGGCATGGCGCTGCCATGGAAAGAAATCGCTATTTTTTTCATCATTAACAAGGCTCAAAGTAGCTCCACACTTCATCGGTAGGATTCCGAGGGCCCTGAGATTTAAAACGAGGCACTGAGAACTTTGAAAATACACAGTTTATTAAAAAAGACTATTTATGAAAACAGTACCTTGAGTTTCCATTCGCCTCCATCTTCAAAGTCACAATAAGTCGATTTACGAGCACGAACGAATAGATTGCAATCTGTTCCCCCACCCTTCCTATTCGTTCGTGCTCGTCAATCGACTTATCAAGATTGAGGCGACTGGAAACTACCTCCAGGTACTGTTTGCATAAATAGTCTTTTTTAATAAACTACCGGTGCATTCTCAAAGTTCTCAGTGCCTCGTTTTAAATGTCAGGGCCCTTGGAATTCTACCAATGAAGTGTGGAGCTACTTTGAGCCTTGTTAATGATGAAAAAATAGCGATTTCTTTGCATGGCAACGCTACGCCCAATTCAATACTATTGTAAGCCTGTTAGGAGCTTAGGCTAAAAAGCTATATATTTCGAAATGTTGTGTGCGTACGGAGGTGGGGTATTCGGCAAAGGTTAGTACTCGTTATCAAGTTTGAATACACCCCAAGTCAATTTCACACCGGAATTCTCCTTTAACGTAACAGAAAACTCCACCCTTGCTTTAATGGTACTGGACAGCAGGTAAAAGATTGATAATGATGTGGAGCCCTTAATGATCGAAGGTGCCTCAAAGCACGATTTTTTCAGATGGAAGAACACCTAAAAACTACAGAATGTCTGGGGCGCATGAACAGAAGGCACGCGGTGCTCAAAAGTGGCGTCCAAAATGCTTCAAATCAGTGAAAATATTAACAAAAATGGCATCTGCTGCCAATAAAGCGAGTTTGGGGTGAGAGGCCCCTAAGCGTGCCCCCTTTGGTGGAAATTTGACAGAAAAATAGACACTGACTTAGCTGTGGGGGATATCTCGGTAAATTAAGAGTGTCTGCGTGTATTTAGCCTTAGCCATGTGTCGTTGCGGGCACACGAGCGAGGAGGGTAGGTGGAGGTCTTACTCACCGAGAGACAGACTCTCTGGCTTAACTGTAGGAGGATATCGCTGTAAACTGTTAGTGTTTGTGTGTGTTTGAGCATTAGCAGTATGACGGTGACAGCAAAAGAATTGTGGGTAGGTGGAGATCTTACTTACGAAGGGAGAGACTCTCGGACCTTGCTGTCAGTTATTTCTCTGAACATGGCCGCGGACATGACCTCCTCCAGGGGACACATGATGCCGTACTCCTCGCACCCGTGCTCCTGCACCAGCGGGTCCGTCCTGAGCGGGTCAAACATGATGTTGTTGGGCGTCACGAGCAGCACGCCGCTGACTGCACCCTGAGGGAGATGACGAGAGGCAAGGAGAAGGGAGTGAGAAATGAGAGGGAATGAGAGACCGGGAGGAGAGAGATAGCGATGGAGAGAGAAGGATCAATTCCAAAATTATGTTACAATCACATTTTTTACTTCTCATTTTTTTTCAGCCTCAAGCTTTGTGAGTAATTCTGCAGTAAACCAACTTGTTTCCATTTCTGAATAATGACAAAATAACTAGAGGACTGAACACATGCTGTAAAAATGCTGAAATTGCACATTACATTGTAAATTAACTGAAGTGAAACTAAAAATATTTTAGAAAGTTTAAATAAAATCTGAAAAAAGCAAGCATCTCCTAACCATGCTGAAGCTTGAAAATGCATTAGATACCAAAGAAGAATAATAAAGTACTAAAGAACAGTATAGCCTTGCAGAAACAAGCATACTAATAATATTAATAATAATGATGACTAGAGTGTGTTTATACTCTCACCTCTCACCTCTCAAAATGGCAAAATGCAGCAGGTTAAGAGCTGATCAATGCACCAACGAAAATTGGGAAAGAAATACGGAGTGTATTCAGTTACTGCCCGGAAACGCTCAGGGAACGCCGATTCAACCCTACCACTAACAGGAACCGAACTGATAATATGTCGCAGACATAATAACGATCACATTAGCATTGACTGCCATTTATAAGCTTGACTGGGCTGATCCGTAGTGGGTAGCCCATGCGAGACGGCAGGACAGTGCCCTCACCTTGCCCTCAGTTATGTACTTGCAGTTGATCTTGAGAAACCTCTCTGTGAGGGCCTCTTCTTCCTCCGAGGTGGATGACACCACCCGCGCGGGGCGGAGACCGAGGCAGGCTGGGCCCTGGCTTTCCGTGGGAGGCGGGGGAGCCCCATGGGAGTTCTGAGGAGACGGTGCAGACAAACACACAGCATGCATTTCACATCTTCCGATATCAACACAGCGGAGAATGGGGAAATGACAATGGCAGTTATGTACTGTCTACAGACCCACGACGTCCATGGCCTAATTTAGACGACTAAGTCAATGGTGCAAGCAGATGCAAATCCCCCCTTGTGACCATTGTACTAGCACCACGAGACCGCTCCATTCAGACAATCGCTGTTCCTCAAACTGAAGTGTCACTTCAGTCAAATACTTCCTCATTTATCATCATTAGCAGACGAGGCAGAACATACAATAAATCTAACTTCCTTAGTGACATCACTATCTCATTGTCCATTTACCAAAATAACTCCGGTCAAAGTTCACCAGCAACAAGCATAAAACATTGAGTAATAGCTTCCATCTGGGTGTTTGCAAAAATATTCTTTCATCATCAAAAATTTGTAATGCGGACATAGGGACAAGACTAACTGACAGAACTGACAGCAGAGCGCTGAAGATGCTTGTCAATGAATAGCAAAATAAACACTGCGTAATTAAACAATGTCATTCTACCACCAATATCTGCTCTAAAGTGTGCAATAAATGTAAAATCTCACCATTGCCTTTGATCAGTCTGGATTGTTCATCCAATCCCTGAGTTTCATCTTAACCCAACAAGGACCGAAGCCATTCTTGGAGATCTACCACTCTGTTATTTTTCTAATTAATCTCTAATTAGGCGCAATGCAATGAAATATTCAGCGATGCAGTGGATATATTTTGCTGCTGAATAAGGAGGGCTTTCTTTGGGTCAGACTGAAAAAACAGGAAGGTAGAAAACATCCTCAGCAATACAGTTGGTTACTGCAACACATGCAGGAAGGACACATTCCTCCTCTCCGCACCCCCATCACTCTGGATCTACACCTGGCAACACCCATTACCCCCTTCCACTGTTATGATTTGAATTTCCCTCCAAAACCCCCTGTAGCTCATTCATTGGTTTTGAACACGGTTTATTTTTCCCAATCCAATCAATATGAACTCACCACTGTAAAGGACAGCCCACTTCGTTCTGGTATAAATTCGTAAGTGCCAAGGGCCAAGGGCCTCTTTCCTGGTGCTTGGGGGGAGCCACAGATCAGCATTCAGTTTATGTTTGCAAGCGTTGCTCAAAGAATTCCTCAATTTGACTACCATGATAAATTTGAAAAAAACCTTCTGCTCAATCATTTGGTTTCACGAAGCAGCGCTGTACCCATCCTACACTGCACAATGACTCAGGACGGCACAGCAGCGGGACGCCAGACAAACTGTTGAGGAGGCGCGGCAGACAGGAAGAGCGAAGATGGTGGGAGGCTGTTTTCCGCACCGGACCCCACAGCCCACAGCGGTCGAGTCTCCTATCTGACACTCCCCACCCACGGTGACGGTCGGATCTCCCTCTCTCTCGCTGTGCCGCTCAACCCGAGCCAAACCTCCCTCATCCACCGAGGAAACTGAGAAGGACTCGAGGGAATCAACTGAATCCGCTTTCCAATCTCTTCTAAGTCTTTTGTAACAGAAACACTGCAAATTTTGGATAATATTGGTCTAAAGCAGAGCTCTGCCTGCGGCAAGCTGGATGAAATAATGGAGGTCTTAATTTATTTCACATTTTCTTTGGGCTCAATAAAAAAAAGAAAGTCTTTGTTTTTGCTTGTTTGTCTCAAATGTATGGTGAAACATGAGGAAATAATGGCAAAGATACGATGGACATAAAAGTCATTTCCACATGATTTTCCAATACTGGCACAAGACTATTTCCAACAGAAGACCACCAAACAGAGCACCTAATTGCATTTGAGTTAGCACCTGAGCAATACAGTGCACTAGAGGAGGTAGAACATACAAGGGCCACTGAAAGTTGTAAAAGCTCAGGATCTGTTCCTGCTGACATGACTCTATTCAGTCAGCACAGACCACAAATGCAACCTTGCGGCCGGTGGATATTCCTCCTGGTGGAATATCCACCATTAAAGCTAATTTCCAATGTTTTCCATTATGCAAAGGAAAGTGTTACACTGGCATGAAGCTAAATGTTCCATATAGCAGTCCATCTCGTGTAAGAGACCATGGCCCATCTATTAAAGTCACTGCCATGTTCTCCACTTCACCAAACATTACTGACATCGCTCCCGCACCTGCTATATCAGCAGAGAAATTTTTCCAAGCGGCGCAAAAGCAATACTTTCATATCTCACGCTCCGTTTCTCACACATGTATAGGTGTGCAGGATGTGTGCCACTTATCGGACTACACGTATGCAGTAACCCACTGACAGGTGCCGGAACATTCCTCCTTACAGGCTGCAAGTGCCAGACACCCCACCGCTCCTCAGCAGGTGATACTGCTCATGTGACAGGACAGGGTGGAGGGGGTGGTAGCACATTGGTAGAACTCCCACACAGAGCTCATCCACATGAGAGATGCTGCAAATAGCTCTATGAATCGTTGTGATGTCCTCTCGCAGTTAGTTATTGACGCAGACACTCTTGGCAGACCAGTAGCTTGTGGAGATCATTTGAGGAGAATGGGATGCTCAAATACACTTGTCTGAACTAAAAATGGCCAAAAACTCTTGACACAAATTGTGTAAGTTTTCTTATAACTTTTCTTTGCATATTCTTATCTATTATTTGGCCAAATTTTGGCACCAACTATTCTATCACCCAGCTCATATCGATGCAAGCAGTTAAAGTAGAGACTGACCACTGGACTGAGCTGCCCAAAGTGCAAAGACCATTACACTTGGTGTACTTCCAGAGTACATCTGAACAAATGCAAACAGTGGACTGCAACAGGGAATATCCACAAACCTATATTTTCCCTAAAGGCAAAATTCACCCTTCGACCTAACTTGGTGGTGGTGCTTAAGGAGAAGATATAGGGTCCAGAAAATCAAAGGGGGGAAACTACTCTAGGCTCCCGAAATGTTCTCATCAAATTTCACCTTATTCCCATAAGGACCTATAATATTTTAGAAAAAGTAATGTTTGGTCTAAAGGTTCTGCACAGGAATGGTCATAGAGTCACCAGAACAGTAGGATTGCACTGTAATGTGCCAAAACTTTCATGCAAAGTTGACCTGATTTCCATTGGACAAGTTTGACGAATTGCATTTAGATAAGTAGCTTCACCTATTGGTGGCACTACTGTTAAAGTAATAGACCCACCAATAGCAGTAATACTCCTCTTTTATGCATCGGGAATGTTGAGAGTAGATTTGAAATGGCTCACATTAAAGCAGACAGAATTCCTTTCCTTTTTTAATTTAAAAGTTTGGCCTGGTGGTGGTGCTCCGGAAAACGTCAAACGGTGATCAACATTACTAACAGCGGTTCTCGATGCACCAAAAATGAGCGCAAGCTACGGCACAATTCCCATTTAAGGTATTAGAGTAAATGCAATTGTTAAAGGACCAGTGTGTAAAATGGGGGGGAAACAGAGACATCAAGCGTTCAGATTCTAGACTGCAGCCCTCACTCACTCACTCACTCACCCACTCCCTCACCCACTCACTCACTCACTCACTCACTCACTCACTCACTCACTCACTCACTCACTCACTCACTCACTCACTCACTCACTCACTCACTCACTCACTCACTCACTCACTCACTCACTCACTCCCGTCGGCAAAAAGACCGTGACCTCTAAGGACCAAAACAATTTGGCAGAAATGCTTCCACAACTGGGATTTATACACGCGAAACACATTCTCTAGCTGGCTGGATTGTCCGGTTGGGCTACCGTACCTATATATATATATATATATATATATATATATATATATATATATATATATATATATATATATATATATATAAATGCATAATTATAAGGCTACGAAAACCAAGCTAATTTTATTTTATAGGGATTATACACTTATATAAACATATTAATAGGTAGTATATTCAGATTTTGCCAATAAACCATGCCAAATATTACACACTGGTCCTTTAATCCAAAGTTTGAGCTGGAGTTCATGCTACTGGAAAGGACATAAGGTCACACAAATCATAAAGGTCCATCCTCTATGCATCAGGAATAAAAACATGAACTTTCATGCAAATCCCATAAACTCTTCTAGTCATCACGCTAACAGGAAGGATCTGCTGTAGCGGCATCCAATGCGAATCCATAATATCCACAAAAACTCTATGATGGGGATACAATTACAACAGTCCAACCACCGCTTCTTCTAAGCGGTAATGTTCGACATAACAGGCTTTGGCTCACTCCTTTGGTACCCTTTGTTTGCCTGTCATTATAAACTGCGACCTTCATACAAATTTAGGAGGTCTATTTGTTACCCTGCAGATGTGGGTGTTTGAAGAACTGCTTCAGGCAGACAAACAAACGCAGGCAGCAGCTTTCCCAGAGGACGAGAAGATACACGATGAGACAATTACAGGAACAAAGATCAAGGAAGTCTGAATTGATAGCAGGGATAACCAAATGTCTGAAGCTTTTTAACATAGGCCAGGACAAGATTCATTTCACATTGATTTTAGTATCACTGTCAAGCTATACATTTCTCTCGACTCACTGAGTGACCATACAATCAATGAACTGCAGTGGTCTCGTAAAAAAAAATTACAGGGCATTAAAGAAGTATTTGCCCCCCCTCCTGATTTCTTCCATTTTTGCTTATTTGTCATATTTCAATGTTTCAGATCAACCAACCAATTTTAATACAAAACAAAGACAACATGAGCTTCCAAATGATCATTTCATTTACTGAAGGTAAAGAGTTATTCATAACCTATCGTCATCTATATGAAAAAAGTTAAAGCCCCCCTAAACTTAATGATTGGTTGTTGCCACCCTTGGCAGCAGGAACTACAATGAAACATTAGCATAAAATGATAATGAGTCTTTGACATTGCAGTGGGGACTTTTGGCTCACTCTTCTTTGCAAAATTGTTTTGATTCAGCCACATTTGAGTATCCAACCACAGCATCCCAAATGGATTCAAGTCAGAATTTGGACAAGACCACTCAAAAACCTTCATTTTGTTTCTTTTGTGTCATTCAGGGGTGTGCTAGCTTGTGTGGTTAGGATCATTGTCCTGCTGCAAAACTCAGCTGAGTTTGAACTCTAAATCACAAACTGGTGATGGGACACTATCCTTCAGGATTTCTGGTAGAGAGCAGAATTCATGGTTCCATCAATTATGGCATGTCGCCCAGGCCGAGAATAAGCAAAACAGCTACAGACCATCAAACTACCGCCACCACACTTAACTGGTGGTACAATGTTCTCATTGTGACGTGTATTAGCTTTAAGCCAAATGTAGCTCCACCCATGTTTTCAATTAAGTTCCACCTTTGACTCATCAGCCCAAAAAATATTATCAGAAAAGTCTTGTAGGTATTCAAGATGTTTTTTGACGAGAGTGAAACGAGCCTTTGCGTTCATTTTAGTCCACGGTGGTTTTCGCCATGCAGCTTTCCCAAGGATGCCATTTTTTCCCAGACTCTTTCTTCCTGTGGAATCATGAATAATGACCTCAACTGAGGCGCGTGAGGCTTAGATGTTAGTCAAGTTTCTTTAATGACCACCAGGTTTAGTCGTAAATGTGCTCTTGGAAGAATGTGGTTGATTAGCCACCCCTAGGAAGGTTCACCACAGCTCCATATTTTCTCTATTTGCAGATAATGGCTCTCTTCGTGAATCACTGAAGTCCCCAAGCATTAGAAATGACTTAGTAACCCTCTCCGCACTGATAGATGTCGGTGACTTTTTTAAATCATTAGTTCTTGGATTTCTTTAGATCAAGGTAGCGTTTGCTGCTTTTTTCCTACTTCACATTGCCATACAGGTTCTATTTAAATGAAATTTAGATTCAACAAGGCTAGCAGTAATCATGTCTGAGTGTGTCTGCGAAATTTGAACCAAGTTATTGGTTAAATTCATATAACTGGTCAATTTGGTAACACAGGGGGCAATTATTTTGTTCAAACAAGGCCAGGTAGGGTTGAATAGCTGTTTTGCATTGCTTAAATTAATGAAATTATTTAAAAAACTGTGTTCTTTGTTTATTGGGGTCATCTTTGTCTAATATTAAAATTAGTTTTATGATACAAAACAACTGTGACAAAAATTATAAACCTGAAAAAAATTGGGAGGGAGGTAAATACTGCTCACAGCACTGTATTCTGTTTCACACAAAAATGTCTGGTCTTGCTGGTCAATATATAACCCAAGTAAACCAAAAAAACAACACAAAACATTATGATTAACTTCCAGCAGTTTATTTATTAGAGAAAGCTGAGCTTATCATGAGCTGCTGGTTTGAGTGCACCTTTTATTTTAAATTATTATTATTATTTTTTTTTTTTACCCCGGTTGCGGTCACTTGCAAAAACAAAACCGAGATCTTCAGCTGACAAACGGGCAAGTAGCAGCCATTTGTGCTATGTCATGGCCAGCTTAGCCACTGCCATGCCATTGGCAAACAAGTTCTTGTGTACGCTCCAGTTGCAGTTATTAAGCACTTCAAGGAGGGATAATTTCACAGCAATCACCACAAAAACCCACCTTATATTGACTGGTGCAGAGTGAGAGGACTATATTTCGTCAAACTAAATCAGAGGGCGATAAGGTGACAGACTACAAGCCAAGGAATTTAGCCAGGACACTGAGGGACCCTGCAGTCTTTGAGCTAAGTGTTAAGGTACCTTAACTAACCAGAGTTAAGCTTCTCTGAAAATGGCACATCCTTCAGCACAGAGTCCCAATCGCTATACTGCAGGATTTTCAGATAGAGAAAATCTGACAACAGTTGGGCCCACAAGAATTGACCACTTCCAGCAACAACTTATGTTTCCCAGGAGATTCTCCATCCAAGCTCACATCTCCATAGCTAAGCAATTAGCCAATAAACCAAAGCTAATTTTGACAATATTGAAGATGAACATCACACAAACTAGGCTTGTGAACCCAGCTTGCAATTATTTTTGAGGCTAAAGAGCACTAGACACTGTAGGCAATAAAATGGCGGTCAATCCAAGCAGTGGCAACTGTGCAAGCATTGATCAGTCCTGGAAAAATCCATATTGAGTTATGTAATTTAATACTGTTTTACAGTGTACTCTATCCACTAACCCCTTTACTAATAAATCACTGCAGAGTACACACCATTTCCACATATGAAAATTCCCCAGAAATAGATGGCACAGTTACCATGGCACTGATTTGAGTAGAAGGTAAGAGAAGGTGAGAAAAGACATTTCACTGTTATGAGTAGGATGTGTCTTGTGTCTTCCTAACACAGATGGGCTGGCTGATGACGGGGCTAAAGAATTGAGGTCCGTTTCCTCATGGGACCTGTTCGGTAACATGCTGGAGACCGAGAGCTCGACAGTAAGGCAGCAACTTTACGTTTTTAAGATTTAATGGACTACATCCTGATACCAGCCTCAGAGCTGCCATAAGCCTCAAAGCGAGGAGCCACCCACCGCCGTCAGCAGGGCTGTAGCTAGGAATTCTAGGCGCTCTAAAAGAACCCTTCCCAGGCCACCAAATCTTACTGGATTTCTCGCAGGCCTCCTCACCCAAGCTGTGTAATCCTCACCTCCTTTCATCTAACGAGTGGCAGCCCAGGCGGTCATTGAGAGACAAGCCTGTTCCTCCAATCAGCACCCTGCTGTGATGGTACAGTGTTGTTGTGGAGCCAATGTGTAAAAACAAGACACTGCCAACTGCAGAGCGACTTCTGAGGGCGAGGCCGGGCCGTCGCTGGCACAAGTGATGAGCGCAAATTGGTGAGAAAGTTTGGAGCGGTAAAGTCCTGATTGGCGCAACAGACACATAACACACAGGTACAGAATTTGATCAAGGGCAGCAACTGCCTCGCTTTGAAAGGCCCTCAGATAAAAAAGACGTAAATAAAGACTCCTTAGTATCACCGCTCCACACAACAGACATCAGACTTCCTTATTAATGAATGATAAATTCATACGAAATTCGTACCCATACCAAAACAGATCATCACTCCACATCAACCTGAGCCACAGAAAAATAGGGCTTTGCACTTATTTCTTATAAACCTTGACAAAAAATTGCAGGCAACTTGACATGCTTTCTTGGGTAACCTGCGAGAATAACTCACTGTTGAGAAAACTCGATTCAAGACAGCACATACAGTATCAATCATACACAGAATACAGACAGATCAGAAGTTCGAGTAACATTCTTTAGATATATATAGCATTTCCACTGCCCATCCAAGGCAAGTTCCACAAAGAGGAAAATAACAACCAGAATATAACAACAAATTTACTTTCTATTGTTTATCCAACGGAAGTACCAATGGATCAACAGAAGCGTAATTAACAATGTGTTTGGAATGGCCAGTTTGCTCTCAAAAATAAATTATGGCATACACCCCCCAAACTCTTCAATCATTAATGAGACCCAAGATTGCCATCTAATAAACTGCGGACTTGTTTATCAACAATGTCCATTAAGAGGCCTTCAAAATATGACAGCTCATGTTTTCGTAATGACAAATCTGAAGACTCTTTTCGAAAGTTCATCTGAGTTACAGTCATATTTAATCAAATTCAAAATGGCATTAACCTTTGAAAATGACTTTCTGTGGCATACACTTCACGCGGCTTGAATTGCACTTCAGAGAATTTTCTTGTCCAGACTGAAAACTCCACCTTGTGGTCAGTCAAGTGCCTTACAACAACAATGCAGAAGTAGTGTGCAGATCATACAGCAGATTTTCATCAGGCACTGCGTTCATTCAATCCTAACCTCGCGTATAAGCACCACCACCGTATAGATGGCAAAAACCATCCAGAAAACTGTGCTTTGTAAAAAAATATTCTGCCCTTCTCCTCGAAACACGCATGCATTTCTCACATCACGACACTCATTTTACTCACCATTTTAAGCACATATTTATTTGTTTCAGTGCTTGCTACAGCTGATGGGTACCATATACAAATAGAACATAAATAAAGCCATTTTTACGATTATTATTATTAATGTCACGCTCCTGTCCAATACCGCCTGAAGCACAAAATTAACACTGTCCCTCTCCTTGGCCTTTCATGACTAATTTTAGCATGTAACGGAAGGAAGCGTGGGCGCTGGGGCAGGAAACGACAAGCAAACGAGTGCTGGCACCGATATCAGGGAACGGCACACGGTGTATTCATAGCGGACACGGCGTCTCTCCCGCCATCTCAATGACGAAAAATCTCCGCTGCTGCCAGACGCTATTTGCGTCTGCAACATGTCCCCACTCCGCTGCCAGTGAAAGTAGAGGCTGCGTCCATTCTACCACTTCAACACTGACCCTTCTTACGCAAGCCCAACATGAGTTTAATTTGCCAGCTTGGTAACATAAAAAAATATGTCACCTGTGTAAAATAATGTCAGACATAACTGATATCTTTAGATGCCGCAAAATCTGAGGCAGCCTAGCAGATTCCTGACAACTCTACACAAGATGTGAAAATCACTAAAAAGTGTATTTGTCCTGACAATTACTGAAACATGTGGATTTTATACTTGCCATCAATTGCCAGGGATATTACTTTAGAAGAGTATCAAAAGGGTTGCAGAATTAGCTTCACCCAAAGCAGTACAAAATTAAAGCTAACCTAATAGACCGCAGGCAACAACAAAATAGATGCATAAACACATTTTTTTCATCGGCTATTTATGGAAATGTTGGCACTTGCCAAAATCATTAATCCTTTGCTAGATGACCTCTTGGTTATGTAAACAGACATAAATCACCAGGGTTTGCATTATTCAGGACAAAAAAAAGGCATTATCCATGCCTAGGAGCCATTCACCTAAAGGAATGAGGTTGCTGCATGAAATTAACTTTTTATAGTGCATACAACCAATTAAAAAAAAGAAAAAGAAAAATTGTCCTACAAACCAACTATCTTTTTCAGCCCTAATGATTCTCCATTACTTCATTATTATAATTTGCTAATAAACTTATCTTGGGTTGCAAAATGAAGGCCTGTAGACTTTACAAATGTAACATTATCAAAAGGCTAAATCAGCTGATGATCATTAGATTAATAATTTCAACAACTACTGCTTCTTATTAGGGTGAACTCCAAGCAAAATTTAACTTGAAATAATGACTCCTTTGCCCACTTTCCCTCTTAACTTTTCCTATATTTTTGCAAGACTTTCTCTTTCAGGCAGAGGAATTGTTGCAGGCTAAGCGTTCATCACCAGCGCAACAGTAACATCATCATATCCGCTGTACGGTTAAGTGTGTATTTGAGAATAAGATTTGATACAGTCACATTGCTATTGATAGTTTGCATGCCAATTAACAACCATCAGCAAGGGGAGCACGAGTTAACGACCACCTCAGAGGCCAAGAGGGCCATTGTAAGTAAATCACAAGAACTGAATACCGCTACCTCGAGAAATGATAGTTACATTAAAATGCACGACAAACTGTCCGCATCAATAAAATCATATAAAAGATGTAGCCATTTTAACATCACCTTGTTTACAATACATAAAGCATTCACAACAAGCCAAGACTTCCCTCTTCAATCCAATATAATTCTTTTCCTCATTACAAGCAATGGTGAGGTTCAGGGTTTTCAACCTGATGTTTATAGTCCATAAAAATAAAAAGATGTGAAGTATTTTCCCTACATTGATTTCTATTTTGCATATCTGTTACACAGTTGTTTCACATCTTCAAAAAATATTTCATAAAAGAGAAGTATAATCAGAACAAAAAGTACATTTTTTTTGTCTGATTGTTTAAATATCACTGTGTGTGGTTGTATGAGGGTCGCTTGTTTGTTCTTTTCGTCTGAGCATTCTCTTGTAGTTGCCACTACTTCATAAATGTGGCCTTTTTCTGAACAAGCTCAATCACTCTCCACGTTTTTCATTTGGAGGGACAGCAGACAGCTGCTGGTCCCCACTTTCCTTTTAGCAGCTCTTGTGTAATGTTTTTAGCTCTATCAAATGCCAGTAAATGTCACATAAATTATCTTTCAGCTGCCATGTAATTATTTCCCCACCCTTCAGCATCAAACCGCTTTATTTCTGATCAGATAACCCTGTTCTGAAAAGCTTTATTTTATTCTCAGCAGCCAGAAACTGACTGTCTTTCTGTGCCGTGAAAAAGAATTTGCCCACAACCAGATTAGTTCTATTTTTTTAATACTAGCCATACTCAATAATATCAAAACTTCAAGGAAAATTTAAAGCTAGGGTATGCAACTTTTTCGGCGTAAATGGGCAAAAGTCGCACAATAACCTTTCAGCATATTGAAATTCAAGTAGTCTGAGAGAAAACTAGACATCTATGCTACCCCTTGGCTCAATTTTCATGATTTACAAAATTTAGCCCATGACGAGATTGACCGATTGCAGGTCATTTCAGAGAGAGACGAACTTGAGCCCAGGGAAGTCTGCAGTGTTTATGAATAGCGTTGAAGGCTTCCTCCTCGCTTAGGAGAGACGCATTTGATGATACCACAACAAACTGAGTTCACTAAGATCGGCCTTCTTAAGTGTTTACAAGCCCGTGTGTCCACAGAAGCAGCTCAGCTCTTAGTTCAGTGGCATCTGACGGCTCGAGGGTTACATCTGTCCAAAATCGATATACAGCCTCATCTTTAACGCACGAAAATTGCTCTGGGTTTTTGGGATTATCGGAATCCTTGAAATGTATAATGGTTTATCAATTTCAAAATCCCTAAATTCTGTGCAATGGCACAAAGTTCATGCAGGTTTTGACAAATGGTGAACCTCAAACTATCTTCCTGGAAAACTACCCTGCCTTTTTCTGGCAGCTCAATTTATACCTAATCGTAACTGAATATCCCGTATTCTATTCACCTTTCCACAAGAGGAAGGTTCCAAACAGATGTTTTTTCAGAAGATTCTACAACTTTTCCAGTCTTTCCATCCCCTGTGCAAATTGTTGGAATGTGTAGCAATTCAGGAAGTTGACAAGGTGAAGCTTTAAATATTTTTCATAGAGCCTTTTTCAACAAGCCTTCAGAAAGGGTGGGTGTAAAGGATATATCAAGAGCTACAAAATCCTAAAGGCAAAATTAATTTGAATAGCCATACCCTCAAATGAAAGCTGAACATTTGTCCTACAAGGCCATACTGACCAATGAATTCCAAACTCATTTAAAATGTAAGCTAATTATAATTGAGGCACCTTATACTAAAACCCCATAAGACACACTTGACTTGACTTGTAGGGTTTTAGTAATCAGTGCTTCAATTTTAAAATGTCAATTTTCTATGTATGTCAATCAGGTTTTAGTTTCCACAAATCTGTCTATAAAGTATATGCTCAGGTATCATAAAAGTAAAGAAAAGGCTACTTTTGACTCAGACTACAAATACATTAGTGAATTTGCCAACAACAGGCAACTGCAGTCCTCTTCATCGCAGGAATGCAAGTTATAAACTATCAATAAAATTAGACAACATTTAAAACTTGCTGTCTCATAAGTGCCAGAATTAATTTAACTGGCACTTATGGTTTCATTCACCTCAGTGAGGACATTTTGCAGTTACCTGGTTCAACTAGAAGTTGCAGACTTCCGCTACATTGATCTCAAGCCCAAATTGACACTCAAGCCCATGGTCAAGCCTTGTGGGGTTAGGCTAACTAGACCCAATCAAACATATTGAGAGCAATAGAATGGCGGTACACAGTTCCTATTTTTTGGCAAAGGGTGGTCATATTGCTTTAATTTGGTCTATAACAGTTGAAAGCTGCATATTACATTTTCAATATGTAGAAACCTTTCATTTCATGATTTTATGAAGCATTTTTACTTCATTGAATTGTTTTAAAATTTCATAAAACTTTTGCTTAGAACTGAATATTGGTCAGTCAGTCATTAAGAAATGAGCATTGTAAAATACTGGCCACCTTTTGGATCTGGATAAGTAAAAAACTGAAGAAACATCTAAGAGATGGAAAGAGTGCTTTGTTTCAGAGGAACACTTTGATAAACTACAGCAGATATTGAATTACCCATTCTCAGCAAATTGAGACAAAAAATAATAATTTCCTCAAGAAAATTGAGTAAGACTGAGAGAAAATATCCATTCTAATGGCGCAATTCATCATACAGACCATTGTTCAATTCCAACCATTCAAATGTGCTCTTTTTTCAATATCCATTTGCAGCTTTTGCCCCAAACTAACTGAAAAGCCGCCTAATTAAAAACTAATGACGAAAATGCGTTGCATCTCGGCTTATTAAAATCCTTCTTTCTTCCCGCCAAATAAAATTGTCCGTCCCTCCTGATTTGGGGGGGTGGGGGGTGGGGGTTGAGCTTCATGAAATCATTTCCTCCCCCCTTTTCAGAAGGTCTCTTTCCCCTTCTTCCCTGAATAATCGTTCTCTGTTTGAGCGTCCAGATGCATGAGCTCCTTTCATTAGTTCCTCTAAATATCAGACAGACCGCCTCTTAAGAAGCTTAATTCCTCCACAGTCACACTCTCTCTCCCAATCCCTCTCCGTCTTCAAGAGGCGAGAGGCACGCTCCTGTTTGTAGAGGCGTGACCTAAATACATAAATGCCAGAGGAACGTGCCTCGCTTGACACTGAGGGAATATTGGTAGCCTTACAGGTTTAGGGAGGGGGGCGTATTAGAAGGCACTGAAGCCCTTGAAATGTTCGAGAGACCCGCTGTCGCTAGGGGAAAAGAGACAGACGGCTAAACAAACCCAGAGACTGAAGATGCTTGCAGCTTATCATGGTTGCAAAATTTAGGGTCGGCAAGACCCCCCGAAGTATAGTCAGCAGGAGAACATCAAATCCAGACAATAATAGACAATATACTGTAATACCCACCACAAAACTGCCGGCTCTCCATAAACACGAGGGAAGGACAGAGAGGATTGTGGGAAAAAAACCACCCAGCCATGACAATCTCTGCATTCCACAGACAGTCGCTGTTTGAAGTCTCACAGCCATTAGCATTTTCTGGAAGGTCAATTACTCAACAACAAACACCATGCAGGGCTATTTATAGTGAAAATAATGAGAGGGTTTGCATGTTGCTGGATGGACAATATGTAAAATGCATAAACCGGTCATTATGACAACCCACCTTGCGCTTGGTTATGCACGACTCAATTTGACGGCAGTATAATGCAGTTGTCTTATATTCGTCTAATTTGATCTTATCCCACACAATGCATACATCACTGTCTGTGCTATTAACCCAAACTACGTAGCCACAGGAACGGGCAAATTTATTCTGAAATTCCGTATTATTCTCAGATAACGGATTCCGAACCACGACTCGATTTAATTGCAGGATGATGCAGTCATCATGTTCTTCCAATATGATCCTTTTCCGTCAAAAGGTCAAATACATTGTCTGTTCTTCTAACCCAAAGAAGCACAGCCACAGGAACGGGGAAATTTATTTTGAAATTCTGTATTATTCCCAGATTACTGATTCAGTATCATTCGCAACAATTAATTTAAAATGCAATTCAATAATTACAATTTGGAAAAAAAACAGCCCAGATCACAGCACACATAATTATTTGAACATTAATGTAAACTAAAAATATATCCAAGAAACTGCATTGCAACCAGAATTTATGACATCATGCAGATATTTGCTAAATCAGAGCAAGGCTGAAGGGATCTCAGGAGATCTCAGGCAACAGGGCATGATGAAGAAAGATGGATCACTTCAAATATTTTCAGAAGGAGAGGCATTCCTTTCAAGAGTGGGGTTCATTTCCTTTTAGCTAATCTGTGTATAGACACAAGAGCTTTGCATTTCTGAACTTACAAACCCTGGCATCTCTAAATCTTGACCAATTCAGAAAATGCAGTTTCAGAACACTTACAGTAGTGATCCAGCACATCACATTGTCTCATAAAGCACACAGATAATCGGATAAATTGCAACTGAAAAAACATCAAATGATGCCATAATTACCAACATAATCTCTACTCATTTTTCCCCCAAGGCAATGGAAAAGAACTTAAGCCTTTAACTGCCTCAACCTTTTAGTAGGGCACATTTTGAGTCACTGTATGCAACTGAAAGATGTGTTGAACTTGATTAAGCCATCTGTAAAGTAAGGTTCCCACTTTGACAATCTATAAGCCGACCTGAGACAATCTAAACCACGATCTAAGTCTTTGTAATTCTTATTGATGTCTAATTAATGACGTCCAACATATCGGGCTACATCTGGAGTGGTCAGTATAAATTGGGAAATGCCATGAAAGCTGAAAAATTTCAAAATGTTAAAAAATTCCAGCCAATCTTATTAATGTCTTAGACTTCAAGACACATCGAAATGACATTGTGTTGATATTGTGACGACATCTTGATGAATCCTACCATTACGTGGGCGCAAAAATTAACCCCGAATCAGGAAGATCCTTCACTATGTATCGCAATGTGTCACCATAAGTCACGACACCATCAAGATATAAACATGACATTTACAAGAAGTTATCAAGAATCCATCAACAACTCCCAAAAACGTTGCATTCCCACACGACGCTGACATCGTGTACATCATGTTAACATCTTGGTGATATCACAACCCCGTTTTACAAGATTTCGTATTGATGTCGTAAGACATCTTGATAGCTCTTGAAGAGTCCTGACACATCATGGCCTGGTCTTCATCATGTCTTAGTGGTGTCTCGAGACATTGCCATGACGTTGTGGCAATGTCGTGTTCGTGTCGTGGGGGAGTTTCAAAGCTGAGGCACCACAATTTCCATATCATGACAGATCGGTTTATAGATTGTCAAAGTGGGAACCCCGCTAACAAACGGGAAATGTTAAAAATCCAATAACTTAAGTTGAACACATCCTACAATAAGGTACAGAGTCGCACAATGTGCTCACCCAAAAGGCTGAGCGGGCAGTTAAATGGTTAAAAAACCAGAACATTAACTCCTGGAAAATCACAAATCCATGTTTTGCATCAACAGGAAAAGAAGTGCTTTCTAGCATGATCTTCGCAAGGCAGAGTCTGCAATACAAGCGCTAACCTCTGCTTCTGACTCAGGAGATACCAGTTCAGCAAATCACGAGGACCCTGAGGACCCTGCAGCACTGGTTGGAAGGTCATGTGATGGCGTGCAGCTCTTCTGATTGGTGTGTGCAGCATGATTAGCGGGTAAATCCCCTGGTGGAAATCGATAACGTACCGTGACTTTCTCTAACTCTGTGGCGGAGAGTGAGGGAGACAGGGGGCTGACGGGACTGAGGGACGGGGAGCTGCCCACACTGGAGACGCACTCGGGGTCAGGAACGTACAGAACCTGCAAGCACAAGCCACCTCTTTACACACCAGGGCTGTGCTGGGGGCGCGTACTTCACGCTGTGTGCTGCACACACAAACACACTAATTTCGCATGCTCTCATTCAAACAAACAATAGACAGACATGCACTCTTGTAGACGTAGACCCACTCTTTCTTGTGAACACACACACACACACACACACACACACATATATTTAAATATGGTGCTATGAAAAATTATTTTCCCACACTCTCCTGATTTCCTCTAATATAACATATTTGGCAAAATAAAAGGTTTCAGTTCCTCTTATAATGTTTAATTTCGCACAAAGCGAGCATAAAGAAATAAGATATTTTCAAGTGATTATTAAACTGAAGGAAAAAGGTTATCCAACACCCAGATCACCCAGATGAGGAAGTGATTGCATCCCCTAAACTTAATACATGGGCGCCACCTTTTTAGAAATAGCCCAAGTAACTGCCCATCATAGGTCCTGCTACAGCATGCCAATCACGTTCAAGCCAGGACACTAGTGCTCTTGAACATCTTAAATTTTGTTCCTTTTGAGCCATTCCAGTCGCAATCTGCTTTCCTTTTCAGTCCAACTGATTTGCTCTTGTATTCCAAACTCTTGTCTTCCAGCATAACTCAACTGCTCTTGAGCTTCAGATTACAGATCACGGACTGCTGAGCTGCCATTCGCCTTTATGATTTTGAGGAAAGGAGCCAAATGAATAATATCCATGTAATTCAGGTGGCAAATAATGATGCAGCACCCAGGCCCTGACATAGTAAAGCAGCCCATATCACCATATTTGACTGCTGGAATGATGTTCTTACAGTGGAATGTTGCGTGAGTTTTACACCACACATGGCTTACACATGGCTTCCATTTTTAAATTATCATTCCAAAGAACATTAAAAAAAAAAAAGGCGTATGGGTCAAAAAGTGTTTTTTGGCAAATGTGAGGTGAGCCTTCATCTTTACTTTGGTTATCAATTGTTTTCACCCTGCAACTCTCCTGGGAAAACAGTTTTTTTTGCCGACTCTTTCTTACGATGAAATCGCAATTGCAAATGGAGAAATCTAAGGTGAGCAGGGCCTGCAGTTCCTTAGATGTTCAACAGGGCTTTTTTTGTGGTTTCCCTGGTGAGGCATTGATGGGCTGTTTGAGGAATTTTGGTTGGCAGGCCACCCCTCGGAACATTCAAAAATATCCCAAATTTTCTTTATTTTGACATAAGTGAGGTTCGCTGGAATCCTGGAGCCTCAGAAACGGCTTTATAGTTGGTATGTTTCAATAACTTCCTTTCACATTCTTTCTGGATTTCTTTCTGATTGTGGCATACTGTGCAGCTAGTTGAGATTTTTTATCTTAATCCACGTTGTTGGACGGGTTCTATTCAATTCAACATGGCTTACAGTGATCAAGCCTCTAGTCGACCCAATTATCTATCAGACTTAGCTGATTGGCTAATTGAGCAACTTTGGGGGAGGGGGGCTGGGAAGCCATTTCTTTTTCACACAAAGCCAGTTGGTGTTTTGCCTTCAATGAACTCTCATTTAAGAACAGAAAGGGGGTAATTACTTTTTCATAGCACCGCACATGCACAGAAACCAAGCATTTCATCCTTGCAGAGGATGAAACAGAACATTTCAGAACAGGATTATATTATACCATAAAAAGAGGTGTTTGATGCAAAGGTCTGGAGAAAATAATTACATGCGCCTGAAAAATGATTCATGTGACATTTATAGGCTTTTGATAAAGCTGAACATGTCACATGGCAGCTTCGAGAAGAAAAGTGGGGACCAGCGAATGCTGTCCTTCGAAATGACAAACAGGGAGGGTGACTGAGCCTGTTCTGAAAAGGGCCACATTTATGCTGTAGTGGCAACAACTAAAGGAGGCCCATGTGAACAGAACAAACCAGCGATCCCTTAGACACACACAAAACGAAATGAGAATAGGGAAGAACACGATTAACAGTGAGGACTGAGAGTAAGTCAATTAAGGCTCAGTAGAGAGCAGAAGACTACGAGAGCCACTGCTCCTATGACTGAAATTGTCTCTTGTGAATATCCGGTCTTGTTTCGTCTGAGTCTTATGTCCAGTTCACATAATGGAGGTCAAAACTTCAGTAGTAAAAAGGCCAAAGCTTACACCAGAGGCTTACTTTTGCAAGGCGTGTTTAAGATTGAATAATACCTGTGCAGATTTCAGAGCTTTCCAAGAGAAGCTCCAGGAAAGAAGGTCAGGACTCAGGATTATCATCAACAATGATTTTTAAACTTTTCAACGCTGTGACCAAATTAGAAAAGCCTTATAACTTCAGGACCCAAATTTTTAAAAAACTTACCTTCTAAAGACCCAAAAAAATTGGCCAATAGATGCGCGTAGCAAATGAATTAAAGATTTATTTCATTTGAGGCCATATTCACAAAGCATCTAATGGTTTAAAAAAAGCTCCAAACCATTTATGAGTAATTTGGATTCATAATAATCTTAATTTTGGGCATATTGGTCTGACATTTAAGACTCAGTGTTTAGGTTTACAAGTAATTTGCAAAACAGCTCCCAATTTAGTGAGAAGTTAGAGGCCGAGAAGAGGACATCAAGTCATGTGGAGGAAATCATATTCGGCCAAAACAATAGGTTTCGCTGGCTATCCACATCATAATCGAGTCAATTTGAGCACATTTGACAGCAATATACTGCTGAAAAGGAATCATCTTAATGAGTCGGTTATTTCTCTCATCATTAAAATATAATCAATATTCATTATTTAGTTTTAAATGATTATATCAATTGCAAATTCCTTTTAATCATCATCTTTTAGTGACTTATTGCTCAAGGAAGGGAAGTTCGTCTTGAGGCCAATTCGCGTTTTCGCTTTGCTCCCCAAATGTGTCCCATGAAACACTAGAATCCACTAATGCTATTCCATGCCACAAATGAAAATGTTAACTTTTCAGTTCTTTTCAATGTTTAGAAACTATATATTTAGCTGGCTAGTTAACATCACGTTAAAGTTCTATATTTACAACAAGTATTTGCCACTAACGTGTCTTTGTCCTCCGCTACAAGATGTGAAAACGTGTCAAAATGAGCCATCTCTCGGTGTGACCTTGAGAGTGACGCGAAGGTCAACCGAAATCGACTGGCGCCGGGGTATCACCCTAATACATGTTTACATGAAATTTGAAGGAAATCCATCAATTCGTTCTGGAGATATCTCGCTGACAAGGATTCGGGACGTACGGACGGACGGTCGGTTGTGAATACTATGTCCCGCCGCTTCCCACGTTTTGCGCGGGGGGGGACAATTAAGATTCTTTATTTGAATTGGGCAACATTACTTTGTACCTTTTGCTATATGTATTTTTATAATGACTTTGCTAATGCTATGATATGAAAAGGCAGTCGCTGTGCTTGTAGGAAGTAAATGTGCTCATGAAACATCATTCATTGTCATTTATAGCAAGGCGGTCAATCTCGCTCTTACTTTCTGCTCAAGACTTCTGCCAATTTCAAATTAAATATTCATTATAGGCATTTGGTGAATATAGTTTAGAATAAGCTCTTAAATAAGAACTTTTACTGTCTTTAGAAAAACTCTCAGGGACAAAATAAGATGCTTAGTGAATATGACTCCTCTGCGTGCGTCATAAGAAGCATTTAAGTGTCAGAATCAAGCTGGTCTGGCATTTATCCCTTGGGGACAGCAATCACGCCAGGAAAAGACCACTAAAGAAAACTACAACGAGGGAATTTGCCCACCAACGGAACAGAGTAATATATTATCGCCAGCCACCAGCCAAATGCTTGTAACCATGGCAGGCACCCACCCATCACATAGTCATTCTCTAACAATCTAAATATTTTGGCGTCTGGCAAAGCAGTGAAATTGGATGGTTCATTTTAGGCTGCCCTGGGCCAGTGGCCTCCAACCCTGTACCCGCGCAGCTCCCATCCAGGTTTCACATTAGCCAAAGCAAAGCACACCTCATGTCCCAGTTGGAAATCTTGTTAGGCTGCTAAGGAGCTGAATCACGTGTGCTGAATGTGTGCTGGCGTAAAAAACTACAGCATGGAAGCTCTTCAGGAGCGTGGTTGGAAACAACTGCCCGAGGCACAGTGGCCAGTGGACAGAAGAGTTACTCTTCTGACAGGACTGGAATGACTGAAAATATTTTCATGTTCAAAAAAAAAAAAAAAAGGCCTCCTCGTTTTATAACCAGCACGACAAAAGACTGTCTTTTAATTTTAAAAAAAGTGAGCACGGCTCTCAGGAGAGCCAGTGTAACAGTTAGAGGACAGCCCCGAAAGCAGAAGCGGACTCGAAGCTCTGTCAGACGGAAAAACCGAGCGGCAGATGGGCGGTAATGGCAGCTGGTGTGTGGTGGGCGAGTGAGGCGAGAGAGGAAAGCCAGAATCGCTGACTGTTGTCAAACAGAGGAGGGTCTCTTCCACACCTGGCCAGGGACGACCGCTCTAGAGAACAGCTTATTCAGCTGAACAAGCTCATTGGGGGTCGTGTCAAACTTCAGTGCGATGCTGTTCAACGTGTCCCGCGATTCCACCTAGACCAGAGAGAGGGAGAGAGAAAAACGAAAGGTATTACATTCCCTGCAGTGGAATAGTCTGTTACAAAACACCTGCCTAAAATAACGCATAAGTTCCGCCATTAAGACAGTGATCATCGCATAGTCATTAGCTGGTCATTGTTTTTTAAGAACATCAGGCTAAACGGACTTTGCTATAAATGTGACAACTGCCTCCTCCTTGGAGCCTTTTTCTGCTCATTTCCTATTGGGCAAAAAGAGGTTCTGCTTCCCTTTTCTGTCCAAACGCATATGAGCAAATGTTCAAAGGACATTTTGAACCTCAAGGACAGAAGTGAATGAGACCGTTACACAACTGTACTCAAGCCTCATGCCTTGACCTGAAAGATTTCCACATTATAAGCAGCAGCCTGTACTGTTCCATATTGCTTCAATTCTCTGATAAAGGCTGATTTGATGGGAACAGATACAGTTTACACAGGGAACTGCAAAACAATTACCCAGTGTAATGCATGATAGCTTCCGCTAATTCACAATGCCAGTCATCATTATAGGAGAATTTGGGTACATAGTGCACTTTGGCATGCAACAGCATAATCATGGAAATACAGTATCGTGGATTTTTTTTAATGGGAAGTCGCTTACGCACATGGCATCCACCTGTGCAGCTGCAGAATTTTGGTTTCATAACAGTTCTACTTGTGACAGTTTGAGAAGCACCTGTTCTTACAAGAAGCAGGCAACTGCAGGTTGCCTAACAGACGTCTCTATTCATAAAACAGGATCTTACAGTATTAAATAGATCAAACCAACATGTAAAAAAAAAAACACAAGCACTGAAGTAATTAAATAACCATGGTGTGAAGAAATGTGGAAGATTACAGACAAAAGCCATACTGTCCAACTTATTTTTGGACAACAGCTTGGCTGTGTAGACCACAGATTGGACAGATACGACCCATGACTTTTCAGCACCACATCTCTCAATGCTGATATCAATGACCTGCTCATAATGTACGGTCTTTCTGCCTGTGGGAAAACACTTCAACAACAGGAGATGGGAAATGCAGGCCACGGGCGACAGAGGGCAGGACCAGTCAGGGCAACTGACGAGACCGCGCTGAAAATCAACAGAGCAATATTAACCTTCATGCATATTCAGTTGTTGAAGGTGAGGGACCTTCTTGCTCAACAAATCAAAGCACAGGAGCCTGGAGACACATTTGTAAACAGCTTCAGAGAGTGCGATGTGTCTGGCAATGTGGGCGCTATTGGCGCTTTGTGAACTGAAACTTTCTTCAAATTCAAATAATAGCGCATCAAAGCTTCTCAACCAATCCACCATCGTGGTGCAATGCAACCGTTGCACCTCATCGGGTATAAAGCGAAAACTTACTTCCTGTGGTCTTGTAATAGATCTGCTGATTGATTGCATATTTAAATCAACTCAGATCATTTACTGTAAAAACTGCCTCAATGTGACATGACAAGTTTTGTGTGTGTGTGTGTGTGTGTGTGTGTGTGTGTGTGTGTGTGTGTGTGTGTGTGTGTGTGTGCGCGTGTGTGCGTGTGTGTGTGTTCGCGCATGTGGTTTATGTGCGGGACCAAAACCATTAAATTTTGCCAGATTAAAGTGCACAGATCGCTACAGAAAATATTTAAGCAAAAATATTCAAATGGTAAAACAAATGTCAGCTGCCATGTAGAACTGACCTAGAGACACAGAGGAAGACTCTTTGGGACCGTCCCGTGAAACAGCACTAAAGCAGGCCCCAGGAGCCCTGCACTGCAGGGTGAAGAGCTGAACAGAGGGGACTGCTGAGGGGTGCATGTTTTTGTGAGGTGCCCCGGGGGTACGGAGAAGGCTACTCCAGTTCAGCCTTTAGAAACTGCAGCTGTGTAGTAAATGATGACCCAGCAATGCTGGACAGAATATTGAAGGCCGTGTATCCAGTTGACCTCTCACTGCTCTAAACACCAATACCATAAAATTACAACAGAGGGAGTCCAAAACAGTAAAACAAGGAGACAAAAATCAGGCGACACGTCTAACTTCTAGAGCGAGTCATGAGCCCAACGTCGGAAGCAAAATGGCAAAGGAGGAAGCAAAATAAATGTGCTGGTGTTAATGGAATTATTCACTAGCTGGAGCTTAAGAAAGCACAGATGGCCAAATCCTTGAACCTGTGATGCATTGTGTCGAGGCTCGTCAGTGGAGACAGGGGGACTGCCACCCAGGTCAAGGAAAGCAACACAATCAAAGTGGAGGACTGGTCAAGCATTCAAAAACAGACATCACCTCAGCAATACAGTGATTATATGAGGATTACAAAAATTAAATTGTGAAAATAAGAGCAGAAATGCAAGAAAAACTACTGCTTATGGAATACGGTTGTCAAAGATTCACGTAGAAAATTGTCGAAAGTCTGAGTGCACGGTTATGCATGAATAAGGCAGTCTAGATGGGAAGGCAATCTGCATGATTTATCAGCTGTGCGTCCCCACATCTTCTGTTACATGCTTGTGCTCTAAGAGGCGTATCCAGGTATTTTAAGGCTAAGAGTAGTGCACTGCTGCAGTTGTAAACTCAAGAACAAGTGCTGACTGGCTTTTAGCGCAATATTACAATATGGGGCTTAAGAAAAGATCTATCTCCACAAATAAACTCTTCCACCCTCTGTTTTTCCTGATGCAATGTGATTTAATGGGAGTTCTCGCTGAAAACAGTAACTATTCATGTGCAGAATATAAGCAACAGATTTTGCCTCCCACATTTCAGGTAAAATGCCTGATCTTGTGTGTAGAGATTTATAAAGGTGAGCCATTTTGAATCTGTGCTGTGCTGTTGGTGGTTTCAAAGGCCAGCAGTAACCTCAGCCCTCAAAGCTTGGTGATTCCTACTTTAATTCTGCTGATAAACAATCAAACAACTTACTTGCTGAATAATAAAAAGCTACATGAAGCCCATTATGACTGTGACTGCCCATAGGCTACATTTATACAATGGCTGTGATATTGTACTTTTGTAAGAATAGCAATAATCAGGCTAAATGCAAACGATCCAGAACTTTCTCTGACTTCCGTCTCTTGTTTTAGCATTTATTTTTTAACAGCACAATTAATCATAAGACTGTGCCGGATTTCTTCATAACGTCATAAGCATTCTAAAGAGTCAATCTGAAGAGGAAGAAATCTTTGGCATATCAAACTACACCAAACTTTACAGGGAAGGATTTTAAATACAATAAGCTTTGTAAGCTAATTTACCGTAATCCGTGCCGTTTCATGAGCTACACAAGTTCAGATTCTTCGAAAGGCTAATTTTTACATCGTCATTTATGTGCAGAGCAAAACCTTTCATAGCATTATTGTATGTTGCGTCATAAAGTTATCAAAAACAAAAACAAAAAAATGTGGCCAGTCATTCTACCAATTAGTCTTAGCACACTTCTTAAGTGCCTATCAGCCTGGTATCTGATTCTGTCCAACTTTACTTCACTCAGTCCAACATCAAGTTCCACCATCCAGCTCTCCTGTGATCTGGAAAAACCTAGTGCTGTTTCACTTTTGGTAGAAACTGAGTTCAACCTTCATTTGCAGTAATTAAGACTGGTGAAAATCTTAAAACACTGGCTATTAGTGTTATTTGAACTTTAAAAATCAAGTTATCATATTTTTTGCTGAGTCCAATACCAAAAACTTTTTGCTCAATTGCGAGATCTTTGGCACTGATAAACTTACTAGGTTTTTCCAGATCACAGAAGAGCCGGCCACAATCAACTGCTTCCACTCATCCAAATAAACAATTTCTTTTCTGATGCATGGTCTCAGAAACTATTGTATTAAATGGGGAGGGGTCATAGCATCCTTAATGACCTTGCATTGGCGAGTCGGGGAACTATCTCACAGTAGACTTAAATGCATAGATTTTCATAAAACAAATATCGTCATAAAGTGAAACAGTGCTCCAATGTCTCATTCTAGGATTCAGAGCTATCTGACGTGTAAATGCAGCATTTCTTCACACACACACATCGACACACATGCACACACAAATACAAGTGCGATTTCAGCTGCTAATGTTTGAGCAGTTGCAGCTAATAACTGTCGCACGATCGACCCCAGAGGAGACGGCTCTCTTTAAGGCGTAGTTCAGCTCTCGCAGGATGTCTTGAATTCTTAACACCACAATAACAAAAATCTAAAATAGAACACAAATAGCACTGCGAAAACATTGTTCCTGTGCAAGCTGCCCTATATCACTGCCAATGGGGGTAAGGACTATTCAGGTAAGAAAGGAAGATTTCTGGCATACCAGCAGTCCTTCACACATCATTTTATTATGCGTGAAAATTAAAAGGCTTAATGCTCGTCTTAATATTTCCACACACCCACTACATATGAACTGAATAATCTTTTTCAACAACAAGAAATTCACTTAAGTCAAATATCTGCATACATGATGTAAGTTGAGTGACCCAAGACAGACACCACTTAATCTGCATTTTACCACAGGGCTTTGTTTTGCACACACTCAAAAATGGCTTGGAAATTCACTCATATCAACAAGCCCTTCAAAATGCGCCAATTTCTCTCGAATCCTTTGCCTCATAGATTACAGATGCCAGATTTCCAATGCCATACTCTACACCACATTAGGATATCTGCAATGTCAGCGAAGTGAAATGCTGCAGTTACAGCTTGGGTAAGCATCATATTGATGAGGCTTCCTGTGGAGGAGTGAAAGGGCAATTGAACGCTGCGAGATTCACTCGAGTACGCCATAGATTGTATATTCATAGGGACAAAACAGGCTAGATATAAACACTGATGTCTGCATTACACCATGAAGCACTTCCAAGCTGAAAGCAAACTATGCTTCCACAGAGTAGATGGCCGTGAGATGAACCCCTCTCGACTGACAGCTAATGCTGAAGTCTGAAGCTGAAGGGATAAATCAACTTTCTCTACACGCAAGGCTATGATTGATTTAAGGCTAAGATGGGTCAAAGGTAAACTCAGCCAGTAAATATAGGGATATCCTTCACTGAGTGGTAAGAACTACATCAGTCTGAAGCGTTTGGCTGTCCTCAATAACTTCTCGCTGCCTTCAAACGACAGGTCAGAGGAGCGATAGTGGCACTGTGCTCTGTACTGAGTGCTTTGGAAGCAGTATAAGAATGTTTCACTTGTATAGCACAAACTAAGGATTTTGCCTAAATGCGGGGTGCAAGTACATACAATCCATTCAAAACGCACAAAAGCAGGTTGCTCTTGATTCTAACCTTTAAAAACAGAACACGGGGGGATACAAACTTCATTCAATTATTCAAAAAGCTAATTCATATCCCACCATTACATCCACTTACTTCTTTTTCCAACAGATTTACCATTACAGGGAGTAATTTACTGCATGCGCTAAAACTAATGACCCCTGATTACAGCCATTCTGTTTTCAGTCCCATCTTTGCTGGATTTTTTTTTATTTTACGTTTCTATCGCTCATGGGAGAAGTAAACCCTGAGGGCTTTCTGCCAGAAAGAAGCTCTCCCTTAGAAAGCCTTTTGAAGATGTGGATAACATTGTGAAATGGTCTATTTTAACCCAAACCATGATCTTTTCTTAAACTTAACCAAATGGTTTTGGTGCTGAAAACCTAAAGAAGTAGTTGTGTTTCCTACCCTAAGCAAGATATGTTGTTGCCAAAATCTAACCAAATAGCTTTGTAGCCAATGGTTAACCAAACTGCACCGGAGAACCGAAAATTATAAATAAAACTGAAAAAATGTCAAATAAGTGTAAATGTAATAAATCAATAAATTGTTTCACAGGAGATTCAAACCTTGTTCACCTGCATCAGAGTCCAACACTTGACCTATTCATCCACCACAACTTCCGTGCTAAAAGGACTGTGTGGCTGTTTATACAAGGTTACCTGACTTCTTAAAGGCATTCTGGCAGAAGACACAGCAATTCAACTCATATTTAGGGCAGTTTGCTGCCTAGGCCTAAACTTCAGCATTTGTTTTCAGCAGCTCTTTACGCTGGCCTATAGGGCTCGGGTGACTGAAAGAATGAAATTCTGCAAATGTAACATACTTTTATTCAATGTTTATTAACAAGTTATGCCAGCGAGCTAACCAGGAAAATCAAGACAAAAACAAATGCTACCAGTTCAAGAAGAACAGCAAGCCATTACGTGCATTTCACGTCAAGAAATGCTACCCGCCTATATCTAAGCTATGTGGGCTTTTGTAAGCTAGACATCTTTGTAAGCACCAGAGGTGTAAAACCAAGGTTCCGAAACAAAATTTTCTGCCCTGGGTTTTTTTATTTCAACCAGTAGGATTTGCAAATCGGTACACAATTCTGCTGCCAGGTCGTTGAACTCAAAAGCCAAGGTGAAATCAGTTAACTGGGTAACTTGGTGGAACAAACACATGTCAGCATTTACACCCCCCACCCCCTCCCCTGGACTTTACTCCTCTGCTAAAAACTACAAGAGGGTGTCATGAGACAGAGTCAACAGGTTCACCGTTGGAAATAGAAACAGCAACTTAACCCTGTCATTAAACCTACTGACCCATACAGAGGTCCGTAAAATGCAACTGCTGTTTTCAAGCCTGAGGAATTTTACTACATTTTAAATTTGAGAGGAGATCCAGATGTTTCCAACAATCCCAAATACGTCGAGCTGAACAACAAGAAAATGTGTTTTCATTATTACATGCAAGATCTAAATATTTACCATTAGATGTTATGCTGTGGCTGTAAAACATGGCGTCCTGGGTTTGAATATTTCTTTCAATATAATTGTGATGTACTGTAGATTCAGTGATGTGCTGGAATCGGCAGATAAAGAATATGTATGTGATAATATCCAATAAAGTGTCGCTAGCGGGACCCCTCAGCCTTGCGCTTGCCGATGGCGTGGTGGCCATATTGATTATCGAAGCGGGACAGAAATCGATAGGGAGCTTCCTCTAACCACCCCCAATATACCACCAGAAAATGAGACCATTTGGCCAAGGCGTTTTTAAGCTATCGTCCGGAAACGAGAAGTTAACGGACAGACAGACAGACGCCGCTCGCCATGACAATACCCCTCCACGACTTTCATCGGCAGAGGGGTAAAAAGCTCTCACAGACTTTGAACCAACCTTAACCCCTTTGTGCAGAAGCCAAATTTGGCTATTTATGGGTTACCCACTTTAATGCTGTATAATTCAAGATTTAAGCTTCACAAAGAGGAAAAATGTGGCTCAATTCAGGAAAGACACTTACAGCATTTAGAATTACATTGTATTTCAGTTTATTTTCATGATTTTGGTAGAGAAAATGAGCAGCAAACATAAAAAATCTTCATGAGAATTCACCATTGAAATTGCAAAAAAAATAATTCTGACGATTGAAAAACTGCTGGGGCTTAAAACTATACATTTCTGGTATCATAAACTCCTTGAGCACAAGTAGAATTCATCTTCAACATTACATTCTAGATTACCTACATGCTATTAGCCAAGTTATACAGCTACCCAAGTGTCTCCCCAAAGTCTCAAAATGATTTGCAGTCAAATCAATTAAAGCTTTAAGGCATGAAATTTAATATGAACGAATGATTTTCTGGTTGAGTTTAGAATGAATTTATCAATATCAGTGCAGTTGAATATCAGTGGTCACAAGTAACCTCTCCAAATACGAAACATGCCTTTTCTCCACAATAAAGTTTAGAGTTTTGGCCATTTTTCTTCAAAGCCAGCACAAACACGCATTAAATAAACTGCTAATTAAATGGTCAGAACATTCACCCTGTAATAAAAGCTACCAGTCCCCTCTTCAAAGCTCACGAACCCATTTCAACACTTAAAAGGAGCAAGTACACCTCACTAACACAGTAATATCTGAATTCTGAAATATACCTTATTTTAACTGAACAGACACTCCACTTTCAGGGAATATCAAATCCATTGCGTCTCCCGATTCAAAAGAAACGTGCAATGAACGTACCGGGGGTCCACACCAAAATGCACGGGCAGTTCGCGTTTTAAACAGGAAAAAAACCTCGAAATTCGACTTTGTTGAGTACATATACATTCCGAAACAAAAAAAAAAAACAAACAAAAATAGCAGCCTGACCTTTTTCGTGAATCCCTCCTCCAGAGACATTGACTGTATAAAATAGAGACCGATGTATCCAGTAGCAAGAACCCTCCGGTCCTGTTTCATTCGAAATAATTCCAATAGAGCATATCGTTCTCATTTAAATCCTGTAATGTAACTGAACACTTCAAGGCCAGTTTTGCGAACCGATTTTCTATAAATCCCGTCTATTTTAGCCGCGTAATGTGCATAACGTAGACAGGATACAACCGAGCCTGCTGATACGCATTGGTTTGTATGCTCTGTGTTTGTCCAATCAATGTGTTTCACTTACTCTAAAATGTTTAAACACTCGGGAATTGGATAAGAAACGAGCCAATCAATACATTGTTATCAGGGGAACTTCACGAGGCCATGAAGTGTAACTCTACAATTACGCAGAAGAGCTTGAGTGTATGGTTGAGTGATTGGCTATCAACGCCAGTACTCGGGTGGATATAAGGAAGCGCTGGATTTGTCAATGAAGGAATCTACGCGTAAATCCACGGTAGGGAACTACAATTTTTTTTGTATGGGACAACTGTAATAGGCAATAGAATGTGAGAGAATCAATACCATGTCGATTTTTTTGCCTCAGAAAACTGATTTTTCTGTACTACTAATTGGAATACTGTTAGCTCACTGTGGCTAAACTGGTTGCTACAAAGGATAACGATTTTTTCTGTGTCAAGATATCGTTTTTTTAAACTGCTGAATCAACACTATGGGCAAGGATACTGACCAGTTTGCACATCAGGCTTAGCTGAGGAGTATAATTCATGCAGCTCTCAAAAAACAGGGAGTGGAGTGAACTTCACCGTATTCAGAACCGCGTCGAGGTCTGCCTGCTTGTGAACATTCAATAACTGATCCGGGGGTGCTATCTAGTGATCGAGTACAGTAACAGCGTGCTTCCAATTTGCAGGTCTATAGACGCGGGCATCTACATCAGCAGAAAGGGGTTAAGGTAAAACTCTAAAAACTTTACACTGAAATTAAGGGGTTATAACAATGACCTGATATCACAATGAAGAACACAGAATTTACCATAGCAGTCGTATTTTGCTAGCTAGCGAAGTGAACCCGCCTCCATCGGTGCGCACCGCAGAGAAAATAAGAAAACAGAATGACTCAATCTCAGTTTATCTTTTTTCCAACCGTAGTTATATTACTTGCCTAGCCTGTGCAAAAGGAGCAAGAGCGAGCTTCAGACCCCTCAGCCTTAAAGCCGCTTGCACACCGGATGCGAAACGAATTTTTCGCAGGACAGATTAAATTCAAAGTCAATGCATTGACTTTGAATGTAATCTGTCCAGCGAAAAATTCGATTCGCGTCCAGTGCGCAAGCGGCTTAAGAAACATAACCGAATACAGCAAGTCGACCATTTCTATAGAGAATAAACACAACTTGAGGAAAATTATTCTGATGCACAGCTTTGCTCTCGCTGAATCGCTCTGCTTCTCGCCAGTCGAGCGGCTGAGCCATGGAGCGTGAACAGTGAATCACGCTGTGGGCACAGAATCAGGCATAATCAGTTGGAAATTAAAATCCGACTCCTAAACAAATCTAAATAACAGTGCTGGAATTGTGGTTAGATATATCAAATTAGCTTTAACAAACAAGCAACAGTGAAATGCACAGAAAAAAAAAAAATATCTGTGGGCATGCAGACACACTATTACTTTGAGGAAGTAATGACGGACATGTCATGACAGTTCCCATAATGCCAATAGGACAAATTCCCTCTCTTAACCCGACACTCTCTTCCTCAATCCAATTCTCTTCTGCACATCTAACACACACTCGAGTGCATACATAACACACACAGCACTGAGGACTTGCGGACACAAACATACTCATGCACACGCACACACACACTAAGGATACACAGACACACTTGGATAAACAATGAATGCACACAGGCACAATACAAGCCGTAATCCCGAGTTTGTGCACTGCCCTTATACAATCCCCTGCAAAAGCTGATGATGCATAACATTCAATATTAACACAATATTCGCTGTCAAACAGAGCTGCTCATTATAAATACCCTGCGCTGAGTGCTTTATTAAACTGCAAACAAAGCGCAGTCACCCGGCAGTTCCATCGCACCGAACCTCCATTCCATGCTAAGCGTCCTAATGATTTGCTTACAGCAATCAGTAAGACAGCACTAAGATGCAGCATAGTAAAAAACTGAACAAATACTGCACTTCACAGGTGAAAATTCAGGAAATTAAAGGAAAAAAAAAAAAACTGTAATTTTAAAACTAATGGGGGATGGGGCGGTTTTAAAATGCAGAACAAACCAGTCAAATGGAGCTATTCCTTGACATTGCCCTTAACGTCACACTGAGAATAAAATTGTCTGACGGCCCATAACATACGACGAGGCGAGGGGATTTAGCATGACAGTTGCTATAGCAACTTCATCATTACTACCCTGATGGCATAGCACTGCCCAACTGTACAGATGATCATTTAAGGGTCTAATTTTAGAGCCTTGGCTTCTGACAGAGGTCACATTACACAATCCAGAGGGTGTTCTTCAAATGTTCACCCTTGACTCCCAAGGCTAGGATCCACGTACGACCGAAGACACATTATCCAGGCTCGCTCTGAAAGGTCACATTCTGAACTTTAATATTTGCAAAGTCAAACAATACAAACGTGACTTGCATTATAAATCACTTCGGTAACATATCTGCAGACAACAACATGCTGCATCTTGAACACCTTCCTTCTGTGTAGCAGCACACTGTGTCGCAGCATTAGAACTCCAAACCAGGACGTAAAGGCCGAACGCACAGTAATGATGAAGTTGTGAGCTGATAACATTTCTATAAAAATGTTTGCCCAGGGGGTCCAACACACTGGAAGCACTTAAACTTCAGGTGAGGCTCATGTGCAAGGGAGAGAGTGCTGATATTGCTAATAGTCGGCTTTCAGCTCAACACTACAAAAAAAAAAAAACGTAAGCGTTACGCTACAAAGCTCTCAGAAACAACAGAATAATAAAATGCAATCAAAGGAGTAATAGTACGGCAGTGGGAGTTGGTTTGCAGTTCCCCTGCGAGTCATTTGTTTCCGTTATTTTCTTAATGCAGAAGCACTCTGTGCAGAGTGGAAATGCAACTGATTTAACACACTGCTGTGGCGGTGCGTGGCGCAATGGCTAAGGCTGTGACCCTTCTATTGGGGACATCTCAACTTGAGCAAATAAAAAAAGCACAAAAATGGTTAGTTCATGTAGATAATAACTTTTGTTCTTGTTCGCTGCTGGGAGTTTTTATATGATGCGTCATTCTGCGGTCACATGACCCATACAGGTCACTTCAGAATGTAGAGGCTTTGCTTTCTATTCAATTAAGCTGAATTGAAATCCAGCACTGACCAACTGTATGAGATATACTTAAAGTCAGTGTGAACATAAAAGTGTGGTTATCTAAACCAAAATAATCCACTTGACATTATAAGGCATCGCTACCGTCAAGTCAATAACAGATACTAACATTTTATTATTGGTTTATATTAGCTTCTAGCTCTTTAAAAAGTATTACCACTCAACCAGAACTTGAAACACGGGTTCAGCTTTTATAAGCGAACACATGACAGAATATGAAGTAGCTGACAATTTCCTCAAGATCCACACGATTCAGAGCAGTGTGACACTCAAGAGGACTGAGTCTAATATGTTGACCATTATGCAGAGTTACCGCACATCCCAGATGATCAAGTATTTGGTCAGAGCTGAATTTTTCACCCTTTTAGTTGGTCAGCCTACCGCTCATCAGCCGATCAAACTATGTTGTCAGCCATTCTAATAGGCTACTGTCTAGCAAGCGACAGCCGGTGAACTGAAAATTAGTGATGCGCATAACATCCCTTGAAAATAATGATTGCTCTTGACCCGTTTTCAATCATTTATTTAAATTGACACTCGGTGAACTCTGAAAACTCTCATGACCATCAGGTGTAGCGAGCTCTCCTCAATAAGGTAAGATGAGAACTTGTAAGTCTCAATCTGTTTTCAATCAGAGCAGGAGAGCTCTTTTTAAACAAGTTGCCACATGATAGGTTTTCAACAGCTCAGGATAACCACATTTTTAATTCCTTGAAAATGTATTCGGCGCTCAAAGAGTTAAAAATTTTTCCAATGACAAGAATAGAAAAGATACACTTTATTGAACCCTGTGGGGTAATTTGTCCTCTGCATTTAACCCATCCTTTAGTTAGAAGCAGTGGGCAGCCACAGAGCAGCGCCTGGGGACCAACTCCAGTTCTACAGCCAGTCCCTTGGTCAGGGGTACTGGTTGGAGTGTTCCTATGATGCATGGCGAACACGTGGAGAACTGAAAACTCCAGAGAGAAAGGCCCCAGGCCGGATTTGCACCCATGACCTTCTTGTTGTGAGGCGGCAGTGATGACCACCGCGCCACCGGTGACACGCAATTGACAGAAACATACAGCTTTCTTCCTGATACGATATTGCATTATGTTGATTAGACAGAAAGTGTTTTAGTCGCTTAATAAAGAAGATAAACAACTATGTTAAATTCTGTTTAGCACACCATGGACCATCTAATGCAAGTTTCCTGATCGTTTAATTACAAAACAGAAAGTAAAAATTCACAACAAATATCCGCAAATGACTGAAAATTGATTGAACGCATTTTATGGTCAAAATTATGCATTCTCTTTCTCGTGTTACCTTAACTAGGAAAACAAGCCACACCTGATTATGTGGAGTTTTTTGGAGTTTATGTAAAGTTAATTGGAAAACAGGTCAAGGCCAATCAACCGTTTCAGAGGATATTTTGTGCTTCACCATTATTCAGCTCACCAGCCACCACTGTATCCAGTGAACTCTGCAAGCCTTTTCCAGCAAAACATTTCTCACAAGCTCCTCTCCTCCAGAATTTTGAATTTTAATTCAAGCTACTTCTACTAAAAATTACCAAGGACAAAAAAGACGCAATAAAGCCACTCGAGCGCATTACCAAAAATATGCTTTGACAGTAGCAGAAGACTAGAAAAGAATGAACTCACGGGAAGTGGAGGAAATAATGAGGACTCTCAGCAGACAGACTGGGGATCGCTCGCGCAAGTAGCACCGCTAACTGCATAATTATGATTCTGTTTGTGGTTGACACTTTCAAAACAACCACCTACAGCCCAAACATCCCAAAAACACCCTAATAGAGCCACTGGTCACAGATGCTATCCAGCAAAATGGCTACATCCAAGCAGTAGACGAACAGGAAGAATAATTTCTCTTTGTAATTTCCCCTCTAAAGGATAGTAAAAGTCCTGACTAATTCAAATAAACCATACGGTTTGATCCCACATGGCTGCTGAGTGAATAATTACCATTCATAAAAACATTGACTCACAGTACACGCAATTAACATCTAATTCAATACATCCAAGGTAAAACCTATATGTAGTCATCAAAAAATAGAATTCCAAAGCAAGTTGTCAGAGATTATCAAGATTTGTGTTGCATATTGATGAGAAAAGGAGATTGTAATGTAGCAATGCAATAAAAACAGGCGGTTATACCAATCACATTGATGTACAAATAGGAGTGATGTCAATGTGCGAGTAAAATACATTCTGCAGTATTGTGCACAGTCTCGATTGTTGAGAGAATTCGCAAGATTATGTGAGACGCAAAGGGTAAAATAGTATCCTTCATGGGGGAAAAAAAACCAACCCAATTCTTTTCACCAAAGCACTTCAACAGCCTCTAAAAATGAGACAAGTTTACAGATAAAAGCAAGTTGAATTTAAAAATTCCATGAACCCAAATAACTCAACAGCTTATCTGAAGGATATTGGGGAAGAAATGATTGACTAGCGACTAAACCCCAGCGCTCGCTCCTACTGTTGTTTCTCGGCCCTCTCTGGTAATTGGATGCAAGTCAGCCAATAGGTGGATCCCACTGAAAGAAGCGGTTTTATCAGTGGCTAGGCAGATGGCGTGCTATTGTTGTTTCCCTCTAATGCTGAGAAGAGATTCTATTGATACAGGAAAAGCCTTCCTACCCCATAGGGCAAAGGAGATTATGACCTTATCTGGCAAAGACCAAAATGGTGACGAACAAGCCCTCCAATGCACTACCAAAGAAAACAAAGTCAAAGAGAGGCAAGACCCCCCCCCCCCCCCCCCCCATCACATCAACGCTCTTTAAACCTGGCAGGACAGGCGGCACAGAGAGGTGGTCTCGGCACAACAGCAATGGGGGAGGGAGGGCGGAGATGGTGGCATCTCAATGTCACACAGTCTTTGTGGGCCCTTCAATCCATCAAAATACGTGCAAGCCCAGGGCAGGGATCATTAACAGCTCACCATGAGTCTGTGTGATGGTCCTGTGGGCTGAGGGAATGCAATATGAACATCTTCACACCGCATCTAATGTCTACCTACAGCATTTCCTCACATCTCACCCCACCTACCCCGGATCCCCCGCTTGACAAATATCCTGTCGCGTTATCGGCCACTTTTGACACCGCCGGCGATGAAAACAATCGCCTCGCAAATCGCCGGTTGGCAGATGGAGATGGATAAGCAGGAGAGGCGTCAGGATCAGCACCTGTTCGGAGCAGGGGAGCGCCGGGGAAATGCAGCGTGGGATCTGAATTCCCCCCCATCCCTGCCCTCACGAATAAATAAACATTGGGCTCAGATCGCGAACGCTATCAGGGCAGGTGGGAACAGATGTGGAGCCGCGACCAGCTGCTGAAGCTCACAAAGCTAAATTAGGCTTAAATTCATCCGCTGGCAAACTGACAGCTCCGGACACCAGCGCCACTTTCGATCGTCTCCTCGTCGCCGACAGGCAGAGCTCAGCCCTACGCTTCCCCGCCGTTACCACGGAGCCCAGCGCCGCCTGACTACAGCTGGATTTCAGGGTCATTTCAAGAACACGAGGAAAGCAGGCGGGCTCCATATTCCGTTACCGACGGAGAAGCGATGCTCCCCTCTCCCTCACCCTCTCTGTCAGTCTCCACCTGCCACACAGACGCCTGATCAATAGACGTGATAAGGTAGTTGGGGAAGGTCATTTGTGAACACAATGCTGGAATGCGCACAGATTACTAGCCGCACGGAGAGAACAAGCTGAATAAGAGCCGATAACAAAGGTTTTCCGCTTCCTCTTTTCAACCGAGCGAAAAAAAACGCACAAAAACGCTCAGCCCGCGCTCCACAACGGGAGCCTAACACCACATACAGCCAGGCAATTGAGAGAGTGCGATGTTTACGTCTGCTGTTCCTATTACTGTGCGCAATCATCACATTAATCCCCGCTCGGCACATGGCTGCCAAACCTGAGCGGGAAGTCTTCGACCTGAAAGACAAAACAAGACAACGCAGAGCACACGTGCGCAATGCCTGAAGCTCGACCGCGGCAACCCAGAACAACAAGCACGGGGCGAGACTTCTTCCAGGTGCATTGTGAAGACCAAATGTTCCTACTGCCGGTGAGAATGCAGGCAGCTCCTGTAAAGACACAATGGGGAGACATGCCCCTCAGTTTACTTACAGAGTACTGGATGGTCCCTTTCGGTCTCTGGAACGACATGCGACGGCCGTCCTTTTTCTCCGGAGTCTTCTTCTGGCCGGTATCTGAAAGCAGGCGAGGCAAGGTGCGCATTACGTTCATGTTCCTCACCCGCAGCCCGACACAAGCCGCTGCGTTCCCACAGCCCCGTGGGCAGACAGCTCATTCGTCAACAGCGAGCGCACACAAGCGATCCAGCCGGTGCTGCGAGTGGAGCCTAGCTCTCTCTCTCTCTCTCTCTCTGTCGCTCTCTCTCCCCTCTCTCTCTCTCTCTCTCACACTCCCTCACTCACACTCTCCCTCTAATGTCTGCTGTGACCGCTGACAGATGCAGACTCCCCATCGCCTTGCTGACCCCTGCTCTGTTGTGTTGCCCTTCGCCAGGCAGTGGGAGGCAAGAGGTGCGTTTTTTTTTGAAGGGGGGGGTGTGTGCTGGCAAGGTAACCCACACTATACACAAACACACACACACACACACACACACACAGCTGAATGCCAACAGATTCTGGTTCTGTTTGCTATGACAGAGAGGCGTGGTTAAACATGAGTCATGCATTGTCCCAGCTATTTCGGGGCCACCAGATGGGAATGTAGAATGTGAGGTGATCTGTCCCACTCCGGGTGCAAAGCAAACAAAAAATTTACTCAGTAAAATGTACAACCGACTGTCTGATGCACCAATTCTGTTACAAAACGGGCATTAAAAATGCACCAATTAAAAAAGAAAAAAGAATCAGGATATTTACAATGACTGAGCTCACACGGTTCGTTTACAGACGAATGGCGCAAAATAACTGTGCAACGTACTGATGTGCATGTGATCCAGCATAAGGCCTATAGGGTTTGTCACATACAATATTATTCAATCCTAATTGGACCAAAAAGGCACATGGTTAAAAATACGTTCCAGATAAAAATGGCTGTCTGTCAAAGCCTGAAGGCATAGCTATGAATGTAAAGAGAGGCTTCTTGAGAAATGAGCATCAGTGTGCGTATCATAGCGCAGCTCATCTCCTGCGTCCAAAAACTCGAACGCTCTCTCTGCTAACACGGCGGAAAAACAGCCCCTTCGGGATGCAGGAAGCAGGGATACCGTGACGCACAACAAGCCCGTGGGGCCAACAAAATCAGTCCCTCTGCCGCGTCATGGGACCTGAGAGCTTCCTGCCAGGGTTCGCACATTGGCTGCCAGAAGACCGCACCTTTTGAGTTTGTGCCAAAATTAGCCACCTCCCAGACACACAGGCATTTCATGTTGCTCGAGGGACGTCGCAAGAATCCTCCTTGCCAAAATACCTCCCTGGCTCACCGGCTCCACGATCTTTCTCTATTCCTCGTGCCAAAATTTTGAGATCTTATCCTGCTGATCATCTGTGAGACAAATTTTTATTTTACATAATTTTATTTAACCTTTTTTTTTAACCAGGTCCCGTTGAGATTGAAATCTCTTTTTCAAGGGAGCCCTGGGGGTTGAGTTGGGGGAGGGAGAGGACAAGTTGCACAGCCAATTAGATCAGGGGATGATCAGGTGGCAGGTCGAAAGAGCCAGGTGGGGAATTTAGCCATGACACTGGGGAACCACCTACTCTTATCGAAGGGTGTCATAGGATCTTTAAAGACCACGGTGTGTCGGGACCTCGGTTTAACGTTTCATCCGAAAGATGGCGTCTCCTTCAGTACAGTGTCCCCATCACTGCACTGGGGCCTTGGGGATTATTCCACCAGATGGAAGATCGCCACCTTCTGGCCACCAACACCTCTTCCAGCCTCTTCCCAGGTGGTCTCCCATCCAAGGACTAACTAAGTCCACACCTGCTTAGCTTCAGCCATGCAGCTGGTGCAGATCAAGTAGTGGTATGGCTGTATGGGAATATGCTGCAAAACTTTATATATTACGATTTCTTTTCAAGTTTTTCTTTTGCCGTTCTCGAGCCGCAATCCGATTTAATCACCAGACAGACAGCAGAGCACAGCAGACACTGGTACGATAAAACAACCTGTAACGCCCACATGAGAAACAAGGACTGGAGCACTGAGAGTTGCACTGCATCAAAGAGAGGCTAAGCCAGTTTTTTGAGCAGCGAGAGATAAAATAAAAAATGCATTTAAACCAACTTGCTATTTTATTTCTATGTCAAAGGAAGCCCATCTGTATTTTTATTCTTGGCTTCATACCCGTAAAAAATTGACAAATTGGAGCTCAAAAAGTGCTAAGGAGGGGTTGGGCCTCCTTCAAAGTGGGGAAACTGCATGATTTGATGGTCGTATAAACTATACCATAAGCGTTCTCTGACTTTATACAGTTTTTGATTAGACGCATCCCAGTCGTGACAGATTTGTGGAAACGCATAATATGGGGGTTTGAGGGTATATTCACGGTATCAGTTCTGGCTGGGCAATATGGAGAAGATCAAATATCATGATGTTTTTGACTAAATACCTCAATATTGATATCGAGGCAACATTTAGGGACAACTATTGATGCTTTCACAAAATATTTATACGTTGTTATTTTTTGAAAAACAGCCATTCGTATTGTGCATATGATGACCAAGCAGGTACAAGCAACAGCTAAAACTGTCCAACAGGTGCAGAATACTGCATCCATTTACTGCAAAGCAGCCTTTAAAACCAGAGAAGACCACATTTATGTCATATCATGATATTACAATTGAACATAAACTTCCTTATAAATACAAGGATTCTGCCCACGTGATACGTGCGCGAGGCATGAGGCTGTATCAGCCCGCCGGGCAAAATCCCATGTCAGTGGCAGCAACCATTGCCATGGCAACAGTCACGAGCGTCGTTGGCAACGCATTGCTACAGTCGCTGATTAGATGCTGTCATGGCGGAGAGACTCATGAATTCCCGAGCAGCTGAAATTTCTGAACTGGACTATGTCACAGAAAAGGAACTTGATTCAAAATTATTTGTAAACAGTATGCATAATGCCGCGTTTTGCAGCAATATTTGTGCGAAGGGCTGTGGTAAAACATTTAATGCTCAAGTTATCATAGTAAAGCAAATTTATTACCTTAATGGAGAGAATCGCGTTTGCGTGCTAGCAAGCTAATTAGCCTTTCCATTGACTTGAATACACCGCTGCCAAAAAGCAAATGCTAGCACTACTGGCCTGTAATGATGACAATAATAACCAGAAATAAATAAATGTTTTGGACAAAATGCATCGTTAATTATAGTCAAAATGAGTATATGATAAATAGAACATCATATTGGCATTTTCATATCACACCGTGTATCAACCCTCGACCAGTATTAGCCTGAGAGCTTTCAGGTTGAGACAGTGTGTGATATGAAAGTGCCCATATGACATTCTCTATATTCAAAATCCCTGATGGTATCTAATTTTCATTGACATTATCGATATTATAATGATATACTGTCCAGCCCTAGTATCAGCTCAAGAAAAGGAAGTGAGGTATGGATGGATAAGGGCAAAGAAAAAGAAGGTGAATGTGCAGTCACAAGGAGAAGGTAGAAATGAGAGATAGCGAGAGATAATGAGGGAGACCAGAAAAGAGAAGGACAGAAACTAAGGTAGGGGGGCACGCAGAGACGAGAGGAAGAGGTGCAGGTGCACTGCTTGGCAAAGCAAGGACCGGGCTGTAATTTGATCTTTTCTCAGTATGCCACCAAAAATGGGCATCTCTTCCACACCAAGGTATTTCAATCGAAGCACTGAAAACAGAAGTACCTCCGACATCATCGCTCAGCATGAAACATCCACCGTACTCTGATGACCAAACCCCACGCGTTTCGACCGCTTTGCGCGGCTTTTCCCTTCAAGTGATGCGTCATGCGGAGCCCATTAACCCCGTTTCCCCCCACTTGACCACTGAGGTTCACCTGGAGGGAAAAATCTGTTCAGTTCCTTCATTCTGAGTCATGTTGCCAGCTCATGTGTTAAGACTGCGCATGCAGATTCACCCTGAAGGTCGCCTCCCCTGCAGTTTACCAGTCAAGGACTAAACATGATCAAATTGAAATACTCAGATCACCCACCAAGGGATGGCTGATATTCCAAAACGAAATTAAGGAAACAGCAAAAAGTATTCTCTAGAAATGGAGGACCGACCCAGGTATGAAAAGGCACATCAATACAATAATGCATCTATCCATGTATTAAACTCCTTTGGAAAATACTGAAGGGTTTCGGAATTCTGACCTGGAAACAAAATGTGACCCGAGGATGGACAGACAGACAGGTGTACAGAGGAAAGTATAAAACTGCACATCTACACAATAAGATGTACTTAAAAATTAAATTCCTTTGAAAAATATTGTCCGTTTTGGCATCCTGGCCTGAAAAAGAACTGCAATGAACGAATAGGCAGATGGACAAGAGGACAGATGGAAGTATGGAAAGGCACATCTACACAATAAGACATATCAACATATTAGATTTTGCAGAAATGTGTTGAATGGTTTAGAAGTTGTGAAAAACAAAAAAGCGTAACAGACAGACGAACATGCGGATGGACAGGTGAAAGGATATCACTCGTTCCTGTATCCCTTTCCACCCTCTAGTGGGGGATAATCAAGGCCCCATATTGAGGTGTTGAAGCTGTATCAGGGGTGGCCAACCCTGGTCCTGAAGAGCCGCAGTGTCTGTTGGTTTTTGGTGTTACTCAGCACTGTACTGATGAATTAAAGCAAATGATTACACACTTAACTCATCTCACATGGTGTCTTAGGTTTAAATTGGGAGGAGAGAACCGAACTCGGCACATCCTGTGGCTCGCCAGGACCAGGGTTGGCCACCCCCCGCTCATCCTTGACTGAGAGGATGTGGCCAAACTGGCATTCCAGCCATCGATCCATTATAAAACTCACTTATTCCAGTTCGGCGTTGCAGGTATGGCCAGGCTGATATGACAGTTGTCGAGTTTCCATCTCATGTCAATCAAATTTGAAACGAATTTTAGAAAATTTGCTTAAAAGAAGATTTGAATCACCTGCGTTTCCACCAACTGACTTGAAGTGAATAAACTCAAATAAATTAGGCCAGGTTCACTGCAAGATGGCGGTAGAAGACACTCATAACAAGTACAGAACAGCAGAAGAAAAAGAGGTCGCAAAATGGAAAAGAGACAAACTGAAGAAAAACGACTGAAAGAGAAACAAACGGAACTGGAGAAATGAGACTCGGTAAAAATGAAGTGAAGTCTAAAGGAGTTGCATGCAATTCAGCAAATCGTCATGGAGCTTTTTTTTCAGTTAACAATTGCAGTGTTTGACGCTGTATGGGAACAAAGACGGAGTTGAATGCACACGCACACAGTGACAGTCCAGTTCCTTCATTCCTTCCTCCTTCCAGCTACATCAGAACTTAGTCAGCTCAGGCCACTAAGCTGTTCCCATCCCATGTTTTGCGCATGACCTCTTACTCACATACGGCAAAAACCACCTCAAGCGAATGTATAAACTTTTATGCCACATAGAGGGAGTTCATTTGCTTTTTAATGTTTCCATCTTCTTTTCCCAAAGCAAATTCTCAAAATGCGCATAGAAATAGTGAGATAGAACCTCAACTAGTATATATTGTCACAAAATTTTACAGTGTAATATGCACACTTTTTGGTTATTTCATCCCTGACTGGAGCGAACTTTACAATCATTGTTCAGGACCGCTTTGCGGCATCAGCAATGCATTAAGAACGTGTATAGGATACACCTACAACGTTTTTAAGTGTACCAAAGAGTGTAAGGGAAACGAGAGGTGAGCTCCTGCAAAAAAATGAATGAGAGGCAATGCTTGGAAAACCGTGATGACTGTATAGCGATTGTAACCAAACCAAACACATGTTCGAATGGTAGGTCTTCATTTTGCTAAGCAGTATCAGGACAGCCTACCACTAGTGAGTAGAGCAAATGCAGAAAGTTTGATTACATGATCTGGCACCTAAGCCGGTGGCATAACATCCTACTGCAATTTGGGCAGATGGCAAGAGTCAATTTTATGAACTCCGCAGCCATTTTGTTCAGAAAGCCAACTAGCACTTCAGGAAATGTAAGCAAATGGGGCCATGTATTAGAACAATGAAGAAAGGAGGAGATGCCTGCACACTTACTCCAAGCCACCAAAGAAAACTTTATTGATTAAAAAAGGACAATGTTTCGATCCAACGTAGATCTTCAAGTTGGATCGAAACATTGTCCTTTTTTAATCAATAAAGTTTTCTTTGGTGGCTTGGAGTAAGTGTGCAGGCATCTCCTCCTTTCTTCATTGACACATTTTTTTTGATAGCCTTGCACGATGTGCATGTAACTCTTTCATTGTGCCATGCATTAGTACACCAAAATTCAGACTTTTAGCTGAAGCAGTTCTTGAGTTATTTCAATGCACCAATTGAAGCAATGTGTCTACTGTCACAAAACGCTTCCAAAGAATGGTGTAGTGAATGAGCTTTCTAAATTTCTTTAAGTTTGTATGTTCACATCACAAGTTATTGGCCAGAGAGTCATTTTGGTCTGCACGCTAAAATTTCATTGACTGCTAACTTTGAAACCGATCGACAGATCAAAACTCCTCTATTTTGTCAGGATGGTCTGGAGATTGTGTAGATTCATAATTGGATGAAGGGCCTCAGCAGAGTTCCTTTTCCAATTGTTTTCATTAATTTCAAATGGCGAAATATCTTGGGCGCTGAAGTTGTCGCAAATAGGCCCTGTTGATCTGGGTCATTAAACAGAATCAAAGAAAAAAGATTTTTTGTTCTCACCCATGCAGTTCCTGAGTCAAAATTTAAACGTGCTGCTTTCAGGGTCCCCTTGTTCCCGACTAGCTTCAAATTTGGTACACAGCTTCTATGTGTCATTGTGAATGAGCCTATGAGGTGTCATGTTGATCAGCCTTTCACACCAGCAAATACTACCAGCTAAAATTTGATTGGCCATTCTGCCGCCATTCTGTTGAGCGAGCCACTTGAAACTTAAGGAAATGTAAGCAAATGAGCCACATCTAAACACACCAAATTTTAGAATTTTAGCATTATTGGCTGTTGAGTTATTTAAATGCATGATCGTCATATCCCCATGAGCATAATCTGACAAAATTAGGTTTGGAATCAAAAAATGTTGTAGTGAGGGTGGCTATCAACTTTGGTTAAGTTTGGACCTTTAGATCAAAAGCTATTAGCCATAGAAACATTGCTCAAAAAAATAAAGGGAACACCTAAACAACACAATGTAACTCCAAGTCAATCACACTTCTGTGAAATCAAACTGTCCACTTAGGAAGCAACACTGATTGACAATCGATTTCACATGCTGTTGTGCAAATGGAATAGACAACAGGTGGAAATTATAGGCAATTAGCAAGACACCCCCAATAAAGAAGTGGTTCTGCAGGTGGTGACCACAGACCACTTCTCAGCTCCTATGCTTTCTGGCTTTCTGATGTTTTGGTCACTTTTGAATGTTGGCGGCGCTTTCACTCTAGTGGTAGCATGAGATGGACTCTACAACCCACACAAGTGGCTCAGGTAGAGCCACTCATCCAGGATGGCACATCAATGTGAGCTGTTGCAAGAAGGTTTGCTGTATCTGTCAGCGTAATGTCCAGAGCATGGAGGCGCAACCAGGAGACAGGCCAGTACATCAGGAGATGTGGAGGAGGCCGTAGGAGGGCAACAACCCAGCAGCAGGACCGCTACCTCTGCCTTTGTGCAAGGAGGAACAGGAGGAGCACTGCCAGAGCCCTGCAAAATGACCTCCAGCAGGCCACGAATGTGCATGTGTCTGCTCAAACAGTCAGAAACCGACTCTATGAGGATAGTATGAGGGCCCGACGTCCACAGGTGCGGGTTGTGCTTACAGCCCAACACCGTGCAGGACATTTGGCATTTGCCAGAGAACACCAAGTTTGGTAAATTAGCCACTGGCATCCTGTGCTCTTCACAGATGAAAGCAGGTTCACCCTGAGCACTTGTGACAGACATGACAGAGTCTGGAGACCCTGTGGAGAACGTTCTGCTGTCTGCAACATCCTCTAGCATGACTGGTTTGGCAGTGGGTCAGTAATGCTGTGGGGTGGAATTTCTTTGGGGGGGCCGCACAGCCCTCCATGTGCTCGCAAGAGGTAGTCTGACTGCCATTAGGTACCGAGATGAGATCCTCAGACCCCTTGTGAGACCATATGCTGGTACGGTGGGCCCTGGGTTCCTCCTAATGCAAGACAATGCTAGACCTCAAGTGGTTTGAGTGTGTCAACGGTTCCCGCAAGACGATGGTATTGATGCTAAGGACTGGCCTGCCAGTTCCCCAGACTTGAATCCAATTGAGCACATCTGGGACATCATGTCTCGCTCCATTCACCAACGCCACATTGCACCACAGACTGTCCAGGAGTTGGCGGATGCTTTGGTCCAGGTCTGGGAGGAGATCCCTCAGGCGACCATCCGCCGCCTCATCAGGAGCATGCCCAGGCATTGTAGGGAGGTCATACAGGCACGTGAAGGCCACACACACTTCTGAGCCTCATTTTGGCTTGTTTTAAGGACATTACGTCAAAGTTGGATCAGCCTGTAGTGTGTTTTTGCTCTTTAATTTTGAGTGACTCCAAATCCAGACCTCCATGGGTTAATAAATTATCAATGGAAACCAAATTTTTGTGTGATTTTGTTGTCACCACATTCAACTATGTAAAGAACAAAGTATTTAATAAGAATATTTCATTCATTCAGATCTAGGATGTGTTATTTTAGTGTTCCCTTAATTTTTTTGAGCAGTGTCATTATCGACCATGCCTTGAAAATTTACTGGCGCATTACCGTAAAACAGATTGATGGATAAAACTTCCTTTGACACACTTTTGTCAGCTTGATCTGAAGATGGTTTCCACCAAGTTCTATGAGAACAGGATGAACGTCCTCTCGCTACTTTGTTTTAATTTTACTTTTGATTTATTGAAACCGGGGAAAATTTGTATATACAAATTAGGGACAGTAGGTGCAGTATATTAGGGAGCTTCTAAGGATTCTGAAGTAAAAACAAATTTTTGGCTTGTAAAGTTCCTGGGGTCTGAGTAGAAATGTAAAAGTGCTTATTATAGTGTCACCTGCAGATAGACATGAAATTTTCAGCCTGTGAGGCGAGTGCACCATTCTGTACCTCTCCTGAAAATCTTACTCGCATAGCTTACGATTTAGGTCGCAGCACCACTTTTGTCAAAAAAATGTATCAATAAATAGATAAATTAATTCAGTTATAATAATAATAATTAGAATAATAAATGTAATTTAAAAAAATATATATAAGTGGTTTCCATGAGGTTTCCTACTCAAACCTCTCAAAAACAACACCAAAAAAAAAAAACCTGAAGAAAAAAAATCTGAATCATTTCAGTATGGTTCCCAGCACCAGTGGTTCTGGGAGCGACACATGGCTTCCAGAACTGAACCCCTTACAATAATGATAATAAAACAGTAAGTTTTAGATTGATTAACTTCAAAGCAAACCAAGATGACTTTTTCAAGACAACGTTGTCAACATGGTTGCTGAGTGTAAGAGAGTGACCACGCAAGATATTTTTACTGCGCGCAGCCACATCCTCACCTAAGCATCGATGAACGATCTGTAAATGTAGTTTTCATTCCTCTCTCTGAGTCCCCAGCTCAGTTACATAGTAATTTACAGCCTCTCTTTTCCTCCTCTCTGCTGAGGCCAGGAATGAAGGAGGACATTAACACTGTCTAGAGCAGAAATACAAACTGAGTCAATAAATGTTCCACTTACAGTCATGAACAATGAGGATATTCACAGCTTTGTCTCTGTTTAAGGAAGATGCTGACACATCCATATTTTCTACATTAATTGCTGCTTATTTGAAGAGATGTGTCACAAGATCCGCTCCCTGTTTACACCCTGTGTTAAAAGGAATGTATTGGTCTTTATCTGAGGTGGAGAGGATCAGTAAAATGATTGCTGAAAATAATACAAAAGTAGTGCGCACTGGCTAACGCAGATACCCAATATTTCAGAATCTTTGTTGGTACGTAACCCAAGTTTCATAACTGGAGTGCGGCTAAGACAGCAGTCATATTTTTCCAGGGCAGAGCCACAAATAATCTAGTAAAAAACCAAGCCACTCTGGCGAATAGGTTGTCGTTCACAGCAGCAGGCTTCGATAGCCTATGTTCCAGGTCTAAACTGGACTGCTTTGGTGCAGGGTGTGGTCAGAAGTCAGAAAGGAAATGCATCACTGGGCTCACATAACTCCCACCCCTCCTGATAATAATAAACCAGGCTAACAATACAAAACGCGCTAGCTTCACAGTATTTAGAGAAGATCTATCGGATCCGTCTAGCAAATAATGGTTCAATAGACCGCATAATTAATGAAGTGTGTCGATGTCTGCAAACATGTATGAGTCCCCACAAAGAGCAAGACAGTTGTCAACAGCAGAAGTATATAACTAAGCCTTAAATGTACTGGACATCAGATGTGGTATTAGGTCTGCATTACATTAAAGACCCTGTGTCTTCTAAAGGACAATTAAGCAATTAAATAGAGGTGAACTCATCGCTCATGATGATTTATCACAGTGAATTGACCGCCCAGAGGTACGAGGAACTGATTAACTTCAGCCAACCAGTTAATCAGCTTCTTCATCCCTCTGGATGGCCTCCTCCCTTCTGTGATATTGCTAAGGACAGATTTTAACATTGCCTGTAATGGCTAATCAGCAAAGCCCCAAGTCACATGATGGGGGAACTTCAATTTTTGAAATGAAAGAAAAGAGGATGGCACTCCAAGTTTTAAAATTTATTGCCTGCAAACGTTTCGGGCAGCTAACCCTTCTTCACTGCAGTGGCGGAGCTTTAATTTTTGTAAAAACAAGATTGATTTTAGCATTCCACGTACTTACTACAGTCACATAACCCATTCCCCTCCATTGCCTGGACTTTCCATCCATTATGACGTAACGCTTCCCTTTCATTGGTGATATAATTCAATGTTTCCACTATGATACGGTGGGGAGAACAGTGCCATGGATTTTCTGACAAAAATAAGAGTTCAAAGATCCATCAATGTTGCAAAAAATGCCGGCAACTCAAAAAAACAAACAAACAAAAAAAAAAACAAGCCAGTGGGGAAAGTGTTAAATGTCATCAGCAACCAAAATACAGCACATGTTTACTGAACCCAGGATGCTTCTGAAATCCTCAATCAAATATTAAATCATTGGACTTGCAGCTTTAGTGCTGGATGGAACGCCCATTGTATAAAATAAAATTTAAAAAAAAACACACAAGATGTTGTTGCTTGAGGTATCCTTCGCTCGATATAAAAATAAAAACCAAGCAGCAGGAAAATTTTAGTTTAGAACATGACTCAAACATCCTCTTTCTATTCCTAAAAGCAATCCCTTGCCAACATACCCTGAGATCTTATCCAACAGACTTACTAAGCAATGCCTGAATAAAAGGCAGACAGACATGAGCAAGCCCCTGATGAAAAAGGGAACCATGATTTTGGTGAAAATGAGAGATTAAGTTCTGCCCCTGAAAGAGACTTTAAAGTATCAAGTGGGAAATGGCTGCTTGTGAGGTAGGTGACATTGCAGATGCGAAAGATGAGATGAGTAGATGAGACAGTGTAGGCATGAGATAATGATGTGTAGATGAAAGACGGACATTTTGTAAGATGCCCAAGAGTGATATGAAAGTTTAAACTGCGAAGAGTTCTAGAGAACTGCTCCTCTTTAGACCACCAAAGATGACAACACTGTTTACAGTGCAGACACGGACGTTTTATAAAGACACAGTGCTTCACTAAGGGGCTTTTTTGCCCAATCATTGTGCTGGCTTTGCAGATTCCTACTTAGATCAGATACCACTGTATAAACCTTAAGTGTTCCATTTGCAGAGTAATCATTTGTTTCGTAGCATGGATAAACAGTATGTTTCTTTGTTTTGAATTGCACACTTTTGCTTACATGACTTCTATCATAAATGTAAATTTTATAGCAGGGCTCCCTTGTAAAGCAGGCAGAATGGCTTGAATCGGACCACCGTCTTTTTTTTTTTAATACCGTCGTACACTAATAAATAATGTATAAAATCATTTTCTATGTGCCGGAAAGCCGATGTCATGAAGAATGAATCCGTGCATTTGTAGATGCCGTACATCGTTCAATCTAGTCTGCGACATTTCAGAAATGCTATAAGTAGGATTGTTCACGGAACTGATGACGTCAGTGATGTTCTTGATTTTTCTTAATTTGAAGATTCTGTAGTATTCTTGGGTGCAATATACAACCCCAATTCCGAAATAGACGAAGTGTAAATTGTGAATAAAATCAAAATGCAAAGACTTTCAGATCTCATGAGCCAATATGTTATTTACAATAGAACATAGGTAACATTTCAAATGTTGAAACTGAGACATTTTACATTTTTATCCACAATGTGAGCCTGTTTTAAATTTTCTGGCTGCAAAAGATCTCAAAAAAGTTGAGATACAGGGAAAAAAGGGCTGAAAAAGTAAGAGAATCAGCTGAAAGAACATTTAGCGAGTAATTACACTAACTGGCATCAGGTGTGGAACACGATTGGCAATAAAAGGAATGTATTAGAGAGGCGGAGCCTCTCAGAAGTAACAATGGCCAGAGACTCTCCACCCTGTGAAGGGCTCCGTAAAAAATTGTGGCATACTTTAAAAACAATGTTCCTCAACATCAAATTGCGAAGGCTTTGAAGGTCTCATCATTGGCAGCGCATAACATCATCAATAGATTCAGAGAAACCAGAAAAATCTCTGTGCGTAAGCGACAAGGTTAAAGACCTTTTCTGGATGCTTGTGATCTTCGGGGCCTCAGACGCCACTGCATCACTTACCAGCATGATTCTGTCATGGACATTTCTAAATAGGCCCAGCAATACTTCAAGAAACCACTGTCTGTAAACACAGTCAATCGTGCAACACAAATGCCACCATAACTCTATCATGCAAAAAGAAAGCCATTGTTGAGCATTATCTAGAAGCGCCGCCATGTTCTATGGGCCAAGGCTCATTTAAAATGGACTGTAGCAAAGTAGCAAAGTGTCCTGTGGTCAGACGAGTCCAAATTTGACATTTTTGTCAGACATGGGCGCTGTGTCCTCTGGGCTAAAGAGGAGAAAGATTACACGACCTGTTATCAGCCTTCAGTTCAAAAGCCAGCATTTCTGATGGTATGGGGATGCATTAGTGCATATGGTGTGGGACAGTTGCATGTTTTAAAAAGCACCATGAATGCTGAAAGGTAAATAAAGGTTTTAGAGCAACATATGCTCCCCTCCAGACGACATCTATTCCAGGAAAGGCCTTGAGTATTTCAGCTGGACAATGCAAAACCGCATACTGCAGCTATTACAACTGCATGGCTTCGTAGTAGAAGAGTCTGTGAGTTAAACTGGTCTGCCTGCAGTCCTGATCTTTCACCGAGAACATTTGGCACATAATTATACGAAAAGTCCCTCAAAGGAAACCCAAAATTCCCCAGCAGCTGTAAGCCTGTATTAAACAAGAGTGGGATCAAATTCCAATGGCTAAACTCAAGAAACCCGTCTCCTCAATGCCCAGACGCCTCCACTTGTTGTTAAAAAGAAGAGGGGATGCTACACCATGGTAAACAGGTCCCTGTCCCAACTTTTTTGAGACCTGTAGCAGCCATCAAATTTGAAATTTTGTGGATAAAATTGTAAAATTTCTCCGTTTCAACATTTGCTATGTTATCTCAGTTCTATTGTGAATAAAATACTGGCTGGTGCATAGTTTTAGGTAGAAATAGAAATTTTGGGGGTGCACATTTTTTTTTTGGGTGTGCTGATAATTTTGTGTTAATTGAAAGCGGGCTGGTGGGGGGGTTTACACCCCCATAGGTCAGAAAATTTTTAAAAACGGGGCCTAAATGGTGCATTCTAGTGCATTCTGAAAACAAAATATTACATTTCAGCACAAGACATTGGCTTAGTTTTTTCTTCATTACATTGTTATATTGTTGTACTTCCTATTGTTGTCAATGCATTCTACATCTTTTCTAGCTTTGGCAAAAAAAAGATGGATTTAGACAAAATTAGCAAGTGACAAGGTGAGAGACAAATTATTAAATAAAGGAATAAGTCCCGAGAAGCAGCGGGTTACAGTGATTTTATAACGGTGGAGGGGCATTCTAAGACACGATGCGCAGTGGAGTGCCTTAGTGCCCCTCCGCCGTTATAAAATCACTGTAACCCACTGCTTCAAGGGGCTTATTCCTTTTATAAAACGGTTACCCTACATATAACTAGCGCCTTCAATAAACACACAAGAAAAAAAAAAAATCGACAATTTATTGGTAATAATGCAACAATAAAATTGAGAACTTCTTCCACCAAGCAAGATAGGGTGGACAGAATGGTTGGTCAGCAACACAGACGCTAAGATTGCTTTTTCATCTAGCACCATTATCAGGTCACATCAGGCTATTTGGGCTCGCTAATGTAGATATACTATGAAAGCAGGCTATCTGGAATGTTTCCTTCGGTCTCCCGAGGACCCCGTTAAATAATTTTACGTTCATTTCGGTTTTCAAGTTTCCTTGTTCTCAACTTGCACCGATCGGCCAAATCATTACAACCAGCAGTGAGAGTAGGGAACGATTGACTTTTGTTCTCCACACTTGCCGGTGTCCAGGAAAATATGTTGAATGGTGCATTAGTTTGCTAGCCAGCTTGTCAACTAGCTAGCGTTCACTACAATGGATGTGGTTACCCTACACATAGCGCATAAAATACACACAGAAGAAAAAGTCAACCATTTGTCGCTAATAGGCTACTGAAATAGCGAGCAAGTTAGCAACACAGCTTGCAACGCGAAAGTGATATCGAACTCTGTAATGCAATAGCTAGTTGTGTAGATAGCCAACTGGTTATCGGGTTAAAAGGCTAAACATCGCTGACAATGAAATAGCGAGCTAAAAGTCTTGATACAAACGAAACCTAACAAGTCAGTTGAGTGCAGAGAAGTTCGTTGTGCGCAGGGATATTTTGTGCTGTGGCCTGCCACAGTGGGTTACAGTAATTTTATACCGGCATGGAACGCGGCTCAGCCAATCACATGTAAGGATGGGAAGCACCCGTTTTATAATGCATATTTAGCACGGCTATGGTCAAGCCGTTCACCATTTTTTTGGCCGTTTTTTTCGAAAATTAGCCGTGCAAATCACGGCTGCACGGCTCGCTAGCTAAAACTAAGGGCGGGTGTGATTTGAGAGTCATTGCGTTTTGATTTTATTGATAATTTACACTTTGTCCCAACTATTTTGGAATTGGGGTTGTACATGGATGTCGCCATCTGTGTAACAATTACAATTGATGGAGTATTAAAATATATATGTGGATTCAGAGAGCCAAGAAAATATCAAATCCCATTCCAATAACATATGGTAAGATGACATGTATTATGTCACATCTCTGATACTTCAGCATTTTGGTGCATCAGGTGAAATTACAATTCTTTACATCCAAGTTTTAATCCAAGTGTCAAGTGAGCATCATTACAGTCAAAATTGCCATTTCTGGAAATTCTATCATACATACTCAGACCAGCCACTTCATTGGGTACATTATTTGGAAGAGCCTGAAGGATGTTCCGGCCACTGATACCAGTGAAGTTGTGGCTTTTAAGTGCAAATTCCTACTTTTTTCAGTTGCCATTCTCAAAATATGAGTGGTAGGCAAAGCACATGAAAAAAAACTAGAATGGTTTTTACACGTAAAAACAGATGTCTCCCCCTTCCCCCATTTCACATAGAGTTATGGTCCGGAAACGAGTCCCACCCTTCAATATGCCTAGAAAAAATAAAATTCAAAAGCAGTTCAAACCCTCAAAAGGCACATCTACATGTTATGGAGAGACACTATATAAAATTTGGTGAGAATCGGTTGAACAGTTCCAGAGTTATGCTCCGGAAACAAATGGGAACGCCGACGCCAACGGAAATTCAGGCAAAAACAATATGTCCCCCCCCAGCAAGGGGGAGAAATAATGAGCAACATTCAACCAACCACTGAAAACATAAGCCATGACATATTATTACCAAATGTACAAGCAAGCAACCCATTCAGAATTATACTGGTTCAAACACAATGCTGTAATTGAAACAGAAATACTGTGCAAACAGTGAATAATTACAGTGGTAACCCCACGATCAAACACAACCATGTAAAACCTATGGAATTCAATTACAAGGCACCATAGTTGCTGAAGTAGTCCCAGTCAAACTAGCATTAGACTTGCTCCATGGCCATGTCGCCGGCCAACCAACAGATTTACTATAGAACAAATTCCGGTGTTGAACAACAGGCTTTTTCATGCAAATAGAAATTAATTAATTAATTATATTCAGCAAAAATTTGCAGCATGGCTTCAGTGAGCACACACTGGGCTATTTAAGTTTGAAGTGAATATACCCATGGTTAGAAATGTACAAGAAATTCCACTACTGGGGCCTCCAATTGGCTCCAGCTCAGACATTCGGTGAGTCAACAAACGGCTCATCCTCTCCGGGATGAGGGGTCTTAAGCTGGTCAAAATTTGTTTCCCTTCCAGCAGTCAATCCTGGTTGGCCGGCACATGTAGCTGTGTGAGCGAATTTTACACTGACTGCATTATCCCTGGACGACCCAGGCAGTGTGTGATTGGCGGACTGCACAGTGTAAAAAAAACGAGGGCAAATTTTCACAAGTCGGAGGAATCACATGCCACGGCATTTACCGCCAGAGCTGATGGAAGCAGGACTCCGGTGCACTGAACAGTTTGGCTGCGTTCAGAGTGGGGAACCCGCCCCCCAACAAAAAAAATTGCCAGTACTAAAGAACAAGGATGGATAAAGATGCAGCCATCATTACATCTGGCACCACTAAATGAAGGCGATCCTTTTCTAAATCCTAACATGTGATATCTAAGTGCGGCAATTAGCTAAATAAAATTTCAGTCTCATAAAAAACTTAATAAATCCTAATTCATACATTAAACAATTTAGAGAATTAAACAAAACAGTGCTAGTCACTCTATGTCAGATCAACACAGGGATTTCAACTCACAACCTAGTATTTGCTTCAAACTGAAGGAAAAGGTGTCCATGTGGCCAATTTAACACATTTTGAGATTTCAGCACTAGAACAATGGTGCCAACTGAAAGAGAGCGATGCTACAACATTCATATCTTTCGAATGAATGAAGCCAGATCTACGATATTTTCAGAGTTTGAATCTTATTGATAACAGAAAGCCCAAGATTTTATATTTAACAAGTTATGACACTTCAAATTTTGTGAAAAAAAGTCACTTTCACACATTTATGAAACTTTGACGCCCAAAACCTTCAGATTGAGCACATGATCCAATTTTGTGCAGTTAGTTATTATACTCTCCTATGAACCACAGTACCTTTATTTGGCATCAAATCCCACCCACACTGACCAATTAGCAAGGAAACTCTGTGCGAGCATGCTCGTATGCGACTCATCCTGCCATCTTGGGGGAGTGCAGACAGTTTGCGGTTCTCTCTGAAGCGCACACCTGTCAGCCACCGCTTCTTTTTACTTGCAGCTTCAAGCCTCATCAGCAAAGAAAAAAGGTGGCGTAAACCTGAATGTGATGTTTGGAAAGTCACTGATGAGAAGTCGGCTGGCCAGCAGAAGGCACTTGAGCAAAGTACAGCGCAAAACCAATGATGCTCTGCTCTGAACAGCGCAGAGCAGCATCTTGACTAACCCAACCTGGCAGCAATTAGACAGTCTTCGTGTAATATCAGTTTCCAACTTACAACCTATCAAATATGAAAAAAATAGGCGCGCAATGCACGGAATACCCCTCAGCCCGATGTCGAAGTTTTTGGAGACGCCCGCCCGCCAGCCCAACTGCAAGAAGGATAGCAATACGTCGTCAGCTCAAAATTGTATTGAGCTGACATTTCCGATGCAAATTGCAGATGTATGACACAGGGTTACCAAAAAATAACTACAGCCATCTGATATAACATGAAGACAATCTTTTCATGAACAGAAGATGGCGCCTTTACAGAGTACTGGTGACGTCATTAACGTCACAGCTCGTTGTCCCAAACATTCTGATGCTTCTTAAGCAGGGGAACTATGCATAAAATGTGCACCCTTTCCTTCAGAGTGAAAGCAAAATATAAGCCCAGCTCATAAAAAGTTTGGAAAGCATGGAAAATGCACACAAAAACAGAAAGCGATGATTATGAAATTTATTGTGCCTCATATTTCATTGTAGACAGCACGAGGCATTTAATATTTTTCCTGCTCATCTTGATTATATTCATAAATATACATCCATTCCAGCCATTCAGGCCAGCAACGCATGACAAAGAAAGTTGGGAAGGGGCAATTTAGGACTAGTAATGTGGTAAAACATTTGAATCATGATGTGATTTGAAACAGCCGTGATAATCATTATATTTACAACCAAGGTCACATCCAGGAAAGGCACATTCCACACAAATGCCTTAAAAAAATCATTGTTAAGTTCTTTTTTTAAGTTCCTTAAAGGAAGGGAAATGGATTTTAGATATTTTATCTCTACAACGGCACAAAACTAAGAATCAGATGACACTGCATTAAGGACCATTTGCGATCCAACCACATGAGCCCAGGATTACCCTGGCAAACATTTGTCAAGTTCTACAATAACAAGCGACACCCACAAATGCTAGTTTGCCAAAAAACTATATTGTCCAAAAAGGAAGTCTTACATTTACAGTGTCCAGAAGCACTACCAACTTCCCTGGGCTTAGAGGCATCTGCAATGGCCCATCACACTGTGAAAATGTCTATTTTGGTCAAACGAATCAATACTTCAGGTCTTATTTTGGAGAAATGGATACTGCGTGCTGCAAACCAAAGAACAAAGGACTGGTCTAGACTGGTTCCACAACAAGTCAAAAAGCCATGCTTTTGTCATGGTATGGAGTTGGGTCAATGGCCTTAGCAGGGGTAACTAGCACTTCTGTGAAGGTACTATTAATGCTAAAAAGAAAGTGCACAGATTTTAGAGCAACATATGATGCTTTCAAGGTGACAGCTTTTTCAGGGACGCCAATGCAGATTTCAGCAACACAAAATCGGGACACATTACAAAGGCAAGCCTGCACATGAGGAGGGGGTGGGTGCTGGACTGTCCTGCCAGCAGACCAGACTGCTCCCCAACAGACAATGTGTTGGTGTGTTTTGAGACACAAAATTCAACAAAGACATCGTAGTGTTGCAGACCTTGAGACTTGTTTGCCATGAAACATGAAAACATACATAAAAAATTCAATCACTTGGCTTGTTCAGTCCCTAAATGTAGTGAAAAGGAATGGCATCATTACAAAGTCATAAATAGTTTACTGTCACAAATTGTTTTGAGCTATGTTTCAAGAATTAAATCAATTCTTTTTTCTTTTTCTGATCAATAAAATTCAGGGGATGAAGCATCAAACACTGCGCTGCTTTACAGTTTTCAACAAAATATGGAAAAGGGCCATTTTCAAATCACATCTTTCCGTTTAATTACATCAAAATTTAACTTATTCTGATTTGGGGTTGCCCGTAAGAATACCGCTCTTAAAACTATTGAAAACAACTGAAACTATTGACCAAAGAGCCAATTCAGGAAAAAAAGAGAGCTCATTTGTCTCAAACATTATGGAGCAGACCATTAATCATACACATTAAGCAGTAAAATTCATGCATGTAGGCAAGTCACCTTGGACACCGATTGAGCAAGTCATAACAATTCAGACTGCCAATATGCAGATTCCCGACAGCAGGCAAGTACGTGATGCATTATTCAATGAGTTTGGCTTGCAGAAGATTATGCGGAAAATGCAATCTTTGCTGGGCCCACATAACAGGAAAATAAAATAAATTTGAAAGAAAAAAGACAAACAAAAAAAAAAAGATGGAGGAGAAAGGGGAAATTCCACAAAAAGTGCCTCGATTGTATTTCTTCGCAGGCTTTACTGCTGAAAAATGCATCTGCTGGAATATTTAAAAGGAAAGCAACTATGACTCAGAAAATATCTTCTAATAAAATACAGAGGGGGGGGGGGGAAGCAATTTTCTTCAGCAGAGGTGTTTCACCAGCGCTGTATTTCACGGTAACGGCCTCCAGATGTTATTTTTAGATCGGCTGTCAGCTGGCGAGTACCGTAAAAGCTGCTCTGTTTGGCAACAAACAGGTGCTGAGCAGACGCGTTTACGGCCGAAGGGGAGGAGGGGCTCCTCCATCTTCTGCGCTTCAGCATTTGAAGCACGAGAGGCAGGAAAAAGTGAACAACATGATCCCGGCTTGTACAACATGTTCTCACGTCCTGGAACTACCGCATCAATAGTGTGAGATATAAAATAAATACAAATCACACTTGTTTCGAGTTCGATCTAGTTCTTAACCGGCGCAATCATTGCGGAGCCTGCATGAAGAGATGTGTTAAGAGGGACTGTGTGTCTGTCATTCCTGCAATGCATACGTGCAGTACTGTAGTAATCCTGCACTGACCGAATTAGTGAACACTCGTACCCCTCATCTCCCTGTTGTTTTAATTGTATGAGGACATGAAACAGGATTATTTTATTACCTCAGTGAAGCATCAAGATGGGGAAGCTAGATACGCCCTTAAAACATGCAACTAATTCAATTTAGCCCGAGTTACACTTAAAAATGACTAACTAACCAAATAAAACCAGGGAAGCCTGGTTTAGCTGGACCCTGATGTAGCTAAGTGGGAGTGTGTGCAGCAGAAATTCAGTACCTGAAATGAGTATGATAGTGCTATAATGTAGTTATTTAAACGCTACGCAAGGTTAATGATACACCAGTTACTGTTAAATTGACCGGGAATGAACTTCAAAGCATTTTGCTTCATTCACTGCCAGGAATCCCACCTGATTCTACTCCGTTTAACACATCACTGCCTTTTTAACCTTCCACTGCAGCCAATGAACATGGGCCATCTTTCTCTCTACATACACATCGCAAGCCTTGTAACAGAGTCCGCTTAGCAAGACGTGCAAATCAGTCACTAACTTAGTCAGCAAGGGACAAAGCATTTTCTTGGCAGGCCCAGTTCGAGTGTCAAAAATTAACCAAAAAAAAAAAAACACAATTTCCCCAACTTAGCAGGATCAAACGGAGTAATATACGACCGTACTTACAGCAGAATACTGCTTTATGTACACTGAGAACATTTAGCCCATGCAATAGAGCGGCTTTCGCATGAAAGACCAGATCATACAGATCTTAAACTCGGAAAATGCCAGTCATTTTGCCACTGGCTGTTTTGGAGGAAGCACACACCTTTTTATATTTACGTCTGTTCAGCAAGGTGTTGCAAAACCAAGTTCACAGAATTTCATTCAGTAAATCACACAATCTGTAATAATAATTTCAAAATTATAAATATATTTGCAACATGACTAGGTCAAAACATAGTAAATGGCTGGACCGTTTAGTGCAAAATTGTGGGCAGTGAGCAACGGCCAATGGAGAAATTACATTCGGCCGCTGACCAATGGTGTCACTCAGTCACTGCATCAGTCTCTCACTCACTCATTCGCTCACATCTGCAGATGAAGGGCTGGACCAGAAACCGACAACAGTACAGGTATATATGAAGACCACAAAGGAAGAACAATCAGAGTCCAAATTTTGCATTTTTGTATATTTCATATATTGAATATTATTATTAATATATTTATAGTAATAACATTTTTTTTTATAATAATGTTTTAGTATATATTTTAGATTTTTTTTTTTACGCTTTGCTTCTAAGATCGTTACGAATTTTTAATTCATCATTTCTCCACAATGTGAAAATGTGACTGATCATTTTTCCATTTATATATAAGTAAAAAAAACTTAACCCTCTCTTCTCTTTGTTATGCGAGTGTCAAGCCTATAAACCCTCAATTTTTGCTTGCATTTTTCAATCCTCGGATTTTAACACCTCAAATAATCTAAAACACATCATATAACACATTAAAAGCCTCCTTTGACAATAAGTGAACAATTTTATGCCCAAGTTGACAACCGATTAGCATTTATATTGTTAATCTATGGAGGGTAGACAGAAGTAAACAGTCATTTAAAGAACCAGTTTTTCTCCCAGCGTAATCACTGTTAGTAGACATATAGGGCTGCCCAACAGAAAAGGTTTCATCAAAATCGGATGAGGGCTCATGGAGAACTTTGACCTCCCAAAATGCTAAATTTCACTTTTTCTCTGAGTGAAGCCTCACCTGTACTCTTGCGCCCTCAACATTCCACACTTAATTTGTGTTGGTTATGTAAAGGACTTCCCATGGTATCATATTCTGAATAAACCATCTTGGGCTGTTGTGGGCACAGTCCAGCAATGCCCCTGGTATTACTCCTCAAATGGCCAAAAGCATCATCTTGCAGTGCCCCCTATAGGACGCACGCAAAATTTTGTCAAGCCCACAAAAATTTTCAGATTACTGGGAGCCCTCCAAGCAGTAGATTAACATACGAGAAAATGAATCTGAGCTGTTTTCGGCGCAATGATATAACTGCATTTCAAAACTGATTTTTTTTTCAGTTCATATTTCTCATCTCGGAATCTTTGGCCTTTCTGGTACCCCTAAAAGAGACACTGAAGGGTATTGGCACCTAAAGATTTGCTGTTTTTCTAGTGAACCAACCATCTTTCACCAACAAAAATTTAAGGCAAATCTGAGACCATCATATATCACCCCCTAATGGTTAACTGCCCAATTCTAAGAAAAACTGGCCCTTACACCGCACTCATGCAGCACTACCATGATCCAGTCTCAGTTTGTGCAACACAAAAGCATTGGATAAGATGGTTTGCACACCAGCCAGTAGAGAAGGTTTGCAGTGGCAGCACTTTGCATGCTGTGTCAAGGGAGCAGTGGTTTTCACATGAAACCAATGGCTCCATTGTTCTCCCTCATTAACACTCTCTACGGGCCGATTAATCAAACCCTGATCCTGTCATCTCTCCCATGACTGCTACCAATTCTACAGACCCCAATAATTAACTCTCAGTTTAGATTTACGAAAGATGCCCAGATTCTGTTATTTGTTACGGGACAGGTGCTCTTGGAGTCCATCGTATTAAATATTTAGCGGCAAAATAAGGCAAGAAAACAAGGAACAACATTTCGTAAATATAAATTATGGTAAAACATGATTTTACTTACTATTAAACATAAGACTAATTTAGTATCATTTATGTGTAAATGTGGCCGTGTTGCTGCAAAGCAGAAAGGATTTTTGGACCAACCACCGGAAATGAACACCAAAATTTCCACAATTCCACACGTATGCCAGAGGTCCCGAACAATATTTATCACGACAAACCACACAGTGCTCCACAGCCATATGGCCCCATCAGAAAAAAGCCAAGAACCACAGTGACAGGCAGTGCTAACACTGTGTTACCAGTACTCTTAGAAGTCACATTCACCTTCAATTTTCTGGAGGATAAAGGAGTCCTAGAGTTTTTCCAACTCAGTCCTCAGTATTTTTGACCCTGGGTTCCTCGCTAATTCAAAAATAAATGAATCATTTCTTAACAGCTACATCTTGCTTACTGAGGGTGAAAAACGTTTGGGTCGATTCGAGATCAGAAATTAACAAAACTCTCGGAGACTCGCTTTAGGACACATTTGAACAAGAGTTCCTCTTTCCTTAATTCCACTATTTTCTAACCGAGCATTAACTTCACCAGTACAGGATTCAAATATTTACACAAAACGCAACAGTCTGTTGGTCCATGAAATCAATGAGGACACCAATGATAATGTATTTGTTATGTAATGCACACAGAGGTCGCAGCAAACGCATGAACAAACAGCGGGGAGACGGGACAGATTTCGGTCTGGGCATGCGCTAGACCGCTCGCCCTAAAGCAGATTCCATTACCCCTCAGCTACCTCAAGTACCATAGAATCCCCACCATATAATCACTAAATCCTTCCAGCAGCTACTGAATCAGAGTTTGGATCCAACATCAAACGCAACTCGGTGTCTTGGGGGCTGCTACTGGAATTGATGATATAAGCCACAGTTTATATCTGCATGACAAAATTCCACACAGGCAATGAACCTTGCTAACCTGCCAAAAATTCAACACTGTTGTATTATTAATTTTCAAGGCAGTAAAACCAGCCTGGAAACAAAATTTATGCACCACTCAGTAACACAGACCGTAAAAACTCTACTGCATGTGTAAATAAAAACATCCATTGCCCCCATAATGGCTGAGAAAACTTGTGGCCCGTATTCTCCGACCAAGGTTCATTCGAGAAATAAACGGGATTATAAAAAACATGGGAGAAGAGGTCAATCATGGAGAATTATGAGGTCTAGAAAACAAAAACAGCATGCATATTAAGCACAAATACAATGCAGGAAGCATTCCAAAAGCAAGAGGGCTCTTAAAAAACCTGTTCTCCCTCTCTCTCTACCTCTAACTGAAGGTCGAAGATCCAATTCTTGCCTTAGCCCACTTTTATTTACACTGCTGCCTTGACTTTAAAAAAGAAACCAACTTGCTGCGTATGTGACCTCAAAATGAAGTCACCCAGGCAGAGTTCTGATCCAAAAATTCACCAGCTCACTTCTCATGATGAGGGAAAGAGTAAGAGGGGGTCACATGACACCTCCCCTGATCGCTCCGCTAAAGAGGATCCCCCAAGGCCACAACAAGAGCCCCTGCCCCTCAAGTCAGTTCAAGCACAAGAGGGACTGCGTATTCAGGTCAGTACTGTCCAAAGCACTGGCGCCCACTCCTCATTAATCTCGCCCCCATTTAAACTGTCCGTTTACACCTCCCACGGCGTCACATGGAGCAGAGAAGGACCAGGAGAGCCGTCACAGGGTGAAGCAGGTTTGCGATTCTGCATCCTGGTGTTGGACAATCAATGGCACTTTAATTAATTAAACCCCAGTTTTACACAAAATGTTAAAATATTTTTTTCAAAGGCTTTGGAATTGGACAATATTCAAGGAAAAATCAAAAATTCAAGTTCATTATACAGAACAGAATGTTCATTCCATTCCTGTGTTGTAGTTTACATGACGGATGTTCAGAGGCAATATTATCTACATGTCTGGACACCACCTGTTCAACCAAAAGAAGGATCTCAAATTTTGTAGTCATAATTAGCACAGGGCATGTACAGAGCCACTTAAAGGCCAGGAGTTTCAGGAACTCAGATCTGGGGAGGTTCAAGACCGCAAAGGAGGCACTGTTGAAAAAAGGGGAAAAAAAACAAAAACAACATGCATGGATTCAAACTACATGCAACTGTTAGATTTAAAAATCTGCAAGAAGGATTATAGGTCTACTTTTTCACTCGGTGAGAGTATAACAAAACGGACATCGACTGCAGGTGCCGAGTCAAATATAGAACATCATGAAAAGTAGATTAGCGCAATTACCACTGTCAGTGTCCTACAGCACTAGAACGCTCTGCAATTTCAGTCGGGCAACACTTCCTTGCAGGACTGTGAATTGGCCATTTAGGCACCATATGGAAAACCCTGAATTTTATAAATTGAATCCACATATTGGTAAACTCCACAATATTTTGCATTTCCCATTGATTCAATTTTTATTGTGAAATTCCATCTGTGTTTTCCGAGCCTGGGAACTAGACAAATCGGTGAGCTCATGTTTTATTTGCATTTGCGAATTGGTCTGGTAATGACAAGCTAGCGTTTTCCCCATCACAGAAATCATAAGGCCTCATCCCACAACAGGTCTACGGGGTTTGAAGCAGGGCATTGGGCTGGCCAGTCGCAAATTCATATTTCGGTTCTCAAGCACAATTAATTTTTCTGTTGCCATATTTAAGGCATGATCCCCTGGCAACCTCATATAACTCATACCTCACGGCCAGTGATTATCAGACAGGTCTCATTGGTTACCCACCAATTTATAGACTATCCCAGAGAATTATGTGAGGTTTCTAAAGTATTTAAGAAAAAACTAGAGCACTCGGCAACTGAGAACATGTATCCCCGAAGGCCCCCCAGTTGGGCCCAGATGGTCCCAGAATACCCAAAATCAATAGGTGTCGTGAACTTACCATAATACATGTCCCTGCAAAATTTGAAAAGAATCGGTGCACTTATGTGGGCTGTAGAGCGTTCACAAGAAAATCTCTGCAGACGCGGCCAAATCCATAGTATCCTCCGACCTTCGTTCGGGGGATACAACTATAGATTTTCCAAATAATCTCTAATATTACACACAGCTCTCAAAATAAATTTGGAATCATCAACAGGTCATGCAATGATTCTGGAAAATCTTAAGTTGCCCTCATGTTGACAGTTCTTTAATAGTAATTGTCGGCAGACGATGAAGAATCACTTTCTACACACATACAAAATAAAGTTATTAATACTTTATTGGAAACTTTGATGACATTTAAGAATCATAAGTGATCCAAGCTTTTAAGTGGTATTTCACACCGATATAACAATCCAGGCAGATTAACACATTGTGAACACGGGCTCAGTTATTCATAAAAACTGTAGCCTGCTGACAGATCAACTGAAAGCTATTTCACAAAATAAGAAAAATGCAACCAGTAATATACTATCGAAACTGCATATTAAAAGGAAGCTTAAGATTGATACTCTAAATTAGAATAATTACTCACACAAATGCTTTCTAAAATACAGGCTAATATTAGTATTTGCAATTCAAATGGCATGAGTCTACATACAAAATCAAATAAGGGTCGGTTAAATTGTAGCCAATTGCAGAGGACGGATTGAGCTTCGTCCAGGCTAAAAGCATTATGATGGGTATAAAAGCAAGCCTGACAATCAAACAAATGGAAAGACATGATAAAAGTGGACATAAATGCAGCTTCCTGACAGCAGAAAATCTCTGAGTGCATGGCGATCACATCAGGACGCAGCTACAAAGGCAAATTTATACCCAGCAACAAGAACTCTCAGTTCAATATATCAGCCTCTCCCTCTCCAAAAATAGGCCTATTATATCATTTATATTGTGATAATGTTGAAGCTCAAACTAGAACACTGATTTACATGCATTCTCGCCATCTTCCATTCGGCGCGACTAATTGTCTGTAAAATATAGTAACACATTTTGTCTCCAGACCTTGAAAATCAATACAGAGAAGGATAGGTTTGTCGCCCTCCCGACACCAAATTAAGATGTCACCCCTGGTTAATCAACTCTCCCAACCCAAAAATGGCAGCAAAATGGCACCAGATTTAGTGTCTATCCATTTATTAAATGGCTTTCACTAGGAAAAGTGCGATTTCACTTAGACAACTGCATCTGTGAAATTCAAAACACACACACACACACACGCACTCAAATGAAGTGATTATTCATTTTTTGTGTAATGCTGCCAACAAAAATCATTCCAGCAGTAGACCTTCAGTCGTAAAAACACAATTTTTTTTTTTGTAACAGCAGTATTTCAACCATTATGTCTAATGTGTATACATAACTATATCCATTGGTGTAGTATGTTAACAAAACATCTGCACAAAGCCAATATTAGCATGCTATTGCAACATCTAAATAATGTATCGCTAGATTCGGATTTGGATTGGGATAAGAGGTAAGAATTACTGTCTAGGTTCCAATTTAAGGTCAGGTTAAGTCTCTGTATCATAAATGCCAACTCTCAGAGCTACAGAGCTACTATATCATGAGAGCAGGAAATATTTGGGAGTGCGCTGGGCACGGGGAGATGCTGTCAAGAGTACAGTGCAGAGAGGGTTGCACAATGTGGAATGATGGGAGCAGAGTGGGGGTGGAGGTGTGTGTGTGTGTGTGTGTGTGTGTGTGGTAGTGGGGCACAGAACATGCTCAGAATTGATGGGATCTCACAGAATAATCCAAAGCCAATTTTGCTGAGGCATTGTAATTACCATAAACTACTGTCACAGTCTTCTGTATTGAGTAAATTTACAAATCATAGGAAATTTCATGAAAAAATAAATGTACATTTCAAATGCATGTTCTATCCTATGTATGACACATCATTGATCATGGCCTTCTGTAATTGAGATGAATAGATCAAATGAAATGCAAAAATGTACTTTAAATGTATGTCATTAACTATAGCTTTAAAAATAAGAAAAATTTGGAAAAAATACAGATGATTTCTCCAGTAAAAGATACAGTATGTCCTTCAAAAAATCAGATGATTGCACGTGCAAGATGGCCCTTGGGGCCTTCTTTGCCCGAGAAGGGTGACATCTTGTGGTGGGACATCCCAACAGAGAGGCAAGATGACCCTGTGCATGATTTTTTCAGTTTTGTGCTGCAAAAAATAAAGCTTCGACACGACCACTTCGTTATTGCTAACCAAATGCTACTTGATGGATCAACATTTTGTAAATGGTCACCTCAATCTAAAATACAATCTAATGTTTAGCATTAGTCTTCCACCCAACTTCCACTATTTGTAAAGGAACGAAGTTGCAACACAAAGAGGTCCTTCCTCTCTGCAAAATTTATTTTTGGACCAGGGGTTTTGGGGGGGGGGGGGGGGGGGTGTTCCAAAATTAAAAATTTTTGAATTGTCATGTAATATTCAGTGGAAGTCAAAGAAGAAGTTTTAGAAACTCCAGTGCAATGATGATAAACTTCCAATTTATTTTGCAAATATTTCTGTAACCAAACAATGGGGGCAAAATAAGCATGTTGCACACTTGAAGTCGTCAAGGTACTCAAGATCCTTACTGAGCTGTCTGTAACTGGTCCGCATTGCAACGGCTTTCCCCCAACAGTACAACTGACAGACATGCAATCAGGTACTGTAGTTGTCCTTTCCGAGTCGATATATGTGAATACTTAGGACTCATCTAAATGTTCAAATTGTTTCGGCGGAAGCTGAGAGAATCATGCACTCAGACTTGGCGGTCTTGTAAGCCACGTATCGCTGCTGATGTTATCGATCGCAAAAGGCCAACATCTGCGGTAGATGCGGCTCTTGTAGTTCATCAGCTCTCTTGCAGCGTATTTAACTTGGTCGTGACTGTCAGAGACGTGTCTGTAGCACACGTGTCATAGAGATCCCAGCATGTTACTTTTCCAAAATAAATAAATAAGCAGAACAGTAGGCCTACTTCAATCACAAGGTAAGAAGCAAGCTGCTTAATTTCATGCATTCTACATTTACAGCCCGTTCGGACTCGACAGACAGCTGCTGCAGATTAACAACACAAGCAGCCTAAATCACTTCTAGGAGATAAAAGACCACGGGTTTAGCCAAGCCAGCCAGTATTAACGGCTTTATTGCCAAAACATCAAAACTGGCTGCCAACCATGGAACCCTGTTATTTTTCCACCAATGTATCCAGACTGAGCTTAAACTTTGCACACATGACAACTTCAAAAGTGAGGAAGTTGATCAAGTAGCAAAGGGCGTGTCTCACTATCGTGAGCGTCCACTCAGCAAACACAGATTATTAACCTGTTAACCGATAGTTGCACGCATCAAACCTGTTGCATGTTCCGTGGTAATATTTTCCTGGACACGGACAGCGTTGTCTTCCTCTAAGTTGACATTTTGCCCGGGCGCAGGCCAGATTCGACTCGACACTGCGTCTCTGACAGAGCGGACGCTCTTCCCCGTGAATGACAGAATATAGTCCATACTTCCGTTTCAGTTCAACCATCGGTGTTAAAACAACATCGGCAGCATTTGTTCTTAAGCATAACACGTCAAAATTGTCTCTCTGAAACCGCCATGCGCGGCATACACTTGCGAGCAGTGAAATGCCACAACGCAACTTCTGCAGGAACGGACACTGACACGCATCTGCAGAACTTTTTCCCCTGGCGGCCAGCGGAGGCACAGACGCGACTGCTGGGACCACAGTAGAGGCGCAGTGACGTTTACAAAGCACGCAATGTGAACTCAACTGATTTTCCCAAGAAGTAATCGCAATTTCGTTGTTGGAATGTAATTATGCTATAACCCAGACTATCCCTAAATCCGAGTGAAACTGAATTTCAGAGCGGGTTATTTCAAAGAGAGAGTTTGTCGCCATATTAATGATTTTGACGAGATCTTAGAAATTGAGCATTAAGGATCTTAAGATCGGCCGAGGCTGAAGAACGCCAAGACTTTTCAATTCAGTCGATTCCCTCGAATTTGTCAAGCGTCTTTGTTTAACAGCCCGACGAATCGACAGAAATACTTTAACAAATATAGTTACGCCTTTCGCAATTATATAAAACTCTAGCCGACAGATGGGTAAACCTTTCGTCTGCCTTCCAACAAGCCTGACGATGTCTCGCCGCGGGTGTACAGTCACAACGCACAGAGCAGTTAATCATTCTATGGCTGGCAACGATATAAGTAACTCTGAGCCCATCGGAGATCATACAGTTTTATTAACGTATGCAAAAGTATGTGCAAAGTGAACACATATACCAGATTAAAGCGTTTGCCTAATTATTGAGAGGTGACGACCTCAACTGGAAAGTAGCAGTTTTGGTAAGGGAGATATCAGCTGGCGAGGCGAAGTTTCTTGACATTAGACATAAATTCACTGAAAATTACTAAATAAAATGAGCCACACATTTGTTGCGGTGAACAGGCCCAAATAACTTCATGCATCATTACTTCTTGATCTAGAACCATTTTGAAAATAAATAAATAAAATTTGAAATAAATAAAATTGCAGGCAAATCATTTGTTGGAGAAAAAAACCTTCATTATTATTTGAAACATTATGTAAAAATGTATGGATCTATTGATTGAATAGTGCTATAGACTGCTTATTCATTGTTTACTTCATGTTTTAAAATAATAGCTATTTCAAAATGCGGTGTCTGCAGCTCATTTGGATGAACTTTGGGCAGGTGCATGCTCACTGCTCTGTCACTGTTTTATTTCCATATTTTTATAATTTGTGGCGTTTTACTTTCAGTTTTTCCTTGAAAAACTGAAATACATGCTGAATTGGATCAATGTAAAATGAGAGTCTTGGCCATTGTAGACCACTCCACCTCTAGACCTTAAGAAGTCGGGTTATTTTCACAGTGTGCTTTGGGTTATTATCCATCTGTACAATGAAGCACCATGCAATGAGTTTTTGAGCATTTGGCAGAATCTATGTGGGCCCATGCACTTCAGAATTCATCTCGCTGCTTTTGTTTATAGTCACATCATCATTAAATACAAGGAAGCTACTTCCATTTGAAGCCAAGCATGCCCATGCCATAGCACTACCTTACGCCAATGGTTTAAATGCAGTACCTACCTTTCTTAATTTTCTCTTCCAATCATTTTTTTTTTTTTGGATATTTTAAGTTAAACATTAGTCTTCCTGATTTTGAGGCATGTACATAGCTGTGATAAATCCTCCATATTTACTCTGGTGAAGTCTTCTCTAGATTGTTGACTCTGTACACCCTCGTTCTGGAGGATGCATTGATCTGGCCAATTGTGTATCCAAGGTTTTTCCTTTCTAGGCCAAAAATTCTCCAATAATTCACTAAAATAGCTACCTGTGGCCTTCTAGTTGTAAACTTCTGGTGTTCAGGTGGTGTGAACTCACCATTGTGTCCTTCCCCTTTAAGAACATACAAAGTAGCTGAATATTGACCCTTTTGATTGGTTCACGTCTTACGTGTTCCCGCGACCTCCGGCTGTATCTCGTTTCATAACTACCCCATCCTGTGTGTATGACATTTTTATTTTCCGTTTTGAGTTGCCCGTCGCTGGATTGCAATTTGCTAAATGCAGTTTGAACCAGTCAATATTTACTTGAAAAATTCCTCATCTTCCAAAGTTACATGTAATCTGTAATGATCATAATTACGCGAGTTCTCCTCCTTGTCTGTGGTGGACGTGGTGGCACAGTGGTCAAGTGTGCGTGACTTGGGATCAGAAGGCCCTGAGTTCAAGTTCCTGCCATGGCTTTTGCGGTGTGTTCTTGAGAAAAAAAAAAAACACTTCACTCCCATAGTGCCTCAATCCACCCAGGTGCATGATTGGGGAACCAGACTAAGGGCTAGGAGGTAACCTGCAATGGACAAGCATCCCGTCCAGGGGGAGCTGGTTGCCTCATGCCACAGTAGCCGGAGTGAAGCACTGGCCTGATGAGCCACTTGCTCAGGACAACTTTGCCTTACTTGTCTAATTAATCAAACAAACTGCTAAACCATTCTCAAGGTCTCCAGGATTGGGACCGCACTCCTGTTAATCCTTTCCCAGTCGGTTCCTCCATCCAGTTTATGAGGAACAAGCTCCAAATCCCTCTATGGTCACCCGATTGGAGCCACATTCTGCCTGAGCTTCTCCATCCAACCTTCGAACAGTTCGCTCCTGACAAAGTGTGTGCTCTACCTGTAAGTTATCCCGGAAAGCCACTGGCCAGGCATTGGCAACACCCACACTGCTTCACCCTGAACTGTGCTTTTTCCTGTGGGCTCTGTCCCACTGTCTACCCTGTAACTATCACTAAACCCTACTGTTGTATTTACTGCCTCTGCACTTGCCTCCTGGTCTGAGTCATACCACCATGATTAACATTATACAGCTGTTCTTTGAGATATTCATTAAAAAAAAAAAACAATAGGGCCTGAAAGAAAAATCTTCACAATTTCGATATGGAGAATGACACAGATCACACATATACAGAGTATCTGTTGAGCATGGCCCCAAAAGAGCATATAGCACTTGCATCATGGTCATTACATCCATAAAAATACATTCAGAGAAAATAGCAAAAAAAAAAAAAAAGAATGAATGGATAAGTGAATGAATAAATAACAGAGATATTAGTATACTAGCACTACATGTAGTGAGCCAGTTCAGAGGAGATGTTCATTTTGCTTTGCCCCCAACATGATTATGTTAATAATCTATTTGTAAACAAGATGGATAATCTATAAGTTGTCATATTTGTGTGATAATAAAGGTATAATTATCGGAAATAAGTCAAAGTCAGACGGAATAGACAGCAGGTATCTACATTTAATTTGTGAGCTTGGCACCAGAGGCAGATCGGATTGGTTTGCAGTAAATGAAGTTCTTGATTTCATTTAAAATGTTTATTTTTAGCAGAATATACATAGAAATATGATGGGCACCTCATGGTAGGCCTCAAGAACCCCACTTTCATGTCTGTAATGTTTCTCATTGCTTCCTACACCTGAAGCTTTGAGACAGCGTGTGAAGTACTCTGGAGAGAAGCGCATACTAATAATAACGTTCTACATTTCCCCATCAATCATAAAGAATTGTTTATACCAATGTGGTAACTTTAGCCTTGTTAAATATCATCCTATCAGCCAATGAATGTACTTAATTTCTTTTGCTAATATCAATACAAAAAAAAGCCCTGCACATTCAAAGCACCCCATCTGAGTAATGCTGACATTTTTAGTTATTCATTTCCAGGGATCCTCAGCAGATTGGGTGTGAAGTAAAAATATCTGCGTTATCATTGTCTCGTTCTATAAATGTTGCAATGGGCACAGGCATGGGACCATCCCTGGACAGGATTTCACAGTATGTGGGCGCAAACATCCGCAGACGCACTCAAAAAAGAGCAACCAGTTCCCATTTGCAAACCCATCAGCGCAACAGAGGAAACAGCAGAGATCATATGATGAATACTGCAGACGAAGATTCTTCTTGGGAATAAAACATGGGAACGCAGCGTCTATTTACTGTGACCTTGCAGGTCTGTCCACCTGAACGCTCAGCACAGCCAGGATGTCAATGTATTTCATATGATCATTAGCAACAACTATTTTTGCACAACTGACTTTGTTCTGTAAGCAAAGAGCTCATAAAATCCTTAACTTAATCCCCAGTAGTAATTTAGATCTTGGCTTGCTTGAAGTAGAGATTGAGTCTCCATCCCAAACCAATAAAAACTGACCGAAGAGGTCTGTCTCTCTCAAGGGTCTCTTCAATATGTCTGAAGGTAATTAAGCGGAAGTTTACTTTGAACAGCAGTATGAAACATTTGGTCTCTTTGGGGATATTAAATGAAATCCAGCTTGCAAAGAAAAAAAAAGAGTTAAGTCTGGATTTGTGTTTCTGTGCTCTGGTTGTTGAGTCAGACAGACATCCATCTCCATCTATCAAGTAAGAAGTGTTAAACAAAATTATATAAAGTTAAAATAGCCAATAAGAGCGGAGTACAGAGATAGATTAGCCAAAACATTATGGTCCCCCGCTTTCCCCCAAACTGCCAGCAGCTGCATGGCTGAAGCTAAGCAGGTGTGGGCTTGGTCAGTACTTGGATGGGAGACCACTGCGGAAAACCAGGTTGCTGCTGGAAGAGGTGTTGGAGGCCAGTAGGTGGTGATCTTCCCTCTGGCGGAATAATCCCCAATGCCCCAGTGCAGAGATGGGGACACTGAACTGAAGGAGGCGTCGTCTTCCGGATGAGATGTTGAACTGAGGTTCTGACTCACTGTAGTCATTAAAGATCCTATGACACCCTTCAATAAGAATAGGGGGTTCCCCGATGTCATGGCTAAAGTCTTTCAACCTGCCACCTAATATCACCTGATCTAACTGGGTGTGCAACTTGCCCTCTCCCTGCCCACCTCAACCCCCAGGGCTCCCGTGAAAAAGAGATTTCAATCTCAATGGGACTTCCCTGGTTAAATAAGGGATATCCGTCAAACTGATGTCCATGTGAATGCCCAGACCCAGGTTCAGAAGAGAACATCGCACTTCCTCTACCAGCTTGTCTTTTTCCCCACTAATAATCCAGGTACCATCTCTTCCTCAGAAAAAAGCACACACATACCCAGCCGATGCACAACACCAATTCCGAAAAAGTTGGCACATTACCGAAAATTTGAACAAGTCAATAAAAAGTGATTTGAAAAGTCTGTTCACCCAATACTAGCAAATGATAACATTTTTGCTGCTTTATCTTGTGAATTCAATATACACTCATTTCAAATCTGATGACTTCGCCAACCTCCAAGACAGTTGGCCCAGGGTCAATTTCGGACTAACAATGATGTGACAAGCAGCACTTAAAAGGTGATGTGAAACAGGTAACATTAAACATACAAGCTAATATGCTATCGTGTAATAGCATAACAGAAGCCACCAAAAAAGGCCTAGTCCCAAGTGGTCAAAATAAGTCGCTCACCAATTTCCCAACAGTTGCATAAGATTATAATCTTTCATTTAGTTACAACGTTCTCCAAAATCAAATCAGTAGAGTATTCAGCATTTCACCCTCCGCAGAGCGTAATATGATTCGAAGATGGAGGGAATGTGATTGAACACAGAACAATAACATAACATTACAGAACATAACATGAATGGCGAGAACAGGCCGTTCAGCCCAACTAAGCTCACCAGTTTCTTTATACTATTGTGAATATATCCCTTCAGATACTCAAGGACTCAATGGTATCTTGCTTTAAGTCAAGCCTGCTCTTGAAAACCCCCAAGGTCTCTGCCTCAACAATATGGTCAGGCAAGCTATTCCACGTTGAAATTACTCTTTGGGTGAAGAAATATTTCCAGAATATCAGTGCTAAATTTACCTTTGGTAAACTTCCATCTGTGACCCCAAGTTCTACTCACAACACTTAGTAGAAGGAATCCTAAATAATTCACTTTGTTAATCCCTTTAACATATTTAAAGACCTCAATCAAATCACCCCTTAGTCTCCTTTTCCTAAGACTAAAGAGATTAAGGATCTTCAGCCTCATCTCGTAGCTTTCATTTTTTATGCCTGGAATAAGCTTAGTGGCTCTTCTCTGAACTTTCTCTAGAGCCTCTATATCTTTCTTAAAGTATGGTCGCCAGAACTGTACACAATACTCCAGATGTGGTCTAACGAACGTGTTGTACAAAAGAAGCAAATTTCATTTGCCACATTTCTGCCCAATTCTGGATTCTAGAATTCTAGAATCATCCTGAATCACTTTAGTGGACCCTAAACTATTTGCCAAACCCCCCAATTTAGTATCACCTGCAAATTTAACCAATCTGCTCTCAATATTATCATCAAGGTCCTATCATTAATGTAGATGAGGAACAGCAGGGGTCCCAACACCGATCCCTGGGGGACGCCACTCCCCACCATACCTAGCTCAGATGAGATACCTCTGACCCCCACTCTTTGTGTTCTGTCCTGTAACCAGTTTTGAATCCACTCCAGAATACCTCCTGTAACTCCAATGGAGCTCATTTTAAAAATTAGTCTCTTATGCGGTACTGTATCGAATGCTTTCTGAAAATCCAAGTATATGATGTTATAAGTCTTGCTCTGGTCATAAGTCTTAATGGTCTCTTCAAAAAATTCCAGAAGGTTTGTCAGGCACGATCTTCCCTTACAAAAACCATGTTGGCTATCCCTCAAGATACTGTTACGTTCAAGAAATAAGTCCAGCTCACCTTTTATGATAGATTCCAATATTTTGCACACAATGCAAGTTAAACTGACTGGCCTGTAATTTCCTGGCTCGGTACGGCCCGCTTTCTTATATATTGGTATTATCTTGCCCTGTTTCCAATCATTTGGTATTTCTTCCAGTTTCTAAAGATCGTCTGAAAGTGTCGGAAAGCAGCTTAAAGATGATCTCACCAACTTCCCTGAGCACTCTAGGATATAAGCCATCAGGACCCGCCGCCTTATCTGCCTTTAGTTTATGCAACTTGTCTAATACTTTTGTACTTCGTTATCCCGAACTTCAATTTCCGCTAAATAATCTTGAGCATTTAACATGCCCTCTGGCCAAATAAAGACTTCCTCTGAAGTAAAATTATCAACAAATTAACTGTTTAAGGCATCCACAATATCCTAGTAATCATATAGCAGCGATCCATTTTTACTCTTTATACACTTAACCTGCTCTTTAACTTTCCCTTTTCTGCTACAGTACTGAAAGAAGCGCTTAGGGTTAGTTTTTGCCCCCTCTACAATTTGTCTTTCATACAGTCTTCTAGCATTCCTCAGCTCTTTTTTGACCACAGCCCACATTTTACAGTATCTCGCCTTAGTGTTCTCATTGTAATCCTTTATGTGCATCTTATGAAAATTCCTCTTTTCCCTCAAAATCCTACGAATACTTTTGGTCATCCACTGCAGATTCTGCTTTTTCAGCTTACTTTTGGACACCTTTGGAATGAATCTGCATTGTGAATCAAGTAAAACCCCCTTAAATCTTTCCCACATCTCATTTACGGACTCACAGTCCAGGAGTGTCTCCCATTTTATTTCACTTAGATATGAGCGCATCCTATCAAAGTTTGCTCGCCTAAAATTGAAAATTTTTGTTTTTGAATTCACCTTTTTAACTTCCCATGAAAGATCAAAATAAACAGCAGAGTGATCACTTGTCCCAAATGGCTCCAGTACCTTAACATTGCTAATTCTATCTGGGTCATTACAGAGCTCTAAGTCTAAAATTGCCTTCTCTCTTGTAGGTTTATTAACATACTGCACCAAGAAATTGTCATTTATAACATCTAGAAATTCTTCCTCCCCGCTACCCTGTCCTTTCACCATTTCCCAATTGATACCAGGATAATTTAAGTCTCCCATAATAATAGTCCCTCCACCTCTAAAAGCTTGTGTAATCCTCCTAAAGCATTTCATTGACTGTACTGTCCAAAGCTGGTGGTCGATATGCTTTAGAGAACAATGTGACAACAATAATCAACACGTTTTTTCCAAAAACAATTCCTTGCCATGTACTTTTTGTTAATGAGAACATCACTTCAAATTAGCCCATGCTAATAATGAAACGCAAGTGGCCACAACAAAACAATTGACTTAGTCTTAAGCCCTTCTCTCAAACTCCAAATCCTTCCTGTATAAATATGTACTGTACATGCAGCTGTCAGCAAACTTCCCTGAATAAAGCGTATACTTCCTTTGAACCTACTGCTGATCTCAGAGAATTTAAGTAGGGGTGAAATAACCTCAACAGTCCTCTGGGCCCCCACAGCAGTGAGGCTAAGGAACAGCAGGTGTGCCCATCTCAGCAAGTTCTGATCCAGACAGGGCACTCAAGACCCGCAGTAAACAAACTATAAAGCAGCCTGGACACCCTCTTCACTCTCAACTGTTCAAGTAACATACTGCATACCTAAATGGCCATTTCAGAAAAAGTTGCGACAATGTGGGAAAGGCAAATAAAACTAGACGGCACTTGGAGAGAGCATTGCCTCCGCCAATTTGAAATTTGTTAGCTGAGGAATGTGATCATTGAACATGACTGTTAGACGAGTCTCAACACTGCAGACTTCATGTGCATCAAAATTCTTTCAGATTCTGGATCAAGAGTCGGATCTTCACTAAAATTTCATTGACATCAATACATAACTTTTAGAGATAGCTCATTGACGTGACAAATGGAAAACACAAACTTTGTGGCTGAATTAAACTCCAATGTAGCTGAATTAAAACAATTCTGCAAAATGTGGGCCAAAGTTTCTCTACAGCAATGCAAAAGACTCATCACAAATGTTTGATTGTAGTTGTTGGTGCCAAGTAAGCACAACCAGTTATTATGCCTAGGGAGGCAATTATTTTTTCCCATGGGTGATATGGGTTTTGAATAATTCTTCACCTTCAATTCATTAAATGACCTTTTAAAAGTTGCTCTTTGCATTTACTCACATTTTATTTGTCTTTTATTAAAATTAGTTGGATGATCTGAAACACTTAAAAATGACAATTAAGCAAAAACAGAACAAGTTGGGAGAGTGGCAAATACAACCCCAATTCTGAAATTGTTGGGACAAAGTGTAAATTGTGAATAAAATCAAAACGCAATGACTTTCAAATCACACCAGCCAGTATTTTATTCACAATAGAATAGAGAAAACATAGCAAATGTAGAAAATGAGACATTTTACAATTTTATCCACAAAATGAGTTCAATTGAAATTTGATGGCTGCAACAGGTATCAAAAAAGTTGGGACAGAGGCCTGTTAACAATGGTGTAGCATCCCCTCTTCTTTTTAATAGAGTGGTGGTGTCTGGGCATTGAGGAGACAAGTTTCTTGAGTTTAGCCATTGGAATTTGATCCCACTCTTGTTTATTACAGGCTTCCAGCTGCTGGAGAGTATTAGGCCTCCTTTGACAAACTTTTCATTTAATTATGCACCAAATGTTCTCAATCAGAGAAAGGTCTTGACTGCAGGCAGGCCAGTTCAGCACACGGATTCTTCTACTAGGAAGCCATGCTGTTGTAATAGCTGCAGTGTGTGGTTTTGCATTGTCCTGCTGAAAAACACAAGGCCTTCGCTGAAATAGATGTCGTCTGGAGGGGAGCATATGTTGCTCTAAAACCTTTATATACCTTTCAGCATTCATGGTGCTTTTTAAAACATACAAGTGTCCCACACGATATGCACTAATGCATCCCCATACCATCAGAGATGCTGGCTTTTGAACCGAACAGTGATAACAGGAGGGGTGGTCTTTCTCCTCTTTAGCCCGGAGGACATGACGCCCATAATTTCAAACAAGAATGTCAAATTTGGACTCGTCTGACCACAGGACACTTTGTCACTTTGCTACAGTCCATTTTAAATGAGCCTTGGCCCACAGAACACGGCAGTGCTTCTGGATCATGCTCAACAATGGCTTCCTTTTTGCATGATAGAGTATAGGGCCCATTTAGTCATGTCAATGACAAAATCATGCTGGTGAGTGATGCAGTGGCATCTGAGGGCATCCAGTAAAGGTCTTCAGCCTTCTCCCTTACAAAGACATTTTTCTATTTCTCTGAATCTGTTGATGATGTTATGCACTGTCGATGATGAGACCTTCATAGGCTTTGCAAATTGACGTTGAGGAACATTGTTTTTAAAGTATTCCACAATTTTTTTTACGCAAGCCTTCACAGGTTGGAGAGCCTCGAGCCATCTTTACTTCTGAGAGACTCAGCCTCTCTAAGACATCCCTTTTATAGTCAATCATGTTACACACCTGATGCCAGTTAACTTAATTACTTGCTAAATGTTCTTTCAGCTGATTCTCTTATATATTAATTGCTTTTTCAGCCCTTTTTTTGCCTGTGTCCCAACTTTTTTGAGACCTGTTTCAGCCAGAAAATTTGAAATAAGCTCATTTTGTAGATGAAAATGCAAAACGTCTCATTGAAATGTTATCTATGTTCTATTGTAAATAACATAATGGATCATGTGATCTGCATTTTTATTTTATTCACCATTTACACTTTGTGCCAACCATTTTGGAATTGGGGTTGTATATTTTCACAGCACTGTGCATGCATACATGCGTGCATCACAAATGTTTACTCATACCGTTAAACGCAAGTATGCGTGCACTGACAAAAATTCACTCGCTTGCGCAGGCAAGCCTTTTCCATCCTTGATTTGCTATGCAAATGTCCTGAAAATAAATGCCGTAAACAACTCAGTCAAGCGGGCCGGATTCGCTTTTTCGCAAATTCAATCAGGCATTACGCGAGCATCCATTCAGAGAGTCCTATTATCCAGCAGAATGTGATATGAATGTTATGACCATGACACTGTTTTGTCTGACAGACTGACACTGCCTCTCATTAGGTAAAACTAAACCCCCATTGACGGAGACACAATAAACGAGCACTTGAATCTTTCAGCAAACTTTTTGTGTTCAAGAACTGCATGCTGTCTGCCACAGGGCATTACAGAATGACCAGGATTTTTCAGCAATAACAGCACAAGAGAAAAGAATGAAGCAGAAGTCATCACAGTTATTAGGGTAAATATTGCCTTCACACTATGGCTGATCTTTTGTTTACTCATTGGAAGTATTCAGTTTTCATACGTGGGGGGTTCCGCTCAGTGCACCTAATGGAAACAATTTTGATAACTGCGTGCATAAATACACATTACAGGGAAATGACTGAATGCTCGTGTCAGCCTCAGTGTGGTCCTGTCACAACTGATTCAACCAGACAACTGAAACAATTAGTGCCCTGAAGAGTCACTTGATAATCACTGCTTTCTGATAGGTAATTGAGCACAGCCGAAGACCCAGCGCTTGAGTAATTATGGGAGAACATGTTAATTAAATATTGAGTCCCGCTGCAATGTGGCGTGAAGCACCTGCGAGAATGACACCTGCATGGAGAGATGGATGTAGTCCCTGTTTATTTGTTTTACTTTTTGTATATAAAAAAAAAAAAAACCTGACTGAGCGAGAATGTGCTGTCACCGCAAACTGTAGTTGATGGTGCCAGAGAGGCTACTCGCCAGTGCTAGCCAGGAGCGACAAGAGAGGGGCAAGATTGAACAGAGCGTAGCATTTTCCTCCATCTTTCTCCAGACCAAAATGCGAGAGTAGCTGATGCTGCATGTCCAGACCAGAGTCTTCGGTTCATTATTGAAACCCCTAGACAGGTTATCAGCCGTGTCACTGAATAATGTGAGTTGCATTAATAACTGGAACGCCAACTTGCTACACGTTACCCTCAGGAAAACTGAAAGTTACCCCGCCCAATCAAACCCAGCTCACTGATGGCGCTTGTGCGAGAGAAAACTTTCCCTCACATAGCCCAGGGCTCTGAGTAGTCAGCAATATCCACAAAGTTAACAGCTTTGCTAAAATCTGGTCATAGTGGTGGGGCATTTCAGCAATTCTAATGGTCTTACCTGACAGGGCACCTCAAAAATATTAGATTTAGAAAATAGATTCTCTGAAGTGTTGAGGCTCAATGCGAAATCTCATCACGGAGCCAAAATCTCTGGTTTTGCCATAAGCCAGAGGTGCCAAACAAAAGCTGGGTTTCCCCAATGACAATAAATATTGGGAATGATGAAGAAATTGTTTCATAATGATTTCACTGCACCTTTTGGGTAAACAGAGTGTCACCATTCATCAAATCTTTATCATCTGATTTGTATCTATGAAACCGTCTCTATGTCTCCATATTTCAAATACCTATTACCAATCATACACTTGTCTCGTCAGCATAGTATCAGTGATCAAGCCATTAAACATTGTTCTGGTGATTACAGTAGTAGATAGCACAACTCAATTAAAGTATAGGTTTTGATTATTGTTGACTAGTTTAAAAAAGTGACCTCAACTCCATTGCCCCTTCACAAGGCAGGCCAATCTAACATTTAACTTCACAGCCCTGGCTTCAGCCTGGGCCGTCAACACAGAATGGGAGATGGGGCTAAAAGCTAATGGATTAACCCTCTATTGACCAGCGTAGCATATCTGCTACATGAAGTGAAAGGGTTAACAGCTGGACACCCTGTTGGTTTTGTTTCATATTGCCAAATAAACATTTGAGAATAACTTGAATGGTCCGTCACTTTAATTTTTTCATTAGCGTTATTACCCAATGTAGCAGATTTGCTACAATTTGGAAAGGTGGGCCGAATGTGTCCATTTTTTTGTCTACTGTTTTTTGATTAATGGCCCAAAATAACCTTTTTTTGCACAGGGAAATAAATTTAACACAATTGGAAATGTGTTTGGTTAATAGAGAGTTAAAGAGAAGCCAAAATTCCCAAATGAAAGACTCCGGAACTCCCGGTCATCCAACCAGGGAACTGTTAAAACTATGAGAAACTACTTTGCTGATATAACATCCGAACTTCTAACAGGTCTTGAGTCTTTTTATGTGCCATATGCACTGTCCATCAATCTAGCTATTCCCAAGAGACCTGTGAAAACGTCCTCAAACTCACTGTGGAGAGAATAAGGCAACGGCCTCTCTAATTCTCCAGGTGGTTATGACCTCCCACATTCACTTCAAGCCTGTTACACGTTCCTTTCTGCATGAAGTATTTTTCCATTTACAACCAGCAAACGGTCCCCATGACATTATTTCAATGTGCTCATTTCTTAAAAAGCCTAATCTAGACTTGGCCATCCATCAAAAACCTCAGGCCCATCGTCAAATTGCTTTTGGGAAACAGGGAGCAGCATTAAGGTCTCATCTTGAAAACAATAATGCTCGGTCGGTTTCGTCAATGTCCGAGCTTCCTCAGACTCCCTCATTTGTGGGGTCCCCAATGGTTCAGTCCTGTCGTTTTCTCTTTCTCCGAGTTCCCCCTTGGTCACATCATGAGGAAGCACGGCATTTCTCTTTAATGTCATGCTGACGATACCCAGATTTATTTGCCAAAAACATATCACTGCCACTACTCACTACAGCTTCTGTTTGGCTTCCTTTAGGATATCAAAGCCTGGATGTCCAAGCATGACATGGTCTGGGCGCCCCCCCCCCCCCATTGCTTCTCAGGACCTTCCTAGATCTGTCAGGTCTTCAAAACAATTTCTTTTAAGTCACCTTTGATCTATGAGAAGTGGCAACTGTGCTATTCTGGTTGCATCCCCATGGCGGTACCATACCATACCTCCCACCCTAAGGTAAGCCCACCCAATGACACTTCTAAATCCTGACTCAAAATCTAATTTTATCTCCCTGACCGCGAATTGCAGTTAGAATCATTTTATCTTCTCATAATCGGCAACTAATTATATCCCCGAACGGCGTTTCGGGGATATTATGTTTTTGGTCCGACCGCCGCCGCTGCTGCCACACTACATGTTAACGCGATAACTTCAGTAATATTTCAATTAGAAATTTCATGTTTTGCATATAGGTAAGTGTCATAAAGAGGAAGAACGGATTCGATTATGCACAATTTACAATTGCTAGATTGGCCACCAGGGGCCAAAAACTGAAAAATCACTGTTTTAATCATATCTCTAGAAATATTTGTCCGATTGACCTCAAATCAAGTGCAAATGAAAGGTCATGACCTGAGGATGTGTCCCACAATGACATAATACCTGTTTGGTTCAGAATTTTGACACAAGGTGGAGCTTTGTCACATAAAATTCACCATTTTTGCCATATCTTTGGAACCATTCGTCCAATTGACACGAAACTATGTGCAACTGCAAGGTCATGACCTCACAACGTGTCACATGATGACACCATACCTGTATGGTTCAATATTTTGCCACCAGGTGGCGCTTTGTGATGGAAATGTACCATTTTCGCCATATCTTCAGAACCATTTGTCCGATTGACCTGAAATTAAGTTCAAATGAAAGTCTATTCAAGGTCTATACAAGGATTGGGGAATTAGAGGATTAGGGGCGTTCGGGGATATACCACAAGCCGTCACCTCCGACGGCATAAGCCTAGTTTAGGAATATGTTGTGATTGCATGTTTTTTATGGTCGCAATGTCATCCTTATAAAGCTAACTGGTTATAAATTGGATACATAGATAAATTGACCACACTTGACTCAACTAGCTTTAACCTGGATACTACTGATGGTATGATAAATCGTGGCAAGGCAGGAATCAATTTATTTCTGCATTACACGCTGCTGACTGTTTTTGTGACTTTTTACCATAGACTCAATGATGAAATCTAGGCACTATGTGGAATTATATTTCACCTCATCAGTGTTTCATAACCTAGATGCTGTTTTTTTTTTTTTTTGCAGCCCATATGTGCAACAGTGAGCCAAAACATTATGATCTCCTGTATCAATATGTTGTTGGTTCTCTGCATGCCATTAAACCAGCGCTGACCTGCCAGGACATGGATTTTAAAAGACTTCTGATGATGCCCAGAAATACCTGGCAATAAGACTTCAGAAGGCAATGCAATAACCCCTCCCACCCGAGGGAGTTTCAGTGACACGCCATCCAAGGTATAAAAGTCCTTTAGTAATCTCGCCTTGAAAGGCATGATAACTCCACACTGGCCCCAATTTACTTCTCTTTATTAGGTAAGAAAAAGTGCTTCAGTGTAGGAGTAGGGCAGTCACATACTCGTACCCACAGCATGATAATAATCTAGCCCTCTCTGCAAATATATATAATGTTTTGTCCTGCTCTGTTCCACATTATGATTATTTTTTTGTTTGCATCTTCTCCCCCAGAAAAGCGCAAGAAGCGAACCACATCATCTTCAAACTGTCTATATCTGCTGCCTATTTGCAAATGAAAATGTGGATTCTTTCACAAATACTGGCCAACCAGTAAACTGAAAACAGTGAGTGGTCCCCATCGCGGTGGGCGACAAAGGCAAGAGGAAGTCAAAAACGAGACTTGATTTGACCCTTTCGTGTAACTTGCCTTCAATACAATGCAGCCTACTGTAATCACATGTATAGCTAACCAGCTACTCCTTTTAAAACCATAGAAACATAGCTGTGTTGTAAAATGGTCACATTTGCTGAGGATTGCTCTGGCACTGCAGCTATAGTTTTGGAGAGCAGGTGTCCTGCTGCAGCCGGTGAGGCCATGATTGTTTAAATTTGACCTGAAAATTGCCATGTCAGTTCTTTGAAATTTCACTATCGATGGGCTAATACAGGTGGGCTATCGTCTTGCTGAATAATTTAAGTATCTAATATTGGTGACACTGTTACATACCTTCTGTATGTCATTAGTGTTTTCAAACCTAAGCTAGAAGAAGTGGATGCTACATGTCACATAGAAATTGAAGTTATCTGGTGGAGTTGAATAAATAAAAATAAATATTTTCCTCTGATATTGAGCAAATTCATAGAAGGGCTATGTTACCTTAAAAGGTGTCTGCAAAGGCTGATGGAAATAATCCAATTTGAAGCAAGAATTAGGTATAACTTTCTAGCAAAGTAAGTTGACCGAATCATGCTTAACCGGCTAACTTAACAGCTATTAATGCCCAGTGCTATGTTCAATGCAAAAACTACATCACAATGTATTCAGTGGCCTCATTTTATGGGCAGCTAGTCAGTTTAAAAATTGATTATCGGCTGGTAGAAGTTCTGATATCTGCATTGGTATCAGAGACGAAAAAGAGGTATTCTGCCTTCTCGAGTTTCAAGTCACATCAATATTCAAATTTTTAACCTAATTAATCTTCCTTCCCCCGTCCAAACTTTTTCACAAATGCTTTGCTCGCCTAAATGGCAGGAATGGATATATATTTAGACAAAACAATAAGTTGACCAGACAAAACATTAAATATTTTGTCTTCACACTGCACTGAAATACAAGTCGAAGTAAATTTAGAAGTCACTTCTTTCTGTTTTTTTTTTTTTTTGCACATTTTCAGTGCTGTCCCAACTTTTCCTGAGTTGAGGTAGCTGTAGTGAGCTTCTTTGTAAGAGAACTTCAGTTTCCTCAGGCAATCTAGAGGATGGAACAGCCTTCATCTCACATAATAGCAATGGACTGACACATTCCTAGAGAGAGCTTTTTTGGCCATTTTTAAACCAAAATTGAACTTTCCAGATGTGAGTGTTCTTATAGCAAAAGACAGAAAGAGATTGTTTAGCTCTGTTTTGCTTAGTAAGCTTCTTTTATACCAAGTAAGCACATTGGCACAGTTACTCAAGGATGAGATGACAATTACAGTTCTGTAACACTGCCGACCTGCCTTGATTGGCTCAGTCTTTCATATTCGGTTAAATAAACTTTATTTATTCGATTAATGTCCTGCTACTTTGGTGAATAAAAATATCTCTTGAAAATCCAAAGCGTTGTGTGATTGCAAACTTCTGAACGGTGCTGTTTGGCAAGAACAATCTGACTCTATTAGGTCCTCCCAGGGCAGCAACTGGGTAAATACGTGACTGGGAGATGAAGCTGATGTCCAGTGGAACACCCACACACTAAATCCACCGCGAGATTGACCCGCTATCCCAGCTCGCCGGGGAGCAGAAGAGCTTCGTGATTGATCGCGGTGCTGCTCCACGAGAAACAGAATGCGACAGGTACCGAACATTTTTTATCTGCCGGCTCCATGAAAAGCCTTGTGCAGCAATTCATCCTCCAAGGATAATCTGTGCCTCTCCTATGCCTGCGACAAAAGACAGAAAGCGTGCACTCACGGCCAACATTTTACACGGTGGATTTATTGTCAGGTGTTACCACTGCATTGCTTAGTTTGCTGGCGACCATCAGCCGCGATGGCAAAGAGGGCACTACTCACAGTATAGCAGTTCTCAATACGACGTTTTACGTCAATATCAGCATTGCATGAGACCAAAACTTTTGCATGAAAACTCATTTTTCTGTTACTCGGGCGTTGAAGCACTGCAGGATTCGACAGCTGCGCTGTCTGGAGTCTTCATTATAACTTCAAAGTTTGCGATACTACCGTGTTCACAAGAATTGTCTGCAAACAGATGAACAAACAGACAGAAATTTTAACACTCGCAAAAATGCTCAAAATAGCTTTGCTGGTAGTTTTATGGAAGTTTCGGAGCGATTTCAATGTGGTTCGGCCAGATGACACACAGACACACAGATAAACTGAAACCTAAACTGGATTCGGTATTGCAGCTAGTACATAGAGGTCACAATAATGTCTATGTTTTGATCATAACTTGACATTTGAAGTCCAGTTCACAACTTACCCCTAGATATGTATTCCCATCACCTCTAAGTAATACATTCAATCATCCATAGCCGACGTCACCTAGAATGCAGTCACTTGCATTCCCACCATGGAGATGGACGCATTCATTATCATATACTGTAAAAAAAAATATTAGGGTAATGATGCAGTAGGCCTACATATATTTCAGTTATCATTCAGAATTACTAATACAAATGTCTAAATTCTGTTGTTTCAATTCTACAGTTTGCAATTGCAGGAGGTAGATTTAAAAAAAAACCATCCACATGTACAGCAGACATATAGCACCATATTAGTATGTTGCACATCATCCAAATAATTGAAATATAACACAAAAAATGTAAGTAAACAAAAAAGGCTACATTTAAATAATAATTTCATTTATTAAAGCTACAACCCCAATTCCAAAATAGTTGAGATGAAGTGTACAAAGTAAATTGTGAATAAAATCAAAATGCAATGACTTTCAGATCATATGAGCCAATAGGTTATTTACAATAGTACATAGTTTCATAGTTTCAACATTTGAAATGTTATCTGAGACATTTCCATTTTTATCCAAAAAATGAGCTTATTTCAAATTTTCTGGCTGCAACAGATCTCAAAAAAGTTTGGACACAGGCAAAAAAAAAAAAAAGGGCTGAAAAAGCAATTAATATATAAGAGAATCAGCTGAAAGGACATTTAGCAAGTAATTAAGTTAACTGGCATCAGGTATGTAACATGATTGACTATAAAATGGATGTCTTAGAGAGGCTGAGACTCTCAGAAGCAAAGATGGACAGCGGCTCTCCGACCTGTGAAGGCCTTCGTAAAGAAATTGTGGAATACTTTAAAAACAATGTCCCTCAAAGTCAAATTGTAAAAGCTTTGAAGGTCTCATCATGGACAGTGCATAACATCATCAAAAGATTCAAAGAAACTGGGAAAATCTGAGTGCATAAGGGACAAGGCCTTTAAGACGTTTACTGGATGCCCGTGATCTTGGGGCCCTCAGACGCCACTGCATCACTCACCAGCATGATTCTGTTCATTGACATTACTAAATGGGCCCAGTAATAGTTCAAGAAACTACTGTCTGTAAACACAGTCTGCTGTGCCATCCACAGAAACCACCTTAAACCCTATCATGCAAAAAGGAAGCCATTGTTGAGCATGATCCAGAGGTGCCGCCGTGTTCTGTGGGCCAAGGTTCATTTAAAATGGACTGTAGCAAAGTGGCAAAGTGTCCTGTAGTTAGACAAGTCCAAATTTGACATTCTAGTTGGAAATCATGGGCGTCAGGTCCTCATGGCTAAAGAGGAGAAAGACCACCCTCCTGTTATCAGTGTTCAGATCAAAAGCCAGCATATCTGATGGTATGGGGATGCATTAATGCATATGGAGTGGGACACTTGCAAGTTTTATAAAGCATCATGAATTCTGAAATGTATAAAAAGGTTTCAGAGCAACATATGCTCCCCACCAGACAACATCTATTCCAGGGAAGGCCTTGTGTATTTCAGTAGGACAATGCAAAACCACATACTGCAGCAATTACAACAGCATGGCTTCGTAGTAGAAGAGTCCGTGAGCTGAACTGGCCTGCCTGCAGTCCTGATCTTTCACCGATTGAGAACATTTGGTGCAAAGGAGACCCAAAACTCTCCAGGAGCTGGAAGCCTGTATTAAACAGGAGTGGGATCAAATTCCAATGGCTAAACTCAAGAAACTTGTCTCCTCTATGCCCCGACGCCTCCACTCTGTGTTAAAAAGAAGAGGAGATGATACACCATGGTAAACAGGCCCCTGTCCCAACTTTTTTGAGACCTGTAGCAGCCGTCAAATTTGAAATGAGCTCATTTTGTGGATAAAATTGTAAAATTTCTCAGTTTCAACATTTGCTATGCTATCTTTGTTCTATTGTGAATAAAATACTGGCTGGTGTGATTTTAAAGTCACTGCGTTTTGATTTTATTCACAATTGACACTTTGTCCCAACTATTTCGGAATTGGGGTTGTAAATAGCTATTCAAAAACTTTTTTCACCCACATGAATCCCCCCCCCAAACCTAATAACTAGTTGTGCCACCATTGGCTGAACCATCTGCAATCGAGTGTTTGCAACAACAGGCAATCAGTCTTTTCCTTTGCTGAGGAGGAATTTTGGCTCGATCTCCTGGGAATAATCTGAAGGACAAGGCCTTGTAGCTTTCGTACAGAATCATTACTACGATCACCTGCTGACATCAGCTGTTTGAAATCACATCATATGATAATTCAAGTCATTACTAGTCCAAAATTGCCTCCCACCCCCCATCCCCCGTACCAACTTTTTTAGGAACATGTTCCATGCCTGAATGGGAAGAAAGGACGTGCATTTATAAATAAAATTTATAAATGAAATTGTGTTGACCAGACAAAATATTAAGCATCTTGTCTTCCCACGGCAAGCAATAAAATACAAGTCAAAATAAATAGATTTCACTGCTTTTTACCTACGCCAAGGAGGTTATGTTTTGCCGGCACTGGTTTGTCTGTCTTTCTGTTTGTGTACACGATAACTCAAAAAGTAATGATCGGATATCTCTGAAATTTTGTGGGTGGGTTGCAATTAGATCAGGGGTGGACTCGATTGATTTTGGCCATGATCAGTCAAACAATTGCTGCCTTGGCTTTGGTTTGCACTCTAGGAGTGCCTCTAGTGGTTTTTTTAATGTGCATTTCCCATACCGTCCCAACTTTATAGCATTGGGGTTGTATTTATTTATTTATTTTTATTTTATTAATAACACCACGCAGTGGTAGACCTTCAAAGTCATTGCCCAGCAATGGACTGGCGAGCTTGCTAGGGTGTGTTCCTGTCCTCCGCCCATAATTAGCCGGGTTAGTGGTTTTTATTATGGATTAGCTAGCTTCTTATTAGCACAGAGGGCTAGTTGACTAACTACACAATTCTTAAGACATACTTAACCCTATAATGCCCCCTGTATCATATATGATACACCAGATTTGAAAGACCATGCCCACCTGGTAAGATGCAACACAACCGCTACTGCTCACAGTATCATATCTGATACACAGTGCTGCCACCTGGAAGGAAAAAGTGAGATTACAGGAGTCTCTCCACTAGTCACTCACTTCAAGGTCGTAGCTCCCATGTGAATGAAAATTCATGAATTTCCTTGGACTTTGGCAGTGAAGTTCAGCATTCCAAGGTAAATATTACACAAAAACTTATTCTTACACATGTTAAGGGATAGCTATCGATAGTAGAGAGCAGTGAGTTGAGTTCTGGAGAGGTGCTGATTTTTGCTGTATCAGTATGTTACTCCTGGAATTAGAAGAAGTTCTGTTCAGCCATGTATATTTTGCTGTCACAAAACCTAATGATGAACAGTGGATCTGAATACTACCCTTCAATACTTCGAAAATATTACTGGGTCATATTTTTCCTATAATGATGTCAATGTCTGGGCATTATAGGGTTAACATATACTTAGGTCAATAAAAAAGGGGGGGGGGGGGGGGGGGGGGGTCAGGGTTGGGGTCCATCAATGGTCCCGAAAACAATTAATTGTTCCTAAGTTTGACTGGTCTCCAAATAGTGTACAAAAAAAAAAAAACCCAAACAAAGCCATAAATGCCAAAACAATCTCATTAGAAAAAAAAACTGCATGCATTGAAAAGTCAAGGACACAGCACATTAACAGGCAGATTACATCATTAATGGGCATACATTTCTCCCATATGACAGGATCAAGGTTAGGGTTGAAGGTTTAGGGTTACCATGTGTGTTACAGTCATTTCTAGACTTGATTTTAAGCTAGACCTCCCCCCTCTGCGTTTAGGTTTCAATTTTCAGAACGTCTTACAAAGAGAGAAGAGGACAGAAAATTATCAAGTCAAAATTCTGCTTAAAATATTCCATTTTTGAATGTGTTTTGAATAAAGTGAAGTGTTTTGAAAATAATATACTTTTAATGTTCATTATATGTCTGTGTCTTCTGTGTTTCTGTTGCTTTGGAGTTAATTTTCGTTGTTAAATTCTCTCTCACATACAGAACCTAAAGAGATGACTGAGAGAGTGCTGCCATCATGATAAGGTTGCAGTTGTAAAATGCTATGATTTTCTACCTTCTAAAATTCTGAAATTTAACATGTGCGTGCTACCCTCAACCGCCACTAATGAAATTCTGTTCACGGCACAGGGAGAACAATTCTGACACTTCCTCTCCACGTGTCACACGGCAAACATCAGTAAAGAAAGGTCTTGAGTATGCAAACTTTCATTAAACTTGTGCTGTCATACAAGCAGAATGTCGGGCCGTTACCTCAAATGACTTGCTCTACTCCTGTCATGAATCCTGTGAGCTTTTTCTCACAAATCTACAGTGCATCTAAAATGCCAGACTTTGGCGGAATTGCAATGCAAACACTGTTGTTACATCTTAAAAAAAGCACGATGCAGGAAAAGATGCACTTATCATATCCTAATAATTAGTGACATCCTACCATTTCATGGGCATGAATAATAGCCTAGTATAGTAACTCATTATAATTATGACACAACGGCAGCATTTATGCTTACATTCTCGAAAGCTGCACATTCAATGAGATGGAAGGTCAGTGCGGGAACCGCTGAACTGTGCTGATTCGAGATGGCAGTCATTTCCTCTGGCAGAAGCCAAATCTTTGCCCAGAACTGTGCTTCTTCTTGAATAAATTAATCCTGCCCTGTAGACAGACTTGTCATATTCATTAGAATAACATTTTTGGTGGCGCTTAAGAGAGGAAAAAAAACGGCTCAGTTCTGTGAATCACTCGAGTGAACGATATGTACCGCTTATCTCAGAATTAGACATTGTTGAAAGGGATGGGATGAAAAACACTGGAAGCTGGATTTTTAAGAGCTGGCGAACGTATCAGTGCTTTCAACTTCTGAGTCGTCCACCTGCCTCGCAGGAAGAAGTTTGTGGGTTCGAATCCAGCCTGGGGCTTTATTGTGTGGGCATGCTACCCCTGTGTTTGAATGGGATTCTTCCAGGTACTCCTGTTTCATCCCACAGTCCAAAGATATTCATGTCAGGCTAACTAGAGAGTCTGAGTTGCCAGTAGGTATAAGGGTGTGAGTGAATGGTGTGTGAATGGTGTGTGCGCCCTCCGGAGGATTACCAGATCTGTCCCTGCCTTTCGCCCACAGTCAGCTGGGATAGGCTCCTGCTCTGCCAAGACCCCAGTGAGGAGCAAGCGGAATAGATAATGGATAGATAGAAGTGTGGATCAATGTCTCCACCTCTTTATAATCACAGCAAACAACAATGTAAAATTTAAACATTTATGTTATTGGTTGGGTGAGTCACTGATTCAGACAACATTCTCAAGAAAATGAGAAAACAAAGCGAAAAGTTTTGCATGCTTGATTACTATTCTTTTGTAATTAATAATAATAAAAATCATAATAATAATAATACATTCAGGAGATGAACATGCAGCACAGTTGCGCACTGAATAAGACAAACTGAAATGCGCCAGATTATTTGCTGAATTTCTCATACTGAAATTCAATGACTGTCACGATAGCAAATGCTCGAGGCAATATGCTCGCTAAAATAATGTGCAACTAGAATTCAGCAGTGAAGTTAAAAATATGCACAAAGCATAGGCCTACATCTTGAAGTTACAGTACTTAAAAAAAAAAAAAGTTTCCTGACTTTGCATCTTTCCTTGGCAAAACATGGCAAATATGGGGCTATTTTCAGCAATACGGTAATAAATTCATGAGAAAAGCTGAAACAAATATCAACAGTTATTCAGACTGGCAGATCTTATTTTCCTCTGCTGTAAAATGAATCAATAGCCATGCCTGGCTACACTGGAAAACTGCTTACTCTTCATTTGAGATATTTGTAATCAATCCCTGGCTCTGAGCAGCCAGAGTGCTTTCCACACGAAGTGAGGAAACAGTGGGATTACCTCTGCCCCGGCGTTTATAAATTGAACACAATGAGAAACGGCCCACGGAGAACCTCGTGACCAATATAATCGTACGGCCCCGCAATAAATTCCGGACCAAGCGGGTTTTTTTTTTTTTTTTTTGGAGTACATCGCAGCAAATTCAACTTTTAGCACAAGGGGGGATAACACATCGTCCTAAACAGCGCGGTAAAGTAAACCCTTCTGCAACACCGGCGAGAATGCGTGACGGTGGTCCTGCACTCAAAAAAGGAAATGTTAGATTTTCATAATAATGTTATGTCAACTGGTCCCACGCAATTGCTTTGCGTCACCTTTATTTGACTTCTAACATTTTTGGCCAGTTTAATTAGTTGCATTGAGTGGAATGTAGCCTACTTAACTCAGTTTTGTGGAACCAGTTGGCATAACATTATGAGATGTTAAATTTACATTATAACGTTTCATTTTTTGAGTGTGTGGCGAATTTCCCTTTGTGTCCTCAGCTTTGAGGCAGTGCCGTGAATTAAACTGCGAGTCCAGGCAGTATCTAACCACGCCCACGATTCTGGCCGATGGCGTACAGTAAAAAAGCGGAGGTTGTTGGCGTCCCATTTTACTTAGCCGCAACAATGTACAATTGGATGACCCAGAGACAAACTTAGTTTTACCATGGGGCTTATGGCTGTGATTCCCAAATTTCATACAAGCTGTATATCTCAGTTCCTGTGCTCCTTTATCAAACTGTATGAATATTTTAAAAAGCATTTTATGAGTGCTATTGCCCATCCTGGAGCAGGGGAGCTACTTTTCCAGAATTGGACATCTTTTCTGATTTATTGTCCACCAAATTTTGCGCTACAGCAGCACTCCTTAACTTTATCGTGTCCCACTTAAATCGAAAACAACCCAGTCCATGATGCTTTTTAATCACGGCAGACATGAGACAGATATATATTCCATCAACCCGATCGCCTTTCCATGATGACTGGATTGATTGACTCACTGTGCCCTTATTAAATTGTGTCCTGTGAATATGTTGCTGTACATCTGCCTCAAAGCTCTCACAAAACCATCTGCATTCAAACAAAGGGTAACATATTGATGCCCAAGAGAACATACACAAAGATGTCAAATAATAAAAAAAAAAATTCACCATTAATGGCACCATTATCCACTTTTATACCACACAAGTTGGGCGTTAGAAGTGGCGGAGTAATGAGTAGAGGAAATGAAAGAGAGAGGGAACATGACAAGATGACAGCCAAATCAAAGCCTAGGAAAACAAACAGGAGGCAGCGGTCTCCTCTTGTAACCAAGTTAAGATCAAAATTACACCCCTGTTCCTCGGAGAGGACTAAAGCACGGCAATTAACCTTTTGTAAAAGCGGATACATGCTTCTACCCTAGTCTCTCGCTCCCTCCCTCTCTCTGCTTCTCCTTCTAGATCTCTCTACCCCCCCTCCCCCCCCATTCTCAAGCAGAGAGGGGAGATGAATCTTAAATTGCCCGATGACGTAGATCTCCATTATCATTGCCAAAGCAGCCCAGACACAAGACGTGTGCAATCCAAATAATTTCAAACGTGAATGGTAGAAATCAATTTTGTTAAACAATGTAAAAAAAAAATCCAGGAGATGGAATGTTTTTCATAAGTATGACCATTTTATAATCAAGTGAAGTACTTTTAATTCATAGATGAGTCTGGCTGATGCCAAGCGTCCATTGAGAGAACTGTCCCCAGCTGTAGAAAATGAGGGCAAAAACTGCCCCATTCTCAGAACAAATTCCCCACACCGGAGAAGAGCAGCCGACAGTCTGGCCTTAGCGCTTCAAGGACGGAGAGTCTTCTTCAAGGAGTCATTCACACCAGTCGCTCTTAAACGCCCCCATTCCAGATTGAGGAATGTGTCCCGTTTGATCGAGGCCAGTACGTATAACAAGACACACGATAGGGATTTGTGACAGGCCCTTCTGTCACTCACTCTCCCGCTATCCTAAGCGCCAGTCCATTCTGGATACTGTTGTTATACACACGGCTCAGTAAATGGCGCTCCCTCGCTGTAACATGGCTGCAGGAGCCTGGCAGATGGCTTGCTGTGAAGCCGTGAGATACGGTCAGGGCCGGGTGCAATCGCCACCATGAAACGCCACTGGTGTCGACCAGCGTGCAAATCAGTGACGGTCGAGTCGTCGTGGGCATTTTCCTCATGGTCTCTGAACTCTCCCACGCTGTTCTGTGTTTTGGTTGCGCAGAAGTAGAGAAGCTTTTTTACAGCAGTTATAGAACGGAGAGACGGCTTCTCTGTCAAATATTGCCCCTTGGTTATTACTGAACGCAGGCCGAAGATATTACGCACTGATTGAGAGAATCACTTAATCACCGCTGCAAATTGCAAAGGCTTATGTTCCGTCACGCCTTTCATGAAACAGCTGACTAAAACATGAGGATAACAGGTGGAGAGAGAAGAAACAATAACTGCCGGAAGCATAGGCAAAAACACATTTTAATTTCTCCAAGTTGAAGGAAAAAAAATAACATCTTTACACAAAATGAAATGAAAAACAGAACCCCCTAACGGGACAAAAGCTATAATGGCATTAGCCAACAGTTACTCAGTTGAGCAGCTAACGGATATCCTTCCTCGAGGGAGGTGTGCTCCGAAAACATGTTGGTAAAAGCCAGAGGCAGATCGCAATAAATAATAAATGTGATCTCACTCTCATACAGTCAAAAAATAAATAAAGAAATGAAATAAATACGTAGCTTGCATTTTCACACATTATTTCACAGCTGGATGTAATGAAGCAATTTGGTTTATGTTTCATTCATAAGGGAAGAGACGAAGCTTGTGAAATTAAAACACTTTTACTTTCAGTGTCTTACAAATAAAACGCACTTTCCCTATTGTCACTGAAAAGCTACAGTTAGAATATGTCGGGCTAATACTTCTATCAGAATGTAGATCTTGTAGGTTTTAAATGATAAAGCTCAATAGGTATTGGGCTCTGAATGGTTCAGGTGTTAAATGTGGTCCATGTCTGCTAAGCCAACTCATGCCTTGACCCTCAAAGTGTTAATCACTGCTGCCCTCATGGAAAGAATGTATATGAACATATATGCACATATATGCAACCAATATACGTATACGTGCATATACGTGCATACGTACATATACGTGCTTATAGAGGGCATATAGGTCTCATATATCGCTTCTTTATTTCCACATATAGGCCCTATATGTACATACAAGGTATATGTCTTCTATATAGCTCATAAACCCAATGGCAGGTTCTGTTTGTCATACCTATTGTATAGCTCATATCTCACTTCTGTCATACATGATGCCGAGCTCATATTTTTTATTCTCAAGGTAATATCTGCATATTAGTCCAAATTCCCTAACAGAAATAACAAGAATTTCACACAATAACTTATTAATTGCATGTGCACACATGAAATTGGCATCACATTTGATCCTCAATACATGTTGACATGTGACAACGGCATGTTCTGTGTAAACCAGTCATTATTTACTATGGTAAGTGAGAGGAGACAAAAAGCTATGATATCAACACAAATATCTAATACGATTTGTAACATTTTTTTCCTGAAACATTAACAAAAACAAGGTCATCAATTCTATCTTGACCATACTTACTTCCATTCCGTGAAGATTGAGTTGTGTATTGTGGAAGAGAAGTAAATGTCTAAAAACAAAATGGTTTTGTTATGTTTATTTCTTCAATAAAGCATTTTTTTCAAGTTTAATTCACTGCCAGATTCGCCACATTAGATAAAATTGGATTCACATCATTACAGCTCATACACATCCACTGAAAGGTTATACACTACACTGTTACATTACATCCACCAAATGCAATGTTTTCTATCTTGTCTGCAATGCAGCTTCTAGATGAATATGGCTCAGAGGTCCTTAGTCTAAATGTAAAAAAATAAAACAAAAATAACAAAATAAAAGTACACAGAAGAACATGCATTAAAGTAAACATGCCTTTCAAAGGTCATTTTCATCCCCACATCTATTTGATCATTTCACTATGGTTAATGAATTTGAAGACAAAGTCAACATTTCTGTTCACAGTTTTAATGAAGAGACAATTGTCTTTTATCTGAGATGCTTGTATAGTAACTAAAGGTCCCAGACTTTTTCCTACAGGGATGAAATGACAAGGATTCTTAAATTCCTACGTGGAAAGAACCTATATGAACATATAGGTATTAATCCCCGCCTTGTATCAACCAGCAGTGGTCGGCAGCTCTTTTCAGAAGTAGCGCATGATTGGCCAATGTGCTACAGGGATGCAAATTGTGAAGGGCCTGCTGGGAAGGGTTATGTAGATTAGAGTTCCCCTAGGCACGTCCGGTTGGCTAGACAAGCATAAAGAAGAATCTGACCTTACTAATATCTACACATTTCTTGCTCTAGCTCTGACTTTGAGATAATAGTGACTGAGGACTATGTATACTCTCCTGAATTATTAGCTGGGGGCTGCATGTGCAAGATGGTTTAAGAACTGATACATAACTGCCAAAGAAACTAGCCCAGATTTGGGTGGGGTTGGAAATGACAAGTAAAAAAAGAAAGCCAAGAAGTTCTAATAATAGGGCCACATATACTGTTTTCATATACTCTTCCAAAAAAGACACTATATATTGTTTTTAGCATTAATTTATTATACATTAAATTTTTTGATAAATGTGGAAAACATATTGAAAAGAAAGTGTCATCAATAATTCAATATTTGTATGTTTCTTTTTTGGAAGAGTATATTTCAATATGTTTTCCACATTTGTCAAAACATTTCATGTATAATAAATTGACGCTAAAAACAATGTATAGTTTCTTTTTTGGAAGAGTATATATCATAGATACATATAGGTACATATATGTACATATAATATATGAAAACGGCCAATTTTTTGTATGTCGCATATATGCGAAACCTATATGTGGCCCTATATTAAAATTTATATGTTTATACAGGTTCTTTCCGTGTGGGTGTGATCACCAAAGGCGCAAAATATACGAAGCAAAATTTCAGATTTCAGCCTTCAAAAGGTCAACAATTTTGCCAATTTTTAGTTGGCAAATTAGTAGGCAATGACCTTCAGAAGGGTTCACAGGTACCCGTGAGTCCCTCTGAAGGTCATTTGTCAACTACAAGATGAATTATTATGTTTCGGAGGGGAAGGTTGAATAAAGATGAAGCGCTTTAAGGGTTAGCACAACTGTAGCCAGGAATTCAACAACATGGAGCTTGAATGAGGGCAAATCAGGTCGAGTCTGGAAGTATATTTCCCATTCATTATTCCCCTTCATATCGTATGAAGCACACTTTGGCGTACCGTATATTTTTGGATTGCACGATGTAAACCAGTTGTGTGAACAATAAGGTCTTCAAATCACTTTTTCTTCTATTTTTTTAAAGCATTGAAACACTTGACATTTTTCTCTAAATCCATGTTCCACAAAGGCTATTCCAGGACTATTTCAGCATGTGAACCACGTTCAATGTGGAGTAATTTTAGATAATGTAGTTATAAGTGGTGCCTAGTCCATGCTATATTCTCAACTGCCTTTTTGCTTCCAGATCTGACCTACACCTACTCACTTTCAAGCTCTCTTGGGCTAATCTCTCCAGGGTGGATTCATTTGGCCAAGGCCCCACCAGAAACCTCCTCATTAGTTACTTCCCTTTGGTGGCTATTCTCCACTGTATCTGATCCACTTCTCCATTTGCTGAGCTACCTGTGGTGAATTAAAGAGTAAACGGCTCAAGTGAGTGGCCCAGAGGAGTGAGACCTCTTCTGCTATTTGTGAATTTCACTTGACATTGTTTTTCAGAGAATATTTACAGATCCAAATATCGCGTAGCTCACATTCACACACCAGATGACCTTCATAATTACTCTACTTGCATCCAATAATGAGAAATGCAAAGACTGATGCTGCGAGTCACACGGTTCTCACTGTCCATAAACATCCGGCAGTATTTCTGCTCCCCGTCCCTGTTGATGGTCAAGCTTCCGTGCTTTTCCCGATGAGATTCAACAAGTGTGTGCCCTCTACACACTTCTCGGTCAGCGCTATTGCCCCGCAGGTCAGGCTTCAATCTGCCCGTTCATTCGAAGCAGCACTCATTCAGCTTATGCGATGCCACTATCTTCTGAAGTGGTCGCTGTGTTTGTGCAGCGCAGCCGAATGCTGCCATAATGCAATAAAACAGCCCATCGGCCAAGGTTGAACCAATATATTAGTCTGAAGATTTTTTTTTCTCTCCGTGAGACAGCTTCCCTCTCTTAGCCTTTGATTCACAGCCCTCATAAATACTGGCGCCCACAGAAGAAGGCAAAGGGAGACAGACGAGGAAAACCAAAAAGATAAACCTAATGTTTAATAACTAATATCTTTCAAAGCTAATAATGATGTCAAGGCATAGAACAGTTTAAGAGAATGGGCTCATAACCACAACATTGAAGCAGTAATTCCTAAGAACACTTCAGTGTAATCGACCCGACACCGTAAATTCATGATAAAAGTAATAGCCCTTTGTAAACACAATTGAATAGCCTACCATGTACATCGGATCTGAAAAATTAAAAAGCGAGAGAAAAGCTTCTTTGACTGCAGTAAAACAATGCAAGTGCATAAATATCGCCTCATTAATGTCACAGCGCCGTGCTTTTCCCACTCGGACCACGTTCAAGCACAGCTTGAAGACGCATCTGGTCAGACTGCAGCTCTTCACCTCGACATAGTACATGGCTTGAGGAAATGAACTGAATGGTGTAACTGATTTCGATCAACAGAATGTCATAATGGATTGTTTTTCATCTATTCTGTTCCACATTTAGTTTTATTTAAATGTGGTCTTCAATGTTTTTTTTTTTGTTTTCCACATTAGCATTACTGTAGATAAATACCACACTTGACACACTGAATGTTATCTAAAAAAATATACTAAAAATGTTTGCATTTTTATTAATTTCACTACATCATTATACGTTGTAGATGATAAGGCCTTCACAGAGCCCAACTCTAACAATTATCCAGGCTGTCCAGGATTAACTGAAGAGACTGTGGTGAGTTGTCCGGCATGTTTGAAACCATCAATCAGCAAAATATCCAATAAAACTACAACTATACACAATTTGAACCCCCCCCCCCCCCCTCATCTTAAATGGGTTATAGCACAGACCCAAATTAGTAAAAGTTGGGACAGTATGTTAAATTAAAATTAAAACTATGGGTTAATTATATTTGACTTGTACTACATTAAAAACCACTGCAAATTATCTCATGTTTCACCACATGAATTCTATTGATTTAACAATTAACTATTATTTTATCTTTGCAAAATATTTTGAAAAAGTTGGGACAACATATTTAGCACTTTTTTTTAATGTCGTCACTCATCACTCTTTTTTCAACACTTAATAAATATTTAGGAACTGAAAACACATTTTTCAGGTAAGATTTTCTCCCAATCTTCCTGTAAACAATGGTGGGCAACAGTATATGATCTCTTGTTGCATAATGCATTTCAAAATGTGCCACACACTCTTTATTCTAGACAAGTCAATACTGCAGGCAGACCAGTTCAGCACCCGCAGCCCCTTCTTTAGCAGCAGTGCCTTTATAATGCAGAAAGCAGTTTTGCTTTGTATTGTTGGAATACGCAGGGGCCTCCCTGGAAAAGCTGTTTTGAAGCCAGTACTGTATATGACATTCCAACATTTTAGGGTACTTTTCAGCATTAATGGTGCCTTCACAAAAGTATGAATTTACCTTGACAAGGGCACTAACACAACCCTATACCACGACAGAGCATGGTTTTTGGAGGGAACAGTATGGATGGTCCTTTTCTTTGGTCTGGAGCACAGCGCATCCATTTCTTCCATAAAAGACATCAAATGTAGATTTTTTTAATCGGAATATAGGTTACCCAGTGTAATGACCCATCACAGATGTCTCTGAGCCCAGAGAAGTCAATGGCGCTTCTGGATACTGTTAGCATAAGGCTTCCTTTTGGCACAGTTAAGTTGGAACTGATATCTGTGGATTTAAGTGCACATTCTAGTACTTGACACACATTTCCAAAGGGAATCCTGAGCCTATGTACATATATATATATATATATATATATATATATATATATATATATATATATATATATATATATATATATAAATATATAAATAACAGGTGGTTCAAGATGCAGGGACGTCCGAGTGATCACACATCACAGGTATTCCGCTTAGGCTTGCGTCCTTGCCCTTCATGCATAAAAATTCCTCAAGATTCTGTGAATATTTTGATTATACTGACTGCAGAGGGTGAAATTTACAAATCACCTCCCATCCGTCTTTGAAGAACATTGTTTTTGATCCTTTTGATTATTTTCTGACACATTTATGGGTAAATTTGTGATCCTTGGCCCATCCTTGTTCCTGAAGAACAAGGCCTTTGCTGGATGCTGATTTTGCACCAAATCATGCTTATAAACATGAGTGGTTTCAAGTCATGTCATTTTTCAGTCAATTTTTTCACCTCGTGATCAGTCTGAATTGTCCCCGCAGCACATTGAAATTGCAGGAATGGAGGTATATTTACAAATGACATGAAGTGATATCATGAAGTTGAGCAGACAAAACGGTATACATCTCGTCTCCATACTGTCCGCAAAGTCAAAGTTAAATTTAAAAATCACTGCTTTATGTTTTTATGCGCATTTCCATACAGCCCAAACTTTTTCTGAGTTGGGGATGAACATTTTTTCAATATTTAAAAACTTTTCATATCATGATTTTTGGAATTATCTTCACCTCGAGGAATTGTAGAGGATGTGCTAAAAACTTTTGCACAGAACTCCACACTGTCATTTCTGTTATTTGAAATGTTACCTCTGTCAGGGCCTTTGAGCACTTCTGTTCCTTCAAACACACTTTGTGTTGAATGTCACCCGAGATAAGACTGTCTGCTAAATGACAATAGTGTCATTCAATGCATTATTACAGTTATTCCTACTTACTCCCCTGGTCAAGTTCCAACAGTCACAAAACTATAGTCAGAACTTTGCAAAATAGCACAGTATGAAGATGACCGTCGGTGAAAAATGCACAGATACGGGGTGTCTTCAAAATAGCTCTAGAGCTTTTGTTTTACTCTAAAGAAAAATCTACCCAAGTACTTCAGAATTATATGCCTTCCCACTTCCAAATAATCTCACCCAGCAGACATAAACTTGCTCCAAAGCTCCTACCATTCTTGGAATCAGTACAGGATGCCCTTAACTGTTCTGCAACAAAGTTCTGGTTTTTCTGGAATTTCACAAAATTGTTTCCATTAACATATTTGGTGAATACTGAGACAGAAAAGAAAAATCACACAAGTGGGAGAATGGGGGAATGGTAGGTCAGGACTGTCATCTTCCCTGCCAAAAAGATTATTTTTATGTCTGTCAATTGTATATGACAATGGCAGAAGATATACTTGTCTTTAAATAAATTTTGTGCGGCATGTGCATTAGGTAAGCTGAAATGGCTCGCTTGCTCGGTAGATCAAATTTTGCATTTTGCACATAAATAACTGAAGCTCACTGCCTGTACGCTGGCACCTATAAGAGAAGAAGTCTTGAAACTTCTTGATCACACCTCGTCTAGCACCTATTCTATAAAGTTGGTATATTACCAAATTACTTTGTACATTCTTTTTCAACATGGAATTATTTCTTGGGAAATGCACTATCAATCTCTAAAAATGCAATGCATGGTAAGTTCTGTATGAACTTTGGTTTCATTTAAAAAGAGAATGCTCACTCAGCTGATGAACGGCATCATGAACAGCTGATTTTTCATATGAGACAATATTTTTGGGGCAAGAATTTGGCTATAATACTGTATGACATCCTACTGCATCACCTCACCTTTTTTAATGAGGGAAAGACTTGAAAATTTGGGAAATTTTGCCAGTACCTCAAAGTTAACACATTTTTTTGCAAGACTGACGTTCAGTTTGAACACGGTGTGGTGCCCCTGTCAGATCAAGAGCTCAACTTTAATCTTCCAACTGACATACCAGACAAGGAAAGCAAAGTATTCATATAAAGCAGCTCCTTTTTTTGCCACAGAAAGATACATCACTTTGTGTCTCTGTCAGGCGTTCGTCATGCTCACAAGCAGCTTTAAGGAAAGCCTCTTCGTAAGAACAGTCAACGAAAACGAAGCAAGGCATTCGATACAGAGATGCATCAATCAGAACTCCACAACAGACAGATCTGGCTGAAGGTCAGTGCAATCCCAACCAGTGAAATTTCGCAACAGAAACATCAATGAAATTCCCATATATTTTGTCATACACGCACCATGTATGCGTATTTTTAATGCCTCCCAGCTACCAGGAAAAGGCAGTAATTGTACATTAGTATTTTTTCAAATTATAACATGGCTTCCCAACATTTCATACACACAAGGAAATATTTCTTTGCTATTTAGTCAAACACTGTATGATATAAATATCCAAAGCTTAAGGGCTCTCTGTCTTAGGGGCCCACAATCCTGCTCAGGGCCTTTATTTTCCCTTTGGTGGCTCCATCTGCCATAAACAGCGATGAAAGGATAAAGCTTTCCATTCTGGGAAGGTACAGCTGACAGACAACATCAGACAGTATTTTCAGAGAGGAAAAAAAACCCTGCTTATCCATATTATTAGGTACATGCAAATTGATGCTGTAATGTGGGGGAAAAAAGCCACTAGATGGCAGTATTGACTTTTTTTTGTACAGCCCAGTTTGGAGCTTGGTTTTTGGGCATGTCCTGGGCATGTCTGAGAGGGGAAAGTCCCAGAGAATTGAAAAAAAGTCTGGAAGGTAGAAGGGGGCTGGAAAAGAGTATATAAGGAGAAAAATTGAGAGAGTAAAGTAGTAGGAGAAATTGCAAGGAGAAAATGTGGAAGGATACATTTGATCAGACCACAATGGAAATAAGCCTTTGGGCTTTATTGTGTCATCCCAGACTATTTATGTATTTTAATGTATGACTCAGATTGCTGTTTCATATTTTATATTAATAATGGTCAAATAAAATCAATCAATCAATCAATCAATCAACCTGTCACTCTTTTCAAGACCTGTGAAGCTTATTGCGGATTTTTGCCTGTGTTGGAGCATTTTCCTATTCCAGAACATCACAAAGCAACCCAACCAAAGGGACTGTAAATATATCATTTTTTTTTATATTTCAATCTTGGTCAGTGCTTTTGTTTATTAATTCTGTTTTAAAATTTTGCCTGTCATCCCTTGCTGTCCGATAGGTTATAACAAATTGGGGCCATAACAATCCACAAACATAAACTAAAGGAACTGGAAAAAGAAAAGTATTATGCCAATTAGCAGCTTCCTAAACAGATTGTCGATACTTTTTTGTTGAATACAGGGATTTTTTTCATTGATAATTACAGCACGTTAAGACTTTAGAACAGCATTGCAACAAATAAATAAATTAGTAATGCTCCACTATAAAAAGAAATAAATGATATGAATCAGAATTCCTGCTCACTTATGCGCGACACACACACAAAACCACTAAGCCTTCTGTAAGTATCTTCTCTACATATAGATCTGTATGTTATTATAGTCTATGTAATTAATTTGTGGTTCATTAAAGGTATTTAGGTTTTTGTCCATTCTTTTATTTTCCTTAGTTCTCCTTTTCTTCTTCTTTTATTTTTGTTTTGTTTTGTTTTTGATCTATTGATTCCTGATGTTTTAATATTTTGTTGACTTGAAATGGAGGACTTGGTATAAGCCCTTTGTTGGGCTTCTTTTCTCTCCTGCACAGATAATCTTCTTCTGAAAATTTGCAGTGTAATATTTTATCCCTAACCTTGTGCAAATAAATTCAACTTAAACTTAAACTAAACTTAAGCCTTACAGTCAGTGATGATTCTGAAACACAAGGGTATAACAAAGTCCATGTATAAATACAATCAAACACCTACTTTCACAAATGCCAATGGAGGCATCACATTTCCACCATGTCCACAGACTATTGTCCCAAAGGGTTTTTTTGGCAAATGTGAGACAAGCCTTTGTGTTCTTTCTGGTCAGCAGTTGGTTTTGTCTTGCTGCTCTCCCGTGGCTGCCATTTTTGTCCAGTCTCTTTCTGACTGGAGAATCATGAACATTTAAAAGAGTCAAGTGAGGCCTAATGTAGTTCAGATGTTAATCTGGGTACTTTTATGACCTCCTAGATGAGTCATCAATGTGCTCTTGGAAGATTGTGGTTGGCCAGCCACTCCTGGAAAGGTTCGCCACCTTCCCAGGTTTTCTCCATTCGTAGTCAATGACCATGGTCTCACCATGGTTTGTTGGAGTCCCAGAGCCTTAGAAATGGCTTTGTAATGCTTTCCAGACAAATAAATGTCAATGAATTTGTTTCTCATCAGTTCTTGAATTTCTTTAGATTGCGACATCATGTACTGCTTTTTTCACACTTGCATAGCCAGACAAGTTTTATTGAAATTATATTTAGGTTCAACAGGGCTGGCAGTGATCATGCCTGAGTGAGTCAAGTGAAATGGAACCCTATTATCAATTAAATGACGCTATTCTGTTGATTTAACAAGTTAAGGGGCAATTATTCTTCACATAGGGCCAGGTAGGGTTGAATAGCTTTTTCCTTCAATAAATTTTATTCTCACTTACTGCATTTTTTTGTTAACTTGAGAGATCTCTGTCTAATATTACAATAAGTTTGGTGATTTGAGACATTTAAGCGTAACAAATGTGGAAAAAATAGAATACATCAAAAAGTGAGCAATTACTTTTTCACAGCATTGCAGCTTAAATAGGTTACCTAAGAGCGGGAGGAAGTAGGGGCAGATATGTGTGGAAGTGTTTAAGAGAATGAGGATATGGCTCCATTTGGCTACCCATATGAGCTCTAAAAGTTATGCCCCAGTTTTGCAACACCTCCCTTGCTACGTGGGGAAAAATCATGGATAAATCAGTGTGCAAACGCAATACTGGGATCTACTCAACAGGACCACAGCTCTAGATCATTCCATTTAGTCCTCATTTCGAATTCCAGCCCGACATCTCACCTGATCTCAAGAGGAAAGATATATGACCCTTAGGGAATGCCTTTGCTGATAGCAATCAACAACTGTCCACCCTCTCAGGTGGTCGATACGGAGACATAAATGTCCTTGATTCCGACCAGGCTTTAAATAAACGGAGATGGATACTTAATATCTACATTTCACAGCTTGCACTCTTCTGTCAACGATGACCTTTGTGGAATGTTCCCTCGGAGAATGTTCCCTCGCCATTCAAGAAAGATAAAACGGCTTTTTATTCATTATTTTAACAGTTTTGCAATGCCAATGTAATTCTTGGAATGGACAGCAGCAGGTCCACAGTTGATGAACTGCAGTGAGTCAGTCTGCAACGGTGGATGACGCCCCCCTTCATTCACTTTATGAATAGAGAAATGCCAATTAAGCCACAAAAAGCTCACCTACTCATTCTGACAATATCTTGATATATGAAATGTCAGATCCTCTCCCCCACAAAAAAATGCTCTCCTACATAAACCCATAGATAATTGATTGGAGTTGCACAGCTCCTTTCTTCCCAGAACAGGTGAAAAGAATCACTTTACTCTGGTTGGAGGCGCCAGACATTTTTGTCACTGAGTTTCCTTTGATGAGAAATTTCACCCATTAATTCATCACAGGGAGCCTGACTCGCTGAGGACACTATTATTTTTTTTTTAATAAAACTGATAAAGATTTTGCCCGGCATTGCCAAAGCTGAGGATGAACTGTTTTTGCAACACCGCTCCATAAAAGGTATCACTCCACAAATAAAGTGTTAATAGGAGTTTCAAAAGGGTTGATGTCAGCTTTTCCTTGTTTAGTTCCATGATTATGGGTACCACACATCCTCTCTGGAAAAGCACCAATGAGGCAAACATGCCTCCAAAAATGAAAAACACGGACCATCTACCGCATGAAGAATGGCAGATCTAATGACGGAGAGGTCTATTTACTGGCTTGCAGAGAGCATCCTGACATATTGCAGCCGTTTTGCTTTTGACTTCTCCGGCAAATTGCACTTCGGCGTTCAAGAGGTCTGAGAGAACCATTAGCTATTGCCATTACAGCTTTGCGAATTCCAGTTCACAAAAGTTTTCTTTTAACAAGAGAGGAAGTAGGAGGTGAAAGATGAAGGGAGTTTGACAGATATAAGCGCTCTCTGGGCCAAACGCCACAATTCTGAACATCGACCACATTATTGCGATTGTTGTTCATGCTTATCAAGCCCTCCATAGGTGGATAGGAGATGTGATTGGCAGCTGAAATATCACAAGCTCATTTTAACTGTATAGAATTACACACAAATATAAAAACTAGAATGAGCTTAGTTTCACAGTTGGAAGCTGCGGGATTTAATAGCTTTGTACTTGTATTACAGCCATTTTTCTCAGCATCTTGCACTTGAAGGTCGCGGATGACCACCTCTGTCAAGGTGAAACTAGTATATCCTTCCACTCCATACCCCACTTTCAAATTGCTCACGCTGTGCTGAGAAAAGACTGCACAATAAACTGCATTCTTTACACTGACCACAGCAAGGGCTCAACTACACGCATGCAATTTGTATCTGGGTCAAATCTTGAGAAGGTCACTTGTTCATCAGGTTTTTGAAGTGTCTGATTAAATCCCCTACCCCACTCAGTGTCCTTGATTTGACTGAACCCTCCATTAGGCATGTAGATGATGCCCACGTTTTCCCAGAGTGCAGATGGGATTAGAGGCGATAAAAGATCTCGATGCATCTCAAGTGTCACCAGGGCATTTAGCGCAACATCTGCACCATCGTAACTCGATAGCCGCTCGCCACTCCGTCGACAGCTCACAATGTGCCAGGAACGGCAAGCGAGTCCTGCGGCAAGCCCATGCGAACAGAATACCTTCCATCTCCATCCCTGAGCAGTGCACCTCGCCATCTCAAGAGAAGAGGCTCCCTGAGCCAGGAATTATAGAGGTGAGAGCAACTAGGACGGATGTTCCCCCTTCTCATTAATTTCCCAGTGCCTGGGGACCCAGTGCTCACAGTTCAGTCTCCACCACGAGCCAAATGTTTAATCAGCAAATCTTTGGGCCAGAAACGGTTTCTCCTGGAATGAGACCTTATCTTTCTTTCCTGAGCAGCCAGACACTCGATCTGCACTTTGCATTTATATATGGCAACACACTGTATCAACCGGCATGGCTTTTAAACTTTTGACAAAGAGATACACACTTGTTAACACACACGTGCACACAGACACACACACACACACACGAAGACACACAAACAAACAAAAGAGAGAAGGAAAAAAACTTACTAACACTGCCACATCCACTCCTGCATAGCTCATTGACAATTAATCAAAAAAGTCACTTGAAAAAAAGAGAGAGGAATAAGTTATCAGGTCTCAACATAAAAAATTGCTTTAGCCCAGACAAACTCACGGCACACAAACTGATATCGGGGGAAAAAAATCCAGGGCTTGTTTCAAAGAGATAGGATCAGTGTAGCATCTATTGTACACCAGTTGTGACTATTGATGGAAATGAGTCTTGATAGTGACGGGTGCTCGAGTGGAATTGTGGCGCTGCACGTACAACCGGACAGTCATTCAGCTTTGAAAACAAAGCAAATAACAGCAGCAGAGGCTAAGATACCCGTTTTGTGGTTTACACTGTTCAATTGACTTTGACATTCTCCAAAGCAGCCCTAATGGCAAGCATTGTGTACGCTTAAATTTTACCATTATAAACTCCATTAACATCCATCTCTCAGTTTGTATCTGCAGCTCTCGTACTGCAGTACTTAGCAGTACACGCCCAAAGTAACAGTAGCTTTCGTCAGTCAATGAACCCCGTGAGTTTCAGAATGAGAAGGACAAATTGCGCAAAAGACATTGTTAGGCCCAGATCTGCAAGCCAGAGAGAGGATCTGATGGAGACTTGGCGCTCAAAATATAGGAAGGCAAGGCCCCGCTCACTTATAGAAGATGACACTCAAATTCTCAATCACAGTGAACAATGCGATAACAGCTGAATGTACTTACAAGAATGTCATTAACCATTAGTTAATCTCCATGGACCCACAATGCTGTCAGACCCGCCAAAAGATGAGGTATTGAAGCTAATGGGCTGATGGGAACTTCAGAAGGTGGGAAATTTACATCACAATCATTTACAGTTAAAGCCAGCTTGATATGCTGCAGGAATGCACTACAAAGAGCCAAGCAGATCTGACGCTTACCTATCGTGTAGCAGCGCTGCAGTTCTGGGCATCGAGGACCAAATCTTTTTGTGTTGGTGGCATTGTTCTCTTGCACGGCGAATGTGGTTGTCCTGGCAACAGGTGGAGAAGCCCTACTGAGCAGCGATGCTTGAGGTCCAGCTGCCAGGGGACAGGAGTACCCATGCGTCGCAATATCCACCGACTGGGATTTCTTTTTCAATCTGTCAAACGATGACAACAAAGACAAAAACAAAACTGTGATACACAATCAATCATGGGAAAATCAAGAGGTCAGACAGTCACGAAAAAAAATAAAACTGCAGCTCAATTATACAGTAAATACAGCCACACATGTGCAACATGACATCATACTGTCTGCAACATTGAAATCAAGTCAAGTCAATCTTTAGACTTCATAAAATCTGCTTTTTGGAATTAAGAGGTGATCTCCATAATCTCCACAGGGTCTGGGAGACCACGAAAGACCGTGACAGTTGATAGCTGAATAATGTTCCCCTTCACAAATTAAAAAAAACACACACAAACTCCTATCTCAGAAAGCAGAAACCCTCTTCAGCCGGCAGGCACGGACGGCTGCAGAAAACACACACTTAGAGGTGCACAGGCACAGCAGGAAACACTCTTTCCTCATAGCAAGCATGTCATGGGTTCAAATCAGACCTGAGGCCTTTCTATGTGGAGTGTACATGTTCTCCCTCTGCTCATGTGAGTTTCTTTCCAAGGACCTGCATGTCAGGGTCAGCGCAGCCTCAAAATTGCCCAGAAAGGAGAGTAAACTGAGTTCCTGCCTTTTGTCCATAGTCAGCTGGGACAGGCTCCAGCTTACACACAACCCTAGTGAGAAAGTAGGTGTAGATGATGGATGGACGGATGGATGTTTATTGGGATCTGGACCACATTTTGTCATAAGCAGTTGCCTTGGGGAATCGCGCATTTCGTACTTTCTAGAAATTGACTTTTACTGTACAAAAAGAGGGAAAACTTGTGACTGATGAAATTAAAGAATCAACTGGATTCTAACTGGTGAAACTATGAATTCCTGGTCACTAAATTACCAAACATATTTGACAAGGAAAAGAATTCAAAGATAATGCAAATTATAATGAATAATAAATTAATAATAAACCTGATTTAATCATCTTAAAAGTCCTGAAATACCTGTGTTCAGAAATCAAATTACAGCCTATTGAGTGCTAAGTTTTGAATGTTGCAATTTTCCTCTGTTATTTGGAAAATGTCAAAAGAAACACAACATGAATATTGGGCTTTTATTGTCCATTTTATTGTTCATCGAGGGAATGCACAACCATTTTCATTGTTACTTAGTTTAGGAGGGTAAATAGTCCCTCTAGATATGAAATGAAATTTTGTTTCATTAGTTCCAATCTTACCCTTTTTCAATGCAGTAAAAAGCCATTAGCAATAGAGCACAATATGAACATGCAACTCTTCAGGGCATGTACAGCCATTTCTGCCATAAAGAGGCTTAAAAGGGTAAATAAGGGCAATTAGGAAAAAATATCAGTTTGTTAAAATTCTGGGATTGCAACTACGGCTGGAACGAAAACCACAGCATACAAGAGGTCTTCCAGGGCCCAGTATGAGCACCGCTGCTCTATTCGAATCACGAAACACTTCCGTCAATTCAGGCACTTTAGTGTTATTTCAGGCCGATATTTCTGCCACAAAGTACTGCAGCCTTGAAGATGAAAAGACTAGAACGAGGCAAATATTACACGGCTCCATCATCTCACTCACTGTGACCCAGCCGTGCATGAAGGAATGTGTGTGAGTTAAGGTGAGGACGTATATCCGCAAACAGCGGTACCAAATTGCTCGCTGCGGAATTTTTGAGTGACAGATCAGTGCATGACCTAATAAAGGGGTGGGCAATTGGGTCTGTATCTGTTGGTTTTTACACCGACTTCTGGCCTTTAATTAATTACTAAGCTGAACTGGCCACACGTTATGAAATGTCAGATTTACTTAACAATGTTAAGTTAACTGGTTCCAAAAAACTGAGTTAAGTACATTCCACTCAATGCAACTAATTGAACTGGCCAAAAATGTTAGGAGTCAAATAAAGGTTACGCAAAGCAATTGCGTAGAACCAGTTGACACAAAGTTATTAAGTAAATCTATCATTTCATAACATTTCATTTTTTTTGAGTACAAAACATTGATGAAATCTGTCGTTTCTGCGTAATTATTTTTAAAAATTTGCATGAATGACCACCAAAAAACTGTTCCTGTTTCCCTGTATTATTATGATTTTTTCTTTAATTTAATGTATGAGCAAATCCATGTTTGTGCATACAACCAATTAGCTCCATTGGTCAAGGTAACCGGTGAAAATAAAAACCTCCACACACACTGGCTCTTCAGGACCGGAACTGTCCATCCCTCACCTAATCCAGCATCACAGACACATTTAGTAGAGCCCTGTGTAGAGAGAGCATGTGAAATCCACCATACAGATGAAGCAGAGAAAAGGACTCCCTCTCTCAAGCTTTGCTTGTCATGTAAGAGCAATGCTGTTCACAATGGTCTTTGGTGTCCCCGGGATTTATCCAGTCACTTTTGGAGCCAAAAAACACGGGTTCCTCTGAGACCCTGAATAAATGCAACGAAGACTTCGAGGCAAAGCAGGAAAATCACACTCGCAAAGCTAGACTATGTTAGTCCTCGTATCCACGGTCTTATGCTACTAAAAGGCATTTCCAGGAAAAGCTAGGAACAGCATTTAAAAACAATTCCTGACGGGAAATTAAATTTAATTTCACTAAGTGGAGAGAAATTATAAAGTGCAAGAACAAAAGAATATTAAAACTTAAATGTCTTGAATTCACCTGTTTTCGTCTGTTGTTATTTATCACTCTGACTCATTAACCCTGAAACGAAGGCTAAAGTAATGTATTTGATGGTAACCACAGGACTACAGGTGACTCCAGTCATTTCTGGATGATTAAGAAGGTTCACACTGTACAAGATGCCTCCGCTCTCAAAACAATAACAAACATTTAATTAAAATGAGAGAGTTGAGATAAACTTTTGATGAGCCCCCATCTAAGCGTGGGCTGTTAATTAAGCCTGGCTGTGGATGAAGATACCACAGTGGAGCCACATTCGCATTAGCATGCTAGGAAAGCTGTTTATTCAAAGACGGTAAACCTGGCAGTGCCTGCGCGTGCTTTACTGACAACTTCTGGTAGAGAGCAGCTGCCAAGACAATATAAAGAAACTCTGCCAAAGTCTTAAAGTTCTGTTCAAAGTTACATTAATAATATTGGATTTTTACCTCAGCCGAAGTGATATTGCACTTTTATTTATTGGCGGACTGCTGCACGATTCTGCTTTTGAGATATACTTGAGGCGTGCTGAAAGTGACGTTTATATTGCATGCCATTCTTGAACTTTCTGACCAAAGTTTATTGTTTTTGATTTTGTGAGAATGCACCGTGAGCCAGTCAATGTGGGTTATAAAAATCGGTCGTCGTGCACCCGCGACACTGACTTAATGGGCTAAAGAGTTTGCTTCATGAAGTTTGTGTAGATTATTCATCATTCAGAGCCACACATTGGAATCCATAAAGATGATTAATTTGAGTAGCAATTTCAGGTATATTATCATGCACACTATATAATACACAAACTCTAACTTTATATGAAATATCATTTGCATCTGCAGTTTGTCTAACCTTGTTGACTGCCAGCCAGCACCACAAACACTCTGTAATCCTCTGAGGTTCAAACTTCAGTAAAACTCCAATCATTGTCGCTAATATTCTTAGGCATTTAAAAGTTAAGATTTGTCTAACCTCTACACATCTGAGGAGAAGCCGCAGCATAAAATCTGTGCACTGGATTTCGAGTGTATGATAAAAGAATGGGCTTTACTGATGGTAAGATAAAGAAAGGTAAACATAAAGGTTTTAAACTTTAAAAATGTTTGTGACTGTGCCACAATTACCAATCCCTCCATGTAGTAGCATAGTAGCCATTCCAAGCAGTTAAAATCAAAATTAAATTAAGGTAATTATAAAAACATGAGCCATCAGGAGATGGCATATCCCCCCGGCCACAAATATTGAAAGAATGAAAATGCCACCTGCTCCAGAAACAAACCATACCCCCTAAAATTCTAAGTTCAAAATGTTTCCATGGAAACCAGAAAAAAGGAAAATTCATCAACTTCGGATAAGTAAAAGGCATCACTTAAGGTCATGATTAATGTGCACACCAGGTTTTGTAAAACAAAAAAATATTGAACGGTTTTCAAGTTATGTTCCGGAAACAAAATGTTCACAGATGGACGGACGGACGGACAACCGCACCCATGATTATATCCCACCACATTATATACCGGAGGGGTAATAAAAATGAACAGTAGAGAATACATTGTAGATTGGTGAATGCTGTGAAATGACTAATGCTACCAGGGGGTAATCTCTTGCCCAATATTTTGTCCCACTGCACTTTATTCGACCCAATAGAATTACACCTATTCTGCTTACCTGAAATATAACTTGCAGCTATACAAATTATCCAAGGAAAATCTTGGAGTGGAGTGAATGTGACATCATTCTACAGAAGGCAGAGGCAGGATGGGAAGGTGCTTTTGTCCAAGGTCGTACTGGAAGATGATTGCAGTGGTTTTAAAAAAAAGAAAACCACTCCATTCGCCCAGCAACAAATGATTTCTCCCCCTCTCCCAATTCAGAACCTTTTATTGTACCTCTTGAGTATCAGCAAATGCAGTTACACACGGAATACAAAGGCAGTGTACTTTTTGCAGTTCAATTTTCAATTTTCAGAAAAAGAAACAAAAACAAACTAAATATAATCTTGTTCGGAAATCCTTCAGTAGCTTATTATGCATTGTGAATAACAAAAACAATATTTCCAGATCAAATAATTTACAATAAAAGCTAAATGTGGTCAAAAGTCAAAAATGAGAGCAGAATTAATGAGAGTCGGCTCTCCCAGACAAGCGTCTACAAATCAATAGCAACAAGAACTGCACAGAATTCACAAAGAACCGGTCAATATGGAGGGCTCTTAACCGGCATCTGAGAGACCATCTTCGATCATTCGCAGCATCCTGTCATAGATTTGTGATGAACCTCTATAAGTGGCCTACTTCAGTGACTTATTAGCATTATTCAGTACTGCTGTTTTCAGGGACTGTTTACACTATATGAGCATTAGGGGTTGGGGTGAGGCAGGGGTCATATCTCATGACCTAATACAATGATCATGTTTCCATATTAAATGTACTTTACCCATTAATGTGAATCCAATGCAACAGGTAACCGCTACAAATGTGAGGCGTCTGACGCACTTGGTAAAAAATTCTTATCACGTTCACACAAGTTCCAGACAGCACTGCGTCTTAATACGCTGCGGATTAAATGATTTATTCTCCACTTAACATTGTCTGCCAACAAAATTGGCCGCTTTGGCGTTTATAAAACCCAGTCTATAAATCAACAATGCAGAACAGTAACTCGGAGGTAAAGCCACTTTTCATTTGAGAAGCATGTCAATAGTGCAGAACCGGGCCCTTCAGCGAGAGGCTTTCATTTCCTCTAACTGAGGTGCCATCATCGAGTGCAAAAGCGAAAGAAAAAAAACGAATGAGTGAATGAGTCATCGTTCTTACCTCCGCCGCCGAAATTGGACGGTAATGGTTTTGCCTCCATTTGTTTTTCTGTCTCTCCTCGACTATTTGTAAGCGGGATTACAGAAGAAGTTCAGCGCCGAGTTTTGTTAGACTTCGAAGGAAGATTAAACATAATCACAGCAAACGTCGATTAGATTTTCATAAGTCAAAATCAAAGGTCAAAATAGCAGAAAAGGTCAAAAACAACGTTGCAGGCAAAAGACTGCGCTCTACTGAGTGACCATTTAGTTTTCTTTATTTTGTGAGACCCTGAAGTTCAGGGGTGCTGTGGCGTCCTAGGCTTTGCTGAAAAGAGAGACACGGTGCTCTTAGCAGCATAATTTTCAGACAGCCCCGATCACGTTCACAGCCTTACCGGTGTCTTAGGCCGTTAGCCTCGTTGACTCCCCCACAGGGTGGAGTTAAAAGGCACGGCTGGACTTTCACTGTGTATAAACTCTTTTCAGCTCCCTGTAATGAAAGCATCTCATGAGTCATTCTAAACACATTGCCAAATTAATAAACAAAGTCGCATATTAAGTCACTAAGTGAGGTTATTTTGGTGAGATTCATTAGGCAGCAACACAACGCAATATATACTTCGCAATCATCAGACTGTAATAGTCTTCATGACGCCGAACAATAACATAATATATTCAATAAACATAATGGTGAGAGAGGGGGGGGGCGATGCTCTCCTCAGAGACTGAGGCATTTAATTGCAACATTCGTGTCTTTACCTAGGTATAGTCCAATCCAAAAACATTCAACTACTTCACAGTACATGCTATTCACAGCATTGATTCCTAGTTTCCATATTGTCAATATTTTCACTATTTTTGTCAATATTTTCCTCTTCGCAGTTCTTTTTTTATTAATTTTGAGGTTTACATGACATTAAAACAAAGACAAAGCAAAAACCCCATTCCCATCCCAAAACAAACATCCCCTACCTCCTGCTGTCACTCAGAAGTATAAAACTTGTTTTGTATCCTGAAGCTTTTCAACATGATATGCATATACGATAAAGTGTGCATAATTAATATTGGACACTTCATAAAACAAAATAAATTTAATGACTGAAAAACATTTGCAAACATTTAAGAAATCAAAGAGAAGCAGCATGTCTAGGCCTAAAATGTCAGGAGCCTTCTATAGTAAGTATGTTAAAGGTTCCAATAAAACGGCTCGGTTATCTATTCTTGTAACTTTGTAGAGGGTTCATCAAAGAATGTAAGATAAGGTTTCCACACTTTGAAAAACTTCTTTTTTTGTCAATATTTTCCAGGGTGAATCTTTACAATTGCTCATATTAAATAAAAGTTTTTAAAAAAGCATGAATATTTTTGACCTATTGCACCTTCTGTCAGTTTCTGCATTTTGATTTAATTCCTGATCAATAGACTCCACGTCCATTACATTCATTGCATTTAAAGGTATAATGAGTAGGATTTTTCCTAAAAGATAATGTATGGACTCACCCTAAAAAAATCCCTTAATCATCACTTTTATCCCACTACAAGGGTGTGGCAGTGTCTGTATCTGTATCTACAGAGACCCCATCTGCATTTTCTTATTTTTCTGTGTACGGGATGTTTGTGGGCGTAATCCTTTAGGCAGTGGGTGTGTAGCCTCCAGCCAATCACAGCGCGCATGATGTGAGGGCCGGACACAGCGCTGCACTGCAGGTTAGAGCATCTAGTGTTGTTCAGGAGGGGGCCGACTTCAAATGTGTTTACAAACCGCTACAGACAGATCCGACTCAGTGTAGCTTGAAGGATTAGTGACTAACGGCTGCCAAACATGCTTAAAAACAGAGTATTATGGGCTGTCATTCATTACCTGGTTTGACCCCTTGCGGGCGTTCATCTTTTACCAGCATTAAATTCATGCTAAATCTCTGGAGTAAAATCTCTGGCTCCCCCATTCGTTCCTCCAGACTTCTGAAGAGTGTTCTCTTAAGGCTAACTCATTTGCATAGCGGCTAGGATTGGTCGTGGAACAGAAATTCACACATCATGCTGGAGCATTTGTAACCCACACCCAATGACTCCTAATTTTTGGTTTCACGCAACACTATGCCCCAGTAGCAGTTCCTATAGGCTTAAATCAATGCTGTCCCTCATATGTTACGACAATCACCTCAGTATGATTTCTCACTCAGTGCAGAGCAAGCTCGCTCCCACTGCGCTCATGTGCTAATTAGCAACCTTCTGACATCTAGCCCAAACTAATGACGGCACCTAACTCAGAGTGTTCCAACTTCAGGCCAAAAGAACACCTTCCTCCTCCGCATGTCTATGTTTGCACCAAAAATATTTCATGACCTGCTCAGACCAAAACCTCAATTCATTTTCGCACTTGTGAGGATCGGTTTCTCACAATCTTAGAGAGGTCACGGGGGCTGAATATCATTCAATAATTGGTCATTAAAATGGCGGAGTGAGCGAAACCCAGAACTGCGAGACAAGGCGGACACAATTATTTTAGATAGTCAGCTGCACAAACCTTGTTATATGAACATTCAATGTGTACATGAAATACTTTTAGACGTGACACAGCTATCAAAAAAATGTACAAAAAAAAAAAAAACTGTTCAGGATGGAGCGCTTCCTGGACTCAGATTCAGTGTAGTTCCAGGTGCTGTTTGGAAAGGGATAATTTTAAACTTCAAAATCGCAAAAAGGAAAACTCCAAGGCACTCTCTTAATAAAATGCTTTATTGTCATGGCATATGGTCATGGAGAACCTTAAAAACAGATTCCAATACGTTTCAGAGTTCAGCAATACGTTCATCAGGGAGTTTTCCTTTTCGTGATTTTTGTGATTTTGAAGAAATGATACAGCTACCTGTGCTTATAAGACCTCAGGTCCTCAAGGGTCCTCACATTTACCCAGTGACATAGACAAAATTAATCAAATTTCAAATAGGGCAGCACTGCACAGGAGCAATAGAGAAAAAGCAAAACCAAACCCAAAATTGGGAGGGGGTTAATGGGATTTGGGGAAAGTCTCCTGCACAATACGCAGAAAGTGGGGGGCTGCTTTGTGAATTTGAAACTGCTGATCTGGTTATCAATCACCAGCACAAAAATGAGAAGTTCTGTCCGGGTGATACAGGGGGTTATGACATATAGCAATGTTACAACACGACTAACTGATGTAGAGTGAGGTGGTATCATTAGGTCTGTTAACCTGAGATATGCTAGGAAAAAGAAAAACAATTTTGCATTTATATGGAGAAAATAACCACATGCCAACATTTATTACTGCGTACACTAAACTAGAAATTATTTTAAAAGATGCATAATGGAGAGATTCCTAATAAAAGTCTTTAGTGAGAATCCTGGCTTTTTGGGATGCTCAGCAGTTGATGTACATAAGATGGGGCAATTCTACGTCTGCTCCATTCAGTGTGAGCAATGGAGTTAGGCAGGGAAGCATTTTATCTCCCTGTCTCTTTAAAGTTTGCATGGATGATGCATCAAAGCTGTTAAACAGTTGTGCAACAGGCTGTGTGGTTGGTCACATCGTTATCAACCACCTGATGTATGCTGATGATCTGGTGATTTTTTTGTCCATGCAGAGCTGGTCTTCAACAGTTACTAAGGATTTGTTGTCAATATGGCTCAGATTTTGACATTAAATATGTAGTATATGGAGTAATATTATGATTTTAAGATGCAGGGAGGAGCTTGAACTGTCGTTTCTGGTTTTCTGGTACTGTCCTTGAAGTATGTCATGAGGTTAAATGCTTAGGACATCGCATTACTGATGACCTCTCTGATGATAGGGATGTTTACATACAAGTCAGCATATTAGCGTGTTGTATGCACACGCTAATATGCCGACTTGCAAATTTAGTGTGTGCACAACCCTGTGAAGACTGCACTTTTTAAAGCATTTCACACCCCTATGTATGCTGCACACTTGTAGCGACGCTACAAGGCAAGCAGTATGCAGAAACTCAATGTGGCATACAACGATGGAATGAGGCTACTGCTTAAAGTGCCACGATGGCACAGTGCCAGTCAAATGTTTGTTAGTGTTGGTGAACCCAGCTGTCCTGCTGCTCTCAGGAATCCCATGTTTAGATGCATGTGCAGTCTGTCTGGGGCAGCTAACTGTATCGTTGCTACACTGGTGAACCCTGCAATGAGTGCAGCCAGGTTCACCTCCAGACTGTGGAACCATTGGTGTCTTAGTTTGTATGTTAACATTTGAATATTTTTGTCAATGTGAACTGCTGCTTATCTCTGTTTTTATTTATATTTTTGGTATTTGTGTATTTTTATTATGTCTCTTGCCATGGACCATTTTTTTGTGTCCTGAATAAAGAATAAAGAGTATACATCAACGAGCAAAACAATGAAACCACTGACAGATGAAGTAAAAAGCATTGATTATCTTGTAACTAAGGAGCATGTCAAGTACTGCAAACAGACCCTAAGATGGTGAGCAAACCGTCGATTTTGATGTTGGATGTGCGAGACATGAGACCTGAGCAACTTTGAGAAGGGCCACATCGTCATGGCCGGGCAAGTGGGTCAGGTAATCTCTGAAGCAGAGAGGCTCATGGGATGCAACTCGTCAGCAGCAGCGAGTACCTACTGACAGTGGTCTGCCGAGGGGCAAAACATAGACCAGTGGCAGAGTGGTGGGCATCGAAGGCTCATCAATATGCGAGGGAAAAGAAAGGCTAGAGTCAGTGTCTGAAAATGTCTTGTGAGGTTTCTTGTGTATATTGTGGTTACGTTTCTTATTTTTCACGTTTCATTGTTTAGTTTTAGCTGTTCTTTGAATTAGTGTAACGTTCCTATTCTCTCTCACTGACTAAGGGCTTTCTGAGTCTCACTCCCTCATGTGTACCGCTTCATTATTCGCTGTTAATTGTTTGATTGCGTCCTCATTAGTGGCCACACCTCCCTGCACACGTTCAGCTCCCCCTCACACCTGTTACCCATTCAAATCAGTCACACACCTTCCCTTTATATACCCCCCACTTTCCACTGCACATTGCAAGTTTGTCTTAGCCTGTTTCCCTGCGTTTAGCGTAAGAGCAGTTTTCGTCCGAGACTACCCCGTGTACCATTTGGTTTGTTTTTCAGTTTGAAATGCTGTCTTGCCCTTTGTGGCCAACTGATTATCTGTGCTTGATTTATTTATTTTTTTTGTTTTTTTTTTGGTTTTCGATATTATTTGCGCCTCTGTAGCGAAGTCTCACAGCCTGTTACTGACCCGGATTGTCTGACCTCGATTTTCAATAAAACAAGTGAACTGGATTTCCGTCTGCATACAAGTTCTGACTCTGCCTCCTGTCAGCTATACTGTCTGATACGAACTGACAGAAGGGCTTCTGTGGGGCAAGTCAGAGAGAATTTTAATGATGGTTATGGGAGGAATCCGTCGCGACACTCAGTCCATCACACTCTGCTGCGTATGCGGAGATCATTGTCACAGTCTGGTCAGAGTGCTTATTCCAATCCCTGTCCACCATCGAAAGCTGCTATAATGCGCACTCCGACTGGACACCAGTGGGTCGAACTGAGGAGGGCAGCTGACACGTACAAGACCAGGAATGCGGCTGATTTTGAAAGGATCTGCATGAAGGAATGGTCCAATATCCCTCCAAATGTGTGACTTAAAAACCCCAATTTGAAAAATTGATTTGAAGAATTTGGGTTTGTAATTAAAAGAATAAATAAGAATAAATAAATAAATAATTTTGGCTGGTTCTATTGAAACATGAATAATAAACATTATTTCTCAAAGGCTGTCATTTTGGGCTTATGTTTTTGATGTTTTCTTCTTGTATTTTTAGTGCATTTTCAGACAGCTTCAACAATAATTCTGATGCCCACTGTGTACAGATTTTGGGTGCCAAACTCTGTGCACATTGGGGCAAAATCTGTACAAGATGGTAGGCCTGAGGGACGTCCCCAAGAATTTTTTTTTTAAACACTTTTTTTTTTTTAAATCCTGCAACTTTGCATACAGGGAATAGTTAATAAGAGTGGAAATAGTTTTACGAGGGATTTTACTAAACTACAAGAATATTGCCAATGTTACTGAGTCAAGAAAATGGCAATTCCAACTCAACCTTCCGGTTAAAGTTCGCCAAGTGAACGAGGCCTGTAAAGTCTTTTCACTGAGACCTGTCAATCAGACACTGCATTTTGAGATATTTATAGAATGTTGTAAAAATGATCCCGAACCCCACTACAACAAAATTACAACTGAAAGATTCCATAATAAATCAAGATTGCACATTGTAAGCCTCCTTATTACTAAAAGTCGGCCTTAATGGAAGTGAAGTGAAAGCACATTAGAAAGAGCACATTCACAGAAAAACACAGGCAGGGAGATGATGATGCAAGACTCTGAGAGACAAAACTGCGATGGCTTGTTCAGCAGTGCACTTGTTATTAGCAACTTTACAAAATTCCCCAAAATAAGGATTTTTCTGACAGATATGTGAGATAGAACTATCCTGACAGCACCTTGTAAAGCAACGCAGCGTTGCATGGCAGGACTGTCCAACAGAATCAGTCATATACTGTGCTTTAGTCATATGTGACAACTTTGCCGCTGATGTACTGTCCTTACAGCTGGGAACTTCTCCATAACTGTCCGAATTTCCATGTACAGTGAACACAGGCCCAGGAGGTGGGCAGTAATTCAATGCCCCAGGAAGTGATCCTTCAACTAAAACAGTGCAAATAGAAAGATTTCTTTCCTATGTAAGAATCAGCTGCTTAATTAAGAGAACCTACAGGATTGGTACGCAAATGTTATCACTCAACTGGGCTCATCTTGTCTCAGTGCTGTAGTGGTCCCTGGAGAAGTAGGTATACTCTATCACGCAGATGGGTATATCACTGAGGATGAAGTGGCTGTAATCTCCAATATACTGAATATTGATGTCCTTTTGCCTTATGGGTGGGCATACTATAAATTGACAGAAACAGAGGAGAATATTCTCCAAATATCTACGTACATCCTTAACCACACTGCTCGCTCCGATATAAAGTTTGTTGTTCATTTATTCATATTATAGTTCACCATACAGTAGTATTTGTTTACATTAAAATGATTTACATGTAAAATTTATTTTATTTTGTTTATGCATTAATTTTATTAGATCAGGACAGTACTATCTCAGAAAATTTGAGCGCTAAACATGAAACTGATCTATTGGATACAGAGTTTATGGCTTTTGATAATTTTCCAACTCTGGTCCCTAGTTTAACTTTTACCTAAACAGTGTGAATAAAATTTACAGCATCCAGTATCAGACAACGATATAACATTATCAACATGGCTATACAATAAAAAAACATATAATACCCAAATTATCTGCCTCAATACTAGTTAATAATTCAAAATACAACAAGCTAAAAATGAGCACAACTCATTATCTAGCATCTACACATACAACACCAGAAAACAATGACATTTCAGAGGACTCTCTGCATTGAGTAGTTTGAGGAAGGGCATTTCCAGATTCCGCATGGCAGTGCCGCCAACACTGGATGAGGTGCTGTGCTGAAAGGCCAAAGGAGAGCCAGGCCAGATCGCCCAACATCACCGTCCAGCCTCATCGATGCTTTCCTGACTGTAATGGAATAACAGCAGCAGTGTGCCAACATCTCATGAAAAGACTTCCCACAAGGCTGGAAACAGAAGGCTGGAGACTTTAATAGCGACGTAAGGGGAATTGACTCCACACTAATGCCAATAATTATGGAGTCATAAATTGAAAGAGTAAGCATTTCCTCACAAAGCTAATTAAAGCTAGTCTTCCAAACTCAGGAATTTTCTTGCCTAGGTAGCATGATCTGCATTTTGTAAGGCAATTACATCTTCATGGGCGAGCAAAAGAGGAAACCCAGAAACCATTTTAATGAATTTGAATATTTCCTTGGTGGAAAACAATTGAACTTGTTTTGAGACTCTGCATATTGCAGCTGCCAGTTACTGAGGCATCTCGGGAGCTTGAAAGTGAGCTATAACAGCAGATGCAGAAAATAAATAAATAAATAGAGTATACATTAGAATTGTTTTTGCTGATCCCCAGCAAAAACTGGGAAAAAACAAATTTGTCTCGCTGTTTTCACGATGAGGGTGTCCGTGCCATGGTTACATGGTCTCAAAATGTTGGCGTCCTGACTGTCCTGTCCTCAGTACGAATTTTTACTATAGACTTGAGAAACAAACTGAATCTACGAAGCAAATGAACGGACACCGTCGCACCAATATCTTAGAGACAAATATGCAATTTCAAGTTAATTAATGTTTTGTGTCTCCAGAAAGACTGAATGTACTTTGAAAAACAGTATTTTGCCTTTACTCGTGTTGTCTGAGTCGCTCATTAAATCTCATGCGAAGATCTTATTTAGTGCAGTAAATATCTTAAAAATGGGGGAAATTGGCATGGGACAAATACTTTCTCCTGGCACTGTACCTGTGGCTATGTGGTGCGAGGTGAGCCGAGCCGAGCCGAGCTGAGCCGAGCCATGCAAAAGCAGAAGAAACGAAGTCGAGCCCAAACGGGTCCCGCTGTTTCTGAAACGCAGCACGCCAGCAGGCCCTTCCGGAGGAATCCCTGAGCACCATCATTATTTGCCCTTGTCATGTGGACTACATCCCTCTCTCACTGCCAAAAATCATTCTGTAAGGAAACTCTGGGCGGCGCAGCTGAGCTGGCGGAAGAAGGCAACAGCAGACCGACCGCCACAGGCAGGAGAACGGGGAAAGAGAACTACTGTTCTACTCCTGCTAGAATGTTTCTACCTGTTCAATCCACTATTTTCTATTCATGCAGGAACATCTTGTGCCATCAGACCACTCCAAAAAAATAAGCCATAGAAATGGGAGTGGAGAAGACCAAGTTCGGAAAAATCACCCCAATATCCTTAGCAAACTGTTCAGAACAATTCCCTTAGTTCGGTGGAATATTCACCACAAACCACATCTGCCCAAAGACACCAAGCTATGGAAGGACCACTGCATCAGGCACTTAAAGCTAATGCCGATATTTAACAATCAGTAAAAGGAATCTATCATATTCTTTTTCTAATTTTCCATTTCTGCTCCTTATTGTACTGACAAAAAACTGATTCAGGCAAATGATTACATTTTTATTAATATATCGCCATCATAACTCATTATTTAAGCAATATCCGCTCCCTTTTAAAACAAAACCCAGGTTAATTCCACCAGAATAAAATAGTCACTGCCATCTCATCAAAAAGAGATAAAAATATGAACAGCAGCCTCAATGAACACTTTTCTGAAAATACGGTTCAAGCTTTTAAGTGAGGTTTTGCAGGTTTTCAAAGGTTATTATTTAACTCTACTAATTCGCCTGATGGATTTTCAGAACACCTACTTGGGAAGCCTTCTTGAGCATAATTGCAAAAATAAAAGTCATATTTTAAACTTCGGTGCAAACGTACATGTAGAACAAATAATTCTTCTAGGAAGGAAAGGGCTTACATTAAATAACAGCTCAGTGATGACTCACCATTGAGTTTTTTATTCCTTGTCTGGCTTTTTGTCCACAGAGATATTTTTATTTTCAATTACCTCCGTGAGGCAGCAGGAGGAAGCTAATCTTGCAAAAATCACATGTGAAGGCTCTATATCTTTGAATGCTGGAGATTATGCTGCCTAATTTCTTTGAACCACAGACACAAAACTTTAATGGAAGTTTTATTTGCATTATTGATCTCCCTTCACAGAAGATAAAATTATGGGGGTATAACAATGAGCTCTAAAAGCATAGCTGAGCAGAGATTGAACAGTGAACAATATATCTGAATCATTAAAGATCCACCTCGTACGCTTTTTGTTCTTTAAATGGATATACGACTAAAATGAAAGTGAAATCAACATCAAAGAGCAAAATACTGACATGTATGAGGAGTATGCCATTTTATTTTGAATTTCAGAGAAAACAAGATTCATATCACTGTGTGAAAACAGACAGGGATTTACTAAAATACACTCCAAATACTTCTGGCCATTTATAATAATTAAAATACACATATTAAATAAACTACAGTACATTTATATACTGTATGAATTTTCAAGTACAATTTATTCAGTATTCTGCACATCAAACTTACAGTGCTGAGCAAAATATTTCCCAGTTTCTTCAGTTTTTGCTTATTTGTCATATTTACGTTTCAGACGATCCAACTAATTTTAATACAAGACAAAGACAGCACAAGTGAACACAAAATGCAGCTTTCAAACCCTTGGTTTATTTAGTGAAGGTTATTCAAAGTTATTGAAAACCTTTATGACTCAAGTGAAAAAAAAAGAATTTCCCCCTCCCCTCAACTAAGTAAATATTAATTTGTTTATGTCACCCTTGGCAGGAACAATATTTGCAATAACTGGCACTAGAGTCTTTTGCATTGCTGTGGATAAATTTTTGGCCCCACTTTTTCTAACTGAATTGTTTCAATGCAGCCACATTGGAGGGTTTATGAGCATGAACTCATGCCACAGCACCTCAATTTCATTTAAGTCAGGATTTTGACTGCTCCACTCCAAAGTCTTCACTTTCTTTCTTTTGAGCCAATCAGAGGCAGACTGGTTCATGAGCTTCAGGTCATTGTCCTGCTGCGTAACCCGACTGATCATAAACTGATGGCTGGACATTCTCTTTCAGGATTTTCTGGTCGAGAGCAGGATTCATGGTTCCATCAACTATGGCAAGGTGTTCAGGTCCTGAAGCAGCAAAGCAGCCCCAGACCATCATGCTCCTGCCACCGTGTTTGACCGTTGACTGTTGGTACGATGTTCTTACTGTGGAATGCTGTGTTAGCTAGACCCATGTTTTCCAAATTGTTCCACTTTTGACTCCTCAACCCACAGGAAATTATCCCAAATTCTTGGGGGTCATCAAGATGTTGTTGTTTTATTTTTTGAAAAATGAGAGCCGAGCCACTGTGTTCTTTTTTGGCCAGCAGTGATTTTCACTTTGCAGCTCTCCTATGGATGCCATTATTTCCCAGCATCTTTCTTGTTGTCGAGTCGAGAACACTGACTTTATAGAGGCAGTAGTAGCCTGCAGTTCTTTAGATGTTAGTCTGGGTTCTTTTGTGACCTCCTTGATGAGTAGTCGATGTGGTCTTGGAGGAATTTGAAGTTCCCTCAATTTGGAGATAATGGCTCTTTCTGTGGCGTGCTGGAGTCCCAGAGCCTTATAAACAGCTTTTTAACCCCTTCCAGACTCATTGATGTCAAACATTTTGTTTCTCATCAGTTCTTCAGTTTCTTTAGATCGCAGCATCACACGCTGCATTTTGCTGACTTCACATTACCAGTGAGGTTCTATTTAAGTGACGTTCAGATTCAACTGGGTTGGTAATAATCTTACCTGGGTGTGTCTATTGAAACTGAACCCAACTATCATGAAAAATTTATTTGCTAAGCAAACAATCACTTTTTCACAGGTATGGCTGAACTGCCTTTTTCCTTTAAATGCATTGTGACGAGTACAAAGCCAAAATGAAGAATGATGTGCCAACATTGTGTCCATACTAAGGGACGGCAGGATTTTGGAACACAAGCCGCAGCTGGTATGTTAGAAAATTAAATTCTGAGATGAGACCACCATAAAATATCTGGGTTCTGTCCAGGAACCTGTCTGTGGGAGCAAAGCTAGAGCCCAATCCCTGAAGATCACATCACAGGTAACAGCATGAGATGCTGCTTTGAAGCATGATTGACACATTACAAGTCGTCCGTCCGTTTTCTGTGGCTTCAATAAAACTTGTCGACTCGTTATTTTCAAAGTGAAGTGACAATTTTATCAAGTAAATCATAATAATGGAATTAGCAGCAGCAGAGGACTAATGTTCTGCCAAAGAAGCCGAGTTGCCTCTGGCTCCTCCAAGTGGCAGACATTAGACCGTCTGTTTTTATGACACTTCTAGTGATGTGATCTCAATCGGGAAGTTATTAAGTTATCTTTCATTGCAGGTGTTGTCGTCTAAATTTCTCTCTGTTTGAATCTGTGTACATCGGACGCTTGGGGCAGCATTGTCCGTACGTTATTTCATTTGTTATGCTTTTTATATTTTGACCTGACTACTTCATGAAAATTGGTCTTCCTGTGAATTAATATGAAACATTTCACGCTTTCTCAACAAATAAACATATGGACAACAGATACTCTGTCCGTGGTGTCTTACCGGAAAAAAAAGACTTTTTGTCGAAGGCTTTTTGATGGCTATGAAAGTACGTTGTTTAAATGTTGTGGATGGCACAACTTTACTCACCATAATTCGAAATACGCCAGGGGGGTGACCAAGCTAGTGAGCAAACTGCTACACCAACCACTTAATGTCAAAATCACTTAATCTTTCTAACATGATCCTTCGCTGCATTCCAGACATCAATATGCAACCTCAAAATGAACTTTTTTTGATGATCACTCTGGAGTAGCATAACCTTGCCCCAAAATACTAGCTTTCTCCACAAAGCTCATTTTAGAGGTGCGGTTTCACTGTACTCGCATCAACTTACTGGGCTTCACAAACCAGATGTGCAGAAATAACATGAAGACATCAGAGATTCTGCACGCAAAACGCGCCAAGAGTTCTCCAGATTTCAGGAATCATTCCATAATATAACGCTCTGTACAAGATGAGCCTCCCAAAATACTAAAAACAGCACATTTGGACATTTAAATGTTGGGAATAATTAAATATTTAGATTTTTGCAAGGTGGCGAGTATCGATCACTTGTTGCCGGTAAACAACTAGAGCCTTTGTGGATCCCCACAAGACATGGAATTCCAGATTTCTTTGTCCTTGTGGGAACATTTTCAGGTCCCCACAAAAAAATGAGCTATTTTAGGGTTCGTTCAAGGAGAGGGTTAGGGTTAGGTTTGTACTGTTTGAGGATTAAGGTCAGGGAAAGGAGTTAGTCTATGGAATGTCTCCTCAAAACATGAAAATAAACATGAATGTGTGCGTGTGCGTGTGTGTGTGTTTATGCCTGGAAATCTGAGTGGTCAGTGGTTCTGTGGTCCTGGATGCAGGATTTGTAAAAGGATTAGAGATCTCACAGGAGGGGGCGAGCTGCAGTCACCATCTGGGGATGAGTCACTTCCTGCGTCACACTCTGAGTGTCTCGGTCCCTGGATGAGCCCAACACTGCTAATGTCTCTCCGAATGTCTCAGCCGTTGGATGAGCTGAGCACTGCTAATGCGCAGCAGATCAACAAGAGGGAATGAACACTAGAGACTACAGGGCCTGTGTACGGTTACCTGCTCAAACCTCTGCGTGTGCTCTAACAGCCAAGAAAAGAACAGCACACCGCATAACTGTATTTCTAAAAATTCCCTCTCATATTTCTATACATTTCATGAAGTAATCCCAAAAACTGGGACCACTAATTTACAACTTTGTGCAAACAACACCTGGCTATGAGGACAGCAGTGAGCCTTTCCTACAATTTGCAATATGGCCACAGAGAATTTTGACTACTTATCCCTATAAAGATTTTCAAGATCATTTACATACAGCAGTGTGCAGCCAGGGATGATTATACACTTAACAACATAACGATAAATCAGATACCAAGTGTTATTTTATGTAGTATTGGATCATATCAATGAAAATAAGGGAACAGATAACAAAATATGATAAAAACAAAACAATGTGTGAGCATGAGAGAGAGAGGGAGAGAGAGAGAGCGAGAGAGAGAGAGATAATGTTACGATGCGAAGATGGTCCTATGGTCCTGACATGAGTGATTTCAGCATGGTTACATATCAACCATTTCCTGCTCTAGACCCCAGAAAATTCACTACAGTTAATTACAAGCAAAATAGCCATTTCTGAACCACATTAATGTAGTTAAAAATACCGATGGATAAAGAAGTGAAGAGTGCCATGCTTAATGTTGGCGAACACATTTGCTGAGCATTAGGGCAGACATAAACCCCAGTGAAAAACAGGGCAGCACTACAGGCGATATATCATGGTAATCTCAGGGCCCTTGCGCATGACTAATGCCACGTATGCTGACGCCTGGAGAGACGGGCCACACTAACAGGCCCTCTGTTTTCAGTGACGGCTAATGACCTCCAGCGAATGCTGGCCCCCATCATTACTGCGCACGGATGCAGCGCTGAAAGGCCTTTATCCTTGCACTAAATACAGCCGCTGTCTACAGCAGGGGTGAGGAAACCCCATCTAGAAAGAACCAGTGAGGGCGCAGGCTTTCACTCCACCCAGGCTGTAACATACTTTATTCCACCCATCAACCATTAGAGTTTTTGCTATGGGCCTTGATTAGTAGAATCAAGTGTGTCACTACTAGGTTGGAATCAAAGCCTGCGCCCACGTCGGCCCTTTCTGAATGAGGTTCCCCACCCCTGGTCTACAGGCTACCTCCTGTACAGTGCTCTCTGCTGTCAGGCTTAAACTTTCAAATGAGCAGGTCCCCGTTCCAGACCAAGTCAAGATAGACCCTCCTCCAGTGACGTAAGCGCGTTGTTTCAACAGCACATCTTTGTTCTAGGATTTGCGGTTTCGGGTTGAGTCAGGGATCTTCTATTGACCAGTAGGGTCAAATTGCAGAAGTAATTGGTCACATGCTCGGACGGCAGGGTGGGCACAGTATTGCACATCACTGCACCGGGGCAGGAGCAGGTCCAGAAAGTCAGACCCCTGCAGGACTCTGCTGTGTGTGGAAATGTCCTGCAGGGCAGCTGCCAGAGTAATGAATTCTCATTTCCCCCGATACAAGCCACTTCCAGTGTCGTTTCAGAGTCCGACATTCCTTTCAGAGATTCAGTATTCTTCCAGCTGGCCTCACAACCTCAGACCACGTGTGACCACGCCAGCCCGGGACCAGAACATCACACCTCTTCACCCACAGGATCGTCGGAGACCAGCCAAAGAGAGCGGATGAAACAGTTGGTTTCCGCACAAACTAAAACTGCCTCAGGACAGCTCTAGCACACGCTCAGCCCTTACCAGGGTTTGATTCGTTTGAAGTTCGGTGAGCGAGCAAGAGCCCACCGTCAATGGCTACGGGCATCAAGGAGAACGGTCCTCTTCACGGATGGATCATGGTTTCATCTTTTTGTGCCTGATCGCAGGCGGAGTTTATCGCGTCGTATGGGCGAGCAGTTTGCTGATGTCAACGCTGTAAACAGAGAGGCCTGTGGTGGTAGGGGGTGTTGGTTTGGGCAGGAATACCCAACGGGCAGCAGACTCCAGCTCATTTTATCCAAGGCAGTGCTCTCTATAACGTCACCCAATTAACACGTTTGAGATTTCCTTGACCAGTACAGACAACAGGGGTTCCAGTTCCCAATAATATCTAACAACTGCATACAGCTATAGAAGTGGGAAGACATTTGACAGGCTCCAGTCAATAATCTGATCAGTTCCGTTCACACAAGAAGTGTCACGCAACATGAGGCAAATGGTGGTCACACAATTCCATGGAACTAACTGTCCATTAAATGGAACATTCTATCTTTGGCTCATCTGTGACCAAAATGTGCATGTCTGTATTCTCAATGACATGAGGTCAATGGATAAGTGCCAAATGAATCTACCTCAGTTGACTGATTTACATTTATTACCTGAAGTCCACAAAATCTTTAAAATCAGGAAGTGTTCCATTTCCCTAATCAGTCACACATGCACACTTTTTTAACTTATAGTAACATAATTGCTGCTAACTTACCCGCTCCAGCCACTAATACTGCGCCCATTATACTGCCTGAGAAATAACTGTCAGGGTCATAGTAATTTTATAAAACTGTCTGGTCTCACCAAAGAACAACTGGTTTAATCTGCATAAACGGTGACTGTTCAATTTGTATTCTGAATTAACAAAACTGCTTCAGTGAGTGTTTATAGTATCAAGCTAATGGCCCACAAGATGAGGCCAAATTCCAGAAAATGTCATTGTTAAAAGTTGTGTAATGCTTTTGGGAGTGAAAAATCATTTGTACAGATAATTTGAACACAACATTAGCATGGAATGAAGTCAAATGCATTTTGCGTACTTCTCTTTAATGTAGGCTGCACTTGGTCAGCAGTAACTACTCAAGGATTCTATACATTTTCCAGTCGGTAAAAGGCAATGAGGAGCCATACCGAGAGCAATAGTTTATATTCAGTGCAGAGGCGAGCCATGCATCTAATCTACAAGAGCATGCAGACAAACTGCAGGTAATGGCTTGTGCTCTTTTTCCGCTTACTGTAAATGTTATCTGGGCCCTTTTGTTCCAAGATTAGAGCCTGCTTTCTAAACTACCAGCTACAGTATCTTGATCGCCTACAAAATAGGCCCTTGACCTTAGGAGGATATTTACTTCTGCTGAAATAATAAATTTAAACATTGCCATAGAGCCTTCAGTGGGTACACACAGTGAACAGCAAGGTGCTAGTTTATCAAATGAGAAATCTCATTTCAGAATCTGATATTAGCATGAGCCTTTCCCCCTTTATAAACACCATACACTCCCACATTACTAACACCATACATTTTGATAAATGTGCGATCAATGTAATGTACTCAGTCTGAGCATACTCCACTTCGAGTTACAGAATATTATTTTCCCTTTGCTTGAGAGAACAGGGATATTGCAGTGAAACAATGGTCACAAATGCAACAAACTACATTTGCTTTCACATATAATCCAGTCCAATGCATTAGCGCAGGTGGTAACCGCATTGCACTGCCCCTCCTTGACTCCCTGACTTTGACTGAAAGGGCTCAATAGAGGTTGTAGGAGGTAGCAGAGGGAAAGTTACTAGAAGGAACGGAAGCAGGAGACAAGATCGTTAGGATGAGAGGATGTATACCACAGGAGCAAGCCCTCACAAGGAGGTACGGGAAGGGAGCAGGTCAGAGGTGAAGTGGCCATGACGCAGCAAATGAAGAGCAACTTCACTGAGCTTCCACAAGTGGCATAAATGATTTTCAATATTATAAAGGATAATTAATGTATTTAAAAGGGTTTATCGTTCCAAGCAATACCTGCCTTGTCTGAGAGCCAAAGCACAAGCTAGAGCCGTCTGTGAACAGCAGCTGATATTACCAAGAGGACCTGGGTTTCAATAGGGTGTGAGATACAGGGACTTCGAATGAGTGCCATCAATGCAAAGCTCACGACATTCTCTCTTTGTGTCACCTGCAAGTGCGAAAGTAGACACTATGCTGTCAAGTTGTAAGACCATAAGTCCGCAAGTCTGTAAATAAAACTTCTTAGCCTGCAGCGAACTACCAATCTGCAGCGGACACACATACTCGTCGAGTACCTATTCTCTTAGAGAGTGATTCAAATATTGATTGTTTAAAAACTGCAGTGATTTTTAAAGCTGAATCTCTGTTGTTACAAGGAACTATACAAGCAACTACATATTATATGGCAGCTGACAAGCGTCCATCTCCCCATGTGGGAGCTTCGACTTGGCTGCAGTTTTTTTTTAGCCTTTTTATTTTTTGGCTGCATGACATATTTTGAATAATTTTGTGGTTTTTCTGAATTCAGGCTCCAAATATTTGGCCCATTTTGGTCTCTTAAGTCAATGCATAATGCTAGTTACTCATTTGGAATTGAGGTTCACAGACCTAAAAGTTAAAACCGTTTTAAGGTGCATTTCTGATATTTTTTTACCCCAATATATCCTTCAGCTTTATCAGCATCTACACACTACACAGATGTGTAAAGTTGCACATTTCATGGACACTAACACACCATCATAGCAGGAAAGATGCTGGGTTTTGAACTTAAAGGGATAGTTTAGATTTTTTCTGAAGTGGGGTTATATGAGGAGCTTATCCCTACTCAGTGCATTACCTGCAGTACACAGCAGTCGGGAAGCTCCCAGATTGCAGAAGCAGAGCTGACAAGGTGAGGAAATGAAATTGTAGTATCTAACCATTTTCTTGCGTCACCGTACATCCGCCGTTTGATAAAGCCACGCAGCTCAAGGTCTCCTCGCCAATTACCTGTGATGTAAACTCAGCATGCAAACCACTTTTGATCACAAAATTTAACTGAAAAAAATCCTTCATGAAATGAAAGTTAGTATCTTTTTCTTCTACTCCATTCATTTTCTCAAGTTCTACGGCTCCAATTCTTTGTGTAGAAGTTACCTCTACCGCTAAACATTCATCCGATTCATGGTGTTTCCCACCATCTATAGTCAACACCGACGTGGTCGATGCAAACAGTTCGATGATAACAATGTTTATTCACTTTTCTGGGGTGTCATAATCAGCACTGACTATGATGAGTGAGGTGCAGACCCTCAGACTCTCTACCATATGCAGCTAAACTCAATCACAACGGTGTGTGAGATCGAAAACTTTTCAGCACTGGCTTAAGTGAAACTATAACCCAAAAAAGTGTCAACTTCCCATGTTAAAGCCTCGAAAGACTAAGCAAGCCGACAAAGGTATTCAAGTTGGTCAAAAACCTAGCATTTCATCAATTCAACGTCACCAATATTTTGTTAAAATACCCACATAATTATTTTTCAGGTCAGCCTAATGCATTTCCTCCAGTTAGATTAATACAACAAATTGACGGGTAGGGTAGTCTTTCAATAGTGATGGACTCAAAACTCCTGGAAGTAAATGCATTACTTAGTCGTTCAGAAGACTTCATTACTCCTCAAGCATAGGCTGTTATGACCCCCTTTGGTCTTCTCAGTGAGTTCTCTAAGCTCGTGAATTCCATGCTCCCCAACCTCACCTCAGAACAATGAGAGCGAGTTCCCTGGCCATTAGTTCATTAGTTTCCCAGCTTTTTAGGCACAATTGCATCCTGGGAGAGTTTTAATGGCCGAGCTGGGTATGTGATAATGGGACCAAAGGTCCACTGGAAACAATGTTGATGCCATCTTTGATACACGTAAAACAAGGGGAAGAGTAAATGCACCAAGGTAACAAAATAACGAAGGCAAAGATTGGCATAAAATATGAGGGGTAAGAAAACTCACAATTTGCATTAAAGAAATCTACCAAATATGCATGATTCTTATACTTCAGCACCATGCATTAAAAGTGATATTACTGACAGAATAAAGTAAAATCCCAAACTGTCTAAAGCATCAGCTCCTTTTAAAAAACTGGGTTTTGCGCAGAGGATGTAAGCAAATTGACAAAGGCTGATTTCTCATAAGTGCAGTTTGCATAATTATAGTGGTCTAAATAAAGTCTCGGCCATTGTATTGCGTCAATCTTGGTAAGTGTTTTTTTTACTATTTATCCACAATCACCTTCATGATTTTGAGTAGCTTCAGTCACAACTATTTAAAATGTTTTTGCAGGAATTAATTTCCGAATGAGTGTGTATTTCCAAAATAATAAAGTTGAAATGGTAAACTATTGAATACTTTATCATTTACAGTTTTAAATTTACTACAAATCAAAGATGATTCACAAAGAGCTGCCGGATAGCTCACTCGGTAAAGCATCGCGGTGCGAGGCAGAAGTGACCATCACGGCGCTGGTTTGATCCCCGGTCGTACTAGCCGGCAGCGGTCGGCAGGTCTTTCAGGGTAGTGCACAATCGGCCAATGAGCTACAGGGATGCAAATTGGGAAGGGTCTGCCAGGAAGGGTATTGTAAATAACAAGTTCTCAGGTGCCTCCGGTTGGCCGGGCGGGCTTTCGTTAGGAAGATTCTGAGCTCGTTCATGTTCGGGTATCCTCCGCCCTCGTTCTGGGCTTGCGAGGTTTCTACCAATGGGTGTAAAAGAAGTGGTGGCGACAGGCGGGTGCTTCGGAGGAGAGGCGCAAGCTGTCTCACTCTCCTGAGTTGGCAATAGGGGGACTCATATGTGATAAGCCTTGTATATCATTCCTTAATTGGACATTCCAGATTTGGGTGGGATCAGTGTTGTGTTCTGTGAGTGTTTGTGTTTTGGTTAGGTTTGTTTGTGTCTTTCGTGTTTTTAGGTTAGGGTTATGTTCCGTTTTTAATATTAGGTTTTATTAATTATTGTTATGTCTGTTTTTTGTCTCAGTTTTAGTGTTTCACATTTCGTATCTCTCCCATGTTGTTCCGGTCCACGTCTTACCCATGTACGGTTTTTGTTCTTTCCCCGGTCGCGTCATTAGTTCGTTGGCGTTTCTGTCTTAATAGATTGTGTCACTATTTCGGGTGATTTAATGGATTCTGGGTTTCAGCCTTCCTTCCGATCTCGTTTGCGTGCTTCATCTTGCTTTTCTATCTTACTAACCCTACTAACAGTTTGTTGTTTTCTATAAATTACTAACCAAAACTAACATTGTATATAAGACTAATGTACTAACGAGCACTTGAGATTGTACAGCTGCACTTACTAATTGACTAATGACCTCTCCGCATTCGCTCTGCTCTAGTCTCCGTCTCTTGCTTTCGCTTATCTCCGTCGCTGCGTTTCTTGCAGATTCTCTGCAAATTCTTTCATCTCTGTCCTGCCTCTCACTCTGTGCACTTAGAAGTCTTTTCCAGTTTATTTATCCCGTCAATGGGAGAGTCTTGTGATCCTTGTCGGTGTGTTGGTGTTTAATTTGGAGTTGCCAAATTAAAAAAAAAAAAAAAGAAAGATGATTCACAAATGGCAGCTTTTTAATTTTATTTTCTTAAATTTTATTTCATATCGTCCCAACTTTTTTGGGTTGTGGTTGTACATGTGTACATATAAATCCTTTCATATGTACAACATTCGACTGTGCAATACTCCATTAGGACAAACAGGAGAGAGAAGTAAAGAGGGCACAGTGCAGCATTTAATGAAAGTTAATTTCCCTTCGGTTGCCTCATTAATAAACCTCATTTCATGACTCCTAAAAACAGCAGAATTTCTTGCGCTAGCAGCGCAAAGTGCTTATCAATTCAATAGGTGTTGAAAAAATGCTTCGCTCTCAAAGTGCACGTACCATTTGTATAGATTCTAGGATGTTAATGGAAGCTCACTGTATTCCTAATGCACGGCTTGTAGGCAGAACAAAGGGCCATGCCCATCGACAAGCTTTTATCTTCTTCAGAAACGTCTTTTACCAGAACTATTTCAGGGATGAAAAACCATTGGTGCATTTGTATTCTGGGGCACCTCAGGATAGGGTTTCTCAGCTTTAGGAAACAAACTCAGAAATGACTGTGGCTCGAAATGCAAGCAATGCCACTACAATACCTTCCTTTTCACCACCACAGCACAAAAGTGATCAAAGCCATTTGTGACTTAAAACCAGTCAAAGCAATCAATATTACTTTATAGGACACAGCTGTCTCTCACCTTTCTCAAAAATATATATGACATGGTGCAGATACCACTACTATGCAGGACATTTGATAAAAATACAATTCAAAAAATTAATGCAGACATTTTTGAAATTATATTATTTGCAAATAAATTCTGTCTCCCATGGGGCATATACAGCATTGAAATTTGAAGGATTCAGGCAAATAATGTGATATGAGCCAATTTTTACAAAAATCAAGATTTGGATGGTTTTGAATATTGCTTTACTGTATTTATGCAAAAAGGATACATGTGCTTTACAATGTCATCCTGACCAGTACACAGCACTGACCAGTACACAACACTGACCAGTACACAACACTGACCAGTACACAACATTGGTACAAGGTGAAAGTATATTCTGCGTAATACCATAAAACACGAGATTGGCATTTATCAAGTTATTACACTGAACCCTTCAATTATGGATATTAAAAAGGATATACATTTCAATACACATTCACCGGACAGAAAATATATTATCGTTATGTTACGCCACATCAGAAATTCTGCAAAGAAATATTTCATTCAGCCAACTCATGGAGCAGTTAAAATATTGAAGGACCAGTGTTCGAAGCCAGGATAGTATGGTGATGGTCCCACTGTGAGTTCGGCCTGGGACCTGTCTGTGTGGAGTTTTTATGTTCTCCCTGTGTTTGCGTGGGTTTCGCCAAGGTACTCTGGTTTCCTCCCACGGTCCGAAGACATGCATATCAGGCCAACTGGAGACACTAAATTGCCCGTAGGTATGAGTGTGTGAGAGAGTGGTGTGTGTGCCCTGTGATGGATTGGCGAGCTGTCCAGGGTGTGTCCCTGCCTTTTACCCATAGTCAGCTGGGATAGGCTCCAGCTCCCCCCGCGACCCTGGTGAGGAAGAAGTGGTATAGATAACGGATGGATGGATGAATGGAGCAATTTTTTTGGCCAGCTCCTCCTCACACTAGTTTTGCTCCATGCAACAGGAAAACAAAATGAAATCGCTCAAAGAATGCCACTTGCGAAAACACGGTAACTTGAGACAGGACTAATGAAGTTTGAATTGTCAACGATTATTTCCACTGACGTTTAATAGCTCGTTCATTTCAATTCAAACATCCTACTGTTTGTCGGAGCATTCATTCGACAGATCAACCACAGTGGCTCGTACTTGCACTTACATTTGTGGTTTTATGACTTTATCAGTAGTGCAAGTAATTATGCCCTGACTGATGTAATGTCCAAAATATCCATGAAGAAAGATGAAAACTAAAATCCCTTAACTCATCTATTGAGGTGACTATGACTATTAAAGTCTGTTATCTCACAGGAGTACCATCCAGAAGTCCTCTATATAGTTGAAACCAGAATTGGTCAGTCAGGCCTGATGAGATTGATATCCAGCTCTTATGTAACTTATGGGCATTTCCATTCAAACTGGTTTCACAATTAAAATTGTTCTGCACCTCATTTACCCCTTCACCCCCTCTCTTAATAAAGGCTCCTTTGAAACTAATAACGGCCATGATGGGGGGGGGGACTCACATTTTCAGAAAGGGCAGCAATTTCCAAAACCTGCAGCATGATTGCATGAAAACACACTCAAAGCTGAAGATCTGACCCATGAGCAGATACTGACTTATTCACTCTGAATCAATAATAATGTCCGTCATTTAGAATATAAAGATGTTTTCTGTACAAGTCAATGAGGTTTTGGTAAAGAGTCCACATGTACTGAGAGGCATTAAAAACGAATAATAAAATGTACTAAATAGTTTCTTTCGTAGTTGCAAAACACGGTCCCGGGAAACTGAGACTTGCCCTCACGCTTATTGTTACATTGGCAGTCAGTTCAGCAGTTCTAATCCATTATCTGACATGGCAGAAGACGTTTTACTGAATGTGTTTTTGTGGCATCACAGATGACGCACTTTATCGGGTATGACAGCTGACACATCTGGTCATTCTGTGTCATCACTGCAGTCTGGATACAGTCATTTAATGGACATTAATGCGTCCAGAAACTTCTCTTTGACACAGGCCATCATTCAACATTCAAGATGTCTGATTCTTCCGAGATTCATTTGTTTGTGGCATTTGAAGTGGGAATGAGGTGACATTGTTTACATGTTTTTTTTATTGGCTCTGATCTTCAATTTTCATGAGCAAAATGATTTCTCCCAATGTGATTTGCGACCATGATCCAGGGAACAGTGCTGCATTTAGATAATCATAATGAGGTGTTAAACCAAGAAAGGATTCGAACCCAGACACTTGACATTTTGCAGTGCTTACCACACCTGATGATCATCATGTCAATCAGCAAAGGGAAAAACTATCAGTTTTCAAATTAGACGGCAAAAACGACTTTGCATTTTTAATTCCAGTCAGTATACTTTGGGCTATATACTGTACAGTGTGGGCATGAATTGAAAGCTTTGGAGCACTTGTAAAAGAAATAAATAAAACCTGGGTGACACGGCCATGTAAATTTACTGAATATGACTAAATATATGGGGAAGGGGGCTGTGGCAATCCTCAAACAGCTAAACAGTCATAAAACTGCTCATAACCATAGATCATTGCAGTTTTACTAGAATAAGAAATATTGTAAAGCGTTAGGTCCCCACCCTCAGTGGTGTAATAAGCCGGGAAAACAATGTAATAGCGCCCCGTTAACCATGCAGTCAGAGGAGAGTTATTAGGAAACTGCAGTATTACAGCCTAGCGCAAATTCTCGGTCTTAGAACCTGCCGGACGACCGTAAAGGCGCACTGTGGACTCGCAATGAGGCATTTGTTCTCCTGGCAGAGGGGGGATTACATTTTCCCATGGGACAAATTGAAATGTGGTCTATTTGTGTCACTCCGCCCGGCCCTTGCACTCCGCGGTGCGATTCAGTCTGCGCATGGCTGTGATATATCGACTGGTACCGCAGCTCCGAGACCGTAGTCGCCATGCAGAGAACAATCATTTCATTACGGTGCCCCAGGCCGGGGCAAAGGCGACCAGATGAAATGTTTGCAACACGGCTGGAGTAAAGATCGACTAAAGCTTACAATATGTCAACGAAAACATAGAAGAAAAGAGAGGTCCAGTCAAAATTAACCCTTAGAGTGTTAAATAGCTAAATACAAATAGTGTTGCTCAATGATGGCAAGATATCAAATACAAAGCTGTAGAAAACCCATCATGTGGCGACTTGTTTAAAAGAGCTCCCGCAGAGGAGGTTTTCAACAGCACAAGGTAATTTAGTTTATAATTATTTGAAAATGTACTTCACTCCAAGGGTTAAAAGGCCAATGTTTCGACTCTGTTGAGACGTTGCAGAGGCTCATGCAAAGACAATTTCCCAACACTGAATCCATAGTTCCTGAATGCACAGCAGAGCTTTCTAAAAAGGAAGCCCTCAAGAAAGTTATGAGAAGAAGTTTTTTTTTTTAAAAAGCTATTTTAAGAAACAAGACCGAGCTTCGGCACTTTGCGTGTCACAGATAAAACCGTTACTGTGGGGAACCTATTTGGTCCTCGCCTGGAGACAGAGAACTAAAGCTACAAGGTTTGAAAAATTCTGAGTTTCTTCGGTTTAAGTCGGCCAAGGACGGCGGAGTCCTGGATAATTCATAATATTTCCAGACGCTCGTGACAAATTGCAGCCACGAGCAGCATGGGGGAGGGGAGGGGGGGAAATGGGGGCAATTCTTTACATTGTAGACCCTTCGATCGACACATCGACAGGAAATGGACGTGGATGGAATGAAAGCAGGAGAATGATTCCTGTGGTACACAGATATTGGCACACCCCCCATGTTTCACCGAGCCCTGAAACATTCCGGTCCTTTCTGAAAGCCTTCCATTTACGGCTGCATCGACTCGCCAGCTTCCAATCGGCGTCCCCCCCAGTCAGGAAGTGGCAGAGGCACAATGGAGTGCTGCGTCTTCATTAGCCCGCATCCCAAAATAATTAGCAGGCAATTAATCTGACGCGGTGGGTGCCAGGCGACATTATGCACAGGTGAAATATGAAGAGGAGAACACTGACCCTCGGGAAAAACAATCGCTGACGAAACACATCACTGGGCGGAAAACAGATTTCTGTGTCAGCTCCTCATGAAATAAAGTACAGCACATATTATGCCCTCATTTTTTCCCATTATCACATTCCTCCACTCTATTTTGACGGCTGAAGCTGAAATGAGCACAAAGAGACTGGAGATTGCAGCACAAGAAGTGAGTAGCATTCATCCTATACCTGCAAGGTTCTTTTTACAGCCTAACAAAATATGCCAACTACGGTTCTTTCAAAAATTACAATTATCTGTTTATTTATTTAGGTGATGCTTTTATCCATACCGATTTATATTTGACTATTTTCAGCATGGGTGCAGCAAACTGGGGTAAGGGCCTTTCTGAAAGGCCAAACAACTGCAAAGGGGACAACTACCTGTGACCAGAATGTGCCAGAAAATGGGCTTAAATCGTAATTTAACTTCTAGGGGCCCACAGCTCAGTTTTTGATGTAGTTGCCTTTCTATGAGTAAATTCCATCCATCTATCCATTGTCTTCCGCTTATCCGGCGCCGGGTCGTGGGGGTAACAGACTGAGCAGAGAGGCCCAGGCGCCCCCCCCAGCCGCTTCCTCCAACTCTACCAGGGGGACCCCAAGCCGTCCCCAGGCCGGCCAGGAGATGTAATCCCTCCAGCATGTCCTGGGTCAGCGTCGGGGCCTCCTCCCAGCTGGACATGCCTAGAAAATCTCTAAAGGGAGGCGTCCAGAGGGCATCCGTACTCGATGCCTGAACCACCACAACTGGCTCTTCTCAATACGGAGGAGCAGCGGTTCTACTCTGAGCCTCTCCTGGAGGTCTGAGCTCCTCACCTTATCTATAAGGGTCAGCCCAGCCACCTTACGGAGAAAGCTCATTTCTTTCGGTCACTACCCAAAGCTTGTGACCATAGGTGAGGCTTTGAACGTAGATCGACCAGTAAATCGAGAGCTTCACTTTTACACTCAGCTCCTCCTTCATCACAACGGACCGGTACAACGCCCGCTTCACTGCAGATGCGTCTGTCAATCTCACGCTCCGTCCTACACTCACTCGTGAACAAGACCCCGAGATACTTGACCTCCTCCACTTGGGGTAACAACTGACCCCCACTTGAAGGGGACAATCCATCTTTTTCCAGGAGAGAACAATGGCCCCAGATTTGGAGGTGCTAATCCTCATTCACACTCCGCAGTGAGGCGCTCCACTGTGCGTTGGAGGTCATAGCATGATGATGCTAACAGGACCACATCATCTGCAAACAGCTGAGATGAAATCCTGAGGCCACCAAACTGGACACCTTCCAAACCTCAGCTGCGAGGTTTTAAATTGATTATTTAAATTAATGTATCAGAGTTAAGGCAAAGCCATAAGCCATGCAATACAAGAAAGACATTCCTATTTTCTTATTGCAAACAGCAGCACAGCATTGAAACAAAGTGTACTGGTTCAGCCCTTGCGCTATTGCCATTATAATCCAATAAACTCAGAATTGTGTCGCAGTGCACCCAAAAACTAGACAGCTCGCTAGTGAAAATTGACATGGCAAGTTTAGTGAACACTAATGGTTAGGGGCATGCCCTTGTCACACAAAAATTGAGTTTCGTTATTTGCTTACTGCTATGGCCTTGATAAACGAAATTAAATCAGTTCAGATTAGTTTTATTTGTGTCGTCTTTTTCACAGAAGAACTGTCACAAAGATACTTTACAGAATAGTAGTAGAGCAGATGTCTGCCCTCAGTCCCCAAAATAGCGTATGCAATAAAATAGCATCCTGACTGAGGATAAAAATTCAGTGATTGATAAAAAAAAAAATACTCCCCGATTGGAAGAAATCCCAGGAGCAACAGCCTGTGCAGCTTAGTTTGTGCAATTTATGCCAAGAGTAGGTTAGCCATTTCCATCAATCATTAAAAGACAGAAATGTGCAGCCTTTCATGCAAAAGCAATATCAAATTAAAAAGGCATTTAAGCTTAGGTATTAAGCATATAAGGCAAGGTGTCTCAGATTTTTTTAGAGACATTTTTTGCTACTTTTGACAAAATTCTCTAAACAGCCAGACAGGACATAAATGAAATGGTTTGACTAAAATGAGCCCATCCATTCATTTCATTTGGTCTGAATTCAATTATTGAGCGCCCCTCCAGCTGTCCACTATGAATCCAACTACCTGCAAGCACCCTGCCAGTGCACTTATTGTGCTTACACAGGGTATTAGACCAAGTAGACATAATCCTGGTGAAGCAGCTAGTCGTATGAGAATGGCAGAAAAAGTGCAGCCAAAATTTGCAGTTCCACCTAAATCTTCAACAGCTGGCACTGCGGAATAACGCAAGAAAAGAAAGACAGAAGAAGAAAAGGCGATGACCAAGAACGATTTGGGTAGATCGCCCTGCCTAGTGCATGCCCTCCATCCTCAGGTCTGTCCTCTTCGACTAGCCAAGTTCGGTTCTGGAGGAAACTCAAAACCAGAGCCAATGCTCTTATCCTTAAGTTTTTAAATGTGAATCGCCGTGTAATGTGCTACGAATTCGATGCAAATTTCCAGGTCTTCAATATGCGTCACCAATGAATGGTCATAAAATTGCCAGATCACTGGCTAGTCAGCTTAGTAGGTGGGTACTTTTCAGACTTATGAGCAAAAATTACGGGTGAAATGCGCTACAAATGTAAAATGAGCATTCAAAATTGTTGTGTTCTGGGATCCTGGCCTTTGGCCAGGACAGCATTTATGGTTTTGACAGTTCCATGTTCCATAGTCCATAGTCCATAGTCATAGTTCATGCCATAGTTTTAACGGTTTCTTGTATTAGGATTTTACATTTCATAATTCATGTTCCATGTCCATGTTTTTACTTTTCCATGTTTTTGTTTTGCCAGGTCTGCCATGCCACTCCACCGCTTGTCTGCGTTCCGCCCTGTGCCTTCGTTGTTGCACATTTCAGAGCTCTGGTTGGCTTTGGTATTTCCCCTTCCTTCTGTGCTGTGCTGATTCGGGGCTGTCTAAGCTTAATTGACAATTAACTGTTTTTAAGTTACTAACATTTACTAACATTCACTGGGTGGTGTAATTCTTAGATAGGCACATTACTAATATTACTAATTTAGACAGGGAGTTTATTGTCATGATTCCTGCTTTGCTATTTCAAGATCTTGCTGTGCTTTTCTGTTCTGAACATTCATGCTGCTTCCAAACTGCATACTTAATTGGTACTTAAGCTGAGCCGCTCATTCTCTTAATGAGCAAGTCTTGTCCACCAATCTTTGTCCATGTCATGATCTTGCCATGCCTCTTGTTTCTCCTTCTCCAGGTGTTGCCCCTCATGTCTTGATTTCTTACCCTTTATCTGGATGCGGTGGAAGTTGGCTGGCAGACAGTGTCTCAAGTCCTTGTTTGCAAGTTTTGTTGCCAAGTTTCTGCTCAAGTTCTTACTCAAGTCCCATGGTTTTCATAGTTCTTGTTTTCTTGTATATAGCATCTTTGTTCTTTTCTGTTTACTCATTATCTGCCTGGAGTTTCCAGTGGCTTTTGTTTTTGTCGTTTTTTTCTTTAGTTTTTAGCTCTGTGAAGCTCACCTTAGTTTGTATTTTGCAACCCTTTGGGCCAAGTTTTTTGTTGGCCCTCGTGCCTGTTTGCTTTTGTTCAATAAATTCCCTTTCCCATCCACCTCGCATTTGGTGTCCTTCTGATCGCGCATCACAAAATAACCTTTTGCTGCATAGTATCCCAACCTTGTTGACTTTAGCTTTGCAAGTTATATAGCATTACCACTGCCAAGCACTTAGTCATAGCTAGGGCAGCATTTCTGGCTGTAAACTCATATTTTCCAGCTATCAACCTTGCTAGCAGACAGTACCATACTAGCTAGTGTGAGAACAGTCATTTCCGGGATAATGTCAGCCATATTTGTTATTTAGGTTCATTCTGATAATAATGTCAATGCGTAGGCTGTTTACGTGAGGTAAATAATGTGACTTTTTTTCTGACATATGAATGATGCATCAAGTGATTAAAGGATGTTTATGATCAAAGCTAATGATGCACTGTGCATCACTGTGCACTGTTCCTCTGCACTGAGCAGCTGGGCTGTGTGTGTTTCCCTCTTTCAGGGAATGGCTTTGGAGCGATGACTCAAACGAGTGGGCATTTTTCTGCACTGTACTTTCAAAATCTGCCTTGTGCTTGCTGGTTTAGTTGCCTATCCTACCTTTAATGCTCTACTACCGCAGAATCATCAAAGGCGAATTTTACATGTTAGAGAATTTACTTTCACATTAACCTCAGCTATTTAATTCAGTAATGCATGGCAAATGAGCATTTATTCCAGATAAGTCACTTACATCACTGTCCTTGCTGTCTCAAGGACGAGACCACTCTACTGAAATGCTGGGATGATTAATTAAAAATCGATTTTAAAAAACAGTTAACCATACTGCTACTATCAAGTTTGTAGAGGAAATGATGACACATCGTCTAAGACGGGGTGGCCAGCCATCATCCTGGAGACCCTCGTTGTCTGCCATTTTTTATCGTTACTCAGCACTTCATTAATGAAAAAGACAGTCTGGTTGGCTGCAATTGCATGAGTATAGTCCCCGCAAACCCACTTTTCCCTTTTTTTGCACAATCAGCCAATGCTGTCCCCATGGCAACCAAAATCAATAGGTGTCATCAGTGAAGTATAACACGTCAATGCTGAATACAAAGGCAATTGGTCCAACATTGCAGCCTGTACTTCATCCACAAGGACATCTCTATGTTTTGCCGCTAGTTTGTGTATTATTCGGCCAATACTGTCGCCATGGTGACCAAAATCGCCAGGTGTCATAGGTTAAGTACAGTACAGGCCAAAATTTGGACATACCTTCTCATTCAATGCGTTTCCTTTATTTTCATGACTATTTACATTGTAGATTCTCACTGAAGGCATCAAAACTATGATTGAACACGTGGGATTATATACGTATGCATCAAACAGTTGTCCAATAGGGCTGTCGGCTGTGTATCAACCTGACTTTGCACAACACAACTGATGGCCCCAACCCCATTGATAAGGCAAGAAATTCCACTAATTAACCCTGACAAGGCACACCTGTGAAGTGAAAACCATTTCAGGTGACGACCTCTTGAAGCTCATCAAGAGAAAGCCAAGAGTGTGCAAAGCAGTAAGCAGAGCAATGGTGGCTTTTGGCCTGTACTGTATATCACATGTCCATACCAAATATGGAAGTAATCGGTCAAAAATTACCCCCTGTACAGCGTCCACAAACAAGTGTGTACATGTTTCAGCACAAATTTGCGCATTATTCTGCCCATGCTGTCGCCATGGCAACCAAAATCAGTAGGCGTCATAAGTGGAGTGTAATTCATGTCTGTGCCAAATGTGGAAGTAATCAGTCAAAAATTGCAGCCTGTACTATGCCTACAAGGAGGTGACGCGGCATTGGCGGAGACAACACACGTGAATCCGCAGTAGCCGCCTGACCTCGTCTGGAGGCTACAATTGGAAGTAGACTATTACAGTCCACTCACTTCAACTACTTTCTTCAGACTGGAGTCGGTGGGCAAAAGAAAAATGAGCAAATTCTTCAGGACAAGGGTTAGCCAGCCACCCCTGGTCTAAGAAAAAAACGGTTGTGTAAAACTGATCTTTGGTGATGAAAACTCAAGGTGGTGAAGGAAACTTCACTGTCAGGGGAATTGGAATTCCTAGCAATGTTTCTGTTGGGGAGTAATAGTCTGTTTACACCCTTATTTAAATGTCTACGTCTTCTCAAATACAGAATCAAGATGAGGAGCCACCACTGAGAGCAGAATCTTTGAGGGGAAAAAACAAATTGCAATCAGATCAATGCCAAATGAGAAGGCTTCCTTCATACCAAAGTCTCAGTTTAATTAGTTTTATGGTTTTCCAGGAAAGAGATACACTTGCAGCTGCATACATGAATCCTATGCCAGATGTTGACCCCTCATCTTCAACAACAAGCATTAATCAATTATTATTAGACTCAGACACAATGTCCGGCCCTGAACCCTGAAATAATGACATACGAGAAAAAGCATTCTGCACACTCAGGGTTCCAATTAAAGTGATTTCCTTCCTTTGTTTTTGCTTGCACTGTGGACTTTAAAACATACAATGAGTTAATAATAAAAATTCAAACTGAAAACTCATGCCGCTCTCCAACTCATGGCAAGTGGCTTAGCAGCACTGGAACACCAATCTTCAGAGTACTAATCCAGACATGATGTAAATTGCTTTAGAAAATATCTTTACAAAGGAAAGGCTTCTTCAGTTACAAGCACTCAAACAAGACGAATGCTGTTGGTGGATGACAGCAGTGCGCTTCCCCGCGACTAAAGCATTCTCCCCATAGGTGAAATGCATACTTTGGCCTGGTGGTGGCACTACAGAAAAAGGTATAGGGTCCAGATAAATCAATACTAGAGCCAATCTGGGCACCAGGAATGTTCATTGCAAATTTTACTCAATTTCCATTAGAACCACTCGATTTACTGAATTTTTGAAAAAAGGCTTCAAGCTACCAATACTGGAATGGTTATAGAGACACCAGAACAAGTCTTTAATGCACCATGCACAATGTTTACTGCAAAGTTCATATGATTCCCAATTGAACAGTTGGAGTTACTGAATTAGAAAATGTAGTTCTACGTAATGGTGGTGCAACAGGAACAGTTATAGTATCATCAGAACGACAGGATTGCTCATTCATGCACTAAGCCATTCACAGCAAAGTTGATCTCTTTCCGAGTACAACAGTTTGAATTCCTGCATTAGAAGTGTAAAATCGTCTAAAGGTGATGCTACTGTAACAGTGATTGAGCCATAATTAAAAATCAACAAGGTTCCTCACTTATGCACCAGAAATATTGACAGCAGATTTGACAGGATTCCCATCGAAACTGTTCAAGTTATTGCTTTTTTGAAAATCAAAGTTTAGGCTGCTTGGGTGCTGCAGGGACGGTCATATGGTCACCAACATCACCTCTCAGCCTCCGGGGTAAAATCTATTCCAGGGTGCTGGAGAGGAGGATTTGGCCGATAGTGAAACCTCGGATCCAGGAGGAACAATGCGGCTTTCGTCCTGGTCGTGGAACACTGGACCAGCTCTATACCCGCTGCAGGGTGCTTGAGGGTGCATGGGAGTTTGCCTAACCAGTTCACATGTGTTTTGTGGACTTGGAGAAGGAATTCGACTGTGTCCCTCCTGGCATTCTGTGGGAGGTGCTTTAGGAGTATGGAGTCCGGGGCCCTCTACTAAGGGCTGTGCGGTCTCTGTATGACCAGAGCAGGAGCTTGGTTTGCATTGCCGGCAGTAAGTCAGACCTGTTCCCGGTGCATGTTGGACTCCGGCAGGGCTGCCCTCTGTCACCGGTTCTGTTCATTGTCTTTATGGACAGAATTTCTAGGCGCAGCCAGGGGCCGGAGGGAGTTCGGTTTGGGGACCACAGGATCTCATCTCTGCTTTTTGCAGATGATGTTGTCTTGTTGGCTCCTTCGAACCAGGACCTTCAGCATGCACTGAGGCGGTTTGCAGCAGAGAGCGAAGCGGCTGGGATGAGAATCAGCACCTCCAAGTCCGAGGCCATGGTTCTCGACCGGAAAAAGGTGGCTAGCCCCCTCCGGGTTGGAGGAGACCTCTTGCCTCAAGTGGAGGAGTTCAGGTATCTTGGGGTCCTGTTCACGAGTGAGGGAAGAATGGAGCGTGAGATTGACAGACGATTGGTGCAGCGGCAGCAGTAATGCGGTCGTTGTACCGATCTGTCATGGTGAAGAAGGAGCTGAGTCGAAAGGCAAAGCTCTCGATTTACCAGTCAATCTACGTTCATACCCTCACCTATGGTCATGAACTCTGGGTCATGACCAAAAGAACGAGATCTCGGTTACAAGCGGCTGAAATGGGTTTCCTTCGCAGGGTGGCGGGCCGCTCCCTTAGAGATAGGGTGAGGAGCTCTGTCACCCGGGAGGAGCTCAGAGTAGAGCCGCTGCTCCTCCACGTCGAGAGGGGCCAACTGGGGTGGCTCGGGCATCTCTATCGGATGCCCCCTGGACGCCTTCCTGCGAAGGTGTTCCGGGCATGCCCCACCGGGAGGAGGCCTCGGGGGAGACCCAGGACACGCTGGAGGGACTATGTCTCTTGGCTCGCCTGGGAACGCCTCGAGATACCCCTGGAAGAACTGGGGGAAGTATCCAGAGAGAGGGAAGTCTGGGCATCCCTGCTTAGACTGCTGCCCCCGCGACCCGGTCCCGGATAAGCGGTAGAAGATGGATGGATGGATAGATGGGATATGGGAGGGATGCAGTTAGTTTGGGTCAGCATTACTCAAGCACTTCCTACCAGCAAATCCTGGTGCTCGTCAATTAAGCTAGCACGTGTTTGGGTTCCCTCCGCCCCCGTTCTGAGCTCGCAAAATTTTACACTTGAGAGTGAAATGACGCGGAAGCTGATGGGCAAATGTTTTGGAAGGAAAACCGAAAACTGTCCGCACGCTCCTGAGATGGCTGCAGGAGTCACGTACGAGCAGACTTGTACATACTTTGCTGATTGGACATTCCAGATTTGGGAGTAAGAAGAGAAGCCAAATTTAGTTAAAAACGGTTTAAGTTATTGCCTTTAGAAATTAAAGTTTTGACCTGGTGGTGGCACAAAAGGGAAGGTCATAGTGTCACACAAGCCAATAGGGTCCATCCTCCAAGCACCGGGAATAAACACAAGGAGTTTCATGTAATTCCCACAAAAACTGTACTAGTCCTTGCGCAATCACAAAGGATCTGCGGTGGTAGAGACAGTGGAGTCCAAGATGAATCCATCATATCCCCAAAAATTCAGTTTCGGGCAAATAATTACGTCCCATTTTAAGCTGCTGTAGAAAAGCATGTGAGAAATGTAATTTGCAATCAAGGCAGAAAGAAATGCAGCCCATACCTCCCCCTAGCTGCGCTTTCCCATTTATTAAGACACTCATTATGTAACATGAAATGACCTTTTGCTATAACTGAGATCCCTGTGTCCTGAGGCCAGGCAGCAATCAGCTGGGAAGTATTACGCAAAAGCAGTGAGAAATTGTGTTCCTTTAAAAGGGTCACGTCAAGACACGGCAAGCATAAATTAGTGTTATTCCTTTGGCTTTGCACAATATGCAAATAAAATTGCTCGAATCAACTTCTGCTAGCACTATGCATTTTGTGTCCTATTTTCAGAGATAATGGTTTCATTCTGCTTCCAGCTGAATAAGCTGTAGTTCCATCCCTGGGCAAAAGTCAATTCAGGAAACAATCGAGCCAATTGATTTTTCCCTATTTTTGAACATGCTGCACAATGTGGCCAAGGGCACAACAGACATTGCATGGTTTCTGATGCTGAGCATAAATGCTTCTATATACATTGCTACAAACACTTTAGTCTAATTTGCATTTGCATTAATTTCTGAACAAATTAAAATCAGGATTATCAAACCAGGCCATGTATGCCTTCAGCAATGTCATGTCTCAGTTCATCATTGTCATTACTGTGCATGAAGCAGCTAACTTTATGTAATGTCTTCCCCCCCAATGTGAACGGACGGCATCAATCCTGCAAACTCGTCACCGAAAAAAAGTGATTTCACGATCCTCAGAGTGCAGACAAGCTGTCGTCTTATCACCTTTATTCAGCATTTTCACTTCTTCTACCGAAGCACCCAAGGGCCAAAACAAATAAATCCATGTTCAGTACAAAGGGCTAAAGTGCAGATTACTTTCACTGCACTACCCTTTCCAAAACAACATGACAAATACATTTCAACGTATTCCAAGTGCTTTGTGTGATTAACCCATTTTATTACATTTGTCACTGCGAAAGATACAAAACAGTGCTGCAGCTCTCAAATTTATAATGCAAACATTTAAAGAGATATTTCAACATTTTGGCAAATTAGCCTATTGCCATAATCCCTATAGTTATATGCGTAGGTACATTACCTTTTGTTATCCGTGCCGTTGTTTTGAGATTTGAGAGGGAAAAGACACGACCTGCTCAGCGAACATAATGAAAGCGAACGGTACAGCTCCCTCCCTCCTTCAAAACTCTTCAAATACGCAATCTAGCAGCTCCAAAACGCTCTCGTGGACAACTTGTGGCCTCCACATTCACCACGCTATGAAATGATAATTTATAATTATGAAACATTACAACACATGAAGCAAATACTCGGAACTACTTTCTAGAGTAATCCGCTGGACGGATTAACACAGTGCGCACCTCAGACATTGCGACTTGCAAGTAGCTGCAGTAAACATGCGCTTTTGAAATCACTCCGCCCAGTCGGTATGTCTAGAATGTAGTTCTGGTTATGCCTTTGCCTTGAAAATAACTCTGTCTCGTCATTATACATTATTATTTTATAGCTTGGTGAATGTGCAGGTCACAAGTTGTCCGCGAGAGCGTTTGGGAGCTGCTGGATTGCGTATTTGAAGAGTTTTGAAGGAGCGAGAGACCTGCACTGTTCACTTTGACAGTGTTCACTGAGCAGCTCGCGTCTTTCCCCCCTCCAATCTCAAAACAACAGGCACGGATAACTAAAAGTAATGACTCATATAACTATAGGGATTATGGCAATAGGCCAATATGCCAAAATGTTGAAATATCCCTTTAAAAGAACAGAGCATGGGCTCCATCTAAACATGGGCGCAACCAGTTACCATGGTCAAACTTAACACTTCAGATGTAATTTTTTACCCCCTTGGCAATCCTCTTGCTGATGGGATATTGTCGTCCCCTCTACAGTCTGTCAGTCTGTCTCCAAATCAATTGTTATTGCTGTAGCTGGTGATCCGTTGTAGGGACAGCCCTCAAATTTAAACATATTATGCATATTGGGTGCCTTTAGAAGCCTATTTGATGTCAAGGTCATAGCTCTGAATTTGATCTACTTTTTCCTGGGTCAAAGGTCACAGTTTGATGATGTTACTGCTCTAGGGCTCGCCAAGGGGGTCTTCGGCACCAAGCGCAATCCAGTTATTTTCATGCCTGGTGCCTTTGCTGATAAAATATTTGGGCAACGTCACAGTGCTGTCTTGTTACTCTGCTGAGTAATGAGTTCCCCTTGTAAACACACCTGTCAGTTCCCTTCCCAGCTGGTTGTTTTTCACTTGTTTTCGTGAAGAGTCTGTTCTTATATTGTCCTATTTTGTCAGGAAGTCTAGTTTTCCTCCAATTAGTTCACCTCGCTTTATGCCCATTATTCAGCGTTTAATTTGGTTTTATCCAAAGTAAAGTCTTGGAGACTACAACTGACTCTGGCTCTGAAATTGGGTCTTTCACTTTCAATTCATGTGAAGAGTGGAACAATCTATCACAAAGATGTAGTCATGATAATTAAAGGCAATTTTCATACATTTGAATGCTTCTGCCTTTGAATCAGCTCTTATAAGCAATGCTGCAGTTTAATTTACTTCAAACTCAATTCCAAGAAGTTGGCATGCCATGGAAAATGCAAATAAATTCAAAAAGGACCGATCTGAAAAGTCCATTCTCCTTTTACTGTATTGAAACCAGTACAACAAAACATTACTTGATGTTCTAACATGTGGATTTCCTTGCTTTAATTTTGAAAGTATGCAAAGCGGTGAATTTAAAGAGCCCGCAAAAGTGAACAGTCAACCGTTTACCACTGTCTTTTCATCATTCTCGCTAAACTTTTGGGCGCTGATGACACCAGTTGGTCCCTGTATTACTAGTGCAATGCCTGTTCAAATTGAGTCTGTTCAGAAGGGGACAGAATGCTTGGCCTCCAACATTGTTGCTTGTCACTTTCTCGAGAACCGCAAAGCCAAAAAAATTCATCCTCGACACTGCACTTCTCTGGGTCCTCAGCAGTACACCCACAAAGTGTGAAGTCAACCAGATGAATGGTTGTCAAGAAAATCAAAAGACAGACAAATAAACTTTGGGAGGCAGAGACTCCTTCCATTTTAGTTAGATGCCGGTCTCTTCAGTTGAGGAACAGTACGGCACCTCTGTAAGAGAGTGTCATTGTGCTTCAGGCTAATGCAGGTTTATATGGTACAAGGCTTTTCTCTATTGAGCTTAAATGTTCTATGTAATCTCTTGGAAAGCCTCAGAGCTCAAATATAAAAGGCCATGGGAGGCCAAAGGATTATAAAGCCAGAAGTAGGAACAAAAAAACAAACCAAAACTACACTCTGTTATTGAGTTTTAAATCGTGTTGGCATTAAAATATGTAGAAAATGTGAACGAACAACAAAAACTGAGTATCTGAAGAAGGCACGCCCTTTGCCTTCTGAATAATTTCAAACCTTCTGGGAATGCTGTTGTGCAATTTATGAATTGTGTGTCAGGGGATATTGGCCAAGTCTTCCAGAGGAACAGTCTCCAGTTCTTTTAGGGACGAAGGAGGCAAAAATCGAGGTCGCACGCTGCTCTCGCCAACATCCGACAAAGGTTTAATTGTGTCCACGGGACGTTCAACTTCATCCTCGTGGTCTTGCAACGATCTGTAAAAGTTTATAGAAGTGTGGGAGTTTTTCATACTGTAATGTGTGGAAATCATGAGGTAAGAGGGCTAGCCCCACAGGGTGGGCTCGTAAAATGTTTCATGGTTCGCCCATTATCCGTTCATCAAAAGCAATTAGTGGACGGAATGTGTCCCATGAAATGGCTGGCCAGACCGTTACAGATCGACCACCACACCTAAAGTTGGCAACGGACATTTTAGGTTCATTGCCTCCTATGGGTTTCTCCGAACATGAAATCGTCAAGGGGTGCATTTCCTAAGAGCGTAGTCACTAACTAAGTCAGCAACTTACATACTTTGTCCATTCACAGTCAATGGTTCCAACTATGTAAGTTAGCATCTGTGCTTTCAGGAAATGTGCCCCAGATGCTTTGAAAGGAATAAAAGCTGACTCATCACACCATATCACTTTTCATTTTTGCACCATGGACCTGGTTCTGTGTTTCTTACACCCTGTTAAGTGTTTTTTTACATCCGCGTTTAAACAAGTAGTCTTTCGAATGGTCGCCCTGCTATGAATGTCAGCTTTGAGATGCTCACAATGACTGTTTTTTGTTTTTTGTGGAGACTGGTTCAAGATGAGGATTAATTCAAGTCTGCAGTGATTTTTAGAGCTGCAGTTTTGTAGTTATTAGCAATCCTACCAACTGCCTGTTCCTGTTAGACAGCTCTGACTGGGGGCAAGTAATCATCATTTTGACACAGATCGCCTCGCAACCTTCAGTAATTTAGCAACTTTTGTTATTGATGCCCCTGCAATTGAGGCATCGACTATACACCGGGCCAAAAATTAAGCAGCATCCCATTCATAAAACAAGTTCCACTCCAACAAAGGACTGAATTAATTACAACAAACCATTCCTAATTCTAGGAAATATGGCTTGGACAGGCCTTTCCTGGCTTACACAGTCAGTTTGAAAAGAATTAAATCTTTACTTCACACTTCACAACTACCCATAAAAGAAAGAATAAGTTTTCAACACATTTAATCCCGTTAAAAGTATGGGCCTATTGGAGACCTGTGTTCAAAAAATAAATAATAAAAAATTTATTTTTAAAAAACTGTCCCCCGTAAGTCAGAACTTGAATGGTTTAATGGGAAGAAACCGAATGGATATCAGACCAAGATGAAACTAAAGTTTTCAGAAGTGCCACCTAACTGCCAAAAATAAGCACGTGCAGTTAAGCATGGTTCATGAAAAAGTCTTTTGAACATGAAAGACACGTGGAAATCCTGCTTAAACAATCATTTGAACATACGGCGTTCACGACTTGCCAATTTTTTGTAAAATTTCGTTTGGTGGTGCTCAGCTTTTATCAAAGCATATATTTGGCCCCTTTTTAAATCTTTTTTCTTCTCGCTTTGGTGACGGTCCAAGCAAAGTGCTGCTGATTCAAGTTCTGACGATACATGCTACTAATTATCACTGTAATTAATAAGAAGCACCCATGTAAGGTTACAATGCAAGATATCAAAATCAGACGCTGTTGAAAACATATCATGTGGCAATTTGTTTAAAAGAGCTCCCGCACCGCAGGGGAGTTTTTTCAAACAAGTTGCCACATGATAGGTTTTCAACAGCTCAGGATAGCTACATTTTTAATTACTTGAAAATGTATTCAGCGCTTAAAGGGTTCAGTAACTGTAATACAAAAAAGATTTATTTTTTGGGTTTTTTTTCTGATATTGTGGAAACCTCCAGTTTATTATATCATCACAAAGAAAAACCTCAAAATTTCTGAAGAAACACTGCCCGACTTAAAAAAGATCCATTCAGCTTAATCAGAGGATGCTGTCATCAATTTCCCGTGCCATCGTGGGATCCTGTTTTTGAATTCAATAATGGTCAACGACTGGCAGCATACATGAAATTTAATTTATCTTTGTTGAACAGTTGCTGAGAAAACTAGTCCCCACTTATTGGGACAAATGGACAGATCAACAGACAGACAAACTCCGCTGAAATATCTCCCACTCCTTGGTGTCTTTGCGGGGGGCCAAAAATGAAGGTTGGACATTTAACCACCACTTCCTGTGGCGGCAGGAAGGCAGCAGTTCGGCGTGCTGCTCATTATCGGTCAGCAGAGCTCACAGACCGGCAGGTGCACAGCTGTGTCGAGTCATGAACGCTGCAGTTGCGGCTCAGGGGTGACTCAGGGGCTCTAGAAAGGCCCCCCCGCCTGGAGGAGGGAATCACACTGGAAGCCTGCTTGGGATTCAGCAGACAGAGGGATATATTTAGGGTTTATTTCCTTTCATCTGCTGGGACACTTTCATCTGCTTGAGGGCTTATTTTGGCTCGCTAACCCCTTTTGAGTTAAGGCAGCTTTGTCTGATGGCAATAAAGGGCCTGGAGCCAAATAATTCATTTGCAATCTTTTTAATAGTTTCTTCTGTCACATCGCCACATTGTGCTACGGCCAACTCCAGGCCAGCTCAACAATTTTTCGGTAAAATCTGGCGGCAGTTGTAATCAAGAGGTCTGCAGAGAAATATGGCACAATTCTATTCTGCTTTTAATCCTGAACTAATAAAAACTTTAGACAGTATAGAAACTGAACGTAAAAACAGAAAGCACAGATTTCTAAATTAACTTTGATAAGTATGTCATTGCAGACAGAATGATGAAGACAAGGTATTTAATGATTTGTCAGGTCAACTTCATTTTATTAGTAAATATACATCTGTTCATACCATTAAGGTCTGCAACGTATTCCTAAAAAAGTTTGGCCAAAGCAATTTAGTATTAGTTATGGAGGGAAAAAAATTGATTGATACTGAGAGTTGATACAGCTGATGTCAGCAGATGATGTGACACCTGTGTGACAAATTCCAAGCACGATTAGACCATTCCCACCAGCCTGCACCGTACTGCCCTACAAAGACAAAAGACCTCAACTCGCCAGAGTGAGAAACTGAGAAAAATGACTTTAAAGTTTCTGCTTTGTCCAGACAAAAGCATTGTAGGTAGTATACTCAAAATCTGGGAACTAGTTGTTATAATGAAGAAAAGTGTGTATACAAAAATCTTGTGCTCAAGTCTGACCTTTGACCCTTATTTGTCAGTTACTGCACTCTGCCTTTGTATCATGTTCTAAAATTAAGGAGTTGCAAAGGCAAAAGGCAATAACTTGCATACATTCAATATTTGGTTGCTGTTTTCTGAACACAAGACCATTTTAAGAGCACTAACCTCAGGTCTATTTTTGCATTTTTTTTGCACGATGAAGAATTACTTTGACACATTTAACTGGTGCTATACAGAGCTGTGGTGACATTACATCATATCTTCACGATAATGCCTTCATAAATGAGATATGAAGTCATCATAAATCATACATAAGCAAATGTCATGCTTTGTAAAGGATGAAATAACATATCCTTATTCAGCATGTGATGCCAGATGTGATATAACTGACAATGTCACTAAGCTAATGGCTAAATGCTATAAAGAGTGACATTGTCAGCCAAGTGATATTGTCATGGTCACATCTGGCATCACATGCTGAATAAGGATGTGTCATTTCACCCTTTACAAAGCATGATATTTGCTTATGAATGATTTATGAAGTCTCATTTATGAAGGCATTATACATGCTGTATAAAGCCTTTATGAGCAACACTTCATCTAAAGTGTGACCAATGTTTCTTTCTCCCTCTGTGATTATCAATCCTGGTCTTTGATCATTCACAAAATTATTAAACTGGCAAGAGACCAAGTCTACGGAGCAATCGACACCATGACTTTATCAAGTAATTCGCAAGCACAATAGCTAGCGGACCACATGACTCTCCTGGTACCGAAATGAGAACCACTGCGCCGAGGAAGAAACTGCCACAGCAGGGTAGTCAAGCGAATCGTTCTTTGGGTCACATGATCAAGGTTTTCCTTGGATCCAACCTTCATTGCCTTTAGGCCATGTTCTCTACCGGTGCTGAATACTACAGCAAATGTTTGATCTCCAGACACCCTTGAGAATGGCTGGTGTTTAATATAACTAATGAAATCAAACATTCATTTATCTCCAGTTGATATCCCTAGGATCTTAGGTCACTGGAGGACTGACTGTTCCAGCTTTCTAACTCAATGGCAATACGGCATAGGGACGTGAGCTGCCTGTTCATTTCACTGCTGGAATTCATTTCTACCTTGCTGGTAGAACAGGGCTTCATGTCTACCGAAGTACTGCATCCACCTTCCATACTCTACCCCTAAGTTTGCTCATCAATCTCATTATAGGTCAGACTAAGTAGACAAAGAAGGCAAGGGTTGCAATCATGGAAATGAGTGGAGAAACCATGAGAGAAATATCTGGAAAACAAGGCCAGTCAATTTGGCTTTGAACGGTGTGAAAATGTTGGGATTAGCAAATTCAATGGTGTTATTTTAAGGGTTTTTGATCACAATTTTTCATTCTCTTCATGTGAAAGTGAATGAGTACAAAATAGATTTCAGCAAAATATTTGTAAAATTGCCATGATGGGGGACAACCTGCCTGAACCAGTTTGTGCAAGCTTTGGGGAGAGGGAATATTAATGACTAAGTTCAAAATATTTTGAGCTTCAGTTTTGTAAGACATATTGCAATAGACTAAGGAGTGTTTCAAAGTTTTAGATGCCAAATTAAGTGGCTTATAAAGTGCTCTTAACATACACAATGCTTTTCTACAAACTCAATTCCACAAGAATTTCCATTTTTCACAGGCCAGCAGAAAAGATAAGGTATGTTCAAATACTTATATTTCAAAAATAATTCATACCTTAATCTCAAAAATAGCACATGAAGCATGATATCTGCTGGCATAGTGGGTTTTCAGAGCAATGAAAATGGGGCTTTGCAATCATATGCAAAGAAACATTGGATTCAAACAATTATTCAAAACTGTCATATCAATTTTCAATGTGACTAATCAGCAGGAATTTTTTTTCATCAATTTAATGCAACCTTGGTGAATAAACCATTTGGAATAAATTCTTTCAAAAACATCAACAATTCCCAAAAAAATCATCAATTCTCAGCAAGTCCAAATCCATGAAAGAGACTTGACGGAACTGTGTCATGATAACCGCGCACGCTCAGAACATGTATTCCAAAAAAGTGAATCTGTTTGACTGCAATTCATAATTTGATTCTATCCTTGCCATTCAGTCTTCATTTTGCATTGTATTCATATATTTTAGTTGTTCCTCCATTATAATTTTCATATTAATGGGCTTTCTATGGAAATTTGAGGACCAAAGATACACAAAGAGTGAGCAAGACCTAAAGCTATATTACTGCCCAAATACTTTTGGACTGCACATTATTTAGAATGAATGAATTTGGGGACTTGGGATTTAAGTATTTTACCCAGTGCTTTGCGTTTTGAATGACAAATGCCTCCACACAGCAAGCGGGACCTGAATACCATTTCCTGCTAGAGCGAAAGCAGCATATATACCTGCAAGGTATACTGTACTAGAACCACTGCGAGGAACTCTTGAGAATTCAGTCAACATTATTAATGCTTATAAAAACAAGCCCCTTCAGGCTTTTGTCAAATGACAGAGGCAGTTAGCAGATTGTATACATGTGGAAACATGCAAATATATGATCTCACAAGCACCTACTCAGACGAAATACTCTGATTCTACATGCAGTGGCATTTTAGAGTCTTCCAATTATGTTTAACCAAATCCCTAGCAATGAAAAAAAAAGATTCAGTTGTCTGGGAAGTGAAAAACTGTTTATAAGCTGTGCCAGCAAACTGTTTAAACAAACTTCACTAGTGAAAAATGCATCGTCTTGGTGTCATTATTCGTCTTACTGTACGTGCTGGAGTAATGACAGATCCATTTTGACCGTAACTTTACATCCCATATAATCTACGTTCAAGATTAAATATTCTGCAGTCTGTGAACCATTTTCTTGTTGATGTCCATGAGTGATTTAGATCATTGGTCTGTTTGAAGATTCAACCATGGCTCAGTTTTAGCATTCTGGTAGAGGCATTCAGGCCTTCATTTAATATCGACTGATACTTGATGGAATCCATGACATCATGAGTCCTCACAAGTGGTCTGAGTCTTTGGTAACAAAAGAGCCCAACAACTTCAAAGATCCACCACCGTTCTTCACAGTAGGGATGGTGTTTGTCATTTTATGGCTATATTTGTTTTTACACCAAACCAACCTCTCATGTTAATAGCCATTTATAGCCTCTAATGTTTATACTTTGATTACATCCAACCATAGAATCCAGTCCCTTTGGATGCACCAGCACTGTTTGGCAAGTTCGTTTTTTAATGGCAACAGAAGCTTTTTCCGGCAATTGTTTACAGCGTTTTATTTTTGTGCAGATGTCATCTGATCATAGTTTTGGAGGCTGTCTGACTCAAAGACACAAATAATATCAACAGTTCTCCAGCTGTGATTCTTGGAATCCATTCAACCACTTCAAACATCTTCTCTACAGTACGTGCATTAAAAATAGGCTCAAGTCCTCTTTCAGGGAGACCTTAAACAGCTCCATTATTTCCTTGACAAACGAAATGTATGTTTTCAACTTTTTATTAATTCTCTAAATTGGCCAAGTTGTTGAAGCTCGATAACTCTCTGCTGCATATCACTGCTGTATGTTTTTGTCTTCCAAGGTGATAGATGACTAAAGTAAATTACCCTGTGTGTCAGTCATATTTGTACTCCAGGGATATATGAAGTCATGAGAGACCATGAAAGTTGTCATTCCGTTTTCATGACTATGTGATATTAAAAAAAATAATGTACATAAAAATATGAATTAGGTTTTTCTTTAAGCATTTTATATTTTCATTACCTTTTTAGATAATATTTATCGAGGGTTCTAAAATTATTTTATGGCATAGTTAGAGCTAACCCTCCCCCGAGCCCCCAACTCCAAATACCACTCGAAAATCTCATGTATAATGAACATACCCACTGCAGCAGTAAAATCAGTCAATGAACAGCTTTTGAAACAGATATTATGGGAAGACAGTTTTGACCACTCATGAAGCACAAATACACAGGAAAAAGCAGCAAGGGCTTTTACCTTTTTGTGCTGAACATCTTGGCGGTAACCCCCTCTCAGATGACTGCTCGTACACGGATGAAACGGCAGGTATTTTTGGGGAGAAGGTCCACCTAAGAATGGGTAAGAAGAGATAGGTTCATGCATTATGAGCTTTTCAATGGCTTGACAGCATTCTTGTGATGTCAGAGCAGAGTATCACTACAAGAGGCAGGGTATACTAATGTTATAATTCAAGGTCTGAAGCAAAGTTTTAAACTGCTTCCTAATTGGCTATAATAATTCACTTGGCAATGAATTGGCAATCATAAACCAGTCTTTAGCCCAAACTGGGTAATTGGGGATTGTTCCCTAGTCATCTAAGCAGCATGAAAACTAGCGCGCTGTCGCGAGCGGGACCCCTCAGCCTTGCACTTGCCCTGACGTGACTGCCATATTGATTATCACAGCGGGACAGAAATCGATAGAGAGCTTCCTCTAAGCACTCCTAACATACCACCAGAAAATGAGAGCATTTGGCCGAGGCATTTTTTAGCTATCGTCCGGAAACGAGAAGTTAACAGACGGACAGGCAGACGCAGCTCGCCACGACAATACCCCTCCACGACTTTCATCAGCTGAAGGGTAAAAATGGGCTATATGGTCAGCATTTTATGGACGATGAAAATACCGAATGCCTTTAGACATGTTCGGATCATTGACACTGCTATGGGTAAAAGCAGCTAATATTCCCAAACAACATATTGTCACAGATATGATGGTAAATATCCTCTCGCTTAATGTCCATTGCTATGAGTACCAGACACAAGTGCATCAACTGTTAAAACCCCTAACTAATCAGCCATGAAAAATGAACTCATTGAATTTGATTCATTAAATATTATGAAAGACATCAATTAAGAAATAAATTGCAAAATTTTGAATTGCCGCACATGCAGAAATTCATATCATAGGAGGTTGGAGATGGAACGAGACAATATCAAGGAAAGGAGACACAACCTCAAAACAAACAAGACTGCTGGAACAGAGAAAGACCAATAAAGGACACAGGAAGGCTGTGACAGTCCACTACCTGAAACAAATTGCTGGTTTTAACCCAAATGACACAGACCTGGGCAAAGGGTACTATCTGCCATCTTTGTGTCCTTCCAGCGTAAATAAACCTGAAGATTACAGCAGTCAAAAAAGTTCTGAAATATGGGAACAAAAGCAGTAAGCACAAAGTAAGCTTCAGTTCTGCAACGAAGATTATTGCTAATGAAGGAGAACATTGGGAAGAATTAAAGAAGGAGAGAAGAAATCAACAGATTTCAGACGCGAGTCTAGTCAATACCGAGAAAAAGCTAATTCTAGCAAGATGGTGACCATGTTCGTGGTACTAAAGTCGTTTCAGGGAAGCCCACAGCCATCTGGGATAAGCATAATATTCAGATTACAAAAATATTGAATATTGGGATATTACCTTTGAATTAGCCATCTCTGAAATTATCTTTACAGCTTGAAATCCAGATAGCATTGGGTTGTATTTGCGCTTCCAAACTTAAGTGATCCTTAGACTAATCAGCCTTGTAATAGCCAACTCATCTCTGGAACAAAGTGGTCCAACAAACTTAAATACTCCATTGGCATCAGACATTAGGTTAGCTAATGGTTCAGCTGCTAGCTTGAGGTGTTGATCAGCTCAACACCAACTACAAAAGATAGGAAACCTTGACATAGCTTTCCAAGAAAGTTGTGTAATTATTGCTGCATTCAGGATTTCCTTGGAATGGATAAGTTCCCACTTTAAACCTCCCAGTTCCCATAAGGGCACGTTCATGAGCTATACCTGGGAAAAACAATAAAAGGTAAATTTGTTTGTTCCATTTCTCCCGCCTGATGTTTATCAACACACCCAATGTCAGCAAACATCACAGGACTATCTGATAGCTAACAAATATTAATATAAGAGAACTTCGGTGAATAGCATATGGCTCACGACAACAGCATTTTTAACAATTTAGTCACTGGTGCATTTCTGATTTACAGTTACTACACGTTTAATGCAGTCCTTGAAGAGTAGTACAGAAGTAATTCTGTATAATTGACAAAATATTTAAATCCGTAAACTGGGAGTATGGAAATTAATGCGAAACACCTCAGCAGTTTCCTGGAGAGGTAATTGAAAGCACTTTCCCAACTTACACTCTGGACGACTCCCAGTCCTCGGGATGTTCCGAACGCTCCCTCGGAAAGCACAGGAATGTTACCACAGAATCTCTCAATTGAATCATTATTGAAGCAAAGTTTAAATTCAACAGGGCCAGCAGTGATCAAGACTGGGTGTGTATACTTTAACCAGGTAATTCATTATATTTGGTGAATTGCAGATTAATCCACTAAGGGGCAATTACCTTTTCACACACAGACCGTTAATGGTGGATATCGTCTTTCCCCTTCAATCAATGTTTTCCAATGTCTGACATTCAGTTTTGTTAGAAAATCTGAACCATTTATGAGTGACAAATAAAACAAGCAAAATCAGGAAGAGGGTAGATAGTTCTTTAAAATACTGTCGAAAGTCCTCACCTGAATTCCTGATCAAACATTTTACAGTAAAACATACATCCATGAGGATTTACATTTCATTACTGAGTAATGTGCCGTGGGCAATGCTGCCTGTTGTGAGGCAATTCCTCTTTCACGAAAAGGTCATTAAAGACGAGGAGGGGATGTGATAATTAATGCAGCCTTCCAGCAGGCCAGGCTCACGAGTGTGTGCACATCCATTAATGAGGGCAGATCTGGACCATCACATGTACCTGAGCCTCACAGACTTCCTCTTTCCCCCTTGCCCTCATTCCCTTGAAATGTCTGGCGCACCAGAAGAAAACAAACCTTTATCTCATCTGATCATTTATCAAGATAAACAAAAAACAAAAAGGACAAAAAAAAAAAAAAAAACAGTGTTAACCAAAGTAAAGTCATCGTCAAATAACAATAAAACACCCATTATAGTGAACATGAATTCGGAGTCAGGATATTAGGGAACGATAAGACAACCATAAAATTATGTTGTGAGTCATCTAATTGTTATAATGCTTTGCATTAGCATTACAGATCAACCACTTAACTCACTTTCTGTACACGGAGCTTGCTGTGGCTCACTGAGTTACCCCAACATCAGAAACTAATCAGGCCAATATCTCGGAATGAAGACTCACGAAGAGCTGATCATTCAAAACTTAGATTGAAGTAATCTGTAACTGAGTATTCTTATCGGAAGTCAACCGATAATCTGCCTTGATATTCATAATTTTCTAATTATTGATGGTGTAATTTTATCCAATATCACAACTGAAAAATTTAGAGCAAAACGAAGCAGCCTATCCCTGAAAGGTTTCTGCTTGTAGTCTAATGACCAGCAAGCAGCGTTAAAGGATCAGCTACAAGTCACAGGTGATATACTCCGTCACCTGCACTCCATATAAATCAGAGTCTAATGGAATAGGATCGTACTGAAGACAGAGAGAGAGGGACTAGGTTTTCAAAATCTCAAAGTGTTGATGTTGCAGAATCCTAAGTTTCTATGCTGAAGTAACAATGCCATATTTGAAAAAAATGGTGGGACAATACGGAAAATACAAACATTAAAAAATGAATTGTTGATCATCCTTGACCTGTATTATGTTCAGAACTGCGCAAAGACAAGATGTTTGAGGACCGATTTTCCCACATAGGCTAGGTCTGACAATACACGCATGGACAGACAGCTCTGTCTGTTGCGATTTTCCACCTACTCCATGGACAAACAAGGCAACATTGTCACCAATATCCCCCTGCCATGGTAAGAATGGTCACGGGGGAATGGGGAAAACTTGTCCCCATTAAACACCCATACACAAAGTTCAGAGTCAAGGGTGCGGTAAAAAAAAAAAATTCTCAGAATCAATTGTTGAACTCATGCACTAGGGTCATTAGTACTGGCCACACACAAGATTTCGCCATTGAAGGTGCAATAGTTGTCCCCATTGCAAATCCCATACACTAAGTCGATGAACAGAAACAAGGACCATAACTCTGTGAAAATAAATACCTTGGAATCAACTGTCAAACTCATTCAGTAGGGTCATCAGTACTGGCCACATACAAAATTTCATTCATGTAGGTGCAATAGTTTCCGAGAAAACTAGTCCCCATTTCAAATCCCATACACCAAGTCGACGAAAGGAAACAAGGACCATAACTCCGTAAAAATACATTTCTGGGAATCAACTGTCAAACTCATTCAATAGGATCATTAGTACCGGTCACCCACAGAATATCATCCACGTAGGTGCAATAGTTGCCGAGAGAACTTGTCCCCATTGCAACACCCATACACTTAAGTCACACCCATACACAATAGAGTCAAGAGCCACAACTCCTTAAAAATGAACTTCTTGGAATCAATTGTCGAACTCTTTCAGTCGGGTCATCAGTACTGGCCACATACAAAATTCAGTCACGTAGGTGCAATAGATTCCCAGAAAACTTGTCCCCATTGAACCCGGATGGACGGACGGATGAGCACCATTCCAATATCCCCCGATCCACTTCGTGGCGGGGGCGGGGGATAATAAGTCATTCCTGTCAGCATCACTTGCAACTGAGCAGTGTTCAATCTTGAGGGCACTGTTCCATTTCAGGTCGGGGTTTCTGTGCGATGAGAATGAATGTCATTTAAATGAGGTTGCACAAGGCGAGTGAAATTTTCCAAAGGCTGTCTGCGTATGACTTGCAAGACCCACTTCTAAACTGAAGGGCAACAGACGATGACAAACTGAATAATGCATCGCATAATTAAAGGTTACGTATCCTGATTGTATCCTGCAGGCATACCTTTGCCATCAATTACAAGCAACTTCAAATGAATGATGCAAAGATAATTGTTTATCACAGATTACAGAAAATACAGATTAATTGATGATGTGATGACAACCTCAACAAAGCCTTTGGTGCCTGGACTCCACAGGGAGATTCTGCAATTCAGAAGCATCTGCCCTGAGCAGCATAAAGACAAATCCCCCCTCATGAAGTCCAGGTACTGGTGATGGTGGTGGCTAATGACTCAGCTGACTGATAGCCTGATCAGGTGGATGAAATGATAACGGTGATGAATCTGCAAAGGCTGGGTGGTGATGGGGAGGTGGAGGGCATGCATAACATCAGCATGAAAGTAATAAAGGCCGACAGAGGATCATATTTAAAAAGGCAGCAGATAGAGGATAGGCTAATGACGCAGGTGTGTTGCTAAGCTGCTGGATAGATGTGATCAGCAGATAGGACTTCTCATGTTTGAATTCACTGTCCCACACAGTGGTGGCAGAAATCATGATTAGTATGTGTGAGAAGAGTGAAAGGCAGATTGAATGAGAAATAAACTATAAGCATGCAAAATGCAAAAAAGAGTCTCCCTGACTGAACTTTCACTCGGGCTTCATTTGTCTGAAAAGCTCATGTGACTTCCTGCGTGCCCTTTCTCACTGCCAGCTCACGCAATCACAGATGCATCACTCAAAAAAATTGGAGTATAAGTTGAGAATCACCGTTATCCATTCACAGCATTTTATTTGATTCCGCCTTCTTGAGTAGGAACTGAAATTTTTGGTGTATGCAATGTGTCACAATCTGTTGTACTCAATAACAGCCTGAAGGATGGAACAAATATAGCCAACAACATGTGTTGCTCCAAAACCTGCATTTATTTCCACAGATGAGAAATTTACCTATGCCATGTGTACTAATACATCACAATACCACTGGGGATGCAGGCTTTTGAACTGTACACTGTTTTGCGCGGATTTCTTAAAAAACAATTTCACTTTTGATTGGTCAGCTTTCCACTTCGCCTAGAGTAAGCCTGTTCCGAGCCTAGTGGCCCATCAGGCCGGTGCTTAACCCCGGTTTCCATGGCATGAAGCAACTAGGAGTATTACTACCGCCACTGGATGGGATGCCAGTCCATCATAGGTGAGGCATGGAGTGTTTTACCTGAGAACACACCGCAAGAGCCGTGGCCGGGGCTTGAACACAGGACCTACAACCCAAAGTCAAGCCTACTTGACCGCTGCGCTATCCCATCTCCTAAGCCCATCTTTAATGAGCTCAGATTTAGAAAGGGTGGCAGCATAGATATTGTTCATATCTATACATGGTAGAGTTTAAACCTGCATGTGTGGATGCAACAAAGAAATGAGATCAATGGCAATGGTTTTTAGAAGTGTTCCTGATCCCATGCAGTGATTTCCACCGCAAAATCCTATCCGTTTTCAATACAGTGATGTCTGAGTGCCTAAAGATCACAGCCATTCGATAATGGTTTTTGCCTTGTCCCTTGCGTGCAGAGATTTCTTCTGAATCTCTGAATCTTTTTATGATACCATGTACCACAGGTATTGAAATTTTCTAAATTCTTTGTAATTTATGTAGAGAAACTTCTTTAATTGTTGAACCACTTGCCCACGCCGTGTATCACAGGGTGAAAAGAAGGACTCAGCCACTCAAAGACGCTCTTTTAATACCCAATCATGTTTCTGACCTTTCGACAACCTAATTCTCTGTGAGATGCTCCTACAGGTGTATTTTTTTGCATCATACAACTTTTCCAGTCTTTTGTTGCCCTGACTTTTTTTGAAACCAGGTTGACTGGTTAAACCTCTGAGGTTATGCCTAATTACAGCACTTTTCTCTGATTTCACCACGACAGATACAGAGCTATACAACTGCTGAAAATTTTAAGCTGCCTCCTCTGATAGGCAAGCGAAATCATTTTCAGCCGAATTGAACTGATCACCATTTCGCTGCATCCTCTCTCCACAATAAAATGTACATATGTCTCCATCAGGGTCAGGGCACATGATCGAACACGTTGACTGACAGGCTGAGAGACAAATGGACATTTTTTAACAACACTATTGAACTCATTTGATTCCATTTGGAGGCAAATAAAATGGTCAAGAGAAATTTTAAGATGGCTGTAATGAAACTCATCTGTCCAATAACAACATTTTAACTGGGTTATGTGCCTCAGGCTACATCATTACAATGACAACAGAGCAACAATAAGCGACACAACAATACAAAAGGCTGTTGCTGATACGTTTCTTCAAAAACAACACAATTTAAAATTTCGGATTACATTTGAAATTATGTTTACAAAAGTCACTTTATCCACAACTTCTTTTCTTATGAAGTTAGAGTTGATGTGCAGCCATTTAAAAATATACTCAAAACTGCCAACAAAGCTGTCCAGAAAAAAATTGTTCATTTTTACAACCCATGTCATTTTCCTATGGAAGTTTGAAATCACACAATGAAAATTAATGAGAAAGAAAGTGGCATTCCCAGCAAAAGTAAGTCCTACTCCACCCAACCCTTTTTGATGAATGGGACTAAACCTTGTTCAACAGCAAACCATGAAAGTGATTATACTGCAAATATGTTTACAGATCTGCTTGAAGAAATTCACAAAATCGAATGGCCTTATATAGTACGTATGATCTTTAGACCAAGCTTCATGAAGTAATCCATATGGAATTCTTGATTTTCAAAACCATTCACCTGTCACATCCGTTGGAATTCGGGGGCAAAGCCGCCAAACAGGAAGTGAGGTCCCATGAACTCTGATAAACCAAAACCAAAGTTGGTACATAGGCTGAATCCAAATCTCCACCCTCTGGCCTTGCAGACCGAGCCCTCACGGACTTCAGGCGTACAGAATGTGACGTCTTCACCGTCATCACGTAAAGTCTGCAAGAGCAGGAGTCTACGGCAGTGTAAAAGGAGCTGATTGATGGGCTATGAGTCTGTTTCACTTGTTTCTGTGCAAATTAATATTGATTACCTGTGCAGCCTATATTTCTGTATCATGATGTTGAATTTTATATCTGGCCTACGTTATTCAAGTAACATTTTAATATTATACATTTTCTAATGAGTTTATGTGGCTTTGTGTGTGTGAATGTGCTTATTTTCTGTCAGCAATTTGGAAAAATTGAAACGTCACTTCCCGTGTTGCCACGAATTGTGGGTAATTACACTAGTGAAATCTGCACCCCAAGCGGACTCTCTGGAAGTCCGCAGACAGTCCGCTTGAGATCCCGTGTGGACTGGATCAATAGTGGATTTGGACAGCCCTCAGCACTCCCGCACTTCCCGTGAACGCACCCACAAAGTCCGCGAGTCTGCTCGTGCGGTGAAGTGATATAGATATTTGGATGCAGCCATTGACTCGAGGGCAATTTTGAGGACGCGCAAAACTAATGGCATCATATGACCACAAGGGGGCGATGTATCAATCAAACGTATTTTGGCTAATAGCAGTTGATGTGCTAACTTTGAAAAATGAATTCTTGTATTTGGTTTTACTGTGGGAGGTCCAAAGGCCAAGTCTTGGCAGCTCGTCTTGCCAAAGTAATTGCTGCTGGCTACATATTGCATGTTTTTGAAAGATGAAAAAATGTTCTCATAGATTTCTCACTTGGTGAGCTAAAAATTGAGTTGAAGACAAAAAAAAAAAACAAAAAAACAGATGCTTGCTTAATTTTATTCAGCAGGATGGTTTGCCCATCTTGTCAAACCAGAATCCGCCCTTGATCATGCAGGTCCCTGCAGTCTGGTCTAGTGACCAGCAGCCTACCAGCTTAGTAGCTGCTTGGCAGAGTTGGAGGAGTAAAAATACATTTATCTGAAGGTGACTTATTGGCCACAGCATCAGTCTTTGTTTTGCTACATTGCTAGAGGCCATCACAATTACAGAAAATGACTTACAAACATGACCAGACACTGCAAAGTGGAGAATAAATAAATGATTCTGAAAACCAGGAAAAAATGACATAAGAGAACCTCAATAACAGATTGAGTACGAGAGGGTGGCCAGAGAGTAGTGCCCTCAATTTTGGGGGGAAAGTATCAACAATTGTTTTTCAAAGTGGCTTAGAAGAACGTGGACTTTTAAAGCCTATCTTTTTTTAGCTTCACCCTTTCTTTGTGAAGGTTTAATATGTTAGTAGGCCTGTCTCATGGATGTGACAGCCTCCTTTGTTTCTGCAGAGCAGAGCAAAGAAGTACTGGAGTCCTCCAAAATGCCATTATTTCAACCAGCAGCAGGCCAGCAGGATAGATGAAATGACTAAACCAGATGATGCAACTGCACAAGTGGCACTGAAAGATGTCAGGTTTGAGGACACAAAACTGTACTATTTTTAACAAAATCGGTTTCTCTCCGGTAGGAGATACAGTACATCATCTACACATGCAAACTGCTGTGGTGAAATTAGAGTCATTCAAAATATGAACAATAATGATATCACAGCATTATGCAGTAATTCCCAGTGGCAACTCAGGAGGCAAATATAATTCAGTAATATAATTCAGGAGTCAAAGAGCACCACTTACAGATAAGGATCATATCATAGCAAATCTGAACTTACTTATTAACTGGACGTTCTGCCCTCATAATTACATACAGAGCCCAATTTTCTGTCATATGGGATACGTGCAAGGGCGACCACAACCTCTTCAGCAATCCTTCAAAGGGAGTGGTTTTCCAGTGTAAACGCAAACAAACGCACACATTATGCGATAGCCGAAACTGGGTGAGATAAAAGGAGCCGCACACCTTCTAAAGAGGTTGTGTCGACTTTAGCACCGATACTGGCACCCTAAGTTGGCCCTGTAAGTATGCGCAGGCGATGAAGGTGCACACGTAACTCTCCTCTTGTTGGATGAGGCACGTCTTTATTTAAACAATACATAATAAAATTAAAAATAGAATTGTACAATTATTGTTTGTGTCCTCAAAATAAAGTTATTTTATATTATATATAAAGTTATTATATATTATATTGCCAGCAGCCATACCACAATTTGATCTGCTTCAGCTGTGTGGCTGAAGCTAAGCAGGTGTGGGCTTGGTCAGTACTTGGATGGGAGACCACTGAGGAAAACCAGGTTGCTGCTGGAAGAGGTGTTGGTGGGCCAGTAGGTGGTGATCGTCCCTCTGGTGGGATAATCCCCAATGCCCCAGTGCATTGACGGGGACACTGTACTGAAGGAGATGCCGTCCTTCGGATGAGACGTTAAACCGAGTGGTCAGTTTACTCTCAGTGGTCATTAAAGATCCTATCCTACACTCTTCGATAAGATTAGGGGGTTCCCCGGTGTCAGAGCTAAAGTCCCAACTTGGCTCTTTCGATCTGCCGCCTAATCATCCCCTGATCTAATTGGCTGTGCAATTCCTCTGTCCCTCCCCACCTCTTCCCCGAGGGCTCCCTTGAAAAAGAGATTTCAATCTCAATGGGACTTCCCTGGTTAAATAAAAATAAAATTGTGCATTAATGACATTTTTTTTTTAAATCAGACAGGAAATTCACCTGGGGAGCAAAAACTCTGCAAATCTGTCTCTCCTCTCCCATGCATACTGAGGCTGGCTTCAGCAAGCTGCACAGGTACAATTCAGGTACCTTCTGCTTTGCTCTGTCCACTGTGGTCCATTATGCTCTGTGAAGTCCATGATCCAGGGCTACACTGTGCAAGAAGAAACATGCTACTAAAGGTACAGATATGCAGACGGGTAAATTGTAATGTTCTCGCTGGCCTGTCCAAGCACCAGAACTAATTTTCAACAAGCCAAATGTTTGAACAGTCGTAGTTGCTGTAAGAGTGCACATGAATTTGTATTGTTTCTGGGTTGTTGGAGTCATTTGTGGCCTGATACACTACATGCATAATGGGCAGCCTATATAAAAACAGAAAACCGCTCAAAGGCAAAGTCCAACCCTTTGTTACTTGATTGTTTTTCTCTTTGCCTTTAAAGGGTTACTATGAGAACAATTTAAAAACCCACCAGTCCGCATCACAGCCCGGCTAATATCCAAGGGTTCGCACTTAAGGTCAGATCAGACCACAGGATTTTGATCAGATTTCAGTCCATAACAATTCCTGTGTGGTATTGATATATCCTTGTGGTCATTGCCCAAAAGAAAAATCAACAGCGAAATTTTATCATTCCGGCAGATGCGACCAGATTTGGCACTGAACTTTCCAAATGTTTGGTGAAATTCACTACACCATTCATCTTATCTTGTACCCAAGGCCCATTGGCAGAAAGCCCAAAACATCAATGACCAGCTCCATATTTGACATTGAGAACAAAGCCGGCCAATTATCCTTGTATTCATTTCTCTTTTTCGGCCAAACAAGCCAATGGTAATTACTGCCCTTACAGTGTCGTTGAGTATTTTTAACCATTCACAAAGTCTTCAGGACCAGTTGCCATTTGAGCTTTCCCATAGAGATGGGTGAGAAAATCCCAATTTTGTCTGATTATATAATGAGTAATTGTTAGAGATAACAATAATTTTTACCCACAACATGATTACTGTGCAAAAGGACTGAGAGGGAGTTACGCAAGAGACACTTGAACATGAGACTAAATGTTTTAAAATGAGAGTTTATTCTTTATTTTGCCTGTATGTTTGAATTTAACACATATAAAAAAAATCATAATACACCTTTTTTTGTTTGTTTTACATATTTCTGAGCCTGAGAGCAGGTTACTATAGGTCAAGACAATCTTGGGATTGGTCTCTTCATGTAATGATGAAACATTATTGCCAATAAATGAAAGGAAAATTTTCCCAGAGATAGAAATGTGGACTGTTTTAAGGACTCAGGCCTGCACAGTGAATGGTGTAATCACGAGCAGAATCATTCATAACATTTTATCGTGCCATTTCAGTCCATCACGACCGCTGTATCTCCCGCCAACTTAATTTTGTTTCTCTTCCGCACATAAATGGCACTACAGATGGATCCAAATCCATTTTATGGGAGACTTAAAACCGCAGCTAAAGGGCCCAATAATATCAGAGATTGAAAGGAAAATAAAAAAAGAAGTAAGTACTGCAATTCTACAGCTGCCTCCCTTAAGCAAGCGAGACCTGACTTCTCCTGATCCCCGACATCCGACTTTCACTCCTCTTACAAGGGTTCACCCTCTTTCTGTAAACAAGATAGCAATTATAACACAAGATAACTATTCCTATAATGACAGTGTAGACTGCAAAAGCTGTCGATCAGACTACTGGAATCAGGCGCTCCACCCTAGCACAGATGACCTCCGTAATTCGCAGAGCAGAAATCGCGGATGATGAATGAAAATTGAGTACTGAATGCTAACATTCTTATTCAGGGCTTCATTCACCTGAGGTGCTGTCTGAATCTACTAAAAAAAATCCTCTCAGATAACCTTTTCCTCACATTCCATCCAAAAATGAGAGACCGAGAAGCTTATTCACAGAAGATGGAAAAAGCACATGCCCTCTATTCTATGAATAAATTGCAGTGAAAAAGTACAAACCCTCTCCTTAATGCTTTTTGACACTGTAGTTACTTTGCTGCCGTTCCTGATTTATTCAATTTTTGTATATTTGTCACATTTAAGTGTTTCAGATCATGAATGTAATTTTAACCCCAGACAAAGATGACCCTAGTAAACATAAAATGCAGTTTTTAAACGATATTTTTATTTATTGCAGGAAAAAAAGCGACCAAACCTTACCTGGTCCAATGAGAGGAAGCATTTTCTCCCCCCCTCGTTACTGAACCAACTGAACAATATCATTTATGACTGGGTTCAATTTCACAAGACACACCCCAGCATGATTACTGCCAGCCCTGCCGAATCCAAACACCACTTAAATAGAACCTCTCTGGCAACGTGAAGGAGGCAGAAAGTAGCACATGATGCTTTTTTTAATCGAAAGAAATACATGGGCAAATGGGAACCAAAGTTGTTGACATAAGTCTGGAAAGTTTTACAAAAATATTTCTGAAAGTCTGGGACTCTAGCGAACCACGGAGAGAGGCATTATCTACAAATAAAGAAAACTTGGAACAGTGTGAACCTTCCCAGAAGTTCCTGGCCAACTAAAATTCCTCCAAGAGCCATCAACAATTCATCCAGGAGGTCACCAAAGACCCCAGACTCACATTTAAAAACTGCAGGCCTCACTTTCCTCAGTTCTGGTCAGTGTTCAATACACCACAATAAGAATGAGACTGGGCAAAACTGTTAGCTGCAAGATGGAAATCACCGCTAACCATAATGAACAGAAAAACTTGCCTCACATTTGCAAGACCTCTTGATATCCCCCAAAATTTTTGGGATAATAATCTGATGACTGGTGAGTCAAAACTAGAACTTTTTGGCATGCGTGAGTCCCATTACATGCTGTGTAAAACCAATACAGCATTCCATAACAAGAACAGCAGACCGAGAGTCAAACGCGATGGTGCTGGTGTGATGGTCAGGGGCTGCTTTGCTGCTTCAGCAATGGGGCGACTTGCCATAATTGATGGAACCATGAATCCTGCTCTCTATCAAAAAATCCTGAAGGAGAATGTCCAGCCATCAATTCATGACCTAAAGTATAAGCACAGTTGAGTTATACAGCACGACAATGACCCAAAGCGTGCAAGCAGGCCCCTCGGTTTTGGAGTGGCCTAGTCAAAGTCCTGACTTGAATCCAACTAAGGTGCCGTGACATGATATTAAGCAGGCAGTTCAGTTCATGCTCGAAAACATTCCAATGTGGCTGAATTAAAACAATTCTGAAAAGGAAAGTGGGCCAAAATTACTCCGCAGCAGTGTAAAAGACTAATTGCCTGTAATCATGAACGTTTGATTGCAGTTATTAGGTTTAGCTCAAGGCATTTTTTTCACATGGGAGACTAGAATATAGTTTTGATTAACTCCACCTTCAATACATAAAACAGTACTTTAAGAGCTGAATTATATTTCCTCATGTTGTCGCTGTCTTGTATTGTAATTAGTAGAATGAATGTGACAGACATACAAAAATAGAGGAAGGGGTAAATACTTTTTCACAGCACTGTACAATGCCCAAGGACCTTATGGATAAAGCATATAATTTTATTGCACATTCTATTTAAAATCATTTCCCACACTGATGTCATTATTAATTGACCTTTTCAAAAAAATGCTTTTTTTTCTGCTCCATATACAGAAGCTAATTCACCATCACTACTGAAGGCAGCCATTGTCGCAGAAATTAATGTTTCCAAGTAACACCTTTAAATTATAAATTTAAAGCATTCAGCATGGTTCCCAACACTGAGTTTGTTTAACCCCTTTGCGCAGATATAGGCACCGGCGTCCTTAAATTCCATATTTGAATTGCTAAATAATTGTGTAATTGAATTTCCAAATGTCTTGCTTCATGGGAATAATTTTCCACAGTTTCTGACACAAATACAGAGTTATAAAACCGAAACAGGTCCATGCATATCAGGAAAAATTTGGCATCATTTGTATTCTGCGCAAAGGGGTTAATTGATGTTCAAAATACTGGAACCACTAAGTGCAACGTAAAACTATGAGGATCATTCTTTGCCATCCCAGAACAAAGCCTAATTGAAACACCTATTACTAAAACCCCATAAGTCACACTTGACTTGACTTGACTTGTGGGGGTTTAGTAATCAGTGCTTCAATTGGTGCTGTAAATTTAGAACAGCATTCTTTGCCCTTCAGTGTTTTTAATGGAGAGAACATGGAGTACCAACACCATCATTGCAGTTGTGTTTTTTGAGGTATTTGCCCCACTGATGATGATATTGCAGTGTCTACATAACTGAGGTCACTCTTGCGAGTGTATGAGCAGGAAAACTCATTCTCCAACAGTGGAAGCAGGTACCGCCCCAGCCTGCACACAACGCCTCCCAACTGCTACATATTTTGTTGACAAAATTAGTTATAAAAATAAATCTGGTTTTTAACTGCTATTCTAGTACCATTTGATCAACCATTTCTGTAAAATGCGAAGGCCAAAAATATTCATTATATACTGTATATTCATATTTTAGAATAGCCTGTTCAATAACCTAATGTCAGGATATGAATCTCCTTTGACCAAATACATTCATTTCTGCAAGTACACCAGCCAAAAGAGGCAGGATTTATGACCGGTAAAAACATATTTTCCAAATGTCACTTCCAGGATTGGCATCAAACCAAAGCAATCCTATCTAAACAAAGAAATGCATGAGTGCCCATGAACTGATCGTGATGGATCATTCTGATAACTGCAGCAAATACAAGATGTTGACTCATTGCTTGGCCAGCTATTACACCAGCAAATATCAGTTATGCATTGCCCTACTATGCACATGCATGGGGCATCAATAAAATTCAGAAGATTTAGATCCTTAAAAATATAAAACTCTGTGGTGCAAGACTCCTAATAAACCCTATTCTGAAAAGCTGGCAAATTATGAATGATGAAAATATAATAAAAAATGAATGACTTGAATAGTCCATTTGTCCTCTACTATATTGAGAACACAACAACAATGCTTTAACTTGTCAATTAAATTGTTTCCTGAAAATATATGCTAATTTCAAACCTGATGACTTCAACACACTTCAAAAAAGTTGGCACAGGGTCAATTTAAGACAAACAACAATGTGACAAGTTGCAATACGAAGTTGATGTAAAACGTGATGCTGAACAGGTGAGCTAATTGTGTTACAGCATTACAGGCACCTCCAAAAAACAAGTGTAACCCCTAAGGAGAAAATATTGGGTCAAGGAAGAGTCTGTTTTTTCAAACAGACGCAAATGCTTTGGAGTCCATTACTTCCAGAGCAGTGTTCCCCAAAGACAAACTAGGAATTTGACCCTCTACAGTGCATAACATAGTTAAAAGATTGAAGGACTTTGGTCAAATTTCGGTGTGCAAAGGGCAAGGCTGAAAACCACTAATGCTTGTGATCTCCGATCCCTCAGATAGCACTGTCCCGAGTCCCGTCATGCAGACATGGGTTCATTAAAACTGTGGTAAACCTTTATCAGAGAAGTCTTTTAGCATGATGCTCTGTGGACTGATGAATCAAATGTGGAATTGTCTGGAAGCTGCATATCCTGCTACATGTGCTGAAAAGCAAGCACAGCATTGTAAAATAAATTCTTCACATCAACAGGAAACAGTGGCAGCATGATGTTGGGGGTATGATTTGATGCTGCAGGGCCAAGATGGTAAACCATGAATTGTTCTCTTCACCAGACATTCCCGAAGAAGAGTGCTCGGTCACGAGACTGTCACCTGAAGCTCAAGCGCAATTTGCTTCTGAAGTAAAGCAATGACCCGAAGCTTAAGAGCAAGTCCATCTCAGAATGGTAAAATATAATAAAAAATTTTTAAAAAGTAAAATTCTGGAGTGGGTTCGTCAAAATTCTGACTTGGGCCCCATTTAGATGCTGCGGCAGAACCTTTTACTGGCAGTGCATGTGCTAAAACTCTCCACTTTGGCTCAATTAAAGCAATTTAGCAAAGGAGAGTTGGCCAAGAATAGATTATTATACGAAACACTGATCTCCAGTTATCAGAAGTATTTGGTTGCAGTGGTTATACTGGTGGTACAACCAGTCATTCATTTAAGTAGGCAATTGAAGCACTGATTACTAAAACCCCACAAGTCACGTCAAGTGTGACTTATGGGGGTTTAGTAATAGATGCTTCAATTATTTTTTCATATGGATGATATAGGTACATAGATTTGAGCACTATAATTCATTGGAAAGTGACAGTTTTTTTGGCATTTAGGCTCTGTCAGCTGAGTAAGTTAACACATCGGATCCCAAATTAACATGCACTTTACACACCGAGAACACTTAAGGCAACAACAAAAAAAAAACAAACAAACACGGACTGAAGCAGGAACTGAGGTTGGCTGCAGTGATGCCTGGCAGAGCATCACCAGGAAAGATGCCTGATATCCGATGATGTCCAATCATATGAGAGTTCAAACACTGCATGCAAAGGATGAGCGACCAAATATAATAAGAGATTACTTTATCCTTAAATTACATTAAACTGATCAATATAATTGGATACACCCAAAAATTAGCTGAAATATGTACAAAAGGTCCTGTCATTTTTAAGCGGTTAAATCAATATGGATGAAAACGCCTTCAAATTAAAGCTGACAATCTGCACTTAAGCCCTAATGTAACTGTAATCTTTCAAACTCAAAGTGCAACAGTAATGAAGCAAAATATTTAATGAGTGACAGTCCTATGAATCATGGTGCCCACTGTATACACTTTGATGAGCCAAAACATTATGAGCAATCACAAAAGAAACAACTAACACAGATTATCCCACAACAACAGCAAATGTCAAGGTCTGCATACAAACTTTAGACAGTAAGACAACAGTCAGTTCCAGTAGGCAATGAGTTGCAGGCGGGAGAAATGGGACCCAAATCAGTTTGACGAGGGCAAAATCGTTGCAGGTAAATGACTGACTCGGAGAACATATGAAGCAGCAAAGCCGCAGGGATGCACCAGGTTAGCAGTGGCAAGTACCTACTGACTGTGGTCCAAGGACGACAGGTCGTTAGTGCACAAAATCACAGAAGGGCTACTGTAATACACAAGCAAGAATAATGTTTAATAATGGTTATGGGAGCAATATATCACTACATTCAGCGCATTACTCTCTGCTGCATATGGGACTTTGAAGCCGCAGATTGATTTGAGTGCCCCTTCAGAAACTTGTGCACCATCGAAAGGACCGAAAACGGGATTGCGAGCGTCAGAACTTCACCTTTGACTAGCTAAAGAAGGTTGCTGAGGACTTCCGTTTTGTTTCAAATAATGTACATTGACAGAATACGTGTGCGCTGTTTACTTGGGGAGGTGAGGGAACCAGATTCACTGTGAGAAGACAAGCTACTGGAGGAAGTTTGATGCTCTGGGAAATGTTTTGGTGGGAACCCTGGGTCAGGGTATTCAAGAGGTTGTCAATTTGACACAGCTGACATGGAGAACTTACAGCATATTTGGCTTACAGTCATGACTTATAGGAGTAGTAGGACGTAACCACTCTGCTTCAATAAAAACCATTTTAATTTAAAAACTAGAATTTGTTTCCTTGTGTTCTCATTGCCATTTATAACATTTAGTATGAAGATCAGAAAACATTTTGTGTGATATATGCACAGGTGGCACAGTGGTTAGCACTACTACCTCACAGCAAGATTATAGGTTTGAATCCGGCTGGGGCCTTTCTGAGTGGAGTTTGCATGTTCAAGTGGGTTTGTTTGTGGGTACTCCCACCCACAAAAAAACATGCATTATACTATAGGATGTACGGCTGTGTGCGAATGTTTGGTGGTGGCCGGAGGGGCTGTAGGAGCAGGGCAGCTGTGGCTACAGAATGTAGTTTATCCCCATCAGAGTGTGAATGTGTGAGTGAATGAATAATCTATCCATTGTGAAGCCTCTTTGAGTGCCTAGAAAAGCGCTATATAAAATTGATGCATTATTATTATTTTTTAGGGTAACAAAATCTTCCCAGCCAAATTTCTCCATGAAGAAAATACGTGGATTACGGCAATTACAGTAAGTACTGCAGCATATGAAATATTTAAGTCACCTTTTTTCATTGCAGTATTTGGGCATTGACAGTTGTTCAATTTATGGAGAACTCTTCTGCACTGCATTTTAGCGGCATTAAATTTGAGTGAAAATACAGTAGGCTACTGGGCCCACTGCGCAGGGACTATACTGTAGGCCTATATGTCAGGTAAAGATATAATTCAGGCGGAAATAAGAAGCATGTGTACATACTCTTTCTGTCCAACGGTTTAAGAGTATAATCCAGGTTGTCGTCTGTTTTTCTCGGGTATACGACCATGTCCATGCAAACATAAAGATCATGTAATATCAAAGGCACACCGTTTCCAACAATAACTATAATATACTTTAAACTGAAGCACAGAAGAGCGCCATTCAGTTATTCTGTCTCTCTCATTAATAGCGAATTAGGCAACCCAATACTGATGCAATGGGTCGGCTTGACGCCAAAACGCATTAGCGATGGCTAAGTAAAACTAATGTAAACACTCGCTCTCATCCTGAACACGTGATTTCCCGGTCTCCAGTGGAAATGCAAGCGAGTTCATTATCATTTGCGAATTATTTTCTAGATAAAAGTTTCCATGCAATTTCACCGTATTAATTTGTCACACCCATAAGCAGATCGTTACCAGAGAAATAAGCACAGAAATGTCGCAGTTCAACTTTAATAATAATGGCAACCGCACTCGCCCATGCCGCAGTCACCTTGTCTCACATCGCTTTCAGCCACTGAAATTAACGTATGGATACGGGGAAAAAATGATGGCATCTCCCTCTGCCCCAGAGTTTCGCAGTCTCATAAACCGTTAAATAGTCATGTATTAGACAAAGTCTCAGAGAAGTACCGATGTCCATTAGTCTAAACACAACAAGCTCAACTTCACCAGCTAGTTACAATACTGGCAAAGTTACAGCGTCACTGCTGTGAAACGCATCCGTCTTGGGAAAAAAAATAACAACCAAAATTAGACAATGTAACAAATATATCTAGATGTCATTTGATGGGGTAGAGCGTCCCTTCTGACAATTTGCTAACTGTGGTCCCGCAATAGCCAACAACATCGCTCCAGCCTCCTGAGGACTGGAGGCTGCGTCAGGACAGACTCCGGGGACAACATACAGTGACAGGACTACAGCATTCGGCAACTCGATCGCAGTTTCCTCTCAGTCCTTATCAGTGAACTTGAATTACCTACTGTCCCCGACAATAATCCGATGCATTAGGCTACTTTAAAACTATCCACCAATGCAAAAAAAATTGCTACATTAATATAAACATAATTTAAAAAAGCTTAAATAGTGACTTACTTTCAAATGGACGCGTGAGCCATGCTTAGCGGCTGACAATAACTTGGTTCGGATGCGAACTAAACTGCGTAACGCCGACACATCGGCAGGTACCTCAGTTGTGTACAGCGAACGCGCTCAGTAACTTGACCTTCGCATAACCGAAACTACCATCACTGTCAGTCCGGGCAGGGGAGCAGCGGATCGGATCAAACCAAAGAGGGAGTCACCAACTGCGGGCGGGCGGGCGGCGGCCGGGCATCGCTTAACGCTTCATGGGACGGCTTGGCGTGCGGAGACGGACGAAAAAGTGTCCCACGCTGATTATTTTAAAGATTTGTGAGCAGACGAGAAAATGGCAGAGAGTTAAATACATAGCAGGCTGTTTTTAAACCATTAAATGAGGTGCACACAAGAAAAAATAGGCTAATGTGATGGAGTTTAGAACAAATATCCATCACATATATCAACATATTTATGCCCCTTTGACCGTCTGTCCGTACCATGACATTTAAAGCTGAAGGTCTAGAGAACCAGGAAGAGAGGAAGGCAGGGCTGGGCGGTAACTGGAGGGAGGGGTAGTGGCATGAAGAAAATAGACTGCAGGGAGAAAAGTAAATTCCTCTCATTTTTTATTAGCCTAGTTTTATTTCAGTATTGTGGTCCATTCCGAGTGTTTCTTAAAACTGCGGTCAAGCCAGTCGCCAAGCGGAAGAACACAACCAAACACAATAAATAACATTTGGCGAGGGATTTCATGATAAATACCCGCAACCTTCAATGGAAACGAAATAAGTTTACATGAAGAGAGGCCATAAAGGGTAGAACACGTATCAGCCGTGGAATTTTATCACTTACGTTTATTTAATTGCTTAATAAAATGAGTCGCAAATACAAACTTAATCAAACTAAGCATTTAGTTTCCACTGGCTAACTCAATTTCTGGCAGATAGCTTGACTACTCAGTTATCCACCAGAGGTTTCAGATTAATCACAAAATCCGCGCACCTCAGATTGTGTGATAAAATTAACATGGTGACAAAGTAGAAACTGTATTTTAAGTTCTCTCTCTCCACAAATTTCCACAGCGGCTGTAGTAGGCCAACTTCGTGGTGCAGAAAAACTGGTTTCATCAGGAATGTCACTTGCGACCTTTCGTTATTCATGGTACGAGTGGGGCTCCCGCGGGTGGCGCAAAAAAAAAAGTATCAGAACAAACTGAAGTGGAATTTCAAAATTAAATCTCTTTTAGAAATGTAATTAGAATTAGCCGGCAGTTCATACTGTGATCAAAACCAAGCCTTCCATTTCCACAGCCGAATACCACTTCAGATGGTGAGCAGTGCTCCTTGGGGTACCACACCACACACCAAAGTGCCAGATCAATCAGACATTGAATTTCACAATTAAAGCCCTTCGGAACTTGTTATTAGAATGACTTTGCAAGAAAAGTTTATAATGTGATTAAAAAACAAGCCGTCTGTTTCCACAGACAAACTCCACTTCAACTAGATAGTGGTACTGTACTCCTCAGGGTGCCACATTAAATGTATCAGGTCAATCTGATGTAGAACTTCGAAATTAAAGCTCTTTGAAAATTGTCATTAAAATTAATATCTAGATAAAGTTTGTACTGCAATAACCACAAAGCACTCCATTTTTACAGACTAATGGTCCCATCTATAAGCCTTTCTCATTAGAAGAGCCTATTACTTTGCTGAGTCCTGAAGTAAGTGATTGGAATTGGCCGTTCTTTTGCACCATGTTTTTCAATTATCCCTTAATGAATAATCCACATATAACCGCAGGCAGTAATTAACAGGATCCAAGCAAAGTAAGGAATTTGTGAACTTTGAAGGAGTTCAGACCAAGGGCATAGGTTTGGCTTCAGCATTGGTTGGGGCGTCTTTAAATTAGTGCACATTAATCAATTATACATGTCCACAGCTACACACACACACACACACACAGACCAGAGTTGTGACTGGTTGCTCCTCATCTCTCTGGGCTACTCCCACATGGCAGATATCAGCATTGTATCCTGCAGTTATTAAAATCTTCCTTATACAGTCCATATATAATGTAAGCTCCGCATTCAGAAAAGCATTTGTTAAAAATCCATCATAAACTTCCATTTTGAACAATAATTATTAATTGTAATGCTTCATTCAGACACAGGTAAATGGATTGCAGAAATTACTGGTGCTGGCAGTGCATAAGCATATTATCCTGTTTGTTTCTGCTTGGAAATAGCGCTCACCACTAAAATGGCAGGTTTGCTCACACTGAGACCTTTTGGCACAAGCCCTTTGCATCAATCACTGAGAAAAAGTGTCAAATTTGTGGGAGTAGTGATAGTATTAAAATCTGATTCAAACCGTGGAAATGGACGCATATTTAACATTTTTTAACTGCACTTCACACATGTAAAAACCCTCATGGATTCCAATCTGACTGGTCTCATTCATGCCACACAGCCCCATATCAGATCTGTATCTGATCTGAGACCACATATGAAAGTGGCTTAATTCTGATTTAAAGATTGTATTAAAGGCCTCATTTACACTGAAGAAAAATATAAACGCCCCATGTCAAATATTGATGCCACATGGAGTTAACAACTCGTGAGCATATGCTGACTTTTACTTGCACAATAGGGATATTTCTATTGATTTGTGTACCATTTTTTAATCCATCTTTGTCAGTGAGCATTTGCTCATTGAGGCAGTGATTTCACTCAGTACATGGGTGTGGCATTTCCAGACAGTGATCAGACAGATTGAGCAGTACCCAGACACTCCTTATACTGGGGACAATAAAAGGCTACACCAAAATGTCAAATTTTGTCAAAAATCATCATACCTCAGATGTCTCAGGTCATGCGGGAACGTGCCATTGGTATGCTGGATGCAGGGATGTCCACCAGAGCGGTCGCTGTGCAGCTGAATGTGAACTATCAGATGATAGGCTGTTTGAGAGTTTGTTTCCGACATACGGGCAGTACTGCAAATCGACCTCATCCACGTCGGCCACGTGTGACCACACCAGCACAAGATCGCTACATCCGGCTTGTCCACATGTGGGATCGGCTCAGATCAGTGACACGCACTGATGAGACAGTTGGTCTGCACAACAGACGCCTCACAGCGCAGACAGTCTGTAACTGCCTGTGAGAAGCCAACCTGCACGCTCGCCGTCCTCACCGTGGTCTGGATCTCACCGCTATTTTGCGTCGGAACCGACTCGCATGGGCAAACACACACGTTCGATGGCCCTCGGCACGCTGGAGAAGAGTGCTATTCACAGACAAATCCCGGTTCCAGTTTTTTGTTAATAGAAACTCAAAAATTTAACATGGGGCGTTTATATTTTTGTTCAGTGTACATTGTCAGTGTAATGACCCAATTACGATTTTTTGCTCTTATGGGACACAGATCGGATATGCTCGTTGACAGTGTAAACAGGAAAAAGTCGCATGCGTTCAGATATTTTTGAGATCGAATACAGGCCTCATTCATATGTGGAAATTCATCAGATATGTATGAGATATGTGCCAATCCGACTGCCGTGTAAACAGGCTGATCAGATTTTCTTACACATTGCGTCGCTAATGTCATCAAATCTGCTTATTTTGTCACATAAACAGTGAACGCATGGTAAATGAATGAGGTTTCATTATATTTGTGAAGCTGGCAGACAGAACATGAAGGCTGTCTTGAACCCAGACATTCCTATGAACGCCTGAAGCGGCAGTAATTGCAGCAGATGTCCTTTTCCTTCTTCTCTGCCAAAAAAATCCCGGCACTGTACGGCGGTTTTCATGCACCGCAACATTATCATCAAAAAAGGGCTGAAAAAGCAATCAATGTATAAGAGAATCAGCTGAAAGAACATTTAGCAAGTTATTACATTAACTGGCATCAGCTGTGTAACGTGATTGGCTATAAAAGGGATGTCTTAGAGAGGCTGAGTCTCTCAGAAGTAAAGATGGCAAGAGGCTCTCCAACCTGTGAAGACTTGCGTAAAAAAAACTGTGGAATACTTTAAAAACAATGTTCCTCAATGTCAAATTGCAAAGGCTTTGAAGGTCTCATCAACAGTGCATAACATCATCAAAAGACTCAGAGAAACTCAAAAAATCTTTAGGTGTAAGGGACAAGGCCGAAGACCTTTACTGGATGCTGGTGATCTTCAGGCCGTCAGACGCCACTGCGTAACTCACCGGCATGATTCTGTCCTTGACATTACTCAATGGGCCCAGGAATACTTCAAGAAACCACTGTATGTAAACACAGTCTGCTGTGCCATCCATAGATGCCACCTAAAACTCTATCATGCAAAAAGGAAGCCATTGTTGAGCATGATCCAGAAGCGCCGCCGTGTTCTGTGGGCCAAGGCTCATTTAGGACTGTAGCAAAGAAGCAAAGTGTCTTGTGGTTGGACGAGTCCAAATTTGACATTCTTGTTGGAAATCATGTCCTTGTGTCCTCCGGGCTAAAGAGGAGAAAGACCACCCCTCCTGTTATCAGCGTTCAGTTCAAAAGCCAGCATCTCTGATGGCATGGGGATGCATTAGTGCATATGATGTGGGACACATGCATGTTTAAAAAAGCATCATGAATGCTGAAAGGTGTATAAGGGTTTTAGAGCAACATATGTTCCCCTCCAGATGACATATATTCCAGGGCAGGCCTTGTGTATTTCAGCAGAACAATGCAAAACCACACACAGCAGCTATTACAACTGCATGGCTTCGTAGTAGAAGAGTCTGTGTGCTGAACTGGCCTGCAGTCTTAAACTGTAGAATCAAATTCTAATGGCTAAACTCAAGAAACTTGTCTCCTCAATGCCCAGACACCTCCACTTTGTGTTAAAAAGAAGAGGGGATGCTACACCATGGTAAACAGGCCCCTGTCCCAACTTTTTTGAGACCTGTAGCAGCCATCAGATTTGAAATGAACTCATTTTGTGGATAAAATTGTAAAATTTCTCAGTTTCAACATTTGCCATGTTATCTCTGTTCTGTTGTGAATAAAATACTGGCTGGTGTGATTTGAAAGTCACTGCGTTTTGATTTTATTCACAATTTATACTTTGTCCCAACTATTTCGCAATTGGGGTTGTACAGTAAATATTATTCTTGAAGAGAAAACTTTGAGCCATAAAAAGTGTAGTTCATTTGTATATCATTTTTAAAGGCCTTTTAAAAATTGATTGAATAAGCGAGGAGCAGGTATTGGGTGAGAGATTTTCCACTCAGTCTCGGTCCAGATGAGGAATCAAGTGTGGAGACGTACAATCCAACAAGTGGTTTATTTGCAGCTTATACAGTAATTAGGAGACAGACCCCCTGAGGAAGAGATGGGAAAGGAACCCCAGAAAAAGATTGCATAGCTCAGTACAGATGTTGTGGATGAAGCCGAGATGTCAATCGCCGGCCGCTGGCTTCAGGGACTGGAGCCGTGTGGAGTTCACACGTTGCCAGCACCAAACTGTCCCACAGGAGGATGGATTAGCTTGAGGGAAACTTGGTTCCAATCCTGATGACCGTGGAAGGATTAGGAGCTTGTTTTTTTTTACAAACTGGACAGAAGAACAGACTTGGAAGGGTTAACAAGAACCCGGTTCCAATCCTGGACCATGAGTAAGATTGGAAACTTGTTTGAGTGACTTAGTTAAGAGCAAAACTTTCACAAACTGTTTTCACAGTACAAGTTCAACCTGTGAGAGACAAGGAGTTTGTATTGACAAAACTGGTTGGAAGCATAAAGGCAAATAACAATCCAGAAACTGGAAACACAAAGCAGAGGGCTTAAATACCTGTCACGTGGCCATTATAGAATAACCATGTAATGAGATGCAGTCAAAAGACTGCCTAACACGCAAGATGTGATATGGGATCAGGTAGACACCAGAAGCGAGGTGAAGGGGAATGAGGATTTATTGAAAAACAAAACAAAACAGGCACGAGGGCCAACGAAAAACTTGGCCCAAAGGGTTGCAAAAAAACAAACTAAAGTATGCTACACAGAGCTATCAACAAAGAATGCAAAATGGCAAAAAACAAAAGGCACTGGAAACTCCAGGCAAGAAGATCAAGAAAAATAAATAACAAGACTAAATATATACACAAAACAAGAGGCTAGGACAAGACCTGAAACTAGAAACGCTAGGGAACTATGATAACAAGAACTTGGCTAAACTTGCACAAGCAACGAGACGCGAGACACTGTCTGCCAGCCAACTTCCACTGCATCCAGATAAAGGCTTGAAAATCATGACATGAGGGGTAACACCTGGAGAGAGAGAAACAAGAGGCATGGCAAGATCAAGACATGGACAGAGATTGGATGACATGACCTGCTCATTAAGAGAATGAGCGTGCTCAGCTTAAGTGCCAATTAAGTATGCAGTTTGGAAGCAAGCATGAATGTTAAGAACAGAAAAGCACAGCAAGATCTTGAAATAGCAAAGCAGGAATCATGACAATAAACTCCCTGTCTAAATTAGTAATATTAGTAATGTGCCTATCTAAGAATTACACCACCCAGTGAGTGTTAGTAAATGTTAGTAACTTAAAAACAGTTAATTGCCAATAAAGCTTAGAGAGCCCCGAATCAGCACAGCACAGAAGGAAGAGGGGAATACCAAAGCCAACCAGAGCTCAGAAATGTGCAACAACGAAGGCACGGGGCGGAACGCAGACAAGCGGTGGAGTGGCATGGCAGACCTGGCAAAAACAAAAACATGGAAAAGTAAAAACATGGACAATGAAACATGAAATGCAAAAACTGACATGAACTATGAACTATGAAACTATGAAACATGAAACTATGAACTATGAAATCCTGAAACATGACTGTTAAAACCATAAGCAATACTGTTCTGGCCAAAGGCCAGAACCCTGGAACACAACAAGATGTAAACCAATCAAAGGAAACATACAGTACTTTTGATAGACATACAAGTTGCTGAATAGAAAGAGACACAGAAAGGGATTAACAAGAGGTTTGGGAAACATTTATTTAACTTTGAATTTAAGATTTTTAAAAACCATAAATATTAAGATAAAATAATGAATATAACTATAAATCCTAATTAATTTCTTGCAATTTCCAGACCATATGTCAGGAAGAATTATCGCTAATTCAGCTGGATACTGAAGAAAAGTTAAAAGTATCCTTTCAAAAAAATTCTCTGTTTTATTTAGAGTATTTCTTCGGCTACCAATGAGATCCTAGTTTCCGATACAGGGCCCTGGTCTTCTATCTGAGTAGAATGTGGCCGCATACTGTAATTATGCATGAAAATTGAGTTGTCACTCATGATCTTGACAATCATTTTCTAATTAATTTTGATGGTAAAATTGGTTACGGACCTGTACCGTTTCTTTTAAATTGAATTTCTAAAGAACATGGCGGCATTTTGACGTTTGAGCACATCGAGGATAAGGGATCGACATGCCTCCTTGGTCACATCATTCGTAATTTCTCTCGATCCCGCACCTCTGAATTATCCATTCAGCAGGCAGAAGGTAAGCAACATTCACTGCTGCGAGAGCCATCAGTCATGCTTCCTGTATGAGTCATACAGCCATAGGCTCAGAGGAGTGGTTGCCGCGCTCAGAGCGATACAGACAGCCTGCAGGCATCTGTATAGAAGGGTGAAATGGGAGCAACTCATTCGAGTGAAGCTCATCCTCTTAATGCCCTGCTAAAGTTAAACATTTTTCCAAAATGAGAATATCCGCGGAGTGATGGCCACCTAAAAAAAATCTGCAAATCATTTAGTTATTTTAGGGATAACTGATCCCCTGTTTCTCACATGAACTATGTTTTTTGGCTTTACTTTACCCAGTGATTTCTCACATCAATGTAAAAAAAATTATTCATTTGGAAACACTTGATCTTATATGGCAAGTAAGAATGATGAGTGTTATGATCCGGTCCAGGGATCAAGTGCGGAGGCAGAGTACAATCCAGTGGTAGTGTTTACTGATTTTAGTATGGTAGACTGTGGGATGGAACTCGGGACTGGATAGCACGGTACAGTTCAGATGTAGTAGCCAAAGGGAGGAGGCCTCGCCAATTTCCGGCCAGTGGCTGTACGGGATGGCTGCCTGGAGGAGGGCACAGTTTGCCAGAGCTGAACCGTCCTCAGGCAGGATGGAGAGGTTGAGGAGGAATGTGGTTCCAATCCTGATGACTATAGAAGGATTGGGAGCTTGTTCCTAATTCACTGGACAGATGAACAAGCTGGGAAAATTACATGACTACTGTCCCAATCCTGAGGACTGCAAGAAATATTGTCTAGTTCAACGTGCTAATGACAAATTATGACCCAGAGACTTGCAACTCAAAGGAGGGGGTATAAATGCATCTCACACACATGAAGTGGGGTAACTAGGGAACAAGACTCAACTGGGGTTTGGGGAACATGAAACATACAAACCAATTTAAAGGAGGCTTCACTTCTAAGAGATGCGCAAGTTGCTGAATGGAGGAGACAAAGAAGGAATTCACACAAAAGTTGTGACAAATAGATAGTGTTGAAAAATTCAGTCAACTGCTATATCCATTTCCTTGATGCAAGCACTTAATTTGTCTTCATGATCCGTTCTCCAGCGGTATCAAACCTATCACATGCTGATAAAACGTCACGGAAGCCGTAGCACGACACCAAATGTTGTTCAAGAACAGGGGTCCCCAAATGTGGCCCTCAAACATTAATCTGGCCCTGAGTCTCTTTTCTTCCACACGATTAAGCGAACAAGTATTGCTACTGAGGTCCTTGAGGTCTGGGATTTCGAGAACAGGGGGCAACAGTTTTGCTAAGCGAAGTCCCCTTTGCCACAAAGCAACACCCCTCAAAGCTTTCGGTCACAGCATGAATTCGCCCTCCCTATGGTGCACGGCAGTACACAGTGTTTTAACTATAAGAGCTGCTCTCTAGCTTTCTGAGTCCGGATTTTTATTTATTTATTTATTTTTGCAATATTATCTTCAGTGCCATCCATCCTGGAGTCATCCTACTGTGAGGCGGGCTAAGTAAATCACCCATAATCTCTGAGTCCGCCACGCAGAGCCACAGATGACAGGAGACATGCTGTGTGGAGCTGCAGTCATACAATAGGGAGCTTTGTGCTGTGCACTATAATCTTACCAGGTCTGTGAGTGGACCGAAATTCAGTAGCTTTTAATCGCATGTTTTCTAACATTGCATGAGCCAGGTTCTCCAAGGACAAGTCCCTGTTTTAGTGACCCTGACTCCTGTGTCCATATTTAGCTGTTTTCCCGTCTTTTCTAAAGCCGGGGTAATTCTAAAGCTGTGGTAAACAATAGACTTATTTTAAATATTTAATGAGAAATCATTTGTTTGTTCTTATTGCGTTCTGAATGGGTAGGCAGCATACTGTATTTATATTGTCAGTGAAAATGTTTTGATAATTGTCTGACATAAGATTGCCAATATTGGCTTATAAAGCTGTTAATTTGATAAAATCAGATGTGTTTTGATACAAATAAGCATCTTTATCACCGTTTTTCATATAGGATTTTCCAAATGAAAATCCCAAAATCATAAAATATGATTTTCCTACGTCCTCCTGAATCTGTAAATGCGCTCATTTCAAAGGCAAATTTAAAAAGGAAAATTTATTTGAAATGTCTATAATTCAAGAATCATGACAGAAGATTTTATGTTGAAAGGTTAATGATTTTGGTAGTTGTGCCGTAGGTACAATAGCTCTTTATTAAGGGTGACATACAATTTAGAACTGTCCCAGGGAGAATCATTAATCGCGTCATTAGGAACTATGTGCAGTCCGCAATAAACACTTCAGTATATTTGATATCCTTCTTCAGGTCAAGGTTCAATTGCCCTTCGTTGAAACAAATTTATCTTCTGGGAAGAATGGGTCTGATCACAATACAAGTTCACCAAATAACTATCATATCAAATGTTTGAGAAAATTCAGGTGACATACAGCTAAGGATATATTTCTTGATTTAAATGAAAAGTATCAATAAAAATATCCTTCGTCCTAACCACATGCTTTATGTAACTAAACCTTGTGCCCCTGGCCCACTGTCTTTCTTCTGCCACCTTGTATTTAGATGAGCTTGTGTGATGCAAACCTATGCAGCCATTTCTAATCACCCGTTTAAGACCAACACTCATCCTGCTATCCTTCTATCGGCCTCCCAGCCTAATCCATTCAATGATATTAATAGAATGGTTCACATGACTCTTACATAACGGGAATTTTCAGAGATTAACTTCCGTTCACATCTGCAATGATGTCAATATCAATTCCTCCATATTGTCCACATGAAATGATCACGTGATTTTTTGAAGGTGAAGAGTAATTCAAAACCTATATCACAATGTGAAAAAATAATTGCACCCCTTAACCCACCCTTGAAGGCTGCAACTACAGTCAAGCATTTAACTGGCACTGAGTATTTTCGATCGCTGTGGAGGAAATTTGGCCCTCTCTTCTTCTCAGAATTGTTTCATTTCAGCTGTAATAGTGGGTTTTTGAGTATGAGCAGTCTATTTATGGTCATGCCACTGCTTCCTAATCAAATTCAAGTCAACACATTAACTGGGTCCCGTTTCTTTTTGGTCATTTAGAGGTAGACTTGCTTGCATGCTTTTGGGTCATTGTACCGATTCATATCCCAACTGCACTTGAGCTTCATGTCGCAAACTGATGGCCAGACATTCTTCTTCAGGATTTCATGGAGGAGAGCAGAATGCACGGATCAATCAATTATGACAATTCGCCTGGATTCTGAAGCGGCAAAGCAACCCCAGAGCATCACAGAACCACCAGCATGTTTGACTGTTGGTATGATGTTTGTTTACTGATACTTTCAGCAATTTCATGTCACTTGCTGTGCCCTACTGCACACAGGGGAATCAAGGCTCATACAATTCACTCCCAACAATGGGCAACTTAGAGTCTCAAATTAACCTAGCATGTATGTGTAACAAGCGATGTTGTGAGCGTGTGTGACTCTCACTCGGGAGTTTGGGGTTCAGTTCCCTGCCCAGGGCCTTCCTTTGGCATGCCGCATACAGAATGTCTTTGGATTATGGAAGGAAACCAAAGTAAAAAGGAACCCACGTGAACACAGGACAAACATGCAAACTCCACACAGAAAGGCCCCTGGCCGGATTCAAACCCACAGCCTTCTTGCGCTTCCGTGGCAGTGCTACCTGCTGCAGCGCCGTGCCACCGAGACCCTGCTGAGCACCCTGCTTCTCCTTTTTTTCTGGATAATTACAAAACCAGCGCAACCTAATGCAAAAAAAAAAAAATGGCCAAAAATTTTTTTCCTGATTGACCTTAGTCTTTCTAATCTCAGAGTTATTCATCCAGTGGTGTTTCACTGCCCCATTATCTGCATTAGAAATGTGAAATTTCATAGGTCTAAGACATGTGTCATGTTAACAAAGGAAATTTGCTGAACCTTGACAATCAGGGGTCCCTGCGCTATTTAAATATGTGTGACTCCGTCAGGGTGTTTCTTATCTGATCCAGACCTGTCGTTCACATATTTTTCCAATGCTTTTAATGACTCACTCCTTTTATGGGATTACAGATTAAGGATAGATTAACTGAGCGGACTTACTGAAGTATTGACTCTCTCTGTTTGGGCAAAAGCTAGAGAAGCCGGGGTTGTTTTTGATTGGATTAGGTTCAGGCAGCTGTGAAACAAGTGTAGCACTATGATTAGGAAAGCAAGATCAGTTTTTTATCTCAATTCTTTATATAAGAGTGATGGTAGCTGTGCTAAATTTTGAAGAACAGTTGAATTAATGAAGAATAACTGTGCCCCAACACTTCCCCCACTGCTTTGGTCTAATTCTGCTCCAATAAGTGACATGAAGTTATGCTTTCAATGAATATCTTATCACTGCCAGCCATCTATAGAATGAATCCGAATCTGATGGTTGTCTCTAATAGAGTGAGACAACATAAACAAAATAATATTTGCCAATTATGGTCCAACTTTTTACACATATTTTTAATATTTCACTTATATTGGGAATTGTACCAAAAATCAGGAAAACTGCTCACTTGTTTCCTTTTTCATAAGGACGGAGACAGTAGAGATCTTAATAATCACCACCAAATTTCTATGCAACCTTCTTTAGCCAAGATTGTATTCCTCATGACTAGTGGTGGGTAGTGAACTGGCGACAGGGGAAGCTTAAAACCATCCCTTAAAAATAATGATCCTTCATGACCTGTTTTCAATCTTGAATTTAAATTATTGATGAAAACTGACCACACCTGATAATGTTGTGAGTTTTCGGAGTTTCTGTAATGATCATTTAAATGAATGATTGAAAACGGCTCATGACCAATCATAATTTTTAAGGGATAGTTTGAGCTTCCCCTATCGCCCGTTCTCCAGCCGCTACTGCTCAAGACTGTTCCTTAAACTGCTCCAGAATAATTTTTGCTGTGTGGCAGCGCGCATTATCTTGCTGAAAAAGACCACTGCCATTAGGGAATACTGTTTTCATGAAGATTTGTACTTGGTCTGCAAAAAGGTTTAGGTAGGTGGTACGTGTCAAAGTACCGCCAACATAAGTGGCAGGACCTGAGGTTTCTCAGCAGAACATTGCCTAAAGCATCCCACGGCCTCTGCTGGCCCGCCTTCTTCCCATAGTGCATCCTGGTCCCACGTCTTCCCCAGGTAAGCAACACACCCAGCGATCCACATTATGTAAAAGCAGATGTAATTAATCAGACCAGGCCACCTTCTACCATTGCTGCAAGGTGCAGTTTTAATGCTCATGTGCTCATTTTAGGTGCTTTCAGTGGTGGACAGAGGTCAACAAGGACAGGGTCACCATGGGCTCCCTGACCATTTTGCAGCTATGCGGTCCCATACGAAACAAGCTGTGATGCACTGCGTGTTCTGACACCTTTCTATCAAAACCAGCAAGAGCTTTCTCTGCAATTTGAGCTACAGAAACTCTTTTGCTGGATCGGACCACACAGACCAGCCCTAGTAAGCCTTGGCCGTCCTTGATCCTGTCACCAGTTAACCGGTTTTCCTTCCTTGGTCCACTTCAGGTAGGCACTTAGCTCTTAGCTTTTATGGCATTACTATGCATTTGGGTTCTACCATGTTGAAACGACAGCAGTGTTTATACATCGACCCCTATTTCTCACGTGCCCAAAGACTCCGTAGGTCCACATTATGCCAGTCAGATGAAGGCAAAATCTCCCCCAGCCAAGGGCAGAAATGGCATTTTTCATTGCGTGCATCATGATGCCGATATGTGTTGACGTAGTAAAATGCTACAGGGCCTTTGATTTACCACACGTCACCGTCCTCAGAGCAAGGACATTGTTATGTGCGATGTAATGACTGGCTAAGACAGATAACCTCACACCCCTGCAACGGTGAGGTGGTGTTATTTAACCTCGGAAGTACAGTATACATCAGAGAGAAATCCTTCCAGCAGCATCCACCAGAAACAGCAGACTGTTTGGTCATTCTTTTGAATCACATGCTTTTTGAATTTTCAATGTTTGATAAATACAGTACTTAGCAAAAGTTTTTGGCACTCTAGAAGTATAAAATTTAAAATGGCCTTAGAAGTTTTTTTTGTTTTTCACATCACTTTCCCTGCAGATTAAGGTACATTTAAAATATAAAATATTAATTCAATATTAATTAATTCAAATTATTTTACGGATCATTGTGTTTCATTGAAGACAGTTAATACAGATGATACAGTCTTGACAGAGGCCTGATCTGAACACCACTAAGGCTGTCAGGGATTACCTGGAGAGACAGACACATGTGTGACCGTTTATCTGCAGAACAAATGGGGTACGTTCTCCAGCATGCTTGGAAGAACCTAATAACCAGTTATCTTTTAGAACCACAAGCTACAGAGCACTGTACATTATTTTCATGCAATGGGTCGTGACACAAGATATTGCTCTGATTTAGTTTCAACCGCTTACTTCTATTTACAGTTCATTTTTCAATAATTAGAACATTTTTATTGTATTATTTTTTTAACTTACTGAATTCTTTGAAGTGTGCCTAATGCTACATTCAAGGTGTCCTGGGAACTAAGAACAGTCCCAAGTTCCAGAAGTAGAAGTGTTCCCCAATGCCTTTCCTAGTGGGTATTTCCACTGGGCAGCTCCCGGTTTGTCGTGGGACAGAATGTGACGTCAAAGCAGCGGAAAAAATGGAAATGACTTTTTAAAATGTAATATTTAGCTAATAATATGAAATTAAGTCAGCACAGTAGAGTGGGGTAAGACGCCCCTTCAGGTAAGATGCCCTTCGCTTACAATTCAATTTCAGCTGAGCCCAGTATGTTGCTCTTGACTTAGATAAATGCTCTGCCGCCTGGAGGGAAACGCTCTGCAAGAGATGAGTCAACAGAACAAGTGACATGTGAGAACTCGAAGTATTTGTGTTTTTACTGTCTTTTTTATAAAACATGACCAAATGAATCAATTTGAATGAATCATCAAGTGTTTGAATGCTTCACGAGTCTGCAGGACATGTCAGTGTAACTCTCTTATGCCTCCTCTATGTATAAAAGGGGGTCCTGTGTGGTGATAATAGGAGAAGTTGGGATTAATGAGCCAAAACCAATATGGTAGTGCTGGGGGTAAGATGCCCCACAGGAAGGCATCTTACCACATTTTGAGTTGTATTTATTCTGTTTTATGATTTTTTTTTCTAAAAATTATGTTCTATTTATAGGAAATATATCAGAAATGATTTTTGACAAAGCACTTGGGAATGGAAAGTTAATTGTAGCCATACATGTTAAAAGTAGGGCCATATGGAGTTACAGATTAATGAATCGTATATGCATGAATACCCATAAGGGCCTAAAAAGAAACATATTGGGTGAAAATAATTATGGTCACTCTTAGTTATAAAGACTTTTCATGGATACTCATAAACGTTCCATACCGCTACATGTTTATCTAATGTGATGCCTCATATTTCAGTAGTCCACAAGATATAACTATCCTATAACTATCTATTCCTTGATGCATTTAAAGCCAACAGTACCTTGCTATCACTTGTGCCATAGTGTTTAGTCAGTTAATAAAAAGTTAAGTTTAGGAGAATGTACCTCTTTCTTTCCCCATTTCTTCAGCAAGGAAATTTCTGAGAAGATGATGATCTTTTGTATGATGTGTACCTGCCAATTAAGTCAAAGCATCCCAACCGTTTTGAGAATGGGATTGTATAAAATGAGAAATGCAATAGTGATAACACTGTTAAGCTGGATGCCCTCCCAATCCACATAACCTGCTGTTCAGAGATCTTCTATTATATATTAACCCTTAAATGCCCAACTATAGTAAAAGCTGAAAGAAAAATCTATGTATTCTGTCAATATGTCCTGGGGAGGGGCTAATAACAATGCATTAGCAATTTTTAATTTTTGGTGACCTTTGACCTCATTTTAGTTTTGTGACATATATGTCACAATGGGCATTTCGGGGACCTCATTGCTAAAATGACTTGATTGATGAAACAGTTGACATATAGCTGAAGTATTAGGCATAGCTTATTTTTCATTAGCTTACCTGTTTGTCTACTTTATTTAGTGATGAATGGGCACTGCTCTATCGCGTGGATCCCACCATGGGGGCGGCCATATTGGAAAGGTTAGCTGGTGCAGCCAGTGTAGTGTCAGTTCCACTTTTATGCATCAGATGGCAGCATTGATGGTCTAAATATGTCACTATGGGCATTAGGTTGCAAAATTTGTAGGCCCCTTTCCACCAAAGAAGTTCCTGGTAGTATTTAGGTGGCAGGAACTACTCCAGGAACGTCCTCTCACTCGGCCCTCTCAACTGCCGTTTCTCCACCGAGATGGCGAAGTCGGAGAACTACTTTTAAAAATGCGAACCCTCCTTGTCTGCTGAGTTTTAAAAATGCCGGCTATTTTGTCGCTATCTGTAGACGTTACATCCCGCCCTGAGTAAATCCAATCAGCACCAAATAAACCTCAAGCCCCACCCAGGAGTTTTTCTGGGCCGTTTAGAGTACCTACTCTGAGGCAGGGACTTTTTTAGCCCCTGTAAAAGTTCCGGTACCCTGTCCTTCAGGGGTGGTTCCGGCGGTGGAGACGCAACAACAGCCCCGGCCCCGTAAAATTACCCTGAAGTTCCTGTGGTGGAAACGGGCCTTATGTGGGGTCAACGATTTTGACAACCCCCAAAATCGTGTGACAAATTTTTCACAGGGGGCATTTAAGGGTTAATGTGAGTGAGCAATCAGACAAACATGGTGTGCAATGTTTGCTAATGCTGGGTGAGTGGATAAGGTAAATAATAATGTCAGGTAAGAAAACTGGTGCAAACAAAACCGCTTTTTGTTGTCTTCCCAATAAGAGCTCTTGAATACACCCTGGAGGGAACTGGGAGGTTAAAGCTGCTTTCGCACCGGACGTGAAGACAGATTACTTTCAAAGTCAATGCAAAGACGTGAATACATGCATTGTATTTGCATTGACTTAGTGCAAAAAATTTGTTTCGCATCCAGTGTGAAAGCGGCTTTAAATAGGAAACTTCCTAGTTTCACAGCGGCGTAGCCAGCGGGGGTGCTAAGACACGTCCCTTTTTGACTGCAATTAGTAGTTCTCAATCATTTTCCTTCATTGACGCGTTTTCCAATTATCATAATTGGCAAGTGAAGACATGGTTTCTCTCCATATGCGATCTAACAGCGATGAAATCATGGGCTAAATTCAGCTACTTAATAAGCCAGTGCTTCGCAATGATTGAACTGGTTCCATTGAAACGTGGACTTTCATTCTCGGGATTGGCATTTGCAAAAAAGAAGTGGCATTCGCAATTAAATACGCTATGAAAAGCCTGCGGCTCAAGCTATTTGCGTGAGAGTCGACAGGTATGCAATTTTGAATGACGTTGATTTAAATAGGCTACAGTAAATATGCATACAGATGAATGATTATCGTCTTACCTTATCGGGGAGAAGCAGCACCTGTTAAGTGCGGAGTGCTCTTGGAGTGAACCTTCTATTAATTATGAAAATGACTGATAACAGGTCAGGACTAATAATTGTTTTTCACAGAAGTTTTGTGAAACCCAATTCTCTGTTCTTGTTCCGCAACTGTACTGAATTTAGCCCATGATTTAATCGCTGTCAGATCGCATATGGAGAGAAACCGTGTCTTCGGTTGCCAATTACGATAATTGGAAAACGCATCAATGAAGGAAAATGATTGAGAAACACTAATTGCAGTCAAAAAGGGACGTGTCTTAGCACCCCTGCTGGCTACGCCACTGTTTCAAGAACATCAGGGCTACTGCACAGTAGGTTACTGTATTCACCAGTTTGCATATTTTCTCAGATTTATAAAAAATTCACAATTTATTCATATGGTTGAATTGCCTTTGGTTTCTAATATATTGTTAGAAAAGGGTGAAAGCCGTTTGATCGGAAAAGCTCATCGAAGTGCTTTAGCGTTTTTTTTTTCTTTCCTGATTTGTATTGCAGGAGAGTTACTGCACAGCCACATGTGGCATTATATATGGCGGGCTGCTGTTCGCTCCCACACAGGACACTAAGCCATTTGCAGATTTATAGCTGAAGACCTGCAGTTTCCCACGCATGACGAGTGTTGAGGAGAGAGGCAGTGGCAGCAGGTATCCCACGGTCTCCATTTACCACTGCGTCACCATCTCTGAACTTTGTTTCTTGACAGCAGGACACTTCTGCTCTGGGGCTAAAAGTTTTTTTTTTTTTTGCTGCAAAGTACCAAGTGCACCTCACTTTACAATGCCAAAGAAAGTGCACTCCTAAATCCAACCTTCTGGGCCTGTACAGTTGCCATTGAATTTATGGTGGCAGTAAAACATAGCAAATATAGCTTTGGTCAAAATATAGCTCAGTAAAGTTAGTCATTTCTTTTTGATTATAATACATTTCAATGTAGGCACTGAAATATAAGAGCAACGTAAGACAGTGGAAAGCATGAGCATTTGAACTGATTCAACAAATGCAAAAAAAAAAAAAAAGAACTGGTTTATTCCCAAAAAACAAAAGCAAATGTTGCATGCTTCCAAGCCAGTGTGGCAGTTCACTCTGAACATGAATTAAAGTTATGTTTTGACTTATCTGAGTGATTGAGTACTCTTCCAGATAGTTTCAGAAGTTTCCAATAGGGTTTTCTGGTGTAGATCACCATCATAAAACAGGGTTCAAACAAAGTTATAAAATAATTTCAGAATAGTTGTTTTGGTCTGCTTGTCTGCTTGTCACGGTGCATCCTGGTGCCATCTCGTCCCCAGGTGATTGGTACACACTTACCCGGCCGATGCTCATGAGGCATAAGAAATGAGGACTGACTGAAGCAGCGGATTGTCTTCGGTTGCTCAGTTTCAATTCTCTCGTGCCCATTGTAGGCGCTTTCGGTGGTAGACTGGGGTTAGACTGGAAACTTCAACTGGTCTGCAGTTACAAAATGCTATATGTAGCGAGATGCAATGCTCTCCAAGTTGAGTCACATTCCTCGCATAAGTATACTTTAAATCCTCTGCCGCAGTACCCCTCCTGCTGGTTCAAACCAAACTGGATAACATTCGTTTCTCTAGTGCATTGATGAGCCTCGGGCAGCTAACACCCTGTCGCTGGTTCACAGTTTGTCCCTTCTTGGACCACAGTCGGTGGGTAGGCACCACATTACCATCAACTCCTGCAGCCCAGACCCTTGATGCTCAGGTGCTCTGTCCCAGTTGTCTGGCAGTAACGATTTTGCCACAACCCTCATGTGTCATTAATTGACTCCTCCCCTTTTCCAGCAGTCCGAGTTTTTGTGGTTTGTCCCCTTTAATTGATTTACTGTCTCGTTTCCTCCCTTGATCCCAGGTGCTATGATTAGCATGTCTCACCCCTTTTGTGATTGTTCTATCTATTTACTGTGAGTTCATTGTGACGTCAGTGTAATAGCTGGATTGTCATGGCATTTGTGTCATCTATTTCTGAGCTAAACTCTTCTTCCATGTGTGCTGATTTATTAATGCTAAAGACAATCGTAAATAACCTTTGGAGTCTAATTGTTTGAAACAGGTGTCCAAGCCTTCATCAGTTTCTACCCTTTGGTCCTGTTGGCAAGCAGCCCTGCTTCCATGAGGGGGATTATACCCCAGCTTCTGCCCCAGGATCCCCCAGGATGAGTGGATCTAATATTTTGGCTCATGGGTGTATTCAGTAACTTGAACTGCTCGTAATGATGGAAAAGGATTCTTTAGTGCCTATATAATGCTTTTAGAATGGATATTGCACTAGCTATTGCACTATATTACAAACCCAAAACCAGTGAAGTTGGCACGTTATGTAAATCGTAGATAAAAACAGAATACAATGATTTGCAAATCCTTTTCAACTTATATTCAATTGAATACACTGCAAAGACAAGATGTTTAATGTTCAAACTGAGAAACTTCATTTTTTTTTGCAAATAATCATTAACTTAGAATTTAAAGGCAGCAACATATTGCAAAAAAGTTGGCACAGGGGCCTTTTTACCACTGGGTTACATCGCCTTTCCTTTTAACGACACTCAGTAAACGTTTGGGAACTGAGGAGACCAATTTTTGAAGCTTTTCAGGTGAAACTCTTTCCCATTCTTGCTTGATGTACAGCTTAAGTTGTTCAACAGTCCGGGGTCTCCGTTGTCGTATTTTACGCTTCATAATGCGGCACATATTTTCAATGGGAGACAGGTCTGGACTACAGGCAGGCCAGTCTAGTACCCGCGCTCTTTTACTACGGAGCCATGCTTTTGTAACACGTGCAGAATGTGGCTTGGCATTGTCTTGCTGAAATAAGCAGGGGCCTCCATGAAAAAGATGTTGCTTAGATGGCAACATAGGTTGCTCCAAAACCTGTATTTACCTTTCAGCATTAATGGTGCCTTCACATATGTGTAATTTGCCCATGCCTTGGGCACTAATACACCCCCATACCATCACAGATGCTGGCTTTTGAACTTTGCGCCTATAACAGTCCGGATGGTTCTTTTCCTCTTTGGTCCAGAGGACAAAACTTCCACAGTTTCCAAAAACAATTTGAAATGTGGACTCATCAGACCACAGAACACTTTTCCACTTTGCATCAGTCCATCTTAGATGAGCTTGGGCCCAGCGAAGCCGGCAGCGTTTCTGGGTGCTGTTGATAAATGGCTTTCGCTTTGCATTGTTGAGTTTTAACTTGCACTTGCAGATGTAGCGACGAACTGTAGTGGTTTTCTGAAGTGTTCCTGAGCCCGTGGTGATGTCCTTTACACACTGATGTCGGTTTTTGATGCAGTACCGCCTGAGGGATCGAAGGTCACGGGCATTCAATGTTGGTTTTCGGCCTTGTCGCTTAAGTGCAGTGATTTCTCCAGATTCTCTGAACCTTTTGACGATACTATGGACCGTAGATGATGAAATCCCTAAATTTCTTGGAATAGCTCGTTGAGGAATGTTGTTTTTAAACTGTTCGACAATCGGCTCACGCATTTGTTCACTAAGTGGTGACCCTCGCCCCATCTTTGTTTGTGAATGACTGAGCATTTCAGGGAAGCTGCTTTTATACCCAATCATGGCACCCACCTGTTCCCAATTAGCCCGTTCACCTGTGGGATGTTCCAAATAAGTGTTTGATGAGCATTCCTCTCAGTCTTTTTTGCCACTTGTGCCAGCTTTTTTGAAACATGTTGCAGGCATCAAATTCCAAATGAGCTAATATTTGCAAAAAATTACAAAGTTTACCTGTTCGAACATTAAGTAACTTGTCTTTGCAGTGTATTCAATTGAATATAGGTTGAAAAGGATTTGCAAATCATTGTATTCTGTTTTCATTTACGATTTACACAACGTGCCAACTTCACTGGTTTTGGGGTTTGTAGTAGCTGCTATGGTTTTATAACTATTTGTAAAGACTGAATAAAAACAAAAACTGCTACTGATAATAATAATCAAAATGTGTGATGTTGAGGTATCCATTTAATGCTACCTTGGTGAACAAAGTATCTATTTCGTTCATGAACACAAAAAAAATTCAGTAGTGTTGGGGACACTGGGGTCCGATGGGCCATATCACATATTTGTAATCAACAGATGTCAGAGCTGCTTAAAATAGGCAATATAGTGATGTGGCCGATGGGGACTACTGGAGACCAATGAGCCATATAACTGTTATACCTGTTTTATGCTGCTCTGACATCTATTGATTATAAATATCTGATATGGCTTGTTGTTCTGAGTGCACATCGGACCCCACCTTCCCTCACTGCGCACACAGAGCATTTTTACCGAGGGAATGTAAATCATTTCCCTCATAAACTGAGCTGTAGTTTCCTTGCGCTGTCACCGTTGACTTCAAATGAGAAAATTGCGCTCAGAGCCAATGCATGAAAACATATTGGGGGATGGGTGGGGGTAGATGGGGGGATGTATGGCGAATGCAGAAGCAAATTAATATTGGCAAGACAGCTTGAGGGAAGATATGAACACCTGCCGATTCCGGTTGGTGCCCCGCGGAGGTTACTGATGCCCTTTGGCGATAGCAACCTCCTGCTGAGGAAATGTTCCCCGTTAACCTATCCTGTCAGATGCGTGGCTACAGATAAACAGGAAATGGGGTTTCACCGACTCTCATGCTATCTAAATTGGCATTAGATTTCTCGGAGCTGTCTCCCGTAAATTTATATAAATGTTACATTTGATGGCTTAATTCAGTCATACTGAGGGTACAGAAAAAAACTAAATGAAAAATCTGTCTTTCAAATGCTTTCTGTAAGATTGCAATCATATTGCTAACACGTGAGCTGAATGAAAATTCATAACCAAAAGGATGGTGACTCTATATAACTGGAAGATGCCGTAAAGATGCAGTAAATCATTATATCTCACCGATGTATGTAAATGAGACCATGTCTGTCAAACAGGAGCATATGGATTTTTGCATTATACCTCAAGAATTCCGAGACCGTAAACCAGCCTAGGCAGAGCAGTAAACCTACAGTACCATACATTCTTAACGTACAAATTCCATGAACCGATGCACTCCTGTCCTTTTAATTTGTAGTTACCACATAATACTTACACAACAACACCAGCAATTGTAATTACTTCAAGAACAAATCCTTTGAAAACACTAAAACATTTTTTTTCTGCTGTCAATTCAGTCCTTTATTTTTTCGTCATACGGTGGATTCTGTGGAGATGTCTTGTACTCATTCTATTGTCATGCATCCTGCGACTTTCAACCGTAGTACCTGAGATATACATTATGTGTTACTCTCCTTTGAGAAAAAAGCTAAATTCTGTCATATTATTGTGCCCTGCAGTGTTATTTAACTTTTTAAATTATTCTACTCTAGGCAACATAATTCTGCAGTATTTCCACACTCCACTGATTGTTTAACTCCTTGTTTGTTTATCTCACATCCTGCATGTTTTTCCTCAAAACTACTTTTTGTTGACGCAAATGCTTCAGTTCAGTTTGTATCTCATAGATTGGCCAGTGCCAACATTTTGTGGCTCTGATCTTGCAGTTTGATAGCAAATACAAAATTTCAATGATTTACCATGTTCAGGCATAAGTGTAGTCTTACCATCAGTAATGATTTAGGAGAAGAGCACAATTTCAGTTTTGAGAGATGGGCTGCATTGGTTGAAACGCAGTGTGTAACTCTTACCAGGGGTCGAGGGTGGAGAGGTTTTAATTGACATTGACAGTTGGATTTTTGTACGCACTTGACTGAATTATTAGTCCAGATACTTCTCTTTTCCGCACAGCCCTTGCCGTGAATCCGCTTTGCATTTTGTATTCTGTACTGCATGACCAGTTTTGGCTCTGAGAGAAATTTGTTATAAATTAAAACAAGTCATTGTTTCATCTGACTTAGCACCCTTTTATCGAGAAAGCTGCTAATGGTATACTTATGCACAATGTCAAACCATGAGCAAAATATGGTTCCTGGATCAACCTTCAGTACATAATATTGCTCAGTGGTGCTGAAAGTCACGTTTTTTTCCACTTGCTTGCTTCATTAACCTTTTAAACTAGCACCCCTGTTATTGAGCTGTGACCCACTCAAAACAAAGGGCACTATTATAACCATCTAAGTGCACAGTCTGAAGTGAATGGTGCAAGTGCAATTAGCACGTGTCCTAATCAACCTCTGCTAGTTTAGCGCAGGTAACCAGAGTGCGAAATTGGGAGCATTCTTCAAACAGGTGGTACTTCATCTCTTAATTATTCATAGGCGTATTTTGGCTGCACTATGAAATAAACCAATGAAACTATCACCTCTTTGTGCCGTTAAAAACCAGGTGCATTTTGTACCCTTGTAGATTGCAATTATAATGGCGGATTTGCCAAGTTTTTGGAAAAAACACCTCTCTGCAAGGGAAATGGGTCTACTCATGCACAAAGTGAAAGCATACGAGCAAACCATTGCTAAAAGTATGGAGTCCCGATCACAGTGATCTCCAAAAATGTTAATAAAGAATATTTAAAAAAATATTATCTCATTTTGAACATTTGCATAATGCAAGCAAATGAAAGGAAAAAAAGTTTTAATTCAGGGTCGTGGGTAAAAATAATTATGTGCGGGTCACAGCCAAGAGATCAAAGGATTGAGAAAACAAACAGCTGGGGAGAAAGAAATTAAAATAGTGTTGTTTTGATCGTGCTACTGTAACCCCTTCAAAAATATCTGCCAACTTACTTTTGCTTGAATGATACTGATGCTGGGAAAGAAATGGATCAACCCGGGTGACACCAGAACAAAAATAACTGCTGGTGAATATCAGATTATTGACATCCCAACCTTGAAGGCCAAGTCGAATGACTGGAAGAAATATTGATTAATTATTGACCTTGACAACAATATCATCCGTCACCTAACTGCTTGTTTAAAGTCCGGCTTTTTAAAGCTGCTTTGTTTGTCAGCTTAACTTTAAATTATAATGAACACATTTCAAATGAATTATAGTGTAATATATTTGATGATACAAGCAGGATGGATGGGTTAGAGGCATTGAATTATTGGATCGGGTCGGATTCAAAGTTGATTTTGAGATAATTGCGGATAATGGGTCGACCTGTGCAGGACTCTGTGCACTGGCTTATTTGAACGCTGTAGCGCGTTTTCAGCGCACCAAACACTGTCTCTATCACAGGACATGTTTGTGTGTGTTGATTGAACGAGTGAATGTAGCACCATTGGTAGGGACATCTGCAATCAAATTTTGCAATAGCTGGCAATGAGTCTTTTTCATTGATGTGGAGAAAACGTAGCCCACTCTCTGCAGAATTATTTTGATTTAGCCACAAAAAAAAAAAGTTGTCTCAACTGAAAAAATTTTGTGTCCAGGCTGCCTTAAAATTTTAAGCTCATTGAACTTGAGATGACAAGTAGAGGTAATATTCAACTTATAATCTTAAATTCAGTTAATTTGAAATTTTAAGGCAGCCTGGACACTAACTTTTTTCAGTTGAGACAACTTTTTTTTTACAATGCACATTTTTTTACAGAGGGTTTTAAAGCATGAAACGTCTGTTGAAGGACGCGGCAGAGCATCTCATGCAAACTCAACCCAGGAATTTAACCAGGCCACTCAAAACATTTCATTTTGTCTCCTTTGAGCCATTCAGAGGTGGTCGTGCTTGTGTACATTGGATAATTATACTGCTGTGTAACCCATTAGCGATTGAGTTTTAGGTCACAAACTGTTAGCCGGAAATTCTTCTTCAGGAAGCTGCAAAGCAGCCACAGACCAACAGGATAACCACATTGTTTGATTGTTGGTATGATGTTCTGATTGTGGAATGCTGGTTGAGCTTTATGCCTGATGAAAACAGCAAAAGACAGTCTCTATCATTACCCACCTGGCTCCTCTCTCACACAATGCCCTTCTCTTACTCCCATTCTCTTTATCAATCCAACCAGCAAGGCACCTCTACCTCCAACAACCAATGGAACAAGTGAAATACGCATGGCTTCCACATGCGTGGGTGTGTGCAAGTCAGGGTGGCTATAATATATTTGTCTTTAATGGGTTTCATCCCCCTGACAGATTGATCATTGCTGCCCACCATTTTCTGTAAAAACAGGTGAATTGATTAAAAAAAGGAAAATTGCTTCCTGTGGAGGTTTCCACAGAGCCTTGTTGATTTGTGGAGCGAGCTATGGACTTTTAACACTGTCCTGCAACCAAGTTGCCATGCCAGAAGTGTGAGGTATCGTTCTGGAACCAAATGCCAGACCAGGAAGTTTCAAATGAGTTTTGAGGTTGGGGGTTAACCCCCACAGGGCAGAAGGCAAAGGTACAGAGTCCAATTCAAAATCAGAATTCCAGGGACATAATCCAAACTGTACACAGGGCAGCAAACACAAAACTCAGAGTCGGGCAAAACAGGTTCAGTACACAGTCATGTCAGAGAACCCAAAACCAAAGTCCAGAAGACATAATTCGAACCATTAACAGGGCAGCAGAGACTAAACTCAGGGTGAGGCAAACCAGGTATTGTATACGGGCGGAGAAGTATCAAACAAAAAGCCAAAATCAGAATCTGGGACATTCCAGTCAGAAATATAACACTATAAATACAAGGCATCAACGATCGCAACACAGGGAAAATGTTCTGACAGGAGCTGTGAGTGAAATGCCTGCTTAAATACGCGTAGGGGAAGTCACATGCTATGATAGGGAACAGGTGAGTTGGATCAGACTAATTAACAAAGGAACGAACATGAGGAAGTTCCTTACTACATGAACTTGGTAAAAGCCAAAACGCAGACAGGGATCACAAGACAGCCTATAGACAGATATACGGCTCCGGTTAGGGAGTTCTATGGTACACAGAAATGGAGAGAGAACAGAGTTTAACAAGTGCGGAGGTTCCGCTGAAACTGCAGCACAGTAGATTGAGTAAAGCCAAAGGGGTGGAGACTAGAATAGGGCGACTGCTGACAGCTTGTGCTGTACAATCCCTTAGTGTTTGTTACTAAGTTAGTACTATAAATAGCGCTGGTTTGGGTTAGTATGCTAACTAAAATAATAAACTGTTAGTTTGGTTAGTAATATAGAAAAGCAAGGTGAAGGAAGTAAACGAGATTGGAAGGAATGATTGAAATCCTAGAAACCATGAAACCACCCGAAAATGTGGCACACAATACTGGGGCAGTGAGCGATCACATGACAAAAGACCGGATAGGGGGAGACAAAGTGCAATGCATGGTAAGACACAAAACGTGGATCGGAAAATAACTGCAGGATTGGAAAATGGCAGAACATACAGAAACAAGGTAAAACAAAACATGGCATGGAATCCTAATCACAAATACAGTGCATGGTCAGACAAGGCAGAATACATAATCAAACATGGCAGAATCAAAAATAAACATGGCAAACAGGCAGAATCATAACAGGAAGTAAGTTTATTTTTATGGAGTGTAGTGGATTATTATCATAAATCAATCTTTAGGTGGAATTAACCCAATTGTTTCAAAATTGTTTATCGTACTCATCATGTAGGGTCAGCTCATTTCTGTTGGCAACCCTGGGGAAAATATGACTGCTTCATCATTCAATGTCCAAGTTTCCCCCACGCTCAAAAGGAGGGCCTATATTTTAACTATGAGACTCTATACTTAGAATCCAGAGAGGGCATGCTGTATGAAAATGACAATTAAAATCGTTTTAACCTGATTCTACCCTCAATCATATACAATAATGGCAGATATTTTGTGTGCTTGACTGCTTAGTCCAAGCAGTAAATGGTAACACGTCACAATAAGGGTACATTAATAAACATTAGCTAATGCAGAAAAAAGCATTAAAAATCAGCTAATTTGCAGTAAACTAATGGATCTACTAATCATTTACTAGTGGTGTTCATTTTAACTCAAGTATTAATTTTGGGGAGACCAGGTCTAGTTGTTACACTTTTTCTTTTAACGGCTGTAGAATTCACATTATCAGGTTTTTTCTATCAATATACACTGTAAAGATAAAAAGTTTATTAGACAATATGACTGACCTGCAGCAACCCCTATATTCTGTGCATGCAAAATGCCGGTGAAGAAAAAATAGACCGTTGTCACCTGTAACAAACTACCCCATATATAGAGTAGTTTGTAACAGGAGGGGTAGTTTGTTACAGGTTGTTGGGCATTTTTTAAGAATTTGCTTAAGTGGGACGTGTTTCCCACTTAAATAGGCAAGTTAAGGGGGAGACCTCTCTACTATTATCCCACAAAGCCACAGTAAGGAACCTATCGAGTCATTCACTGGGTTTCACACAGGTCCCTTACAGAAAAACCACATGAAAAACATATGATTTGCTTATGGGAAACATGTGGTTTTGGCCCAATTTTATGTGAATCACATGAATTCCCATGTGAAACCCATGGGATTTAATGTGGAATACATGGGAAATCACATGTGATTTTTCATGTGGTTTTTCTATAAGGGTAGCGCTGATATTCAGAAATATTTCTTCACCCAAAGAATCTGGAATGTACAAGTCTTGCTCGTATGCGACCCCTTGCTGCCAACTCAGGGGAGTCTAGACAGATTGCGGCTCTCCTCCGAAGCACGCACCCATCAGCTGCCGACCACTGCCGGCTGGTACAAAGCAGGGCTTGAACCTGCAATGTGATAGTCACTTGTGCTGTTCAGCGCAATGCTTTACCGACTGAGCTATCCAGCAGCCCATAAATTCTAATTCTAATTTGGAGTCAGATATTTAACGAGAGTATAACAAAATTTGCTATTCTAAATTTACTATGGAGTCAGATTAATTGTAACCGTTGCGCTTTTGAGCCCAGTTCTTCAAACTAAGATAATTGATCCATTATATTGTGATTTGCACCAGCCACAGGATCGCGTTGAGCCTTTGCACCCTGCAATTTCCGGCGTTGGTATTGTTTGGTGGAGTTTTACAGCATTAATTAATGTATCCTTATTGTAAAGTGTTACCCAGTAAAATAATGGATTCTCACAGAGTGATATTTGGTGGTAAGTATAAAGTTTCCATATCATGATGAATGAATAAAGGAATGAATGATAGCATTGCTCTCTCCATTACTCAAAGTACTTTGCAGTGATATGAGGGAGTTTCGCCTCATTGCCAACCCAACGGCAGCCATTTTGCAACAGAATGCTCACCACACATAAGCTGAGGTGGAGAGGGAGAGAAATATTTTCAAAGACAATTAATCAAGGGATGATTTGGTGTCAGGTTGAAGGAGCCAGGTTACGAATTTAGCCAGGACATGGGGGAACCCCTTAACTTGACAATGCGTATCGACAAGATAAGATATACTTTATTGAACCCCTTGGGGTAATTTGTCCTCTGCATTTGACCCATCCTATAGTAAAGAGCAGTGGGCAGCCACACAGAGTTGCGCCCGGGGACCAACTCCAGTTCTAAAGCCAGTTCCTTGGTCAGGGGCACCGGTAGGATTGTTCCTATGATGGGATCTTTAATGTCCAAAACAAGCCAGTTCCTCATCCAAAAATTGGCATCACCTACTGCACCGTATCTGTCATGGTGTTGGCCTGCAGGCCCTTCCCCCTGTTGCATCCTCCACCTTAATAGGCAACAGGTGTTGTTTGTTGGGGTGGAGGTGAAGTGTTTGTATAGGGTTGGCTGCACCTTGCTTTGGTGCAGCAGTATTCTGATTGTGTTCCCTGAGCCCTGCTATGTTTCTTCATGCTGCTGCTCCCCTCCGGGGTTTTACTTTTTATATCTTAAATTAAAGAGTTTTATATTTTTACTCAGCCTGTGCGTTTGGGTCCCTAATTTCTTTTTTGGGAACATGGTCCCAGTGCCCGCTGGCTTCATGTTTTCTGCCAGCGGGACTAATCCATGACAGTATCCCCATCACTATAATGGGGAATTAGAACTTATTCGACCAGAAGACAAGACCACTGCCCTCAGGCCCACCAACACCATTTCTAGCAACTTATATACCAAGATGGTCTCCCATTCAAGTACTTACCAACCCCACACAAGCTTAGCTTCAGCCATTTAGCCAGCGCAAGCCAAATGGTGGTATGGCTACAAACTACAACCCCAATTCTGAAATAGTTGGGATGAAGTGTAAATTGTGAATAAAATCAAAATGCAATGACTTTCAGATCACATAAGCCAATATGGTATTTACAATAGAACATAGATAGCATTTCAAATGTTGAAACTGAGACATTTTACATTTTCATCCACAAAATGAGCTAATTTCAGATTTTATGGCTGCAACAGGTCTCAAAAAAGTTGGGGAACAGGCAAAAAAGGGCTGAAAAAGCAATTAATATACAAGAGAATGAAGTAATTAAGTTAACTGGCATTAGGTGTGTAATATGATTGGGTATAAACGGGATTTATTACAAAAGTAGAGAGGCTGAATCTCTCAGAAGTAAAGATGGCCAGAGGCTCTCTAACCTGTGAAGACTTGCATAGAAAATTTGTCGAATACTTTAAAAACAATGTTCCTCAACATCAAATTGCAAAGGCTTTGAAGGTCTCATCATCAACAGTGCATAACATCATCAAAAGATTCAGAGAAACTGAAAAAATCTCTGTGTGTACAGGACAAGGCCGAAGACCTTTACTGGATGGCCATGATCTTCGGGGCCTCAGACGCCACTGCATCACTCACCGGCATGATTCTGTCAATGAAATTACTAAATGGGCCCAGGAATACTTCAAGTAACCACTGTCTATAAACAAAGTCTGCCATGCCATCCACATATGCAACCTAAAACTCTATCATGCAAAAAGGGAGCCATTGTTGAGCATGATACAGAAGCGCCGCTGGGTTCTGTGGGCCAAGGCTCATTCAAAATGGACTGTAGCAAAGTGTCCTGTGGTCAGACAAGTTCAAATTTGACATTCACGTTGGAGATCATGGGCGTCGTGTCCTCCGGGCTAAAGAGAAGAAAGCCACCCCTCCTGTTATCAGCGTTCAGTTATAAAGCCAGCATCTCTGATGGTATGGGGATGCATTAGTGCATATGGTGTGGGACACTTGCATGTTTTAAAAAGCATCATGAATGCTAAAAGGTATATAACGGTTTTAGAGCAACATATGCTCCCCTGCAGACGACATCTATTCCAGGGAAGGCCTTGTGTATTTCAGCAGGACAATGCAAAACCTCATACTGCAGCCATTATAACAACATGGCTTCGCAGTAGAAGAGTTCGTGTGCTGAACTGGCCTGCCTGCTATTGAGAACATTTGGCGCATAATTAAATGAAAAGTCCATCAAAGGAGACCCAAAACTCTCCAGCAGCTGGAAGCCTGTATTAAACAAGAGTGGGATCAAATTCCAATGGCTAAACTCAAGAAACTTGTCTCCTCAATGCCCAGACACCTCCACTCTGTGTTAAAAAGAAGAGGGGATGCTACACCATGGTAAACAGGCTCCTGTCCCAACTTTTTTGAGACCTGTAGCAGCCATCACATTTGAAATGAGCTCATTTTGTGGATAAAATTGTACAGTTTCTCAGTGCCAACATTTGCTACGTTATCCTGTTCTATTGTGAATAAAACACTGGCTGGTGTGATTTGAAAGTCACTGCATTTTGATTTTATTCACAATTTACACTTTGCCCCAACTATTTCGGAATTGGCTTTGTATATAATGTGACATCACAGCAGTGTATTCAGGATCATCATATTCAAGCAAAGGAAAATCTACATGCTTTATCATCAGGCTGTTTGCTCCTTCAGCAGCCAAACTGAGACGATTTTATTATGCAAATTTGGGGTTGGTGCGGATGCTCTGTTATGGGCTTTCATACGCACGACCCATTTCCCTCCGTTCGCCCACCAACACCCCCGCCCAGGTCTGGGTTTCAGTATTAAAAAATATCTGATGCTCACATTTCCTGACAGGAGAGTCAATAGGGGCAATTCATCACTCCTGTCTGGCAGCAGGCTTTAATTACTGCAATTAATTTACTGCCTGACTGCAGTCTTATTTCCTTTATCTGGATTTAATTTACGGTTTTACTTTGTTGACTGCAAATTCCCTCCTATCTGAATTAAAAATCGGCTCCTTTTAACTTTATCATCTGAGTGTACATCTGTTCCAGTGTGAACCTTGGAAGATATTTTGAGCTGAAACATATGGTTGCTATTTTTTCCTGCTTTATATGTTATATGGTGTAAAAATATGCTGAATGTTCCTGGGGACTTAAGAGGTATGGTTGGGTTAATTCCTTTGAAGGCAGTATACAGTATATTTATAAAGCAATGCATCTCATTATCTTGCTTGCTGTTAGTGAAAGTAGGTTAGATGCACACTGTGATCACCTGCACTGTTTGCCTCGACAGCCCTCGCTTCTCTGTACTGTCAGCACATTTTTGACCAATTACTGCATCGTATTCGCCCTTCTCTGAGCAGCGTAAGAAAACATTTTGCCAGTAGGAGTGTAGATGCCAACAAGCTCTTGTTAAATAAGATGTATATAAACCAATGAACCAAATCATCAATCAACTCACAGATAAAGCAAATAACATTGATAGTACTGTAACAATGGCACATTTCGAGGTCTGCAGGCAGACCTCAGACGGAAAGCTAACTGTCGGTTTCATTTTTGATGTGTTGAATGTGGTAGAAATGGTTTTTGAGCTTCAGAACTGGACCATGAGGCAGCTAAAGAAGGTTGTCTGGTCAAGTGAGTTCCGTTTCTTTTACTTCATGTGCTTCTGCTGGGTATGTGACCATAATTTACCCCAGGAAGAGATGTCACCAGGATGCACTGTGGGAAGATGTTCTCCTGGGAATCTCTGGGTCCATAAATTCAAGTGGTCGTCAGTTTGGCAGATCTATTTTGCGGCATGCGGGGGACCTACACACTCTAAATCTCTGCGCAGCATTTAGCACTACATTCACAAGGTGCACTTAACAGGTGAAAAACTATCATTTATTCCGTGGATAATATCAAATGCCACATATCTGGTTTTGTCCGGTGTAGTTGTTCTGCATGTCTCGTTCAGAAATCATTACAATACACATTATCTTTTGATATTTTTTAAGTTAAAACCTTTCACATGAAAAATAAAAATTAGGAAATGCAAGCGAGTCTGCTGTCTGCCAGTTAAGAGGAAGAACATTAATCAGTCTTTAAAAAACAAAGAGCATTGCTTAAATCCTTGGGAACCGAATGTTCAACAAAACAGAAAAATCGAAAGGGAAATTCCAAGATTAGCGCTATAATTTTTGTGATCAGATCAGAGATCTAACAGTTACATTGATAGTATATTGCTATTGCTATATTAAATAGCAATCAGAGAAAGATAATATTATCAATTCTCACAGCCTCATTTATTGTTTTTGTTTAAAATATATAAAATGTAAAACCCTGTTTACACCGGACTTGCGAGCAGGTAGCGACAAAAAAATAGACAAAAATCGCCATCACTCTCACTGACTCTTGATGAGGTTGCAAGTAACTCTCATTAAACTCTCAATGGTCTCAAATTCAATCTCTCTGATCTCTTTCACTCTCTATCGATCTTGAAGGGGTTTATGATTGTTTTGAGCTGTTCAAAAAAATTGCATAACTTTTGCGAGTGTGTGCGAGTGGTCAGAAATAAATGCATATCTCAAAAACAATCGTAATGAGCTCTCATAACTCTCAAGTCACTCTTAACTCGGTCTCACAGGTCTCGATGGACTCTTGATGGACTCTCAAACAGGTTGTATAAATAATCTCCAAATATCGGAATATTTTTCATTATGCGACTATGGCGATCGTTTTTGCGAGCTGAACAAGAGCCCATTGCAATGCCTTCAAGAGCAAAAAAGTCATGGCGAGTGAAATTGCGAGAGCATCAGTGATGGATGGGATCGAAATTTTACCAATGGCGATCAGTGAGAGTGAAATTGCGACCAATGGCGAGCTTCCATGCGACTCTTTCTGAGAGTGGGTTTCCTATATAAAACCATTGTTTTAATCGGTTCATCACTTGCTGCAACGATCGCATCAACAACGCAAGACCAAGAGAGACCAAACAAGAGAAAGGAGAGTCATCGTAAATTATGTCGCATAAATCTCCTAATTTTTATTGATATATCTCAAATGTGGTCTCACTGGAAGCTTGGTGTGAACGCAAATTAGCGATTAGATTGGAGAGCATACAAGAGTAGACAAGACTTGTGCGAATTCATCAAATCCTTGTGATCTCACAAGTCGCAGCAGTCGCCATTTCAGTCGTGTTTTGGTGTAAACAGGGCATAAAGAACCCATTGTAATTCTCCTGGCTTGAGTGAATGTTTCATTGTTAGATGCTGCGCAGAAGTACCTGAGGATTGAGGATGTGCTGAAGTATGTGTGCGCTGCCTTATCGCCAAGCACAGCAGTTTTCTACAAAAAAAGTTCACTGTGAGCTTTAACTCTACCAAAGTGCGTGAGCATTGCCACTGAGAAAATGAGGTAACTTACAGTTTGTGTCAAAAATTGACAGAGCATGAGACAGACAAAGTGAAAGCCATTAATGATCCCATTCCAGACTCTCCTGTCTCTAAATCTCAGTCCCCCTTAGACCACTCACCATATAAGAGCCATCCCACAGATAGTGCCTTTACAGAGGCTACTTTTCCCATTGGATGGCCTGGGTATACATGCAGAACCATAGCATTCTAGAGAATCAAGATAAAAAGACAATGTAGGTGCCCAGGATGGCAGATTAGTGTTATTTGAGGGCAGGCAGGGGAAAACCGCTTCCTTTGATTGCGAAGTGCTTAGTGATCTTTACAAAAAAGCCTTAGGCGCTGCCTGAAATCTGATGGATTGTGAAGTCCCCTGTTGTAACTGAGCGTGACATTAATATAGCTGTCACTGAACCAGGTTTGAGACATAAGAATCTCTTTTGCCAAATAGTGGGAAGGCAGTGAAATTAATCAGATTTAAGGAGTCATCTTACATGATTTGGAAATAGTTTGTTAAAGTCTGAGGAATGCAGTTTAAATTCATCAAAAGCAAAAAAGTTAACCCTCTTGTTCTTCAGACGGCAGAAAATCTTCACACCCCCCATAATATTTTATGTATATTTTTGCGCATAATTATGCTTAATGACATGTACAATTACATGCCGATAAGGCGCTGTGGAGCACGTGATGTCACAAGAAGGAAAGAGACTACTTTTCAGGAAGTGGAACAAGAGGTTGGTTTAATTGCAATATCGCACAATTTAGATAATAATGCAGCACATGATGTCAAAATCGTCGATGTTGACAAATGATGGTTAAACTCAGGCCTAAATCCCATACTGTTCCAAGTTTAGTGGAAGTGAGTGTGTTTTATGAAGAGTTCCAAACAAGATTTAAAAAAAAAATTGACTTCTTTTTTCTCTATGAAAAGAAAAATGTGTGCTGGAACTCCATTCTCCTGATTGCAAGAATATATCCCTCAAAATGCAAACACAATTCAAGTTAGTTGGACGTTTATCAAAATGAAAGCACAAAAATGCATAACAACATCTGTCGCTGGCAAAACTGCTGACAACTATTTGTTTAAGAATAGAGCGCATCTGCATCGTACTCATCAGATGAGATGAGTTGGGTTTCTGTAATCTTTTGCTAGAATTAATTTCATTCAGGGAAACACTTTAACTTTCAGCTTCTTGGATATCTGCATAAAAGAGCATTAAATTATTCATAACAATTTAAACCATTAATAAATGTGACAGATTACAGTCATAGCCTCATTCCCATCCATTTTTTTAATAGTCTAAGTGTCGCTAAAGTCATAATTAAAATGTGCAATTGATTATAATATGCAACCAGAGACATTTTAAACGTCTCTGTCCCAACTGTGCGCATGAAATTTAAAATATTCTGCTTTAATGGAACCAAACCTTCCTTGTCCCTCATTTTTTTTCCAACTGATGTCAAATCATGCAATTTACATATCTGAGGAGATGTAATCAGTGTACCCAGCAGGAGATTCCTACATGCTTTTTCATAAAAAAAAAAAAAAGAGACAGTTCTTAAGAATGATTTATGCCAACATAGTGGAGGACCTACTTCTCATTTCTATATTGTAAAACAGGAAACAAACCAAAGAGAAGCAAATTCAAGTGTCATGAGTTGGAAGGATCACAAAATCTGCTTCAGTCAAATTAACTACTTGACCACACAGATCTAGATATGATCTGCTTCAGCATGTCAACACACAATCTGGCCCATGATTATTCTCACATTGATATATAAAGTTTTAATAGTAATATACAAACTTGATAATACAAGAAATGGGACAGTGCATGAAATGCAAATAAAAACAGATCTATGTTTGTTTGATTGTTAGCCACATTATAGAAAAGGTTATGGACAAATTGTTATTATATTTTCACAAGAGGTGTGTCTTGGCCTAATTTAGAAGTGATTTAATTCTGGAAGTGATCCAAATCAAATTCTGGATCCAGGAATTTGTTCACTTGTGTGGTGGTACATAATAACGCTACTCGTTTGTGTCCGAGACATGTGGGGTAATGTTGGGCCTTGGCGGACGTATGTGCTCTCTGAGTGCTCTTGTTCTTAATTTGTTGCTTCTCATGTCAGAGGGATGCTTCACTCACTTTAACCCCATTTGACATTAATTACTATACATTATACGATATTAAAAAGCCCTAAGTTTTTGTTGTGTTTATATTGTGTTCATTTTGCTATGTACCAAATAAGTGCAACGAGAAGGGGACACACATCTTTACTGATCAAACTCCAAGATTGAGTGGAATTGATGAGCTTCTCATTTGGTTTCTGAACAGTTGTTTAAGGTCTTTCCAAATATGAGGGGCTTTCACAACCTTAGGAAAGAGTGAGACTTGAAAATCTATTTTTGGATCGCGATCCAAATTTCACAAAATTCGCACGTGTGAGCGCCCCTATTTTCCCTAAAACTGAGCATGACGTCATATGGGGTTGACTCATCATAATTTTCTATTTATATCGTAAATCAATTCCAAAAGCTTCCTTCCTTCTGCAGTTTTCACATCTTTTAGCAATGCGAAGCCCTGACATGCATCCCTGATGGTTAACACCCGGATTAAAGAATGACATGGCCATTGGGAACACGAAACAATAGGGTTCGCCCTCTAAGCAGGTGGAGCAAACACAAAAATTTTCGCGCGATTCTTATTAAAAAATATCTAGTTTTCGCGGTGACAAGATGGATCTGCGGCGGAGGTGACGGCGTCTGTAAAAACAGTCCTCACGTGCTGGCGAAGCGCACTTTGAAAAGCTGAGGGAAGTTTGGCTTATGTCGGCCACTGTACACAAAGCGGAAGTTCTTTCAGTCATTCATTCAACATTTTCGTTTCCAAGCCGGGGCATATGACATCAACTACTTTGATTGCATTATAAGTACTTATGATTTAAGACATGCTTCGCAAAAGGAACCCCACGCAAGATGACAATGCTAGAAATCCCAAAATTGATAAGAATAAGGTAGTTAGCTGTGTTATAGCTTGGCATCTCAGTTATTGCGAGTTCACAATATTCTTAAGAGTTTTGCTAGTTTAACTAAACAGCGAGGCGTCCTTGTGATTTCGGGCAGCATGTGAAAAAGTGGCAGCAGTACTCACCGTGTCGTCTGTAGATGCTATTCATCTCTCCTTCGAGGGCTTTGACGAGTGTAATTTACTATATGAGCAGACTGTGGATTAATGTTTACTGAAATAACTGCCGCTGTTTTCCCTTTAAACAGGCACCAGTCGTTGATGAAGGTGCGGACGGCGATGATAATAATAAGGGAATATGGTCCATAGTGACATTAATAGGAAAAGTTTTTCTCTTAGTCATATTCGTCCCACCCTTTCTGAATTATGCATCATTACAGCGGGAAGGGGTTATGCTTCAACCTAAAGGTAATCTAATTCGCATCATACATTTCTGGATTCTACCATGTAATGCACGTATGACACTGCTGTCCAAGGTTATACAGTACTTATAAACGTAATGTATTAAACTAATTTAAGTTGAATTTGTGCAAGGCTTTTTCTTTTTATCTGTGCAAGGTGATTTCACGTAAAATGTACAAACCACGTGCCATCCCATATTTTGTCTGAATGTTGTTTGTTTACCATATTAACTGCTTTTACTGAAATTTTCTGATGTCTTTATTAAAACAGCCAGTGTATATATAAAATCTTTTAAACGTGTAGATTTGTGAGGACTCTGATTATTGATTAATGATGTCCATTCTCTGACAGGAGCTCTACTTGTAGATATTGGTTTAGGTCAGAAGATCCACCTGCTGTGCAAAGGAGTAGGGCAACCTGTTGGTAAGTCTTTTTTATCATTATTTTTAAAGTCAGAACCACTGCACTCAATGTATTCCCACAGTGGAATTACTTTTCTTTACTCAGTCAAAAAAAAAACCTGAGTCAGGGGAGACGGGAGGAATGTGACACTTTTAGCAGCACCAGTACGGAATTTGCTGTGAAGGGATGCCTTGTCAAGTTTAGGCGTACATGCTTATGGTGTAAAAATTAGTATCATATTTCTGTATTGGCTGTGTTTGCATTGCATTGACTCAGCCTTCCCTGCTAGTAATTCTGGATGCTCCCACTGGTATGCCATCTGATGTTTGGTTCCACATACAGGAAGACATTTCACATGTTACTAAGGTGAGCGTCAACTTTGCCCAAACAAACTTTTTTTTTTCATTCAAACTTTCTTGATTCGGATGATGTCGCAGTTTATTTTCCTGCGCACGGACATTGCCTTCTCATCCCGACTCATCAAATAGTAATACTACCTCACCAAGCGTCTCTACATGACGCAAAAGGAGGCTTTTTCTGTCCTTATTTGACGCTTAAGGTTAGGGTTTGGGTGAAAGGTTTGGGGTAAGGGCGTAGGGTTAGTTTTAAATTGGTGTTAGAAAGGATGCCAAAAGCCTCCTTTTGCGTTGTATATCGACGCAAGGTCATGCAGTGTCACTATATGATGTAAAAAAGCAAAATGTCCAAGGCAACTCTTCTAAATGTCCAAGGCAAACTCTTCTTCTGTCTTCCTTGGACCCCCCAACTCTGCCAATAGAGCACCTTCTATTAATTATTGATATTTAACATATATTGAACATCATATCCCTTTTCTTTCGCGTTTGTATCACTATATGATGTGTCAGGATGTCACTGGGCTCCAATGGAGATTTTAGCAAGACCTAATCATGCTGGGTAAGGCCACATCACAGTATTAATCGTGCATGTAAAGGATTACACCTTATTCTAAAAATATTGAGATAAAAACAGTAACTCTAAGTATGTAATTGCGTCCCAACTGTTTTTATGAAAATATCTGGCTAATCATTTCATGTATAACATATAATCCTCTTAAGGAACCTTTCAATGAGGTTATACATTTTAGCTTAAATCTATATGTAAAAAATTGAGTGGTATAGGCTTTTATTAGTGGTTGAAAACAGAGCTCTAACTACTCGTACGAGCGCTCCGCAGGGGGTTGCTTGTCACCAACAATCCTGAGGAATAGTGACGTCACTCGTCGTCATGGTAAAGAAAGGTAAAAAAGGGATAAAATTGCCCAAATTTCAGTAAGGGGGCGAGTTGGTTCGATGCCACATGGCGGAAGACAGAGGCAGGCTCCTTTGGAACGCATATGCCTGAGGGCGCGGGGATCCGTCGGGCGGTTTGGGAGGAGATGCATCGCAAAGGCCGGGCAAATCGAGAAATAATGTATAGATTTGCCTTGTGGGATTAGAACTGTGGTCTTCCTTGCGTTTTTTTGCAAGAGGAGTTATTGAGCGATGCCTGAAAAGCATAAAGCATATGCCCAAAGCATAATGAAAACCTCCGTATATTAAGTGCTAAAGAGCAGTTTATACAATTTTCACAAATTAAACATGGTGCATTTTTTGCTATCTAACAAGCTGCTTTACTAAGCCAACAGCCTGACTGTGTGCAGGATATTGGTAACTAAAGTACATAAATCTGGCTTTAACTTCTCCCGTTTCTGTCTCAGCAGTTTCTTAACCTCCTAAACATGGCTGGGAACATCGGGTAGACGTATCAGAGGCATTATTGTCTACTGTAAGCCTTGTACGGTATCCACCCCCTTACGGCATCATGTCTATAGGAAGATCAGTGTCCAGACTGGATAATCATTGCTTATCTGTAGCTACTAACACCCCAGCCTGCAAACAGTTATTTTCACCTCCAATCAAATTCTGTTTCAAGTGGTAATTATGGCACTACCTCTTTAAATGTAGAACAAAGGGCTTCTCTGGGAATGCAAGAGAAAATGAATCACATTTTATACAGCTATAGAGGGGAAGAAACCTGGTATGTCTTAATGCGTTTAACTGTATTCTCCTCAAAAGCGCCTATATACAGATTAAATCAAATCCAACAAATTGCTGTGCCCTTACCTTTCCACAATATGTCTGCCTTCAGAAAAAGTTCTCCACTAGTGTGGGCTCATTGGAGATCTTTTTCTTTGTGCGTCTTAGTTTTGTTGACCTGAGAAATCTGAGCAATTTACTGAAGGAAGTCAAAGTAATGTTGCTGTTGTTTAATATCTTTTAATCCACTACATAAAAGGTATATGTTTAAAACAAGCAAATGGTTCAAAAAGTAATGTTCATTTTATCAAAATTCATTTAGTAGAAATCCCGAATTCTCACAGATAATATTTAATCAAATGTTTTTGTTTGGCTTGTTGTCGTCGGGTCTCGTGAAAAATCAGAGGAGCTGTCTCAAAAGGAAAACGCAGTGTGAGAAAGGTCTGCAACCACTTGGAGTCATCATGTGACATTAGATTCATACCAAACAAGACTGAGTCTCCACATGCTGAAATGCGTAAAGCAGCGGTTTCCTCTCAGCCCTGGGTTACCCCTGTGTCACTTTAGCATCAGTGGCGAGAGAGAAACTGTGAACCCCTGGGTGACTGTGGTTAAAAGGCTTTTTTCTTTGTCTTGCCATACTGCTCGCAGGTGTGTGCTTACGATAGGGTGGGCCTCGGATTCAGTAAACGCGCCTTTCAGAATGAAACTACTGGAATGGAGAAAGTCTGGGGACTGTCAACTACTGGAAGGTAAGCACTTCTACTCAGTGTCCTCTTTGCATTAGGGCTTATTTATTGGTCAAAAAGATCTAGTAATTCTTGAGGTGTTATTATGTGATTTATGGACAGAAACATTCACTGCAAGTGCTTGTGCATTATCCCCAAGACAAATGTATAAAATTTTAAATTATTAATTTGAACCAGTGGAATTGAAGAGGGCTACCCTCTCACATGCTGCCAATGATTTTGCTTCCTGTTTGACTGGAATCGAATGAAAACAGATTTTCTTTTCAAAATGAATTAAGAAAAGCAGGGTGACGCCTTTTAAAGAATTTATATTCAATTATATTCAATTAATCAATGATTTTTGATGATGTCTAGTGAAGGGTTATTTAATTAGACTCACAGTTTCTATCATCACTTCTTTTTGTTCAACAGTGACCCCTCTGGTCAGTGTGACGCCTGCTGCATTTCGAGGGTAGTTTTTTAAGGCGGTGATCTCATCCGCTGAATTTGTGGATTAACATTGAAAAAAGTGACCTTTGGCACAGAAAGAGAAGGAAAACATTTTTTGTCCCTTTAAAACTGAAACAGAGGTAATGAGACTGACTGAAGGATAGATTACCAACTCAAAGTAGAACAAAAAATGTTTCTTTACTTTTGATAAAGTGGCATAAAAGTGAAGGTCTTATTTTTACCGAGTATTTCTTTGGGGCATGTGAATGGCCATGTACAAAGTCATTACTGAACAGTTAATGAGCGCAATATTTCGCTCAAAACATAAATCGGATGTTGTAATTGATAGCTATCAAAATCATATACTGCTTGGTTTTTAATATTACGTTACTAATGTGCTATCAGAGTCATTACAAGCACCGAGCAGCCGTTGTAAAGTTGTAATAATTATGTAAAAATCAATGGAATTCGAAAGCTTATGGAATTCGGAATTACAAAATTATAATGTGTCGTCATTACGGAAGGCTGACGTGGATGACAATCAAACTTCGTTGGCTTTTCAACAGCAATAACTGTCCTTGAGACATTTCACCAGAGGGATTTTGTGGAGAAATTTTTTTTTTAGAAGAAAGTTAATGCTGCACCAGGCTCTTTGCAGTCGGTGACCTTTCAGTTACCTTTACTTTCATTTTAATCAGTTGTTTCTTTAGTAAGTCTAAGATCTGGCTCATGTATCGGATGTCTTTTTTTTTTCTTCATTTGATAGCCGTGCGGTTATCCCTGAGTTTGATTGTCAGAACTCTGCCTTTCATGATGAAAGCCAGTAACAGACTCCAAAAGCAATCAAAAGCCTGGTATTAACTCCAGCCACTGAAAGTTCCCTTTTAACTGTTCTAAGGAAGAAATTCAATTTACCTGAGTAATCAGAATCTTGGGCTTAGCCATCCGTCACAAACATGGTGTCCTGAAATAGGGTGGCTATGGGTAAATAGTGCTATAATTTATACAGGCTGAATTCGAAATATGTGAAAAAACAAGCGGAAAATCTTTGATTTTACATCATGCGATTGTCTGATTACAAATTTAAAATTGCAGAATTTGGGGCAAAATTAACAAAATTACCTTTGTTTCAAGGATTATTCAACTAATTTTAACCCTTTTACTTCCTGCTCAACCTTTCTGTAGCGCACATTATGAGTCCCTGTATTTAACTGAAAGATCCGTTGAATTAAATGGTTTGATTTTTTTTTTTTGCATAACATGCGTTAACCGAGTGTTACAGATGGCTTAATCAGGTTAAGTTCAATACATCTTTCAATTAGACACAGTGACTCTAAGGGCTTGATTCACTAAGACCTTTAGCACATGCAAAATCCTTTTGCCCGTGCAAAACCAATAACATTGCCACTGATTGGTGCAAGGCAAGTAACCTGGCCTATCATGGGCAATATTATTGGTTTTGCATGGGAAAAAAGATTTAGCATGTTCCAAAGGTCTTAGTAAATCAGGTCCTTAATGTCCTGCACCAAAAGGTCGAGCGGGCAGGTTGAGGTTAAAATGTTTATACCGTATATTTTTGTTGTTGTTTACTGATGAACTTTCTGAGCAATATTTTGTATTATGAATCCAAACTCACTCAAAGTAATTGAACTGAGAGCCTGGGATTAGAACAGCTGGAGAAGAGAATCTGCACCCTGCTGCTTCAGAGCCTTGTTATTGGGATACCATCCACACACTCATCCCATATTCGCTTAAAGTCCCAAAAGCTCATGCTCATACACCCTGCACAGCTCTTTTTTTACCTCAATTTTATCAGGTAGGCTCACTGTGTTCTTGGTTCTTATTTGCTGTAAGGGCCTGGGAAATCAAGGTCGATGGAGAGTGCAGTGCACAGCGCGCTGCCCCCCCACGATGCAGGCATCGCTAACAAAAAGCCTGCTCTGGAGCTCGCATTGATTTTCGCTCTCAGACAAATGTTTACGTCAGGCGGCCGCAGATTGCAGGCGTCCTCCTCTCGGCCTGGTCGTGCTGGCCTTTGTCAGCGTGCGCTAATCTTTGTGTCTCTGACACGGCGATGCGTTGTTGAACTTATCGGTCGGCTGAAGGATGAGGTAAGGCACATGCAGCCGGTCAATTTAGTTTTAACTGGGCAGCAGGCCCGGGGACGAGCCGGACGCATTATTTTTTTTCACCCAAGCAATCCGTTTCCCCAGAATTCCACAGCCTAACAGGCCTCCCCCTCTCCCCCCCAGCCTCTCTGAAACCTGTTCATTTCTGCTGCACCACTGCTTTGATTTATTAGCACGACAGGCGTGACGCAGGCAGGAGGCCGTCTGTCTGGAGCTCTGTTTTATTGGCTGATGCCCTGGTCCTCAAAGGTGTCACTTTTGCTGCTGTCACCTACTCTTCACAAGGACTTCAGGACTTTGTTCACTCATTGGTGTGTACGCTGCGGACATTCTGTGCTGACTACTGTTCTCAGTGCACATCAAGTACAGACTGTAATGTCTGTTAAGTGTCCAGACTGCTTTTAAAAATTGCCTGAGGGCTGACTCATCTCTATTACGCTCCAGAATGGATGTAGCCTGTCATTCTCATGATGCCCTATGATCAGTCAGGAAATGTGCGCGAGTGAGCCCAGCGACTGTAATTTATAATTGGTTCTCACTGCGCTTTGAGTGCTTGGTGATTTTGGCAGGTATTGACCAGATAAAATACTTTTACTGAAGCACTTTCCTTTCCTACTTTCCTGTTGAATTTTGTGTGTTCTAAAGCTGAGTCATTTTGTGTGAAATCACCAGAGCTCTTAAGGTCATGGTCTCAGAATTGTCAAAAATTTTCATAGTTTATGATATTCCGATATGCTAAATTGGAAAACTTTTAATTTCCACTCATGCAAGAAGCGAGATCAGAAAAAAATTTCTCTTACTTTTGTTCGTATCCCCGATTTTTTCATATTTTGTTCTTACCCATTGATTTCTGGGATGCACAAATGTTTTCTTATTTTTGCTCTTCTCTTCAGTATGAGAAAATTTTACAAGTGGTCGGGAGCACTCTTACAGAGATAACAGAAAACAGAAAACTGTTATCTCTTTCCACAAATTCCTTGTCCAATGCACGGAAACACAAGTTTTAAAACCTAAACATTAAAAATGCATCATATAATCACATTTTGATTGTTTTTGGTTTTTGAGAAATTATATTTATTCTCTTATTTAATTCTTTTATTATTTAATTCTTGGCCAGTTGATCCTAATTAGGACTAAGCTATAAAAACCCTCCGATACTTGCATGCGCTCTGCTCCCGAATGGCTTACCTATTGCTGTTGGACACTTTGGCCACCCAGGCCTTGCACAGAGAGTGCGTTTTTAGAGATTGCGCAGATCCTTTTGCTGAGACAGATGAATGGCTGCTCAGCCGATTTAGGGCGCTTGCACACTAGGTACGATTGTTCCGTACCGTGCCACAGTATGATTGCCCTCCTGCTGGTCAGCTTTCACGCCCGTAATATTGTACCATACCCGAGTACACTGGCATAATTGACTGTGTTTACAAGGTCTTTAGTATCCCGGTTTTGAGGCGATCCCAGCTTTGAGGATATCCGGGATATGATGTTAACATGGAACACAGAGAAAACAGAGAAACCCGGTTATTCATATCCCTGTATACATGATAAATACCAGTAACCCGTTTTCTGATCACTGCATCCTATGCGCTGCGTCACTCTGGCGCCTGTGCACACGATGGGCAGCCGTCAGAGACCGGGATGAGGCGTATACATGCGCCAGTATCCCGGCTTCTATTGGAGTACTCCAGGTGGCAAAACCGGGTTTCTTGACACCGGGATAAGGGCATAATCCGGTTTGTGAATTTGGGATATGGTCTTTACATGCACAAACACAAAAACGGGATGCTTAAAAAACCCAATCAAAACCGGGATACTAAAGACCTTGTAAACACAGTCATTGTCGAAATTCCGATTCAGTGCGTTGCTGTGTGCACCTCGGTGGTTTTAAATGGGGAACGATTTTTAAAGGAGACGCTTATATATTTCGGGGGGTTTTATTATTGAGAAGGGGGTTTAGAGTATTAATATTGAATATTTTTATCGCAAATGCATATGCTGCGCGTGCCCTAGCAACCCGGTGTGTCATCTGTTATATGGATTACCACTTAGAGCAGCATGAAAAATTAAAATTGAAGTTTTCTTGACTGAATTCTTGATGTTTTTACACATCAGAATCTTTTTCTGAGTACCCAAACATCAAGGTAAGCCGAAAGTGTACTAATTACTTTCAATATTGGTGGATGTTGCCCACGGAATTCTTTTGCCCTAGCGTTTTTGGCCGATTATGCTGTCCACTACTTCATACCAGGAAAATTTATCAATCTTATAACTTGAGCTGCCACTTTTGCGCTGCGTCCCGCACTATGAAATATAGCAGCCGCATTTTCTTAAGTTTGTCACAGCACTGATCTATTATTCTGTGATAACCACGCAAATGTAACTACTCACAAGTTATTCGATAAATCTCAGAGTTTTTGCGTGTGTTATCCAGTTGTGATTATATGTTTTCATCTGCATACGTTTCGAGCAAGCTTTGAATTTCTTCGTTTGAATAGAGATATATTTTCGCCGCTGCATTTGTTAGAACAAGAGAGCCGTAACGCATAACTGAATGAACCGTGCCTGAGTACGGATGAATCGTACAAGTGCAGTCTGCTGTTTGCACACGTCAAGTCACCTGCCCTTATATGGTGTTTAGTGGGTGTCATATATGCTAATATAAAACAACCGGCCACACGCTTCCAATTTATGTTCAAGTGGGATTTAACATTCAGCATACCTGGGTTAGACCAGATTTGCAACGTAAGAGCATTTGGTGCATCTGGAGTTTATTTCTCTTATTTCTAAGAGGAAAAAAATAAGAGAAATTTAAGAGAATGTTGCTGCTTTAGGCCCAATATCTCTTACCCCTTCAAATTTTGCCGGAATTTTAAAAAGGGATGAGTTTGTGCAAATTGGTAACATATTTCTTTTTTGAGTTTTTAAGATGCTGTAGAATTCAGAATATTTGCTGCTTGTTTTTCAGGATTTGTTGAATATCCAGAATGACTTCTAAAAGTTTGGTGGCACTGTTACCCCATGTTAAGAAGGTTAACTTGTTGGTTGGAATCAGGCCTGGGGCTTTTCTGTGATGTTTGCACACTCTCTCCATTTATGTGTGGGTTTCTTTTAGATGGTCTAATTTCCCCCCTGAAAGACATGTATGCTGGGTTATTGGGGCTCTAAGTTGGGTGTAGTTGTGAGTGAAAAGTGTATGATCCCTTTTATGGACTCTCCACTGTGTCTTCATGCCTTTGAGTGCTATTGTTGGCTCCAGCTCAGGAAAAAGTTGGTTTCACGATGGATGGACTCTCTGAAACTCTCATCTTTTAGGGTTCGGCCTGTGGAGACCAAAATTTGAAAAAGACCTCCTGAAGCCCCTTTGTAGAGTCTGTTTTCTCTCCGATTCAATGCAATTCAGCCATTGGGTTTTCTTGAGTTTTAGGTAATCGAGTGGTCTTTCAAAAAATATACACATATACACCATGTTACCAATCATCTTGGAGCTGCTTGGTGTTTTTTTTTTTGTTGAAAATTTTCAATTTGGCTCCATTTTTACTCCCCATACTGGAGATGTGGGTGTGTTTGGATTTTCAAGACATATGTTTTAAATGGACAGTCTGGAAAAGAACTATAAGGTAAAACTAAAGCAACTGCTGAGGGAAGCCGTTAAGTGGAGGAACAAAGGCAGTCGTTAACGGTATTCTCGTGTTATCCGGCGCTGATAAAAACCAACTGAATAAATTCAGTACCTCACAAAGTTGACATAAACAATATTCTCTGAATTCTATGTTCGTGAAATATGTGAATTTTTACAGTTCATTGTTAGTTGTGAATTTGTATTCTATGAAATCTGTAATTGAATCTCATTTTTTTACCCTTTTTTTCCAGGATGGTGGACGACCTCCATCGTCTCATCAGAGCTGCAGAGATCGTGACGCCTTTCATCCTGGTGGGGTCAGAACTGGGCGCGCTCAACGGGAGATTCTACAGCCACATCCATGATTCGTGAGTTAATTCCTTCCAGTTATATCTCTGTCATCATCGTAGAAAGTCCTACCTGCTGCCTTTACCTGACAGCAGCAGTGAGATGACCTGGCTGACGGCTTAAGTCGTTTTTCTGTTAGACAGTATTAATGTTGCCGCACCGCTAAGACCATAAAGCCTGGATCATCAACTGGTGGCCCACGGGCCACATCCGACCCGCCAAGGCTTTCCATCTGGCCCGCGGAATACTTAATTAATTCAGAAAATGTGAACATAGAAGTTTGTCTCTGCATTTTTAGATATCTACAGTAGCATTTCTCCCAGTGATATAGATTGAAACAACCCCAAAAGCAACCACAAATGAAAATAATTTTGTTTGGAATGATTTACTGACGTGTGTGTTGGATGTGCGTTCCTCTCATGGGACAGAAAGTCGACTGGAACTGGGAGTCAGCTTGTCTCTCAATGCAAGAAGGGGGCAGACTCAAATCTCTGCTTCAAACAATTCGTATTATTTATACATATTCATGTAACATATAAGAATTTTCTTTTGTACACGCTTATTTAACATTTAGTTTTTACCTTTTTTCACATGCACAATAAGGTTGCTGACAGCCTGGTCTCATGAAATGCGTCATCTTATTTTCTTCAAGAACAAATGCCGGCATTGTGTGACAATAGATATGAATAATAAAATGGACAGGTCCAAACCTAGCTAGCCTATATAAATAAAATGTAATTTAAAAAAAAAACTAGACCATGTCAGTTTACGATGAATCGCACGAATAAAACCCTGCCCAATATTTCGGTGTTACTTTTTTCACATGCACAATATGCTCAGCGCAGGCAAAATACCCTAGGACAGTCAGAAACAGAAAAAATAAAATGAAATCCGCTTATTTAAGCAACAGTGACAAATACCATCTTTGTGCAATAACAGATATGAAAGATAAAAAAATAGACGGGTCCAAGTGGAGCCATTCTCAGCAACTGTGACTATCAAATAAAGCATTATTGAAAATAACACTTGACCAGTCAGTTTACAATGAATCCAACTCATACAACTGTTGGCGCAGCCATTCTTCGGTGTGGAAAATTAATGTCAGTATAAAGTTGAACATTAGATCATAACGGAGGAAAAACTTTGCACAGCCACCATCACCAATTGATCAAATGACTAACTAGTTCATTTTTGATTGCATTATTGCATTAAAGTTATAAGGCGTTTTCCTATGCACAGAAATGACCACTCGTCTTTCTCAGATTTCGAACGCTTGTAGCTCATTAAACGGCACTGATTCCCATTTCTTCAGCTTATTGCCGTAAAAGCATTTTACCTGTCAGTATGGTTTGATAAACCTAAGATTTCTCCCTCATGGGATGTATTCATTTCAATGCAAAAAACCACCACCTATGATTAAATCAAGAGCCATTAAACAATTAATTATGCAGCAGAAAATGCTAAAATGAGAGATTGAGATCAAAATTGAGATATTTACAGTACCAGTCAAAAGTTTGGACATACCAACATTTTTCTGACAAAACATGTTAAATAAAGAAATAGGCGCTCTTTATTTGGCAAAAAAAGATCTAATTCTTAAATCCATCCAACTTACCAGCATGTGTTGTCATATTTGCGCAGCATACTCACTTCTTATGTTTTTTACTAGAGCAGTTATATGGCTGTAAGGAGTTTGCAGCTGATTGGCCGTCTAAGCTGCCAAAGATGTGCTGCACCAGTCGTCTGCTCTTTATTGACCTTTGTTGCCCAATAAGTTCCAAAACAGCTGGTCTTTAATTTGATTTGGCAGTTGGAAAATGCAAGGAGCTTGTTTGTCTGTGTACTTTGCAAAATATGGCACTATTTTGGACACTATTCAACCAAGAATATTGTCCTCTTTTAACTTCTGACTGTTACCCTCTTACCAGATTCAATTGGAGATTATACAGAGAAGTTAAGCCATTTAAATTTCCCAAAAAACAGAGTGCTGTGACATTAGCAGAGTGTGTCCAAACTTTTGACTGGTTACGGTATAAACTGTGCGTATGAATGAAAATCCGGCCCCCACAGTGCCTGCTTGGAAAATATTTGGCCCTTGGACAAATATAGTTGATGACCCCTGCCTTAAATAATCCCTTTCAAAATTTAGCCACATGGAGAAATGTTAAAATCATAAAGCAGCTCAAAAGTGATTGCCGGTGATCTGAGAACAGGTGGAGTAAATCAAAACTGTGGGTTTACTGGGACATTTTGAAAAACATGCCCCAGAATGACAACAGAGGTTTGAAATGGGCTCGCAAAGAATTCCTCTCAACTCATATCAGTACCTACAGAAATGATCCCAAACACCTTTTCTCAACCGTTGAGAAAGTCATAAGCCCATTCCCTGCTGTTTCCCCTGATTCAGCTCACCGGACAAATGCAATGAATTTGCAACTTTTTTTTTCAGGTGAAGTTCATAACGTCATATAACATATAATATAACGATCACTAATGCCACTGTGAATTATGGCATATCTGCACCGCTGCACGTTGACAGTCTCAGGCTTTTCTCCACTGTAGACTCCAGGGATCTTTCTGATGCTATAAACTGACTTAAGTCTCCCACTGATCCCCCAATCCTTTTTTGATGTGTATCTAATTTTTTGGCAGATGACAATTTGTCAGCAGTAAATTGTTCTCTCCAGAAGGTATCTTTTCCAAATGCATGAAAACTGCGGCTATTAGACCACTTTGAAAAAGGAACATTCTGGGGTTTCGGCACAGAAACTGCTCTTTTTTAAAATTGTGAACGATATGAGGGATCAACTGTGACAATGGGGGGGAAAAAAAAAAACTCAGTCCCAATACTCCTAGACCTCAGCTCTATAGAGTGGATCATGGGGTCTTGCTGGAAAGGCTAAGGAACTAGGTGGGTCCCTCTCGCACTCTTTTGCAGTGGTTTGAATTTTATTTGCACTGTCATTGTCACACTGCACTTTCAATATCACACTTAGTGACTTCTAGTCCAACAGATACAAATCACTGTGTGGTGTCCCACAGGGCTCCATCATGGGTCCTCTTCTTTTTAACTATATATTCTCCCCCTTGGCCATATCATCTACAAACATAGATAGCATGGGTTACCATTACCTATTCCAATGACACACAGCTTCTCATTTCACTCTCTGTTGGTGACTTTCAACCAATAAACTCTGTAGTCAGATGTTTCGATGAAATTGACCTCTGGATAGCGGTGAGCTTTATTCCACTGAACGAGGAGAAACCTGAGATTTTATTTGTGGGTTGTAAAGCCCAGAGGCAGCTGGTCTGTAAATACTTGGAGTCAAGATCACTTAAAACAAGTCAGCAAATTAAAAACCCAGGAGTTAGCCCGGTCAGTGATCTCAGCTTTAAGGAGAAGATTTACAGCATTATTAAAATTGCTTTTTTCCAACTCAGAAACATTTCAAAAATCAAAAAATCTGAGGCTTTCTTTCTCTGTAGGATGCAGAAAAACTCATGCATGTATTTGTATTAAGCAGGCTGGACGATTGCAGTTCTCTGTTTAGGGATCCTTCAAACCGAACAATCCATAGATTAAACTTATACAAAACTCAGCTGCACGAGTTATAACCAGGACGAAAAAATCTGCTCATATAACTCCAGTCTTCTGAAACCTTCAGTGGCTTCAAGTTGCCGTCAGAATACAACTCAAAATCCTCCTCCTGGTTGATAAAGGATTTATGATCTGGCTCCACAGTAAATTTTGGTCATGCTGTCAGTCTACAATCCCCACAACCCCCACAGACCTCTCCGGTTGAAATTTCCTCCATGTGCCTTCGATTATTCAAAGTCAGATAAGATGGCGTTCAGCATTTATGCAACCGAATTATGAAATAGTTTGCCGACTAATTTTAGACTTGCTTCAACAATTTGTAACTTAAAACCAAACTAAAGACTTTCCTTTTTAATGAAACATTTTCTTGAATGAATACTCCATATTTTTATAGTTCTCATGTTTATACGTACTTATGCATGAATTTTTTTGTATCTTTTTATAGTTGTTTCTGTTCATGGTCAAATTTTTCGCAGTTATATTTTGTTTCAGTGTAATATTTTGTTTTAAAGTAAAGCACCTTGAACTGCTTTCATATGAGACTCTGGTATACAAAGAGAATTTGACTTGGATTGTACATATCCTTCAAAATATGGGTAGTTGCGCCCCTGATGTGCTTTAATTTGATTTTAGAGGAAATTTGTCATTGATTTAATGTCAAGTCTAAATTGAAGTTGATTAGTTATGACCTATGTTGCAGCTGATTTAAAAAAAAGTCCTCAGAATGCTGTTGGGGAAATCTCTTCTGATCCTCTGTCATTGTATTTTTTCCAGAAAATGAAAGATTACAAAAATACTTTTCCTGGAAATGAATCCCTTGGGGAATTTATTTCATGGAATCGACAAAGCGCGTGCCTGGATAATGTGCATAGAACCTGATGGGTCCAGTACCAGTCACGTCTTGGATTTTAGTGCACTGTTCAGCTGCCCTCTGTGCTCTTTTAAGTGCTTTCTCGCTCAGAATTTCTGTTTAGCATTCCCGCTCTCTGGCTACGCATTGATTAAATCAGTAAGGCTAGGACAGTCAGCAGTCCTCTACCTCAGTCTGCTCTTATCAAAGCGCGGGACATCAATTTTCTCAAACACACCTTCAAATACCCCCCCCCCATCCCCACTGTTGCACCGTGATTAACGCTACCGGCAGCCTCTCCTGGGGAGGAAAGATTTAAAGTTTCATCACACGGGGGTGTGTGGCAGTTACGAGAGTGAATTGAGCTATGGCATGCGGATGACGCCCTGAGAATGAAAATATTGCCCCTCGGTGGGCCGGGCTCATCCATCTCCGGGGCAGACAGGCCGGGCCCATCGATACATCTCGCCCACATTACCGTCCGGACGGGGCAGCGGACAGGTGCGGGGCACAGGAGGGGGGGGCGCGGGGGCACACTTCATCACTCTGTGTCATCTTTCCTCAGGGAGGTGTCGGACCTCGTCCTCATCGATCCGATCCCGGAAGATCTCTTTGAGGAGGAACAGTGGCGCCAGTATTGGTAAGTCCCTGCCGCCCCTCATCTGCGCACAAGACTGCAATGCTTCACATTAGAGCCGTTTAGGGGAGAATTTTTTGTGAACCTATATTAATAGTTTCTTGCGATAATAATGTTTTAGTATTAAAAACTGGGCAACACTATGCTGAAGTGAGTGCATCCATTTCTTCACTGAATTAACCTCTCACGATTAATGTTCTTGGTTCATATCTGGCTGCTGTGTTTTGGTGTGGTGTTTGCATGTTCGCGCCGCGTTCCCGTCGGCTTTCTCCGGGTTGTCTCACGTGCTGAGGAAATGAATGTCGGGTTAATTGGAGTCTAACTTGCCCATAGGTATAAGTTACCTGCTATGAGTTGAACTGGACTAGGTTGGTTTGGATTGAACTGTACCTGTTTGGTCCTCGTTAGATATTGGTATAGGCTGCTGGACTTACACAAGCCTGATCAATAATGAATGGACTTGAGCTTTTTCTGAACTTGGAGAAATAAGTATAAACACTCCACTGGCTTTTCCAGAGAGGTTAAACTGTACTGCGGGTCTTAGCTTTGATTATATTGAATACCTTCAATGGCGCAGTAAAATTTTATGACATCAAACAAATCAAATTTGCAGAAAAACAAGAATAATGGGTGACTGAAAAAATGGAAGTTTTACTTTAAAAGGCATTTCCTCTCTAATATTGCTGAGGACACTACCTATTTATGCATTGCCATCCCACTGTTCCTGAGTTGTCAACCTTTATGAATGAATGCAATTTACATAAAAACAGGATACAGCGGGAAATTGATCTGCATCTTCGCGCTGAGGGGAGTAAGATTGTTCTTCTTGATCCGCTCCGGCAGCACCGGGGAGGGTCGTAATGCAGCGCAAGCAGGGTGCAGTCACAGTGGGGGGGAAATTAATCAGGCCTTACATTTATATTCATAAAGCACAAAATGGGTCTGTTGCCCCTACAGTCTCTCGCTGGCGCAGTTCTCCAGCGCTGCCTGTCTTTCTCAGCGGGCCTGGTACGGCCACAGAAGCCTTAATGCCCAATGAAAATGAACCGAGATGGAATACTTAGTCATGTTGAGTCATGGCTTTTTGAAAAGAATTCCCATTTTTACATTCCAGTGTTTTTCTTAGATACTGCGAATCATTCAGGAGGCGAAAACCGCAAACAGGCATTTGATGGCCATACTGACTGCCTATTTTATCGTGATGCATTTTACTCAAATTTAAACCTACCCACTGTCACTCATTACCGTCAGCAGTGTCACTGTTGAAAAATGGTTGCACTGTTTTGTTGCCCTTGTATGAGCCACTTTGACTGCCTTCTAATGTACTTCGTAACTCGCCTGTATAATGTGTGTATGTATGAAGGCTATACTTTTCTCGAACAAAGTGGTGATGTAGGTTGCATTTGATTGTAGTTTTGGAGACTTTCTGACTCCAGTACTCAACTAATCTTTGCAATTTTCAAGCTGTGACCCTTGGAGATTCTTTCGACAATCAAACTCTTCTCCTCGTGGAGCTTTGGGCCAATGTACACGCAATTATCTTCCAGACCGATCTTTAACATCTCATGTCGTTTTAAGCTTCTCCTGATACTCCTGATTGTGGAAATGGGTATTTCTCCTGTTTAGAGATTTTTTTCATCATGTCCATTTCCTGATTGGCGCAGCTGAACAACTTTTTCCCCACATCGTCACTGTGCCCTCGAGTCCTTCCTTCACCTGTATATTACTCACCTATTTTTGACTCGTGTCACCTCGTATTTATACCCCAGTGAAACAGGAAGTTTAAGTGGTTGACCACTTAAGAGTTTCTCATCTAAACGGTGAACTTAAAAATGTAAAACATGGCTACTAGATTATTGTTAGATTTTAATCGTAGGATTTTCAAGGCGCATGTATTTTGGAGAAAAATAGCCAATGTCCACATTTTTTATTCAAAGATTTTGCTAATATTCTCCGTAAAAGACTGAGAGGATAATTGTTTTGTCAAAGCCTGTTTTGCTCATATTCACACCGGGTGCAAATCATTTTTTGAGGAAACTGTAAATCACTTTCATGAATTGAGCCTGTGCTTTTTGGCGGTTTTACGATTCCTGACTATCCCTTTTTGTACAGCCCCGTTGCTGAACTAGTTTATGATTGACAGCTGCCTCATTATTTTTCACTGCAATTCTGGTCTTTGTGCTTTGCAGTTCTAGATGATTATCTAAGCTGTTTACTTTTTGGATAAGACGTTGAGCAACATGGCCATTTGGCTGGTAGCTTTCTGTTGTCAGTGTAATTTCCCTGCATTTTTTACCATTGTCGAGGAGGTCATGTTCTCTTTGGTGGGATCGGTCTGTCCGTCTGTCCGTCCGTCTGTCCGTTCGCAGCATTACTCAAAAATTAAGAATGGATTTTGTTGACATTTTTGTTTTGGAGGAATAGGATATGGCCCGAGCAACAATCCTTTAGATTTTATTTGTGATCCAGATCCTCATTCGGGTACGGCTCAAGGAGCAATCCGTCAGATTTTGGTCGTGCTTTGGATCACCATCCAGATTCAGGAATATTTCAAAGGGCTCCTCAGCTTTGTGTGATAAGATGTATTTCATCATGGGAAATTGACCAGCCTTCAGTCAACTTGAGGATGAAGGACAGAGTGATTCTCTGTTATTTGGGCGAGATCTTAAAACGGTTCAGGGACGTAAACAAAGCATGGGCTGAAGCTGGGTCAACTCACTTACCTGAAGACTTAGAAACAAATGCAGAGTATCAGTTAAAAAATGTTTAATATATTGCTGATTAGGAAACCCTACTCAATTCTGAAAAACAGAATTCAAAATGTTTACTGTTTGTTTGTTGGTTGAGGAGGCTATCTGTTGAAAAAAAAACACAGGCAGACCCAAGCATTTCTAAACAGAGCGATAGCATCTTCTGTCCCTTTGATCAGTCTGTTTGTCCTACGGTTTCATACTTGGTGAATAATGATAACATATTTTGTTTCCATTGCATTCCCATTTGAATGGGAATTGCGGAACTGCCTGAAGCTATTGACAGAATTCACGGAGAAAACCCTTGTTGGTTGTCAAGCTACATAGACATCTGGCAACATAACAAACATATGCCGGTACGGGAAATATTCCCTTTTATTAAAAGGGGGAGACGCCAGCAGTTTGAATACCTACCGTCTAATATACAGGTTATCTTGCCTGTCTAAAATTCCTGAATTAATTCTCATTCAAGACCCTTTTTGACTGCAAATTGAATTGCAAATGATCAGCAATCTGGTATTGGGCCTGGTCAAAGCACCGTTATTGCTACTACCTTAGTTTGACGTTATTGGTCCATTAGATAACAGACAAACTCGTGCACCTCTCTGCATTGACATATCTTCACACGGTTGATTACGTCCTCCTGAAAAGGTTATGCAGCCGTTTTTAAAAAATCTTGCGGACTGGACTCAAGATATTTCAGTTCAAGGTGCTCACTGTAGGACTGTTAAAATCAGCTAATGAGTCACACAGGCTGCGGTGTTTGAAAGTCCTTAACCAAGAGTGCATGTCTAGCACATTCCACCAATGCTTTAGCAAGCCAGTTGTCTTATTGCTTTTGCTGCTCAGCAGAAATATTTTCATTTTTTCCATCATGAATACAGTAACATCATATATGCAGTCGGCAAACAGAGGTTTCCTTTTTTATGAGCGATCAACAAATTCTTTGTGTAAGACAATTTCATCATGAATGAGTAGCATCGCTCATCCTGCAGTGAGATGTAAATACCTTTACAGTCCGACACCAGGGACCTTGGATTTGCACTTCAGAGGTTCTCACTCAGCATTACATACTCCGAAAATAGGTCTGTTATTTTCCACATTGCTTCCATCCTCTGAGAATGCTTTGCGTCAAATTGGAAGTGGGGGCGGGACAGTAGAACTACCCTCCTATTGGGATTTCCCCGAGACAAAGCAGCTCAATGTTCTTTCATGTTGTAGCGCTCTAGACTGTCAGTGATGCCGTTTTATGGATAAGTTAATACATGAGTGGTTAAGTCCTTCTGTAAAATGGTAGCGTAATTTTTGTACTTATGGTCATTTAGATGAAGTATGCAACTGGGCGTTCCTGATTCTTTTTTGGATTTTTTTCAGCCATGGGTCAGCTGTCTCATCAAATGTTCATAAGTAGTGTTGTTTTTGAAATGTCTAAAATTGCCCTCAAACCCCCAAAAATTCCTTCTGTTACTGGGGGTAACATCCAAAATGCTTAGACCTTGTTCTGGCCCCTATTAGAAATGCCTACTGATGAAATCATGCACTCTAATACTGTTCATTATGCTGTACTCCAACGTATTTTACCATTGATTGCCTTAGATTAGGATGACATTGTAAAAATGTCTCTCTTCCCAATTAATCCAGTGGCGCAGTGGTTGGCACTGTGGACTCGCAATTAGGAGGCTCTTGGCTCTGGTTGTTTAGGTCATTTCCTCTGTATGGAAGTGGCACATTCTCCTCTTGTTTGAATGGGTATCTTCCAGGTACTTTGGTTTCCTCCAGCCTGTAAAATATGTGCTGTAGAGATGCTCCACCCTTTGCCCCCTGACCGAGGCTCTGGAGTTGGTCCCTGGGCGCTGCACTGTGGCTGACCACTGCTCCTAAGTATCCACAATAGGTCAACTGCAGAGGACAAATTACCCAACTGTGTTCAATAAAGTCTATCTAAAGCACATCTGCGTGCAGATAAACAGTCATCTTCTACGCCTCACCAATTTTTATTAATATAGCCGCACTGGTATAGGCACTTGTTTTCAGTAACATGGAAGTCTATTCCAGAAGCGGCTAAGCCTCATTCAAGTGCTTCTTATTTAGGCTTTATAATTGAGCATGTCTTTTTCCTGTCAATACTTGATAAAAACAAAATGGAAAAACATAACTAAAGAAGTAGTCTTCACTTTGAAATGTGAAGTCACCTGCCTGTCATGCCTCTAGTAATGATTCTAAGGGCCCTATCTTAACAATCCCAGTGCAGGGTTTAGAGCGCATGGCGCTGGAACGTTTAAGGCATGTTCAAATCCAATTTTTACCTGTTTATTGATGAATAGTCTGGACACAAAAGAAAGTGCATTGTTCAAAGTTGTTGGACTTATTCTTGTAACATGAAATAAAATGATCGATGTCATCTTTTGTTCCCTTTTAAAAGTGTGTGTATGTAGGCAGATTGCTATTATAATGGCACTTTTGCCAAGTATGTAAAAAGAACTCTTCTCTGCTGAGGAAATTGATCTGTTCATGCCAAAGGGCCCCATGTGCCCTCGGCTCAAAACTGTGTTCAGCCTGTTTGATAAGAAAGCAAGCAAATATACAAGACATTAATCTGTTTCTCCCTTTGTCTTGTTAATTAGAAAAAGAGATATCCATGTGCTTCACCTGTTTTTGTAGTGGAATTAGCAAATGGAATAGAAATTAAACCAAAACTAGAGAGTAGCTTTTTTTTTTTTTTTTTTTACATTTATTATAATGTCTATATTATCTGCCCCTACTGAATCTCTACAAAAAACTGTCATCATCTCTGCCTGCTCTAGCATAGAAGGATTGATAGCCGGAGAGTGTCATTAGCCTCATAGCATAATTGCCCAAGTCATATTTTTTCGCAAAATTGAGAGATCTGCTGCCTGTTTCTTCGTGTTGGCGTTTTTTTCTTTTTTCTTTTTCCCAAAACCTTAAAAAAAAATCTGTTCTCTTATATAATTAAAAAAAGAAAATTAGATAGATAAAAAATTTAAAGGGGAAAAAATACTTTAAAAATGAGATGAGCCACTATGCTATGAGGCTAATGATGTGTGGGTTGTGAAGTGCTTTGGTTTAGAGGCAGTTATCATTGTGATTTTCACAGTGTAAGTGCTGCTGAACTTCTGCCGTGATTCATCAGGCTCCCTTCTGTGGCTGATTGCTGGGGTCAGATGTTGAGTTTTGGTGCTCAACTCGTCGTGCTAGATGGGGTAACTTCACTGAAGGCACGAGGGTGACTGAATCAGCTGCATAGGCCCATGGTGCTGTTACCCATACATCCTGCTTTTGGATTAGTTTATATTCCAATTGCCGATTCAAACATGAAAGCATTAATACACATGGATTTCGGTTTTTTTAGGCTACCTGAGACGAAGTCTCAAAGTGACCTATTCTAGTCGCCTTTTGTCCATCCACGTCAGTTGTGCGTCTTTAAACAATTTACATTTTCCACGACTTCCCAGAAACCGCTGATCCGATATCAATAAAATTCTGCAGGAACCTTCCTTGGTCAAAGATGCACCAAATTTATGAATTAAATGGTGCCCACCCCGAGGGGCTCTGAGGAACGGGGCTAAAACTGGTCATTACATTTTTGACTTCTCAGAAACCGCTGATCCGATTTCAATAAAAATTTGCAGGAACCTTCCTAGGTCGAATTTGCACCGAAATTGTGAATAATACGGTACCCACCGCCAGGTGCTCTGAAGGGCGGGGCTAAAAGTGGTCAATACATTTTCGACCACTTCTCAGGAACTACTGATCTGATTTCAATTAAATTTTGCAGGAACCTTCCTTGGTCAAATATGCACCAAAATTGTGAATAATACGGTACCCACCGCCAGGTGCTCTGAAGGGCGGGGCTAAAAGTGGTTAATACATTTTCGACCACTTCTCAGGAACCACTGATCCGATTTCAATTAAATTTTGCAGGAACCTTCCTTGGTCAAATATGCATCAAAATTGTGAACCATACGGTACTCACCACCAGGTGCTCTGAGGGGCGGGGTTGAAACTGGTCAATACTTTTCCACTTCTTCTCAGAAACCGCTGATCCGATTTCAATAAAATTTTGCGGGAACCTTTCTTGGTCAAATATGCACCAAAATTGTGAATTATATGGTGCCCACCCACAGGGGCTCTGAGGGGTGGGGCTAAAAGTGGTCAAATTGGCTGAAATTTTAAAAATCTTCTACACACCCAGTGAGGCAGCAAGATTACCCACTGTGTCTCCAGGAATACGCCATTAAACCTCTTTATTATTGCCCTAATTGTTGAAATGAGTATTTGTAACTTCTCAGCTAATTTTTAGTCCTTTTCGTCATTCGTAAACCTCAACAGTTTGCGGTCGCTCATTATTAGCTGTATGTGTGACCCATGATAATGGTTGACTTAGGGAAATTGTCCCGTGTTGCATATTATATTTACCCCAGAGGAACAGGAGGTCATAGGTGGCCATTTACTGTGTTTTCGCGTGCTTGATTGTAATTGCTGCTGCTAATGGTGGCACAACAATTTATTGAGTTAGTTAGGCGATTACTGTTTCTACATACTGTAGGTAGTATTGGTGTTGGAAAAACTGTTTCCTTCTATTGCTAAAACTAATTTTTTAATTTATTTTGTGCATCCTCATGTTCTCCATGTCTTAATGATTTATTATATTTTAGAGCGAGAAATTCGGGCGAATAGATGAAATCAGGAGGAGGGAAAATACAAACTTTTCCATTTCCCTGTACGTACGAAAGGTGAATACCGACGAAAATCATTTTTATTGCCTGAAAAGTATCCAGTCCTGCCAGGCTGTGTTTTGTAGGCTAAGCTCTAAGCCTCCCTTCATTCAGTATTTGTATTCAGTTTATGGCGTAAGGCTGCATGCTGACATTAAGGGCATTGCTGACACACAGAAACCTGACACTGCGGGGAAGAATGACCAATCGCTAACTGTTCTATCCACCATAACTGGGCCTAATGAATTCCAACCTGTGAATCTTTCTTCTTTGCCTGTGATGAATCAAACCGTTAGCCTCCTGCTCGGCATTTATCATTGTCTCCTTGTTGCTCCTCTGAAGTTACCTCCACTGAGTCATTGACGCGTATATTAGAATCTCCCCGACGCGTCTTTCATCCCGGAAGGCTCATACAGTGTGCGTTTTCATCTACAGGGGAATGAAAATGCCTACTTCCCTGTTAATATAGTGCTGAGCGTCAGGAAGTAGCATGATTTAATAGGAAGTTCTTGGCGCATTTTAATAGGCTGCTGATTGAATGTCACATCCTGCAGAATGGCTCAGGCCTTTGTTGAAGTTGATGAGAAGGCAGTCAGGAGAGGTGGCTACTGCATAAAATTCATGCAAAAATGGAATGCAGTTTGAATGGGGTTGTGTTGCAATTTTATTTGTCCATTTTCCCTGTCCCTGCTACAATTTTCATCAGAGCTACAGGCAAAAAGGGAGACGGTAGTGCAATATTGATTAGGTTTGGTCTGAACTCACTGAAGGTGGTGTGTGCAAAAGGTGAAAAAAAATGTGCCTTTGCTTGGCTTTGGAATGATAATAAAGACTTAAGAAGCTAAAACTGGAATATTCTGCTTTATAATCATGACTCTGATCATGTGACTGAGGACAGGAAGGTCTGTGCATTAATCAGTGTATTAGTGCATGTATGTAAATTAATCAAACTATGATTAGGCCTAATCTGTGACACTCAATAATGCAAATTTGTATGGTTCCGCTATAAAGACGACTTCCAGCTGCGAGTTAAAATTTCGTTGTCCGAGGGCTTCCATTTAATTGTCTAAAATGGATCATGGTGTGGGGTTCTTTAAATGCATCTTATTTTGGAAATGAGTTACATGGATGAAAGCTTAGCATCATTTCGTTCTCGGCGAGGGAAAACTGACAACGGGGCTTGTAGCTCGATTGAGTTATGAGCGGCGGCGAAGATGACGCGTCTCGGCACTTTCATCATGTTATCGTTTATTGATAAGCGCACCGTCGACGAAAAACCTCGCACCGCCGAGATGGTGTCTGTCAGCCTCCTGAAATGGCAATAAAATCTACACATTAATTTGTCAACATCGGTGATTCTCTCAGGCCCTTTGCTACTGGCATTTTTTTTCATCCCCTGCCACGACACGAGGAGTAGTGGGGGATATTACAATGGAGGGCATTCATTTGTCCGTCTGTCCTTCCATCCGTCCGGATAAGCAGGGACAAGTTTTCACAGAAACTACTTGACTTAGATGGATGAAATTTTGCACAGTTATGCTTTTAGTCATGACCTTGATTGGGTTTGAATTCCGTGGTGATGGGGGATATCAAAGACAATGTTTTCTGAATCTTCTTATCTTGGAAAAACCCTATGTTTTGGCTGTGGTTCCTTGCTTACTACAGAGTATGCATTTGCTCGGGAGCTGCCTGAGATTTACAGGTGAGCAGTCATCCTTATTTTACCCGTAGTACACTGAAAAACCGAAACCTGGATCAGGGCTGTCAATTTGAGATAGTTTGTGAATGTTAGTCCGTATGTTCCTGCGTTCATTCAGCCATTTTTTTTCATGCCTGCATTCAGATCATTTTATTTTTAAAACTTCTTTTGGAATATGTCCGTAGGGTCATCATGTATCCAGCTGTACTGTATTTGCATGACAGTGGAGGAGATTTGGGTCCAATGAGCCATATCACATATTTGTAATCAATAGATGTCAGAGCTGCTTAAAATGGGCAGAATGGAGACATGGCTCATTGGTTGCCATGGCTCATGTGACCTCAGTCTCTCATTATCTAAAAGAAGATATAAATTGATGGGTCCATTGAGCAGTTTGAAGTGGCTACGATTTAGCAGAAAGAGCAGCAAATTTTTACAAACTGAAATGAGAAAAATAATTTAGGAGATTTGGACATGATATTTAGTTACGGAAAAGGATTACATGATGTCCGTATATAAATATTCTGGATGTCACTTATTGGTTGAGGTGATAAATACTGTGCTGCGTTTCCTGCTTCATTTGCAGAGCTCAATGCCCTCATAGTCAAGTGAAGAACACTCAATGGATTTCAGCTTTCATGTGGCAAAAGAATTGGGACAGTATATAAAATGGACGTGAACAGAATGAAGTAAGTTGTAAATTTTGTCAGTGGGGACAATTAATTTTTATTACCACCAAATACTGTTCATATAATGAACTTACTGGTCTGGGTGTGTTGATGAACAGAAGTGGTGATGCTGCTGTAGTTCTGATCTGGGGATTTCCTCTGAATGCGAGGTGACCAGGCAGGACAACGGTTTAATGAAGCAGTCAGCGTCTTGCTTTTTATTGACTCGGCACAAACTCAAAATCCCTTGCGAAACTTGAAGAAAAATATGAAAAGGTCAATAGGCTACCCAAACGAAAGGCGGACAAGAAGTCAACTCCAAAAACTCAGGAATGCATTTGAAACGGAGTCCAAAAATATCCCCCAGACAATCTTCCTCTTTTAGCCTGATGGTCTAACCTTCTATTTAGGCCTTAATGATAAGGCCATTGGCAGGCGCTGCAATGACTATGATTTATCTCTTCTGCTTGCCGGCCTGTAAATCTGTCTCAGTGGGTGGCACTGCTGTCTGAAAACCAGCTGGTTGTGGGTTCTAATCTGTCATGGGGCTTTTCTGTGTGAAGGTCGACATCTCCTTGTGTTTGCGTGGGTGTACTCTTGTTTCGTCCCACTGTCCAAAGACGGATGCTGTAGGTTGATCAGATGTAAATGTGCGAGTGAATGGTGTATGCACCCTGTGATGGATTGGTGAGCTGTCCAAGGTGTATACCTGTCTTTTTTTCCCCATAGTCAGCTGGGATAGGCTCCAGCTTGCCTGCCACCTAAGTGAGGAAGAGGCGGTTTAGATAATGAAAGACGGTCATGTTAGAGGGATCATTGCTGCCACCTTGTGTTCAGCACTCTAACTACCTTTCTGCCATCGCACTGCTCATGTAAATCCAGTACATCCGCTGTGGTATTTGTTTGTATGTTTTTTAGTTCCTCTAGATAAGTAGGAGAAACGCGAGAGCCACCGCACAAATTTAGCCATTCACATGATTATAAATATATCCAAATATTGAAATATATTAAATATGTTTTTAATGCAGAAGCAAGAGAAGTGCCTTCACTATGATTATAGTCTGTCAGTACAGTACAGTTGTTTGACTTCCCTGGCAGTCACACTTCAACCAAAAGAAGAAAAAGTGCTTTTGCAACGAGTTCAGGCTAAGGTGGGAGTTTCAGATGTAGGTCAGTACAAATATTCTTGCTTTTTACCTTTTTCACGCATAATGCAAACATTTAAATTCCACCTTTTAATATGTAATAAAAAAATCTCCCAAGACATGGAAATGAGTAGGTTCACCCATTGCAGTAGGATAATACACACATTGAAGAATGAGTGCATGGTATACTTTGAATGTGCAATGTTACATGAAGTTATTGTGCCATATGTATCTATAACAGAAGGCTGCATGTCGCATCACAGCATTTCACACAGAGCTATATGCGACATGGTTGCACGCCTGAACGGCACATAGTTTCTACTTGTTACTCTGGCAGTTTAAAACTACTCTCTCTAATTACTCTCAAGACATTGAGTTTTCTGGCTTATATTTGGGAACTATGGCATTAACTTATTATCAGTTACTTGCATGGTACTAAAACAGACTTTTGTTTTAAACTTGTGATGAACCTTTCCAGATCTACCCGCTATGCGATAAGCACTTTGCTACATTATGCATTAGTGAAACTTGAAGCCACGTTCCTGTTAAATTCAGCTACGTAAAATTCCTGTATTTTCCCGTACTTTGTGTTAGGTTATACATAGACTTAATAATTGTAATGCACATTTTAATGAAGTTTCCTGTTTAAAAATATCAAAATGGATAAGGATGGACCTTGCTGGAGTCCTCCTCTCTAAAGTCTATGTGTTAGAATAGAGCAGACTGTTGCAGAACACGGGGTTTGTAGTTTAGTGATAGTCCTGCGCTTTTCGGTGCATTTGTGATATGAATGAGTTTTATTCAGTTCATTATTGCCCGTCGACAGTAGTGTCTACATTTCTCTCTGTAGTTCTGGTGTTACCGTGAGATCGCTGATGGCACAATCCACGCAGTCGGAGAAGCTTGGTTGTGTTCAGAAATTCTCTGAAGCAGCTTGTACAGAACACTGCGTTCAATAACTCAGTAGTGCAAGAAAAGGTAACGAAATGGCCCCTGAAAAATATTTGCGGAGATTTCTGTCTCTCTCAATGGCTCCCAGCCGAAAGAAGCAAGGGCATGGTGCACAACAGAAATATGACCGAGCGTGTGAATCCATTCATTTGTGCTGACAGAAACGCCCAACTTGGGCCATGAGCTGAATTTTTGAGAACTGATTTGTAAGTATGACTCAGTGAGCAAGTTCTGAAAGATGGTACCTGTGTCACATGAGGGTCCTTCTGCCTAACCCCATTACCTGTCAATCAGGAAAGGGCAGCCAATCAAAATAACAACATGTGCATACTGTTCTGTTTCATTGTAATTGTTATTAGAATTGCTGTAATTATCGCTGTTATTTTTCATTTATGGACAAGAGGTCAGGAGAGGGGCATGTATTACTCCCAGTCCAATTAGTAGTGCTTATTTTACTGCATTACAGAGTGAGTGTGAAAATGTCTCTTTGGTTACGTGGGACTGCTGCAGTACTTGACTGACACACAGTGGTCATGCAGAGAAATCATAAATACAAATAGTAAATCTCAAACGCATTAATTCTGTACTTTATGATATTAAAATGACTGTGAGTATCTATTTGGACTCGCATAATAAGAATAAGTATATTTGAATCTGGATCTTTTTCGAAGATGTTGGTAAAGTGAATTGCTGTGAATGCGTCACAGTTAAAATAAACAGCCGGTGAACTCGTTGAATATTCCTTTGCATGCAACACCACGAGTGGGCACGCTGCACTGTACGTGTTCCCAGAATCCATATGAAATGCTCCTATCGCAGAATCCATCCCTGTGTTGGTACATACTCTGTCCACAAGCTCGTTTTCAGGCGATAGTAGCCGGAATATGAAAGCGTATGGTAATGAGGCGGGGGGAGAAATTCCTGCACAGAGTTACCATTGTCACAAAAGTAACAGAGTGGCCATTCAGCCTGCACTAATCCAGATGGAAAAATCAAACAGCAGAAAGTCCACCTCACAAACTCATTTCGTCACTTTATTAATTTAGATATTGCATTCTGACTTCGAGAGAGAGAGAAAAAAAAGACTCCAAAATGACCAACATCGCTAAGGCGCTCTGCTGTACACGGTTCCTCGTCGTCTCCCGCGTTATCTGTTTAATTCATCCCGCCAATCTTGGCAGTCTTTACCCACTAAATTTCCCTCTGACACGCATGCCTTCCTTCGCTTAATCCCCTCTCCAGGGCAGAATTAAAAATGGAAAGAAGAGAAGAGAATAGGACAGGTGGCTTAAGAAACCTTGAAATGATGTCAGTGACACAGAAATCATTTGCCTAAAATCAAACTCTTGGTGATATCGCGTACTTTCTCTTTCCTCTCTCTCTCCCGGTGAGGGAGTGCCGAGAGGAGAAAAGGTTTTAAAAGAGGATGTCGCAGTTTTGTTTTTGAGAATGACTTTGAAAGAAATAGGTGTGCGAGAAATTAACGGGTAAAACGGCCTCTCTTTAGTCTTGTTCCAAAAACGATACTTTTGAAATGTGATTTGTTAAATTACAATTAAATCATTTTTTTGTTTGTTTCTTTCTTTCTTTTTTCAGTTTTTTTAAACAAATGAATTAATTTCTGAAATAATTCAATAAAAAATTGAATGTGAGCTCAAAGTGCAGACTTTCTGCTTTAATTTGGCTGTAGACATCCAAATTGAGTGACAGGTGAAGGAATCACAGGTTTTTTTTTTTTTTTTTTTTTTTTTTTATGTGGTCCCTCCTTTGTTATTGGACCATATGTAATTGGAAAATTGACTGTTCGGTTTTTCCATGGCCCGGTGTGTGTCATTCTGCCATTTTTTACTCACATGCAAGCAAATAAAGGATTACTTGTTGATTTCAAGCGTGGCATTTACATTTGGAATCTATTGCACTCCACTCTCAATATGAAATTCAAAAAAGCTATGACAGCTGGTGAAGTAAGCGCATAAAAAATCTAAACTAACCCATCAAAAAAAACTGTAAAATCATTGAATCTCACGATGAGCCGGGAAGACCGCAGATAACAACTGAGGCAGATTACCAGGGAACTGCTTACGAGAGTTGGCCCAATCTAGAACACTTTCCCGGCGGTAAGAGTGAGTGTCACAGTCAGTGTTCAAGAGAAGACTTCACCAGGGTACATACTGAAAGTTTCCCATAAGCTTCAGAACTGGAGACCAGAACAGAATTTGCCTTGAAACATCTCAAAAATCCTGTACTCTTCTGGAACAACATCCTACAGACAGATGAAACCAAGATCAAGTTGAATTGTGTTTCCAATTGAAGAAGGGAAGGACCTGCTCACGGTCTGACACTTCCCACTTAATCTGTGACGTATTGATTGTGAAGATAGTGTTATTGTGTGGGCATGCATGGCTGCCCGTGGGACTGATTCCGTTGTTTTAATTGATGATGTGACTGCCTTCAATATCGGCCAAGAAGCAGGAGAATGAATTCTAAATTGTATTAGGCTGTATTATCTGCTCAGATTCAGCCAAATACTAGACAAATAAGCGGAACCCGAAGTTCACTGCTGAAGCAGTCCATGACTTTTTCCCCTCCATCCTTTCCCCCCCCACCCTGAATTCACCCAAATTGTTTTGGATACTGCAGAATCTCAGGAGGAGCCAGCTGTGGTATGTGGTACTTCTGACTCATGTGGCGACTGGCACTCGCTTCTTTACACTGTGCACGTGCATCAACCATCACGCACTTCCTGTGCTGTTAGAAGATTACTCAGTACGTTCAACTTTTGCTGCGGCAGTTTCCTGGACAACCAAGAGTGTCCACTAGGGAGTGATGAGACAAACAAAGTCCTCAGGTCTTAGACCCGTTGTCCATGATGAGGCTGGGCCGATAGTGAGACACTTGGAGACTCATCCTAAGACGTTTCTTGAAACGGGGAAATGGAATTTTCTGCTACCTGAACTTCAAAAATGTTGTTACATTGTGTAATTTGCCAGTGGCAGTTTTAAGGACAATTCTCCTTCATCTATGTTGAAGTGAAGACAGTACAAAAAACGCGGTCCCACTGAACCTAATAGCACGCACAACTCCAAAACACTTATAATTTTGGGTGCACGGTAAAAAAATCAGCAATTCTCAAAAAGATAACCAGCACTCACAATCAGGTCCAATTACAAGACAATTTAATAGACATAAAATGCACAGAAGCAACCAATGCGGTTTAGATAATATAGATAGATATGGTAATATAGATAGATATGATATGAGACTGGGACAGACAATGGAAAGTTTGTGGAATGTTCATGAAACACCTGTTTTTAATTGCACAGGGAAACCTTAATATTTTTCCGGTGATGCTCTGAGGAATAGATGTACAATCAGCATCTATAAAAGGCTTGGAAAGCAAAGTGGTTCACAGTTCTCCAATTTAAGTGAAGCTGTATGAGCCAAAATGCCAAGAGTTTAGGGAAAAAACATTTCCCCTAAATTGATGCATGATTGAATGGAATTTATGGATTTCCCCTTTTGCGATCTATAATATAATAAAATGAAAAGACATGAGAATTGTGAGAAATCTACTCTTGTGAATGGGAAATCTGAAATCCAAAATTGAATGCCCATAATTTTCAAGCCCCAAGATGGCACTGCTTTAAAAATGGACATGCTGCCTTAATGACTAAGTCCGCATGGGCTTGTGAAAACTGTCAGTAAATAGATTTTGTTTCTGCATTTACAAATGCAAGTTCAGACTGCGCTGTGCAAAACCAGTCATACATCAACAACATTCAGAAACGTTGCCGACTTCTGTGGGCTTTGGCTCATCTGAGATGGACTGATGCAGACTAGAAAAGTGTGCTGTGGTATGACGAGTCCACATTTCAGTTTGTTTTTGGAAAACAATGGGCGACATGTTCTCGAGATTAAAAAGGAAAAGGAATACCCTGATTTTTACCAATGCACAGTTCAAAAGCCAACATCTGTCATGGCATGTGTGTGTTACTGCCCATGGCGTGGGTATCATTTACATCGGTGAAGGCGCCATTCATGCTGAAGCGTACATATGCATTTTGGAGCACAATTTGTAGTCGTCAAGTCAACGTCTTTTTTTTGGAGATGTCCCTGCTTATTCCAGCTAAACGGCACCAAGCCGCATATAACAACATCATGGCTTCATTCGCTGCAGAGGATTTCTGACCACAATTTAAAAATGAAATTATTTTTGTGTTAGTTTTTCAAGTGCTGTTTGCGCCCATAATACTGGGGGATGGGGAGATTAAAAAAAAGGTTGTATTTCTTACATAGTTCAGATAGCATTCGGAATCACCATTAATTTTACTCTAAAATGAAGGTGCATCTTTATTTCGTTTCAAATCAATTCTGGAGGCATGCAGAGTCAACAGGATAAAAATGGTCGCTGTCCAGATACTTATAAACCTGAATCCTTCTTCAACTTCTTAGTTTGCATACACTATACCTTTCGTATAGTGTACACACAGGTTTCATATTTGCCATATATAGTTTTTCTGTGTACTCTGTTTGTGAAGTTTGATGCGTTCATTTGGAATTTAGTATAAACGCAGCCATTAAATATGCATTGGGCTATTACCTTGATGACTACCCAACCAGTTGATTTGAATGCCAGGGAGCTGCGGTTCATCATATGCACGTTTATAGCCTTGATGGAGGGAAAAAAAAAATTGAGCCCCTTGCGTTTTGACGCCTTAGCAAGGCCCATGCATGGCTTCACCTGTAACTCATTAATGCCCCGTCAATAAGGGGGCACGATCGGGAGCAGTCTGCGTCGCCCCCGACCCGTCTTGCGGCCGAACTGGGAGAAAGGGCAGCCGAATGGTGCGTGTGACTATTGATTGGGCTCTGCTAACTGAGACCGGCCAATTCAGTGCACCATTGAGCTGAGACCGATTGGGAACTCCTGAGTTACAAAATCCCAGCATTCTTTCCCTCATTTCCCTCCCATCCCGCCATCCTAATTCCCCTTCCATTGGAATACTTTTCATCCCCCTCTTTTCCAAAGTTTTTAAAAGTTTTTTTTTTTTTTTTTTCGCATCTCCTCAATCGCTACTGCATGATATCGCTGCTGTCATGCTGAGGGGTAAAGGCTGAATGATATCTGGTTGTATAATAGTATTATTGAGTGATCTCATTTTTTTTAATTGAGCTGAATGCAAATTGAAAGGAGAATGAAGCAGACATCCTGTATTTTGTGCAGTGTATTTCTATTCTGTAAATATTGTTATTTTATTGTAATGGTTTATAAAAATGCCTTAGTGTTGGTTTCTCTTAGTTAGAGCTGAACAACTACTTTCGCACAAAACCAACGTTAATAAATAAATTACCCATTGGGAGTCTATAATAACTTGGATATTTTGGGATTTTTTTTGTGTTTTATTTAGGTTTTTTTTAGAATGCGACTGACTAATAATCATACTGTCGCCATCTTTCCATCCCTCGAAATTATTTTTCTAACGAGAGACAGAGGAACGCTTTGGCAGTCACATGTCAGTGATGTTCAATGACTATAGATTTATTAATTTTTTACGAAATTCCTTTTCCTTTTGAGCTGTTTTGTGATCTTATATTGATCAATGCAGGAGGTGATGCTCTTTTTTCCTTTCTATGTTGGTTGTCTGACAATTGGAGATTTGTTTATTATCTTATAGTTGGTTTCTTTTCTGCTAGGTATGTGAGAGTGAAATGTGAGTTCTCTTATGTTATATTGAGGGAATACTTACGTTATTATCATAGGTATTACTGTTGGTATAAGGAGGAGGTCACTCCTTTTATAGTTCTGGGATGGGGGAAAGTTTGCTGCAGGTTTGATCATTACACACCGCTAACATGTTTAGCGAACTAATTTATGTTTCAGTTTATATGGTAAGCCTAGCAGGCATCATTGTTGGATTAATGTGGATGTGCAATAAAGAGTTGTTTTCGTGGTGTTTTTTTTTTTTTTTTTTTTTTACATATTTTATTCATGTTCCTTTGGTTATGTAGCTGAGCTTTTGTTGTAGTGGTTAATACGTTTGTTCCCAGATTGTTAAACTACCCATATATTTGGCTGTTGAGCGTCCAAACACTCTAGGGAGAGTTGACACTTTAGAACTTCAGTGAAAACTTTTTTTTTTGACACATCTTGCAGTCAAAAAGCTATAGAATATTTGACATGGCTAATGCTCGCTGTTAACACAAAAACGGCAGATTGCATGAGTGTTTCAGTCTGGATGTTTATAAATATAATAGTATTTATAATTCAGTTCACTTTTGTCTTAAAATGACCAAAAACAGTTTGCAACACCTAAGGAGCAGTTAAATTGATTGTGGTTCACTTCAGACGAAAGATGTCTTTCACTTTATCTAGTGGAGTGTGCTTGCTGCAAGGCGATATCTTTGTCCGTCTGGTCGCACCCTGGAGCTGCATGTGCAGCTGCTATGGCCCCCAAGCCACCTGTGCCATCTTTACCTTTTTTATTTTTACTTCTACTGCTTGATTTGTCATGACTTATATAATCATATTTATGTGTATGATAGGCCTCTAATGGACCCCAGTTGACTTGTGTAACTAAGACCTGTAAACTTTCACCTATCCAGCCAGGGGAGGATGAGCTCTCTCTCTCTATAATCAGGTTTTTCTTGAGATTTCTCCTCTTTGGGAAGTTTTTCTCTCCTCTGTTTAAGGTTTTTTGTCTCTACCGGGGTTTTTTTTTTTTTAACAGAATTAGCTATTTTGGGGACTTAGGCTGGCAATCTGTTTCACTGCTATTCTGTAAAGCATCTTTCCGACAGTTTTATGAAGATTGCTGTATAGATAAAAATTAATTGAATTCAGTTGAAATATTTAGCAATAAATAAGCTGAAGGTGTGTTTTTAGTCAGTCAGCAGACGTTAAAGAGAGGCTGTTTTTAAAACGAGAAATGTACCAACCCAAGCTGAAGTCACATAGTCTTTTATTAATGTGAGCCGTGGGTTTGCTGCTAAGCAAGAACGGCTGTCAAGAGAAATTCGCAAATTTTCACAGAGATAGATGTCGGTACCGATTCAACTTCTTTTGGAATTTACGTTATATCTATTATCTAATGAGTGAGTCCTCCAAGTATTTATTTACCAACATAAAATTTCAGTTCACTTAAAATTGCAGTTATAGGCAATTTGTTTGGAGAGAAAAAAAAAAGTTTTCCTGTTTATTCACAGTTTTGAAACTGCTCTTGAAATTGGAAATGTTATGGAAGGGCGACGGAAGCAGTGCATTCTCTTGGTGTCAGCTGCACTGCAGTAATCAGGAGTCGGCCACATATAACAGAATGTACTCGAAATACTGGTCTCCTTGCTGGTTCGCTTACTATTTCCCCTCTGTGCCTGACAAACCCTGCTTACATAACCATGTATGGCTTTCAGAGCTGAGGAAACTCACATCGAGTGAAAATCTCAGGTGCGCAAGGCACCATATTCCACATATTATTTGACAAACGTGTTTTATCTGTCACCAACCTGAAAGTTGCATTGTTTAAAATGCATTGATGGTCCAAACAATACGCAAGACAAAACATTCCTACTCAAAGCTTGAATGCAGAATTAAATGTAGTGCAGTGCGCTTGTATGAGTGAAACTGAGCTGAGAGAGTCGCCCTGAAGTCTTGATTTTAGGTTGGGTTCTTACTCTTCAAGGACCGGATATTTTGTCTTTTTCACCATGTTACTTTGGTTGTCTTGTGTGAAAGAGGAATTAATGAGACATCAAACGTGGAAAGTGGAAAGTAACAGCCAAGTAACAGTTTAATGAGATGTGGCAATATTGTGGTATTATCACAGATTATGCTGATCAAAGTTGCATAAATTCCATTCGGCTGATGGCTATAATAATATGCCCATAGTATATTGACCATTATATTATGAAGCCAGTTTATTTGTGTGTTTCTATGGAAGTTAAGCAATGATTAATTGCTTTACCTGCCACATAAGTACAATATACTGTAAGTGGATACTGTGCTTTTATACTATAATTGGGTCAATCTGACCAAAATAAGCCACGCTTTGCAGTAATTTGACAAAGACTCAGTTTGCCAACAATAATTGTGCCACTGTCCAAATACTAATGTACTGCACTGTTTAGTGTAACATTTTTATTACGCCTCACCGGATGTTTATATCGCTGGAGTTTGTTCCCTTCTGTCCTCTCTGTAGGGAGTGAGCTCAACTGACAAGTGATAAAAGGACAAACCACCAAAAGTGGTGAGGTCTGTGTTGGAGCAGGGATTATTTAATATACCAGCAATCTCGTCAATTAAATGGGTAACTTTAGAAAATACCGATCAACTCTCAAACAAAAATAAATGTAGGGGAAAGGGATGAATTTAAGGCTAAGTTAAAGGGGTTAAGTTATTCATATAATTAGAATTGACCGATTTTCAATAATGGGGGAGTTGATGAAGAATTTTATAGACGGTGACCCAAATCTTTTCAAATAGTGAATGCTCAAATTACCGAGTACTTGCAGAACTCCACCAATCTGTTTCTCCGTCATGTATAATTTAGCGGTCCGTCCATTGAATCGCCGGTTTTTGATAAAAACTCTCATGCCCCACCTTGTGAGCACAGATCACTGGATGCACACTGTCAGAACGGCGGATCTTCGCTCTCTGCAGTTCACCGGCTTCATTGATTTGTTTCTCTGTTCCTCTCAGGTACACACAGTTGGTGCCCTCCCTCCAGGTCATGCAGTTCTCCGCAGCCACTGGGCTGAGCCGTATGCTCATTATTCTGGGCCTGATGGAGCCGGCCGTGAGGGGGGAGGGGGTGTCGGAGGACCTGCTGCAGCGACAGGTGAGACTTCGCCTCATATCTCCGCTCCATACAAGCTCTACTGAGCTCATCACTGCAGAGGAACAATACCTCAGTGTCCATGGTGACCAAATATCTTTTACTAGGGAGCACTTGGAGAGAGTATACCTCCACCGGCACATTAATATAGTTATCTAGAACTGAACGAGTCGGTCACAGATTACCTGATCATGATCCATCCCAAAATGTAATCTATTGTTTCTTGGCCCATGGCCCTCACTTCCACGAGACATCACTGAAATTCATGGAGAAACTTGACAAACAAAAAACAGACAGACAAACAGACCTAAGTGAAGGCGTAACCTCTGCTCAAATTTGCTGGCGGAGGTAACTATGACTAGGAGGTGGGTGTGTTGCAAAATTTCCTGAGCTGACTTAACTTTTCTCAAAACCAGAGAAAAATTAGTGACTGTCAAACAGTTTGATAAACATCTTCAAACGGGTTAAAATTTTCATGGGTTAAAATTGTTTGTTTTTTTGCACAAGATTTAACAATTATTTCAGTGCCACAAAATTGAGTTTTTTTTTTGTTTTCTTTTCTTTTTTTTTTGCCAACCTCTAGAGTTATGTTAGCAATCATTTATAGTTAAGAACATAGGACTGAACTGTAATTGATTGAAACAGACTGTTCTCTTGTTTTTGAATGTGACTGTTGGGTTTCTGAGTGTTCTGGAATATTTGTGGGAGTAAATAGAGCACTATTTCCAGTATGGCCACATGGGGGAGCAAGTGTTAACATAATGATTGATTTACTTTTTGTTGAATGATGTGCAGTTAAGTCCGTAAATATTTGGACAGTGACATTATTTTCATTTTGGCTCTGTACTCCATTACTGTGGTTTTGAAATTTAACAATCCTGGTATGCACGACATTTAGACTTTCAGCTAAAATGTACTGTTTTTTTCCCTCCTTAAATATTGTATGGTCCACATAGGATTTAGTAATATTTTTACACATAGCCTCCCAATTTTAGGGGCTCAAATTTAATGGGGCAAACTATCATAGTTATTAATTAAATTGCCATTTTTAAGACTTTGCTTCAAATCCTTTGCAAGTAAAGACTGCCGGAAGTCTAGAGCCGTAGACGTGACCAGACTGTGTTTATTCCCTGGTGATGTTCTACCAGGCCTGTATCAGCTGTCTTTAGTCTTCTGCATTCTTCCGTCAGTTTCTCATTCAGCGAGTGAGATGCATCCTCATTTACATTCAGGTGAAGTGACTGACTGGCCATTATATTACAAATTCCACTGCATTACCTTAAAAAGTCATAGGTTGCTTTTACAGTATGTTTGAGGTCACTGTCCATCTGCACTGTTAGGCGTGTTTTGAAGAATTTGAATGAATTTGAGCAAATAATATGACACTACAGAATTCAGATGCTGCAATACCATTGTCGTATGTTATTTCAGATTGGTTCTGCTTATTTTGTTAGCAATCACATCAGGGCATATGAGGGAACCAGTTCCATTGAGTTTTCATGAGTTTTAGATGGTAAAAAAAATCACTCAGGGCTTTTTGGTCGGACCAAGGTCTGGATTGCACCCCACTGCTCTGAATTACATTTTGATCGAATAAAAAAAAAAATCTTTCAGTGCATGCATTCTCTGTTGGTATCTTGTCACCCATGTTTTCAAAAAGAAATGAATGGATTAGCCACTGCGTGGTCGATAATTACAAGCAATTAATATGATTTTGTAGTATATGTAATGCTGGCGCAATTAAATATAAACACACTTCTAAATTTGCTGTTAACACTTGAGGAGATTTTGCTGCAGTTTAATCCACAGCTGTCCTCTGCACGGACTTCACAAGACCATTTCGGTTCTGAACACCCATCAGACCCAGTTCTGCAGTCATAAAGATTCTCTGCTAGTAGTCGTCACTATTTAGCGCTTTACTCTCGACTAATCACAATATTAGTTTATTATGGAGCAACTAATGGAGTATTTAGACCAATAAAGCGACCGTTAGATGCTGTAAGAGTGGACACATGGGATGTCAAAGCAAATGAAACATGCAAATAAAGTGCGCTTCTCTAGTAGCGGAGCGCCGTAATGGGCTACACTTGTTTGCGGTGAGTAGAAGCATCTCTCCACTTCAAAGGCCAGCTATTAGCGGGTCGTGTGTTCCTTTTATGTGCTGATGAGAAGGCTGTCAGCCCTTGAAATTCCCTCTGACATTTTAATTTCACTGTTCAATCGCTTTTTGGTTGAGGTTGTTCCTGCCTAGGATAGCAGTCATGGCCCTGCTTCAATGCATGACAGTCAGGCCAGTTCACCAGTCACTGCTAAATCATTATATACGGTTTCCGAGTACAATTGGCGGCCTGTTTTATATGTTGCTATCCCCCGCTACAAAATGAATGGGGATAAAGGAAGGATTTTTGTCCATCTGTCCGTCCGTCTGTCTGTGTATCTGTCCATTATGCTTGTTTTATGGGCCAGAACTTCTAAGTGGTGGGATATTTTTCAACAAAATGTGATAAATGGACACATCTTATTCTGCACATGCACCTTTTCATACTTCTGTCTGTCCTTCAGCTCGTCTGTCCATCCTCCATGTTTTGTTTCCAGGTTAGATATCAGCCATCCCGTTCGTTTCTGGGTCAGAACTCCTTAATCATTCAATATTTGTCAATGAAATTTCCCGTGTGGATGCGTCTTATTGTGTAGATGTACCTTTTGATAAATTACCTCTGTTTGTGTGTCTGTCTGCTTGTCTGTCTGTCTGTATGTCCCTCCACCATGTTATGTTTCCAGTCCAGATATCAGCCATCCTGTGGTGGGGGATCTGAGTATTTTAACTTGTTTATGACTGTATCCAGCGGAACTGCATTTCAAAGACCCTGGGTTCTACTTTCAAAAGCCTCCTGATTTATTGCAGCCATTTCACTTGGCACAGGCTGCCAGCTGATTATACCTTCTTTTGTCGGTCTTCACAACAGTCGTTGAGGAGGGCAGAACTTGTGGAGGTTTATTAAGGGTCAATCGACGGCGTCGCTCATGTGTCGCGCTCAAGGACCGTTGTTTTTTCGGGGAAGGCGACTGGCGCGCTTGATAATTACTCAACGTAACTCAAAGCAACACGCCAGCGAGGTTGCAGAAAGCCACCTCTTTCAATGTCACCGTCACCTGTATTTGTACACAAGATTATGATAATTGAGGGAGTCAGGCCTTCTACTCCCCCACCCCACCCCACCCCACCCCCTACCCCCCCTCTTCCCTCTTTTCCTGATACGGAGCCGCTGGATGAAAATTAGCTCCGGCTATTTATTCAAATTCCATCTCTGCGCCGCATAGATGACTGCTCCAGGTTAAAGCCTGAACTGTTCATTAAAATACCTCTTTTTTCCCCCTCCTACTGCCTCACACTTTTTTGATGGCAGTAGAGATGAGGGACTTATTTCAGCTTTTGAAATATTACAGTTGTTGCCGGGGAGATAAGGACATCAAGTGAAGGCATTGTGCTTGAATTCTCAAGGGAGAGAGAAGGGTTTGAAGACGGACCAGAGAAGGTTATTGCGCACATGCAGAGGTGTGTGGGTCCAGGGCCTCGCCCTGCAAACAAACCCTCCTCTCAAGGTCAGGACTGGCAAACTCAGCGTTAGCCTCCGATTGGTTAATAATTAACATTTGCAACAGAACAATCGTACCATCTTAGGTCCAGTCTAGAAAAACGTTAATATTTTCTGAGCTCAGCTCATTATACGCTGCAATTCAGTAGCATTTGCCCAGCCACACGGTATAAAGAGAACTGAAATTCTTACATGGTTTTTGAGATATTGAATGTTAATTCCTATAATGGAAAGCTCCTTACTTTAACCACTAATTCGTTCTTTTTGAATCAGATAGTTTGCTGTACAGAGCCGAAAAGCAAATATGATACCACTTGTCAATATCTACGGACTGCGCGGTATGCGTTTGCTGATATATAATGTGACATAATACAACACAGCTATGATCAAATTTGCTATACTGTGTCATAATGATCTGCCCCTGAGAGGTTTGATATATAAAATATTAGATGCAGTGCTGCAGGTATAAGCATAAAAAATAAAAAAATAAAAAAATATTTAATTTTATATTAAACTAGCTGCTAATTGCCATTTTTTTTTGCGTGCATGACCGTTTTTCAAAATTCGGGCAACATCAAGTCCTTTCTGGTGTCCAAGTGGATATTCACACCAAATTTGGTGATAATCGGTTGAGAAATGTAGGAGAAAAACGTGTACATACACACAGACAGACAGACATCGACCTTAAATATATTATAGATACCAGGCTATTATTAAAATTAACTAACAGCTGAAATGTATCCTGGTGGGATTATTGTGAAATGAATCAATTGCTATTGAAGTGCAGCATCCAGATGGAAATACTTATATGTAACAGTTTGCACGGTTCATGCAAAATCACTGAATTCTCTTGCCTTCTCCTTCCTTAGAAATACTTCCTTAGCAACCCAGCTCACCAGAGCAGCGCGGTGGACGAACACTACTTCCTGAACGAGAGTGCGTCTCAAGTAAGGTGAGTTTATCCACTCCAATCATCTCAACAACAACAGTGACCACAAAACTGCCCTACTCAAGGAACACGAGCTCATCACTATTTCATCAGGTCAATTTTAATAAAATTTTTCTATAAATCACTTTTAACAAACAATGTTATGCTAGTAGAGGAATGTGTGGTGGCGTGCAATTACAGTGTTACCCAGTAAAATCAACATGAACCACACTTGATGGGGAAATAGCATACAGTTTTCCTTGCGGCTAATCCCTAGCATACACTAGAAGACTTTAAAAAGACTGAAAAGACGACTGTCTGACACCCTCTCACATCTAAAGACAATGCATCATCAAATCAGTTTTTACTGATCTGTAAGATTTTGCAGACTAGAGATCTTGCGAAGTGCTGCTATTGGTTGTTGACAATGTATGCGTCATTGAACTTTAGTGTTTTCATGAGCCAAAACTAAAGACTACCAATAATATTAAACAGGTTAAGATGTGGAAAAGACTGTGTTGGGCTGAGTGTTATCCGGGCTTTACACCATACGTTGACAGGAGCGCTCCTCGAACTCAAGCAAAACTCCCACGATTTTATTCTTATAAGGGACATTTGTCTGGGGCAGTTGAGTTGCTTCAAAACTCATTCAGCATGAGGGACGCATGAGACGCTGAAGAAGGGAGTGAAGCTGATTTTGGGTCCGATTCCTACGATCGCTAGAAAAGGCCAGTTTGATGGTTCTAAAGATTATCATGCAAGTTTCTCTTTTGGGGTGGAACGTGGTGAGATGGCACCTTACCTCATCTGATCTGTTCAGAAGAACGAAATGGCCACCCTGGTCTTGTTCAGTATTTACGGCCCAGTCTGACGTAATATCCTGTAGTTCGAGGCGACCGTAAGTATCGCCGAGGACACGGCATGTGCACACTTATGCAGGACAGACTGATTAATGGGGACTTAATTAACGTAACCCAAATCACCTGGGATACTTAACAGTCAACCTCTGCCAGTGTCTGCATACCGAGCTAATGCTAGGTTGTCTGCATATGAAGCTAATGCTAGTTTTTTTTTTTTTTTTTTTGTAAGGGTTGTCAGCAGCTGCGGCAGTACGAGTCTATATTGTGTTCAACTTGTGAGTGTGTGTGTATGTCATTGTAGCAGAATGCGGTCCTGGAGACATCTGCTGTAGGAGTTTTGGGTGCTTTGTGACGCGTTTTCTTGCCTGACAGCCTGCGGACAGATTTAGTCACTCTGATAGCGTCACAACTACGCAAAGATGCAGTGACAAAACATTAAAGGTGTGTAGTTCAGATCAATAGTGGAGGCCCCGTTTGAAGATGGGTGCGGTCCAAAGAAGGGCTCAGGAAGTCAGGGGGTAAAGAGGGTGGCCGGCGTGATCCCACAGCAAGATGGTTCTCTCTCGTTCGTAAGGTGACATTAGTTGGAAGCGAGTGTGGTTTAACTTGAAGCTTTTCCAAATTCTGAGAAATGGAAGTAGATACCGGGAAAATAACCTTACTCCTGATTGCAGTGTCTGGCATCTGTTCATTGCTGTTGTGAGCTCCTTGCGCCATCTACAGCACACTAGAGCGCTATTGGATAATTTGCAACTTTTTTTTTCTTTTACCACATGACCATTTCAAGCTATTTTTACTGACATAAATTTAATCTAAGAGACTTGATTGTACGGTACACGCAACCTGCTCTCCTCGATGTAAAGAAGAGTTCAAACTACGACGGACCAGCGTAGCAGAGAACATTCATAGAAGTTTATTTTCATTTATTCCGAAATTTTAAAAAGACGAGGCACTGCTTTGGAGCTCATCAAGTCAGGCAGCAGCGCTCCCGTCACAAACCACAAAGGCCTGTGTTACAATAAGCTGGTAAACCAAATGGCTCGTGCAGAACTTTACACCATAGAGTGCGCAGATTTTAGCTTCGTTCTCGACAGCAGCAACAAACAACCTGGCCAGTGGCCACCTGCAGTTGTGTTGTTTGACGAGCTGACGGACACACTTAATGGAAAAAGGGAACAAAAGGCTAAGAGACCAAAATCATCAAAATCTTCTGCATCCTGTGTTTCCACCTCACTGCTGATGAAACTTTATTTTAAAAGTTCCTGGCACCTCTCGGTTGCTTTTTGCTGTTGATGTAAATTAATGATTTTTTTTTTTGCTTATTTAATTTGTGTCTTGATCTGACATTTCTATTGGCACAAATGACCGCCACAGACCGCAGTTGCTAAATTTTTTTACTGTTTTAACAAAAGCTACAAAATGTAGTTTATGGAGCTTCCAGAAAACTACATCTAAGCTAGCTACATAGAGCAAGCCCAGCTGTCAAACCTTCCTTTAGGAACTGATTTGTACATCCTTGCTGTAAATAATTCAGTTCTTTTATTAAGTTTAAAGAGCTGGAATTTTAACAGGCAGATACAGTTTTTAAAAAAATTGGCATTAAAAGGTACTAGCTGGTTTGTTTCACCTTGGCGGTGGTATTTTCATCATTAAAAAATAGGTAATCCATTTCAGTTATTGCTGTCACTGGGATAAGCTCCCTTGACGTGTTCAAACACTGCAAAAAAAAAGCATGAACTTGTTTGGAACAAGAAAGATATTTGTCATTAATCAGCTGATCTGAAGCATTTAGTGATGGTACACGGCAAGTGACTTTTTGGAGACACGAGTAATAAACAGCAGTCAGAGGAAGACATTTATCCGTCCTCTCATTCCTCTCTTGATTTCACTGGTCACACTATGGTTTAACTGCGTCTTATTTTTACAGGGAAATTTCAAAGTTCAAGCTTCTTTCGAGCAGGACATCAGTGAGCGTGATCACTGGAGATTCTTTTGATGAAGAAATTCCTGCTCATCTGAACCAGGTGTGAAACCCACCAGTTTTCAGCAACATGTTTTTATGTGGTTATTCTGTGAGGTCTGAAAGGAATCAGACAATAACTGAATTTTGGCTTCGTTCTCCAACACAATGGATCTGAAAACGATCAATAGGTTAGAGTGTGAGATATTTAACCCCTTAAACTCTGATTTTTTGCTAAAGTTTTCCCTTACGTAGGTTCAAAGTCAGAAAAAGCATTTTTTTTTTCATATTACAGGACAACATCACATACATATTCTTTGTCTGCTGTTGCAGCATAACATCAAATGGAAAACATCTAGATCTTTTGAATCATTTTACACACATTTCCTTGTAATTAAGTGGGACACGCTTGGGATTGTTATAAACTTTGGGATCTCCAACAGAATCTAAAATAGGCCTGAAGTTCCACAGGTTTGAATACAGAAGCTGCATTTGAGGGACCCAGTTGTATGAGTCCGTAGTTTTTTTGGGGTTAATTTGTGGGTATTTAAATGCACATCATGCGAACAGTGTGAGACTTGCAGCCCTTTTACACTGTGTTAATGTCCAAACACCTGAACCTCTAAAATGTAAAATTGAGCGCAGTGAAAAAGTTGTGGGCAATGCTGCATTAATGCTCCCTCTCTTCTCTTTTCAGCTTGTAGACAAGCTTCAGAAGAAGCTGTTGGAGCAGTTGTACACCTCAGCCAAGCACATTCGTGTTCCCGGTGCAGACCGCAGAATGCTCTACAAAAGCCCTTCTGCAATTAGCAAACATTTAATGAAGATCATTGCGCAGAGACAGTCTAAAAAACAGAGCCAATGACGAAGTGCCAAATGTTGCAACATTCCAATAACAAAGGAGTGTTTTGTTTTTAATTCAAGCCTTCATTTCTAACAGCTGTGCTGTTCTTCCTTATTCAGAGGTTTGTTGGGAGAAGTTGACAAACACGATTTATTTAGTGGTGACAGCTGGATTTTTGTCGCATTTGTAAACGTTCATTACAAGTGTAACTGTTATCCCGCTCGCCTTCATTACTTTCTGACAAACTTTGGTGTTTCCCCTTTAATGTGTTATTTTAATTGCATTCAGTCCGTCAAACGATTCAGATTTGTTGTTTGAATATAACCCAGAAGCTGCTTTAACTAAAATACGCAATTATGAATCTGGGCCATCTGTTTATCTTATTGTTTAAAACAATGAATGCTCGTCATTTTGAGGGCCAACACAAAAAATATGTAATTTTTCCCTCTTTACTCAGTGATTGCCATCTTGAAAGGGGAGAAAGACGAGGTCACAACTTGTGTTTATCCTGAGGATTAAAGTTTAATTATGACACCACATCAAAATAAAAATTTCCAACAGTTCTGGAATTCTATTCCATCCATATACATGCATAGCAACAACATTTTTTTAAGAAATATGTTTTTCTCCCGTAATAAAGACATTGGAATGATCATGTTACACCGGCCACGCCCCCGGACCCTCCCACCCAGCCTGTTTGTCAACATCAATAAACAAAGTTCTTGTACAACTTCATTATTTTTTTTAACCCCCATGGGATTCAAATAAATCTGACTACTCCCCGTTTCATAATACTGCTTTCAGTAATGTTTCCTCTTTTACAAAATATTGCATCGAGAGCAATTTTTTTTCAAAAAGGGAGCACAAGGGAATATCAGAAAACGGAAATACGAATACTCTACAAGATCGCTGCCATCCTCATTAAAACATCCATTTCTCAGTTGAATAAAAGAGACAGGGACAAACAGCCACATACATATGCAAAGCCGAGTACGTGCCAAAGTGTAAACGGCAGGATTGTGCCTGATTATCCCCAAAACTGCGGGCTAAGGCAAACAAACAAACAAAAAAAAGTTGCAAATTCTGGCTGCAGATTACATTTCGGCATGTACAAAAAGCTGTTACAGCAAATAAGAATGCACAAGTGCTTTTGTTGCTATTTTGTGTCTAAAATGCAATTCGTTTGTGTTCCGAGACTATTGTATCGTGAGTCTACATTACAGTGTAAACAATGTGTGCTACACAAGAATGACTATACAATAAACTTACAAACAACTCTCGATATAAATTTCATTTTAATTTAAATTAAGACCACTACTCCTATTAATACTGATTGTAAAATAAATACATATGAATGGCACTAATATTACACTTCGTTTTTTTTCCTTTTTTCAACCAATGAATTGCATTAAGTCTTAAGATGTCGAAAGAAGAATCTCCTCTTGATTGTCCACAAGCAGCTTTAAAAGCTGCATGACGCACTATTCCAGACACAACAGTGTGAACCCCCAAATAAACAAGAATCAAAAACATAAAAAAAAAAAAACAAAAGGAGGGAGGGAGGGACAAATTTTATTTCACGTGTTCCGCCGCGTGTGACGAGCAGTAAAACTTCTTGTGGGTAATAAAGTTTGATAGATTGTTAAACTGGATGTCGCAAAGTCGGCAGTATTTGCCACCCGGGGACGATCCGTTCACACCCTTCGCCGAGGCTGGCGGCGACTCTTCCGTCGGCGATTTCGCGGCGGGCAACACGTTCTCGTTGGAGTCAGCTGGGTTCTCGGGGGCCCAGGTGGGCGACGGGTGGCCATCTGGCGGCTGGGAGTTCTCCTGTTGGCCCGGGGCGGGTGCAGACCGTTCTTCTGGCTTATGGCCCCCATTGACGATCACCATGCCCCTGTTTTTGGGTAGCAGGGGCAGTGGCTCTTTGCTGGGGTTGGGGCAGCCGTTGGGCGCAGCTTGGTCTTTTCCTGCCTCACTGGCTCCGTTTGTACTCTGCTCCTGCTCGCTCTGATCGCCTTGCATGACCAGGCCCCCGGTCGTAATGTAATCGCTAGGTTTTATCCCGTAATATGGCGATATTTGCTCAGCACCTTTCACTTTCTTTATTGCTCCAGGATAAAGGCAATGGGGTAGAAACAAATTCTTGTTCTCCTCTTTCGCTGGAATGAGCTGAGTCTCGCCAAAAGCTTTGAGTCCCGGGAGGGGACCTAAATGCGAGGGGAACACACTGCCGTTTTGTGCGATCAGCTTGGTGCTTCCATTTTTATCACATTTCCCAGGGCTCTTATCGTAGACATCATCGGGATTATTGCCTTCACTTTTCACATCTGGGAACATTGCCTGGTCCAGACTGCCAATTTCACTGTGCTGGATAGCTGTCACAGGGCAGAAGTTCTGTTTATGGGCTAGGTAGTTCTCCACTTTGTTGAAACTTATCTTGCAAACCGTACATTCGTGATAGTCCAAGAGTCTTTTGGGGGAGCTGCACATTTTGTCAGGTTGCGGCGAGCATTTTTTGCTGAGATCAATGGGCGCGTCGAGCTCCTGCTGGTCTACGGCACCGCATTTAGGAGGCAGGATTGATTTTGTGACTGTGAGGGAGGCTTCCAGGTGCTTGGGGACCATGCTGGAGAACATGTCGCATCTTGGGTGGAAGCGATCGGATAAGCCGTCCACTGCCTCCTGAGAAGTGCAGGCGCTCCCCAGCGTGGGAATGCCCAGGAAGGGAGGCTGAGTCATGGGTGGTCTCTGGTCTTGGTCAGGCAGGCACATCTCGTACATTTTCCTGCGTTTACGGGTCCTCATGGTCCTCTGCATGGCAGGAACCTTGTTGGCGGACATGCGCTTCATGGGCGGGTCGTGGCGCGTGGCGCAGTAATACTGTTTATGCACCATGTAGGTCTCGTGGCGGCTAAAGGTGATGTTGCAGGCCTCGCAAGTCGTCTTGCTGGGGTCGTTTTCGTTGTCTGCCAGGGTGGTGCCGGGACTCTTGACGTCTGCCTGTTTGCCGTTTAGCCTGTCCTCTGCCCCGGTCGGAGTGGAGATTTTTTTTGCCTGCCCTAGTAGGTCTTTGTCCGGTCCTTTGCCCCCTACGTTGATCATGTCAAGGACTGACGAGTTCAAGCAAGCTGACTGCATTAGTTGACTGTCGGCGTCTGATGGGTGGCAGGCAGCCAACATGCTCACCGTGCCGTGTCCACTGCTTGGGCTCACTGCCTCTGCCACTTTGTCCGAGCCACCGGGGAAGTCGGGCGACTTGGCCACGTGCTGCCAACGGCTGTTGCAGTAATGCTTTTTGTGGACCAGGTAGTTGTCCAGGTTGTTGAAAGTGATGTTGCATTCGAAGCACGTTGCCCCTTTCGGCATCAGGGGGCTGTAGATCATCGGCGGATAGCTGGTCCCTCCGTGCCGTAGCCTGCGGTGCACTAGCTCGGACATTTTCGCCAGTATCTCTGACGCTTGCGGAACCACGGAGATGTCCTGGGAGAAGGCGAACTGAGACAGGAAGGGCCCCATGGGGAAGGTGGGGCCCATGTTGTGCTGGACCGGCGAGGAGGCCAGGCGAGGGCTGGAGGGTTCAGACTTAATTCGGGTGTAAGAGAAGTTGGCCTTGCCGCCCAGGTGGCCGTCGCCCTTCTGCGACGACAGCACGGGCTTCTTCTCGGCCTTTTCCAGTTCAGTGTCCGAGCCCATCTCTTTGCTCTGGGTGCCCTTGGGACTCTGGAGGAGGTCTTTCCTGTTTGCCAGCTCACCCCGCGCCTGCTGCAGGATTTCCTCGCCGGCCCTCGGGGAGTGTTCGCTGTCGCTCTCCCTGTGAAGTTTGCTGCAGTGCCCATGTAAGTCCTGATGCTGTAAGAGTTCCCTGTGGTTCTGGAAGCTGATATGGCAGTGATTGCATCTAAAGGCCGCCTGTGATAGGTGAGAGAGGATGTGGTGCTGGAATGTAATAAGAGAATCTGCTGTGTAGGTACAGATTGTGCATTTCAAGCTGGTGCCAGGGGGGAGAGTCTCTTCCATTTTGACACCTGTGAAAAAAAGATAAAGGAAACTTTACAGAATCTCGGTTCCTCTTGGTCTGCCTAAATGTTGAGAAATATAGCGCAATGTGTTAACCCTTCTACAGGTCAAAAGACATTTATGCCACCATTGGCTTACTGATGGAATGACATTTGTTACTTGCTGAAGTCTTAATTGTAAGCACAGATGTGGTTAATAAACAGTTAATACAAATAGTATGGTTAGTAAACAGTTAATACAAACAATGTGCATTATTTTAAGAGGAATTCTTGTTGAATTATTTCAATGTCAAAAAATGTCAAAGTGGTACTGTTTGGCAGGGAGAAAACTGACCAGTAAAAGGTCAAAAGGTAAAATGAAAAGGTTAAACTTGTTCTGCATTATTCTACTAAAGTTTTGCCTGAAATTTCAATAGCACGGCAGGTGAAAATGGGTATTGCTGATGCAAAGTTTGTTTATGCCTGATATCTGCTCATGATACAAATGTTCAGTATTTTTTCAGAATATTATTTGACATACTGCTCACTGCCATTGAATGAAGGGCAGAAATTATGTTAAGGCTTTGAAATAACTTTATACAAGTGAAAGCAAATATTTCCAAGCAGTACTATGACAAAACTAACAATGACAACTAACAATGACCAAAAAAAAATTATAATGACATAGACGTTCATTTAAAAAAATGGCCCAATCGTTAGGCACTTAACTCACCGCTGTGTGTGGTTAAGTGCATCTCCAGTGCCCGAACTCCGGCGAAGCTTTTGTTGCATTGTGGGAAGGGGCAAATGTTTGGTGTCTGGTGAGGGTTGGCCTCGTTCTCCTCCACCAGTGTCTCTGGTTCCCTCTGTCGACCGCTGCAGTAGTACATCAGGTGAGCCTGCAAGTTCCTCTCGCTCCGGTACCAGATGCCACACGCCTTGCAAGGGAAGATGTCCTCTGCATGATCAAAAATTTTGAGAGCACTGAGAGAGAGAACGAGCGAAGTGGAAGTCTGACCTACCAGTCTAGGAGACAGCAACTAATCTACTTTCAGAAGGTTCTAAGTTAGCTGGAAATTGTAAACTCAAAAGCCATTCAATAATTGACAGATGGTCTAGAATTTACGTCTTTAGGTGCTATCTGGCTTGCAGTTTCACTGGTTTTGTAAATGATTAGCGGTAAAATCATCCCAAGAAATATTTCCTGTCTAAATATGCAAGAACAATGGCATTTGATGATCTGGTCCCAATCATTTCAGTTCAGCATTGCAGAATTTTCATGCATGTTGCATATTGAGATGGACATTTGATAGAAATGGGCAGTGCCAAATTGGGAGGATTTTTGAAGCAGCTGACTGGAAACTCCAGTTCTCCTATGCTATAACAGGGGGATAAGAATTCAACAAATAAAATCCTAGAAAAATTATCTAATGGCTGAAACCTTGGAATCATTCAAGCTACAAATACAGTTTACTGATGGCATGTATCGCACAAGCAAATAATATTAACCCATTCCTACCCTTGACAAGATTTACTATCAATTATGACAGAATGCTTGCCCTGCCATAGTCAAGATCTTACAGTAATCAACGCTGCTATATGGAGGGGGGGGGTTACAGATCCTCCAACAAAGATGACTGTACAAAGATCCATATATCTTCACAAAAATGCTCGCTGTGATTGGCAACATAACACTTTCCGCACCAGAGTATTTTTTTTAAAAAAAGGTCTTACATCTATTAGGTCTTAGATCTCACTTTTAATGACAGACTAAGAGTTCGACAACAAGTGCATGAAATGTTTTAGGAGATGAACTTGCGCCCAGGATTGAGTGCTTTGGGGAGCTCAAAGATCTTTGCGAGGGAGAAATTAAGGCCAGCTGACTTCACACAAATGTTCATGAAATGCTAATGGACTCCCGAGTTGACTGAATAAATCCGCGGAGTAATTCCCAGCACAGCTGTACAGACCATGTTAATTCCATGTCTGGGAGGGTTAAGGACTTCACTCCCTGCAGTTATTCAGCCAATCCTACGTTGCGATACCGGGCCTTAGCGAAGGATCTTCTCAGTACTCACTGTTGACAATGGCGGTGGGCAGGATGGAGGCCATGGCGGCTTGCTGGGGGAGGAGCTGTATGGAGTCCAGGAGCCGAGCTGGGTACATGCCCTCCGTTAGCGACATGTGGCTGACTGCCTGGAGCCGCGAGTCAAAGTCCACCGCAAACGCCACCAACTCCTCGCCCTCCACCATGTTCTTTGTCGTGGTGCACCAAAGCTGTCCACCTGTAGGGAGAAACAACAGATGAGTAAAGCCTGAGAGGGGGTTTCAATAACTTTACTCACTTAAATATTGGAAGGCAATACATTCCACAGACATTTGTCTAAATAGAGGATCGCAATGGAAATAATGCTGCCTTCACGTGCTATAGGAATTATGGTAAATACGAGTGACCAATGAGAAAATTGCACATGAATGCCCTCTCATGTGATAATTTCCACCGGAAAACTGGGAGATATTTTCGATAAACGAGTTGCCGCGATTAAACAACCTTTTACCTTCTCAACATGGTGGAGAGCAGGCCCAGCGCTAGAACAGGGAATTGGGTGGGGCCAGACATGTCCCTTTATGACAATTTGGATCGTTCAGGCTAGTTCTAAGTTTATTTCCTTTATTGACGTGTTTTCCAATTATTGTAATTGGCAACTGTAGACATGGTTTCTCTCCATATGCGATCTAACAGCGATGAAATCATGGGGTAAATTCAGTATTACTGAGAATTGGGGTGGACAAAACATCCCTTTTCAATAATTATTAGTCCTGACCTGCTCTCAGTCATTTTCATGATTAACAAAATGTTCACTCCGAGAGCGCTCCGCACTTAACAGGTGCTGCTTGTTCTCCCCGATTAGGTAAGATGACAATCATTCATCTGGACGCTTATTTGCTTAATTTAAATCAACGTGATTCAAAATTACTCTCGGTATTGAGTGAAAAAAGTGGCACTCGGCAGTGAAATAGGCTATAAAAAGTATGCAGCTCAAGCTATTTGCGCAGCAATTTTCAATAACATTGATTTAAATTCAGCAAATACGGGTCCAGATGAATGATTGTTGTCCTACCTAATCGGGGAGAACAAGCAGCACCTGTTAAGTGTGGAGAGCTCTCGGAGTGAACCTTCTGTTAATCATAAAAATGACTGAGAGCAGGTCAGGACTAATAATTGTTTAAAAAAGATTTTTTGTCCACCCCAATTCTCAGTTCTACTGAATTTACCCGATGATTTTATCGCTGTTAGATGGAGAGAAACCGTGTCTTCGGTTGCCAGTTACGATAATTAGAAAACGCGTCAATAAAGGAAAATACTTGAGAACTGGCCAGGACTATCCCAACTGTCAAAAAAGGACCCACCCAATGCCCTGTTCTAGCGCCGGGCCTGGCAGAGAGCGAGCAAGGATTCATCGCCAATTGTAAATAATGGTGTCCGCCATTTTTTATTTCGCTCCTACAACAAAAGTACTTAAACACAACGCACTTGAAATTTCGAATTCACAAATGGAAAGTATTATCTACCCGACAGCACGTGAAGGTAGCATAAGCCTGTTGACTGTCCGGTGTTTTTTTCCTCAATAGTTTTTAAGGGATACATATATAGATCATTTTTACAATGTTAAATACATAAGTCATTTGCCTACATGAACTACAATTAGTCGAATGAAGGTCTCATGTATCAATTTTACAAACTGAAGTTACCAGTTGTTTTTATGATATACTCATGCTGGACTACATGAACATTTTTTGACCAGGAAGTCTCAATTGCTTACAGAGTTTTTCAAAAGCTCCGTCTTCTGACACAATTCTCTATAAAATTGGGACACATTTGGATGGCTGTTGTCAGAGTCTGGACAGTTGCAATTTGAATGCACAGTTCCACTGTTCAAACTTGTAAGAGAATTTCTTTAACTTGTTTTCATCAGGATTCTGAAGGAAAACTATTTGCTCATTCAAGCCTTTCAATAGGGTTAGTTCTACATTTCAGAGGGCAAATCTTTGTATTTGTCTTTTTTTTGCACACGCAGTCCAAAAACGACTGGAAAAATAGAAAGCAACCTCAAGGTTTATGTTCTTTAATACAGATGCTATCTTGGATAGTGTATTGAATGCAAGACCAAGAGATGTTCTAAAACCTGAAGGTCAGATTTCAGCCATTGCTTTTCTTGGAAGGAACTTATCCTTGGTACAATGAAATGCCGTTTCCTTGGTACAATGAAATGGGGATCGTTTTTTCTCTCTGCCGTATAGGAGCAGATCGTTGTCGGGATCTTGTTCTCAGTTCAAAGTAATTCTATTATGAAATAACACAATGTCACGTATGGGTGGATGAGAAATGCAGTGCAGTGCTAAAGTGAATAGGACCGCGCACACAGAACGTGTAACCTTTTTAAACACTGAGAGGGGCTACATGCTACCGCTAACTTAAGCATGACAGGGGCAGGGGCTAAAAAGAAATGTCATTTTTCATCTACAATTTGTCACTGTAATTGCTTTGCACATTAGAGTTTTTGATTATTTCACTTAAAGTTCACAGTGTTGGTTTGTGTTGCAATTTAGCTTTGCCGTGGGAATAACTTCACAGCATTATTTTGTACTTTTGCAGAATAAAGCCTGTCATTTTATGAGGTTGTTCCATAAACATTCACAGCAGAGCACTATATTTATTATTATATTATTCATATGTTTATATGTGACACATTTACGCTACTTATGTACCTTTCCCTAAGGATGATATAACCAAAGTTCCTCCCTGTTATTGTTTACGGGGGGACAGGTTTGTGTGACGGTAGCACAGTAATCAGATACAATAGAGAAAGTAGGCCGCTGTGAATCCAAAAGTTGGGTGCACTGTCCTGCTGTGTTGATGCTGAACAAAAGGGTTCAACTGAAACTGTAGCCGCTTTTTAACACTGCCCGGAGTGACTGGTGACACTACCCACAAATACATTGCGTTATCACAATTATCACGACTGCTCAAGTGATTAGTTTATATTGTAGATACACACTTTTAGGTGACTTACAAGGCCATCAAGGTCAATGTATCCACATTACCCACTGAGCAGCGATGAAGGAAGCATTGACTAATGGCCGTGTTACTTATGGAGAGTCTCAGTACATGCAATGCACTGTCATATGGGGATACTTGGATTCCTGGAACAAACCTAACTAAATTTTCCTGATTCAAGAGCCGTGTCAAACAATCTCTAAATGGACTAGTGTATTAATGTAGAATGAGAACTGAACGCGAAGGTGTGTCAAATCAGGAGAGGAAATGGCAGTGAGATTTCAGGGATTAGACGTAATGTGCTATTGATAAAATAAAGAGGTATACATTCTTTGAAAGGTAAACATTTTTATTTTTCTCTCAAACAGGAGATGAGTCCCATCATCGACCACCGCAGCCAGCAAACCCTTTAGCCTGCTTGGGAAGGTACAGATATCCACAGCCTTTTTACAGCGCAGACAACAGCATAGAGTAGAGTTAGAAGGAGCCCTATCTTACGCAGCTTTGACACGAGGCCTATAGGGTCCCTGAACCCTTCCATCATCAGTCTGACATAATCCGCAATTGTATGTCAACCTATAGAGCTACCAGCCACTGACGGTACTGGAACAATCTGGATTCTATCTGGGGCCGGATTCTATCTACGGTCTTAACTGAATGAGGTGTCAAGCAACTCTGATGCAGTGAGCTTTTCATTAATGTACCTCAGATATATGGCTATTAGAAGCACTTGTAAATATATAAGTACGAGATGTAGTAAATGATTTTGAACATGAGGAAGCAACTTCATTATTTCAGTCTAACGCTCTAAACAGCCAGTTCTGACGGCCTTGAGCCTGCGAAACTTGTAAATGAAATTTAAATCATCCAGAATTGAACGTCTAAATTGTGCAAAACTGTGACTATTGCGGGTACATATATAATTTGGCAAACACCTGGTCGTGTGCTTAATTGATGCACTTTGAGTCGAACATTCTTCTGCAGTCAAAATGTATTCATTAAAAAGACGAAGAGGAAAGAGAGAGAGGTTTTAGCTTTGATAATATTTATCTCCAAACATGACAGGCTTTTCAACTGCACTTCATCTTCCACTGAAGAGATTAAAGTTTTTAATATGACTATTTACAAAAATCTGGCGGGAGAGATAACAACATACCATGATATGCTCAAGCTAAATGGCAGAATTAGGACATTGTCTTACAGAAAAACTGGACAATTAATCAAACTGCGCTGTTGGCTTTCTGAGCTGTGCGAACGCTCTGCCAGCACAACAGAATGGAAGATCTTTGAGTTTTTTCAAATTTAGAGACTGATTTATTTGAGATGAGTCCCACAAAAAATGAATGGCATCATCACCAAAAAGAAAAGAAAACACTAAACAAAAATCCAGATGTCACAGAACTGAGTGAAGACGGCTACAAACAGAAAAGTGCTCCTTAACTAGGCGCAGACCATCCTGTCAAGAACAGCTCTTAAGATTATGGGTCCTAAATGGGTTGAGCACTGCAAGCGGTACTATGGAGCATTTTCCTGAGAAACTCCCTGTTTTCGCTTTGAGGCATTTGCAACACTTTAAATGCCCAGCACAATTAACAAACTTAATACTCACATGCAGGCAATGTGTCCCATTAGTTATTTTTATGAGATTTTGTGGGGATTTTTTCATTATTTATTTTGAAGTTAGACGATGGTCTACTTCACTATCACGTTTTGCAAGCACTATGTACATTTTTTTTAATTCATTGATCAGCAGTGATGGAAAATGGGCTTGTTGCCTGTTGCTAAGGCTATAACATGGACCCGTGCACGCCCGCTGGCCTCTATCCACGGAGCCCGTACGCCCACTGGCCTCTATCCACGCACTGTCAGCAGACGCACAAAACGTAATAGGTGGAGCCCATTTTTTGGCCTCTAGTACACGTGAATATTTGTTACACAGTGAACATACCCTCAGTCCACCAGCACTGCTCAGTCATATTTGACGTTAAATCAAAAGAAATATGCCTATTCGCCCTTTCATAAGTTTGGAGATATGATTTATTTTTATGGCTTTCATGGACACTAAAAGTAACAAAAACTACCAGCTCAGGGACTGCGTCATCCACTCTAATGACAATCTAGGAATGAACTCGACAACTCTACATCTCATTAAAAAAAAAAAAAATTTCATCCTGTTTTTCATTGTTTTCCCTACAATATCACACAAAACTTTTGAAACTTGTTGAGGCAATCCCATTACCCCAGTCCCATCTCAACGAAGCATTTAATTCTGCTAAGTTTGGGCAGAGTTATTGCCTGTGACTTAAAATAAGACATATTTTAATGTGCATCCTAAAAATACAGCCGTTCAAGAAGGAAGTTTTTTTTTTAAGTTGCAGTTTTTTATTGTTTCATGATATTTCTGCAGGGTAGCTAAGAAGTGAACTGACTTAAAGAGTTTGAGATATCTGCCAGGTGAATCTTCCCAGACTAGCAACAGACTTAAGAAATGCTCATTTTGGTTTTGATTGTGCTACACCACGCACTGCCTGGAGTAGGTCTTTGAATTTTTATCTTCAAATTAAAATAACAAAACTCTTCTGCTGTCAGCATAAGTCAGTACCCATGGTAGATACTAACTGCTATTGATAATGGGAAGGAAGACTGATCACTACAAGGCATTGAAGAAATCATTTTTGGTTTGTATATTCAGAATTAAAATTACAACCATTGAGCAGTGCCAGGCACAACACACCTAGCCCCAGCAGACATTTCACAGTGCTTTTGTGTTGACTCAGTTTTAACAAAAATAACCTCTATACTTTTGTTATTTCTTACCTGCAGCAACTGGCAGGTGTTAAAGTGTTGGGGACTAAAGTTCCATTGCTTGTAATGAGAAAACTTTGTTGCCGTGGAAACCGGATGAGAATGGGCTTACTCCTTCCATTTCGATGACTTTTATCTCTAATAAGATGCCACACATCAAATTTAAACATAATCGGATGAAAACTCATGATTTTACGGACGTTGAATTTTTGATCCAACTCCGAGAACGGGGTGCTCCATTTGCATATCAGATGATATAGAACTGAATGCTGCATCTTTTGACCTTGGTTTGAACTCCACAAGTTATGCAGAAACAAGTCGACATGGTCAACAACATCCCACGCCAATCGTGTGCTTCTTATTTTCGAACTCCATCAAGGCCTTTATGGTCTGAAGCTACACACCAAATTTGGTTACTGTATCTGTAGTAGTTTCTGAGTAAAGCTGTCCCCTTTATCACGGACGGACGGACAGACGGAGGGAGGGATGGACCTATATCCGCCTCCCACTTCGTGTTGGCGGGGGATAAAAACTTTTCTGATCTTTGGCTAAAATTTGTGTCAAACTTCAACCTACTTTCTCCACAATAAAATGGCTTGTATTCTGGACCATGGCCAATCGGTGTACCTAGTTTGGAAATGATTTCCACAGTATTGTAACCCCTTAGTTTCTAAGAGCCATGCAAACAAAAAATAAACATACGGGACTGAAGACAATGTTTACTCCGGATTCCGGGCGCGGCAATAGAATACACGTCATATGCAAAATGTGGGACGACCTGGGCATTTCTGGTGCCATTATCACATTTTGATATATGCTGTAACAACTAACTGAATTCATTGATATTTCAAAGGTTAATGTGATACATGGCCTAAATTGGTCATATGTATACCATGCTATTACACAGTCTGCAGAGTCTGCTGCAACCCTCATTTTCATCACGGAAAAATCAGCATTCTGCTAGCCAACACCCAGTGCTGGTAAAAATTCATTAGTTTATGGCGCTTTGGCTTGCAGTGTTTTCTATAAACATAGAAAGCAAGAATTCATTTGAGTCCTGACTTCAAACTGAACTGAGAGGTACTTTGTGCATCCCCAGTCTTAATTCATTGCTACTAATGCATCATAAACTGCATTTTAAAGCACCGCAATGCATTGTCCGAAAGTATCTGAAGCATCAACCTAATGGTTGGCAAAATGAAATAAATTGGACGAGACCCCATATAGTTTTGCAGACGGAATCTCACTGTGAAGCTGGATTTCATATTTAACGGTGAAACGCTGCAAACCCCGCTCATACGCTCACATACAGGTTTAACGCAGGCATCATGGGCCTTCAGTACGTTCCGCTGCAGGTATGCTTATATTAAATGAGAGATGCCCGTACAGGACACAAACTGAGCATGCCCAAAAAGTACGATGTGCACCATTCGCCTGCTCCTTGTCTGCATTGAGCTCCCTTTGTACAGTAGCCAATGCCGTCAGAATGCGAGCTATTGTCTGAATCCTCCTGCAGAACACCTGATAAAGGAATAAAGAAGTATGACATATTCTAAAAACAATGGAGGAATTAAGGAGAGACAATGGGCCAGCTGCTTCATTAAAACAATCAAAACAGCAGCCTGTACAAAGTCCAGATAATTAAACACTGCCGTTCTCTCCCATTTTCTCCCTCAATGCAATATTTACCACCTCTCCCCGGCCCTCAAACCAAGGCTACTCTGCTCTTTTCTTTGATTAATGGTTTTTTGAACAAACAGTTTCAGATGGGCTCATGAAGGAATTTTCTAAAGTAACAATATGCAAGCAGCTATAAATATTTCCTCCAATCAAACATCAGGGGGATCAATCGCGTGAAAGAAACATACATGCAAATACAACCCCCCCTTCCCCCATCTAAAACCAAGAGATTTCAAACAGCCGCATCACAGACATTTATTTTTGCATTTGAAGACATTAGCGCGCACACACACACACACACACAGGTACCTGTGCTGATGCAAACGCACATACATCCATGAAAAAAAATTTTGAATGTGTTTTTCTCCCTCAATATAGCTGTATCTTAATGAAAACACAAATCCCTTTTGCCTCATGCAAAGCTGGGAGACAACAAAGCAATACAAATAACAGAAGGGTTTGGATAATTAAACTGGCCTGAAGACAGGTATTCAAATGTTTGTGTGTAAACAGCAGAACTCTTTAATAGTTCGCTGTAAAACGCGTAGTTGAGCACATCAACACTCACGACTCCCATCTGTCCGGACAAATTACAATGACAGAGGCCATCACGACGGCACAGAGGAACAATAGTTTATCAGAACGGCATTCAAAACTAGCAGTCTGACTTCAGTTTTGGGGACAGCCACCGACGCAGTGATGTTTCACCATTGTAATATTTTTTTGTCAGGCAACTAGTGTAAATTGTTAATTGCACAATTCACAAACAGACACAAGGAGAGTTTAGCCTGGATGCTCTGACCCTGACAAATCCTGTGACCGACTGAGGAGAAGAGAGCAGGGAGTGTCAGGATACCAGCCCCCCCACAACAGGAAATTTGAGAGTTCACAGGTGGGTGCTGGATTGGAGATGGCACATTAACTAGCAGCGGGTCAGTGTGACGCAGCACCAGATAGAGATACAGCACAGCAGCAGCAAAGCCTCGTTTACCGCAGAGGCGGGGCAGGACAGCAGCTCAAATTTTCCCAACTACAGTCCTCCCAAAACAGTAATGCAAAAATCTTCTCTTAGAATAGACTAACTGCAGAACCAGATTCCAAATATTAATCTTTGCAAACATATCACTGTGAGGCTGAGACAATAGCCGCTGTGAGGCCATTGCATCCAGGTTGAATATCTTTCAACCAATCACAACTGAGTATTCAACAGACTTGTCGTAAAATGCTGCAGTCCATTTACCTCAATGGTTTTAAGTCAGAGCTGGGAATGCTGTCACACCCGAGTTAATGACTGCGTACCAATACATGTGGGAAAACCAACTTATTTCACTAGGTGCGGGCAGGGGGATTTACTCCTGCCAGAATAGCCATTTGTTAACTATTGTTAGCAATACCAGTTGATAGCAGTGCATTATGTCGTATTTTGCTCTTATAAACACCGTAGCAATATGTGCAGAGATACGTAGAAGTTGTACAGCACTGTGCGTACGACTAATATGATGAGACACAAATAAGACAGAAGCGCAAATAAATAGTTTATCACTACAGCTTTAACTATGACATATTATTTGATGAGCAGCTTCTGCAACACCAGCAATATTCATTGACAAAAACCAAACTAGACCAAGACGATAAGTCGCCTTTCGCAACGGGTGAAATTGCAATGATAGTTACCGCCACATGCATTTCCTTCAGTGAAAGCACAAAAACTAGAGCCCTTCATCTCACTCAGCCTATTCAAATGCTCTGAGAAATGCATTGTCATCTTGTGTTATGTATATTATGTTCTGCGGGGTTAAAAGAATAGGTTGCACCCTAAAATGAGGTAACAAGCGACTGAATCGTACATGTAGCTAGCTTGAGGATGAAACACAATGCTTAGCTATTTCTATCGAGTTTCTATCAAATTAAAAATGCGTCCTTGCTGAATGACTCCACCAGCAGCTGTTTCAACAACTCCCCAGAGTAGCCTCGACTGATATAGACTTTATAAAGAAACATATTTTTCGACTGGTAGATAACTTAGAATGGCTTTAATTATCTAGCTAACTAACTAACCTGTCTAATTAAAGCTATGCCATATTATAAATCGCATGAGAAATAGAAGTGCATCTATTTTTAGGTAAGCAAAAGAGATTGTCACATGGCAATACCTTGCTGTATGCATCCATTGAGTGTATGAAAAGAAGTTGGAGGTGCCATCCTTTGCCCAAGGGAAGCAGCCTGAACACAGACATCTTTAGTACAAAAGTATTATTCTCTCTCATTCTGACATTTCTCCGATACATTTTGACACCTGGACATGCCAGTTGATTATGGTGAGCATACTCTACTGCAAGCATTGCTAGGCGATTTTCGCGAAGGCAAACTCAGGGTTTCTTCATTAGCTAGTTAATTAGTCAACACCAGTTCCTGCTAATTAGTGCAAACATAAATAAAATACAAGAATTTCACTCACAAAAAAATTGAGCACAGACGTCTTGGACAGTCTGTTAACGCAACTAACCGTAGGGCAAGCCATTATTTCCTGATATTTGCCAGAAAAATTATCCGATTGGCACCAACACCCCAAACACTGCCAAGAGGTTAAGTGACTGAAATTAGATGAGCCAAGTTGTCACCCACAGACAGATGGAGGCTAGCAACCTATATAGACACCCACCTTTCACTTAAAGCGGCCACACCCTAATAACGCATAACTTTAAGCCTTAATTTAGTGCAATCGGTTGAGTTTTATAAAAACTCACAAACTGTACAGTTCTCAGGAACCGGAAAATTAGCTGCATGATTATAGCCATTTTTTGAACCGGGCTGTAAACAAGTTTATTACCTCCGCCAACAATGTTGGGCAGAGGTTAAGCATTTACCCCCGTTTATTTGTCAGTTTGTTTGTCCTTAAAATTTCTCAAAAATTTCAATAATATTTTATGGCAGTGTGTCTTCACCATTGCAGGATTGCAAGATTAGAATGAATGCTATACATCTTAAAATCCAGTGGATGGAAGTAAAGTTTAATGCTACAAAACTTGGCCAATTGCACAAATACGAAGAATGCCCTTGCAGACTTGCGCATCATAGAAAAGTGCAATATTGGCCTTGGCGGAGGTCCGCCCTCCAAGGGCCACTCTGATTTCCACTGTAAAAGTTGGGCTTTTTATAATGGGGATCTGTGGAGACTGCAGTTTTTTTGGCACTTTCACAATGGCTTCATTTTTCAGCCCTGGAGGGGCTGTCAGTACATCACGTCAGTACATCAAACAGCCCAGCTAAACAAAGAACCTGTAAAATGCACTAATATCTATTTTCATCAGCCTTTTTTCCACTTAAACCATCTGAATTTAAACTGGATTTATAGACAATAAATCATATTCCTTTTCTCACCTCCATATTGTCACTCATGTATAGGTCAACAGTTCCATATTGTAATCACTGCATCATTTCCAGGTTAGTCGAAAAATGCTCAAAATTATTTTATGCAGAGATAAATTTGTATACTTATATCAGTGAAGCTGCGCTGGATTCCGCAGATCATTCAAATTGAAAAACTGCATAACTGAACGGCATGATATTTGACCAGCGACTGCAATGCTTTAGACAGGTAAAATGACTTCCAGCCCAAAATAATTATAAAATACAAATGGCTGGCCCCATAACTGAGAATTCAAGTTGGCTGCATTTCTAAGTCTGATGCTTATTTTGAATAAAGACCGTGCTTGCTTATAAATACAGTATGGTTAGTTGGAAACCACAAATAAAACTCTTTGCAGTTGACTAAAATTTCTTCACAGTACTTTTAATAGACTGCAGTCAATATGATCTCAACGTCTGAATCATGCAATTCTATCACTGCGATGGATTGCTTAGATTTATGTAAAAAATATTTGAATTACACAAGATTTTCCAACCCTTTCCAAACTAACTGGTCTGGATTCAGTCCACATCAGCTCTGATCATAAATTTATGCATGGATACATGCTATAGCTTTATTTGTAATCAACAGTTAATCATCAGGCAAGTTCAGCAACTGCCAAACCTAAATGGGCAGACTCTTTGTGTTTAGAATAAAAATGGAAAAAGTGTCATTTTCAAAGTTAATCAAAGGTAACGACAAACGCTTATGAGATTGATGTCATTCATCTGATTTTTTACACCTTCTACATGCCAATCATGGGTGATGGTAGTGCAATAGCTCTGTGGTTTGCCTGGAAAAGACATCCGCAAACGGCTCATGAACAAACAAGAAATTAAAACGGTGGTGCAACTGTGAGATATATTTTCTGAACACACTATTTTCAGCCCTATGACACTCCCCTGGAAAATATAACGTTAATTTTTTTTTTATTGCATTCAGGAACCCAGTTCATGTTTTATTTTCAATTGGCGGTGATGCTTTATAGCAAGAATAATCCTCCAAAAATAAAATAATAAAACCTTTTTGTCAGACTTTACATGGAGACCCATTGTGCTAATGATCAGTCAAATTAACACGAATGACCAATGTAGATGCTTTTGTAATTATGATGTATTGGCATTTTCAGGGGTGCTTCTAATATTTAGTCCAGCCTCTGTATGTACATGTGAGTACAAGTACATGTATGTATGTATGCATGCATGCATATGCCTGAGATCAAATGCTTGTCAAGGATAAATGGCAGTCGATGCCATAACAAGTCACATTACTTGTCAATGCCATCACAGCCCAGGCACAACCTGTTGTTAAACACGAAGGGGAATTTCAGCGAACTTCCAACCTTTAACTTATTATTAGAGCATTAGCCATTTTCTTTATATTTTGGTTCACAAGATGCTATCAACGGCCAGAACCAGAACCCGCACACACACACACACACACACACACACACACACACACACACACACACCCACACACACACACACACACACACACACACACACACACACACACACCAACACACATTCTGTGGAAATAACTGCAAAGATATCCGCATGATCAATTCTGAAAATAATGATGAAAAACAATACAGCCAAAACAAGAAAGACATGGAATGGAAAAAGAGAATAGTGTACACTTACTAATGATTTCAAAGTCATATTTGAACAACAGTTGAAGAAAGTAACTCGCAGGAGTCAGTTTTAGCAGATCACATCAAAAGTGACGGTGCGGCGACGGAAATACCCCACCGAGGAATCGCGAATAAACCTCAAGTCCCTGCCTCAACTGAGGACAGAACTGCTTTTGGTTTAAGCTGCTCTATAACAGCCACTAGGCGGCACTCTTCTCATGTTGAAAACGCGCGCAGGCTCTACTGAAGTTACGCGGAGGGATGGGCCCGCTGAAGTTCTGAGAAAAGTGATGACGGTCTGCGCGGCCATTCGCGCGTCACAGACTAGAAGCAAATTTTGCCGCTTCCAGAACAGGAAGACCGAAACAACAGTGACCGCCTTGCAATATGCACGAGCTGCCATAATGCGGTCTTCCGTCGTTCATTCGGTCCAGCTGACAATGGCGCGTATTTCCAGTTTCCAAACCTTGTTGCTATTTTATAAACGCACTTATGCACCAGCTATTTGCATTGTCTGTCATAAACTGTAGTGTATGAGATCGTCGTCACACCTCAGTGTATAACTCGCTGCAAATTCAATGACGTATTCTCACAGCAGCACTGAGGTATCGAGAATTGACAGGTATAACATACTGAAAGATTTTAAATAATTGCTTGTTGTCAGCACCCCGGCAACACTAACCACCATGCCTAATTTTAGTAGCGAGTATTCCTCCGATGATTCTCAGATGAATGCTCATGGATAGCTTTGAGAAGTAGCATCCATTCAGAATCCACAAATTAAAAAGGGTTCCCAGACTAAATTTTCAGTGAACTAAACCCTGCTGTGAATTACCTGACAACAAAGCCACAGAACTATGAAAGCAGTTTTCAACAGACTCACATATATTTCTGTTCTTATGTCATACGAGAAAGTATATGTATATTTTATTATTAAGTTTGTTTTAGATCATTTTTATTTTGTTTTATAATTAGATCCTGCTTCAAATCACAGCAGATGTATGTTACCTATTTTTGCCACATTTACAAGCATACTAAAAAAGAATGAATACCGTCTCATGTACAATGATATACTTCATTTAAGGAGTATTGGGAAAGGCCCCTGCTTGAAGAATAGATACAAATAACTGTCTTTGTTATATAATTTCATGGCTTGACCTTAAGAGAAGAATTACAGAAATATAACTGAACAGATAATCTACCGCACAGTAGAGTGTATTAATACAGTTTGAAGATAAATTATAATAATCAGTATTTCAAATTAAAACTGAAAATATTCATACGATAAAACCTCCAATTTAAAGGAATACTATGGTAGTAAATTACATGTTTGCAACCCAGGTACTCATCCAGAAAATTCTAATGAGTAATTTCGTGCCATAGAAAAATGCAGACTGCAGCTCAAATGTGTACACATAATTTAACGGTCAAAAATATCACACATTTTATTTGTTAAACAAACCCAACAAACTGCATGTTGTAAAGGAAAGAATTCAGCAGAAATTGAACAAAAAGCTTTCAAAATGTTGTCAGCTGTTTTGAGCCACCCTCCCCCTTTGGAAAAAGCAGGGATTTTTTTTTCCCCACCAAATGCTTGTTGCGGACAGCCGATGTGTGTTTAACCAGGGCCCCTGCTGGACACAGTGCTCACACGGGGTCAGGGGCCGCCTGTTTCTTGATGGGGGGACGTGAATGGAAGGGGGGGCACCCCGGTGGTACGGTGTTAACTGCTGCCCCGGGTGCCCAGTTGCTGTCCGGTGGCCCAAATCCTCCCTACCGACCCCCTACCACCCCCCCACCCCTACGTGAGCATGTGACCGTCAGTGGGCCGTGTCCATCTTTAAGCTCTGTGTTGAAGGAGCCAGGCCTCTGCAGTTGTCCTCCACCACGTGGATGTGGATTCAAGTCCTTCATGTGTCACCCGGAAATAGATGGAACAGTTGGAACTAACTAGACCTTAAAAAAATGCAGTTTGCTGTATGTAATGATATAACTAACCTAACCATGGACACCTAAATATAAATCCTAACCACATCTTTAAAGTAGAGATGTTAAATCGCAATAGTAATAAAAATATGTAACCATGCACCGCAAAAAGAAGTCATGCCTTAGTATCTCCTGTACCGTGCAAAACACAGAAAATAAACAGCAAAATAACACATATCCTCCTGTCCTCGGTCACTGGTCTCAAACCCCCCGCAGGCCCCGGTTCTCTGCGCTCCCGTAATGCCCTATATTGCTTAAAGTAAGCGCTAATTAAATTTTCTGTCCGTTTGCGGGAGAAATAAATAATCTGCGGCGGAGAGGCCTAATTGCGTTTGTCACATCGTGTGGCGGCGGCTGGCGCCGGGCGAGAGCAGCCGCTGCCCTTCCTCATCGCCATTCTGTCGTCCTGGCAAAGCCTCGCTCTGCCCCAGGTATCACCACCCGGCCATCTGGACCCGACATCTGTCCTTCTATTGATCACAAGGGTTTAGCACTTGATCAAACAGACTGCGACAGGAAATTGCTCTTTTCCCCACAGAAAAGGCCAATTGCTTGCGCGGGGGTAATAGAGTGGAACCGAGATGCCGCACCGGCGCGAGTGGGCAAGCGGGGCGATGGCGGCAGCAGCAGCGGCGGCGCCGGTGGGGTCCGACCGCTGTGCTGCCTGGAGCGGCCGAAATCACTCGCCACTTCTCCAATCCAGCTCGAAACCAGCTTTGTTGTTTTTTTATATGAGAACCCTCTACTCTGTCTGACTGTGAATTGATATGTATACTTCAGTAGCAGCTTGAAACCATTTTGCAAAGAAAATCTCATACAGCTTCATTTAATACATAACTTTAGCTCCACTTACTGTTTTTGTTGACTGTCTTTCCTCTACTACTTCTTCTAATTATTATTAATGTTTTTATCACAATAATTATCATTGCCATTATTATTCCACAGCTGAACTCAATTACAATCTATACCATCACATGGTAAAAAGTTGAGAAAAAGCAAACAGTTCCAGTAACCAGTGACATTACATTGGTCTTCCTCTTCGTCTTTTCCTCTTCTACGTCTTCTTATTAGTATTATTATTATTATTATTATGCCTTGGATCTCCATGGCAACCCATAATATCGCAAAGTAGTAAGTTCTGAAATAGCAAACAGTTCCAGTAATCCAGTAATCCCAAGAATCTTAAGGTGAAGTCGAGATTCAGGCATCTGCATTATTTTTGTATCTCCTCCAACAAATTTTGACCAATTTGTGCTGAAGATAATCTTCAGACTATTCCTCGTAAAAGTTATGTCTTAAATTTTACATTTTTTTTATGATTCAGCTACAATTAAATAGCACATTTTATGGCTAAGACGCTGAAACAGGAAATGAAGTCATAACTAGACAAGTCCATCACTGATGCACGCCAAACTTAAGATGTTTTTAGGACCGTGTCTTTTGGAATCACAAATTGGTGTCATCTGAGCACTAGGCAGAGCTGTGATTAATAAAAAAGTGTGAAATTGGCGATATTTCCAGTCATAATATGACAAGTATTTATGAAGATTCAATTGAGCTGTTTTGCTTATTATGGCAGCCATTTTTAAATTTTTAACGAATGTTCAGAAAAAACCTTCAAATCAAGTCCTGTCTGTAGAATGCAGAGTCCTGTTGTCACTTGGGCAACAGCCAGCGGCCTCATACTTGACGATGACTCTGCACTGCAAGAGTCAATCCAACGCTTTGTCATATTCACAAAGCAAATGCAAAATCTTCACACGTGTTCAGAAATACCTTACAGGATTGACTCTTTAATGGAGAATCAACTCTTCTGTTGTTATTCTTCTTCTTCTTCTTATTATTATTATTATTTGTATCAACAGTATTATAAAAATCCAAGAACAGTCATAGCTTGCTGCTGCAGTTCATCCTTGGTGTCTTTATTAATGCTGAAATCTCTCACAGTTTTGTTATGATTTCAAAAGGAGGGACTTCATATCAAGTGTTCATAGAGCTGAATGTTTGCCATCACCAAATCCACAAACTAATAAATGTACCAGATGGCTACTGTTTACCTCAATTCTGAATGAGAGATAAATATTGTGGTGAGGGAAAACAGTTAAAAGTAAATACACTTGGCAAATATCACAGAAAGGAATCAAAATATATGTTAGCAATAATAGTGACAGTATGATTCAGAGGGACCTGATAAGAAACCAAAAAAAAAAAAAGAGAAAAAAGTCCAGTTTGCCATATAATTCTATTATATTTTTCATAGTTCTATTTCTATATAGAACTATTTCTTTCTATATAGAATACTGAATCATAAAAATAATTTTATTTGCTATTGCAGCTCTTTAATGTACACTACTGCAATGTTTATTTATTTATTTAATTAATTATAGTCTTGATAAAGTCATCCCATTTGCAAATTTTAACTTGACATCATGAGGTAGCCCCCCCAAAAAATATCGAGACGAAAAGCACAAGAAAAAAGAAAAAAATCAATGGTTCGGTCAATCAAATCAGGAAAGAGAATCATTATCATTCTTCGCCCTCTCGACTCTCTTGATATGATCGGTTTACATTGTCCACATGGGCACTATACCAATGAGCCACCTAATTTCTGCGGATCAGATCAGATGGCACAAGGATCACACGAACTGTATAAATAAGCCAGATGGCAGGCGCTGCAGATGAATCGATGCTTTGGGTATGCAGAAGCATTTATCAGGGGAAAGAAACTGCTCGCTCGAGCTCGCGATGCGAGCCGTTCGCAGTCAGTGTGATCGCGCGACTGTTTTCAGATACTCAGCGCCTGCCACCGCGAGTCTGCGCGAGGCAGCGTATACGTATGTCAACCGACGATAATTTAAAATTCGCGAAAAAAAAAAGTATTTCGTATTGTTCTTGCTGCAAGTGATACATTTTCTCCACAGCCTACAGGGGGAATTGTCCTGTGGAGAACCTTGTGAATTTGGGATGCAGCGTCTCGTTTTAATTCCCTCTCTTCACCTCAGTTTCCCCCTCCCTGACACGAGGATTCTGATTAATCATGTGGCCGCCTCGCATTTTTGCATTTTACACAATCTCGCGGCGGCACGCCAAGATGTGTGCGGTGTTTCGCCACTTTTGGCACGCCGAAAAAAGCCTTAGCCCAAGGATGAACAAGTCGAAAGTATGAGCGAAAAATATGACCAGGGGATGTGATAAAAAATTATCAGCGAGTGTGTTTTCCTGTTTGGTTTTAATCTACATTTAATTAAATTCTTATCTGCTGTGTGCTTATGGCTGCATTTGAATGGCGAGACTGCATTCATTATGAATGGTAAAATTGAACCCCGTACATTGTGTGTGGGCAAGTCGAGAAACAAGACTCTTATTTCAGTGCATGCACAACCTCTGAAAGACATGCAGGAAAAAATAAGTCAATTAAGATCGGTCTTTAAATTACTTCTGTATCAAAACAAGGAGAGGGGTGCATGCTCAGTAATAGAATTCTGACAGGGAGAGAGCACAAGTCATCTTTTCACTGCACATCAAAATTGATACAGTCAATTATGCTAAACTGTGAATGGAATACCTGATTAAAGTACTTCCATGCATTGATTTCCAAGTCTCAGATGGGGACAGAGTGATCAGGCAAGATAAGTGACTTGGGGTAAGATGAACTGTGTGAGTGAAATATTCATCCTTGCTTGCCAACAACAAAGTCTGGATTGTTTGTGTAATGAGATGTAAAATGTCCACGGTGAAACAAGTGATAATGTGTTTTTAATCGGGGAAGAGCACTGTCAACTGTGATAATGCATGCAACACTTATAACCGGTATCTGAAAGCATTATTGATGGAAAATGCTGCATAAGAAACACCACAGTCGCAGTGGTATTTGTGAAAAGCCAGCAAGCTTCATAAAGCCACTTGAGAGAAACACAAGAGGGCAATATACTAGAGACAAAATGATTCATATTGCCGAAAAACTGTCAACCGACACAACAAAGAGCAGCCCATGTAAAATCCCTAAATCTGGCCTGTTTGCCTTCTCCAGGCGGAGTGGCAAGACAGAAGCCTCCTTACTGCCTGCCACTGTTTGTCGAGCTGATCTTGGATCGGGGCTTCGCTCATCCACATTACTAACACACATTGGCTGCACGATTAGGACCCGCCTTTGCGTTGGGGGGGGATCCGCAGATGAATGACTGCGGTGCGTCGGAAGGGATCGCGGCAGATAATCGTTCCGACTGGCGCGCCTGAGCTCTCAGAACCGCTCTTTAAAATAATGTTTGGAGTTGAGTCCCTCCAAAGCCCGCACAGGTTATCTCCTGTATTTTATGTTTGCTGTTTAAATCTTAACGGGACACAACAGCAAGCCAGAGTAAATATGTCGGTGCCAGGGAAACCAAGTGGAAATGCTATTATGAGGGTAAAGATTAGCCGTTGCAAAGCTAAAGGGGCAAAACTTCCGCATAACTACTTTGCTAACTCACAAACAGAGACAAAAGTTAGGCCTGAGCAGCATTTGACCTCCCGCATTCTAAAGGTTCATCCGAATCGATTCTATTCAAACTGTTTTGGCTCATATAATCAAGGCATGCGAGGCATTGGCTGGGATTCAGTCAACATTTGTCCTTGTTTTCAACTTAGAGTGAAATAAAGTGTTATTTCTCTGAGTACAAGCATTGTTTTTTTTTTAATTCATTTTTTGTGACTGCCAAACTATGTTTGTGTGTGAAAGGCTGGGGGGGGGGGACACTTGCACGGAATTCAGAAAGTCAACTTAAGGGACACATCTCAACTGAAACCTGGCCAATGTCCTGTGGGCTGACTCTTGGGTCCACTCTCACACTTATTTGCAGAACTGAAGAGAGTATGTGCAAGTAGACATCTAAATGCAGTCATTCAAGCCAATACGATATTGTATGGTGGTCTTTACTTTTGCCTCTCGTCCTTGAGCATGCGTTTTTCCAGCACTTAAATACTGGCACTTCCTTTGTTTATCATATAAAAATAAATTCTATAATTACCTTGTATGCTGATATCATTTTTGTCATGCTGTTTGGATGGTTCCTTTCAGCCTGTTACAATCATCTTTGTATTTTCCACCCTGGTTCGTATCGACCGAATCACCTGTTCGCAATCGTATGCTGTTCGGCTAGGCTTTTAAAATGATGCCACGGCTCTGACTCACATTTAACTGAGGGTCTCTGAACTCCTCATGGTTGATGGTGGAGGCTCGAAATTACACTAACAACTAATTAACATCACAAAGACCATTTTGATAGGGGGACCACACTCACAACCTTAATTTGCACATGCCAAAGCAAAATTAGCAGTGCTCTCATTTTGCACATAATGTGGGCAAGTCTCACACTTTCATAAATGGCTATTTTTATGCGACAGCCCTTCCGTTTTGTAACTTTGCCTTTGCTGTTAACAAGAAATGCAGCTTTACTGAGAATTTTTGTGGGAAAAAAAGGGTTTGGTCAAAAAATGAAACCCCTGCATGTGGGATTTCTGAATTTAGCCTTCTTAAAAAATCTAGTGACTGGCTAAGTCTTCCTAAGAAATAACATATTCCGTTTTTTTTTCTAATTTCAATTTAAATATCAAATATTTCCAGACACTTATTGGTCCGAGAACCCAGCTTCTGTCACTCTGCAGCGCTTGTTGGCTGACTGAGCTAAGCTGGTTTAGACAGACATTCTTCAGTGATGAAGCCCAAATGCGGTCTCTGGTACTCGGTGTGCCCTGTCTAATACCCTCCCTAACTTCTGAGCTACTGCCGCTTGTTTTAGGCCAAAACCGCTACGTTTTCTGAGGCGAACCGATGACAGGCCGACGCAGACGGGCCGCAAAAAAAAGAAAGAAAGAAAAAAAATGCCAGTTTGTGGATGGAATCTCATACGGACGGTGACGTCGACGGACGAGCCAATGGCCCGCACCTCATTAAAACCGGCGACAGTTGAGAAGCGCTAATACGGGCTTAATCTTCTCTAAATCGTCATAAATGTCAGCGTTTGGGCCAGGGACTTACACATCAGTGCACCAATGGCTTAGCTGGTTAGGAACCCCCACCCCCCCTCCAAACCCACTCTTTGTTCAGATGCTCAATGCGCCATTAACACACTTTGAAAACCGGCTCCAAAAAAAGCCCCAAACAGCTAAATATGAGAACATGTGATACTGCCTTCCCCTTTTCTGCAGCCTTCCTCGGCTTCTGCAAACCCCCCCCCCCCAGCCTTTCTTAATGAGTAGCAACATCCCTCACTCCAGTGAAGGATCCAGACTTTTGCTATGATAGAGAGACTGGGGCTGTTTATTAATAATGAATTTGGATGTTCGCGTGTGGAATGTTATCAGCTCGCGCACAATCCAACCAATAGTTTGCCCTGATGGGGTAGCTGGGTTCCTCATTAGCAGAACATATTTAATCCAGAAGTTTCTTATCAAATGTCACACCTGCATCTCTAAATGGCATTTTCACATTCATTCGCATGTGTTTGGGAGATGAGGCTCCAAGGTGCTTTGCCGAGATTAAGGAGGGAGAGAGAGTGCAAGCTTATTTTATCATTTAGCTAGTCTGGACCGAATCCAAGGAGTTTTTGTCTTGTTGTTGTAATTAGAAAGCCTTTTAAGTGATAAGGCCTGCATAGGAATATGAATATGTAGTGATCAGGCTGCTTCCCTTTTTTCTTTTCCTTTTTTTAAATTTGTTGAATGCTGTTTTGTAGCATGTGTAGCAGGATTAACTCCTACTTCTTGAAGTTTTATGAAAGACTTGAAAGTGGCACACATTCAATTTGGGAACTTTTTGTTTTTCCGCTCACGGTCTCTGTGGCTTTTCCTCCAGAAATCGCCGGGATACCGTGACACCAGAGGCTCGATGCATTGTCTGCGTCCCGCGTGAGGCATTTCTGCCCTTCGCAGCATGGCGAGAGCCTAATTTCCATCAACATCCAACTTAAAATGATTATTTTTCTATCTTGCTGTACACCACTGTGCAGATACTTGAACTCAAATCATGGAGAGAAAAAATACAACGGCCACGGTGCAAAATATCCCTAATCCGTTGATATTTTAGGGAGGGCAGCTAACTCCTACACAGGCCAACTCCAAGAGTCAATGGCCAAGGCCAAATTCTTTAAAGAGCAAGAAACCTTTCTCGCACACAGACATGAACCGGAAATAGTTTGGCGGGAGGCCATGACAAGGAATGTCCAAATCGTCTATTTCATGAAAGACCAGAGGCAATTGGCTCCTTTGTTGCTTCCTTCCAGCAATGAAACACAGGACCAACCTTGGAAAAAAGGAAAGACTGAACATGGGCCGCAATCCCTGACAGCTGTAGTGACTGGAACTGCCATTTGGCCCTAAAGTTTTCCGATAAATTGAGAAGGCTATCTTTACCGCCAAGTTCATGGCCTATTGAAGGAAAGGACATCTGATTTTTCTGATGCCCTAAGTACCTTTAATATCTCCCAGCAACTTTCTCTTCACCTATATGACATTTCTAGCGAGGTTAAGAAGTATAATGGAGAGGAAAAAAGCCATAAATTTAAGAGAATTTGGATGCAGCTGTGGTGATGTCTTTCAAGGAATAAAACTGCATTACACATATGCTACCATAGGGGGCGATCAAATGAGAAACGGTCCCTAAATAGAGGCACTCGCAGAGTGCAAAGCATAGACTGTATAAAAAGATGGACCCAGCACCCTGGTCTGAAAAACGAAGCCCGTGCGGAAGTACCGTAGAATGGCATTCTATTTAATGGTGGTTGCAGAAAGAAGTTCAATGCTATAGAAGTCTATGAGAAAATGACCCTACTTTCCCACCTGATTTTTCATTTAAATAATGATTTTTCACATTATTTTATGGTAGCTAAAGCAAGTATCAAGTCTCCTTCCATGTATCATGATGTTAATTTTTGTAAATTATGGTCCCATATAGACTAGAATAAAAATTAAAGCCAGAATATGCTTTAGGGGTGTGGCTATCCTCTGGTACTCATCCAATACGGTCAGATCCAGAGCCACGGTCCTCCCCGGATCTTCAATACACGCTCTCGTCCAATAGAAATCACATCTGGTCTCAAACAGACAACATGGCGCAATTCACATTGCCAAAATCGAGGCTTCCTTTATTGTCTGCTGAAACCAATGGGTAACGTCACGGTTACCATTTGCCCATCTTTTTTACAGTCTATGGTGCAAACCTCCGCCAAGGCACTACAATCCAAATCTTCATGAGTGGGAGCAAAGTTGAGTTATCGCGTGTCATACGATTTTAAGATGGCTGCCGTGACGGCCTATTGTTTCACTGATCACTGTGAAAATCAATAGGGTCCATCCTTGATGTAATAGCAATGCAACCAAAAAATTTCAGCCAAATCCATGCAATACTTTTTGATTTATGTTGATCACAAACAGACAGACAGACAGACGGGCGAAAACATAACCTCTGCCCCAACTTCAGTGGCGGAGGTAATGATTCCTGTATTAATAGCAAAAGAATAAACTTGCAAGCAATATGAGGGATTGTGCCTTTAGAACAAGTTGCTTGACCTGGATTTTTTCTGGAAAAAACCTTCTGAGCTAATACTACGTGACATAAAATTACACAAAATGTATATGAGTCACCACGTACATCAGTCACTAAAAGAGAATAGCAAGCAAAAATCAACTTCCTGTGGTGTGGCAGCAAAACTTTATCACCTACGCGCTAGTGTAAACGACTACATCAGTCGGACGGCAAATTGCATCCCAGCAGCCTGTAAGTATAAAGCATCCAGGCTTCGGCCATAGCTAAGGCTATGAAAGGCTTCCGTTCCCTTGAAACAAATGAAGGTGCAGGGCAGGCCTCTCTGTAGTGAGTGTATCTCGCAAAAGCGGTTAACCATCAGGCTGAAGATAAGTGCAAAACTGAGAAGTATTGATCCAGTAATAGTGGTTTGCGCTTTGACTCCGACACCTTAACCCTGCAGACATAATGTCATAGCCTCTTATCCCCTCCTCTTAACACTCCCCACCTATCTCCTCTGAGCTGTCACCTCCAGTAATACGCTTCTCAAAGCCTCCCCCCTAAATCACTGAAATCACAGCACTTTAAGACATTATTTATTTTACACCTTTTAAAAAAGTGAAGCATGATTTACAGTCAAGGGAAAAAGGTGCAGCTTTTTTTTTTTTTTATCCTCGGAGACCGGAGACACCATCCTTCAAGGTAATTCCTTATTTTCCTCCCTTACTGGGGAGCTCCACGCAGCAATTACCATGTTAAGTTTGGCACAATTGTGCGCGCTTATGCCGCATGACAAATACAGTTCAACTAGACTCCGCGTTGTTCCCGATTGTGCAGTGGCTTAAACGCTTCTCATTAATTGAAAGCGTTACTCTGTAACGGCGCACTATAACAGTCTAGCAGGTGCGAATAATGCCTAATACTTCATAATTACTCAGCAACTAACATCTTTTGTGCCCCGCCATAGGAATTTCTTAAACTGCGGCTTTTAATCTATCAAATCAGGAGTTTAAGCCAGTCAGGAGTGAATGCGATAATTAACAGAGTCACGCTCCGGAAATAAAATTAGAGAGCAAACCCAAGTGTTTTTTTTCCCCTCCCTTCATGTCTTGAAATTAGCCAAATTCTCCTGTTTTGATAGACACTTAAGAATGTCAGGGGAGAGCGAGGCCTAGCCCATAGAAGATGCCAAATGCTGACATTATATGCAAATCTTGTTTATTATCTTTGCAGGCGGCTTAGATTCTTGCCGCAGTTTGACTGTGCAGCCTACGGCGACTTTCCAGCAAGGTTTATGCACAAGGGCTTCTAATTAGTTCTCAGGGGCCACAGTAAGTGCCTTTCACCGTGCAGCGGGGAAGTTGTGCGTTAGCTCGGAGGGCTCCATATGTCGCCCAGGAGGCCTACAACTACTGATGTGGTTTAACAGAGCTCCAGAATTCCTTTTCCCTTCTTTTTCTCTCCTTTCTCAACTTGGCTGGGAGAAAAAGAGGTAAACTACATCGTGAACGACTGTTCCAGCCGTGGTAGAATTTATTTGCAAATGCCTGTGGGATGCAGTGTGCAACTACTATTGAAGAGGCGTCCTCGCATTCGGCGAGCATTATTTCTTGATGTGGCGGAAACTCGATTCAGACACTATTTTCAATGCGCCAATCGTGTGGGAAAACTAAACTAACCATGGTGGCTTTGAAAGAACAGGATGACACCATTTTGGATTTTGTATGCATGTGTTTGCATATTCGACACCCATCTGCAGTAACAGGTACGCATTTACGTTAGACCATATTTTTAAAAATCTTAGACATCTTTTTTTACAAACTCATTCTAGAAAAATACAAATTAATGAAAAATAAAAACTAAATATGCACAGTAGTAAGCCAACCTCCATGGAATATCATCATTCATCCAGTATGCCTGCTGTTTGGGAAAACAAGCAACCTTCCTCTACATGCATTAGGTCTTCCCAGTCAAATAATGTTGTTTTCAAGAATACATCATTAACTTTCACAAGTGTTACTCTTTTACAGAGTAATTTTTTCGTTTTTATTGCAAGAAAAGATAAGGAGACATTATGATTGAAACCAGGCCTCATTTTATTTGTAAGGCCAGCAGCGAACTGACTTTCCCTCAGATACAATCTTTATTTTTGCTTCCTTTAATCTAGATCTGCACTGCTTTTGACCTCAAACACTTCTAAATGATGAGTGTCTCGTTAAACGAAGCGTCAGGGCCGCCACTGTTAACTCCCGACTGTTTATTCCACCTTATCAGTCCCGTCCATCGTTAAACTTTGAAATGAATTAGAGTGATAATGATCTCGCAAAAGCCATTAGTCACAAATGATGTGGCTAATGCAAAAAAAAAGAAAAAAAAAAGAGAAGATAACGCCGCAATTCAGCGCAGATTCATAAAGATACCCGGCTTTGCTGTAAAATTGCTAGACGACTGTGCAAATTAGACTTAAATGCCGTAAAAACAGTCTTATTACCAAATTAGCCCCAGGTTATCCCACCCATGCTGACACAAACACCCGCCCCTATCACAGTGTAAAGAGCCGTCGCATGGCGTTGGAAGATAGTATTCTTTGCGCAAACATTTCAGAGCAAAACGAATACAGCGACACAGCCCTTATGTCCCTGATGTATTTGCTTTTAATTCATATGTCCGACTGTGACATTGAAACAATTCCTTCAATGTAACTCAAGGCATTTGGAGCCAAATGGCAGAGCAAAGTAAACACAAATGAAACGGATGGGGACTCGATAACAGATACAGTATTTGTTCAAAATGAAGGCTACAGTTGCTCGAAAATGTCTCTCTTTGGGCACTGAATTAAATTTGCTTGCGCTATGAGAGTGGTTTTCCGTGTTATTAGACTGTATGATAATGACAGACTGTAAGCGTGGTGTGGGTGGATTAAAATGGTAAAACGCATTTAAAATCTGTGAATTCATGCACAGTGATTCACAAGTTAAGTCAGTTTTACATTATAATGCCAACAAAGCAATATCACATATACTTGTGAACACAGAGCTTTTTTGTTTTCTGTGAGGATGGATCAAAGAGCTGACACCTTCTCTTAATCAACACTGAACTTTTTTGGTGTAAACATTTTGGGACGGGGGGGAGGTGTGTGTGGGGGGGCGCTACTGCTGCTGCAAAAGATCATGGACTTTGCATTCTTACAAACTCAAGGTTTGCTTTGTAAATCACTAACATTGGGCATTATCATTTACCAGTCTGAGCCAATAAATAAAGCCTGAAAGAGTAATGTGAAAACCAGACATTCCACTTCAATACCAGGGCCTGGTCCGACGGCATAAAATGGCAGCCCTCTCACACTTCCACTCCTGGGAATCCATACAGATGGTCCACTGCAGAGCCCAGAGAAGTTGACGTCGCTTCTGGACATGTGATGTAAGGGTTTCGTTTTTGCATGGTAAAGTTTAAAGTAGTATTTGGAGATATAACAATATATTGCAGCACTTGACAAAGATTTGCCATCGTAATCCTGCACTTATGCGGTCATATCACAACAGTAACAAGAGGATATTTCACCTTTCAAGGAAGGTTCACCCAATGAAATGCTGTCAGTCTGGTTGTTCTTAATCAGTTAAGACACTTTGGGCCGGTTTCACAGACACATATTAAGCTTAATCCTAGACTAAATTCAATTTAACCGAAAATCTCTATACAAAACTCTGCTTAGTCCAGGACTACGCTTAAGCCATGTCTGTATAACTGCCACTTTGTGAAATAAGTTAAAATAAGGCCAAAGTAGATGATAATACCTTGTCCATCCATTCTTTCATCCATCCATCCATTATCTAAAAGGCTTCTTCTGGATTAGGGATGTGGTGCAACTGAAGCCTATCCCAGCTGACTATGGGCAAAAGATAAGACCACATCTGCCAATCCTCCACAGGGCACACACACACACACCATTCACTCATACCAATAGGCACACTTGCATGTCTTTGGACTGTGGGAGGAAACCCTTGCGAATACTATGAGAACATGCAAACTTCACTCAGAAAGGCCTTAGGCCTGATTCAAACCCACAACCTTCTCACTGTGAAGCAACAGCGCTAACCACCGAAAGAAACTACAAATATGGCCTCAGAGTAGATGGGCGGAATCAATCCTGTGATTGCATGTATGTGAGTGGCAGAAAATCCAAGAATTCTGTGTCCAAATTGGACACCCATGATAAGAAACACATGTAACTCTTTGAGTGGTGCAATTTATATTTGTCTATATTTGTCTACTATATCAAGCTACTCTGTCAGACTTAGTGGAGTGAGCTGGTAATGGTCTGAGAACTGACAATGAGACATGGCGAGTTTTACATTGTGTATAAGTCCTCTGCTGTTTTAGGTACCCCAGCGCTGCCGGCGAAAAGATACAGAACATCCCTTTACACTAATGATGGGTTTTAATCTGTTTTCAATGTTTCTCTGAACGGTTGTGAAGTGTGCCCAACTGCTCATCTTCAAAGACACATTTATGGGAAATATTGCATTCTATGGATGATTACTTAGGTGTCATAAATACAGTTAAGTGTACGTATATTGGAGCCCAGCAGTGTGCAAGTTATTTATTTGTCTGCCTTATTATTGGCTCATTTTTGGCTTAGCACCTGCCCTTTCTGGTTTCAGATGTGCATATTTACTCCTGCTAGTCTAAAGCACTGGCTGAATCTCACAACATATACTTAGATATCACTTTGAAGATAACCGTTATGTGTCATTTATAAATTTGTTTGCCCCCAAATTTTTTAAATAAAAAAAAATACATGTGAAAATACACTCAGTTGTTTATACAAACACCTGTCTTGAATAAACTAGAAAGAACTTAAATGAGAAATGAAACCAAACTTTTGAGTGGTAACGTACTTTGAGTGCCTCCAGCCACAAGCAGCAAAGGAACCCAGTTGAAGCGCTATGGATAGGCCAGGCAGGAGGGAAGGAGATGGAAGATGGAGGAGACGGGCGGATGGAGAGAGGGGGAGGGAGGAGGGGGGATCGAGGGGGGGAATGAACCTGGCAGCCGGGTTGAGGGTGTGCCAGGCTTGCCTGTGCCACACAGCATGGCGGAGGGGCACTTGCCAGGAAACGTGGCAAGAGGAGGAAAGATCAAACAACAAGGGCTGCAGAGCTCCACCAATCTGCTCTGTATTAATGTCGGTGCCAAAGAGCAGCAGAGCCAGACGCGAATCACGACGTGTGACGGGGACGTGTCCACGACCACTCTGCCGTCGAGCGCCGAGCGGCACTGCGACACCGACGTCTCCAAAAAACCGGTGTCCTGCCACTCCGGTTCAGGAGGTGAAACATCACAAAGCGTAGCCCCGAACAGGGCGTCGAAACGAAGGGAGCCAAAAACGTACGAGTCGAAACCGCCATCGCAGATAGCCTCTTCGTCATTCATCCCACACGGAAAAATATAATAAGCACCTTCGCCGAGAACGACATCGTCACTTCCAGGCTAGCCGGCTCTAACTGCTTGATGTATGAGGAACGGTGTCTGCGCTGGTCTGGCGTGTTGGCGGCAGCTGAGGCCGTCAGACTGGTATCTGTTAGAGTGTGCGTTTGGGCTCCAGTGGGCTGTGCACCGGGCCCGGCGTCCCGGTCCAGAAACTTGTTTCGTATCGCCGCAATAAAAGAAGCAGACGGCAAATGGGGCTGGAGTTGCCATCTCTCCCTCGCGGACAGATGGCGAAATTAGACAATATGCTTTCCAAAATTACGCCGAAATCACATCGCCGCGCCGCCGTCCTTTCGCCGGGCCCGGCTTTGCGCGGAGTTTACGGTTGCGGCCTGGCGAGCGACGGAGGCTGGGAGAGAGGAGCCCGGCCAGGCTCATTGCCGGTGATTGATATCCGAGTGAAGGATGGGGGGAAAAAGATAAATAAATAAAAGTGGTGGCGGGGGTCTGGGGGGGCCGTTGCCAGCAGGCGCCTCGCTCGGGCCCAGGCGTTTGGGGAAGGGGGGGGTGGGGTGGGGGGTGTGCGCGCATCCGGTGTGATGAACAGCCGGGGTTTTGGAGTGCATCTGCGGGAATCGATTTGTAGTGCGGGGGTCCTCGGAGGAATGCGAGCCCGAGATCGAGGGAGTGAGGGACTGAAAAACAGCCTCCTCCTCTGGCCCTCTGCTTTCAGCAGCACTCGTCTCGGCCGCCCCGCCACATGTCATAACAATGCTCTTCCATGTCCTCGCCGCATCGCGTCTGCACGCGGTCCAGACATCTTCCCTCGTCTGATGTCCATCTGAGATATTTCCACGTCTTTTGGCGAGGTCAGTTATTCGGAAAGATTTGCCAGAAGTAGTTATTTGATACATTTTTATTCCTCCTGTGGTAGAAATACATGCTGCGTGTGCGTACAAACATACAAGTATACCGGTGTGAAGTAATTCAAAAGAGATGCGAGAAATTACAAAAATATTTAGCGTACTCTGAATGGCAATGTGAACAAATACACAAAGGAGCATAAATGCCAGGCTTGTAATTGCCCCACTTTTCTCTCATTAGATGGACACACTGCACTCTAACACTGAAATTTGGGCAACTCGTAATGTCTTGCCACGGCACTGCATTGAAGTCAACGTGAGAGCAATAGCATGTGCGTTTGCGTGTACCACGCGCATGAAAAAGAGCGCACTGGGATGTAATGAATATATGAGAATAACTATACGAGAAAGGGTGAGAGTGGTGCAGTGACAAAAATCTATTCGTTTTTTTTAGAAAAATAATGCTCGATCCAATTTAACTGCTGAAGCCAAAAAAGAAACAAACTGTCACCTCCCGGCCTCTTGGTCACTAAGAAATCAAAAGCCTCCCAGTGGAGGTTCTGTCTCAGTCTCTCTGCCCTGTGTGAGCAATTAAGCCAAACTCTGTGTTTTTTTTTTTCGACAGCAAGGGGGGGGGGGTTTGGGGTAGAGAAGAAATGTCATGTGAAAAAGTCATTTTACCAGTGTACCCTTCAGTTCCGGTCATGCTCCATACCGACGCAAATTAAAATCCCCCAGTAGCCTATGCAAATATGCTGCCTGCTATGCTGCGCTTTAATGAGCCATGATATGGAGCGAATATAAAACCAATGGAAAAATAACGAGCCGCTTTAAGGTGTGGGGCGTCTGACAGGTGATGGGCGCCCCCCAAAAGTTTAAGACGGGGGTTAGATGGTGGTGGGGAGGGAGGGGGGAGGTGTTAGGTGCTTGGGAGCATTTCTGGTCTTCTGAGACTTCGTTTATGACACTTCAGATGTTGGGCTGGGGTGGGGTACCGAGAGCTACTCGGTACCGAGAAACAGTGTCTGTGTGGCGCTTTAAGATTTTGCTACAACATGAAAAATGCATATAATTTCCACACGGACCTCAAGTCTCTAATAACCTGTCTGCTTTAAAAAAAAAAAAAAAACCCTTAACACGGATTAGCTATCGCCGAATCTGCTTTGTATGCAGAATGTGACAGAATTATGGAAATGGGCGACTCCGCTAAAGATGGCACCTTCCAAAGAAGCCCACATCTGCGCCGGCCGATTAATTCAAAACATCCAGGGGTATCTGAAGTCATTTATAATATCAATCACAGAATTCATAATCAAGATTTCCAGAGAGACCCGTGGTAAGTGCACACAGGAAGCCAGCACTTTGCCTAAATGCAGAATGAGGAAACTATCCTTTTCAGACAGATGCAGGTGCTCAGAGGAAGGGAAGGATCATTTCAAGTAAAGTAAAAAGAAAAACCAGAGCAACATTTTTGAATTTGAAAAAACAATACACTTCCAATTACAAATAAAAGGGCTGTCATTATCGCCCATAAACTGTGCTAGGTTTTCAGCTCAGAGAAATGTAATGCCAATGCTACGTTCAATATTTTAGCACTGTTTATACACAATTTTAAAAATGTAATTAGTATGTTGACAAGCATGGTTCATGAAACATTTAGACGCAAACATCAAGAGTCTTCAGAAGGTAATTGTTTTTTTGCGCTCAGAGTTAATTATGATCATTATGTTTATTAAAAGGCTTATTGGCCTATTTGTTCAAACAAGCACTGCGTACAGGAAACCCATCATTTTTTTGATAATTAGAATAACGGAATTTAGCAAAACTTGAGATACAAGTTAATAAAATATTCCACTGATTGTATAAAAATACAATGAGCGAAGGTAGAACACTGGTTGTTTTGTAATGGACCGTTACATTCATTGCAAAAGATTTGTATTTTTAAAGGCTAGATTACTAGTTGCAGAACCCCATATGAGATCCCTTCTCTAAAGTATCTGAGGTATCCTCAGCTGAAGCTAAGCAGATTCTATTTATTACACAAGTGGGAGGCATGGTGCCTTCTAAATTTGCAGTCGCCAGTGCTGTAAAGCATCTTCGGGCTCCTCCGTTTGGACATCATTAAATTACACATGGCTGTGAAACAGCACTTAAAGACAACTAATCCCCCACGAAAAAATATAATTTCAATAAGTTGCAATTGTTTTCATATTAGAGTAGCCAGTGATGCGCAAAGGTCCAGCTGTAATTAGCCTCTGAACCTCTGTGCATGTATGGGAAAGGGACTCTCCAGTTTTCTGCAACATGTCGACACACGAAACGACTCTCATGGAAATCCAGCGAGTGCCGGAGATAGAATTGTCATTTCTGTCAGCCGCGGAAAGCACATAATGAAATTACAACGATGGAAAGTTCAAGGCGGCGGCTGCACAAAGACAGTGCTCCATTTCGCGTTACGGTCTCCCTAAACCAGTGTGCCACGCCCCCGATTGTAGTGCGCTTTACAAGGAGCCATCGAGCCCTGGCAACTTTGCGTGACCTTGTGCTGAATAACACCATAAAATTGATTCAGCTGCAGTAATAAAAGACCACGCGCATTATCTACATTATAATTATAATTAATACAACCAGAAGGGCCACCACATAATTTACGAGGAAGTCTATGGTAAGCAAATACAATAATAATCTGCTGTGTATTTTTATTGATCTGTTGATGAATGGCTTTATTTCACAGAAAACTGCAATGGAATGTTTCACTGCTGGATCATACAAGTAATGATTATTTTGACGGCCGTAACACCCCCCGGTCTTTCATTAGCCCTTTGTTTGTGTCATCCTTAAGTCTTTGGCTCAAAACCTCATTACCCATCATAGTCAGGGAACGGAGTCGTATTACTGCCGAGTAAATTACAGTCGGATATATACAGGCACACACACACTCACACAGAATACAAGTGTGCGCACACACCGACAGACAACGGGGGTTCCTGTTTCAGAATCTTTTTAACGATGAAAAGAATAAACCAAGTTGAATCTTGCTCAGGCACTCGTGAGTGTCATCATCTAAGGTGTCAGTTGGAACGGGATCGTGTGACCATCAGCCAATCCTGTGCGTCCTGGAGACTGCTGAGTGGAACAGCAGCGGGCTCAGTTATTTTGGGATCTCCTAATGATCATCACATGAGACTACTCCCAGCCCAAACTGCCACAGGAGGCAACACAGGTTAAATCCACTCCACTCCCCCTTTCCATTTTGACGTCTCGGGAATATGAAATGAGATCACAGGGGCTTGGATTAGTTGCTAAGCACGAAAGATCAACCAAGTCATACAATTTTTCCCAGAGTCTGAAAGACACAGCACAAATTATTTTGACAACAGTCACAAACACCCCTTTCTGAAACTTTTTAGCAAGGCGCGATGTCAAGATGCTTAAATAAATAACTTCACTTGCTAGTTTGCCACGTCAATTCAGTGCGAGAATTCTTACTAGCTAATTTACGAGCCGAACAATTCTTGCTAGCCTTCTGGATTGGAGCAATACGCCTCAATGAAGTAGTACAGCATTGAAAGTAGAAGGACCCAGATTTTGGTTATATTTTGTAGTTATGTGTCTGTGTATCTCAACACCATTCCTCCCAACTGATAGTTGTGGTTCATCCTTCCTAATTTTTGCAGCTGGGGAAAAAAAAGGGGCCTTATTTGTCTCTATCTCCTTATTAATCCTCTGCTCAAATCCTTGATAATTTTCCAATCCTATCCTCTGATACGAATGGCTCCGTGTGTCTGTCTCACTCCTCTACTGCCTGCCTGCCTGCCTGCCTGCCTTCTCAATCGCGTGTTTTGTTTCCCATTTTAATGAACAGTTGGATTCTTTTATTTCAGTACAAGTGCAGGATTTGCCTTATCACCCCGGTCCCTTTGAGGGTTGCCAATTGGTTTTTATCCATGGATGTATCATTTCTTAGGCTTTCCTTTTTTCCCCCTACAAAGAGAAAGAACCACTTCGTCAACAAGCCTCTCCGGAGCGGGAGATTAAAAACCTCAACATCACCTACCTTCTAGCGCTACTCCCAACTGGTTTGTGTAAAAACTCAATTAAACTTGTCCCTGCTGAATTCCACATTACAGTACATTAAACAGAAATTCTTCAAGCGTGATGACAAAGCACAGGCCAGGCCTCAGAGCTGCCATTTGCAATATTTCCTCAACATCTCAGTCTTGGGGCGGAAAGGGGGGGGGGGGGGGGGGGTGGACGGCCCCTTGTTGACGTGAAAGGCTGTTCAGAGCTGAAAACATATGTTGTTACAGGAATAAAAAAAATCAGCGCTCGCAAAGTAATGGAAAAATAATAAAGGATAAATAATATTTGGCTGCATGAGATATATATCTGCTGATGGAAACCTGCCTCCACTGTACTGATACCAGGACACTTCTCAAGTAAATTGTTATTTTTATACGACATTCTAACAAAGAAAATGCCAACTTTTGTGTAAACCAGAATTTATGAAACAAGTGCTGGACGTCTGTAGAGAGCTTTCGCAGTAAGCGTTTCAAAGCCAACAAAATTGTGGAATATCGCATGGAATAAAAGCTCTCAAAAGCAATCTGAATTCTAAAGTGAAACGAGTTCAGTCCCATATCGTAAGACGTGCGCCGAGCAGATGTACCTGTGCGCATGCGACGTTGGGTTTAAACCCAGCGGAATGGAACCTGAAATCACCTGGTTTTCGGAGGCTCTTGGTAGGCGCAGATGACTATGCAGAAGGGCCCCTTGTTCCATTTTACATTACATTTCTCAAAATATGAGCAACAGAGCGGGTTCACCAGGGCTCTGCTGCGTCTCACCAGACAGAGAGGCTCCGTTTCTCCACTTCGCCTGATCTGCTTTATGGAGAAGGAGGCCCGAGACAGTCTCCTCCCTCATGCCCAGGAAAGCTTGAACCAGTTTTGAGTCACGCATGTTTGCCTGAGTCTTCCAGACAACGGTCTTTTTAGTGCCTCATGCGGACAATTTAATCAATTTCACAATTTCGGAGATGACATAGCAAATGTTGAAACTGAGAAATTATACAATTTTATCCACAAAATGAGCTCATTTCAAATTTGATGGCAGCTACAGGTCTCAAAAAAGTTGGGACAGGGGCCTGATTACCATGGTGTAGCATCCCCTCTTCTTTTTAACACAGAGTGGAGGCATCGGGGCATTGAGGAGACAAGTTTCTTGAGTTTAGCCATTGGAATTTGATCCCACTCTTGTTTAATACAGGCTTTCAGCTGCTGGAGAGTTTTGAGTCTCCTTTGACGGACTTTTCGTTTAATTATGCACCAAATGTTCTCAATCGGTGAAAGATCAGGACTTCAGGCAGGCCATTTTAGCACACGGACTCTTTTACGAAGAAGCCATGCTGTTGTAATAGCTGCAGTATGTGGTTTTGCATTATCCTGCTGAAATACACAAGGCCTTCCCTGGAATAGATGTCATCTGGAGGGGAGCATATGTTACTCTAAAACCTTTATATACCTTTCAGCATTCATGGTGCTTTTTAAAACATGCAGGTGTCCCACACCATATGCACTAATGCATCCCAATACATCAGAGATGCTGGCTTTTGAACATGATTTCCAACAAGAATGTCAAATTTGGACTTTGCCACTTTGCTACAGTCCATTTTAAGTGAGCCTTGGCCCAATGTTCCATGAGGAACATTGTTTTTAAAGAATTTCACAATTTTTTTTACGCAAGCCTTCACAGGTTGGAGAGCCTCTGGCCATCTTTACTTCTGAGAGACTCGGCCTCTCTAAGACATTCCTTTTATAGCCAATCATGTTACACACCTGATGCCAGTTAACTTCATTACTTGCTCAATGTTCTTTCAGCTGATTCTCTTTTATATTAATTGCTTTTTCTGCCCTTTTTTGCCTGTGTCCCAATTTTTTTGAGACCTGTTGCAGCCAGAAATTTTTTAAATGACCTAATTTTATGGATAAAAATGTAAAATGTCTCAGTTTCAACATTTGAAATGTTATCTATGTTCTATTTTCAATAAAATATTGGCTCATGTGATCTGAAAGTCATTGCATTTTGATTTTATTAACAATTTACACTTCATCTCAACTATTTCAGAATTGGAGTTGTACATTTTACGGCTTCGATAGCGTTCTTTGGGAACAAATAAGTGTTCTTAAAAAGGTACAAATTGTTAAGTAACTCCTTAAACTATGACTTTTTCCACTATAACTTCCCCTTAAGCAGATTCAACAAAATAAAAAAATTCTTCATATTGTAAGACAATGTTAAATACATACTCTTTATATGCTGGTTGCAGCACTTCACTGAAGATACATCACACTTATATTGAGAGAAATATTCAAACCCAGGATGCCATGTTTTTACGGCCAAAGCATTATGACAAATGGAAAATATCGAGATCTTGTCAATCATTTTATACACATTTCTCTGCTAGTCTGTGGGGCATATTTGGGATTGTTGGAAAACATGGGATCTCCTCTAGAATTTAAAATAGGCCTGAGGTTCCACAGGTTTGAATACAGCAGCTGCATTTGACAAACTTATATATGTGTCCGACTTATGTGGTTAATAAATGGTTCACGACACAACTGTAGTGAGCTTTTGTGCTATTAGAGGCACTTTAGATATCTGTTTTCAAGGGAGTACAAGATGTGCTTCCACCTCTCCTGCTGGTGATTTCTGAGGGGTGCTCTGTACATGCTGCTGGGCAGATGACCAAATTCACTCCTCATCTTGTCTCAAGCGCTTCCTCTCCCACATTTTGCTGCACTGAGATCAGTTGCCCCGAATTTGCACTCAGGAGATTCCTTAAGTTGAAGGTTGGGGCTCAGCACATAAAACAAACCCTTCTGATATACCCCTGATATGGCTTGAACATATCTGTCCCGAGTTTAAACATTGAACAGAAAATTCCCCCCCCGACCCCCCAACCTCCCACTAAATGAAAATATCCATAATGCACTGAGTTTGTCTTGGAGAATGGGGCCAGAATTTCCAATTTAATGATTCATTCTACAACCCCACTTCCGAAACAGTTGGGACGAAGAGTAAATTTTGAATAAAATGAAAATGTAATGACTTTCAGATCACATGAACCAATATGTTATTTACAAAAGAACATAGACAACATTTGAAATCTTGAAACTTGAACATTTTACATTTTTTTTCCACAAAATGAGCTCATTTCAAATTTTCTGGCTGCAACAGGTCTCAAAAAAGTTGGGACACAGTCAAAAAAGGGCTGAAAAAGCAATTATTATATAAAAGAATCAGCTGAAAGAACATCGAGCAAGTAAGTGAGTTAACTGGCATCAGTTGTGTAAGATGATTGCCTATAAAAGGGATGTGTTAGAGAGGCTGAGTCTCTCAGAAGTAAAGATGGCCAGAGGCTCTTCAACCCGTAAAGACTTGCGTAAAAAAAAATTGTGGAATACTTTAAAAACAATGTTCCTCAAGGTCAAATTGCAAAGGCTTTGAAGGTCTCATCATCGGCAGTGCATAAAATCATCAAAAGATTCAGAGAAACTGGAAAAATCTCTGTGCGTACGGGACAAGGTCGAAGACCTTTACTGGATGTCCGTGATCTTTGGGGCCTAAGACGCCACTGCATCACTCACCAGCATGATTCTGTCATTGACATTACTAAATGGGCCCAGGTATACTTCAAGAAACCACTGTCTGTAAACAGTCCGCTGTGCCATTCACAGATGCCACCTAAAACTCTATCATACAAAAAGGAAGCCATTGTTGAGCATGATCCAGAAGCGCCGCTGTGTTCTGTGGGCCAAGGCTCATTTAAAATGGACTGTAGTAAAGTGGAAAAGTGTCCTGTGGTCAAACGAGTCTAAATTTGACATTCTTGTTGCAAATCATGAGTGTTCTGTCCTCTGGGCTAAAGAGTAGAAAGACCATCCCTCCTTTTATCAGTGTTCAGTAAAAAAGCCAGCATCACTGATGGGATGGGGATGCATTAGTGCATATGGTGTGGGACACTTGCATGTTTTAAAAAGCACCATGAATGCTGAAAGGTATATAAAGGTTTTACAGCAACATATGCTCTCCTCTAGATGATATCTATTCCAGAGAAGGCCTTATTTATTTCAGCGGGACAATGCAAAACCACATACTGCAGCTATTACGACAGCATGTCTTCATAGTCGAAGAGTCTGTGTGCTGAACTGGCCTGCCTGCAGTCCTGATCTTTCACCGATTGAGATTTGGAGCATAATTAAACGAAAAGTCCGACAAAGGAGACTCAAAATTCTCCAGCAGCAGAAAGCCCGCATTAAACAAGAATGGGATCAAATTCCAATGGCTAAACGCAAGAAACTTGTCTCCTCAATGCCCAGACGCCTCCACTCTGTGTTAAAAAGAAGATGGGATGCTACACCATGGTAAACAGGCTCCTGTCCCAACTTTTTTGAGACCTGTAGCAGCTATGAAATTTGAAATGAGCTCATTTTGTGGATTAAATTGTATAATTTCTAGGTTTCAACATTTGCTATATTATCTCTGTTCTATTGTGAATAAAATACTGGCTGGTGTGATTTGAAAGACATTACGTTTTGATTTTATTCATAATTTACACATTGTCCCAACTATTTCGGAAGTGGGGTTGGGTTTTTTTTTTCGTTCTATGATTCATATTTCATTTTTGTTGGCACTATTGGTAATTTGGGTGGAGTAAACATACAAAATGAATGTGATTGGCTGAGTTTGTGTGGGGCCCCACCATTTCATCAGTGCATTTCAATTTTAACAATGCATGTGATGCTCATCTCCTCCATAACTGCTGTTTCAGTTAAAAACTAAGCTAGCAGTTTATCTTCAGAGAATAACTTACTGCAGTAACTGACCTTTCTCTAATTCTCCTGTTTGAAGCTTATCATTCAGGAGTACCTATATTTCTAGTAAGTTGTTTTGGATGGTGGCCCTTCCTTCTTGAATGCACCCTGCTGTTGGCCGTGTTGGTAAATATGGCCTGTATAGCTATCACAGGCCAGACATAACATGCCCGAACTAACCCACAATACTCTGTACATAATACACAATGTCAGATGCTCATTACAGTTGTTCGGCGAGACACAATGACTATCACACTTTCATAAACCAGTTTTGTCAGTCATCATGAAACAGCATCAAATGGTTTGAATTGTAAAATATAAAATATATAATAAAAATAAAGCCCAGTGATGATTTTTCAAACCTGTAATGAGGGACAGGTGTGCGAAACAGAAGCTATTGTATGACTTCCTGTTCATTAAGAGCTGAGCCAGATGATTCCTTGTAATGGGAATAACTGTGTGAAATAGGCCTCAGATTCATCACAGTTTTGGAATAAACACAAATGAACAGATAAAGTGCTGACTGCTGAGCAGAAGTCTTTCAATTTTTTCATGCTACTTGCATACTGATTCTCGCATAGAAAAAAAAAGCAACGTTATTATTTTATTCCTCATCCAGGTTTAGACCCGCCTTCCCAGTGTAACTGTGTTTGCTGACTGAACAGAGCAAATAAGAACTCACTGTACATTTATTCAAAAAAAAAAGTGCCTTCACAATAAAAGAAAAAAAAAGGTGAATGCAGAAATAATTAAAAGCCTCGCTTTGCTTGGCTTATTGTTCCAGAGTTATAGGACACGCATCAAATTCTCATGTTTATCAGTGAGGCATTAGTATATACTTTGAAACACATGAATGAAATAAACGCTCTTTGCAATGAGTGGGTTGCATTGGTGCAAAGCGCTTTTATTGAAACTAGTGCTCAAAAAGCGTGGCCCATTGGTAACAGAACAAAAGTCTCAATTTAGAATGACATTATTCTGATTTGGTCCAACAAACATTATTATCGTCTTATTGTTATTATTTCTCTCTGCTGATGACTCCATCCGAGCGGGCTTAGACAGAAAGCTAAATGAGAATACGATTAGCGCTGAGCCTTTCGAACACACTGATGAAAATGAGATTCACAGTTTTAAAGGCGAAGACCTTTCTCATCAATGCTGGCTTAATTAGCCCCTCCCTTGAGGTCATGTTTTCATACCGATTAAATCCGAGATGCAAAAAAAAAAAAAAAAAAAAGCGCACTCCATAAACAGTTTTCTGAGAATATGATGGATGTTTTACCGGGCCAACTACTGGAGAAAACCGAGATGCGCTTGCTTAATTCACGACATGAAATATTACCTCTCCTACTCAACAAAGCAGACCTGTTTGGATGGCAGGAGAGATAGCATCCGTCCCTTTTGGTATAGGAAACAAACAAACAAACAAAAGCTCTGCAACCTTTCACCCGACACAGGAAGTACAACTGATAAGCCAGTACCAATTTCTTTTCTTCTTCTTTTTTTAAAATAACATTTCTCTCCCTTTTGGCCGCAGTTTCACCTTGCAGTGGCTGTGCCCTTCTGTTAAAGGTAGTAATGGCTGCCAACTTCCCTTAGGGTTCCTTTTTCTTATATTTGTCAGTCATGATAGAAGGGCAAGATGATAAATCTTATTTCACCAGCTAAGGGCTTCTATCTGGCGAACAGAATAAAATCCAGGCCAAAACACTGCAGCGAGCATTAGGAAGCGGCGGATTTAAGCCTTGTCCGCCATGATCAAACCAGGATTTATGAAGCCTCATAACTCCCAACAACATCCAGCAGCTTATTAATTCTATATATTTCTGTCCATTTCCTGATATTCCCTGCCTTGACAGTCACTCAAGATAAGCCAAAAGCCTTTTGACAGGATAGAGTGCGTATATATTTTTCACTGTTCTCCCCTCTCAACTTCAGTTGAATAGGTTTCGCAGAAACCTTGAGGGTTCCGCTCAGTGATTTGTCTCTGTTTCTTTTTTCTTTTTTTTTTGTCTGCTTTTCCGACCTCACAATTTCTGGCAACCATTAAATCAACTCGGCATTCAATGCATTTCAAAACAAGGGACAGAATTCACAGGACACATGTATGATCTACAGCACTGTAATATCCAACCTACTGTACTAAACGAAACACTATAGTAAATAAACCTTCAACAAGACAGTATTTAAAGGCTTTGTACACAAAGTAAAATTAAGATTTTAAAGGACCAAGTATAGATTAGTGTTAAATATTATAATTAGTGAACAGTTCTTGGTAAATATAGACAGTGAAATGTAGAAAGCTAGTGTATCATAATGCCATTACAGGCATGGAAAAAACAAAAATTTCTGTTAAAAAATGGATACTGTTGATCAGTATTTATAAACACAGTCTTTGGTCAGCTGTCAAATACAAAAACCTTTTAAAGTTAACCGGTCAGTTATAATTCTATCTCCACATTTACAAACACATTGAAGGCAGAATTTCTGTGAGATGATGCTATATCTAAGAGGATCGCTCTTTTTTTGTGTACGACACATATTCATAAATTTAATCTGAAGTGCCGTGGAAAAGCATTTGCCCTTTTCTATTTTTGGTGGCCTAGCAGCTAAGCCAACCATTGTGTTTCTACCTTTTCTTCTTATTATCATTATTATGCTTCCGCTTTCTTCTGCTATTGAAGTCTATGGCAGCTCCAAAAACCGTAACCGGGAGAATGTTAACAATTTTGGAAACTTGTTCAGGACAGTCCCCTGAGCAATCAGACCAATTTTCATGGCCTTCGCTAAGAAGCTCTAGTGCCACCAACAGGTCGAAGTTTGACATACATTTACCTTCATAACTTCTGACCCGTTCATCCAATTTCCAGAAATGTGGTATTGTTGGAATCCTTGGGTGACTCCAAGTTCAACGCATCCTATGATGTTTTTAATGCCTAATTGAATTTTCCACCATTTTGAATTTTAGGAAAAACCTTTCGAAATTTACACGGGTCACAAATTTTGTTCAATTTAAGCGAAACATGTTTATAGAATCTTCAGACAGAGCCACACAAATGATACTACAAGTCATTTCGATCTTCAAAATCCTTTGCCTGAAATAGCCAATGAAATTTGGCGGCAAAGCCGCTAAACAGGATGTGAGGCCATATCTAAGCAACCCTAAGACCTATCAACACCAAACTTGATAATTAATCTAAAGTCCTGCCCCTGGTGAGGCCCAAAAAAGACCCTGACCATTGTCCTCTGGGGGTGCTATAAATGGCAAAAACATGTTTTAGCGAATATCTCTTGATCTATTTTAAAATAAAGCCTCAATTCCAGCGTCATCTGATGCTTTTGGGCATCCCTAAGCAAATCCTAGGAGTCTCTGTAAAAATGTGCCAGAGTTTGGTGCATTGAATTTTGTCCAAAATTTGCTTAAATTTACAGAAATTAGAAAGTTTGTCCGATCTTGGCAAACATGGCGAACTTGGCAAACTTGATCTGCCGTCCAAGCCTCAAAAGTCTCGGGGGCTTGGTATCTCTACTCCGAGCCATAACTGCAAATCGAAATCAACAGCGAAGCGGCCAAACAGGATGCGAGGCTTTTTCACATTCGTCTCAGCAATGCTTAGACGAATCAACCCCAAACTTAGTACATTGTCTCAAGACCTGCCCCTGAGGACGCAAAAAAAAAATCTGTGAGCTTTGACCTCTGGGGGGCGCTATCAATTGCAAAAACATTTTTAGCTGATATTTCTTGATCTGTTTGGACTACAGCCTTTATTCTAGTGTCTGCTAATGCTGTTGGACATCCCTAAACTGATCCTAGAATACTACGTATGTAAGCTTCAGAATTTGGCAGCCATTTTGAATTTTGTCCAAAATGCGCTTAGATTTACAGAAATGACAAGCTTTGTCCAATCATTAGAAAGCTTGGCTCACATGATCTACAGACCAAGTCTGAGAAGTCGGTTGAGTTTGGTATCTCAAATCCAAACCGTTTGGCCATAACAGCAAAGCGAATTCAACCAAGAAGCCGCCAAACAGGAAGTAGGCCCATATCTCAGCAATGCTTTGGTGTATCAACACGAAACTTGGTATAAGGAAATACAACACAGTCTGGTGACCTTTGATCCCTGGAAAATATTCAAGTCACAGGAAGTGAACTCATATCTTAGCAACACTTTCAAATAGCCAAACCAAACTCATCAGTTGAACTCAGGACCTCATATCTATATTGCTTTATTTTAAAAAAATAAATAAATTTGGCATCTCCAATCCCAGCCGAATCTGGAATGCCCAATTGGGGAACTATGTACAAAGCTTGCTCGTATGCGACCCCTTGCTGCCAACTCAGGATAGTGAGACAGTTCACGTCTCTCCTCCGAAGCACGTGCCTGTCTGCCACTGATTCTTATATACTCATTGGTTGAATCTTCGCAAGTTCAGAACTAGGGCGGAGGATACCCAGACATGAACCAACCCGGAGTCTTCCTGACGAGCGCCCGTCTGGCCAACAGGAGGCACTGGAGCAACGAACAAAGCTATTATTGTATCCCCTAATCCGGCAGTCCCTTCCCAATTTGAAACCCTGTAGCGCGATAGCCAATTGTGCACTACTCTGAAAAAGCTCTCTATATTGCTTTATAAAGTTGTTGGTCATTAATCCTCAGAACCAATCAAAATTGATGGTGAAACTGTAAAACAGGAAACAGGCACATAACTCTGTCAATTAGTGGTGATTTAATCTTAAATTTCTCAATTGTGCATACAGTGATGTATCTGACAGTTCAACCATGTTTCTGCAGTCACCCAGGCTGACCTACTATGCTGCTAGGCCACCCCATTGCTGCTTGCAGATATATTTTTATATTTTTGCTTACCGTGTTTAAATGTTTCAGATCATCCAACTAATTTTGACATAAGACAAAGACAGTGTGGGTAAACATAAAATGGAGCATTTTAATCATTTAATTTATTGAAGGTAAAGAATTATTCAAAACTTATATCACACATCAAAAAAAAAAAAATCCTCCCTAAATCAAATCATTCCGCTAGACTTGATGGCAACAACTGCAGTCAAACATTTGCAGTCGCGGGCAATGAGTCTTTCATATTGCTGAGGACAAATTTTGGCCCACCCTTCTTTGCAGAATTGTTTTAATTCAGCCACTTTTGAGGGATTTGGAACACGAGGCACCAGTTTAAGGTCATGCCACAGCATCTCAACCAGATTCACGTCAGGACTTTGGCCAGACCACTCCAAAAAGCATCAATTTTTTTTTTTTTTTTGAGCCATTCAGACACGGACTTGCTTGAGTGCTTTGAATCATTGTCCCGATGCATAACTCAACTGTGCTTGATCTGAAGGTGATGAACTGATGCCCTGGACATTCTTCTTCAGTTTATATGGTGGTAAGCATAAAGCCTAGTTCCATCAATAATGTCAAGTTGCGCAGGTCCTGAAGCAACTAAGCAGCCGCAGACCAGCACCACCACATCCAACTGTTGGAAGATGCTCTCATTGTGGAATTTTGTTTTAGCTTTACACCAGACATGGGACCCATGTCTTCCAAAAAGTTCCACTTTTGACTCATCAGTCCACAGAATATTAGAAGTATTAGAAGTATTGGGGGTGATGAAGATGTTTTTTGGAAAATATGAGAAAATGTTTTTGTTCTTTTTGGTCAGCCGTGGTTTTTGCCTTGCCAACCCAAGCACAGATGACATTTTTTCCCAGTCTCTTTCCTATTGTGTAGTCTCTAACATTAAACTGAGGCCAGTAAAGCCTGCAGTTTTTTTAGATGTTGGTCTGGATTCGTTTCAGATGTCCTGGATGAGTCATGAATGCACTCTTGGAGGAATTTTGGTGGGCCGGTTCATCAATGTTCCAAATTTTCTACATTTGTAGATAATGGCTCTCACCTTGGTTTGCTGGAATCCCAGAGCTTTAGAAATGGCGTTGTAACGTTTTTCTAAATTAATAGATCTCAATGGCTTTGTTTCTCATCTGTTTTTGAATTTCTTTAGATCACAGCATCATGTGCTGCTTTTTGGCTCCTTCCCCATTGCCAGACAGGTTCTATTTAAGTGATGTTTAAATTCAACAGGATTTGCAGTAATCATTTCTGAGTGTCTTGAATGAAATTGAACCTAATTATTAATTGAACTTGTCCAATTGTTTGTTTCGGTAACAACAGGGGAGCGATTTAAGGGGAGCGATTACTTTTTCACAAAGTGCCAGATAAGGTTTGATAGCTTTTTTCCTCCATAAATTAAATCATTGTGTAAAAGCTGCATTTTGTGCTTACGCTGGTTACCTTTGTCAAACATTAAAATCAGTTTGATGATCTCAATGGAATAATAGAAGTAACCGGGAAGGGGGCAAATACTTCATCACAGCATTGTAATAACTGCCATCTGATGTGAATATTATAAAGCACAGCTGAATGCAATAAAGAATATTTTCTAATATGACAATTTTGTCTGCAAAGGTGATAGTATGATGATGATGATTATGATGATGATAATGATACTGATGATAATTTTGCCCTTGAAGATGATGATGATTGTATGATGATGACGACGATGATCATGCCGTTTGCCCGTGAAGACGATGATGATGATAGCATGACGATGATGTTGATGATGGCAATGACCAAGGCAAGTAAATGCAATTAAGTGAATTCAAAACTTTCAAAGACAACTATAACCACTCCTTCAAACAGTTGTTTGACATGCGTGATGGCTTCAAGGTCGATGAAAGGGGGATCATGACCTATAACATAGAAGAGTCTTGTAATCATAAAATAACATCACTTTATGTCAAAAAAATGTTCATTTCTGCTCCACAAACTGATATTATATTGACCGCCATGGCCAATGGTGATCAGAGGTCTAACCAACATGAAACCTTTGGTGGGCAGGGTAGAAAATGACATTGACAACACAAAAATTGGTCACATCAGACCGTCCATCCATTATCTATTATAATTTTTTCTCGCTAGAGTTGCAAGGAAGTTGGGAGTCTAACCCAGCTGACTATGGGAAAAAGGTAGGTTTACACCCTAGGCAGCTCCATCGCAAGGCGCATACACCACTCATACCTATGGGAAATTTAGGGTCTCCATTTAGCCTGACATGGATATTTTTGGACAGTGGGAGGAACCCCTTCTCGTTCACAGGGATGACATGCAAACTCCACGCTAACAAAGACCCGAGACTAAATACAAACCCACGACCTTCTTGTTATGAGGCAGTAGTGCTGCCCACTGTGCCACGGTGCCAGCCCCTTAACAGCAGTCTCAAAAGAAGAAACAAAGGTTTTAAAACATAAATGGTGGGGATTCGGCTCTTCCTGACGGAAAAACGGGGCGATACCTGCCTCGCTCCTGCGGTCAGTGCAGATGAGGAGGGTGTAATCTCTGGAAACAGGTGATATGGGATGGGGTCTACGAGGAGGATGCCGAGGGTTCGGGTCAAAGGGATTAAAATGGTGGAGGTGGATGCGAGAGCGAAGGAGCCGTGAAGGAGTTTCAGAGCAGCAGGCGTGCAACCTGATGACAATACGGAGAGGGAGGATTACTGGGGAGGTGGTCAGTATGCCTCACAGGGGGACATTGACTCCAAATGGCATTGGGACACAGCATTTGCCCCTGCTATTTAAGCACGACCGCTTTGGAGGAAGGAGAGTCTTGTTTTAGCTAAGGAGTCCAGGTGCTTGAGTGGGGAAGAGCCAGGCTTGGAGATTCGTCATTTGAGGATATTTGCACTGATTCAACAATATCAGCCTTGCTTCATGTGACATATTTCCTTGGACTACTCACGTTCACAACACATGTACTTAACAGTTACAGACTTCTTAATTATAACCTCTTAGCCAATATACCAGTTTTAAGCAAGTTGGAATGATGATGGACAATGTTAAGAAATTCTCGACTTCAATTCTGCTCAAATTAGACAATTGCTACCTCAGTAAACAATCAATTCATAAAATGATTATGGAGGATCATAATTACCACTTCGGTAATAACCACGAAATTTATGCGAAAACTGGAGCAACATCTTAAGAAGAGGGAAAACATCCTTTACTGGGCTAAGGTAACACTAGGTGTAGACAATGTACCTAGTATATAGTGAGAAGAGGCACTGTCAAAGATATCAGAGAGTGATATACGACATAAGAGTCTGACACATTTTTGCCTCTCGGCTCTAATCCAAAGAACAAGCCCACCTGCAGGGCTCACGGTCAGGACTGAGCATATTCAGGAGAGAACGGTGCGTTTCCTCTGATGCAGCGAAGGCTGTGGCAACCTCAATGCCTCCCGCCCGACCAGCGACCGAGGATGGATAGCGCTGTCCGGCCGTCCGCGATGTTTCTCACCCCACACGTCACCGCTAACCGCATGCAGTCCAAACAATCTCTGTCATCGAGCGGTGCGACCTCCCGTCGGCAGCTCGGAGGAGCATGGGCGAGGTGTGAAGGGTGGGGTCAGGAGAACAGTGCCGTGGGCTCTTTTCCTGAGAGACCATCGCCGCAGCAGTGCCGCTTTCAGTGTTTGATCTGACTAGCCCACCGTCCCATGCTCCATAACCGCGGGCACACTGGTTTAAAAGAATTACTAAGATCGTTCCAAATAGATTATGATCGTAAAATGAAAGATAAGGCATCATGTGTAGCTTGTAAGGTGAGCTTATACGCCGTACTATGAGAAAAAAAAACGTGCTATCATACTGATACCAAGGTTTAAGAGCTGTGGAGAGATTTTTTTTTTTTTTTTTTTAGTAAAGTCGGGCCCACAATCAATAAAATGGATTAGCTGTAAAGGTATGTATAAAGGTTATCAGCGAGTTCTCCGGCATGAACATAGTACCAACCCGCGAAACAATTTAGTAATATCCCCAACGATTTCTACAGAGCAATATCTGATTTATCCCAAAATTGATTTCAAAAGGGAACATATTGCAGTGGGTAAAAAAAAAAAAAACAAATTTTAAAGAAGCCTAAATCCACACAATAAAAGGGTGAACACAAGGGGAGTGTGAAGTAAGCCTCATCTTCTTTCCACCCAGACTTACACTGCACTTCCTCTTTTTCTATTTGTCTGGAGTCGTGGCTAACTGCTCGCTCGCGCTGCTCATCGGTTTTTGCACTGACCTCCCTCGCCGCTGATAAGAGTCCTTCCTTTAAGCTCCAGGAACGGTCGTCTCCGTGGGCCGCGTCATCTCCTGCAAAACCCTCGCCTGGGGGGTTTTGTCTTCCAAAAATCTTAGTTGATTTCCTGCCTTTTCCTCGCTCTCAGTTCAGCAGAGAGGCTGAGAATTGCTGCGGCCACATGTACTTGCAATCGCTACTCTCTTCTGAACAAATTATGAGGGATTTTCTAGTATTCTGGCAACTTATTAGTGCAATACTGTGCACTGTGTGCTAAACACCATGGAATATGCAAATGTAAATTCATAAACTACTAAAAGTCACGATAAAATGATCATAGAATGCAATTATTGAAGAAGATAATGGTGTGAATTGAGTGATTTGTGGCAATATTCAAACAATCAGGATGTTTCTAAAGGTTTGCTAATACCATTCAGTAAAGTTAGCCAGTTAGCCCTATAAGCCCATCACTTCTTAATTTTGTCTTTCTGATGTTCCCAAATGAAAAGTTTGCAACAGACAAACAGGGGAAAATACATGTATGACGCTTCATTTGAAAGGCAACATCCTCACGGTTTTTTTTTTTTTTTTTGTGATCAAAAAAATAAATGCGATTCACAAGTCAAGGGTGCCCCCACCCAATCAACTCCTCGTTACGTTCAATGATTCAGTGGGTTCGGTCAGGTTAAATTATTCAAATGTAAGGACAACATCATAAATTAACTGTTAAAATCATTTTTCTTCATTCAAGAAAGTCATGCTAGAACTAAGTTAACTGGTTAAAAAAAATTATAAAAATATTGCCAAAATCTGCATCCTCACTTGTGGGAATCCAGAATGAATTGCAGGAAGGTTGCACAGAAACTGAAAAAATATACTGAAATAATTTCAAAACAAAAATGAGATGATGTGACATATTTATAAATGATTTTTTCATCTCTTAAATTGTACAGTGAAGACCTACAAAGACCGCCGATTTCAAATAAATGGAAACAGGCTTGTATAAAATACTGAAGTAATGTACCAGAGAGTTCCTAAGATTTTGTTTTTCTTTTGTTTTTTTTTTAAACAGTAATCAGCCGTAATCATACAGCACATCTGTTCAAATTAACATTGTGACAGCAGAAACACTTTAGGAAGAGGCTTTTTGTTTATATCACCAACTTCCCTTAAGAGCAAAGTACAATGAAACTTATTAATAACTAAATGTCAAGAAAGCAACAGATTTTGAACAAACTGCTTCCACTATAATTGTGATATTTTCAGACGATATTTCACATGACGCTCACTTGCTCTCGGCTGGTACGTCACAGAGCTTGTGTCCATAGGTGTCCATAGGTCACAGGCATTCTAGAGTTTTATATGTTCAAAATGGGTGGTAAATTGAAAGAAAATACCTTGATAAATGACAAATGCAGATGCTTCTGATGACAAGTTGAAACTAAAACCACCCTATGATCCTCTGTAGCACCAATTTGACCTAGTTTTTGCATGAAGATAGCGAAAGGAGAAGATATGCGTAACTTCGAAATCGTGTTCTTTATTGTGCGGCATAAACCCAGAGAACGCGACTGGCCTGAGTGCTCGAGGCCTGCAGTGAAGGGGTCTGTTGGCTCGGTTATGCTGTGGGAGGCAAACCAATCAAACCATCAGTTCTGCAATCACATTTATTCTACAATAAAATATTTCTGTCCTGATGGCAGTGGTCTCTTCCAGGATGACAGTGTCTCCATCGACAGGGCAGAAAGGGTCACAGAATAGTATAAACATGAATTGGATCTTTTGCAATGGCCTTCACAGCCAACCAGTGATTTTAAACCAACAAGTTTGACCGCACATTCCGACAACATCATCAAAACACAACATTTTGGGTAGAATGACGTTCCATTCCTCAAGCCGAGCTCCAAAGACTTTAGAGACCATAGAATTTACCGGAAGGCGTACTAAAACGGTTTTTGCTGCTTGTGGCGGCCCAAAACTTCACTTAGACTTAATTAATTTGACATCCATCGGAAATTAAATTGTCCACGTTATCTATGAGGACTTTGAGAAGAAAACTCAATAAATAAATGCTTGAAAAAAAGTAAATTAATTACATTTAAATTTCAACACTACCCCTGCATTATGTTTTTTGCCCAAATTTGCTGACACTGGATTTAAGTTGATCAGCTGTGTGTTCCTTTGTGGTCGGTGTAAACCTGAGCACGAAAGGCATTGCAAAAATAATAACTCGTTACTTTACATTTTACCATTTTAGTCTGTTCCTACTTCACAATGGTGATCGAAATGAGGGCAAATAAATTACTGAGCGTATAAGCCTTCAGTATTACCGCAAGGCTACCCGCTTAAGGAATCTGTAAGTTAACATTGTTTGTTGGTCCTATGGCATGATAGAGCTGCTTTAGATGCTGTTAACCCTTTAAAGCACACCATTTCCAAATGTTGTTCTTTTGATACTCCCCGAACGAAAAGCTTATGCCAGAAAAATTGTATGTGCACACCGTAAGTTCAAACAAGAAAGATTTTTTTTTTTTGCGGTAAAAGACTAGTGCACTTCATGACCAAAAGTATGTTGGTACAAGGCCATGTAACATTCATTCCAAAAAGAAGGCCACTAAAGAACGGTTACCTTCCCCTTGCACTCTGAGATCAACCTCCACTCTTCTGAGAAGGCTCTCCAGTAGATGTTAGAACATTGCTGTGGGCATATGTTTCCACTCCAGCTTAAAATGCAGTGGTGTTACAGAGATGCTGGGCAATTAGGCCAAGCCCAAACACAGCACACGGGCCCCAAGAGGCTCACCAAGCCCTGTAGTTGGGTGTTCAAATCCGTGCCACGCCATTACTGGCAATGGCCAGAGGTCTGCATGGGCAGGGCAACATTTGGTGTAGCCTCGCCGCGGATAATAGGGGTCAAATTCATAGAGGCAAGCCGGTTAAAATTCATTGGTTCATTACTCTCCAGCAACCACTTCTGGTTGGCCAGGCTCATGTAGCTGTACAAGCTAATTGTATCCTGACTACGTCAATCCTCCGACGGCATCGGCAGTGAGTAATTTGCGGCGCGACTGCATTGAGGAAAGATGCTCGGGCTCAGCGTCATGGGAGTTTGAGGAATCATGAGCCACGGAATCTTCCTCCTGAGTCGATGGGAGGAGCTTGCAATGCAGTGGGCTGAACAGTTCAGCTTTGTTCAGGATGGGGAAAAAGGGGAGGGGGGGAATTATAATCATAACATATCACCTCCATTACAGTAAACTTTTGAAAGAATTCACAAAGGAAGACCTTGCTGCAAAAAAACAGGAGTTTCCTAAGCATCTATTACTGAAAGAGAGTGCTGTAGTTGACTCCAAACTTCACATTTTGGCCATACACACCATCAGCATGTGGAAACAGAGGTGGAATGCCGACCAGGAGATGTACCTCATACCTACAGTCTAATATGACGGTGGGTCCTTAATATTTTGGGCATTTTTTGGTGGCAGTGACCCAGTTGAGATAAATCCATAATTAATCCCTCCACATGAGGGGATTTTTTTTTTTTTTTCAAGTTTTATGGTTTTCAGGGTTTCTCATTGACGCGGCTGAGACTTGGTCACTGATGTATATACCAGCAGAATTATGGACAAAGCAAATTGGTTAGAAGTGAAAACAATATCCATGTCCAGCAAAGGCCATCTCAGTCTTTGGTCATAAATTCTATCCAAGTCTGGAGGTCTACACTGGAGAGGCCTGTCCACAAGTGCAAACCTGCAGATATCAATGAAACTGAATTTCTCTATTAAAAGCATAGAAACACAACAGTAAATAAGCTAATATAAAATGTTTATATGTATTCAATATATTAATCATTAGCTGTGTTGTTAATTTAACATAGCCTGATTTAGTCATTATTATCAAGGGTGTCATTCGATCTAGACCTGACTGTGCACCTTTAAATGCACTCAGAAACTGTCCATTGCGAATCTGTACACCCACCTTGAATAAGCAAACTGCAGAATAATATTTTTTGACATCTTAAACAACCTACTGCCAGTCATGGATATGCGTTATATTGCATAATAGCCCTATAAAGAAACTTAGTAGGAAAATCTGTTGGCCAAAACAATATACAGGCATTTTCAAAAGGATTTGTAGTTATGAGCTGACAGAGTGCAAGTATTCTACGCAGCGTAATCTTAAAGGGGACATTTACCAGACTGAGCATAATTCACAATTAGAAATAACACGCCGCATACAGTCAGGAAGAAACGGCTACTACAATGGCACAGGGGTCCAATAGCTCACTCATATTAGCCTCAACTGAACAGAATGGTGGCATAATTAACGGCCGCGGGATGATTTTTACACTGCCCTTACCAGGCGAAACAAGGCCTGCAGCGGCAGCACTAAAGCTTTACAAGGTGTGCGAATATGCAGCGCGAATGGCACGCACAGACGTCTCCTTCCCAAGAACATCCCACGCTGCAGTATTCCGCTTTGCGAGCCTCATTAACGAGCCGCCCGCCATGGCTCGCTTACAAGAACATGGCCGCTGCTCGCTTTAAACTCCCGCACTGACACAGATGACACATCACACCCCTTCGCGAACAACAAACGCTGAGCAATCCGCGATGCGTTTATGCAAATGCGGCCTCTTTAGCGCCAGCTTCGCATTTGTCTCCTTTTATGCTTTACAGTCAAATTAAATATTACAAAAAATGTCAATGAGCACAACGGCATCAGAAGCGGACACATTTCCCTTTCAGAGCTGAACCATTGAGATCCAAACGGCCCACCTCCGATGACTTAGAGGTCTGCGCATCTTATAACAAAGAAGGTAACCGTCTTGCAATTTCAGCCAAAAGTATCCCTCTCGTAAGGAAATAAAGTAAAAATATTTGGGTCATGATACATGGGTAAAATATAAATAATTTCTTTCCTGTCATGAAAAACAGTGTTCCTTGGAGTTGGCCCTTTGGAAACTCAAAGGATTCAATTTTGCGTTGAGGTAGCCGATTGATTTAAGTATTCGGACAATAAATGGGCGGAGCATATGAATCCAGGCTTAGGAGTGAAGGCTGCTGCTCCCTGCTGCGAAAATACTGAGGCAATTGCAAAGAGGTGAGAGTTATTCCCTCATGACACACTGCAGTGTCACAAAAGACATTTAAGCATTCACAAGTCAAGGGTACGCCCCCCCCCCACCCCAATCAACTCCTCGTTACGTTCAATGAAGCCGATACCCCAAGCAGCCTCTCAGCGAATCGGCTGACGGAGTGATATTGTGTCACAGCGCCCTGACCACACGGAGTTATCGTGTGGCTCAGCGCAATCAATTATTGTTGCGGCGGAATCATTAATAATTTCCTAATGAAAACGATTCTGTTGATCTCTGTTGTATTTTAATTAAACATAATTACACTGCTGCTCAGAGCTGTGGTGCAGACTCCTTTAGGGTACAATTTTGTTTTAATACACTGATAATGAAATTTTACATTGTGTTAGTTGTTTAGTTATTATTCAGTCACACAATTTCTCTCTGTTCAAGATAACAGATAATAACCTTAGCACCTCCTATTTCCCACAGTCTGTTGAAAATGGGACGATTGAAATTAAACAATTAAATCTCCTTAACTGTTTAAAGAACCCGCACAAAGCATTGCTCTATATTACACACTTAGCTCCCCTTGCACAGCAAACCCAATGCATTTTTAATATAGAAGCATATCATTTTAAACAGCTCTGTATAAATGAAAAAATAAACCAAATGAAAGGGAAGTTTTCTATTAGGAAGAAAGCATCGACCAGATGATTGCTTTTATCAATCATGTGAAACTGCTAAGATTTCCCACGAAAAAAGGATACACACAAAAAAAAATTAAGTAGAAAATGACTGATCAAAAGGATATAAAACAACATGGGCGGTAGGAATTAGTCTTTAATCAAAATGCAGGCTTATGAAAGACAATTGTGTTACACTGGTCAGTTCTGGGGGTAATTTTAACCAGCACAATGGCTAAGTCTCTCAAGAGACAAGTTTTTATATATCAAATTATAGTCTGCATAAGAGGCTTAAACCGCGGAAAAACAAGCGGTGCTGGGCACAACGTGTCCCGCTAGTGACTCTAACTTTTTCGGGGACCTTGACCTCGACCTTGACCCAATTAGGTTCAAAATTTGATCAGGTGATGCATGGACCATCACACACACTTTTCCTGAAAATTATGTGTAATTTGATTGAACTATTTTTGCACTTGACTGCTGACGGACACACAGACAGACGAGAATACTCAGTCAGAGACCGATAGCCAGCCGAAATTTCTCCCGTCCAGGTAACCTGAACTTTGACTCAGATTCATGAAAAACAATGGGTGTCAAGTCGGTACCACATCCAGCCTGCTTATAAAGTTTGACGACGTTCGCTCTTGAATTGTTTCTGCTTCATTTTCCGCAAGCAGACAGTTAAATAAAGAAACAAACCCTACTGACCAATCAGCTCTTTCGGTGGAATTTTCCGCTCACAAAAAAAAAGGAATGGCACTGAAAACAATACCTCTCACCTTTCCGGCGAGGTAAAAATCTACTGACCTTTAAATTGTAAGGCGTAAGATAACAGGGGAGAAAATTAGAGAATTTTATGCTGGATCAGATAGTAGATAACAATGAGTAAGCACAAAGCACAGAGAAACACAAGAAATCGCTCTTTTGATAATGAGCAGTGAGTGATATGTGCAGGAAATGCAAAATATGACTGACTCACTCACATTATACTAATGCTGCCTCTCACCACGCTTTCTGTCATTGGCCATTGCAAAGCGTCTCACCATTAATTGGTGAAAAAGTACATTGGTACTGCAGTCCATGCTTCTTTAACTGCTCACCCCAAAACCCCCTGCAGACAGACAGTGATTAAGGCTACGATTTTAAAATAAAATGTATTTTTCAAGCAAAAAATTACTGAATGGCTAATTCTCAAACACACACACGCACACACACACACACACACACACGCACACACACACACTATTTTTTTAGGAATTTCATGACGTTCTATATTAAATGAACCTTTTTATGTTCAAAATTAAATGAACCTTTTTTTACACTAAGTTTGTAAATCTGACACTGTAATGATGGCACCGAAACTCCTCCATGCTTTATGTGACAATTTTCTGCATGCGTGTGAGAATAGATTATATTTGCTTATTTCTCTCTCTCCTCTCTTTCTCTCTCTCACTACTCACACATTAATTAAAACGAGAATTTTCTCTCTTTTTTCCAGCCAAGAAATGTCTGACTTCTCCTGCATACATCACCGTAATTAATCTACACACTGGCTGCTGGTTCCCGAAACTGCAGCAGTTAAAAGAAGCCGGTGAAGTGTGGAGAGAGGCATTGTGGAAGTTTCCAGGTGGATTTCTCGATAATGAGTTTTTTCGCGCAGAAGAGGAGAGTTTTAGTAATGGCTGGCTGAAGGATGAGTCCTGCACCAGGCTGAGATGCTAATATGAAACAAACAACACAAATGGAGACGCTGATGCTTCGTACGCAGGGACAAACGGCAACATCCTCCGTTAGCTTTCTGCCTATCTGTTACACTGTGATTTAGCTCAACACCCCATTTACCTTCATCCCCAATTAAAAATGCAATTAAAATGAAAAGATGTGTAAATGCTGCGTGGAAAAAATGCTGCACATTCATTTGGAATGTTGCGACAGAGGAGTAAGGGGGGAATATACACTTATAAAGGAGGCACTGCATAATACTTATATTTCTTGGAGTGTTTTACTAAGAATTCTCCCACCAGTTTCTCATTCACATGTAAACATTGAAATAAAAAAATAAATAAATTCAGCATCCAGGCTTTTTGAGGCTTTTCTGCAATGGAGGAACAGAATATCGTCAGATCGATATTACTCATTAAATAATGACAAGCAAAGAAATTGCTAAACAGTGGCATTGGGAGGAATATTCAGGGCTAGCAATTCACCATAAAGCAAATGGAAGACAATAGGGGCATTGAGTTGAATAAAAACAGGTACAGAATAGGGGAAATCCAGCAGTCCCCATATAATAAGACAGGTCAACAGTCATAAGTCTCATTCCAACCGCGTGATAAGCACCGTGGGTCTGCTTGAGCCATATGGTCAAATTTATAGGGCGATTGTTTAGTTATTTACAGGCTTGCGCCTGCAGCGAACCTCAGCCAGCTCACCTACATTCCCTCGTACTCTCAGTACCCTCGGCAGAACACGCAAGACAGGAGATTTGTTAGGTTCTTGATTCATTTATTCAATCTCTTTGATTTACGTTCCTTTCTTGTTTCTTCAAAATGACAATCACCGGGCTCAGGACCTGGGATTATGGTGGCTGTCACGGAGCACGGCTGGGACGGCATTTTCATGAAAGTGAACATTAACAATAAACTCGGTCCGCTTGACACGGCTCCCTCCAATAGCAGATAAGAGATATCGCCCATCTCTCCCCTAAATCAAAGGCTGTCTCGGCCACACGTTGGCTGGGATACAGGTGGTAAAGGCACGCTCATTCCGCTAACATGGGGCTGGTTGAAAGTCAGATTCATCGGGAGCTGAGCCATCTACATCTCATTGTCAATTTACACCGGAAAAACTGGAACTAAGCAGAGATTGTCCCCACTGGCAGTGAATAACTTGGCCGTCTTTCCGAGAAACGGGAAAAACAAGATCGATTTTGAGCAAAATTTTGAACCCTCTCTCTGCTAGCTCTCAGCAACACCAGACACACATATGCATACAGCACACAGACAAGCGCATGCTAACTGCTGTCAAATTAGCATTCAATAGCGCTTTAGTTTCCAAGAACACTTTTATGGAATGACAGACTGCAGAGATGCCCGTTACACCATTTCCATCAGGGGAGGAGAATTCATAAAAAAGCAAATCTTGATGCCTGGAAATTTGTTTATGTTTTCTAAAAATGAATATGTCAGATGAAGATGCTAACTGCAAGTGCAAAATCGTAAATTTTTAATCTGCAAAAAGTGGCTGGTAGTCAAGAGTGGTGGGTAGCACAGCTCTTAGTGATTTTAGGCACCATTAGACTTAGAAGCTAAAGTCAGCAGAAGGATAAAGCACTCGGAAAAGTAAATATGATGTGAGATGGGCAATTATGGTTTCAGCAGAACAGTAGGGAAATCCTTTTATTGCCCCTTTTTGTTTCATATATTCTTTTCCCTGGCTAACAGATTAGGAGATTTTAAAAGAACTGCTTAATCTTCTTGAACAGCTTATCAAAACTTTAATGATTTGATGATAAAGAGCACGAAGTTAAGTAGCCGGTTAAGAGGATAACTCCCCAGTGCTGTCTAATGATTAGTAGATGAGAACTGGGAGACCGAAATTCCTGAGCAGCAAATCCCAGTTCAGCCACACATTTAGTCAGAAGGGGGAGAGGGGACTGGGTTTCAGCTTGAAAGCCTATAGCCATGGGGTAATCATTGAAAAAACTATAAACTAAACCACTGGTGTCCTTTCTGATATCAAGTCATCTTTAATTATTTATCATTCATTTGTGAGCCGTGGGCAATGCCTGTCAAGATGAAATTGCAGCCTAGATGTGCCACCATTTTGTGGATCTCGGTGGAAATTCTGAGATAAACACCAGAGCCAAAAGTTGGTGAAGCCAGGGCCATATTTACACGAGTAATAAGCAGTAAGCAAACGCACAGGCATTCTTTATGCACTATGTGGCCCGAAGCAGGTGGAAATTTCCTCTTCAAACAATCCAATCCAAAATGGTAAGCGACATGGAGTTAATTCTCTCTTTTCTGCAGTAACCATCTCCACTCTTCTGGGAAGGGTTTCCAGGAGAAGTTAGAACATTCTGCAGAGTTTTGCTTCAGTTCTAGCCATAGAAGCATTTAGTGAGGTGGGGCAATGACGTTGGACATTGAGGCCTGGTCTGAAATCAGATTTAATCCCAGCTGAGTTCTCCTAATGTTGACGATAAGTGATGGTGGACCTCACTGCACATGAGTGCTTCTCCAAACTGTCGTGAATACGCATTTGTCAAGAATTTTATTGTCCGCAAAGCCAACTAGAGTTCCCTTCAAAGGAACACGGAAGACTAGCCTAAAAAATCAGCCCCAGACTAGGTGGAGTCCTTCAGGCGATTTATTGTATGTAATTATTTTGCTGCGTCTATTTATAGCACCAGATTAACCCTTAGAGTGCTGAAAAAATTTTTCAAAAAACATAAATCTAATTATCTTGTGCTGTTGAAAACCTATCATATGGCAACTTGTTTAAAAGAGCTCTCCTGCAGGAGCAGGAGGTTTTCAAAAGCTTTGATTTTGATATCTCCCATCACTGAGTAACTATAGCTGCATTTAGCGCTCTTAAGGGTTAACATGAATTTCCGTTACTTATTTCTGCAGTACCTGGTTTTCACAGTTTTGTCACTGTGGTTTAGTTTGACAGCCTCTGCTTTCACGACCGTACTTCGGGGGGGATTTGACATCCTCGACGAGCTAACAATGAGCACAAATTACACATAATATGCGGCGCACAAAGACAAATGTGTAATTGGCTGCTAGATGACAGATATTGACAACATGACGGCTGTCCCAGTCATCTATAGCGCCGGGGGTTTGGGGGTGAGGACGGTGTGGGGAGAGGATGAGGAACCGGTGGATTTTGATTGTGTCAGTTTGGGTTTCCTCAACCCGAGAAAAGGACGGTGTGCCCGGTGTGAACGGCTGCATGTGGCAATTACCACTCTCTCTCCTCCAACCTCCCTCGTTCTCTGTTTATACCTCTTCTCTCTCTCCCCATCTCTGTATCCCCACGTCTCTGCCTCTATGTATACCTCAACCCCTCTCTCTCTCTCTCTCTCTCTCTCTCTCTCTCCACGTGTCCTTGCCATCGCTCCCTCTCACCGCCTGTAAGCCTATTATACTCCAGGGAATGGGAGGCAATTGTACAGAAATGACAAGGCATGTGCGAATAAATAGAATGCATTTGACAAATGAACGTAAGTGATTGGCAGGGCATATTGTTATTCCTTTTGTCTTTTTTATTCAACTTAGACTGCCGTCCCGCACACAACGGCCTCCTCCCTCTTTAATAAGACATGAATCTCGCGGCGCGTCACACTCAGAATGGATGGGCTAATCATTTCTGCAGTGGGGCTTCTGCATGGAGGAATGCGATTCAGTAAACATGAGAATCAGCCATAGACCAGGTGACAAACCATTACTGTGATTATTATGATTATTATTTTACAGAGCAGTCCATAAATAATTGGACAGCGATGCGTTTTTTAAGAAAAAATCCAGCTACGTACATAAATAATTGGACAGTGACGCAGTTTTGTTTTCAACTCCGGCTACCTGTAGGATGGCAAGAGTCAAGATCTCTCTATCTATTTATCTATCGTCTACATCGAGAAATGAAAATTACCCGGAAAGGTTTGGGTATCACGTCATGAAATGGAGGTCACTAAGAGGTCACTACCTGTTTATATCTAGGTCAAGTGTAGCCCGAGTGAGACCTACTTGACACTGAAATCAGAGGACTGAAGAAATTGAAAACATTGAAAACTAGGTTTCAGTAGGAACATTTGGATGCAGCAGAGACTGAGATTTAATTGGCTCGTATTCGGGTACCGTTACCCGTTTTACGTGAAACGTACTGGAATTATTGCCGTTTTCAAACGTTTTTCCTTTCTGCCTGTTTCCACACTGGAATTTTCATGAAATATACAGTAAGACAGCGAGCGCAATGTGGACTGTCAGTGAAAGAGAAGAGGGTTATTCTCTCGTGCGTTTCGGCGATGGGAGCAGGCGAGGAGAGCTCGGGCGCTTACCTTTGCTGTAAACCACGCAGTTGTTCTTGTTGTCCTCCGCTCCCTGCCAACTCACATCCAGTAGCCACCTGGGGCCGGAGCTGAGCACCAACGGGATGGACGACTTGCTCTTCTGTGCGGAGAAAGATAACAAACACTAATCATTTGCTTATTTCGGTGATTAAAGGGACTCTAATATGTGTAAGTTCCGCCCCTCCTCTTCCCTGAAAGTCGTAAACAGGCCATTTTATAAAGCCTGGTTCTGAGTCCCCACAGTTGGGGAGATTTGAGAGTTGAGAAGGTTGTTAGTGGAGGGGTAGGGGTGTGTAGTGGGGGTTGAAGTAGAGGTAGCGGAGGGAGAAATATAGGCCTACTTCACTGGCCTGTCTCCAATCTGAATACTGGAATTATCACTCAGGATTTTTCCCAGTGACACAGTATCAGATCTCAGAGATTAGAAGGATTTCCTTGTGGCGGAGAACTATAAAGAGAATACAGATGGCTCTCGGACTGACGGAGCCGGGCGCTCGGCGGAGAAGTTTAGGCGCATTGTGCTGCATTATCACCGGGGATCTCACTATTTCCTGAAAAAGGCAGGAAAGAAGTTAAAGAATCAGTATCCATTTCGAAGGGCGATGGGGGTTACGTTTTATAATACAGCAGCAAATTATTCTGAATGTGAAACGATATTTTTCTTTGGAGCCCTGGTCAGATGTGACACTTCATGTTATTGCTATAAAGCAAAAAAAATAAAAGATTCAGACTCAGTCTAGATCTAAATTTATTCATACATAGGTGTGGAGAGAGAGTGCAGACTAGCCAAGCAGTTGTGGGATATTCTATTTAATTTCCTTTGATTTTCTATTCAATTTTATTTTCAAATGGCCATTTCTTTTTTTTTTTTCACTAAGTGTATTGAAAGACAGAGAACCTCTTCACTTCGGTCAGAGAAGACAGAGGCAGAATACTGCTGCAGTAGTAAAGCGTTACTCCCAAGCTAAATATCACTCTTTCTAGGCCATTACTTTTTAACCCTAAGGCCTTCCTTCATTAGGGTGTTACAGAAATAGTTTAGCTCAGAGAAAATTGGTTGGAGTGCAATTTTGACACTTCATTTCTTTTTCCATCTGAAAACCAATGGCCACGAGACGCCATTCAGCTCCCTAATGCACCTCTCACACTGCATACCTTCCACGTATCACCTTCCAGTGGTCGCAGCGAACATGGAGGAATGCAAATGACAGGTGCGACATCATGCTATAAAATGTCTCCACCATTACCCACTGCAAATTTACACAAAACCTAAAAAACTCGCTAAACAAGCTTGATGTCATATTCAGCCCAGGGGTATTACTATAAGCTGGTTTTAGCCATTCAAACAGAAGACTGTAGTCAATTAACTGGTTCCTAATTGATGAACTTGCAGACACAGGACCACTGAAACTAACCATTTGGCAGAAAAATGAAAAATTCAAAGACAAATGGTAATGAGCCAAACTTGAATTGCATTAACTGTTTATTTGTTGGCTAGTGCTGCGAACAACATGATGATGTATACTCAAACCACAAGATTAACACTGATCAACCACAACATTAAAGCAATTGAAAGGAGAAGCTAATAACATTGATTACAATGGCGCATGTCAGTGGGTGGGATATATTAGGCAGCAGGTGACCAGTCAGGTCTTGGAGTTGATGAGTTGGGAGCAGGAAAATGGGCAAATGCAAGGATCTCAGCAGCTTTGACAAGGGTCAAATCTGGCTGGACAATGGGGTCAAAGCATCTCTGAAAAGGGACGTCTTGTGGGATGTTCCCTGTATGCAGTGGTTGTAACTCATCTACAGTGGTCCAAAGGAGAAGAACCGGTGAGGGTCATTGATGCTGCGGGACGGCAGGACAAGCCCATCGGGTCTGATCCCACAGACGAGCTACTGTTGCACAAATCACTCAAAAAGTTCATTCTGGTGTAAGAACACAAAGCGCATTGTATCCTGCCGTGTATGGAGCTGTGCGGCTGACAACCAGACAGAGTGCCCATTCTTACCCTCTTCCACCACCGAAAGTGCCTAAAATGGACACCTAAGCATCACAACTAGACCCTAGATTAATGGGAGAGGGTGGCCATGTCTGGTGTATCACATTTTCTCTTACATCATCTGGAAATAGAACGCAAGCCAATGGGCAATGTTCTACTGGGAAACTTTGGGCTTTGACATTCATGAAAATGTTGCTTTGATATGTACCATCTCCCTAAACACTGTTGCAGACCACGTACATCCCTCTGTGGACACAGCATTCCCTTGTGGCAGTGGTCCATTTCAGCAGGGTAATGTGCCCTGCCACACTGCTGTAATGGCTCAGGAGCACAATAATGCATTCAAGGTGTTGACTTCGCCCCAACATTCCCCAGCACGCAATCCAATTAAGCATCTTTGGGGATGTGCTGGAGAAACAAGTCTGATCCACGCAGGGGCCCCTGGCAACTCGCAGGGCTTAAAGGATCTGCTGCTAACACCTTGTTTCCAGACACCACAGCACACCTTCATAGGTCTTCCTCTTCTTCTCTTCTTCTGTAGGGTTTTATGGGGGTTGACAAACCATGTGGTGTATTACCACCAGCTAGCAATGTCGTTAATACTTCTGTACCTCTACTATATACAAAAAAACCCCCAAAAACGACGATACCGACAAATACCCAGCCCACCTGCATCCCGAGAAGCTCTTTTCCCAAACTTACTTCCCTGATACCTGATCTCCACCTCACCGTCTCTCCTAACTTCCCTGTAGCTCGTCCCCTTTCACATCTGACGCTTCCAATACTCCCTTGCTGCGTCGACCACTATTTTCATTCTCTTTTTTCAGCTCTCAATCGCTATCGAACAATCACAATTGCAATACGAGCCAAAAAATGTCTTTTCTATATTCTGATATCTTTATTTTGTTTTTCCAACTTCCTGAGCCCTTTCTTGCTCTTTCCCCACATTCCCCTCTCTTAGCTGCCTCTCTATAGGTCAGACGTCTTGTGGAGTCCACACATCCATAATAGAGAGCTGTTTAGCCGGCAGAGAGACCTAATCTCAGACAGGTGGTTTAAATGTAGTGGCTGACCAGCATATTCTGAAAGACGTTGTTTGAACATGCATGTTCAACATTTTTAGCATAGCATTAAAATATGTTTCATCAATATTCGAGTCCAAGTGTGGGAAGTCCGCCAGGAACACCTTTCAAATCTTTCCATCAGTAGATAAAGAGATTAATTCAGGATCCCAAAGGAGAGAAACCACTATGCTGCTGTAATACAGTCTCCTGTTACACTGCATTTAATATAGGGCTGCTAGGCCTATAGACCAGAAATACGCAAATGCGGGGCATTCATATCAGTTGGAAAAATGAAGCTTAGCCAAAGTTCAGTTAGGAAGACTCTCTCTCTCGCGCACGTCGACACGTTTATTTTATTCACGCATGTTCACTCATAAATCTCCGTAGTCAATGTCCGGGGCAGTCAATTGAGCTTTTAGCTGGCATAGCAACTGATCTCTTCCAGCCAACTGGGGCACACCTCAGTCGCGTTGCTAGCCAATCATTCTGCTGCTGTCTTTTTAAAAAATGTCATTTTCTCTACCCTATTTTGCCCATGCTGCCGTTGGCATCGGACCTCCTGTACTGCCGCTCTAGCTCCACCAGCCTTCAGCCACCACCGCCACCAGCGTCTGGACTCCCCGGGGGATTTTCCTGCTGCTGCTCTGAGCAGTGCTCCTGCTCTACGAGTCTTCCCGAAGAGTCCAAGACTTGTTTGATTTCTAAGCATGTTACTCCTTTATGCTCAAAGCATAATAAATATTTCCCAGATTTTACTCGAGTCTCTACTGATTGAAATAATGTTGTAGTTCATACACATAAAAGACCACCAACATTTACAGGACTTAAAAATGAAGAGGCATTAAGCCCAAATACAGTTCTGAATGATGCGCTAATAACACCACATGAGCAGTGAGGGAACTCATAATGTATTGCACACATGAATCTTCACCCAGTGAGTATGCATCCCTAACTTCTTCTTATGATCTTAGACAGCAACTTCCCGCAAGGAAAAAGTTGTCGGTCAAAGGTTCAACAGTAACAAAACTCCCTGTCAAAACTCAGCCCAATACTATCTTTAACAACACTGTGAATGAGTGATAATTATAATTGCTAATTAGTAGACAGCATTGAAATTAATCATAAATTGACAAAACACGATAGGGCTCATCCACTAGTGGCTAAAAATATGAAGTTATTATGATTACATGGACGATCTGCGGCAGCAGAAGTTGTAGTGAATCCATAATATTCCCAAAAGTAATGCAGCAATACAATAATCAATGTACTCAGATGATGGGGAATACATAATAAAAGTGGTAACAGCTTTGGCTTGGCTTTAGAGCAGTACAAAATATATATAATTATATATATAATGTATATAATATATATAATATATAATTCAAATATATTTTCAGTTGGAAACAAAATTTAAGCTAAAGTTCTTATTTTTATCCAATTGAATTTTTGCAGTTACACCTTTACACCACAAATAGACATTCCAGCAGGTATTGCTCGACACCACAGATACTTTCCAGCGGTTCTTTTAACTATAATGGGCCATCAACCACCCACTGCACCACTCAGACGATGGAAATGCATTTATTAATAAATTCTTTTTTTTTTTAAACTAGGCTTATGCCGTCGGAGGTGACGGCTTGAGGTATATCCCCGAACAACCCCAATCCTCCAATTCCCCAATTCTTGAATAGACCTCGAATAGACTTTCATTTGAACTTATTGTCAGGTCAATCGGACAAATGGTTCTGAAGATATGGCCAAAATGGTCATTTTCCATCACAAAGCGCCACCTGGTGGCAAAATATTGAACCAAACAGGTGTGATGTCTTCATGTGACACATTGTGAGGTCATGACCTTGCAGTTGCGCATAGTGTCATGTCAATTGGACAAATGGTTCCAAAGATATGGCAAAAATGGTGAATTTTATGTGACAAAGCTCCATCTTGTGTCAAAATTTTGAATCAAACAGGGATAATGTCATCGAGGGACACATCCTCAGATCATGACCTTTCATTTGCACTTGATTTGAGGTCAATCGGACAAATATTTCCAGAGATATGATAAAAACAGTGATTTTTCCGTTTTTGGTGCCTGGTGGCCAATCTAGAAATTGTAAATTGTCCAAAATCGAATCAGTTCTCCCTCTTGATGATACCATTGGGCATCCGGGGATATAAAAAATTTGGCATCTCCAATCCCAGCTGAATCTGGAATGCCCAATCGGTGAACTATGTACAGGGCTTGCTAGTATGCGACCCCTTGCTGCAAATTCAGGAGAGTGTCGACAGTTCACGGCTCTCCTCCGAAGCACGTACCTGGCAGCCACTGCTTCTTATGCGCTCACTGGTTGAATCTTCGCAAGTACAGAATGAGGGTGGAGGATACCCGGGCATGACCAGGCTTAGAATCTTCCTGACAAGCGCCCATCTGGCCAACAGGAGGCGCTTGAGCAACGAACTGGGCAACTATTATATTTCCTTCCTGACAGTCCCTTCCCAATTTGCAACCCTGTAGTGCAATAGCCAATTGTGCGCTACTCTGAAAAAGCTGCCGACCACAGCCGGCTGGTACGAAGCGGGGCTTGAACCCGCAATGTGATAGTCACTTCTGCTTCGCAACGTGATGCCTTACCAAGTGAGCTATCCGGTAGCTCGTGACATTTTTACTCATTTATTATTTTAGAAATTATTGACAGGAATGAGGCAACACCTAATGTTGCCAGGATCTGCAGGTCGACTAAACTAAGGAAAGAGTTAAAATCGTAGACAAGAGTATTCTGTCAACCAATGTCGAATTTGCCTTCCTGCATTAGGGAACCATCTCCTGTAATCTGGAAAAACCGAGTGAGTTTACCAGTGGCAAGGGTCTCGCAATAGAGCTATAACTTTTAGGTTCTGGACTTCTCCTAACAGAAAAAGTAATAGAAGCTTGATTTTGACAGTTCAAATAACAAAAATAGCTAGTGCTTTAAGATTTTTACCACTCTTAATTATTGCAAATGAGGGTCAAACTCAGTTTCTACCAAAAGTGAAATACTTACTAGGTTTTTCCAGATCACAGGAGACATACCATGAGATGGCAAAGGTTATGAATCTTAGTATCCAGCAGAGAACAACTCAGAAACTTTGTGCCAATATTTTGCAATGTCCCAGCCTGCTACTACCAAAAGTATGTCTCATGAACAACTAACAACACATATCAATGCATGGCATTAACACATCCTGAATTAGTCGAACTCATCGATTGAGTTTGAAAATGTACGCCCATCTTGCAGGCTGTAGACCACCGGTGGTGCCTGAGCCACCCCACCGCCGTCAAAAGCAAACTCACGTAACAAAAATTAGTGGCTTCAATCATCTGCGTGGCACAGTGTTTAGATGTTTCTTCTCACTAGTGCTAACAGATGGTAATGCGACAATCTTTGAACATTATGAAGCATGGATCAGGTGACAAGTTCGCTTGCACACTTATTTCTGTTTTTAAACCAATAACAAGGAAGAGAAGGGAAACATCAAAAAATATTAACTTTATTTAAAGGGCAACTTTTGGTTTATAAATTAAGTCACAAATGGTTGATTATATGGGTACTGTATATGCAAATTTATTTCGATTAATATTCCTTCCTTCTGTAATGAGAAAGCCTTAATTATTGTAGTCACAGGCCACTAGTCTCGCTGAGTGGCAACAACCACACACTGGCAGCCTGCTATTGTGTCATGTGAGGCACGATGAGGCGAAAACTGGGAGAAAAAAAAAAAAAAAAATCCAGTCAGCGTCATCCCACTCATCGGTTATGTACGGAACAGCATACTTATTTACAACATACTGCATACTCTAGCAGAGCAAACTGGGATACGACGCTACTCTCTATTGCATCATATGCAGTAGTTGCCAATATGACATAGCGTTCACCTGGCGATTTAGATAAGCTGGGTCTTGGTGTTAAGTTACCACTGACCGCGTCGCCTCTAAGACAGGTCTGCCAGCGTACTATGAAACGTTGCCAGTAGGCCTACAGTATGCTATCTAGGTATCTTTGCCATTCTAATAATGTTGCGTTGATCAGAAACTGTAAACTACTGTACTTTTGGCCACAATAATATGAGGAAAGTAACAAGGTATGTCATTCAGTTTGTTACTCTGTCAGACATATTATACGCCAGTATTGGCCAGTTCCTCGGGGTCTGGAAAAAAGGTTGTGACTATGGGGTCAAGCCACTTCAGCACAATCAATAAGGCGGAGATGAAAAAAGGAGAGCGACGCCAAAGCAGGTTTTCGCCCTTACATGGTACGAACAGAATACGATTTAACTGTTCGACCACTAAAATAAATAAAAAAAATATATAAATTCAATTATCTTGTGCTGTTGTTGAAAGCTATCGTGTGGCGACTTGTTTAAAAGAGCTCGACTTGGAGCTCTTACACAAGTCCCCACATGATAGGTTTTCAACAGCTTTGATTTTGATATCTTACATCATTGAGCAACAATAGCTGCATCTCGTGCTGTCAGGGTTGACATATTGGTCTTCAACAACAACGTAAATAAGTGCGTCTACCTGAGAGCTTTAACGCAATAGTGGCGCATTGCGGTGCACACCAATGTAGAGGTGTGTATGCCAACATTTGTTGTGAAATGAAAGCCAGGAGGGAGACCATGCCTCATCATGTCTACATTAGGTCATCTTTCTGCACAAAAGGCTTTTTTGCCGCTGAAAATACTCTCCACTCTAAGAGTGTTACCAGAGATTATCAAGAATCAAGAAGACCTTGAGGCCCTGCAACAACAATAGTTCAGAGGTCATTTCACCCGCAACGCAATTTTACAAATTATGCAATCAAGAAGATCATCCACGCTGATATGTACAATGAAAATGACTTAAGACCAGGATTTGAAATTCAACTTTTTCAAAAGGGGACAGTTGTTTTCATAAGGCAATTCAGCCAATAGCAGCACTGATCACAGAAAGTAGTTATATCTACAGCATCTGCTTACAATTGAGAAGTAGAGATGTGCATTCTCTGATGAAGCCTAATGGTCAGGATGCCGACATCCCAAATAAGTCATCTCATTTTGAGTTTAAGCATAAACTTTCGAGGTGGGCTGCATTTAACCTATTTCCTCTTGCATGTAGCAAGATCTGAGTGAAAAACTGACAAAAACTACCCCCCCCCCCCAAAATGAACATTCAAAAATGTTCACATATACAGTACAGGCCAAAAGTTTGGACACACCTTCTCATTCAATGTGTTTGCTTTATTTTCATGACTATTTACATTGTAGATTCTCACTGAAGCCATCAAAACTACGAATGAACGCATGCATCTAACAGTTGTCCAATAGGGCTGTCGGCTGTATATCAACCTGACTTCTGCGCAAGACAACTGATGGTCCCAACCCCATTGATAAGGCAAGAAATTCCACTACTTAACCCTGACAAGGCACACCTGTGAAGTGAAAACCATTTCAGGTGACGACCTCTTGAAGCTCACCAAGAGAATACCAAGAGTGTGCAAAGCAGTAATCAGAGCAAAGGGTGGCTACATTGAAGAAACTAGAATATTGTTTTGTAACATGTACAAAACATGTAACATGTGTTCAGTTACAGGTATTTCACTCTTTTTTGTTAAGTACATAATTCCACATGTTTTGATTCATAGTTTTGATGCCTTCAGTGAGAATCTACAATGTAAACAGTCATGAAAATAAAGGAAACGCATTGAATGAGAAGGTGTGTCCAAACTTTTGGCCTGTACTATATTTTCAAAGATGAATTGCTTTGTCCCTTGTGATATAGGTTCTACATCACAGGAAATATGTTTTTAAATCCTTTAAAAGAATTATGAGCCTCTTTCTCTGAAAAGAAAATAAATTAACTGTCCGGGTCAGTAACATAACAGTTAAGTGGTGGATTAATCTTTTTTTTTTTTTTTTTTTAAGCATTTTTAACTTCATAGAAGTGTACAGATATGATTATACGCCAATGATTTGATTTGATTATGTCCAATTATTATTTATATTTTAAAAGCTGCAAAACACTACTTACTGGGTGTATGGGGGAAATGAGTCAGATGAACTGGCTGGCGCAAACATAAGCTTGCTCTTATCTCAGCAGACCCCAATCATCAGAGAATTAGCTTACTAAATTGTTTTAATCGGCAATGTAACACTGTAAGTCCAGGCTAGAAACCTAATTCTTTGCCCACTCCATGGAGACTGTAGTTTATATGCTGGCAGGCTAGTGTGTTTGTAAAACACAGGCAGGTACGGAATTATTGGCACACTTGATAAAAATGAGAAAATAAGGCTGGATATAATTAAAGAACACAGGTTATAATCCATTTGTTTAGCTCAAACACATGGGAAAACCATATCCTTTCATTTCCACACAGTTTTTTTCATGCTCATGTTTTTCATTTAGTAATCTCATTTTTAATGACAACGATAAGAGACAAAATTGCCGGCACTCGTAAAAACCACTGGCAAAGATCAAAGCCATGATTATCTTCCTGTATTTTTTACTATATGGTGAGAGAACACATTTGCGGGTATTTTGGACCAGTGCCTCTAACCTCAAGTTTTCCTTCGTGATAAAGCCAGAGGACGATATCGCCAGTAGGCACATACTTCAAGGGATCCAATGCACCTCTATATTCAATTACTGACTGCATAGTGATTAAACTATATTTCAAATTATTGCCCATATTTTACTTATTAAACCTTTATTTAATCAAGGAAATTATTTAATCAACGCATTTCTCTCTTTCAAGGACGTACTGGGATAGAACATTTGCAAATAAGGACAGGGAGAAACAGGGTTAAGGCCCCTGGAGCAATTTTGGGCTCAAGGGCCTAGCTCAAGGGCCCAACCGCCAAGTTCTTCCTAACTTCATCTCCCCAGATCACGTCAGATTCTCAAGCCCCCACTAGGGGCTTGAACCAGCAACTTTCCAGTTATTACAAGTCAAGCAACCTACCGCTAGGCTGCCCTGCTAAACCCCTATTTCAAGGAATGGGGCTAATGGAGGGTGAACCCTTGCAATAAACAAGAAGATAATATGGATTAAGTAAAAAAAAAAAAAACACACACATATATATATATATATATATATATATATATATATATATATTAATATTAATAAATAAATAAATAAATAAATAAATAACAAAAATGAGTTTTGGTTTTATTTTGTAAAGCAGCCTGCTGCTAAGATCATCTATGGTTTGTGCACTGAATTCTAGGCTGGATTTCATATTTTTCCGCTTGTTGCCTTATCCAACATGGACCAACAGGACAGAAAAGCCACACAATTTAAGTCAGCTGCCATTTCACATCTCAAATGAGGCAAACACTAAATTCTTATATCTAAACTAACCTGTACATCTTATACCACTGTCAAAGGACTCAAAGGAAAGCCTGATTGTTGCTGCGACGACTATCTAAAATGAAAATCAGATTAACCCTTTCATAAAGCTCCAGACGGCAGCCATCTCTTATTCAGCAGTGTCTTCCTGCTTGTCTCGCTGAAATATTGAGGGCCTGTGCAACGTCTGTGCTGCACAGCTTACCAGTGTACCGCTGTAACCATTATTTACAACTGTCATAACCGCGAACGAAGGCAGTGACACAATGGAGAGGTATGGAATATTATTTTTTTATGTTATTCGATTTAAACAAACATTTTTATTGAAAGTAATTGTCACTATTCCTTCCACATATTCTTAAAATTACACATAAATTAAGAATTGACACAGCATTTCATAATTTCCTGCATGTGTTTATTTTCAAAAAAAAAAAAATCTGAATTGCTTTATAGATTAGTATGATTTCCAAAAAATAAGAACATGGATGGATGGATGGATGGACCGTTTTTCTCTATATGTATTAGTATTTAAAGACTGCTGACAAATTAAAGGGGAAAAAAAACCCTGAATAAATGAGTGGACAAACATTTAAGCGTAGCTTCTGTCCATTTTCCTGGCATGGTTTGGGTCCGCCTTTCCCCTTAAGTTCAGTTGGGTCATTGTAAATCAACAAAGAGTTATGCTGTGTGATCGTCTTTATATCCTATGATGAAGCATTCTGAACATGATGGGACTAGTCACTTTCTGGATGACCATGTACCAAGCTCCACAGGGCTCAAGGGGCCAGCGAATGGTTCAATGCGTATGAAAATGATCCGAAACATACCCACCACCAGCACAATGACCAGATCTCAAAATAACTGAACTTTATGGGAGATTCTGAGACTATGTTTTAGCGTTCTCTGTCATCATCATCAAAACACCAAAACACGAAAGGTACCCAATCCCTCCAGTAAAGCTTTACACTTGCAGACTCTATGTCAAGGTGCGCTGAAGCTAATCTGGCAGCTTGTGGAGGCCCAACACTTTACCACGACGGTTTATATTGATTTTTCCATTAATATGGCATCTATCTGTAGCTTTACATGCAAAAAACAACAACAAATGAAGCTCATCTTTATTATTTATGGTAAAAATTTCCAATAGAACGCTGAGCGAACAAGATTTTTTTAGTTCGGTGAAAATGAATACCTTTTGCAAGCAAGTCATACCTTATTTCGGAGAGAGTACATTAAAGTGTATCTGTTTAAAAAACATTTTTAATATAGTTTTTTATATAGATGAACGAAAACCAGAAGAGCTCTCCGTTTTTAAATGCCAGGTGCAGGTTTTGCGAAAGATGATGTCACACAGGGGAGGGGTGCTTAGCAGCCCAGGTTAATCACTATTTACTCTGTGAGCATAAATATTTCAGCGGTGCTAAGACATAAGAAGAGTGACAAGCATGAAATGTATGAGAGAAAGGGATCACTCTCTTCTCCCAATCCCCAGAATAAGCCAGTGAACAACATAAAAATTGTGTTTCCTGCTCTGAAGTCAACCTGGGCTCCACACAGCAGCACCTTGAAGATACAGGATCCGCTTCGCCTCAGTACTTGTATTAAAGTAGAAATTTATTGAGTTACAAAAATAGGAAATTTTTTGTTATTTTCCATCGTTTTTGGATGTTCCTTCCATTCCCCAGCCCAAATATTACATTAGTCAAGTTCAGAATAACTTAATCGTCATACTCATACCCAGCTTGATCAAGTTGAAAATCAATGAACCACCATTTTAAGGATACAAATGTCATCTTAAAGCATGAATTAAGAATTGGCCTAAATTAAAAAAAAATTATTTGCTTACACTTGGATTTGTACTGGAAGCTGGCCCAGGACTCCGTGTTACCCCTGCTATTCTGGTTGTGTTTCATAGCACAAACTTCATTAAAAGAGATTAATAATATCACATTCTCCTGACAGGTACATGGTGACATCCTCAGTAATGGTGGCTATATACAGAGATCATTAAATTATGCATTAAGATTTAGCATGAGATAAGCCTTTTACATTTAAAAGCAAATAATGAAATGTTAGGTTGCAGGCATTGGTGGTCAGATTACATGCTGTGCGGCAAACACTTTATGTGCCCTGAAAACATACACTGATCAGCCACAACATTAAAACTGTATAATCTTATATTGAGTATGGCCTCTTTGTGCTGCAAGAACAGCACCATCAAACTGACATCCACTTGAATTCCTGGACCCAGGGTTTCCCAGCAGAACATTTCCCAGAGCATCACGACCCCTCTCATCTCTTCCCCAGGTAAATCATACACATGTACCCGACTGTTGCACATGATGTAACAGAGAATGGGACTCAACGGACCAGGTGACCTTCTTAAAATGCTCCAAGGTCCAAATCTAATGCTCACGTGCCCACTGTAGGTACTTCCGGCAGAGGGCTGAGGATAGAATGGGTACTCCGACTGGCCTGCAGCTATAAAGCACTATATGCAGCAGTGAGCAATGCATTGTCTGTTGTGACACATTCCTCACGCAACTACCATTAAAATTCTCTGCAGCTCATGCCACAGTAGCCCTTCTGTCAATTTGGACTAAATGTGATAGCTTTATTTTCCTTTGCCCATCGATGAGCCTTGGGCGCCCAGCCCAACGTTCTGTCACCAGTTCATGGTTCGTCTCTTGTTGGACCCCTCTCAGCAGGTAATCACAACTGCTGACAGGGAGCACCCATGAAGCTTTGCTGCTCCGGAGGTGCTCTGATCCACTCATCTGGTCATAACAATTTGGCCCCAGTCAAAGTCGCTCAGGTCCCATTCCTCCTACATGCAATACGTAGACAAGGAGAACAGACTGTTGACTTACCATCTGAGGACTGCATCATAGTTATGAGATGATCAATGTTATTGACTTCAACAGTCAGTGGTTTTTGTGCTTTGGCTTATTGGTGTATTGGCAAGTCCACAGCTGTTGGAGTTATGCAAGCCACTGACACAATAACGGCAAACCTGCAGCGAAAGCACCATATCTGGCGTTTTGAGGTTTAGCATCAGGTTAGGCTTCCTGAAGAATTTGTATAAAAGTTGAGCTAAGGCTATGGGAAGTTTGGCTCTATAACCGTCAGTTAATCAGATAAAACCGATCAGTTCCCAATTTAGCCTGACACTATGTTTAAATATGTGCTCGTAATACACAGCCGACTTATGCAGAGCTTGTTGTAAGGTACAGTTTACAAGTGTTCAGCTAATGTGGGGTAACTGGTACAGCTGTCAGCTTTCAGCAAGTTAAAATTAAACAGTTTGAAATACTTCTAGTCAGTTTTCCATAGGCTTCTCAAACTGAAAACAAATTGTTAGTTTCAATTAGTGAACCTTTCTCACAAGATTACCAAAATCTGCAGCTAGCCAGTTTGCTCACGGAAAGGTGAAAGAAATTACAGTTTACAGAGACATCTCGGTGCAGAGAATGGTTAGCCACGATTAAACCAGTAACCAAGGCTGGTTGTAATTTAACGGTACAGTAATGTTAATAGTCCAAATGTATCAAGTGTACCCAAAACCTTTAGCACGGCTACAGGCAAATTAAAGTTGCATTTGTCCAACTTACTCCAACATTGCAGAAGTGCGGAAGACCACTTCTGACATTCGACAGGCTTGACACTATCCCCCCACAATGAAATCAGTTTTTTTAGCTTTTGCGGTCAAGTTATCGACTTCAGGAAGTCCACGCCCAAATTCCTAATGTGCATTTTAATCAAGAGACACTGTTGTAGCAAATGAAATGAGCTGGAAGAAAAACTTCAGAAATGTTGTATTTTGCTAGAATTGAATGAATTTGCTCTCTGAGTCCAGTGGTTTCCAGTCTCAGTCCTGGGTTACCCAATGTATCCTACAACGTACATTTTGTTCCAACCACCATTGCAATCCTAGAATTTTAACAAGGTGTTATATGTCTCTGAATTACACCATTCAAATTTATGACAATTATTTGCCCTTTGAATCACATTTGGTCAGAAACAGCCATGCAAGAGTTCCGTTATTCGTATAAAACTCTACTGTTTTAATGGCATAAAACGAGGGGAAATTGTCACTGGTGAAATAAAAGAATCGACTGGCCTCTAAATGGTGTAAGTGTTGTTACGTTGTTACTAAAAAATAGCCATTTATTAGTTCATGGCAAATTAGAAGACAAACAAAACAGTACTGAGCCAAACCTGTATTGTGTAAAAGGAGAAATAACTTCATCATTGTAATTCAGACCCTATATTGATTCAGTCTCTTTAATTCAAGTCAGTCTAATATGTGTTCTCTTCTTGCAAATGTTTTCAGTAAAGAGCTATTTTTTATCCTGTACTGCATACAGCAACAGCTATTTTGGACAACTTGGCTAAAGAGGGCAAATAATCCAATTAAAGATGAAGAGGACCAAATTAAGAAAAATTAACAGCAGTCTAAAACTTTGAAAAAAAATAACCCTGCATACACAGAGAATAGCCAAGACTGATGCTAAGAACCACTATATTTGTAGGTAATTTTGATTTAACTGGGTTTCTGTCGTGGTCTATGAACGCCAAGTAGCCTTGGCTACCCAATGTAAAACACTAGTTTTACCACAGCAAGGAAGTCTGAAGACCAAACTATTATTGCTATAATTAATAAAAAGCCAAAACCTCAGATAAATGACCACCCACAGGATGCCTGTTTAGATCCTTCATAAGCAACTGAAGACAAGAACAACACTACACAGGCTACATTGCAAAATGCACATCCCAAATTAGTCACAAGAACAGCGCAGCCGGGGTATAGTTACAGAAGTTCATTTACACAGAAGTACCCAAAAGAGCCCACATGGTTATGGAAAATAATTTATTGTGGACACATGAAGCGAGAACAATTGCGAGAGCAAAGTAAAAAGGCCAAGAACAAAGAAACACCCCCTGAATTGTGACCCCTGGGTTGTGACTTATGGTTTTGGTATGTATGGGTACTACAGGTACTGGGTCACTTATCTTCGTTACCCCACCCGCAAACGAAGTGAGGGAGGGATTATGTGTTTGTCTCTGTTTATTTATTTATTTATTTATTTATCTGAGTGTGTGTTTGTCTGTGGACAGCCTACGGGCCGCAGTTTTGGTCGGATTGTCTTAATATGTCACATGAGGGGTTGATGGTCCAAGTGAGAAGTGATTCATTTTTGGTGCAGATCCGGATCAAACTGTGGATTCTGGATCACTCTGAAAATTTCGTTAACATTGGGAGATGGGGCAAATTTTGACATTTTCTTCAATATCTCCATCAAAAACTTAACGAATCACTTGAACATCAACACACAATAACCCCTCCAGGGAGGGCGACAACCATGAATAGTTTGACAGATTAAAAAACCTCTAAAATATCGGCGATATTTGAAGGTCGTGGGCGCGGGCGGGGCATGTGGCCGCCGGACATACCGTCTAGTTGATAATATGAACGTTTTCTGTTGAATACAGAGGCATCTTATAAGCAGAAGTTCAAGCAAAAGCCTCCAAACTCACTGTTAGGTACTTCATCCAAGATTCAGGAAGGCACTGATTCCAAATATGCTCCAAAACCAAAAACTGCACATTTTTTTCACAGTTCAAGTCATTCAAAATGCTTTTCATGTGCTGAAAACAAAACAAAAGACAATTGAATTACGTCCCAAAAACTAGCCTGAGCAAAGGATGCCTAGCACATAGGCCCAGGAGAACAGTCCAAAGCACCTGGTGACATCTGCGGGTCACTGACCATAAATATACTGAGTCAAAAAAAAACTCATAAATTTGTAAATATTTTCTTGAAACTTTTAATAAAAGAGTTTTTATTATCACTAGGGGTAAATGCGTTGTCAAAGACATCATGACACACATCAACTCTAACGTACACAGGTACGTAGCACGTGTGAGCGTACTTTGAGCTAATACCATGTTTTCTCATGTTCCTAGTCACGTGACCATATGAGAGATGTGCAACTGAGCTCACGTTAGCACGTTAGAGTGACATCCCGGAAAAACGAGTGTTTTACAGTTAATTATTCGTTGATTTTCAATGCCATGGCTGTCAAACATTCAGCGTGAAGGTGCCATTGGTATGCTGAATACAGAAACATCCGTCACTGACGTTGCAACGGTTATGGGATGCAGTCAACGGACTATCCATGATCTTCGGACACGTCTCCAACAAACTGGCACCACAGCTGACCGACCTCGTTCTGGTAGCCTACGTGTGACGTCAAAAGCAGAAGACCAACAAATTGTCTTCAGCATTTGCATAATCGATGTGTCACTGCAACGTCCACTAGGAATGAATTGTTTAGAGGTCGTGTAACTGCCCAAACCATACGTAATCGCCTGCGCACTGGTCTTATTCAAGTTATAACTTACCATTTTTACTCTGGTTACTGGTTACATTATGGACATTATTTTTAAGATACACCATCTTTAATGAGTACAGAATTAAATAAAATCATTATTTAAAACCTAATTTCTTGTATGTTCAACTTATTGACCTCGAAACGAGTGTGAAGTTTTTATTTTGGCTGAGTATAAAAAATCCACACAAATTACACACCAAATACACACTTTGATTTGAACAGCATAAAAATATTATGTCGCAATTGAGTCCATGCAGAAAAAGTGTTGTGATTTGTGTTCAGTAAAATGAAGTTGATTAAAGAATGTTAAAAAAAAAAGCCGAGAATTTGCACGCCCAAATTGTGTGATTACAAATTCAATATTGAGAATAAAAAAAATTGTCCCAAATATTATGGAATCCCATCATATAGGGATAAATACACATGATGCAAGTTTGTCCCAAATATTATGAAATCCCACCATAATGGGTTAAATACACATGATGCAAGTTCATTTATGAAAGTGAGTGCATTTCTGCAAAAAAACATAATGTCAGTGCACTTTCATAATGAGAGTAAATTCATTTCATATCCCTCCTGGAAGAAAAAAAAAAGAAATAATCACCTTGGCTGGTGTTTTGCGGTTAAACCGCTGGCTTGCTCGCCAGCCTAGGTTTCGATATTTCCCCGAGCACTTCCCCGAGGCCTTTTAGTCTCCGACGTGTAAAAGATACAGTGAAGAAAACAGTGTCGTCAGCGCGGAAGTGATTACAAACTGATGCTCCAAATTTGCTGTAAAATGAAAATCAATATTTCTACAAGTTGCAGCAACATAAAAGATAACCTTCATTGATTTTTCTCGACTTGGGCCTCTGTGATAAAATCTAATATAAATTTTCAGCCGCGCGGATTTGGATCAGAGCGGGGCAGGGGGCTGACGATAAGTTGCCGGCGCGTCTTTGAGAGTTGGAATTTTTTTTTTCTCTCCCCGTCTCCCTGCCGTCTGCCTTCTCCAAAGCAGGGGCTGTACTATTTATAATTGGCCCTGTGCGAGCAGAAGCTTCTATCAGGAATCTGTTCTAATTTTTATTACTGAGAAGCTAAAGCCTGTTCCAGATAATTTGGAAATTTCAGGGGAATTGTGATAGAGCTGATGGCACAGCCAGACTGACTGGAGAAAAGAGCTAACCTGTAATAGCCTCTGTGGCTGGGCTGATTAAATGTTGCCATAGATGAAAGACCTGCCATCACCGCAATAAATTAACCAATCACACAAATCCCAAGTCGCTGCTAATCCTTCCTTGATACCATGATCCTCTGATCAGCTGAAGGAGGTGAAGAAGAAAGTGGATTGTGACACTCAGCTTCTCCAACCCCCGGATTCTGTGTAAACAACTAGCTAATGATATCACACTGACCATTTCTCCACCGCCGGCTACTTTTTAACCCTCTGCGGTCAGCGAGGGCGATCGGTTAAGCCGCCGCGGAGGTTAGCGTTTCGCTTCATGCGTCCTTTCCTTCCTTTTTTCCTTCCCTCAAAGACGTTTTTTTTTAATTATTTGAAGCAATATTACAAAAGAAATGTGAGTATTTGAAAACCGATTTTAATTAAAATGATGAAATGTCTCTTAACATTGCGTGCTGACCGTATTGACACGTTCATTTCTCACATTCTTTCAAAATTCCGAGGTGCTCTACGCAAAGACTGTGAATTTCTCCGGTGAGCAGCAGAACTGAATTAAAATGGAGGATCTCTGTAACGAGCACATCCAGTCCTGCTGCCATCTTTTTGTCAAAAAAAAAAAATGCATGCACTTCCCTCGTTAAATGATATTATGTCACTTGAAGCATCGCAAGGCTGTGCTCGAGGTGAAATAACACTGAATCTACCCCAGAACAAACAAAACATTATACAATATAGTGAGTGAAAACGGAGAGGGGAATCTCAGGGTTTTAATCGAAGACATTTAAAAAAATACACCAATATTGTAACACCAACAATAACGGATTGGCTTGGCACAGTTGAGACATCCTTGGGCCAAACCATTTCCAAACCTCGGGGGGGGGGGTACTTAACAAAACCCATTGCTGCTATGCTACTGGGAGAGTCTACTGAAAAGGAGTGATGTGCAAAGCTGGTAGAATATATTTAGTGGGTAAAAGTAGAGAGATGAAGGCAGGCAGCAAAAAAGGAAACCATTTTAAAAGATGTGAAATGGGACACAGAGGCATGAAATATTGAGCACAAGCTAACGCTGATGATTATTATAACGATGGACGTATTCAGCCTCCCGTCCGCTTCCCGCAAACATAGCGCATCACAGCTATAGCCACGGGCACAACTGCATTCTCTTCCTTTAATACTGCCATCACAGGATGCCTTGGAATATGAAATTCAAACATGAAAGGGCTCACCCAAGAAATCGCCATGTTAGGACCCGCCGAATTTCGCACAACAACATCTGCAGGTTTCATAACAAAGAGAAGTTTCAGCCCGACCACAGCTTTACTGCTTACTGTTAAAATATGTATGATAATCGACTCATCATTTTTTCTGCGCATTTATGCATAGCCAATCGACTCAAGATCAAAAGGAAAATGATCCATACTGCAATACAGCAATTTCGTGGAAAGGTGACACAAAGAATTTGTTAGCCATTATTCATAAACATCTCCACTTAATGGTATATACCTAATGAATGTCTTACGATTCAAGTCATATTGTTTTCAGTGAATGTCATTCTGAATAATTAAAAAGCCTAGGTCCACTTCCTGATGGTTAGTTCTTCCCAAATGAATATTTAACAGCCTGTTTTCTCTGCTGTGGGTAAAATGGTAGAGCAGGATTTCAGCAACCTTTGTTTAGTCTTCAGCTTGATATTTACGAATGATGTCTTTATTCACTGCTAGTTCATTTAAGATCTTTTTTTAACTTCCGAATGAACACCTTGTATGCTTACTGCAATTCTGGTTTAGGTCCAGTTTGCGGGTGACAAAAGGTCTACACCTTTTTACAAGGCTCTGTTTACTGCAAAAGCATGCACAGTCCTTGAAAAAGTCTATCACAATTAGTTGCTCACAATGATGAAACAAATTGCAAGTGGTCAACTGGAAATTTCATTAAGGATTCCCCGGCCTCCCTTATCTGCAACTGTATTAATATTTTCTTTGCCTCAAGGACAGATGAATACTAAGTGATTTTTTTTTTTTTGTTTTTACACGACAAAAAGTGAAATTTGCACACAATAGTTATATGCTTCCACACATTCAATATATAAATTCAGATGCTCATTTGGTCGCACGTTTTAGCATATGGTCCAATAAAACGTAAAGCTAAATCAAAATCGCTACACGCTACAAATAAAGCCTCTAGCTGCGAGTCCGCCTTGGTTCCACCCCTCCCTCCTCAGTAAATAGCCCCGGTTTCATCTGCTCAAATAAAAAGACACCTCCTCGGCTGCTGTTTTTTTTTTTTTTTTCCCCTCTCGAGCTAGCATCTGCTATTGGGAGGCCGAATCACAGAAATATGCAAAAATTGCACACTAATTCCCTTTGGAGATAGATCTTGGCTGCTGCTCTGTCATAAATCAGAGAATTTCGATACGAAATGAGGCAAGCTGCTCTAATCATTTCTGCATTTCAAATTGGATCACTGGCTCAATCGCTTGGCTTTTTAAACTGCTTGCCTAAGAGCAAATGTGAGGTGAGAGATAATTCAGAAGAAATCTCTCCCCGCGCTGGGCTGCAGTAGTTAGTTTACTGCTTGAGTGCAATAGAAAGCCTCTCTTATTCTCCACACCTCTCCTCTTTTCAACTTTCTTAAATTGACTTTTCCCCCCATTGAAATTGGCTAAATTGAGAATAGCTTCTGTTCCAATAATCGGTCACCTATCAAAGTCCACATATGTGCTATGATTTTATTTTGGTTTGTTGCAATATGAAAAAAAAATGCATTTGTTTCAAACTGCATTGGATAAAGAATTTTTTTTGTCATTTGCAGATTTACAATGCTTCTGTTTGAATTTTGAAAATACATTAATATAAAAACAACTACTACTAATACTACTGCAACTACTAATAATAATATTAATAATAATAATAATAATAACAACCACAACAAAATCATCACCATCATCATCAAATTAAATTTTTCTGAATCCAGTGGTGATAAGTACAATATTTTCAATATATATTTGAAAATTAAATTAAATTATATAATTTATAACACAGCTTACACCCGTTCTACTGAGGCAGAATGGTTTTATTTTCATATTGCTTGGTTTGCGTACCCTTTGAGACAGAGTGAGAGAGAGAGAGAGAAAGAGAGAGAGAGAGAAAGAGAGAGAAGGGAAACCAGCTGTTTCCATGCGTTCAACATTCCACACAACCCTGAAGCACTGAGAGAGACGCTCCTACTACAAATGCATCTAGTTTAGTTGAAGCTCAACCTGCTCTCTGGCCAGTATTTCCCAGAATTCCTGTGAGTTGGTGCTCAACTATTTCAACACAATACAGCCTGACAGTATGCACTGTATTCTTTAACAGTGCATCCAGCAGACAAAAAAAAACGGTCACACTTTATTTGAAGTGTTGCTCATAGGGCTTTATAGAGCATGTATAATGCCTTCATAAATGAGACATAATGTCTTCATAAATCATACATAAGCAAACATCATGCTTTGTAAAGGGTGAAATTACACATCCTTCTTCAGCATGTAATGCCAGGTGTGATATAACTGACAATGTCACTTAGCTAGTGGCTAATTGCGATACAAGGTGACATTGTCAGCCAAGTGACATTGTCATTGTCACATCTGGCATCACATGTTGAATAACCATGTGTTATTTCACCCTTTAAAAAGCATGACATTCGCTTATTTATGATTTATGAAGACATTATGTCTAATTTATGAAGGCATTATACATGCTGTATAAAGCCTTTATGAGCAACACTTCAAATACAGTGTGACCAAAAAAACAAACATAAACCACATAATATACCAAATTTTATTAAAGGAAAAGTCTTTTTTCGCTTGAGAATGTCAATTCATTGATATTTGGTAGCACATTTAACACTAAGGGTGGTGCAGTGGTGTGACCTTTCTTTATTTGCAGTTTATTATATATATATAATATATATATATATTTTCGAGCCAGAAGCGAAGTCATAACGGACTCCCTACTTCCAGGGTGTGGAATCCAGCCAAAGAGCACTCCATCCCAGTGCGTCTCCCATTCTGGCTGTTTAAATTTCCCATTCCATTTCAATTGCCAATTTGTTCGGTCTTTGCACGCGACCTCGGGATGACTCCGGCAGCTATATGGGGTTGTGAGGGCACATGAGACGTCCACAGCTGCCAGGTCCGCTCACTGACGTGGATATTAGAATTTTTTTGGGTGCAAGAGAGCAGGTGGTTGGGACATCGGAAGGCCCCTTAGTTACACGGGTGAGTGGAGAGAAAATGAGTGGACTGGTTTTCTCAGAAGAAACGTTGCATATGGTGTCACACGTGTACGTGACAAACAGGACATTAGCCTCCCAGCCAAGAGAATGGCGGAATTCGGAGGAAGAGAAGGTAGTGTTGAGGGAACCGGCTGAAAATTCTACTTAAATAGCATTAGCTATTAAGATAGTTAATGTTGTGATTTCATTACTTTTCGCTGGTCGATCAGCAGTACGATAGCTGACCAGCCTTTATAGCATGTTTGTTCTCAGTTTTGACCATCAGCGAGCTCTAGCATCAGACCAGCCACAGACCAGCTACTACACGCAAGAAGTGTCAAAAACAGAACTTCAGCCATTTTAAGTCACTTTTGTATCAGCTGGTTTTAACTGGAATGTTAGAAAGACAAGGAACATGAAACACAAGTGAAAGTAAAAAAAAAAATGTAGAGAAAAAAGAATATCCCCAAAACAAAACCCTGCCTTGAGATATTTTCTCAGCGTTCCTTTTATGGTTTTGAATATGTATGCATTCTTTTGAACTCCCTGCCTTGCCTTTCGGAAGCCGCGAAATCACACGATCCATTACCGCATCACCTAGCACTCCCTATTTTGGGGAAACAATTTCATGCTGCCTTTTTGCAATAAGGAGGCATCGCCTGGAGATGGCAGGTAAAATGCAGATGCTCCTCAAGCCAAGGGAAAAAAATCAATGCATTTCCTCCCTCTTCTTTAATCACATAATGACCAAGAAATACACTTTTGTAAATCTAACTTTTTAAATGGAACTCGCTCACACCCAGAGGTTCAAGACTCAACTCAAGGGAGAAAAGTAGCCTGTAACTCTGAAAGTTAGACGACGCCTCACAGTACAGTACACATAAATTAGCATTCAACTTTACTGGGAAGCATTGCTACTTTTGCAAAAAAAAAATTTTTCCCTGAGTCGAACACATTTACACTCAGCTCAAATTATCTAATGTAAAACAATTTAATAGTTCTGTGCTCTACAGAGAAATGGGGTCTTTGTAAATCCACTTTATAGACTGACAATATTTACACCGAGGTAAGTAAATAAGATAGAGATGGTGAACTTTCCCCCACTAAATGCATTAGACGTGAACTTCCTTATCAGTGTCTCAACACACTGACTGTTAAAAGACTAGCTTCCAGGGCTGGGAATGGTCTTTGTTACCCAATTAGTTTACCAACGACCCAGCAGTGTAATATTCCTGTTTGACAGCCCCATACACACAACTCAATGCCGCCGACCACCAAGGAGGATGAGCGGAAATTTTCCAGACAACTTCTCCCCGCACCTTATCGAGATTTTTTTTTTAATCTCCCTCCGCCATGATAGTGTGCATTTTTTGCCAAATGCTTTCACATTCAGCGGTACATCTGTTTGGAGGTAATTTGACAGGGCTTTTGGCCTTGGTAGGGGGGGAGGGGGTGCAGGTGTTAGAACGAGGGCAGTACTTGAGGCGGGGAAGCTGGTTCTTGATGCCGAGGGGTGGCTAACCTCATGAATGGCAGGTGAAGCAAGTCTGGTGCTCCTCGATTCTCCAGCCGGTGTGGTCAAAAAAATAACAACTCGAAGGCTCAAACAGAATTTCACATCATATCAGGGACGGCTCGCCGCTTCCCTAAACCTCAGACACACTTCTGACCAGTGATACTATGTGTGGAAAAAAAGTGTTACATGAATAAAACATCATAGATGGAGGACTGCTATTTGGCTAGATTGGCAAGACTTCAAAGAGATCTTCCGCTCACACGTCTGCTCGCTGATGCATATAAAGCACTACAGAAATATTACACGTATTACAAGTGTTCAATACTCACCCAATCCTTCCATTTTTGTTCTTCGAGGGTTAATTAATGCTCACTTTCACCGAGCGCTAATCACAAAGTTGTAATCATCATCGTTGTAATAGTGTAAATTATCCAGAATGATTTTGTTTCTTTTTAACCAGTGGATGTAAAGGGATTAAATCTCTGCTTTACCTCTGACAAAAAAAAAGAAAAGAAAAAAAGATGGAACAGGAGAAGCCCTTTTAGTGAGCTACGGTATGTGCCCTCATATATATAGTACAAGTTAGCACCTCACTGTTTCTAATAAGCAAATTTCTTATTGTAGGAGCAATTACCACTAACCAGTTCACACAGTGCGATATAATGGAACCATCACAAGCCGACCAAATCCAGAGGGGAAAAATATGCAATAATCCGCACTTCTTCTTCAAGGAAGTTTCTTTGCGTCTGATGAGTGCAACCATGACAGTGACAGATGGCGTAGCAGCTGGTGGGACTCGAGTTCTCTCCACTTCCATCGTTTTCCCCCCCGATAATGTCCGCTCCGCGTTTGTGTAAACATATACATTTGGCAAAGTGAGCCAAAATGTATCAAACGACGAGGCACTAAGTGACGATATGTTAAATGACAATGTTTTGGTCCATATTTCTTCCAGAAAAACACATTGCCTTTGCCTTGTTTCTGTAATTGCTATGAGTACAAATCTGTGGTCTGCGCACAGTTTATGAAGTGTGCAACAATGCATTATTATGGTTGGAAAGTAGTTGGTAGTCTTTTCAAAATAAAAGATAATTTCCACCATACACCAATTCTTCTGTGCATTTTTGGGCAATATTAAGGTATAAAATCAGGGCAAAACCCATTTCAGAAAAAGCGACTTTCAATTTCAAGTGATTTTCAATCAAATTTTCAATTCTAGACCTGTATGAAACTGAAAACAGAGCAAAGAATATATATTTTATATTGACTGTTTATTGTTCATCTTTAATGTACTTTTTTGGAAATAAACTGATTCCAAATTCTTACATCTATATTACATTGTTTGTCTTTTAAAAGTTCTCCAATCAATCGTTTGGGGAACTTGGAACACCAGTGCCTTCAGTTTGGAAGGTTCCCCATTTTTCCTTGATATATGTCTTCAACTGTCATTGTTCGTAAGGCCTCTTAATGTGCTAAATATTTCCAATCGGGCAGGACTGCAGGTAGATCAGTCTAGCAGCCTCTCTGCGCAATTAAGAAGCCACAATGCTGTAATATTTTGCAGAATGCGGCTTCCTGTTGTCTTACTGAAATAAGCATGGGTATACTCATGGGAAAAAAACACCACCATTTGGACAGTATATACTCCAAAATGGATTATTGTCCTTCACCATCAACAGTACTGACACAGACGTTCAAGTTGCCCATGCCATGGGCACAAATTCACCATTACGGATGTCATAATATGATAGACAATGGCTTTATAACTCTACATTGGAAATAACTGAGACAGTCAATTTTCTCTTTGGCCTGGAGAACACAATGCCCATTATGACTGTATAATTTGAAAGGTTGACTGGTTGACAGCACACTTGTACAGTGCATTGGTCCATTTCCGATTAGTCAAAATCCGTTATAACCCTCCTGTGAGCGCCTTCCATGTCTCCTCCCATTCAGCAACTTGCTTGTCTATCAGAAGTAATGTCTTCTTTGATTGGTTTGTGTCTTGCGTGCTCCCTTTTCCGCCGCTGGGTCTTGTTGAATAGTCACCTCACCTCTAACTTCAGTAACATATCTATCCCCCTTCTTTTCAGTTGCAAGTCGCTAGACTGTAATTATATCCCCGAACGCCGAATGGCGTTCCGGGGATATTATGTTTTTGGTGCAGCTGCCACCACCGCCGTGCCGCCCTTCAGTAACTTCAGTAATATTTCAATTAGAAATTTCAAGTTTTGCACATAAGTATCATTAACAGGAAGAACTGATTCGATTTTGGACAATTTACAATTGAAGCACCTATAACTAAAACCCCATAAGTCACACTTGACTTGACTTGACTTGTGGGGTTTTAGTAATCAGTGCTTCAATTTCTAGATTGGCCTCCAGGGGCCAAAAACGGAAAAAATCACGGTTTTTATCATATCTCTGGAAATATTTGTCCTTTTGACCTCAAATAAAATGCCATTGAAAGGTCATGACCTGAGGATGTGTCCCATGATGACATTATACCTGTTTGGTTCAAAATTTTGACACAAGGTGGAGCTTTGTAACATAAAATTCACCATTTTTGCCATATCTTTGGAACTATTTGTCCAATTGACATGAAACTATGTGCAAATGCAAGGTCATGACCTCACAACATGTCACATGAGGGAATCATACCTGTATGGTTCAATTTTTTGCCACCAGGTGGCGCTTTGTGATGGAAAAATTACCATTTTGGCCATATCTTCAGAACCATTTGTCCGATTGACCCGAAATTAAGTTCAAATGAAAGGATGAAAGGTCATGACCTGAGTGGCATTATATTTTATTGGGTCTATTCAAGGATTGGGGAATTGGAGGATTGGGGGCGTTCGGGGATATACCCCAAGCCATCGCCTCCGACGGCATAAGCCTAGTTTGTTATGTGCACTTTAAACCAGGCAGAATTGACTAGTAAAACTCTGTCTATTAAAAGTAAAACCATTGAATGCGTCCCGGTGGCTCATCGGCCTAAGCGCGCGCACCGCAAAGGCAGTGTTTCTTCCCGCGGTGACCTGGGTTCGATTCTGGCTCGGGTCATTTACCGCATGTCTTCCCCATTCTTCTCCCAAGCTTTCCTGTCTCTCTCTACTGCGTGACTATCAAATAAAGGAGAAAATCCCAAAAAAACATTAAATAAAAAAAGTAAAACCATAATTAAAATCTGACCTTTAAATGATGGTAATTTACAGGAATCTATTTTCTCCTTCAGTTAATAAGAACAAGCTCCCAAGCTGTTCTCACAATCTCCAGGATTGAGACTGCATTCTAGCTAATTCTGTCTTAGTCTATTCCTCAGTCCAGTTTATAAGGAACAGGCTCCCTGTCCTTCTTCGATCATAAGGACTGGAACCGAGTTTTTCTGAAGCTGCTCCATTCTGCCTTAGAACAATCCGGCACTGGTAAAGTGGGCACTCAATCTAGCAGCCATCCTGAGGAGCCGCTGGCAGGAGACTGGAAACACCTCCTCAGCTTCGTCCTCTACATCTGAACTGAACTGTTCTTCTTCGGGGTTCCGTCCCACTGTCACCGCATTACTTTAAATAAACCCCACGACTGAATTATATTCGGACTGCACACTTAATTCCTGGCCTGGATCGTCACAAAAATCCAGAGAAGACATGATAAAGTCACCTTTACAACAGCTGTGAACCCATTTTTACCTAGGTTATGTGATCGGTGCTGTTTGTCTGTGAACAAGATAACTCAAAAAGTAATTAACGGATATCTCTGAAATTTGGTGAGTGGGTCACTATTACATCAAAGACAGACCCTATTGATTTTCACCGCGATCAGTCAAACAATATGGCTGCCACGGCATCAAAGAATATGGCCAGTCTTAAGTATCCCAACACTTTCAGCACCTTACGGCCCTACTTCCCTGGCCCTACTTCTTTGTGCCATATTGCAGGCATCAAATTCAGAACGAGCATGTATTTCCAGAAAGAAAAAATGAAGTTAGTAAGGGAAAAATAAAATACACTTGTAGTTTTATTATTGTGTTATTTTCAATTTCATATGGGTCAAAGGTGACTTCAAAAATCTCCACTTTCTTTTGTTACCTGTAATTTCATACCACTCCAAAATGCGGCAGTAAATGAGATCCATACAGTGAGTAATGACATATGCTGTGCTTATAAATTACCCAGCTCATTGAATAACACAAGTTTTACCAGTGATTTAAGCGTCTGGGAAGTAAAATTTAAATAATCTTCTTCTTTTCCAGTTTCCTATCGGTAGAAGGATGGGTATTTCCCTCTCTACACAGTAGACTGTAAGCTGTCTGAAGTGTGACAGGTCAAACAAAAGAAAAAACTACTGCACTTCAGCTCTTGTTCAGAAAAGTTTTACAGTCCGCCGGCTGACACCATCCTGTACTGCACTGCCGCGACAGGAAGGTAGTAACTGTTCCCTTGGTGACAAGCTGGGAATCTCAGCTGTTCCCGACAAGCAGCCAGCTCATTAATGAAAAATGAGCCACTCTCCATAAACGTGATATGACTCTCCCCCCAACTGCATCTCCCCATCTAACACACGCGCGCAAACACACACATACAAGCACGCTCCGTGCGCCATCTCATTCAACAGACTGCGGAAGGCCACTTTAAAAAATGAAGCAATTTTTCCTTCGCTTTAGATATTCCCAAATGTTATTTGCATTGTCTCAAAGCGAAAGCGAGTGCGTTTTCTGATAGCCATTGAACTCGGAATGACATTGCTGCTGAGCTTCGCCATATGATAACAGTGAAATAGGGGTGGGGGTTGGGGGGGGGTGTGTGTGTGTTTTGAGGTGGGGGGGGGGGCTTTGTCAGTTGCTGCATTGGGAACAGATACTGACGTTTCGTGAAGTGGAGTACTCAGTCCATGACCTCACGGCCCTGACCTTTAGATGAGAATTTTAACATTGTATACAGTGATATCTTCAGTACAGCCCCTCCCCCACATCAGCATAACTCGAGGCACTAAACACCAAGAAAGATATTGAAATGCGCACTACACAAATATATTTTAAACAGGCGTTTATCGTCACTCCAATCGTGTAAGCCACATTGCCGCAACCGTAAATGCCATCCGAGCCATGGTATACTCTTGTTTTATCAGAGACTTGTCATATCTCTCATGTGAGCTGTTTGTGCGTTGTTGTGTGATGTAAGGACTGCGAAATGTCAGGTTCACTTGTGGATCAAGTCAACCATGCATTATCTCCGGCGTGTTTCTGAAGAGCACATTGCTTGCCGGTGCATGGCGGCACAACATTTCGTGGGCCGTCACGCTCGAGAAGAGAAATGGACATAGATTCTGGGAAAAAGAGCGGGACACTTAGATATGGCACTGGAAGTGACTGACCAATGAGCCTCGGGCTCACCCACACACACTCCCCTCACCTCCGCCTCTGATGATGTCATCTTCCTCATACTGTGTCTACCTGAAGCTTTAGTTCCTTGAGTGATGTTTGAAACAAAATATTAGAAAACACCATCGCAACACATTTTTACTGGACACTGGTGAAATAATATGGGTTCTGAATTGTGGTTATCTTGCTACTGGACCAATTACACAAGAAAGGGTCAAAAAATAATCCTAATAATCATGACAACATTGATCCATAACATACTCCTTTGGCTGTGAGTGGAGAAGGCCTGACAAATCTACAATCCATTTTATTGAGAGAGATATTCTCCCCGTCCCAAAATTGGCCTTATTCCTCGAAATACTTGATGCTTGTAAAAGTAAATTAGCAGTCAGGATTTTAATGCTGATTACTATTGATAGCATGCATTTGGCTTGAATTACTACAAAGAAATAAATGAAGGAGTTTTCAGCTATGGTACCAAAGACAGCCTTGGCGTGTGTGTACCGCAGTAGAAGTACGAGCAGTAAACGGCACCCAACTCTCCCCCAAGCTTTTTTAGGTCACGCTTAATTTTTTCCACATATTCGACCGTCCATCGCTTCGAAAAGAGAGTAGACCAATCAGTGGGTCTTGTTTGCATGCGTAATTGCATTGAGGGTCTGTATCTTCCGTGCCAGTATGAGAATGTGCGTGCTCCTGCGTACGCGTGTGATTTGTGTGCGCGTGCGCGCGCGTGTGTGTGTGTCTGCGTGTGTGTGTGTGAGCCCCATCCGTACTCCACTCTCAAGTCCCACTGATTCTCTTTTCCAGCCATGTTGAATCCTCTTTTCCTTATCAGGCGAGCGCAGGCCTGCATCAGCCTCTCCTTGCTATGACAGAGGCTACAACAATAGACCCGCGATACCGCTGCTTAGCGCTGCGTTTCGGAGGGGAAACCTGCCACGGGCGCAGATTAACAACAACACACACACACAAAAAATAGATTGCAGCCTCCAAAACAAAACATTTTTCAGAATGCCTCCTCTTGATTAATGAAGTAATGACAAGAAGAAAAATATAATTTCTGCGCGGAAAAAAAATCCGCCGCCACTTGTTAAAGTTTCCGGAGTGAACAATAAACATATTGGAGGGAGAGAGAGGGAGAGCGGGGGGGGGGGAGAGAAAGAGAAAAATGGAGAAGATAAATGGGCGGAGGACGGGTTGAATAATTTCCGGGGCTTTTTTTGGAACACGGACCCCCCAACCCTAACCCTCGAACCCGAACCGCGCAATAAAAACACTCCTGAGCGCGACAGGCTCTACCTTTTTTTTCTTCCAGAGGTGCAAATTAAGACGCTATCTTGTCATTTTGCACATTCCTGTGCTCGGAGCGGGGGAGCGCTCTCGGAGCTGGAGTCGGGAAGGGAAGCTTTGGGGTACTTTCAGGATCGCGAAGCCGAAACGACACCACACCAAGTCCCCAAAGATCAGAGCAACTCTCCACATCCGTTTCGATACGGTTTTCCATCAGAAAACCCCACAGCACATCGACTAATTCAGAAGAGGTTTTTTTTTTTTTTCTTGGGGGTGGGGGGGGGTGGTGTTGCAAGGAATTCTGGTAGAACGGATGAACTCAAATGTACGCAGAAATATGGGGAAAACACAAGGGAATTAAGGTTTTTTTTTTTGGAAGGAGGAAATTATTACACAAGTCGTATTTGAAGCACATACTGATTTTTACATTTGTCTGGAATCTTCAGTCCTAATACAGCTTTTTAGATTCAGTGTAAAACACTTTAAATCGTGGAAATTGTAAAACATGACCATGAAATATGACAAAATCTCTGATTTGTTAATTTAGCAAATCAGTATTTCATTCAACTTAAAGTACATGGAGATAAATTAACTCACAAATGTTCAGACAGCACCAGTTCTCATTGAGAGCTTCACGCATGTAAATCTGATAAGCATTTTGGTTCCAATAATACAATTTCACGGCGCGACGATAAATTCAGAAAATGTCTTTTATGTGTGGCAGAAAATAGTGCAAAAGAATCAATTCACCCGTATAATGAACTAATATGCTGAATGCAGCTAAACATATTTATCATCACAAGATGCTAATACACAAACAGACAAGATGGCCTCCGAATAGCATTTGGGCCATGTATATTTTCTATTTAAAACTATCATTAATATGCTTCAAGGTAGCTTTAACTCCTGAATACCTAGAATAGAGAAATGCCACAATTTTTATCAGTGCAATGTATAATCAAACTATCTTTAAGATAAATGCGCAGAATGTTCATTAATATATACAGTGACTCTGTGAGGCAGTTGAGTTCAATCTCTGGGGCATAAACACAGCAGGGGAAAATGAGCAGGATGTGGATCCATGACATCCTGTCAGGATTAAAAACAAAGAACGGAAGTGAGGGTCGAGATACAATTCACTCTGAGGCAGGTGTACCTGGGACTGCTGGAAGACATGATGCACTGCATATGCAGTTCAGAGAAACTGCGCTATCAAGAAACCAGCTGAGAGTCTGTTCAACTCTTTGAGCTCGATTCGGGAGAAAAAAAAAAAAGATTCACACAAGGCATGTACACCAGACCTGGGTAAAATGCAGATATGAAATACTTCAAGTCGAGATGGCGGTAATACTTAATCACTGTGAAGCTGAAAAACAAAATCAAATCCAACTGATTTTAAATGACATGAACAAATTTTCTGAATATTTAAGACCATATAGCAGATGTTTTCTTCAAAAGATCATCTGCATAAGTTGTAGGGGTGTATAAATAGTTAAATCAAGTATTGTGGCTGCTTATTTTCACGTGCAAACACACACACACACACACACACACTGAACTGCAATACAGAGATCACATTCATATTTTCTCAAAGCAAATTTTTCCCCATACAATTTTTCTCTTTAAAAATTCACAACTGAATTTCCTCCAAGCCTTCAACGGACGATACCTACTCCTATTGATTTAAGCACTCTAATTAGCAGAGTTAATTTATTAATTGAACGTCACAGAGAGCCGTACCTTCATTAATGAACATCTAGCAGGAACTTAAATCTGCTTCCAATTAACAGCCTCACTTCCAAATCAATTATTAACAGCTAAAATGGACTCCAGCTCTCAGAATGTCCACTTGAGAGAAGCCACTGTCAGGTTCTGCTGGGCCTGGGTAATTACCACATTTAAGGCACCTGCTACTCAATTGCTTTGACCCAGAATGGTAATTTAGCCTCCATTGCAGACATTTATGTCTCGTTGTCAACATTAATTTGTGTTAATTTGGAGAGTGTGGCTCCGTGCGCCTTCCCTGCCTGCACGAGCGCACTCGTCCCTCGCTCGTCCCTCACCTGCAGTCCGCTGCCAGTGTAATTGGAGACTAATAGTCTGATTGATCTGTAGTTGAGGTGAAGAATGAAGCTTGTCCATTGTGGTTCCATCACTTACGAGGTAAACCCCCGGATCGAAGGACCAATGGATTTTTTTCCCATGTAGACTTATGTTACGTTCACATAAAAGCCACGTCCTTCAATTCAGATTTTTTGCATGGATCAGAGTTGCCTAATCTAGACGGTTCACATTCATAATTTCGAGTGAGCTGTATCTATCAGTGATGTGAACGTATCTGCCCTCCAAAACAGCAGGCATGTGCACATTGATAGAATTTTGCAAGAGTCATCTGCGTCGTCACCAACTAAAGATGCCATATCTGACGGTAGTAAAACTTGATTCAAACTGAGAAAATGGACGCACTTATAGCAAATGTACGGATGACAAACGGTCCATCACCTGTACCTGATGAAGTTGAGAAGGCGAAAAAATCCGGAAGAGTGGGTTTTCAGGTTTTTAACTCAGCGCATGTGTACAAGCCACATGGATTCCCATCTGGCCGTTCTCTTTCACGCCACACGGCCGCATATCAGATCTGTATCCGATCTGGGACCACATGTGAAAGTCACTCAATTCTGATTTGATGATCGGATAGAACATTGGATTGTTCTGAGCTGTCCATCCAGCTCTGAGAACATCAGATCTGTGTCACATTAAGACAAAAATCTGATTTGAATCACATCAGTTAGGTCACGTAGCAATAGCCTCTCTTTTGGGATGGGAATCCGGGTCAAAAATATACAAAGCCACTGATTCGGGCTTCATTTGCTAAGACTAAGACTAAGTCTTACAAGTCAGACTAAGTGTAGACTAAGACAGACTAAGTGTTACAAGTCACAATGAAAAGACTATTTTTCAGTCTGCAGAAGTGATTGGTGATCTTTGTCAAAATGAATGAAGAAAAGTCGACAGCACTCATAGGCCAAATGAGTCAAGAGTCAAGTAAACTTATTGATTGAACCCAAGCTTTATGAGGTCTAAATCATGGTGTACTAAGTAGTGGCACTTTTCACTCAGGATGCCTTTCGCACATTCATACTGATTTCAAGAATCACTGTAATCGCCACTGTTATAGCTTCCAAAGTAGCTACCCACAACCACTGCATCATAATAAGTAATTAAATATGTTTACATACTATCCATCAGGATATTTCATTCCAGTGCTGCTCATGATAAAGATCAAAGCCTTGCTTAATGGTGAAAGAGTTTAACTACCTGTTGATTCTGCGAGCCTCAAGCTCAGCCCTTTGCCTGATTGAACATCTAATGTGGAGTTTCTCTTTGCAGTCATATCAGAATACCTGTCTTCGTATGTACAGAGCGCACTGCCGATGTGTAAATAATTCAGATCTGATGAGTGAATCGTCACAGATTCTTTACTATTCATATTCACAAACAGGGCAAAAATCATCACCTTATGCTAACACTGGTCAGGCAGCTTTTACAGTCATTACCGCCACGCTCAAAGATAAAGCGGTCGAAATGCAAAAGTGAGGTTTTTTCACTCACAGTAGGGTGCATTTTGTCTTAACTCTGACTAATAAATATACACAAGCTTAGCTTGCATTCTTGCACAACACAATGAGTTTGGGGGGGAGGGTTCTGCTCCCAGAATTGCATAAAACGGATTAAGGCTACATAACACCCTGCATAAGTTTAACAGAGACCTAAGTGCTCATTTCATTAATGAAGTACTGAAAATATTCATGAAGCCTGACATATCTAATACACTATATTTTTTCTAGTTCAACAGTTCGACACATTTTTTGTATTACTATTTGTAGAAGACACCCACTTGATAACGAGCGTAGTGATGGGTGTAACCATAATTAGCAAATGAGTTTGAAAATATTTAGTGACTATTACTTTAGCTGTCTGAATCTGAGAGAATTCACCGCAATGCTTTCGCCGCCCTTTGGTTCATCTCCTTTTAACGGACCCCGTTCTTTGACGTGAGCTCCATCTCGCCCGTGCCCAGCCCTACCCTTATCAGCACTGAAATCTACCTTCCTCTTTGATAAACGGCAGAGATGTGACCCTATCTCCATCCCGCAGATGCCGAGATTTCCTGTCATGCCGTTCTCTTGCCCTGCCGGGCCGACCGCAACGCACCGTTCGCCAAACCCAACCCCCCGCCACCGCAACCAACCCCCCGTCGCAATCCATCAACCAGTCGGACCGGCTAAACCCACAGCAGGCGCAGTTCTGCTTGGCTTTCACTGCCGTAACCCCTGCCGTCCCCCAGGCGCGGAGCCTTCCATCATGCGTCCTCTCGCACACGCCACGTTCCGTCTGCGCGCACACGTACACGTGTACCGGCACTGCGCCTGACCTGCCGAGTCTTGGCTAATTTGTAATAATGACAATCTACGAATGTCACATCGGAAGCCCTCCTCGGTTGTCCACAAGGCAAGAATGCAAGCTTCATCTGTTGCAAATTCCTAATTGACAATTAACAGTGTGACACTAATTCATTTCATCCGGGAATGCGTTTTTCATAACTCGAATGAGAGAGGCAACTGTAAATGTGCGCCAAACACGTGTGAATCAATCAGACAGATCAACGGAAACACAATACTGTACAATTCATATTCCGTCCAGTACGGAATTAAACAGAGCAGAGACGCCTGACATCAGTGACGCAGCAGGCCTGTAAGGGTCATTCTTTTGCTTTCACAGAGTCAAAAATTGCGCAGAAAAAATAGTATCGCCTGAATTTAATAGTCTCCTGAGGTCATGCTCCATAAATAAAGTGTTGAAATTCCTGCACAGGGCAGATTGCAGGCTCATGAAGCGATCCGTGATTATTTCTACCATGAATGCACTATGGCACCTCCTGACGCTATAAAAAGAGAAAACACCAGCCTGACATGCATCAAGACTGCGGAGCTCTCTCCACTCCACTAAAACTCTACTGTCTCTCTTTGCTCTGTCCGCAGTACCTTCCCTGTCAGCGCGGGTGATACAGTATTTTTCCCCATCATGCCATGTACAGGCTCTTTTGAAGAATATAGACACTAATTAAATGAGAACATCACATTTTTTTGGCCTTCGAATAAACTTTTCCTAATTGAAAGGGTCAGTGAAGTTGACTGGAGAACGACGGTAATCAACTACTGCATTCTAACATAATGCCAAATGTGTGCACTATTATTTTAAAATATAGCCCAACCTCTGATTCCATGGCTTTTAGATGGGTTACTTTGTGTTTTGAGTCAGGCCCCTTTCCAAAACAGATTTCAAATCCTGCAAAATTTTCTGGGCTTACCGTACGAAATAAAATTAAAAAATCTCTCAACTCTACCTAAAATACTAGTTTTCAATACAACTGGTCACACTAAGTGTACACACAGAGAAATGCAGCAGTCATGAAAAAAAGTGAAGCAATTCTTCACCAAACTCTTATGCACCCTGTAAGATGATGCTGGAGTAGGAAATATGATAATTGTATGTCAAAAAAATGTATCTAATACAATACGAAATAGAGTGAATGCATAGATGAGCAGAGAGGCCAAGCACTGTACTTCACGAGGTGCTCCTTTAATTAAGACCTGAGTATTGAGACTCAGTTGGTACCCAAACTCCATTGGGACAGCCTGTTGGGATGTGCAGAGCAGGGCAGAGAAGAAAGAGAGCTGGTCTGCGTCTTCAAGAAGAGACCCACAGCAGATCTTTTGCTTACAGAGGAACCAAATCTCAGTACCCCTTTCAAGTTCTACATCTAGTCGTAGTAGCAAGGATTGCAAACATTGGACAACATATGCAATAGAATTAGTCTTAAATCAGCGTTAGCTCCGATAGATTGAGGTCCACATTAAGAAAAAGCACCTCAATCAGTATAAAGTGTACTCTCTCTCATTTTATTATACTTTAAGACTTTGACAAGTTTGGTTAAATTATTTGTAAGTCTGAGGTTTTGTCATCATAGACAGAATTATCTGACTTGTGATATTTTTGTCATTGACTGAATGCGGGATCCTTTCCACAAGTGTTGCTTTGGCAATGGAAGTGCAGCAATACATCTGCCCTTACCACCAAACATTAGGACACAGCACAGTTTAGTCAATGCTTCAAGTGTTCTAAATCACTCATAGACCCCTTTTACACCTGGTATTAACACTATAATGCCCAGACACAGACGTCATTGTGGGAAAAATATGACCCAGTAATATTTTTTGAAGTATTGAAGGGTAGTATTTAGATCCACTGTTCATCATTAGGTTTTGTGACAGCAAAATATACATTGCTGAACAGAACTACTTTTAATTCCAGGAGTATCATATCTGATACAGCCAAAAATCAGCACCCCTCCAGAACTCAACACTCGAAACTTCAAATTATTTATATGCTCTCTACTATCTATTGCTATCCCTTAACAAGTATAAGAACAAGTTTTTGTGTAATATTTGCCTTGGAATTCTGAACTTCACTGCCAAAGTCCGAGGAAATTCATGAATTTCCATTCACATGGGAGCTACTACCTTGAAGTGAGTGACTAGGGGAGAGACTCCTGTAATCTCACTTCTTCCTTCCAGGTGGCAGCACTGTGTATCAGATATGATACAGTGAGCAGTAGTGGTTGTGTCGCATCTTACCAGGTGGGCATGGTGTTTCAAATTTAGTGTATCATATATGATACAGGAGGCATTATAGGGTTAAAATGCGTTTTTGTGATCAGATTGCAATAGGATCGTGCTTGACCACATAAAAGTATAAGTGTTAATGCACTCAAAACGTACTGACGGCAGATTGTGATCTGATCTTTCAAACTACTTCTGAAGCTGGTCAGGGGCGGATTCTTTGAACACAAGTGTAAATGCAATTGCATCTCCAATCTGCATGGAACAACTCCGAGAGCCATGGTAATGCGACGCACAGGATGTGACGTCGTACTCTGTTGCCAGAAATATTCGCAGAAGAAGGAGGATGTAACGTCAGCGGGACGTATTGTGAGCGGATTGCAATGTGGACGCTGGAGACGCATGTTAATACCAGGTGCAAATGTATGTAGTCAAACGCTATCCGATCGCAAAAACACATTTTAATACCAGGTGTAAAAAAGGGCATATTGTCTCCACAAAGCCCAGCTTTTGATAGATTTTCCAAGTGTTTCTGCTTAACCAGGAACCCAGTAAGAATGTCATGAAACCTAAACTTCCGCTGAGCAGCTATTCTCAACGTCATTTCCAAGCATAGATATATACTCCATGGGTCTGCTTAACAGACACAAATTAAGGCTATCCTCAGCTGAATTTGGTTTTTTGGAGGAGAACCTCCATTTGAAATAGAATTTAGCCCAGTCTTGCCGGACTAAAACTGGGCTTACATTCCACAATAGTAGAATTTCTCAGAAAACAAAATCATCTCAAACAAAAAAAATTTAACACTGACCCCAACTGATAAACCTGTCCCAACACATTTGGAAGTGCATGCTTGTTTATTGAAAATGATTAATCGCAATTTAATATGTTTCTTCTCGGAACATGGAAGTTAATTTTTAAATGCAAAGTATACAGTGTATACGGTTGAATTTTAATCAAGTTTCAAAGGGCTTCGGCCATTTTATAACAATTAGTAAAAATCAAAGAGGGACAGGAGCTTTGCGGTCCGCAGTGTTGAGAAAATGATTTAATAAACTTATGCCTTGAACTAATCCAAGAGAAAGGGACCTCTGAGTGCAAACTCCTGATGGACTGTTCCGTATGTTTCTTAACAGGATAAATGCGAGATTCGTTACAATTCTTAATAAGTCTCCCTTAATTAATCCAAACACAAAATTAAATGGTAAACCCTCAAGGATCTTTTATTTCCACAAGAACAGCCAGGTCAATACATTTTTTAAATGCAGTTAAGAGAACTTAACGAGAGCGTGTGAGCGAGCTGGGCCAGCTGACTGCTGTAAAGCTGTATTGAGAATAACATCAAACATAACGGATGGTAACTTCACTGAACTGTGCTCTGGACCGAGCTCAAAATCCACCAATTAAGCCATTTAGTCATAAAATATGCAGATTAAAGAGTTAAAATGGATGCACTTCAAAGCCTTTTGTTAGGCCAGTCTCATTCCAGAACAGCCAACTATGCGGGTTTGGTTTGTGAGGGCACCGAGGGAATTCCCCCCCCCACATCTATTAAAATTGCCTTCGACGTGCTCAGCTGTATTCATACAGACAACTTCATAGTGATCATTAAGAGTCGAGAAATATTTTTGAGGAAAATCAGAAGCATATAATTTTACCTAGCTACATTTATTACAAAATTTACAAAGTTCTGAAGAAATTATAGTAACCAGCTCCGAGAGTAACTTCAAGCGCTCGGCCGCACACAAACTCTTCAGGAAAATATAACGTTAGCATGCGGTGACGTACCAAGCCACTTCCGTCGGTGCTCATCTCGATCTTTCCCTCGAACGGCCCCCAAGTCGTGCCCACTGGCAGATGCTGCCGACAATGAATCCGCCTCTCTCCATCTTTGTGGAAAACATCCAGCTCTCCTGGAAGGATAAACAACAGAGGAATACTCGTTCGCACTTCTGCCACTAGGTAAAAAATGAGTTTGCACAGTAATTACAGGGCACTTCATGCACAGTCGGACCGTGACACTGCAATTCTTATATGATTTCCGCCATATGGCCGCCCAAATTCATCTCTCTCCTTTAAATTTAGCACAAATTCTACTGCAACATGATCAAACCTGCGGACCCATATCTGCAGCTGCTGTATTCCAACCTGAGGAACTTCAGCACCATTTTAAATTCCCGTACAGATCCCAAATATGTCCAGCAGCATGACATGGAAATTTGTATAAAATGATGTACAAGATCTAGATATTTTCCATTAGATGTAATGCTGTGGCCATAAACATGGTGTCCTGGATTTGAATATGTCAATCAATATGAGTTTGATGTCGCTTCAGTGCATCGTTGCAACCAGAAAATACAAAATACGTGTCTAACATTGCCCAACAATGTGGGAAAAAAATGCTTTTTCTGACTTTGAATTTACTTAAGGAAAACCTCAAGGGAAAAAAAATCTGAGTTTTAGAGGTTAAATATATCCACTGTTTTAAAATCAGATGTCATGTAGTACTGTTGTCGCTGCCCAAATACTGAGTAAGACAAAATGCAGTCACTCAAAAATACTAGCGGCAGTTTACACCCTTGGGCCAACTTTAGCACAATATATCCCATTTGACAGCGCATAAGAAAAACAACACCACAGAAGTTTTCGTTGAAAGGCTTTTTCCTCTCTTGTAATCTCTATAAGATGTCAAAGGCTTTGTTGCTGGCAGCATGACTATTTCTGCAGTTCCAGGAAGGCCCCTTGTTAGTACTTTGCAGAACTCAAGTTAATTAACTGTGTAATAGGATAGCACTGTTAGCGCGGCGTGCCCTGCAATCTTATCTCTTAGATTTAGTGTACTTTTTTTCAGACAGCGATTAATCAAATAGTTATGATAAAAGACTCCTGGTCACGACTCTGTTTCTGGGGAAAGTCAGGGGCCTCTCAAGTACACATTTCTGCATGGTTGCCTTGACAACCCCCTGAGCCAGCGTGTCTTTGTGTGTGTATGCATGTGTATCTGTGGGGGATTTCAGGTTCTCCAGAATGCCTCTTAACTACTATATATGCTTCCTCACACTGTCTTCAGTATTCATCAATGTTTTCTCCCCTCACAGTGGCAAATCTCTTCTTTATTAGGAGCGCTGCGGATGATATTTTGTACTCTATCAGACAGAGCTGAAGAAGACATTACACTACATTCCACTTCCACAGATATTATCCATAGCAACTCAGTATTCACAAACAATTATTAGATATAATTAGGTAATAGCAATGCTTTACAATCATTAGCTTTATTTACTATATTAGGCATAGAAGGTCACGTTCAACATGTACCAGTGTAATTGTTGATTAGCTTCACAACCAATTCAGGCAAAGGTGTGGTACAGGAAATCCTCTACTGAAACATTAATCTGGCAGGATGCAATTTATCTGTTAATTTATATATTTATTGCGAATGTTCTACTCCATACAGCAAATGCCATCATATATAATACTATTCTTTTTAAAATGTGAAAAGAATCTGAAAAAAAGTCATCTAATGGTGATGCATATCATTCTCAAACTTAAATATTTCGAGGACTAGGTTGAGGACCAATTAGTTTTCCAACGATGGTTCAGCTAAGGGATCTTTAATGCTTTAACATATTACATCATTTGCCAGTTAAAATATACAATACAGTGGGCTCCAAAACTGCTGGCATCCCCGACTGGCAATGCACGAAAAATACTTCAAAATCTAAAAGATATATTTCAACTCCAAATAACAAAAGGTGCGAAATACTGTATAAAATAAATGTTCAAATGGAACCAGCCAAAGTCATTTACTGATTTAATGAAAAATCACTTTCCTCCAAATCAAGGTTTCACAATTGATGGCAACCTTAAAGATTACTGTAAATAACATCAACCAAAAATAAACCAGGTCGTAAATTCCACTTTTTTTAAGTTTTATCTAAGTGTTGACTCATTCCCTACGGCAAGCTGCTGCCAACGGTGCGGCGACTTCTACCATTCCCTATAGTAAGCTGGTGCCAGCGGCATGGATGACCATTCGCAGTCCGATGAGAACACAAATTCAGTTGACGATCGCGGTCAAGGGCCACCAGTTCTTCAATACTTTTTATTGTGTCATTTTCGAGAAAAGTATTCCGCACAAATGCGACAATTTTATATAAAAGTATTCCGTAGGGAATGAGTTAAGGAACCATATTCAGCCATGACATCACTATCTGTTCCATTAGGGTTTAAAAATGAGGTCAAACACATGCAATATCCCTTTGTCGTCCAAGAAGACAAAACTGTCATTTCAAAAGAGGCAGATGGTTATAGACCTTCATAAATCTGGCAATTGCTGCAAGAAGATTCACAAATAATTGAATAAGCCTTTGAGGACTGTCAGGGAAATTCATAAAAAATTCCAAATGTGTGGGACTGTTGAAAACTTTAAGGGTAGATGAAGCAACTGCATTTTACCCCCAAGGACAAGGAGGAAGATGGTGGGGGAAACAAAAAAATCCCAAAGAATCACTGTGAAGGAATTTCAGGCCTTGGGGGCATCTTGAGGTCAGCAGGTTTCAAAAAGCACCATCAGGTGCCACCTCCACAACCGCAGGCTCCTTGGAAGGGTAGCCAGAGGAAAGCCTTTTCTGACTAGAGGACACAGAAGGAAGTGCTTGAAGTTTGCCAAACATCATTTCAATTATTACTGGAACAAGGTGCTTTGGTCAGATGAGACCAAAATTGCACGTTTCACTCAAATTCAGCATCGACATGTTTGGCATCGAAACAGAGATGCATACAACAAAAACCACCTCATACCCATAGTTAAATATCATTGCGTGTCAGTCATATTTTGGGGCTGTTTTAATTCAAGAGGTGCAGGGGCACTGGTTAAGATTAATGGCATCATGCATTCCACCGAGTATCAGGATATTTTGGCTGATACTCTGGTCGCCTCGGACAGAAGGCTGGGACTTGGCCGTAGGTGGACTTCCCAACAAGACAATGACCCAAAGCATACCTGAAGATCCACAGAGAAATGGGTCTGTGACAACAAAATCAACGTTCTGCAATGGCCTTCTCAGTCACCAGGCCTTAATCCAATTGAAAACCCGTGGTCTGAGTTAAAGAGGGCAGGTGATAAATGCAAACCGAAGAATGTGAAGGATCTTGAAAGGATCTGCTCAGAGGAATGGTCCAAACTCCCCCAAATTATGTGCCTTAACCTTGTCAAAAATTACAGGAGAAGACTCCATACACTTATCCTTGCCAGAGGTGGTTGCACCAAGTACTAAATAAAGGGTGCCAATCAATATGAAACCTACTTTTTAAAAAAAAATTAATTTTGTATCGAATGATTGTTATAATTTTGGTGGTTTGCATCAAAACATTAATAAAGTGTATAATACATGGTGATATATTCGATTTCTTCATAATTATATTGTTTATATGTATATTTTTTGTATTGTTTGTGCATTGCCAGTCAGGGGTGCCAGTAATTTTTAAGCCCACTGTAACACCATAAACTGGACACAATGCAGGGCCTTTTTCTTTCACTGCCTTCTAATCTGTAATCAATGGTGTGTCGTCTTCATGGAGTAAATTTAAGGTTAAATGTTAAAATGTCCCCACCCCTTCATGTAAATTCACTCCACAAAAACCAGTGAAGGCCATAGATTAACACAGCATTTCATTCGCAAACAGGTGCATTTTCACACCACGAACCTGTGTTTCCTCTGAAGACCCCACCGAGATTAGGAATCTCTTTCACAAGGGAGACCCGTCCCCCCCCAAAAAAAAACATCTAAGACAAAGATTTCTCCATTCAAAGGCATCCCGAACGCTAGCCATTCGGCTGAACTTTTCATCCGCGGATCACTGCGGGACGGAAATGCCACCCGAACGTCTCTCCCTCTTAGCCTCTGTAGCCCACCGAGCACCCCCTCCCGGGCCGCAGGAAGGTGGGGGCAAGCTCATTAAAACAAAATAATTAAGCATTCAGGCACAGCTGGCGAGCATCAGAGAGAGACTCACTCGGAGCACAGTCTGTGCTTGATACATTCTGTTTGTCCTCTGATAAGGCTACCGGCCTTTAACCACTTGGATTCGAGTTCACATTTAGCCTCGCTTGACATGTTGGGGAGTCATCTCTGGCGGGCATTTTTTTCTTTTTTTTTTTTGGGTGGGAAACATATTCGAGGGAAGGGGTGAGCTCTGCTCACTGATTGGTTGCCAGTTGTTTGTGTCCCCGTCCAAATGTAGCCAGAGGACCTTGCGTCCCAGCTGGCTTTTCGCAGCTGTTGCTCCTGGAGACAAACATAATCCAAAAGGGAAAAAATATGGAATCCTGCCCCGCAATCCGAGTCTGCTGCTCTCTCCCCGCAGCAAAGAGATGAACACTTAACTTCTGTTCCTCCGATTCTGATAGAAGACTTAAACATTAGCCCTTTATTTTGGCTAATGTCGCACACGATAGGGACGTTTCGTGAAACAAGACGTTAACTGCTTCTCGGTGGCGGGCAAATATACCGTCACGATCGAACAGATTTTATAGATTCTACATGCGCGAGCCGATTATAAATGAATTTTGTTTTATTTCACGCAGAAAAAGTTAATACTGTACGTGTGAAAACGTTGGTAAACGTCCAAAGCCGAAAACCACATCTCTTGCCTGTAGTATAAACTAGTCGACCAAAAAAAGGCTGACGGGAAAAATGGGAGCTGGGAAAATAGATCAAAAACTATTTTTAAAAGATGTGACACTCTGTAAAAGGTAAAAGAAGAATAAGTAATTGGAGTCATACCAATGTATCAAATGCGAAATAGACAGTAATAGACTGTCAGGAACAATGGAGGGATGAAAAAAGAGGTCAGATGAATGCATCACAACACCAACACAATTCAGATTGTCAGGGCATCTCAATTCAAAGGACAGTGCTCCTGTGAACTGGAAAAACCTAGTACGCGTGTCACTTTTGGTTGAATCTGAGTTTAACTTTCATTTGCAGGAATTAAGAGTGGTGAAAATCTTAAAACACTAGCTATTTGTGTCATTTGAACTTTCAAAATCAAGTTTCTATCATTTCTTTTTCTGTTAGGAAAAGTCCAGAACCTAAAAGTTTTTGTTCAATTGCGAGATCTTTGCCACTGATAAACTTACTAGGTTTTTCCAGATCATAGGAGAGTGCCCCATAAATGTCAACCCAGATGATTTTCCCAAATATCTACCTTCATGATGGCTGATACTGGAATTCAAATTGAGTACCTTTCATTCAAACACTTCCCAATTACCAACGTCATACAGCATGAACTCTGCGTAAAATTTAGGAAGTTGTCTCTCATTTTTTCTCTCCTACTTCCCGTCTCTCTTGTCCAGGGTTATAATGATGTGCCGTCAATTATCGTGAGCCCCTCTGACTTTGAACTGCTTTAAAGCAACCGCTGTACAATTTTTTTTTAAGTAGACACACAGTCATTAGGATGTGAAACTGAAAACAGACAAATAAAGTAGGCAGTACTAGAGAATGTCAGCATACAGGTTTCTTCAGCAAGACACAACCACAGAGGGATGAAATGCTCCACCTGCCAAACAGAATATCAGTAAACACAACCCAAGTGTATGAGTAAAAAAAAAAATTATTTACTGAACTTATGGAAAAAAGTTGTGGAAAAAGGTCAGGCCAATATTGTAAAGGCAATTAGGCTAAGTTATACAAGGACAAATTGCAATTGCAAATGCAATACTTTTCTGAATACTAGTTTTAATTTACCACTGTGGTAACATTTTCTTAAAATCCCAATAAAGGACATACTCAAGGTAAAATGAAATCTTTTCTTGTTTTTAACTTCCCTGATGGGCCCCTATATGGGCTGTCAGAGTTGTAAGGGGTTAAGACATTTTAATATTTAAAAGTGTATTTCAAATACATTCGACATCCATTTCAGACCAGCTGCCTATATTATTTCACCCAAACACAAAAGAGTAGCATTTGGTATTTTTGCATTTTTGCACCTATGAACGAGAAGCTGTATTTGGGGTTATTATGACACACAAACCTTGCCACCAACCTTTATGAAATTCCTCTGATATCTGGTACAACTAATTGCAAAAATGAAACTAGGCTTATGCCGTCGGAGGCGACGGCTTGGGGTATATCCCCGAATGCCCCCAATCCTCCAATTCCCCAATCCTTGAATAGACATTGAATAGACTTTCATTTGAACTTAATTTCAGGTCAATCGGACAAATATTTCCAGAGATATGATAAAAACAGGGATTTTTCAGTTTTTGGCCCCTGGTGGCCAATCTAGAAATTGTAACTTGTCCAAAATCGAATCAGTTCTTCTATATTATGATACTTGCCTATATGCAAAACATGAAGTCTCTAATTGAAATATTACTGAAGTTATCGCGTTAACACATAGGGCGGTGCGGTGGCGGCGGCGGCGGCAGCGGTCGGACCAAAAACATTATATCCTCGAACGCCGAACCGCCCAAAAACATAATATCCCCTACAATGACAGAAAGGACATAATTTTACCAGCCATTTTGCTTAAAAAATAGTATAAATTAGCATTCTAAGGTATAAAAGTTAAATTAAGCCTAAATTGCAATGTTACTGGATTTCGTTAAACTTTAGTTTGACAGCTTCTTTTAATTGGCATGACCACAAAAATGTGACTGTTATCCAAGCAGGTCATTGGATATCCTGCTTCCCTTCAGTATGAGAGAAGAGGAGCAGTACGTTCTCTTTGACACGGATGGCCTATCAGGCTGAAATGGGGTGAAAGGCAGCTTAATAAAGCCAATTACGTTTTAAAAAATGGCCACTCTTGGCACAAAAAATGTTGGGCTTTGAAGAAAGCATGACGCATCATAAAAAGTTAACTGGGATATAGGAAGCCAGCTATCAAAACTCAGCTCCAGAGAAATAAATGATTTGTTAGTTTCTTTCCCAGTAATGTATTATCCAATGGAGTACATGTTTCCATATTGCTAATGAAAAGTAGCGATGGGCTGGCATCCCATCCAGGGGGAGTAGCAATACTCCTAGTCGCTTCATGCCATGGAAACTGGGGTTAAGCACCGGCCCGATGGGCCACTAGGCTTGTACAGGCTTAATTCTTCTTCTAATGAAAAGTCACTGATAGTCTATGATGTTTGAAACCCTGCAAGCACCAGCCCTGACTTCGTTGAGGTGGCAGTTGTTTGTTCATTTTGCAGCAGAGTAAACTGCATAGGTCATAAAGATTGAGACACAAAACCAAAGTGTTGACTAGAAAAGGTTGAGCTATGCTTTCATTTATTTATCAACAGTAGCTTTTCGTACATTAATCAAGTAAAACCTGCATGGAGCCATACATGGTTCAGTCGAAGGCAGCTGCTGTATTTATGCCCACAGTATTAAGTCAAAGGTAAAATATCTAAATCTGGGGCTTCGTTTTACATTCATTTGCTCGTAATTCAGCAGAACATATTTGAGATCCTTGGAAACCTTGGGATCTCTACTTGAATTAAAAACTGGCCCAAAATTCCACAGTTTTGAAGACAGCAGCTGCATTTGACGCACCCATACTTGGATCCGTAGGTTTTATGGGGTTGAGACGTTCCACAGAATATTCACGTGTGCCAATCATGAAAGAGGAAGAGCGCACTGTGACCTGATGAACAACGTCCCAGTGCACCTCCACACAAAACATCAACCGCACAGAAATGCCACAATCTTGGCAAGAGGGAACTCTTGATGTGACTGAAGGCACACCACCCCCCACCCCCCATACTCCAAGCCTCCCTGATAAGATCATCATCTGTCGCGAGACTCTAGGGTTTGTTCCTGCTCTCTACGGATACTTGGCAGCCCAATGAATGTCCCTTTGTGTGGAGAGATCCTCCTCAGATAGCACCGAGATGCTCCACGCTGGCATCTGTTTGTTTTCTGTTATGGCAAAAGTGGAGGAAGGGACCTCATCTTTCCCTTCGACAGCATATGACTGAATGCTAACAAGCTTCCTGATTGGCAGGAAGCCAACTCTAAGTGATTTTCAAAAAAAAGTAAAAATGGGTATGCCGCTGCATACACACAATTGACCTGTAAATCTTATCGCCAATCTTTTTTGGTTTCTTTTCGCAATTAGATGTCCTTCTGGAGTGCCTTTGTGAAATAATGACTACAGAGTAAGAGAAAAAGGCAAGCAAGTGGCTAGAAGTGTTGTAAAATCATTAAGGAGAAAACTGATCTGAAGCATAAGAGTTGACTGATTCATACCGCAAAAGTGCAGTCTGCCACCTATTGCTAGCCTGATCACATGACCTCAGGCACTTTAAGGAACTTCACTCTTTCCCTGTTCAGTTCCCCAACACCAATTCAGTCAGTTTTCCCTCAATGGCATAAAATGTCCCTGAAGCAACAAAACATGAGGTATCAGGGGAACTGGAAGGCAATGACTGATAGACACCAGGGCAAAACATCCAGTTATGAATTAAGGTAATATTGGGTAGTACTAACAATACGCTTTTCATGAATCGCAAAAATCTTGTTTTTTTTAACAGAAAATTCTTGAACTTCTCTGAAGCTTCAAACGTGATGTGGCTGCTGGATTAAGCAGATGTAAAGTGTATTTAATCACTTTGAGGCATTCCAAAGAACTAAAAATAATTCCATAATACAAATTGCATTTAATCGCTTAAATGAAATCCATTTTATCTCAGAAGATATAGAGTAGAAAAATTCTTTATGTAACTGAGACACTGTATAATTGACTCAAAATCATGAGTATGTTCATTAACTGTGTATTCAAAAAAAAGACTTTTTTTTCTCTTTTACTTTTCAACTTTCAGAATAAAAAAATACACATGCAACGTTATGTAATAAAACATTTTGTGATATGACTGTACAAAATTATATTTCTGTTGTGAATAGAAGAGAGAATTAAGCATATTTTGTATTGTTGTGACTGTCTAATGTGAAGTTCACATTGATAGACAGCCAAAGATTATAATAATAATAGCAGTTTAAGCAAAGAGCACTTTGGGGGCAAGTTGTCTCAATGGCTCTGGGTCATGCTGTCACATGAATTGAAGCATTAAATTCACTTCAAATAATTTTTATATTTTGTTATATGTGTATTCAGCTACTAATAGAGAGCAACTATTTAGACAAAGACATCACATGTAAACGCAAAATGCAGTTTTTAAATGATGATTCAATTCACTAAGGAAAAAAGCCATCCAAATTGGCCTGGCCCTATGCGAAAAAAGTAATTGCCCACATAGTTACTAAATCTATCAATTAAACAAATTTAATTGATAACTGGGTTCAATTTTACAAGACATTCCCAGGCATGATTATTGCCAGCCCTGTTGAATTTAAGCATCACTTTAATGGAACCTATCTGGCAATGTTAAGTGGGCAAAAAGCAGCACATGATGCTGCAATGTAAAGAAATTCAAGAACAGGCTGAGAAACAAAATTGTTGACATCTATCATTTTAAAAAGGGTTTCAAAGCTGCCTGTACAGCTTTGGGACTTCAGCAAACCACAAAACAGCTATTCTCTACAAATACAGAATACTTGAAACAGTGGTGAACCTTTCCAAGAATGGCCGTACAACAAAAATTCCTCCAATAGCAAATTGAAGACTCATCTAAGAGGTAAAAAAAGAACCCAGACTAAAATCTAAAGAAGTGCAGGCCTGATTTCCCTCAGTTAAGAAAGTGACTGGCAAAAATGGCATCCATGGGAGAACTGCAAGGCAGTAAAACATCAAAAAATAAAAAGAACAGGAAGGCTCGTCTCACATTTGCCAAAAAAAAAAAACCATCTCGTTGACAATCACGACTTTAGGAATAATATTCCGTGGCCTCATGAGTCAAAAGTGAAACTTTTTCAGAGCATGGGTCCCAGTACAGTCGTTGTAAAGCCAACACAACATTCCACAATAAGAACATCATACCAACGGTTGAAGACAGTGGTGGTAATGTGGTTGTCTGGGGCTGTTTTGCTACTGTAGGACCTCAGCGACCTGCTGTAACTGATGGAACCATGAATTCTGATCTCCTGCAGAGAATCCTCAAGAAAAATGTCTGACCATCAATTTGTGACTCTAAGCTCAAGTTCAGGTGAGTTAGGCAGCAGGAAAATGCTCCAAAGCGCACAAGTCCATCTGAGAATGGCTCATTATTGAGGTTTTTGAGCGGCTTTGTACTAGTTCTGACTTGAATGTGATTGCGATGCTGTGCTATGACCTTAAAAAGGCAGTTCATGCTGGAAAACCCTCCAATGTTATTGAATTATAAGAATTCTGCAAATAAGAGCGGGCCAAATTTCCTCCACAGCGATTCAAACGACTCATTGCCATTTAATGCGAGCTGCGGCCACCAAGAGAGGCAAAACCAGTTATAAAGTTTAGGGAGGCAATTATTTTTTTTTCACAAGGGTGATATAGGTTTTAAAAAACTTTAAACCATCAATAAATGAAATGTCTACTTAACAGCTGCATTTTGTGCTCACTCACAATGCTTCATATTACATTACAATAAGCTGGATGATCTGAAACATTTTAAATGCGACAAATAAGCAAGAATTGAAAAAAAAAAAGAGGGGGAAGGGGGAAAATTCTTTTTCACAGCACTGTATATATGTAAGCATAGTGGCAGCCATTTACCTTAACCTGCTAACTGTCACTGGGCCCTATTTAGGGCCCTATGGAATTTTGAATCCTTCATTTCTAAACTATGAATTCAATCCTCAACCAATCCAGGCAAACAATATACCATTTGAAAGCTTAGACGCTCAGGATTTCATCTCTACCCACCTTTTTGCCCAATGTCAGTCATAACAAATGCAGTAAATCAATTTCTCAACATAGACACCCCACTACTTAAGCGAAATGAAACTTGTCAGTCCTCATCATCAAAGTTGTGTTGTGACGGTCAAACCTTGTATTATCCATTCCATTTGGCCTTGTTCGAAAGCTAAGAACCTGTGCAATCAAGATACCCATGTTGTTTGTCCCGAAATTGAACATTAAGCCGTATATTTCATGTAAATACTCATAACAGCAACAACAGATACGCAGTATTTTGTGTAATAGAACCATTGTGTTTGGGAGCAGTGAGCTTTTGAAATGTGGTACCAATCTGGGCCAAATGTGAGAAAATGCAGGTGACAGTTAAGAGGTTAGCTATACAAGAGATGCTTTTCGGCAGAGTGCGAAAATCAAATGCTCTACACTTAAGTGAATGTGTGTATATGAGTCAAACTTCGCAATATTGTATAAATTACCACACAATTTACCCATACTGCGCTATCACAAAAGCACACTTTCTGAAATAATTGTCTGTAATGACTGAAATTCATTCTTTCATTCAGTATGATTTTTCCTCCAAGTGATGTACCCAAAGAAAAGCACGACGACGTGTCTGATTTTGTTTATATTTCATACAGCACAAATCTCAGAATAAATTTTCAAAAAGATACAAATTTGTAAACTAATTTCAAGGCATGATAGCACAGATAACGTTATGATCTCAATTAAAGGTCTAGTACATGTTTTTTTTTTCAATCAAAGCATACGTAATACATTAGAAATTTTAAACTGGTAAAACTACTGTAGTTAAAACAGCATTCGCTGGCATTTATGAGAATATCAGGTACCAGGGCTGAGAAACTCAAGCCAGAGACACCACTATCGACACAATCACTATTGACAGACCAGGTTATGAAGCTGCCAGATGCGATACAAATTAATATAGCATGTGGATCACAGGGAGCGAAATGAAAAGTATGTATTGCTCCACAAAAGGTGCTACAGCTTTAAAGGAGATATGTGATATGAAATTTTACAGCTGAAGGAGAAATGTCACTGTGCCTCGATAAGAGAACGATGAACTCTCCTCCCCTCCCCCCAAACTGCTATTATCAGCTCGGAGTGAACAAAATGCATCATTTATAACCCAGAGCTGCACTATTATCTCCGGGCGAGACACTTGTTTTAAAACACAGAAGGACCCCTTCTCTCCCTCCCTCTCTCATTCTGTCTCCCTCGCTCCCTCTCTCTCTCTCACTCCCTCTCTCTTGTTCTCTCTCTCCCCCTCACCCCAGACGAAAGCACTCTGACTGGCGCAGACCCTTCCCACGGAGTGTCAGGAGAAAGTGGAAAAATCTTGCCGAGCAAAGTTTCCAGGCAACTGCACATGCTGGCTTGGAAGGGAAGCTCGGTCTCGCCCCCAGGTCAGCCTTGCTTTCAGACAATAAGCACTCGGAGGAGAGCTAAAAAACCTCCGAACGGGAGGGTAAATCACAACAGGATGAACTCACAGACCCTTCACTGACAATTAAATCAGTTTTTGTCCGCTTTCATTGAACCTTCGGTCCATTCATTCACAATATTAAAACATTTTTTCCCTATATTTTGCCGTGGTCACACTCAATCTAAAATTGAGAAATTATCTGGCACTGGAATATAACAAAAGTTTGCACCAGAAAAAAAAAAAGAAAAAAATTGGGTGTTGTGTGTACATTTGACTAAAGTGAACTAAAGCAATTTCATAAATACTTTGTATATGCAACCATAACTTAAGATTTTTTTTTCATTTTCTTTGGGGAAAACAATTGTAAAACATGACATAACAATGACAACACAAAATAAAATGTAAAAAAAAGCACAAACCACTCCCCTTGGATTGAACACAGAACTATTGGTAAGCTTGACAAAACTGAAAAAAAGAGAGAAACATTTCTTTGCATTCCTTCACGTTTTGATTAAGCAATTATATTTTTCCCCCAGAAAGTTATATACCGCAGTTATTTAATAGCTGTGAATAGAGTCCAAGCTAAATGATCAAATCACTAAGGTAAGATAATGAGGTAACACTCATGGAAGAGCCCATGGGGAAAGTCAAAGAGCAGTCAGGTCAAAACTGACCATCATAAGTCTGGCAATGGGTCGAAAAAATGTAAACAGTCTGGTCCATATACTATATATTAAGACCACAGCATAATGACGTTAAAATTAAATTGCAAACATGAGCTCAAAGTGTACTCTATAAACTCTGATTTACCTGTATTTACAGTACATCCAACCTAGGAGACTAATCAAAGAATGACAGCTCTTTTTGCAATGCTCCCTTGTTTTTAGGCGATCAAAAGTAATTGGACAACCAGCTGCATGTTCACGACCAGGTTGTTTATTTAATTTCCATGTAAGCATCTAAAATGGCTAGAGTTAATTTCTAGTGTGCCACGTTAATTCGGAATCGGTTGCTGTCAATTCTCAATATTAATTCCAAAAAGCTGTTACTGCTTGAGAAGCCATTATTTGCATGAAAAATCAAAACAAATACATCAGAGAGATAGAAAAAAACATTAGGCGCCCAATTTTTCCCATCAGATGCCATTTATGCGATGACCATCACAGTCTCATCTGCAATCATTCAATTGGAGTGTTCCTCTGCATATATGTAAACATATGCAATTGTTATGCGATAGCTGTGACATCAAGAGCGGCAATCCTTTAACTTCAATATCACACTACTGCTACTCAATGTCAGCACAAGAGGAAGGTTCACAAAAAACTGAATTCTATTCAAGCACTCGCCTTTGCTTTGTGGACAATAATTAAGTATGGTGGTAATTTAACTATCTATTATATTAAAGAAACTTTTTTGGTGCATTTTTGTTTTCAAAAACATCATGCAGGGAGTTCACTACGGCAACAACAGCCCATTCAAAATCACATTAGTTTGTTACTAAGACTGCAAAAAAATACAGTACATTGAATAGCTCTTGTTTTTCTGCATAAACAAACAAAACTTTTGAGTCTCACATGACACAACCGACATGCCGTTCTGAATATTATTCAACCATGCCTTTATGCTAACCTACAGTCGCGTGAAACTGGCTGTGACGAATAGCAAACAGGCTCCACGACTATGTGATATTATTATCAATGCAAAATGTAGCTTACCAGCAGGTAATATAAACTGATTGTGCACACTGATTGTGCCTAAATGCAATACAATGAATATATATTGTTCATGTTATTACTGTAACTGGCAGATTATTATGTTTTTTGGCACCTTCAAGTGAAATAAGAAATAGGTATGCGTCCGTTTAGATGTGGTTCTGGCAAAACATAAGCAGTCTGCTTGATGTATCAGGAAGATACCAAAAATTGCCTTGCGCAACCACACTGAAATGACTCTCCCACTGGTGTAATCTAATTTACAAAAACATCCCCTGAAATGTAACTATGCCCTCGATGTTTATCCCTCTGCACAGTTACATGAAGCCCCGGCAGAGAAATACCAGTTAGTCTTGGCCCTTGTGGCTGGAGGAAAACTGACTAAGAACAGATTCAGGAACGTCACAAAAAAATCCTTCAATGCATTCCTAAAGGTAAGCAAGAATAATTTGTTTTTGAAATTCACACCTTGAACTGGAATAAGATTCTGTCTACTGATGATTTACACTATGGTTTTAAAATCTTCACAACAAGAATCAACTCAGTGAGGTAAAGTTTAAATGTGAGGGTCAATATGAAATCTAACAGCAAAAATAACTTACCATGGTTCATTGACCATCTGTGGAAACTAATGAAGACTAGAGATGCTGTACGAAGGTAGGTGACTGTGTTCTATAATGAGAATACAGACCCTGACATGCTGAATTATTTTCCTAAAGGTTTGGGGCCCTGGTCTTCAAATCACAGTCCTGGAGATGCGAGAAATCTTTTCTACCCTCCCTTTACCTGGGAGTCAGGTGTAATGACAGTCTGGCCAGTCAGAAGCACTGCAGGTTTATTTAATTACCTAGGATAATAGAAAACCTGGACTGAATTTGGATTCGAGGTGCAGATTTGAAGACGCCTGGTTTAGGGAATACAGTTTTACAAGATTTAAGACTTGCTAAATGTTGTTCTTCACAGAATATTTTGGATGTGGCAAAAAGAAACAGTAAATTGATAGAGAAAATTATCAAACGTCTCGCACGCAAGGACCTAAAATTTTCTAAATACAGAGAGAGTTAGTTGAAGATCATCTCGCACTTGCCTAGATTTTCAATATTTACCTCTTGACACTGCTTATGAGCTCAGAAAAAGATAGAAAGGAAACAAGATATTGGTCCTACCAGTGTTGAAGGTCAGGGTTTTGGGCTGGTGAAGACTAACCAGCTACAAGTAAACAAAATCAGTTCTTCACAAAGCTCCAAATGTAAAAATGCTTTCTAGTTTGATACACCGTTTCATTGTTTGTAAAATCTCTTCAAGACCTTTTCTTATTCCTATCATAACTCATCTAATGAACCTGTTTTTTAATCAAAGCTTCTTCCCTGATGACTGGAAACGTGCCATTATCATACTTATTTCGAAATCTCGAGAACGTTTTCAAGCCAGTAATTATAGACCAATAATTATACTGGCAGTAATCTCAAAGATTGCAGAGAAAGTTGCAATTGACCAACTGACCAGTTTGTATAATACAAGCATTAATCTGCATTGTATGAAGTTTCCCTTTAGAACTTACCATTCCACTAAAAAACTGCTTCTTTGCACTGAATAGAGCGAAGGAAGAGTAGTTTGTGTCGTATTCATACATCTGCATAAAGCATTCAATGCAGTTCACTGAGACGTTTCAATATCAAAACACTGGAAATGTAACTTCATTTCATTTTAAATCTGTTGTGGTGGAGTACAGAGCCAAAATGATGAAAATTATGACACAATCCAAATACTCACGGATCCGACTAAAAATGGTTAAACTCACCCCTTTGCACTGTAAGGGCAATGCACAATATGGACGATGGTCGCATATTTGTCAGGAGGGACTGCATGGTGATAGAGGCAAGAACGAACCCAGTCATCATGGTTCCAATAATTGGTAGCTAGTTTCAACAACAACGATCAGACACCACCTCCATATCAAAAAGCTTTTTGGGGGTAATGTTCAAAGAAATTTTTTGCCAGGGGACAATGCGCAAAACCAGACAATGGGATTTCGCCAACCATGAAGGAGAGTTCTATCGTTAGATTAGACTAAAATTTAACTCTTTGACCATAACCACCATCAGTATTTTTGGCAGAAGAATAAGGTATAACGCAAAATACCATATACCAGCTATTTAATGAACTCTGGACCACTCCCAAAGAGGAGGAGGGTGAGACGATGGATAGGGGATCGGGGCAAAGGCGATGTTGTATGGACTTGGTCTGCGATGGTGTGAACATTGGGAGCCCCAGGCGGCGAGACTCGGGGTGGGGCTCGCGTCTCTCGTAGGAGTCCGTGTGGCTCCTAAGCCTCTCGCGGTCCCTGGTGGTGGCTGTTTCTTGCTTTCTTCTTGGAGAGGTGGAGGGAGGGAGGGATGTAGAACCGAGACGAGCGGGGATTGTGGGAATGAAGGCAGTATATATAGGTGCGTGGACAAATAGGAAGGCGCATTGGGAGTGATCCTATTCATTAACCTTTGTTATCAGGAACATCGTGAAATACAAAGATGGTTCAAAGATATTTTGGGAGAACTTTTCTGGTAAGTGTCCAAGGTATGATAAATAAAATGCATAATTCTACCAAATACCAGGAGAATTTGGCACGTATATAAGAATGACCTTGCTTAGAGGCTGCGACTTGGTCACAGTCAGATTTTCCAGAGTAACAATGACTCTGAGCATGCATTCAAATCCAGAGATAAACAACTGAGTGAAAGTAAGATCTTTGTTCCATGATGGCGATCTAAGCATGCAGACCTAAATCCAATCAAAACCTATAGGCTGAAGTGACGGAGGCTACACATAAGAGCAAACATGAATGTGTAAATGAATTTGGAACATTATAAACATTATAAACAGTAATCTTGGGGAGCAGGTTGGCACAGTGGGTAGTGCTGTTGCCACACACTGAGGTTGGAATTTGGCCTGGGGCCTTTCTGTCTAGAGTTTGCATGTTCTCCATGTGTTTGCGTTGGTTTTGTCCGAGTAGTCCTGTTTCCTCCCAAGACCAAAACATTCATGCAAGACTGACTGGAGACTCAAAAGTGTCAATCAGTAAGAGTGTGTGAGTGAATGGTGTGTGAGCCCTATGATGGATTGGCAACCTGTCCATGATGTGTCCCCGCCTTTCTCCCATAGCTGGCTTTTTTTTCAAGGCGTAAGTCTTAAATTAAGGGTACCATTAATTTGACCCAAAGGGTTTTCATTGGAAATATGAATACCCAGTGAGAAAAACAAAATATGAGAATAAATGAGATAACTTTTCCCCCACGTTTGAAAATAACATATGGATAATAAACTGGTCTGTTTGTTTTTATGTCTCTATTTATTTTAAATGAAATAAAAATTAAATCGATGCCATTCATTCAATTCAATGCTATTATCTATGGACCAGACTGTAATGTGTATGTGTGTGTGTGTGTGTGTGTGTGTGTGTGTAAGTACAAAGATGTGCAGACGTGTGTGTGTGTGTGTATCAGCAGAATTGATGGTTCTATCAACTGCGACATCCAGCCCAGGGCCTGAAGCAGCAAAGCAGCCCCAGACCATCACACTACCCCCACTGCTTTTGACTGTTGGTATGATTTTCTAAACGTGGAATGCTATGTTCGCTTTATGATAGATGTAACGGGACCCATGTCTTCCAAAAAGTCTGCAAAATATTATCCTAAAAAGTCAAGGTGGGTCATTAAGATGTTTTTTTGGCAAATGTGAGGCAAACCTTTGTGTCCTTTTTTGTCAGTAATGGTTTTTGAGCCGCAGCTCACACACAAATGCCATATTAGCCAATTCACTTGCTTATTGTGGAATCATGAACACCGACCTTAACTGAGGCAAGTGAAGCCTGCAGTTCTTTAGATGTCAGTCTGGGTTTTTTTGTGACCTCCTGGATGAGTCATCATTGTGCTCTTGGAGGAATTTGAATTCAGTTACTACAGGGCAGGTTCAGCACTGTTTCAAGTTTTCTCCATTTGTGGACAATCGCCCTCACCATGGGTCGCTGGAGTCCCGGATCCTAAGAAATGGCTTTGGCTTTTTCTAGACCGATAGATGTCAACAACTTTGCTTCTCATCTGTTCTTGAATTCCTTTAGATCCCAGCATTCCGTGCTGCTTATTGCCAACACTTCACATTGCCAGACAGGTTCCAAATATGTGATTTTTAGATTAAACAGGTAACCATGCTTGGGTGTGTCTATCGAGATTGAACCCGATCATCATTCAAAATTGTTTAATTGGTTGATTTATTAATTAAGGGCAAATTCATTTTTTTCACATGAGGCCTGGCTGGGTTCTTTGATATTGAAATTAGTTTGATCATCTGAAGCATGTAAGAGTGACAAATATACAAAAATAGAAGAAATCAGGAAGGAGGCATTTACTTTTTCAAAATACTGAAAACATATGAAATGCATATATGTGCCCCCTATTGCTATAGTGATCTATCTCCTTTTTTTTGATTTTTGAGTAAGGTCCAAATATTGCAAATATTGTTACATTTATTTATTGCATAGATTATCTCAAAACTATGAAAAATGGAGTTAGACCACTCTTGTTCTCAGGGGTTCATATGATGAAAGTCATGGGATATTATGACTACAGTCAGAAATACAAAATTAACATTTAATGTGCCTAAGGTCAACTGAACTAAGCAATTTTTATATTCCTTAGATTCAAATATATTTTTAGGCAAGTGCTTTGCTTATGCTTTTTAAATCTGGTCCTTTCTTCTGAGAAATTCGTGAAACAATTTGTGGTAGAATTACAGTATGTGTGCAGACGTTACTGGTACATCAGCTGAAAAGATTTGGTCAACACTTGATGTCTATTTGAAACAACTAGTAAGGGAAAATATAGCTTCAAATTTCTGAAAAGAGATATGAAATCAGAAGCAGCTAAACTGCTGATGTATATTGTGTTTCATGTGCAGGGCATCATGGGATTGAATCATTGGTGGTGGATTTCTCCAACTATATCTCTAATAATAATAATCTAACGTGCCTCCCTTCCTTCTTCTGCAGTCAATTACCAGATTTCAAACTTTACTAAACTGAAATTCTGTTTTTCCTGGGTGACCTAGTTGTCTTTTGTGAGTAGGCTTTAGCCGGAGCAGTTTGACAGTCAACAGATAAGATGGATTAAGGTTTTTTTCATCCAGTTTTGATGTGAACAGCGTAAAAGCGGGTTAAATCATCGAGCTTCAGGAGTATTTTTAAATGCCTGAAGATAGGCTGATAAAACAGCTAAACCTAAGACTCCAGCTGGGAAGGTCAAGGTTGTGTTTTCATGACTAACTATCCGGTGATGAGGCAAGCTCCCTCTCCGCTCAGAAGGTTGACACACACCGCTGCAGCCGACCCCACCTCTCAACATCGACAGAAAGGTCTGAGAGAACGCATACAATATTCGCCCAAGTCCACAATGCACCTGCCTCATGGTTCCATGTCCCTCGGTGTATATCCACCACCGAGCCCTTCCAGTTCAACTCATTCAGCAGAAATATTTGAGGCAAAATCTAGACAACTAACACTACTTTTCTTTAAAAAGAAATGGGGTGCATCTCATCAAAAGTGTTATACAAACATCAATTATTGCTTCTAATCACCTTTTTTCTAATAAATGTGTTTGTTGTTTAGAATTATTACGCCCAATCAACATGCAACATGTGAGAAAAAAGGAGTCTTGAGTTTTCAGGAGTACAATTGTATTCATATTCCTCTTCTATCCTTGTACAATTACTCCAAGGTCAGAACAGTAGCAGTAGTGGCAAACTCTGCAAACATCAAGGTTGAAAAAATAAAATCATCCAGACAGCTAGTTACTGTACTAGCAAACAAGTGGCTCTAAGCTGATCTGTTTGCAGCTTCTCAGAATCTTACACAGACTTTCTGACACTCTTGGCAGACCGAAGACAAAATGCGCAGCAGGGTTTTAGTGATTCAGTCAACTGGGATTTAAACGGGTGCTATCTCTTCATGAGAGACAAACTTCGAATGAAGTCAGATTTTGGTTCTCATGGAAAAGCGAAGTGTAGATGCTGACGTGACTCGACAACTTTTGTAAGCATTAGCCCTCCCCACTTGAAGATGCCCTCGTTCGTCAAAAAACATTGTACATCACATTTTATACTCAAAGATGCTTTTGCCTTAATCTCCGGATGGCAGAACACCAGTATGCATTACGCAGTACGCAGTTCTACAGCAGCTCTATAGGATGTGCAGGCTTTATTATAATTTCGCCATGACCAAAATCAGGAGGAGAGTATGTTGTACTAAAGATTTAACAACCACAAATCAGCACAAATTTAGCATATATGGAGAATCTAATTCATAAATACTTTCAAACTGAGTAGCAACAAGTGTGATTCTACAATTCCTGAATGCAAATTTTCTGAATATCCTAGCAGTAGAAAAACTCAATCACAAGACTGTTGGCTTTAAATAATGCAGGACAGGAGCTTCAACGCAAATTGATCAACAGAGGGCCATCAAAACAAATTTTGCAGATGCAAAAACACAGCTTTTTTTCAGGTAAATCGTGTGATCAAAAGACTAAATGCAATAACCTCCAATAACATGATTAACTGGGGATTTTGACATTGTAGAAATGACATTTTTATATAACTGGTGGAGAAAACACCAACATATTTTCTGCTTTAACTCCTAAACAACAGTGAGTAAAAAAATTCAGAAGGTTTGCTCTGAACTTGACAAGCACATTGACAAACAAAAGGACTCTCTTCTCAATGGAGGGAAATGGAAAACCATTTTGATCACTATTTTGTGTTGTGCACATAGAAGTTAGTTTATTTTTAAAAACTGCACTTTCTCTTTGCACGCATTTTCCAAGTTTATGTTGTATCTTGCTATACTTATTTCAGCATTTCTCTCAGGGTCCCTGTGAAAGGCACTGCCTTGCCGTATTTTCCATTAGCCGGTTTAACAAAAACCACAATAATTTAAAAATTGATTCATTTATTTCCTTTTATTTTAAGAAAACACTATTTCAACATCTTTATCATATCATCTTACTCGCAGAAATTAATGCTTCAATGCTGGAACGATTCTGGAGGTCGCTGGGGTAACTCCATTCATGATGGCAAAAACCCACAAAAAAACAGGCTTTGTAATTGTTAATACAATTTCAGACTCACGCTCAATAAGGTTCTTTATTTCTTATATTACTTTATTCCCCCATCTGCACTAGGTTCTCTAATTAAATCTATATGTTTCATGATATTTTAATGGAAACTTGCTCAACAAATATCAAGTGGTCAGCCAATGTTTATAACTTCACAGAAAAGCATTAATATTAGGCGTACTTGTCAATTAAAACCAACAAACTCAAACATCTCTAAATGCTGACTAATGTTTGCTCAGCAGCAATATGTGTTTGTTGTATTTATGACTTTACAGGCCAAACGAAAGAGTGAGTAATTTATTTATTTATTCATTAACCTTGATTTAACCAGGAAATTAGCCAATTGAGATCAAGGTTCTCTTTCACTTGGGACGCCTGACCAAGAAAGGCATCAGCACGTCTGTGTCACAAGATTAAAAAACAGTTTGAACAACATTAAGAAGCAAGTCAGTACAATGTACGAGGCAGAAATACAAATGACCGATAGCAATCATACTAAAATGCAAATTTTATGACAACACAGATGACTGTTAAGAGCAGCGACACTGTCCATTAGATTCACACTCGAAGTCCCTTAAGATGGAAGCAGACGCATACAAGCTCCAAGCACCTGTGGCCACCAATGGCACACAGTCAGTTAAATAAACGAGGCTGACCAATCATTCTCGTTCCTAGCGTCCCAGTTTGAAGGACCTTTTCTGCTTTTGCCCTTTAGGTAAAAGTTATTTTTAGGTCAAACTGTGTACATGAACAAGTTGTTAATAAGCAGTTAATTCATTCTGAATGTTTTCAGTGCACGAAGCAGCGAGGTGATAATTTTCCCAATGAAAAATATACAGAATATGCCATATGTGACAAGATTCAAAGTTGTTTTTTCAAAGCTGTAGTATCACAAACATACACATTTTCCCTAAACCGCTCTAATCAGGTTTATAAGTAGAGATACGCACGCTAGTTTTCTGGCAGTAGCTATACACATTAGTTACGCAGCACGCGTCCACACATTATCACATTGTGTGATGTCATATACCTTTTTAAACAGGCACGTGCAACCCTCCGTTTTATAGTACATAACTTAAGTGCAACACTTCTTGGCTGTTCAAAAACTTTCATGAAAAGATTTATATGCTTATTTATTTTCCTGAGTGAAACCAAAGAAACTAATGAAATGGAAACAGTTAAGTCCTTTACCACTTCAGTCCGTTACAGTATGGTCCTGTAGAGAATAAGGGCTTACCATGATCAAAGGTATGCCAATCAAGCGCAAAGTAGAAACAGACTAACTATGGAGACCACGAAAGATAGTATATCTCATAGGATTGAAAGTATCATAGAATTGGCAGAACAGCCATTATTTTATGCAACACAATTTACGTTTAAGGACAGCCTGGTAGCATAACTTGGTGATGAATATTACAGGGAGCATAAAAATGCAAACAACTGGCTGTGCTATTTATACCCACAGCCACATGACCCTGAATAACCAATCAAATGTCTGAATTTTCAATAGCTTTCTTACAGTATCCTAAGAATGTGAATATTCGAGGCTTTGTAAAGGTAGCCAAGCAAGAAGGAGCAGAAAAGAGACTGCCAAAACAGACGAGGCGTTTATCAACTCAAATGGCATACCTCATAAACAATATACCCCGTAAAAGCAGATGCATTATGTCACAGTGTATCACCCAACTGTAACACACGTGAAGTTGGTGAGAAACATTAGGGACATATTTAGAAACATTTTGCAGACTGTTACCCTGCTCCCCCCCCCACCCCCACCCACCACCCCCCCATGTCAGTGACAGGGGAAAGTAATCCTATACAGAGGCTGCTATTGTGAAATGAGAAACTAGCCTCCTTCACTGCCAGAGACCAGATGCACCTCACACTCTATCCTAATCTGTAAACGACTTAAAGGAGCCTTATCTCCGAGCTCTTCTGCTTCATTTCATGCTTGATTTACTTTAATTTGTCTGATAGGGCACAAGGATTTGGAAATGGCCCATCTTTCGGCGGAAAATGTTCTGATTTTTCTCTGGCATTGTTATGTGAAGGTTTTTTACTTTTCTCTCTCCCTCTCCTCTCCCTTCCCTTCTCCTCTCCCCGCTCTCTCACTCATTTATTTATTTTTTTTCTTCTTCTTCCTCTTCCCCGGGAAGGGATCTTGCTCCAGAGCAGCAGTCTGTTTGAGTGCATTTAGATTTGAGCTAACACAGCAGAAACATCCCCCCTCCGCGAGGAGCGATTTTACGATGGGCGACACCGACACTCTGAGCCGTGTTTGCCTTTCTCATTCACGTTGGGGCGCAGTGCAGCCGAGTGCTTCAAACCACAAAGATCTTATGTTTAAGTTAAGGGAAGGCTGGCCCTTCAGTTTAGTGGGTGCCTGAAAGGCTGCCGCTGATAAAGTGCCCCCCACAATGAGTCGAGGGCACGGAGCACGTCTGCAGGATACCTCCAGATCCTTTCTGCAGGGGGATTCGAGCGCTGCCATCACCCTTTGGCTGCTCTCGCCACCAGGGATTTTTTTTTTTAATTTGATTTTTTTTCCTGCTTTTTTTTTTTTTTTTTTTTTGCAAATGGCGCAAAATTGGTGAACTATGAGTAGGCAGACATCTGGCCATTATGTTCTAGCATCAATCATTCTTGTCCATCCCAATTCTCATCCATCAATAAGCCAACCAAAGACCTACTAGAACATCCAAAAGACAGAAGTTTATATCCACACCGACATAAGAAACAATGATTAAGCAGCTGAAACAACCCTAACCTTCACTAATCCCTACCAAAACTCCACAAGAATTAGAACCATTTAAACAAAACACAACATTTCTGAGTTAGATAAGAAACATGATAATGTACATACCTAAAGAGGTTATGCGCCAATATTTAATAGAAACCATACAGACATTTTGCCACAGCAGCTAAAGGTATTCACATATTTATCAGCTCCATGCATAGACTGTATAAAAAGATGGACAAAGCAACCATGATGTCATCCATTGGTTTCAGCAAACCATTTAGGAAGCCTCGATTTTGGCAACTTAAATTGCGCCATTTTGTCATTTTGAAACCGGATGTGATTCCCATTGGACGAGAGTGTGAATTGAATATTCAGGGTGGAGAGAGGGGTGGATCTACAGGTGGATCTGGCCGTATCAGATGAGGACCAGAGGATAGCCATACCCATAAAACATATTCTGGCTTTATCCATTATTCAAGTCAATTTGGGATCATAATTTACAATAATGAACATCATGATATATCGAAGGAGACTTGAAACTTGTGAGACATACCATAAAGTAATGTGGAAAATTATTATTGAAATAGTAAATCAGGTGGGAAAGTAGGGTCATTTTCTCATAGACGTCTATAGGACTGAACTTCTTTCTGCAACCACCGACGTCGCCATCTGCTGGCCATTAAGTAGAATGCAAATTTTATAGATTTCCGCATTGACCTCAGTTTTCAGACCCAGGTGCTGCGTCCATCTTTTTAAACAGTCTATGGCCCCCCATGGCTTCCCTCTGCATTTGCATTAAAGACAACAACTACCACAATGCATTGTGTTAGCTCACTAGTTCTGACACACCCTCAACCTCACGTGGATTTGTGACATACCAGGTACATCCTCCAGTTATAGCCCTGCAGAGGGCACCATTCACATTACTGCAAAAAGGACTAGGGTGCATGGGCTACAGAAATAGGCAAAGCCAGAGGCGTAATTTCTCACTCTTTACCAACAAATATAAATTATGCCATAGAATGGCAATAGACGATTTCAAAACCAGCATATAATGCAACATATGACACGAATGAAAGAGTAAGCATTTGCAGCGAGAGTGTTCATCTTGAGAGCTAGCCAACCCACGCGAACAAGGGGAGAAATGCACACTCCGCACAGAAAGGCCGAACTCAAACCCACGACCTTCTAGCTGTGAGGCAGTAGTGCTAACCACTGTGCCGCCGTGCCGCCCATAGTGCCATATCATCATTATATCATTGCCATATCATGGTCTCATATTAATTGATGACCATGTTTAACGTTTCTAGCAGACTTCCTTAAAAACAAGAAAAAATAAAATGGCAATTACGCAATGTTATGACCACATGAAGAGGTGCTCAAACAACAAGGCTAAATCTAACAAATACCAAAATACCAAATACCAATACCAAATACCATCGATGATGGAGACTCAAAAGAAATGGTAATAATATCACAGTGCAATCAAGGTATTAGTTGTATAAGATAACTGTAGCCTACATCTATGTATTGAATCATGCTGACATAAACGTATTTGGCTTCTTGCCTTTTAAGCACTAAAATAGGTGTTCTGCAAGCATGAAACTATTTCAGAGAGCTGGGATTGATAGTTAGGCTGGGATTGCAGAAGTGCAAACTTCCTCAACTCCCACAAAGAGCCCGTCAGTGCGACTAATGCCCGTATAAACTCTGATAGCACAGCTGGGTTACAAAATGGGGCAATGCAAGTTCCAAACAAGGCTTTAATGAACCTCATAAAACATTATGGACTGTCAATGGAGAGATCCCTAAACCGCATGGTTGAGAAACTGTCTGACTATTAGCTCACGCAGATTTTGGCAGAAAACCTCTGAAACTCTTGCTGGTAAATGGCCATGCCTTTCCTCGCTCTTCCTTTTATACCCAGCCAGAACTGAATCACCTGTCACCTTTTCACGAGTTCACCCATGGAGTGTTCATACCACTTGTGTTTCAGAAGCTTCTTAAACTTTTCCAGTCTTCTTTTTTTTTTATTCCCCTGGTGCAATTGTCTGGTACTTGTTACAAACATCAAAATCTGAATTTACGAGTATTAAAAATTACACAGATGATAAGGCGATAAACTTGAAATATTTTTTTGTTTGTGCTGTTTTCAACTGAAAGTAGCTAAAAGACAGTTTACTAATTATTCTATTCTGTATTTCTTTGTGTTTTATATACTGTCCCAGTTCTGGTACTAAGGTTGTAGTGTGTCATCCGAGAACTAGGGCTGGGCGATATATATTGGTATTTTATATATGTCGATTTATTTCTACACGAAAAATAACACGGGAAAATATTGCTCGTATCCATATACAGCTGTAGTTCACTTTGCGTTAAAATGACAATACATGGGCCGCAAGTTGGCACCTATTTGTCCATGTCTCACACACAGCCTTTCTGCTCCGCCTCCCTCGCTCAGTGACCACAAGCCCTCGCCCTCTCCCGCTCCGCCTCAGCAACAACATGGAGACGGAGTGCGCGGCAGAAGAGGGATTGGTCAATAAATACGTAGTTCATTTGCAAATGGGCTAAAGTTAATTTAACGCTCGGTTTTCTGTGGATTTAAAATCCGTAAACGTTCATTCAAACGCGAATGAGAAACAGAGTCACAGAATTAGCGCAGTGCTCGGATATAGCAAATGCCAATCGGCAATCACTAAGGTGCCAATGGAAATTAAATTTGATTGGTAGTAAACAAAGCTGTTGAGAACCGCGCACCTCCCCCTAGCAAGTGTCTATTCCACAACTGGCGCCATCGCCTGAGCTTGAGAGCCACATGCTCAGGAGTTTATAGTTGATAAGATCAAGCGCGAATAGCCAGCGGTTTTATTGCTTAAGGCCCGGTCACACCGCCCCGAACTTTGCTGGAGCGTTCCTGGAGCGGTGAAAAAAATTAATTGCCGCTCGTGACTGTTCACCACCGTTTAACAAAAGTTGGCCCCCGTTAAAGCAACGCCGTATACGCTCGGCCACTGCTGATGTTTCTCGAGGGGGCCTCCTACCGCTCCGAAAGTTTTGAGCAGCACAAAATATTGCGAGCGGCGAGGAGGCGGCAATTTTCCGCCCCGGCAAAGTTCACCCCCGCTCCACCAACGCCCATTCGAAGTTTGGCACCGCTAGACGCAAGTTCTTGGACGCTTGGGTCCGCTAGGCCCACGCAGAAATCTTGAACGCTGGACCACCGCTGCTTCGCCAGCGTTGCCCGGGCGGAGATTAAACGTTGCACAAACTTCGGTGGAGCGGTTGTAAGCGTTTTACAAGTGGACACGGGGTTGCTGGAACAGTGTCGGGCGTTGAAGCAGCGAGCCATGGCGGCGATGAACTTTGGTTTGGCGTTGGTATAGAGGTGTCGGAGCGGGACCAGAATTTGGCTATAAATACGGGGAGAAATGGACCAGGAGCTCATTTGGAATCAAGCTGCCGTTGAGTTCAGACCTCATCTTTTTCGAAATTGCTCAAAGTTACAGTAAAACTGTATCACCATGGATGCTGAGAGACTTGCTATGATTGGTGCACTAGTCCAGCAGCAGAATCAGAACTTCCTCAGACTGCAACAAGCTGTTGACAGAAGGAGAAGAGAGAGAAGAGGAAGAGACAGAGTTGTGTCTATCAGAACTTGTATCAGAACGATCCGTTCAGCTCCGTAGTCACAAGCGGTATGCCGCTAAACCAACTTTATACCCCTGCCGAGCCAAAGCCCGCATGCGCAGAACGCCACTATACCAACGCTCGCGTCACTGCTAAACCAAAGCTCGCTACCGCTAAACCAACGCTAAACCAATGCTAAAGCAACGCCGGCTTCAGCGGTGCACCGCTAAGCCAACGCCCGTGTTTTCGATTTTTTTCCCATTTTGTGCGCGGTGACGAGCGTTTTCAAAATTCGGCCCCCCCTCCCTACCGTTCAAGGAACGCTTCAGCAAAGTTCGGGCGGTGTGACCAGGCCTTTAAAACGTACGCAGTGACTTCGCCACTCATTCGCGTTTGAAGGAACTTTTGCCAATTTTAAATCCACAGAAAACAGAGTAGTTCACGACCGGTGGCTCATTTGCAAACGAACTATGTTCACAAATATTCATTCAGTACCTCTCCATAACCAAATGGAGATAGTTAGATAAATAAGTGTTTAGCTAGAAAGTAGAGTAACAAGCCTACCGATGTGAGTGCAGGACTAGGAAAAGGGGTTACTTGGGTCATTTTATGAAATTGAGATTTTCCAGCAAAATCAAAGAGTGGTCCAAGTTTCTCATTTTGAGAAAAAAATTGGGTGAATTTGTGCTCAGCAAAGTGTTGTGAATTGACAGTACAATAGTGCTGGACTGAGATATCACTATCACTGGGATATCACTGCGATAGCCCGTTAATCTCGGAATGGAAAAAATCCCAAGAGACCCCTTTTCCTAGTCCAGCACACATATAACCAAGTCCGAAAATGATACAGCAGCGCATGCGTACCGGAAGTCATGGTCAAATAGCCTTAGAACTGTAAACCTGGTTCATGGCCAAAAAAAATATCTATATACCGAGTATCGGCATTCAACTAAAAAATATCAAGATATGACTTTTAGTCCATATCGCCCAGCCCTACCGAGAACAGGTAAATTTCATGTCAGCTGCATACTGAAAATTTTAAAAACAGATTACATTTTTTAACAAATAAACTCCATTAAGAATGACACAGAAGCACACGAGGTCAGGACAACAGTTTTCATGACTCAAATTTGGGAGGCAAGTCGGACCACATATGTGCCACGAGTCCACGACCCACAGAGATGGTATCCAGTACAGCTCTCCTCTTCAGATAGGTGTCCCCCTGTCCTCTTCAGATAAGATTAGAAATGAATGTCTCTGACGGGACTCTCTTTAACCATAATTGCATCTCTGCCTCCTGGCAATTATTTATTCCCTTCTCGGTCGAGAGACAGAAATGTGCACATTCCTAGCACCAAAAATTTATATTCTAAATTGAGTGGGTACAATCAATTAAAATCCAGTAAAGAGATGACTTTAGAATCTCACCTTATGGCAGAATCTAATGTATTTTGAGCATTCCTTACTCATACAATTATACAGACCTGTGGTAGGCTGCAAGTAATAAAATTAATTTTTGACAGCAATACAATGATACAAGATAAAATCATTATACATTATTTATATCAATACCTTTTATTACCTTTGTCACATTATTTAATGGAGCAGCACCTTGGTGCATTAGGGAGCAGTTTGCCTCATAGCAAGAAGGTCATGGGTTTGAATCTGGCTTTGGGCCATTTTGTATAAATTTGCATATTCACCCCTCAGGGTAGTCTGGCTTCCTCCCGCAGCCAAAAAAACATGCGTGCTAGATTAATTGGACACTCTAAATTGGCTTTAGGTATGTGTACGTGTGTGAACTCTGTGATAGATTGGTGAGCTGTCAATGGCGGGTTCCTGCCTTCGCCTATACTCAGCTGGGTCAGGCTCCAGCTCACCCATGACCCATGTGAGTGGTGTTAGGATAGTGGATGCATAGACATTATTCCAACCGGTTGATTCACACATTACAGTGCACCTCAGTGGACACAGGTTTCACTAATCACATGCGTATGGCATTATGTTTCAGGAAAATACCAAATAATGCCTTGCACAGCCTCGTTTAAATGGCACTCCCACTAGCACCATCTTTACAATTTACAAGTACATTACAAAGCGGTCTGTCTGCACGCATATCATCAGACCTACTGCAAGTAAAACAAGTGTTTGCCACTAACATGGCAATATCCCCCGCCGCCTGAATTTTATGTGTTCGTACTTGCGTACATATGGACGGACGGAGCCCAATGCTATATCCCCCGCGTTGCGCTAATCGCGCAGCGAGGGATAAAAATTGGTCTCAATCTGTTGAGAGAGTAATTTTTTCAATTTCATGCCAACAATTTAAGTCAGCGTTTCACACCCTAATTGCTTTGGGTTACAAGTATTGATTGTAACATCAGCATTTGAATGTTCCCTTAAGAACATTTTTATCAAACATTTGTGATCACACTCCTGAGAGGGTTAAATAATAGAAATCTAGGGAGTGTCACAAAAGTGAGCTGCAAGGCCACAGGGGTCTACCTGCTAAAGTAGGTTTAACAGGCTTCCGCTGAGATGAGGATATGGATCCCCCAAATGCAGAAGCTATAGATTTAAAAATTCCACCATCCCAGCTGCTACTGCTTCTTTAAATTCATGCTTAAAAAGCGAGTAACTAAAAAATTTTCACATTGGAACTCTAATAACAATCACACTCCACTAGCCACCACCGAAATTTCAAACTTTTTGATGCATGCATGCAACGTTGGTATTATAAAACTTCTATCTACTATAGCAGCTTGTCAGCAACTATGTTTTTTGCACATAATTGCTTTGAAATTCACAGTTGTGAGTTTAAATGATATAATTTTATTTGTGGAGCTAAATGTGAAATGCACTTAGGCTTGTACATTAATCACACACCTTATATTTGGCAGGGCATGAAATCCTTATGAATAAAAAGCATCCTAAATTTGATGCGGGGAACCCACGTTGAAACATATGCACTAGCCTCTGAGACAGTTCAAACTCAACACCCCTCAGAGGTAACACTGGCATTATGGGATTTACATAGGTCAATCAATTCAATACTTTGCTTACATTTAATTAGCAATATCTACATTATCATTCAGAGTCTTTTTGAGTCATACATTCTTTATAACCGAGTTGTTGATCAGGTCAAAATATCAAGCTGTTGCCTTAATAGTAGAGGAACAATTTTTAAATTTGCTTGACATTTTCATGGGGACAAAGGTTTGAAAGTGGTTCTGGGTTGCCTAAAGGATAATAAACAAAATTGTCTCAAGAAATATAAAGTTCAAAATGAGGTCAACAGAGGTCTAAGTTGAAAAACAGCCCCGCAAAGCGGGTGTTACCCTTCAGCCGTGGATGCAAATTCAAGATGGCACCTGTGGCAGCCATATTAGATATTGGACTGCAACGAAAATCAATAGGCTTCTGTAGCGAACCACCACCACCACCAACACCAACACCAAAAATGGCGTTGATCGGCAATGGCGTTTTGGACTTCATGCGCGGAATGAAAATTCAAGATGGCAGCCATGGAAGCCATATTAGACATCAGAGCTCAACGAAAATCAATAGGGTACTATAGCTACCCACTCCCAACACCCACACCAAAAATGGCGCTGATCAGCAATGGTGTTTTGGACTTAATGTGTGGAATGCAAATTCAAGATGGCAGCCGTGGCAAGCATATTAGATATCGGAGTGCAACAAAAATCGATAGGCTTGTGTAGCTGCCCATCCCGAACACCCATACCAAAAATGGAGTTGATCGGCAGTGGCGTTTTTGACTTAATGCGCAGAATACAATTGTGAACGGATGAATGGATGGACGGATGGACAGACGCCACGCGTGATGGCAATACCCTACAGCCCAAATTATTCGGGGCTGAGGGGTAAAAATGTCTCCGTCTAATTGAAACATATACCAGTTAACTCATCTAGTCATGCAGAATCCAGAAACATATACACTGCAGGCCAAAAATTTGGAGGCAAGATCAAATTTGTAAAGAAAAAGATAATAGTTTCATTGGCATACTTTGCAAGAAAATAAACATGATTATCATATTAATAGTCAGTTATCAGAATACATTTTTACTCAAAGTATCAGGCCCATATTACTAGGCCCATGGTCCTAGTGCCCGCTGGATTGCCGTTGGCATCTTGTGGGCTGTAAACCATGACATAAAGTGAATAATGCAAACTGTGATTTGTTTTTTACTTTTTCACTGAAGTTGTGACTCTTGCAATGCTTCTCAACCCAAAACCTAAGCCTCTCCTTTCTATTATTAACATTTATTCAGCAATGGTCAGGTAACATCAATGTATACAGTACCAAAAGGTAAATAGAGAAAAAAGGTGCATATCAATGAAAGAGAGGTATAATCATACAGTAAATACATCCCAAAATCCATAGATTTCATACTGGTTTTTAAGAAAGGCACTGTGAACAGAAACTTGAAGTTGCTTCCAAATTTTTGACCTGTATTGGCCTTGCTTCCAAAAGTCTGGCCTATAGTGTGGCCTGCCCTATCTCTGACCTTGCATGACCAGAAACGTGGAAACATCAACACACTTCTTGTCAAAGTTCAGAAATTTTTTGATAATCTTGGGAGGGAATGAATTTGAACGAATTTGGGGTCTAAATATAGGTTTTGTGATACAACAGATTCAGCTAAGCAATTTTTAAAAAACTAAATGGCAGTCTTTTGGTTTTTGAAAACATTTAAATACTGATTCCCGTTATTGTTGAGTTCACATAGTGAAACTGCACTATCCATAGAGGCACCAACATTTATTGTCTCTGTGTTAGTTGTTATTCCAAAATTTTTTCATTTTGTTAGCCTGCTATGGGGGAGACTGGGGTCCCATGAGCCATATCATTATTTTGCGATAAATCGATGCCAAAGGTGTTCAAAATAGGCAAAATAGTGATATGGCTCATTTATCTTCATGACTTATCAGTCAATGGTCAAATATTTTGCCTATATTAAGCAGCTCTGTCATCGATTGATCGCAAAATAGTTATATAGCTCATTGGTCCCCATGGCTCATCGGACCCCACTCTCCCCAGTTGAACCATACTGCTGGCTTTTATAGTGTTAGGAATACAGAGCTTTGTCTAAGACAAGACTAAAAACTAGGCAACAATTGGCTCATTTCTATGTTTTTGAAAAATTGTTCCAGAATTTGAATGTTTTGTGATTTCAACGCACCTTTTTCTGAAAATATTCCACGAAATTGAGCATAATTTCCTTCCCACCTGCTCTTGCTCATAAGCAAAAATCTTGAAAATCACCAAAAACTGATTTTTTAAAATTTTGTACACTCAAATTGATGAAAATAAGCAATAGAAACAGGATTTTAATGTAAGATCACTGTGTTTCACCAGTTTCAAAAAGCTTTGAACTATACTTATGGCATTTACTTTTTTTGAGGTACATAGCTTTTTGTTGCACAAGCCAAAATCCCTTTTTCGACCTACTTGGCCGGGCACTGCATTGTTTTGCCTCTATTTATCATATAAATTATTAGAAATCGGTCCGATACAACCCATGAGATATAAGTTTGGTTTCGTTGCAGTTTGTCAGATTCCAGTCATTGACAAACGTCAACTCATACCTGTATATTCGCAAAGGTAACTTCCGCAATTATGCTGTTAACCTTTCACCGTCGCTGGCGTTAGCTTCTAGTTGGCACGTTATTCAAGTCAATGGGATGAATAACTCGTCACCTAGCATGCTAACCCTTTTGGCCAGTAAAGTAATAAGTTACACGTGTAACTGTTGTAATTTAATGGCGAAAAGCGTTAGCATGCTGGCTTGCGAATCATTCACCTCAGTGACGTGAATAGACTGCTAACTGGCAGCTAACATTCACGCTATTTTTTTCTATTTTCCAAATAAAACTACACTGATATTTATCAGATGAACAGGATCTCAAATAAATGAGCCAGAGATATCAAATTTATGAAACTAGATTGGTAATTTTCATTTATTCTTCACTGAACGCTTGGAATAAATGAAAATTACTACTCTCGTTACATAAATTTGACCTCTCGGGCTCACTCATTGGAGATCCTCTATTTATATAGACCGACGGCACCTTGTTCATTTTCAATAGGATATTTTCATAATTGAGTAACTGTCAGCTGTGATCTTTTATATGTGTCTGTTTTACATATTTCGTATCATGTTTTAATGTTTTGAACATTTTTAATGATTACTAGGTATACAGCAAATTGCCCTTCAGGAATATTAAAGATCTTACCCCAATCAACTCCTGTTCTTTAGTAAATACAATTAGCTGCATCTGATGAGAATTTGGAATATGCAAACAAAGCAAATAAGGTGCATTCAGAAACAGAACTTCTCCCTTCATAGAGTTCAGTGTCTAGCTCATTAAACCAGACAATGGAGTAATGATTTTGGCACAGACACAGTGGATTTTTGTAGCCTTGGTATATTTCAATGTGAGCTTCTGTTCTGTCGTATCAGTGAGAACAGTCAGCTCAAGCCTCTCTGCTCCTATCATGGCAAATGCGATGGCTCTATCAGCCTTTCCCAAGAAATTACAAATAAATTCATCTTTCTGTCATGAACCATGAATGGCCCGTTTTATGGAATATGCATTTGGACCGCAACACACGTACACAGCCATCCATACCCTCACTCTCTCTTTTACGCAAATGCACAGCCTCAGTCACACCCCCACCCATCCACATTCCATGCACAGCATTTCTCGTTCACTCTCGCCCCCTCTCTCTGCAACAGGGTACCACTCTCGTTCGCAAGCTAACACACACACACGCACACACACACACACACAAACATGGGAAAAAATGAGAAGACCATTGAAATTCATCTCACAGCCTGAATTTACTTAACTGCAGGTCTGCGCTCGGTGATAAACGGAGTGATGATCCAGCAACACGTCTTTATCCACGCTTCACTTTAATTAACGGTGGCTTGTTTGTTGAAAAGATGATTAATATGCCAATGAAAATTGCATAATTGAATACCGCACCACTCTCACAATCAGTGAGGAACATGAAGGTTTCTTTTTTTTTTTTTAACTTAACTTACATTATTAACATTATTATTATTATTATTATTAATATTATTATTATCATTATTATTATCATTATTACTATTATGTGTTTTAATTCACTTGACAGTTGCCCTGTAGCCACATGCCACCCAACCCCCACCCTGTCATTACACATAAAAGTGGACAATAACCATGACAAGGAGGCCCCAGTGCGAACAGCTATGGTGAACAGATATTCTCCAATACGTAAAGCCAAGCGCTCTGATATACAGGAAGAGGTCACAACATCAGAAATATGCCATAGCAGATACAAACCTCGTGAAACTCAAGATGTACCATCTTTGTAGAGGTTCAGAAACCATTCATTCACTTCTGTGATGACTCATAACGCTTAATTTCCATGATTTTTAAAAACTGTCCGACCGCGTGTCTATCAGTCGCTGTAGGAGAGCTTTGGTTTGTGGTCACTGCTCACTTTTGCATTTGCTGTTTTTTTGGTGTTTGGAATACGTGAACATATCAAGCAAAAACTGGCATTTCATGGCACTTTGTGACCTTGAGATAAGGCCTGTTAGTTGGCCGCTTTTGACTTGATTTGCAATAGTGGTTTACTTCTTACATAATTCCAATTAAAATAATAGGCGAGTCACTCTAATTTTTGCCACCAAATATTTTTTAGGAGCACACAAAAAACTAAAGGGAAAACTCAAAAAAGCCCAAGTCTCATGAAATTTGAATTTCTACTAGATGCGCTCATGTTGTTTTTATTTGCAACCCAGTTATGTCATTTTTGTAACCAAATGCTGACAACAACTATTAGGCCCCTCTAAAGAACTGCATTAGCATTATCATGTTGTTTCATAGACTGACTTTGCTAAATGTTGCTGGTCAGAACTCTTTTCCATGGACAAATGTTGCTAATTACCATACAAATTAATAGGAATATCCTCCAGAAGGGGATTCTTTTGGATTTGTGCAGCACCAGTTGGAGTTGAAAGCCATTTTTCACAGGGGTGCTCCTGACATTTTGTCCACCCCAGACAGTAGATGTTTTTTTTTTTTTAATATTCCTTTTATTCCTGCTTTCTATATTGAGAGGAGTGGGCAGGGGTGAGGGGGAGGGGCAGCTGGGGGCTCCTGGTTTCGCACCCCACTCACATTCACAAGAGAAAGAGCAGGAATCACATCTTAGAAGACCCCCAAAGTTCTGAGCTTGAACATGTAAGAACATTAAAACATTTAAATTAAACACAGCATCATCTGTATGCAGTATTAGATTCTTACACACGTGCAGGTACACACACTCACATAACATTAATAAGAACTTTTAACTGCCAATTTTTAAAAGATTTCAGGTGGATTTCCACAAGAGGCTGATTTCCAGATTTTTTTCTCAATTTTATTTTTTATTTGATAATTGGGTAGACAGAAAAATCCAAATTTTTTGATCCCTGAACAAAATTTTCTTTTTGGGCAACTAAAGGATCAATTTCATGGGGGAAAAAATTTTACTGTCATAAAATTCCCTAACATAATATCTAAATGCACCAGTGACTGTCCAGCTACAGTAATGTCAATCTGCAATGGAAGGAGTTCAGGAAAATAGCTTAACTGCCCTACTCTGCCACTGGCTAGCTTACCCTGATATTCTTACCCTAACCAACCTCACACCTCATGAGTTAAAACCTAACTAACCCAACCAACAAAGTCCTTACCAAGCAGAGGCAGAATAGGTAGGGTGTGCCTTTGCCATCCCAGGGGAAAAAAATGCATATGATGATGTATATCTCACCGTGACTGGTGGGAGCTGCCATTGGCCACCATCTGAGCCAAGTTCCGCCAATACTGATAGTAAGTAAAATGTCCTACACTGAAAAAAGTGATTTTGACCCCTAGTAAATGTTCCATATATTAATTAAGCATATTTTAATAGAAATAGGTGTGTTATTTAACTCCACTTAAAAAATTTAAGTAATTCCAAATAGTCAACATAATTAAAATATCTAGCTTCAGATAAAAATATTTTGTGCAACCACTTACCTTAAAAAAATTATGTTCATTCAGAAAACATTTTTTTCAGTGTATAGATGCCGCTTAATTGCCCAAACTGATTTAGCAGTCAATCTCTAAGGCTCACCTCAGATTTCTTGAAAACAGTTGGGATGACAGATTATAAAGGATCATTTTCTTAAAATTTGCATATCAATGAACAAGAAAGCATCTGATATTCAGGTACGGTGACATCTACTGTTGAATTACGTAACTGTGCAAAGAGACGACTGTGAAAGAAGCTCCACTCCCGCGGAATAATGGTCCAAAAACGGTTAATACAGCTGAACTTATCTTTAGTATTTGTATGACAGACAAGCATGCAAGACTGCCTGACAAAAAAAAAAAAGATTTCATTCAAATCCAATGTGGGCGCATTCAGGTATGTGTTCCCCAAAAACACAAAATTTTACGTTTTGACTGACTTCAGAGTTAGCCGTTGCCTTCAATAAAACAAATTCATTTCAAAAGGCATAGTATTAGGCTTGCTCATGAGGCCATATCATGCATAAACACGCTTGGGATGCTAAAGACAAAGTCCAGAAATGCCTCAAATATAAGTATCACTTCAGCAAAAAGTAGCGTTTTGTAGTGTCTAATATTGGCGGGTCCTTCAATTGGCCACCAATTTTTTTTAATTTTTCAGGACTCCTTCCATCAAGAATTGACCTCAGAAAGTAGCTAAGCAGTCATTGGCACTTTGGGATATGGGTTATAAATGAAAACAGGCCACATCTGATAATGTTGGGAGTTATCAGAGTTTCTGTAATGGTAATTTAAATAAATGATTGAAAACCGGTCATGACCAATCATTATTTTTAAGGGATTGTTTTGAGCCTCTCCTATCGCCAGTTCACCAGCCGCCACTGGTACACACCTAGACATGCTCACTGCCATTCCTGTTGAATCTAAATGTCCCTGAAATAGAACCTACTTGGCAATGTGAAGCAGGCGAAAAGTAGTAAATGATTCAGTGACCTAAAGAATTTCAAGAACAGATAAGATACGCAGTTGTAGATATTTATCTGTCAGGATAAGGTTACCAAGCTATTTCTAAGGCTCGGGGACGACAGCACACCACAGCGAAAGCCATTATCAACAGAGAAAATTTGGAGCAGTGGTGAACCTTCCTCTGAGCAGCCAGCCAACCAAAATTCATCCACAAGAGTTTTGACAATGCATCGAGGGGGAGATAACAGAACCCAGGCTAACGTGAAGAGCAAGGTGGACATTTACCTCAGTTTAGGTCAACGTTCACCATGCCACAATAAGAAGGCGACTGGACAAAAATGGCGTATATGGTACAGCTACATGACAAAAACTACAGCTGACCAACCATGGCTGTCTAACATTTGCCAAAAAACATCTTGATGACCCTCAAGACCTCAAACTGACCCGTAAAAGGGCCAAGAGGCTGCAGCTTTTCAATCCTATCAAGCAGAAGCACACAATATCAATGATTTAATCAACTGATCTGGACCTGCACAACTTATTAGTTGTATCAGGTGTGCTTCTGCATTGTTGGAGTGAAAACCAGCAACCTTTTTTTTTTTTGGCTCTTTTACGGGTTAGTTTGACACCTATGCTCAAGACGTTTGGGATAATATTCTGTAGACTGGTGAGTCAAAAGTGGACATGGGTCCCATTACCTGTGGTGCAAAGTTTATACAGGCCACAATAAAAACATCATACTAACAACCGTGCTGACAGTGTCACGATCAATGGCTGCTTTTCTACTTCAATTTTTATATCCATGGACAAAAGATTTGGCTTTTTTTCTTTCGACTTTTTTATACTTTTAGCAGAAAAGTTCCTTGAAAGTTCAAAATTTTAGAAAGCTTAGAGGAATCCGTTGACACTGTATCACAACAATTATCAAAACTCCGCTAGACTTCAAAAAAAAATTATATCTGCAACATTTCAATATATTGTTTTGGGTATGGCTAATTTTACTGCAACAGCAGGGATCAAGGCTTTGACCAAACTTTATTCCGGGAAGGCACGTAAATGAAAGTTGCCCCCCAGTGTATGAGTGGTGCTTAAAAACCAACATTATCTGTTCAACAATTCAACAAGTAACATTCAATTGTAGTTTCTGTATTTATGTACAAGCACGAAATTGTACAGCCTGTGAATGAATCGAGATTCATTCATCAAGAGATATCGTAAAAATATGGCAGCAATTAGCCAATCAGCAATCAGCAGCAACTTCACTGGCAAAGTAATTGTATGCTGAGTCACCTCCTAATTTGGTAGCAACACCTGACATTAGGAGAGAGTCAGCCATTAGGTGCTATAGAAAATATACAGGCTTTAATGACAGGTATGATTGCAGCACTGACTAACTGCTCAACGAGACTTGACAAAGGCATCAAGGTAGGAATCCATCACCAGTCATCAAGGTGGACAATTTCCACATTGCATGCAGCGTCTGTATTCCCATGACATTCGCCAGGGCAAGTCATGCAGTATTCGCGGCCTCTGTTGTTATTTACGCATTACAACCAGCCATATATAATGCTTCAGTAAAAGACACATAAAATACAAGCCTATATTATCTCATTTTTATTGTAAGGAACATCCCAACAATATCGTACATCTTTGAAAGGCTGAGAGGTTAGTTCTCTAAATTAGGTTTTCAGGGTTCAACTCCTACCCAGTGAGGGTTAGCCCACATGGCCAGCCACACTAACGCAGCTGCCTCAGTAAAAGTAATGCTCGACTGCATATCCGACTCAATCTCGAAATTGTAGAGGCGCATGTGACCAGCACATGAACATCGTGCGGCCAAATGTCTGAGGCTGTCGTACAATTCGGCTTACCGCCATTTGGTGTCATGCGCCATAATTTACCCACAACCTAACAAAAAAACAAACCTGTCTAAAGCCGGCTGCGTCAGTCAAACGAGACCATGGTCTCATGGGATGAAATTAAAGGTCACGTGCATCACCCCATCACGATTTGTTTAGCAGCATGCGAGTGAACCAATTTCAATCTGAGAATATGGTCGTCTCTCAAAGGTGGGCAAACTGAAAGCTGCTTATTACTTGCTTATTACAGTACTTATTACTTTTAGCATATTATTGGCAATAATTTTTGGTGCCTTACCACTTCCACAAATTTTCAATAACAAAGGCTTTTCAAACTTAAAAAACAGCTAATTGTGGACTACATGATACTTTTTGATATGTTTATACGGTACTTAAAAAAATGTAGTTTTTTACAGCCTTTTTTAAATAATGGGTGTCTACAAGACGGGGCAAAACTTAAGCACCCTTTCAGCAAGTAACCTCATTGATCCTTTAAAATGTCGAGTCTACATAGTGCATTATACATGCTTTCAGCTGCTTTCAGCTGCCATAAGCAGGGACTGTCCAGGGACTGAACTTTTCAAGTTAACAAACATGATCCACTTTGGATCCACGAATGTATTTATGACTACTTTAGAAGGGTTCTATAGCCAACAAGCATGAATTTTCCCACAAAAAGCCTCTTAGTACATTGAATCAGAGGCTCAATTTGTATCACAAATTAAAGAAGGGGAGGGGCATGGTCTAACCTCGCATTGAACGTTTCATCATCAGAACAGAAACGTTTCTTTTTCTTTGAAAATGTGAAAATGTGTTTTCTCTGAGATGAGGAAAGGCTTTCCTTCCTTCCTGCGTACTCACTGGATGAAAATAACACCTCTGTGATTCTGGACTGTGTGCGCACGCGTGCTTGTGAAAAACAGAGCACTAACATACAGATACTCCGACTATAATTCATTGGAGAGTGTTTTTTTATTTTTTTTAATTTTAGTTCTGTTCTCCAGCACTTTGAATCTGAAAGTAAAAAAGCGACAATGAGGTGTATGTGCAGACTAACAGCTTTATTTTGAAGTTTGCTTCCGTTTATATCGGATTAACCAATTAGAAAGGACTGCACCTTTTGTACGCAGTCCTCCCAGTTCATACGCATCACAATATTGGATAGTTAAGGATATGTAGACTTTAAAATAAAACAGAGTTTTGTATTTTGTTATATATGCCTTGCATGCAGTGACTGCTTTTAGTCTGTGAGGCGTAGACACCACCAGGCAGAGGATACCATCCCTGGGTGTTCTGTCAAGCCTGTACTGCAGCCATCAACCGTTCTCAACGTTAGCCTCCAGTCTGCTCTTCAGCATGTAAAATGCATAGTCAGTTGGATTCAGATCCAGTAACTGACTCTGTCAGCAGAACCAAAATAACAAAAATGTGTCCTTGTCTAATGAATTATGGTGCTTGCTGTAACTCCCCATGTAAAATGGAATTTTCGTCTTCATTAAAATGCCTGGCAAAGAAAGCTAAATTAATGGGCACAGATGAGGTTATTTTAGTTTGACATTTATTTTTAAGCAGGATAATTAGCAGGTCTGTTCTTTGTTACCAGTGAGCAGTACCATCATATTTATCAGGGGGATATAACTCGCATTAATTCATTTGAGTTTAACTTTAACCACTATTTGCACGTGCAGTAATATCCACATGCTCAAGCTGAATAATGGATTTTGAAGCGTGACGGAGCTGATTATCACTAGTTCTCCTTGCAGAAACCTGAGGCCTGTTGGCAGCTGTTTGGATAACCAAAGAAAGGCTTCAATAATTGCCAAAAAAGTTGATGATTTGAAGCGCTTTTTAAATTAGTACAAGCAAACAACATTGAAGAAAGGGCACGAACATTCATGAAAAAATGTATTAACAAATACAAATCCAATTAAAATCTGCCCAGGTATCAGAAGAAATAGGCTTCACAGTCTTAGTCATTTGATTTTTTTTCCTAGAGAAGGTTTTCTATCATTCCAGTGGAATCTCTGCCTACATTTTCCCCAACAAAGGCCAAAAAAGACCTTTCCGAAGGATTCATCTTTCAGAAAAATTCAAATTCTTATATTTCAAATCCAATTTAACTTCAGCTATCAGAATGGCTCCAGCACAAGTTTACCAATCTTTTTGCTTTCCAAGACTCTCTGTGCTCAAGGCTTGAGGGGTTCAATCAATGGTGCTTTGATCTTGGCTGGAACTATAATTATTTAACATTGTTACAAGGATTTCTCTAATCCATCCTGCCATTAAATCCCCTTTACTCTCATCTTCTCAGGCCTAATCTGCATCTCTGCGCTCCGTTTGTCTCTTAAACTCATTTTAGCAGTCCCCTCCTCTCCTACCACATCCTGACTTAATGGACTTCAGGATCAAAATTAAAATTTCTGTTGTGATGAGGAACTTGGCAGGTGTCAAAAAGTCTCATTAAGTTTAAACGGTCAGGGGAGATTTTTCCTTGCATGACAATGAGGCGTGCATATTTTACATGTCTGATTTTCTAGGTGTGTAGCTGGTCGTAGCGTAGCCGGGCTACAGGCGAGCTCCTGTCTTGAGAGATATGTTGATGAAGAATGTACGTAGCAGGATATATGGTGTACAAGTTAAGCTTTGGTAAAGAAAAAAAAAACAACCCTCTATATAACACACTGGCTGTGATGAGCATTTAATTCTGCCCATCCTCACAGCCTGTTCCAAATTCATATTAAATAAAGTCCCTCACTGTGTTGCATGCTGCCATGTGAAAAATTTCACTCCAATTCCTCTCTCGCCCTTGATGGAATGAGTTCCAGACTGAATCCGCGTTTCTTTCGCAGAAGGAAGACATTTTAGCCTGATCTCTTTTGGTTTGGGCTCATTCATTTGAAGCATTTTTATGCATTCATTCTTATTCAATCAATGTTTTCCACATTTATCCTTTCAAATTAACAATCCAGTCGCCATTTTCAGGTCATTCATAAATGAGCCATTTATGGCTATTTTTTCAGGCGGTAAAATGCATTGACTCATACTGACCCAGAACAAAGCACGCCCACTGTCCTTCAGCAAATATTTGTACCCCGGTGTTTCACCGTGATATAAATAGCACCGCAGTGAATGCAAACATTTGTCGAGGCACCTGCAGCCACATCATGGCCATCTGCTCCACAAATTCACTTAGCATGACATATGTGCATAAAAACCTGAAATGGTTATTGCTGTACGTGAATGGGGAGGGTCAGGTGGATGACTCAACAGTAGGTCACATTACATGAAAACGAAAAAAAACATTTTACAGTGCCGTCTTCCTGTAAAACTGTGATGACCATGATTATGCGCCATAATTAACTCGTTTATCAGACAAACAAGTGCATGTACATTTGAGATTACACTTGATGATTATTTTTCGGAATTCCCCAACTCTTGATTTCAATTGAACAAGATGTGTCACAGCCCTGTGTGAACCCCTACTGTTCCTCATCTCATCCTTAAACTGGCATTTCTATCATATGTATTACCTCCTTTAACTGGCATAGCGTCTTGTTCACTTCCCCCGCCAGGTGTAACACATTTGTGTTTCACCACTCCCATACGTCTCTGTGGTGTATACAAATCTTGCTTTGAGTCTGTCAAGTTGCTGGACTGTCTCTTGCAAAATGCCTTTAAGCAGCCAGTCAGTAATCTTAAAAGTCTAAGACTTTATCGTCTTCGGAAATAATCTTCACCTTTATTTACAGCTGAACATGTAAGTCTTTTTCTAGGTCTTATTAATAGGAATATGCTACTGAGCCTATTTTCCAGTCTCCACGTTTCCTGTTAACCTGTTTCTTCAGTCTGTCCCACTGCCCAATTCGTTAGGCACACCTCCCAAGCCTTCTGCGGTCATCAGGATTGACTGCGTTCCAGCTAAACTCTACAAACCTACCATCTCGCTGTTCTGCTCCAGCAAGGATGATCTCCATCTGGTCTCTGCCCCAGAATGCCACTGGCCAGGCGCGGGCACGCCCCTTCCTCTCTACAGGGCTCTGTCCCTGTCCATCATTGCCGTACTCATATCGATAAATCCTACTGTCGGATTGTACTCTGCCTTTTACGTCTGCTTCCTTGTCTGTATCATAACAAGATGACATCACACCAGCCACAATTTTTGCCCGTGTCCGGAAAGGGCAAGCTCGTAGCAACCCCGACTTACATTCTGCTGCTTCACGTGATGCCGATTCTCTTGGTTGTCTCCACTGCAGCCGCAACATTACTTCGCCCATGTCACGGCATAGTTGCATCATCGAGGTGTCTGGCACCTGGTCACTGTTGAGCGATGACGCAAATGGGGAATGTTGGCTTACTCCCTACCATTTCCCTGTGAGGCCGATCTAAACGTCGCATCCAGTCGCAGCCAGCAATGATATCAACGGGACTCCTATTTAAAATTACTTATGCTTATAGAGTCAATGCAGCTAAAGGCACTGAAATTCCCCACAGCAATTTATACTCTCATTCATGGTCATAGCAATAAATTAATTAAAAAAAAAAAAAAACAGAAAAAGCTAAATACAGTGATTTCTTTTTGGCCATTTTTCAAATGAAATTGAACACCACAAAGGACAGTGAACTGGATTACGTAGCAACCAACATAGATGGAAGTGGTTTCGCTAGTACCGGTTAGTGCCAGTAAGTGACCAATAGCACACGACCGGAGCACAGTCCGAGTACAAATGTATCCCGCGACACTCGCCCTTCTTCCCGTATGCAGCCACACCCCTTCCCAAACACAACCAATGGGGCCCAACCAGGTTCCTAATTGACAAGCTGAGATGAGCGATTGTTAGAGGCATCTTTTTATAGCAAGTGTTGGGAGGGAATTGAGGGATCAACAAAAAAAGAGACAGATATAATGAGCACGTTTAGGCCTCCACAGGCCCCACAAAAAGCTCAAATCACCCTGTTTATCAAGTTTGAAACTCGTTCTGTTTAGGTTCCCATGTAGCCAGGTGCCAAGAGCGAAAAAAAAAATCCATGAATTATTTCCTGCTCTACAGTGATGATGCCAAAATCTCAGCAACGGATGCGGAGGCCGCGGCTTTCTTCCAATACCACAGAATCCTCAAAAATACTTTCATTTTGGGGGATAAAATTAAAAATTGAGCGAATGAAGTGGAGCCCAGCCAACAAGGTTGAGATAAAAACTGCAAGTATAAAAACCCATATTGTCAAACACTTAATACACCACGCCCTTGCAAAGGCAGGAAATTATTGGTCTACTGTATATAACTGAAAAACTTAGGAAGCCTGATATTTTTGGAAACAAAATCAACTTTTTTACTGCTCAAACAGTAACTACAGTAGTTAAAAGTGACCATTATGAACTATTTTACAAGGAAAAGGACAGAAACCTTCATGATCTCAAAAAAAAAAGCACTGCTACAAGGGACATAAAAAAGTAGATTTGTAATTCAATCATGGCTGTTTGTGAAAGACGTAGCGCAATTCAGAATGCAATTCACGCATGGATCAAACTTAGCATCGTGCTAATAGCCTTTGATACCACATGTGGCTACTTTTCGGGTGCTCTAGAGCTAATCGGCCACATTACACTGATGAAACCAGAGAAAACATATCAAGTGCATCGTCAGGGGAAACATGGCATCTGGCTGTCAACCTGACATCTCTCACAGTGCTTCCAACAGCTGCGTAATAGCATCATCTATTAACAGATCTGTTATTCATGTCAGACACCAAAGACTTTTTGCAGACATAAACTACATTGTTGTGGTTCACGTCTGGGTCTTCGTGCATTATTATGTGCTGTCTGTTGGCTCTCCTTTATCTGCATAAAAAAACAGACTTCCGTTTTAAAGCATCCTCTGACTGTGTGTTCCATTCTCAGTGGTATTTCAGGACTTCCAGGCCACAGTTCAGTGTTCACCTAGACAACAGTTTATGACTCATGATAGAAAAATATGATTTTCTATGAAATGATGAGATTGCAGGCAGAGATTGCATTCTCTTCCGCAATGCTGCCTTGGGGGCTGGGGGGTGTGAGGCGTTCATTACTATAGATGTTAACAATGACGAAAAAAAATAATAAGCCATGCTTACAACCCATTACAAACCAGCTACAAACACCCGTGACGAGATGTGAGCAGAAGACCGCAGATTGATCTGGTGATTACAACGGGAAGTCTCACAGCTGATGCATTCTCCTCGTACAAGCCTTGAGACACATATTGAGTTGATATCGCATCACGCAAACGAGAAGTCCTATCTCTTCCTTGCCTTTGATGATACTGCCGCAAAGAACGATGGTTAAACCGTCGTAAACCAAGTAGCGAGCACAGAGACAATTATGAAACAGAAATCAGAGAATAACCGCCCTATAACAAAGTATCAAAATTTTGTAAAGCGATTCTGAGCAGTCATTTTGCCACTGGAAATTGGAATTAAAAAAAGTTATGAAGGGTTGGGCGGTAAAATCAAAGAGCAGAGTTAATCAGCTCTTACACAAAGCAAGCAGACGTGCTGTACTGTAAAACTCCCACCTCATTTTTAGGTAATTTTTTTTTTGGCTGCCATAGTCTATGTTCATAAAGTGTTTAAGAATTATCTGTTGGCGATTGTAATCACACCTATTCTACCTTTGCTTTAGAGACCTTTTTTGACAAAGAAAATTTGAATGCGGAGTATCTGAGCATTTACAAAGCGATAAAAGGTTAGACAGTCAGACTAAATAAATTTGCTTTTAATCGCCGTGAACAGGAAGTCATGTCATTTAAGATGTTCATATTTGATTGCCTGATTTCCCACTTTATTCAAATTACAACATGCCCATCTGACTTTTTCAGCACAATGGGAAAAATTAAAAAGGGAAATGGTCTTTCGCAGCAGACATGATGTGAAACTGAATGCTGTTATTACGTGCAAAGATTAATTCCTGTCCCCTGTACGCCGGCTTCAAAGACAATGCAGTCATTTTCCGAGGACTCCGACATCGGGCACTCTGAGACTTTGGATCCCTAGTGGACGAACAGAAATGGATTCCTCATTTACATACAATCTTTCCTTAAGCATTATGGGAATTTCCTCGTTTCTTACACTTATTCTGAACCGGTTAGACTGTTCACGAACCAACTGTGTACATACATGTGAGCATGTGTTGCTGTGGAAAGAATATGGACAACTGGAGATGCCTGGCCAATGGCTTTGCTACAAATGTTAAAAACCAACCTCACTCCAAATCAAGTTTGATGCTCACTTCATGCCTGGGGCCCAATATTAGAATAAACTGAACTTAACCCCGCTGAAAAACCAGCACCAAACAACACAAACACCATGCTAATTAATGTTGGTTTCCCTACTGAGAAAAACAGCACAGCTTGTTTTTATTGGTAATCCTGATTAGCATCGTTTTGTCGTGGAGACGTGGACATAAAGCAGCGTGGCTCTGCTGGTTCACCAGCTAAACCATAACTGACCAGTATGTACGATGATCCATGACAGTCGGTGTTAGTGTTTTTCAGCAGGGAAGTCGGTCATTCATTGTTGATGCTTTGCATTGTTATGTTACTTACTTACTTACTGCCCATTACGCCTCCTGGCATGTAGGGCAGCAACGAATGCCCTCTGCTCAGATCTACTCTAAGCAGCCGCTTGACGGTCCCCCGTGTGTGCCCTAGACTCCTCGGGTCTGCGTCAACTGTCTGACTCATTGTTTTGTGTTCCCACACTATTTTGTGAACTGAAAAACAACCTTAACTTACAAATAAATTCAAGTGCTGTTCTTCTCCCGCAGGATCGCTCAACACGTCGATCTGTTTTAAAATTCGATTAAAAAGGACAAAATTGTCAACTCAATCCAAACCACATAGTGCCGTAAAGTACGCCTCGATGAGAATCAGCTCAAGTAATATCCACAGGTTTGATGCAATTAAAATCTATCCCTGTACGTAGGAAGAAAGCTCCGAAGAAAGATAACATTGCTGCAAAGCACCATTATGACGCGCTCAAATTCTGGATTAGACACCAGCTGCATCCAAAGAGACAAACTGAACAATGATAGACTGAACACCCCACTTCCAGTCACATGAGCTCTGCATAAATGATGGAGATACAGTCAAAGCCAGACTGTACTGACACAAGCCTATTACAGCAGCTTGCTATAACTGCTTGGCCACATGCTATAATTTAGCATTAGCAATGTTTTACAAAACCAAAGTCATTTTACAAACAATCCAGGATTTTTGCTCTTTGCTCAAACAAAAACGCAGCGCATTCTCATCCCGATTCGTCAGCGTGGAAGACTTCTGGCATCCTTCTTTAACGCTTAGGGTTAGGTGCTAAGCCGTATGGTTTGTTTTAAACTGGGTTCATATGAGAACAACAGAAGCTTCCTTTTGCATCGTAGCTCAATGCTTGGTCAGGTAGCGTCACTACATGACGCATCCGGATGAGACTGGGCTCAAAAAGGCATTGCTTGTCCCCATTCCAGCAGCCTCCCAAGTGCCTTTAATTCTTGTTTCAAACGGTGGGTGGGAAGCATAATTAAAGTCAGTCATACGCCTCGCATTCCTGTTTTGAAATTGTCGTTTTTGAGCTCGGCTTCCCAAAAGAAAAAAGCCTTTACCGAATGTGATGCCTCTGTTAGTTATCACCCAATAGTTCTTGCCTGACCCCCTCGGCCCTAGCGAGCCCCAGTCTCCAGTCTGATCACAGTGATGGTTTATTACAGTCATCCATGCGCTCTTATCTTTAGCCAGCAATGCTCATTTCCTTCCCAAGATTTAAATGCAAATGTGAAATTTAATGATAAATGCATTATCTGATTGCGCTGATAACGCTGATTCACTGTCAGTATAAAATACACTGCCTCAGGGGCTTCCAGCAACAACTAGCCCGGGTCCACTTTATAACTGTATATACCTGCAATAAATTCTTGAGGTCATATGCATTAAAAGGAATCATATTTTGTGTATTCAGCAAAGTGGCTGTAATGCTGGACAGTAATTGGTGTGTTACTATCTCGCTAGATGTATTATCCATTGCTTTGATGAAGTGACTTTTAAGAAGAAAAAAAAAACAAGATAAAACTATTTTCCTAAACCCTCAGAGAAAGCATGTGGAAATCTGCATGGAAAAATTAGATTCTTAAAGAAGAAAAGATAAATATGATTTTTATTATAAGCTTTCTGTTTGGTGCACAGCCTATACTCAAGTGCATGTACAATAAGCTTAACAGCAAGGCAATTTAATCCACTCCATTCAACCCTGCTAACTAAACTTATAATTCACTGCTGATAATAGGTTCATTTAAGCCCACCATATCAGTTCTTCCAGTCGGCGTCAAAGATTTCTTCGGAAATACAGCTTTTTCAAACTTTAGACGTTCATTAGGTTATTAAGTCAAGAATAAGCTAAGCACTTTCCCTGCAAATGCCGATACACTTATTATTGTACATCAACTGGTATGTTATTTATAACATCCAAACAACAGGTAAAAGTTTTATGTGAGAAAATAACTACATACAGAACAATCATCAGACAAAGACTCACAGCATTTAACAGTAAATTATTCTAATTTTGTTTAATTAGTGAATTTATGAAGCATATCATATTTTCTGGTGTGTTTTGATTAATGGTAATGAGTTCTATAACTAGCAAACAGTCTCCCGAATATAGAAAGCAGGTTATAATACACCAGAGCTTGTTATTTTGAAACAAAATCAGATTAAACACCTGCAATGCCACGATAGATAAATGTTCTGATATTGCTGCTCAGCGGGGACCAGAAATGTCACTCGCAAATACAACAATGGGAGCCAAGCAGGGCAAAGGTAAAATGACAAAGCAGTCGACAGCATACTGTACACACCCCTGGAATCAATCACGTGCATATTCTAACAGATAATTATCATGCATTTTTAGCAAGAGATGAAGCTTTTCCTCTGTTATAGCACGTGTTTGCCTGCCTCAAAACCACTTTGATACAATTTACTGTAGTACAAGAGATAAGGTGATGTTTGAACTTAAACAATATATCAACCGTTATATAATTAACATGAGCGGTTTTGCTTTTAGAACACTTCCAAGTTCCTTCTAGATATAGTGTGCTTTACCTCTAGAGGTTGGTGATTGTCAAGGATATCTTTAGATGCCCTATAATTATTGAGGCACTAAAATCCCCTGATCCCTGATGTATTAATTTAATACATGTCATAATAGGCCCCTGACAAGTGATTACAGGCAGCTAACTAATGGACTAAATGGTTATGAGAAGTCGGGGAACAGTGTAATGTCACCAAAAATCAGGCAGGTACACACCTTGACAAGGTACTCTTTTACCTCAAGATTTCACTACCGTTTAATACTATGGGTGTGAATGCAAATTTTGCAGAAACTGAAATGTCTGCTGGTGTAACTACTTCAGTGAAGTGATGCAAATACTACACGGTCAGAGTCATACAGATGGGTGATAAATTAACTCTTAACGTGCCGAAAATTTTTACTCACCCTATCCCTCCAAAAGTTAATCATTCATTATGAAGTTGACAAATGACCTTCAGAGGGACTCACAGTTACCAGCGAAGCCCTCTGAAGGTCATCGCTAACTAATTTGCCAACTTTGTTTTTGACAAATTTGTTAACTTTTAGAAGGCCGCAATGTAACATTTTGCTTTGTATACTTTGCGCCTTGCGTGACTATAGCAGTGATTAGCACTTTAATGGTTAATGTGAAAATCAACATAATCAGACTTATAAAGCGTGCAGAGTATTGGCCAGTATTGCTGCTGACTGGTCAAGTGAGAAGTCAATTGTACGAAGGGGTGCCAAGAAAATTGAAGGGCAGTCATACATACAATCATACAGACAGACAGACACCATTTTAATCAGAAAATTTAAAGGTAGAAATTCAGTAGACCTAAATGAGAAAATGAACTACTCCTGGAACTTCAAATGGTTACTGTGGTTATATCACTGAACACGATATTTATTGCCATCATGCCCTAATTGATCGTCACACTCCTCAATTAATTTCATGACACAGGAATGCTCTGTCATTAATTGAAATGACGCAGGGCTTTTAATATGAAAATATTCAGCATGGATCTTCCCAGTCAAGGAACGAGCTCACAATGCCTTCGAATGCTTTGCTTACTTGGGCCGTCCCAGTCCTCCGGTTCGAGCAGCGGACGACGGGTTTTTTCGTTTTGTCCGTCGGCGTCAGACTCTCCCGCCTCGCGGCTCCTGTCCTCTTCACCTGCAGGAGACGTAAGCCCGGAATTAATGAAGTGAGCTCAGCACACTTTCATCTCAACTCATCATATATTGGTGCTAACTGACCCAGCGTCGATATACGACAAGAAAGGAGGGTTTTGGCGTCCTTATATGAAGCCAGTTTAAAATGAACCCTACCCCTGTAGCCCCCAACCCTAAACCTGCCACCTAACCGTAAACATCAAATAAGGACAACAAAAGCCTCCTTTTCATCGTATATCGACGCTTGGTCAGGTACCGTCACTATATGACGAGTCGGGATGAGAGTGCGTTGAGGAAGTGATTTGCCCCAGTATCGTAGGACATAAGCAATTGGGAGTAACAATATCACATTTTGGCCCAGATTAGCAAGGCAACCAATCAAGAGCAGAATCTCAGCACAAGTACATATTACATCATAGAATGCCAGGATCTCGTATCAAATCCCCAAAATCATTTTTATCATAATACTAGAGATTAATGCACTGAAAAAAAAGACCTACCAACTTGTTACATAGGAGCATGGAAGAAAAATCTGGAGTAACATAGAGTAAATATTATATACTTCAAAATATAACATGGACAACTTTTGAAAAGCAAGGAAATTAATTTCAAAATGTAATGTTTTTCTCACTGGCTTAAAGAGCGGACTGAAATTTGCAGCGCAGTCAGCCTCTGTTATGTGAACCGTTGCTCGGCAACTACAAGTTAGCAATTAAGTCACTGGGAGGTTTTTGAGCATTTTCGAGTAAAGTTAACGCAAGACGAGTTTTATCCTTCTGTTTTAGCTGTGGGGTGTACTGTAATACATGGAAAGGTAGAAAGGGCTGATTGTGAGCAGGATAACAGGAAATGGGTTGTGCATTATTTGGGTTATTTTACATTTAGCATATTGTACACGTAACATGCAGGTACAGAGATAACCAGCCATTCTTGTAAATGTACAGACGTACACACATACACACAAGCACGCACACAACACACACTTGTGCATGCACACACACACACACACACACACACACACACACACACACACGCACACAAGCAAGCAAATACAATAAGATAGAATGAAGTGAATTTCTTGAAAACCATAAAAATGAACCCAGGAGCAGTAATATGCTTATATAGTATTTGCCATATGGGTTACATCTACCTCAGGTCAGGGCAGAATGACACTGGAAACCAACACTGTATGGTTGCCTCAGTAATCAGATGTGAGAACATTTAGTTATAACTTCAAATATAATCATGACTACTGCATTACAACCAGCTTGGTTGCAGGCTTGCAGTTTGCAGAGGAATACTTCATTCTATCCTGCCTTAGTTTGTTTTCAGTTCTTTCATAAGCCAAGGCCAGGCGAGAATTGATCAGCAGAAAAAAATACAGAAAAAGATGCTAAAGATATCAAAATCAGCACGATTGTTACGATGTAACGATCCATTGCCATATTCATCACTATCATGTTTATCATAAATATCATACTTTAACTTTCCCACACAAATTCATAATGCCACACAATCATTTTCGACGAAAATATTTCGAAAAATGGGAAGAATACATGATGTCTAAATTATAAAATGCAGCTGATTTAAGGAAAATTCCACAATTCCTGGTTGATGTTAAGTCACACTGGGGAAATAGGGAAACAGTGCTGTGCTTGCTGAGTCATACCATTCTGTATGAGTGTAAAATGTCATGCATAATTTTGAAAAAGACTTTCTACAATAAGCATACCACTTTTAATACTCTAGGTCAATATCTGATGTACATTCCTTAAGCCTGAAGAACACCTGAACAACCCTGTTGTCTCATTAAGAACTGGCCTTAACGAACTGGCCACTGAAGAAAAATGGTTTATTGGGTATTAGTGGCTGAAATTATTTCGAGACTGAATAACCACATAGACCACCACATTATTCTTGAATTGTAGTGAAGCCCTTTCAATTAATCACCTGAATGAACTGAATTGAATTGATCAGCATGTTAACCTCAGATTAGCAGATAACATGCCTGAAGCACATATAGGATGTGGTGGAGGTTCCACAACTCCAATGGGTCCCTGTTGGCCAGAAATATCACCAAACCACAAAAAGACCAAAATGAGCAAACATCGAGGCTACAGGCTGTCTGAATACTCTCTCAGGACCATTGTTCCCACGTGAAAGGGCAAAACTTCCCAGAGCCTTCTGTAGTCAACCAAAACCAACAAAATAATCGCTTCGGACAAACTCCGCCTAAAGCACCGCCTAATTTATACCTATGAGCAATGAAGTAATTCACAATTTCACATAGTACTGAATAATAAAAAAAAAATAGGCATTTTATCTAGAAACTTGCCTCACTATAGATCACCTTGCAGATACAATCCATTTTAAAATACTCTGAGAAGTTGCTGATTATTCCATACAGATCATTCCGTACTCAAGACGGCCATTTTTATAACAGATGAGGTGCAGCATAAAAACACTGACTGGTGAGAGGAGGTGTCCCATCTGCAAAAGACAAGAATTCTGCTTCCAAACAAGCCCTGACCAGCCAGCTGTGAGACCCACTAAAAGAGCTGCAGATCTGTGAAACACACTTCATTTCAAATACTTTAGTCCTTTAAGTGCTGACGTCATTCCAGCAGATTACTAACCATTTTTAAATTAAACACTGTATTGCACTACATTTTCAGGGATCTTAGAATTTTCAAAATTTCTCCACATTTGGAGTGCAGGTACTAGCATCTTCCGTGAAAATAATGCACTTTGTGGGTGAAATTAGCATCACATATACAGTGATGGGCATAGATATTTGGACATTCACACAATTTTCATTATTTTTGATCTGTATACCACCACAATAGATTTGAAATGAAACAATGAAAATATACTCAAAGAGCTGACTTTCACTGCTAGCTTAAGGATTTTGTCAAAAATCTTGAATGGACAGGGTAGAAATTACAACCATTTTCACGCTCAGACCCCCGATATTTGGAGTTAGGAAGTAACTGAAGCAACAAACTAATAAATATCGATTGTCATTTTCAATACTTCGCTGCAAATTCTTTGTGCTCAATGATTCTAAAAAATGTAAAACCAAAAGACATCACCAGATAATGGATTTCTTTCCCAGTGAAGCTCTAGCCGGTCATCACTGTAGCCGACTGAAGTAACTGCTGGCTCTTGAGGTGGTTTATGCTCAGTTTCGTCTTTAGCGAGTGAAACGCACGCTGGATTCAGGTCAGCTGACTGTGGAATATTTCACTCCTTAGCCTCAAGAAAGTTACTGGGTTGTTTTGCAGTGTGCCTCCTGTCTTTATCCATTTGCAAAGTGAAGTGTTCACTGAAATGAAGATATTCCAGCTCTCTTGGGGCGCTCTCGATCTGCCTAACTGTAGCGAAGGAGTTTTCTTAGCCAGGGAAAGAATTCTTTTGTCCTCCACTACATCAGTTATCCGTGGTCTTCCGGGTCTTGTGATATTTCTAATCTCACCAGTGCCTATTCTTTTCTTAAAAATGTGCCAGTCGCTTTGCCAACACCTAATGTTATCGCTATCTCTATGATGGCTTTGGATTTTGCAACCAAATGATGGCTTGTTTCAAGGGCAAAGACGGCGCTTTGGACTTCATATTTAGAGTTGAGAGCAACAGATTCTAAATGCAAATGCTACACTTAAAAATAAAGTATAAACCTTTTACCTACTTACTTTTGAATGAAAAAACGCACAACTGCCCGCGTCCAATTATTTTTGTTCCCATAAATGGAGAAAGCACATATGAAATGCGCTGTAAGTGTTCAGCCACCCTGACACTTGCACGATTTTTGTTCCCGCAATGCCACACAATGCATCATGGTAATGATTGAAGTCTTCGGGAACAAGCGTGAGGAGTAGGTGCGGGGGAGTGTGCCATGTTGTCGAAATGTTCAAAAATTCGGCACCGCAATGTTCGTGCCATGTGCGTGCCACTTGCGTGAACCGTACGTGAACACTACGCAAACTTGGTGCGAATTCTGCCGACGGTGCGTGTCAATGCGTGCCGTGTTAGGGTGCTGTCACAAGTTCACGTGATCATGACATGCCCAGCCCACGCATAGTTCGCGTACGTCACAAACCATTCGCTCATGGCAAGGAATTCACGCATTTTTGGCTGTGCATTGCGTAGATAGTGCGTAACTTATGCGAGTACAGTGCGCAAACAGGGCGCACACAAGGCTCCGCTGCGTACCACCGAAATGGGACGCCTTGCCACGACGCATTGTGCGGCATAGCGGGGACAAAAATCATGCTAAGTGTCAGGGTGGCATTACAACATTCACCAAGACTCAAAGTAATTACCCTCAAATCAACGCTGAAAGTTTGCACTCTCAAATACTGCACTTCCAATCCAATGTGCTAGGTTAGACTAGAATAGAATAACAGTAATCTTGTCAGTGTCCAAACATTTATGTACCAGCTGTCATCAATACATATCTGCCATGATCAAACAGCATCCTGTTTGGTTCAGACTGATAATACTGAAGTTAAAGAGGATGTGTTGTCGAGCTCTATTCAGTGGCCTGGATAAATCCTGTGCAGCCTGTCTTTCATGACGGAACCGGCCAAGGCCGACCTCTCAAGTGTCCGTCCCATTTTGCTTCGGACTTTAACCTCTCTGCGGGTCAAAAGACATATCTGTCACCATTGGCTTACCAGAAGACCGTCATTAGTCATACTCTTGTTGAAATCCTCACCGTAACCACCATTAAGGTAAATAAAAAACATACAAAACAAGTGTTATTTGATTTTTTGAGGATGTCTTGTTACGTTACTGCAATTTTTACAGTTTATTTGTTAAAAGAATTCATTGAGCTGTACTGTATAGCAGAAAGAAAAATCGACCAGAAACAGGGTTACAGCCTGCGTTAAAAGTGCTCCACCGTATGCAGCCGGGAGGACGGCCGCTTCCTGGTTGGCGCAGGAGTAGAAAGCAGAGAGGAAGTCTGAACGCTGTCCTACTTGCAGTACATGAGGTCACTCTGACCCACTTTCCTGAGTGCAAGTGTCTGCTTCGGATATTGAAAGAGTTATCTTTTTTGCACTTTTTTATCCAAACTATAGCAATATCACAGACAGCAAGTGCTTAATTCCCTCCAGAACTGCAGTTGGTATTGAAGAAGTGCTCTAACACACTAGACTTATATCATGGTTAGGGATAACAAAGGCAAATATCAATAGAGCCCTCCGATATACAAATTTAAAAAGCGAGAGAGGAGATAACATTGAAAGCTGCACCTTGATCTCAGGCGTACATGTTAAGCCCTGTAACGGAACCTATTGGAACTGTTTAATTACAGCTCAGGAATTGGAGCTACAAGATGATTCCTTAATTAAGCAGTGATTAAGGATTTTCTGCCTTCTATCTAGCACGGTTTGCGGCGCATTTTAAACGCGGCCGCGGAAAGGCAACCTCGCGGAGAACAATGTCATCGCGCTCGGTGAAGTCTTCTTTCAGGATCGCGGCGGGAGTTGACGGCTGCATTTTTAAAAGACAGCTTTTTGTCGCAAATGCGCTGGTGGGAGGAAGCGGGGGAAAAAATAAACACGGCTGGATTGCTTTCATTGTCGATGAGTTTCGTCCTTTGAAACTTCCAATTACTACACAGAGGGAGTGAGTCATTTTGATCATGGGGGCAGGTAACAATATAACTGCAGTATACAGAAAATTCACTCAGCTGCAATGGAAACATGCAATCATGTCAAAAGTTCAAGAGCCTAGTGCTAAAAGTGCTTAAGCCACATTTTCACACACCTTGAGGTAAGGATGAGTTTATAGTTATGACAGTCCACTGCCTCGATTTTCTCAAAATGGACATTTTGTGACTTAAGTATTTTTACCACTGGGGTGTATTGCATGAAAGCATTGAATAGCATAGTTCTTTTTTTTTCTTAATGATGAAAACTGTGTGCTGCTTCTACTAATGGCTTCTAATAGAAGGGAAATATGAGCCAAATGATTGAAAAAGAGCATGATTGCGACTCAGGGTAGTGTGGATAGGCGAATGAACAGGGGAGCAGGACGTGCGAGGCTAGTGGTAATGCCTGGAAAAGAATCAGTGAGCTGTAAAAATCGGCCCTATCAACAGCCTATCAGGGGCAGCTCAACAGCCGAATTTCAGTCTAACATGGGAGCTGCGCATTCGGGTCAATAAGCTTATAGGTGATTTACACAAACAAGTCCTCCAGCAAGGTAGCAACAAAGTCATATTGGTTTTTTTTCTCTTCTCCCTCTCTGCTCTCTAAACCAAGGAAGCCCTTGAACGCATCGCGGGTTGCGCCACAATAAGGAGCTATGAGGCTCTAATCTCTCTGTTCCGAGGGCCGTCAACATTGGGGTCCCTCCCAGACCTCGTGAAGAGGGGTACGGTGTGTACTTGGTGGCACAGAGCTCATTTCCTGCTGCGTGTTTTCATATTAAAAACCAAGCTTGCAGTCACTCCCAGAGTAAATCTGCCATTGTGTAATATTTATATACTGGAACATATGGTAACTGAATATAGAACGTTGCTCTGTTTTATTTTTCTGCGGCTGTGGGAATTTCAAAAGACAGCCTACAGGAAAGCCAGCAGACGAAAATAATCACACCATTTTAGCTAAATATTTTACTGCAGTGCTGCTCCATTTTAATCATGCAATGATACAGATTATGAATCATCTGCATTTGAGAGCTGTACTTAAATTGGCACAAGCAGGAAAACTGAAGGGTGAGGACCGGAGCAGACAGAGGGGTTTCCTGCCCGCAGGTTCAGCTGAACTCCTCAACACATGAGACAGGAGTCATTTCTTAAATGTCATCGCGATGTAATGATTTTAATTATCTGTGTCAGATGTAACAGTTTGTATCCAGCATCGTTCCGGTCATGTAAATCTCCATTCTAAGGCTGTAGAGTTGTGGAGGACAACGATGCTGATTGGCAAATGGAGATGAACCGAAAGTTGCAAAAGAGGAAGCTTTTAGTTACAACCTGCAGGAAGAAGGGTGACAGTCCCGCCTACTTCAAACCCCTTCTGGAATACTGTCCATTCCAGCAATAACCTTTATCAGATCACACAAAAAGAATTCTAAACAAATGCCCTCCTTGGATAATGGTGAGGGGGGTCACTCTATGGTAAAAGATCTACGCCTTCAGGAGAATTCATGTCCCGCGATGTCGCTGCGCATTCAAATGATATATGTTTGTCTAATCTGGGGACAAATTGCTATTGTCATAGTATTGAGACACTAAACAGGGGCTGAAACTGGACTGTGAAGGGGGTCTGCAGGTTTTCGTCCAACCGAGCAGAAGCGCACCTGATACAACCAATTTTAATCAACCGATCTCAGCCTGCACAGTTCATTAGCTGCATCAGGTGTGCCTCTTCTTGGTTGGATTGAAAACCTGCAGCTCCTTGGCCCCGATCATGGACTAATTTGAGATCCCAGCCATAAAGTATGTATTTTGCATGCTGTGCGGTGCCCCCGAGTGACACAGAGACTGTATGAGACATGCAGGGTACAGATTCCAGCTCTCACACATCACCAAGACTGATTCTAGAATATTCCGGTATTGAGTATGTGTCCTGGGCAGCGATTGATGATTCGCCACTGCATCACTGCAAAAGAACAGTGTTTTGATTATCATGATGAAGCCCGCAGTCTGTCAAGATCAGCTGAAAACTCTGCTGATAGATTCAAGCCAGCGGACCAGTCGAGGTTTTAGAAAGTGGAAATCAGAAATGCTACAGCCAGCCCTCCCACAACGAGAGAGTACATGACAGCAGCCAGCTCGGCCTTTAATTCTGAATGCAATCCTTCAATTATAAAACTTATCGTAAATAATTCAAAATTTTATCGAAAAAAGTTCTCGTAAATACGTCTTTCAAAATTCATGCAAGTTATTGATAGGATACAATGACATATTACATGACTTTCACTATACTGGTCATAATTCTCAGATGAAAAGATTACCGACACTTCCAACATGTGACTAGGGAATCAAAGAGGGAAGATTTTAATTTGAGCTTGGTAGTCAGGTACAATACGAGCAGTGCATGGCAATGTGGCCTTCATTTAACTCAACAGAACTTCTTTGGGTACAGATTGCAAATAGCCAAGGCCATTCATCTGTTAAATGACAAATGCAGTAACAAGCATCAAAGCAAAATGTGCCCGTTATTTTTATTTATTGATTGATTTATTTTCACTGTACTTTCTACTATTCACATGGCTGTATTTAAGTTGCATTTTGATTAAGTTTGGTCCACTTTATGCAACATTTTAATGACATGAAAAACCAAAATGGTGATGTTCTCAGCTCCTTTTTTTATTTTAGTTCTAATAGCGAATGCAGAAACAGCAGGGGGGGGGGGGGGGGGGGATCAACTCTCCGTCAACACTTACGCCTTACTAAATAACGGTATCTGCATTTCTGTCAGGTTGAGCTCTGCAGAAAGCTATTATGCACACACCCCCATAGAAAGTGCAATCCCTGGCTGCTGCCCAATCAGCTTCCAGAATTTGAAAAAAAATAAGAAAAAAAAGGGAAAAGCTTGATTCTGCCAAGCTCTCCAGCATTGTGCGGTTATTAGCAAAATGCCTTGCAACTGTCTCTTTCAAGCCGCAAGAGCAGGGCCCTTAAATTCCCATCATTACAGAATCTGGCTGATATCCTCTCTGTCTGCAGCGGTTATCTCTCTCCGATTCAGTCTCGGAGCGTGTAGATCTGGCCCAGTTAGATTGTCATACTTAACAAACATTAATGATTAATTTCCTCCACTGAGTTAACTGGGGCTAAAGGGATGTCTCGATTCATCTTATCGCTCGACAAATTAGCATTTCCCCGCATTCCCGGCATCAACTTTCCATTAGAATCCTGCATTCGCCATTCGGAACGCCGTCTTTCGGAGGAAACGTTGAGATCGTCGACAATTTGTGGGGACTTCCATTACTTCTCTATTGCACAAAGACTAGTGTAATTAATTTGGCCACTTTCTGTATGTGGCAGTGCAGCACTGGGGCTCTGATTATCCGTGAATGAATGATTATTCATTCAGAAGCTAAACCAAGGGCTGCTGTACATGCACACTGGCGAGTTAGTCCCAATCATAGGCCTGTTCAAAATAACAAAATAATAAGGGCTGAGACGGTTTCCTTGAAGAGGTTATGGAGACCTGTGGCCTAAAACTAAACAGTAGTTGCATTGTCCTTGGGAATATTTCAAAAGATATGAATAGAAATATGTCAGACAAATATTTTATTTGCAGCCTAACACATTGGCTTATAAAAAAAAAATCAATAATTGGTCCACAAATTAAATGCCTCCCAAAAATAAAAGCTTAATAACCTGTAGCAAGGACCAATGAAAATCTACTTTTTGAGGTCTTTTTATATTGTGAAATGGACAGTATGGCCACAAGGTGAAATTTCACAATTTCTGGAACACAAGAAGTCATTCGGTAAATAAAATGATATCATTCTCAATATGCGGGAATATAGTGGGCCGTTTGTCTATAAATTGCCATCATGAAAGCCATGGTCTGTGTAATGCTTGCAAGAAAAGCTCAATAAATGTGAAATTGGCCATGCAGAGGAGGACTTTGAGGAGAGATTCTGTAAAAGCCAAGGAGACGCAAAGGTTGAATCTTTAAGAGCTCCACTCCTGTGTGGGGCCTTTTTGGTTTCCACAGTAAATACAGCCTCCCAATGTCATTCCCAAGCATGTAACAGATCCCTTCCAAAAAGAAATAAAAGCTTTGACTTCATCCAATCATGTCATTTCATAGTACAGTATGCGAGCTTGCATAAATGTTCTTGAAGCAAACACTTTCTCTCAGTAGTTTCAAATGTTCATACTGGTAAATGCAGACTGAATGCGAGGCAAGGATTGGTTAAATGGTTTTCACCCCTCGGCCAAATTTTGGCCAGAGGGGTATTGTCATCACCTGCGTGTCTGTCTGTCTGTCGTCTGTCCATGACTTTGGCCAGGGCGGTACTCAGCAACTAATGATCACAGCTTCACCAAATTTGGTACGGTAACTTACTATGACCCATAGATGCGCAACGTCAGGTTTTTTGCTGCATTTGACCTTTGCACTGTGACCTTCATCGTGGAAATCTTGTCCGGCCAAGTACAAAGTTAGTTGTAGCTTTGTCAAATTTGGTATGGTAACTCACTGTGACCATAGATGTGCAATGCCAGGGTTTTGGCTGGATTTGACATTTGACCTTAGCCCTGTGAACTTCACCGTGGAAATCTTGTCCGGCCCCATACTCAGTAACTATTTATTTAACCCTTATTTAACCAGGGAAGTCCCGTTGAGATTTAAATCTCTTTTTCAAGGGAGCCCTGGGGGTTGAGGTGGGGAGGGAGAGGACAAGTTGCACAGCCAATTAGATCAGGGGATGATCAGGTGGCAGGTCGTAAGAACCAGGTTGGGACTTTAGCCATGACACCGGGCAACCCCCTACTGTTATTGATGAGTGTCATAAGATCTTAAATGACCGCAGTTAGTCAGGACCTCGGTTTAACATCTCATCCAAAAGACGGCGTCTCCTTCAGCACAGTGTCCCCATCACTGCACTGGGGCATTGGGGATTATTCCACCAGAGGGAAGATCGTAACCTATTGGCCACGAACACCTCTTCCAGGTACCATTGATGGCAGCTTCGTCAATTTTGGTATGGTAACTCTCAACAACCAACTCTTCAGTTACCAGTCAAGCAACCTGCCTCTAGCCTACCCTGCCACCCAAATGCTGCTCTAAATAAAACATACCCAAGAATCTCCGGTATTTCCTGAGAGTGTACAGTCCTGCAACTTCATAAAACTTTATACCAAAAAATTAACCTGGAACATATACAACACATCTAGATAAGCCATTCTTGCGCAGAAGGTCACACAAGGATGTCAGAAATTCAGGTAGTTATGAGGTAGCAGACTCAGGAAGAAAGAATTTGCTATTTCAAGGATACAATCCATGCTAAGTCCACTAATTACAGGAGAAATTTTAGGTCCTCTGATGTAAAAGAAAGCTACAAAGAGGCAATAGTGTAGTGTGTGTTAATAGTTTGTCATCAGCTGAATGGCTAACAACACACTAAATGAGCAAATACATTTTTTCATTCATCTCTAAACTTTACTCACGTTCAAATATGAAATTCAATAATTGCACATAAGTATTCTAATTAAAATAAGCACATGCATTATACGCTATTGTGACGTGCATGTAGTGCATTTGAAATTTTGCCAAAATTGTATAACATTTTCGCATTATTGCTAAGCATGGAGTAACTTTTTCTTTGGGTGGCACGGTGTTGTAGTCGCCTCAAGCAAGATGGTTGTGGGTTTGAATCCAACCAGGGGCTTTTCTATGTGAAGTTAGCATTTTCTACCCGTGTTCCTGCGGGTTTCCTCAATGTTCTCCGGTTTGCTCCCACAGTAAAATGTGATTGCTCCAACAAGATCATCAGCCAATCAAATTTCAGTAGCCCTTATACTCATGTAGCATGATAATAAAAATTTATATAATTGTCAAAGACGTCAAAGAGCAATATACATCAAAATTCCAAATTGCCCATAGCTATGAGCGTGTGATGCAAAGGCTAGGCGGCTTATCCAGGGTGAATGAACGATGCGTTATCTGTCCAATGGATTAGCGGACTGTCCAGGGTTTATTTCTGCATAGCCCACTTTACGCCAGGATCGGCTCCTGTGACCCAGCCCAGGAATAAGCAGGTTTGATAAAGAATGGAGGCTTCTTTGTAGTCATCTTGTGACTCACCACACCATTATACCACGCATTCAGACTAAAATGAAGACATTAACCCCTTCTCACAAGCATTATGCAAATAAGGCAACACTGGGACAGAGCAGGAGTGATTCGACCCAATCTTTATGCTTCTGGAAGAGTAAATGTTTACGCTGTGGCAGGGCTCTAGTCTAAAGTAGCTAAGAGGCGACGGCATGAACAGCAATGATCTGATTGAATGTTGTGTCGCTGAGATGATTGTTAGACCTTTCTGCATTTCAGTATGTACAAAAAAAGACCCAAGAGAGTGAAAAGATGCACAGTAAACTCAAGCATAGGTTTGGTTTCAGTATTGGTATTACCGCCTTACCAACTACATGTTCACACAGCGTGCACACACACACACACACACGCGCGCGCGCGCGAACGCACATACAGACCATTGTTGTTAACTTACAACTTGACCTGCCTCTCCCCTCTGTGGTCTACTGCGACATTACTACATCATATCTCACAGTAAATAAAATGAATCGATATACAATCTACGTACACTTTAAAGCCCATATACACGTGATAAACTAAATCACGTGCTTCCACCATTAACTACCATTACTTAGCCATTATAATGCTTCATTCATACACAGGTAAAAGAATTTCTGAAATTACTGGTCTTGGCAGCGTACAAGCATAGCCCCCTGTTTTTATTTTTGAGTCGAAATAGCGCTCGTGCACTCTCAATATTTTGGCTGGTGTCTTTTTTTGTAGACTGGCGAGTGGGAACCAAAATTAGATTTCTTGTTTTGACATGCTAGAATCAAAGTGAAATGCTTGAACCCATGAAGCAAGAATTCAAACATTGATAGCCAGTATTTCGCAAAGTTACTGCCTTTTGACAGGTCATTTCCCCGACCATTATCAAAATGACCCTGAAACCCACTTTGTCTCATACAAAATGTATCCTGGCAACGAGTTGCAGTGTGAGTGTGAAAATCGCTTAAGACCTCACCTGCAGTCTTACTGTGGCGTCTGTGGCCTGACTTGTCTGTCTTTCGCGTTGGTCTAGTGCTCCTTGGCTGCAGTGTATCCTGCAGTTAATAAAATTATCCGTGATCGAGACAAAGTAAAAGCCAAATACAAATCAATACTACCGAAATTAATCCTACCCTAAAACCAGGAATTCCATGATCATTTATAAGGACTAACGCATTGAAAGACCTCAGACCTTGTACCAGTAGAACTTGTCTCTCCTGTAGTATTAAAGGTACTGTCACTGGCCTGAGCAGTTTCCTGACCAAATCATGCATGGATGGGATTCAGAAAAAAAAATAAAAAATTATTTCATTAATTTCAGAATGTAGCACGATTTGTTGTTATTTTGTCATTTTGCCTGTTTCATCCAGCTTTCATTCATGGTTGGTAAAAGGGCCGAGGGGCTGCAGGTTTTCATTCCAACCGAGCAGAGGCACACCTGATGCAACTAATCAACTGTGCAGGCTGAGATCAGTTGAGTAAATTAGTTGTATCAGGTGTGCTTCGGCTCGGTTGGATTGAAAACCCGCAGCCCCTTGGCCCTTTTACGGAAAGGTTTGAGACCACTGATACAGGGAAGCAAACTTTTTCCACCTGATTCTGGAATGTTCGATCAGAGAGCTATGCACAAGCATGCTTGCATGCAACTCATGCCAGCATCTCAGAAGAGAGCAGACAGTTTGTGGTTCTCCAAAAAGGTGCTAGTCAGCCATTGCATCTTCACAATCATCGCATGAAACCTTGCGGGCTCAGAACGAGGGAGGCAGAAACCAGAACATGCAACTGCTTAGAAACTAACTGATGAGCACCCGGCTGGTCAGCAGGAAGTGCTTGAGCGAGGAACAAAGCAAACCCTAATGGACTGTGTCCCTCCCATATACCTTCACAGCACAAAGTCAGTTATGTGCAGTGCTCAAAAGGTTGCCGGCAACAGTCGGCACTAGCATGGCTTGAATTCGAACCCGGGCCGTGGTGGTCATGAGTGGACCGCAGTAAGGTGAATTTACTGGGTGAGCCTACCCAGCAGCCCAAGAAAAACATACCCTGGGTTCATATCCAAATTAGGGCTGTTCTGCGCAGAGTTTGCATCTCTTCCCATGTTCAGGTTGTTTTTCTCAGCAAACTCTGGTTTCCTCTCAAAGTCCAAAGACATGCACACCAAGTTAACAAAAGACTCTCAATTTCTCTGGGGTGTGGGAAAAAGATTAAATGGTGTATGTGCCCTTGGCGAGCTGTCCAAGGTGTGTCCCCGCCATTAGCCCATAGTCAGCTGGGATAAGCTACAGCACCCCACAACCCTAGTGAGCCAAAGGCTGTCTAGATAATGGATGGTGATAGCATATCTTGCAACTGTACTGCCAAACACAAAGTTGAGGTTGACATGATGCAAATGCAGTGGGCCAACTAAATCTCCATTATTGAGCTATTACCAGATGGTTACCAGTTAATATAATTGTTCACTAGCATTGCTGCACCCTCAATGTTACCCACACTTTGAATATGAGAAAATAAAGGTTCACTTTTCCCCTACATGAAGAGTATAGTTGGTTCAAAAATGATGTTAAGCTAGCTAGCCAAGATGTACATTTTGCCAGGCATCCTATGGTCACATTTCAGTTTAGTTAACACCGGCGAAGATAATGTTGCTTAACGTAACATAACGCTAAGGCTCAAAATTGAACTTATAGCCCTCTCCAGTTCTCATATTGTTATGATTATTAGATTGAGTATTCGCAAAAACTATGTGACTATTTGATACCTAACCTTTTGTTCAGCAGCCCAACACACAGTCAGGCAATGTGTCAGCAACATCTGCAGGAATAACGGTAGTCACCAGAGCTGATGTAGGTGTCGACTGGAGTTGATATTTAAAACTGCTCGAGGATCGAGTCCCAGCTCACACAACAAAGGTAAATTGAGTGTTTGGAGGAAAATCTGATCTTGACTGCCACCATGAGCTTCAGCCATTGTGCATAAGCACATCTTCAGTGGGCTCCTGACCAAGCCAATCAAATTAACTTCTTTTTTTTTGCCAAACCAGACCGACTTCCAGAGTTAACCCCTCGAAAGCTTCGATGTGGCAAGTTTTTTAGCAGACCCTGAAAACACTGGTAGCTACCATCTCTCAACATAGGTAGGGAAAAGTTGCTACCATCCCCGGTAGTCAAGTCTAAGGTCTAAGATTTGGGGGAATGATTCACCTAGTAGTCCTCCAGGTACGCAAAACAGCAATCTGAGTGATTATTATTTTTTGCTACGCAAGGGGAAGGCGAACGGGCTAGACTTTGGAGGCATTCAACTTCCTGACCTCTGTGCTTTTAAGCCGCTTTGCTACTTCACCGCACTCTGATCAAAGTTAATAAGTGCTTCATATGTTAATGAAAATTGGTGCTCTTCTTTGTGTGCCTACAGCTTTTTAATACCTATTATAGGCTGAAACTTTTAATGGAGGTTTTAGGTCCCTCTGACAAGCCCAATTCAGAGAGTGACTACACAGATACAAGGCTAAGCTAAGACCGGAGAGTCGTTTGACTGCTCCGTGGAGAAACCTTACACGGGAGACCCTTTTCACAGACAAGCCCGGAGAGATAAAAGGCCGTGGGATGAGCGCCTGTGTTAAAACCCACGTTCAGCTCCATACTGTGCTAATTACGCGGTGCCATCAAATCTGAGAGGGTTTAGTTAATCAAAGGTCTCTTCCTCTTCCTGTAGTTGAGGAGTAACTCGCATAAACCGTTAATGCTGCCACAATTGTGTTGCCGTTTAATTCACGCCACTTCCTGAGAAGCGTTGGGGAAACTTAAGCCACTCGGAAATACAGTTAAATTAGTTTAAGAGATCCAATTGAGGCGGGGATGAGCAGGAAAATGCTACACCTGAAGATTACTAAGAACTTGAATGCTGAGGCAAAGAAATCTTGCAGAGAAGACTACATTGGTATTATGTAGTGTGCAGAGATGGTTGAGAGACGGATCAAAGGCAGCTTGGTCATGACACGGAGAAGATTACAGAAGAATCTCGGGAATTAAACAGTTGTTCGGGATGCTTTGTATTCTTTATTTGTACGACTCAACACACAGGCCGCCCAAAACTAATCAGCGATTTTTCGAAGTGCAGAACTAAACTTTGGTGCTATCCAAGAACTTAAAACCAGCTTTGTGAAACTGAACCACTGTTTTCAGGAACAGAGAAAGGCTCGCTTGAGCGTACGGACAGAGAATGTAATTACCATTCACTTTATAATTTTACTGCATGGACCAAAGTAAGGGAAACCGACTGTCACCACCACCAGCAAGCTCATACAACAATAGTCATTTTGTAGATTGTGAAAATACTGTGTTCGATATGAATACTCTGTTTGGACAACACTAAAGATAATTAAGAATTAGTACTACGTGTCAAATAGTGACAGAGAAGTTCGGGAATAAGCAATGCTGAAAATGAAGGAAAAAGATGGAATATACTGAATGTCAACTGACAGTTCACACATCATTTCAAGACAAAAAAATCTGAAGCGAATGAGTGATGCTTCACAGTCTCACCCAAGGAAGGATTTCATGAAGATCATTTTTGACAGAATGAGTGACTGTTATGCCACCCTCATTTTTATCGAAGAACATAAGAAATTTTACTATACAGAGCTGCTAATAAACACAAATATTTTCCTTTTTGTAGAATGAAATCCCAGAGGGCAATCTCCTGTAGTTGATAACGTAAAAATATTTTATCTTATTTTTTTTTCTTTTTCTGACAGAGTAAAAGAGGTCATTCAAAGTATACATTTCCAAAAATCCTTACAATTTCACTATACTGAACACTCACAGCACAGCAAAGAAATCGCGAGACCTGAGCGCCGAAGAGAACAAATAGCAGTTCTGTAATCTTCCCTCTGTTACCTGCAGCATGTCAAAATATGGTTTCTTGTAATGACAACGTGCAGCCAAAAGGAAACTGAAACTAATTGAAACTTAATAAAAATGGGATTGGTTGGGTTAGGTCTACCTAGCTATTTGAAGGCAGATCCCCGATTGGTGATGCTATGGGGTGGAAATGAAACTGCCATTGGATAAAACATAAGCGTTACTCTCCTGTTGGCTGATCCCCCAATTCCAACCCTTTCCTTTAAAAAAAATTACTCAACTGGGCTAGAGGCAATCTTGGTCGGTAGGTGTCATTTCTCAGGGGTCAAACTGCAGCTCTCAGATATATTATACTAAAATCATACTGTATATTAAACAGACCAGTTTTCAAAGGCAAGCAGAGAGGGTGAAAGAGAAATTCCGGATGATAAAAAAATCCTCATTCCACAGCGAACCTTAATATGATCCCGGAGACCATCAAAGACATCTTTGGGCTTGTTTGTTTTATGGTTCCGCCAGACCTTTAAGAAATGTTACAGGCCCTGGTAATACATAACTGGCCTAGCTGATGGCTGACATCGCAAAAGCTGACACGCGCGCACACACAGCCGAACAGACTTGGAGGAAGCCGAGCTGAGGCGCTAACCTTTGTTGCAGAAGTACTCCATGTCTTCACAGCTCAGGTTCTCGGGTTCAAAGTCCATGGAGACGTTCTCCTCCATGGAGAACTCTGCTTTGGCCAAGAGCTCATTCTCCTCCGAGACACACTCCTCGTCCTCTTCTTCCAGGCCATCCTCCAGGGGCCCTGATAAAAGACAGAGAGGTCACTCCAGAGATTGCGACCCATAGGTATAAATCCCTGGAAGACCACGAGTACTCCAGACTTCAGTGAAGAAGCCTTGGTTTGTTTGCCAGTGTCTGTCCATTTTGCATTCGGCGACAGACCGCAGCTGGATAGTGGCATTTCAAATGAGTAAGCAGTTGAAGTGAACCTGGGGCAAAGGTTAAAGGAGAGAAAGGGCTATGGTACCGCACACAAATGATTGAAGGACAGAGCTTAAATGTGGAGCAAATGGGCCTGTGTTGGAGGCACACTGTTCGACTGCTGGAGATGACCGAGCTCAGACCGTCAGTGGCTCACAGTGGGGGAGGGGGAAGGGTTAGGACCGGGGCATGGAAGGGGGAGTTCACATCCATACAATGCCCAGCTCCTTCCTCTGAGCGTACGCACACACACACACACACACACCTTCACTTCCTGTTTTTCTTCCTCTTGAACTATAAATCTGTCATACTAGCACCCTGTAGTGAAGAGAATGACGATTCCTCCTTTATTCCTGCTTTAGAACAGTAGAGTAGAAACTAAGGAGAAGAACTACCATAACATTAAAAATATATCTTTCTCAGTCATATATATATATATATATATATATATATATATACTGCACATAGACAAACAAATCAAAGAAAGTTTCAGCTTTCCCAGCAAGATAAATTCCAACTATTTTTTCTCACAGACCAGAGCACTTAAACAGCATCAGCATAAATAATTGAGCAGTTTTCTAGTTCTTATTCATGACCTCGACTGAGGATACACACAGAAAGGAAGGGCGTAAAAGCATTCAAAGAATTTAGATTTTTTTCCCAAGATTCCATTCCAAGGTCACGGCTGTTATCTCATTACCTGTAACTTGTCACAGGGAGCCATGGATCCAATGTCACGAAGTGAACCGATGTCAAAAATGTGTCAGTTTATCATCGAGTGAAATAAACTTTATCAGTCTCCTCTGGTGAAGGTCATGCTGCCAGCTGAGAGGAAGCCTCTGTCCGTTTCACTGCCGCACGGCTCGAATCAGAGTGGTTTCCATATTGAATATCCATACTGTTGCACTTTGCCATTGAGAAAAGATAGCATGATGGGATTCCAGATTTTTTTTTTCCTCTCATTTTTGAGCACGCGCCCTTAATTAATCTTGTGTTGTACCGCCACATGAATTTCGAGTATGAATCAAATCCAAGCGACAAAAGTTCCACTCGGAGTTCACCGTGACTTTTCGCATGAGCACCGGCACAGGAGGTAGAAAGAAAATAGTCTTATTAATTTGTTAGCCTTATCAGAGGGTACAATGTTGATTTTTCATTTACATTCCGTGCCCTCAGGTAATACACCAGTGCAATCTTAAAGGAGACATTTTTCTGTGTGATTAATTTTTCCCCGTCTGCGCAATATTATTTCTTTAAATCTAAACGCTCCCAGAGTTTTGCTTGTAGCTGTACATCCTCTTTGCTATTTGCATATTACTATTTTGCTTCAATCAAGGTCGTTGATGGAATTACCGCTACCTGAATTGTATGAATTATGAAAATATTTCACCCCGCATTTAAATTGTATTTTAATAATCTTACAAAAAATATGCATCCAAAAAATACAAAAAATAATCGGTTTTCCAAAAAAGGAAGAATCTTTTTTTTTTTTTAAATTAGCAGAGGTTCAAGTTTATAACTGATATAAATACATGTACACAGAGGCAGTCAACACTGAGCAACCCATTCTTCTCAGAGCCCCTTATTGTCCGAGATTCAACACTTTTTTTAAATGAATGAGCGATTGCACTCGCCGTTTCTGACGCTCAGAATGAACACTCTTGATTCCATTCTGTCACACATGAGCTACATTGCAGCCTCTCGCGGAACGCATTTGCCCCTCGACAGAATAGGCGCACTGATATCCTCCGAGCACCTTTCTGCCTGTTTGTTCTATTGTGACGCGCGCAAGGCTCTCGGCCTAATAAAGCAATAATTTCAGTTCAAAAACTCAAGCGTGCGCGCACTTCTGCTTCCTTTATTCCGCCACACACTCGTAAAAGACCCCCTGATCTCCGAAAACCGCTTGCTCTTTTCATTAGCCTTATAAATTACTCCTTTGTAGGGAGCTACATCGGCGAGCGCGCCGTAGATGAAAAGAATTAGCACCTGGATCCCTAATAGACACCGTGAAGGGAGAGCCAGGCTTTAAATTAAGATACAGTTTTTTTGTGATGTTTATCTCCTACCGCGTGCAGCTTTTCAGAAGGAACCAAGCAAATCCTGAAGTGACTCAATATGTGTGCTGGTGCTTAAAATGATGTTTCCAGATAAATATCAGAGTATCTGATGCTGGATGAAAAACATTTTTTTAATACAATTTGCACATTCAAGAACGTAGTAAGCATATGTTTGTGTGCATGCTTGAGTAAGATTATTTTGCTGGCATAGTCCAAGTTCACTGTCCCATCGCACATGCTTTAAATTGACATGATTTTTCAAAGTGCGGGACAAAAGATTTGCACAAAAAGTCGCTCAACAGCACACCAAAAAGATGAATTCAGGATCAAAGTCATGAACAGCTTGTGAAGTGTGCCGTGTGTTTCATTATGGAACCCAGACGACCATCAACTCAAAAAGTAAAGGCAAATGCTAACTAGCGCACAGCACTTTGAAACAGTTCTAAGGAGCACCAGTCTTGTTTTGATGGCCATTTTCGAGGGACCTGTTCAGATTACCAAAGTTAGATCCCTTTCCGCATGTTTAGTTTATTATACAGTATTCATTGCATGAAGAGAGCTGAAATAATTTCAGAGACAGCAATGATAAGAATAATGACTTTCTAAACGACTAGCTCTGCGCTCCTTACTAATTTTCTGATAGTGGCGTCTCCGCTATATTTAGTTGTGTAATGTTTAAAACCCTGTCACATTCAATACATATGGCCAATGAATGTTGGTGCATTTCTGTAAGGTGTGATAAACGGTATGGAGGAATGCATGCTTGCCCTACTACGCTCTGCCGCAGTACTCGGCCTCCTCAGCGCCACTACTACAGGGTCCTTGCCTCCCTGCTTTCAATGTAAACATGCGGATGCCCAAAAACAATACACAGCATGCATTTCTGCCATGACTCAAGCTACTGGACAAAATGCCATCTGATAGCAACATTTGGTGAAATACCTCAAATGCAGAGCATTGCAATTTCATGTCTCCTTCTGAGAGAGCGCAATCATGAACCGCTATTAAACAACCACTCTAAACTAGATTGTGTTTGGTGCTATACTCCCCCTGGGCGTGCCTGATCTTTGACCTGGAAAAATTTAGGAGGAAATTAACTTGACATCAAATATGCTTCTAAAGATGCCCAAGAAGCATAACCTGTTTAAATTTCAGGGCAGTCCCTGCAATGGTTCAGTAGTTAGAGCGGTAACAATCGATGGCAAGACAGACAGACAGATGGACAGTGGAGGGGACAACCATACCCCACTGGCAAGAATCGCCAAGTTGGTTAAAACTACAAGAAAACAGAAAGCACAGACACATACCTCCTTGAGGTCATAACAGACAAAATCATAAAAGGGACACTAAAGCCTGATTCATGCTTCTTGTGGTCGGCGTGGTTTCAGCGGTGCGGACGGCGCGCACGGTCCCCACGAACGTCGAGTCGTTTCATGCTTAATGCGGTCACAGCGGCTCCAAAAACGGGCCTGTTCTAATCTTGCACTACTGAATCTTATTTCTTTGATCAATACGTTCATTTTTATTATCATATTGTAACTATTATTATTATTACTACCAAACACACGGCTTGATTATTTTGAATTAGATTAGACAGTGCGTCGCTGTCAAAACAAATATCACTGGCCGCTCTTTGCTCCACTATTATGATAATTGAGTCACTTGAAACTTCCGAAAACGAAGTTGCTTGCATTTCGGCGGTTTCTGCACCGATGTCTGGTAATGAGCATCCTTGTAGATCAAACAGGAACTGTAGTAAAGATGCCTGTATGTTCAGCTGGCCTTTCTTTAAAGCTTTCCATTTTTCATTTCAATAGGTATACGTACTTCCGGGTCCTGAAGCTAGCCAATCATTGCAAAACGCGGTCTGTGCGACCCTGGCCCCATTGCTACAAAATCCTCTAGGTGCGCGGCTCGGCGTTCAGAACCTTAGCGGACCCTCTGCGCTCTGTCGCCTTGGCCGCAATTGCGCCATTTCACCGTGAGGGCCATGCTGACCCCGCCAACTGCAAGAAGCATGAATCAGGCTTTAACTGACCACCCGAGACTTCGTAACATCCCTCAACAAGAGCAGCAGGTTCTTCTCCAGACCTCTGGAGTGTCACAGACCGAGTCTAGGGCCAGAGAATCACAGCGAACAGGTATTGTTTGTGCCCACCAAAGCCCTGCCTGCCTGGGCTCTATCATCTCACTCCATCTCGCTCTGAATACTCAACTGGGGGAGGAAATTTCCTCCCCATCCAAACTCTAATTCAGGAACTGGCACCAATGAAGACATTGGTAGTCGAATGGAATTGTGATTACAGGCCGTCCTTTGTTAACATCGTGTTCTGCGTCAGATATGGATCCAGTTTTAGCAGAGAGAGGAAGAGTCAATGTTGAAAACAGCTTTGGGAACGAGGGCTGATTGCGGATGTCCGCTTGTATGGTTAGTTACGGGTGAGCATCTCACAACACAGTATGTATCCTGGTGTGGTAGTCACGATGCAATATATACTCTGATATTACAAATCCTTTTACGACGAAGATCCACATAAGACAGTGATTTCACGACTGCAAAAACTGATTTAATCACTAAACAGAGCAGTAATCTACTGTAAAATGTGACGTTCATTGCTGAAACATGAAAAAATTCAAAAGATAAACAAAATTAAGATAAATACAAGTACTTTTTTTTTTTTTTTTTGGCTTAAAAAATATGATTTTTGCATAAAAGCTGCTTCGGATGCATTTAACAGTCCAATTCCTCATTTCTTATTCAATAATCTGATTGAAACTCCAGATAAACTTTTTTTTACAAGTTTATGCAACTACTTCGTGTTCTAAGACTCACTGCAATATCTGGACTCGCTGAGAAACAACTAAATCAAATTGGTCTCTTCAATGTCTACATGCTGCTCTATTTTGGTATGTAGAAGAAATAATTTGCTAAATTGATGAATTCATGATGTAGCATTCCTATCAATGAAGCAGCTCAACCCTGTTGCCTGTTGCCTGTCCCAGCCTCCACAAATCGCAGCACAAGGTCAGTACCACCGATGAAAATCTAATAATAAATATTGTTTTTTAAGTTCAACTTGGGAGAAGGGGGTTAAATAGTGAAAACACTTTGAAAGTTTTTTTTAAACATTGGGACAAAATAATGATTAAAATCACCAGCTAACATCAACCTTTTCAAATCCCCTCATTACCAGTTCTCAATTGTCCGACCCAACTTTTTTGTAATACGCTGTAGGCCTGAATTGCAGGAATAGATGTATATTTACAAATAAAATTAAGTTGACCAGACAAAACTTTTAATATCTCATCTTCATATGGTCAGCAATGAAATACATGTCAAAGCAAATTTGAAAATCACTGTTTTAATGAGCATTTCCTGTGCCGTCCAAACTTTTTATGACTTGAGATTGTATTTCCTGTTATTTTGTTAGGTTAATTTTTAAACAAAATGCAGCTTAAAATGTATCAATGAAAAAGATCAAAGCAGCCATTAATTAAACAAAAACACACAAAAATATAAACATGGATCACACCGTCCCGACATATGTATCATCAAGAAGTTAATTCCCATTTATTAGTGTATGAGTATTCTGAGGACAACTCTGTTGGTCAGATTAGTTTGCACAATTTTACTCTGCAATTCTTTTGTATGTTTGTTTTAGAAAGATGACAGGACCAAGGTCGCCAAGCCATGAGAAAAGGCCTTCAATAACAGATGAAGATTTTAAATTCAAAAATTCAGAATAAATCCGCAAGACCTTGTTGTACATTCCTCCATCAACAATCAGCTTGAGCCGACAGACATGAATTCAATGTGTTTTACCATGGGGATAGTTTCACACACCTGCATGCGCTTACGTACACAATCACGCACATACACACACACACACACACACACACACACACACACACTATACTCGCACAAACACATATAAACATAGTAATATATGTTCCCTCAAACTTGCAGAATTTAAACAAACCCAGAGACATACGAACAGGCCCGGTTTGAGCGACCGCTAATTTCATGCCTTGCGTTTTTACTCAGCGCATTGCAGGAAGCTTGTGGCAGGGCTCTGATAGCGACACCGCACATTATCAGTAGGCTACACAGTGTGATGTCCGGATCAGAAACCAGGCCCTCTCTATAGCTCCTAATTAGAGGTGAGGTAATTGAATGCGACAGAACAAAGCAGCAGATCTCTATATGCATGGAAATCATTTTGCTCCTACCTACGCCATTTTTTTTTATCCACTTGGCCATTGAAAATGTGGTCAGTGCTGGCCTGGGGTAAATCCCAGCACGTGAGATTAAACAGGAATGTGTGACATAGCCTTATAGCCTTTTTGGTCAGATCTGCTCCAGGAAAAAGCCTCGCCAACTCTATCTGTATACCGTCGTGTTCAGCATGCCAGACTGGACCAGTGCCTTCCGACTTCAACCACTACTGACGCACAAACAGCTTTCCTTAGAGAGCCGTCGCATGATTCCTGGCGTAAAAAAAAAACAGCCTGAACCTGAGCGTCAGCTCGTCATAGGGAACTGTAAGGCTTCAAAATAAAACACACAGGGTTTATAAACTGTAATGTGGTATATTGACAGAGAATGGCCGTGCTGAATCTGTTTTCTTTGTTCTGTAAAACAATTTTAATAGGCAATAAAAATTAAAGAAATACGGATCCTCGCACAACATACACAGCACCCTAATTAACCCCTTTGCGCGGAATACAAAATTTTGCCAATTTTTCCGGTTGTGCATGAGCCTATTTAAGCTTTAGAACTCAGGATTTGTGACACAGAGATTTTTGAAAATTATTCAAGTGAAGCTAGACATTTGGAAATTCAATTACAGAATTGTTTAGGAATAAAATTTTTGAATTTACGGACGCCGGCGTCTACATCTGCAGAAAGGGGTTAAGGGGCTAAAAGACAAAATATCAGTCTTGTTTTGTCTGGTTTCACATTTAGTGGCAATAACACAGACAGCAGTCCAGCCATTATTGGATTAATGCTTTTCGGGGAACCTGCAAAGGATAATATTTGAAATACTTCATTGTGTCTGAGACACAAGAGACGGTTCTGGATTCGACACAATGTGTTCAGACTAAATATGTAGCTAATGTCACAACATTAGTCAAAAGGAAATTGCGATTTGTGTATTTGTCAACACACGAACGCTTCATTTTGTTTGTTCTGTGAATGGAGCAGGGTGGAACAGCTTCAGTCGAGATTGATGTGTTCTCTGAGCGGATTCCTGTGACCAAGAATAAGCGGAGGCATTGTTTAACTTGATTTTCTGGTTGTCAAGCAATGTAATTTCCCGTGATTAGAAATGGCTGTGTTCCTAAATTCAGAAAGTTACAATCAACAGTCGAAAACTCCTTAAAAAAACTCAGCAGCATAAATCCAAAAGCCACCCAAAATTGCCAGGACAAAATGGAGGAGTTAATTCAGTGAACACGCCCCACTGAAAAAGTGGAAGCGGTCCTAGATCGATTATTTAGGGCTGTTTGGAAAAGACAATCAAGCAATATGCGGAATCAAGAGCCACTGAGATGGGAACCAATGAGTAGCTTGGTAAAAAAAAAAAAAACAAGAAGGTTCACAAAAAAGTGTACCCTAATATTCTTTAAAGCATATATTGTCTCGTGTTGACGTCTAAACGAAACCTGTATATACTGGAACATCTAAACAATTAATCACATGACCCGTCAGTATATTTTCACAATGTACATGGACCTATTTTACCATATAATGTGAATCACTGATCATATTTAAAAATGCATATTTATGGTAAGGCCACATGTAACTAGTAGCCTACATCAAATTCAAGTTGATGGTCAAAATATTGAACTCTGAAAAAACACCATTAATCTGCTCAACACTGCAGTCGGAGAAAACTAATTGTCTGGTAATTGCCCCAGTTTTTCATTACCGAGAAGTGGCAACAAAACAGCATAAATTAAAAACTTTTTACTTCGCTTTTTACCCAGCTTATTAAGTCGACTTTTTATTTGTTGATCTTTTTTTTTTGAGGGGATATAAAAGAAAAATCTCTGCTCTTACTTCTTTGTCCAATTAATTTGAATTGGAATAGCATGAAAACATTCTGGCATTTGACTATCCCATTAAAAAGCTGGAGGCTCCTCTGAGCCCTGCCTGTAGGCTGTAGGCCTGCGGCAGATGCCAGCGTCTCTGAATAACTGGGTTGACTTTACTCGCCACGGAAGAATATCCAGCTGGAACTAACACATCCTATAGAAGTCAGGCGGTCCCTTTCCAAACACTGCGCTCCAGCGAGAGACACATGTGCACTGATGTATGGGCGACTAGCACAGGCCGTTCAGTGATCGCATTCATTATGGTGCAGAAAACTGTTCACCTTTTGCAGTGAGGGTGCAGCTTATGCCATAATCTTTACTACCACTACGACTACTACTACTGCCACTGCAACTATAATAATAATAAAAATAATAACAACGATGGTGATAATGATGAAAAAAGATTATAAAGATGATGATGATGATGATGATGATGATGATGATAATAATAATAATAATTATTATTATTATTATTACTATTATTGCTATTAGTAGTAGTAGCAGTGTAGTAGCATAGTAGTAATAGTAGTAGAATTAGGAGTATTTGTAGCTTTTTAACGAATAGCCAGTGATTATGACAGGTAACCTGACACTTGGCATTTATATTTGCATATCTACATACGTCACATACACTATCCAGCCACAAAGAGGTTCAAAGCTGGGGCGAAAAATAAAAGCGTCATTTTCAGAGGTATAATTAATGGGTTATAAACCAGTTTCCCCACTTGAACCTCTGCTTTAGATCACATCATTGGCTTAGCTTCCTCTCGGGAGCCATAATGGCTAAGTGGATCCATTCATCTTTTGCTACTGGCTTCAGCGGGAGGAATCAAATGAGCACCTACTAGCCAGCCAGTCATGGTCTCCCGCTGGTAAATGTGACTCGCAGAGAGCCGCTGTCACAATACGCACCAAAATATAAAACCAGGAAATCTGAGACTAAAACATGGCAATTTATCACATCTTAGAATTGGTTGTTTGGCAAGTAGCTACTTCAGATATAATTACAGTGCAACTACAGACCGTATTACTTCTCATATGTGGAATTTGAAGAGTACTCAATCTGAGGGAAAAAAATCAATGGGAAAAATGTAATACAAATCTGATTAAATGATCATTCATAAATCAATAAAAACTGTTTTTTAAATGGAAACAAATGCAAAGCCTTGGGTGTCACAAAAAGCAAAATGAACATGTTTCCCCCCCCCATAAAGTCATTCAGAGGCACAGATATCTGCTCTTGTCAATTTCATTTAGTTAAACGATGGGGGCTGGGTGCACTTTTGAAGCAAATTCATCATTAATTCAATTCTAATTTGCCACTGGTTCTTATTTTGACTATTGATAGCTCCACTTCTTAATACCCGGATAAAAATTCAGAGTCATAACTCAGAGGAGTGTGCACAGTCGATATGATCTAAATATTACCAATGCCAAAAAGAAGTGTGAAGTCTGATGAACATTTCAAAAGAACAATTCTTTATGGATCAGCTAAATCTTTTCCACTTTTTAATTAAAAGTAAAGAAAATAGAAGCTAATTATCCTGTAAAGATTAGCTGGTGGGCATCTTTCTGTAAATTAGTTTTAATTAAAAGGAAATTGTCAAATGACATTCAAAGTACTGTCCTTTAAAAACAGAGGCTGACTTTTTTTGAGTAGTGATCACGGTCATGTGAAGCTTTTTTGCTAAATGATTAGAAATCTGCATGTGCACTACAGGCTCCTGCAGAGACCCAAGTTCTTACTTCCTGATATACTAGAACTTAGATGAATGGAGATATATGGAATTATAAGGACCTCTTGTTCTATGGTATCATAAAAACTAGCTTTTTAATGCCCTTGAAAAATAAATTGGTAGTACATTAGTATATATCAAGAAGGTATTTCAAAAACATTATAAGCAACTTTGCTTTCTTATGCATTATTTAATAGTTTCTTTTACCCACAAATATTCACATCATGCTGCAATATTATGGTCACAAAAACCAACACTTTTTGCCACACTCTTTCTATAACACCTGTTCAATAACTTGTATCACTCTCACTGTTCAAATGAAGGAGATTCGCATCCATATCTGAATAGCAGAGTTCTGAGAGGAAATCACCAGCAGTAAGATTGTCTGTGTAAGCAGTAAACAATCTCTCTTACAATGATGAATTTCCTAATTGCACAAACAAGACCAAGCACCTGAATCCCTCAGCCTTTCCAAAGTAATTACCTTTATTCATTATTACTGTTGTACAGTAGCTAGGAGTAAGTCACACAGTCATAAGAAACAACTGATGTTCACAAGCCAAAGCAAAGAAAGATGATGCTCAGTGGAGGGACACAGATCCAATCACGGCAGACATTTGTCCCAAACTTATTGTTGCTATTCCTTCAATCCTCATGCACCATGTTTGAAATTTGTAAGGGTTTAATGCATAAGAGAAGTGTAATGTGTTCTTAGATTCTTAATTCAAAAGACTATTAGACTAAAACTGCATCGAATGTGAAAACTAAACTCACACATAACATAAATAATAAAAACTAGTGGAAAAATTAGTAAAACGGTTGCATCCATAAGGGAGTCAGAATTCCGGTAACAAAACTATTAAAAAACTTTATGTAATGGCTTCTGTAGGGAAGAAAGCAATTAAATAGCAGCAAAACTTGGCTTGAATTCTCATGTCCCAGGAAAATAATTTATGCACAGATTAATGCCAGATTCACGCACTCCAATTTCTCCTCGATCAGCAAAGGCCTAATCCACTGTTCGTAATGCGATAGGTTTGCTTGTCCAGCTCCAGTAAAACAACACTTTTTTTTTTTAATGGGAGGAGAGAACGGATCCATTTCTAGAGGCAGTTGAAGCTGCTCCATAGGGAACAAGTGCTCACGCATTAAATGGAAGTGCAGCGTAACTTTGACCTTTAAAAGGAGACACTTGGAGTGAAGGTGCTGTCAAAATATTCCTTCAGAAATGACAATCCTGCTCGCCGGTTCTGGGCCTTGACATGCCGGGGAAGTGAGCAGTACAGGCAGAGCCGCGACCCGGTGATACTGACATTACAAAGGTGAGGATTGTTATCAAGCTCACCAACCATTTCAGAACTCAACCACATCGGTTATTTTTAGCAAACATCTTCTTCCTTTTAAGGTCACAAATGCCCTCTTCTTCTTTTTCCTCTTCTTCTTCTTTTTGTTAAAAATGTATGAATTCCCTTCACAATCCTCCAGCATAGAGAAATGTCATCACTGGCAAAATATGAACCTTGATTTAATTAGTATATCCAACATTCAGGATTCAGAATAATTTAAATATTGAGTATACATTTGGTAACATGGTTCAGCGATATGAAAGATGTAAAAAAATAAATTATACTAATAATATGCATTCTGAGAAGAGTATACTTTATTTTTTGGAACATTCAAAATCAAAAGGTTAATAAACTAAAAAATAATAATAATAAAAATAAATCGACAATATTCTGATACCGAACATCTTGAGACTTGGGTTCCAAATTATTATTTTGATTATGATTATTATTATTATTGTTGTTGTTATTTAGTTTTAATGCAGTTATTGTGAGCTCAAGTATTAGGACCAGCAACAGAATTAGCAGTGAGAGTGGCAGTGCGGCATATATTATTTTTCTGACTAAACTGAGCCACTGAGAGCAGTGTAAGGGGCGGTTCCATTATGACTCCTTCCATCAAATCCACTGAAAATATACAAACATCACAGTCCACATTTCACAAAATGCTCCCGCATTACCAGCAAATTACTCGCGCTCTGCGAGGATGCTGCGGAGGGAACAAAGACGAGCGGCCATAATTATATCCTGGCGTGCGCCGCACGTCAATGGGTACCTTCGCTCCGGGGGCCATTCCCAGGGGCCCCTAAGGCATCAAAATGATGTCCAAATTATTTTGTGCTGTACTGCAGCACAACACGATTATCATATTTACTGGTGCTGTGCTATGACAACAGCGTTGTTTACACCTGTCTCCCAGTGAAGCCGGAGTACACACACACACACACACACACACACACACACACACAAACACACTCTATTTTAGCAAATGTACAGTATGCATATGAGCTTGTTGGCAGGGATTTAAATTAGGTCAGAAATTGAATACATCAATAGCGACCCATATGCGCATCCCCCCCCCCCCCCCTCTCCAGTCTCCATTTTCCGCTCAGGAGCTCGGCACCAAAACAGCTTGGCGACTGCATCAGCATGATATGTGCAAATCACATTTACAGATGAGCTTGAAACCCCCTTTAATATTCAGATATGACACATAACCACGCCGTACACCCCGCTAAGACTCCAGTCGGGAGAAAAGGCAAGATCCGCGTCATTAAGGGAATCGTTAGCGAGGTTTACGTTTTGCATATTTCACAGAAATCTCTCGCCCTGGTAAAAAAAAAAAAAAATTACAAAAAACATCGCTATTTATCCGCGATAACAATAGTAACAGCTCTAAAAACCTCCCTGGAAACATGCCGCCGAAATCCCTTATTTTTTGCGCCCCAAAGTCCTAAAATTTCTTCATCCCTCTGCCGGATGGATTGGTCTGAGTTGCCCCATTTATGTATTTATTTTGAAATGAGAGTCACTCGTCATCGACTCAGTTTCGGCGGAAAAACCGCGTCCGCCACGAGATGGGGGGGGGAACACGTGTGCCCGCCTCCTGCCAATCGCACATCAAACACACAACTGTGGAAGCCTGGCGCTGGACGAGGGCATCGGAAGCCTCGCTGCCATGCCATCCAAGAGTGCCACGCCTGGCTCGGCCCAACTCATTTCCCTACGCCTGTCAGCACCGTGACAGATTATCCGCAGTATCTACCAGGTCCTGTGCAAGACTCTGGCAAACGTTAGCAGGCCTGTTACACAGACTCCCCCTTCCTCCGCCCCATCCCTTCACACCCCCTACTCTTCCTGCAGACCGTTTTCAGGTGAGCTGCGTGTAAACCACGATTTCATAACGAAGGCACTAGCTGTCCCTTCCCGCCTCGGCTCTCAGCGGTGGCGTCAGATACGTCCCTGCGTAAAATTTTTTCTTTTCCAAAAAGGTAGCGTCGCGCCACTGCGGCACCGAGTCCTCTTTCCGCCCATTTCCGCGTTTTCTCGGCCCGCGCCAAAATTGTCCCCGTGCCATTTTAATTACGGCGGAGGCAATCTTTATGGTGGCATTCTGCGGGAACGCCGATCTGCAAAAAAGGTGATAAGTCTAACCGCGGCCCAGCTTTGGTATCAGTATTAAACAGACACTTAATTGAATAATGTGACCTAAGAGGCTGATCCTCAGAAATGGCATGTAAAAAATATCATTTTGAATATTAAAACAGCGAAATGTTTTGCATGATGCCAACAGTGCAAAAAATAAAAAAAAAAGAAACACGCGCGCTCGCCCAGCACACGCTGGCTCGTCGCCCGCAGCCGGCCGACATCGTCCGGGGCGAATCTTAGCGGAGCAGATAAATGGACGAGTGGCATCCTGGAAGCGCTGCGTTCGTGTTCGGCGAGATAGAGAAATTCGCCCGACTCTGGGTCCGTCCCTAACCGCATGCACATCCTCCGGGTCCCCTTCTCGCCCCGCCCCCTCCCCCCCTCCCCGGAGCAGCTTAAAGACAAGGACTCGAAGCCCCCTTCCTGTTTTGGGATAGCTGTCAGAGAATGATGGCATGAATTCAACACTGCAGCAGGTTTGTTCAAGGCGTTTGATAAAAAAAGGGAGGATGTGTTTGTGTGTGCGCGTAAGTGTGTGTGTGTGTGCGTTGGGGGGGGAGGGGGGGGGGATGGATATGGATGCTCCACAGTTCAACGCTGATTTGACTGCGAGCATAATTTTGCTAGAGACTATTTGCAGATGCAGCGGAGTTATCAATCCGAACAGACACACAATCCGGGTCCAATGTCACTTCTCCTCATTATGTTAATGGTTAATACATGCAAATGGAAACATTCCGGCAATTTGATTTCTTTGAAGATAGTTTGCATATTGTCTTAGCCATAATGATGGTACACTTTCTCCCCTGCCTGGATTTATGCAAGGGTAGTTAGTTCATTTTTATCAGCTGCCGAGTTCATTTCTAAGGCTACTGGAATGTGTTTTCCTCTTCCCCTTACTATTTAACTAATTAGGATTCAGGTACCATAAGCAGATTTTTCACGCTATTGGTGTTTTTCTTAATTAAGAAACAAATGAATTCTCCCCAGCAAAATAGATGAAACAACGGGATAGGGTGCTAGAGGCCAGATGCGGCACTTCTTAATTAGAAGTCACTCTATTGTCTGAGGCTTTTTAATGAAGCCCCAATCTAAATGGATATCAAAAAAGCTGCTGGTGGAAGAAAAAAAAAAAAATCCGGCCATTTAAAATAATAAGAAAATAAAGATAATGAGAGGCCAGAGATGTGTACTGGCAGCAAAGCCACACACCTGCAGTTCAGTGACTATAATGCAGTTGTTACCTTTGGATTGTACCAGTTTTAACAACTTGATCCTCAACCTTCCGCCAAGCTAATGCGAGCGCATTCTTTTCAACTCATTTTCAGAGGATTCTTCGTTAGCCAGCTGCTAAATTCAATCACCCGCAAGAAGCTATTTGGGAACAGTTTTTGGATTTATGATTCTGCCCATCTAACTATGATTTGGGGGAAGATTTAATCAAAGCGTAAAGCATCAATCGAGCCCTTGGCTTTAAGCGCACGTTTACAAGAAGAAAAAAAGAAATTTCATGGAATACACAAGCTTTATCTAATCCCAAACCACACAGCGATAAAAAGGTAACCCATTTTGTATTATTAACTACATTTTCTGCTATAATAAGGGCACAAGTCAGGAATAAAACATTTTTCAAAAACTTGAAAACAAAAATCAACAGCGAAGGCATGCCAAAAGATCACTGGCAAACAACTCGCTTTTCCGTCTCCTGAAAGGGATCTGTAGAAAGCGCTGTGATTTGGGTCATGCAGTCGACTTCTCCTGCCTTACAGCCCTGGGCGATAGCATCGGGGTCCGCGTTCACTGAAACCAAACCCTCGCATGCCCACCCTCGCATGCCCACATGTGCTGCCAACTCCATCACTTGGGCATCAGACGGGATGGCTTAGGAGGTCCCCCAGGATGGGCAAGCGCCCACTGATATGGCCCAGCACTGCCCAGCCTGGGCCAAGCATCTCCGCGCCCGTGTGCCGTGCCATCAATCGCCACTGCTCGAGCCAGGCTGGACCGGCACCAGAAATCCATTTCAAAGAGGGTTTTATGGATCAGGTATACGAGATGCATTTCCATTCGCTTTGAAATGCTGCGTGTCAAAAGGGAAGCCACTGGCGGCTACGACCAGATGAAGTCCTTGTACTTTCTTTCCATTTGCATATAAAATGTAACTCGAGAGTGACGCGTACCAAAGAAAAAAACCTCACTTTTATTGCCCTGAAATCAATTAGCGCTGTTTGGTATGGAAAATAGTGTTGATTATGTAAATTAATCCCGATAAATATAGCATTCTTTAGTTAGCCTGACAGGCGTTAATGTAAACATGCTGGGGTTGAAGCACGAGTCCTCAATTTTTGAAGTTTTGTGCAGTGGCAGAGTACTAAAGAAGATGACAAAAATAGTGTATTAAAATGAATGTTCGTGTTTACTTTTCGAACCAAGGTGAAGTTCAAATTTTGGTAGAGTCCAGGCCTTCTCATAAAGTAATTATTCAATTATGAAGATGCAAGAAATAACAGGTAACTTGACCGTCAATCAAAAGATGGTTGTAAACAGACTGCATTACTTGTATGACATACTGCTTTCCGTGATTCAAGTTTGTATATCCATTCCCTTTTCAAAGCATACCAAAATGTCTTTCACTCTTAATGTAGCGTGATTTCAGTTTTATAGCACTGCTACTGCAAGGATAGGAGCGATTAAAATGCAATGGCTAAGCAAACCAAAGACACAAGTATGGTTTTATTTTTTTAATATACAAATTAGCAAATTACCATTTTGGCTTTGATAGTCTCATTTTTTTTTTGTATGAATATATGGTGCAGAGCAGTAGAATTTATCTTATTTTTCCCAGGAAGTTACTTTCTCATTATAAATTGCACGTATTAAACACCTCTACTTATCCCTTCATTACCATAATCCCTCCTCCCAATGTTCACCGATGTGCTTTCTCTCTCATTTAGAGCCATGCTTGTTTATTTATATCGCTGAATAAGATTAGAGGAGAAGATTACCTAGTGCAGAGACGTGAATAGCGATCAAAGACTCTCGGATAATGGGAGTCTTTCACAGAATTCTCCCCTCTTTAAAATCTGTCGGTGGAGTATTAGAACAATGCACGTGGTGCCGCTCAGTACAGTAAGACAAGAATAATTCGGAATCCCAGGGGACGCACATCATGTAAACGCTCCTATTCAACATGCTGTACATTAACTCTGAGCGTCGGCTGGTATAAAGGAATCGTGCTTAAATTAACTTCTGGAGCAGCCTTTAAATGTGTCCTAGAATAATGAATGACTTCTATTGCCTGAACTGAACTTTTGAACTTTGTCTTCACAGGTATGGAAATTTGGCTGGTTGTCATGCATCACACACAACACCCACGCACGTAACTTACTGCTGTTTGCAAATGATTACTAAATTGAAAATTTAAGCGAAATTTAAAAAGCTGGTATGCAATATTTTTTAAAGTAATAATACACTTGATAGTTATAATATTTTATGATATGTCCCCTTGAAGCAAAAACATAATTATTGATTTGAGTGGAACACAGGCATAGGATTGGCTTTTTTATATTCAGTACTCAACTGTGACAAAAACCTGCCTGAAAATACATACTGAAGAGGCAAAAGGGAAGGTTCTGGAGCTCCAACCCACCTTCTCAAGCCAATCTGACCCCGCCTTGATATCCTCTATTTTTGCACAATTATGAAAATGCAAAAACAGGGAAAATATATGAAAAAATACAGTTTTGAAATGATCATGTTAATTATCAAACGAAAAGGGTCTCCATGATCTGTCTATAATATTAACCATTTGAAAACATTATTGCTCTATTAACCCTTTCAGCGCCGTGGGCAACTAATGATAAAGATATCAAAAACAGACAATGATGAAAACCTATCATGTGGCAACTTGTTTAAAAGAGCTCCCACAAGGGAGCTTCTGTAAGAGCCAGTCTGTCACTATGAAGCATGGTGTGACATGTCATGTTCCAGTAGGTCACTGAAGAATTTTGTTGGCGTAGATATATCGTCCAAACTGACAAAATTTTTTTTTTTAACAGACCACTTCGGGGTGGAAATTACAGCCCTTTTTAGGGTAGGGGTCAAAAGGGCCAAAATCTTGACATGGTCAAAATCTTGATTTGTCTTTCTAATATCTTCATGCGCCCTCAGTAACCCTCGTTGAGTGTATAGGTAGAGTTCTTCCATTTAGCATAATAATTTCTAAGGATTACTGAGGGCGCTGCCTATAGGTGGCGCTTCAATCATGACTTTCTGCATTTTGGACTACATTTGAGACCCTCCCAGGGCCTGGGCCCTCATTAAACCTTGCTTATTTATGTAAATTTGGATACATTGGGACTAGTTCAGTCCAAATTTGCATAAATAGCTGTGGCTAATTTAGGGCACTTTTGCATAGGTGGCACTTTTTTTGGCAAGAACGCGATTTTAGGCGATTTTCATTTGGACATATCTCAGTGCGCCCCGTATGGATTTCAGTGAAACTTGTTTTATTCTGTTTGACTATATCTCTGCTATGATTTCAAAAAGGCTTTTTGCCTCATTAACCCTTTAGATGCCAGAGTTTGACCTATGACGCAATCAATCACCACCTCCGAAAAATGCCCATTTTTGTTTTAGTCCCCATCAACCAGTGGGGAGAATTATTTGAGTGTTTTCAAAGCATCGAGGCAAGAGAACTTATTCAAAAATATAGCGCTGAAGATACTAAGGCCTTAATGGACGGCATCTTTCAGTTGGTGCCACCACCACAGTATAATGACTCAATAATTCTAGAATTGTTCAGCATGGAATAAAAACTATGTAAAAATTGTACCAGTAACACAGTCTTCTGCATTGCTATTCCTGAAATAGTCTGAAATAAATGACTGCCTGTCATTCTAACTAAGGGACATGCTCCTCAGGACAACAACTGAATTGCACATACCTCACTAAACTAACTAAAACTAAAAATCTCACAACATAGTTCAAAACAAACTGAAGGACATACTTGTCCATAAGTTTTAACCCACATCAACTAAAAATATGGGACAAACTTGTCCAGAAAATTTCACGACATAGTTCAAAACTAACTGATGGACATCCTTGTCCAGATGGTAACCATAGTACTTTTCGGAGGGAGTTGAGGACCTTGTCTTTACATTCTGTATTGCTGCATGCATTATGCACACACACACAGGCCATGGCCATTCAAAAATGTGATCAGAAAATATATGAGCTAATATCTTGGGAGCAAAACTAATTGTTAGCACAATATCCCATAAGGTAAAGATGGAACGATGTTCCGCTTGCAGGTCTTAAAATCAGAAGATTTTCATGATTTTCAGACTCTGAACATGCCATCAAAACATGTGGTCACAGCAGTGCTGCCCCCTGCCATATGAGCTGCCTGTTGGAGCATTGGAGAACTTTTGTCTTTCTTGATTAAAGTGGAGTGTGATCTGGTGTGAACGTTTTAGCACAAAGAGGGTTAACGAGGCAAAAACCCTTCTTGATATTTCCATCAGAAATAGCAGAGATATAGGGAAACACAATAAAACAAGTGTCACTGAAACCCATTGAGGGCGCATTAAGATATGGCCAAATGAAAATCGCCCAAAATTGCATTCTTCTTATAAAAAACGCCACCTATGCAAAACCGCCCTAAATAAACCAGTGCAATTTATACAAATTTGGACAGAACTAGTCCTGATGTACCCAAATACACATAAATAAACAAGAATTAATGAGGGTGGAGGCCCTGGGAGGGTCTCATATGTATTCCAAAATGCAAAAAGTCATGGTTTGAAGCACCACCTATAGGCAGCGCCCTCAGTAAACCTTGAAGATTATAATGGAAGAACTCTATCCATACATTGATATACCATAAGATCAAGACGGGTCCCTGAGGGCGAACAAAGACATTAGAAGGTCAATGTCCAGATTTTGACCATAATATTTTGGCCCGTTTCACCCCTACCCTAAAAAGGGCTGTAATTTCCACCCTGAAGGGATCTTCTGATATAAAAAGTAATTTTTGTCAATTTGGACAATATATCTACCCCCACAAAAAACTTAAGTGGTCTACTGGAAGATAGTATATCACCCCCTTCTATGAGCTGGTCCAAAGTTACAGAGTCTGGCTCTTAAACAAGTTGCCACATGATAGGTTTTCAACAGCTAAGGATAACTACATTTTTAATTCCTTGAAAATGTACTCAGCGCTCAAAGGGTTAAACTTCACGACCGGTCACGACACCTTAAGCAGTAACTCGCAGTAGTAACTGCTACCAAACGCAACCTAATTGCCGTTGGGTATGAGTTTTTGTATGAATCTGCCAGTGAATGGTGTGTGTGCCCTTTAATATATTGGTGAGCTGTCCAGGGTGTGTCCAAGCCTTTCGCCCATAGTCAGCAGGGATTGGCTCCAGCTCGCCCGCAACCCAAGTGAGAAAAAAGAAAGGAATGGATTGATTGATGATATTGGCCAAGTTCCTTAAAAACACTGGAGGGTTTTGGAGTGCGAAAGAGCCACTTCTACTCCTGCCACATTATTTGGAGACCAGGTAAGGACTTTGGCTCCACAATCTTATTTTGGATCTTTTGTGTCATTCATTGATGGATTTGATGCTTAGCTTTAGGTTGTCTTACTCCATAACCCAAGTTCACTGTGCTTCAAATCACAGATTGATGATTGGATATTCTTCAGCTTAATTTTCTGGTATAGAGCAGAATTCATGGTTTCTTCAACTATCTACAACTCTCTTAGGCTCAGGAACAGCATAACATGTCCGTGCCATCACATAAACACCACCATGGACTTTGGACGTATCAGCCCTCTGAACAGTGCCTAAAAAGGCCGAGGGGTCATCAAGGTTTTTTTAATTTTTTTGGCAAATGTGAGATGAGCCTTTATGCTCAACAATGGTTTTTCCCCGTGAAACTGTCCCACAGATATACTTTTTTCCTCAGTGACTTTCTAATGTTGGAATAATCAGTGCTGACCTTATCTGAGGCGAAGAAGGCCTGCGGTTTCTTAAATGTTCATTTGAGTTCTTTTGTAACATCTTATATGAATCATCTATGCGCTATCAGAAGGATTTAGCTTTACTGACTATTCTTGAGAAAATTTTCGACTGTCAAACTCGGTTCCTCTTTGGAACAAAAGTCTCTTACTGTGGTTTCTGAGTCAGAGAGTTTTAGAAATGGCTTCGGTCATCATGGTCAGTAGTTGGCCACATTGTAACAGTCAGTGGTAAATTTGAGTGTCAACAGTTTGAGCTCCTGAATTTTAAATGTCTTCCCATTGTAGTATCTAAGACCACCAGAATATTCTGTTCTTAGATAAATGTGGAATGGACAGCTGTCAGTGAGTAGAACCAGTGATGATGTATTTCAAGACTGCCAGCAGTACGCCATGATGACATAATGATGGCTGTTTGAAGCTGTTCATTTTGAAAAATCAAAAGTCAATGGGACTCAACTCCCCCACTTAACCTACCAATGCTACAACTTCATAGCTCACGAACTCAGTCACAGACCTTTGTGTTTACAAGGCTATTCCCCACTTTACTGCCGTCCAGCCAATAACAAACTATGCCTTTCAGCCATTTCTAAAGTGATCTCTCCAAAAGTGTCTACTCAACAGACTGAGTATGCAAATATATCTGATTCTAAGTATGCACTACCCAAAGTCTTGACAACAAAGTGTTAATTTCTAGAGCTTTATTTGAGGCCCCAACATTTTAGAGTACCATCTATCCCATCAATTATATTTTAAGTGCTAGCATCAAGGTCATACACATTAAACACCCGTAGCATGGTTACAAGCAAAAAACCAAATTCACTAAACAAAAAGAAGGAGAGGCGAGAACTTCTGATACACCAGCAGCCTTTCCCAGCAAGGAACGGAAACCCACCGCAGGGATTACTAAATTCTTTTTTTTTTTTTGAGGGTAGATCTTTCCTCCACTGCATAATTATTTACCTTGTAAGCCTTTATGGGTCTTTATGGGCCTAATTTCTCCTCTCTGCCTTCCATTGAAATACTTACGCCAACCTGCATCTGGCGCTGATAAGGTGGGGACTGTGCAACTGAGACAGACTCCCAGCCTGCATTTTCCCCACAACGGTACCGGACGGTGAAAAGGAACGTTCTTTCCGGGGGCTGAGAAGATAATGGTACCAGCAATGGCTCGCTCTGCTTTTAATCCGTAAAGACGTGCTAATGTAACGGGAAGCAATTGCTTGAAATGCGCAGTGCAGTGTCCCTTAATTTAGTCCCATCTACGACGAGCCAGGGACTGACTTTCAGACAGTGCACCCAACAAGAAGTCTGGCATTGCACATATTGATATCATTTTAAACTAGCACTGTCGAGTGAGATGAAGCAACTAGAGGGAGATGAGAAATGTCTCTCTTGTCTTTATGGACAAAAGCTACAACAAAAAACTTGGGATTCTTATGACATTGCCAGTCCGTCTCTGTAAGTGCATTTCTTTTTTGTTTCTGGTCGCATATAGCTCAAGTTCAGCGAGCATCAACAGTCATCAACTGAAAAACAATAACTATATGAACTGCCTGTGAATCAAAGTTATTGACAAATATTGATTCTGAAAATATTGAAGCTGACAGCACACTCGTAGCTCCAATGCAAAAGAAATTATAATTATTATAAATCAAGACATTAATCCTTTTTTTTATTAATGTCTTGATATATAATAACTAGCCGATACCCGTGTTAAGCATGGGCTTTATGCGCGGGCATTGTTTTTCAATGCATTGTAGGCAGCCTGGGTTTAAAAGGTCATTGAATCTCCTTGTATACAACATTTGTGGTACTGAATTGTCCTTGATTGGCAGTTGATTCAATTTTCACATACATGTTGTTGAACGACTTCAAAATGCAGTTTTGACTTCATAACTAAGTTCGAAGCCGTCTTTGTCACACAGTAAAACCGGTGTATGCGGAAAACAGACTCATTATTCATGGTGGTTTCAGCGGAGATATGTGAAACAACGCAAATCGCCAACTCAGTAATAATAAATAGATTATAATTAAATTTTTTGAATCAGAGTGTGCAGCCAGCTTCAATATTTTACACGCTCATTTTCATTGGCTGGCATCTCATCACTTCAGGTGCTTGTTTCCTCCACCTTGATTCAAATATTGATTCTGTCCATAATGTCACCTGACTCCTCGCAACGCTGCAATGCCCTTTATAAATCAGCACCGCATACAGTCCAGGGTTAAACTGCACCAGCAAGATTGCTCTCTAGACTGGAACGGACAGTTTGGGGTGTTTTTGAAGTTACTGCTGGCCAACCAAGCTGCCCTGACGCTCCTGGCAAGGACCTGACACACATGCCACTCGACGAGTGGAAGATTGGCTGTTGTCAAAATTTCAAACATGGGAGTCGAGGATCTGTGCGGACGTCTGCTTCGGTGTGAGATCGCACCCCAGCAGGGACATTTCGAGGGCATCTGTCTCTCCCTCATGTCACAGTCTGGTGCTCTGTTTAACACTGGACTGCGGCTACGGCATTACCGGTCCAACACTGGCTCCGACTCTAAGCCAATTCACACAGTTTTAACGAAGAGACCGTGCACAGACCAGGTTCAGGCTTAAAACAAAGTATCCTCGACTCCAATCCCCAAACAATGAAATTAAAGAAAGGTGCACTGGCACTGGTTCCAAATAAGTTTTGTGTCAACCTACTGTATTTTTTTTCATAAACAAAAATGAAAAAGGGCTTAAATTCGAGGGCCTGAGAAGGAAACGCATTCAAATGAGGCTGAATCAGGGCCTAAGACTACTTTGCTTCCATATGTTTTCCATCAAAGTGAAAGATATGAACTCCCACACCTCACACCTGAAACGTTTGAAGATGTAGCCTATACAATGTGATAATAACAATCTACCGCGGCAATGGTGAAGTGTAAATGCACAGAAACTGTTATTTTAAAAGAAAGCCAGACAACAAAGACCAAACAGCCAGTTAAAGCTGTATTATCAGCAGTCGGCAGAGGTTTGTAGGGACTGGGCTAATTTCTTTCAAGTTATTCCTTAAAGGAAATTCAGCAAATACATTTACATTTTTGCATGCAGTGGATAAAAAAATTGCAATATGGCAGCATTTTCTCAGAAATTCAACACAGATATGGGCCTCTGTGTCTAACAGAGAGGTATTTATACTTATTTAATGTACTGACAAACATATTTTTGTTATTGATCTTGATTACACAGAATATTACTTGTTCTAATTGATAATAACAATAGCTTTCTTTGCGCTGATGCATCAGTTCTACATTAAGTGAGATCACTGGAAATAATACTGTCATCAAATCAAATTCAATTCATCGATACAGTTCTTTGCTCAACGAGTCACCACTTGCCATCAACTCATGAAAGAATGATAAAATCAATCTTTTGACAAATAGCACTCTGGTTTAAACAAAAGCACTTTGTGGGCAGCAGTGATTTTGCCACGGTTTTATTGGTATTTTAATTTCCATTAGTCAAGCCCTTTCTTTCCATAGACAGCAAATTTCCTAAATTTCAAAATTATTTGTCGAAGATATGAAAACAAGATTAGACAAAATCAATTTAAAAAAAAAAAAAAATTTATTTTCTGCTATATATGTCTTCAAAAAATGACCATTAAACTCTTGAATTTGTTTAAAAAAGATGAAAAATAAAAACCAACGGATCTTCAGAACTCAGGACATTACAGTCGAGAATTTTCCCATACTGTTGCTGTCCTGTTTTTGATTCTGGGATCATTTTTTCTTCTTGAACTGCTTATGCAATGACTAATCCTTTACGGCCCAGTCACAAAGTGAACTCTGACATTTCATATCCAAGGCACTATGGTGGCAAAAACAGTGGTGATAAAATGTACCAGCCGGGCGGCGTCAGCTAACTTCCTCCAATGTCATCTTGCGAATCATTGATAAGAGCCACACTGTTACCAACAGGTCATTGGTCTAGCCAGTCAAATAGAAAATGGCACCCATTGAAAAGAACCAATCAGGTGGTGAGGCCATGTCTGACTGACAGAAGAAAACTGGTCTGCATCAGCAGCTGAATCCAAACAGTGAAGTGAAACTGACTGAGTTCTCAGACTTCTCTCATCCCTGTAAACTGCATTTGCTTGAATAAGCACAGTCAAAACAGCAACAATAATCACAAAGTGCAAACAAAATCTGTCTTCATCCTCACAATAGGGTGATATTTGGAAGATAAATTCTTTTAAGACAATAAAACAAGATTTTGCTCTTGAAAACCTCAATATGATGCGAAACCTTCTCGTATTTCATAATATTTCATTTTCAGTCTCTTCTCAGTCAGGGCTCCCTGAACTTTCAGACTTGATTTTCAGTAGGTCTATATTTCCCTTCAGTAAATTCCAGAGCACTGCAAATTACATCTTTTAAATACCCTTCTGACGTTTGTAAAATTTGAAATCCATAAGATCCACAAAAAAAAAAAAAAAAAAAACGACAAAACAAGTTTCTGGCCACAATTTACCATTACAGCAAAGGAATTTCTTTATATTGGTGAAAATATCTTTGTGTGATCAGCAAGAATTTTACAGCTGTCAAGGAGGTTCGATTAGTTTCTATAATTACAAGATCCAAGTCAGGATTTCACAGAATCTAAAGGTCTGGATCTCCAACTCCATAACACGCCACGATACAGAAGGTGGACGTCGTTCACTAAGCACGTGCGATAGCCACAGTGTCCGCAAATCCACTGCAACAGCACCTCCAGGCCAAGCCAGAGAATGAAAATCAACTTCCGCGGGAAAACGACGCACCGAATCTACGCCCAGTCACCCACAGAGAAATTAACTCGCTGTCTCTAATCTCCCTTATGCTATATGTCATTTGCATGCCATTTCAAGTCAAATTATGAAACAGTTAAATAAACCCGATTAAAGTATAATTGAGGTAAAACTAATGAACTTTTCTTCTTAAATGGTAAATGAAAAAGTAGAGCTAAAATCTTTTCTCCCCTCCCTCTTCTCTCAGTGGATCGACGCTGAAAGGAGAAATACGAACTGAGATAAGAAGCTGTTCCTCGTCCTCATTTCATCACGACTAAAAGAACCTCAATCCGATGCTTCCTGTGTCAATATACTTATTATATCATGATAGTATTTTTAACATCTGCAACATTTTTTTTCTTTTGAAAACACTGCAGCAAGATGTAAACAAGGTTGATAAATACCTTTTCTCTACAAAAAAAAAAAAAAAAAAAACGACCTGACATATTACACAGTAAAAGGCAAACATCCTCTGCAAGTGATTAAAATCATTGATCAACCGGCTAAAATAACACTATTGTTTTAAGTTGGATATTCATTTTGATGATTGCAAAGTAATGCATAGTTTTACTCCAAAATTACCCGAGGGTCATCTCCATATATAATTTCGCATCAGTACTAAATTCATAGTATCCACTGCATCTAGCTAATTCCCCTTGCTGAAGGGCAGATTCCTCTTGCAAGGAAGTTGCGTATCTCCTTTACCTTACAAGAAACAAGAAAAACTTCTTAAAAATCTTAAAAATCCTAAATTGAATTTTTATTTGAAGTTAATCTCTAGCTGTTGGAGAAAGATTTCAATTCAGCTTTGGTCTCCCTTTTGTACAAAGAGGAGTTTTATGTTTTTCCATGGGTTGATCCTGGAATAGACTGGAATAGACCTTCTGACTGATCACAGCACACAAATCATTACTCCCGCTATGTGGCGTCTCAAGCCCCTTGTGCTAATATTGATAAAAATACAGGTGGGTCAATATGCATCATCTCACTGAAAGGACTGCATTGCTTATCTAAAATGATATTCAATAAAATGTGACGAGAAGAATATTGTGTTATATATTTGTATTAAATACTGAGTTTTTTTTTTTTCTCTGCATCTGCTTGTTCTCAAAATAAAATTTTTATTTTGAAATTAAGATTAATCAAAGATATGGTGCAAAGATATGATATCAATTGTGTCCCCTGCATCTTTGTTGACAACATATATTGGCATTGGTGAAAAGATCATAATTCTGAGTCCTGGTCATCTAATGGGTCAATTATTTATCCTGATTTGAAATGTATCTAAATATCCTCAGCTGATGAACACCATGGCTTGAAATAACAGGAAATATCACGCGTTTATTCAAAATCTCACAGTCAGTGTGAAAACACAATAATAAAACAATTACAGTGGGCCCAGTAATGTTATTCACCAATTAATGAGACCAAATTAAGTGATTCACCTCAATTCTGGTGCACCCTGCATTAATTAAAGGCTTATTTCCATTGCGGCTAAGTATTAACTGCGGTGCTTCTCATGAAGTGTACCCAAGTGTTTCAATGAAGTCCGGAGTGGGAGGGAACTTCATATCCTTTAGCGCATGTCAAACACAAGTAGCAATGACGCTGCAAAATTAGGGCAGCGCTCGAGAATCGCTACCTCCCTGGAATCCAGCGATGAGCCTTTATAAATAAACTTTCCCGGCAAAAGAAACAAGTGACGGGGCTTCTGCTTGTAGGAGCAGGAGTTTCCCTTCAAAGATTTTTCTCCTAAAAAACATTACGAAGCTGCATAGGTGCCACAAGCAGGCGGTGAAAGCTAACATCGTGCTAATTCGGTTTTCTTTTTTAGTGGCTCATGCTAAATACATTTGCAGCAGTAATTTTGCTTCTGAATATGAACTGCTTGCTACAAGTCAAATCGTGGCAGATCCCAAGTGCTAACAGTGCATGCTGCTACCTCAGCGAACTGTCAGCAAAGCAGACAGCAGACAAACAGACAAAAAGAGTGTATAGGTTTGTATTCATAGCAATGAACAGAGTCATTTCCCTAAAAACAAGGTTTGCCTGAGCAGTAGTTTATTTTTTTTCAAATAAATTATCTTTATTCATTTTTTTTTTCCTCCGCTCTGAAATGGAGCATGTGAGGGATTTTCAAACAGACTTTGCGAGTGCGGTTGGAACACTCGGAGACATGATTTTCTGATGAGTGTGGGGTCTGTGCAGGCGCACACTGCAAGCTCTATCTAATTGGCTGATGTATGCAGGACGAGGTCCATGTTGGAGGGGTATCAAGAAGCAATCAACGCTCCATCCGTGATGAGCTCGGAGACAGAATGATTCACATTGTGTACGGAAACACGATGTGATGCTGGACTCCAAGTCGGCTCCCCAAACCCTCGGTAATGCAGTGCAATCACAAGGCATTATGTGCAGATCTGCTCTCCAAAAAAGCCACAGGGAAAAATTAAGGGAATACAGAGTTCAGAATGCAAAAAAAAAAAGCCCTGATTATGGTGGTTTTCAGCTTAGATGCAGCTGTTAAAAAATTTGTAATGTGAAACTGTCACTGTCGAAAATGTCTTTCATGTAGTGCAGGCCAGGGTGGCCCCAAATGCAAAAAGGTGGTTCCAGAAAATTTAAATCTTCTGCCATAAATGTTATTTTTGTGTCATATCAACAGTATCTGTGCCCTGGAACCATTCTGTGCCCTGACTGAAATGAGCTTTCTATGTAAATGTGAAAAACTGCAGAAAAAGTAGTCCTAATAAAATAAACAATTCTCATTTCGTAATATTTATCATCAATATTATGCGTCAGATCTTGACACTAAAAAGCCCGATGTAATTGAAAATGGATGCCAACTAAGCCAGCACACCAAATCCCTAATCGTTTCTTCAAGTTTTGAGCCTGCGATTAACATCCTAATTGTCTTACATTGATAAGACTGCGATTTGTATCATAATTGATTAAAGTTCTGAAACAAACAACATTCCTGTGATTCCAGCAAACGGCTGCAGGGCCAACAGCAGAAGCCCAGTTGGTACCAGAGCCACATACCTAAAGGGGGCCTCGTATCGAAATCTTATCTTCAAACAGACGGGCTCAGAGGCAGCAATGATTCCACGCTGCCGGCCGGAGAAGAGGATTTGGACCCGGCGAGCAGAGAACCGGAGATCTCTCAGCCCTCGCCAAGTCAGAGACCTCGAAAATTTGCCCTGCGGGAAACTGGCAGGGGTCGATTTGCACACAGCGCCACATCAGTCAGCTCAGCCCGGCCACCGATTGGTCCACTTCCCTGGGCCACAGCTTAAGAAGGCCGGGATCTGAACTCAACTTAGACACAGACTTTCCCGATTTCATAGACAGCTCGGAAAGGTTTTTTTTCCCGCATGTGGGCGGGTACTGAAGCTGCGGAAGTGGGCTGTGCCGCGTTGAAGCCAGCCGAATTCACACAAACACCTGCTGAAGGAAGCCACTCAAGTTTATATGTTTTCAGGCAAGACTGTAAACCATTCCACTGGTTGAGTGACATATCTCTGTATGAAAGTCATAAATGGCATATTAAACAAATTATTCGGAGAGACAGCGCAGGTCTGTTGACAGGAAGTCTAAAACCATCAACACAGTGATATGGGCCGACACCATCCTGCCAAACTCCTCTAACTGCAAGTCACCCCCAACCCCAAACCTGAGGATGATGCAGTCATTTTACACAACTGGACAGTCAGTCCTGTTTAAACATCTAGCATCCGGCAAACATCCAGCAACACAGAACAAAATGATATTCAATCTTCAAAGATTAAATGCACCATAAAACCATCAAACTTAGAGTTAAATTTGAGTTTAAAAAGTCAGAATCATTCCATGAATGAGCAGGAGAATGCGAAGTATCATGTAGAGAAGCATTAAAGACCAATTCAGCTCTGCCAGCGAAATAAAAAATACACTTAAGAGGGGTACCGTGAAAATCCATAAAACACAATGAGTTTGCACAAAACCAGTGGCTCATTTGATAAGTAAATTGGGAAACTGGGAAAACAGGAAGGAATGCTGCCCTACATCAAAGTGCAAGGGACATTTTAGCAGCAATAGCAAAGAGCAACGTCCTGCTCAGAATTTAATCGCACAGAATAGCTTCACTTCCAGTGGCTGCACATAGTAAACATTTCCAAACCACAGTTAACAGATTTACAGTAGTTTCATATTTTACCCACATGAAATTATTATTTGTCAGTACTATTAAACTTACATTATTGGAGACACTAGCGGGTTTGTGGTATCAACAAGAAATTCAACCGACATCATGAAGTCAAACGCTCAAGAGGTAATTACGGTAATTACTGCTCCCTTTCAATTTCACTGAAGCTCTGCAAAAAAGGCTGTCATTTTAACCGCAACAAAAAGCGTTCCTCCAGGTTTCCTTTATTTCCTTCTTGGAAAATGCACAGCAGCACAAAAATATCTATTGGCTGACACTGCATAAAGGGGGCCGCCAAGCCAATGTTGACTTGGAGATTAAAAAAAAATTTTGAAGTATGCATTATGATTGGTCATTATAAGTGGAAAACTCATTGTAATATATTGCTAAACTGTAAAAATGTAAATAATGATTTATATATGTATAATATATTGCAATAAATACATTAAAACTACTTAATACTATTGTTGTCATTCCGTGACAATTTGGCTCTTGTAATTCCGTGACATTGACTTTTTGAAATTTCTTGCCCATAGAGCAGGGTTTAAGTCAATATTTGTTTCTATAACTTACAGTATTAACAAAAAACACCTTAAATATGAACATATTGAAGTTTCATAACTTAACTATGGTAGGAACATCACTTTCTGGATAGTTAAACACAACATTAAAAAAACCACGTCAATTTTGTGTAATTCCGTGACGGAGTAGTTTTTGCTTGTTTCTTCTAAGAAAATGTCTCAAAAAATACATTTTCACTTAATAATATTAAAGAACAAGTTAATACCTTCAATATGACATATCATACTTCATTCTATCTTATTTAATTGTAGAGTTACAACCCAAAATGTAATGGGACTGTAATTCCGTGACAGCTTGGCGGCCCCCTAAAGAAATGCAGCTCCCATCAGAAAAATGCCTTCATTCACCGTTGATCATCAAATTATCAAGAAACAAAATACTAAGTGAGGCTAACATTAATTCACATGTCATGAAGATGACCCTTGACCCTGCTGAAGTATGTGAGGGCATTGGAGTCTCATTTGACAAAGGCTTCTTCAGTATCCTCGCTCACTGAATATCTACAAAGGAAAAGCCTAGGCTATGAGCAGAATGGTTTTAACACCTATTGCACAGCAGTAATGGTGCTCGCAGAACCTGCTGCACTAGAAGGTGTGGATGCAATTGACTCTAGACGTTTACATCACCGGTTCACATTTTATCTTAGCAAATGAATGGAAATAGCATTGATACTTCCATTTAATGTTGTATTTTTAGCCCTTCCGGACCTTACAAGTTTGGCACAGCACCAACTTGCAGCTACCAATCAAATTCACTAGCCTCTAGTAAGACAAGGAATAAAAAAATAATGTTCACCTCATAATTAGGTGATTATAATTCTCCTAAATCAAGAGAATCAGTCAAATGAGGTCCTCATGGGACGCAGCCACTGTTTCAAAGATTTGTTTGTTTGTTTGTTTCTTCATTGTTTAATGACACCTTCAGCAAGACATCTCATGTCACTCGCCATAATCTTCTAATCATGCATAGGAAGTCAAGGCAAATACCATTCCTTTACACCAATAGGCAATTAAGAGTCTCCAATTAGTCTAGCATGCATGTCATTGGATGCTGAACAGAAACTGGAGTACCTGAAGTAAACCCATGCACATATGGGGAGAACATGCAAACTCCACAAAGAAAGGCCCCAGGCCCAAATTCGAACCCACAACCTCATTCTCTAAGGCTAACAGCCCACCAATTTATGATCGAACGATCCCTAGTGTTATATAACAAAGTATGAACCCCAGAGCAATGGGCCAACACTTTTCCAGTGAACCACCGAGGAACTGAGTGAAACTGCAAAGTTTTCTTTCCTCATTATTTCAGTGATACTACCTCACTGCCATAAATATCATCAAAGAGCTTCAAACTAAGATGATTTTTCATCAACTTTTTGGAGCGAACGTGGCATGAAACCGAATTCAACCCAGTTCAGTGAACTCAGCCTAAATGGAAGAAGAATGGCATTAAATGTCATCCTTGTCAGCTCGTTGCTCCACTGGACAGTCAGAGCTCACTTTCTACAGCCTGCAGGGCCACAGCTCATGTAGAAATGAATTGTGCATCCAACCATTCAGAGGTGTTAATTCCAGGTTCAGAACGTAGAATTCCCCCTCGGAATATTGCCACGTGTATTTCCACATAAGGGCTTTCCTTTAGCCAAGAGGTAGGTCCAATAAGTGAAATGAACTAATGGGTTTTGCAACACAAAACATTTCACTTCTTTAGCGCTGGGCCACTCTAGCAAGAGAGCAAGAATGCTTCAGAGGAATATGTTGATATAGAGACTACTTCCCAGCCAATCCAACTTAAATACCTAAGAGGCAAACCCATATACCCACCCCCTGAAGAATAGGTCTTAATCACATGATTAGCTAGAACATTGAAAATATAATCAATGATAGTTACAGGCCACTTATCATGTCACTCTTGATGTCACACTGGGAAGAGACCACTCGGAGGCAAAAAGCACTGGTCAACCTCAGTCAACCAATTAATCAGTTCCTTCATTACTCTGGGTGGGCTCTCCCTGTTATGATGTCACAAAGAACAGATTTTTAACTGGCTTGTAATGATTAATTGGCAGTGCACCTGGTGACGATAGGAGAACTTTATTTTTCATTTTAAGGAATGCTAGATTACTGAGACACTCCCCAGCAATTCACAGTACAGATTTAAACAAAATTAACAGATTCCACAGACTACCTGCACATTGTTACGTAAACATTGGCACAAATCATTTCTGACTACACAGTGCTGTTAACAAAAAAGTATTTGCCCCTTCTTGGTTTCCTATTTTCATCAAACAAAATAGTTTAAGATCTTCATATAAAATTGAATGTGAGATGGCGCAAACATGAGGAGACAGGAATTGCGTTTGAGCAGGGTTTCCCAAACTCAGTCCTTGAGCCGCCCAAAGCATGTTGGTTTTTGCTCCAACCACATTACAGTCACAGGACTTAAACAAGTTGATCATTTATCTTAATCAGGCACATTTCTTTTTAGAGCAGTAATTTATCCAAAGACATATTTTGATGGATATGCATACATTCAGAGGAGAATCAATTCCATATGCATACATTCAGTGGAGAATAAATTCAATATCCATACATATATATATATATATATATATATATATATACAAAAGTATATATATATATACATATATATATATATATATATATATATATATATATATATATATATATATATATATATACATACAAAAGTAACAAAAATGTATGCAATCAAAGTAAGCAATCACTAGCTTCCTAATTGGTAAAACTGTGGGCTCATGTTTACAAAAACTAACAATCTATTAGACAAGAAAATGGTAGAGTCAAACCAGTTTTTTGTTGTTTTTGTAAATAAGTGCAAGCAAAAAATAAAAAAAAGTTTAAAAAAACTGAACACCCGTGTTCAGAGACCTGATTTGAAGCTAACTGATTTTCTCAGTGTCTAATTTCATCTGACTAAACTAACTAAACTAAAAATTGCTTGCTTCACAGAAAAAAAAAAACAATATGTTCAAAGGTCTGTAATTCTAAATAGCACACATGGATATTTCTAATAAAAGTTGGTTTAAGTTAGCAAATAACTTCTCTAAACGCAAAATGCACCTAATTAGGATAAATTAACAACTTACTGAAATCCTATGAAGGAATTATGGTTGGAATAAAACCCAGCATACACAGGGAGGCCCCAGGACCGAGTTTGGGAACCAATGCTTAAGAGCTGCAGGTCAGACTGATGACTGTGAATTCCACTTCAGGAATTTCTATTACAAAGAGGAACCAAACAGGATGGATGAGTTGTTGATTCACGATTGGATAGCCAGTCTTATAAGGCTGACCACTCCTGGACAGAGTGACCACTGTTTGGCGTAATCTACATTTGGAGATAATGGCTCTCAATGTGTTTCACCAGAATCCCAAAACGTTTGAAATGGCTTTTCAACCCTTTCCAGACTGTTATATTTCAGTAAAATTGAATTTCACTGCTGTAAAAGTTGCTTATGTGATCCACTTCACAGAAAGGTTCTCAAGCGAAGCTAGCAATCAGCATGAGTGCCATTAAACAAGCCTGGGTAAAGTCAAGCCTACTAAAATCAAATCATCAATTAAAAGTGGTATATTAGCACAGTGAGTGTCTAAAAGCACAATTACTTTTTCTACACAGGGCCAGTTGGCGTTGGATTTTTTTTTCCCTTAAAATAAATGATATTATCATTTTAAAAACTGCATTTTGTAATTACTCAGGCTGCCATTGTCCTACATTAAAAAGCGATTCAAGAACTGAAACAAATAAGTGTGACATCGCCTCAGCGATGCAGTAATATCTAATTTTCGACATTACACCAGTTCTCTCGCACACTAGGCTAACAATTTAGCTTTCAAACTGCATGAGAGAGGAGATATTGGTTACAGGAGCCAGGTTATAAAGATTGTGTGGCTTTACTTATAGCCATTTAAATTCCCATCTGCAGCGGTTATCATCAACTGATCTTCTAAGACCCAATTTATCCCGTCCTACCCCACTTCAAGAATAGAAAATAAGCAACTGCAGAGGAATATGCATTCCCCACCACACTTCAAAAAGAGAGGACAAGAAAGAGAGATGTAAAGTATGAGAAGAAAGAAAAAGAACGGAGGGAGCAAAACACGGTTTCAAAAGGAGGGAGACAAATGAACAATAAACAATTGACAGAGGCAAAGAGTAAGAAATATGGTAGAGAGACATAATAAAGAGGAAGAGAGGGCGAGAGCGCATAACAGAGCGAGAGGGAGAGAGAGAGAGACAGAGAGAGAATAAGAGAGCGAGAGAGAGAGAGAGAGAGAGACAGAGAGAGAGAGATCCCAATGACCTTTCTGTCCTTCAAATTTGCCTACCATCCCCTCACTTCAATCTTAAGAGTGGAATCATCTGATCCGAAACCAACTGTCAACTGCTTGTGATGGTGGCAAGACCAGGCATCAATCAATCAGTCTTTTTTTATCGCAGGGTCTCTCTTTTCGCTGTTTTGCTCCCCTTATCATCTGACCCAGTTGTTATCCTGATTCAGAGGCTTAAGAAACTTGATGATGGTCAAATGCGTGTTTGGGAAAATCTCAGGCATGCACAGCACAAAGAGAATCGCTGGTTCCCATAAAACTGAAAGATATTACACTGCCAAGCGCTGCAAATGAATGGACGCAAATTCCTGGTTCCAAACCGGAAAAATCAACTGAGTATGCTTAAGAGAAAGCTAAAAAATTAATAAGAACAATAATAATAATAATAATAATAATAATAATAATAATAATAATAATAATAATAAAACCAAATAACAATATTGTCAATTAACCCTTCAAGTTCTCCATTTTTACTCACCCTACGCCTCCTGAAGTTCATCATTCATTATTTAATAGCATTGGTACCTGTGAACCCCGTAGAAGGTTATTGCCAACAAAAAATTGACAAATTTGTTGCCCTTATAAAGCCTGAAATCAGACATTTTGATTTGTATATGTTGCGCCTCGCGTGTCTATAGCAGCGACTATTACTTTAAGGGTTAATAATAATAAATTAAGGGTTCTATAAACTGGTTAAGTTGGCTGGCAGAGTAGGGCACAACAACCAGGTTAAACCAATATAATGACAGACAAGGAGGACCTTAAACCAGGCGAAAAAGTGGTGCTAAGCGCAAGGCAGGTACATTTACTAGCTCCAGTCCAAAACAGTTTAAATGTCAAATGTACTGGTACCCATTTGAATGCCGATGGGCGCATTTCTCTTCAAATGAGGTGTGGTCAGGCGGATCGCAGTTGCATTGCTATCTTTAGGCAGTGGAAAGTGATGGTACAATTGACCAAAAAAAACCTGCCCCAAAGTCATTGGCGCAGTATTTTACAGTTATATGAGCCTGCACAGGCAGGTGAACAACAATACACAACAACACACTGCTAATACACATATAACGACATGCAGCAGCACACAAACATGCAGAAGAATAATGAAACAGAGACATGTGGAAGTTTTTTGTGTTCATAATAATCCACAGAGAGGCATTAAAAACACATACTAAAATATACTGTTTTAAGTAGTGGTAAATTCTTTCTTTCGTGGTTGCAAAACATGGTCTTGGGAAACTGTGCTTTCGGGAATGAGACTTGCCCTCACTGCTGTCGTTACATTGGCAATCAGTTCAGCAGCTCTTATGCATCATCTGACATGGCAGTGGACGTTTTACGGAATGTGTTTATGTGACGTCGCAGATGACGCACTTTGTCGGAGACGACAGCGGACACATCTGGTCATTCTGTGTCATCTCTGTAGTCTTGATGCAGTCAATTAATGGACATTAATGCATCCAGAAATGTCTCTTTGAGACTGGCCATCATTCAACATTCAAAATGTTTGATTCTTCCGAGATTCATTCATTTGTGACATTTGAAATGGGAATGATGTGACTTTTCTATTGTGTGTTTTCACTGGCCCTAACCTTGAACTCATGTGCAAAATGATTTCTCACAATATGTGATTCACAACCATATTTTTGCTGTATTAGGGTCATCATAATGAGGTGTTAAACCAAGAGGGGATTTGAACCCAGACACCCGGCATTTTGCAATGATTACCGTACCTGATGGTCATCATATGAATCAGAAACAGCAAGAACTATCAGTTGACAACTTAGACCATAAAAACCACTAAGCGTATTAATGCCTCTCATCATATTTAAAAAAAATACATCATAATGCTTAGTCATAATATTTATCAGAATTAGCTAAATATTGTAAAGACAGATGACGTTTATCTAAAGACCAGTCACGGTAAAACACACAGGTATTTAAACAGCCTCTTTAGGTCAAGGGTGCCTGTCAAGGATATCAGCAATGGATCAGACACCTATCAAATTTTCGTCAATCGCGCACCAGCAAACCCGTTTCTCCGGCAGAGAAATGCACCTGGCTTTTAAAGGAAATAGGAGATGACATTCTGATTGGTTTTTTTCCACGTTACACCCTAAACACACTTATGATTAATTAAAAGACTAAATACAAACACTTTGAACCATGCACCTTACTTTGAACTGGCAAAAGTTGATTGAGACATGCACGTCCAGGTTATTTAGCAGTTAAAGAACTCATAATTAATTTCCATGACAATAATGAGCGTCTCATCATCATTTCACGAGATCGGTGAACATATTTGAGATATATGACCATTCTTCCAAAAGACATCTTTCCAGATACTTCTAATGGCTGTTGTTGGGGACCACCAGTTTCAGTTAAAACTGACTTTCAGATCTGCCGGCTCAGACGGCAACCCCCCCAAAAAAAAGACAGAAATTACCAATGAGAATCGCAGGTGAGTTCCCTCTTAATTTTACAGCATCTCTTTGCTGTCAGACTCCAAAAAAATTGGGGGAAATATAATCAGTATCTAAAAAATACGCACAAAAACATTTGCTAGTTCATCCCGAGTTATTGGCAAATTGTAGCAGATAATCAGAATGTGGCTTTGGGCCAAGGCAAGGTAGCTTACCAAGGCTGTGCTGTTTATACACTGAAATGAAGAATTCTATTTCTCTGTGCATCTCTTCAATGAGATGTTTTCCTCCGTGTACGTTTGTGCGTGTCATTCCTCGAGTCTTGTGATGGCTTGTTAATGTATATCCATATTCCATTTAAAAATATGAGCAAATCACATTAAACTAACAGTATGAGCATAACTTCTGGGAAATATATATCAGAAAACGAGGATGAATCAATTATAGTGCATTGTCTTAAAATATATAGACTCATGACATACAGTACGGGACAAAAGTTTGGACACACCTCATTCAATGCGTTTCCTTTATGTTCATGAATATTTACTTTACAGATTCTCATTGAAGGCAGCAAAACTATGAATGAACACGTGGAATTACGTATGAATCTAACAGTTGTCCAATAGGGCTGTCTGCTGTGTACAGAAGTCAACCTGACTTCTGTACAGCACAACTGATGGTCCCAACCCCATTGATAAGGCAAGAAATTCCACTAATTCACCCTGACAAAGCACACCTGTGATGTGAAAACTATTTCAGGTGACAGCCTCTTGAAGCTCATCAAGAGAATGCCAAGAGTGTGCAAAGCAGAAATCAGAGCAAAGGGTGGCTACTTTGAAGAACCAAGAATATAAAACATGTTTTTTGTTACAGGTATTTCAAACTTTTTTGTAAAGTACATAATTCCATATGTGTTCATTCATAGCTTTGATGCTTTCAGTGAGAATCTACAACGTAAATAGTCATGAAAATAAAGGAAACGCATTGAGTGAGAAGGTGTGTCCAAACTTTTGGCCTGTACTGTACATTAACACGATCGCCAAACCCACCACGCACCATGCCATACATAAAATACAGCCACCCTTTGCGTTTGAGACAGCAAAATGAAGTGATATTCATGTGATTCGGAAATCTAAGCTTCCCTGTCAGCTGAGTTGAGCAGCTTTGAAACTGTACTCAGCCACTGCTTCCTTAAAGTATTAACTTGTTTTCAAGTTCGCTTTATAAGGAGAGATCTTGCTTTTACATAAATTAATAATTTAGATTCGAGGGTCCCGTCATTAGCAATTTTCCACTGAACCCACACGAAGCTGTGAATTTTTGTGGTGATCAGCCCAGGAAATGCTGTGGCACAAATTGCACTGAAAAGCTTGCTTGTTAATCCACCCCTGCTCATAGTCACCCATATCCCATAACTGCAGTGGATGATGTGTCTCATTCAGCAGAGGAAAGTGCTGCTTTTATGGGACACCCCAACCCTCAAAATATTCCAAGGAAGCACTTAGCCCAAATACTACAGCAGCATTTGAGACCTCACATTCTCAGGAGCCTAGGTCTCACAATCAATAACAGTATTGTGCAAAACCCTGCCTTTACTTCCACAAAATCTAGTATCATTGTAATGTAGATGGATCAAGGCTGCCTGACAAGGCTGCCAACTCTTCCTCTGTAATAGAGTGACCACAAAGGCATCATCCCCGTGAAACTTCGAGGACCATAATGAGCACCCAGAGAACCCTCAACCAAGAATGGTTCATGGTGCACTTTTGACTTAGCAGACATCTCCTTCCAAAGTAACTACAGATAAACTGGATGCTCCAATGTACGTGATTCACAGAGGGCTTTCATTGAGACAAAGATAGTTTCGTAGCTTCAGTTCTCAGAGTGGCTCTCCGCCAAAGGAGGGATTTCGTGTAGACCAGCATCCTTCAGTGATAGGATATCTGTCATACTCAGTTTTGAAAGATAATGGTGTTTCACACCTAGGTGAACTTCGCACCTGTCATTATTAGATGGCTCTATTTTTATGGACGCAATGAATGACTGAGGAAGTCTTCACAAAATGCTGTATACATAGCTTGGCATGTGCCTTTTTTTAAATAAAATCCTCAGTAACTAAGGCACAGAACTGACTCCATTATTAATTTCTTCAGACAGCGGAGCCATGGACTGTGTGCATTGTGCACCTCAGCCAAGAGAAGGCCTCAAAACACCAGCCTATATACAGCTCTAAAAGCATACTCTATTAGCAGCACTCAATTACCCCTCAGAATCCATCGGTCAAGGCAAAATTTTAGGCAGGGTTTAGGGAGAAACGTGCAGGCTAAATTTTTAATAAACCGTCATCACTCATGCAACCATAGACATCAACTGAGATTAAATTTCAATATCTCAAAACATTTTAGGTTGCCAGACACAGAAAGGCTTCACAAGGTTCACAAACTTTTCGCCAAAAAAGAATTAATTAATTAATCCATGATTTCTAGGCCACTTGATTCCTGTCATTCCTACCCTCACAAAAATAAGTATACTTCATGTTAATACTATCATTAAACTTTGAGTATGTTTCCCAAGTATACTTGTAATATACTTTTAAGTGTACTACTTCAATACTTCTTGTGACTAAATTGGCCCAATTTAAGTTTGTAAAAGTACAAGTAGGGCAGTACTTAATGTGTCAGGGTAGTAAACTTTGATTACACAAAAAATTTACTTTATTAAAAATTTTTAGTGCATAAAAGCATACTTTGAAGTATACTGTATGTAAACTCAGAGTTATACTTCATTAAAAAAATTACAATACAACTTAAAACACTTTCAACCCAGTATTTTTATGACCAATTCATTTCCATCGTACTCTTTCAAACTGTAAACAAATTAACATAAAACAAACAAAGAAGCAAAAAAATAATTGCAGTTCGACAACTTCTCAGGAGAACATTTAGGACCTTGTGGTATACATCTAACTGCCATGGGAGCTTGGACCACTGAACAACTTTCAAAACAGGGCCTTAATTTCACTGCGGAACACTGATGTCGTTTACGTCCTTGATTGAGTTATTGGATGTGATGCAAAGAGTAACCCTGAAATGATGTAAATGTGACATGTTTGTGAAACTTCTGCTGCAACTGAAACTCAAGCCCTTTATCTACCCGGCTGAGGAGCTTATGTTTTTGCTCATGTTAGTTACTTGCAGTTGTCTTGTTTGTTTGTCTGGTTGCAATCTTGCGTCCACAATTCTTGACGTATTGACTTGAAATGTATATACAAGAAACTATGTGTCCAAGGAAGGAGTTTGATTTTGGAAGGTGAAAGGTCAAGGTCATTAAAAGGGCAAAACCGTATTTTGGCCAATACCTCAATACCTCAAAAATTACAGAGACAAAGCACCAATCACAAAATGTTCATTCTTGTCTCATGTGTTCGAGCTGTTGCAAGTGTCACTCTATGAGCAATTTCACCTGTTTGTCTTTTCACACCTTTACTCAAAAAGTTACAAATGGATTTTGATGAAATTTTTGGAGGGATAGGATACAGCCTAAGCAACAAACCATTTTATTTTGTGGTGAGGCAAATCACTATCCAGATCCAGGAATTTTTTAAACGATTCTTCATCATATTTTTTGCCTGCTTTTGCCTGTTTGTCCATCTCTTAGCAACTTTACTCAAAAAGTTAACAGCAGATTTCTATGAGCTTTTTTTGGAGGGATAAGGTATGGCCTATGGAACGATCCAACAGATTTTGGCGGTGATCTGGAGCACCATCTGGATCCAGGAATTTTTTAAAGGATTCTTAACCATTGCAGGATTTCAATATAGGGCATTTGGCAACATAAATGCCATACATCTCAAAATCCACTGAATGAAAATAAAGTTCAACGCAACATGAATTTGCCAACTGTAGAAATACAATGGTTATCTTGGCAGATTTCCTTATCATACAAGAGTGAGTTGGCCTTGGTGGAGGTCAACTCTATCCAATTGCTACTCCAGTTCTCATTATACTTGACAGAAAATAGCCACAGCAAACTTGGCTTCACAGCTTTCATGCAAGCAGAGAAAGATGTGTTTTGAGATCAACAAAACTGAGAGGGCATAACCATACATAAAGACCTTGCACGCACTTTCCAGAAACGAATAAAGCATCACAATTTTAGACAACAAAAACATGACTAAAGATCTCAGCAATACCTTCTCCCTAGCACTGATTTAAAGCTTAGCCTAACCTTTCAAAACAATGAAGCAAATTGCGCTGAACGAACCTCAGGCCTACAGGCAAGCGGCAGTAAACAAGAATATCAATCCCTCATAGGTGTAAAACACTTGCATGGAAGGACAAATATAATTACATCTAAAACTTGTCAGTGTTGCAGCCAGGCAAGCAGTCTTTGTTCTGCCTGATGCAGTAGAGACAGTCCGTGGACAAGCCTTCTGTTCTGAGCCATATTTCTCAGTCTCTTTTATGACTTTTCGCTCATGATTTTAACAGCATTTTTAACAAGCAAGTTTGAAAGGTCTATCTCACATATTGAGCACGATATTGGAATCCTTGAGTTTCCAAAGGGCCCAACTCAAAGGAAGATTCTTTTTCAAGAAAGGGAAAAACTGATTTATTTTTTGCCCATATGTCATGACCCATATAGTTTTACTTTATTTCTTTACAAGAGAGAGTCACTGGAATACATTTGGCTGAAATTACAAGAGAGTTCCCCTTTTTGTTGTAAATTATGCAGACCTGTAATTCATTTGAGTCGGGCCCTTTGGAAACTAAATGATGCATGTTGGAGCAGTTTTTTATGTTGGTTGATGCAATGTGGCAATGCCACCACTAGGGCAATTGATAACGCCGTCATTAGGTGCGCCCTTATCAATGACGAGTTCTGCACAGGTGTGCGGGAACTGGTCGCATACCGTTTTCAACTGCACATATCATATAAGGAATGTTATAGACTATTGCAGATCTGCGTATTGTTTTGATTTGAAACTTTGAAAGACGCTCTGTTCATTTTTATTTTTCTTACTTGACCTCACGGCGTGACTTTGGACTGAAATGACTATGATTAAGAATATCCCTTGACTGTTTGACACCACGGATCATAATTTCGCCCATTACGGCTCAAGTTCCATCAACTCCCATCAATACAACAACTTCAACCCAAGGTGAGTGCGCGTTGAAATGCCTTTACCAGTTATTAAGAAACTTGCCAAAACAATGCAATTCATTGGACAATGGTTATTTTCGCTGATTCAATCACCAGATTTAAGTCAAATTGTACACGCATTCTACATGCTAAAATTTCCCTAAACAAGCAGATGTCTACAGTGTGGCCGAGCAGAGCATCACCAGGAGAGACACTTAGGATCTGGTGATATCTATGTGTCACAGTTTTCAAACTGTCATAGCATGCTAGTGACATACAATCATGCATAATTGCTTCATTATAGTAAACTCTACGGGGGTAGCACTATGTGCAAAATATTAAATCTCAAATGGACGAAAATACCCACAAATTCAAGCTGACAGTGTAAACTTCAACCATGTCGTCTGTATATCCCTTGAAAACTCAAAGTTTTAAAGGAACAGGTCTAAATTTTTTTTTTTTAATTGTCACTGTCCAGTGAATTATGGTGCTCACCGTATACAGTAAAAAGTCTTTCATATATAGGCCTTTTGAACTCACTTGAGTGACGCAAATCAGAAATAAAAGATTCATGTTTGTGTCTGCCAGAGTGTGGGAAGGCCTTTGCAGTCGTCACATGCTCCAAGCTATACAGACATACCGGATCGTGACAGTCCCATTATCAAAGCTTTCTTTGGGTCTTAAAAGGACGTACTTGAACAAGAGAGGAATCAGAAGCCTGCTCCCACAATGGCCTTTGGACATCAATATTTAAATCTTACATCTCTGTTCTGATTAGAATTCAGCCCTCCTTTTTTTTTTTTTCTTGAACAACAACAAAAAAGCCTAAATCGATGATCTTAGAGTCTAAACTAGATTCCGAAGCAGTTTGCCACTCTCAGCAGCAAGATAAGATAAACTTTCTTTGACCTAAGAGATGAAGTTGCCATGACGATCAGGGAGTCCACTTTCTATATTGATATTTAGCTGATGTAACAACAAATAGAACTAGATCTTGGCCCTGATAATGGTGATTAATTAATACCAATATTGATCCGACAAGCCAGAGACAAGGCTATTAACTCAAAGCCTGAAAGTCAATTGTTACCTGGGGCTCAATGGAAATCACTGATATTAAATCCGTATAAACTGAAAACAAATGACCGAGGCAAAGGTAAACATATTTCTTCAGTTTCAGAGCGAAGCAGATCAAATTAAAAACTCTGACCCTGTAAAAAAAAAAGGTTTATTCTCTGTTCTGGTGTCTATAAGCAGAAAAATAAATAAGGAAAAAAAGCCAAATCCAAAATCACACCAAATATTCCTGATAATTCACAACATGATAGTGACATAACCTTTCCGCGACAGGGGCCTTTCCATCTCATGTTACAGTGATCTGTTTTCTGACATGTCTTTCGCAGCTCAGGCAACTTCACATTGAAATTATATGCATAATAAACAAATGGCAGAATGATGTGTTCTTGCCCAAAGCAGTTATCGGAATGACTGCACAAGAATGCAGGCAAAGGAACAGATAAAGAGGAAGCCGTGTCAGGAAGTGACCTCCACCGTAACAAACCCTGCCTACCTTCTGTTCTGTTTCCCGAAGCTCCGAAAAAAGGAAAAAAAAAAAGTGATAGCCGAGACGCCGGTATAGCTTGTGCGTGTTCCGCAGAAGCTATGCCGGCCTCCACCAGGCGCAGCGAATCAGCTGGCAAAGCTTTTCGACAAAGGAAACCAACACTGACGCATTTCGTTCGATTCCGCAGGAAATGGGAGCCTGGTGTCACATCGCATTCGCCGAAAGGAAATGTTGAGATTCTGGAGTTCTGTCTCCTGTCGCCTGTCATTTATGTACAGTACAGCACAGTGAGGCATCAATTAAGGCAGAAAGCAATTCTGCTCATGGAATAAAACCTCAGTAAGTCTCAGACTGCATAAACACTGGTGTAATAGCACTACTTCACACAGACATACCGTGAGGACTAATGGTGCTCCTCAGTACAAACACGGTAACTGTATAACAGAAGCTGTTATTGGCATAGAACAGATGTTGGGAGAGAAATTTGGCATGCAGTGACCATCCTTCGTTCAACGCGAGTCTATGAAGAATTCCGCAAAAACGTGTACATCAGACATGAAGCAAATCCTTAAAACGTGACTGAACATATTCCAAAAAAGCTGTGCAAGAGGCAAATGAGAAGTGATATAGAAAAGCATTGGACAGCTTGTTATGCTTTAGAAACTGAGTCAGCCAAGAATCAAAACAACAGATAAATGTGACCTGACAAAGTTTACAATACGATGATACTGTAATGCAAGCACACTGCAACTACAGAATCTGCATTGAAACTAATAAAGACAAAATGCTGAAAATTCTTAATTGAATAACAAGCTGTATGAGAATATGTAAATGTTTAAAATATCGATCAGAGAGTGGCTATCGTTTCCTCTTAAAGGGTTAAGTGGCATATGTGCCACTCTACGCCTTTGCTCTGAAATGAGACTTCATTAATGTGAGAGTTAATTCAATGGCCTGGTTAAATACAGACTGCAAACACCACAAGAAAAACAACAAAATGATGAAATCTTGACTGTTAGAGAATGTGCAGAGAGCACAATGTCAGATCAGATCCAGTGGACAAATATCAAGCAATGACTTGGGAGTGCATACACGTGGCACTGCAATAAACATTTGCATCAAGCGATTTCCCTTTTGAGTTGCACTGTTTTTTCTGCAGTCAGTCGCATTCCTGTCATTATTTCACAAAAATGCAGAGTTTATCCAGTTACACAGTTTGAATTAAGTCACTATCTGTGAAAGTAAAGAATTTGTCTTGAAAGACCAGTACGCAATCCTAACTCCAGAATATTATCACTTACAGTGAATATGCACCAGTAACTTGCCTAAAATGTGCTGCAAAAACTATCAAATGCTACTTCCATATAAACACCAACATCTGTAACACAAATTATTGTTCTAGCATGTAACATCCCCCCCAAATTATGGAACCTTTAAACATAAATAGACATAAATTTAAAGTATAAATATAAATAAAAAGACAAGCTTCCTGGCATAGCAAACCTGAATTCATCATTTTGCATGCATAGATGAATGTTGCAATCATTTCAAAAGGCACAATAGTATTGATGGTACAGTTTTCCACTAGAACTAACATTTTTTCAGAAAGAATGCAGTTAAAGCCATAGAAATAGCTACACTGCTTACTGTAATGAACTCTGGCGGCCCTGTTAATCAATCATACGGTTTAATAAGCACATTTGACAAAGTCTGCACGTAGCACTTTAGTTCACCACATATTCAATAAACAATACAGAGCAGAATAACCCCCCCACATCATACACACTCCCTTTCACTGCAAAACTTTGAGAGCAATTTCCCAGAAAAATGACACAGTTTCAATTCCACCACCTCATATATTTCTTTCCTATTAAACATCACAAATGTGCTCACCCCTCAGCATGAGGAGAAGTATGGACACCCCAAACAAGCATAAACGGCGCGGAGGATAGAAGCGTAAGCAAGGGCGAGCGCACACATCATACTCCAACTAATCGCAATCCACAGCGCATCGGCTACATTTTCATAATTCCTGTCAGAAATTTAGCCGACAGCCTCAAAACGGCTAACAATCTGGCCAATTTATTGGCATATTGGCACGGGGTGATAAGGCTAAAAACAACAGCGGCTAGCAGCTGGCTCGCAGAGATGGACTGATAACATTGATATGTGCCCCCATACAAAACACCTCTCCCCGCAATCTGGGGCTTTTATCAAACTCTTATTACAATAAAAGTGTACAGCGTTTTTCATTTTGTTAGCGGGGAAGGGGAGGGGTTGGTTGGGAGTAAAGACCACAACTACAGAGAGAGAGAGAGAGAGAGAGAGAGAGAGAGAGAGGGGGGAAAAAAGAAAATGAAAAAAATCAGATGTAACATTTCACAGAAAAAACAAGGGGGAAAAATACATAATTTATCACTGCATTATCAGGATATCCAGGCAGTCCAATCAAGGCGCACTGAGTGACTATTTTTTGCCTTATCATCCAAAGTGGTGGAAACGGAGAAGGAATTATCAGGCTGCTGCAGATTGCTGGGTTGGAATTTTAATGGTAATAATCGGGTTTCTGATGGTATATCTTCCTCCGGCTTATCTGTCCCATTATCTGTCCTTATCTCCCCAGTCATCGGAGCAAATTAATGGTGCTCTTTCACATCGCCTTTTTATCGCCGCTCAGAAAGCACCCAAGGGGAAAGAATAAGCAAAATATTAAAATACTGCATAAATCACAATTTTAGATAACGGGGCAATGTATGCAGCGGTTGGGCGAGGAAGGGGAGGGGTGGTGGGTGGGGGGGTGGGGGGGGTGTGAGGTAGTGCCCAACAACCTTTTTGTCCTTTAGAATGACTGGGCTGACTCTCTGCCGAATGCCTCCACGGCCTTTCCAAAAGTCCTGGGGTGGAAAAGATCTGGGCTCATTGTGACCTTTCCGTTTCGAAACCAAAGCTGCCTTCCCAGCAGCCAAAGGCCGGCGCCGTGCTAACCAGATCACACACATGACATACACAGGCCGTAGTGGGTCTCTGCTCGCAAATACCAGCGTCAGTGCCTCGCACCCAAGCACCCCCCGGCATGTGACCCCCAAAACTCCGAACAGCGACCACGCGATGAGTTCGGTCGCGGCCCAGCTACTCTTATTGTTTTGAGTCTATTTATCGCACGCAGTCAAAATAGCTTAGAGTTGAGCAGGAAAAACATGCCTGTGTTTCATAATCACCTGACTGCGATCCTGCGCCCAGCCCCACTAATGTAAAGAATCTCAGGTGCACAGCTCAATTTTAATGGCCATCGCTTCCGTTCCAAAATCCCATACCATGGAACATTTTGCCTCACAAATAATCAAATCAAAATTAATGTTCTGCCCTATTTTTATTTGCTTAAAAATTATCAGAAAATATTTTTAAAAATTTAAAATGTCAAAAATAAATACAACAGAATAAAAACTAATATGAATTAACAAAGATTAAATAATAGATCTGAATATCTATATCAGTATTGCCTAAGAGCATTACTGCATCATGTACAACTTAATCAACAGTAGAAGCCTTCGGAAGACACACACACACACACTCGCGCGCGCGCACACACACACACACTCGTGCTTACACATGCATACACACAAACGTGTGCAGGCACACACAAACACACACGTGCACGCGCGCCCGCGCACAAACACACAGCTTTAGGCACACATTTACACAAAAGCTTTTTAGGTTCCATGCAAAAAGAGGTAGATAATTACAAAAATCACATACCGACATACAAAACAGAGTTATTTCAATAAATACAATGGAATACAGCAAAATTATTTTACCATTGTAACTACAGGCTGCGTTGATATCAAGTAGCAAGTTTAAGGAATGTGTGTCTATCCCTTTCTCGGTTGAACCAACACAAACACTGTAAGATCAACAAAGTTAAGACAGCTGCTCAACATGATGCATATTCTGCAAAGCTGGTAAACCTAACAGATATGTTTACACTGACAATTACAACACAATAAGCAAATAACCTGATGCAGGCATCCACGTGCACGGTATGCAAGGAAACTGGCGATAGACACCACTTACACACACATTCTAAAGAAAATCACAGGTGAGAAAAAATGGAATGTACATTGTTGGCAGTTTATCACTTTCATCTGTATTGTAAAACTAACTCAACAAAAACATACGCAGCAAGAATGTATCTATTGAAATAGGCCTTTGAAATGCATTTTCCAGCAACAAATATAAATTATATTACTAACTAATTTAAACTGTTCTGTCAAGACAGCATATTTTCCCTCTCATCTCACTGTTGATAAAGTTATCATTGGTTGCTGCTTTACAGTTCCCAACCATTCAAATCAAAAGAACTAATGACACATAATCGCCGACAAAATACATGTAAACCGTGACAAGTATCATGCATGTTAAAATTAAATTAAGCCCAGCATGCTAACTGATAATTATTGCACAAATTCAAACGGCAATTACCCCACTATTATGTTGTTATTATTTGTAGTAGTAATAATAGTAGTAGTAGTAGTAGTAGTAGTAGTAGTAGAAATACAGTAAGATGCAGTTTTAGCAACAGTGCAAGTGAGCCATAAATTGAATTCAATGGGTGTATTTTGAATATATACATGGCATTTCACCAGTTATTCGAATAACAAGATCTTGCCACTTAAACAAATACAATCAGAAACTAAATGTTTCACGCAAAATGCAACTAATATTATTTGCATCACATGCGAAAACATCGAATAGACTTTTTTTAATCATGTACAGCGGATGCCAATAAACGCATTACACTTAATTTAAACTTTTCTACAAGTACTGAAGAATCCAGAGTGTCTGCTTTTATTTGCGTCAATCAGTAGCGCTAGGCGAACTTTTAAAGTGAACTGTCATACTTTTTTCAAGCGTAGTTTCAAAATACACAACGTAAATCATTCGTGAGCGTTTGTGTCTCACTTATGCAAAATCATGAAAAAAAAAAATAATAATGATGTAAAATTATGGGGTATCGGAATACCTTTTAATAATGCAAACAGAACTGTTCAGAAAACGTTTCAGGTGTCCAATATGGCCTTGGTGCTCAAGCAACCTTCATGAACCACTCGTAACTTCTTCCAACAACAGCAATTAGACAATAATAGCATCGCTAAGAAAAACTTACGTTTGATTTGCCTCGGGTTACTCTGCTTCCGTCGGGACATGCCTACTCTGAGCTGGTCAGTGGATCCAGGTGTAACACTGACTGATCGAAAGGTTTTGGCTCATCCAAGCGCTCACCACTGCCTGGGGTTTAAGGTAAAATTGAAACGAAAAGGGAACGATTTCTGGTCACTCTTGTTCACTGCCTCTCTCTCCGTGTGTTTCCTCTCTCCTCCTCTGGCGCGATTCCTCGCACTCTTTCTTTCTCTCTTGTGGTGTTCCCCGAAATGAAGCTGCACTGAGCTGCGATCCGCACGGACTGACTGAAGAGGTGAAAGCGTTTCGCGCTTTTGTTTGAAGATAAGGTTTGTGCCTCCCCGGGTGCCGTACCCAGAGCTAGATCTACTGAACTTGGATGACCATAGTCTACTGCCGAAGTGTCGACTTCTATCTTTTAGGTGCCCCGGTCTTCAGCGATATTTATGGCAGAAAAACTGGAGAACGATTCCATTGCACATATGATGGATATATTACCGCTGCTTCTCGACCCTCGTGCCACTGATGATAAATAACATATTTACTTAGTTTAGTGTTAGATTGCAGAAGTATGACTGCTTCACGAGTTTGTAGGATATCAGAACAAAATCAAATCAAATTGAAGTCAGCTCTAATAGGCTGTCATTATTCACCCTGGCAGATTATTTTACTTTTTCAGTTAAACAGTCTAATTAAATTAAAGTGGAACGTTGGAATACTTAATTGCACCGTTTCTGCGGGCTTTCTGACAAAATTACCCGTTTAACTTCAGTGGGAGGCTTTTGTGATTGATGAACTGGATCACTGTCTCCTGAATACAAAGGTAGTCTGCATTAGAATAAGAGCGTGACGCAACACACCAAGAGGAGGAAATTACCCCACAGTCAGTCAACTTATGCCATTGCCTAATATTTAGCGTCCTGCTCATTACGGCCTCAGTTTAGGCGTATACACGTACGTCAATACGTGCAGCTCTTATCACGTTGTATTTTGCATTATCAGTTGTAGGGATTGCACTGAGTCATGTCCATTGTATATGAGTAGACATAGGCACATTATGATGTGTTTCATTCGATAAATACAAGTAAGGTCAGATTTTTTTTCTTATTATTATTTATTATTGTTGTTATTATTTTACGTTTTGTTTTTGTTTCGCTGTGAGAATTCGTTTTACTTGTTTTGGTGATGGTTTCTTTTTTCTTCATGTTTCGTTAACGTTTTTGCGCCCAATGTTGAACCTTATAGAATTTTTGGAAGCAAAACTGAAAAGTAGGCTAATTAATTCTATGGATTGCGAAATACGCAACTGGGTTAGCATTTTTTTTTCTGCCTTTGAATTCAATTTGGCTAATTGCAATTCATGCCCATTTCAACTTTTTACAAGTCAGCTGAACCAGTGGGGGTCCATTAATAAAATACTGAAATGACGAGCTCCTCGAGCACACAATAGGCAATACTTCACTGACTCACAAGCAATATTAGGCTAAATCTGTTTTCTTTCTCGTCCTTAAATCTATTAAAAACAAATAGCCGATAAACCACGCTAATTTTCCTTGCCTAGGTCACTTAAATCGTGTCAAACTGCTGATTAACCTCGAAGTAGATGCTGAGTTGGTCTATTTACTGCGTGGACTAAATATTTATTTCTAGATCAGTCGTTTGTTTTATGATTTAATGTGAACCAGAGAAGCGAGTGACTCAATGAAATGCCACATTTCTCTTTCGTGAATTTATTGTCCGCAATTTCTGTCCATCGTATTTGTAACTACATCACAATCTGTTTGCAGAGAACTTCAGTTGTTAGGAATAAGAGCCTTGTTTAACATCTCATTCTTTACTCGCGCAGGACTAAATAAATACCCTCAGTATATCACCCTGTAGTGAGTAAGGCATTCGATGAAATCAATCGGCAACCTTAACTTTGGTCAAAGATTCATTATTTCCACAACATCGCCGAGTTAAAATTGTTAACCAAATCTTTCATATTGGTTGTTAGTTTAAAAGTATATTGCTGAATCCGAACCCGTCACGTTATTCAAAAGTGTTGGCTAATAACTTCATTTGGGTCAAGGTGAAACTTTCAGTAGGCTATTTATTAAGTAGTTCAAGTCATCCGCGATAAAATCTTGAGCTACTGACTCCATACTACCTTTACATAAGCGCAACTTGGTCAATCAAAATGTTCCTTAATTGGTCTATTTATAAGCCTACTGGAACTCTGGACTAACTGTGTAATAGTCTAACAGTAGGATGTAAATGCAGTGATTGTAGTAGGCTACGATTTGAATATTTATTGAAAACAGCTGAACAGATGGACAAAAACTATAGTTGCCTTTGATTCTACACTTTTAAATGTACACTCAGATCGAGAAAACACCACTTTAATCTCCTTCTCGGCCTGTCATCAGGTTTTCGGAGAGCTATTGAATGGGATTTCTCGTTCATCTTCAGCGTAGGCTACAGCTGCACAAATCAGGATCACCGTCACTTCCAATCACTGTAGTTCAGCAGGCATATGGAAGGAAGCCCCGAGATTCGTTTGAAATACTGAGCACTACGCTGTAGTTAATGCGTCTGTGTTCCCGCGCTAATTTCTACGCCACCGCTGCGAATTGAGTTTAAACAGCCGCACGTTAAAATTTCGACTTTATTTGATTGTTATTTCAAGTACAGACGTGTATGCACATTTCCTCTCGAGATTGTGCACACCTGACTAGGAAAAGGTTTTTTTTTTCTTTCTTGAAAAACTAGTGCATGTGCAGTGAAGTAAGTTGTTGAGGGGAGCTGCTTGCAAGTTTTTAGCTTTTTGGATGCGCATATGAAACGGTAATTTATCATTGAAAAATATGTCAGAAAACATATGTAATGATCAGGGATCAATCTTTACATTTATGTAACACATAATCATAAAATCTTTAGTCCTCAGTGTGGGTCCCCTTACCAGATCGCTTTTAGTGATCTTACTGATTTAATAGCGGAATTAAAATTCCCTTGATGAAAAAGATCTGGAGACTGGAGGTTCTGTTTAAGAGAATCAGGACTGCTCTCGGTGTACAAAACATTATGAAAAGTTCTCATTTCTAGAATTGTGGGGTTTTGGAAACAGATGCACTTTTGCACGGACACATTTGATGTATGAAAAATTGGTTATTGTCATGGGCAGTTATGGATAGAAATATTGTTGTCAATGCACTTCGGTATTTTGTTTGAAGAACCCCCTTGAATTCAGCCTCACTGGTGCAAACAGGCAAAGTAGTATTTTTTTTGCCTGTAAAAATTTTAAGAGAGACAGCAAAAGTCTTGCTTTATATGAAGAGGAATTACACACATATTATCATCAATCAGTATTATAGTCAGTAATAAATTTTATTTACTGATTGTCTTCCCAAATAACATGTAACATTACTTGTCTTTCACTTTTCTCATTACTCTGAAATAAAAACATCATGTCTCTCGCAATGAAACCACAGCCATCCTGAGATGCCTTCGCAGCATATTCTGTTGACTGGGTTTGCCATGTCCATGGTGCTGAAGGGTGTCATCTTGAAAGAGCTTGAGCTTGCAAATGTACAGCACATTCTCTTTTATGCTGGTCTTAACAGAGCTAAAACTTCCTCTTAGATAAGAGTTATCTGGGGCTATAGGTTGGCTAATACCATAGAAAAGAGGTTATTGATTTCAGTCCAGGTTGTGTTTGAAACATGTTACTAGCTTACTATAGGTTACGCTAACCAAGTGTGCTGAATTTTAAAGTTAACAGTGCATACTCGAAATGGCCGAATAATGGACGGTATATATTTCTGTCTGAGTGCTGCAATGTCAGAAATGAGACTGTCAGAAATGGTCACTGCCGATAATAAAAATCACCCACCTCACCCTCTGTGATCTATCTGTCTCTGATTTAATGGAGTGTGGGGCCTCCTGAAAAGTATGGCTTTGTTCTGGAAAAGTGTTCTCCTCTGTGCTCAAGGCAAACCACAGAAATACAGAACAGCAAGAAAGTATTTGCCCTCTTTTGATTTTCTTTTGGATTTTTGCGTATTTTTCTCAGTCAAAGGTTCCAGATCATCACAATAATTTTAAAATTAAATAAGATAAGAGAAGTAAACACAAAATGTAGCTTTTAAATGGGAATTTGATGAGAAGCAAAGTCAGTGCATCTATCAGTCTGGAAAGAGTCCCAAAGCCATTTCTAATGCTCTGGAACTCGAGCGAATCATGTGACAGCCATTATCTACAAACGAAAAAAACTCGGAAGAGTGGTAAACCTTTCCTGGAGTGGCCAGCCTGCCAAAATTCCTTCAGGACTGCATCAACCACTTATCCAGGAGGTCACAAAAGACCCCAGACTACCATCTAAAAACTATAGGCCTAATTTGCCTCAGTTAAGGTCAGTGTTTATGATTGCACTATAAGGCATCCATGGGAATGCTGCAAGATGAAAATCATTGTTGATCAAAAAGAGCACAAAGGCTCATCTCACATTTGCCAGCACAAATATTAATGACCCCTTAGACTTTAGGATGATATCCCGTGGTCTGATGATTCAAAATGGAACTTTTTGGAAGACGTATGGGTCCTGTTAAATGTGGCGTAAAGCCAGCACTGCTTTCCACAGTAAGAATATCATACCAACAGTCAAACATGGTCATGGTGCTGTGATGGTCTATGGCTAATTTGCTATATTAGGATCTGGGCAACTTGTCATAATTGATGGAACCATGAATTCTGCTTTCTTTCCCAAAATCCTGTAGGGGAATGTCCGGCCATCAGTTTGTGACCTAAAGATCAAGCTCAGTTGGGTTGTGCAGATGGACAATTATTCACGGCACACAAGCAAGTCCTCCTCTGACTGGCTTAGATGAAACAAAATGAGGGTTTGAGGGGCCAAGTCAATGTACTGACTTGAATCAGATTGAGATGCTGTGGCATGAACGTAAATAGGCATTTAATGTTCACAAACCTGTCATGGTAGCTTAATTGAGTCAATTCTACATAGAAGAGTGGGCCAAAATTTCCTGCAATGATGCAAGAAATTCATTGCCAGTTATTGCAAATGTTTGATTGCAGTTATTACCACCAAAAGGCACAATTAGGTTTATTTATCACAGTTTTGGGGATATTTATTTATCACATGGGAATTGACAACCTCGTTACCTTCAATAAATGAAATGATCGTGTAAAAGCAGCATTTTGTGTGTACTCATAGGGCCTGATTTACTAAGACCTTAAGCACATGAAAAATCTTTTTGCCCATGCAAAACCAATAACATTGCCCATGATAGGCCAGGGTACTTGCCTTGCACCAATCAGCGGCAATGTTATTGGTTGTGCACGGGCAAAAAGATTTTGCATGTGCTAAAGGTCTTAGTAAATCAGGCCCTTACTGTCTTTGTCTAATTGACAAAAATGGATGGTGGTCTGAAACATTTATTATTACAAACAAGCAAAAATAGAAGAAGTCAGAAATGTTTTCTACACAGCTCTGTATAAAATCCAGGGACTTCAAGTCAACTACATTTTTAAAAAAATGTTCAAGCTTGGACTTAAGGGAGCAGTTCAGGCATGGCATCATGATTGTGTTTTGGTTTGAATCCTGGGCCGTGTCCAGTAGGCTCACTTGCCTATTTTTGAATACAGCAACTGACTGTACTGGATGAGAAAGTTGACTGAGGCATACATTTGCCAGACGATTGCTCATTTATCATTTTATTAGATACATTTGCATTTTGATGCAAATCACCTCAAAACAGCAAAACAATTTCCTCATCTGACCAAACATTAGACCCAAAACATGAGTGAGCAAAGAAATTGAAACCATGTTATGGTAGTTGGCACTAGACATGGTGGTTTGACTATTTATGGAACAGCTGCTATCCACTAGTTGACAGACAATGGATACATCAGACCACAGGAGCTTCCATGAACCTCAATGAGATACAGAGAGACAAGCTGACCGGGGGCAGAAAAAATACTACTGGGAAAGACAATTCATGAAGACTATCGGCAAAAACCAAAAATGTGGGAATTCCAGGCACTCAGAAAATAATTAGATCAAAAAGAAGCAAAAAGGATAAAAGCCTTTATTATATCATGGCTAAACAGTTTAAAAAAAGCCAACATGTTTCGACCTATGCGGTTTTCATCAGGGTGTAAAAACTTTTTCATCTTTTTACGCCCTGATGAAGACCACATAGGTGGAAATGTGTCGGCTTTTATAACTGTTTACCCATGATATAATAAAGGCTTTTTATCCTTTTTGCTTATTTTTGTTCTAATTATCTTCTGAGTGCCTGGAATTCTCACATTTTTGGTTTCCTCTCCTGTCCCACGCTTCCAAGAGCACCAGCTTTACATTTTCTTGGAAACTTTTTTACCCCATGAGCGCCGAATATTTTCTCTTATACGCCGTCGACTTTCAGCAGAACCTGGTAAATTATGTGTATGATGTAGGATTTTCAGCATACAGAGATATACTACATCATACACTGAGAACATTTTACCTTTCTGCTATAACACATTCCATATCCGATGTTGTCACACGATTTGCATTTGCGAAAACATTGTTCACTTATATAAGTACGCTACAGGCCAGACGTTTGGAAGCAAGGCAAATACAGGTCAAAACATTTGGAAGCAACTTCAAGTTTCTGTTCTGCCCTTTTTGATAACCATTATGAAATCTGTGGATTTCGGGTTGTATTTACTGCATGATCAGACTTTTCTGTCATTGATCTGCAGCATTTTCCTCCATTTACCTACTGTATACATTGATGTTACCATACCATTGGTGAATACATGTTAACAATAGAAAGGAGAGGCTTAGTTTTTGGGTTGAGAAGATTTGCAAGAGTCGAAACTTCAGTGAAAAGTAAAAAACAAATCACAGTTTGCATTATTCCCTTTGTGTCATGGTTTACAGCCCATCGAATGCCAACGGCAATCCAGCGGGCACTAGGACCAAGGGTCTAGTAATATGGGCCTCGTAATTTGAGTAATAATGTATTCTGATAAGTGACTCTTTATATAATAATCAGGTTTATTTTGTTGCAAAGTATGCCAATGAAACTGATCTTTTTGTATAAATTTGATCTTCTTCCAAACTTTTGACCTGTAGAGCATGTTGCACTATGTGACCATGTCCATCTCTGTACTTCAACTGAAACCTGACCGTCGCTGTGTTTCGATTTGAATCATGGTCACCCCTGTGGTGAATGTGATCTGTTGGCTTGGTAAAATTGTGGATATATGTTAGCAATTTTCAAAGTTGTCCATTTTTAAGTGGACCGGTACTTAAGTCTTTTCAGTTGCACATGACCTTTTTATAATTTCTTTGTGTGAGTGCTGTTTTATGTTCAGAATGCTGCAGAACATTATGCCAATTTGTATTCATAGTTGCAGTGTCAAGGAAAAGTAAAAAATTTTAGTTGAAATCCTTGTACAGATTTTCTAGACTGTGTGAGCAGAAAAGCATTGGCCATGGATATGACGAGTCGGGGGGATGTGCTGGCTAGAGCAGAATTTTATACCTGCTACATAGACTGCTTCAATATAACATGTGGTTGGGTGCCAGCTGCACTGTGTCCATATTGAGTTTTGCCAAGACAAAATTGAGTTGGTTATGCTGGCTTAGGGATTATAGGCAATATTAAGTGGTGTGTGCTATAAAGTAACCAGATCTGTTTAATTACAGGATCACAGCTTCATTGATTTGATTGATTTATTATAATGTAAAATGTCAAAACACCCATAAGGTTGCGCTGCTGCTTTGCATTGCTTTTGGCACAATGAAGTATTTATTACCCACGTCTAGGTCTACTGTTTTATCTATCTATCTATCTATCTATCTATCTATCTATCTATCTATCTATCTATCTATCTATCTATCTATCTATCTATCTATCTATCTATCTGTCTGTCTATCAGGGTTCAGGATTGAAAATCACTCAGACGCACTTGGGTATTGCTTCATAAGACAGAGGCTGAAAATGAGGTCAAGAGTGGCCCGAGTGTGCGCCTTCTTGGGTTCTAGTTTTACTTATTGTTGAGTTTGCACTCATTTTTGCATTTTATATTGGTTGAAGGGCCACATAGCTGTACATGGAGAAAAAATATATCATCCGCGTAAAAATAGGCGAAAGCAGGGTGATAAATAACCTCAGTAACCTATATTGCAGGGAAGTCCTACTGAGACAGAGGTCTCTTTTGCAGAGGAGCCCTGATTACAATAAAACGATCACAATGGAAGGATAAAGATAAACAGCACACACAAAAATGCACAATAGCCACAAACAACAATTTCAGATTAAAGGAATAAAGGATGTGATACCTGTGGTTCCTGCACAGGCATATAAAACTTCCATGTGGCAGGTTCAGTTGATTATAATAGATTATAATACATGCCCTCCACTGCAGGCATGCTGCGACAAACATGTCGTACAAAGTCCATGTCCCATGTATTTTGGTCCTGTCTCAGATCTAAAACAAAGGTTTTGCTATAGTTTACCAAACTTTATTACTGCGTGCTAAATGTTGATGCCTTAAAACTACTTGGAAAACTGAATGCTGGAAACTCCTTGAGCTGATTTTTGGTCATGGTACAATCCCACATTTCAAGTGCCCAGTTATTGCTGTCGGCCTATCATTGTAATGCCCCTTGTCAATTCTTTTGAATGTGTCAGCTATCAACTGAGATACAAGGTTATATTACCGCAGCTGTACATCTCATACGCCTTGTACAGACAGGCATATGACATCCAACCGAACAGGCGAGCTACAATAGCATAATGAGGAGGGGAATACCTTGTACACTAGAACCGTCCCTCTCTCTGTAACATTTAGACCAATAATGGTACCCAGTGGGACTCCCAGAAACCGTCAGTCCTACAGTAAAAATTTCATTCTAGACTGTGGTGCGTGTCATTTTAAAAAGATGTAGCACTCTGGCAGGTATGTCCCTCGAAAGCCCAGATTCATAGAAATTTTTCACGCATTTCTGGAATCATCAAAGCTGATTGCAAAAGATGCTCAAGATAAAATGTTCTCAAATAAGTCTGTTGTCCTTGTAACTGCATTTCAATGATGATTGGTCGTTGTGACCAGTATTTTTCAGCGAGAAACTGACAAGAAACGAAAAATTAAATTAAGTAATTTCGTGCTAGTCAAAACTTTGGACACACCTTACTTGTGTGATATTACTTTGTTTTTAGTGCAATTTGTGATTGAATTTGGCTCGGGACTTACTGGACAAAAAGGTCCAAGTGCAGCAAAGTACAAGTGCATCACATCTAAGGGAACGTCACCAGCCGTTCTGATGCGCACTTTTATAACTACGTGACTGCCCATGTCGAAAAATTTTTGTGTATACACAATAATTATTATTATCATTGTTAGTTAGTTTGACGGTTTTAAGATTTAGATCTCTTTTTTAACAAAAGAGGTTTATTTCTTTTTTTTACAATTGATAGTCTGAAAAATGTGGATGCATCCACACTCGTTTTTTTATCACATAAGCACTCCAGCATAATGTAACAAAATAGTGGATCTTTTTAAATTTTCCCATTTATTTACACCAATTTTTGAACATAGGTAACCTAAGAAGTTGTTCCCTTTTATTCTGATGACCAGGGCAAGATGCAGACAATACAAATGTGCCGGGCGGCACTGTATATAAAACAATCAACGGTCAGAGACATTAACAACAAAGATACTACCAGGTTGGCGGAGGTTGTCAATTCATACACATGATTCAACAAAACAGCTTGAAAAATTTGCCTGGCGCAAGGGAACTCATTTTCCAATGCATTTAATTGGCTGTCCATTGCCTCTGGAAATGTATACACAGCAGCTAGTTCCAAACAACATGTCCATAACTGATTGGATTATTATTAATTTTATGAGTATAATAATGAAAACAGTGATGGTGATCGAGACGGTGACCACAGCGATGCTTTTGATGACCAGTATTATCGCTGTATCTCATCCTACATTTAGTTACACGAACCAGAATATAATGCCAGTGAACAAAAGCACTTCTCAATGGCACAGAAGCATTGTCTTGAGTGAAACTCAAACCCACAACTTTTTATGGAAGTTCAGTTCAATCCACCATAGTGCTTGCACATGATAACAATACAGTAGTTAAACTTTCCCCCAGTGGGTAGATCTCCTGAAGTTGTAAAGCCTCGTGAGTGAACTTGCCCCCGAAAAAAAAAAATTTTTCAACAAGAGCAACGAACCCTTGACACCGTGCTAGGTCATAAGCTTTTTTATCGTCATTAACCAGATTTTGGGTATAATTTCAACAACACTCGCGTAGAAGGGAAATCGCCTTCTTCAATTAACCAGTTGGACTGCCAAGTAAGACAAGCAAGTCACCTGTGAAATTATCATGTAACCCAATTTCAGGACTTTGCAATGGAGTCTGAAACTACGGTATAATTTCAAGGGGTTAACTTGTCAGTGATGTGGCACCTTGGGCCTCCTGAGAAAATGTTAATCTTCCTTGCTGTAGTTCTTCTCCACCTACACTTGATATTTAACTGAACTTACCGATTCCAGTGCTCCCATCATAGATCTCCTTGGTGCTGCCACTGTTTTTCAGTCAATGAACTGGAAAAATACTTCAGTTACGCAAATCGACAAAAGCTAAAAATGTGTGGGATGAACAGCACTTGGTGGTCTAGTGGAAGCCCCTCTGAAGCAATGGACATGGCACCCAGTTCTGCACTGAGCTTCAAAACAAAGCGATGCATCGTATGTCTCAGTCTGTTTGCTCAGAAGGAAAGCACTTTATGGCTTTTTTTCTTTTTAAACTAAGCTACAGTATTACAAGTCACCTCTGCATGTGTAATGCAAAGGCCATACAAACCTGCGCTCAATTTTTTTGGTAATCAAGGATGTACAAAGATCGTCAACAGTGGCACACAACAAACTGGAAATTGTGATCTTCTCATCCACATAGGATTTTTTAAAAGTAAGATGTTCACCATAAATTCAATCTGGTCAGATTGCATCTCACCCAAACAGACTGCATTTGGTCTTTTGAATTTGGCCAAAGCCAAAACGCAGACAGGGATAACAAGACAAACCTATGAACAGACAAACAGCTCTGGTCACGGAGTACTAAAAGCGCATAGTTTAGAGAAAGGAAAGCACAAAGTATTTGTGGAAACCCACAGAAAATCACAGCCGAGATAATTAGGGATAGGCAAGGATGCGGAGACTTGAATAGAGCGACTGCTGAGAGATGGTTAGTCAATTAGTAAGTGCAGCAATACAATCTCGAGTGCTTGATAGTAAGTTAGTCAAAATATACAGGGTTAGTGTTGGTTAGTGATTAGCGAAAAGATCACTCATGACAAGACAGGGGAAAGACGAAGTGCAAGGCATGGAAAAATAAACATGACATAGAAACTATGAAATATGGCTGTGAACTGAAAACATGGCTAGGAGACTTGGAAACTAAAACATGAAAAATAATAAAACAGGAAATCCAATTACCAATAACACAATACACAATTAAAGAATAGTCAGATGAAGCAGTGGTCACTTAAACACATGAGACAATATAAACATGGCGCAAGGCCAGGCACAGAACTTAAACTTGAAGCATGGGGCATGGGACATGGGCATGGCAAAGACAGAAAAAGCAGGATCACAACACTTTGTTGGATTTAAAAATTAAGTATATCATGATTTAGCACATTAACATTTTAAGAAAGCTAATACTAAAAATCTTTCCGATTAAACGGCAATGATTTCTCCATTAGAACCCTAGTTCTCAACACAAAGCATCTGTAAACCATATTTTTAGTGGATCTTAATGTACCCCGGTCAGCCAGAACATAAAAACCACCTGCATAATATTGTTGGTCGGCTCTAGGACTCTTCGTCCCCAGACTTTTCGTCCCCGAATTTTTCGTCCCTGGACTTACCGTCCCTTAGGGATTTTTGTCCCCAGACTCTTAATCCCTGTGGGCTTTTTGTCCTCTGACTTTTCCTCCCCATGAACTTTTCTTCCCTGGATTGTTCATTATCAATAATGTTTTGCCATCATCCTGCATTATGACCGAACCTTAACCCCAACCCTTATATCATGGTGATCTGTCCGTCATCCGTCTATCCATTCATCTGTCAACAATGGTGGCACACTTCTTTATCATTTGAGGAAGAAAAATCCGCGGGGGGGAAAAGTCCAGGGATGAAAAGTCCTCAGGGACGAAAAATCTGGGGATGAAAAGTCCGGGGACGAAAAATTTGGGGACAAAAAGTCCAGGGACGAAAAATCCGGGAACAAAGAGTCCTGTAACCATGTTGGTCCCCCTTGTGCCACCAGCATAGCTCACTCAAACTGACATCCTCTTGAATTCCAGGACCCAAGGTTTCCCAGCAGAACATTTCCCAGAACCAGTCAGGATAGGGTTTTTTGCCCTAGTGCATAAATTCGCTTTGGGCGTCCAAAACAATGTAGCCAGTTCACGATTTGCACCTCCTTGAACCACTGTCAATGAGTAGTCAACACTGCTGACTGTGAGCAACCCAGAAGCCTTGATGCTTCAAAATTGCTCTGACCCACTGGTATGGGCGTAACAATTTGGCCCTTAACAAAGTTGCTAAAGTCCCATTGCTCCAATAGCCAACATCTCGACCAGGAGAAGTGACTGTTCACTCACCATCTATGGTCTGTCCGCAGACCATGACATGCACTCTTATTATAAAATAATCAACTTCATTTGCATCATCTGTGAGTGGGTTTAATGTTTTGGCTCATTGGTCTTTGTCGTTTGTGTTTCTGTTCACTTCACATTTATAGCCTAAAGACAGACGGAAGTGGAGAAGAGGTCAAACTTGTGCTAGCCAATCAGAGGCCAGGGCAGCCATATTGGATTACAAATTCAGCCAAAAAATAGGGAAACTTTGTAAAGGCCATGAGACAAGAAAACATCTGACATCTGATCCACATCTGACCAGGGAAAGTGAAGAAGTCAAAAATGTTTCAGCCAATCAGACACCAGGGCAGCCATATTAAACTTCTTATTAAGCTGAAAAATAAAAACGCTTAATCAGTGCCATGATACAAACAGATGCACCAAGTCTAATCCAAATCTGACAGCTAGAACTTGAAAAGTCGTTTGACGGAAAAATTGACAGACGGATTTACCATGGACGCTGCACCGTGGCAATAAATCACTTTGTCCTTCTGATTGATGAGCTAAAAATCAGCCGCTAGCAGCAAAACGTCACGAAGCATCAGTGATGCTCAACCATATTTTACTGAGGTTACCAGGCGATTTTGATGGCGTGGGGCCCTTTTTTGCCAAACATGCCATAGTGTGTCATCATGAAGTTAAATTTCAGTCACATTTGACAGCAACACATGATTCCGATCATAATTTCAAAAACGCATGGTAGTTCTGTTTGCCGCACTTTAAGGGGTCGCTCTCAGTATGGGCTTTTATTTTACAAGCCTCCCAAATAACTTGGAGGTATGGAGATGGCAACTAACAGTAAAGTGAGTACAAAAATTTGAGCAGCTATGAAGCTGTGATCCTTTCGTCTTTTCTTTGCCACCCAAATCATCCTACTTATTGCGACTGGGGGCAGCGTGCTCATGAATTCCCATTCTTTCCCTCCTCCTGTTATTATGGGTAAAAAGTGTATTAGAGCAAATGCAAGAAGTTTCAGCAAATGTTTAAGCTGAAAATTTGAGTTGCTGTTTTTATTTTTTATTTTATGCAGCCATTTTTGCTCATTTTCATGTAGGTTGACTATTCAAATTCACTGTAAAACACAATGATTTGTCTATTATTATTATTATTATTGTTGTTGTTATTGTTGGCCTTGATAAAACATAGCGCTTTTTAACAATAAAAAACACTGAGCAGTTGTAGCTTTAATCACATTCAGAATCGCTCCTGACACATTTCATTTGGAGGGCTTAGAACCAGATTTTAAAGCGGGCTGGGATTCAACACAAAGAACAGAGCCCATATTGAATGACATAGGAGCTAATGACTAAAAATTGCTTGAGCCCTTAACCTGTAACTGACACACAACCAATTTGAAGCTCCTGCAGTGTTTGGATTTGACAAGCACACTTCGACAAGTGAAAAAAAAAGAAAAAAATCTGATGGTGGCTATCTGCCAAATGACTAGATCCTTCCTGCTCGAGAGAATAAATAACAATGAAAAAAAAATTCTGTGTGCATCCTGAGACTATGCCTGATTGGAACAATATGAAGGGTATCCAACTGCAAGTGGTCAATGGTGATACAGAGCACATTTTATTAAGAAAAAAAAAGTCTAAAATGCTTGTACAATACGCTTTTAGTCAGTACCTTGGATGGCTACCGAGAAAATATTTTCCACACATTTGTGTACTCTGCTGACTGTACTAATTTTAGAACTAGGAATAATACAACTTTCGAATACAGGTTTTAATCATGATCATGGAGTTCACTTTGGAATAACTCAGCATCCCAAACTGTAAATCAAAATGACCTTGATGTCTGAGAGGCTTTTGACATGTCTTCAATGCCTTCACCTTACCATGAGTGCTGACCCAGCCGCGTGACTGTAGGAACCCGTGCTTCAGATTATATTAATTGGCTCCAGGGAACTAATCAAAGCTTAGTCCTGTCTTGTTTGACTCTGGGTTAGATTAAAATGTAGAGGGAGAGCAACGCAGTTTTCCTTTGAAATACTTTTTTCATGTTTCTCAGGAATTACTGCTCCATTTAACCAATCATAAATTGAATCTTTTTTTTAGCTTCAGGAAATATAATTGTTACATACATAGAACACACCTTATGAAAAAAGGAAATTTTGCATCATCCATGATAATCTGGAGGGGGAAAAAAATGAGCAGACAAGATCTACATTTTGTTCCCGGGCAAGATTAAATTAATCCCAATGAATTTTCAGGCATTTTATATTCCAGGTTAAAAATGATAATAAATGGTTCGTTAACAAGCAATTTCCCCTTTTACTGGAAATGTAGAATGTCAAATATCATTTGATAACCAGGTAAAAACAGGCTGCTAAATCAATCGAGGTATTTTTTTCCCCCTGATATGGTAATTCACAATGTTTTAAAACATAAAATGCTGTAAACCAGATGTACTGTAATATACCAATATACAACAAAAATAAAAGCGTAACTGATCTGTGTAAATTTGGCTCTGCCATTTTGGTCTACTGATAAAATACATGTATTTTGTAAAATAAGGGAATTTAGGACAGCAAATTTTCCTTTAATAAATGCATATTTGAAAGTTTTCGCAAATGTAAAAAAAAAAAAAAAAACTTTGGTAGAATGAAGGTCAGATTTGCCCAAATCATGTGTGATCTGCGTGTAAGCAAGGACATTGTGCAGGAGTCAAAATCCAATATAAAGATTAATTTAATGGCATTCTCAAATCCTGTTTAGCTCAAAGGCTGTGTTTCTGAACTGCAGTGGACTCTTTGAAGCTGAATTTGACTGACAGGTACAAATCTGTGCGAGGAAGATGATGCTTTTTCAATGACTTGGACCAGATGGGGCGATAATTAACATGTTGCTGTTTCTGTCACTGGGGAAATTAAAGATAAGAGGTTCACCATATTAATAGGTTAAAGTATATATCGAGATATATTACAGTACACTCATAATTTGATTTGAAGGAGAGGCTGATCTGGCTTGATAATAAATCATTTGATTTAATATGTCAAGTTACATTTGAGAAACATTATTCATTCAGAAAACACAGACTGCACAATTTACATGGACAGATTTTGTTTATAATTTACATCATGTCCTCTTTGAACAAATTGTTTTTAAACAAATAAATATATATACTAAAAACAGCATATTTCTGACTTACAGTATCTGTTTTTGCTTGGTATCATAATTTATTACCGATATTCAGGCCCTTTTTGGCCCTTAGCTGTTGAATTAAAAAATGGTTATTTCTCAGAAGATCGAGAAATGTTCATGGTACAGCGGTTGAACCAGAACGTCTGCAGGAGGACATTTTCCTGCAAACCTTTTCCTATCCTTACTTCATGCTTCATGAAAATGTGAATTAAGTACTTTAAGCACTAAGCTCCTCAATTGTAATGATTAACAGACAGGAATAGAAATGAGGGAGACCTAATCGAAATGATACAAAGATGAGTCCAGTTTTATCACAACTTTCATTCGCACAGGTACCATAATGAGGACACAAGATATTTTGGAAACCAGCAGTCCCCTGCCACAGGAAAAGAGCATTTCTGTGACTTTAGTCTGCAGATGCACTGAAGTTCTTTTTTTTACATTACAGAAAGTGTCCAAGACTCTTCTGTGGGGCCAGGATCCTTATGGGGCAGTAGGATCCATTATGACCACAATATCTCCAGTCTTTAGTTGTTTTGCTTCCATTTTTTGCCTCTCCTGCAGCAAAAGTAGTTATATCTGTCCCCATCGTTTCCAGAAAAATCAGAGGACTGAACTTGTCTCCATCTTCGTTTAATATACAGCTCAAACAACACAGACAGTAATGATGAAGGATATAGTTGGGTTGTTCAAGATCATTTGGGTCATCAGACAATTTAGTGATAAGCTGATCATTTCAAATGGCTTCAGCTTTATACATGACTGTATGAAGTCAATCATCATGCAATCTCTGATGTTGAGGAATTAAACTGAGAATCTTTCCACTCCGAAACACCACTATGATGAAACCTGCTTGGGGACAAAAGCACCACTTAACTCCACTTTGCTGTAGAACTCTATGATTCAATGATGCAAGAGCCTACCTTAGTTTGCTCTTTACCCCTATGATTGTTGCAGTGTCATATTGAATTAGAACAACCTGACCTCTCCTGCAGGTAAAATACTCCAAAGCATTGAGGCATGCACCTATATTCAGAGAACTTCTAGATGGACTGCACTGTTTGGCAGATAGGCAAATATCACTCCGTTGTCATGGTTTTGGGGCTGGTGGTGGCTTTGGGAGCTTTTTTTGTTGCTTTCGTCCGGGACGATATCGTTTTGCCCACAATAGGATTCCTTGGGCCAGCTGGCATTAATTGTAGTTGGTGCCCGGATTCTACTTAAGGTCAAGTTCTGCCTCGCTGCCCTTGCTAGAGTGTCAGTGTTTTGTTTGTACTATAGCCGGTAAGGCCTCTAGTTACAGAGTTGTTGAGGAATTAGCTGCAAAGAGGAAAGTGCTAGTTAGCAAGGGAATGTTCCTCTCTTTTTTCCTCTTTCTGGGTACCGTCTGGTGCTAAATCTTTTTATCCCGGTTTCTGAGATTTTTCCCTTTTATTTCGTTCAGTCGAGCTCGCGTTGCTTCCTTATTGTTACTCGGACAGGATCTAGGTCCTTTGGAAGCGCGAGTCTCCCTCTCTGATTTTGTCCGTGTTTGTCTCTTATTTTGCTGTACTTCATTTCGTTCCGGCCACAGCATTTGACATCTCAAAAAACCAACCAACACATCCGTGGCCCTTTACTCACTTTTAGCAAACCCAGAGATGCCAAGTCTCACGCATTTGTTGCAGGTCTTATGCAATCTTTAGGCTTACTCACCGTGGTCCACAATTATTCACTGAACACTTATTAATGAGATTCTCATGCGGAATTAAAATCTTTGTACATTGAAGTTTCAGTTTTCCTTGCGTAATAGTGGACCTCACCATGGAAAAGGATTATGACTCCGGACTTCTCCTGCTTCTCTTTACTCAGGGATTGGAAACAGCGCAGGTGTTTCATGATCGTTTAAATTGTCTAAATAAAATAAGACCATTTGAAACGTCTTTATACAATTCCATTGCTTTCAATCCATCAGTAAAGCCAAGCGTGAGAATTCCAGAGTCCTAATGGATTTCCATGTCACTAGTGGGGAAATCTACAGTAATGCACGTGAAACTGGTTAACTTAATGCACAATGACTTAAATTCCGCGAGTGAATTTCTTCAGTGCGCGTTGATTGAATACTTTTGTAATTGCTGACAGGAACATGAATGAAAAGAGACTCGCCTAATTTGTGAGACTTGATATCTGCAGACCAAAATAGTCAACTCCAATGTCAGTGAATGGCAGATATTCAGGAAGAATCCTTTCTTTCAGCAAATTCACCATTCTACTATTACCTCACCTTCAGAAGCAACATTCTGTCATTATTGGTGATCCGCACAGCTGAATTGGCTCTTGTGACCCAGCATTTCCTCCTCAGAGTTGGCAGCAAGTGGTTGGCACCTTGATAGCCCAGCTGTGAGTGAACGTACTTAATAACGGGAGTGACTATGTATTGATCTTTGGAATAGTTTAGTACAGGGGTTCCCAAACTTTTCCAAATCAGGGCCCACTTGAAAGTCTAAAAAATGTCCGCGGCCCACCTTTGTCCTATAAACAGTACATGGACGAAATTATGCATTCTCAGAACACTTAACAGCAACAATAATTGTTGTTGTTTTTTTAATTATTATAATTATTATTATTATTAAAAACATTCAGGATTGAAATGAAATCAGGGGGATAAAGGAAGCCCAAACTTTTAATCTGTGGTGTACACACAAAACAGAATTAATTATCGAACACAGTATGTGCTCCTCCGATTATGACCCCCGGTCATGATGATCAGAAAGCTACGTACCGATCATAAACTATATAAGGTTCCTAAAAATATTGTGAGGTCAATAACACAATAGGTTATTACTTCGAAATATGTTTTAAAATCGTGCAATAAATATTTTACAATAAAATAAAAAATAATTTTGCAAAAATGAATTCTATTTTTAATGACCTCTCACGGCCCACCTGCAGTACCACCACGGCCCACCAGGGGGCCGCGGCCCACACTTTGGGAATCACTGGTTTAGTATATATCTAGTTTCCTTTTTCAAGAAGCCATTAGACAAACTTCCTCTCATTCTGGAAAGCCCATTATCTTCATGAGTGTCTAACCCATAGATAATACCCTGCGAGCTCACTGTATCCTTCCCATATCACAACATAGGAATCTCCTCTCCATACCTTTGCAGCTGACAATACTGAATGGTAACAAGCGTACCCACTAAAAGAATATCTGTGCGCAAAACATGTCCGTTTAGCTTGTCTTTATCTCTTTGCCACATGACTCTCTGTTTGCTTGCAATAGAAGCCCCCGGCTCATCCCTCCTATGACACATTTTCAAAAGTATCCTTTTCAATACACGGAACCAGGCAAATGCTACCCTGAATGTCCATTACTCTGAAAATTTGGCCATATACCGACTCGTGGCATCAGGTGATCTTTCTGCAATAACAACACTCACTATGGTTTCTTTCTTGATCTCCAAGTTGTTTGGTTCTGTCGCAATCTCAACAACATTTGCTGACTAATCCTACTCTAGTTCATCCCAACACGCTGGACCCACAATCCTCCTGTTGTCATGAATGAGGTCTGTAACCCTCAGCCCACTGGATGCGTCATTTGCTGAATTTTCCTTGAGGTTGACATTCCACCACTGTGAAGTTTTGGTGGCTTCTCCAATAGTACAAACCCTGTTTGCCACAATGGTATGAACATGCATGCCCTTGTTCTTTATATACCTAGCATTGAAGTGCTATCTGTTCGAACAACTGTCTCTTGTAACTAAAGCTTCAGCTCTGCCTACAGCATCAAGTCAACCCAAACCACAAGGATGACAGCAGACAGCTCTAGGGGAGGAATAGTGACAGTCTTTCAAGGCGTTACTCTGGCCCTAACTATCGGGAATGCATCATGGATATCATTTTTGTTTTTCTGCTTCCTGAGATAAGTGACAATTCCTGCTTTACTGGCATCTTGAAAGTAATGAAGTTGAGCATATATAGGGTGTGTAACACCCTTTGGTTTAATGCACCCTTCAACCTTGAACTCAGACAGCATATCCAGCTCTTTCAACCACCAGGTCCACAGTTGCAAGATGTCCTGAGGAGTGGTGTCATATTCATCCCAAATAAACTTTCTCCTGGAAAGCTCTTGCAGCATGATATTAGCAGGGAGTGCAATTTGCTCCAGAAAGCCCAAAGGATCATACACAGAACTAGACACTGACAACATATTACATCTTATGCAAAACCTTTGATGGACACCAATCTTAAACTTGAATGAGTCATTCTCCAAACACTACTGCAGACCAATAGCTCTTTACATGAAGTTTTCTCGATCTAGATTCAGCAACTCTATATCTTTAGCTCTGCGTTTTTTGGGAAGGATCAGCAGCATAGAGAATCAGTTGCAAGTCCATTTTGTCAGAGTGAACTCAATTCTTTGACTGAGTGCAGTTAGAATCTGATATGGGCAGCTTCATTTTGAAAGACCATGCACATCAGATAGTTGGCATAGTTGTCTTTTTTCCTCTGTACCTCTCTCTTTGAAGTCATGTTTGTACTGCTCATTAAGCATTTGTTCTTACCTGCATATATACATCCGGTTGACGACTGCGATAGGGCACTCATCATCCAAGCTGCTGTCCTTTCCTTACAAAGAGTCATTAACCTCCTTAAACCCAACATCCCGCTGGTGGTAACGAGGACGTTATGGGATTTTCAAAGGCCTGCTGTGAGCGTCTGACCCTTAAACACATAATTGCTTTCAAGCTGTTCATGTTTAAGATCGCTTGATTAATAATCACACAATTTATTTACTGAATACTCAATACCAGTAAATGTATTGCCTGTATTTTTTAAGAATTCATGAAGAAGTGACAGAGATTGCCAATGGAAATATACTTTCTAGTGATATTATAGAGAGGGAAAAACAAACAATCAATTAATCCAATTCTTTCTCTAAATTCCATCAACTATTTTAGCAAATTTTTTTAGCATTCAGAAGAACTGGCTACATCCGCAGGGAAGTGGAGCTGCGCTGTGGTTGCCGTGATGTGATTAATAACTAATGTAGTAAATTACTAGCGCTTCTTGCGTCAAATAATAATAATTTAGTAAATTGGTTCTTAGTACATCATGAAAGTTTGTCACACAGCATGCTTTTAAAATCACTTAAAACGCATGCAATGCATTGAGCCTTCATGATGGCAAAATCATTGAAGAGAACTTTATTGTCCAGCTTCAGGTGATCAGGCAGAACTCAGCAAGTCACACACTTGTATTACATGCATAAACACAACAGTTCAAGACAATATCGAAAAAACAGTATTGTCTCAAATTATCTAATTGCTTCATTGGCAACAAAATCTAAACCTCATCTAAATACCATCTTCAGCAGCATTTACTACATAACATTGTACTTTAAGATGGAATCCCATGCAATCCCATATGGTAGCCTTCCGCAATGACCCCAAGCTAATTGATCACTGATGACAAAGCAACTTATTGGTAGCCTATAAATTAATGTAATTTATCTGAGTCTTAATTGGAAAAAGGTTAAGAGTTCACCTGCATGATAATGTCATTGGTTGTAGACGGAGTTTCATTTTTACGTAAACAAACTTGACACCTGAGTGGGCAAAACTGCATTTTCGAAAATATTCCTTAGGTGTATCAAGCTGAACGGACATTGACACGGAAAACAAATGTACGGTTTTGTTAGCAAAAGGAATTCAGAAGCTTTGAAAAACAAGGACTTTTTTCACCATGTAGATAGGAAATTGTTTGATGATCATTGCAATGAACGATACTGCGAGCTAAGGGGATTTGGACTGTAATTTCACCGAGTGATCCTCACAACTGTACAATTGAATAGTGAGTTGTTAAATAGGAAATGTAAATGGGAACAGGTTTGAACAGGTCACTCTTTAAAGGGAGGTGAGAGCAGGGTTATTATCCCTCTGATGGCAAGTCCTGGGTGGAAGAGGTTAATGATCTATGCCAATACTGTTTTTATAGCATATGAGCCAACCCTACAGCTGTTAATGACCTTCCGATTGTAACGCCCCCTAGATGGTAACCCACGGTAGAGCACCCCTTCCTCCTCAACCAGGCGGTCCCATTGACGCAGCAGGACCTTGCTGGAAGTGGACAATGCCGCTTGCTCCTCATTCCTAGGCCTCGTCCCTTGTCGACGGTACCTATACACTGGCCCGATCACAGAATCTGCCTCCCGCAACAGCCGCAGATCTTGCGGTGTATGGCCTGGCAGTGCCACCACTTCTTGGCACTGGCACTTTGTAGTAGCTTGCGAGATGGTACCTGCCAATGCTCCCAGCAGTGGGACCTCTGTACCCATGGCAAAGCGCTCCAAGTATTGGCGGGACAAGGCGTCTGCATTCTGATTGTTTTTTCCTGGCCTATACTTGATTGTGAAGTTGAAGGATGCCAGCTCAGAGGCCCACCGCTGTTCAATGGCTCCCAGCTTAGCAGTCTGAAGATGACTTAAAGGGTTGTTGTCGGTCAAGATGGTGAAATGGTTGCCAAGTAAGTATTCTCTGAACTTCTCGGTAACAGCCCACTTCAACGCGAGGAGCTCCAACTTCATGGAGCTGTAATTTTCCATGTTTCTCTCCGTTGGCTTCAACCCCCTGCTGGCGAATGCAATGGGGCGCAGCCTTCCATCACATTCTTGGGAGAGGACCACCCCCAAGCCACCATGACTGGTGTCAATCTCAAGAGTAAAAGGACACCGAGAGTCTGCATAGGCTAAGTGGTGGTAATAAGCTTCTTCTTTAGAGATTGAAACGCGCTTTCACAGGCATCGTCCCACGATGTAGCCAGTGGGACTGGAAGGGTCTTGCCTTTCCACCTGGGCCCGCTCAACTCCCCCACTAGATGGTGCAAAGGGGCAGCTAACTTAGAGCAACCCTCCACAAATCGGCGATAATACCTTGCGAACCCAAGGAATGACCGTAGTTCAGCCAAATGCCCGGGACGCCTCCACTGCTTCACCACCTCAATCTTGGCAGGGTCCGTGGCCACTCCTTCTGCGGACACAACATGCCCCAGGTAGCTCACCTGGGGTTGGAAAAACCGGCACTTGGACAGTTTGACTTTCAGGCCCTGCTTTTGTAGCCTTGCAAAAACTTCTTCCAACCGCTCAGGATGCTGTTGTACAGTAGACGAAAAGATGAACGTCATCTAGGTAAAGGAGAACAGTCTGATAGCGACGATCGCCAAACATCCTCTCCATCAAACGTTGGAAGGTGCCCGGAGCATTGCAGAGACCAAAGGGCATTCGCTTAAACTCATAAAGCCCAAATGGAGTACAAAAGGCAGTTTTCGCTTTGTCCTTTTCAACAACAGGAACCTGATTATAGCCACTTGCGAGGTCAATGGTGGAAAACCACTTTGCTCCTGAGAGGGCATCTAGGGACTCTTCGATCCTTGGGAGAGGGTAGGCATCACGGCGGGTCTTGGAATTCAACTGCCTGTAGTCTACACATAGGCGCAAACTCCCATCTTTCTTATCCACCAAAACAATGGGGGACGAATAAGGACTGGTGTTTTCACCTATGATTTTACTATCAAGAAGCTGCTGGATGTGCGCCTATACCATTTCGTACTGAGAAGGTGGTAGACAGCGGTAAGGCTGTCGGACAGGGGCATCATCGATCAGGGGAATCTCATGAGCCATCAAGGAAGTACAGCCCAAATCTCCATCACCCTTGGAAAAGATGTCCTTAGACTGTGCAAAGAGGGCTTTAGCCTGAGAGATTTGTGTCGGATCCAACCCGTCAAAGTCAGTAAAAACCTGATCAGAGATTTTGGCACATTAGGCTGCCTCCTGAGCAAAGACATAAGCACAACACTCCTCCCATGAAGTCTCAAACTCGATGCTTTCCACGCTCGCCGAAGTGGCCATCACAGATTGTACAGTGCCAATGACCCGTCGTGGGAATAGCCACACTTCAGTGTCCCCAACGTTAACGACTGGAGCATATAAAAGACCTTTTGTTGCCGAAACAAGGGCCGGAGACACCAAGAGGCCTTCGGGCAACTGTCCATCTTCGAAGCCCAATGGCTCAAGCAAAAAATCAGTGGAATCTACTTGGGGACACGTAACAGGCACCAGGGTGAGAGCGCCAGCTCCAAAACGAATGGGCGGCTTCCCCTGGGTCTTAACTCTAAAGAGCTGGGAGGCATTGAGGATGGCCTTAATCCTCTCACAATGCCTCAGGGCATGCAAGTATGCAGGAGCCGCCGACTTAACCGGAAGGGAGTGGAAGAGCCGTGGGCCATGCTGCTCAAAGAGAACCTGATAGCAATCACTAAGCACATTCATTCCTAATATATCTGGGGTGACAGCCTTACGGCTGTAAATGGTTGTATCTGCGGGGTCCCTGACAATCAAAACCCCCCTCGCTGGAATACACTGTCCCAATACCACCACATCCAACTCAATGTAGCCTGTGTAAGGTATGTCTAAACCGTTTGCTGCTATAAGGCCCAGCCATTTACAATCCTTCCTCTGCAAGTGAGAAAAATGTTCATGGAAAAAGCTCTCTGTTACAGTTGTAACCAACAATCCGGTATCACTCAAACATGGTACCAACACACCCCCCATAGCTACATCTAAAACTGGACAATTTCCCACCAACTGGTCAAAAGAAGAGGAATGAACAGAGCCATGTACCTCCCCTCCCAGTGTGTGGCTCTGCACACTGGGGGTTACTAGTTTCCCGCCTGGCTACTGGAATTGCTGGCATGGGACACTGACTGATTGGTTAAATTATCACGCGGCGTACGAGATGCCTGTCTAGTAGTATTGGAAGGGGGAGCAGACAGGCAATACTGGGCTATATGTCCGGGCTGATTGCATCAGATAGAGATAGGTTGCCCATCTGCAGTACGCTTAAACCGCCCTCCCCCAGGGGGCTGGCAGGCACGAGACCTGTTAATGGGCTGGTTTAGATACTTAACCAATGTGTCTAGTTGGACTTGCTGTTTTAAGACCAGATCCTTGAGCTCAGCCATCTCAGATGACTTTGCAAAAGTGTCCTGGGGAGCTTGAGCAAAAGTAGACTCGCACTGACTGGTATAAGCCGCTTCGTTGCCCCGCCCTGAAGGACGAAGACCCCGGTCCCGACCGGTCTGACCCCTCTCCACCCACCTGGTAGCCTCCCGACGTACATTCAATAACGTTAACCTCCCATCAGCCCGCACTGCCCGCTTAAGTTCCCTTCTTAACATGTGATCACGCACATTTTCGCAAAACTGGTCTCTGAGCACTATATCAGGATTAGTGATTGCATCTCTGTTGGACTGCTTGACCTTCTCCATAAGTTCCAGCAGTGGATGTGAAAACTCAAACAATGATTCATTGTCCTTCTGTTTCCGGTCGAAAAAACTTTGTTGCCAATATACATAAGACTTACGACAACCATATACCTCTTTTAAAATTGTAATAATTTCGACAGGATTTTCCCGGATAGCTACGGGGCGATACTTAATTTCATTTCTGGCTTCCCCTTCGAGATGGTCATATAAGTACAATGCCTTCTCTACCACAGACATGCATCTTGACCTTATACAACTTTCAGCCTCCTCGACCCACTCCTCCACAGATAGCGCCCCTGCCACTGCAGAACCAGAGAATTTAGGGCATCGTCTCTCACGGGGCAGGTAGAATGCTTGCTCTCTTTGGACGGGGATTGCACCAGCTCCATTGCCTGGTGCACTGGTCAGTCTCTGATTTTCAGCTTGAAGCTGAGCAATACGCTCCCGAAGTCGCTGCAACTCCACTGCTGCAGTAGATTCGTCGCTGTCGTGGTCCGACATGTTGCCAGTTGCTGTTCTCTATACACACATACAAATGCAAGGCGCCGCCAAAGGTGGGACCAACCAACGTTCCTAATCAAAGACCAAAAAAAATAATATCCTGCCGATTACGCCAGATTGTAACGCCCCCTAGATGGTAACCCGACAACACCACCCCTTGAATCGTACTGCCTATCAATGCAAGGGGGACTCAATAACGTTGTCACAAATTGGTGAAAGTATAAAAATATATTCTTTATTAAAACATATGCTAGCACAAAACAGTTGGTTGGTCACCAGGGAAAATAAATAAATAGAAAACCCCATAGACAGGATGGGGGGGGGGGGGGACCTGAGGGTAGGCCAATCGGAAGACTATGGTTAGACCAGGTCTTAATGACACACGTGGTTTGACACTTCTAAATAATACACGGGCTCAAAAATAAGCCTATGCTTTAATAACACGAGACAAGGCAATTAAGAGTTCATCCTACACACTTGCAATCGCTATAGGGTTCATAGAACACATGCTAAAACCACCACAAGGCTATTGAAGTGAGAACACTAGAGACCAGCAACCGAAACTAGGTCACTCACCAAGTAATTAAGAGTTCATCCCACACACACTGTAATTGCTATAGGAACACACACAATGCAATCACTAAAGCTACTGGAGTGAGAGTACTAGAGATCGACTACCAAAGCTAGGTCACTCACCAAGTAATTAAGAGTTCATCCCACACACACTGTAATTGCTATAGGAACACACACAATGCAATCACTAAAGCTACTGGAGTGAGAGTACTAGAGATCGACTACCGAAGCTAGGTCACTCACCAAGTAATTAAGAGTTCATCCTACACGCGCTGCAAGTGCTATAGGGACACACACAAAGCACTCACTAAAGCTTTTGGGTGAAAATACTAGAGGGCTACTTAACTCGGAGGTTTTTTCTAGGAAGGGAAAAGAGGGACACTGGACTTATAATAAAACAAAAAAAAGAATAAACAAAATAAACACACTCTAGCCTACGGCGCACATTGACTTGCACATGAGTTACTTAGGCTATACAACCACTCCTTCTGCCGGTAGGCTAGAGGGGAAAAAAACACAAACGATCCATTAGAGGCACCAAACACCAAGATATAAAAGAGGACAACAACTAGCAACACTGTAGCTCCAAGGATCTTTAACACTGCAAGCATGAAAACAGACAATGATAAGTATGGTTGCCTATTAAGCAACAATATTAGCCGCTATGGCCTGTCGGTACGCACGCAATGTACAGGGTAAGTTTAACACATACCGGGCCAAAAGGGCTACCAACACTGGTCGAAGATTTCCATAGAGTGAGTCCCCAACGGCTATAATTATCGCGCTGGCAAACACTGGTGAATGATGCATCAAATATTACGAGTCGGTATCATACTACACGCAAAAGAAGACCACCACCACAGCTCCGTTCCATAACGTACCTTGTTGTTGCTAACACCACGCCAGTATTCGCACACGCCGACATGCAGCTGTCCTACCCGCGTCTGCTCTCCTATACGGTAGTTAAACCAATGTCCACTTAGCAAGCGAATTACCAACAAAAAGTAAAAGAAACTCTCGCTCAAACATACCTGTGGACTTGTGATGCTATGACAAACCGGAACCAGCCGTGTTTGATACAAGCTCCTCGGTGAAGGACCCCAGGTGCCTCTAAATAATCCTGTCGGGAATATGACCAGCAGCTAAATCAATCAACACCCTCTTCCCCACTTCATGACGTAAAGCGTGTGTTTAGAAAAGGAGAAAGAGAACAGCAACCGTTCCTGGCCCACAGGCTACACAAGGTTCCGACATCTTGGGAGCATTGCTTTCAATCAACAGGTCAATGTTAACCTTTATGTGGGCAATTCATACCTTCGACAAGTATGGTAATTTATAAATCTCCTGCACTTACAACGTTGTCTGGACTTAGGACATCCAGGAGCTTTCAGAGGAGGCTAGTCTGTGACCCAGAAACTGACCCAGAAAGCCCTCAAATGCTGGCATAACCATTTCCTGTGTCATGGTTTGCAGGAGAAAGTAGGGTCACCTACAAACTCGATTGAGCCTTTGCATATATTTCTCAGCATGGAAACTGACTTTACAGGCCAGATCCAAAAATGCATGTGTGTGTACTATCCTTTCTCCTTCGTTGGAGTTGACTTTGGCTGGCAGAATGGAAAGAAGACAGCAATACTAGTAACTGCAAATTGTATTAGATGCTGTAATGTAACATGCTACAGGCAATTCAGCCTGTTCTATGTTGGTGCAAGGCGTCTTGCCCTTGTCAACACAAATCACACAGAGCTGCTTTTCACCACATATCTTGCAGGGTAAATTCTTGTTGCAGTCTTGACTCCTGTGCCCCACACCTTTCTTTTTGAAAGCATATTTCATTTCTGTGCTTCCTCCTGTTAAGATGCAGGTATTCTCAGAATGAATGGCTCTGAGTGCAGCCAACAACTTGACTTCATTGCAGGACCACAGCTGGTAAAATTACCCATAAATGGGTCTTACCCTATAGTTGTGCCTTTTCAAAGTTGACATATGACCTTGGCTTTCTTTTGCAGTTTTCAACTTTCTGAATAATCATCAGATCTTTTGATGTCTTTTGACGTAGCACATCAAAAATAACAAATGCAAGCATTAGAATTGACATACATACCTCTGCAAGGCATTTTATGAAACCTTAGACTCATGACCTTGACCTCAGTTTTGTTTCTGGAGAATATCTCCCAAACTCCTAGCAGTGGCCTTTCAAAATCGCATTTAATTCCCCTGCCACAAGATGGGAAGTTGGAGGGACAGTTGATTTAGGCAGTATTCATCCATCCATCTGTGTACATTTGAGCGTGTGTCCATCCATCGATGCATACGTACCTCCGTCCGGATCCTTTGCTCTGAAACTATATGCAGCAGCATTACCATTTTACACAGACCTTATGACCATCACCAAAACTTCATTTCTATCACCTCTTTTTACCTCTGACCTTTGATCTGCCAGCAATGACTTCTTTCACTGTTTTTGTATCCAGAGCAGATCTCAGAAATGGTTGACAGCAAGCTTTCAAAATGACCTGTGCACTAAAGTCTTATTCTTCAAATGTGCCTTCTGAAAGATTTATTTACCTTTTATCGCAATTTTATTTCAATTTTTTTTTCTTTCCCAAAAAAATCATCCGATCTTATAATGCACCACATTAAAAAAAAAAAAAACTAAGTGTAGGTGAAGGAAACCAATTCAAGTATTAAAATTGAACTACAACCTGCACAGGAAATTTATGACCTTTGAATCATGACCTTGACCTCAGTGTTGTTTCTATTGCCCTGAATCCAATGGAGCATTCTATTCACCGACTCAAGGAAAAACTGACGGCAAAACAACCCGAGAACAAGGAGGAACTGAAAACATGTTATTTACAGAACACAACTCTTCATGAAAATAATACATGTGCCTAAGTATGATATCACCCTCTGAAAACTGAAAAATCATTGTACGCTGTTTGTCTCATTTAGGTTATATCAGCAGTTCGGAGAAAATATCTGAAATATCTCAGAATCTCAATGCACAAATTACTGGATTGCAAGTACTGAGCTCACAACGTCACTGCCTTAACCCCTTTGTGCAGAATACAGATAATGCCAATTTTTCCTGTTATGCATGAGGTTATTTAGGCTTTATAAACCAGTATTTGGGTCATACTGACTGTAGAAAATTATTCCAGTGAAGCAAGGCATTTGCGAATTCTATTACAGAATTTTTGAGGAAATACATTTTGGAATTTACAGACACCGGCGTCTATATCTGCGCATAGGGGTTGAAGTATTTTGGTTCGTGCTCTCTACAAAAAAATGCAGGGGATGTTAGCCTGGGTTCTTCTCTATTATCCAAGAAACCGAAATGGTCCTGCTTCTGTAGCTTGATGTTTTACCCCTTGTGTAAGTCAACCTAGGGCACACTCTACTGGGAAGTTTCATCTATGCAGGACTCCAGTGCAGCGTTATGACTGGCAGTCCGTGGTTGCTGGGGTAGATGGTGGCTGTGCTGGCTGTAAGCAGATTGGCCAGTGTCTAGGCCAAGCGAGGTGTGCGCGTGTGTGTAAGGGAGAGCTGAAGGAGGGGGTGTAATCGAGGCGAGGGCCAAAGCTGGCCGCGCCTCATCGTCTGGCAGCAATGGGACCAAAGGACGCATGTGCTGCGTTCTAATGAAAATACTTGATGTAGATTTACGGCATTATGTAGTGCTATAGAATGCTGTGTTTGTGTTTATGAAGACAAAACAGTCACAAAATAATTCTGGCATACAGTATGCTACATTATGTAGTATATAAAAATAGCATTATTGGTCCTAAATAAGATTTATTTCTGTTTACGGAGACTGTCAGTGGCTTAAAATGATGTCCTAATTTTTTTACTGTGTATGGTAATAATAGCTTAAAATAAAATGATGGTCTTTTTTTTAGGGGTTTTGGTCTAGTGCGAGTTTGATAGCTTGAGCGAGAAACATTTTTACACCCCGTCACTCCTCCTGGTCGTGGCTGTGGGCTCTTCTGAGCTGGCAGCTCCAGCCGCAGCGAGCAAACAGATGTCTGAGCGAGTGCCCATTCCTCCCCCCCCTGCCAAAAGCACCCCCGGCCATGCACGATCCGGCCAACAATATCCAGAGATGCCATGCAATCCACGCCGACCATCCAGGCTCTGATGTTTGTCGGGATGATACATTCGAAGGGGTCCTGCGGTGGCCATTTTGTTTACAACAAAGAAAAAAAGAGAGAGTGACACACAAACCAAAGTGTTTTCCGATTAATCTGAGTTTGCATGAGAGGGATAATGAAGGGGATAAGTAGACGAAAACACGCAGCAAACTGTGCCCTTTCCTTTGGGACAGGCGATATTGGATAAGAAAGCTCTTTTCTGTCAGAGGAAGAAAGGGAAGCTGGCATGGGACAGTACCATCGCTGGTGAAGTCCGATTTTTAAACTCAATATCTTTTAACAATATTTTTCCCTGATTGCCGCCTTGCATTAACTGTTGTTGTCACGCTTTTTAAATTGTAATGGGATGCAGTGATAGGATTTTGTGCAGCTTATTTGTTATATCTTCTTCTTCTTTTTTTTTTTTTTAACTTCAAACTGTGAAGTTCATAGATAATGTGACGCTACACTGCTCAAAAGCCTCTTTCTCCACTGGTGATGGGCTTCAACGCAGGCCGAGGCAATCTGATTTATTATAGTTTCAGAACTCATAGCATGTAAGAAAACAAAGGGATCAACAAACAATTTCCATAAAATCCTCAAAAATTAATCTAACAAACTTTTACTGTTCTTTACTTTAGTTTTTAATTATTTCATAGCATCCAGTGATTCTTTCTCGCCAAGCCTCTGTATAATTTTCTTCTGTCAAAGTACAACTCTGTAGTTGAAGGAGTGTCCACCATACTACGTAATATCAGAACACGCTGTTTAAAGATTCTTAAGACTTCATAATGGTTAACGCATGTCTCTTATTGTATGGTCATGAAACCTAATGAATTTCTCTCTATACAGTAAAAATTGGGAGCTGCGGTGTAACATTTATCATGGATCTAAGCATGCATTGAAATTTTAAGGAATCTGTTATCACTGTGTGCGATGCGTATCTTTGTGTGGACCATTGAGTGCAACCAGTATCTTTCATCAATTTCTCAATCCCTATACAATATGTTTGCTCATAATGAATTCTGCATATTATGTGCATGTTAAAGACCACAATCCGATAGAAGATTGATCAACAGTAGAATAGTAACAGTGGGACGGAACATAGAAGATGAATGTGTGGTTCAGTTGTGGGAAAAGTTGTGGAGGTGTTGTCTGCAAAAAAGACTTAGTCCCTCAAGAGCAAAGACGTCATCCTGCTCACCAGTTTTCCAACAGATGCATGAGCTTATAATCCATCACTTTGAGAACATCATTCCAAATTGTCAAATTGGTTGGACTTTAGATATTAAATTCTCTTCAGTGTGTGATATCATTGAAAGATGGAAAGAATCCAGTTGAATCTCGGATTGAAGAGGGCATAGTCATAAATCACATCTGAATGCGAGTGACCTTTCATCCCTCAGACATCGAGAGAACATTCCTGCGACTGCTATGGATATCACCACACGGACTCAGATATATCTTGTCAGTCAATTCTGTTAGCTGCTGCATCCATAGATGCAAGTTAAAGCTCTACTATGGAAGATCGAAGTGAAACATCACCACTCTTCAAACTCTCTGGGCTTAGTGTTAGCTAAGATGGACACTAGCATAGTCAATGGTCCAGCAAGTCGACATTTCAATAAGGTTTTGGAAAATTAGACTGTGTTCTCTGACCCAAAGATGACAGGGACAACCCAAGCAGATAAACAGGCCAGCGTTTCTCACGGTATGAAGGTGTGTCATTGCACATGGCATGGGTGACTTGGTAATTTCCTAGGGCACCATTAATGCAGAGAGATATCTACAAATTTTGACACAATAAGTAAAGTCTTAAAGATATTTTCTGTTTCATGGGCAATATTCCAGAAAGGCTACGCCAAACCATATAATTTGTGCATGGAATACAACTACATGTCGGTGTTATAGGAGAATGTGGGCGTAAGACTGGCCTGCCTGCAGTCCTGATCTGTCTCTAGTTGAGAATATATGGCAAATTTTGAGGCAAAATAAATGGTAACAAAGGCCCCCATTGTGCAGCTAAAGACTTGCAAGATGGAGGAATGGGGGAAATTCCCCTGGCTAGGCCAACTGGTGTCTTCAGTGTGCAAACGCACTGAAATTAAACGAGTGAAATTAAATGGTAAGGTTAAGTTGCACAGCGGCACACAGTTGGCTGTACCTAGATTTTTGAACTCATTCATTACATCCCATATTTTCAAAAGTCAATCAAATTCATATTGAAATGGCAGATAATGTGTTGATGATCTTTTTTTTTAATGAAACTTTTCAAATCCATCATTGATTTTACTTGCACTTTCTAAATTTTTTGGAATGTGGGTCGTAATACAGGGGTTTCTTAGGCTCCGTTCAGACAGCAGGTCTTGATGCACAATTTGGATTTTTTGGAGAAATCTGATTTTTTTGTGTGCTCGTTCATATTACACATTATATGCGACTTGTATCAGTTTTGAGTATGAACTGAAGGCGACCCTGAAGTGACCCGTATGCGCAAAAGACATGACATGAGTAAGACATGACCACGCAGGCATGCACCGTTTGATGAAGTGATGAACTGATGAAGTTTACCTACAACCGAAGACAAATAATGACGTAAACGTCGGATGAATGTAACCTGGCCGTTCAGACAGAAGTTGCATTGCAAAATATCAGATACGTATCGAATTTAAGACCATATATGAAAGTGGGCCAGGTTGGATTTAAAAAAATAGGATTTGTGCTGTTCAAACTGTCTTTAGCAGATTGGATACGGATCACATATGGGCAAAAAAATCGAATTTGGGCCACATTTGCCTGCTGTCTGAACGTAGCTTTAGTGCATCAAAAATGTGAAACATTCATATTATTACCCAAATGTAAATACACACAAGGATACAATTAGATAAAATGAAAAATCTATGTCTGGCTTTACTGGACTGAGTCACCTCTGCTTAGTACTTTACTAATGAGAGCAAACTATGTCATCAGTATGAGACACACTGGTTGACAGAAATGTAACTGCACTAGAAATGTCAGCACAAACTGGATTAATGACTCATCCATTCAACAGGATGGTCTATGATTAATATTGTCTTGACAAGCTAAAATGTCACTCCATTTGAAAAACATGATGCAGCGACAAAGTCACTTATACTTTTTTTAAGCTAAATTTTTTTCTTTCATTCAGTCACCTTATCTTAAAAACAACCATGAATCAACCAACAAAGCTGTTTTCTTGCGTTGAAGCAAACTCTGACAAAACAGCGAAGTATGCAATACCAGTCAAAAGTTTGGACGCTCATAGTATGTATTTTTATAGCTATCAGACATTAAAGAAAAAATACATTTAATTTTACAAAAAAAGTCCCATAGACACATGTGGTTGGTCCCAGACCTTCTTGTTTCACAAGGCCAAAAGCACCTTGATTTTCATTCTCTTGATGGAAAACTGAAAGAATATGTTTGCCAACTGGCTTCTTTAACCTTTTAGCTAGCACCGACCCAAGGGCGGGCCACTCGGCATAGTTGCATTTTTATACCATCAAATATTGTGCCAAGTTGAAGAACTATACTCTTTCAAAAACGAAACTTTACATTGTTTTTAGCATCAATTTATTATACATGAAATGTTTTGACTAATGTGGAAAACATATTGAAAAGAAAGTGTAATCGATAATTCAATATTTGTATAGTTTCTTTTTTGGAAGAGTCTATTTCAATATGTTTTCCACATTTGGCAAAACATTTCATGTATAACAAATTGATGCTAAAAACAATGTATAGTTTCCTTTTTGGAAGAGTATATATATTGAAAGTTTTAGGACTCAGCATTCTAACATCATTAGTCATTTTAAGGTGCAAATATGATTGCAAGCATAGTATTTAAAATTGTGTCATTACAATCCACTGTGATGGGCATTGGTAGCTGAACGCCAAGAGCAGTGGCCAGAAATAAAAGGAAAAACCAGCAGAGTGCTGAGAGACTAAAATAGATAGAAATCACGAGACTCGCGCTACCAACGGACCTGACGTCGAAAAAAAGAACAAAAGAAAAGGGAAATAAACCGAAGACCAAAGAATCCCTAACTGACTAACACTAATCTTGTTATGTAGCAAAGATCCTGACAATACTCTCTCAAGACCTTACCGGCTAAAGCACCAAGGAGACAATGACACTCTAGCAACACGAGCGAGGCAGAACAGGAGCTTAAATAGAGTCCGGGTAACGCCCCCAATTAATGCCAGCTGACCCAGGAATCCGATGGCGAGCAAAACGATATCATCCCGGACAAGTGTAACAAAAGGAGCTCTCAAAGCTCCAAAACCCAAAACTCCAAAAACTCAGCCTGACTATGCAGTCCCATTGAGTCAATTGTATAGTATTGCTCAGATTTGTCAAAATATGTTGAAATCGATGTTCTTACCTCAGTCCAGGCATAAAAATCTTTTATATTTTCAATCTGCAAAATGAGAAAGCATGGCCAAGTGTCACTAACTCCACTTTCACATTAAGTAAGTAGCTGTATGCGGCTGCGCATCTTAGCAAATCGCAGTACAATTAGTTTTTTTACTCAAGATGCAGTGCTGTAGATTATAGAATAGCCCTTTAGGAACAATGTAAGTGCACTGGCTCTCTATTATGCACTGATCTTACAAGACAGTGCATTTTAGCCGATCAGCCCTCACTTCAAAATAAAGGGAAATTCTTTTGGTTCGCACAGACTGCCAGTGGTCTGAAATTTCCAAAAGATGGATGCGTAGCCAATGGATTAACTTTAACAAGGAGGAATGGTTTCAATGGTTTCTGTCAAGGGGGGATTTTGTCAATGAAGCAAGGAGGTTTGGAAGCATTTTCATTATGCATGTATAATCACAAACCAGTGCAGGAAACTAGAAAGATACTGTAAATTGGGGTGAATATTGAGTGACATAGGGATAAAGACCTGAAATAAGGAAGTTCTGAGACTACAGCAAAAGCGAACATGACTGTGGCTAGAAAGGCAGAGAAATTTGGACTCTCCAAAATTGTTTGTTGAAAGAGGCTCTAACATAACCGAGGGGGGAAAAAATCCATTAGATTTTAATTTTTGGTTTCAGAATCATCATATAAGAACGTGCAGTTGTTTAGGCATCTGGCAGTGGATATATTATTTTTCTTGGCTGATGAGGCCTGCTCTCAGTGGCACAAGGGCAGAAGCACAGAATCTTTCTCATCTTTGACAAACACTTATATTTCCAGTGTTGTTACTCAACTGGGGGAAAATTCTCTGTAATTCTGGTAATTTGAGAGCAATCCACCGAATGTCTCCTTTCAGATGAGATCATGATTATGCCTGTAGCCAAACTCTTTCAGGAACCTAAGCATTGTAGTTTGGGGCCATGGTCTGTGGAGTTTGTGTGCCCTTCCTGTGTTTACAGGGGTTTCTTCTCAGATCTCCAGTTTCCTTCCACAACAGTGGCGGTCCATCGGCAGAAACACAGGGCCAACAATAACCTCGCCTTTCACTACTTAATGACCTATACCTCTCGCTGTTTACCTCTCCCAATTAGCAACAGTTGCTCAGACTGATTGGTAGAACCAATGAGAGTCTAATTTATTTTTGAAAGCCTAGTTATACATTGCATTACGAAATTATACAGAGTTTTCTTCCACACATCAATTACTACAAAAAATATCAATTTGTCTTTATTATTTCAGTTTTTCTGTAGCAGGTGAAACAGCACAGATTTGTGTAAATTAGTTTGCGAGGCACATTGAGCAATAAGCCATGAGAATCCGTTCTATAGTCTGAATGTACTGACAGCTAAAGTGCGTAGTTAGGTACGATGCACAGCTAAGTGATGCCGAAAATAAGTGCTGCGAAGTCTGGGAATGTTTCTGATTTACTTGTCTATTTTCATCCTTGCGGAGTCACATCAATTATATCAACTTAGCTAATAGACAATCGCTTTGTAATTAGCATTTGTTTATCATTACGTGTCACGCATTGGTGTTAGTTGTTCAGTTAATAAATTGTTTGATTGTTAATCAGGCAAACTTGATCGCAAACAGTTTTAGAGCTATTATGCGGGAAAGGGTGATGTTACTGAAGGCCTTCCTGACATCTGACGGCACGCCACTGTTCCAAAATGCATGTTGGGTTAACTGCAGACTCTAAATTCTCCAAAAACCTTTGGTGTGTGAGTGAATAGTGTGTCAGCCTTGCAATGGATTGGTGAGCTGTCCAGGGTGGGCTTCTACTTTTTCCCACAGTTGGCGAAGATAGGCTCCAACCCTGATATGGAAGAAAAATGGATAAGAAGTATTTACTTCTTACCTTCTGCAATCTGAGGTTATCTACAAGGACTGAGCTTCTTACATTTCCCAAAAAATACTGGGTGCTAAATCGTAAGAAAAGCATGTCCAAGCTTTTCCATTGTAATGCGCTTGGAAAACTGATGCCTTCGAAGAGCCTGTGTAAGTCTGTAATACATAATAAATGCCTGAGTTTACTGATCACCTCATTTAATTGGAAAATCCTGGCCTTCACTTTGAGTGTTCGGACTTTTAAATGTGCACTTTTCAAATTTTAAAAAAGAATGTGAAAGCGAAGATAACTTGGAGGACATCTTAAGCTGAATAAGAATGATTATAAACCACTCTGTGGTTCCAGATATATCATTTTGTATGCTGAACATTTTTCTCTGCATGATGTAATACTAAGTAACATTGGTCGGATTAGAAACTATGAGGGGTGGGGCTCCTAATATTACTGTGTCCCGCCCACCTGTTGTCCTTATGAACCAGTCCAAGGCTGTGAATTCAAGTGAACCCTGAATGCACTCCAATCATATCACTATCAGAAACAAGAATAAATGGCCTCATCCCATGAGAGAGTTCCAGACTGCCACTTGGAGTTAATGGTTTACAGTGACATTTAATGTCCACGTTTGAGCTGGAAAGCAACAACTCTGAGATCCAGCAGAGGACCACAAGGAGTGAATACCTTCCCAGCACCAGTGCCACTGGCAGAGTGAGACTGGATAAACAGCAATAAGCATTTGTGTGGTTGCTCTGCATCATTGTGCACAAAAACACTGTTAATTGTTGCTTCGTCCAGGGGTTTGGTTTATTGGCAGCTACTCCTCTTCGTTCCTGTGAAGTCAGCGTTACCGTTAATGACTTGAATTGGCCTATTCTCTAAATTGGGCAGAATATGCCCACAATTCTATTGTATTCCACAATTCCAAATGAAACAGTTCCTCTCAACCATTTTAGCTAAGTAACTTCAAAATAAATTCCCAGATTTTTGACTGCCTTAATTAATCAAATTATTATGAAGTCGCTTACAGTGTTAATAAACCCTCAGCTCAGAGCAAAACTCCATCCAATACATAATTTTCAAAAGTGCAAAAATTGTGTAAGAGGCTGGGCTGGGGGGGGGGGGGACAACTTGCCAAAAATTCGAAATTTAAAATAATGAAAAGATATGCATATTTTGTTAAGAGCGGAGTTCAAAAATTTCATTTTGGCAAAAAGCGAAAAAATAACTTCACAACATTTTCATGTACTTACGTCAGAGAGACGTCATCGCGACCCCTAACCGCTAAAACCACATTGCGTTGACAAAAAGAATGGCGGTAGTTTCAAGTCTCGAGCTTAATCCACTTATCACATGTCATAGCATTTCAAAATGGCTGCCGTGTCGGCCACATTGCTTGACAGATTTCATTCAAAATCTGTAGGGTCCATCCCTGGTGTAAGTGACCCACCCACAAAATTTCCAAGATATCTGTTCATTACTTTTTGATTTATCTTGTTCACAAACAAAGAAATAAACAACTGGCACCGATCACATAACAACTTTATTTGGCGGATGTAATAAAGACTGAATCTTGCCAAGACTGGTAAAGAGCTACACTTTGTATTGGCAAGTGCTTGCTTACTGGTGAGAGGTTACCAAGAATTTTTCCATCAACAAACAAGTTGTTGTTGCTGCTAGTCTACGATAGCCAGCTAACAAACTAAACTATTAATTGCTACAATTCATCGACATTTATTTGCTACCATGCTGCAATTGCTATACTATTGACTGGGAAATGATATAGCAAGCACTTATCTTAATATGGTATCAGTATAACCATCTTCAATGCATACACTTATAAAGATATTATAGGATATAAATGTATGTGTTTTGGTTGTAATGTCCAAACAAAATTTGGGAGTTGGTCAAAATTATTTTAAAGAAAAAAAAAACTAAATACTTTAATTATTATGATTTTTTTAATATCATTCGTACCTAGTAAAAACCGGTGTAATTTAGCCTAGAGCTAAGATTTTATGTAGTTAGGTACTATAGTCCAGCGGATAAGTCAGACAATTGTTCACTTTTTCAGGAAAGCACCAAATTTTGCACAGGTGTAGAATAAACTTATACAAGCATTTTTCGAGGTAGACCCCAAAAATCTTAACTCCCTGCTGGCCGTCATCTTGGATTTGAAAATGGTCGCCTTTCAAACACTATTTTCACTCGTAACTCCCATAATATGATAGATAGAAACAAAATGCCAGTGGCTGACCCTATATGTTTCCAAGGTCTGGCAATCCACTGGAATCATTGTCTGATGTGGCAGAGGTTGGCCATCTTGGATTTTAAGGTGGTCATCTTTCAACCCCCATTTTCTCCAATAACGCCTGTATGATAGATAGAAACAAAATTCCGGCAGCTAAAACTGTCTTCAGGGTTTTGGATGTAAGCTCACTAGTCGCCGCTTTTTTTTTTTTTTTTGGGAATCTTTTTTTCGAGGACGACAGCAAGGACTTGGACAAAGTCAGCGAAAGTTTCAGATTTTTTGCAGATTGTCATCTTTGCGGAGTCACATGAATTATATCAACATAGCCAATAGGTAATCGCTTTGTCATTAGCATTCCTTAATCATAACGTACCATGCATTGGTAGTGGCTGTTCAGTTAAGAAACTGTTTGATTGTTAATCAGGCAAACCTGATCGCGAACAGTTTAAGAGCAATTATGCGGGAAAGGGTGATGTTACTGAAGGCCTGACATCTGACGGCAGGCCACTTCTAATATGGCATACGACTGTTGGCTTGAGAAGCCGTGGCATTTATTAACTGACAAACTGTACATTTTCAGTCAACTTACTGCTAATCTTTCTGAATCGCTGCTGCTCCGTTCACCATCACCATCACTTTTACTTCCCACAAACTGTTCTAAGGAACTGCGCTGTTATGTTCACATTACGTTACCTGCGCTACTCGCTATATAGACCATGTATGAGCTTGAACGTTACCTGTTCCATTGATGTCCTAAGAGGGTCTGATAGGATTTGATGCGCTTGTTGATGACTCAAAACAAGTCCAAAATAACGTTGTGTTGTTGCGCTCATAGAGTGCAAGTAAACATCATTCGTAGCATTGATATTAATGATCATGCGAAATTTCAGCAGCGGCGCTTGTAATCCAGCAAATGAATATAGGGGAAACACTCATGTACAAAACCCAAAACCAGTGAAGTTGGCTCGTTGTGTAAATCGTAAATAAAAACAGAATACAATGATTTGCAAATCCTTTTCAACCTATATTCAATTGAATACACTGCAAAGACAAGTTACTTAATGTTCAAACAGGTAAACTTTGTAATTTTTTGCAAATATTAGCTCATTTGGAATTTAATGCCCGCAACAGGTTTCAAAAAAGCTGGCACAAGTGGCAAAAAAGACTGAGAGAGTTGAGGAATGCTCATTAAACACTTATTTGGAACAACCCACAGGTGAACGGGCTAATTGGGAACAGGTGGGTGCCTTGATTGGGTATAAAAGCAGCTTCCCTGAAATGCTCAGTCATTCACAAACAAGGGTCAAGGGGCAAGGGTTACCGCTTAGTGGTTAGCACTGCTGCCTCACAGCAAGAAGGTTGTGGGTTCGAATCTGGCCTGGAGCCTTTCTGTGTGGAGTTTGCATGTTCTCCCCGTGTTTGCGTGGGTTTTCTCCGAGTACTTTGGTTTCCCCCACCCACAAAAACATGCAATATAGGAACACTGTGTGGCTGTGTGTCAATGTTTGGTGGTGGTCGGAGGGGCCGTAGGCGCATACTGGCAGCCACGCTTCCGTCAGTCTGCCCCAGGGCAGCTGTGGCTACAAAACGTAGTTTACCACCATCAGGGTGTGAATGTGTGAGTGAATGAATGATGTATCCTTGTGAAGCGTCTTTGAGTGCCCAGAAAGCAGAAAAGCGCTATATAAAATTGATGCATAATTATTATTATTTATTATAAATGCGTGAGCTGATTGTCGAACAGTTTATAGACAACATTCCTCAACAAGCTATTACAAGAAATTTAGGGATTTCATCATCTATGGTCCGTAATATCATCGAAAGGTTCAGAGAATCTGGAGAGATCACTGCACGTAAGCGACAAGGCCGAAAACCAACATTGAATGCCCGTGACCTTCGATCCCTCAGGCGGTACTGCATCAAAAACCGAAATCAGTGTGTAAAGGACATCACCACATGGGCTCAGGAACACTTCAGAAGACCACTGTCAATAACTACAGTTCGTCGCTCCATCTGCAAGTGCAAGTTAAAACTCTACAATGCAAAGCGAAAGCCATTTATCAAAAACACCCAGAAACGCCGCCGGCTTTGCTGGGCCTAAGCTCATCTAAGATGGACTGATGCAAAGTGGAAAAGTGTTCTGTGGTCTGATGTGTCCACATTTGAAATTGTTTTTGGAAACTGTGGACGTTGTGTCCTCCGGACCAAAGAGGAAAAGAACCACCCGGACTGTTATAGGCGCAAAGTTCAAAAGCCAGCATCTGTGATGGTATGGGGGTGTATTAGTGCCCAAGGCATGGGCAACTTACACAAATGTGAAGGCAACATTAATGCTGAAAGGTACATACAGGTTTTGGAGCAACGTATGTTGCCATCCAAGCAACGTCTTTTTCATGGACGCCCCTGCTTATTTCAGCAAGACAATGCCAAGCCACATTCTGCACGTGTTACAACAGCATGGCTCCGTAGTAAAAGAGTGCGGGTACTAGACTGGCCTGCCTGTAGTCCAGACCTGTCTCCCATTGAAAATGTGTGGCGCATTATGAAGCGTAAAATACGACAACGGAGAACCCGGACTGTTGAACAATTCAAGCTGTACATCAAGCAAGAATGGGAAAGAGTTCCACCTGAAAATCTTCAAAAATTGGTCTCCTCAGTTCTCAAACGTTTACTGAGTGTTGTTAAAAGGAAAGGCGATGTAACACAGTGGTAAAAAGGTAAAAAGTTAATGATTGTTTGCAAAAAAAAAAAAGTTTCTCAGTTTGAATATTAAACATCTTGTCTTTGCAGTGTATTCAACTGAATATAAGTTGAAAAGGATTTGCAAATCATTGTATTCTGTTTTAATCTACGATTTACATTAGGTGCCAACTTCACTGGTTTTGGGTTTTGTAGGTAACGTTAGTTTGCTCACTTGCTCAGCTGATGTAGAGCATTGTTTCTCTCAGTTCTTTAGCTACTGCTAATATCATGTGGATAATGTTAGTTTGCTGACTTGCCTGGCTGATATAGCAGCTTCAATTCTCGAGGTAATGTTAGTTTGCTCACTTACTTAGCTGACATGCAGCCTCGTTTCTCTAAATTCAGTCGCTAATGTTGGTATCGTAGCTTGTTCTCTCGCTTGCTTGGGTGATAAACGACCTCGTTTCACTCATCATTCAATTCCCAAGCACAATTTCAAAGATGTTGAGATAGCGTGGTATGTGTCTGTGAGTAATATATAAATGCTTAATGTTAACTGCTTGTTATAACTTGTGTTTCTTACTTTGCAAAAAGACATACAGGGGCTCATGTGTTTCTGGACCCTATATGGCTTTGAACTGAACTTGCGAACAAGCTTGGAGGGAAGGACTGTAGGCGGAGTAGAGAGGGAGAGGCGGTGGTGTTTATGATCAAAATTTCTCAATCTTGCTTTTTTCCCCAATGTTTTCTTTCTTTCTTGCTGTTTTCACCCTTTCCAAAGTTTATCCTCGAATGGGTTATAGAGAAGATGGGTGTGTTCAGCACTACGTAACATCACCTGAAATATATACCAGGAAAGTTTTATACATTTTCAACAGGAGACTGGTCAGGATGGTGGGTATTCCAGTCTAGCAGCTGCACTCTTTTGATCAGGAAGCCACGCTTTTGCAACAAAAGCAGAATGTGGCTTGCCGTTGCCTTGTTGAAATAGGAAGGCCTGAAAATATGTCATCCACAGGACAAGATCTGTCACAACCCTCACATGAATCCATTGTGTGTCCCTTCACAGTTCAGCTGCTTGCATGTCTATGAAGTATATTTGTGCTGTGATTGGTTCACGTCCTGTGTGTCGCTCCCCCTCGGCTGAATTTTTTTTATGTGGCTGTGCACTTCATGACAGCATAACGAGTATTTAAGCCCTCTCGTTCATGTGCAAGTTGCTGCATTGCAAACTTGCTACCATGAAATCTTACTCAATGTTAGTTCTAAAACTTTTTTATCTTCATCTTGTGCAACTAGTACTTTAGTGACAGCTTTTACCCTTAGAGTCATTCAAATGATTTAGTTGATTTGAGAACACTTCTAATCCTCATCTGGGTCCAAGATTGGGACCGAGCTCAGGTTAACTCAATTCAGTTTATTCCTGTTCTACTACTCAAGTTATCAAGAATAAGCTTTCAATCTAAATCAAAGCCCAAGATTTGGACCATGTTCTCGCTTAGCCATCCAGTTTGTTCTCCTTGTCCAGGTTATTAGCAACTAGCTTCCAATTCTGAACGGGAGCCAGGACTAGGACTATGTTTCCCTCCAGCAAACTCTGCATCCTCTGAAGCAGCTCAATGATGGCGGAGCTTATGTTACACCTGTAGAATTATGGAAGCCATGCCAGATATTGCAGCTCAAACTTTGCCTATTACAGCTGTGCTGAACTGTCAATCCTCAGTGGGATTCTGGGGCTCCGCCCCCAGTCTTTCCTTTATTGCTGTCAATAAACTGCCAGTTAGATTGTGCTTCTGACTCTGTACTTGATTCCTGGTCTGGACTATAAAAAAAAATATGTGACTCCAAAACGTAGACATGTCCTTCAGCATCAGTGGTTCCAACAAAGATGTTCAAGTTGCCCATGGCATGGGCACTAACACACCCCCATAACATGGCAAATGGATTTTAAAGGTTGACCTGTCAGATTTCAGCATGTTTCCATGGCGTATAGGTCCATTTCAGATGAGCTCAAGCCCAGAGAAGACCACGGCATCTCTGGATGTTTTTGACATGTGGCTCACTCTGCTCATAGTACTGTCTTTACTGCCATCTGGCTTTAGTGGATGCAGTGACCAATGGTGTTTATTGCCGAAGGTCTTCCAAAGTAGTCCCAGCCCACGCACTTATATTTCACACCGCAATTTGGCTTTGCACCACAATCTGAATCATCGAAAATCAGGCTCGGTTTTGATTCTTAACCTCATTTGTGATTTGCTTCATCATTTTCTGTCATATATGACCAAAATCAAAATCAAGTTATATGCCATTAGAAAGAAGAGAAACTCAGCTGTCTCATGATACCAAATTTATTGGTAAACTAGTGATATTAACGGAATAACACCTTGATGCATCAGTAGTATCATCAACATGTGGAAAAAATCATCTTCGTAACTTGTAAAATCATTGCCAGAAACACTAATCGTCAGGCTTCTTGGCCAAAACATTTCTTCTGGAGGTGACCTAAATACACGCTCGACCAATGAGATCACGGTTTACTGTCAGTCTCATAATGTTTATTCCAAATATCACTTTTAAAATGGTTTCCTATTGGTGCGAGTGAAGGTATTCCCTGGATTGAATGCTTTTGGGGGAAACTAATGTCATAAGTTTTTCAGAGCTACCAAATGCTCAGGGGTTTTTCCAAGTTTTCTCCACACATGTAGCATCTCATTATGGGATCATTGAGTGTCAGTGATTTTTGGCTTTAGTCCAACGCTTGAAAAGTACTCTTAGTGTGGTGGCTGTTAGAAATTGGACGCCAAAAGCAGCGACCAGAAATAAAAGGCAAAAACCGCTTAGAGCAAGGAGACTCGAACAGACTAAAAATGCAAGACTCGTGCTACCAACGGACCTGGACGCCGTCTGAGAAAGAAAAACAGGCGAGCGCGAAAATACCAAAAGAAAAGGGAAAAATAAAACAAAGATTCCCTCTCTTACAATCACTAGGCCTCAAATATGCAATTAAGTCCTTAACTGAGCTCTGTCTCGAGACCTTTCCGGCTAAAGCGCAAATATGACACTGACACTCTAGCAAAGGATGCAAGGCGAAACGGGAGCTTAAATAGAGTCCGGGCAACACCCCCAATTAATGCCAGCTGGCCCAGGAATCCGATTGGGAGCAAAACGATATCGTCCTGGACGACAGCAACAAAAAGAGCTCTCAAAGCTTCTAAACCATGACACATAGGGTCTGAATATTCCATTAAAACTTTGAGAATCAGTAGAAAATGTTTTTTTTTTTTAAATTTTACCTTTGGATTGCTTAATTATACTATTCCAAGTGGCAAGCCTCGTTCACCTGTTGCTTATAGATAACTGAGCCTTTGGTGGATGCTTCTGTAATATCCAAGCACTATGATGCTACCCTTTCAACACAGTTTGTTGTTTGTACCGATACAGTATTTGATTTAAAAAAAACAAAAATTAGAGTGATTCACCAATTAATTTCATTGGAATTATGTGAGAAGCAAGCCACTATTGCAAATCAAGTAAAAAGTGTTCAACTTAAACAGCCTCTATCTCAGAATCACAGTGTGTCATGAACTGTTAATTGTTACGTGATTAGTTCACATTTTTTTCATTATGCTGTGAAAATATGTGAAAATAGAAGAATTCAGGAAGGGTGCAAATAGTTTTTCATGACACTGTATCATGCATTCAAGAATTTATGTACACAAAGCGATATTATTTGAAAGCCTCTACCAGAATGACATTGTTAGAATAATATATGATCGATATCAGAAAGAAATGCCGTATGGATGCAAAATGCAGGCTGTTCTGGCCTTACATTTTGACACATTAATTGCTGAGAATTATGGCTGCATCCAATTTATGCAACATTTCTGAAACTGTCAGGAATGTATGTCGAATATCAAGTTGATTAATCTGTAATTATTTGATTATAAAGACCCTGGCATTGTCCAGATCTGGCTTGCTTAATTATATATTTGCAATCAGTCTTCCTGAAGATGACAGATGTAACAATTACAAGCTTGTACCCTATTCTTGCCAGGGCTACCAGTTCATCTGAAACCCCTATATTTAACGCCAGTACTGTACAAAAAAAACTCTCCAATTTCAATTTTAATGGTATTGGTTTTTTTTTTATCACTCATTTAAATGAGTATACACAGTTGCGTCATTAAAATTCAAATATTAAAAAATTAAGTGCCATTGCTAATTTTCTGAGTCCCCGTTCTGACATGGCCAAAAATATTTGATGTGGCTTCACATTGATTTTGAGATGCGCTTAATGCACAAAGGCGGCAATTAATCAGCAACACTTTGGACAAGGTGCTATAAAAATGCTGTGTATTACACTTACGGTGAGAAATGCAGTTTACTACACACGGTGACAGCAGTGCATAGAAAAGGAGAAGAAATGCACCAGTATATTCACACATGGGCTGAATGCTGTCTGGGAAAATAAATCTACATCTGCCAGCCTCAATGCAAATAGCAGAGCCATCCTTAATGGTGAAACCATTGATGAAAACAGATAAAAATATTAAATATTCAAACATTCCTTTCACCCAGTATCAAAAGCGGCCAGATGTGGGAAGCTGAAGTTGTTATCACTCAGGCAAAGACAGGCATTGAAAGAAATTCCTCTGAATTTTCAACCATATGAAAGTATTTTATGCGATGCAAATGAATGGTAATTTTTGACTATGGTGAAAAAACATGCCAATAAACCCTATCATTTGGGACTAAAACTCCGCAAGCAGGAGACACTTTCAATTTGCCTTGCCTGTCTTCCCGCGTTAGATGCTTGCGATTGCCGCGAAATTAATCCATTTAACAATCTGTGGCTTAAATTTAAGGATTTCCAGTTTTTTTTTTTTTTTTTGAATATCAATAAGTTCCAATTGAAGAGAGGATTCTTTCGCAATTCAGGCATGTGCGGGCGATAACGGAAGAGTTGGCACGAAGAGAGGGAAAGATGGATTAATTATGCAGAGAACATGGAAATTCCGCTTATCATCGCTTAGCAAAGGAGCCCAGCTCACATAATCAGAAGACTAGGATGAAAAAAAATAACAATGCAATGGCACCTTCCAGCCCATCATCTTACAAGTTAGATTTTTCCTGTAATTAAAAAGTAACATACAATTATATTCATATCTCATATGCAGACTATGAGTGGGTGTATATTAAATAATTGCATTGGGATATACCAGATGAGGAGAAAAGAACTCTAAAAACCTTGTTTATCCAGGGTATAGGTCCTCTGGGATGGATTGAACTATTGAGCTACCAAAAAAAAAAAAAACTTAAATTATCTTTTTTTATATGAAATAGGCAGACAAACCAGATGTGAAAGCAGAAATATTTATATTTATTTTTGGGGAGGGAACTATCTCTGAAACATATACTCCAGTGGATGTACAACATTAATAAATTAGATTTTGAGGCAAACATCCATCAAAAGTCCTACACCTACAGTATAAATCCCCAAGAGGCAGGTCGTGCATGAAGGAGGATGATTTGATTTTAGAAATTAATTAATTTTTGAAATTTTATTTTATATATTGATTTATCTATTCATTTTTGTTTTTTTTTTTATTTGCCATATGACACAACCACATTTGTGCAGATAAAATAAAGTTAAATAATGTATTTATTCTTTAAAGACCATTAAAGGATTTCATGAGCAAAGCTTAGTGTAATTAAAACAGACTGCTTTCTTCTGCTACTTTCCTCAGTAAAAGGAAATAATATTGATTGCATTAGTCCAGTTTTGCACTGATAGATTTGCGCTAGAGTTCCATTAGTGCTGCTTTTCTATTTTATGTTAAACTTAGCTCACTTTTCATAATTATCCACAGGCATCAGGATTACTCAGGCCCTTGTGGTAACATAAATGACAGACACACACCCCATTGTAGCATCTAAGGACCTGTTAAAATTAAGTATAATGATGATACTGACCTAAAAATAATCTCACGGTGAAATTACATGGACATAAGGTACATCTCAGAGTAAAGCATAGCCTTCAAATACATTTGGAGACATTATATTCTGTTTTCATATAGAATATTTTTTTTTTTAATGTATTTTGGTCATACTTCACTGATTTAGATCCTGGAAAAAATATTAAATATAAGTTAAAGACAAGCTGAATAAACACAAAACACAGGTTTTTGAAAGACAATTGAACGAACTGAGTGAAAAAAAAGTCATCCAAAACATACTATACCAGCCCAGTATGAAAACTAATTCTCCCCTTAAGAGTTAAGAGAAAGATACATTTTGACAAGACATTCAGCCTGGACCCAAATTATGGGTAGCAGTTTTTAGCCCATACCTATGATTTTTGTTGGCATCCAAGATCCCTATAAATCAATATTTGCAATTTGCAAGGGCAAAAAGGGGGCGTGGCCCCAGATTTTTTTGGGGGCCATATCTTGGAAACCCCTTGGAGTAGGAGCCTAAAATTTTGCATGAGTTCATTATGAATATAGAGGTACTCCCAAAAATGTTTCAGCCAAATCTGAGTTGGTGACCGTGGAAGATTCTTGTACTTTTTGAGTTCATGCGGAATGATCTGGAGGTATTTATGTGGAGACATATCATTCCTCTCATTGTAACAACGCTTCTGTGAATTCCTTGTGTGTCTCTACGCAATTGAGAAGCTAAAGTCTATTAAGAGTATGAGTGGCGTGATCGGTCTACATCCTGTGCAATCACACAAATCTCTTCCCCTCTGCTGAATCTAGTTATGCGGTTCTGCGCTGAATGACTGCATAACAAGTATTTAAACCCTCAGGTTCTTGTACAAGTTGCTGGATTGTATGTTTGATGCAAGTTACCCAAGCCAATGTTTAGCTTTAACACTCCTTTGTCTTTGTTGAATGCAACTAGTACTTTAATGGCAGCCTTTTCCTGAAGAAGTCAATCTAAAATCATTTAGTTAATTCGAACAAGCTTCCAATCCTGAACAAGATCCAGCTCAGGTTAACTGGACTCAACTCTGTTCCTGATCTTCTGCTCAAGCACAAGCTTATTTTCTTAAACAGGGTCCAAGACTGGAATCGCATTCTTACTAACCCATACAGCTTGCGCTCCTTGTCCAGTTAGCTTGGAACAAGCTTCCAATGCTGAACTGGAGCCAGAACTGGGACCGCATTCCCTCAAGCAGCCTCTCCATTCTCTGAAGCAGTTCAGTGCTGGAGATGCTAGTGTTACACCTGGCAGCACCACAGAAGCATAGCAAGCAATCGCACCTCAAGCTAAGCCTATTACAACTGTGGTGAACTGTCCATCTTCTTCAGGGTTCCGTCTCCACTATGCTATCCTGGGGTTCTGCCGCCAATCTCTACCACATTTCTGTCTATAAACTACCAGTTGAATTGTGCTTCTGACTCCACACCTACTTCCTGGTCTGGAAGTTCTCAGTACACTCTAGTCACTGAAGTAAAGATGTCAAGCCCCGTTGATGCCTTGAGGTACCATGAGGTAATCCTTGATCAGCATAAAGACATGCTTCAGATTCAGAATCCTTTATTTATCCCAGGAGGGCAATTAGGTTTGCAGTCAACACTCGCATAGGCATAAAAAACACAGTGCAATACAATTCACCAGATGCACCACAACCTAGGGGCCTTTTTGAGTCAACTAGAGGCTGTGACAGATAGTGATAGTTCACGGCAGTCCGCCACAACCACTCAAGTAGCCAGCAAGTTTCTCACTTAGATGCGAACCCGTGGAGAACCCAACGTGGTGGCTCTGGATTCCTATAGTGGCAATCCTATACTACCTGTCACAGCTTCCTTGTCCAGTTTGGAATAGTATTCAAGCTTCTGCCTCTGAGCAATTCAGAGTGACATTTGTCATCATTTGCCTCTCTGGACTCACCAGGGACTGGGTTTACAAGTCTTGGGAGGCAGATGTCAACTTTCATTCCGTTTTCTGCAGAAATAATGATGCTGTATCATTACTCGCACTCAAGTCATGCCGTGGCCCGCCAGTTGCACCAATGCAACCTGTTGGTGTCAGATTGTTTCATTGACTTCTGCACCTTGGCTGTCTCCACACAGTGAGATGCCTGGGCCCTATATGATGTTTACTTGCTTGGCTTGGCAGACCAAGTGCAAGACAAGGTAACCACCTGTGTGCTACCCCCAGATCTGGACCAACTCATTGAAATGCCACTGAGAACTGACATCTGGCTGCTAAAGAGGTGGGTGAGGGGGTGAGGTTACAGACACCTTTCCTGTCTTCATCTCAAGATGCTTTGCTTGGAGCTTCTGACCATTTGGCTTTTCCAGAACCCTAGGCAGTTGACTGGATTCTGCTGTATAAGCTTCCTCCAAAGTAACGACTGTGCTGGAGAAAGCTGAATCTCTGCCTGTACTTCAGAAGTGGCGTACATGTCATAGCTCAGAGCTCAGTTTGACAGTCAGGAGCAACATCCATAAAAGAGGTGCTACTATGTGCTGCTGTCTCATCAGTCCATCCACTCCTTCATGTTCGCTTGCCCTGGCATGGCTGACTAGTTACCATTTGGGCTTTGACTGATTCTGGCGCCAACGTGAATTTCATACGTTGTAGCCTGGCACCTGAGTTCCCAGCCAAGGCATTGCCTGTTGACCTCCAGTCCCAGAGGTTGACCAGGGTTGTTATTCCTGACCTCACTGAAGTTACACGACTGATGCCCATGCTGACCTCCAGAAACCATGTTAAGGGGGTGTAAGGGAGACCCTGGTTAGAACATCGCAACCCTTGAGTCGACTAGCCTTCCAGAACAATTGTTTTAGTGCAGCCCTTCTTGTTCTCAGTCCTGTCTTCATGCTGCCACCTGCCTAACTGCATCTCTGTCCTCCAACCCTCAGGAGCAGCCGCTGGACCGGATGTCCCTGCCATCTACATCCATCCATCCGGCCTCCACATGGCATTCAGCAAAGCAAGAATGATATGACCTCCGCCCCACAGACCCTACACTTGTGCCATTGACTCAGAACTACGCCCCATAGAGGTCAGCTGTACTCCCTAACCAACCAGAAGTCCCAAGTAATGGAGGAGTTCATGAGTCAGTCCCAGGCATTTTGACTAGTTCAGGCCTCTTTGTGGCCAGCTGGAGCACATTTCTCCTTCATCACAAAGACAAATGGGTCGCTGCACCCTTGTGTAATGGCCGACTGAATTGAGAGGCCAGGTGCAGCGGCAAGAGGAAAACAGAGCAGCACGGACTCAATACAAACACAGAGAATGATACAGACTACACTACAGGAACAGTTCTTGCACTTCCAAAAGGATGTCCAACCATCTGATGATGTGGAAGCGAAGTGAGAGAGAGAAAGAAGAAGTATCCTGGAACTGAGATAAATAAAGCTCCTCAAATGGGGCGATACAAAGATAAGAGAGGAAAAGTGAATAACCCTAGAAATATAGAAACTCCACAAAAAACAAGAAGATAAAATGTTAAATAAATCCTGACCACAGATATCTTCAGCTATAGTGCATAATTACAAACAACACTCAGTGAAGGAGGCGTTGCAGACCTCTGGCTCATATAGGGTGGGAAAGCATTGCCCAAGTTCAATCAGCCAGCTGGGTAAAGAATCTAATAGAAAAGGAATTTGATATTGTCCCGGGACGAGAGCCAGAAAGAGAAGTCCTAAACCACATAAACATCCAAAACCATGACACCCTGCCTCAACTTCATCGGCTTGAACGCAGTAACAGTTAAGAACCATCATCCTTTACTTTCAATAGATTCAGCCTTTTTCATTCCTCGGGGCAGCAAATTCTTCACCAAGCTAAAGCTGTGCAATGCTTACCATCTATAGCGCATATGGGAAGGACATGAATGGAAGACAGCATTCAACACCCACCGGGCCCCACAAGTACCTGGTTATGCCATTCAAGCTCACTAACTCCTCGGCTGCATTCCAGAACCTCATAAATTATGTCCTTCAAGACGTGGAGGCCTGTTCTGTTGATGTCTACCTTGATGACACCCTGGTCCTCTTAGCTTTGTGTGGGAAATGTCATAGTAACAAAAATAATAGATATTAAACATTAATTTACATTTATAAAATCCAATCTTCCAATCTAAGGAAAAGAAAGGGAATTTTGTCATCTTCAGTGCAGGCCCTGAAAACATATCAGATAATTTAAAAAGTTCATGGAAAATGTCTGAATCTAGCTCCACACCTGTAGAATCCTTCAAAGTAAAAGGAGGAGTTTTATCTGACAAAACTATTTTTCAGAACTGAAACAAGATGATTTTAATTAAATTTGTTTAATCAATGCCGCGCACAAACAGCAAACATTCTGGCAGAAACGCTGCTGAAGATAAAAACTGACAATCAAATGACCTCCTTCTATGAATGGTAATTGTTGACTGCATCTGTCATCAGTGCCCTAATCCATTTGCTCACTCCCATAAACTCCTCTGAGACCAGCATCTCAATGTCTTCAAATGGAGGAAGAGAAATTAGCACGTGCACTCTCCAGCATGACATCCACTGACCCATCAACCACTTTCTAATACTTTGATTTGACTGAATTACAGCACCACTCCACCATACTAGACCAAAATGGTTTAGATCTGTCTCAACCCTCGTTCGATTTGCTTGTGTGTCCCCTCACAATTCAGCAACTTGCGTGTTTATTAGATGCATGTGTCCTGTTATTGGTTTGTGTCTTGTGAGTCTCCTCTGCTATGCTGAATCTTGTTACATGCTTTTTTCCTGAAGTAGAAAGTATTTAAGCCCTCAACTTTAAATGCAAGCGGCTGGATTGTAAAGTTTCAAATTTCCATGAAATTGTCAATATTCAATGGAATGTTACAGCAATCCCACCTGATGCAAGAAATTTTATCATTGACATCTTAATATCTATTAAATATTGCAGAAATCCATTCATTCCCAATTCATTTTCATGACGACAAAATTTTCACATTTTAAGCAATGGGACATTTGCCTATTGCTATCATCATTTACTAAAGCTTCAATTCAGGGGACATTTGCACATAAATTAAACTATAGATAGGCACTGTTCATATCTAAAAATAGCCTTGTCCGAAGGTCTGAGTCAAGGTCACCGGAAAACAGGGGAAAATACGGAGCAGTGGTGAACCTTCCCAGATGTGGCCAGCCTGCAAAATTCCCCACAAGTGAGAATTGTTGAATCATATAGGAGGCTTTAGAAGAGCCGAAACTGAAATATAAAGAACTGCTGACGTCAGTTTCCTCATTTAAGGTTTACTTTAAGGATCTTGATCTTCCCAGAAGACTTTTGGATTAACATGAAGTGGATTGATGAGTCAATAGTGGAACTTTTTGGCTGTTACATCTAGCCTTAAGCTAACTCAGCATTCCACAATAAGACCATACCAACATCGTGCTGCTGGTGTGATGGTATGGGGCTGCTATGGTGCTTCAGAACCGGGTGACTGCCATAATTGATGGAGCCATGAATTCTACCTCTCTACCAGAAAATACTGATAGGTCCCCTATTATACCACCAGGTGCACAGCTAATCAGCCATTATGAGTCATTTAAAGTCTCCCCTACCTGACATCACAGGGGGGAGCGACCACCCAGAATAATGAAATCTGATTGACTGCTTGGCTGAAGGTGATCAGTTCTTCTTGCCTCTGGTTGGTTACTTCCCCATGTGATGTCAAGAGGGAAAAGATTTTGAAATGGCTTGTAATAACTAATTAGCTGTTCACCTGGTGGCATAATAGGGGACCTTGAAGGAGAATGCCTGACAATCAGTTTGTGATGTAAATCTTTAGTGCAAATGGGTTATACACCAGGACAAGGATACAGTGCACACACTCAAGTCCATCTCTGAAGAAGAAGAGCCAAATTGAAGGCTTTGGAGTGGCCCAGTCAAAGTCCTGGCTTGAGTCCCATTGAGGTGCAGTGGCATGACTTCAAACAGGCAGATCATGCTTGCAAACCCTCCTCTATGACTCAGTTAAAACCACTTTCCTTCAGAGCAATTTAAAAGACTCATTATTTTTTTCACATTTCAGTCAAGTGCTCAAATAAAGTGCTGTGCGGAGTGACATCACATAAAGGAAAAATAAATTAATTAATAAATTAATTTAAAGAACCTTTTCAGCTACAAATCAGTGATATTTTTGTGTCGAAGTGTTCTTTTTCAACTTCTTTCTTTGCTTGTCATATCTTTTCATACAAGGATGTGAGTATGATATGAAATCGAGATGTAAATAATTCATTTTCATTACATTGATAAGTGATGCAGTATTTTGAAAGGAAGAAAAAAAATTACCCAAGGAAGGATTAAACCACTTGAATTCCTTTTTTTATTAAGGTCATACCTCAAGAAATTTTTGCCTTTTTATTTATGTTGTAGCCTTGCTAAATTTTGTAAGCTTACAGCCACCAGGTAGCAGCATAAATGTGTTTTTTGTAAAGTGATTCATTTATTTTTTTTTTAACTCTTAAATTCGAAGCACTACTCTACAGGGAAAAGGAAAATAGACACGATACCTGTTTGACAGAAAGCATGAAAAATGAAGATTCACCTTGTAACCTCAAGATCAGTCTGATAGTCTTCCTGGTAAGGGATTGATGACCGTCCACAAGACATTACACCACAGAACTTCATTTTCATAACAAAAGTGACTTTGATAAGTTTTTTTTCTACCTCTCTGCAATTAGAAATTGATGAAGCAGACATCCATAAATGAATGACAAAAGCCTTTATATACACTTTCAGATGCTATTGATTATTACTTCAGTATTTACAGTCACACCACAGGTATATTTGCATCTTTAGGTTTAAAATAATCAAACAAATAAGGTTATTTTACTTCAAGTGTAAAAGCTGCATTAATAAAATCATTCTCAAAATGAAGTATTAAGCTCAGTGTATTTTAATAAATATTTTCAAATGATTACAGTAAATGAAGTGTCATGTCAACAAGCCATTTATCCAGGTTGTCTTTGTCTTGACATAACAGCTGCTGGGTAGAGGGTAATACTTTTTTCATGGCACTGAAAGCGAAAACAAATGTGTCTTGCTAAATGTAACTAAAATTCTCATGTTTCATCCAGCCCTATGATAGGTTTGCTGCCATCTTCCCCACGTCAGTTCCATTTATGACTCAATGTGTCAAAATGCATATACTTGCATTGGAAAGGCAGCGCCTTGAAAAATCCAGTATATTCATCCTCTCCTGTTTTCTGCAAACTGAACAAGAATTTTAGAGGTTATTCCTTTTTAGTGTACAAGATCAGTGCGTAGCAAATTGTTCAGAATGAGTCAACTTCAATTGAGTCTATTTGGTCCCTCTATGGCATGAGTGGACTCTAATAGACTCTGTTAGAGTTCATTTCACTCTGCAAGAATGAATTAGGTCTGAAATGATGCTGTGAGGTGACTGCTGAGCCAAGAATTAAGGAGGCACAAGACACAGAAGATTAGTCTTGACATGTTCAATCATTTTCCTTTATTGGCAGGTTGAAACATGGTGTCTTCCTTCACCCAATGTTATTAAAATTAAGCAATATAGTAAACGTAGATTAATGCTTCAATTACAGCAATAAAAAACCACTCTGCTAACGCCCATGCTAGCTTTTAGTGGATCCGTCAGTGCAGCCGTTTAACTTGCACTAATGATTGTTAAAATTTAAGCAAAGAAAACAATTAAGGAGTAGCTCGATTTATCCACAATTTAGAAAAAAACATTAATTTAAAATGTGCAAAATTTTGCATGCTAATAAAGAATTTTTATTTCTCATCCTAATTAACAGAGGATTACTGGCTACTCTTGATAAACCTGTTTAATTTCTGAATTAAACATGTTCACAATCAAAGAAAATGATCGAAAACTAGTTGAGACCAATAATCAGTTTAAAGAGTTTGAAGGGATGTTTTCTGTGTACTCATAATTCATTTCTGTTGCCTTCACTGGTACAGATCTGATTCCCATCTGATAACCTAATATATTTTTAAAGTACATCAGTTTTCTAAAAAAGAAAAAGATTTTTTCCCCTTATTCATGGATTTCACTTCATAAATACTCTAAATGGAAAGACTATGGATCAGTAATACTCAATGTATGAGCTGACTTCAGTTCATAAAGAGATGCTACACTACATCACCTCTTTAGCCCCTGTCTTTGTACGGAGGCAGAATATAGCGATGCCATGTTACAGAAAGAAGGTTGTGGGTTCAAATCCGGCCTGGGGCTTTTCAGTGTGGAGTTTGTATGTTCTCCGTGTGTTTGAGTGGGTTTTCTCCGGGAACTTCAGGCTAACTGGAATGGTGTGTGCGCCCTGCGATGGATTTGCGAGCTGTTCAGGGCGTGTCTCTGCCTTTTGCCCGCAGTCGGCTGGGATAGGCTCCAGCTCCCCCCTGTGAATCTAGTGAGTAAGATGCGGTATAGATAATGAATGGATGGGTTGAAGAAAAAAACATGAAAATAAAGATTTGCAGAAATTTACCGATAAAACTTTTGTTTTCAAATGTACAGGAAATATTCAGAAGTGCAGTTTGTTCTTATTTGTAAATCTGCTCTTGTCACTGTACCACAGTTGAACAGATAGCCCTACATACTAGTGCTGATCTGTTATGTTCCCTGCTGCCTGAAGTGTTAAGAAATACCCGATGTGTGAAAAACATCAGAGTGCCATTTCTAAGCTTAATGTTAAGCCTATCTGATATAAAGCCTCTCTTATGACATTGAATATCTAACACCTTCTGAGGCACTGTTTTTGAAAAGTACATTCTCGGTTAAAGGCCCCATTGATATTCCAGTAAGTGTTTCAAGCTGAAACGAAAACAAATAAGAGCTGCATTCTAGGTCAATGCGGATGTTTGCAAATGTCATCCTACTACTTATGTTGTTTGTTCTATGGTTCACATGCCAACTATATCATTCTTTAACCGGTGCTGACACTGGCGGACCATTGTTAACCCGCCACGTTGGGCACTTCAAGACCGATAATTGGCCTGTATTTAACACGCTAAAGCTGATTTTAATGATGCGAGAATCCAGGGAACTGTCAAAAGTAGCTCACTTAATTGGCAAAATGTCATGGCTGTCATAAAACTGTAAATACATTACTGGGCCAATTTCTGAAAAGCAACGTTATTATGGTTAAATACTATGCAAATGACTGGAGAGAGCTAGCCCCCCTTGTATGTCTTTGTGTATTGAGCTTCATAACATTAGCGAAACAGAAACTAAGTATTTGTGTCTAGCTTCAGCATGCAGTAATATTTTTTAACCTTCAAATCAGTTTTCCATACAGAATCGAAATCATTTTAGTTTGTAATAGCATATAACCATGCTAATAAACACTTTCAGAATCATGTCAGGCAAACAATTACACGGATATTTACCCAAATTATGTGTATAACTATTGAATGTAATGGCAATATTTTGTAAAATAATATAAAACCTCTGCAAAATTGTCACAATAAACCTATCCTATGACCTAACACTGAATGATCTTTTACGATCAAATTATTAATTCAACTCTTCTCGGCTTTCAGTTATATATGATGAAATATTTGTATTTGAGGACTGGGGAAGGCCATACTCGCACGTCTCAGTGTCCTTCGACGCTTCTCTACCATGGGGGAGAAAAGAACCCAAAGGCTTCCGTTGATAAAAGACAGATTTGGTTTTATTTTATTCCCCCGCCCCAAACCTTGATACTTTCACTTGACCCCATAGGAATTTACAGCCGGGCAAATCCCCTGATCTTAAGCTTTTTCCGCCGCAACATCACCCGCTACTTCTTCCTTTCTCCCCCCCCCAAAGCCGGAGATTGAAAACCCGAATGCGAGAAATAAAGTGCCATCGTTTCAGTTCATTTGCAAGATTCCTGCAGCTTTACAGAAGAGCGCACCTGTTGCCGGGCCTTGATTTCGTTTTTTGATCAGTGGGGCCCTCCGACAAAGAAGGAGAAGAGAGGAGGAAAGATTCTTATCGAGTGCTCTCCACCGGACAATGCATTTTCTTCACCATTTAAATGTGTCCGCAGAATGCTTGAGTGATTCATTACAGCAGATTCTGAAGTGTGACAATGGGCCCCAGAAATGAGTGATGCTATCTGCTTCCTGATTTCATTTCCCTGATCCCCCTCATCCCCTGGCCCTGTGTACCTCCATTAATTAGAAACTAGGGATTTCCTCTCATCAACAGATGGGTTTCTTGCTCAGCTCTGCCGCAAATCTCCAGCCTGCTTCATCTCCCTTACGGACCCATGGCTGTCCTCAGAAAGGCGTTTTAGCACCGCCTCTGTTCTAGCTGCTAAACAGGATCGCTTCGGCGATTCACGAGTGTTTAAAAACCGATTAGGAAAAATATGATAGCGTAATAAGGTTGAGACTGTTGTTGGTAACCTTTGAATAGTGCTATGGTTTGGAGCCCATAGACAGGGAGGTGGATGAAAATTATTTTTAAGACTGTTCCGCTTCTTTAATTCATTTTAATGCTGAATATGAGAGGAAATGTATGACTCACTTTTGGAAATGACTCAAGTCAAAATATTGTGACATACGGAAGAATGATATTTCCCTCTTCAGTCTTTACAATATGACCATGTTTACACCTTATTATATTTCTATACATCTTAGTGTCCTATAATGCTAATGGTTTGATCGAAATACTAAATGTGTCATATATAATGTACTGTCGGACATTGTTACCTTTCAGCGGCAAGTGAGTCTGGATCTGCTGCCATCAAGACTGCTCTTAAAACAAATTCTGAATGTACATAATTAACAGATTTTTTTTCAGTCTTATAATTTTCCTCCTTATTTACCAGTTGATTTCCCTATAAAATCTACTGCTGCTGATATTTATGTTATGAGTTATGAATATTGGATTATATTATGTTTCAGTGATGAAGTCCATTCATTCCAAGTCATCATATCAGTAATGTATGCCTGCAAAGTAATTGCATTTTTACCTACTTTCTCCTGCTTATGGATTAAAAATACCACAAGACCCCTAAAATTTCACAGGTTCTTTAGCCTGAAAGGATCATATGACAACAAAAAACCGTTTCTGTCACTCTTTGCAATTAGCAGCAATTAATGTAGATCACTGAGCAAGACAATGTGATAAATTTGTGAGAAAAAAGGCTTGTTTGACCTCTTAGAGATACATTGAATGCAGTGAAGAAAGTACGCATAAAAATGGCATCTGTAATTATAAAACCTGTCATAACACTTGTTCTAAGATTCCAGCAAACGATATTTGACAAGTACAAATCAGCTTTATAACCAAAGATTAAGACATCCATTGTGTCAGTGTTCACGTGGCTCTCAGAGGGGCATTACCATTGAATGCATTGGTTCAAAAGATACTTAGCAAAGACAACTCTGGCTTTGCCTTATGAAACTTATTAAGTGTACTATGTCATCGGGGTATTTGTGACATAGCAGTCACTTGCTGCTGTGGCCAAAATCAGTAATTGAGTTGTAAGTAATATTTGGCTCCGAACACAACCAAACACCACTATGCAGATCTGTCACTTTGGACTAAAATTACACCCCAAAATTACAAAATGATCAATTTAACCAGTAAAATTAATAAAAAATTCAGGTTAGGCATACAAGTCAATTCTAGAATGACCTGCTGGCATATAAGGCCACGGTAACTGTCATTTTGACTGCAACAAGAAGGTCAGCTGGGTGTGTTCTGTCACAGATATCCCGCAACCATCCAGGAAAGATGTAGGTTTCTCCGGTTCTAATAGTCAGTTGGGTTTATAAATTAACATCTCTCAAGCTACACTCTTTATCATTGATTGCACCTCTATCTCTTCTTCTCCTTTTTTTTTTGAATAAATTTGGGATCTCCAACCCCACCTGAATCTGGAATGCCTAATTGGTGAACTATGTACAAGGCTTGCTCGTTTGCGACCCCTTATTGCCAATTCAGGAGAGTGAAGACAGTTCACTGTTCACGTGCCTGTCAGCCACTGCTTCTTATACACTCATTGGTTGAATCTTCGCAAGTTCAGAATGAGGGCAGAGGATACCCGGACATGAACAGGCCTAGAATGTTCCTGATGAGCACCTGTCTGGCCAACAGGAGGCGCTTGAGCAACGAACAAAGCTATTTACTTATTTCCCTTTCCCGACAGTCCCTTCCCTATTTAAAACCCTGTAGCTCTATAGCCAATACAGAGCCAATACTCTGAAAAAGCTGCCGACTACTGCCGGTTGGTATAACCAGGGCTCGAATCCACAACGTGATAGTCACTTCTGCACTGCAAAGCAGTGCCTTACAATGTGAGCTATCCGGCAGCTTGCACCTCTGTCTCTTGGCTATTCTATATTTCATACATTGTCAAGCAAAACAAATATACATACTCTGTATGACACAAATCAATGTTATATTGATATTATTATTGGTGCCAATGGTAATGATGAGTGAAAAGGGCTACAATTGTACACAGAGTTGTAAAGCAAAAATTGTAAACCAAGAGACAAACCAAAACTGCAACCAGAAGACTCAAATGATCAAGGAAACACTTGTAGGTATTAAACCCCCCCAAAAAACATGGACTATCTGGCTTGATGGGGGTTGAGCCTCTTGACAGACTCTAAGTTGTGGAGATCAGTCCGCCAGAGCCATCTAAATAGCAAGTAGTTCCTGATCCCCAACACAATTTCTTTCAGAGGAAGTGAGGCGATGGGAAAAAGCAAATTTCTGAGGGGGTACTGCTCCCACACTCGAATCGGATGCATTCACTTCGACAATGAATAGCTTCTAGGGATCAGGAGGGATAAAGACTTGCACAAACAGGTCTAGAGCACCAGAAGGTTACTTTGGCCTTGGTTGACGCGAGAGCAGTCAGAGTAGCAGCATTGGCACCATAATTTCTAATTAAATGTCTGTAAAAGTCAGCAAAGCCCATTTGCTGCATTTTACTTTCTATTCTCTGGTCGTGGCTATTCCGCAACTGCTCGCACCTTAGCCTAGTCTATGGAGATGCCCTCACCAGTGATGTCAAAGCCATGGATTTCTGGTGAAATTCACACTTCTTCGCTTTGGCAAAAAGTCAATTTTATCTAACAGGCACTGTGGGGCTTGACGAACATGTCAGGCGTGGATGGTCAGATCTTGGGAGAGAATGTGTATATTGTACAGGAACACATATACAAACTTGCCCGGCATGTATTGGAAGACATCAATGACAAGGTTCTGGAATACCTCGGGAGAGTAAGATAACCCAAATGGCATCTCCAGTTACTCAAACTAGCCGCTAGATGTGTTTAAGGTTGTCCTCCACTCATCCCCTTCGCGTATCTGAACTAGGTGGTAAGCATTACATTGATCAAGCTTGATGAATGCCCTAGCTCCCTGGAGCAACCCAAATGTAGTAGAGATCAGAGGATCTGGACACTGGTTCTTGATAGTGATCTAGTTCAACCCTTGGTGGTTAATCCATGCTGGCAGCCACCATCCTTCTTGCCAACAAAGAAGAATATGGCACCAGCAGGAGACAAGTAAGGGCAGATAATGCCTGCTGCTAGGAATTCCCTAATGGATTTTTCCATGGCTTCAGTCTTGGGACAGGAGAGAGAGAACAGTCAACCTCAGGGAGGAATGTTTCTAGGTAACAAGTCAATCCCGTAGACATTGGGGTGATGAGGTGGCAGCAAAGTAGCTTAGGACTTGGAAAGCACTTCTTTGAGACCCCAGTACTTGGGAGGTACTTCGAAAGGTCAGGAGGTGGCTCGGATGCATTAATGGAGGGTTGGTTAAGATGGGTTGCTTCCATGTGACGGTGTTGCACACAGATAGGACTCCAGTCCAATACATGCAGGTTCTTTCAATTCAAATGGGTATTATTATAAAGTGGTGAATTTTTTTTGTATTCCAACTTTTTTTCGAAATATATTGCAAGCAAAATTGAAATAAGTGTTTATTTCAACAGACAAATATAATTTTTATAGTGGAATGACAAATATTGTGCTTTTGCATTGCTTTCGGCTTAATACAGTACAGTAAAGATGAGTTAGAAATATTACCGATTACCTGTGCATATATTTGAAAATGAACGAATTATAAGAACCATCCGTGCTAGTGGGGTGAGATCTATAACATGCATGAGAGGTGGTACTCCATGAGGGGTTTGAAAAGCATTAGTCTACATCATCTGTGATTGTTGAGGTCAATGGCAAAAATTATACCAGAAATTAAATCAATCACTTGAATATTGCCATGGAAGGCCTTTCTCAAAACTTTGAGAAAATTACGTTTCCCCAGCTGGAAGCTTCTATGTACACTAGGTATCGTACGGCTAAGTATCCATTACCACGCACACTCAAATGGGGAGTTACATCCCACCTCTGCAGCTTTCAGGTGACTTCTAACTGGATTCGGACACTTAGTTCTCTTTAACATCACCTTAGTGAACCATTGTAGTTATTGGTCGCCTGTGATCATACACTTGTGTTACCCAGATGGACTCAATTGAACTGACCTTTATTCTTTGGTTTACCTCATAGCTTATAAACTGTGGACAATGCGACAAGGCACTGATACCCCCAAAACTTTTGGGCAATCTTCCCATTAATGGAATAATGGCAATACTGGCACCAAGTGACAGCAGGGATGCACATGCACGAACGCAACTTTCTAAGGGAATGTTACTACTTTTTTAATCAAATTCAGGCCTTCAAATTAGATCATGTGAGGAGAACCAAAATGATGTCATTGGGTTTTGCCCTGGTGACAAAAATTTTGATTTTAGATTTTTCGGCCTGTAATGGCATAAACTCCTGTCAAAGACCAAATTTTGCATTTTGCGTTAGCCTTCTTGTCGAGGCTTCGACACTTTTATTACGCTTACACACAACAAACACACATAATTTGTAACTTGGCCATGAAATTAAGATGGTGCATTTTTAATGCTGGTCAAGCTGAATTTCAGGAAAACCTTTAAACCTTTAAAATGATGCAGACGAGCTAGGTATTCTCCATTTGATACAACGCTGTGGCCATGAAAATATGCCATTCTGAGATATTTCTCTCTATTTAAGTTGATGTAGTTTCAGTGAAGCGCTGAAGCCAGTAGGCATGTATGTGACATTGTCCAACAATATGAAAAAACTTCTTCCTCCAACACTGAACCTACAGGCGGGAAAACCCAGGTGAAAATTAGAGTTTACGGGGTTAAGCATGACTGCAATGGTATAAACAAATGACGCTTAATAAATAGCTTAAAAATCTTCAGCATGCATTGGATCCAAAAAAAATCAGGCAACAGAGATACAATGGAAAGGGTTACAGATATCTAAAAACCATAAAATAGGGCATGTAGAGCCAGTGGTTGAGAGCCTCTGGAAATGGGTCACTCTACTTAGGATGCCTGCCAAATAAAGTGTGATTGTGTATTATTAATGATATTCAGCACAGCAAAATGGATAATTTTCTTGTTCGTATTTATAACTGGAAGGGTTTCTTGAGGTAATTAGCAAATTATGCAGGTGGCCCTTTTCAAAACCACATCTAGTTCATGCCAGCCGCACTTGGTGCGAAGCAAAGCGTTCACAAAAATTATGTAATGCCGTGTTTTCACTCCAATGCCTGAACGCCTGGGTTCAGGTCTCAGCCTGTTATCAGAAATTAAGTCATTACAGTTGATTAGTATTTCTAATTATGCCATGCTTTATATGATACTGCTAATGTTCTAGCTCAAGGCATGTATTCATCTATTCCTTTGCAGAATACTGTTTCCATGTGCAGTGAAGAAAAAGTAGAGAGCCAATCACTATTCTCCATTCATGGAGAGCTTTAAATGACATCTAGAACGATCCAAAGTATGAAATTGGGACTGGTTGTCATTCCTTTAATTGACCATTGAAGAGATGAGACTTCTAGAGTGAAGAACACACCCCACAGTCACCTACACTGCACCAGACCCGTGGACACTGAGTAAAAACACTTGAGCCCCATGCAAACGATACTGTATATACAGAGCTTAGTGCTGTGAAAAATGTGCTCTCCTCCCGATTTCTTTCATTTTCAAATATTTGTCACACCTAAATGTTTTAGATCAAAATCACTTTTATACCAGGCAAAAATAACCTGAGTAAACACAAAATGCAGTTTTTACATGATTATTCCATTTATTGAGGGAAAAAAGCTACCCGATCCTCCCTGACCCCTGGTGAAAACATAACTGCCCCGTAAGTAACGAAATCACCAATTAAACTAATTTATTTCAAAATTGGGTTCAATTTTATTAGACACACCTAGGCATGATTACAGCCAGCGCTGTTGTCTTCAAACATGATTCAAAAACATCCCCTTTCCAAGAAGTTTGGATGCTGTGTAAAAATGGAAATAAAAACAAAATGCAGTGATTTAAATTCTATACTTGAAAATAGTTAAAAGGCAACATATCAGATGCTGAATCAGAAATGTTATTGTTCGATGGAAAATATCTGCTTGTCTAAAATTTGACACAGAAGAGTAATTATATTTTTCTCGATCATTGAGGTACCAATAAAAACTCAAAAGTAGAGCTTTGCTCAGAAATAAAAACTAAATTGATTGGTAGGCTTAAAGGTAAGCTTTTATACACAGGCCACACACTCAAGGAGCAGGGATCATAATGAATCACACCTGGATGCGGGGAAAAAGGCAAGACAATAAATCAATTGAAAGACACAAAACATGCCCAGGTTGCAGGACAGGGGGAGAAGACATTTATAGACACACAAGTGTTGCGACAAAAACTGGCCCCTGTGAATACTGAATTCCAGCACATTGAAACAAACTTGAATCCCCATGGGGCTGTCCACATTACAGGTAAGACAAGGGACCATTAGCTTAAACCTGGGAAGGCCACACCATTAGCAGCCATGTCTTGGGACTCAGAGGTGCTCCTCAAGTCTTTTGTTTCCACGTTAGGGCTAACGTGAGCCTGCAGGATGCTGCTGATTTGGCTCTCCCAAAGAGAGATGGAGAAACATCTATCTTCGGACAGCCAGTTCCCGGAAAAGTGAGTCACATCTCTTCTCATAACTGCACTAGATTGGCTTGAGTATTGTGTGGGAAATACAGAAGTTACCAGTAAGGAGGCTATTGGCGCGCAGGAGCACATTCAGTTTGAGTGCTGTATTCCTGATCGGTGGAAGCTGGGTGATACATTAATCATTCTTAAACTCGGGAGTAAAAAACAAAGATGGATTGCCTGACTGAATTGAAATACGTGTTTAAACAATATGTGGGATGTCTGTGCCCAGAGAAAAAAGAAACTCAGTTTTTCAAATTTATCTGTGTCTCAGACACTGAAACACTTGTACTAGAATTTCCCATATCCATAGATAATGAAGAGCAGAGGGTAATTGTTCAAGGCCCTCTGTGTTCAGTCAAATAACCAATGTTTTAAACTACCAATTTTGTCCAATTATTTACAGTTGCTGCATTTGTTTGTCCACTTATCGTTCTTGACCTTTAATTATGTATAGTGAGGCAACTAAGGATTTCAACTGAAATTTTGAACGGTGACACTTACAGTTGTGATTACATCAATTGCTCTCACTCTCCCTCGATGCATTCTTAAATGACAGAATTAAATAGAATGATGGTGTCCCCAAACAATTTCAGCATCGCAAGCACCTGCTTCTTTCGCACTGCTGTCATAGCCTCAAGCTTAATTTTCCCTTCAGTTCATTACACATTAGAGCAGTAATTTTTGTGTTTCCATTGTCAAAAGTTGTGGGTGGTACCAATCGAACAGTTGAAATCCATTCCAATTTTTGTTACCCCTCGGTTAAGTTAACTTGAATCAGGGCTGCCCGCAAATTTTTCTTTGCTACTGAGAGATAGCTTTTCGGGAGGGCCTACACGCTCTACAGGAGGATACTGGCCCTCTTATGATTGGTCACACAATGCCATCCAGAGCTCACCCATTAAACTGCCAATTTCAGATAAGCTCCCTCAACAGCTTTTGTTAAATGAACAGGTAGATAGTGTGGCAGAACGATAAAACTGAGTCTTGGCAGCAACTTCAGCGTTGAACATCAGCATGGTTATGAGAAAACTGTTTATAAAGGTGGACTAACTAAACTGCTTGCTTGTCGATATTGCCATGATGGCTAGACTGCATTATACTGCTATGTATTTGATTGTATATTATGTTACTCTTCAGATTATGTCTCGATCTAGCCAAGTAGCTGATTTTGGTTAAGGAAAATCTTTGTAAATGATCGTCATATTTAAAGAATATGTTGACAGGCAGAAATAGACTGACTGGCTGTCCGTCTATTTTAGTGTAATGAAGAAACCAAGTTGGGTTTAACTATTAGTAAAACATGATTTATCTTGAGGTTGTAAGCGAGTTAGCTATTGTCCCAAAAATCCGAAAGTACAGTTGGGACACTCGAAAGCGATGCAAAACACATCAGATTAGTTCATTACAGCTAGCTTGTTGAGTTAAGGCTGAAAATAAATAATGACATCGGTTGAATATGACTATAATTTACAAAGATTTTTCTTTGCTGCAGTCAGCAACTTAGCTAGATGGCTATATAATCTAGCTAAGGAATAACATAATATGCAATCACATACACAGCCGTCACAACTCTGGTGAATGCCTTTCATTTCTCTTCCGATTCAGCAACTTGAGTGTCTATTAGAAGTATGTCTCCTTTGTTGGGTTTACATCTTGTGTTTCTGTCATTCCCCAGCTGCGAATCATTAAATGACTGTTCTCTAATCGCCATTTGATGGGTATTTAAAGCTATAGTGCGGAACTTCTGTCGCCCCCCAGAGGAATTTTGTGTTATTAGAACGATACAGCCGGCACTTCCATATGACGTATGCCCAGGTGTACCCCCCGCCATGCACCCCTCCGCCACCGTGCTGCACGATTCCACAACATTTTAATTCTGTTTAAAGAAGGACAGCCGGTGGGGGAAAAAAAGACACTCTTCGGAAGAGGAATATGATTTTTTCTGCCACAGAAACGCAAAATAGTATGTTTACTTTGCCAATTACTTGACAAGGTGCCTGCTAATTTGTAGACAGGTTAGTGGATGGAAAGACCCAGTGGTAGTCAGCAGAAGTTATTTGTTGTCCGTCGATCTCCAGTAGCCACAGTACACAGAGTAACACTCGCTACACACCGTGTACTGCTCACCACGGTACACAGAGAAACACTCGCTACACACCGTGTACTGTTCACCACGGTACACAGAGTAAGACTCGCTATACACCGTGTACTGTTCACCACGGTACACAGAGTAACACTCGCTACACACCGTGTACTGCTCACCACGGTACACAGAGTAACACTCGCTACACACCGTGTACTGTTCACCACGGTACACAGAGTAACACTCGCTACACACCGTGTACTGTTCACCACGGTACACAGAGTAACACTCGCTACACACCGTGTACTGTTCACCACCGTACACAGAGAAACACTCGCTACACACCGTGTACTGTTCACCACGGTACACAGAGTAACACTCGCTACACACCGTGTACTGTTCACCACGGTACACAGAGTAACACTCGCTACACACCGTGTACTGTTCACCACGGTACACAGAGTAAGACTTGCTACACACCGTGTACTGCTTGCCACGGTACACAGAGTAACACTCGCTACACACCGTGTACTGCTTGCTACGGTCTCTCGCTACACAACGTGGCGAACACCAGGCTGCTAACATTACATACATAGCACCATTTAGTACTAGGTCCAGTACATGTAACAGCCACACATCCTACTCATAATGTCTTATAATCCAAGTCACTTAGTTATCCAACAGCAGCAAGGCGACAGTACACACCGAAGCAGTCTATAAGCTGTTGGTCCACTTTTTTCTGCTCTTCACTGTCCATAGTTCCCTCTAAACTCAGCCCCACCGGATTTCTATGGTGTCCGGTCTATACTTGTGTTTGTCGACCCGTTCTACAAATGTGTCTGTTTGGGGTGGATTCTAGCTTTCCCGGAATCCTATAGAGTAGATACACCGCTATACTCACCACAGCAACCATAGGTAAATAGCAAATTCGACTCACTTGAATCAGAACGATGCAGCACCGGATCACAATGCCGAAGGCCGATGACGACTGACAACAGTGTTCGCACTGTTATAAAGCTTGTGTTATTTTGGTTAGTATCACGGTGGCTGTTTATCATAATGATACATGACTGTAGCCACAACAGTTGATGGAGGTTGAAAACTTTTGCCCTTGCGTTTTTGACCGATTATGCTACTGTCCACTGCCTATACCACGAAAGTTTATCGATCATAACTTGAGCTGCCATACTTTCACTCTGCCTCCTCCACTTTGAAATATCACAGCCGCAATTTCTTTAGTTTGTCACGGCACTGTTCTACTGTTCTGCGTTAACTACACAAATGCAAGTACTCACAAATTTTTCCATAAACCTCCGAGTCCGTAATATTTAGCCGATTTAGTTTTGACATATTGTTAAGAGGTCAGAGGGACACCAGATGCAGGATCCAAGGTTTTTATTAGAACACCAAACACTAAAGGAGAAAATGGGCACACAGGCCGGAAACAAAACACCGTGCACATGCACTGAACAAATGGAAGAAACTACGGTACACTGTCTAAGGCAGGGGGAAACAGAAATACACACTCCAAGAGTGGATAAACTAGAAAAACAAAAACTGGACCTAACTAGACTGATGGACACTCTGGGAGACTTCGACAAGGGGCAGACAAGACATGAGCGCAGCAAAATACAAGACTCGGGAATCATACAAAGGAAATACTCGGAAGACACAAGGAGCTGAGATTTCACCATGCAGAGCAGAGTCTAACAAAGTTCCATCTGACGGTCTCTTCTCGCTTTCCCACTGAAATAGCCACGGGAGGAGGCGGGGACTCGGAATAAAATCTCGAACAGAACAGAAACACATGGGATTAATAAACAAATTAACAAGGACCGGGGTAACAATAATGACTTGAGACAAGACGCTGAGATAATCAATCAAACTAGACAGTTCAGATCGAGGTAATCAAAACATTACGAGTAAAAAGCACCACGAGAAAAGCGAAAGAAAGCATAGCTTTAAACGCAGTTAATCAGGGAATACTTAGGAAGGAATTACAAAAGCTAGAAACACTCGCACTCGCTAACGAGTTAATTAGGTTAATACTACATGACAAAATATATACAATCACCCTCAAATAAGTGCTGGTTAGTACGGGTTAGTAATGATCTTATCAGAGAACGCATTCACTCAGAGTTTAGCGAGACCCAGAATTAAGCACAGGTGGAAGTAAAGAATGAAATACCACAGCCGAAATCGAAAGAGGAAACGTGATTGGTCAACGAGACGCAGGCATGCTGAAGGCTGTCACACGGCTTTATTGAAGTTTGGGCAAGAGAGAATCAATCGTCAGATGGTGGGAATGAGAGCTGAAAAATAAACCAAGAGAATGAAGCACGGGAGAAAAGCAAAAGCACAAATATAAAAGTAATAAGCTCAAAGACAAAACAGCACACACAAGGCAGAACTATAACAGATATTGGCCAACGTCGTTCAAATTAAAGTGAGTTGTGAACTCGGAAGGCTTAAAATCTGCGGCACTGGAAATTTTTCTGCCGAAATGGCCGTTCAAACAAAACAAGTCATGTGGCGCCCGGAGCTCTCTTGCTAGGAGACTCTCCGCTCTTCCTCCCCCTCCCTTGTCGTTTTGAAATAAAACATGTCATTTCCTGTGTGCCAATGCAGGACACGCAATACAAAACAACAAATACTGAAAAATACAGCGAGATGTTAGAGGAGCCAATCAACTTGATCAGCATTGTGTCATCTCCTCTAGTAGTGGCTTGGATGAAACGGACATTTACGTACATGTAAAAGTTACATACTATAGCTCAGGGGTGGCCAACCCTGGTCCTGGAGAGCCACAGTGTCTGCTGATTTTTGGTGTTACTCGGCACTCGATCAATGGATTAAAGTAGTTGATTACTCACTTACTGTAACTGATCTCACCTAGAGTCTCGGGTTTAATTTGGTAATAATGAGCCAATCAAGCAATTAGCAGAAACAACCCACAAGACTCCCGGAGCCAATTAAGCAGACTTGCAGGTTATGACAGCAATCTACGTGTTAACCAAGATTTGTCAATGTGGTTGGATATTTAGCATGCTTGTGATGCAGACAAAGTAGAAGTACGGAGTACAGATAAAAGTTTATAGAGCAGGGGTGGATAACGCTGGTTCTGTAGAGCCAGAGGGTGTGCTGAGTTAGGTTTAAATCTGGTGGAGATAACCAAAGACATCAGGTGAGATAAGTGAAGTGTGTAATCAACTGCTTTAATTCATCAATCAAGTGCTGAGTAACACTAAAAACCAGCAGACACTGCGGCTCTCGAGGACCGGGGTGGCCACCCCTGCTATAGTTTAAGGCCTCTGCTGTGTGTTGCAAGTTACCGGATTGTTATTTGCTTTTTGTGTTTATCACCAGTCAGTATTGTGGGTAAAAATTCTTCATCTTTCTGTTGTGCAACATGTACTTTAATGAAATTCTTTCTTCTTAAATTTATTGACTCTCACAAGCTTCAAAGCCTAGTCAAGATCCAGGGTTGGGACTGCATTCACGTTAGCCCAGCTCAAGTCCTTTCGTCAGTCCAGTTTACTAGGAACAAGCTCCCAAGCCTAATCAAGGTCCAGGATTGTGACAACGTCCTTGTTAACCCTTCCAAGTATGGTCCTTGTCCATTTTGTCAGGAACAAACTCCCAAAACGTCCGCCGTCATCATGATTGGAACCGAGTTCCCCTCAAGCTACTCCATCCTCCTAAGGGACTGTTCAGTTCTGGCAAAGTGCTCAATCCACACAGCTGCTATCCCGGAAGCCAGTGGCCGTGATGGACAGCTCAACTTTGCCCACTACATCTGCATTAAACTGTGCTGTACTATTTTGGGGCTCTGCCCCCTTCTCTTCTTCAGGGGCCTCGTCCCCTTATTACCGCATGAGTTTTCAATAAAGTACCTGTTAGACTGTACTCTGCCACCGCATTTGATTCCTCGTCTGGACCGTAACACATAGCAGGTATAAAGCGCCCTTTTCACAATGACATCATCGACCAGCAAGTTAAGGAAGAAAAGTTAAGTTGTTCCACCTTTATTAACAGTTTATAACCTAATTTTTTATCAACTCTAAACTTGTTGCTGAGGCTCAGCTGTGCCTAGCAATGAACTCGGCCATATGTCTCCAGCCAGACTAACTGCTTGTTGTTCATGTAACAACATTAGAAGGCCAATACCTCCCTAGAGCGTGCATGCTTTCCTGAGAAGCTGATTGGCTGGTATGCTAATGAGGGAACCTTTTTTTTTTTTATGCTGATAAGTTTGCAAAATTTAAATAAAGGGGTTTTTTTTTGGGGGGGGGGGCTGTAAATTAGGTCCTCCCCATGCCTGCTTGTGTTTGCAAACATGATAAATGGCACTTTTCTGGTTTGAAATACAGAGCTACATGGCCGTATGGGTATTCCCTGACCAAAAATTAATCTGTGACATTGTTTTCTGGGAAGTGAGAAAACCCTCCCAACGGAAACAAGCTCCAATCTCGTGGTCTGGGCTTTGTCAGCAAGAATACTTCTGTAAGCACTGATGACCTTACAGCGCGCCTTGCAGATGAAAAACAAAACACAAGCATGGATGAAAATGTCTCAATATAGTCAAGGAGTTCACATGACGTACACAAAGTGTTATTTTATTGTGATGAGTTTGTCCCGGAGGATGGTTCTTTCAAAAGTGCGTCTGAATTTGTATTAATAGCCTTTTTTTTAGTTACAAGATAATACATGAGTTAAATTAATTTGATTTCATAGCAATATCATGTGTTTGTAAGTACTCCAAATCAATACAGCTAGGGTTGAATTTTTGTATGATTGTTAATTGATGATATATTTTTTGAAACTTTGAGTCTTACAGGTTAGATAGCACATTTGTAAGGATTTTTGACCACTACTCCATGCACAACTTTTAAAGATTATTGATGCATTTTTGGCAGAGAATTCTTTCTAACGTGATTCAGTTTGTCAATGACAAAAGATTTATCATTCCCGGTCTATAACTCATACAGTAACAAGTTAGCATTGAGTGAATCATTCCATTCTTCCATGTTTGTCTATTTGTGAAAATGTATTCATTCCTCAATACATTAGTTTATATACTATTATTTATTCAGCAATTAAAAAAAATATATATATATATATATATTTATATGATTTATTCTGATCATCATACAAAGACGGAAAAAGAATGTAAATCAAATAAAATAAACATGGAACCATAGGTCACTTAGACTCATCCTAAGGTTATCTTGTTCCAGTAGTATCTGATACCCTTTAAAAATGAATATGTAGTCATGACTTGGCAGAAAAGGAGACCCCTCATCTGTGAGATTAGGTCTGGCAACCCTACTCCCTTCTCCCCTAGATGTCAGATGGGCCAAGTGAATTATATTGAGATCCTCACGGAGATGACAGATGAAATCTGTCTCTTTCGGGCCTGACAGAGGGCCGCAGGTGATATATGATACGCGATAAGGCGTTGGCCCCGCTGTGCCTCTGGGGCGGGCCTCTGCCGAAGTGATGTCAAGGCTGCAGGTGGCTTCCCCCCGAGCCCCGCCCGGCTGCTCACCCACAAAATGGCAGGCATTGTGTGCGACTGACCCGCAGCCGTATCTTCCCCCCCATCTGTGTGGTCTCAGGCGTGATGATTTTGGACTCTTGTCATGTCGACCTTAAAGCCATTTAAGAAAAAAAAAAACAACACATAATGAGCAAGAGAAAAGAGAACACTTGCACTGTCCATCCGTCCGTCTTGAAAGTTCCTCACTAGCAGCAATTTATTAGTTACAATACCATTTCTCTTTCTCTCTCTCACTATATTTTGGTAGAGTTGAAACCAGAAGATTAAGTATCTTTAGCTTAGATGTATTTAAACCCAGCTTTCCACAACTTATATTTAATATTTAATATGTCCTTACATTTTATCGCTGACAAGCCAGTTAGAGCATCTACTTTTTTCAGATCAGAACATTCCAAAGATTTATGCAATTAATTTTTAGAGGCCTCTGATTGGCCAGTTGTCACTATTATGAGTTAATTGGCTCTTGTAGTCGACTTTGTGACCATCTTTCTAAACAACCAAGGTTATCACCGGCATCTTTACAAACAATTGTGAATAAATATAAAAATTTTGGGACCACATGTGTACTGTATTTCTTTTTGGATGGAGTCAAAGATGAACTTCCAGGGCTGAATGAGCTTCAGCCTGAAATGGTTCAACTAAACCATAAGACAACAATAATGGAATTGAAGGAGCTGTAGGCATCAGGTATCACAATACCTCCATCCACCAATTATAGAACCCAAGCAGGTTTTCACACAAGGAAGTGACACTTACTCTGAAACCAGCAAAAAGAAACCGGAATGAAGTTTGCAGATGATCAATCAATTATGAAGACTAAGCCTTTGAGAGGTGGGGTGTCAAGTCAAGAGAAACAAAAAATAATAGAAAAGGCATCACACACAATGCAAGAGAAATTGTCACTGAATCGGACTGAATCCAGCCATGCCAGTGCCGACTGTGGTTAGCTGCCTCTTGAAAGCAAAATATAATTACTTCCACGAAGAAGGCTAAGTTTTCACATGTTTGTTTGCTTGTTTGTTTGTCTGTCTGTCTTTCAGTCTGTTACCACGATAACTCAAAAAGTTCCAAACCATTTGGAACAACATTTGTTAGGATGATAGGTGGTAGTCCAAGGATGAGTTGATGCAATTTTGGAAACGATTTGGAACGATTTTATTATTTCTGAAGCCAGACAAGAAGAAATTGTCAAAAAAACAACTACTATATGCAAATATGCTTTAAAAAGTCATTTGAAGGGCCTTTGAATCTGCTAATTCTTCACTAATTAAATTAAATAAATCTTTTATCAATCTTGGAATCAGAACAGTGTGAAGCAGCATGCCAATTTCATCTGGAGAATTGCATTAAAAAGGCAATCATGTTTGGGCAAAAATCTGAAGCATTCCAGTGTTTGCAAAGCCGCCCGTCTCGCAAATGTTGAAGGCACCTCATTAACCTTTACCTTGATAATTTACTTAATTACTTTTATGCTATGGATGAAGGTTTTTTTTTTCCTGGAGATTACACATTTTTCAAATTTGAGAAATAATCTTGTATGCCTCAAAGGTGTTCCACAGCGAGAAAAGGGAGAGTAATACTGCGATGAAATGGCGGCTCTGCAGTGGATTGACTTCTGTGATTACTTCTGCATTGACTTCAATAGGGAGAAACATTTGACATCTCACTCGGAGAGAAGACATCAGACTGGAGCAACTTTGATTAAAAAAGTTCAAGTAATTTTGTCCGATCACCACATTGGCCGAGGTTCCTATCAGAGACCTCTCTCATCACCTGTGAATTTCTGTCAGGCCATGAAAAAACCAGAAACATGTCTGATAAAATTATGGCCTCCAAAGGAATGGAACTAGCCTTGAATTCCATGCATAGAATATATTGTTAGCTTTGATATACTGATGTACCTAACGACACGCACATGGTAGCACAGTTAAAGGAAGTATTTGGGCTTGTGTAAAGCAGTCTTTTTTTCTGAGATTGACTGAACTGCGGAGATTGCTGATGCACGCAGAGTTTTTCCTCTGATGGTACAATGTATGCACATTTGCACAATCAACCACTTTAACCGTTTTAAATGTATTGTTATGTTAGCACCGTTTAAATATTTAAAAGGTAAAATTATTTCATCTGCACATCCAATAGATATTTTTACTCAATCTGGATTATGTTCTGAAAAATGACATAGAAGTGCTCTTGCCAAAACATTTCAATTTTGATGTGACTAGCGCTACTGAATAGTCAGAGACATTGTGTTTAAGAACACCAGCAAACAGAATGGTAACCAAACATTCTAAAAAATATACTCATCAAACACATGACTTCTGGAACAATGAATCATTATACCATTTCATTTAAAAAAAAAATTATAGATTAGGATTGGGGGAACATTTCCATGAAATTGCTTAACCAAGATGGTGATCGTCCATATAACGTGCATGGTGAGGGCTTGGGAAGAGGTCAGCAAAAAACAGACCATAGTGCCCATGGATACTTTAAGTGTTAAATCTAGTCTGTTTTGTAAATGTTAATACAGTGCGCTAAACCTTTTACCGTGCAGAATTACATGTACTATAGTGACCAGGAGTGCCAGGTATTCAACCAAACAAACAATTCATTCCCCCAATTAAAAATAAAAGTATTGAAACAAGAAATTAAGTCTTACACTGGAAGCAAAGCTCTGAGGACATGATAAAATGTGCATTCCATTGTGACAACTCCGAGACCTAGTCCTGCTTCACCATTATTTCCCATTTGATTGCTGGGTTTTATCAGCAGAAAAATGTTTGTTGCCAAATTAATACAGAAACATAACAGGAATGATAAGAGTTTTAATGGGCATTTCGGCCAAGGTACATTTATTTATTTATTTATTTTTTTTTTTGCTTTTTTATAGTGTATCTCTGTCTCTATTTCTATTCTCTATTTACTTGCGTTTGGTTTTGGATAACACCTGTCTGGTTTCAGCTAATGTTCTTATTTAATACATTGCTCAAACCCATTTCATGACGAGTCCTTTCAGCTTTCTTAATTTCTGATGTAATTCTACATCTCCTACCCCCCCCCCCCCCCCCCCCCCACAGACACCCCCCAACCCCCCAGTAATTACTGTTTTCTTCCTTGCGTTTATCTAACAATGTACCTACGCTGAAAATATAAGACCTTGACTCCACTTTTGCTGAACCAAAACAAAATTAAATTTGATGTGTCTGGCTGTCGAACATTATTGTTCGAGGGATGTAATTAAGACAATATTATCATTTTTATTTTAGGGATATTACAGAGACATGTGGGGCCTTTATGATAAGGAGGGAGACACATGATTGCTGCTGCCCGGTATCTTTGTGATGGTTACTCCTATGCTTTCAGTGTAATTAATAGTGCAGTGGGTGCGGGGAGATTGCGGAGGAAATCGTGCAGCGTTACTGCAGGAAGCAGATGTGCCGGGGGGTCGTCCAGGTAAGGAAGTAGAGTTGTGGAAGCTTCGGTTTTCTCTGGGACACTGAGGAGTAAGGAGCATACTGTTTGACTCAGTGTAACTGCCTATGAATCCCAGTGTGTGTGTGCTTTATTTCTCTTTTCCTTTAGTCTTGTTTGGCCTTCCATCTCCCCTCTCCCTAAAACCCTCCTGCCACCCCCCCCCCCCCCCCCCGCTCCCACTTCCCTCTCTCCTCTGTTTTGAAGTCTCACTTCACTTAATTTTTATATTGTTTTGCGTACTTTTGCATATTTTTGGATTGGGGGACAACTGAAGCTCCACAAAAGAGCGCAGCAAGCAAGCAGCTAAACAGTTAAGCAGACAAGAATATTATATTGATGTAAATTAAGTAGGAAGAAGAAGGGAAAGAAATAATAGATAAAAAGGATGGTTGATGAGTTAACAAATTTGACAGAGATGCACTTAGGGACTCGGGCACAAACAGAAGTATAAAATTCATACGAATTTTTAAGGCAAAGAACAAGGTCAGACTGTGAAAGTGGAAACCAGAGGCAGGACTGCGGTGCGAAATCATTTGGCAAAAATCAGACTCGAATAACAGAGATGGATCTATAACCGACAGAGCAAGGCAATACAAAGCACAGACAAAAATAAAAAACCAAAAGCAAGGCAGATGCCCGTTCAAGACGGCAGTCAGACACAATGAGCAATCCAAAACTCATTAAGTTGGAAAAACAAAAGAACGTCAAAACACTTGGGCTCAGACTCAGAGAGGGGCTTGTAAGACGCGAAGCAAAAAGCAGCAGAGACAAACTCACGAGGAACAGAGAGAAACAGGGAGACGATGAAGGTGGAGAAGTGATCAGGGAATGAGGGACAGGTGGTGCGGGGAGCACAGAGGGGCGTGGTTACAAACAAGACAATAATATAAGGAAGGGGATCTTAAACGGGGAAAACATGACGCACGAAAGAGAGACGATAAACACAGACATATGGAGACATGGGGGGAAAAAAACTAAGTTAGAGAAATTCACATTAAATTAAAAATCCAATATAAAAAGCCTGAATATTTAACAGACTTTGAAAACATTTGCAGGTAAGTTGTCAATACTACAATTTTACATATTACTGACTCATTAAGATGAGCATTATTCTCATTCTGACTGAATGTTCTATGAGGTTTTATTTTTTCTTTCCACAAGGATCATGGCCATCAAACATCACAAGACTGCTGGAGCCAAGATTATCCCGAAGTAAGAGAAATTTTCCATTCAATTGTGTACTGGACCTTCACGGGCTCTCTGGCATATGCCAGATCCCGCAATCAACACGGGCTGTTTTCAAATGCGGATTCCATCACTCAGAAAGCATACTATTCTTTTGCAAGTGTTTTTGATAAAGTCTAGTAGCCGTGGCAGCTCACTCTGTTTGCCAAGTCAGTCAATTCATTCCAAACAGCAGGGAGATTTTGGTGGTGTTCGACAACACTGCGAATGAAGGCCCACACGATACCATGAAACAGTTATTCATCTCCTCCTATCAAACAGCCAGAGCTGTTAACAGTTGTATCATAAATTATCCTCATCTCACTGAAATGCATTGAAATTTGGTTTTTACTTCTGGAAACACAACAGTGCATTTAAAGGGACCAACCAACGCATAGCTGAATGGGTAGCCGGACCATGCAGACCATGAACTGGTTTTCTCATAGCTCTGGCCTCTCTAGTTACAGCAGCCCAAATGTAAGAAACAATCTTTAATCACAGAGGCGATCAGGCGGCTGTACTTCTCAGGTTATCGTTACAGGGGGTGAAGAGCAACTCTCAGAACTCAAATTAAATTGTCAATTGATGCACGCGTACGGGGCTATAATTATAGCAAAACTATTTTCAAACGTGCGCTAATTGTCATGTGACAGTATCTCAATCCGCGTGTGCGTAGTCAGATTTGTAAATGTGTAAAGACAAATCTGTAAATAAGTATCGAGATTTGTGAAAGTGCACAGGAATCTGTAAATGTGTATTCAGAATCCTTGTGTGAATCATCAGATCTGATAATGCGCCAAAAAAAAATCTCGGAATATTTCTGCACATTTTCAAGCGTATTGAAATGCCTTAATGTGTGCACAATCTGTAAATGCATACACAGATCAGCAAACGTGCAGATGAATCTGTAGATTCATACATCAATACTGACGGTTAAAAGTCTCTGCATTTTGCTCCAGAAGCTGGATATACAGACAGATCTGCCGGTACAGCTCAGGCAGGACTCTCAATCGGTTGTCTTTTCTGATGCAACTCTTGCTACACTTTCTGCCCCAGGAAAGATCTGCAAATGCGTGTTAAAATTTGTCGGCATAAGGTTTTTTTTTTCTCCTGGCCTCAGGCTCACACTGCCGTACACCCTACATGCCACCAGTCGGCGGTCGCAGTGGCAATAATATCATGCAGTAAAAGCCCCAGCATTGCAGCCATCCATTGACATGAGGAGCATTTATAAATTAATTTCTTCAAATTTCTTCCCCTCTCCATGTTAGCCTGTGTGATGTACTGCATAGGATGCACAGTAGTATAAATAAAATAAACATTTTGAGACTGAGCATGAAGTCAGATAAGTTTCTCAGATGAAATCTTATCTTTGCGTGTTCTGTCAATGTGCTGACCCCTTTTCACTTCGGCTTTATCATTTTCTTTTCTCCATCAGCTGCCACAATTAATTAGTTAAAGTTAATTAGTTATCTTCTTCGTATTTAAACCACGTAAAATCTCTTATTTACGTCTTAAAGAAATTAAAGCACTTGCCAGTTAGAGAAGATCGGAATTTTTTTTTTCTTCCATTTTTCAGGACATCCAGATTTTCACACACAGCCTGCTGTATTTTGCACTGTCAAACATGTACATGTTCAAGTCAAGGGAAATGAATTGTGGGAGAGGCCTGAGAGTTTGTTTGTTCTATTTGGGAGTTCAGTTTGCCAGAATTGAGACAGACAGCTGTGAGGAAAGGCTGGCCAATCCCCGGCCTTCTGAGGCTCAGGTGTCCCATTGCACAAACCAGAGATGGGGCTACATGGTAAAATTCTGAAAAATGTTCGTGAAATGAATGCGATGAGCAGTTTCACTGCAAGAAAAAAAAAAAGAAAAACAGGTCTATCTCACCAAGCTTTATTATCTTGCATTTAGACCAAAACCCAGTATAGGTCTTTCCTTTTTTATAAGTAAAACAAAAAAAATTGCCTGTGAGGTGACATAATTTTGATTCATTCCAAGATTTTCCATTTGAATTTCACTTGTCAAGGAAATGGTACCTCAAAATAAGTGAATATTATCCATTTGAGAGAGAAAAATGTGGAATTTAAGCCTCATAAGATTAAAAACTTATGCTGACCAACACTTTTTTGCTGTGTTGTTGTATGCAATTGGGTTGGCCTTGTATGTTTAGAGAGCTGAAAGTATGACACAGGGACAAGAAAGCTTATTTTTGAAGCCTTGTGTGCCAGCTTCAAATGGTTAGATATCTCATTTATTCAAATAAGTGTCCCTTCTGTGTTTTACAACATGTTAAATGACCACGAAAGGCATTATATTTATTAATTATTAAATGCATTTTATGAGGAAAATACACTGTTATAAATGGACAGAATTTTACAGTTAAATTCATGCTGTATTTCCTTGTTATTTTAACTGTAAATGGAGTCCTAAATGCAGTTAACTGTGGTAAACAGTAACATACATGGAACCACAAAATTTGCATGTGCCACTGCAGTGCCCCAGGCTTTGCACACAAAGCCGAGGTTGATGGGGTACGGCTGCATCAGGCCGACATGCAGCATATTTATGCAGTTCTGACCCCCGCTCAAGTTGGACACGTGTATAATACGCAATGGCGCGAGGATTTGAATCACCATTTGCACAGAGTTATACGCTGATGGGAGAATTTCAGTTAAAATAACTGACAAGAAAGGTGCCAGTGAATTTAACTGTAATTATTTTGATCAATTTATAACAGTCAGTGTATTATATTTACCCAGCGGCGCCATCTAGGGGTCCTGGATTCACAAGGGTCCCACAGAGGATACTGTTATTATTAGAAATATTTGTAAATAAAATATGTGGACACTTTAATTTTATATTTTAATAACTTGATCAATTTACCCCCTCTTACTATTCATCATTTTGTACGGGCCAAGTTACGCTACTGTTATGACTAGAAAATCACAACAAAGAAAACCAGCAATGGCAACTTAAACAAATTTATTCTTCACTGGAAAAAAAAAAAAGTTCTACAAAAAAATAATCCACTGTTTAATCCTCTAATAACACTCTAATGCCACTAATTCACTCTGTTGCCAAAACAAAAACTCTGCTTCTGCTCTGCTGCGTCTCTTACTAAAATCACAGCACTTACATAGACTAACAACATTCTGGAAAGATCTTCAGGATTCCTGAGAAATCCCGCCCCCTCCAGGCAGGAAGGTGCCAGAAGCTTGTAGAAAGCACTAGTCTATTTCAAAGATATTACATCTGGGCCCGTATTCACAAAGAATCTTCGGGCTAAAAGTAGGTCCTAACTGCCAGATTTAGGAGAAACTCCTAAAATAATTTAGTCGTAAATTTAGGACTCCTAATTATTTTTGCTAAGCGTTATTCACAAAGCATTTTAGGCCTAAAAGTAGCTCCTAAGTCTGGAAGAGCTTAAAAGTCGTCAAGAGGACTCCTAACTCACTAAGACCTATTCACAAAGAGTCGGAAAATGGCTTCTGCTGTTGATAGACGGAATGACTTGGAAATTCTGAATGATGCACAGTTATTGAAAAGATATTGGATCGACCATGAAGGGATTTAATTTGTTGTTGACTTGGTGAGGAAGAGAATTACGTCTCCAACCATGAGAAACAACCCAATAAGCCCCGAAATAAAATGTTTGGCAACACTACGTTACTTGGACACCGGAAAAAATGCAACTTTGTAACGCGGACAATTAAGGGATGTTTCAGACAAACTTGAAAGGCACGACATTTAAGTGATCGCAACATATTATCATTCTCATCGGGTAATAGGTAGCTATTGGGGCAAATGACGCGTTTTATTAATAACTCGTTTATGCTATTAATGTTTTTACAATTATCTCTTTCCTATGAAGGTTTACTTGCCTAAAGCGGGATATGCGGGGACCGTGCATTGTGCATTTTCAAAAGTGCTCATCATGTTATTATCTCACGCCGAAGCTAAAAAAGCTGACACTTTGTTTTCCTACAATAGCTTGTTTAAAAGGAATGAGATTTCGGACTAACGAAAAGGGGAGGGGAGGAGTTTATTCAAATCTTACTGTTAAGATTAAGGTTAGGCTTAGAGTTAGGGCAGTGTTTAAAATTGGGATCGCCGTACCTCTCTACTTTGAAATGCATTGTAAAACTGCCGTACCTGTAGCAACTGCCATTATTTTATGGGACAAACCAGCCCCTTGGACTATTTTATAATTTTTTCCTCCATGGGTTGTATGTGGGATATTTTTTTCAATGGGCTGCCCTTCCACCAAACAACCAATCACCGTGCTCATTGTCCCAAGACTCGTGCATGAGAATTGACGTCAGCCATAGCAACTGACATTACTCCCACCTGTCTCAGAGCTACTCCTATTTAAAGAGTTACCAGTTTTCTTAACTAAAAGTTGCTCTCAGCGGCTTTGTGAATTACTTTTAAGATTTTACTCCCACATAAAATGTTTTAGCGCGACTTAGGAGTACTCCTAGAGCTAAGATAAGATGCTTTGTGAATACGGGTCCAGATCATGTTTTTTCAGACACACCATCAGAGGGTGCTAAAACACAAATAGCAGACCAGCAGGGCAGCAAAAACAGTTTGTAACAAATCTCTGTTTACAGATGATGTGCAATGCTGTACATAAAATACTCATACATAACACCACTGCCTGAACTGGCTGTGTGCCCTAAGTTCAGACTACTGGTGAACTGAGAAGGAGAGAAGCAGGGTGCCGAAGTCAAGGAGCCAGAAAGGAAAGGAAAGGAAAGGAAAGGAAAGAAGGCGCTGAGAGAGAGAAGACAGTCGGAGACCCTTTTTTTAATTTTTTTAAAGAAAGGTATATTTATGTATCTGGCCATTAACAAACTGACCAGCTAGGATAGCTGAGTTTGGCTACTGCCTGGATAAAAACCTTTGTTTTCACTGTCATTCATGAATACCCTTGGCCCTGATGAGATTAGCGTACTTTTGTCCACATAAACAGATAAATGAGTTTGTAGCCTTCATCCTGACTTAAGGCAGCTACTTAAAAATAGCCCTCCGTCCACACAGTAGGCTAGATTACTTAAAGGTGCATTTCGGAAAAATACGTTTTTTTTCCGGCCTATTTTTTAAAGAAATAGAATTTGTTCTCTCAAAATACATAGCGAATACACGTAGCAGAACAAAGTTCTTCGGTAGAATTATTTACTTTGATTATTTACTTCGATTCCTTGTTCATGCTGAAAAAAGACCGGAAATCGACAAAAATGTATTCTTCCAAAATGCATGTTTAATATTAAATGCCTTTATGCACAAATGCAGCAGCCCCAGGAAATCTTCCACAACTTTCCTTACACAAGATCCAGTCGAATGGGAGGAAGGTGAGCACTATAGGCTACAGGATGATACACAACCTACGATAGTCTCTTAATAAAAGGCTCTGAGGGTAAGATTTCTGTGAACTGAATATTTTTGCAAACTTGCTAGGCTACGTTAGTGTACAATTAATGAAATTATTGAAATATGTGTGTGCAATATAAATGGGGGGGGAGGAGTATAGATGTCCAGTCATAGGGCCCACAATGGCTAGCGGCACCCCTGTGTTTACCCAATACATTTTTTGGTCGTTAATGCAATAGAAACATCCTCATTCTAAAAAATTTCTGTCTCAATTAGATACAGCATACAATTGAAATCACGCATCATTGCTTTGCTGGAAGGTTTTTACTCTGCAGTCTGGTACTGCTTTCTGTGTACATTTTGGTGATGGCTCTGTGTTTACACTATACGTTTAGGCTATTCAACATTATCCTGAAAGGGCTGGTGTGGGTGCTGGCTTTCATTCCAACCAAGCAGCTACACATGATACTACTAACGAAGCAGACTATTGGGGTTGATTAGTAGTATCAGGTGTGTAACTGCTTGGTTGGAATGAAAGCTGCACCCACACCGGCCCTTTCAGGATAATGTTGAATAGCCCTGCTTTCTGCAGACAGTCAGGCATGTACAGATACAGAGAGTCACCCTTTGCCTTAATAATGTGCTACATCAACCAGTTTGTGAGGGCAAAAATTTTGGGAATATGGTCCGTACTGATTTTTAAAACAATTATGTAGAAACCAATATTGACAAAGGGGGACTTGACCAAATAAATGATGCGAGCTTACCTTACTCCCATCCATAATAAGATTGTTTTGGATAACAAAAAGTAATGGCGCACTCTTAAAACTGTATTATGCTTTCCACGTAGATGTTCGCATGGACGTGAGCTGACACGTGGAGCTTACATAATCTCTGCAACTCTCTTTCCGTCAAACTGATACCACCCTGAACCACAGTGGGCCGTGTATCAACAACCCACGCCGACGTAGTATCATCGAGGGTGTTTATTGTTCGCAAATGTCCTCGTGGTTGTAAAATCGCACAGACTGGCAAAAAGGTGCCATGGGGACCCCATGAGACGGGCCATGTATTTTTGAGTGAATAAAATTTTTCTGCTTGGGCACATGGGGCCCCAACACTGTAAAAAATATTAGGGAGGTTCAACTTGAAAACTTCAGTTCAATTGCTGCCTTAAAAAGGTAAGTAAACTCAACTTTTCATTTCACTGAAGTGGCTTACAACCTTGAGTTGGAGTACCAGGAACTCATGAAATTAAGCTGAAATTTCATAACTCATGATGTTAAGTGGAAGTAAATGATAGAAAAAAGTTATGATGACTTATTGAGCTTTTCACTTTTTACAGTGAAGCATGAAGACATTAAGCAGAAAGAGGCCGTTCGAGGATTACGCACACAGAATTAGAAGAACATGTTTGCCCCTTCAAAGTCCTTTGACCAAGACATATAATGTATAGTTGGACATGGCCTACTGTAATGTTCATAAATATTTGTATAGTGACTCTGTTTTCATTATTTTAACTGTGTACTTCACCACAATGAATTTAGGAAAAGGAAAAAAAAACAAAAAACAATTGCGATGTGCTTGATGTCCAGATTTTCTGTTTCGATTTAAAGGCTTTGTCAAAAATATCATTAAAAGCTTGTAGGAAATACACCCATTTTATACACAGCCTACTCAATTTTACGGGGACAAAAATAATTGGACAAACCAACATAATCATGATTTAAATTGTTAATTTGATTGTTAGTTTTCAATTTTTGGTGGCAAAGCCTTTGCACTCGATGACAGCTTGAAGTCTGGAACCCGTAGACGCCACCATATGCTGGGTTCTCCCCGGTGATGTTCTGCATCTGTCTTCAGGTTCTGCTTTGTTGTTGGGGTGTTTTGCCCTCAGCAGGTGAAATGCATCCTCAGTTTACATTTCAAGTCATTATATTGACCAGTCCATTATAGAACTTTCCACTTTCCACTTCTTTCCCTCAAAAAACCTTGGATTGCTTTTTTTTTTTTTTTTTTCCCCCTCATCGGGGTTGAGTGGCTAGGGGATGGGGGTGGGGCGTGGGGGAGTTCATATTTTTGAGCCTTGCAATTGTGGCTCATATTGACATCAACGCTTCGTATTTACTCCGGTGAAGCCTTCTCTTTATCGTTGACTTTGACGTTGATTGTCTTGCCTCCTGGAGAGGGTTCTTGATCTGCTGAACTGTTGTGAATGTTTTTTTTTTTTGAACTATGGAAAAAATTCTTCTGTTGTCCATCACAGCAATTATTCGCAGCCTTCCAGGTCTTCAGTATTCCTAAGCTTACAAGAGCTTTCCTTCTTTCAAAGAATAAGTGGTCACAGCTAATGATTTTGCTGTTTCTCTGTGGGTTTGGTTTGATTTTTCAACGCAGTAATGGCTTGCTTCACTGGCAGAGACAGCTTTGTAGATTTCGTATTGACAATTAGCAACAACAGACTCCAAATGCAAAAATGGCCTGTATCAGTAATGCATCTGGCATGTTTCACCAGGTTTGTCTTGCTACTGCAGGTCCTTGGAAAGGTCACTAGCTGCATGAATTTTTGAAAGTATTCAGACATTTCAGCCAAAGCTGAGTTCTTGCGCAGTATGAAAGACTTGGCTGTGACTGGGTCTTCTGCCCAGAAAAGAACTTTAAACATGCATCAGAATCCACAAAATGAATACACAGAATTGACCATCTCAGTCTCCATATTACAAGTCCATGTACTGTATGTTTTAAAAAACCTAGTCCCTCCAGAGCAAAAATGGGCTGAGACTCACCAGGATGTATCAGTTTATAATCCTAACTTAATCTATGAGTTGCTGCCAATAGCACAAATGACACCTAACATATTTTCAGTGTCTCTGGTAGGGTATTTCACACACTGTTAAAGTAATTTTCATCATTTGGATAAGGTAAGGCAGGCTAGTGTTGGACAGATAATCCATCTCACTGTAGTGTGTTGGGGAGGGAAGACAGGCTGGGTCATTAAATCTGACTTTATCCTGCAAGCCATCTGGGAAACACTTGCGTGGGCAACAAGTAAATCATTTCCGAAATAAAATTTCCAATTAAAATTATCGCTGATAATATTTCAAAAAATGCTAACTGGATAGATTAATTATTTACCAATTATCTAACATTGAGAAATGCCTTTTCATCCCAGAACAAAAATTGCATTTGTTCCTGTTTTTGATTAAGATCATTCCACAATTTTGTTAATTTCTAATTTTTGTATCTTTCTTTGGACCCTTTTTACCCCTCAGCCGACGAAAGTCGTGGGGAGATATTGTCGTGGCAAGCGGCGTTTGTCTGTCTGTCTGTCCGTCCGTTAACTTCTCGTTTCCAGACGATAGCTGAAAAAAGCCTTGCCCAAATGGTTTCATTTTCTGGTATTATGTTAGGGTTGGTTAGAGGAAGCTCCCTGTCGATTTCTGTCCCGCTTTGATAATCAATATGGCCGCCACGGCAGGGCAACCACAAGGCTGAGGGGTCCCACTCGCGACAGCGCGCTATTTTTAATTCTAGGTTTGCGATATAGACCAATAGGCAGTGCATGCCCACAGAAATTGTACTCTTCTTGTCAAATAGCTGTTTCTTATCATGATATAGCGTTGATGTAACTAACATAGAATTGTAGTACTCCAAAAATTACAAGCACTCAACAGCTAATTGAAATAATTGGATTGCCAATGGGTGCAAAGCCAAGGCTGCATCCTTTGAAGGCTGCATTTTTCGGGGTCGTCACTTAATTCCATCCGCCAAACTGACGTAACACCATTTCATCTCTGTTGAACAGCTTTGGTTTAAGCAAGTCATCACTGGTTTCCCTAACCTTGACCTTAACCCTAAACCTAGTCCGAGAGCTAACCATAAGTTTAACCTTGTCCCTTACTACCATCTGCCAAACTGACATTTAGGGTAAGAGATGACCGCTAAAAATGCAGACTTTGAAGGATGCAGCCTATGATTTGAGATGCACCCATTGAGAATGCAGCACGACCCAGGAAGTCTTCCCAGTGCCCCTGGAACAAGGTTGAGAACCACATTAGTACAGGCTGAATGGACTTTTCAAATCAAATTTTGATTTTATTTACATTTTTCATGATGTGGCAACTTTTTCAGAATTGGGCTTTTAGGTACGCTCTCTGATTTGTTATAGCATGAAAGAAAATTTGAAATATTGAATTTATTAGTGAATGTCAAATATATGGTGGACAACATCCTGAACAGGATTTTATATAAGCTGTTTAGAGAAGCGCTCTGCATTGTCAAAGAACTCCCTGTCACCATCACTGTGAGCAGTGGTGGTATTGAAGTCCGTGGAAAAGGTACTGTGAATGCAACAATGCGGGAAAGACCACGAAATTCCTGACTCGCGAGACAAGAGCAGTTTCTAACTAAATAACTGCGGGTTGAAAAAAAACCTCTTATAAAAAATATGGACAAGCACATTCCAGTGATTCTTCCCTCTGTCAACTTCACCATGTCGATCAATCTGTGCAATACACAGGTGTTAGAACCCGGGTAGCAACGTAGAGATATGGTCATAAAGGTAGGGAGCCCCCCCCTCTCTTTTTTTTTTCCACAAAGCCACAATTACAGAAATTGTCATTACACTGTTCACTCAATCTCAAATATAGATAGGAACTCAAAATTATGCAAAGGCTAGGAGGAGAAAGTGGCTCACTTCTGTTTGCTAAATTAATCGCTTCCTAAATGGCTGCAGGCCAGGCAAAGTTAACATTTGCAGTTTCAAAGGTTTTCAGCGCCTGCAATGAGCCATGAAATTACTGCATGCCGTCGAAAATGGCAGCTGATGAAAGCCCGAGCGGCGGGTCCCACAGGCGGAAAAGGCGGCTGGAAGTAAAAAAATCTCTGGCACAAAGTCTCGTTTCTGATGCGCGACATTGTGAAATGCAGAGGCAAACTTCTGAGAGATGCAGGGATGTGAAAGGTGAGGACAGAGACCGGCCGATTCCTATGTTTCTCTTCCGTACCCTCCCCTCATTGGAGAGAAGGGGGGGGCGGAGTCATTTTGAAATGATATTGGCAGTAATGTGGGAGCAGTCGTTCGGAACCAGGTAGCATGACCCAGATTAGGCACGATTAAACAGTCAGGGCAAAACAGCCAACTTCATAAACAACAAAACAATTAAGGCAGGGCATGTTTGCTTCTGGCCCTTGAGTTAAACAACGGCACTGCTCCTTACAAAGCATGACAGAAGATTGATGGTGATTTCTGATTCAGCTTTACGTTCCTGCCTTTGAGAATTTTTAAGTTAATTGAAAAAAAAATGTATTGACTAAACTAAATCTACAGATTACTTAACTGAAATCAGACATATAGTAGATTATGTTTTTGTGATATTTACATAACACCAAATCAATATTATTTTGCTTGCTCAGTCTTCAAACTCCCAACTCAATGTGACTACAGCAACAATATATTATGAAAATATAAGATGTCTCTTTCAGGCGCGATATGTAATTTTGTTTATACCAGCAATTTTATTTTCTGCTCCTTCCGCTTTATGGCATGTGTGAGTATTCAATTAAAAAAAATGTTCCTGTCAGCCATCAAGGAGCATTTTTTTTAAGCTTTAAACAGAATCTTTGCTATATTTTTAAATGCAGCACAGCACAATGCTAGCATGTGGGCTAAAGACCCAGACGCCATAAATGACAAGAAATTGATGAAATTCCTCATCGTGGAAAAGCTGTCGTGTGCCAAAGCAGTGGTTCCTCTCCAGTGACGTGGCACGCCATTCTGAAATGGACAGATTGCTCTGTTCCACACACATTCATATTCTGATTGATTTCAAACACAGAGAGAACCAAAGAGAATGCCTTTTTAACGATGTTTTGCAGATTATGCCCTGGATTGTAATTATTTTTGACACTGTATTTTCAGAGCATATTGTTTTGCATACAAAACGTATTTTCCATCGCACATTTCGGTGCAGCGTCACTAAAGTGCGAACATTTATTTAGGATTTAACAGAAATGTTTAATGTATGAGTAAACCCATGCAGTGAATCCAAAAGCAACTCCGAGTTCACTATGCCATATTGATGTCAATTTTCTTTTTTCCTGAATTGTTTTATTTCAACACGGACCAGAAGCATATGAATAGTCCAAAAATACCTCACATACGATCTGATTTGAGTTAATTGATAATTGATTAATTATTTGATTTGAGTTCATTGACTTGAATTAAAACAACTATTAAAATTCTTACCGCTTTTTCATTTACTGGGAATTACCAGGCTGAATGTCAATTGATTGATATTATTATCAGCATAAATAATAATACTTTAAAAATGATATTTAGTCATTTTAGCAAAATAGTACACGCTATTTCTTTCTCATTTTGCCACTTATAAAAAAAAAAAAAACTGGTGCATTATGGTTTGGCAGTGAATTGGCACTTTCACATGTCTACCACAGAAACATTTCTGTGAGACTAAGTACTAAAACAGAAAAATATGATGAGGTCTGTTATCGTGTTATCTTAAACAAATACCATCATGCCTGGGGTGAAACTAGAATGTCACGATGCGGCATTCGTCACACCCGTGTATTTATAAAGATAGGTTTATTAAATTATTTCTCTTTTTTATGTTGATTATTTTCAGTCATGCACTTAGATTACCCACTTTAGAAATGACCAATTATTCACTCAATTGCTTATGGTCCCCCTGTGTTTAGCTGGCTTGAGGCGTCTACTGCTGAGAGCTCGCCAAACAGATCTAAACAGATCTGAAGCCATTTGGGAGGCTAACCTACACTGTAGAAAAGGGGTTGAGTCTCTGTCCTTGCCTACAGCTCAAGTGACCTTGTCCTGACACAGCCAAAATAATGTAGCGCCATCTTATGACGTGAAAGTCCTGAGTTTCTGGTAATGTCAAGAATTTGAGGTAGGGAAAGTCGAGAAGATTTTCTCATTACTATTTTTGTTGCTTCCACACACACACACCTCAGACCTAATACTTAGTTTGTTGAAATATAGTCTTATTTGAAAATCATTTTTATGTATGTGTTAGGCCACGCCTCCAGCCATCCAGCTCACTGGTCTACTAAGCATTGGTGCATTGTTCACGTCATTCATCATTGCTTGCATCTGTGTGTAATTGCCACTGGGTGGTAGCAGTGTGTATTTAAGACCTAGTCTCACACTCTGTCATTCTGATGTCTCGTAAATACATGCCTGTACGGCATTCCTAGTCTTGTATGGACGTATTCTCAGCGTATTGCGTAATTATATTCTAAATCTCTATATACTTAGTGCTGTACTTAGTACTTTAGTGCTAAAGTGCTCATTCCAGCACTTTACATGAACAAACCTGGTTTCCGTTTGTTTTCCTCTTTGTAATACATTGTTACTGCAGCTGAAGCCCAGAGTCTATATCACTGATAGTGTTTATAAAGAAACGTTGTTCCCGCTTTGTTTTTTATTACTTCGTTCATGCCTTCTGCTGCTCAGTAGGCTTAATTAATACAACTAAGTCCATCCTTGCACCTGATGGTAATGGTGGAAGAGTTTGCCTGGTGGCAGAACAGCAGAGTGGAGATCGTCCGTTTTGGGGGCATCCTGGATGAACTGGTTTGCAGGGTCCGCAAACTCAAACAAAACAAATAGTAAGTGAATGCAGAAGTACAAAAGGCTAAAAGAACATTACTTGATTAGCTTTAATACAGAACATTTGCGGAAATCCATTGATCTTACCCCGCTAAACGTCAGGGGCATTGTAGTTCTTGATATGATAAACCACATATTCATGAGGTGCACCACCCTAGAGCTCTAAAACAAGACTCACTTAAAAGCCTGTTCTACGGACTGAGATGCTTCTGTCATTTTGAGGAAAACTTGGGAGAGAGGGAACAGGAGATTAAATGGTTTTTTAGAAGGGGGTTCTTCAACTAAATGCATAGATGAGGCTTACCAGCTTGCTTGAAGGCTAGATATGACCATTGGAAAAAGTGCAAATACAGAAAATTGTTATTCAATGTTTTATATTGCTGCTTACTCTCCTCAGGCTCACATGCTTGGGCAGAAAAATGGATTTTGCGAGTATGCAACTGCAAATGACAATGCCTGACGCAGCAGGCACAAATACGTATCCCTGGTGAACGTACTCGACCTGAGCTTTTTTCGTACCAGAGAAGGTAACAAATGTCAGTTCTCAAGAGGTGAAATAAAGCTAATCAGGGCATTTTCATGATCACAGTAATAAAGAAACAGGGGTCATTCTCTTGTTGGTTCCACCTGCAGCGCATGCTTGAGATGCATTACGTTCAAGGGCCTGCTTGAGACGCATTAGGCGACACGCCCCAGAACGCAACAATGGATGAAGCTGACATTGCGTGTCCTGAAGCACCTGACATAGACTGTGTTTCCACCCTTAAGAACACCCTCCTAAAACACTGGCATATCTTGTTCGCAGAATTAATAAAATTATCCCTCACCTGACATTGTATAAAAGAGGACCTTACCTATAAATAAATTGGTTCAAGCCAACATACCAAATCCTAAACTGCTTCCCCTGGCTCCCCTCAAAGAAACTTCCCCTGTCATAAGTGCGTTGTAAGAAAAAAAAAGGAAGCGACAATTCCACTCTTCGTATGAAAAATAGTGTTTATTTCCAGTAAAAATGGCAGTGGACAGAAATACAGGTAATGTACTCTGGGTTCAGCAGAGTCAAAGTGAACCCCGAGCCTCCCCAACGTACATTTCATATACAAAACCGAAAACCAGTGAAGTTGCCACGTTGTATAAATCATAAATAAAAACAGAATACAATGATTTGCAAATGCTTTTCAACCTATATTCAACTGAATACACTGCAAAGACAAGTTACTTAATGTTCGAACAGGTAAACTTTTAAACTTTTGTAATTTTTTGCAAATATTAGCTCATTTGGAATTTGATGCCTGCAACATGTTTCAAAAAAGCTGGCAAAAGTGGCAAAAAAGACTGAGAGAGTTGAGGAATGCTCATCAAACACTTATTTGGAACATCCCACAGGTGAACGGGCTAATTAGGAACAGGTGGGTGCCATGATTGGGTATAAAAGCAGCTTCCCTGAAATGCTCAGTCATTCACAAACAAGGATGGTGCGAGGGTCACCACTTGGTGAACAAATGCGTGAGCTGATTGTTGAACAGTTTAAAAACAACATTCCTCAACGCGCTATTGCAAGAAATTTAGGGATTTCATCATCTATGGTCCCTAATATCGTCAAAAGGTTCAGAGAATCTGGAGAAATCACTGCACGTAAGCGACAAGGCCGAAAACCAGCATTGAATGCCTGTGACCTTCGATCCCTCAGGCGGTACTGCATCAAAAACTGAGATCAGTGTGTAAAGTACATCACCACATGGGCTCAGGAACACTTCAGAAAACCACTGTCAGTAACTACAGTTCGTCGCTACATCTGCAAGTGCAAATTAAAACTCTACAATGCAAAGCAAAAGCCATTTATCAACAGTACCCAGAAACGCCGCCGGCTTTGCTGGGCCCAAGCTCATCCAAGATGGACTGATGCAAAGTGGAAAAGTGTTCTGTGGTCTGACGAGTCCACATTTCAAATTGTTTTTGGAAACTGTGGACGACGTGTCCTCCGGACCAAAGAGGAAAAGAACCATCCGGACTGTTATAGACGCAAAGTTCGAAAGCCAGCATCTGTGATAGTATGGGGGTGTATTAGTGCCCAAGGCATGGGCAACTTACACATATGTGAAGGCACCATTAATGCTGAAAGGTACATACAGGTTTTGGAGCAACATATGTTGCCATCCAAGCAACGTCTTTTTCATGGACGCCCCTGCTTATTTCAGCAAGACAATGCCAAGCCACATTCTGCACGTGTTACAACAGCGTGGCTCCGTAGTAAAAGAGTGCGGTTACTAGACTGGCCTGCCTGTAGTCCAGACCTGTCTCCCATTGAAAATGTGTGGCGCATTATGAAGCGTAAAATACGACAACGTGGACCCCGGACTGTTGAACAACTTAAGCTGTACATAAAGCAAGAATGGGAAAGAGTTCCACCTGAAAATCTTCAAAAATTGGTCTCCTCAGTTCCCAAACATTTACTGAAAGTCGTTAAAAGGAAAGGCGATGTAACACAGTGGTAAAAAGGCCCCTGTGCCAACTTTTTTGCAATATGTTGCAGCCTTTAAATTCTAAGTTAATGATTATTTGCAAAAAAAAAAAAAAATGTTTCTCAGTTTGAACATTAAACATCTTGTCTTTGCAGTGTATTCAATTGAATATAAGTTGAAAAGGATTTGCAAATCATTGTATTCTGTTTTTATCTACGATTTACATAACGTTCCAACTTCACTGGTTTTGGGTTTTGTACATGAAAAAAACCTTTGAAGTTGGCCAGGCATGTTAAGTGTATTCATTACTTAAGCAATGCTGATCACGGTCTCTTGGGTGAAACCGGTCTTCACTGTATAATGGTGAGGTGTATCATGATTAAGTTCAATGGTCAGAAGACAATTGTTTCCTCAGCTGGATAGCCGTGTGGGTGCTAATTGTGTTTGGATGGTCTCTAATTGACTTAGGATGGCTCTCAGTATGCATCCTTCGACAGTTGATGGCCTTCGTTGGCTTTTCCTGTTTTCAGGTGTTACCATGAGGCCAGGGTGTGGGCCTTCTCTTTGTTATATTGGCAAGATTACCATTTCAGAGCATGTGGCGGTTCCACGCTTGTTGATTGCCGGGGCTAACTAAATTATGAGTCTCCCGCTCTCCATCAGAATGATTCACAATTCCTTACAGCGTTCAATGGCACAATACCTGGAGAGCCAATGATTTTAATCATCGTAAAACGTGAAAAAAAAAATTTGTTGGGAGTGTTTTTACATGTTATACAAAAATGAAGACTTGACGTAAGTTCTGATAGTAGGCTTGACTCCATGGCCTATCAGAGGAGCAGCTACCTGCTAGGGAGTCACCTGAGAAACGCATGACTGTCATCTGATCTAGCCGCCTGATGATTGCTTGGCCGGTAATATACTATTCTACTTAAGTTCGCCTTCAGGAAGCTGCTCCTAGCTGTTGTGCACTAGCTCAACAACCCTCCTCCACCCCAGCTCCACCGATCTATTGCATTCATTAAACCCGGCTCTCTTTGTCTAAATTACGTTCTATAGCAATGTCTCTTTCGTGAGGTCATTGTTGCTTTGGCTCTGTTTCCTTGGAGGGGGGTTACTAGCAGCTCCGTGCCTTCGGTTCCTCGTTCGGACGGGCAGGGATCTCTCATAACAAAGCCATGTCGCCAAACTTAATGTATGATTGTATGCCTGAATATTGTCAATAAATATTTGCTTTTTTTGACAAGTGGTCCTATCAGAAATTTTGTTTATTTGTAAAAATTTCTTCATGATAAAATCTATGTTGATCGAACTGCTCGCCCTCTTAAGGTCTTATTGGTCTATGTGGTATGAAGAAAGGAACAATTCCAAAGGTCATTTTATGAGCTCTTGATGTCTCATTTCTTCCCTTCGGTTCCTAGGCTGAGTGGGGGTTATCGCTCGCAAAGGAGGCGATGTTAAGTGGAGGTCATGCCGAAAAGAGCATTTATGCACTGAGTACATTGCAATCACTGGGTCTAAATTAGGATTTTGATAGGAGTGTTTTGTTATGAGCAATTTTAAATGGATTTTATGTGCTATTTATTTGGTTTGCTGTGGCCTGATCTCAGCATTGCATTTTCTATCATGAAATTTGAATATTTGACATAATAAGTGCTTTTTAATTTGATATATAGAAATTGTGTTAATTTGTAGTCGACTTTTGTAAGGGTTTGGGCCTTTTGGCCCCTCCCCTTTCACGTTCTTCTGCCTCCACCTTGATTGGCCTGAGCTGGAGCCAATTAATGCGGAGGCAGTTGCAGAGTATTTAGGGCTGGCAGGTGCCAGTCCTGGTGCTCTGCATTTTACCTGGCCACAGCAGGTCTGTGTGTCTGTTTTAGCTGCCACCTTGTCTTGTTTCTGTCTTTTTTGTATTTCAGTTCTTGTTTGTTTTTTCAAGTAAATTCAGTTCTTCACCCCAGCCTTAGGACTTGAGTCTCCTTTCGCGGAAGCCCATGGTCTTAGTGCCCGCCCGACTGCCGTTTGCATCTGGCGGGGTGCAAACCATAACAGTCTATCATATCTTAATGAATTCCAGACCGCACCTAAAATAGTATTAAACGATATTTATTGAATTGATTGAGCCTAGGAATTTGTACTGATGAAGGACGGAATACAGTCGAGTAGGTGGAGACCAGTGTAGGATAACGGGAAGCCATGGTCGACGAGAGTCATGGTGTTGGGGGTGGTCATGGAGTCATGAAGGCTGTTTTTAGTCCCCTGGGGGTTCCTACAGAGCAGGGATGGGCGACTCCGGTCCTGCACGGCAGGTGTGTATGCTGGTTTTTATTTCTATCAATTACCCTGACTAATTGAGTTAATTGGTTGCATACACAAATATAGATTTGTGCTAAGGTCTGATCAAAGACAAATGTTTCATGGAGGGAGACAAGAACAGTCTTTATGATCATTTAAAGAAATGCGCCTGAAATGTCAGATTTCATGAATAGTTTGGCTAATTTAGATAATCAACTAATAAAAGCCCAGAAGTTGGTGTGAAAACCAGGGACAGATACAGCCCTCGATGCCCATCCCTGCTATAGAGTGATAGGGTGAGAGATGAATAAAACGGAATGGGAGGGAGGGACGTTGAACGAGACAGATGAGGATCGTTGAATGAGGGCGGTATAAATAGGCTGGTTGGTTTGGTTCTGGATGAAGGGAGTGACGGTTTTAGGCATGGTCTGTTACTCTAACCTCTGTTTAGAACTCCATGACGAACATTATTTACTTGATGTTTTGCCACAAAAATTCAAATGACTAACACAAGTGCTTCACACTTGTTATGTTCTTTTAATTTTTAGGATTGCCTCATTCACTCGTTGCTCAATTTACTGCTTCAAAGAAGATTTGTGACCAAAAGATGGCTGTTTAAAATAAATTTATTGTGCAGATTTGAGTAAGCAAATGCTTCTTTTATATCTATATATTAAAAAAAACTGGGGATGTAAAAACACAAATTTGCTCACCCAAGTTCGTCCAGTAGTGTGGGAGCAGCTGCGTCGCTCTTTCCATCGCTCAGGCGCCTATGCCAGTGCCTAGATAGAGAAATGAACGTGCTATCTTCTGTTCTCTATGTTGCGCAGTGGTTGACTCAGTGGCAGCCGATGGACAAAAAGCAGGGAAGGCATAAAACCTGTCTTTAAAATGATTTAAAATGAGTCTTTATTGGTTTTGAATCATTTTTCTTCATTAAAGATACTTTAACGCGCCTCTTTTAGGTAATTAGGTAATTCGCCGATTCTCTTTGTAAAGAGTGCAAGTCGATCTTCGTTTTCATTTAAACAATCATGAAGCGTAGATTTGATGGCCAACTTCGCTGAATGTGACTACAGTTAATGCAGAAAATCCAGAGCAGTTTTTTTTTTCGTGTAGGGTAGCCTATTGAGGGAAGGGAATGAAAGATTTTTTAAATTTATGATTTACTCGCCGCAATATTTCATAAAAGAGGAAGTCATGTGTTCAACTGCCTACGGATTATTCACATCCTTGAAAAACGTGTTAATCAAGAACAACGATTGACAGCAGGTGAATTATCATTCGTTTCAAGGGATGTCTTCCAGCTGCCCTGATTTCTGCTTAGCAGCCGCCATAGGGGTTGACTCATCGCCTCTTTAAAGGTAATGTTACCATGATACTGAGCAAGCTTTAGTTTAACATCCCATTGGAGTCACGTTCCTATCTTTCTTAGAGGGACACTGTTTTTCAACCTTTCAGTGATTTTTCTAACAAATTTGCAGGCAAATTGGTGACCCCTGGCCCATTTCTGCTCCCGAAAGACAAGGCCAGCCTTTGATTCAACTTTTGTACTTTATCATGACTTCAATCACCTGCTGACATCAGCTGTTTGAAATCGCATCACTATAACATTTCTTTTTCCCTCCTTGCTCGCCGTAAATTGCCTCTGTGCCATTTTTAAAAAAAAAACCAAGCAGACCTGATTGGCTGGAGTGGATGTATATTGACCAATAAAATGAACTTGACGAGACAAAACATTAAATATCCTGTCATCATACTGTCTTCAATGAAATATAAGACAAAATTCATTTAGAAATCACTGTTTTCAATTTTTTAAATTAATTTTTCATACTGTCTCAACATTTTCTGAGTTGAGGTTGAAATTAATGCATTTTACGTCATTGCACATATTGTATACTGACACACATTTTTTAAATTACTTTTTAAATTATAATTAAAATATATATACATAAAAAACGTCTATGTCTCACATCCTTGTGGCCTCTTCTCAACCGTGGTCATACATTCTACAGGAATCTGTTACTATTACTATATTTCTTCTCTTTAAATGGCAGGAGTGTCTGTAGAAAGACTTCACCTTGTTAATAGAATATTTGAATGTGTTTATCTTGCTGTTAATATGCTAATGACATTTAAATATGTCATGCCTTCAACATAAAACATTAATACACTATTGTTGGGCCAGATTCTGAGTGAAGGGGAAGTGTTGGATGTTTATAAATGAGAGCTTAATTAATTTAGGAATGCATTACATTTTAATGTGAATTGTTAACTCCAAGAGTACCCTCATTAATGCACACCCCATGGGGTTTCGGTGCTAATAATTTAACAACCTGCAGGCCTTTTCTATATGGCTATTTCATGGTGAGGGCAATTGATGACTGACAAAGTAATTAATCATATAGGCAAATTAACCAGCCCATAATGCCAGCTTGAAGAGTGTCAAGTAGCACCCTTTTAAATGGCGAACACATGGGGCCAATGATTTTGTTTCAAAACATCATATTAATTTTACTGATTCAATTAGCATGAAGGCATATTCCTGAATTACACATTGTGTTTAATTTTTTTTATTCCTGCTTTATTAAAGCTATATTGAGTGAATTAAAGGTTTCCTCACACCGCCCTTAATCATTTTCAAAACACTCCATAAAAAATATGCAAATCCATATAATGTAGAAGTGTAGTTCCTATAGGAATACTTTATTCTTTTTGCATAAACGAGTCTTTTTGTTGTATTCCTGTCTCACTACTCCTGCTTTCTGTTGTATTCGTCTGTGTTTGGGACTAGTCAGGCTCAGGCACAGAGTGGACTACATAAATTTTAATCTCAAGCTAAACAAAAATGCTAACGTTCATTATAATGAAAAACAGAAATTAGGGAGGAGTTACATGGAAAAAAAAATCATGTTTGGTCAGCTGTCAAGTTTGGTTTTGTCCATTTTCTTTGGCCCAATTGTTTAAATGGTCACCTATGGTCACAAGGCAGATGATTTTACTCTGTATTGTGAATTTAGGGGGTGTACTTCCTCAGAGGTATGGGGCTACTGCAGGTAGACAACTGTGGTCACCAGGCGAGCATATTAATCATACATGTTAAATGTATATTGAGTAAATTATACCTGCTGTTCCTTGGGGTGGGGGACTTGTTCAGGGTGGGAATATGGGGATTATTGGGTTTTTTGTATAGGTTTTGACCACCTTTTTGCAGACTTTTAATGTCCAGTTTCTGCAACTATCATCCCACCAACCTGCCCAGAGACTACAGGTGGAAATTAGCATTGGCAGCCATGCTACTATTCGATCTGCTCCAGCCACATGGCTGGGCTTGGTTAGTACTTGGATGGGAGACCACCTGGGAAAACCAAGTTGCTGCTGGAAGAGGTGTCGGTGGCCAGTAAATTGCGATCTTTTCTCTGGATGAATAATCCCCTAGGCCCCAGTGCTGAGATGGGGACACTGTACTGAAGGAGATGTCGTCAGTCGGATGAGATGTTAAACCGAGGTCCTGACTCACTGTGGTCATTAATGATCCTATGACACCCTTTGATAACAGTAGGGGGTTGCCCGATGTCATGGCTAAATTCCCCACCTGGTTCTTTCGACCTGCCACCTGATCATCCCCTGATCTAATTGGCTGTGCAAATTGTCCTCTCCCTCCCCACGTCTACCAACAGGGTTCCCTTGAAAAAGAGATTTCAATCTCAACGGGACTTTCCTGGTTAAATAAGGGTTAATAAATAAATAAAAATAAGCATTTTGTTATAACTCCCGTTTTTTTTGCTGGGATCTTATGGATGGACATGCACCCACAGCCAATATCTACTATGCATCCATATCGGTTCAGCTATTTAGCACTTTGTGCAAGAGTTTTTTTCCTGCTATTCCTCCTCTTTATATTCCGACTTTTTTTTCCTTTTTGTCCATTTTTAATATTTTGTGATATTAATCCGAACGCTTGGACCTCACCCATTATCGCTTGCAGCTATATTTAATCGCTAGTTTTAACTTTACCACTGAATGTTAGATCTGGTTGCCATTTCTCACCTTACTATGGCAATGTAATTACATTGACTCCATCTTTGCAGACCTCTGTCCTGCCCCCTGAGGTTTTCATGCAACATTCGGCGCCATACATGTGCAGGCGGCTCCCAGAACAGGGCCCCGCTGCCAATCATTCAATTACTGCGTCTTCACACATTTATTGTGTTTATCGTTTATTGCATATTCACTTTGGCAAAAGTGATTGACAGAAATGCATTTTATAGGTTTTATGCAACAATGTGTCATGTTATTGTCATGTTGTAACTGACTGATAGGATGTTCAGTGCTGTCAAGTTGACCTAACTAATGACAGGAAGTGTAACACTTTAAGCCAGCCCAGAATATCACTTGCTTACTTCAGAATAATGGTTTAACAAACTGAGATTACCGATGTCATCTTTCAGTTTCTGCAAAACGATCGATTGAGATATTGTGGTAGGTACATTGGGTTCATATATATATTCAGACCCATCGGTGGGTAGACAAAAGCAGGCTGAATGAGGTCTTCGTCCTACTTCATTTGCCTAAAATGCAAGTGAAATACCTGGGTATTTTGTGGATGGCAATGAAGTAGGCCATTAGAATGGCACGCAACAGTTCAGTAAGCAGGTGTTGGGTAATATGAAGTAAAGCACAAAATCACGGAGCCACGAGAGGGGACAATGTGATCTCTCTAATGGCTGCTGAGTTCCCCTTTGCCTCAGAGGCGCAGTTGCTTAAAAACTCAGCATGAACCCACTTTCTGGCCATTCTCTCTCCTTTCACCTCCAATTACCACTGCCCTGTCCAGAATGCCTCTCCATCTGTCCCCATTGTGATTAATGGGAAAACATTCAGTGAATTCGAGTCTGCGACTCTAAAAGAGTGACCAGGACTATTCAATCAACATGTAATGGGAACAGACCCATGGGTGGCACATAACCGTGGCTGGGCATATTGCAGTTTTTCTTTCTAGTTAAACGCAGGTGGGCAGCAAGCTGAGCTCAGACTGGAGCCTGTAAAAGCAAAGTACAAAAAAAAAAGTTTAAAACTGAACTGAATGACAAAATGTATGTGATTGCAAACATGACAAAAAAAAAAAAAAAAACTGTCACAATACCTCGGATAAGGAGACAGGATGGTCCAAGCAGAAAATGGGATCACTCCTTTTTTATGGAGTAAGATCAGCGCTTAGTTTGTTTGCTTGTTTTGAAAAACCACCACATTACTCAAGTCATTAATACCCTGCCTGTTTGAAGACTGTGACCCATAAACGTCATCTGATGCAGAATGTCTTCACCGTTAATGTTCTTCCTGACCTGTGTTGCGTCAATTTTAAGCTGCTGCTTGCTTCTGGAGTTAGTTGTCTTCGGTTTTGTCTTCAGTGTCTGGAATGCAGTGTACAATCCTGATTCAGCTCAGATGAATGACAAGGCCTTTCAGGAACCTTTGAGTTTCTATCTTTGAAAGCTTAAACAGTATGTTTTGAATTGATTGTAAGGATGAAGTACCTTAGAGAGGGCGATATATGTCTGCACACCTCAGCATTCATTATGGTGCTATTCTACCGTCAATATCAGTGGCAGTGCATAAGACGTCATTTTCTCACCGATGGAGGGAGGTGCATTTGGTCGAGAGTACTTGCTTCAGGTCTTCACTCTTTGTCCTTACCATCATCCTCATACAAGAGGATTAATTGCTTTAGTTAAGGTCAGTGTTCACGATTCAAAGAAAGGAACTGGGCAAAAATGGCATCCATGGAAAAGCTACAAGGCAGAGACCATTGCTGACTAAAAAGAACACCAAGACTCATCTCACATTTGCCCAAATTTTCATAACGTACACCCTCGACTTCAGGTGGCCCCTGCGGAGGTAATACAGCGGGGTCAGGTCGGAGGACCACAGGGTCCACTTTACTGGCCGGTACAGTGCCACGATTCTGTTGCCAAATTAAAATTATAATTTTGTATAATTAATTAATTATAGGTGCATACATTGCAACAGTTTTTGGCACGCTAAAAGCAACTCGGTAAGGCAAAAATGCATCCAAAAAATCTTGAAATGAAAGGTTTCTTAATATTGAAAAATGAACAGTAAGGAGTAATAAAACTACACAAAAGTAATAATTGGTGATCTTCCTTTGCAGAAAATAGACAGACTGTCCTGCCATTGCTTATAAGATGACAGGGATTTAGCGAGTTCCAAGCATACAGGAGCACTATGTTGGGTTTTACAAAATGAACCATAGCGAAAACCAGTAGAATACAAAAAGGAGGCTTTATTTCTGAAGTGGGAAACCCCCCAACAGAGCTGGTGACAGTACAAAGTCCGCAATCCAAAAACAGAGTCCAATGGGCGAAATCCATTTCGAGTCATACACAGGGCACCAATCACAAAAATCATAGTCAGACAACAGAGGTCAAAAAAAAAAAAAGAATGCGGCAATAGCACAGGGAATCGGCAAAGCTCGGTGTCTAGGGCGGTCCAGTCAGAAAGATTAATCACTATGAATCAAGGCGAAAGAAGCGTAGCGCAGGTAACACGGAAGAACGATCTGACAAGGAAGTGAATCAAACGGGCGTCTAATATTCATATCCGGGTGAACACATGATCAGGGAACATTGGTGCAATCAATGGAACAAAAATCAGGGAGTGACACATTAGGAATAAACTAATCACATGAATTTGGCCGAAGCCAAAACGCAGACAGGGATAACAAGACAAACCCATGGACAGACAAACAGCTCCAGTCACAGAGTACTAAAAGTGTATAGATTAGAGAAAGAAAAGCACAAAGCATTTGTGGAGACCCACAGAAACTTGCAGCAGAGATAATTAGGGAAAGGCAAGGAGGCGGAGACTAGAATAGGGCGACTGCTGAGAGATCGTTAGTCAATTAGTAAGTGCAGCTATACAATCCCATGTGCTTGTTAGTAAGTGAGTCTATATATACAGGGTTAGTGTTAGTTAGTAATTAGCGAAAATAATAAACTGTTAGTCTGTGTTAGTAAGATAGTGAAAGTAAGAGGAAGGAAGAACACGAGTTAAAGAAAGAAGATTGAAACCCAGAAGCTAATAAATCATCTGAATGAGTGGCACACTAGACAAGGGACTGTGGGCAAAGATACACTGATGACAAGACGGGGGAAAGATGAAGAACAAGGCATGGAAAAATAAACATGACATAGAAACTATGAAACATGGCTATGAACTGAAAACTAGGCTAGGAGACTAGGAAACTAAAACATGAAAAATAATAAAACATGAAATCTAATTACCAATAATACAATATATGTTCTAGGGATGGTCAGACGAAGCAGTGGTCACTAAAACACATGAGGCAATCTAAACATGGCGCAAGGCCAGGCACAGAACTTAAACTTGAAGCATGGGGCATGGGCATGGCAAAGACAGAAAATGCAGGATCACAACACACTAGTCTTTGTTCCTCAGCAGACTGTCTAACTTGCCTCTGCATCTTTAAGTAATCCCAGACAGTCTTCCTGATGGTGAGATCGGGGCTCAGTCCAGGCAATATTACTCTCATCAACTGTCTTTAATGGAAAAAAAATGCAAAATTTAATTGCAAATTTTTTTGTAAATAAATATTGGCATCTCAATATACTTTGTATTTATATGCGTTAGGGCAATTAATTCACTTCTGCAAAAAGAGACAAATCTGAATAAGTTTATTTTTAACTGAAAGCTTGTTCCATAACATTTAATCCAGACCAGTCTTTTCTAAGGTGTGCTGACAAATAAATATCTGTCAGTATGCACAGAGCAAAGAAACGAAACTGATGAAGCTCATTATCTCAAGGAGAGAGAAACTGGTTCCCCGTCCTTCTTGAGAAGGAGATGTTCAGTGCCGGTCAAGCCATTTGATCACAAATTACACACTAGAGACGCAAGAACCCATCAAACCAGACCATAAGCAGGGTTCACTACGATTAAAAAAGACGTCTCATCTACTGCCTAGACAACTGGACACAAATGAAATAAAGCAGTGCGCCGCAAAGAATCTGTAAGTAAAATGCTTGATACTGTAGATGCTGTATAGGGCTTATGGAAAATATTTTTTTTCATTAAAGTACATGCCATTGACTCAAATTTCATTCTGAACTTCATCCAAAATTTTTTACAAATTTTTCTGAGAAACACATTTCATGACAAAGCATGCTGCATTTGATGATGGCCGAACACTTTTACCTTGTTAACTTGAAACTAAGATTAGAAGACAAATATGGTTTCAAGTAACACTAGGCGCCTGTGGGTTTGAGGGCGGAACTTTCAAATCCTGCCGTTCAATGTGACTACGCCCACCACCAATCACAGTGCACCATGATGCTTATAAAGCCACGCCTGAAAACCTGTGCGCGTGGGGTTTGATTGACAGCTGTATCATTCCAATCATTTGAGTCGGTTGTATATTTGATTGGCTGCTGTTTTTTTTAGCTCTTGCCCCTTACAGGATTGACATATTTTTTTTCATTCCAGTGTCAAACATCTTGTGTTCATTGCTCTATCGATCACTGTGGAGATAGAATAAGAATTTTTAAAAATTGTAACACATCTGCAGGAGCCTAGTGTACCTTTAAATCCACAAGGAATAATCAAGGAAATTAATATATTTTAACACTGAACATTTTTATCAAGGAAAAAATGGCTTTTTTTGTGAGCAAATGGTTTATTTTAGATAATTTCAACACAGAAGACAAGATGCAGTGTATATTAATCTATAAAAAGAAGATTGAGCTGTGGCCACCATCACATGCAGGTGGACAAATGAATAAATAATATGTGACCATATTATAATGATAATAATAATGACCATTGTGGTAAAAAAAAAAAAGGAAAAGAGTAATAAGGGAAGAGAAAATAGCTTATTAATACATACTGTATAAATACATGTACATGCACATTCACACATACACATATGCAAACTGCACATACAGCATGTGCACAATAAAATATCTTCTGCCTCTGCATATAGTCCCCGCCCCAACAGCTTATAGTGCCTCAAAGAAACCTGTTCAGACTGTCTTAAGATGAGTAGCAGGGACACCCCATGACTGGCTGTTTTCCTCTGTAATGCCATTGGTACAAGCAGTAACTAACTGCACACCCAGAAAGAAAGGAGTCCACAGACAGACAGATAAAATGTTGCATCCTCCATCATAGTACAGTCATTTTCCTTGTCAGTCAGTCCAGCAAGAAATTCGTGAAATAAACAGTAAGGGCAAGTTAAAAATAAAACTTCTGGTATAAATACAAAAAGTCCAGATATGGCTCATAAATAATTATATTGTTTGTAAACATAAACATCTACAGTAGGCATCTGGACAAAAGAGGATGGGATGATTTCTGGTTATCTTTGTTAATATTTCTTTACATGGGGTAAGATGTAGTAGATGTGCAGTTTTATAATGAATTATTTTGCGATACGGCATTTCTAGAAACCTCTGGGGGTGTGGTCCTCGGCAGCAAACTGATGGGGCGGTTGTATGAGCAATGTCAGGTCAGTGAAGAAGACCGAATGTGGCTAAAGATTGGTTTGAAGTTGTTGTTTTCAGGAAGCTTCCATCTGAGATCCATGGTTTCTTCGTATTGAAGAGACTGAGGTGTCACTAGCCTGGCGAAGACAGCGGGCAGGAAGTGTATCTAGCCGGGCTCCGTTCCATGATTTTCCCCTGGACCCAATCAATGTGCTCGGTGAGCCAAGGTTTTTCCCAGAATGATTAAGAAACTTCATAACAATGGCGACTTCATAGCAAGCAGGACCATATCCTCCCAATGATTGCCCGAAACCTGGACCTTGTTTGGACTGCTAATATTACAAATAACAGCCAAAAAGGCTCCAGTGAGGGGAGGGGATTACAGAGGAACAGGTTGTTGAGGAAATGGCTCCAAAATGCGGCGAGCCAGGGAAGGACAAATAAACAAAACATTCTCTGCGTTTCCCCAGGTTAGCTGAATGTGACGTGTGGGCCGAGAAGTTGAGGAGGAAGTCCAGGAGCCAGTTAACGACTCTCCTCCCCTGAATGGACATAGACTGGTCCTTGCAGCCTGAATGAGACCGGTTTAGTTGCAGCGCAAACAGAATGAGGCCCCCTATGCATTGACTTTAACAATCTTAGCGGTTGAGCCACGTGCAGCTAAGCTGGTCGCAGGAGCTGGCACTGAAGCACTGGAGAGGCATGAAGCATCAGTTGGTAAGAGACCAGGTTGGGGAAGATACCGGTCCATTCATCACTTGCGCCTCACTTTTCAAGAGGTGTGCATATCTGTGACAGAGCCATCAATCAAGAGACTTCACCACAGTAAATTCAGAGTGTTTACCACAAGACATAAGACCTCAAAAATAGGAATTTGGCCAAAAAACATCATAACAGCCCGGCAGATCTGGGACAAAATCCCATGGACAGCTAAGATAAAGATCAGCTTGTCCTAGAACGATGGAAAGAGAAGACCATGGAAAGGGAAGGAACTGCTCGTGATCCAAGGCGTACTACTTCATCTGTTAACCGTGGTGAACACAAGTTTATGGCATGTGATTACACGGCTGCCAGCAGCACTTGTTCACATGTATTTTTTGATGATGTGATCGCTGATAGTAGGATACATTTTTCATCGTATAAGGCCATATTGGCTTTATCAGATTCAGGCCAATGCTCTAAAACTCACCGGTTGAAACTTTATGGTGCAGATGGGCAGTGATTAAAAGCATACTCCAGCAGCAACCCAAAATTTCTTTTATGAAAAAATAGCATAAAATTTATAACCAAATATGAATCCAAATGAGCATGAATTTCTCTTTTATTTAGGCACAGTTGAAAACAAAATGCCACAAGTTTCAAACAGGAACTAAAGACAGACACAGTGAAGGCATCGCACCATTGTGAAACTCGGCAAAAGGCGATGTACTGTGTTTGGGTTCCAGACTGTAAGCAGCCACTGAGGGCAAGGGATTTGCAAACAAGTGTTTTATATGACTATTAAATTAGCAATTATCTCAGTCTCTTCACTCTTGAGCCCATAAAACTGAGATTAGGGGCCGTATACAGTATAATACCGCCCGATGTAGTCAATAAAATATTGTTGGCAAATGCTTGAAACATTTAATTAAAGTGAAAAGACTACCGTTCATGTTCATCTCTGGGTGAAGTCATTTCAAAGCCTTTGTGAGGGTATACAGTGCCAAAATATGGACATCGTTTCACTGTCCAAATACTTATAGAACTGACTATATATTTTTGTTTTCTGATATTGCACAGATTGCAAGTAATGTACATATTATGTTAATGAAAATTTTGTTGGCAATCATTTCTTTGAGTCAACCATTAACTCTTGTTATTCACATCGCAAGGTTTTGATTATGTAAGCTGCTGGCGGACAGAACGGTTTGGTAGGTGTTGCTGTTTGGATGGTCACTTAGAAAAACAAGAGCATCTCAGTAGAACAGCATTTCAGGAATGTGTCAAATATGGCAATAAACAGTATTTTACTCTTCGATACTTTTCACAAAATATGCTAATTAGTTGGGCTTCCGAACATCACAAAGATCACACTTTGCTTTGATGATTTTGAAATATAAAGACAGAGGAATAACCTATCCAGAAAATGGACTGTTTTGAAGATTTCAGAGATTTCCAAAGACAGCAAAGTCAAGTTCATGTGAAACTATATTGGCGTTATACAGCAAGTGACTGTCTTTTGGCACCTCAACACAAACTCCATGTCAAACGTGTACTTCATTATGCTTATGACCCTATTATGAGCAGGATGAAGAAAAATTTTTGAATTTGTAGAAAGCACCAAAAGACCAGAAATGGAATTGATCAGCACTCAGCTAAAACACAGTTTTTTTGTGTGTGTGTAGGTGATTCATTTTCTTTGTTCTAGCACTGGACAATCCAACTGATTTTGTATTACAGCACTGCACTCAGTGTAATTTAGCTCACATATTTCTAATACATCTTAACCAGGGCAATGCAGTAGTTTGACATATTAACAGCAACACTGAGAGGCATAATTTTGTGGAGATGAAGCTTCATGGAGGATTGAAATGTGGTAATCATCTCGCTGCAATCACAATCATATGCCAATGTGTCGTGACAGCTGTGGCTGGCCTCTCATTTTCAGTCATTTACGTCCTTTAAAAGGAAAGGCATTTTCTGACTGATTATGTGTCACTTTCATGCAAGGAGTGGCACCATTAAGTTTGAGCGACAGCGTTAGGTTCAGACAGCGCAACAACTGTCAAGACAGCTAAAATATTCTTTAATGTATTTTAACCCAACCATCAAACGTTACATCAGCGTTATCTCGCTGTGTTTGTTAACATTTCTGGCAACAACTATTTTACAAATTTGGTAAAACAGTGCCGTGACACAATATTTGCTTTCTTCTCAATTTCTCGGAGCGCCTGAATTCCGTTATTTTCCATGTATTTTACATCTGCGTTTATCATATTTGTTATTTTTCTTGGGTAGGTATGGTTATTATGTTATTGTTTGTTTATTTAGTCATCATGTTTATCTGTCATTAGTTTCTCACTCTCACTTCGTTCCCACATGCTTCTGGTTTTCTCTACCCTCGCCCTCCCTGTTCTGTTTTGTAATTAGCTGAACTTCATTCCCTTGTTTATAACCATCCCCCCCAGCCACGCTTCCCTCAGCCCTTGCACCTGCACACACTCCCAATTTATTTCTGTTCTCCCTGTATATACCCCTCTGTTTTACATGGTCTTTGTGAGTTTGTTTTTTCCACTTTTTTGAGTCTGTTCAGCCTCCGGTGTATAATTGTCTTTTTGGTTGCAAATATTTGCTGGCTTCCTGTTCATGATTTGAATCTCCCTTTATTTAATCGTCCTTCCTGATTGACTTCTGAACTGCGGACTGTTTACTAACTAAGATTTGAGTTGCTCTTACTGTGCTTCAAGTGTGTCCATCCACCGGCATCGCCCTGGATTGCTTGACTGAGCTAAAGAACTGCAGGCTGACTTGCTGCAGTTAAGGTCAGTGTTCACAATACCATAAAGAGACTGGGCAAAAATGGCATCATCCACGGGTAAGCTACAGGACAGAAACCATTGTTGACCAAACAACAACAAAAAAAAAAACCATCAAGGCTCATCTCACATTTGCCAAAAATTTTTAGAACCCCCAAAACGTTTGGAATAGCAATCTGTGAACTAATGAGTCCAACATGGGACTTTTTGGAAGACATGGGTCCCATTACGTCTGGCGTAAAGCTAACCCAGAATTCCACAATAGGAACATCATACCACAAGTAAAGAGCAGCCATGGTGGTGTGATATTTTGTGGCTGCTTTGCTGCTTCAAGCCCTGGGCAACTCGCCATAATCGATGGAAGCACAAATTCTGCTCTCCATTTGAAAATCCTGAGGGAGAACATCCAGCCACAGCTCTTCAAAATCTTTCACTAAAATTGCTACGAAACACCTGCCATTAACGCAAGCTGGGCAGGGCTGCCGGTGTTGTCCTCTCTTTCGCTCAGTGCAGTGGTGCTGCATCTCCAAATCATTGGCAGTGGCCCTCGCATTTCATTTCCTGTATTCATATAATTCTCTTTTCCTTTCCTTTCTGTGTGTGTCTGTCCTCCCTATTGATGGGTTTCCCACATTTTGGCTGTCTGTTTTAGTTTTTCTTCTGTTTCATTAATGACTCGTATTTCTCCTCACCTTCCTGCATTTGTTCCAAATTGGTTACTCATTTGTGCGAGTGTATTTTTCTCTGTGTTTCTCTGTCTCTTTGCGAATTCATCGTTGTTCTTTTCAGTCCAGCACCAGACGAGTCTATCTGCCAGTCAGCCCTGTTTTTCCCTCTCTTTTGGCCTAGTTTCCGATTTTGAGTCGTGATTTTGTGCTGTATTCCGCCTGCCCAGATTTGTTCTCTGCCCGCCTGACCACACACTCTGGTGAAATTAAGTTTTTTTTTTAATTAGTAACTGCTTTTGAGTCCTGAAAAGTGGAAAGAATTGTGTGTTCAGTTTCTCAAGGTTCGATCAACAATACATTTCACTTAGTGAATCAGGATCCCTTTTCTGTGGCTTTTGTCATAGCTGCAGTCTCAGTGAAAACTCTGCCAACATCTCCATAGGCTCCTGTCGGCCGCTGAAACAGGAAACGATGGGCAGAGGAAAGTGTTTAATCCCCATAAAGATCCTTCAATACCTGAAATATAATGACTAATTGTCCCCCTTTCAGCCTCGTCTAGAATCCAGATAAATCTTTGCTCTCCCTCCTAAACAGCTAATGACTTTTCTTCTTGAGACGGCTCAGGAATGTACATGCGGAATTGGATTTTTTCCAGAAAAATTTTGACGACCCCCCCCATTACCAGGAGATAATAATTATAATAATTATAATGATAAAAATATTTATATTGCACCCTTATACAGCAAAAAGTGCTTCACAAACAGGCAGAAATACATTCATAAACATAAACATGGAATCCATTTGTATCTGTCTCTGTTGAACTGGCCGGCCCAGTGAACACATGATGTAAAATAATGCCTCAAATCACTGGAAGCTCCAGCCAGAGTCCAGATCATTGTGTCAAATGTAACATGTAGGGCAAAGGGTGGAGAGTCTCCCAATATACTGTACTGTGCAGAGGTTGTAGGTGCCCTACATCGGGCTTTAGATATTTATTTTTTGTTTTTCTCATTAGTGTTGCTGAAGATTGAAAGTATATTTGAATTTTACATTTTAATAAAAAAAAAAAGTTTCATAAATGTTGATATTTCATCATAAACAGTTGACACAGATAATATAGTCTTGACAGAGCCCTGATGTCAACTTCATCATGGCTGTCTGCAGTTGCTTGGAGGGACAGACGCAAAGGAGACAGATAGGCTGCCGAGGAATGGTGGCAAGTTTTTTCACTCTGCTTGGAACAAGCAAAAAGCAAATCATTTCATAAAACTATTATAACACAACAGGACACTGTCCCAAATTTTTAGGTAAAGCATAGTTGCACCCAATATTGGTTTTATTTAGTTTTTAACAGTTTACTTTTGTATAATGCATCTCTCAGTTATTGGAAAGTTTGAATTTCATTATTTCTGCAAGCATACTTGCCCTATGAAATCGCTTTAAATGTGCCTAAGACCTTTGCACAGTACTGTACATGCACTAACATGTCATAAACCATTAAATAATGATCTCATACACTTCCATTACAATCAAATAGATAAATTCAAAAGACCAGTATTATTTGCGCAAACAAAAGAATCACAAAAGGAAGCAATCCAGCTATCAAAACCCAGGTATGTCCCACATTCAGGACAAATACAAACGAATCACACTAGTTTTGGGGAGTAGTAATCACATTTTCACTCAGTTATTACTCCACAACAAGCTGAACAGCACATGGCGGTCTATACCCACACCCACACCAATTTTTAGCAGACATGATGTAACCACAGCTGAATCTGCCAAGTAATGAATAATACACTGATAACTCTAATGAACAACACACTAAGTAGTAAATATTGACAAATCTATTTTTTATTAAAATATTTATAACAATCACTCTGATAAAATACATTTTCAGGATCTCCAATGCGTTCAAGAGCAAACTACATGTCTGTTTATGAGTGCATCGCCTGTTAAGTTTCGAGCTCCTTTATTTAAGAGATTGTCAGTCGCCCTCGTTGATTAGTAGATCTGCAACAGCCGCTCCAGTGCGCCCAGTAGAGTGACCCTCAATGGAAGTGAAACTATGACAGTATAACATAACAACGAAATAAGCGTGTGAACACATTACCCCTATTCTACCAAGCTGCATTTAATCTGGAAGACACTGTCTTGCAAATTGTACGGTTGCTTTTACATAGAGCAGGCTGGCTCATTCTACCACCTCCAGATTAAACATAAGCTTCATCATCTCCTTTCACTTTGAGATCCCAATTACTGTCCAAAAAATGAAATAAAAATTAAAAAATGGCCACTTTATTTTAATTGACAGACTCTTGCAATGGCTTAAACCAAGTAGTGCGTCTAGTTGGTGGTATATGCTCACCGTGCGTGTCACAAAGAAATATTGGCTGTACTCCCTCACCCGGTACTGAAATTTCTCCGCAGCAAAGAACTGTATTTGAACTTGGGCTGCGTCGCCATGAGCCCAGCTCAGCTCCAGTGAATGCTCTGGTTGCTAAATGAGACCCCTTGGGGAAAGCAGGTGGAACTCTATTGTACCCTCTAATGAATAATTGTTCACTTTCTATGAAAGGCAAGAGGTTTAGCTATTCTTAACTTGCCCATTCCAAATAATGTCAGGATGAAAGGACCTTGGTTAATGTGGGGGTAAGAGGAACCGTCAGAGAGCCTGTGAGGAAGACTTCACTGATTTATCTGGCATTTCCTACGCTCTTCAAGACTCCATTAATAATGTAAAAGTACAGACAATCATATCAAAATATCAACAGCTTGCCATACTACTTAAAGCTGTCATTAGAATATCAACATTGGCAGTAATTAATTTCATCTTTAATTACTCGCTCTGTTCCAGTAGATTAGATTGTAGCCCAGAGATTGACTATTAGTACTGGGAAATGTTTAGCGCGCCAACAATGTGATAAAAAAAATGTTAATTTTTTAAGCTTCCTTTTAACCTGATAGTTGAATGATGCAGTTACAGTTTTTGGTAAAGACATGGTTTGATATGCCTCTGATTAAAAATGACTCCACCAAAACTATATTAATGGAAGTTTTCGTGGAAGAAGCCTGCCACCTGGATAATACATTCTGTGTCATTTTTTTTTTTTAACATGTAGATATGTTTTTTTCAGAGGTAACCTGACATATTCAGTCAGTTTTATATAGAGGTGTATAATCCAGGGGTCAGAAAGTAAAAATCCTACCATGTTTTCATTCCACCCGCAAACTCCTGTCAGTAGATTTCACTTGTTAGTTTTGCCTCCCAGCTGAAGAATAGGGCTAATTGACAGGTCTTTTGTGGCTGGAACAATATCCTGGGATGGACTTTTACTTTCTGAACCTGGATTATACACCTCTGGCTTTATGTGATGCGCTATAATATGGGGCGCCTGGAGATGTAAAAACAAATTTCATATTGACCTACTGTTATGATTCTGCCTTTTGTGTGTTGTCTTGAGCTTATTTGTGCTTGTGCTTTACTTTCGTTTTATATTTCAGCTTTCATTTCTGCCGTCTGACGATCCCCTCCCAATCTGTCTCCAGTGATGTCGCGTGACTGCCTTCAACATGCCTGCGTCTCGTCGTCCAATCACGTTTCCTCTTTCTGTTTTGGCTCTGGTATTTCATTCATTGCTTCCAGCTGTGTTTAATTCTGGGTCTTGCGAAACTCTGAGTGAATGTGTTCTCTGATAGGATATTACTAACCCATACTAACCAGCACTTATTTAAGGGTGATTGTAAATATTTAATCACGAAGTATTAACCTTTATTAGCGAGTGCTGGCATTTCCTAGCTTTCGTGAATTCTGCCTAAGCTGTCTCTGAATAACTGTGTTTAAAACTATGCCTCCCTTTGCTTTTCTTGTGGTGCTTTTTACTTGTCACGTTTAGATTACCTTAATCTAAACCGTCTAGCTTGATTGATGGTCTCAGCATTTTGTGTCGAGTCATTATTGTTAACCCTGTTTTCGTGTAATTGTTTATTAATTCTATGTGTTTCTGTTTCCTTCCGAGATTGCATTCCGAGTCCCCGCCCCCTCTCGTGACTATATGTGGCAGATTTGGGAGAGCGGACGTCAGACGGATCCTCGTATTGACTCTACCGGGTGAAATCTCAGTTCTTTGTGCCTTCCGAGTTTCTCCTTGTATGATTCCCGAGTCTCATCGTTTGCTGCACCCTTGTCTTGTCTGTCCCGTGTTTAAGTCTCCCAGTGTGTCCGTCAGTTTAGTAAGGTTCAGTTTTTGTTTTCTTAGTTTATCCACTCGTGGAGTGAGTATTTCTGTTTCCCCCTGCCTTTGGCAGTGTACTTCAGTTCTCCCATTTGTTCAGTGCTTGTGCACGGTGTTTTGTTTCTGGCGTGTCTGCCGATTTTCCCTTAGTGTCTTGTGTTTAATAAACGCTTCTGGATCCTGCAACTGGTGTTCCTCTGACCTCTCCTTACACCTGTTTCACGTGGGTCTCAACGATTGAGGATTACTGCGCATTAGTGTTGCACAGCAACCTAATATTAAAAGAATTTTATTTCACTCTGTTAAATATTGAATCAAATATGAAATGGCTTCCAGCTGTTTTTATATTTAAACTACTGGCTCTACCAATTTTGACCACTACCTTGCTGTATTGTATTGTTGTAAACTGCACATATGAAAGAAATGCAAATATAGGTTAGGGAATCAAAATTATTGCCCAAAGTCAGGAGGCTTGTCTGCAAATACAGCTGCTCAGGATCGAAAGAGTGGTTAAGTATGTGCAGTCCTGGATTAAGCTGCTTGTATGAAACCCTTGGAAGCAGTATAAAAGGTGTAATTAGGCCACTTGGATCAGTTGATAGAGTGCACACTTTTCTTCATCAATTACATCAAACACAATCAGACATCTGCTCGCGCCTTACAAACAAAAGATAAATAATCCGGTCAGATGTTATATCACCGTAAAGCTGACAATTTCTTTACCGTGGAATTAGAAAATGAAAAACGGATGCCTGACATGCCATTTCAAATTTGATGTAACCTCCCCCACTTAATGTCTCCCAGGTAGTCTAATTAATTTTATTTAACTAAAAATAAATATTTTGTTCCTTGCATCACACGAGTCTACGATGGTAACCGGAATCTTTCATTACACAATAGTGCTAAGAGTACGTGGGAACAGCTAATCTTAAAATCCCTGCCACACAATAAACAGAGTGACAGAGAGGAAGGGGGTAGGAGATAAGTCGCAGTAATGAAACTGGATGCCATAGGAGGGGGACAGTGTGTAATGAAGAGAGACCAGAAGGGGGGTGTTTAAAAGAAGTTCAAAAACAGAGATAAAGCTGAGGATGATGCTATCTACGGGATTGAAGAAAGCATTTCAGCTACGGAATGGCTCCAATCACTTAATCAGTAAAGCTCCACCCCGCCTGGTCTCTGTCCTCCATCATATGCCATTTCCTCAACTCTAAACAGTCCATTTGTGCGTGTGTGTGTGTGTGTGTGCGTGTGTGTGTGTGTGTGAACATCTGAGTGAATATGCGCACGTGCAAGTCTGTATGTCTGTGTGTGTGAACATCTGAGTGTATATGCGCACGTCCAAGTCTGTATGTGTGTGTGTGTGTGCGCGTGTGCATCTATGAGAGTATATGCACATTTGCAAGTCTGTATGTGTATGTGTGTGTGTAGCTACATGTACGATTTCCCAGTCTGAAAACTTTTACAATGATGGCGATAGTACAAGAGTTAGCCAGTACATGTTTAGATGAGCCTGATGCACACTGTAAAGATATCAGTGCGCTCAAAAATACATCAAATAATCTTATGAAGTCATTTGTTTCCAAGCATGCATTTTATTACTCATTAAGGCCTAGTTTCCTTCTAATTTATTATAATCATCAGCTCCTGTAGTTTCTATTTCAAAAAAAACATGAAAGACAGCAGTGAGACTTTTGGAAGGTGCAGGAAATCTGTGATCCCTCACCAACAAGCTCAATCATGGCGCAGCCAAAGAAACCGATTCCGCCACCATAGAATTTGGCCTTGAGCGTTCAGCTCAGGAGCTTTTAGATGACACAAGCAAGATCCATGCTGCTGCTGCTGCAGTAGCTGACTGGTAGGCGAGCTCACAGGTTCATGATTTGCTGCGCTATGGCCCGCGAGCAGATTAGCAGACTCAAAAAGTCGGATAGGACAGCCAGCATCCCTGCTCACCCCCACCCCTCCTCAGAGAATGGAGAATGGAGCGCTAATGTGCTGACCCCATGCATCAGCTGGGTTTTCACTCTCTCGGCCTTAAACCATCGGAGTCCGGCGCCAGTTCAAAATGAACGACTCGGGCCCTGGACCTGAGCCTTGCCAGGTGGACACTTACTCTAATCGCTGATGAGGTTGGGGACCGCACGCTGTGAGATGGGCTAAAATGGCTTCTTCGGTGGTCACAACGGTGGCGCTACACATCGCCGCACTCTAGGCGTGCCACGCCGGGCATGGTGAAAGGCTACATGGAAGAACACCAGCTGGGCAACTACAGATATTCACTCCCCGGGAACAGTCCAATCAGGAAACACAGGAGATGGACAGCCATTTGCACACCTCCTTTGACTCGTGATTATGAGTCACCATCTGGACAAATGAATATACAACTGCGTCCTCATTTCAGGAGAAGTTTGGAATACATGGGAAATGCTGGTATAAAAGAAAGCAGTGATTTTAAATCACCTTCGATTCCTAGTAAATAGAAGACTTTGCAAAACAAATGTTTCATATTTTGCATCAAATTTATTGTTTTGTTTTTTTTTTTGAAAGTGCGTACTAATTATGAATTTGTGGGCTGAAATATGTTCACAAAAAGTTGGTACGGGGCAATATAAGATATGAAAATAAATAAATAAATAAAAAAACACCGCACAAATATTGAACAGGTGACACCATAGTGGTTGGATATACAACTAAATGAAGCATTAACAAAGGGCCTTGTTGTTTGCAACCAACAAGGGATAATGTAAATATAGGTTATTGTTCATATTTATTCAAAATGAGAGTATTACTCTAGCTTGCGTAATTATTGGTGACAATGAACTCTCATTAAGCTTTGACTGAGTCGGTAAGGATTATAAAGTGCTAGCTAGCTTGCTTTACCAGCTAATCAGAAAAAGCGATATGCAGACATACTGGATTGATCAGAAACCTGCGATGTAGTACGTGCTTGCACATTGCCCACTAAACAACTACGCATATGTGAAACCTGACTTCAATCAATTTTGCTTCACAAAAATGGACAAAGAGCAAAGCAAGACAGCGAGACGCTACTTCAATCCCATAATGCCTAGCGCATACGCCATCATGCTAGGGGCTTGTTGCAGTGCAGCTACAGTCGCCTTGGCAGTGACTGAGAGTCCACCGCCAGTCTCAAGAGCATCTGCATTTAAATATTTTAATGCAGAAATACAGAGGAATTGATTGGATTCATGTGTATATTCAGAGTTATTAAGAAGTGCAGCTTAGCTCCCAGGACAGACAACATAAAAATATTTTATATCCTGACTCTGACAGATTCCATGACTGAGAACAGTCAGCATATCCCTTTAAATACCCCTGCATTCCTTCAAAGGGGTGAGTCCATCTCACTGAGATACTATGCAGCTGAGCTGTGATTAGTGAGAGATGAAGGCAAACTCATCAATACAACTTCAGCCTTGTGTTGTGAAAACCATATCTTACGCAGGTACCTTGTGACTTCTCACTTTAGGAGTACATTGCAGCAGCACTGTGCCATACAAATTCGCTGTTGCTCATAGTCGCCGGCCGCTTATGAAGTAAGAATCTTTCCAGAGAATGTAACTTACCTCACTTGTAGCGACAATGACCAAATTAGTCCTACCCAGCCAGCAAAATTTTATGCCTACAATAGCTAGCCAAGAGCTACATGAAAAACGTGCTGCTCAGCGCTATCATTTTCACGTAACTCCGTAGCTTGCGGGTTAGCTGGCGACAGCAGATGTGAAATGAAGGTATGCGCAAGCCATGTCGGTACGGTACACTTCAGCTGAGTCACAGATACAATATGAACATCGCAGTAATGAATTGAGGCAAGCTACATGGTTTGCAAAACTGGCAGCTAGCATACAGGCAACCACAGGATTATTATAACTTGCTTACTTGCTTTCAAACTTCCCTACTTGCACTAGTCCTTATGCAACCACTTTTGAGTGTGATGTAATCTGCGACGTTCACAGGCTATTGGTCAGGCTAACCATTAGCTAGTAGCTGAGTACAGTGGAGTGAGTCCGTACGCCACAGGCACCTTTGGAGCAAACTGATCCAATGCATCAAACAGGCTTATTACCATTTTTTCCCCCTTCAATATAAACTGATAAAATGACGTGATGAGGTCCCCAGTGATAAGTCCATTAAAAGGTGGTGGTTATGAAAAGCTGCCTTGCTCAAGCTTACTCCTTAAATAGGATATATTGATTAATTTCTTTTTTTATTGACTATATGACCTTGAATCGTGATCCAAGATGTAAGCAAAATGCATATTTAGCACTTTTATTTTCAAAATTTTCAGGAGAAAGGTTCCCCAGACCCCAGTTTTAACTGCGCCCCTTCGGCTCTCACGTGTGAGGCCATGCCACCCTCTTCAAAATTCCTAAATCTTCCCATGAATCATCTAAAATGCAATTACCTTGTAATAAATCAGTGCTTTCATTCACCATAGTAAGATTAAATTGAGCAAATAAATAAAAAAACAGCCAAGATATTGATAACGAGATGATGATTGTGTGGAATTATTGTTCTTTTTAGTCTTTACGCATAATTACAAAACCCCATTTTCAGCAGCAACCTGCGTACTTACTTTTTGGGTGACAGTAAGTAATTACATTGTTGTGAATTTTGTTGTAAGAGAAACCATTCATATTATATCAAGAAGAGCAACAGACGGTTGAAAAAAGGCAGGAGTGGACAATGCATTTATATAATGTTTTCGCATAGGGACGCAGATCTCACCTCACCACTGCTCCTGACACATCAGCTGAAGTGCAGGGGACAGTTTTGTAAAGCCAATTAAATCAGGGGGTGATTAGGCGGCAGGTTGAAAGCACCAGGCTGGGACTGCAGCCAGTACCCTGGGGAACCTCTTCCTCCCTTCAGAGACTGCCAGAGACTATTCTTAATGACCACAGTGAGCAACTTGGTTTCCCCAGAGGTCTGCTATTGAAGAACTAACAGAGCCCACACCAGCCTAGCTTCAGCCATTTGGCCAGTGCAGGTCTGACAGAGGTACAACTGCGAACAAGTGTTAATCTATCAGTTCTGATGCTGTCGAGTACACTGGCATTTATAAAGTTCGGTTTAGTTTAATCGTGGGCAAAGCCATCAGCTGTGCTGGCTTTTTTCAGTAGAGGAAGAATTAAGCCGCTTTCACACCGGACGCGAAACTAATTTTTCGCACGACAGATTACTTACAAATTCAACGCAAAGACGCGAATACACGTGCATTCGCGTCTTTGCATTGACTTTGAGTGTAATCTGTCGTGCGAAAAATTCGTTTCGCGTCCGTTGTGAAAACAGCTTTATCCTTCTCAGTTGTCATCCTGAGATCACCAGTTTATTCTTCCTTTTAAAAATTGTACCAAATAGTTAATTTGGCATCCAACGTTTTTTCTTATTTTTTTCCGATGGTTTGATTTCTCAGCCTATTTGCAGTTGCGGTGGCGGCAGGTCTTTGGACTTCTTATTGACTAAACAACCGCAGATCCCACACGTAAATGCCACGATTTAAATCAACTTTCGATGTTTTATCTGCTGTGGCTACAGTAAAGGAAGCAGGTTAGATTGCTGCCAATTAAAGGGCGGCACCCAGCCCACAGACAGGCAGGGCCACTCCAGCGGTGACTTACAACCACCTCAGCTGTGCCTTTGTTTGTCAACCATATGGCGCCATGTTTTACCCTGGCCCAAAAACACAGTGCCTCATCGCAAATGAAATAGTATGGGAATTAGGCATAACTGGTTATTGAACAGCTGTTTATCCAATTGCCCAATGAGATCCTGTTCCTTAAAAATATTCTATAATTTCGGGACTGATTTGGATGCAAGTACCTTCAAATCAAAGCTGAAAGTCTGCACTCTGAGTTCATATTAATCTCCTACTTGCTGTGGTTTGATATCCAACGTCCACATATTTGTAGGCGTGACCGTACATTCATATTATTAAAAAATATGGTGCAAAAAAAATTTTTGCCTGTCAGTTACCTTGAAATCATAGAGCTACAGTATGGTTGTTCAGTGAATAACTGGTTCTCTTCCTTTAGCAGCTGAGGTTGAAGTGTTCAGGGATATCCAGGAGGAACGCGGATGTCGGGTGCTTTTTCTTAACCATTTGTGAAAGACAGAAAAACTACCACAACCTCTACCGCAATCCCGCAATGCAAGTTTTCCTTTATTACCAGCTTAAACTCATCTGAACGTTATGCCACAGGCACAGGTGAGGATGATAAAAAGTGGGCAGTCCATGTAATGAGGTTGGGTCAAAGTCAGAACCAACGCTGCCACCCTAAGGCAGCCTTGTGCTGTGCACACAAGAAGTATGCATATATACAAAGTTCTTAGGGGCATTTATGTCCTTCGGGGCTAAAAAAAGAGCAAATGCAGGTAAGGTCTTCAACAAGGTTTTCAAAAGTGGCTGTCCCCAAAAGTGCATACTTATTTACAACATACTGCGGCAGTGCATATTGGATACTACACGCTACTCTTCATCGTGATATGCAGTGTATTAGCCTGCAAGTGATAATAATCATGTTATGTGCAACACAGTCACAAGCTCTACAAGTGGCCAAGGTAGTGACTAGATAGTAAATTGTTGCCGATTCTAAACACAGCCAATGACTCCGCACGTCTATCCCTCCTCTTCTGTGTCATTAATGTAGTCCAACCTCTTTCTGCCTCCCACTTCCTTCTGTATCCTGTGCAACTTGCTGCTAAACCACAATTTCAAAATGTAAAAAAAAAGTAATAATTATAACGAGAGCACTCAGAGAGTGCAGAACCTCCGCCAGGCCAAGGCAACTCTGTGCATTAGTTATTTTCGTTGGCTGTGAAGGGTATTGTTGCATTCCACCGCCAGGTGGCAGAAAAGCCCAAAAGCACATTGGAAAGACTTCTAATCTCTGCCAGCATATCTGTATTTGAACTTTGGTTGATATCTCAGCTGTACTTTGGCCAAGATATACCAAAATTTAATATCTTGTTCCTCTTTTTCCTATTTTGCTACTCTAACATCCTGCAAAGCTTGGATAAAATGTATGCGTCATTTTTGAGATATCCTGCTAACTGAAATATCCTGCTAACAGACAGACAGACTGACGGCAAAAACATACACCTAGGTGGAGGTGAACAATGAATAAAGATGAATGAATAAAAATTTAAATCTGATTAGGTAGGCTAGTGGATTTTCGAATGACCCTGTGGCATTAAAGGCCAAGGCAACTGTAATTGTGACTGCAGCGGGTGGGCAATTTGAATCTTTTGCATCACTAATGTGCCACAAACCTGCAGAAAAAGATGTGTACAGCACTCCTCGGCAGTCAAGTTAAGCCATTAATGTCAGCAACGGTATCGTAAATAAACCTCTGTCTCATGACAATTTATGTATTCATGGGACACAAATGTAAACATTCTATGTGCAAACAGTGTATATTCCAAATTGAGTTGGTAGAATCCAATAAAATTCTTTAAACATTATGTCTCATTTAGTGTCTCAGACTGATAAGTTTTGAGCATTATTCAACCATCCCTTTATACACACCTGCAGTACAGTGGAGCTGGCTGTGTGAAATGTGCCCATGCTACTTTCTAAGTTTAACTTTCTCTCCAAAACATCAAGATTTCCTGGTGATTCTGAACTTTTGGGTGGTGATGGACATTACTTTGATACTTGAAAATCATTAATGTACAGTACAAAGGGGTTATATACCAAGCTATGAGTTTACTTTGATTTGCATGGACATTAAGGAATTTCAAATGTTTGACATTTGGCATCCAATGCCAAACGTACTCGCTTGCCAGCACCTTGTGGGGAAACTAATTGAATTCTGTGAAATTATGATTCTATTTTAGTCAATGAGAAAACATGATGAAATGTTACCGTGTCAAAAATGACATATTTTGGTCGGATGTTTGTATGTGCACTTTATTTTTAGGATTTTGCCAACTTTATGATGTGCCCTTTTTATGAAATTACATGAGTATGGAAACTCACAGTTGCTTTTCTATAGCACATGTATGAATAAAGCTCTGCACAAATTATGCAGTGTGTTGACGAGAAAGGACTGTATGGTATAATGCTCTCATAAAAACATTGCTTGTAGTTGACATATTGGGAATGCTTCCCTACACAGATCTTTTTATAGTTAAAATGAAAGCTATAACTGAAGGGATTCAATAACATTCAGCTGGTCTGTTTTACATGGGAAAGCCATGATTCATTTCTATGAGAATGCAGATGAATTGAGACATATTTGCACAGACAGACAGTAGGAAGTGTCCCAAGTCCTAATGTTTTTTTTTTTTTTTAAAGCAAAGATAAGATTTTAAGAAAATACTCTAGGTGCACTGGTTTCCCTTTGTTTTTCAAAAAATTCTTAATGTTGATACTGAAATAAATAGACCAGAAAAGAGTAAAATACTAGTAGCATGTAGAGCGTGTTTGGGGCGAGTGGCCGGTTGACGACAGACATACAAACAGAGGGCGCATTGAGCTGACTAATAAGGGGCACGCGTGCTGGGCACACTCACCCCAATCATTTTGGAGATCAAGCTAGTTTGCTCAGAATTTATGCAAGTCTACTATTTCTGACACATCTTTAATAGACAGAAAGCTTCTTGGAATTAATTTTCATAAAAGAGGGTCACAGCCAATATCACTGAAGTGTATTTTCCTCTCGTGCTAATGGCAGCAAAACTCTATATTACTGACATATATATTTCTAAGGTTAATATATGCCCAGCTGTTCCCATCCCTCCATACTGGGTAAATTATTCATTTCTCAAAGTGTAAAATATGGTAACTGGCGTGAAACATGTTTATTGTTTACTTTGGACTTCACATCAGATTTAATTTTCTCAGTCCATCTTTCCTTTTGTTTCTCTTTCTTATTTAAAAGTATGCAAATTAATTCCTGGCATTTGACAAAAATCAAAAATAAGACTGACAGAGCTGCCAAAAAGCATGAAGAAAAGGGAAAGCATAAAATATATATTTGTCCCACACAAGGTATTTTATGACATCAAAGGAACATTACATGTTGACAAATCATATTGTAATTAATGCAAAACATTCACAAGAATAAGAATTTCCTGCTCCATAGGAAGCACTTCAGCCCGAACAATAGTGATACTTCGAGAAGTGGAAAAAACAATTAGATGCAGGAGCAAAAAAATAAATGTAAGGTACTAATGAGACTTCCATTTCACTAGCTGCTGCGCTTCGCCATCAGTGTTCTCCGGCTGTATGAGAATAGCGCCTGATTTACAATTACACTTTGCAATGCACCATGAAATTATTATTGTGGAATACCTTTTTGAAAATGCTATCAAACAGTTGCATTAATTTTCCCAGTGGAAACTGTTGCATGCGTATGTTTGCATAAATGAATAAAAAAATTTAAAAAAGCATGTAAATAAATTTCTTTTAAAATTAATGGCTAAAAAAAATGTTTGTCGCTGGGTGCACTGGAGACTCCCATCCATGCAGATTCTGTCTTTTAACTTCCTTTTTTTCAGAGGGATGCAGTGGTGAATAAAATAATATGCAGATAAAACTGAAATATTTTATGACGGAGTGATAATCATTGTGCTGTTTGTGCCACTGATATGAGGCAGTCACAGCCGGAAGAGGGGAAATAATCCTTTTTGTGGGCTTTAAAAAATGAATCTCAGTTGAATCACATCAAAAACTCAAAGACAGTTCCAAGATGAGCCAACTCCACGAGAAAATGACCTCTTCGTTTTGGCGATAAGTTCTAGCCAAAATATGATATCAGCCGGAGACGTGACTCATTAGAAATGTGTGTATGGTGCAGAGCTGTTCTCTCTATCAGGCAGAGCCTGGCGTGCCGGCTGATAAGAGGCAAATGCAAATGTCCTGATAAGAACTGAATGCAAATATTTATGATATGATATTCCCAGGGAATTATGTGTGGATAAAACAAAGTGCATTATTTCCCAGTGTTCCTTTCAGGTTTGCCAAAATGCCCCTTTTTGCTTCTGGAATTTGCATTTCTTCAAAATTGATTGGGCTTGCGTATTATGTTAAGCTATTTGTTTGCTGAGGATGGTAATTAGTTACTGTAATTACAGCGATGACAGTTGCTAAATTGTTTTTAAAGCTTACAGTGCATCTGTGCCAGAAGATTGCAGTACTTATTTTAGGATTTAAGCAATTGCTGGAAAAACTCCCACTCCAAGGCCAGAGTGGGATTTTTTGATCTACAAAGCAGCCATTTTCTAAGCAAAGTCATTTTTGAAAATGTCTGGTAATTTGCACTAATTACTGGGTTGACTGTGTTTTTGCAGTTTATTTGCTGATCAGGGACGTGAAACTGATAGGAATTCTTGAGGGATCAAAAAAGCCTTGAAAAGTTTAAATGTATGAGTACTTCTTAATTTTGTTCAGGAGAGACTTTAATATTTGATACTCCTCAGTAACAGATTGCTGTTGAAGGCACATACACTGCCTGTCCAAAAAAAGTTGCCATCGGGATGTAAATAAACAAGTGGATAATCATCGCAGCGATTAATATGTTTCAGCTGGCAATAATGATTTTATCCCCAACTGATCAAGTGCTTTGCCTTTCATTTCCTAGAAGATCATGTCAAAAGACATATCTCTTCGTGGCAAAAAAGATGATACAGTATTTTAGAAGGGGCAAATTATTGGTCTGTGTCCTGCAAAGAAAACAATGAATGAGCAAAACAAGCACGAGGAATCATTTTCAAGCACAAAATGGCCCCCACAAAGTCCTGTGCTTCACCAATTGAAAGTTCCGGGGCTGTACTAGAGAAAAGTATGAAGTGGTTCAACTATCTCGTTGTCATGACAAGATCTTGTGCCAAAAATTAATGCAACCCTGACTGAAAGTAAATGTTCTGATGTTGTCAATGGCTGCAAAAGACACGGAAAATTTGGACTGTAATCAAAGCTACAGGGGTTCCATTTAAATATGAGTGTGCAACCTTTTTTTTGGCCAGACAGTGTATGTAGCATAATGGGGAAAATATACTCAATATGCATGTAAGCTTAAGGGTTATAGCATGAAACAATTAAAAAAAAAAAAAACACAGTTTGAATGTCTGACTCGACTTCATAAATACGATGAGTAGTTCACCATACTTAACAGAAACAGATGCACACGTCACATGACCTTTATTTTTCTGCTGCCACACCTTTAACCCTCAGTGGTACAAAATTGTGAAAAAAAATGTATTATGTCCAACAAGATGAATATGGAAATGAATTCAATATTTAGAATTTTCTCCTAAGAACTGCATAAATACACACTGATTATAAATACATTTATATATATATATATATATATAAAACATAACATGAATGAATGGCAAGAACAGGCCTTTCAGCCCAACTACGCTCGCCAGTTTCTTTATACTATTGTGAATATATCCCTTCAGATACTCAATGACTCAATGGTATCTAGCTTTAAGTCAAGCCTGCTCTTGAAAACCCCCAAGGTCTCTGTCTCAACAATATGGTCAGGCAAGCTATTCCACATTGAAATTACTCTTTGGGTGAAGAAATATTTCCAAATAACAGTGCTAAATTTACCTTTGGTCAACTTCCATTTGTGACCCCGAGTTCTATTCACAACACTTGGTCGAAGGAATTCTACATAATTCACTTTGTTAATCCCTTTAACATATTTAAAGACCTCAATCAAATCACCCCTCAGTCTCCTTTTCCTAAGACTAAAGAGATTAAGGATCTTCAGCCTCTTCTCATAGCTTTCATCTTTTATACCTGGAATAAGCTTAGTGGCTCTTCTGTGAACTTTCTCTAGAGCCTCTATATCTTTCTTAAAGTATGGTCCCCGAAACTGCACACAATACTCCAGATGTGGCCTGACGAATGTGTTGTGCAAAAGAAGCATCACCTCCTTAGTTTTGTAATCAATACTTTTGGCAATGTATCCCAGCATCCGATTAGCTTTTTTAACTGCTACGGCACAATGGCTAGAGCCTGTGAGGGTTTGGTCAACAATCACTCCCAGATCTTTCTCATGTACAGCACATTCCAGTTTTAAACCTACCATGAAGTAATCCCGTCTAATGTTTTTATTACCTACATGTACAACTTTACATTTTGCTACATTAAATTTAATTTGCCCCATTTCAGCCTAATTTTGGATTCTATCCAAATCATCCTGAATCACTTTAGTGGACCCTAAACTATTTGCCAAACCCCCCAATTTAGTATCATCAGCAAATTTAACCAATCTGCTCTCAATATTACTATCAAGGTCATTAATGTTGATGAGGAACAGCTGGGGCCCCAACACTGATCCCTGGGGGACGCCACTCCCCAGTCCCCACCATACCTAGCTCAGATGAGATGCCACTGACCACCACTCCTTGTGTTCTGTCCTGTAACCAGTTTTGAATCCGCTCCAGAGTACCCCCTGTAACTCCAATGGAGCTCAATTTAAAAATTTGCCTCTTATGCGGTACTGTATTGAATGCTTTCTGAAAATCCAAGTATATGATGTCATAAGCCCTGCTCTGGTCATAAGTCTTGATGGCCTCTTCAAAAAATTCCAGAAGGTTTGTCAGGCATGACCTTCCCTTACGAAAACCATGTTGGCTATCCCTCAAGATACTGTTCCATTCAAGAAATAAGTCCAGCTCATCTTTTATGATAGATTCCAATATTTTGCACGCAATGCAAGTTAAACTGACTGGCCTGTAATTTCCTGGCTCGGTACGGTCCCCTTTCTTCTGTTTCCAATCATTTGGTATTTCTCCAGTTTCTAAAGACCGCCTGAGGATTGTGGATAGCGGCTTAAAGATGATCTCACCAACTTCCCTGAGCACTCTAGGATATAAGCCATCAGGACCCGCCGCCTTATCTGCCTTTAGTTTATGCAACTTGTCTAATACTTCATTATCCCGAACCTCAATTTCTGCTAAATAATCTTGAGCATTTAACATGCCCTCTGGCCAAATAAAGACCCCCTCTGAGGTAAAATTCTCAACAAAGTAACTGTATAAGGCTTCCGCAATATCCTTGTTATCAAATAGCAGCGATCCGTTTTTATTCTTTATGCACTTAACCTGCTCTTTAACTTTCCTTTTTCTGCTACAGAACTGAAAGAAGCGCTTAGGGTTAGTTTTTCCCCCCTCTGCAATTAGTCTTTCATGTAGTCTTCTAGCATTCCTCAGCTCTCTTTTGATCACAGCTCGCATTTTACAGTATTCAGCCTTAGTGTTCTCGTTGCTATCCTTTATACAAATCTTATAAAGATTCCTCTTTTCCCTCAAAAATCCTACGAATACTTTTGGTCATCCACTGAGAATTCTGCTTTTTCAGCTTACTTTTGGACACCTTTGGAATGAATCTGCATTGTGATTCAAGTAAAACCCCCTTAAATCTTTCTCACATCTCATATATATATATTATGTGCATGTATATGTGATAGCTGCTGGAAGAGGACGCCAAGCGCAGCGGCCAAATATAAAAGGCAAATCTCACAGCGTGTAGAGAGACTAAAAACAGTTAGAAATAACGAGGCTCGCGCTTACCAACGGACCAGACGCCGTTCGTGGTAGAAAACAAGCGAGCTAGAGGAAACCAAAAGAAAAGGGAAATAAATCAAAGATTCCCTTACTCACTAAGATTGTGGCCCTCCAGGAACGGAGTTGTTATTGGAGCGAGGGTTGACAGGCTAAAACCCGCACTTTACTGTGAGACTAGCACGTAATTGCCAGTGGGTGCATGTAATTTGTTCCTACTGTACAATCTACAGCACTGCATCACGAGTAAACAAGCTAATTATGGTGAAATTCACAAATATGTGCAGCTTCTACCTCTCAGTGGCGTAGCCAGCGGGTGTGCCAAAACACGTTCCTTTATGACAGCAATTAGTCCTGGCAAGTTTTCAATCATTTTCCTTTATTGACACGTTTTCAAATTATCGTAATTGGCAACTAAATACACGGAACTCTCCATATGCGATCTAACAGCAATAATCATTTCAGTTCAAAAAAATAATTAACTTATTAATTGGTCAGTTGATTGAATTGGTCACATTCCAATGAAATATCGCCTTTCACTCTTGGTATTGCGTGGGTTAAAAAAAAGAAGTGAAACTCGGCAGTTAAAAAGGCTATAAAAAGCATGCGGCTCAAGCTATTTGCAGGCATGCAACTTTGAATAACATTGATTTAAATACAGCAAATACGCGTCCAGATGAATGATTGTCGTCTTACCTAATCGAGGAGAACAAGCAGCACCTGTTGAGTGTGGCGTGCCCTCGGAGTGAACCTTTTATTAATCATGAAAATGACAGAGAACATTTCAGGAGTCAGGACTAATCATTGTTTTTAATGGATGTTTTGTGCACCCCAATTATCAGTTCTGGTTCCGCCACTGTACTGAATTTAGCCCATGATTTCATCGCTGTTAGATCGCATATGGAGAGAAACCGTGTCTTCAGTTGCCAGATAGTTAATTGGAAAATGCGTCAATAAAGGAAAATGATTGAGAACTAGCCAGGACTAATAGCTGCCATAAAGGACCGTGTTTTGGCACACCCGCTGGCTACGCCACTGCTACCTCTACGTCAAAGTTGATTCAGTGATGTTGGTCCAAGCATGCTTGTTTATCTAATTACAAAAGGTGTTACAGGTTTCTATCTCTGGACCGTTCCCAAGGTAAGAACATTCATTTCAACCTATTTTGACAAATCTGAACAATGCTATGCAATGGTATTGCATAGCCAGGCTCAGGGTACTTATGACAATTTTAAATACTGTTCTCAATGCTGTACTTGGGTGATAAAATGGCAGTTAAATGCAGAGTCCTCAAACTTTAATACGATAAATAGTTCTACAATGTACCGCAATATTTGATGGTATGAAAACACACTTACTCCTAGTGGCCGGCCCTTGGGCCGACGCTCGCAAAAAGGTTAATCTACTCTCAGTATGTTCCTCTCCCCAGTTTATTAGGAACAACCTCCCAAGCCTTCTACAGTCATCAGGATTGGGACTGCGTTCCGGCTAAACTTGTCTGTCCTGCTATCTGACAGTTTGGCTCTGGCGAAGTGCGCACTCTATGCTATCTGACAGCTGTCCCAAAAAGCTACTGCGGTGCGTTTCTCAACAGCGTAGTAACTAACTAAGTTAGCAGCTAACGCAGTTCGTCCATTCAATGGTTCCAACTATGTAAGTTAGCATCTGTGCTTTCGGGAAATGCAGCCCTGGTCGGGCACAGGATACTCCCCCAAACCCCCCGCCCCCACCAACCACCTTGACTTAACCATCTGAACATAACTGTGTCATTCCGCTCTGGTCTCTGTCCCTCTTTCTTACTGTCTCACTATTGATACAATTCCAGCTATTGGAGGATAGCACTCTGCCTCTGCATACAGTGTTCAGTGTGTTCAGCTTCATCTATGAAGAGGACAGAAATTACATATGAAAGCATTATTTTGCAGAGAGCATGAGCGAAGAATTCAATGAAAGGCCATACAGTATACGCCGAGAGCCAAAACAAACCATACTGACTGCCAGCGATTTTTGGTAGGAAAAAATGCTGTCTGAAATCTGATGGCAATCTGCGGTCAAAATTCAAAGCTGAAAAACAGATCATTCACGGTCTCAACACAACTCCCATGTTTGATGAGTCTTATTGGAGTTTTGGGAATTAGGTTATAAGTGCATAATTGGATTAATTAACATAATCAGACATGAATGCATGAATCCTGCAGAATTGCATTTTTGGGCATTATATATGAATGACTAAATCCCAGGAACCTTGAAGAACCCCTCTGTGATTGCTTATATAGGCCAACTCAGACTCTGTTGGAGTGAATTCAATAGGCCTATTGAGTATTCTCAATAAATCAGCTCCATAGTTAAGAGTTCAAAGAAAAAATTTTGCGTATTCATTCATGGGCCAGAGATCATGCGAGTCCTGTGGGGAGAACTTGTGCACCGATGAGTAGCATTTAATCCATTGATGTCAATTTACTATTCAACATGCGTACCACAGGAGTGGATTCATCATTGTTTCTATTCTGGAGGCATGCTGTGTAACCGTTTTCTCAAAGTACTAAAGCTTAGCATTTTTTCAGTAATTAGATGATTGCATGTTTGTACATTTAAGTATAAAGGTGGAATACTCTAAACACAGCATTGTTTAACCTTTCCACAGAGGTTCCTTTCGAGCAAAAGGAAGGCAAAAGCTGTATTTAAATATATATATATATATATATATATATATTATATATATATACATATATATATATATGTAAAAAAAAAAATTTTTCTCTCAATTTGAAAATTAAATAATACTTTTTAACGAATAATGCAAAAATATTTTAAACATTATGAAGATTCCATTTTACTATTTTATCACATTATTTATTGGTCGTTTTAGGTGTAGAACACAAATCATGGAAACACTCCCAGAATCCCCCACTCCTTTACTGCCCATCCTGTCTGCCCACGACAGTTGTGTAAACAGACAGCCAGCTGCCTCGCCTTGGCTGCTCTGGTTATCTCCTTATTCAGTAGATGCACCCTCCAGTTATTGCTTAATTAACACCTACCCATTATAATGGAATGGCTTTTCAGTTTTGCAAAATCCCTTTGAAATTACACAGGATTAAATAAGTTAGTTGCTAAATTGGTGTGCGCATCTGAAATTTAATTTGTTGCGAGTCCATTAATTAATTTGTAGTAGTAAGCACCTACTTAATAGTTAATGTATAATTGCTATTAATTAACTGGCAGTTCTGATAAAGTGTCACTAAAATCAAACAAAAACAATTAGCATACAGAAGTGAGCATCTAATAAAATCCTGTCTATTAACATTCAAGGTAATATAGAAACAATGATAAATACCCAAGTGTAGATTTTAATTTGAGTGAAAACATATCTGACATCCAAATAGGAATTAATATACATCAATTACAGTTTGTAAGATGATTCATGGCAAAAGAAATAATGACATCAATCTTCCTGGTTGCACTGCTTTTGACCTATTTTTTGTTAAGGAACTGGGGACATTCAGGAGCTAAAATTAAACTTAAGGATATGAATCAGGCATTTACTGCTGTTTTGGTGATGATTTTGTTTGATTGAATAAGACAGGATGTCTGTTATTGATAAATCCTGCCATTGTTTTGCAACTATTCGACAGTCTTCGACAGAGTCAGTGTTAAATATAAACAAAGGTAATCTATAAATTAAGGGGGTGCCCAGTTGAAAATTTTGCAGCACCCAGATATCTACATTCAAGAAAAAATAGGATCATTACCTTGAGGCTGCCACATGACATAGCAGCAGGAAGGAATTCCAAGAAGTAAATTCTACATTCAAATTAATTTCAGTTATTAGTTTTGAAGGAAATATTTTGCAATCTCCCATAGGAATCAGAGTCCAAATAAAATAAACAATTGCATAAATAGAATCATTGTTCAACCAGAAATTAATCATTATTGGCTCTCAAAGATTAACTTCATTTGCGGTTTTTTGGCCAGGTTAACCCAACATCCATTATTACCAATAACAAATTTGTATTGTAGGTTCAACATTAGAATAGCAGAATAAATATATATTTTCCTTTTGCAAGTAGTCTCCTGTCACACTTTAGATTAACCACAGCAAACATGCTCTAGTGCAGCATATTAGACTTGTCACATGCTACAGAAAGTTAATGTGAACAATGGCTGGCAATGTGACCTATCTGGTGGAATTGAACAAGCAGCAAGCAACAGCTGACTAGCAGCTGGCAATGTCAGTTAGCAGCAAGATGTATTGACTAGCACCAGGCGAAACCAACTACCAGAAAGCTAGAGTGATGTAGCAGCAGTGAGCAATGCACCGCACTAGCAGGCAGAGGCATGTCATACTGTAAAGGTTCGGCAGAGAAGTAGTTTATATATCCCATTAACCAAAGGGGTAAGGTCGTGTCTGAGCCCCCGTTTACACGTACACGGTTATTTTGACAAACGGAGACATTTCCCTGCGTTTGTGCCCTTCGTTTACACGCAAACGGAGAATTCGCCTCTGAAAACGATTCTTTATAAAAAAAACTCCGGCCAGAGTGGAGATTTTTGAAAACTTCAGTTGCAAGTTTGCATGTAAACTGAGAAAAACACCAAAGTTTTAGGCAGCCGACGTCACAGTATGCACCAGAACTTGCACCTGCGCCAGATGTGCGACCAATGTTTACATTTTCATTTGGCTGTGGTGATCATGGATTATTGTGATTCGTTTCTGTTGTTGCTATTTTTGGGATTCTGATTGGCTAACATGGGCTTGAGCTTCTTGTTACACTGCCACCTAGAGGTTTGGCATGCTCTTATATGTACATGGGTACGTGTAAACGAAAACTTTTCTGAAAACTGATACGTGTGCGTGATATTATTTTTGAAGATGGAGATGGTGAAATGTTTGTTTATGAAAATAGCCGGCCACGCGTAAATGGAGTGTGAAACTCAAGACAGTGTCTATGGTAATGTGGGCATGTCTCGAGTTGTCTGCCAAAACCAGCTCTGCCAGCAACAATACATTTGAAGAGTTTGTCTCCAAAAAGGCAATACATCCATTTTACTAATTTTGAGTTAAATAGCTTTTTCTATGTTGGCACCAATTGTATTTAAGTGGAAAAACTCATACCTTGACTGAGAAAACATGTACCTATTTGAATTCTAAAAACAGATTTTTCCATCATGTGTAAGAAGCACAGGGCTATTGCTCAATATGGTATTATCTCAATTTTTATTGTATTATCTCAATTTTTGTAATTTTGGCACTTCTTATGTTTTGAAAAAAAAACTTTTCATTTATAGTGACATTGAGCGTCGATATATGATGCAAAATGAGGTTTGGCGTCCTTGTATGACGCTTAGGGTTAGGGCTCAGATTAAGGGTTAGTGGTTAGGGTGTAGGGTTCATTTTAAACTGGCGTCAAGTAAGGACACCAAAAGCCTCCTTTTGCGTCGTATATCAATCCTTGATCAGGTAGCGTCACTATATGACTCATCAGGATGAGACTCGGCCTCTTTTGTATGACTGTGCAGCATGTGTGACAATAAGCCTGTTTCAACAGGTTTTGAAGCAAAATTCTAACCTAAGCCAAATCCTAAGTCTATTTTAGCCTATGCATTGATAACATTGTCGCCAGTAACTTCAACAGTCAAAGTATCTTATTCGGTACCATCAGTGGTTCATGGAGCGAAGCTGTTTCTAGCAAATTCCAAAAGAACTGGGAAGAAAATAACAGGGCAGGGTTATCTCTGGTGTTATTCATATTTTATTTTTTCTATGGCCTGATTCCACAGAAGAGCACACAGGCGGGATGATCGATGTTTGACAGGCATAGACGTGTAAATCCAAGAGAAAAAAACGTGATGCTTGCCATAGCCAGTAAAGTATTTTCGTACTAAGTTGGCACAGCTATATCTTAAATATTATTTAAGTTTCATTACTAGCATTAATCTAACCTCTTCCCGCTGTCCTGTGGACGAGCACGAATGCCCCCTGTCCATGATTAACTGGAATAGTGTTAAGTGGCTCATTTTGAGCTGCTTAATTAGTTTCCCATTTATAGCATGTGTAAGGAAACCAGATTTGTTTTCGGCGCACACACAGTGGACATTCTAGCAGGTTTTGAGGTAAAATTCACAGAATTTGACTATTTGGATTTGGATGATTTGGAGCAGAATTGCTGACTGCACCTTCAAGTAAATATTCAAGTAAATATTTTTTGTACGATTTCTCTTTTATAGTAAAAAGATTTTGATGCAAATAGCACAAGGGATAAAATTAATGTTCTTGGACCTGGTGCTGAAATTATTAATGACACCGGACACATTTTTCCTCATGGATAAATTATTTAATAGTGATAATATTACTATTCATACACACATAGCTTGGTTTTTCAGCATTTTTTTCCCTCTGGAAATGGAGCAATGTGCAACCAGCCCACAGGAGCCCAAAAGGCCTGGATATTTCGCAGGAGCTTTTGAGTGGCCCACAGGGACTGCTGTTGAATTGGTGTGAATATGTATCTCATTAGTTCAGTTATGTAATTTACAGAGCTGGCAATCCTGGAGGGATGTTGTGTTGTCTCCCTTAGAAACAGTAGCAGTAACCTGCAGCATGCAGTTGAGCGCAAGCCACTAATTGCTGACGGCAACCACAAAACCGCCAATTTTTTTCACTGAGCTTCTTAGAGTTACTATTGAATACAATTCTCACTCTGGACACTGACAACATTTATTTCTCAGAAACATTGTCTTTTTTCTTTTTTTTTTTACAAAAATACATATATCTTAAAATCTGGCAAGGAGTGCTCTCATATCCAGGTTTTTTTTTTTTTGATATGAGAGCACTCCTCGCCAGATTTGAAAGTGATATTGGCCTAGGCAACACCAGCTGGGTTAATAGGGTTATTCTCAAATTGTATTCTTTTAAAAAATACAAATCACCTCATTAAAACAACTGGTAGAGGCAAAATATGTTTACTAACCCTTAATCTTTTTGAAGATGGGGCTACTCCAGGTTTGTTGGCCTTGTTTATATACTTATATTTATTCTGTTACTCTCCAGCCATGAGTGCTAGCATATTATTAAATTGGTGATAGAATTTCTGACTTACCTTTATACGCAAAAAAAAAAAACATGTTGGCTGTTAATTGTATAGTATCCTAACTTTTTGATTACATTTTTGTTCAAAATGTGCATTTAATTGCCAGGCAAAGTCAGTTAACATGGTGCTTTTTGACTCCAGGTAAAGGATTTCTAAAGTCACGTATGTCAGGGTTAGTCTGGAAAACATGCATGGTGAGTTGCAAGGTTGCATCGACAAACAGATTTTTCATTGATGGCTAATGAAGAGAGTCTGATATTTCATTAGTCCTCCTTGCTTAAGAAATGTAATGAAGAATATTTTAGATCCATACTTTAGGTTCTCAAGTTGCCAGCTTACATCCTAATGGTAGGGATATTGAAGGATTTAAGGCTGGGCTGCCCAACGCTGCTCCCCGAGATCTACCATGCTGTGGATGTGCAGTCAAACATGAACAAAGCAAACAGCCAAACAAAGCAGAACAGCTAAAGATCTTGTTAAGCAACTAATTAGTAAAATCAGATCAGGTCTTCTATAGCTGTGTAAGCTACAACCAAGTGGCAGGTCTGAGAACAGTTCCTTCTCTCGCAATACTGAGAGCAAAATGGCACCCCAGATGAAGTTGTTCCAAATCAGTTAGAATTGTGAGCAGATATTCTGAAAAAAATTAAATGTATAGCCCCTGTGCAACGCAGAATTTAAAATGGAAAATTATACTGTCTTTACGGAGAAGACAGTTGATATTGAAACCACTCTTTGTCCGAGTGAGTACGACCTGGAGTTTGGAAACTGACCAGCTATTGTTTATAGGCGCTTTTCCTAATGCTGCGGACTCACAATAGCAAGCTACATCCTGTGAGCCACGATTTAACCGGCTTACAGCTGGTGGTAAATTGACGTAAAATGGGCTCCATCGCTCTACAGTGCGAGAAGCAGATATGTCACTGAGTCTCGCTGAAGCGTAAATGACAGCCGCCTGTTCGTGTGAGCATTTTTGTTTCATAACTAATTTTTTTTTTTTTAAATCATGGTTGTGTCAACTCGGGACCATTTGCAAAGTTTGATCATGTAAAAATAAAACACGAAACGGAGCATATTTTCTCTACTCCTACATTCAGTATTTGCACTATTTGTCATTCCCAGGGAGTACATTTTGCATCTGTAGCAATTATAAATCGGGTCCAAAGATAAACTTTGATGACTGTTACTGTTGATTTATTTGGAGGGGAAAAAAAATGTAAAAATAATGATTGTATACTGTAGTTTAGAAAGTCAGCTCTTTGCATTTCAGCACATAATTGTACCCTGAGAATTTTCTTGTTTTACTCGATTTTTGTCATCATGAGCAAAGTTGGCGCGGTGAGCCAACCCCAAAGTCAACAATTTAGGTAAAACAGCACCTGCATGTGCTCTGGATTCTGTGTCAAGCAACAATGAATCCTGGACTGTCTTTCACAAAGACTTAATCGGGCACCTGATTCTGCCTCTTCTGCTTCAAATGCGGTTCTGGATGGTAAAAAAAAAAAAAAGTTGCTAGCAGCACTGAACATGACACGCATTGCACTACAACATTACACAACGTAACATCATTTAACCTTTACAACACGGGTATTGATCTATATTGTTCTTATCATGCTCCGATCGGTGCTCGGCGCTTAGCTTGGCTTCTGGGTGACTGAAGTCGTTTTCCAATATTGTCAAGACAAAGAGATCCAAGCACACGCCAGTTGTTATTTTCCCACACCTTTTCTTACTTTTTTCTTTGGGGTGGAACAGCAGAATGATGTCTTCTCCTTGGTTTGCTGCAAGGATGCACATGGAGCAACTGAACACTTGAGAAAATCTCGTCCAACTGTAATGAGCTGATTGAGAAAGCCGTCTAAACCTTCAGGCACAATTTCAATCTTTGTTATAAATGTGTGCAGGATGGGGGGTCCTATTTAATACCAGAAAACAATGATGAAAACAGACTATCCAATTATTTTTGATCACGCTCTTAAGTAAATGGCAGGGATGTCGTGTGTTTTTTGTTTTTCTTTCCCCGGCCATTTTGTCTTGCTGCATATATATGTGCCTGCAATCATCAAAAAACCGCAGCACTTGTCAGATGGTTGAAACGTAGGCCAAGAATGGACTCCTGATGCACACCCAGGTGCCATATGTGGCGAGGAAAGGGCATTTGCCAAATCCATTACATCACAGTTATTAGCCAGGGACGGTGTCTGTGTTCTGAGCGGAGGCAATAGTAGCCTTTTCTTTACCATAAATTTTTCAGTGACCTCTTAACATGGATATAGAGTCCAGGTAACGAGCTCTGAAAACAGCTGATAATGGAGGAGCATTTGCTTATAGAGTCAACACAGATGTGCACAAGGAAGGCGAGGAGAACAGTCTTGATATGTTACGGTCAAGGTATTATTCTAACCCTTATTTGGGGCAGGTTGCCTCTTCAGAGTCTTGGATCAGTTCTGATTACATGCCGGCATGCTAAATGTGCAGACCAATTCATAGTTAAGTGAATCTGGGGGTTTGACTCTGTGGTCTCAGTAGTAGAAGGAAAAAAGGTAAGTTATCACATCTGCAGTACATACAGATAATAGATATGTTTAATGACCAGGGAAATACAGTTTTAATGGAATTTTTAACTAAAGATCTTGAAATAAAATTGGACCTACATTTAATTGAATTTCAGGTTCAATTTACATCTGAACTATTATAAATCATTTGGAATCTGTTAGAAAGGTAAAAAAGCAAGCCTTGACTTGTGCCCACATTACCAACACAGAAGTACAATTTTTACAGCTTCTGATAAGCGCTACTAAATTACCCAAATTTCAGAATTAATGGCTGGCTGCCTGCTTATAGGAGATATTGTGTTTCATGAATATTTTGATTTTGAGATTAGATCAAAACGCAGTGAATTCCTAAACACAAAGCTGATGGGCAATGCTGCAGTGATCATAAACTACTTTCATTTCTCAATAAATTATGTTCCTTGCAAATCTGCTGATATGGGATAATTAGAATGTGTTTGCTTGCGTTTTGTGGTAATATTTGCATGACTATAGATCCCACCCTACTGATCTTGAATCAAAATGGATGTTTTATGCAACTTCCAGAATAAACCTTGTCTGAGGGGATACTAAGTCAAAATAGTGATTTTGGTCAGAAAAAAATAAGCCAAGGAGAGTCAGCTGCAAGCCATAAGGTCAAACGAGACGCTGACAAGATATCATCAACCTTTCTCAACTTTTGGCAAAATAGGATAACAAACAAGTGCCCTCAAAAAATCATTGGCACCCTTGGTGAATATGAGCAAAACAGGCAGTGAAAATTGTCTTTACTGTTTACAACATATTTTTGGTCCTTCACTCAAAATATCTTACCTTTTCATTGAAGCAAAATTATTTTTGACATCAAGATGACATTTTTCTCCAAAGACACATATGTGCCAGAGCTATTGGCAGCCTTCAAAAATGCTATGTTGTAATGTAACTGCACTGTATTTCCAAACATATTTGTCATTTACAAGTTAACCAGTTTGATGAGGACCTCTTTAGTGCACGACTTCCTGTTTCACAGCGGTATGACAGGAGAATTCTGGTGTGAAATTGACTTGGGGTGTATGGAAACATGATAACGACGAATAACTTTTGTCGAATACCCCACCTCCGTACGCACGCAACATTTCGAAATACATAGCTTTTTAGCCGAAGCTCCCAACAGGCTTGCAATGGTAGTTAATTGGGCATAGCCTTGCCACGCAAAGAAATCGCTATTTTTTCATCATTAGCAAGGCTCAAAGTAGCTCCACACTTCATTGGTAGAATTTCGACGGCCCTGACATTTAAAACGAAGCACTGAGAACTTTGAAAATGCACAGGTATTTTATAAGAAAGAGTGTTTATGCAAACAGTACCTTGAGATAGTTTCCAGTCGCCTCCATCTTGAAGGTCGAGATAAGTCGATTGACGAGCACAAACGAATAGGAAGGATAGGGGAACAGATTGCAATCTATTAGTTCGTGGTTGTCAATCGACTTATCGTGACTTTCAAGACGGAGGCGACTGGAAACTACCTCAAGGTACTGTTTGCATAAAAACTCATTTTTAATAAATTCCCTGTGCATTTTAAAGTTCTCAGTGCCTCGTTTAAAATGTTAGGGCTGTCGGAATTTTACCAATGAAGTGTGGAGCTAAATTGAGCCTTGTTAATGATTAAAAAATTGTGATTTTTTTTGCATGTCAATGGTATGCCCAATTCACTACTATTGTAAGCCGTTGGGAGCTTCGGCTAAAAAGCCATGTATTTCGAAATGCTGCGTGCGTACGGAGCTGGGGTATTCAACAAAAGTTAGTACTCATGATCATGTTTCAATACACCCCAAGTCAATTTCACACTGGAATTCTCCTTTACGAGACCAAGAGCTGTAATAGCAGAATGATAAAAGCATCTTCACTGAGTTTGTCGAGAAAATTCGAGCTTTTGCTTCTTGGTAGCCCAGTATTAATTCTGAGAGAAATACCGCAGTTTTTTCTCCTGTCAGATCTTCCTTAGAGAAGACTAAGCATTTCTGCAATCAAATCAATGGGATGAATAATTCAATAGCCAGCAAGCTAATGCTTTTATCTATTAAATTAATAAATCAAGTTTTTACAACAACGGTTACACGTTTAACTTGATACTTTGATAGCGAAAACCTCAGGCATATGCAGCCAGCTAGGGGTGAGTTCCCAAAAAGCATAGTTGCTAATTAAGCAACTGAACATAGTTCGTCCATTCAGTCAACGGATCCAATTATGTAAGTTCCCAGCGGGCAGGCGACATTGATTCAACGTTGACATAACATTGAAGCAACCCCAACAGCATTGTTTCAACATTGTTTCAACGTTGTGTGCCCACTGGGTTAGCATCTGTGATTTCGGGAAACGCTCCCCTGCTGCGCAAACATGGCATCATTTGACCTGCACGTGCCATGTTATTTGACGAGTGTGCACTGTGGAATCAGAGTTAATAGACTCTGAGGGTCTCAGGCTGTCATCATGTTCACAGGCTTCCTATTTTCTGATACCTTTCTTCGTCATGGTCAAATAAAACTCTCAGTAAGTAGTTTTTGTGCACCATACCTACAGGCTGATTGTCTCGTTGTTCCTTTTTCCCCACTGATGCGAAAAATATTTGTTTTCATCAATTAATGGAAATAACAATTTTTGACAACATCTTGTTTTCCTATTGTTTTCAGCTTGACTCCTGCGTTTGGAACACCTACCGTAACGCCACGTTCGCTAATTGGCAAATTTGGGTCCATTTTCATTTTGTATTCAGAGATCTCTGCTTGGACATCAATGAAAAGCCGATTCTCGAGAGAAAGCTGCAAATTTGGGGCATTTAATTAGCAGGATACTGTTCATGAACTGTTTGGTCCAACGTATACCAGATTAGCTTTTCTGCGAAAATTCTATGAATTTGCTCAATAATGAAAGGTTAGCTTTTTGTCAATATGTTGAATTAAAGTTTGTGAGGATAAATATTAAAATCATTTTTCACATCTCGTTTTGCTGCTTTATGTTCAGTCATTGCCCTGTCTCATACTCACATTCATATGGTCCGTGCCAGAGTACGTCACCAAAACACGTGTTCTCCTTGTTCAATAAATATTTTAAGGTGACATTGCTGCCCTCTCTCACCGTGTGCACATTTAAGATACACAGTGATGTCTCTGGGGACCAACTGGCACATTTGTGTATTAAAATTGAGCACAAAAAAGCTGTACTCGGCTGCTATGGTGCTGCCGCTTCTGTCCCGTATAAATAACTTTATAATAACTTCCTGTTTCATGTTTGGCCGCTATTATGGTCCATGAGCGCAGGAATATTTTTCCTCTGTTTCTTCCCCAGTTCTGCTTTATCAAAAATCGCAGGAAGCCCCTCAAGTATCTCCCAGCACAGCAGCTGTAAACCCCCCCTGGGACATGCCTCCATAGGCTAGGCCTACAGAATGAGCTGCTCATTAGTGGAAGCAAATGGAACCCACACAGATGGTTGTCAGCGTTCAAAAAAGTCGGCGATATGAGACATGTCAATTGAGGCTCCAGTTCCTTATGTTCATTTTTTTTATTATTATTATGACATAGAAGTTCTTGAAAAGTGTTTGTTTACTCCTCCCCATCCTCTACCAAAAAAAAAGAAAGGGAAAGACAGGAGCTCCGCGACTTCAGAAAATATGTTTTCTAATGAGCTCTCGTACTACTGCGCCAGAGACCACACTTGTCATTCTCCGTAAATTACTCTCTACGAGGTGACATGTTTTTTTTTTCTGCGGCACAGATGATGCGGTTCTCTGCTCGACTAGCACTGGGCTTGCTATTCAGTAAACTGGAAATAATGGCCATTAGACCGACATGCTGCCATTACTGAGCGTTTAGAATGTTTGTCTTACAAGAGTTCAAATAAAGGCCATATCATGGACCTAACTTGGTAATTTTATGTTGAAATACGGTCACCCGCGTTATTCCACGAATAGGTGTAAAAAAAAAGGTGGAATGTGGTAAAATAATGTCCTTTCATATGACTTTTAACAGCTATCAATCCAACTTGCTGATGGAATCACGTTATTCACAGAATCATATTTTGTCCTTTCTGTTCCTGTTTCTTAAAGATGGCCAATGAGAATTTCAGCTTCAGAATAGCCTGGTGGTGGGTGTCTGTGAGTGGCTCATCGCCTCATCCTGCTAAGGTGCTGCTCCAGTACCTGAAATAAGGCAAATTATCCAGAGCCTAATCCCGAAACATGTTGGTGGAGACTGTAGTCTGTTTCCATGAAGGATGCAAGCAATCAGGGTTCAGGAGGTTGAGAGATGGGGTTGATCTCTCTACTGTGACCCTGGCCATCTGGCAAATGAAGAGCTTTTCTCTTACTGTTGTCCGTGTGATATTAGCCTGCAGGCTTTGCCTGTGTCATAATTGCTTCAGAGAAGTGTGCATCCACTCCTGCATCGCTCGCTGCAATAAATAGCACTTGTGTACAATCGGGCAGTCATACTGAGCAGCTATTAAGGTGGATGACCTGCTTCTCCTGAAACGAGGCCAGACAAGCCGCAGGCAGTCAAACAGAGAGAGCCCCACGTGGTTCTGTCAGGCCACAAAAGTCAGTAGCTCCAGATGCATCAGCTGATGCTCAGCCGAAGGACGTTAGCTAATCACAGTCCACTGCCATCACAGGCTAGGGTTTATAAATGGTATCCTTCTTAACACTTGGGTGCGTCCTCCTGCATGCTAGCTGCAGTATGCTGACTCTAAACCTGCTTTTCTCCACACAAGTTTGCAAGTGCTAATCCAAAGCCTACCACCCACCCAAAGTTATTTCGCATGGGTTCATTTACCTATCCGTGAAGACCAGTACAGTGGTTCACTGAATGGCACTGTCACTTAACTGTGTAATGGTCCTGAGATTTAATTGACTGGAGCCTTTCTGTGTGGAGTTCCCATGTTTTCCCCATGTCTGAGAGAGATCCCTCCAGCTTCCTCGCAGTCCAAACATGTCATCAGTCTATAATGCACATTTTTCAAATGGCAATTTTCAAGGATCTTTTCAGTGCAGCCGCTGAGAGGGGTTTGGTGGCTGGTCTCCCCAGCATCCTGGCTGAATTCCCAACCTTCTCTTTGAACCTGCCACCTAATCATCCCAAATTTAATTGGCTGTGCTATTTGTCCTCTCCCTCTCCACCTCATCCTGATGTGTGGTAAGTGTTCTGGCACAGAATGGCTGCCATCTCATCACCAGGTGGGTGCAGCACATTGGTGGTGGAGAGATGAGATTACCCCATATGACTGTAAGGACTGCGAGTATCTGTGAGAAGATGCTATATAAATGCAATGTTGGTTAATTCATTCATTCATTATGTGTTTTGACAGATGCTGGGACAGGGAGCTGGTTTTGAGATGGTCCGGACAACACCAGATGAAGTAGCAGGGACACGACCCAAGAGCCAGAGGCGTCTCTAGACCTAATACAGTACTGGGGCACAGATGGGGCACAAACAACGCGAGCGCTTGAGCAAAAATTTTTTAGCACTATATTATCATAAAAAAGCATAAATAGTGCTTCAAATTATAGGCCTACATTCATGTCAGATTAGCATGTCAGATTGCCCATGTTTTAACGTGAAATAGCTCATATATGCTCATCAAACATCGATAGCAATCTCCAGAAACTGAGTTGACAGTGCTAGGCTAACCATTATGAATCAACATTATGCCTATGATGAGCCAGTTAGCTATAAGGCAGCAGCTAACGTCTTCACAAGGCTACTTCAATTTACAGCCAGAGCGAGCTGGCAAGATGCCAGCTGAAAGTTTAAGCAAAGTTGTGACGTTTAAATTCCCATGGAAATGGCGACACAGAGGAGAAAACAAACAATAAGGACAGACAGATGCCCAGCACTGACCTGAAGACAGGTGGAAAGAATGACGGTGAGAGCTGTCAGCACTGACAGACACCGTTGTGTCTGTGACCTTGTGTTCCGAAGTTTTGAAGTGAGCACTCGCCCAAATCACAGCCAAAGCCACGTGAATATTAAGTAGCCACATGTCATTGTGTACTATATGATAACTATAGTTATCCTATTAAGTAGTTTTGTGCCTATGCACTTTCTGTTGCTGTAGATTATCTTACTGTAGATTATGTGGACATGTAGACTTTAAACTTGATTTTATTATTTTTTTTATTAATCCCCTGGGGAAAATTATACTGGGGCACTGCAGACCAATACTGGGGCATGTGCCCCAGTAAGATATGTCTGGTTCCGCCGATGCCAAGAGCCTACCTTGACCCGAATGCCGCTATACGTAAAAGACAGGCTGTGTTCAAGTCCGTCAAGGCAGGTTATAACCAGAAAGGTGTGCAGTTTCGTTTGCAGAAACCAGCTTGTTTGAAAATTATGTTTCAAGAAGAGAGCCACATGTTTAACTCACCGGAGGATGCCATGGCCTTAAGGAGCTGTGTCACGATTACTGCGCATGCTCACAACTCTGGACAAAGTAAATCCATAAAACTGCAAGTCAAAATCTAGAAGGTATTTTTCTTCATCTATGATTATTGGCAATGGCAGCCAGCTTACGTTCTTCGTATCCCTTGGCTAAAGCTTAAAGTAGCGTTTTGAATCCTTGAATTTCCATACAAAGCTCTTTAGTATAAGCATAATGCCGGAGTAACTAAAATATATGAATACAATGCAAAACGAAAACAGATTGGCAAGGATGGAAACAGATTATGACTTGCAGTCAAGCAGATTCACTGTCTTGAGATGTAGCTTCTGAGCATGAGCAGTAATCGTGACGCAGCTCATTTAAATGAGTGGCAAGAGGCTGTCTCACAGGACCAGTTGCTTACCAGGTGAGAGGTTTATTCAACACCCTGGATGCGACCGTAATGCCTTCGAGCTGACTTTGAAATAATACCGATAACAAGTGCCGTGAGAAATTGATCTTTGATTGCTGAATATGGATGTGTACTTTTAAATGGAATATTGGTAATAATGCTCAGAACTTTGTTGCTCTCCCCCTTCCGAAATGAATGGGGAGTGGACTATCGATTTCGGCCATGTCCTTGAGTGTGGGCATGTAGGCGTGTGCCCGTTCTTTATACGGAACCTTTGTGGTTCCGCTGCGTTTGCCCTATTAAGTATTATGTTACATTGGTCTGAAAGACGAGGAGGGGGTAAATCTAATTATAATCGTTATTACGTTCCCTGTTTAAACAATTACCACGATCAATTTCAGTGCACAATTTCCTTGTTTTCATCCCTGGAATTTTTACTCTTTATTAAATGCAGTATCACAGCCAATATTGGAACTACATCATACAAATAAGGATACTAAATTGATTGTCTTGAATCTGATAATGGGAATGGAGTTATACATTTAAATACCCTTTATGTTGCTCGATGTTTAGATGGAACTATGCAGTTAGCATTTGGTCAAATTATTTTTGGAGCGCACAGTTGTATAGTTGTACACTTTTATGTATTTATTTCTTTTTCTTAGTTAAAAGGATTCTGTGGAGAAGTATGTAAGGATAAGGGCAGCTTTAGTCCTGTGGAAGCAGAAGTGTGTGGGTTTACATCCATCCGTCCTGGGTAAAGAGAATTGGGTGGGTGTAAGAGTTGCGTGTGGGAAGGGTTATACATCTCATCTTGTTAATTCCATTCACAACTTTTTCTTCTTCTTTGCTTTTTGGGTCAGTGTTCAAATTGACAGTATTGCTCAGTCGGCCTTTCTTTCTTCTGTCTGGAATTAAAAGCGATGCTCAACCAAGACAATTATACAGTTAACTCTTTCCTAACTGGCCAAAATGAGGACAAAATGGCAAAGGAAAAACACTGGCGCACAAAATGCCGGAGGCTGCTCCCTTTCTGACAAAATATCACTCCATTCCAAACGACTTCTTCCGGAAAATTCTTCTCGACTACTATTTAGGTCCAACTCTCCTTCAAAATCCATAACAGATACCATTTCACCACTTTTTCACCACCATTTTTGCCACTTTTCATCATTTTGATCAATGGTTTTATCCATTTATGTAAAATGGAGCTCCAGAACATTGGTGTATTAAAAACAATTAATAAGCATGTATTCAAAAAATATTTTTTTGAATATCTAATAAGAACTATAAGGAGACTTACCCACGTGATTAAATATTCACCGTTTAGCTCCCTGATAGAATAATTTGTTGCCAAAATAAATCATAAGTATATTTTCTCATTTTGATGAAATACCGAGATTCTGCTTAATAAGCAAGAAAGCAATTGTTTTAGTCTATGATCTTAGATAGTGGACCAAACCACAAAAACATATCTTGACTGCAATGCTGCAGAGCAAAAAGGCAGTTTGCCTCTAACGGAAACGATGACCCAATGAATTTTCAAACTGCAATAAACTACCAAAGAAAATTGAGCAGATTCAATCAGTGCCTCAATTAATATACTTTCAACAATGCAATTACCATTTAATATATTAAATGTGTTTCACTTGAGGTGTACAGATTAATTGCTTTTCCTAAACCGTTTGTTTATTTTCTCTAGATATCATGGCAACCTTATTTCACCCATTTACAAGCAGGAATAGGAATTTAAAAGAAGTCAATATTTATGCGATTTATGACTAAACATTTCAAGGACATGCCACCCATTGCCATATTAAAATGTGCTATTTTCAAAGGATATGTTTTAGCTGTTTTAGCTGCATTGCGGTGTATATCTACATACTCTGAGAAGTATTAAGAAGAGAGGGCTCCATGCACAGAAATGAAAAACACAGACCATCATAAATGTATGTCAAATAATTTACTAAAAGCAAGCATATAATGGGGTAACGGCTGACAAGAGTCACATTTGTCATATACAGTGAGGCTAATAAATACAATCACCAAAGCTGAGCATTAATTCGAGTGCAGTTATTGAACTGTTACAAATATCCACAAAATGAAGCTGGCATGACTTTTAAGATTCAATGATCTAGCGAACTAAGCCAAAAAGCAAACATTGTGCCCCTGTCTAAATATTTATGGACCATGCTGTATATTTCTTGTCTATATGCTTAAAGTGTCTAAAAAATGACATATGAGCATCCGAAGTGAAGTGTACATGCAAATTGGACGAACAATGAGATTAATTCTACCCTGGAGCACCATCTATTTACTGTGAACCCTGATAGTGGGGTGAACTTTAATGATTTGTGGAAACCGATTACCTCAAAAAAAATTGTGTCGGCCAGCTTAATTGCGTTGTGCAGAAGAAACTTTAAGAAAATAAGGTGAAGTTATTTATTTATTTTTTTACATGTTTTTAAGTGCTGTGAACACAAATCATTAAATTGGCATACTCATTTTTTTTTAGATAATCGGTTTCCACAAAACGTTTGAGTTCACCACACTAGTCAGGGTGTATAGAGCTCCGACAGACATGATGCTTCCTCTCCAGCATCTGAAAAGTAATTGCTCGCATGGGATTTTTATGGAAGCGCAGCACCTCCCAAACATGGCCTTGGTGACCTCTGTTTACACTGGCCTTTGTTGCAACTGCAGTTAAATATCACATAATTTCAAATAACTGTTCATTTTTTGTCACTTAATTCGATGCTTATTTTGCTTTAAACCGCATTGCCAGAATTGGCTAGTGATACTGGCCATGCAGTCTATGATTGTGCCTTATTGCGAACAATTCAAAATTACACATTTTTTTACTAAACAAATGGAAGACTGCGGTGAATAAATTGGGTCTTAATTAGGCGACTAAACACCAGTGATGTTTCACTTTTTTCCTCTCTATTTAAGACAATGCTGGTTTGGCTTGATTATCATTTGCCTTGTCAATGAACTGGCTATTACGTAGCAAATAGCATTTGGCAGCCATTTGTCCACCAATGAGCAACAGCAGTTCTCAAAAATCAGCAACCAGCATACAATGGGGAGATTCAGGATCGAGGCTGGGGACCATTGCTCTAGTTTATTGAAAACTGTGTGATGAGCAGAAATATCCACAAGACATCATTTCTGTGGTGTAAAACTCCGTGAAAACTACCATATTAATAAGCCACGATACTTTCACAAATAGTTTGCCTCTAACAAAAGGGAATTCTCGCTGCATGTATTTTTCATGAACTAAAATTACTTATTATTTTGAATTAATAATGACATTTTCACAACATATTTTATGGTGCTTCTTAAATCCAGTAATCAGAATCAAAGAGGAAACCAGTCTATGGAATTTCGCCATAGTGTCTCCAGTCTGTGGTTCCACAAAGAGAAACCATTAATCTGCATTACAGAAACTAATTCTTAGTTCCCTCTGTGGTGCGCTCTGTTACGAATGCCAAGTTTGGCCTTTCGTCGCTGATCGTGGAACTTCTTTGAAGCTGCTTTCACACCGGACGCAAAACAAATTTTTCACACGACAGATTACATTCAAAGTCACTGCAAAGTGCAAAAAATTTGTTTCGCGTCCAGTGTGGAAGCGGCTTAACATTTCAGGTCTGGATACGAGGTGATGCGATGATCATGACTGACAATTAATTAAGATGATTGTAGAACATTTTTGAACCGTCCAAAACTTTCCTACGATTAACATGATTACCACGACTGACCTCAAGATCTGATACGATCTGATTAGGTCACCATGATTACTCCACGATTAAAACCACGATTTCAATCGTGTCATGAATCGTAATAGTGGGAACCTAGCATTACTAATACTAATAGCATTACTATTTGATTTGTATTTGTATGGGTCATTTTAAAATATTGACCCCAACAGGTGCCTGCATTTCACAATTCTACGGATCGGTCAGAAGAAAACTGGTGCAGGAGGGATTAACCCAGGGTAAGGCGGTGTCCCAGAAATGCTGCTGGTCAGCGGGAATTGATTGTGGGAATTTCTCCCTCTTTTTCTTGTGGCAGCACTAGGCACTGACAGACATGACTGAGCAGCAGTATTAGCCAAGGATCCATCTTGAGGCTCTGATAATGTTTCTTCCTTTAACTCAGCTCTTAGCTGCTGGCTATTGGGCATTCTTTTAGTGATTGTGCTATTGCTATACCCACAATTAGCAAAAAGAGAATAACCAGCCTTTAAAATTTATATCACGAGAAATATCCATTTGGCTATTGTTTCCCGTTATCCCGCATTCACGAAAACATAAAAAATACACAAAGCACCTTTCCCTCCAAGTGATTTACATGTGTTACTGTAATTTTAATTTCCCAACCACTATAGGAGCAAGTCCTAAAGTCTAGAAATCTGAGTTAAAACATTCAAACTACAAACTGAATATCTTCAATTATATTCTGGGGGAGAATCTGGCACAGCAAAATTAAACTTTTATTCATTGTACTCTTAGGTGATAATGCTATGCTGGAAATTAGGAGGCTAATCTGTGTAGGATGAAAAATGTACATATGCCTGTTATGGTGACAGCTACGCATGAAAGATTGCTTGTCTTAAATCTCACCTGCTTGTCATTTTGAGCCGCTGAAACGTTCCCAGTGAGCAGAAACTCCGACAGCTGGCTTCACACCTGCAGGTTCTGTGGAGCTAACTGCAGCTCCGTATACACAAATTACTGTGAAAAATTCAGTTCAGATAAAAAAAAGTGAAGGGGTTTAGCTTACCCTTAAGACCAACTCATCACTGTTTACTTTTATCGACTGTTATTCAACAGTTTATTCATCTAAAGTACACGTGGTTGTTATTCAAAAGTTTATTCATCTGAAGTGCACGTGGTTCCGCACATGACCATGCCCAATTTGAGGGATCTCAATAAAATTTCCAAACTATGCCGCGATGGTGTCACTACAGTTTTCGCGAAATCCTTGCGTGTGATTGGCTGATGTGCTGGAGGTTAAACGGGGTCAATTTTTTGCTTGTCGGAAAGCGCTCTTCTGTTAAACACAGCACCCGATACTCTTCGCTAGCAACACAGCCCAACCCAACGCCAGATCAGTGTACGACATGCAGCTACGATATTTGCTTTGCATGAAAATGATTATGCCTCCAGAAAAAGAAAACATCAGTTCCAAAATTGTGACTCAGTCACGTTACCGGTTTCATGAACATGCAAAGGCTAAACCCTCTTCAGCCGCTGATATCATTGACTGTATGCAGTCTATGGCTGAAAGAGGAAGTATCTATCATGATGCAAGTATTCAAGCAGACATTTAATTGTGATCTCCCAAATTTGCATTTATAATCCCCAATAGTCTTTACTCCATTGTGTCCCAGTATTTTTGCCCTTTCACGATCGTCTATGTGGGTTTTGGTGAAGCTGCATTTCTCTGTGTTTCTCGTATACAGGTGGGCATGACATCACGATGCCGCTGAAAGACTTAGAACACGGTCACCAAAGATGACATTGGAGGGAGCGCCGTTTACTTAGACGCAGTGGGAGTTCCCAATGCCAATTGTTTAATTAACCCCTTAAACTTTAACTTTTCACTTAAGTTTTCCCTTTAGAAGGTTCAAAGTAAAAAAAAGGCAGCTTTGTTCTCTTCATATTGTAGGACAATGTCACATACATAATCTGTATCTGCAGGCTGCAGCTCTTCACCGAAGCCCAGAACGCCTTGTTTTTATGGCCGGAGCGTTACATCAAATAGAAAATACTTAGATTTTGTACATCATTTTACACTTTTTTCCCTGTAATTCAGCGGGACATTTCTGGGACTGTTGGAAACTTTGGGATCCGTTATAGAATTTAAAATAGGACTGAAGTTCCACAGGTTTAAATACAGCAGCTGCATTTCACAGACTCATATATGGGTCAGTAGGTTACTGCATATTTGGAGGAAATGGGATTTTTGCAAAGCAGCTTATTTGAAACGACGCAGAACTAGAAATAGATGTGCACATTTTTTATTCACCCGACGACCTTCGACCACCACAGACCATCTTCAATCAGGCCAGACCACTGACTAACTTTACTCTCAGTGATTTGCTTCACCTGGGCTACATCCCACTTGCTCCTTGGTCAGGATTGTAACCTATGTGCCATTGTAAATATGCTCAGCTCAACTGGAAAATCTTTAGTATAGTGAGCTCTAAATTCCTGTTTTGCTGTGAAGAAACACCTATTTATACTCTTAAACTTGACTTTTGGCTCAGCTGGGTCTGTCTTCAAATTTTGTTCATTAGCGTGTTGGCTTTGTGTTGCGGGCAACACTGGACACTGGGTCTCAGGTCATGACAATGCAACAGCATTTAGGTGTCAACATGTCTGCAATTTTGATAATATTACTTTCTACAAATTTCGTTTGCTGCCTTTTTGCACAAAGTTGTTTATACAATTCTATTTTGGCTGCCGCAATTCTTTTTGTTCTTTGCAAAAAAAAAAAATTGTTTTTCTTCAATCGAGGGTCGTACAAGAAATACCAATAAGTTAATTTATCACATTTGAAAATAAAATAAATGTAAATAGATCCATCTGTTCATGGTGTGCACCATTCACCAAACACTTTCCATTGTTTATTTCATGAGCCATCCATCATGAGATTGTAGTTCTTGTTTTTCTCTTGTCAGGAAGCAAAATTATCAGCTCATTCACAATAGAAAGAAGAACTTATTTTCCTGACGCTGATGTCAGTGATTGGACAGCGTACCAGCACTGCTAAAGATGAGAAGGGCGTGCGGCGAGCACGAGCGAGAGAGCTGGAATCCCCACCATCACTACCCACATATTCTGCAGTGACTACGAGTCAGAACACCTGAAACTTTTTTAGCTTTAGATGTCATGACTAAAATGTACATTTGATTTTTTTTTATCTCCAGGTAGCTTTATTATTCAATCAGAAAACTGTCATCAACCAAAAATGTTAATTTTGGTGCTTGTAGTTTCTGGAGAGAATTAAAAAAAAAAAATGTCTCGCCAATTCCTTTCATGCTTTGCATTTTTCCGAAAGATGGTTTCTTCAGTCTTTTTTATATGACTGCCTTCAGTATTTTTCACTCTTTATAAACAGGCAGAAGCTGGCCTGGGTATATTTTCAGCTGGCGTACCTACCACACAAGGTGGATGGATGGGTATTGCTGTATGAACAGTCTGAAAGTTTGCTCTCAGTAAAATACCCCATGCTTCAAGCCTATATTACACAGATATAGTTTTGTTCTATGTACGCTAAGCTTGGTTTGCTGAATATCTTCATAGGACACAATTAAAATTTCCCTGTACATCTCTGTAAGGGGACTGTCAAAGAGGCTGTAAAAGAAATGAGAGGAAAAAGAATCCTTCTTTGACTTTCCAGATCTGGCAACGGTGGTCCGAGAAAATCTAATTTACGGGCATTTCTCCCATTATTTCACCATCTCAGGCTTAAAAAACAGTGAAGTGACTGTTCTTTGCCAATGTAAAAGAGCCTATTATCAAAGCATTAAGATATGATTAAACTGACATTCTCTTAAGAAAACCGAAAAGACCAGGAGGAGAGAAGCACTGTGAAAGGAAAGGAGTACTACATTCTCCAGATCTTATCGCCGGTGCATACATAGTGATCTTTGAAGCAGCTTATTACCAGCTAGCTAAGAAGACAAGTGTGGTGGTGTACAGATCAGAGGAATGTAAGTAAACGCACCTGCTAGATTTCACTATCATCCAGAGAGTGTCAGTCAGCATTGGGGCCTCTTCGGCAGTACGGCCTGCTTCCTCGCGCTTTAAAAATATCAGACACAGGGCGCAGCTCTCCTCCAGTCTTTCATTAACCGCAGAGAAGAAATAGAATGTAAGAAATGCTTATAAATGGTACGAGTGTTGACATGGTGAAACGCAGAGGAAGAGTTTGGCTGCCTGGTATGCAGCGGGGGTCAGGGAGGTGCTATATGCCCCCCCATTTCTTGAATTGAGATTTTCTCTGTTTAATGTCACACACTTCCACAGGCTCTCTCTTTTCATGTGTCTTGTATTTCCCGTGTTTATAATGGATTTTATGAAGCAAAAGAACTTCTCTATGAGAGTCATTTTTCAGTGTTGTCAGCGCACTTGCTTCTGTGACTTGCAGTTCAACACCTATTCAGTTCTATTATTGTTTGTTTAAGCAAGCAGTAAATGCTGTGAATTGGTAAGTAAGACAAGCGATCAATTTCTAGAATTATCACTTGCTGACTAAGGCCTTGCCCACATGTACATGCCTATTTTAAAAAACGGGGTTTTTCCTCCTTCGTTTTCCAAAATAATTTCGGCCTACGCATAGACACAAATACCAAATTAAAGCGCTGTTCAGAGCATGCCTAATCAACAGGAGGCGATGGTATAATTAAATGCAAGACCACATCAAAAGCCTAAAAAACTTTCTAAAAGGTGCACACACTCTGATGTCACAAGCCAAAAACTTGTTTTCGCCGCCCACACGGAAACAGCAAAAATTGAGTTTCTAGAAATCCTCACTCTGCGAGGCGTTTTCCGAAAGGTCCATTTTTAGTGACTGCCCTGCAAAAAAATGAAAAGAAAAAAAATACTAGGTAAGATGAATTTACTTATTTTAAAACACTTAAAACACTTATTTCTTGTGATGATTCTGCTTTGTCTGAACATGTTTTGATTCTGATTCTGATCCCATGCCATGTTTTGTTTTTGCTTTGTTTGTATTTCTGCCATATTCCATTCCCTCAGTTATATTTTGGTTCTTGTTTTGTTTTATACCATGCATTGCACTTTGTCCCCCCCCATCTGGTCTCATGTCATGTGATCACTCATTGCCCCAGTATCATGTGCCACACTTTCGGGTGATTTCATGGTTTCAGGGATTTCAATTATTCCTTCAAATCCCCTTTACTTTCTTCGCCTTGCTGTTCTATCATCATTAACCGTACTAACAGTTTGTTATTTTTGTTAAGGATACTAACCCAGACTAACATTGTTTATAGTACTAACTTACTAACGAGCACTAGGGATTGTATAGCTGCATTTTACTAATTGACTAACGAGCTCTCAGCATTCGCCCTATTCTAGTCTCCACCCCTTGTCTTTACTCAATCTACTTTGCTTCTTTTCTGCGGATCCTCCGCACCTGTTACATTCTGTTCTGCCTCATTATCTGCACACGTTTAAACTCCCTAACCGGAGCCGTGTATTAGTGAATAGGCTGTCTTTGTGATCCCTGTCCGCGTTTTGGCTTTCGCCAATTTCATGTGGTTAGGAACTTCGTCTTGCTCATTCCTTTGTTAATTAGTCTGATCCAGCTCACCTGTTCCCAATCATAGCATTTGACTTCCCCTAAATATATTTAAGCAGTCATTTTTACACCCAGCCTTTGACAGAATGTTTCCCTTGTGTTAAATCATTTATGCCTTGTACTCTTTGTGATTCTTTTCTGACTGGACCGTCCCAGTTTACTTTGTTTGCATCTGTGTACCAAATCTTCTTTGCCCGACCACGAGTTTTGTGTTTGCTGCCCTGTCTACAACTTGGATTACGTCCCTGGGATTCTGATTTTCAGATTGTGGACTTTGTACCGTTGCTTCCTGCTCTGCGGGGGTTCACCTACATCCTTAATAACATTCAAGTTTTTTTTGGATTGCTTGGTTCTAGCGTCTGGTTCCTGAGCGTAACCTCACATATCTATGACCATTTTTCTGAGACAAATTTGTCCTTGATTTGTGGATATTTTAGCTATCTTGCCAATGGGATAAGTACATTTTCACTTGTGAAGCAAATAATAACTTCTTGTAAGTTGGACATACCCGTGTACAGCGCCCTCCGTAATTTTTGGCACCCCTAGTTAAGATTTGTTAAAAGCCTTAAAATAAATTCAATTTTTATTGCAGAAGCATACTCTCACACTGAAAATTGTAGAAAAATGTAACCTTCAACTCAAGTGAATTAAGGGGGAAAAAGATCCCTTTTAATGAAAAAGAATTATTTTTCATAAAATCACCTGTTCCACAATTATTGGCACCCCAAACAATTCCTAAGAAATAAATGTAATTGAAGCAATTAGTAATTCATCACTTCCTGTTTCCCTGGGGTATAAATATGATGTGACACAGAGGCCATTTCTCCTATCCACTCTTCAGCATGGGAAAGACAAAGGAACACATCATTCAAGTAAGGCAGACGTGTGTCGACCTTCACAAGTCAGGCAATGGCTACAGGAAAATAGCCACTCGCCTGCACCTGCCTATATCTACTGTCAGAGGAATCATTTAGAACTTTAAAAAAACTGGAACAGTGGTAAACAAGCCTGGAGGAGGACGCAAGGTTATTTTGCCACCACGCACAGTGAGGAGGATGGTAAGAGAAATAAAAAGTTCTCCAAAGCTCACTGTTAAAGAATTGCAACAAATGGCAGCATCTTGGGGTCACAAAGTCTCCAAAACAACCATCAGGCGCTATCTACATGCCATCAGCTGTTCGGGAAGTATGCACGGAAAAAACCTTTTCTGATTCACAATCATAAACGCAAACATCTGGAGGTCGCTAAGCGGTACTGGGACTTCAACTGGGACCGTGTGCTTTGGTCAGATGAGACCAAGATACAGCTTTTTGGCAACAAACACTCTAAGTGGGTCTGGCGGAACACAAAAGATGAGAATGCAGAAAAGCACTTCATGCCCACTGTGATGTATGGGGGAGGATCGGTGATGCTGTGGGCCTGTTTCTCTTCCAGAGGCCCTGGGAGCCTTGTTAGGGTGCATGGCATCATGAACGCTTTGAAATACCAGGACATTTTAAATCAAAATCTGGTGGCCTCTGCCCGAAAGCTGAAGATGGGTCATCACTGAGTCTTTCAGCAAGATAATGACCCTAATCATGTGGCCAAATCTACACGGAAATGGTTCACCAGACACAGAATCAAGCTCCTCCCATGGCCATCTCAGTCCCTCGACCTCAACCCCATTGAAAACCTATGAAGTGAGCTGAAGAGGAGAGTGCAGCGGAGAGGACCCAGGTCGCTGGATGATTTAGAGAGATTGTGCCAAGAGGAATGGTCGAAGATCCCTCTTTCTGTATTCTCCCATCTTTTGAAACATTATAGGAAAAGATTGGGTGCTGTTTTGCGGGCAAAAGGAGGTTGTACAAACTATTAACATCAGGAGTGCTAATAATTGTGGCACACATTATTTGATGTAAAAGAATTATTTCTTAATGTGGGATTTTTTCCCCACTGAATAAATGCACTTGAATTAAAGGTTGGATTTTCCTCTTTTTTTCCATTGTGGTCCTATATTGTTTAGAAAAAAAACTGGATTTATAAGAAGCTAAAGAACACATCTTAACCAGGGGTGCCAATAATTATGGAGGGCAGTGTAAGTGTGGACTGGGCCGAAGTGCCTCCATGACTGAAGAAATGATTTACCTGTTCATCCCCCCTCTCGTAATTGAGCACTGCCACTAAACAAATGACTTTTGTAGTCAAAAAGGAACGGCTAGAGTTAAGAAAGATGCTTGGTACCATTACTTGCCCTCCCAGGTTTGTGAGAGAGAATCCAGGAAGTTCCTTGCCTGTATGATCATGTGTTCTGTGCCTCCTGTAGTTTTCAGCATAAGGTGGCCCACATGCGAGGACTTTATAAAGCTGTCCTCAGATCCCAGACGCATCCTTTAATTCCCCTTTACCAACTGTGTGAAGAAGTCTTTAAGGTTAAATATCCCTCAGTGCTTATCTGATTACCCAGTAAACCAATACCAAACCTAGATCTAGTTTTGTTTGTGAGGCAGACTACCATATAGCTATGCTCAAAAACAAGCAATTTGCTGCCCATCGATGATCCTGGTGATAAAGCACAGACGTTTTGATTTATTGCTTGATTTTCTTTTGTCCGTGGCAGTGGGGAGCCGTCCACAGTCTTCGGCCGGGGGGAGAAGAGCTGTGTGTTTAATCAGATGTTTTTGGGAGTGTTTGTTATCGTTTCCGCCTCCATTCCACACCTCTGATGCCAGGTAAGAGTCCCCAACCTGAGGAGAGATGCCCGGCATTTTATCATGGCAATGAATGGGTAAGTCGAACAAATGAAACAAGGCCCCCCGGTAGGGATGGTTCTTAAAATGAGGAGCAGTCCAAAAGTATAGAGACAGTCGCTATATATGAAATTGGCTGTGATTATTAAGAAGGTCCACAACAATGAGTGTAAATGCTCTAGAAATAAGGTTGTTACTCAGCACTTTAACCTCATGTCCAGTATTTCATTTCAATTTGATTTAACACAGTGCAAAAATTTATTGCTGTTCAAATAGTTATGGACTGCAGTGTATATTACTGAGGGGAAAGTGTTCAGACACAGCATAAAGCAGACTGTTTCAAGTATTTAAATATCTATTCGCTCTCTTGCTAGCATTTAGCAAAGAAATACAACTGCCCTCTGCTTATTTAAAGCAGCACATTGTTTTCCACTGAGGGGAAAAAAGAAGCAGTTTAAGAATAATTCCAAGTAATCACTTATCACGTTTTTCAAAAGAACAAGCAGAAATTTGAAGGGAGTTATCTATTTTGTTTATTCAATGGGGGGGATGCAACCAGGGTGTGGCATAGCGATGTACTCAGTAGAAGTGCAGCCTCATAACAAGACGGTTGTGGGATTGAATCTACCCAGTGTTTACATGTTTTCCTTGGGTTCAAGTTGCGATACTCCCTTAGTCTCCCTCAGTAGGAGACTGTAAATTGCCCCAAAGAGTGGATGCGTGCTCTCTGAAATGCTAGTAGACGCGGGTGTGCTATCCATGCAGTCTCCCTGTCAGTCCGCATTATATGCTGAGACGGGGTACAGCCTCTGCCACAATCCTGACCCAGTAAGATACGGAAGGGATGTATACAGTATGTACAGTAGTATTTATTAGTGTTCCAACAATTTCTGCATTTTAGCATGTTTTGTGTGTATATCTGCAATGCTACTATTTATCTGTTATAGTTAATTTAATTTCAGGGGTGTCCCCTGTATTTTAGTCAAGCTGCTGATGGACAATTCAGTCTCTACGCTAGTAGTGCATAACTCATGTACTCAAGTAAGTCTGAGTTCATGAGTTAGGGTGGCTTTCAGTGGTTCATGTTGGACAGCCATTCTTTCCTTTGTCTTTTAAGAACACAGGGCCCTACAGAGAGATTATCATGTAGAACATAGAGAAATATTTCAGTATTAACTGGATTACTGATCATCATTCATTCATCTTTTTTTTTTTTTTGGTTTACCAGTAACGTGTAAGAGAATTTAGAATTTATTTTGACGAATCAAGTTAGCTAACTTTCAGCCATTCCGTGTCCGTTCAACAAATATACAAAACAAATCTTTCACTGTTTTAAAATTTTATCAGACTCTTTTCAAGACAGCTGGAAAGAAAAAATGCTGTATGTAAACGTAGAATTTTCAACATATGTCCACAGTTGGCATTTGTGCTGCAATTGCTGCTGCTTTCACTACAACTGTTGTCATTTTCAGCCATCTTGAATGTTGGCCCTCCCTTCAGTGGTAGCTGTAACTCAGCAGCGTGACATGCTAAGAGGATATCATTATCATGTGTTCTTTAAATAAGCAGCAGATTCGATTACATACAGCAGGTTTTTGTTCCCTCCTCTTTCATTTCTGTTGTTAAAGCTGGGTCAAGCTGAACTGTCCTGTGGCCGACAAAGCGCATCGTCTGCCACGAATGCAGCCGATAGTAATTCCGAGCTCAAAAACTGATTGAAAAAAGACTTACGTATGTAAAGTTACATTGAATGTTGGAAAACAGCGACCAGGCAACAGTGAAGCGAACTAAGGTTTTGGGGCATTACATGGGAATCGCCTACATATTTAGAATCATGCCAAAGCGCGCATTCTTATGTCTTGAATTTGGCTGTATTTGTTCAGACCAGTCAGGAGGGGCTATAGAACTGTTTCATGTGCCCTAAGGACCACAGATAGTGATGTTATTGTGATTTCATTGTACGTAATAGTCACAGTTCACACGAATTAAAGCACATACATGTACAAACTCATAACACAGTACTGAAACGCACACGCACGAGCACACACACGTGTGCACACACACACGCACACACACACAGAGAAATATATGCGCGCGGACACGCGTGCAGTAGAGGTGCCTGCAAAGTTTTGAACTGAAATGGGAAAAAAAAATACAAAAAGAACTTGGCAATGTTCCCTCTGTTTCAAAACCAGAGATTATCCTATAGAAGAGATCCTCAAAAGAATTTTTTTTGCATGGTTCTGGAAGATAAGTGAAAGTAGTGCACTGCAGCTCTGGCCTAAGCCAGTGCCTTCCGTGGAACAGCAGGACAGAAATAATAAAAACCAGAAAGACAATTTACTCAAATGTGGTTCAACCTCGAGTGACCTTCACATATCCTATATAGAATTTTTTTTTTAAATTCTCTAACATATCATTTGTTTCTAAATCAAATCCGACAACATTTGAAAAATCATTATGAAAATTTTTGATAGCCACAGCCATAGCAGTTGCTTTTACATCACAAAAAAATTACAGACAAACCATCAAATACATGAAAATAATTGTGTTGAAATGGTCAACTATTTTGCACTGCGGAATTGAAATTGTTTTTTTGTTTTTTTGTTTTTTTACAGTATGGCACCGTAGTGAAAGGAGCATTTGAACTGCTTGTATTTCACAGTTCATCAGTAGATCCCAGCTTGAGCCTATGACATACACTGGAACAGTGTTCTGTGTTGGGTGTCATGCTACTCACATTATGTTGTTTGAGGCAAGAATTTCATTTACAACTGAGCTATTTCTAATTCCCACTAATGATATGTGACAGAGAACTGAATATGATTTCTGCTTAACATCATGTAATCAAACTTCAAGAGCGCGCAAAGAAACAGCCATTACATCTCAAGCACAAAATTGTGCTAGTGGTTGTATATATACAATCTGCAGAATCGTATATTTTTCATATTTTACATGCTGTGGAATTCCAGTCTCCTCTCTGACAGTGACATTCCACTGTAAGTAATGTTTTCATACAAAAAACTATTTATTAATTTATATTGTCACTGATATCTTAGATTATGAAAGATAAAAAAGACTCAGGTCCTCCCATAAACCCTCAGTGAGTGGGTTCGGCTTCACAGTGTTAGTGACTAACAGGTGATCTTGTTTATCTCCTCCAAACAACTTATTTATCCATCAGCCATGTATTTATTCAACTGTCACATTTATCTCACAAGATAGTCAGGCCTGAGCGACCTACAAAGATAGAAAGAAAACTGTAATTTTAATAATAGTAATATTACACTTTCTCTCCAACATGCCCCTGGAGTTTGAAAGTAACGTAAGCAAAAACCGTGAACAAGATGAAAGGTTGGCTGTCTGATCTTGTTTCTTATAAATCTTTTAACTTCTTTCCTTCAATCCCATCACTATAGTATAGTATATAGTATATAGTATAATTGTCATTTATCAACATCATTATCATTCTAATCTATTTAATATAATTTAAAAATGTAAATATCCCATGGTAGCTAAACCAAATGCTGTTCTACAATTGGAAGACTCTGGAATTGTATCTAGCTGTGTAAATATGCAGACATGCGCAATATCAATGTTGCTGTTGTAATTATTATTATTTGCACAGGTAATAATAAAGAGAACAAAATGAAAATGTGACACAAGAATGTCTTTGAGAATAGAGCAATACATTTCATTGGTTAACTTTTAGTGAAGTAGCCTGTCCATTCAAAATTACTTCTTGCATAACAGCATTTACATTCAATTTACTTTTTTTTATCAGCTGTTGTTACTGAGAAGACTGTGCGTAGGCATTCTTCGCAACAGTTTTTTTTTTTTTTTACTGCCGAAATAAATCAATATTATGAAGTATGAGTTTGTATGAAAGTATGAATGATTTTCCGTGGCTTTGTTATTTGAGCACACTGTAGATTTCTTGTTAAATGCAGTAACACTATTAACTAATTCAGGCTTATTTAATGTATATCAAAAAGCGATATTTATTCGGAATGAATTTTTGTGTTTTTTTTTCCACTTAATTTTCTGTTCTCTAGAAGTTAATAAAATACTTTGCAAATGGCTGTACACATTTTTAGTCATATGTGCAACCAATTACACCCAAGGAACTTTAACCAATAATGTTATTTTTGATTGCCATATTTAGGGTAAAAATCACTTTCACTCAGCTGAATCAATATTTTTTGTTGTTCTCCACTGGTAAAATATTTATACTGTATGGAATTTAATAGTTTAAGCACTTGGTCATTTTTTCAAGCAAAGTAAAGACTCATATCCAATTTTTATAAGTACTTTCACAAATTTATGAAGTATTAAGCTATTTTACGACATTTCAAGCTGTAAAAATTTCATCTAACACAGTACAGATTGGAAGGCCAAGTGATGTTTGTGATCACGAATGAAAAGGTTAAAATACAGAAATATAATTCTGTGGTGACATCTAGTGGTACTTAGAATCAGCATTAGTGAATTGAGAGAATCACACTCATGACAATGAAAACCAGAGATGTGTTCAGGAGTGATCACGTTTCTGTTTGTATTCATTCACTGCTTCGTTCTTTGATTTATTCAACTTCAATAGAAAGAGCAGTATTAAAGTATTAAACGAGTAAATTAATTGCATGTTGAATGATTACATTCTGAGATTGCGGTCGCAAATGAGTTCTGGAATGTTAATGCAACTAGGGACTGAAGATGACATTTTGCATGATTATCCACAGACACTTGTTTTTGCCTTCTAATTAACGAGCACTGATAGTTAGCCGGGATTGTGTCGCACTTTTATTAATCTAATCCTCATGGTCGCTTTGATTTTTGTTGTGAATGAATAAAAAGTTAAACAGTAACTACAAAGGGCCAAGCTGCATTTTGGGGATGATTTTATAGGTGGCGTAAACCAATTAACCATTTTATCCTGTCCTCTGTGTCTCAAGGATGCATGTTCTTGTTTGCCTGTACGCATTTATTACATTTAATACTACGCACTTTTCAGCAACTTCATTTGTGAGATCTGCAGGTCAGTTCTTTGTTGCGAACTGGGCAGAGAGGAGGCCAGTTGTTAGACTGACAATAAGCCATTAGAGAGCTTATATTATGAGGAGGACGAGGAGAAATGGAAGAAGGTTCGGAGAACCTGCTGTACCTAATAGTTCACCCACAAATAACTTTCTCGCAAATAATTTAGCACACTGGAAGAGACACCAGAGTGGAAAACTAAAATTTAGAGGGAGAGGTTAGAGTCACTCTTACTAGTAAGATGATCCAGCTCCGTCTGACACAAAACCCATGACCTACTGTAATGTGAATATAGGCCACTAGATGGCAGTATTTACCTTTTTTTTGTTAAGCTCAGACTGGAGTCATGTTTAGACATGTCCTGGACATGTCTGGGGCAAGTCTCAGAAAATTAAAAAAAAGAGGTCTAAATGTGGGTGGGGTCAGCAAAAGAGTATATAAGGAAAAGAATTGAGACAGTAAAGTAGTAGGAGAAATTGCAAGAAGATGACCAGACCTGCCATTCTGTTCAAGACCTGTGACATTTCTTTTGTGGATTTCTTTGCCTGTGTTTGAGCATTTTCATTATCCAGGACATCACCAAGCCACCCCACAAAAAGGGACTGTAAATATTTCTTTTTTTTTCCTAATCAATCTTGGTCTTTAGGTTCATTAGTTGTTAGTTAGTTGTTATTGTCTTTGTCTGTTAAATTAAATGTGTTTAAGTTTTAAAAACTGTGTGTCATACCTTGCTGTTGCTGTTGTGTTATAAATGTAATAACAAATTGGGGCCATAACACTACATAAATAGGACAATCGGAGTCTACAGCTGATCACATTAATGAGCCGATTATTCAATTAACAGGAACAGCTTGTTAAACTGCTGGAACAGGGATAGAACCAATCAAGCAGACACAAGGCTTGTGACAGTTCATGTAACATATTCAAGCTAGGAATATCAACATTTCTACCTCACAAGCAAAGGCTGTTATGTGGCAAAATGAGGGCCAGTTTAGATCACCATCAGTGCCTTTTTTAACTTCCTAAAATTGTGCTTTGTTCTATTAAAATGTTCTGCAATATTCTCAACTGCGTGATCGATTTTCCTCTTTTTGCCTATTCGAGAGGTTGTTTGTTCATTCATCAAAGTCTCACTCCGTTGAACTTGCCACAGTTTGTTACACACTGCACTGAATGGCACAACTGGGGAAAACAGAACCCTCAGTGCAGATGAAATTTGAGCAATTGCCAGTACTCAAAGATACCCAGATGTTGCAATAAGCCCCATTTCAGGCGCTTTATGGGATAGTCTGGTGGCCATGTTGCTTAAGGTCTCACATAGTTGCTGCAGAAGCTGCATGAATTCTTCATTCCTTCAAAACCTTTTGGCTTCATTTCAATGTTTACATTGTTTGCGGTTTCTAAAGTATAGCTGAATTGTTGTCCTGCTGCTACCAAAGCTGCACACCAGAAGTGTGACAGTCCCAGAAGTGTAAGAAATTTCGGCGAAAAAGGCACCTCTGGTTTTTTGTTTATTTTTTTTCTATTGGCGATCGCTCGAATTGCCAGGCAGGTAGAATATTATGAATCTGATAGACGAGCTGTGAAGTGGCCCATTTTCAATCAAAACATCCTCTCGCATTTGGGTAATTTTCTGTGACCGTCTACATCCAAGGATGTTTTATATTTCTCCTTATAGGTCCATGTCAACATCGGTTTGGACCTCAATGGCCGGACGCCATGAGAAGAGTTTCCCCTACCAATGAAATGATGCGTTATAGACGGACAGGCAAGCTGAATGATTCAAACTAAAAAAAATACAGGTAGTTCCAACTTCTACACAGTTTCATTCCTAATAGTGTCTCATAAATTATGCATGTTTGGACCTGTACAAGCAAAACATACGAATACTAAATTATTTGCGACTTAATACTGACAGAAATATATTATTTTGAAAATGTGTAAACGAGAGCAGTATTGTCACCAGGAAATGTCAGAGTTATGTTCCTTGAAATGGTGCCTGGCATGTGCGTTTGTGGCCACATAAATCCCAGATTTTTCAAATGGCGGCGTCTCATTGGGGTACGAGTCGCCACGGAGTTTGTCAGAGTGAGGGCTTGTAGTTGTGATTGGCCAATTTTCTACACACACACCCACCTGTAATGGCTGTGGACCACCACTGATAGCACACCCAGAGGGACGAGTCCTCGCCGAGTCCCTTCCAAACAAATGTGACTGACTGCCACAGTCGCTGCCATGGCAGCCATTCCGGCTCCTGTTGGCATTTTAAATTCCCCCACGTCAGGCTTTACGGCACAATTGTTTATTGTGTGGATGTTTGTTGCATCTTAGATTGTATTTGCTCTGAGGCACAGCCAAGGCTTCTGCTGTCTGAACAGCAGTCGTGGGAATTCCATACTTACGGGTCGTGGTCTAGCAGATCTTCCAATGTTTGACATGAAGTGACCTATATTACACGCCTAAAATTATGAATTTCATCAAATCAAAGATAATACTCACTCTATCATATTGTTATCATATACATGTGATTACATGCAGATTACTTAAACAGATGTGGGCCATTCATTCTGAAGTTGTGAAAATATGGACAGACAGCCCAAGCAAGCACAGTATGTGTAATGAGGCAAAATGCTAATTATTTCAACGGGTTGAGATTGTGCATGCTGAATATCATGATGATTCCTCTTTGAGTTCTTAGAGATTTCTTTAAAGAGTGAGTATGAGAGCTGATGTAAACTGTGAGCATATATAAATACCAGTCCCTGCATTAGAAATAATAATTTATAACGCAACTTCTGCATTACCCCTAATTACATATAACTTTAAGAGAAAGAATAATAGACTGTTACTCGCGGGTCGTCATCTTTCCCGTATCAAATAATTTTTCTTCGTTACCATTGTTCATCAGAAGTTTTGCGTCAAGTTCCAGCAAATACAATTTTGCTCTTATACGAAATACCTTCAAAAATGCAGTTGCCCGTGGATTTTCCCAAAACCGTATTCTCTCTCAGCGGACTCATCATACTCGATCTGTATCATCCTGTCCTGCCACGAAAGCGCAGTGCATCCACCTCAATGATGCATTTAATAGTCCCGGAGTGCCCCCTGGCGTTGTAATGTAGTCATTTCATCCATGTACGTAAATCACTGACATAAAGGCACAGCATCAGTCTGAATTCATGTTACAGTAAGATGGAGAAACCAGGCATTTCATGAAATGACTAAGAATTTAAGTCATTTCATGAAATGGCTAGTGTTAAACTTCGGTCATTTCTCGAAATGACTGAATGTTTTCAGTCATTTCACAAAATGACTGGTTTTACAATCTGACTAACATATACACAAGTGAATGAGTTTAAGTTGAGCTAACTTTGAACAGTATTTTACATGAATTCCCATTTTATTCCGTAAGTACAGAGGAATGCATTATGGCTACATCGTAAAAAGTAAAACTTTAAAAAGTAAGACAACATTTCTGAATTTTCTCAACTTTTTGCATGAACTGACTAGTGAAATAATTCGGAACGTAATGTTTAGCCTACTCAAAAATGCTGTGCAGCTGCTGTCCTTACTTTTTTTTTTTTTTTTTTTAAACTCAGTTAGCTCTTTATTGTTTGCAGTATATTGTGATGCACAACAGGGCATACTTCCATAAGAGGCGAAAAAAGAATAAATGTGAGTGTCTTATTTATTTATTTATACTGGGAGTCCGATTGAGAGTAAGCTCTCTTTTGCAACGGAGCCCATTCATGAATCAATACAAACATGCATTACCACAATAAATTAGAAACAAACAAAAAAAAAAAACAAAGGAACTACAGAATACATACATTCCAGCTTTATGGACATCCAATTACAGACATTTAAAAAAATTAAATGAGAATTTTTTACCAATTTCATTGTCTGCTGAAGCCTATTCCATTTCTGTGGGACATAGTACATACAAGCAGTTTTACCCAGATCAGACTGAACCCTCGGGACGTCTACAGTCATATAATCAAGAGCATGAAGATGGTGCTCCCCCTTCAAAAATTAAGCAGACTGGCAATATATCCTGGCAGCTTACCCAACAGCACCTTGTAAATAAAAAGACAACAATGTTGCTCCCTTCTCATGGCCAGTGAAGACCAACCCACCTTGAAATAAAGACTGCAGTGATGCGTTTTGACGCCATCTCATGGTTCTCATGGTTCTGGATGTTTGTGTGTGTGCGTGTTTTGGACTTTTCTTTGTGGCTCTCGTCCCGAGACGATATCGAATTCCTTTTCAGTCGGATTCTTTACCCAACTGGCTGATTGAACTAGGGCGGCGCTTCCCCGCACTCTGTACGAGCCGGAAGTCCGCCACGCCTCCCTTGCTAGAGGGTCTGTTTGTAGTTAAGCGAGATATCCGAAGATATCTGTAGTCAGGTTTTATTTGACTTTATATCATCTCGTCATTTTCAGAGTTTCTATTTCTCCGGGGATATTCCCTTTCCTTCTTTTCCTCTTTCATCTGTGTGTTGCGCTATTTGAGGTGCTTCGTTTTTCTCGGTTGCCGAGTTTCTATGTCTTTCTATTTCTCTCGCTTTGCTTGCATGTAGTCGGACTTTGGACATCCTTTGGAAGCGCGAGTACGTTTCTGGTCATGTGGTCTTAATTCCCCTCGGTGTTTGTCGTAAGTCCGTTCTGCTTTGTTGTCCGCTTGCCGCTCTGCTTGGCCTCCAGATCCTACCGGCATGACAATCTCCTGTAATGAAACTTAAGGCAGCGTGGTGTACTGCATCAAGAGGCTTCAGTGATGAGGGAGCAGAGTGCATATACATTATTCGTACGCCGCCTCTCTCTTCTTGGCTTCCTCAACCCATAGGTTTATATCGCTGCGGAGATTGGACTCACTGCTCAAACTCTTCAGATATTAAATAATTCACGCAGCCACGCCCGGGCAAGAAATAGGCCTATTAAATCAATTATTTTATTAATTGTAAAAAGCACTCATGTTATTTACATGTTAAAATGCCCGTGCGGATTAGTGTATGCGGGGCAAACCAGATGTCCTCTCAAAGTGAGAATAGCTGAACATAAGACTGCTATCCGCATCAAAATCCTTGATTATGCCATAGCGCGCCACTATGAACAGGCTAAACGACGGTCAGTGGCTTCCCGTAAATTCTGCGGGATTTAAAAAAAAAAAAAATTGCTCCATCGCCAACAGGAGGGGATATTGTTAATAAACTCCTAGCCAGACAATCCTTCTGGATATTTACACTTAATACTGTGGAACTTTTTGGTTTAAATGAAGAAATGAATTCGTCCTGTTTCCTTTAATTAATTTACTTTCTTCATGTATTCTTATGTGTCATTGTTTTTCTTTTTATTCCCAATGGATTTTTTCTCCCACCAATAAGATGTTCTTGCTTGACACTGGGGGGAGCTCTCTTCCCTGTTCATTCATTTGTGAGTGTGTGTATTCGGGTCATAAACTATATCATTTGAATGTGTTCACTCTATCCAACGGGATATTGCCACTCCGTTGTGGAGGGATATTTAAATGACCCATTCTAGTCTTGGCCCTCTGTTTGACTCTGAAGAAGACCTTGTGTCAAAACGTCAGTCACCTGCACCTTAATAAATCATTTAATATATCTGTGTGCTCCAGGACTCCTTCCTTTGATATTAGCATGTAAATTATCTCACCGTGATCTATTCTAGAAAGAATAGTTGGCTGCACAATCAGCCCTCTGCAACTCCTCGGCAGGCAGGCTTTATCTCTATAAAGCATCGCCAATTTAACTTTCAGATTCTTGGTTAGTATATCAAGGTGCTTCCAAAATTTAAGCTTCTCATCCACACAGATGCCCAGATATTTCTAGCAAGGAACTCCTAAAGGCTTCACAAGGTGTTGCCAGATGTGTATCATATTAATTTTTTCCCCGATATAAATCTATTTTCAAAACATTTGGGGGAATTTATTCAGCCGGTGTTCTTCTTTGCATTACAAACCAGAAGCGAATAATGCCATAAAAAATTAGTTTTCTTCGACTCCATTTTGATTAATGAATAAGATGTTAATGAGTTTAAATTTGGGCTATAAATAAATGAGGCATTGAGAGGATTAATGAGAAAGGAAGGGTTGGGCAGCACTGTGCCAGCAAACCACCACCTTTCATAATATAATGGCAGCCCTTGATTTGTTCAGTGCTGGGTCATCAGATATGAAATTCAAATGAGCCTCGAGGTTATTTACGGTAAAGCTAGGTTTTGTTCTGGAACGAGCAAAGTCAAAATGGGTCCAGAAATATAGGCACTTCTAACAGATTAGCCCAGTCTGCAGTCAGCCAAGCAGACTCTATGAAAGTACAGTCAGCATCTGCACTCACAGAAAAGCCTAATCACAAAGATACCAGTAAAGTACATGTAATACTTCAGAGATTTAATGCAGCTTTTAATTGGATAGAGGCCCATTATTTTTCAATACAGAAAAGCCAGTGAAGCAGGTACAGCTCTCAAATATTTTTGCAAATCGTGTTCGACAGCATAATGATTAGCCATGGTGCTGAATTCGCCTCGCAAAATGAAAAGCAAACTTCATGCGAGGCGTAATTTAATTGTTACCCCCCTCACATTCTCCTCCATTCCCACTGTCGGAAGGCTAATATTTTTAGAGATAGCTATATAGAGATAGCTCCTTCAACGGTCATCGCTTTAACATAAATTTCACAGCCACATGGACAAGAGGTTTTTGTGATTGCTTTTACTGTAATTGTTGCCTGTGATTTGTTGTTGCTTTTAAAGACAACGTGGATTCCTAACGTTACGGCCCCAATTTGTTTTAACATATTGGACTGCAGGGGATGAACGACAAAATGTTTGAACTTGAACAGATTCAATAAAACAAAGGCTGACCAAGATTGAAATAATTAAATGAGATAGTCACAGTCCCTTGAGCTGGGGTTGCTTTGTTGCAATGTCTTGGGACAGGAAAATGCTCCAACTTGGGCAAAAACCCACAAAACGATCTTCACAGGTCTTGTAAAGAATGACAGGTCAGGTCAAATGTATCCTTCCAGAATTTCTCCTACTACTTTACTCTCTCAATTTTTCTCCTTATATACTCTTTTCCAGCCACCTTCCAGACTTTTTTTCAATTCTCTTGAACTTTCCCCTCTCTGAGACATGCCTAGGACATGCCCGAAACCTAGCTCCAGACTGGGCTTAAAAAAAAAAAGTCAATACTGCCATCTAGTGGCTTTCCCCCCCCCACATTACACTAAAAGGTGTGCTGTTGTTATTAATGAGTGATGCACAAATTTTTGTTGGAAAAAGTATGGAGAAATGGACACCTGTCTGTTTCCCGTGGAGATTCCTGCTCCCCTTTCGACTGAGAGAGGAAGCGAAGAGAAAGCGTAAGTACAAACTTCCCTCACTCTCACTACAGTGCCGTTTGGGGGTCTTACAGATTTGTTATTTTTCTATTAAATGTATGAAAACTGGAATAGAATTCAGCTTTAGGATTTTCAGGTATTGGGTGAACTGACCGTAAGCAAACTTATGATATTCCCACTAATTATTATTATTATTATTATTATTATTATTACAGGTTGACCGTAGTTGAAACAACTTTAAAACATTCATTTTAAATATAGATCTATTGAAATTAACTTGTTCTTATAAACAGCGGCGAAAGTGGAGGATGCAGTGTAAAAGTCTGGCAACTTGAACTTGCTGTCAGTGGTGCAACAGTGGTGAGTAGAGCGGTTTTTCTACTCTATAGCAAGGATGCAGGGAAAGCTAGAATCCACTTCATATAGACACATATGGGTGCTGGAATCTGAGATGGACTTTGAGGCTGGGCGTAATGGCGTCAATGGCAGCGTCTGTTGAAGCGTTACAGTCAACAGGGAAAAAGGCCCTGATGAAATGGTCTAAGGAAAAACTGACCGACGTGTAATGGCCCCAATTTGTTATTACAATTTACAACACAACAGCTACAGCAACAGCAAGGGATGACAGAAACAGTTTTAAAAACTTGAACACATTTAATTAACAGACAAAGACTAACACTAACCTCCAACTAAAGACCAAGATTGAATATATACAAAAAAAACCAGAAATATTTACAGTCCCTTGTTTTGGTGGGGTGGCTTGGTGATGTCCTGGGTGAGGAAAAAAAAAATGCTCTAACACAGGCAAAAATCCACAAAAGAAACTTCACAGGTCTTGAACAGAATGACAGGTCTGGTCACATGTATCCTTCTCCTTGCAATTTCTCCTACCACTTTACTGTCTCAATTCTTTTCCTTTCATACTCTTTTGCAGACCCCACCCACATTTAGACCTCTTTTTTTTAATTTTCGGGGACTTGCCCCAGACATGCCCAGGACATGTCTAAACCTAGCTCCAGTCTGGGCCTAATAAAAGAAAGGTAAATACTGCCATCTAGTGGCCTCTATTCACATGACACCTCCATTCCAAAGGGGAAAAATTTTGACTCAAAGGCAAAATTTTTCTTTTCAATACAAAATGGTTAAGCGGATACCTGTCTATATATACTGTACACATCATACAATATTCAAATAAACACGTGATATATATATACATATTCAAACACGGGATAAGCAATCAGCAATTACATTGTCTGTACCCTTCACATGCTTAATTTCCAAGTCAAACTCAAACCCCAATTCAACAATCTCTGATTCTTGTTTTTCATCTTACTCAAAAACATTAACGGATTGTGGTCTGTGTACACAACCATTGGCTTTTGCCCTAAACAAACATAAACCTCAAAGTGTTGTAAAGAAAGAACCAGAGCCAACAGCTCCTTCTCTATTGTGGAATAGTTCCTTTGGTGGCGATTTAACTTCCTGGAGAAGTATGCCACGGGATGCTCAATGTCATCAGAGTCACTTCTCTGTAGGAGCACAGATCCACAAGCTTGGTCGCTAGCATCGACCGCGATGGAGAACGGTTTGTTGAAGTCACGAGATTTGAGCACGGGGAAGTGACACAGCAGAGACTTCAGGCGATCAAAGGCTCTCTGGCATGCATCATCCCAAGTGAACTTTACGCCTTTTTTCAGTTGGTTAGTTAGACTGAGAGCAATCTCAGCAAAGTTCTTGCAGAACTTGCGGTAGTACCCGATCATTCCAAGGAAGCGGCGCAAAGCTTTTTTGTTGTCAGGAACTGGAAAGTCCATGATGGCTTGGACTTTTATGGGTGCCACCTTACCCTGGCTTATGACGTAGCCAAGATAGGTGACAGTAGCACAACCAAAGTCACTCTTGTTCAGGTTAACAGTCAGGTTAGCCTGGGTCAGGCACTGGAACAACGTCTCTACATCTTTTAGATGTTCTTCCCAGGAGTCACTCCATGTGATCAGGTCATCGATGTACGCACCGGTGTGTGGCAATCTGGCGATTGTAGACTGTATCATCCTTTGGAACGTGGCTGGGGCATTTTTCATGCCAAAGGGTAGGACTTCATACTGGTACAATCCAGATGGTGTGGCAAAAGCAGAGATGCTCTTGGCCCTCTCAGTTAAAGGCACACACTAATAACCCTTCAATAAATCAATCTTGGTCAGAAACTTTTCTTGCCCAACTCTATCGATACAATCATCAATCCTAGGTATTGGAAACATATCAGTTCTAGTTACAGCATTTACTTTGCGATAATCTGTACAGAATCTAGTACTTCCATCATGTTTTGGAACTAGCACACAGGGTGAACTCCAATCTGAGTCGGAGGGTCTGATAATATCATGTTTTAACATGTACTCAACCTCTTTCTCAGCAATCTTTCTCTTTTCAGGATTCATCCGGTACGGATGCTGTTTTATTGGTTTGGCATCACCAACATCTACATCATGAGAGGCTGTAGAAACTCTCTTTGGAACATCAGGAAACAGATCCTCATATTTCTTGATCAACCTCTCAAACTGATCTCTCTGTGAGGGTTCCAAGTGCTGGAGTTTTACATCAAGATTTTACGACACTTCAGAATTTGACAATTTACATGAAAGAACTTCAGCTTTAATTCTAGGTTCATCATCTTGAAACTCCCCCTCATCTTCACAAATCTCGGCCATAGGAGAATCTGAAGTGACAACTGCCACCCGAGCATTTATGTCATGAGAAGGCTTCAGCATGTTAATGTGACACAATTGTTTTGGTTTTCTCCTATCTGGAGTCTTCACAATGTAATTGAGATCATTGAGTTTTGTCAGAATTTCATAAGGACCATGAAATCTAGCCTGCAATGGATTGGACTGCAAGGGAAACAACACAAGGACCTTGTCTCCTGGTTTAAACTCACGGCTTCTAGCCTTATGATCATACCAAGTTTTAATTTTTCCCTGACTTGATTTCAAGTTCTCTTTGGCTAGGTCACAAGCTGCACGCAATCTTTCCTTGAACTTGCTAATATAGTCTAACAGACTGATTTGCGGCTCTTCCTCTCGCCATTATTCACTCAACAGTAGCAAAGGTCCTCTCACTTCATGACCAAACACTAGCTCAAATGGATTGAATCCAGTAGACTCCTGCACTGCTTCTCTAGCTGCAAACAACAGCAAATGAACCCCTTCATCCCAGTCTTTCTCATGGTCATAACAATAAGTCCTCATCATTGTCTTGAGAGTGGAATGAAACCACTCTAAGGCGCCCGTTCTTTGTTTAGTAATAATTTAGTGCAGCATTAGTTTCTCATTTTATGGAACCTTGTTTCCCTTTTGTTTTGTTTATTATACCTTCTTTATTCAACTTCTCATCACCTCCAGCCTTGGCGCACGAGTCTGTCATTTTACTCCACGGTCCTAGAGTCCGCCAGGCAGCCACTAGACATCTGGCAGGAGCAGAACCGTTAGAATATGTGCAACCCCCAGGGCTCCTTTGAAGAAGAGATATACATCTCTACGGGGCTTCCATGGTAAAATAAAGGTTAAATAAATTTAAGCAAGGGGACTGACTAAGACCATGTCTCTTTTCAGCAGGGCTCTGCATAACAAACGATTAAAATAACACAATTTACAGGGACATTTCTAATATATAAAAATCCAGCAAAATGCTCGAGTATTTATAATAGGGGACACAGGGACGTAGATTTAACTGGGAGTTGGGGGGGGACGGAGACACAGCCTTAATGACAACTAGTCCTGGCCAGTTCTCAATCATTTTCCTTCATCAACATGTTTTCCAATTATCGTAATTGGCAACTGAAGACGCGGTTCCTCTCCATGTGCGATTAACTTTTTGCAGTCCATAATGAACAGGTGCTGCTTGTTCTCTCCGATAAAGTAAGACGGCAATCGGTCATCAGGATGCGTATTTGCTGTGTTTAAATCATCGTTATTCAAAATTTTCTGAAGTTAATTTACCCCGCCGTGTCATCGCTGGATGCTGTCAGTTCGCATATGGAGAGGAACCGTGTCTTCAGTTGCCAATTACAATAATTAGAAAAAGCGTTGATGAGGGAAAATGATTGAGAACTGGCCAGCACTAATTGTCATAAAGGCCATGTCCCCCCCCCCCCCCCCCCCCAACTCCCAGTTGAATCTACACTCCTGAGTGAACATGTTTAATTTGGTTTCCTTGCAGGCCAAGGTTCTTACTCTGGTTTACCTTACTAATGGAAGAATGCTATTTCATTTCCAATTTGTAATAAAATGTGTGTACAATGGCATTTTAAACGAAACACACAAGTGAAGGATTACATTTCCATTGAATTATGACACAAGTAATGCGTTTGATTCTTGAAAAACAGAAAGCATCTCTGAGAATGCATTTTCGTTTCGCTACTGTTTGCTAAATGCTTGCATACATAACAACATAACATTCAGCGAGCTAGCGAAGGCACTGAGCAGAGGTGGCGCTGTGTTCAACAGCTGTTGTTAATTATTAATCGTGAAATGAAAATAACAAACCCTAAAATAATTTCCCTGTGCTACATGCTGAGATTCCAAGTCCCACGCATTAGGCGTGAGTCACTCCTCATTCACGTTTCTGTGCCGTAGTCAGCAATTATTCTATCAACCCTCGGGTGAAGAAATTCACTCGTGGAATTCAAGTCATTGTGCATTAAGTTAACCAGTTTCAAATGCATTACGATGGATTTACCCACTAGTGACACGGAAATCGATCAGGACTCGGGAATTCTCACGCTCGACTTTACTGAGGGAGTGAAAGCAATGGAATCGCATAAAGACGTTTCAAATGGTCTTATTTCATTTACACAATTTAAACGATCATGAAACACATGCGCTGTTTCCAATCCCTGAGTAAACAGAAGCAAGAGAAGTTCGGAGTCACAATCACTTTCTACGTTACTCGCGGCGAGGTCCACCTTTTTACGCAAGTGAAACTGAAACTTCAATGCACAAGGATTTTAATTCTGCGAGAGTCTCATTGAAGAGCGTTCATTGAATAATTGCGGACTACGGTGAATAAGTCTTAAAATTAGGGCTGGGCGATATATCGATATCGTGATTCAAAGTAAAATATCGTCAGGGATTTTGACTATCGTAATATCGTGATATTAAATAAGTGTTGGCTTTTCTGGTTTTAAAAGCTGAAATACAGAAATGGGTTGCATTTTTCTGCATTTGCAAGACTGTTGAAGCTGTTGCCTGCACCTTTTTCATCGTTATGTCAACATTACTAATAAATGTTTATAGAAAATATTATTGTGTACATATTTTGCAAAAGCACCAACATTTGTCCTGATGATATCGGCAAAATATCGATATCGAGGTATTCGGTCACCGATATCGAGATATTAGATTTTGTCCATATCGCCCAGCCCTACTTAAAATGCGCGAGACTTAATGCCAAATGCGTGAGGCTTGGCATCTCTGTACATTTAAGGTTTGGGTTAACGCCACTTGTTGGGAGTTGAGGAATGAGCGCGTTCCTAGCTGACAGTCATCGCCACACGAAAAAGCACAAAATCTTCGGAAGAATGTACGGTTTCATGAGCACTCAACTTTCAGAGTAGCTATACTATTTGAGTTATTTTTTGTCATAATGATTCAAAACCTTTTGACGCAATAAAGAATAATGCTGAAGAAACAGCCAACAGCTGCACCGATTCGTTTTAGTTTGTGGGGCGCATCAATTATTCGCTTGGCAGTCAGCAAAGCCTGACCTGGGAGGGGTTTGAAGTAACCTTCTCTTGCCTCAGGTCAAACTCTGAGGAGTGGGCGATCCCCTCCTTCCTCCGACAGCACACTGAGTGAAGTTGCTGTCTTGATATTCGTCCTCGGCGGAGGGCAAAGTTCAGAAAAGGTTGGGCCAAATGTGAATGAAAAGAGTGAATCGACCGTATGCTTGAAACCTTTCTTCAGGAGAGAGGACTCTTAAGAACTCTTCCTTTTTGTTGAAAGCAAAAGGCTGTTAAAATTATGACGACTCCAAGTAAGATACTCGTGAAAGGAGGTAAAGTTGTCAAAGAAAACTGTTCAGTGATTGCTGATGTCTACATTGAAGATGGATTAATTCACGAGGTTGGATTAAAAGTACCAAATGATGTTACGGTCATTGATGCGACTGGTAAAATGGTTATTCCTGGGGGAATCGATACTCATACCCATATGGAGATGGCTTTCATGGGAGCCCGAGCAGTGGATGACCAACACTGGGACCAAGGTAAAACGTGCCCTCATTTTTGAGAGGCAATTTAACGCAGTTAGTGCTCACGAGAAAAGGCTGCAAAAGCATACAAACTTTTTTCAACAAAGAAAGTAGGTCGTGCGTCGTCTGTTTTGTTTTTTTTTTCCCGTAGACCGAAATGAAACTCATAAAAACAGTTATTGCTCATCGTGCAAAATGAATTTCTGACCAAAATGTTTTATGTTGCGATAAGTTCTGTAGGACTTCTATGGAATTCTATAGAACATCAATGAAACTTTATAGAACATTTTAATAGAACAGCATGTTCTATAGGATTTTCCGTGTGTTCCGTAGGTATTTGCTATAGAAACCGATAGAACACCTCTACGGAAAGGAAAGTCCTATAATATTATTGCTGTTCTAGAAGACCTCACACCAGGTTCAACAGATCGCACCAGGATGTAATGATGTTACACAATAAAGGTGCAAAAAATTTGGTATCAACCACCTCAAGTGCCCAGTTACTTGAAAGATGTTGCATGTTGAAGCCCGAGAGTGTTTGCCTGGTTTGTTTCTGAAAAGAAAATTTCAAGATCACCGAAGATTTGCTTGATAAAATTCATGAACACATTTTGACTGATTACAATATCGATGATATTTGTTCGCCATGTGGATTATGTTCAAAATGCAAAAGGACTCTGAATGCCTTGTCTGAGCTCCGACGCTTGAACACTGAGCTCAGACACGTTGGTTGACACCAAATTTTGTTCACCTTTATTATGTGACATCATTGCATCCTGGTGCAATCTATTGATTCCATGTCCTTACCATTACCTGATGTTAATTACGCAATTGAAAATAGGCCTTTTCAGTTGAAATAAGTGTGGGGGGAATTTGTGGAATGCAGTTAGAACTTTCCTTGAAACCATTTATCCCAAACAGGTCACTGTCCTGAAATGAACCGTTAAAGGTGTCAACTATTGGGTTCTTACATAATTATTTATTTGATCATACAAACAAAATGGCGGGGGGGTTTGAATTGATAAATAGGCAATGCTTGGGGAAAATTGCGAGTTACATTCCAAAAATAAAAGAAATATATCTTAGAATTCATGATTTTCTAAAAACGCAGATTTCTCAAAGATTTGCTTTGGAAATTTTATACGGTTTTCATGGTTGATACTAGTGGGCCATATAGAACAACTTCCAAGCATTAGTTTCTCTGGGCAATTTTTCTCAACTTTCTTCAAGTTAAAACCTGGTGTGACTTTCCCATATAACACCCTACTTTAAAAATCTATTCTATAGGACTTTAATGGTCTTTAGGACCTTCTAATAGAACAAAAGCTTAATGGAAAAGACATCTTATGACTCCTTGCAATGCTCTGTCGAAGGGTACCTTATATGTATCTGGGTTCTAGAAGTGAGAGACCGGACTAATGGTATGAAAATGTGCAATATGCAGTGATATCCACTATACTGAAGTAGCAAGGAAATCTTGTCCCTTTTAACTTTAAGGTGTGCTTAAGCACATGGGGTACCAGACACATACCAACTTATTGTTTCCCTGATCTACCATTGATTGACTGACTGACCACACAACATAGCAGCATTTCAGTTACGGTATATGAAGACCTCTTTCCATTTGCTCGGCTGCAATTCAAAAATATAAATGTTTTATGCTGTATTGGAAAACTCGTCTTCCTCTTTTGCTTACGAAGATATACAACAGGCCATCTGTTGGGTTCAGCAAAGCAATTCAAATTGATCAGGATCAAGAGCAATCTGCATTTTTCCAGGTTAAATGCACTGCATTGTGGAACAAGAGTGTCTATTACCGCAGGAGTTTGAGCCCTGGTCGTACCAGCCGGCAGTGGATGGCAGCTTTTTCTGAGTAGCACACAGTTGGCCATTGCGCTACAGGGTCTGCCGGGTGGGAAAAAAAAGATTTCGGTGGAGATTTTCAATGGAACTGTTTCCTACAGGAATTTTCTATAAAACCTTTTTCGATCGGACTTGATGCACTAAAGTTCTATTGAAATTCTATTGAACAATCTTAGAGGATTCTTATAGAGCATTTTTTGCAGGGTTGATTCTACAGATTGTTTTTTCCCGTGGAGTTGGTGCTCAGTGAATGATAAGTATTCATCGCCACAAAGGGCAGCGAAGCAAGCTTTATCTGAGAAGAAAATTGTTCCCTGTGAGAGCAAGGACTTGTTTCAGGGCAGCATTACTTTGTACTAAACCGCAGCACAGCTGCCATCAGCAGTTCAGTAGTCAACATTCATAGACACTTTATTTGTAAAAAATAAACCATCTTATGAGTACAATGAGCTCCAAAATTACTGGCACCCCTGACCGCCAATGCACAAATAATACTTTAACAAGAGTTGTCAGAAAGACAACAAAGCTCGCCGGGGCAAGGTTAAAGTTTTTCTGCAGGCGGACGGACGTGGACGCGGACGCGGACGCCTTGGGTACGACAATAGCTCTCCGGACGTTACTCGTCCCGGCGAGCTAAAAACATTCTAAAAATAAGTATTTGTAAACTCTGTAAACAGCATATGAGTAATACTATGCAATATTAATGATCCAAGGGAACCAATCAAAGTCATTTTCTGATTTAATTAAAAATCAATATCCTCCAAATCAAGGTTTCATAATTAATGGCACCCTTAAAGATCATTGTAAATAACATCTATGAAATTTAAACCAGGTATTAATTTCCACTTATTTAAGTTTTATCTTCTTGTTTACAAACTGTGGTGAGCCATTATCTTTGGCACTCTGTAGCAATTTTATTATAGCCATGATTTCTATTGCTTTGTCCCCTCATGACTTGTTATTCCAGATAGCAAGCTCCTCCGCTCCGGATCTGCCGCGGATCTGCCCCGGCTCCAGCTGATCCGGGGCAGATTTGCGGCAGATCGGGAGCGGAGGAGCTTGCTATCTGGGATGTCATGTTGTTTTTCAATTTTATTAGTATTTTCTTACTTTTTGTTGATTGATTTTTATTCAAGATTTTTTTGAAGCACTTTGTGGTTTTTTTTATATCTGTGATAGGTGTCATGCAACTAAATTTTGCTTGTTTGCATGACACCACTGCTTCACTGGGGTGTGAAAATGAAGTAACACACATGCAATATCCCTCTGTCATCCAACACCATGAAGAAAACAAAACCTCTGTCAGTTCAAAAGAGGCAGATGGTCATAAACCTTCATTAATCTGGTAAGGGCCACAACAGAAGATTCACAAACAATTGAATAAGCCTCTGGGCTCCATTGGGGCAATTATTAAAAAAAAATTCCAAACAAATAGAACTGTTGAAAACCTCAAGTGTTGGGGATCCAACTGCATTTCCCCCCCAGGATACTGAGGAATCTCTGAAGGAATTGCAGGCCTTGGTGGCAGCTTGAGGTCCCCAGGTTTCCTGAAGCACCATCAGGCACCATCTCCACAACCACTGGCTCTTCGGAGGGGTTGCCAGATAAAAAGCCTTTTTTAACCAAAAGACACAGAAGTAAGGGCTTAGAGTTTGCCAAACATCATTTAAACAGTGACTGGAACAGGGTGCTTTGATCAGATGAGACCAAAATTGCATGTTTTGGGTTAGATGCAGCATTGGCATGTTTGGCGTAGAAACCGAGATGCATACAAGAAGAGGCAGCTCATACCCACGGTGAAATATGATGGTGGGTCAGTCATGTTTTGGGGCCATTTTAATTCAAGAGGTCCTGTGGCACTGGTTAAGATTAATGGCATGAAGAATTCCACCAAGGATATTTTGGCTGACGATCTGGTTGCCTTCGTCAGAACACAGAGACTTGTCCGTAGGTGGACTCTCCGACAAGACAATAACCCGAAGCATACCACAAGATTAACACAGAAAAGGTTTCAGGACAACAAAGTCAAAGTTCTGCAATGACCTTCTGAGTCCCCAGACTTTAATCCAATTGAAAACCTGTGGGCTTAGTTGAAAATGTATGGCCGTCTTCAGTTCGCATAGAACTATAACGATCAATTCAATTTTGGCTTTCTCCTCTTCTCTGGTGACGTTTTAGAGCTTTCTGCTCAAGATGAGCAGGATACGATGTGTGATGGCGTTCAAGTCCGCTGTGGATCATTTTCCGCCAAAGTGGTCTATCTTCGCAGTTGGTCTCAAAAGTCTTGTGATCAATGCCAAAACTGATTAAGTCCCTTTTCGCGACATCTTTCCATCGAAGGAGAGGACGTCCACGTTTCCGCGATCCTTCACTGAACTCTCCATACAGGGTTACTTTTGGCAGACGCTGGTCAGTCATCCTGTAAACATGGCCTAGCCAGCAGAGGCGTCTGTGCTTCAATATGCTTGTCAGAGGTTTTGCGTGACAATGATCCAGAATCACAGCATTTCTGACTTTATCTTGCCACCGTAAACCAAGTATGTTGCGAAGGGACCGCATGTGGAAGCTGTTTAGTTTTGCCTCTTGACGACGATAAGTTGTCCATGACTCTGAGCCATAAAGAAGGTGTTCAAAACACAGGTTCCATTTACTCTCACTTTAGTTTTGATAGTAAGGTTCTTGTTGTCAAACACACATTTGGAGAGTCTACCAAAGGTTGTACTCGCTTTCCCCAGGTGGCGATTGATCTCATGATCCAGGGAGCAGTTCGCTGAGATGTTTGATCCCAGATAGACGAAGTCAGATACATTTTTCAAATCCTGATCGTGTACAGTGATGTTACTCGGAATATCTGTGGTGCTCACTATTTCTGTCTTCTTGATGCTGATTTTGAAGCCAAAATCAGAACAAGCCTGAGCGAAATTGTCCATAATAGCTTGCAGGTCAGCGGCTGACTGAGCACAGAAGGCTGCGTCATCGGCATAAAGCATTTCACACAGCTCGACACGGGAGATCTTGGTCTTCGCTTTCAGCCGGCCTGCAGCGTGAAGGTTGTTGTCAAAACGGGTGTTAATCGTCAGACAAGGGATGTCTGTCAGGGCCTGCCTCAATAACAATGAGAAGTAGATTCCAAAAAGTGTGGGCGCTAGAACGCAGCCCTGCTTAACACCACTGATAACGTTGAATGGTTCTGATGTCATGCCATCGGCCTGTATGGTGCTCATCATGTCTGAGTGGAGTGATGTTATGAGTTTTAGTAGGCGTGGTGGACAGCCAACTTTCTCCAAGACCTGGAACAAAGCATTTCTGTTCACCAGGTCAAACGCTTTTGTGAGATCTACAAACGCAATGTGAAGTGGTTTCTGTTGTTCTCTGCTTTTCTCCTGAATCTGACGAAGAGTTAAGACCATGTCGACTGTGCCACGTCCAGAACGAAAGCCACATTGAGACTCAGGGTAGACTGTTTCAGCGATGACCTGTAGGCGGGAGAGCAGCACTCTTGCGAACACCTTGCCAACCACACTTAAGAGTGAAATGCCACGATAATTGTTGCAGTTTCAACGGTCCCCTTTGTTCTTATACAGGGTGACGATGTTGGAGTCACGCATATCTTGTGGAATAGTTCCTTCTCTCCAGCATTTAATCAACAAGCTGTGGAGGTGTGGAATAAGTGCATCATGCCCAGCCCTCAGTAATTCGGCAGGTATTGCATCTGAGCCAGAGGCCTTGCCCTTAGGGAGTGACTTGATGATACGACTGACCTCTTCAACATCTGGTTCTGTATCTAGGTTGTATAGTATGCCAGCATTTGGAATGTTGTCGATGGCCTCTTGACTAAATGGACTTTCCTGTCCGTATAGCTCTGAGTAGTGTTCAATCCATCTTTCTAGCTGTTTTGATTTCTCAGTGATAGTTGAGCCATCCTTTGATTTCAGCGGAGTTTTCCTTCCAGTTGGGCCGATGATGGATTTGATACCAGCATACATGGCCCTTAGATTGCCACTTGCAGAGGCTCCATCTATGGTGTCACAGAGGTCCTGCAGATAGCGGTTGATACAGCTACGGGATAGTTGGCGAAACATGTTACATGATGACCGGTATTGTGCCTTGTTACACATACATGGGTTCTCTTTCAAAGCTAGGAGAGCCTTGCGTTTCTTCTCAATGGCTGGTGTTAATATGTCCCAGTTGGCAGCAAACCAATCAGGGCAGTTAAAGGAGCGATGCCCGAAAGTTTCGATCGCAGCAGAGTGTATGGTGTCTCTCAGCATATGCCAGGTGGAGTCGGGATCTTCAGCATCATCTACATTTTTCTCTGCAAGCTTGTTACTCAGTGTTTCCACAAACAAGGTAGCTAGGTTGGTAGAATTTGTTTTAGCAACATCAACCCTTTTTTGTCCAGGTTTTTTGGCAGAGTGGAATGTCTTGATCTTAAGGTGAAGTTTAGACAGGACAAGAGCATGGTCTGTATCACAGTCTGCACTGTGATATGCTCTAGTAATCCTGACGTCATTGATGTCCCGCCGTCTAGTCAACACCAGGTCGAGTTGGTGCCAGGAGTTAGAGCGAGGATGTTTCCAACTGACCTTATGGCGGTCTTTCAGCTTGAAGAAGGTGTTTGTGACACAAAGCTGAAATCTTGCACACAGCTCCAGAGCACGCTGTCCATTGTCGTTAATTCGACCAATACCAAATTTGCCCAGACATTCTGGCCATAGGGCATCGTCCTGACCAACACGTGCGTTAAAATCGCCAAGTAGCAGGATCTTGTTTGAGCTGGGGATAGTAGACAAAAGGTCACTAAGCTGATTGTAGAACAAGTCTTTATCCTCCGGTGAAGCATAGAGGGTAGGTGCATATGCACACAAGACTGACAGGTTACACTTCTTCAGTGCCAGACTGAGCCAGCAAAGCCTCTCAGAGATAGCAAAGGGGCCTTCGATGTTGCTGATTAAGGTGTTCTTCACAGCAAAGCCTACACCATGTTGATGAGGGCTACCTGATGGTTTTCCTGACCAATATATGGTGTAAGACTGTTCGCGAATTGAATCAGTTTCAAGTAGCCTTGTCTCTTGGAGGGCAGCAATGTCGACACATCCTCTGGACAGCTCTCTGTCAATAACAGCAGATTTGCATGGTCTGTAATCAGTTTCATCAGGTTCATAGTTCATAGTCCATAGTCAGTCCGGTCGTCATCGTACGCACATTCCATGTGCCAATCAGTAGATTTAAAGACTTTCGATTTGCAGGTGTGAGTTAATGTCAATCCTGAACACCTAATCAGAATCACATATCAGGTCGGCAGGTCAATTTCCTATTGACTGGGGGCTGCCCAGCTTATAGCGAGCGAATATTGACCAAAGAAGCAAAATAGCCTCCCCCACTGTCGAGGATGATCCCTGGCGTCCTGTCCTAATGCCTTCAGACTTGGACTTATAACCGGTAAATACCATCCCCCGTGTTGGATTTATGCCATCGAAGGCATCCGCAGTGTCCTCTCCGGCGAAAGCAAAGATGTTGATGAATTGAAGCCAGGGCTAGGATTAAAGATGACACTGGGGTGCCCTACGTCATCCAGCACACCTCTCTCGACCTTCCCCATTAAAGTCCGAAGGAGAGGCAGAGCCAATACGTCCGGTAACAAGGAGGTTGCATCCGGAACATCCGGAAGTGGATTTGGTACGGGGTTTACTCCCCAGCGAGTGATTGTGCCAGAACTGGTGCCGAGTTGACTACCAGTGCTGCCAGTATATCAGCCAACCAGAAACCGATGGATACCATGCAGACATTTCTGGGTTTGAAAGATTTGTTGTTACCCTGATTAGGGAGGCTAAGGGCTTAGTTGAAAAGGGCAGTTGATAATTGCAAACCCAAGAATGAGAAGGATCTCAGCGGAAGGTTCAAAATCCCCCCATATATGTCCCTTAACCTTGTCAAACATTACAGGAAAGGACTCCATGCTGTTATCGTAGCCAGAGATGGTTGCACTATGTACTAAACGAAGGGCGCCAATGATGATTAAACCTTGAATTTGTTGAAATTTATTTTGTATTAAATGATTGTTCTGATTTCGGTTGCTTCCATCAAAACATTAATTAACTATTTCACAAATGTTGGTATGTTCTGTTTATATATTTTTTCGTATTGTTTGTGTATTGCCAGTCAGGGGTGCCAGAAATTTTGGAGCCCACTGTTGGTCTGTTGACATGAAAATTGAGCATTGCATATCTGCAGTGGTCCGTAATGAGTTTGAATAGGCTACGAAGGCAGATGTGCTTCATACAAGTTCATTTGCCCATCCATCCATCCATCCATCCGTTGCCAATCCGTTAATTTGCCCATCCGGAATATTGCCTGCTTATTTGAGCCTACATATCACATGAACTAAAGGCATTGTAACATCCGCAGATGTTATCATACTCCACGTACATAATAAAACACAAGCCTGATAGAAATCTGCAGCTTTTTAAAAATTTGTTTAAATTTTACCTTCCCACTAATGTAACAAATCCTTGCAAATGTAAGAGTTATTATATTTATGGTAAATTTCATATTACGTTTGCATTAGGCAACTGCTATTACGGTTGTGGGATTATTACATCAAAAGCTGCAGATGTGTGTTATCTCTCTGGTTTATCACTTTTGGGAGCTTTTATGTTTGTGGGTTTTACAGACATTAATATGTCGAAGTCAGTTTGCCAATCCATTCGGGATCATGTACATTATTATGAGTCTCTCAATGCCTATGATGTCTTTGGACTTTGTAATGATAAAAAAAATTACTTGCGTGGGGGAAAAAAAACTTGCTGCGAGTTAACAATTCAACCTATCAAGTTAACCGGTACCATAAACACATGTAAATGAGGCAATGGGCGTCGTTTAAAATGCTAATCATTCTCCAGTGTGATGAGCCTGTGTTGACTGACTCACTGTTGTGCTATGTTATCCTCAATTGTGGTTTTTTTGGGGAAATTCAGTCTTGGTCTGTTGCTGGTCTGAGTGATGGAGATGAATCAGACTTTATTCCAGATACAAATGCATTCCCTGGAATGTGTCTGTTTTGAAGAAACATTCGGTCTCCATGCTTGGGATCTGCCAGAGCCGTTGTTGGGCCCTGATCAGAATTTGCTTCGGGGACCCCACATTAATACAGGCTATCGTCTAAGCTTGTGCATTTGCACAACCATAACTAATTTTTCTCAGCTGCAGCAGTGTTGCTTAAGTTACTCTAATACCATTTGGAATGTTTTACCCAATCATTATTTTTTATCTACAAAACCATAGAACACGATGTATCACTGCAGGCAAGGTTGGGTACTCTGGACAAAATTGGTACATATGCTTTTTTTTAATTTGCACTGAGATGAGGTTGCTCATCATCATCCAAATTGCGGAGCAAATGCCAAATCAGAAGTTCATTTATGATCATAATGAATTGAATCTGCTTAAATCCATCAGTGGCAGTGATTGTAAGCTGAACGGATCATCTGCTACCTGGTGTGGGATTCAGAGCATTTTTCTTGCTTTCTTTTTGGGGCCAATTTTTTCCAAAAAAAAAAAAAATGCATTTTTAGATCAGAGGTGGAAGGGATTTTCTGGGGAGGGGTGTAGGGATGCAGACTAACTTTATGCGCAGACATATATACACAGTGCGTTTCATTTTCATTCAGTTTGTTTTCATTTCATTCATTTTACATTTTGTGGTGGTCTAATGAATTTGTTTAGCACTGTATACACATATATAAAGGGACGGCTCGTGAACTGGCGATAGGGGAGGGTCAAACCATCCCTTAAAAATATTGATTGGTCATGACCTGTTTTCAATTTTTCAATCATTCATTTAAATTACCATTTCAAAAGCTCCAAAAACTCTCAACATTATCAGGTGTGGTCATATTTCAGTAATAACGCACACCTGTCAACTCTCAGGCATTCCGCGTGAATTTTAGTGGTATATTTGCGTTCCATTGCTGTAGTCAGCAATTATTCAATCACCGTATGTGTAAGAGATTCTCACATGGAACTGAAGTCCTTGTGCATGGAGGTTTATCAGTTTCACCTGCGTTATGACTCCGGACTTCTCATGCTTTTCTTCACTCAGGGGTTAGAAGAAATGTGTGTGCTTCATGATTGTTTAAATTGTTTAAATGAAATAAGATCATTGGAAGCAGTGGAATTGCATAAAGATGTTTCAAATTATCTTATTTCATTTAAACTATTTGAACGATAATGAAACACATGCCACGCTTCCAACCCCCGAGTAAAGAAAAGCCTTAGAAGTCCGGAGTCGTAATCGGTATGCGTTATATAAGAAACCAGGCCACACCTGATAATGTTGAGAGTTTTAGGAGTTTCTGTAATGGTAGTTTAAATGAATGATCACAACCTGTTTTCAATCAATTAAAACACATTTATATATGCTGATAGCAAGCCCAAAGGCTTCACGAGCATTGGAGAAACAATCGACGAAAACATTAGAGAAGAAAAGGGCAAAAAGAACTGGAGCATGATGCAATCATTAGGGCTGGGATGATTCTTAATCCATTCTTTTTTAAGGCGTAGTACTGATGTCAGTGAAGTTTTTTTCCAGAAGCATTTCACATGCCTTTCAGCAAATTCTGTTAGAAATACAGATGATTGCTTTGGTGGCCGATATAATGTTACAATGACCACACCTGGGTCAGTTTTCAACAGAATCGCAAGATGTTCAAATGACGAAAATTCACCAAAATCAATCTTGGAAGAGTTAAACTGATTAGAGAAAATGGCAGCTGTTATGTCCCTGGTCTAGGGGTGTACAAGGACATAACATTGAGGTGACCCTCCCGCTCTCCCACTCCCAAGAAGGGCCAGCAGCACAGAAAACTGTAACTTTAGGCAGTTTATTTTCTTTTCTTTTCTTTTTTTAGTGTGGAGGTGTGGAGTAACCTTTTTAAAAAAACAATAAATAAACAAAACAAGCTCTGAGCCCTAAAGAATAACCTATACCCAAAAACCAAATGAAAAATGAAAATACAGAGGACTAACCTAAACTCCTAACTTAAAACAAGAGAAAACCACAGAAACAAAAGAGGCTACTCCCACCTACCAAATCCAGTGCTCAATATTTACAGGTGCCTAAACCACAACAGTAAGCCATTTTGCACAGTATAAACACACGCAACTTCTAAAGTTTCGACAAAACAGAATTCTCAGAGACACATTACGAATTTACAAATTTCCGAAGTACTGGTTCCTTGTTGGGAGAAGCAGAGTAAAAGGGGAGGGCCCGGGGTGCTGTCAGTTGGTGGTTTAAATCTTGTTTGGTCCGGGCTCCTCCAATCAGGAAGCGTCTTCCCACACTGCTTCCACCAATGCCTGCTGTTCAATTGGGCCCAGTCCAGCCAATCCGGAACTACCACTTGGACTGGAGGGAAAGCAGAGGTCACACCCATGCACACACCTAAAAGACACACTCACAGACACTCCTAGGGAGGAGAGGGAGAACAGCACTTTACATTGATAAACACTTAATCCTCTGGGTCATAACACAGCTATGCCACCTCCCCTTTGACCCTTGTCTCACAGCTTGAAAAAAGTTGTAGTTCTAGGAAAAGCCTAAATAAGAGCTGCAGCACAATCATTGTTTAGCCAGGTCTCAACTAGAAACATAAAATGCAATCCCTCCTCAGAGATGCTATCATTAATCAAAAACTCTGATTAGTGAGTAATCTTACATTAAATAATGCCATAAACGCTCAAGACTAAAACATTGACTAAATTACCTCGGGTGCAGCCAGTGTAAGACTTGGGTCTATTTCGTGACTTTCTACGCACAGAGGAAATAGTGACAATCGGACATGGGTCCTGCATTACGGGAGACGGAATTAGTCATTTGCATGTGAGCAGGTGCATCGAGTAGCAAATGTTCTCTGCCAACTTCCGCGTACCCAGAGGATTGGGATGAATGACGTCTCTTGCAAAGAAAGCTGCACGCTCCCAGAAGTTGTTAAAATTATCAATAAAAAAAATTTTGTGCGCGGAGCATATAGACTGTAGCCATGTGCTGAGACTTAAAATTCTCCTAAAACGCCCAATCCCTCGACCCAGAGTGGGAATAGGACCCGAAATAAAAACAGTCCTTCAGTACGTTAAACAAAGAGATTTAATTACGGGCGTGTGGATGTTCATCAAGTAAGCTCGGAATCCCATCCAGAATGCTTAAACCTTTAGCCCCCGAAAAGCAGTATGTGATGGCAGATTTCATTTTAACGTTCCTCACAATAGAGCCTCCAATTATCAATGTACCTCGAGATGGCCGAGCATTGCCAGAAGACTTGGTAGTTACCTGTGGAATGGTCTGAGTACATGGCCGTGGATCCGTAGAGGTTGGCTTCCGTGACCGGACATCTGGTGGTGACGATTCCTCCTCGTCTAAGATGGAAAACCTGTTGTTCAGCTGAAGCTTAAAAAATACAGAGTCGCTACTCGGTGCCCGACCACGACGTTTAGTGCTGCGCACTTCGACCCAGGCCTCAGCCGGCTTGGGTGTGGAGCTGACGTTGACCTTGGGTCTCGCTCGCTGCTGGACCCTTGCATCCTCAGTCCGAGTCCGTGCGGTTTCATTGGGGAGGGCGATGGAGTCTCGCTCACCCATGGTGGTGACATTCCTCGCAGCGCGAGCTGGAGCACCCGTGGAATCGATGAGGCATTCCTGTATTTGGTAGAGGTTTGAAATTCTACCTTCCAGCTCCGCTATTTTCTGTGACAGGCAAATGCAGCTAACACAGCTCGGCAAGGAGGTAAGTGGGGCCACAGTTTCTGACATAACATAACTTATTGCAATCTATACCTCCCTGTTAAGTTTATATGGATTATTTATCAACATAAAAAATATATCATCTGGCTTACTGCAAGCGGGGAGGATTCACATCTCTCGACTAAACACCTTCATCCAGCCTTATTATTTGACAGGACATGGTGTGAATCAGTTGTATGAAGCTGAAGCTGATGCAGTATTGTGTATCTTGAAATTGGACGTGTCAAAATACCCATACTGCATACATGCATACAGAATTTGATTTGATGCCAACAACTCAACCGTCGAAATAGAACGTACAATATTTATGAATCAGGAGTGCATGCACAAAATCTGACATGCTATATGGCCACAATCTCACCATCTCCTGACCCAGTTTCCCCCTACATACAATAACCTTCCTCCCGCGGAATTTTAAAAACACAACTGCACCTCAGGAATTCCAGCATTTACATCTATTTTATTAATACTGCCCTACTATGGAAGACTGCAGTATCTGTATACATTGACCTACTGCATTACTGCAGTCGTCTATTGTAGGGCAGTATATTATAGGCTCAAACAGTGTTTTTGTTCATTTTACATATGGCTTATGTAGGCTAATACAGTGTTTCTGTTGTCTGTCTTGTATCATTTTTACTGAGAGGTATCACATCCTCTGTCGTCATGAAAACGCCTTGTCATCTCAGTGCCAGTGGGCTGATGGGACAGCACAGTGTCCACTGCTCACATACAGCAAAACTCAGCCAAATGCAGTAGGTCATCTGGGTCTCGTTCGCAAATAGTTTGATCCATACAGAGGTTTCAGATGTACTACAAAGTCTGACCATATATTTTCACCTGCTGTATGGTAAATGTATCTGTATTCTGAGGCACCAGTTGAGGGCAGACAGGAATAAATGAAGTTGACCGTGGTTGATGGGAACATTTGAGCTTTGTTTACCTTGCTTGTCTTTGACTGGTCGTCCAGTTTGGTCTTCTTGTGAGCCGGGCTGATGGGTTTTGGCTCCTGTTCATCTCTTGGGACAAATTTTTTCTGAAAAGTGTAAGAGAAGGAATAGGAACCAGTTAGCACAGTCTGTGTGGACAATTTACGCACATGAGAAACTAAATCTTCAGGCTACTGGTAAGTGGTGACGCTGCACGCTCCCAGAAGTTGTTAAAATTATCAATAAAAAAAATTTTGTGCGCGGAGCATATAGACTGTAGCCATGTGCTGAGACTTAAAATTCTCCTAAAACGCCCAATCCCTCGACCCAGAGTGGGAATAGGACCCGAAATAAAAACAGTCCTTGAGTACGTTAAACAAAGAGATAAGATCGTGTTTTAGAATTTCGGACCGCTGGTTGGAGGTATCTTTGGTTCCAATATGAACTACCACATTACGGGCGTGTGGATGTTCATCAAGTAAGCTCGGAATCCCATCCAGAATGCTTAAAACTTTAGCCCCCGAAAAGCAGTATGTGATGGCTGATTTCATTTTAACGTTCCTCACAATGGAGCCTCCAATTATCAATGTACCTCGAGACAGCCGAGCATTGCCAGAAGACTTGGTAGTTACCTGTGGAATGGTCTGAGTACATGGCCGTGGAACCGTAGAGGTTGGCTTCCGTGACCGGACATCTGGTGGTGACGATTCCTCCTCGTCTAAGATGGAAAACCTGTTGTTCAGCTGAAGCTTAAATAAAACAGAGTCGCTACTCGGTGCCCGACCACGACGTTTAGTGTTGCGCACTTCGACCCAGGCCTCAGCCGGCTTGGGTGTGGAGCTGACGTTGACCTTGGGTCTCGCTCCCTGCTGGACCCTAGCATCCTCAGTCCGAGTCCGTGCGGTTTCATCGGGGAGGGCGATGGAGTCTCGCTCACCCATGGTGGTGACATTCCTCGCAGCGCAAGCTGGAGCACCCATGGAATCGATGAGGCAGTCCTGTATTTGGTAGAGGGTTGAAATTCTACCTTCCAGCTCCGCTATTTTCTGTGACAGGCAAATGCAGCTAACACAGCCCGGCAAGGAGGTAAGTGGGGCCACAGTTTCTGACATAACATAACTTATTGCAATCTATACCTCCCCGTTAAGTTTATATGGATTGTTTATAAACATAAAAAATATATCATCTGGCTTACTGCAAGCGGGGAGGATTCACATCTCTCGACTAAACACCTTCATCCAGCCTTATTATTTGACAGGACATGGTATGAATCAGTTGTATGAAGCTGAAGCTGGTGCAGTAGTGTTTAGCTTGAAATTGGACGTGTCAAAATACCCATACTGCATACATGCATACAGAATTTGATTTGATGCCAACAACTCGACCGTTGAAGTAGAACGTATGATATTTATGTATCAGGAGTGCATGCACAAAATCTGACATGCTATATGGCCACAATCTCACCATCTCCTGACCCAGTTTACCCCTCACATACAATAACCTTCCTCCCGCGGAATTTTAAAAACACAACTGCACCTCAGGAATTCTAGCATTTACATCTATTTTATTAATACTGCCCTACTATGGAAGACTGCAGTATCTGTGTACATTAACCTACTGCAGATACTGCAGTCGTCTATTGTAGGGCAGTATATTATAGGCTCAAACAGTGTTTTTGTTCATTTTACATATGGCTTATGTAGGTTAATACAGTGTTTCTGTTGTCTGTCTTGTATCATTTTTACTGAGAGGTATCACATCCTCTGTCGTCATGAAAACGCCTTGTCATCTCAGTGCCAGTGGGCTGATGGGACAGCACAGTGTCCACTGCTCACATACAGCAAAACTCAGCCAAATGCAGTAGCTCATCTGGGTCTCGTTTGCAAATAGTTTGATCCATACAGAGGTTTCAGATGTACTACAAAGTCTGACCATATATTTTCACCTGCTGTATGGTAAATGTATCTGTATTCTGAGGCACCAGTTGAGGGCAGACAGGAATAAATGAAGTTGACAGTGGTTGATGGGAACATTTGAGCTTTCTTTACCTTGCTTGTCTTTGACTGGTCGTCCAGTTTGGTCTTCTTGTGAGCCGGGCTGATGGGTTTTGGCTCCTGTTCATCTCTTGGGACAAATTTTTTCTGAAAAGTGTAAGAGAAGGAATAGGAACCAGTTAGCACAGTCTGTGTGGACAATTTACCCACATGAGAGACTAAATCTTCAGGCTAATGGTAAGTGGTGACGCTGCACGCTCCCAGAAGTTGTTAAATTTATCAATCAAAAACATTTTATGCGCGGAGCATATAGACTGTAGCCATGTGCTGAGACTTAAAATTCTCCTAAAACGCCCAATCCCTCGACCCAGAGTGGGAATAGGACCCGAAGTAAAAACAGTCCTTGAGTACGTTAAACAAAGAGATAAGATCGTGTTTTAGAATTTCGGACCGCTGGTTGGAGGTATTGTTGGTTCCAATATGAACTACAACATTACGGGCGTGTGGATGTTCATCAAGTAAGCTCGGAATCCCATCCAGAATGCTTAAAACTTTAGCCCCCGAAAAGCAGTATGTGATGGCTGATTTCATTTTAACGTTCCTCACAATGGAGCCTCCAATTATCAATGTACCTCGAGACAGCCGAGCATTGCCAGAAGACTTGGTAGTTACCTGTGAAATGGTCTGAGTACATGGCCGTGGAACTGTAGAGGTTGGCTTCCGTGACCGGACATCTGGTGGTGACGATTCCTCCTCGTCTAAGATGGAAAACCTGTTGTTCAGCTGAAGCTTAAAAAATACAGAGTCGCTACTCGGTGCCCGACCACGACGTTTAGTGCTGCGCACTTCGACCCAGGCCTCAGCCGGCTTGGGTGTGGAGCTGACGTTGACCTTGGGTCTCGCTCGCTGCTGGACCCTAGCATCTTCAGTCCGAGTCCGTGCGGTTTCATTGGGGAGGGCGATGGAGTCTCGCTCACCCATGGTGGTGACATTCCTCGCAGCGCGAGCTGGAGCACCCACGGAATCGATGAGGCGTTCCTGTATTTGGTAGAGGGTTGAAATTCTACCTTCCAGCTCCGCTATTTTCTGTGACAGGCAAATGCAGCTAACACAGCCCGGCAAGGAGGTAAGTGGGGCCACATTTTCTGACATAATATAACTTATTGCAATCTATACCTCCCCGTTAAGTTTATATGGATTATTGATCAACATAAAAAATATATCATCTGGCTTACTGCAAGCGGGGAGGATTCACACCTCTCGACTAAACACCTTCATCCAGCCTTATTATTTGACAGGACATGGTATGAATCAGTTGTATGAAGCTGAAGCTGATGCAGTAGTGTTTAGCTTGAAATTGGACGTGTCAAAATACCGATACTGCATACATGCATATAGAATTTGATTTGATGCCAACAATTCGACCGTCGAAGTAGAACGTACGATATTTATGTATCAGGAGTGCATGCACAAAATCTGACATGCTATATGGCCACAATCTCACCATCTCCTGACCCAGTTTACCCCTCACATACAATAACCTTCCTCCCGCGGAATTTTAAAAACACAACTGCACCTCAGGAATTCTAGCATTTACATCTATTTTATTAATACTGCCCTACTATGGAAGACTGCATTATCTGTATACATTAACCTACTGCAGATACTGCAGTCGTCTATTGTAGGGCAGTATATTATAGGCTCAAACAGTGTTTTTGTTCATTTTACATATGGCTTATGGAGGCTAATACAGTGTTTCTGTTGTCTGTCTTGTATAATTTTTACTGAGAGGTATCACATCCTCTGTCGTCATGAAAACGCCTTGTCATCTCAGTGCCAGTGGGCTGATGGGACAGCACAGTGTCCACTGCTCACATACAGCAAAACTCAGCCAAATGCAGTAGGTCATCTGGGTCTCCTTTGCAAGTAGTTTGATCCATACAGAGGTTTCAGATGTACTACAAAGTCTGACCATATATTTTCACCCGCTGTATGGTAAATGTATCTGTATTCTGAGGCCCCAGTTGAGGGCAGACAGGAATAAATGAAGTTGACAGTGGTTGATGGGAACATTTGAGCCTTCTTTACCTTGCTTGTCTTTGACTGGTCGTCCAGTTTGGTCTTCTTGTGAGCCGGGCTGATGGGTTTTGGCTCCTGTTCATCTTTTGGGACAAATTTTTTCTGAAAAGTGTAAGAGAAGGAAGAGGGAACCAGTTAGCACAATCTGTGTGGACAATTTACCCACATGAGAGACTAAATCTTCAGGCTAATGGTAAGTGGTGACGCTGCACGCTCCCAGAAGTTGTTAAAATTATCAATAAAAAAAATTTTGTGCGCGGAGCATATAGACTGTAGCCATGTGCTGAGACTTAAAATTCTCCTAAAACGCCCAATCCCTCGACCCAGAGTGGGAATAGGACCCGAAATAAAAACAGTCCTTGACTGCGTTAAACAAAGAGATAAGATCGAGTTTTAGAATTTCGGACCGCTGGTCGGAGGTACTGTTGGTTCCAATATGAACCACAACATCACGGGCGTGTGGATGTTCATCAAGTAAGCTCGGAATCTCATCCAGAATGCTTAAAACTTTAGCCCCCGAAAAGCAGAATGTGATGCCTGATTTTATTTTAACATTCCTCACAATGGATTCTCCAATTATCAATGTACCCCGAGACGGCCGAGCATTGCCAGAAGACCTGGTAGTTACCTGTGGAATGGTCTGAGTACATGGCCGTGGAACCGTAGAGGTTGGCTTCCGTGACCGGACATCTGGTGGTGACGATTCCTCCTCGTCTAAGATGGAAAACCTGTTGTTCAGCTGAAGCTTAAAAAGTACAGAGTCGCTACTCAGTCCCCGACAACGATGTTTAGTGCTGCGCACTTCGACCCAGGCCTCAGCCGGCTTGGGTGTGGAGCTGACGTTGACCTTGGGTCTCGCTCGCTGCTGGACCCTTGCATCCTCAGTCCGAGTCCGTGCGGTTTCATTGGGGAGGGCGATGGAGTCTCGCTCACCCATGGTGGTGACATTCCTCGCAGCGTGAGCTGGAGCACCCATGGAATCGATGAGGCGTTCCTGTATTTGGTAGAGGTTTGAAATTCTACCTTCCAGCTCCGCTATTTTCTGTGACAGGCAAATACAGCTAACACAGCCGGGCAAGGAGGTAAGTGGGGCCACAGTTTCTGACATAACATAACTTATTGCAATCTATACCTCCCCGTTAAGTTTATATGGATTATTTATCAACATAAAAAATATATCATCTGGCTTACTGCAAGCGGGGAGGATTCACATCTCTCGACTAAACACCTTCATCCAGCCTTATTATTTGACAGGACATGGTATGAATCAGTTGTATGAAGCTGAAGCTGATGCAGTAGTGTTTAGCTTGAAATTGGACGTGTCAAAATACCCATTCTGCATACATGCATACAGAATTTGATTTGATGCCAACAACTCGACCGTCGAAGTAGAACGTACGATATTTATGTATCAGGAGTGCATGCACAAAATCTGACATGCTATATGGCCACAATCTCACCATCTCCTGACCCAGTTTACCCCTCACATACAATAACCTTCCTCCCGCGGAATTTTAAAAACACAACTGCACCTCAGGAATTCCAGCATTTACATCTATTTTATTAATACTGCCCTACTATGGAAGACTGCAGTATCTGTGTACATTAACCTACTGCATTACTGCAGTCGTCTATTGTAGGGCAGTATATTATCGGCTCAAACAGTGTTTTTGTTTATTTTACATATGGCTTATGTAGGCTAATACAGTGTTTCTGTTGTCTGTCTTGTATCATTTTTACTGAGAGGTATCACATCCTCTGTCGTCATGAAAACGCCTTGTCATCTCAGTGCCAGTGGGCTGATGGGACAGCACAGTGTCCACTGCTCACATACAGCAAAACTCAGCCAAATGCAGTAGGTCATCTGGATCTCGTTCGCAAATAGTTTGATCCATACAGAGGTTTCAGATGTACTACAAAGTCTGACCATATATTTTCACCTGCTGTATGGTAAATGTATCTGTATTCTGAGGCACCAGTTGAGAGCAGACAGGAATAAATGAAGTTGACCGTGGTTGACAAATTAACTTGTCTCATCGCTCTCTAGTGGCCACTCCTGGTCGACTACAGATCTGCAGATGTACAAGAAAAATCTTTGCTGACTGCACTGTCGATGGCATAGGCAGTGTGTGATCGCCGGGTGCTTCCAATATGTGAAGGAGCGAGAGCCATTTGTCACGTTAGTGAGAAGAATCTCGAACCTCTGCCTCCTCCTGAGCTGATGGGAGCAGGTTACTGTGGTGGAGTAAACAGTTCCCTTGCGTTCAGGGTGGGCAAAAACTCCCAAAAAAAAACTGTGATTTTTAGTGTTGAAGTCAGAGGCATATTCATTGGAATTACCATGGTGTCCTGACGAACAGCAGTGACTTCCGTCCTCACCTCACTGCTCCTCCCAGACACTACAAGTCCTGGACAGAGGATTTCACAAGTCAGGATAATTTGGAAACCTTCGCAGCTCAGCATGAACTATACACAGTGAAAAATCACACGATATACAGGAGGCACGAATCAAGAAACAATTGGTGCACAGTGCACAACCTGGAAGCCGAAAATGGAAACCAAGGCAGCTCTTGTGGCAATTTTTTTTTTAAAGCCTTTATTAAATGGCTACTTGCATGGCAAGGATTAAAAATGCATCAACCAATTGCGGCATAATTGCATACATCAGGGTGACAAAACATTTCTGAGACGCGGGCAAAGCATATCAAGATAATGAACAGGAAATGACATCGCTCATGACCATACCAGATTGAGCACAGACTCCATGGGGGGGGGGAGCACCATTTTTTGATCCATAATATACATAAATATAACTCACACAGGAATACAAAAAACATGAGATTCCAAGAATACAATTAATAAAATATATTTAATTAATTTAATTACAAAAAAAGGAGAAAAATCATTGTCTTCACTGAGACCTGGAAACACCATGGCTTTCAGATGGAAAATCCAAAAGGGGCTCAACTTACCTCTGCTCCGAATATCCTCCGAGAAATTGGGCGGTGTCACGCCTGTAGATCTGAGAAGGAGCTCCTCCCGGGTGTAAGTAGATCGGCATTTGATGACGTTGTTTGCCATTGTTGTTGTTTCGTACAAAAGACTCTAATTGGGAGAGGAAGACGATTAACCCAAGAAGCATGCATCACTGGATACTCATGTATGTTGACTCCTTATTATTAAGAGGCAGTGGAAAGCTTTTTCCATTGAGTTTTATTTTCCTGGGGCTGATCAGGAGGATGTAGAATCCAATTTTCCCAGTAATGGCTATTTTGTCTCAGGAGCACACACATTAGCCATGCAGACAAAGTAGGTAGAAGCTTTCTTGGGTCTATCATCATTAATGTAACTAGACAATTCCCACAGAAATTGTAAGAGTGGGCCTGGTCTCTGCAGGTCAGGACGCAGGGGTGCCCTGAGATGCTGCTTGGTCTACTCAATAGTCTATTTTGTCTCTGTCTATATTTTGTCTGCATTTTTTAGACATTAAAAAGGTGGTTGCTATGGTGTTCTGAGAGGTTGCTAAGGCATTGCTAGGCAATTGCTATGGTGTTCTTGGGGTTGCTAGGGCAGTTGCTATGGTGTTCTGGGTGGTTGCTAGGGCATTGCTAGGCAGTTGCTATGGTGTTCTGGGTAGTTGCAAGGGTGTTGCTAGGCAGTTGCTATGGTGTTCTGGGCTTTTGCTAGAGCGTTGCTAGGCTGTTGCTAAGGTGTTCTGGGTGGTTGCTAGGGCATTGCTAGGGGAGTTGCTATGGTGTTCTGGGTGGTTGCTTGGGCATTGCTAGGCAGTTGCTATGGTGTTCTGGGTGGTTGCTAGGGCGTTGCTAGGGCAGTTGCTATGGTGTTCTGGGAGGTTGCTAAGGGCATTGCTAGACAGTTGCTATGGTGTTCTGGGTGGATGCTAGGGCGTTGCTAGGCAGTTGCTATGATGTTCTGGGTGGTTGCTAGGGCATTGCTTGGCAGTTGCTATGGTGTTCTGGGTGGTTGCTAGGGCATTGCTAGGCGGTTGCTATGGTGTTCTGGGTGGTTGCTAGGGCATTGCTAGGCAGTTACCATGGTGTCTATGGTACTATGGTCCCTATTGGGGAGAGTAGTGGGCCTGCACTCAGCTCAGGCCTACTAATAATAACTAGAGGCACTCCTAGAGTGCAAACCTCCACCAAGGCAGTACAGACCAAATCTCGGTGAGTGGGAGCAAAGTTCAGTTATTGCGTATATAAAGAAAAAAGTGGAGCACTCAAATCACCAGTATACTTTATTAAGGTGCCAAGACTGACGTTTGACGCACTGCGTCTCTGAGGAAGACGCAGTCCGTCGAAACGTCAGTCTTGGCACCTTTATAAATAATGCTGGTGATTTGAGTGCTTCAGTTTCTTCTTTATATTCGGATTTACTATCCTTTCTGCGAGCACCCACCTCCACTGACAGAGGGGCTGAAGCGCAAGGGGTTCCTTTATTTCAGTCATTGCGTGTCATCGGATTTCAAGATGGCTGCCGTGGCAGCCATATTGTTTCACTGATCGCAGCCACCCACCCACAAAATTTCAGATATCCATTCATTACTTATTGAGTTATCTTGTTCGCAAACAAACAAACAGACGGCACCAATCACACAACTTCCTGCCAACTTTGTTTGACGGAGGTGATGATAATCATAATAATAATAGTAATACATTCTTAATTGCCAGTTATACAGTGACTTGCTGGGATAATTAGTTTTAGATTTCGAGTGAATTAAAAATGATAATGATGAAATTTTGGTTGAAATGGCTGCATTTCAATAATTCAAACTTTACATTACAATTTGGCTATACATTATTTTTCATATAAGCCAGCAAATAAAACTCACCTGTATGAATTCCAGAATGAAGAAGTTGAAATAACGCTTTCTTGAATCGCAAATCGCAACGATGCTCGCCAACAAACGCTCTGAAAGGCAGAGAGTTCTGAATCTGCCTCTTCTCACAATCCGCGCGTATATATAGCCTTAATGCGTCATAGAACGGTGCAGTTCTTTCTGATCACAAAACACAGCGAATGCGTCACAGAAACCGATTCGTTCGATCAGCTGAGAGGTACGTTGAGAAGGAGAGTCACGTCATCTCCGTTCACTCCAATTAATAGCAATGGCGTGATTGGGGAGTCAGTCAGTAGTTGAAGGACTAGTCGCGCAGAAGCATTTCGGTGGACTAGATCGTTTATTATGCACGCAGCACGTTTGAATCATAATAAAAGATGCATTAAAGCATTTCCCCGGATTATTCCCCGCTAAATTATTGGATGTATTGAAAGTTGAAGGACACCATATTAAGTTAGAGTTAAATGAAGACAACAGCACATTGCTAACGTTCACTACAAACAGCAAAAAAAAAATAAAGCATTTTCATTGTAAATTTCGTTATTTCAATGCCATTTAATCCAACAGTCGCGGTGTTTTATTGGCTGATCGCCAATTTTGCTTCCCAATGCATTTCTGTTTGCGCCAGCGCTTCTCTGAGAGAGGGTTTCCGCAGCATGTTTCATGATTTAAAACTATTTCGACGCATTGTTTTTTTTTAACACTGTATTTACCTATAGATTGTACAAACGGTTTAAGCCAATGTGTGTTTTTATTTTTTCTTTTTTTAATGTTTTCTGTTTGAAGTTACAGCTCCATCCAAGATGCTTTTGTCTGCAGCCGCCACCAGGAGGGGCTGCAAGCGAGGGAAGGCTGCAGAATTCCTCGCTCCACTACAACTACCCGCATCTGTTCATCATTATTATCTCATTGTTACCACTATATAAGCCAGAGCTTTGCACTTTTACGGAGCAAAGTCTCCTAAGCCTGTTGTTAAGCCTTATTCTTGTATAGATGCTTCTGAGTATTTCCATATCTTTACTAACCTAACTTGAGCACCTTTATAATAATAATAATAATTATTATTATAATAATAATTATTATTTCAGCGCACTTTTGTTAAATTATTGGAAGCGTTTCCTGCTTGTTTTTGCATTTCCACTTTTCAACCTTTCTGTGCTACTGCAAAGGTATAATTAAACCTACTTCATATTTGCATGTGAATCTAGTTCCACGTTTTCCATTTTTCAGTGCACTCTGCTCAGTGCACAGAAAAAGCCACTACAGAAGACTCTATCGCCCCCTATGGATGAAGTTAATGTGCCTTTACTTGAAGAAGTATGAGACTTCGCATCCAGCCCTTCCCACATCTTCAACATGGTGGCAGAGCAACAGAGGGAGGTTGCCCGACTGAGGGCCACTTTGGAAGACTTGATTTGTGGCTTCCGTGTGTTCACCATCTCCCACGCTCCACCGCCAATCAACGCTCCAGTCTCTCCTGCCAGTCTGCAGGCGTTCCGGGCCGCTCACTAAGGTGAGTCCCGAGCGCGACTGCCAGACTGCTGTGAGGGTTCTCTGACCGCATGCTGAGGATTCCATCTCCAGCGCCCCCTCAACCTCACCTACCACTCCACTCTCGGTGATGCAGAGAAGATGGCTGCGGTCATCACGCAGCTGTTCAGCAAGGCTCTTCAGTGGGCAAACGCTCTGTGGGACCAAGCTGCTTTCTCTACCTATGACAGCTTCATCCATCAGTTCAAAGCGGTGTTTGATCACCCGGGGAGGAAGGCTGGGCACCGCTTGCTGGATCTGTGGCTGGGGTCCGGGTCAGCTGATGACCACACCCTGACCTGCACGACTGGAACAAGCCACCTTGACCACCTTCCGCAATGGGCTGTGTCCAGAGCCGACGGCGTAAATGGCTCGCAGGGACCATGCCACATCCCCGGCCTCCGACATTGACCCTGCCATTCATCTGGACCAGCTGCAGCAGGAGAGATACCGCAGCCTGCCCAGAGACCCCATCCAGCAACCCAAGCTGGCGGCAGAGCCCATGGAGGTCATGTCCTTTAGTTTTTCTTTTTTTTTTTTAATTTAACCTTTATTTAACCAGGGAAGTCCTGTTGAGATTTAAATCTCTTTTTCAAGGGAGCCCAGGGGGTTGAGGTGGGGAGGGAGAGGACAAGTTGCACAGCCAATTAGATCAGGGGATGATCAGGTGGCAGGTCGAAAGAGCCAGGTTGGGAATTTAGCCATGACACCGGGCAACCCCCTACTCTTATCGATGAGTGTCTTAGGTCCGTATTCAGAAACGACACTCACACTAATTGAGTGTGAGTAAGTACTCAAACTTAGTGTCAGGTTAAACTAAATGAGCCAGAGGTTTCCCTAACACTCATTTGCTTTCACAGACCTCACTCACTCTGAAATTAGTATCCCTTTCTGAGTGAATGTTGAGCGCAGGGAACACCTCCCTTGAGCCGCACTAACTTGCCCCGGTATTTTGTTGTCATGGGCTTTCAGGTGGTTACAAACATTAGAAACTCTGGGTTATTTACAGCTACGTGCTCGACTGACCACCTAGTTTCAGTGTTTATGAACAGCACAGTGGTGAACTCAAGGTTAGAATTTGTGTACCCACCAATGGCTACTGGTGAACTGGCAATAGGGGAAGCTCAAAACCATCCCTTGAAAATAATGATTGGACATTACCTGTCTTCGAAAATGTAATAAAATTTAATTTACTTGAACTCTAACAATCCTTAGGACCATCATGTGTTGCCTGTTCTACTTGTTAAGCTAGAATGAGCACTAATAATTCTTGCCATGTTTTCAGTTATTCATTTAAATTACCACTGGAGAAACTGCGAAAACTCAATATTATCAGGTGTGGCCAGTTGTCATGAGTGACGCATATCTGTCAACTCTCACACATTCTGATTTCTTGTGCTTTTCTTTACTCATTGGTTCAATAATTCTGCCCTCAATTGGCTCGTGGGGCGCCATGTGGATTGGTCTGTGAGGCTTGTTTAGCTATAAGTCACGAGAATCCATTCTTTTCTACATTATTAATTGCTGAATGTAGAAGGAAATGTCTGACACGTTTCACAGCTTGTTGCTTAGTGAGCCTCGCGGGCTGTCCTGCGCCTTTCGCGAGCCACTCGACCACAGAATCTATGAAGACATGCTGATATTTTACGTTGTCACTTATGTGCGAAAGAAACACCTCAGTTTTGTGAAGCAATGTATAACAATGCTATTAAAAATAAATTTTATTGTCATTTTATCAGTTAGTCTGAGAAACTTTCTAATCAAAAGTAAACTGCAACAGGTTTAGGTCATTCAGCACTGAAGGGTGAGGATTGAGCATCCCTTTGCAGCAGCCGACGCACCGCCTGTGGTACCCAGTGCCCACTACTGTCAGTAATGCTCGAGTGGCGTTTGTTTAGTGTGAATAGCAACGGGTGAGGAGTGGGACCGCTCCCTCGGTTAGTGGTAGGTCAATCAATCTCTCTCAGTCCAGTTACATTTCAATTGTACTCACTATATGGTGAGTGTTGATACTGAATATAGGCCATAGGGTTTTTAATGACCACAGTGAGTCAGGACCTCATTTCAACGTCTCATCCGAAAGACGGCGTCTCCTTCAGTACAGTACCCCCATCACTGGGCATTGGGAATTATTCCACCAGAGGATGATTGCAACCCTCTGGCCAACCAACACCTCTTCCAGCAACAACTTTTTTCCTAGGTGATCTCCCATCCAAGTACTAACCAAGCCCACACCTGCTTAGCTTCAGCCATGCAGATGTACCAACCATTGCAATTGGAGAAAGTCAGGTCCTTGTGTCCCGAATGGGGAGAACCGACCTGCGCCTGTCAAGGTAACCGTGCCACCATCCACCATTGCTGGTCAGATTTTCCAGGTCCCAGTGTGAGTGGCGTATAACAACCTTCACCCCTGTACAAACGCCCAGATTGACTCTGGCGCGGCGTGGCAACTGTAGTCCTCCCAACTGGCGCGACGACTCAAACTCACACTCCACCAGCTCGACATTCCCATCGCTGTGACAGCCCTGGATGGGAGACCTCTGGCCAGCGGAATCATCCTCCGTCAGTCAGCCTCAATCTCCCTCGGTGTGCAGAAGAGCCACCAGGAGGCGCTCCTGCTCTTAATCCTGCCATATTCCAGTCACCCAGTGATCCTCTTAGACTGCCCATAGACTGAATAAAAAGATGGATGAAGCAACCATGACGTCACCCATTGGTGTCAACGTACCATTTAGGAAGCCTTGATTTTGGCAATTTGAATAGAGCCATTTTGGTATTTTGAAACGAGATGTGATTCCAATTGGACGGGAGTGTGAATTGAATATTCAGGGTTGGATCTTCAGGTTGATCTGACCGTGTGAGATGAGGACCATAGGACAGCCACGCCCCTGAAGCATATTCTGGCTTTATCCTTTATTCTAGTCTATTTAGGATCATAATTTTCAAAAATGAACATCATGATATATCGAAGGAGACTTGAAACTTGTGATAGATACCATAAAATAATGTGAAAATCATCATTGAAAGAATAAATCAGGTGGGAAAGTAGGGTCATTTTCTCATTGACTTCTATAGGATTGAACTTCTTTCTGCAACCAGCGACATTGCCATCTGCTGGCCATTAAATAGAATGCAAATTTTTGAGATTTCAATGCTGGCGTCAGTTTACAGACCCGCGTGCTGCGCCCATGTTTTTATGCAGTATATTTGCCAGCCTTAGGTGCTTTGCATCAGCTCTCCCACTGCTGCTCAGTGGGATTTTAACTGCCACCTTTCCGTTCTTTGTTTAGTAATAATTTAGTGCTGCATTAGTTTCTCATTTTATGGAACCTTGTTTCCCTTTTGTTTTGTTTATTATACCTTCTTTATTCAACTTCTCTTCGCCTCCAGCCTTGGCGCACGAGTCTGTCATTTTACTCCACGGTCCTAGAGTCCGCCAGGCAGCCACTAGACATCTGGCAGGAGCAGAACCGTTAGAATATGTGCAACCCCCAGGGCTCCTTTGAAGAAGAGATATACATCTCTACGGGACTTCCATGGTAAAATAAAGGTTTAATAAATTTAAGCAAGGGGACTGACTAAGACCATGTCTCTTTTCAGCAGGGCTCTGCATAACAAACAATTAAAATAACACAGTTTACAGGGACATTTCTAATATATAAAAATCCAGCAAAATGCCCGGGGGGGGACGGGGGGGGGGGCGGGGGGGACGGAGACACGGCCTTAATGACAACTAGTCCTGGCCAGTTCTCAATCATTTTCCTTCATCAACATGTTTTCCAATTATCGTAATTGGCAACTGAAGACACGGTTCCTCTCCATATGCGATTAACTTTTTGCAGTCCATAATGAACAGGAGCTGCTTGTTCTCTCCGATAAAGTAAGACGGCAATCGGTCATCAGGATGCGTATTTGCTGTGTTTAAATCATCGTTATTCAAAATTGCTTACCTGTCGACTCACAGGTAAGCAGTAAATTAATTTTCTGAACTTAATTTACCCCACCGTGTCATCGCTGGATGCTGTTAGTTCGCATATGGAGAGGAACCGTCTCTACAGTTGCCAATTACAATAATTGGAAAACGCGTTGATGAGGGAAAATGATTGAGAACTGGCCAGGACTAATTGTCATAAAGGCCATGTCTCCGCCCCCCCCACCACCACCACCAACTCCCAGTTAAATCTACGCCCCTGAGTGGACATGTTTAATTTGGTTCCCTTGCAGGCCAAGGTTCTTACTCTGGTTTACCTTACTAAAGGAAGAATGCTATTTCATTTCCAATTTGTAATAAAATGTGTGTACAATGGCATTTTAAACGAAACACAGAAGTGAAGGATTACATTTCCATTGAATTATGACCCAAGTAATGCGTTTGATTCTTGAAAAACAGAAAGCATCTCTGAGAATGCATTTTCGTTTCGCTATTGTTTGCTAAATGCTTGCATACAAATAACATAACATAACATTCAGCGAGCTAGCGAAGGCACTCAGCAGAGGTGGCGCTGTGTTCAACCGCTGTTGTTAATTATTAATCGTGAAACGAAAATAACGAACCCTAAAATAATTTCCCTGAGCTACATGCAGAGATGCCAAGTCCCACGCATTAGGCGTGAGTCACTCCTCATTCATGTTTCTGTGCCGTAGTCAGCAATTATTCTATCAACCCTCGGGTGAAGAAATTCACTCGCGGAATTCAAGTCATTGTGCATTAAGTTTCAGTTTCAAATGCATTACGGTGGATTTACCCACTAGTGACACGGATATCGATTAGAATTCTCACGCTCGACTTTACTGAGGGAGTGAAAGCAATGGAATCGCATAAAGACGTTTCAAACGGTCTTATTTCATTTACTCAATTTAAAAGATCATGAAACACGTGCGCTGTTTCCAATCCCTGAGTAACCACAAGCACGAGAAGTTCGGAGTCACAATCGCTTTCCACGTTACTCGCGGCGAGGTCCACCTTTTTACGCAAGTGAAACTGAAACTTCAATGCACAAGGATTTTAATTCTGCGAGAGAGTCTCATTGAAGAGCGTTCATTGAATAATTGCGGACTACGGTGAATAAGTCTTAAAATGCGCGAGACTTGATGCCAAATGCGTGAGGCTTGGCATCTCTGTACATTTAAGGTTTGGGTTAACGGCACTTGTTGGGAGTTGAGGAATGAGCGCGTTCCAAGCGGACAGTCATCGCCACACGAAAAAGCACAAAATCTTCGCAAGAATGTACGGTTTCATGGGCACTCAACGTTCAGAGTAGCTAGACTATTTGATTTGTGTCATAATGATTCTAAACTTTTTGACGCAATGAAGAATAATGCTGAAGAAACAGCCAACGGATGTACCTATTCGTTTTAGTTCGAGGAGCGCATCAGTTTATTCGCCTGACAGTCATCCGCGCCTAACCGGGGAGGGGTTTGAAGTAACCTACTCTTGCCTCACGTCAAAATATGAGGAGTGGGCGATCCCCTCCTTCCCTGTCTATGCTCACACTGAGTGAAGTTGCTGTCCTGATATGCGCCCTCTGCGGAGGGCAAGGGTCAGAAAAGGTTGGACCAAACGTGAATGAAAAGAAATCGAGTCGACCGTATGCTTGAAACCTTTCTTCAGGAGAGAGGACTCTTCAGAATCTAGTTTACCTGTTTTGTTGTAAGCACTAGGCTGCCAAAATTATGACGACTCCAAGTAAGATACTCGTGAAAGGAGGTAAAGTTGTCAACGAAAACTGTTCAGTGATTGCCGACGTCTACATTGAAGATGGATTAATTCACGAGGTTGGATTGAACCTAAAAGTACCAAATGATGTTACGGTCATTGATGCCACTGGTAAGATGGTCATTCCCGGGGGAATCGATACTCATACCCATATGGAGATCGCTTTCATGGGAACCCGAGCAGTGGATGACTTCGACATTGGGACCAAGGTAAAACGTGCCCTCACTTTTGAGAGGCAACGCCGTTGGTGCTTTCGATAAAAGGGTGCAAAAGCATACGAAATTTTTTCAACGAAGACAGTAGGTCGCCCGTTGTCTATTTTTTTTTTTTTCGTAGACCTAGATGAAACTCATGAAAACAGTTATTGCTCTTTAGACGCGTGGTTATACCCCTTTACTAGTGACATGAATAGTCCTAGACATAATGCATTCTTTCAGACCTCTGTACATGTAGAACACTAAGCTACACTGGCAAACAAAGACTCAAACACGCTAAAACTAGCATGTGCGACAGCCTTTCTTTCAGACAAAATTGGGCACCCTTTGCCTAAAGGCACTTGGGTTTCTGAGATGCGAAGATATTGCGCAGGGAAAGCGCGGTAGTCTGGTCTCGTTCCAAGCCAGTTAGAAGCGAGGCATTTCAGAGAAACATCGGGTTCTGCGCTTCTCCCTGTATTTTCATGAGTGCAAAATATGACCAAATAATTATGTCAGAACCCAATAGTTGACTCTTATAACATTTCAATGCAGGACAGTGACCTGTTTGGGATAAATGGTTTCAAGGAAAATTCTAACTGCATTCCACAAATTCCAACCACACTTATTTCACCTGAAAAGGCCTATTTTCAATTGCGTAATTAACATCAGGTAATGGTAAGGACATGGAATCAATAGATTGCACCTGGATGTAATGATGTTTCATAATAAAGGTGCACGAAATTTGGTATCAACCACTTCAAGTGCCCAGTTTCTTGAAAGATGTTGCTCGTTGAATACCGAGAGAAAGTTTGCTTGGTTTGTTTCCGAAAAGGAAATTTCAAGATCACCGAAAATTTGCTTGATAAAATTCATGAACACATTTTGACTGATTATATCATTGATGATATTCGTTTGCCATTTGAATTATGTTTGACATGCAAAAAGGACTCTGGATGCCTTGTCTGACCTCAGACACTTTGGTTGACACCAAATTTTGTGCACCTTTGTTATGTAACATCATTACATCCTGGTGCAATCTATTGATTCCATGTCTGTACCATTACCTTATGCTTATTACGCAATTGAAAATAGACCTTTTCAGATGAAATAAGTGTGGGTGGAATTTGTGGAATGCAGTTAGAACTTTCCTTGAAACCATTTATCCCAAACAGGTCACTGTCCTGCAATGAACTGTTAAAGGCGTCAACTATTGGGTTCTTACATAATTATTTATTTGATCATACAAACAAAATGGCGGGGGGGGTTTGAATTGCTAAATAGGCAATGCTTGGGGAAAATTGCAAGTTACATTCCAAAAATAAAATAAATATATCTTAGAATTCATGATTTTCTAAAAACGCAGATTTCTCAAGAATTTGCTTTGGAAATTTTATACGGTTTTCATGGTTGATACTAGTGGGCCATATAGAACAACTTCCAAGCATTAGTTTCTCTGGGCAATTTTTCTCAACTTTCTTCAAGTTAAAACCTGGTGTGACTTTCCCATATAACACCCTACTTTAAAAATCTATTCTATAGGACTTTAATGGTCTTTAGGACCTTCTAATAGAACAAAAGCTGAATGGAAAAGACATCTTATGACTCCTTGCAATGCTCTGTCGAAGGGTACCTTATATGTATCTGGGTTCTAGAAGTGAGAGACCGGACTAATGGTATAAAAATGTGCAATATGCAGTGATATCCACTATACTGAAGTAGCAAGGAAATCTTGTCCCTTTTAACTTTAAGGTGAGCTTAAGCACATGGGGAACCAGGCACATACCAACTCATTGATTCTCTGATCAGACTTATTGATTGACTGACTGACCACACAACATAGCAGCATTTCAGTTACAGTATATGAAGACCTCTTTCCATTTGCTCGGCAGCAATTCGAAAATATAAATGTTTTATGCTATAATGGAAAACTCGTCTTCCTCTTTTGCTTACGAAGACATACAGTGGGCCATCTGTTGGGTTCAGCAAAGCAATTCAAATTGATCAGGATCAAGAACAATCTGCATTTTTCCAGGTTAAAAGCACTGCATTGTGGAACAAGAGCGTCTATCACCGCACGAGTTTGAGCAGTGGATGGCAGCTTTTTCCGAGTAGCACACAGTTGGCCATTGCGCTACAGGGTCTGCCGGGTGGGAAAAAAAAGATTTCTGTGGAGATTTTCAATGGAACTGTTTCCTACAGGAATTTTCTTTAAAACCTTTTTCGATCGGACTTGATGCACTAAAGTTCTATAGAAATTCTATTGAACAATCTTAGAGGATTCTTATAGAGCATTTTTTGCAGGGTTGGTTCTACAGATAGTGTTTTTTCCCGTGGAGTTTGTGCTCAGTGAATGATAAGTATTCATCACCACAAAGGGCAGCGAAGCAAGCTTTATCTGAGAAGAAAATTGTTCGCTGTGAGAGCAAGGACTTGTTTCAGGGCAGCATTACTTTGTACTAAACCGCAGCACAGCTGCCATCAGCGGTTCAGTAGTCAACATTCATAGACACTTTATTTGTAAAAAATAAACCATCTTATGAGTACAATGAGCTCCAAAATTACTGGCAACCCTGACCGCCAATGCACAAATAATACTTAACAAATACATATTTTTAGAATGTTTTTAAACTCTGTAAACAGCATATGAATCATACTATGCAATATTAATGTTCCAAGGGAACCAAACAAAGTCATTTTCTGATTTAATTAAAAATCAATATCCTCCAAATAAAGGTTTCATAATTAATGGCACCCTTAAAGATCATTGTAAATAACATCTACGAAATTTAAACCAGGTATTAATTTCCACTTATTTATGTTTTATCTTTGTGTTAACAAACTATGGTGAGCCATTAGCTTTGGCACCCTGTTGCAATTTTATTATAGCCATGATTTCTATTGCTTTGTCCCCTCATGACTTGTTATCCCAGATAGCAAGCTCCTCCGCTCCGGATCTGCCGGGATCTGCCCCGGCTCCAGCTGATCCGGGGCAGATCCGCGGCAGATCGGGAGCGGAGGAGCTTGCTATCTGGGTTGTCATGTTGTTTTTCAATTTTATTAGTATTTTCTTACTTTTTGTTGATTGATTTTTATTCAAGATTTTTTCCATTTTGCCTTGAAGCACTGTGTGGTTTTTTTTTATATCTGTGATAGGTGTCATGCAACTAAATTTTGCTTGTTTGCATGACACCACTGCTTCACTGGGGTGTGAAAATGAAGTAACACACATGCAATATCCCTTTGTCATCCAACCCCATGAAGAAAACAAAACCTCTGTCAGTTCAAAAGAGGCAGATGGTCATAAACCTTCATTAATCTGGTAATGGCCACAACAGAAGATTCACAAACAATTGAATAAGCCTCTGGGCTCCATTGGGGCAATTATTTAAAAAAAAATTCCAAACAAATAGAACTGTTGAAAACCTCAAGTGTTGGGGATCCAACTGCATTCCCCCCCCCAGGATACTGAGGAATCTCTGAAGGAATTGCAGGCCTTGGTGGCAGCTTGAGGTCCTCAGGTTTCCAGAAGCACCATCAGGCACCATCTCCACAACCACTGGCTCTTCGGAGGGGTTGCCAGAAGAAAGCCTTTTTTAACCAAATGTTGTGATTCTGCTCTTTTGGTTTTGGTTTCTGCTATGCCTTGATCCCTTGTCATGTTTAAGTTCTGTGCCTGGCTTTGCCATGTTGTTTGATTCTGTTTAGTGACCACTGCATATGTCTGACCATTCTTAGGATCATGTATTGTGTTTTTTTTTTTGGTAATTTATATTTCATGTTTTATTATTATTTCATGCCATGTTTTCATTTCCATGCATTGCACTTCGTCTACTCTGTCTTGTCTTGTGTAGGTCTTTGCCCACGGTCCCTAGTCTTGCGTGCCACTCATTCGGGTGATTTATTGGTTTCTGGGTTTTCAATCTTCCTTCATTATCTTGGGTGCTTCTTTCCTCTCTCTTTTACAATCTACTAACCATACTAACAGTTTGTTGTTTTCGATAATTACTAACCCTCATTAACATTGTATATTTTTACTAACTTTCTAACATGTACTTGGGATTGTATAGCTGCACGTACTAATTGACTAACGATCCCTCAGCAGTCGCTCAATTCTAATCTCCGCCTCCTTGCCTATCCCTAATTATCTCTGCTGCAAGTTTCTGTGGATTTCCACTTATACTTTGTGCTTTCCTTTTCTTTTATCTTGGCACTTTAGTACTCCTTAACCGGAGCTGTTTTGTACTTGGGTCTGTCTTGTGATTCCTGTCTGTGTTTTGGCTACAGCCAAATTCATGTAATTGGTTTATTCCTCATGTGTCTCTCCCTGATCATTGTTACCATTGATTGCACCTGTTCTCCCTGATCATGTGTTTACCCCGGGTGTGAAAATAAGATGTCTGTTTGGTACACTTTCTTGTCAGATCGTTCTCCCTAGTTTTCTTGTGCCACGTTTCTCGTCTTGATTTCTCAGTGTTCATCTTTCTGACTGGACCGTCCTTGATATCGAGCTTTGCCTATTCCCTGTACTTTTGCCGCATTCTTGTTTTTTGACCTCTTTTGTCTGACTACGATTTTTGTGATTGGAGCCCTGTGTATGACTCTGGATTTCGCCCTTTGGATTCTGATTTTGGATTGCGGACTTTGTACTGTTGCCAGCTCTGTTGGGGGGTTTCCCCCTTCAGAAATAAAGCCTCCTATTTGTATTCTACTGGTTGTCGCACTTGGTTCATTTCGTAAATTTCAACATTAAAAGACACAGAAGTAAGGGCTTAGTGTTTGCCAGACATCATTTAAACAGTGACTGGAACAGGGTGCTTTGATCAGATGAGACCAAAATTGCATGTTTTGGGTTAGATGCAGCATTGGCATGTTTGGCGTAGAAACCGAGATGCATACAAGAAGAGGCAGCTCATACCCACGGTGAAATATGGTGGGTCAGTCATGTTTTGGGGCCATTTTAATTCAAGAGGTCCTGTGGCACTGGTTAAGATTAATGGCATGAAGAATTCCACCAAGGATATTTTGGCTGACGATCTGGTTGCCTTCGTCAGAACACTGAGACTTGTCCGTAGGTGGACTCTCCGACAAGACAATAACCCGAAGCATACCACAAGATTAACACAGAAATGGTTTCAGGACAACAAAGTCAAAGTTCTGCAATGACCTTCTGAGTCCCCAGACTTTAATCCAATTGAAAACCTGTGGGCTTAGTTGAAAAGGGCAGTTGATAATTGCAAACCCAAGAATGAGAAGGATCTCAGCGGAAGGTTCAAAATCCCCCCATATATGTCCCTTAACCTTGTCAAACATTACAGGAAAGGACTCCATGCTGTTATCGTAGCCCTAGATGGTTGCACTATGTACTAAATGAAGGGCGCAAATGATGATTAAACCTTGAATTTGTTGAAATTTATTTTGTATTAAATGATTGTTCTGATTTCGGTTGCTTCCATCAAAACATTAATTAACTATTTCACAAATGTTGGTATGTTCTGTTTTTATATTTTTTCGTATTGTTTGTGTATTGCCAGTCAGGGGTGCCAGTAATTTTGGAGCCCACTGTTGGTCTGTTGACATGAAAATTGAACATTGCATATCTGCAGTGGTCCGTAATGAGTTTGAATAGGCAACGAAGGCAGATGTGCTTCATACAAGTTCATTTGCCCATCCATCCATCCATCCGTTGCCAATCCGTTAATTTGCCCATCCGGAATATTGCCTGCTTATTTGAGCCTACATGTCACATGGGCTAAAGGCATTGTAACACCCGGTGATGTTATCATACTCCACGTACATAATAAAACACAAACCTAATAGAAATCTGCAGCTTTTTAAAAATTTGTTTAAATTTTACCTTCCCACTAATGTCACAAATCCTTGCAAATGTAAAAGTTATTATATTTATGGTAAATTTCACATTACGTTTGCAGTAGGCAACTGCTATTACGGTTGTGGGATTATTACATCAAAAGCTGCAGATGTTTGTTATCTCTCTGGTTTATCACTTTTGGGAGCTTTTATGTTTGTGGGTTTTGCAGACATTAATATGTCGAAGTCAGTTTGCCAATCCATTCGGGATCATGTACATTATTATGAGTCTCTCAATGCCTATGATGTCTTTGGACTTTGTAATGATAAAAAAAATTACTTGCGTGGGGAAAAAAAAAACTTGCTGCGAGTTAACAATTCAACCTATCAAGTTAACCGGTACCATAAACACATGTAAATGAGGCAATGGGCGTAGTTTAAAATGCTAATCATTCTCCAGTGTGATGAGCCTGTGTTGACTGACTCACTGTTGTGCTATGTTATCCTCAATTGTGGTTTTTTTGGGGAAATTCAGTCTTGGTCTGTTGCTGGTCTGAGTGATGGAGATGAATCAGACTTTATTCCAGATACAAATGCATTCCCTGGAATGTGTCTGTTTTGAAGAAACATTCAGTCTCCATGCTTGGGATCCGCCAGAGCCGTTGTTGGGCCCTGATCAGAATTTGCTTCGGGGACCCCACATTAATACAGGCTATCGTCTGAGCTTGTGCATTTGCACAACCATAACTAATTTTTCTCAGCTGCAGCAGTGTTGCTTAAGTTACTCTAATACCATTTGGAATGTTTTACCCAATCATTATTTTTTATCTACAAAACCATAGAACACGATGTATCACTGCAGGCAAGGTTGGGTACTCTGGACAAAATTGGTACATATGCTTTTTTTTAATTTGCACTGAGATGAGGTTGCTCATCATCATCCAAATTGCGGAGCAAATGCCAAATCAGAAGTTCATTTATGATCATAATGAATTGAATCTGCTTAAATCCATCAGTGCCAGTGATTGTAAGCTGAACGGATCATCTGCTACCTGGTGTGGGATTCAGAGCATTTTTCTTGCTTTCTTTTTGGGGCAAATTTTTTCCAAAAAAAAAAAAAATGCATTTTCAGATCAGAGGTGGAAGGGATTTTCTGGAGAGGGGTGTAGGGATGCAGACTGACTTTATGCACAGACATATATACACAGTGCGTTTCATTTTCATTCAGTTTGTTTTCATTTCATTCATTTTACAATTCGTGGCGGTCTAATGAATTTGTTAAGCACTGTATATACATATATAAAGGGACGGCTCGTGAACTGGCGATAGGGGAGGGTCAAACCATCCCTTAAAAATATTGATTGGTCATGACCTGTTTTCAATTTTTCAATCATTCATATAAATTACCATTTCAAAAGCTCCAAAAACTCTCAACATTATCAGGTGTGGTCATATTTCAGTAATAACGCACACCTGTCAACTCTCAGGCATTCCGCGTGAATTTTAGTGGTATATTTGCGTTCCATTGCTGTAGTCAGCAATTATTCAATCACCGTATGTGTAAGAGATTCTCACATGGAACTGAAGTCCTTGTGCATGGAGGTTTATCAGTTTCACCTGCGTTATGACTCCGGACTTCTCATGCTTTTCTTCACTCAGGGGTTGGAAGAAATGTGTGTGCTTCATGATTGTTTAAATTGTTTAAATGAAATAAGATCATTGGAAGCAGTGGAATTGCATAAAGATGTTTCAAATTATCTTATTTCATTCAAACTATTTGAACGATAATGAAACACATGCCACGCTTCCAACCCCCGAGTAAAGAAAAGCGTTAGAAGTCCGGAGTCGTAATCGGTATGCGTTATATAAGAAACCAGGCCACACCTGATAATGTTGAGAGTTTTAGGAGTTTCAGTAATGGTAGTTTAAATGAATGGTCACAACCTGTTTTCAATCAATTATAACACATTTATATATGCTGATAGCAAGCCCAAAGGCTTTACGAGCATTGGAGAAACAATCGACGAGAACATTAGAGAAGAAAAGGGCAAAAAGAACTGGAGCATGATGCAATCATTAGGGCTGGGACGATTCTTAATCCATTCTTTTTTAAGGCGTAGTACTGATGTCAGTGAATTTTTTTCCAGAAGCATTTCACATGCCTTTTGATGTTTGGCACTTGCGTTCAACCTGCGTTGGGTTTTATAAAGGAAGAGGGAAAGCTCAGATGTTCGTCCATTGGCAGCAGGTAGTGGTACTACGCCTTAAAAAAAGAATCGATTCAGAATTGTCCCAGCCCTAGCAATCATGTCATTAGAACTGGAGCCATGATGATGAAGCAAGATTTTGTATCTATGAGCAAAATCAGGGGCTGAGAGCCATAGCCATGCATGCTTTGGATGTCTCCTTTCTGTTACGCAACTGTTTTAAACTTATCAAGCCCTTAGCAAGCTACCATAACTTGATACAGGTATGTTTGAGAAGAGACATCTAAAACATGCAGGCCTACAGGGCTGAGGCATTCTTGGAGCCGAGTTCCCGAGAGCAAAGCCACTGGTATCCAAACTATGTCCCGGGGGCCCACTGTTCATTCTTCTAGCTTTTGGTTCCAGCAATAATTGCAGTCTCAGAATTTTAACAAGCTGTTGACTTAACTAAATTGGTTGCTTTTCACGTTCGACGGATGTTTCACCCACTTATGCTACATTATGACAGTAAAGGCAATACATTTCATGATTTTTAAGGCCAAAAACTGTCTTTCATGATGTAAAAATCTATAAATTTGAATGAAAATGCAGATATCAAAGCAAAATGCAAGCCCAGTCAATATTTGTTTTCTGGAGCTAAGCACATGATTGCCAATCTATGATGATGACCTAGCTGGATGTTTTCCACTATAGTTGGCCTATAGCTTTCTGCTCTAGTGTTATTTTCAATTTAATTAACTCATTCCCACGATTTGGTAAACTCGTGGCCTGGAGATCCAAGTCGCTCTCCAAATGTAATTGTATCCCCCGAATGATGTTCGAGGATACTATGGATTTGGCCTCGTCACGCGTCCTCGCCGCGTCCGCAGAGATTTTCTTGTGAACGCTCTACAGCCCACATAAATGCACCGATTCTTTTCAAATTTTGCAGGGACATGTATTATGGTAAGTGTTATCGACAGTGCATCGTTCATTTTCGGCAGGGCGACATGCTAAAATAAGCGAATTTACGAGAATGTGGATGTAACAGCTACGTCTTACAATTCATTGTTAAACATCTGCATTAACAATAACATCATATTTGGAAGTTTTACTTACCAACCGAAGGAGACACGCCTGATTCCGCTATCTCTGAAAGCAGCCTGGGCCGGTACGCGCAAGCACAGTAAATGGCAAAGACGGATGCGAAAGAAGATGTTGCAGTTTCATAGTCTTATGCTACGAGTCAACAGTTTATGTTGCGGTTTTTGCAGTTTCGGTAGCGGGGCATTATTTTTCTGTTGCTATTTCCGCGATTAATGTAGGCATTTCAAAGTTTTTGTGTGCTGAGGCTACGTTTTCTTTGGTAGGCCTGCTTAACAGGATGAAATTATGGGGGCCACCAAGCCAATGTTGACATGGAGATTAAAAAAAATTTTTGAAGTATGTCTTATGATTGGTCATTATATGTGGAAAACTCATTGTAATATATTGCTAAACTGTAAAAATGTAAATAATTATGTATATATGTATAATTTATTGAAATAAATTGGCGGCCCCCTTATAAATTCATGGTATATATGCGGTTCATTTCATTTGTTATGGCCCCAATTTGTTATTACATTTACAACACAATAGCAATAGCAACAGCAAGGGATGACAGACACAATTTAAAAACTTAAACACATTTAATTAACAAACAAGGACTTTTAACTAAACTACTACCTACACTAAAGACCAAGATTGATTATACAACAAGAAAACAGAAATATTTACAGTCCTTTGTTTTCGTGGGGTGGCTTGGTGATGTCCTGGGTGAGGAAAATGCTCAAACACAGGCAAAAATCCACAAAAGAAACTTCACAGGTCTTGAACAGAAATGACAGGTCTGGTCACATGTATCCTACTCTTTGTAATTTCTCCTACGACTTAACTGTCTCAATTCTACTCCTTATAAACTCTTTTGCAGACCCCACCCACATTTAGACCTTTTTTTTTTACATTTTCGGGGACTTGCCCCAGACATGTCTGAAACATGTCCAAACATAGCTCCAGTCTGAGCTTAACAAAAAAAAAAGGTAAATGCTGCCATCTAGTGGCCTCTATTCACATTACACATTGATGACATAAAAACAAATGTTTACAGGAAGTTTCAGACCTGGATTGCTGCGATTTTGGTAAAAAAAAAAAAAGGTGGGGGGGGGTTAAAAATTTGGTCTCGTTGCTAATGTTACATGAACGGAAAATTGGTGTCACAGGACGGAACTCAAACGGTGCCAAGACTGTCTGAGCCAATGCCAAAGAGTCAAGGGAAGGCAGACCAGTGACCAATCCGCTAATCCACAATAAGCAGGGCTTTGTTAAAGTCTGTAAATCTACTCTTGAACAGTGACTTCAAATGCACAGTTTTTACCCGGGATTATTTTGAGGCAATAAAATTCATACACTGGAGAATGAGTCAATCCTGCCCACTCATTTCCATGTTCCTCACCCATCCTGGAGTTCTGAGAGGAAGGAGAGACGCTTTGTTGGGCCACCCTGTCGTATGGATGTGCCAACCCCTTTAAGTCAAACCAAGTTTGGCTTGATCCATCCAGGGATTGGAGTGAATTCGACCGTTTAATATAAAAACCGTTTTAACTTGGCTTGCTAGTGAAAATTCAATAACTGATCTGGGTGTACCATCTAGTGGTAGAATATTGTAACTGCGTGCATATATCTGCAGCTCCGTGTCCACTGGCAAACAAATCTGCACAGAAGGGTCTAAATACCCTGCCAGCAGCCGCCAAATCTCAGTCACAGCAGTGCTGAACTGAGATTACAGGTTGTTGCTGACGTTATCACTGTGGAGGGAAATTTTTACCTTTTTGACAAGTCACACAAACGCGAGTCGGTGAAGATTCTAAAAGGCCAAGAAGTAAACATCCGTTAGCGCATGCACTTTACCCCGCTTTCACACTACCAGTTGTTATAAAATAGGGACTTCAATGCGAAATGCAGAGCGAACGTTAAGACCACACATCGGACAGAAATTACGTTCGCGGCAAAAACAAGCTTCACAGTATGAAATAGGGCTCAGGACATTTCAAAATGGTATCCAGCATGGTAAAATAATGAATGGGGAACATATTCCTGCCCAGACCCTCAGTAGTAGATGTTCTGTTCTTTTTACAGCGGCCCTGTTAAATCTATCAAACTTGGAACAGCAAACAGGGAAAGCAATACAAAGCGTTGCTAACGCCACATCCAGCCATCGCTGTTTGTCGTAACAAGTGCGGGAGAAGCCCCGGGTGCCAGTTCGTCCACGATCACTTGCCTGCCGCTGAATCTTTAAATCGGGTCGGTCAGGTCCAAGCTCCATTATCCTCGTTTTCTCTTCCAGTGTGACGTTACGCCCTGAGTAGTGTTGCTACCTCCGACCCTCCAGCTTCGAAGCTTGTATATGAACCAGTTCAAGGTGAAGCAAATGTATCGGTGCTTGGTTCGTTTGCTGCTGATCACGTGATGAGCGACGTCCGAAGCTTGGTTCTAGCTCACACTCACGTGACCGCTTCGATTTGATTCAAAGATCTGCGGAACAGGGCGCGCGCTTGTGGGTGTGAAGTAATCGAAAGCAGTGTTGCGAGTCAGTCGTAGCAAACAGCAGATTATAATGGAACCTGTGGCAAAAAGAGAGGTCGCTCAGAGATGTGGGAGCACTTTAATTTGATTTCCCATAACAAGGTTGGCAATAGACAGGCTATAATTTTTATTACACAAATATGGACACAATTAAAACAGGAAAAACAATAGCTTTATTCATATAGGAATCCGCGTATTTATTAGATAATTGATTGGTTCAAGTTTTCATAACCATGTTCGACCCACAGAGACTGGGCCAAAATACACCGGCAGGCTATTTCAAACATACTGCACTACAAGTTTTGAACAGCAGAGGTCATCATAGAGTTTGAGGCATTGAATGAATGAACCTTTTTCCGATACAATTGGCTGGAAAGCTTCACTGGTACAGAAAGCTTCGTTCTGCCATCACTAGCCTTGAGAACAGGTTCTTCTGTAGTGAAAAAACCGAGTTTTCCGCGGATCCACTCGAAGCTGCCATTTGAACATCTATCGGACAAAGAAGGAGCGTGTGCGTGATATTTGCGCATGAGTAAATCACATCTGCTGCAGTGACGTGTTGATATGATTGGCAGCTGTCGTTGTCCAGTCACATGAGGAGGAGAATCACAAAAACAATACTAATTTGTTGCCATTCAAAGTGGGAGTGTCCGGGGCGCATTTCTCTGCGTCCCGCAGGAAAAGCTGAAGCGACCAATTAGAAAGAAGCCTCAGGTCACATGCTGGGCAAAAGTTGAAGGACTTGCATTGACTCTCATTAGACCGGCGCCCCTGCATTAATGAACTATGTATTCACAACATGTTTATTTTTTAATTAATTGTGTGAAACCCCTTTTATTTAATGGCGGCAGGTGCCGACAGGCTAGCATTGTGTGGAAAAAATATATAATTTAAGTCGGTTATTTTTTTATAATTTTATGACAAATTTTGGTATGTTTCAGTGGACTTCCTCTGTTGAATTTTGGCTGTATAATGGAGGGGGCGGCATTGACAAACTGCCTCTGGTGGGCGTATCACAAAATTACACACTGAAGCCAAAGATGAATAAAATCAGACAAAGAGTTCTTGAGATTTTGCGTTCACAACAAACGGGACGTGACGGATGGACAGCTAGACAGATGGACTGATGGAGCTTAGGACTACGTCCATCGGCCCTAATACACCTTGACCCCAAAGATGAATGTAATCGGTCAAACCGTTCTTGAGGTATTGCGTTCACAACAAACAGAATGGGATGGACAGATGGCCGGACGGATGGGGCTGAATTCTATGTCTCCCACCTCGAATACAACAGAACACCAAGGATGAATGGAATCAGCCAAACCATTCTTGAGATATGATGTTGACAAGTATTTGTAAGTGGTCAAATGGTCGTAACGACCTTGAGAATAATGGCAAGGTCACATCAATCGAGTGAGCTGTGAGCACTCCCGTAACGCACCTTCACACCAAAGATGAATGGAATTGGTCAAACCATTCTTGAGATATCGCGTTCACAACAAACAGGACATGACGGACAGATGGACGGAAACGGAGCTGAATACTATGTCCCCGCCCCTAATACACCTTGAAACCAAAGACAAATGGTATCGGTCAAACCTTTCTTGAGAAAGGCTTTCTTATTGGTTTTAAAACAGTTTAAGATTGCGACCATGATGTAACGCTGGAAGACAAGTGTGAAAAAATCATAGCATGCATATACAGAAGTGCAGTTTTACATGATAAGTCCCTTCTGATGTGACGAAAACAGTTTAAGTTCGGTTTAACCTTTTTGCAGATATGCTTTACCTGTCTATCAAATTTCAAATTTTTATCCAAAATAATTCCCCAGGTATTTTACTTCACTGACTTCATCAATAATTTCATTTTTTTAATAAGACTGTTGATAAGATCATGAACTACTACTTCTGGCCTGGGCTTCGGAAAGATGTTTCCAACTTTTGCAAAACCTGTCACACTTGTCAGGTAGTTGGAAAACACTAGTTAGACCCACCTGTAGCTCCATTGCAACTTATCCCAGCATTTTGGGAGCCCTTCTCTAAGGTCATTGTTGATTGTGTTGGTCCATTACCCAAGACTAGATCTGGAAATCAGTACTTGTTGACAATCATGTGTGCATCTACCAGATTTCCCGAAGCCATACCTCAACGCAACATCAAGGCAACTGCAATCTCGAAGGCTTTGATAAAGTTCTTCACGTTGTTTTGGCCTTCCCAGGGAAATTCAGTTAGACTAAGGTAGCAATTTCACTTCCAGATTGTTTCAACAGGTTGTGTATGAACTAGGTGCGAAGCAGATTCTTTCCAGAGCCAATCATCCAAAGAGTCAGGGTGCCTCAGAGCGGTTTCATTCCACTCTCAAGACAATGATGAGGACTTATTGTTTTGATCATGAGAAAGACTGGGATGAAGGTGTTCATTTGCTGTTGTTTGCAGCTAGAGAAGCAGGGCAGGAGTCTACTGGATTCAGTCCGTTTGAGATAGTGTTTGGCCATGAAGTGAGAGGACCTTTGCTATTGTTCAGTGAACAATGGCAAGAGAAAGAACCACATATCAGTCTGTTAGACTGTGTTAGCAAGTTCAAGGAAAGATTGCGTGCAGCTTGTGACCTAGCCAAAGAGAACTTGAAATCAAGTCAGGGAAAAATGAAAACTTGGTATTATCATAAAGCTACAAGCCGTGAGTTTAAACTAGGAGAAAAGGTCCTTGTGTTGTTTCCCTTGCAGTCCAATCCATTGCAGGCTAGATTTCATGGTCCGTATGAAATTCTGACAAAACTCAATGATCTCAATTACATTGTGAAGACTCCAGATAGGAGAAAACCAAAACAGTTGTGTCACATTAACATACTGAAGCCTTATCATGACAGAAATGCTAGGGTGGCAGCTGTCACTTCAGATTTTCCTATGGTCGAGACGTGTGAAGATGAGGGGGAGTTTCAAGATGATGAACCTAGAATTAAAGCTGAAGTTCTTTCATGTAAATTGTCAAATTCTGAAGTGTTGCAAAATTTTGATGTAAAACTCCAGCACTTAGAACCCTCACAGAAAGATCAGTTTGAGAGGTTGATCAAGAAACATAAAGATCTAGATCTAGATCTATTTCCTGATGTTCCAAAGAGAGTTTCTATTGCCTCTCATGATGTAGATATTCGTGATGCCAAACAAATAAAACAGCATCCGTACCGGATGAATCCTGAAAAGAGAAAGATTGCTGAGAAAGAGGTTGAATACATGTTAGAACATGATATTATCAGACCCTCCAACTCAGATTGGAGTTCACCCTGTGTGCTAGTTCCAAAACCTGATGGAAGTTATAGATTCTGTATAGATTATCGCAAAGTCAATGCTGTAACTAGAACTGATGTGTTTCCAATACCTAGGATTGATGATTGTATCGTTAGAGTAGGGCAGGCAAAGTTTCTGACCAAGATTGATTTATTGAAGGGTTACTGGTGCGTGCCTTTAACTGAGAGGGCCAAGAGCATCTCCGCTTTTGCCACACCATCTGGGTTGTACCAGTATGAAGTCCTACCCTTTGGCATGAAAAATGCCCCAGCCACGTTCCAAAAGATGATACAGTCTACAATCGCCGGATTGCCACACACGGGTGTGTACATCGACGACCTCATCACATGGAGTGACTCCTGGGAAGAACATCTGAAAGATGTTCAGATGTTGTTCCAGCACTTGACCCAGGCTAACCTGACTGTTAACCTGAACAAGAGTGACTTTGGTTATGCTACTGTCACGTATCTTGGCTATGTCATAGGCCAGGGTAAGGTGGCACCAATAAATGGTAAAGTCCAAGCCATCATGGACTTTCCAGTTCCTGACAACAAAAAAAGCTTTGCGCTGCTTCCTTGGAATGATCAGGTACTACCGCAAGTTCTGCAAGAACTTTGCTGAGGTTGTTCTCAGTCTCACCAACTAACTAAAGAAAGGCATAAAGTTCACTTGGGATGAAGCATTCCAAAGAGCCTTCGATCGCCTGAAGTCTCTGCCGTGTCACTTCCCCGTGCTCAAATCTCCTGACTTCAACAAACTGTTCTCCATCGCGGTCGATGCTAGCGACCAAGCTTGAGGATCTGTGCTCCTACAGAGAGGTGACTCTGATGACATTGAGCATCCCGTGGCATACTTCTCCAGGAAGTTCAATCACCACCAAAAGAACTATTCCACAATAGAGAAGGAGCTGTTAGCTCTGGATAGAATCAGTTAATGTTTTTGAGTAAGATGAAAAACAAGAATCGGAGATTGTTGAATTGGGGTTTGATTTTACAGGAGTTTGACTTGGAAATTAAGCATATAAAGGGTACTGACAATGTAATTGCTAATTGCTTATCCCATGTTTGAGTATGTGTATATATCACACGTGTTTATTAGCATGTTGTATTATATGTATATATGTACACGCACACACAAGTGTCTACTTAACCATTTTTGTATTGAAAAGAAAAATTTTGCCTTTATGAGTCAAAATATTTGCCTTTTGGAATGGAGGTGTAATGTGAAAATAAGCCACTAGATGGCGGTATTGACCTTTTGTTGTTAAGCCCAGACTGGAGTTAGGTTTGGGCATGTCCTGAGCATGTCTGAGACAGAAAATCCCAGAGAATTAAAAAAAAAAGTCTAAAAGGTGGGATGGGTCTGCAAAAGAGTATATAATGAGGAAAATTGAGAGAGTAAAGTAGTAGGAGAAATTGCAAGGGACTGTAAATATTTTTTTTTTCTTGTATATATCAATCTTGGTCAGTAGAGTAGATAGTAAATTAGTTAAAAGTGTTTGTTTAATTAAACCTGTTTAAGTTTTAGAATTTTTTCTGTCATCCCTTCCTGTCATGTATGTTATAAGAAATTGGGGCTATAACAGTTGTCAAAGTACATTGATGCAAGAGCACAGGTCCCAGCACTGATCCCTGTGGTACTACACCTTCCACAGTGCAAAGCTTGAAGAAATCATTCTTGCGCAGCCTTGTCACTTACTTTAGCTGGTTAACTCACATTAGTTAACAAGTTGCTCTGTGCAAATGGATTTAGGCAATGGCAGATATCTGAGATGAGGGGGGGAAAGTGAACAGAGGCAGTTAAACTATTGTATCAGCTTTAGCCATCTAAATAAAACAACTACTGTGACTTACAACATTATTATTAAACAAGTTAACCACCCTGCCTTGAAGTTGATAACCATGTAAACAAGTGCTAAGTTAGTGATACCAAATCATCACTGAGATGCATCATAGTCAGTGGTGAAAGAAGACTGAAATTGTTCCTAATTTTTGTTAAATGGAGCATTTTACTGGGGTATGGGGGAAGACACCCAGGTAGAACTTCCTGAATTTTCACAGCCAATTCCATTAATCTGGTGCAATTAGCGAGGAAAACTGGGAATTGATTATGTTTTGTAATACACGCTGTATCAATCAAAGTACACCTATTAAGGACTGATGTACAACCTACCAAATTTGTTTATTTTACAACTCCAATTCCGAAATAGTTGGGAAAAAGTGTAAATTGTGAATAAAATTGTGACGGTGCATTCAGGAACCACAAGCGAGAGAGGGAAATCCAAAAAACGTATTACTTTATTGAATGCCAGGTCAGGATCAATAGACACAAGAATTGCCAAGCCACAAAAACGAAATCCAAAAACAAAGTCGACTAGACAGGCTGGGTCAGAACCAGAAAAACAGAGGTGCGACAGTACATAGACCTTAGGCGAAATGTTTTAGTCGAATTCCAAAGCATTGGGTCATACACAGGGCATCCAAACACACAAGACGTGGTCATACAAAAATGGGTCAAAAATCCAGAAAGGAGAAACAAGACAAAAAGGGCTATGGCTAAATTCAAGGTCAGACGAAACAGTCGAAGAGAAGCAATAATCAATTGGAATACACAAGACTCTGCACAAAGGAATATTGATCAATATTCTGACAAAGCAAGAACAGCACTGAGGGCTCTAAATAGACAAAAGTGAAGTCACATGCTATGCAGGGAACAGGTGAATGGGATGAGAGCTAATTACAAAGGTAGGTACACATGGGGAAATCCTAAACCACAACAATTGGCAAAAGCCAAGACACGCACTGGATTCATGCAGACATCCTATGGCAAATAAACAGCTCCGGTCAAGGAGTTCTAAGTGCACAGACAATGAGTGCAAGAAAGCAATGAAGCACGTGCGAGAGATCTCTCAGAAATGCAGGGAGAGGCAGAGAAAGCCAAGCAAGGGGCAGAGACTAGAACAGGGCAATTGTTGAGACTGAATTAGTACTAATTAGTAGCAGTGCAGCTTTACAGATTAACTAAAGTGCTTTTTAGTGAGTTAGTAAAATATACAAAATGGATTATTTGGGTTAGTAGACTATGATACAAAATCTCAATGTGAGTCTTGTTAGTAATCTAGAACAGCAAAGCGAAGGAAGTAAACGAGAATTGAAGTAATAATGAGAAACACCAGAAACCATTGAAATCACCCAAAGCAGGTGAGCACATGGACTCGGGAGACGGTCTGAACCAACTAGATCACAAGACGGGAGAAAAGTGCAATGAAGCGTAAAATGGCATGAACTTAAAACCGGGTAATACAATAACCAAAAAGAATATGAACATGAAGCATGAACACAAAAACCAGAACCATGACAAAAATCAAAGCGCAATGACTCTCAAATCACGTCAGGCTCTTGGAAGGGAGCGTGTCTTTAGACAGTGTGAGAATATTTTTACAGAGACAGATGAGTGGTTGTTGTCCCGATTTAGATTACCACGGCCAGTGCTTCCACAAATCTGTAGCTTGTTCGAGCCACAACTCCCCAGCCAAACAAGGCGATCAAACCAAATTCCACCACATGTCCAGATCCTCACCACACTCGGATTCCTCGCCCCGGTAACTTTTCAAAGGGAGATAGGAGACAGGTCGGGTGTCTCCCAGTCTTTGAGTTGTGCGCTTCCCTTGGTCCTCAAAGCCCTCATCACATTATTGCCCAGGTACATCAAATTCCCACATCACCACCGCTGAACAAGTACAAATTAAGAGTAACTTTCATGCCATTGCTGGACTAACCAACGTCATAGGAGCAATAGACTGTACACGTGCGCATCAGAGCGCCTTCCCCTAATCCATTCCCCTTCCTAAACCGTAAGCAGTATCACTCCATCAACATGCAAATTATATCAGACGCAAAATACAACCAGCTAAATGTCGTTGCTCATCCAGTCCATCTCTATATTATTCCCAACCTTCAGCTTCCCAAATTTTATCCCATCTTTTGGCATAAATTACAAGACCCATCTCATAGGCCATCGCACGCTCAATTCTACTGTAATACATGACAAAATTTTTGAATCTCTCAAGTCTTAACTTCCCAACAGATGTGAACCAGAAAATAAATATTTTTGCAAGATATACAATTATATTACTTATTTGGTGTTTTTCTTTTGTTACATCACCCAGTAATACCTTAAATCAATCTAGTTGTATACTATTATACTGAGATATCCAATTTTGCACCTTTATCCAAAAAAGGGCTGTTACAGGACAGTACCAAAAGAAATGGACTACTGACTCCGCTTCCTCCTGACAGAATCGGCAGAGGGGTGACGGCTCAATTCCCCAGATATTTAGCATCTTTTTTGTTGCTAGAAACTTATATATTAGCTTATATTGAAAATATCTTATCTTCGGATCAAGTGATGTATTGTAAAGAATTTTGAAGACTTTATTCCATGGAACTGGTCTGTCTTACAAATTTTCCCAACTACCTAGAATTCCACATGGTGTTGCTACTAAATTCTTTATTCTGATGTCAAATTTTTATATATGTTTATTAATCTTTATTTTCTTTAACCATTGTACCATTTCCATTTGAGGCAGACAGACTAAATGTCCTCCTGGTCTTTTAATAATTTTTGATTTCCAAGTATTTGGTAAAGCTCTAATAAGTTGATTGTATTGTTGCAGTGTGCAGACAGTTCCATAAAAACTAGTTAATTGTCTGTATGACATAATTTTATTTTTCCTCATTCGCTATATCCATTAAAAAAATAATACCGTTATCGAACATGCGTTTCCAGAAAATCATTCTGCTATCAACAATTATACAGGAATTTAACCATATTATTTGTTTTAGAACATGTTCTGTATTTTCTGGTGGATGAAACTGAAATTGCAACGACCTCTGTAGAGCTTCTTCCAGAAAGGTGGAGACACTGAAAAATATGTCAGTAATTAACTTGATACGCACAGGTTTAATCGGCAGGAATGGAAAGAATCCTTTTTCAAAGGTTATGCTTTGCCACCTTGATGAGAAGAATCAGGTGTGTAATTACCTGATTGGAATGAAAGCTGCACCCATATCAGCCCTTTCTGGAAAAGGTTCCCCACCCCCGTTATAAAGCATTATCAACCATGATACCATGATGATTAGATGGGCCTCTTAAATGAAGCCGGAGCTGAGTAGAAGCAGACTTGATTCAGGAGATGCCATAGTTAGCAGCCCCCTCTGCTGGTGAAGACAAAAAAAAAAACACGAAAAATAGCTTTTCTGCTCTGTTTTTTGAAACATCAAGAATGCAGGCAACTGCGAAGGCCTAACTCAGGCTATAAAACAGTCGTTCAATAATGTCAGTATAATTAATTAATTAGTGTATTAGTCATTATTGAGTACTTAGTATCTCATTATTCACACTCAATTGCACATATTCTACTATTCTACATACTATACATTAAGTGTTATTTTTATTTATCTATAAATTGTTAGGGTTTTAAACCTTAATTTAAGCAAGTAAACTCCATTGAGAGGTGAATTTTGTTGTGGACCCCAGGAAGCCCCTCAGGTTCCAATGGAGGTCCCCGAGCCCAACTTTGAAAATCTCTGTCACATCTGGACTGGGTTTTCAAGCCGACATGCTCCCTCCGGACTCCGAGTTCCACTCCACGTTTTCCTTCATACTCACCTGATTGCTGACTTACAGCACCTGCACTCCCACTGTTTCAACAGTCACTCTCCCCTGGCCCATTGTCTGAGGGGTAGAGTAACCAAATACATGGACTTCGTTACAGTAATTAAGTCTTTTTTGAGGATTTGCACTTTACTTGAGATTTTTTTTAACCTGGCACTTTTACTTTTACTCTACTGCATTTAAAAAGATAAAAAGTTTACTTTTATTTCATTACTTTGTTATGGCCCCAATTTGTTATTACAATTTACAACACAACAGCAACAGCAAGGGATGACAGACACAGTTTTAAAAACTTAAACACATTTAATTTTTAACAAAGACAATAACGACGAAACTAATATTCTGACCAAGATTGAATACAAAAACCAGAAATATTTACAGTTTCCTGGTGATGTGCTGGGTGAGGAAAAAAAAAGCTCAAACACAGGCAAAAATCCACAAAAGAAACTTCACAGGTCTTGAACAGAAATGACAGGTCTGGTCACACATATCCTTCTTGCAATTTCTCCTACCACTACTGTCTCAATTCTTTTCCTTATATACTCTTTTGCAGACCCCACCCACATTTAGACCTCTTTTTTTTAATTTTCGGGGACTTGCCCCAGACATGTCTGAAACATGTCCAAACGTAAACCCAGTCTGAGCTTAACAAAAAAAAGGTGAATACTGCCATCTAGTGGCCTCTATTCACATTACACCTGCATTCCAAAAGGGAAAAATTTTGACTCATAAAGGCAAAATTTTTTTTTCAATACAAAATGGTTAAGTGAACACTTGTCTATATATACATATCATACAATATTCAAATAAACACATGATATATATATACATATTCAAACACGGGATAAGCAATCAGCAATTACATTGTCTGTACCCATCACATGCTTAATTTCCAAGTCAAACTCCTGTAAAATCAAACTCCAATTCAACAATCTCCGATTCTTGTTTTTCATCTTACTCAAAAACATTAACGGATTGTGGTCTGTGTACACAACCATTGGCTTTTGCCCTGAACAAACATAAACATCAAAGTGTTGTAAAGATAGAACCAGAGCCAACAGTTCCTTCTCTATTGTGGAATAGTTCCTTTGGTGGCGATTGAACTTCCTGGAGAAGTATGCCACGGGATGCTCAATGTCATCAGAGTCACTTCTCTGTAGGAGCACAGATCCACAAGCTTGGTCGCTAGCATCGACCGCGATGGAGAACGGTTTGTTGAAGTCAGGAGATTTGAGCACGGGGAAGTGACACAGCAGAGACCTCAGGCGATCGAAGGCTCTCTGGCATGCATCATCCCAAGTGAACTTTACGCCTTTCTTCAGTTGGTTAGTTAGACTGAGAGCAATCTCAGCAAAGTTCTTGCAGAACTTGTGGTAGTACCCGATCATTCCAAGGAAGCGGCGCAAAGCTTTTTTGTTGTCAGGAACTGGAAAGTCCATGATGGCTTGGACTTTAGCATTTATGGGTGCCACCTTACCCTGGCCTATGACGTAGCCAAGCTAGGTGACAGTAGCACAACCAAAGTCACTCTTGCTCAGGTTAACAGTCGGGTTAGCCTGGGTCAGGCGCTGGAACAACGTCTCTACATCTTTTAGATGTTCTTCCCAGGAGTCACTCCATGTGATCAGGTCATCGATGTACGCACCGGTGTGTGGCAATCCGGCGATTGTAGACTGTATCATCCTTTGGAACGTGGCTGGGGCATTTTTCATGCCAAAGGGTAGGACTTCATACTGGTACAATCCAGATGGTGTGGCAAAAGTAGAGATGCTCTTGGCCCTCTCAGTTAAAGGCACACACCAATAACCCTTCAATAAATCAATCTTGGTCAGAAACTTTGCTTGCCCTACTCTATCAATACAATCATCAATCCTAGGTATTGGAAACACATCAGTTCTAGTTACAGCATTGACTTTGCGATAATCTGTACAGAATCTTGTACTTCCATCAGGTTTTGGAACTAGCACACAGGGTGAACTCCAATCTGAGTTGGAGGGTCTGATAATATCATGTTTTAACATGTACTCAACCTCTTTCTCAGCAATCTTTCTCTTTTCCGGATTCATCCGGTATGGATGCTGTTTTATTGGTTTGGCATCACCAACATCTACATCATGAGAGGCTATAGTAACTCTCTTTGGAACATCAGGAAACAAATCCTCATATTTCTTGATCAACCTTTCAAACTGATCTCTCTGTGAGGGTTCTAAGTGCTGGAGTTTTACATCAAGATTTTGCAACACTTCAGTGTTTGACAATTTACATGAAAGAACTTCAGCTTTAATTCTTAGTTCATCATCTTGAAACTCCCCCTCATCTTGACACGTTTCAACCATTGGAGAATCTGAAGTGACAGCTGCAACCCTAGCATTTCTGTCATGATAAGGCTTTAGCATGTTAATATGACACAATTGTTTTGGTTTTCTCCTATCTGGAGTCTTCACAATGTAATTGAGATCATTGAGTTTTGTCAGAATTTCATAAGGACCATGAAATCTAGCCTGCAATGGATTGGACTGCAAGGGAAACAACACAAGGACCTTGTCTCCTGGTTTAAACTCACGGCTTCTAGCCTTATGATCATACCAAGTTTTCATTTTTCCCTGACTTGATTTCAAGTTCTCTTTGGCTAGGTCACAAGCTGCACGCAATCTTTCCTTGAACTTGCTAACATAGTCTAACAGACTGATGTACGGCTCTTCCTCTTGCCATTGTTCACTCAATAATAGCAAAGGTCCTCTCACTTCATAGCCAAACACTAGCTCAAACGGGCTGAATCCAGTAGACTCCTGCACTGCGTCTCTAGCTGCAAACAACAGCAAATGAACCCCTTCATCCCAGTCTTTCTCATGGTCATGACAATAAGTCCTCATCATTGTCTTGAGAGTGGAATGAAACAGCTCTAAGGCACCCTGGCTCTCTGGACGATAGGCACTAGAAAGAATCTGCTTTGCACCTAGTTCATACACAACCTGCTGAAACAATCCTGAAGTGAAATTGCTACCTTGGTCTAACTGAATTTCCCTGGGAAGGCCAAACAACGTGAATAACTTTATCAAAGCCTTTGAGATTGCAGTTGCCTTGATGTTACGTAGAGGTATGGCTTCAGGGAATCTGGTAGATGCACACATGATTGTCAACAAGTACTGATTTCCAGATCTAGTCTTGGGTAATGGACCAACACAATCAACAATGACCTTAGAGAATGGCTCCCCAAATGCTGGAATAGGCTGCAATGGAGCTACAGGTGGGTCTAACTGGTGTTTTCCAACTACCTGACAAGTGTGACAGGTTTTGCAAAAGTTGGAAACGTCTTTCCGAAGCCCAGGCCAAAAGAAGTGTTTCATGATCTTATCAACAGTCTTGTTAACACCAAGATGACCTCCTTAAGGTAAACTATGAGCCATTATTAAGATCTCATTCCTGTAGACCTTCGGAACAACAATTTGCCTGACCACTGCCCAATCTGCATTGGCAGGGATATCAGGAGGGCGCCACTTCCGCATCAACACACCATCCTTGAGATAATACCCAACTGGAACTGCGTCTATTTCTTTATCAGGAAGGGCTCTCCTCTTTAGTGCACAAATTTCAGGATCATTAGTTTGCTCCTCAATCAACCGCTTTCTGGACAGAGACAAGTCTCCAGACACATCAAAATCACCAGACCCATCCGGCTGGCTGAATAGAGAACTGATAAAAGTATCTGATAAGTCCTCAAACGGAGAAACCATAGTAGGCCAATCAGAGTCATGAGGCGAACCACCTGAGTCCTGACTATTCAATGTGCTGGACGGCACCACAACATCTTCTTCTTTAGCCTTCTTGGCCATAGCACGAGTCACTGCGCAAGAAGGATACAGAGATGGGTCCTCATCCCCATCTTCAGTGCTCGGCTGTGAAGTAAGATGTACAGGGGGAACTTCTTTGCCCCCAGCCAGGTCATTACCTAGCAACAGAGAAACACCCTTTATAGGTAGACTTGACATAAGTCCCACCTTTACCTGTCCTGTAACTAAATCTGACTTCAAGAATATAGAGCGCAGGGGTACAGATACAGTCCTCCCTTCAATACCTTGTACAAGTATGAAATCCCCTGAAGCGGTCTCATCACGTAACTCCAAGGAGTCCATCAACAAAAGTGACTGAGAAGCTCCGGTATCCCTTAGGATATATATGGGGACAGGAATAGTATGCTCATTCAGAGCCACAAATCCCTCTGACACAAATGGAAGAAATTCCTCCCTCACGAAGTCAGCTGTATCAGGCTTTTTAGCCCCACAAGAAGCAGGCAATTTAGCAGATCGGTTATCTACTACAGGGGTTTCTAACCTTGTTTTCACAAAGGCATTTGGTTTGGTATCCTTTTCTTTTTCTTTTTTTAGCTTTAAGGAACCAACAGTTAGTTGTAACATGACCAGATTTCTTGCAATAACTGCAAACTAGACCACTTTTGTCACTGTCAGCTTTCACACTTTGATCAGACCTGTTATTGGATTTCTGAGCACCATAACCAGATTTGTCTTTGGGTGAGGAATCTTGGGTATCATCATAACCCCTTTTCTGAAATTGGGACCATCTATTGTTACTGCTAGACTGAAATTTAGACTTATGTGTGAGAACATATTCATCTGCAAATTTGGCAGCTGACTGCAAATTCAGTGCTTGCTTCTCATTAAGGTAGGTCTTAACATCATCCTTAACACAGTTCTTGAATTCTTCAACTAACACCATCTCTTTTAGTGAGTTGAAATCATCCTTGACCTCCATAGAAGTACACCAGTGCTCAAAGCAAACCTGCTTCTCATTAGCAAATTCAACATAAGTCTGATTTTCAGATTTCTTCAGACCTCTGAATTTCTGTCGGTAAGCCTCTGGAACCAACTCATAAGCTCTCAAAATAACCTTTTCGACAACCTCATAATCAGAGGAATCATCTGCAGACAAAGCCGAATAGGCTTGTTGAGCTTTACCCTTGAGGACAGTTTGCAACATCAGAGGCCAGTATTCCTTTGGCCACTGGCAACTCTTTGCTACCTTTTCAAAACACTGGAAATAGTTGTCAACATCCTTTTCCGAAAATGGAGGCACCAATTTTACCTCCCGGACGAGCCCCCAATTTGTTATGGCCCCAATTTGTGATTACAATTTACAACACAACAGCAACAGCAAGGGATGACAGACACAGTTTTAAAAACTTAAACACATTTAATTTTTAACAAAGACAATAACGACGAAACTAATATTCTGACCAAGATTGAATACAAAAATCAGAAATATTTACAGTTTCCTGGTGATGTGCTGGGTGAGGAAAAAAAAGCTCAAACACAGGCAAAAATCCACAAAAGAAACTTCACAGGTCTTGAACAGAAATGACAGGTCTGGTCACACGTATCCTTCTTCTTGCAATTTCTCCCACTACTACTGTCTCAATTCTTTTCCTTATATACTCTTTTGCAGACCCCACCCACATTTAGACCTCTTTTTTTTAATTTTCGGGGACTTGCCCCAGACATGTCTGAAACATGTCCAAACATAACCCCAGTCTGAGCTTAACAAAAAAAAGGTAAAAACTGCCATCTAGTGGCCTCTATTCACATTACAACTTTGACACTGGAAGAAGAAGAGGAGGAGGAGGAAGAGACCCTGACTTCATAAGATTCTTACAGACGTAGAAAAATGTCTCTTTTGAATCCTGTATCTTTCATTCACCTGAAAATTGAATAAAGAGCACAAGAGGAGGACTGTGTGTGGTTGCTTTGCTTCTTTAATGAGAATTGTGATAAATACTTTGCACTTGCACTTTTGATACTTAAGTATATTTTTTCACAAGATACTTTTGGAGCTTCAGTGTTGGGGTTTGGCCTTGCAGCCCCTCCCCTGCTGCATTCTTCACCTCCTCTTTGACGGGCAGCAGGTGTGGCTGGTTAAAGTGGAGCTGAAGGCAGAGTATTTAAGGGCTGCCATCTCCAGTTACGATTGCAGCTGCTTCTCTAGCTTTAGTCCTGCTTTCATGTGCAGCTGCTCCCCTGGGTTTTAATTTGTGTTTATTTTGATTTTAAAATTTTATTAAAATCTTTCAAGCTTTTTTCCCAGTCTGTGCGTTTGGGTCCTTACTTTCTTTTAGGTCCATGGTCCCAGCTCCAGTCAGATTGGTATTTGTATCCGGCAGGAGCGAAACCACGACACTTACGTACATTTAATGTGAGTGACTTTTACTCAACTAATTTTCTTACGGATGACTTCAACTTTTACCAAAGTAACACTGAGTTATCACACTTCTAATTTTACTTAGTTATTTTAACCAGTGCTTTATACACCTCTGCCCATTGTCTGGCTTTGTTGAGCAGGCCCCTTCAAACTGTATATCCTTCCAAATTATGTATTGTGATTATTCCTTCATACTTTCATTGTTTTCCAGCCCGTTCCCGGCCTGTATCTTCTATGTTCAATTTCTTCTTGGACGTGTTATTGATTCCAGTCTGGTTATTAAACTCCTCTTTAGACCTTCTACCCAGTTCCCCATTCCTGAGTCCACTGTGACACTCTGTTTTTGCAAATTAATGTACTAGATTAGACTAAGATTTTACGTCTATTTTAGAAAGGGAACTGTTGCTGTCGCTGAAAAGGTGCCAATTTATTTGTTGCAATAATATTTTTGAATATTATTTTCATACAATATTTGTTAAGATGTATATATTTGTATTCTTATTCTTTCTATATTTCTCGTAATGTGAATTGCAATATTTGTAATAATGACGTAAGGACATGCACAGTTAGTCATGTGACTAACGTATACAAAGGTTGAAAAGAATTGCTTTCGGTTTGAACTTACAGCGCTCATGGAGCAAGATGTGCTAAAAGTACTTAAAAGCCTTAGCAGCTCCTGATTTCCAGTCAGAAGGCGCACACGGTAGGAAAAATGGTAGTTTTGTACATTCTATGTTTATTTCTAGACAAGGTTTCTGTAAGAATTTATATTTAAGTTTCATTAAGGCCACGTGAACACTAACGGTCTAACGGATATTGGCCTAAGATATTTATTGTTCGTTGGGAAAATATGACAATGTTAAGACGGTATTATTTATATATATTTAATTTATGTATTTATGTCATTGCAGTTTTTCACGGTGTTTGATGCTTGGTGCTTGAAAATAAACACTCTCGTCATACATCAGTCGATGCGTGGCTTAATTCTGACTAGAAGAATAGAGTTAGGGGCAGCTACAGGAACCAAATTTTGAGTAATAATGACAAATTGGTTGATAGTTTTCTGCAGTTAACGACTTCCTTAGCTGTTAATAAGAATTAATATTAGATAGGTGCCAATCTTGACGTACATCTCAGATTGGATATTGGACTAATATCACTGATGACTATTATAATAATAATAATCGCACCAGTTATCAGATGACATATCCCCCCAACGCTCGAAACCTAATCTTAGAAATCCCAAAATATCAGAAGGCGCCTGTCTACGGCCTGATTGATATGCACAGCAAGTTTCTTTAAAAAATAGTGAAGGGTATTGGAGTTCTGCTCCAGAAGAGAAATTATTACGCATGGACAGACGGATGGATGGACATGCTGATGACTATATCCCCATAGGATTCAAGAAAAATTAGCTCTGGTATCGGAATAGTATTTGTATCGACAGATATCAAAATTAAGGTATTTGAATTGGATAAGAACTGCAAAAGGTTGATCATTGCATCCCTAATGAATATTATCTGATTTAGGAAAGAGTCCCAACATTATATCATGTAGAAAACAGCTTGTGCAATGCGGAGCTGATAAATATTTAATGACTGATACACACCGAATAAATTACAAATATTCACATTATTTATTCACTGTACACAACAAATTAAAGGCTAATAAGAGTATCCTAAAATAATATATTAACATATATTTGCAAATCGTCAAAAACCTCCTGTCACATTAGCTTTCAAACTCGAGAATAACCATTGTGGTGCCATCTCTGTTCCTGAGCACGGCCTTGATGTTGGCCATGGCGCCATCTTTGGCCTTGAGCACGGCCTTGATCTTCCCCATGATACTGTCTCTGGTTTGGAGCTCGGCCCTGCTGCTCCCCATGGAGGCACTTCTGGCCCTGAGCATGTCCTTGATGTGCCCCATGGTACCGTTTTTGGTCCCGAGCATGGTCTTGATGTTGCATTTCGTACCAGCTTTGGTCTTCATGACCTTGAGGTTTCCTGTGGTACCACCTTTCGTCTTGAGCAAAGCCTTCATGTTGCCCATGGAGGAATCTTTGGTCCTGAGGATGCCCTTGGTGTTCTCCATGGTACCATCTTTGGTCCTGAGGATGCCCTTGGTGTTGTCCATGGTACCATCTTTGGTCCTGAGGATGCCCTTGGTGTTGTCCATGGTACCATCTTTGGTCCTGAGGATGCCCTTGGTGTTGTCCATGGTACCATCTTTGGTCCTGAGGATGCCCTTGGTGTTGTCCATGGTACCATCTTTGGTCCTGAGGATGCCCTTGGTGTTGTCCATGGTACCATCTTTGGTCCTGAGGATGCCCTTGGTGTTGTCCATGGTACCATCTTTGGTCCTGAGGATGCCCTTGGTGTTGTCCATGGTACCATCTTTGGACCTGAGGATGCCCTTGGTGTTGTCCATGGTACCATCTTTGGTCCTGAGGATGCCCTTGGTGTTGTCCATGGTACCATCTTTGGTCCTGAGGATGGCCTTGGTGTTCCCTATAGTTCCATCTTAGGTCTTGACCATAGCCTTTGTTTTCTCCGTAGTTCCGTGTTCGATGTTTCTCGTGGGCAGGTTGTCCCTCATTGCTCCTACTTGCCTGTCTGTTGTGTCCTTGGTGCTCCCCACGGTGCTGTTTCACTTCTCTGTTGATGCTGTCATGTTCCTCAACTGTCCGCTGCAGTTCCAAAGTACAGTCATGGTGGGTATCATCATCGTCCATTTTGTGTGCAAGCTGCTGTTCAACTTTATCCGTCTCCTGCTGGTTCTCCAGCTCAGCATCATTGTGGATCTGACTGGTTGCTTTGGGGCCTTGGTTGCTGTTCCCAGGAGCCCAGTTATTCTGCACGAGGAACAAATTGCAGACATCAGTTCTATAAGCTTCTTCAAATATATCTTTCAATATAGAGATGCTGAAGAGCTGACAATTGAAAAGTGGAAACCAGAGATGGGTATCACAGTAACCATATTATTAATTAGTACTTCAGGTATTGCTACACTTAACTACATAGTCCATTAAGTTGGTAGACAGAGCCGAAATGTTGACGGAGCGGAATAAAAGATGGAGCTGAGATAATAAAGGATGGAGCTGAAAATAGGTGTTTGTGTACCTGTCTCAGGTCCATGATGTCCTTTATCATGAATCTGATTCTGTCAGAGGTCTTTCCTTCCTTCACGATGTCCTCCAATAGGCGCATGCATTTATCTACAAGGCTCTGCAAAAATAGGGAAGAGGGATGGTCAGAGTGTAAGTATGTGTGTGCATGTTAATGTTTTTATATTGATTTTGGATAAGCTCTTCAGTACCTTTGCTGTATCATCCATTTTTCTGCCGATGATGGACAGTATGTGGCATAAACACTCAAGTGCCTCCTCCTCCTCCTGACCTTCCTGCAGAGCGGCAGTGCAGTGGTGTGTGAAATGCTCCTGAAGAACCTCTCTTGTAAGATCAATGGCCTGATTTAACTCGGCTCGATCTGGTGCCATCTGGTGCTCCGAGTCCACGCAGAATGTGACATCATGGATGACCCTCTGTGCTTCACCATTTGGCATCTGCAAAGCAATTACAAGATCAAATATCACTGACTGAGAAGGAAGTCACATCCAGTAAGATGTTGTCATTCCTTGCAAGCAATGAAGTGGCGAATAAATGAAGTTTGAATGAGGACTTGAAAAACTAGGAAATTAGTTGCATGTTAATTGACGTGTATCGTCAAACCCTCTAAAGCAATTGCCCCCAAAATCAACAGACTTCGTGACCTTACCACATACGAGGCTGATGGGAAATATGAAAAAAATCGGTTAAATTTGTGGCCTGTACAGCGCTCACAAGCAATTCTCTTCAAACATGGCAGCCGCGGTGTGACAATTGCAGATCCATAGTATCCTAGACATGTCATCCGTGGAAACAATAACTGCCCAAATACCACACTGTCCACACTGACCGCATAGAATGGCAACTTCAAGAATAACTTATACAACACAATCAGAAGAGGGACATTTTTCTGCGTCTGTAAGAATCTTATGAAATCAGGGTCTCACCAATAGGACTGGTTCTGACTCAATCTCCTTTGCCTGTTCTGAGTCGATTCCCTTCTCCAGCTCAGATTCTGCTGCCAGGTCCGATTCAGACTCCAGAACCAGCTCCGTCTCGATCTTCACCAGGGACTCCGATTCTGAATCAGCCCTCAGCTCAGATTCAAGCAGCTCAGCCGACTCCGGATCAGGATCCACATCATGCTCTGATTGGGCCTCTTCTGCAGGTGCAGCTTCAACAGCTGGTTCTGGTTCCACCTGCACAGCCGGCCTCAGCTGCTCCTCACAGGGCTCGTCCTGCTCTGAGGATTCTGACCCACAAACCTCAGGGGCCTGAGAGACAGAGACAAGAAAGGTAAACTCAAACCTGTCGGCACATGAGTACGTTTGAGGCCTTGTATTGTCCAAAACCAATGTCTTACCCAGCACAAGCTAACAACAGAAATGCCTCATATTTTTCCTGTGTTTTTCACAATAGCTGTTAAGATGTTTCAGACTTTACGGACGTGGCGAATGCAGTACGATGATCGATGATCAATAGTATCCCAGACACGTCGTCCGGGGACACAGTAATTACCCAGAGACTAAAGTACCTCTCATATATCTGCAAAACATCCTTAAGACAGAAATATGATTATGCAAGTTGTAAAATTCTTATTAATTCGTAGATGTTTGTAAAGAGTAGTTGTAGACAATCGTAAGGTGCATTACTGTTCGCAAAGTTTTGTCGGATGTCATAAAATTTTTGAACATGTTCAAAAAATCTCAGCAGTCGTACATGTTCATAACTTGTACGAATCTCCTTAGAAAAAAATATGCATAATAACATGTAATAGAAGTATATATACAGTAGATAATTACAGCATCATGTTGTCTTACTTTATTCTCTCATTTCTAGCTTTTTATTACATTTTACACCAACATATCAATTATAGATACCAGTGGCAAGGTAGCGTAGGGTGACGGCGTAACCTATTCGTAGGCAATCGAAACATTCGTATAAAATCGCACACATTTGCCTGATTTGTACATTCACACACAATCTTAAGGATGTTTCACACTTATATGAGAGGAGCTTAAGTCTGTACTAACCGGACAGAGCGGCGCCTTCATGAATAACTCAGGCAATACAATCAGATAAAGGACATTTTTCTGCATCTGTAGGAATCTGATGAAATCAGGGTCTCACCAATAGGACTGGTTCTGACTCAATCTCCTTTGCCTGTTCTGAATCGATTCCCTCCTCCAGCTCAGATTCTGCAGCCAGGTCCGATTCAGACTCCAGAACCAGCTCCGACTCGATCTTCACCAGGGGCTCCGATTCTGAATCAGCCCTCGGCTCAGAATCAAGCAGCTCAGCCGACTCCGGATCAGGATCCACATCATGCTCTGATTGGGCCTCTTCTGCAGGTGCAGCTTCAACAGCTGGTTCTGGTTCCACCTGCACAGCCGGCCTCAGCTGCTCCTCACACGGCTCGTCCTGCTCTGAGGATTCTGACCCACAAACCTCAGAGGCCTGAGAGACAGAGACAAGAAAGGTAAACTCAAACCTGTCGGCACATGAGTTTTACTCATAATTTGAGAGCTAATCTCAAGAATAAACTTTGGCCATTACTGACAAATTAACGCGATAAAGCCCTTCTCAGTGGCAAGTATCATGGGGTAGCGCGGATTAAAAACTGTTCTCACAGCGGGACTGATTATGTTTTCACATTTGTGAGAAATGATCACTTATCTGCCTTCGGTATACTGTGTAAAATATTTATATTCAGATTTAATGGTATAGTTGTCAATGTCTTATATTATTAAGACCAATATTTCACCACGGCAAATTATTGACATTTACAGTGACACGAGCAAGATTTAAAATTTTGGGCATCCAACGAGAAATTGTAAATGTATTAATAAATATTTTGTGACAATAAATGCGTAAATTGTATCCATAATGAAAGCATTTCTACTTCATGACGACTCCTACTTCTAACTCCCTCTTATAGAATTAGATATTTTAAAACTCTAATAACAAAAACATTGATTGACTCGTAAATAAGTCGTATCCAAAACAGTTGCGGTAGTTTATTCTAGCCGAAATTCGAGGCCTGCAATAAACACACCAGTCATACCCAAAAACCGCTCCCCCCTATCGACTGTCCCCAAAGTTCTGCCTGCCGGGACGACACCGACACCAGCTGTAACCCTACGCCACCCGCAGGCCGATTAGAGAAAGGTTGAGGAAAACGCGAAGCCAACTTCTCGTTAACTTTAGCGGTACCTTTATTCACGCTGCTACTGTAAAGGGAGGGTTAAGACCAGCAGCTCTCAGACCTTTCAGTGCACGAGCAGTCCCTAGATGACCTTTCACCCCCCTCCTGTAGTGGGCATACGTGTGACTTGACCCAAGGATCATTGCATCAAAGTTTAATGAAAATGCAGTAAAGTATGGGGATAGAGAGATCAATTATGCACAGGGTTCACATTTTTGGTGGACGAATGGACGTACATACGGACAGATACACACGCTGCACATTTCATCGTCCCCTTCTGAAATTCTTTTTGCAGGAACAATAAAACTGACATCTGTTGTTATAATAATTAGAGCCAAGATAAGAGGCAGGTAGATTTTCTTTTGTGAAAAATTGCACCGGAGGGAGAGCAGTTTATGATAAATGCAGACAAGTGACAAATTAAAGGAAAAACCTGAATAAATCGGATTAACGGGTGGAAACATACGGATGCTTTCATACATTTTTCAAGGATGGTTCAGCTACACTCCTCCAATGAAAAGGTCAGGTAAAAGAAAATCAATGTGGAGTTATTCTGAGTTATGATCTTTATCCTATCACAGAACTTTTCTTTCCTTATGAGGATGACAATCTGTAGGGCTTGAGGGATCACTGAGTGGTTGAAAGAGTATGATGTTGATATTACTCATATGCCATTACCCTCACAGTCTCCAGTTCACTATCTAACTGAACACCAACAGGACCGTTTGTTCCCTGTGATAACGAGCTCATATCACCATGATGGAAGAGTGGTACTAACCTCAAACTTTTAACTAACCACATTAACAGATATTCTGAGTAGCAGACAGGCTGATGAAAATTTGGTTGAATCTCTGAAGTTGCATCATACTAAATTAATCGGCAAAAACGCACCACATCTCACAGTCCTGTACAATCCAACAGAACTGCACAGTGCTTCTATCATTGAGCTTACTAACTAAGCTAGTTAGCACATTAATGTATTTATTAGGGATAGTCAATTCTGATAAAGGGTCGATTTCACCGGTAGTTTAGCTGCAGAGGTTTGTTTTCTGTTTCCGTCTCAGTTGAAGTGTACTGCACTAACAGTACTTGCGTAAACCTCCATTTCACACCTACAGTATTCTGGCATTAGTCTTGCATATCTGAAAATAAGGAGTCTATTTTAAGCAGAGAAGAAAATACTTCTTCATCTCACCAGATGAGTCTTGTTGAACGCCCAAGGCTTCATGGGGGCAAATTTCATTTCCTCAGGAGAGCTGTTCTTCCTCTCCTCCATCACAGAAACGAGCTGCTTTGAATTGCTCTCCTCAACTTCCAACTGCCTCTCCTCCTCAACCTCCTTGTGGATTTCTGGAATGGTTTTGAGCCCCTGTTCCTTCTTGGGAACCCAATTATTCTGGAATAGATCAGAGAGAAGGAATGTTACTTAATCCTCCCATACTAACCTAGGAGAAGGAGGGAAGGAAAGGGAGGGATAAAATGTTCCCAATCGGAACTATTTCTGATCCCCATAAACTCAGGGTAAGAGCTCTAATACCTGTCTCAAATCCACCAGATCCTGCAGCAGGAAGCAAACTCTCGATGTGAACTTTTTCTCCTGAATGATGCTCTCAATTCCTCTGAAGTTCCTGTCCATTACGGGCTGTGGATATAAAGGGCAAAGTGAATGTAAATTTAACTAGACAGTCCGGTCGCCAACGACCACATGGGTGTCGCCCCCCCAAAGCCCGCTTCTCCAGCCTGTACTTAGTCCACGAGGAAATCTCTATGTTTCAGCGCAAGTTTGTGCATTATTCAGCCAATACTGTTGCCATGGCAACCATAATCGATAGGTGTCATAACTTAAGAATAACACCTGTCACTTCCAAAAATGAAAGTAATCTGTCAAAAATTACAGCCTGTAGAGCTTCCCCAAGGAAGTGTGTACGGATGCGGACGCAGCGGTGGCGGCAGAGATGACAAGCATAAATCCATAGTACCTGCCCGATTTCGTCTGGGGCTACAATGAGCCTGAGTCCAATTAAAGCATCAGAGATGCGGCAGGCAGCAGGACATACCTTGAGCTCCTCAGAGTCCAGGATTGCGCCTGCGGTGGTGATCAGGCAGCACAAGCTCTCCATCGATTCCTCAGTTTTGGTGCCAAGGAACTCTGTAACAAACTCAAGGATGACATAATCCTTCACCAGTCCGAGTCTGTACATTTCACCAAGGAATTTCATGTAGCCCACAGCCCGTTTTCGGTTGGCGGTGCGCTTGGCCTCCAGCTCCTCCATGTTCTGTCTGTCTTTCCCCTGAATACAAGGTGAGGGAGATGAGACGAGATGAAGTACCGGTGTAACGGCACAGAACAGGTAGTTGACAGGTACAAAACAAATAGCTCATCTCCATTTGTGTGACTGAATATCACTCGTAACACCCTGTATTGGACTTTGTACATTTATTTCATGATTGGAGCTCCAGTAGGAAAATGCATATCTGTCAGGTAATGCTCTTCTACAGATCATATTTTTTCTGTATGAATGTCACAGCCAGCCATGACCTCACTCGGCATAATTATGCTCTAAAGCAGGGGTGGGCAATCCCGGTCCTGGAGGGCCGGTGTGTATGCAGGTTTTTGTTTCGATCAATTACCTTGACTAATTGAGTTAATTGATTGCATGCAGAAATATAGATTTCGCAATGATTCGATCAAAGGAAAATCTTGTATGAAAGGAGACAAGAACAGTCTTTGGTGGTCATTCATAAGAATTTAAAGAAATGCCCCTGAAACGTCAGATTTCATAAATGGTTTGCCCAGAAGGCCAGAAGTTGGTGTGAAAACCAGGGACAGATATGGCCCTCGCTGCCCACCTCTGCTCTAAAGCCTGTTTCCCCAGCCCCACCCATGGTTACCTCTGCTGCCTGCTGATCCTGCCATTCCTTCTCGAGGACAACGCCATCATCGCTGACCTTCCAAAACTCCTCTTGGCACAGATCAAGCATGAGTGAGGGGAAGTTGAGGGGACTGCCAGGGACTATGAGCTGTCAGACAGAAAAGAAAAGGTCCCAAATTCCACTGAGGATTCATTGTATGTTGTATGAAAACAGCATTCCTTTAGGCTCAGGCTAAGTATAGGCACCCTCTAAAACTTTACATGGCATTTAAGTAGCAGGCTCTTTTGTTCACAACAGAAAATATACAGAATGGACGTTGACTGTGGATGCTTTACAGACACTTAATGCATGATCTAGCATAGACTTTGACTGGCTTGCTCACCTCCTTAAGTTCACAGCACATCTTGGCATAGGTGCTGGCAAATTCCATCTCACAAATGGCCTTCTCCAAGACAATTTTACCGAAGCCCTCCAGCTGAGCCTCGGTATTAATGGAGAGCTTCCTGATCCGTTTCATGACATGCTCGAATTTCTCTGGCGTCAGCTTGTTCAGTCTGCGCCGCATTTGGCGGAACAGCTCTTGAGTCACGGCCTCTTCAGGGTCTTGGTCCTCCGTGACCTTTTTAATTGATGGTCTCTGAAGCTCCACTTCCTTGTTGAATGTCGGGACTTTGATTTTCCTCATAGTTTCTCCACTGTGGACCTGCAATGACATTCCATGACCAAACTTAGGGGTCTAGATGGAGGTTAAAGGTGCAAGGATGTTCTGTTAGAAAACTTCCGCAAATTCTGTTCGAAATACAGATGATTGCTTTGGTGGCCGATATAATGTTACAATGACCACACCTGGGTCAGTTTTCAACAGAATCGCAAGATGTTCAAATGACGAAAATTCACCAAAATCAATCTTGGAAGAGTTAAACTGATTAGAGAAAATGGCAGCTATGCCACCTCCCCTTAGACCCTTGTCTCACAGCTTGAAAAAAGTTGTAGTTCTAGGAAAAGCCTCAATAAGAGCTGCAGCACAATCATTGTTCTGCCAGGTCTCAACTAGAAACATAAAATGCAATCCCTCCTCAGAGATTATATCATTAATCAACAAGAAGAGCACCACCAATGGTGCATAATACGCCCGTCATGAACATGGATCAGGAAGTGGACAGACAACATAATACCAATATCCAACAGACAACAGCCCCATGTGTTTTGACCTTTGTCCGTGACCTTGACCTTGGAGGGAGGGCCGTAAACATGGTACGCGACACTCCGCTCAGTGATGGTACACGTGTGTGTGAAATATCATGGATGTATCTGAAGCGGTTCAGAAGTTATGCTCCGGACAAGCCCCATCTGGGCCTCATGTGACCTTTGACCTTTGCCAGTGACCTTGACCGGGTGAACGAAATCATGGTGCGCAACACAGTGCCTAGTGATGGTGCACGTGTATGTGAAGTATCACGAATGTAGCTCAAGCGGCTCAGGAGTTATGCCCCGGACAAGAAATTGCTAACAGACAGACGGACGGACGGATGGACGGGGGTGATGACATAATACGTCCCGTCTTAAGACGGGCGTATAATAAAAACTCTGATTAGTGAGTAATCTTACATTAAATAATGCCATAAACGCTCAAGACTAAAACATTGACTAAATTACCTCGGGTGCAGCCAGTGTAAGACTTGGGTCTATTTCGTGACTTTCTACGCACAGAGGAAATAGTGACAATCGGACATGGGTCCTGCATTACAGGAGACGGAATTAGTCATTTGCGTGTGAGCAGGTGCATCGAGTAGCAAATGTTCTCTGCCAACTTCCGCGTACCCAGAGGATTGGGATGAATAGCGTCTCTTGCAAAGAAAGCTGCGCGCTCCCAGAAGTTGTTAAAATTATCAATAAAAAACATTTTGTGCGCGGAGCATATAGACTGTAGCCATGTGCTGAGACTTAAAATTCTCCTAAAACGCCCAATCCCTCGACCCAGAGTGAGAATAGGACCCGAAATAAAAACAGTCCTTGACTGCGTTAAACAAAGAGATAAGATCGTGTTTTAGAATTTCGGACCGCTGGTCGGAGGTACTGTTGGTTCCAATATGAGCCACAACATTACGGGGGTGTGGATGTTCATCAAGTAAGCTCGGAATCTCATCCAGAATGCTTAAAACTTTAGCCTACGAAAAGCAGTATGTGATGCCTGATTTTATTTTAACATTCCTCACGATGGAGTCTCCAATTATCAATGTACCTCGAGACGGCCGAGCATTGCCGGAAGACCGAGTAGTTACCTGTGGAATGGTCTGAGTACATGGCCGTTTAACCGTAGAGGTTGGCTTCCGTGACGGTACATCTGGTGGTGACAATTCCTCCTCGTCTAAGATGGAAAACCTGTTGTTCAGCTGAAGCTTAAAAAGTACAGAGTCGCTACTCAGTCCCCGACAACGATGTTTAGTGCTGCGCACTTCGACCCAGGCCTCAGCCGGCTTGGGTGTGGAGCTGACGTTGACCTTGGGTCTCGCTCGCTGCTGGACCCTAGCATCCTCAGTCCGAGTCCGTGCGGTTTCATTGGGGAGGGCGATGGAGTCTCGCTCACCCATGGTGGTGACATTCCTCGCAGCGTGAGCTGGAGCACCCATGGAATCGATGAGGCGTTCCTGTATTTGGTAAAGGGTTGAAATTTTACCTTCCAGCTCCGCTATTTTCTGTGACAGGCAAATGCAGCCCGGCAAGGAGGTAAGTGGGGCCACAGTTTCTGACATAACATAACTTATTGCAAACTATACCTCCCCGTTAAGTTTATATGGATAATTTATGAACATAAAAAATATATCATCTGGCTTACTGCAAGCGGGGAGGATTCACATCTCTCGACTAAACACCTTCATCCAGCCTTATTATTTGACAGGACATGGTATGAATCAGTTGTATGAAGCTGAAGCTGATGCAGTAGTGTTTAGCTTGAAATTGGACGTGTCAAAATACCCATACTACATACATACAGAATTTGATTTGATGCCAACAACTCGACCGTCGAAGTAGAACGTACGATATTTATGTATCAGGAGTGCATGCACAAAATCTGACATGCTATATGGCCACAATCTCACCATCTCCTGACCCAGTTTACCCCTCACATACAATAACCTTCCTCCCGCGGAATTTTAAAAACACAACTGCACCTCAGGATTTGCAGCATTTACATCTATTTTATTAATACTGCCCTACTATGGAAGACTGCAGTATCTGTATACATTAACCTACTGCATTACTGCAGTCGTCTATTGTAGGGCAGTATATTATAGGCTCAAACAGTGTTTTTGTACATTTCACATATGGCTTATGTAGGCTAATACAGTGTTTCTGTTGTCTGTCTCGTATCATTTTTACTGAGAGGTATCACATCCTCTGTCGTCATGAAAACGCCTTGTCATCTCAGTGCCAGTGGGCTGATGGGACAGCAGAGTGTCCACTGCTCACATATAGCAAAACTCAGCCAAATGCAGTAGGTCATCTGGGTCTCGTTCGCAAATAGTTTGATCCATACAGAGGTTTCAGATGTACTACGAAGTCTGACCATATATTTTCACCTGCTGTATGGTAAATGTATCTGTATTCTGAGGCACCAGTTGAGGGCAGACAGGAATAAATGAAGTTGACAGTGGTTGATGGGAACATTTGAGCTTTCTTTACCTTGCTTGTCTTTGACTGGTCGTCCAGTTTGGTCTTCTTGTGAGCCGGGCTGATGGGTTTTGGCTCCTGTTCATCTCTTGGGACAATTTTTTTCTGAAAAGTGTAAGAGAAGGAATAGGAACCAGTTAGCACAGTCTGTGTGGACAATTTACCCACATGAGAAACTAAATCTTCAGGCTAATGGTAAGTGGTGACAACATACATCTCCCTACTAACAGCTTTATCCAGCCTTTGTATGTGACAGCATATGATGGTATTAATAAGTCTTACAAAGCTGGGGGGAAACTGGCTGGAGATGCATCAGTCTTGGATATCTTAAAATAAGCAGCCTATTCTAAGCAGAGCACAAAATGCTTTTCCATCTCACCAGATGAGTCTTGCTGAACACCCAGGGCTTGACGGGGGCAAATTTCATTTCCTCAGGAGGGATGTTCCCGCTCTCCGCCATCTTAGAAATGGGCTGAATAGAATGGACCTCCTCGCCTGCCAACTGCCTCTCCTCCTCCACCTCCTTGTGGATTTCTTGAATGGTTTTGGGCCCCTGTTCCTCCCTCCTGGGAACCCAATTATTCTGGAATAGATCAGAGAGAAGGAATGTTACTTAATCGTCCCATACTAACCTGGGAGAAGGAGGGAATTAGAGGGAGGGATAAAATGTTCCCAATCTGAACTATTTCTGATCCCCATAAACTCAGGCTAACAGCTCTATTACCTGTCTCAAATCCACCAGATCCTGCAGCAGGAAGCAAACTCTCGATGCCAACTTTTTCTCCTGAATGATGCTCTCAATTCCTCTGAAGGTCCTGTCCAGTACGGGCTGTGAATATAAAGGGCAAAGTGCATGTAAGGGAAATGAGCCTGAGTCCAATTAAAGCATCAGAGATGCAGCAGGCAGCAGGACATACCTTGAGCTCCTCAGAGTCCAGGATTGCGCCTGCGGTGGTGATCAGGCAGCACAAGCTCTCCATTGATTCCTCAGTTTTGGTGCCAAGGAACTCGGTAACAAACTCAAGGATGACATAATCCTTCACCAGTCCGAGTTTGTACATTTCACCAAGGAATTTCATGTAGCCCACAGCCCGTTTTCGGTTGGCGGTGCGCTTGGCCTCCAGCTCCTCCATGTTCTGTCTGTCTTTTCCCTGAATACAAGGTGAGGGAGATGTGACGAGATGAAGTACCGGTGTAACGGCACAGAACAGGTAGTTGACAGGTACAAAACAAATAGCTCATCTCCATTTGTGTGACTGAATATCACTCGTAACACCCTGTATTGGACTTTGTACATTTATTTCATGATTGGAGCTCCAGTAGGAAAATGCATATCTGTCAGGTAATGCTCTTCTACGGATCATATTTTTTCTGTATGAATGTCACAGCCAGCCATGACCTCACTCGGCATAATTATGCTCTAAAGCCTGTTTCCCCAGCCCCACCCATGGTTACCTCTGCTGCCTGCTGATCCTGCCATTCCTTCTCGAGAGCAACGCCATCATCGCTGACCTTCCAAAACTCCTCTTGGCACAGATCAAGCATGAGTGAGGGGAAGTTGAGGGGACTGCCAGGGACTGTGAGCTGTCAGACAGAAGAGAAAAGGTCCCAAGTTCCACTGAGGATTCATTGTATGTTGTTGAAAACAGCATTCCTTTAGGCTCAGGCCAAGTATAGGCACCCTCTAAAACTTTACATGGCATTTAAGTAGCAGGCTCTTTTATTCACAACAGAAAATATACAGAATAGACGCTGACTGTGGATGCTTTAGAGACACTTAATGCATGATCTGGCACAGACTTTGACTGGCTTGCTCACCTCCTTAAGTTCACAGCACATCTTGGCGTAGGTGCTGGCAAATTTCATCTCGAAAATGGCCTTCTCCAAGACCATTTTACCGATGCCCTCCAGCTGAGCCTCGGTATTAATGGAGAGCTCCCTGATCCGTTTCATGAGCTGCTCGAATTTCTCTGGCGTCAGCTTGTTCAGTATGCTGCGCATTTGGCGGAACAGCTCTTGGGTAACGGCCTCTTCAGGGTCTTGGTCCTCCGTGACCTTTTTAATTGATGGTCTCCAGGCATTTTCTGCCTTCTGAAGCTCCACATCCTTGTTGAATGTCAGGACTTTAGTCTTCCTCACCGTTTCTCCACTGTAGACCTGCAATGATATTCCATGACTAAAGTTAAGGGTCTAGATGGAGGTTAAAGATGCAAGGATGTTTATCCAACTTCAAGGAACCATCACCTCATGGTCGTCAAGGACTAAAAACTACTTGTTTTCCTCCTCCCCTCTGCCTGGGCGTCAGGTGTTGAGACAATCTGTTAATTAACTCCCTGGAAGTAAATAAATCCAGGTCTGAATTTGGATTTGGGTGGGACAGATTAGGTGATCCCGGTTCTTGTTTTACCTTTGCGAGCTGCCGAGAACAGTTAAAACCAGCGATCATCAAATGTAGATCTCAGATCCAAATCTAGCGCTGACCTTCTTTTCTCAGAGCTAATACACTAATGAACAATCAAGTGCATCTTATGAGCCAGACTGTACTCCTGACTTTCAGGTAAAGGGAGGGTGGGAAATCAGCAGCTCTCAGACCTTGAGGTGCATGATTTAATGATCCAGAGTTCAAACTTTTGAAAAAAGCTGACTCTCGTTGTCATCACTAAAACTAAGATAATAAGCAGGTAGATTTCCTTTTGCGAGAAAATAGGACCAGAGGGAGAGCACATTTTTGATAAAGACAAGAAAATCAGAGAAAAAACCTGAATAAAAGAGAGTCATGGGTTGAAACATACAGAAACATTCTTACATTTTTCCGGCATGATTTACATCCATTCATGGGTCATCCAAAATCTATATAAAGTTATTCCATGTGATAATCTTTATCCCATTATAGAACTTCTCTTTCCTGATGACCCTGATAATATCCTTTTAGAGGGCATAATGGGTCACTGAGAGATTAAATTAGAATGATGTTTGATATTAATCATATGCATCGCCCTCACAGTCACCGTCTCACTGTCGTACTGAACACCAATGTGAGGGTCTGTTCAACAGGTATCTGAATTTGCTCACGTGGCCGACAGTGCAATTTATGTGCACAAATTGAATAAACTAGCAGAAATGTTTCTCATAATCCCTGTATTCCTCAAACTGTCCATTTTTTATGTGAGGAACGGAACCCTAACAGTTACTAGGCATCACACACAGCTTTATGTGTTTACATATGTGTAGCTAGTGCAGAAATGATCAAATAATGTGAAACAAAAATATTTTTTTTAATATTTTTTTTTATTCCCCAACTGCTCTGTGAAATTTGCATGGATTATTTATCAACATGAAACAATATCATCAGGCTAACTGGGGGTGGTGATGATTCACATCTCTCTACTTCAACAACTTCATCAGCTTTAGAACTTGATTGCATCTGTAATTAGGTAGTTTTACAAGATATAGGTAATTGTTTTGTGCAAATGCGGTCGCATTTGTGGTGCCCCGCCAAGAGCCTCGTGCTAAGACATGAGGCGAGTCAAATTAACAGGTCTCATCGCTCTCTAGTGGCCACTCCTGGTCGGCTATGGATTTGCAGATGTACAAGAAAAATCCTTGCTGACTGCACTGTCGATGGCATAGGCAGTGTGTGATTGGCGTGTGCTTTCAATATGTAAAGAAGCGAGAGCCATTGGTCACGTTAGTGAGAAGAATCTCAAACCTCTGCCTCCTCCTGAGCTGATGGGAGCAGGTTACTGTGGTGGAGTAAACAGTTCTCTTGCGTTTTTGGGTGGGGAAAAACTCCCAAAAAAAACTGATTTTCAGTGTTGAAGTCAGAGGTATATTCATTGGAATTACCATGGTGTCCTGACGAACAGCAGTGACTTCCGTCCTCACCTCACTGCTCCTCCCAGACACTACAAGTCCTGGACAGAGGATTTCACAAGTCAGGATAATTTGGAAACCTTCACAGCTCAGCATGAACTATACACAGTGAAAAATCACACGATATACACGAGGCACGAATCAAGAAACAATTGGTGCAAAAACAGTGCACAACCTGGAAGCCGAAAATGGAAACCAAGGCAGCCCTTGGGGCAGAAATTTTTTTTAAAGCCTTTCATAAATGGCTACATGAATAGCAACCCAGATAGCAAGCACTTCCACTCCGGATCTGCCCCGGCTCTGAGCCGGATCAGCTGGAGTCGGCACAGAGCCGGGGCAGATCCGGAGCGGAGGTGCTTGCTATCTGGGAAGGATTAAAAATGCATTAACGAATTGCGGCATAATTGCATTCATCAGGGTGACAAGACATTTTTGAGACGCAAGCAAAGCATCTCAAAATAATGATCAGGAAATGACATCACTCATGACCATACCAGATTGAGCACAGACTCAATGGGAAAAAAAAAAAATCAAAATAAGAGCACCATTTTTTGATCCTTAATATACATAAACTAGAAAATTCCAGCAGAAATTTTGAATGTGCCTGCTGCTCTACAAGTACAGTGTTGGAGGTGGTTGCCAGCGTTCTGGTACGCAGTAGATATCATGTTCTGGGTGGTTGCTAGGGTGTTGCTAGGCTGTTGCTAAGGTGTTCTGGGGGGTTGCTGGGGCATTGCTAGGTGGTTGCTACGGTCCTCTGGGTGGTTACTAGGGCGTTGCTATGGTATTCTGATTAGTTGCGAAGGCGTTGCTCGGCAGTTGCTATGGTGTTCTGGTGGTTGCTAGGGCGTTGGTGTTCTGGGTGGTTGCCAAGGCATTGCTATGGTGTTCTGAGTGGTTGCTAGGGCGTTGCTAGGCAGTTGCTATGGTGTTCTGTGTGGTTGCTAGGGCATTACTAGGCAGTTGCTATGGTGTTCTGGGTGGTTGCTAGGGCTTTGCTAGGCAGTTGCTATGGTGTTCTGGGTGGTTGCTAGTGCGTTACCAGGCAGTTGCTATGGTGTTCTGGATGGTTGCTAGGCAGTTGCTATGGTGTTCTGGGTGGTTGCTAGGGCGTTGCTAGGCAGTTTCTATGGTGTTCTGGGTGGTAGCTAGGGCGTTGCTAGGCAGTTACTATGGTGTTCTGCGTGGTTGTTAGGGCGTTGCTAGGCAGTTGCTATGGTGATCTGGGTGGTTGCTAGGGCGTTGCTAGGCAATTTTCTCGAAGTATGAAGTATGCATGATTTTAATATGAGTCTGCATTGCTGCAGGCACATGATAAAACTCACACAGGAATTCGAAAAACATGAGATCAATTCCAACAGTACAATTAACAAAATATATTTTTTAAATTCATTTAATGAAAAACAAAGAGAAAAATCATTGTCTTCACTGAGACCTGGAAACATCATGGCTTTCAGATGGAAAATCTAAAAGGGGCACAACCTACCTAGGCTCCGAATATCCTCCGAGAAATTGGGCGGTGTCACGCCTGTAGGTCTGAGTCGAAGGAGCTCCTCCCGTGTGTATGTAAATCGGCATTTGATGACGTTGTTGTTGGCCATTGTTGTTGTTTCGTACAGAAGACTAATTGGGAGAGGAAGAAGATTTTTTCATTGAGTTTTATTTTCCTGGGGCTGATCAGGAGGATGTAGAATCCAATATGCCCAGTAATGGCTATTTTATCTCTGACCACACACATTAGCCACGCAGATAAGTAGATTGAAGCTATCTTGGTTCTATCATCATCATCATAAATGTAATAACAACTAGAGGCACTCCTAGAGTGCAAACCTCCACCAAGGCAGCAAAGCCCAAATCTCGGTGCGTGGGAGCAACGTTCAGTAATGGCGTGTCATAGGATTTCAAGATGGCTGCCGTGGCGGCCATATTGTTTGACTGTTCGCAGCAACCCACCCACAAAATTTTAGAGATATCAATTCATTACTTTTTGAGTTATCTTGTTCACAAACAAACAAACAAACAAACGGAACCAATCAAAAGAATTATAATGATAATGATAGGCTAATAAATTCTTAGTTTAAAGTTACATGCAGTGACTTGCTGGGATAATTAGTTTTAAATTTCGAGTGAATGCTTAAGAAATGATGATGATGATGATAAAATTTTGGTTAAAATGGTTGCATTTCGATAATTCAAACTTTACATTACCAACAGGCTATGCACTACTTTCATATAAGCCAGCAAATAAAACTCACATGTATGAATTCAAGACTGAAGAAGTTGAAATAACGCTTTCTTGAATCGCAAATCGCAACGATGCTCGCCAACCAACGCTCTGAAAGAGATAGAGTTCTGAATCTGGCTCTACTCACAATCCGCTTTTATATATATAGCATTATAAATGCGTCATAGAACGGTGCAGTTCTTTCTGATTACGAAACACAGCGGTTGCGTCACAGAAACTGATTCGTTCGATCAGCTGAGAGGTACGTTGAGAAGTGAAGTCCCGTCATCTCAGTTAATGGCGATGGACAACCTAATAGCAATGGCATGAATGGGGAGTCACTAAGTAGTTCATGGAAATTTGCCATAAGGACCAGTCGCGCAGATGAGTTTACGTGCGCTCGATCGTTTATCATACACGCAGCACATCTGAGTCATATTATCACGTCCATTAAAGCACAGCGTATTGAGCTAGAACTGAATGAAGATAACAGCACATAGCTTACCTTAACTGCAAACTGCGAAAAGCATTTAACGTTGTCGAATTATAGAAAGTTTCTTCTAAACGTGCATTTATTTATTTTTATTTTTGCGGAATATGGCAAGATGCTTTTTTTGTGGTGGGTGGAGGAAGTGAAACGCGGTTCTCCATCGTTTCATTTTCATCGTTGTCTTGGCGTCCACGAGTAACGGAAATGTTTGTTACCTTTACTGATTCATCTTTTTATTATTTTAATTCTGTTTTGGGGAAAAATCTGATGTCCCTTTCCGCTTGCTGTTGATCGCCATTTTTGCTTTCCAATACATTCCCAGTCGGCGCCTACCACTTCTCTGAGAGAGCGTGTCCTCAATACATCAATGATTTAGAGATATTTCAACACCTTTTAACGCATGATTTACTCATAGACTGTACAAAACGGAATTCATGTTTTAGTTTTTTCCATTTTAATGTCAACTGTTTAAAGTTACAGCTCCACTCCAAGATACTTTTGCATAAAGCCACCACCAGGGGAAGCTGCAAGCGAGGGGAGGCCGCAGCCCCGCATCCTTCCCGCGCCCCTGGCTGAGGAACTGTTGGAGAAAACCCTCTACTGGCATGGAGCCACGTGCCAGACATTGCAGTCAATCAAATGCGATCCATTTTTCAACTCTTTGACTGTACAAATTTTGTCGACACTTTGTCCACATGAAAATATTTTTCATTTAGCCAAACAGGAATAAAAATCTTCTCCAAAAACAGACTCTCAGATTGAGTGTCTCTCAGTTTCCTCAATTAGCCTAAAATACTGAAAATATTCTTAGATTGTGAAATCCCAAATAAACACAATGATCAAACATGTAAGAGACGTGCATTGGGTATTTTTGTTTAGCAGGCTGTGCTTCATATAACTGCAAGTGCAGTGTCATTTTTGTTCGATCATCCAGTGCTGAGCAAATGTGCAGCGTTTATGCTTACTTTGTCATAATCTTTTAATCACATTAATTGATAATTTAATGATAAACAAAATTATTGAATACCATCATACTTAAATAGATGTGAACTGGGGCAACAGTTTTTCAAAAGTCAAGAAATACCCCAGAAGTTCAGTAGGAAAATGTGGCCAGAACTTAACTTTTTGTAAAAATACTAGAATGCACAATTCCTCGCATAGCAATAGTATAATTTATACAACCTGCAGCGAACAGAAACTAGGGATCCCAGAATGAAAATCTAAATGTGTATGTGTAAAAATGTCATTTTTTTGATAGCACATGAAATAACACTGATTAAAACAATTTAAAGCCAGTGGCTCCTCTTGTAATGTAGCCTGGCGGTTAACGCTGGGTTTTAAGCATTTGATGTTGAAAATACTACCACCAACTGTTGTATTGCAATCAGGAACCAGATGAGAGAACCAGGAAGTGCAGTAGAGCTTGTTTTATTGGTAAAGGGGGGTGACCCCCGCAGAGCAAAAGGCAACAGTACAAAGTCCACAATCCAAAAGTCGAAATCCGGTTAGGCAAAAATAGTATCAAAAACCAGGGCAGCAATCACAGTAATCGTAGTCGGACATAAATGGGTCTGGTACACAGGAATAGTACCATCAGAGAGACAAGCCAGAATCCATAGGACGTAATCCGAATCGTTACCAGGGCAGCAAACAGAGATCTCGTAGTCGGGTAGAAAAATGGTCAAAGCACACAGATGCAACAGTAATCCAAAAACACAGAGGCAAAAATCAAAAGTCGGGCAATCCAGTCAGAAAGATAAATCACTAAGAATCAAGGTGAGAAACAAACGTGGCATAGGAAGAGCGATCTGACAACTGGAAGTGACTAAACAGACATCTTAAATACACATCCGGGTGAAACACATGACCAGGGAGAACAGGTGCAATCAATGATACAAATATCAGGAGTGACACATGAGGAATAATCTAATTACATGAATTTGGCAAATGCCAAAACGCTGACAGGGATCACAAGACAATCCTATGAACAAACAACAGCTACGGTTAAGAAGTACTAAAAGTGCATAGTCTAAAGAAAAGGAAAGCATGAGATATAAGTGGAAAACTGCAGCAGAGATAATTAGGGATAGGCAAGGAGGCGGAGATTAGAATTGAGCGACTGCTGAGAGATCGTTAGTCAATTAGTATGTGCAGCTATACAATCCCGAGTGCATGTTAGTAAGTTAGTAAAAATATACAATGTTAATGAGGGTTAGTAATTATCGAAAAACACAAACTGTTAGTAGGGTTTATAGATAGTAAAAGAGAGAGGAAGGAAGCACACGAGATAATGAAGGAAGATTGAAAACCCAGAAACCAATAAATCACCCGAATGAGTAGCACGCAAGACTAGGGACCGTGGGCAAAGACCTACACAAGACAAGACAGGGTAGACGAAGTGCAATGCATGGATATGAAAACATGGCATGAAAACAGAGGCATGAAAAAATAATAAAACATGAAATCTAAATTTCCAAAAACACAATACATGATCCTATGAATGGTCAAAGGGCAGGCAGTGGTCACTAAACACAGAAATCCTAAACATGGCTAGGCCAGGCACAGAACTTAAACATGACATGCAGAATGCAGAATCACAACACCAACTGCTTTGCAAGTACAATTGTGAGCTACCTGTGCCTAACAACAACTGTAGTTGTTATTGAAAGAACCCAGTGGATATTCATGACCTTTTCATTTGTGCCACTGTCATGTTCATGATTGAAGAATTTTGAATAGTCATGTCCAGATTGCAGTGAAATTTGCTGAGTGCTAACAGGCTGGGGGGGGGTTATCCTTCTCCATGGCTGGCCCTCCACCCTCCCTCTCCCACAGGCTGTGTGCTGTTACGACCATGTTCACTGCTACCTTAAGGGCACCACCTGTGACCCGGCTGCAGGCACCTGTGATGACGCCATGAGCTCTGTGTTCTCGCTGGAGAAGCTACACTCTCTCCCCCAGTGCTTAAATAAATGGGTCATGTGGCCCCGAGTACACTTGTCCTGATGGCTCCATTAGCTGCAAGATTGAAGAGGAGGGCTGGGCCTATTCATTTTTGCACATTATGGTCCCAAATAAACTAGAACAAGTGGTGCCAGGCACACAAACCTCGCACATACTTTCACCTACTTTTACGAAATTCAATAGGGATCCGTTCTGGGTCAGTGGCAATTACTAAACTGAATTTGGGGCGAATGTGCTCATTAGTTTTGCCGCTAGAGTGTTAACAAACAAACAAACAAACACACAAACAACCGAACCAAAAACAATACCCTTTGCCCTCACCCTTCGGGTGGGGTATGAAGGATAAAGCCCAAATATGCTTTAGGGGTGTAGCTATCCTCTGGTCGTCATCTTACACGGTCAGATCCACCCGTAGATCCACTCTTCGCCGGATCTTCAATTCACGCTCTCGTCCATTTGGAATCACATCCAGTGTTGTGGTTTTCATTCAACCATATTTTCGTATCATGAGGTTCCCCCATCCTCAAGTAATTGGAGAGAGACAGATTCTGAAAAGAAAATTAGGCTTCATTGTGGAATATTGTTAAATGTAAAGCCGAGTTCTTTTTGCGCAAGAAGAACTGATTTCTTACTTGTCACACCCAGTTTTTATACCTTATTTCACAAAAAATATCTTCCAAATATGGTCTTTCCGCATTCTCATTCTCGCGCTGCAATTGGACAGGCAAACCAAAACTCGGTTAGCTAATCCTTCAGGAATTCAAAGCAAAGATACGCATGCGCATCACTACAAAGGATTGGAAAATTACAGGCAAGAGAGGAAAAGGACAGATAAAGGAATAGATACAAGTGGATACATAAATGACAACTAATGATTTTAGCGACAAGGAAAAATCGGGCAGATGAGTTTAGGTGGACTAGATCATTTATTATGCATCCAGCACATCTGAATTATTGTAAAATGCGCAGTAAAGCAATTACCATATCGCTTTTCACTAAAAGCAATTGCTCAAATGTACAGGAATTGATCTGAGAAATTCAGCAGCATATGCGTCGTCCCATATTGTATACAGCCTGGTTAAAAATTCAAATTGTGGGGTTCTGAGGCTTAATGAGAGGTGTTCCCAATTGTTTTGGATACCTTGGTCCTTAATCAGTCCTAGTGCTAAAGCTGTTTCAAAACAATCAGTTTTGAAGTGAAGAAGTGTTCACAAAAACAACTGCTGGCAAAATGGCTTACTTAGCCCATATGCATTAACTTTCATTCATAGCACCAATAAATATCTTTTCAAATAAATGTTTAAAGAATTTTTATTTCATCAGCGTATTCAAGCTGCTAGAGTTCCGGCACCAGCTGAGATGGTGTGTGTCAGGCCAGGGTGATTTGATACAGAATTACCCCAGTGATTACTGCTTTGGTTTTTGATTTTTTTGCGACCATCAACAAATTTTCCATGACTGCTCTGTGACCTCAGCCTTTTTAGTCAGTGAGAATAATCCAGCCTTAGTTACATTAGCAGCAATGGGTTTTGTAACCCAATACAGGGCTGGCATAGATTAGAAAACCACAGCTGGGGCCTCATTTATAAACGGAACTTAAACACTAAAAGATACGTACGTCAATTTCTTTGCAAATTTCTGATTCATAAAAACAAACTTGACATTAAAAAAGGGAAATTATTAAGATTATGCACAATGTCAATTAATTCCAAGTCCATCCTGATTAAATAAATGAAAATTCCACGCAGTTTATTTTACCCATAGTTTTATAAATTAGGTTATTTTCCACAAAATGTCATTCTTATTTTTTTGTGCATACGTATTATTTAGGTATGGGATCCACGCAAATTTTTAAAAATAAGGCCACAGATCCATTAAACTACACTACAAGCACATCAGACATTTTGATACGCCATCTTTGTAAATGTCCATCCATCCAAAATTTTACGACAGTTCATTTGTGTTCTATAATTAGTCTCAATATACTGAATGGTTGGCAATTTATTACATTTTGCTTACAATTAATCACCACAGTGCTGCTGACAACGGTTTCTTCCATGTGAAACGATTGTCAATTTTCCAACAATGCGGGAGTAGCAAATGTCCACGAAAACGATCGCACCCAATGTTTTAACATAGATTAAAAGCCGTCTCCACATCAACAATTCCAGTAGATTCTCCTCACAGTAATTTCAGGTATTACTGTAGTAAATCCTGATACACGTCATCAGTTTTCGTTGGGTTTCGGACCCCGAAGAGCGTCCTGTGCCCTCTTATGCGTCAGCAGGGTAACCTGCAGCTGCCAGTATCTGAGGTACAGCCACATCAAACTGCCGTTCCTGCGTTTATCCCAGCTCGTGACGTCGCAGTGCCGATCGTTTACGAATATGTCCTTCAGATCGTCCTCCATGTTCAGTTCTGTGGCCAGCGGCTCCTTGGCTGCCCAGGTCAGCAGGTTCTTCTCCATCTCCCGCCTCCACTTTCGGGGAAGGAAGACGTTGCAGAAAGCGCTCTGCCGCTCCACCAGCCTCGTCTCCAATTCACCCAGCGTGGCCGTGCCGTCAGCCTGCCGCTCGCTCTCTCGCCCCAGCGAGTCCTTCAGGAGGACGCTGGCGATGCCGCGCTCCTGTGCCTCCCGCCTCTCCTCCTCCAGAGCCTCACGTTCCTCTTCTAGCACCTTCCGCTCCTCCAGGAGCTGCTGGCTCTGGGACAGGTACGCCTGTCTGTAGCCCTGAACGCGCAGTCGCTCCTTCTCCAGCTGGAGCTCCACTCGAGCTGCCGCCTGACGACTCTCCGCCAGCGCCTCCCTGTAATTCAGCTCCAGGCTGCTGGAGGCAGCCGTCAGGTCTCGCTCGTACACAGCTTTCACCTCCCCGACCTCCCTCTGAGACTCTCTGGTCCAGATCCAGCCTGCAGGACACAGTAGAGGTTGCGTATCGAGGACACAGAAGAAGAGTGTCGGACACTAGCACTGGGAACAATGTCAGAGAGATTTTGGCGTGATTCTGCACTAATGTAATTACGTCAAAATGCTAATGCCTTGTTTCCAGGGTCTAAATTGGTCCTTTGCTCTCAGGAAACCAAATGTACCCACAGTGGCCTTCTTTGGATACGTTTTTTCAACCACTGACCTAAACAAGGATTCCCCCTGCAATGAGAATCTGCATTTGCGGCATTTATAGTCTTGGATATATACAGAGGTAAAAAAAAAAAGGTATTTGCCCCCCTTCTGATTTCTTTTTTTGCACAATTGTGTAATTCAATTTTGTAAAAGTGTAATTCAAGACAAGGAGAGAGCACAGACTCTTGTACTAAATGGAGACCAACTGTGGCACATGGCTCTAAAAACAGCAGCCGCCTCGATCTTGTGAGGTGAGTCTTGCCCACGTGCCCACGACATCAGAGCAAGTCAGGCTGAAGCAGCACAGAGATCTAACCCGGAGGCATTGTGAGGTGATCGCCGGTAATCGATTCTGTTTAGGCCTGGCTCATCTCGAGCGAGCGCCTGTCTCACATTGCGCTTTGTTTGCAGATCTGAAACAGTAGAGCTAGACTACTATGCAAAAGTGGGAAAAAAATCAGGAAGGGTGCAAACTCCTTCACACATGACTGTAATGTTAGCTGAAGTAAGCTTGATATCGCAGCAGTGCAAGCCCATTCGGTGACGCAATACTCACGAAAGGCAGCAAGCCCGAACAGAGGGACGAGAACGGCGTAATTCCACCTGCTTCCGTCTCCGTCGCCTCGCCAGCCAGATCTGAAGTCCCGTCCTGGAGGCTCATTCAGATTGTTCATAGAGAACGAGTCCTAATACAAAACAGAAAAAGTTCAATGTACTCATTTCCCCGAATGAAAGCAGCATTTTCCCAAAGACAACCGCATTCGCCCTTTACACGGCATCAATGATAGAGTCACACATACAAGTGGCATCACAAGTGTTAAGTACCTTCAGCACAAACCCACTTTAACCTCCTAATCCTCACTAAGTGTGGGATGCACGGATGTCATTTAAATCATTATTAAACAAAGACACATACAAAACATTTATATGCCCATGAAATACAGCCCCAATTCCGAAATAATTGGGACAAAGTGTAAATTGTGAATAAAATCAAAATGCAATGACTTTCAAATCACACCAGCCAGTATTTTATTCACAGTAGAATAGAGATAACAGATAACGTCTGGGCTTTGAGAAGACAAGTTTCTTGAGTTTAGCCATTGGAATTTGATCCCACTCTTGTTTAATACAGGCTTCCAGCTGTTGGAGAGTTTTGGGTCTCCTTTGATGGATTTTTTGTTTAATTATGTGCCAAATTTGCTCAATCGGTGAAAGATCAGGACTGCAGGCAGGCCAGATCATGGACATGGACTCTTCTACTATGAAGCCATGCTGTTGTAATAGCTGCAGTATGTGGTTTTGGTTTTGCATTGTCCTGCTGAAATACACAAGGCCTTCCCCGGAATAGATGTCGTCTGGAGGGGAGCATATGTTGCTCTAAAACTTTTATATACCTTTCAGCATTCATAGTGCTTTTTAAAACATGCAAGTGTCCCACACCATATGCACTAATGCATCCCCATACCATCAGAGATGCTGGCTTTTGAACTGAACGCTGATAACAGGAGGGGTGGTCTTTCTCCTCTTTAGCCCGGAGGACACAAGGACATGATTTCCAACAAGAATGTCAAATTTGGACTCATCTGACTACAGGACACTTTGCTACAGTCCATTTTAAATGAGCCTTGGCCCACAGAACATGGCGGCGCTTCAGGATCATGCTCAACAATGGCTTCCTTTCAGCATGATATCGCACGGCGGACTGCGTTTACAGACAGTGGTTTCTTGAAGTATTCCTCGGCTCATTTAGTAATGTCAATGACATAACCATGCCGGTGAGTGATGTTGTCGCGTCTGAGGACCCGAAGATCACGGGTATCCAGTAAAGGTCTTCGGCCTTGTCCCTTACGCACAGAGAATTTTCCAGTTTCTCTGAATCTTTTGATGATGTTATGCACGGTCAATGATGAGACCTTCAAATCCTTTGCAATTTGACATTGAGGAACATTGTTTTGAAAGCATTCCACAAATTTTTTACGCAAGCCTTCACTGGTTGGAGAGCCTCTGGCCATCTTTACTTCTGAGAGACTCAGCCTCTCTAAGACATCCCTTTTATAGCCGATCATGTAACACACCTGATGCCAGTTAATGTAATTACTTGCTAAATGTTCTTTCAACTGATTCTCTTATATATTAATTGCTTTTTCAGCCCTTTTTTGCCTGGGTCCCAACTTTTAGAGACCTGTTGCAGCCAGAAATTTTGAAATAAGCTCATTTTGTGGATAAAAATGTAAAATGTCTCAGTTTCAACATTTGAAATGTTATCTATGTTCTACTGTAAATAACATTGGCTCATGTGATCTGAAAGTCATTGCATTTTGATTTTATTCACAATTTACACTTCGCCCCAACTATTTCAGAACTTATATATATTATAAGTTATATATAAATGCTGCTCTAAAATAAATGAAGCAATAAATATCAAATAAATAAATGTAAATATGATTATGATTCTAAATAGTTCAATAAATAAATTTTTCTTTTTTTTCAAATGGCTACTTTCATTTTAGAGGACACTTATTTGCTAGTTCAGCAATTATTCATTTCTTTTATTTCAGGGGACTTTTGTTTCATAATTTTAAATGTATTTGTTCACTTATTTCAGGAGATGTCCATTTCCTAAAGCTTCATTAATTACCCCGCCCTTTTCACTTCTATTTCATGCATTATGAAAGGGGCGTGGTCGTCTCACAAATTAAACTCCAGTACCAAAACCCCAAAAATAGCACTAAATCGCGTCGCCAGCAATGACGCCGGGCATCGAGAGACCTTCGCCACAAAATAAGTTTGTAGGTATCAAGTAGTGCTTGCGAGAGAGTCCAGAATGAACGGGAGCCTATCGAGCTGTAGCCACAAGAATGGCATGTTCATTCGTCAAAGGGAAAAAAATCTGCGAAATTCCAATTATTTTGATATAAGGAGTCGAGAAGGTGGTACCATTTTTAGATTTTTTTTCTCAAGGTTTTTCATGATAAAAATACGATTTTAGTACTGGTGATGTCACGCGTCATGAGAAGTTTTATTGCATTCTCTCAGCCACGTGATTGCAGTAACCCATGAAACACTACGGAAGTTTTTTATTATTATTATTATTATTATAAAACCACACGCCTAATGTCTGTTGTTATCACTTAATAGATGCATAAGTGATATAAAATGCATAAAGCCGAAAACACAATTGTTGTGATTGTGGTCATAAAATTGTCGTCGGGTAAGTTAGATTTTGTAACACTGTTCGCTATATGAAGGCTCAAGGTGCCACCCTCGGCTTCGAGAAACACCCTAAAAACCCAGCTAATCATACAGAAAGTGGGGTCGCGATTTTTGCCAATAATCAGTAACCAACGTTACTTGCAGATGCCGATTAAAGGACCTGAAAAGTTTCGTATTTAAGAACACCCAGATTCTATTTTATTTCACATAACTTACTTATTGAAATGCTACCAGTTGGAGGTACAGTCTAAACATACCAGGTGTAAGTTGCTACCAACTCTGTGAGATCTCACAACGCTATCCCCGCTTTATAGCGGTTATGTCCAGGTCCCAGAGTTCTCGCTTCTCTTTCGAGTGATTAAAAAGTGGTACAGTCGAGAAAACTGTAACTACATAGGTACTTCGCCCGACTTCAGATGTCGTCCCCCGGATACTCCCCGCACCCAGTGCATGTACTGCAGAAGCTTGTGAACAAAGTCGCAGTAAAGCTGCTACTAATCTGGCGGCTGGGGGGATAAACATGCCTCATTATATTTCATATTACAAAGAATTTGGACCAAACCTCACCCTTTTTAGTGCGTGCAACACTTATAGACTTTATGTAAATAAAAATTTTGAACAGTTTTTTTGAATATGTTGTAGTTTGTATTTACGTAACGCGCGATCTAATTCTGCCCTCCCCTTGCACGAGCTCTACATGGTATGACCTATTCGAAGCAACAACCGTGACTTCTTCCCGCTGTGGCACTGCTGCCATCTTCTGGTATGGAGTATAAACTTGAGCTACGCACTGCACGAAGCGTCTTGTTTAACTCATGCATTTGTGTGCCCCTCTCCCGTGAGTACCAGCTGTGTACATAACCTGCTTTTAGTCTTGCGGAGTGCCTGGATTGTCCTCTTGATATGCCCTTAAGCAACAAGTCAGTTTCCTTTTTGTAGTCTAAGAGTCAATCATCTTCTGGAATCATCATAGCCATTAATGATAGTAAAATGTATGAGTACTCTTCTTAATCTTATCAATAGGAACAAACTCCCAGGCCTGGTGTCCAGGATTGGAACCACTTTGCTGTTAACCTGCCTCACCAGTATATTTTTCTGTCCAGTTTATTAGGAATACCACCCAAGTCTACAGCAGCCTCGAAGATTGAGACTGCAATCCTGCTAAACACTTCAGACCAGCCATCTGGCAGTTCTGCTCTGGTGAGGGTGATCACCATCTTGCTTCTACCTCGTGAAATCACTGACCGGGCGTGGAAACGCTCCTTACCCAAGTCCATCAACCATCTGAGGTGAACTCTCCTCATTCAACTCTGGGCACCGTCCCACTCTGTCATGACTGTATTCCTATCATTATACCCTTTCACTGGATTGTAATTTGACTCTGCATCTGGTTCCTTGTCTGGATCATAACAATTTCGAATCTATCAGCAACTTCCTCTTTTACCTCTCCAGTGCTACTGACAACATTTCTAAGGTATTGGAAAGCTTTAACAACTTCTAGGTCTTTTCCTTCCACAGTCATTCTATTGTTCTTATGGTTGTTTATCCTCATTATCTTTGATTTCTTTTCATTGATTCTGAGACCGAGCTTACTACCTTCTTCATTATTTCTGTCTTCTCCTGCATATTTCAGTTTTTATGGCAGAGGAGACTGATATTGTTGGCAAAATCTGTCTTCAAGGACGGATGGTAGTGTCCATTGAATGCCTTGTGGTTCCTCCGTCACTCTGCGCATCGCCCAGGCCTGATGTTATTGAAAGCCAGTCAGCACGAACTGCCTTTTTAAGGTCATGCCATAGCTTCTCAATCAAATTCAGGCCAAAACTTTGACTGGGCCACACCAAAACCTTAATTTTGTTTCTTTTGAGCCATTCAGAGATGGACTTGCCTTGTGTGACTCAGGTAATTTTCCTGCTGCATAACACAGCTGCACCTGAGTCCTAGTTCACAAACTGATGGACGGACATTGTCCTTCAGGATTTTCTGGTAGAGAGCAGAATGAATGATTGCATCAATTATGGCGCGTCGCCCAGGTCCAGCCCCATATGATCACACTACCATCTCCGTATTTGACTGTTGGTATGATGTTCTTAGTGTTGAATGCTGTGTTAGGTGCACGCAAGATGTTACTGTACCCATATCTCCTCACTTTTGATTCATTAATCTACAGAAATCCCAAAGTCCCTAAAGGCTTGGTGGTCATCAAGATGTTTTTGGCATATGTTAGAGGAGACTTTGTGTTCTCTTTGGTTAGCTGTAATTTTCCCCTCGCACCTCTGCTGTGAATGCCATTTTTACTCAGTCTCCTTCCAGACTAATAGATGTCAACAACTTTCTCATCTGTTCTTCAACTTCTATTGGTCTGCAGTATTATGAGCAGCTTTTTGCCTACTTCACATTGCCAGACAGATTCTATTTGAGCGATGCTTAGATTCAACGGGGCAAGCAGTAATCATGCCTGGGTATGTCTAGTGAAATTGAACCCAACCATCAGCTAAATTAGTTTAATTGTTTGGTTTGGGAACTAAGAGGACAATTAACTCTTCTCATATATTGGGTCTGGTGGGGTTGGATAGCTTTTTTCCTTCATTAAATTAAATCATCATCTAGAAACTGCATTTTCTGCAGACTCGGGTCATCTTTGTCTATATTAAAATTATTTTGATGATCTGAAACATTCAAGTCTGAGAAATATTCAAACATAGAGGAAATCAAGAAGGGGGCAAATACTTTTTCACAGCACCTCTTGCAGTTGCCATGGGGTACCTGCCACTAAAGCCCTACCTCAGTCAGTCTAAACCCATGGGCATAATGGTTTACGTAATGTGATTTAGTACATATATATTTGGAATTGAAATTGGTCTTTTAATCAATCTAGTAATTAAGACTGTGTCCCTCAGATGCCAAGGAATTAAACATGCCCATCTTTGACATTCTTAGTTTATGACCTCTATTGTGTTCTTTATCATTTCTCCTATGAAATATTCATGGCATGGTGAAGTTTATTAATTCTGAAAGAATGTGATGCTGGACAAGTGAGCACTGATACACGCTGGAGTTGTTGTGTTTTCTCTGTAAGTCATTACCCACGAGGATTCCAAGTGCTTTGTGGTGCTTAGCAAGTTATAACAGGTTGGGTTATAGCCAGCATACCGACTCAGGAAGCAGTAAGGGAACTGGCATTAGCCACGCACCGCAGCTCTGAAGCGCTCCTGCAGGAGGTCGGTAAGACTTAAAACACTGATTATATTACATCTGCAAGTTTTGTTTAACCTTTATGCAATGCAAACAAAACTGAATCAGAGTGAAGCTATGGAATGTTATGCAGAGGAGTTATCATGCGTGCTTGTTCAAAGGAAGCGTATTGTCCTGTTCAGTTTCAAAAATCAAAAACATTCAGTATTGTCTTCAACATAATTAAACTGTCTAGCAATTATATAATTATCTCTGTTATCTCAATGATATAATCGATGAAACGTTTAGAAATAGATGGTGGAAACAGCGTGAATAAACATTTTGAGCATTGTACAGCTGTCCATTTCAATTTACTTTAAAGATTGATGAGGATATGGTTTTGGTAAATTATTTATGTAATTTTTTTTTTTTATGACACTATTGCCATCTGCACAAACTGCACAATTGCCTCAGCTTACAGTGCAAACATGCTCTCAGAGCATTGAGTAACTCTACCATCAGGTCAAAAGAGCTCTCTCTCCCTCACACACACCCACAAATGTATGCAGAAATTAAAAGTGAGGTTATGAGTACTTTTGGGGAAAAAAATGATTTGATTGAAAAGGAACGAGTGAGTTCTCTGGTATTGAACAGAGAGTGGAAATGCTGTTTGATTTTGAAGGACCCTCACAAAATGCAGATTAATTTTAAGCCATAATGGCAATATGTGCCTATGCAGGATACTTTTCAGCATACTTTATGATGTAATTCAAGTTTCTGTTAATAAATCTTCTGATGGTTGATTTAATGTCAGACTTTGGTTTTGGCCTCAGTCCTTCAGTCAGTACCCCTGGCTGGGAGCATTAGCGGTAGCGGACTGAGTGAATTTGTTTTCTGTTCCCTTTTCCATAGCTTGTGACACGGTGCGTGTTACAGCCTGTTTGTTTTCTCATGGATGTCCTGCTGAAAGCCGTTGTCCTGCTGTGGGCCTTGCTGGTCTCTGCCCAAGACCCTGAGTTTGACAACTTCATAATTTCGCCAACAGATGGTGAGAATTTCTCAAAAGCTGCCAATGATGTGTTCAGAAAACATTTTCTGAAGGAATAAGAAATGGTTTTGACAAATGTCTCTTGCTCAGAGATAATATTTCCATCTTTTTATGTATGATCCTGACATGCTTGTTCTATGGACGTATTAAAATAAAGACATTAAGAAAGAGTGATTGTAAAACTAAAGGGGAGGCTGCAGCATTCACTGTCTTTGTAAAGCTACATTCAGTGCCAGCTAATTAAAGGACAAATAATTAATTGTGTAATACAGTGGAAGGGAATTAATATCTTTGTATTGTGAAATACCAATAAAGATTTGCATAAAAAGCTTAGGACTGTTTCATGATTAATGAACCCACTCATGAAGAAGTTTGATCTTGGCATAATTTTGGTAGGGAGCCATAGTGGTTAGCACTGTCGCCTCACAGCAAGAAGATTGTGTGTTTGAATCCGGCCAGGGGCCTATCTCTGTGGAGTTCGCTTGTTCTCCCCGTGTTCGCCTGGGTTTCCTCCGGGGGCTCCAGTTTCCCCCACCCACAAAAACATGCATCATAGGAACACTCCAACCAGTACCCCTGACCAAGGGACTGGCTTTAGAACTGGAGTTGGTCCCCGGGCGCTGCTCTACGGGATGGGTTAAATGCTGAGGACAAATTACCCCACGGGGTTTAATAAAATGTGTCTTCTCTTCAGAAAGGGATTTAACAAGCCTTGACTGATGATGAAATTGCATAGCTGTTTTGATTCACAGAAACATTTCAGTGTCACACTAATTTATTTAATTAATCTCCATTGAAAAATCTGATCTTCCAAAAGAATAACAAAAAACACTTTATTTTAATTATTTATTATATTTATCACAGTAATTATTTTCACAAAGAAAGTTAACATATTTTTTTATCCACCTCATGACTTTCTGTCCTTAGACCTGGAGATGGAAGTACTTTTTTCTTGGCACTTTATTTAAAGAAAAGGGCAGTAGATACAAGCCTGGTTTCAAGAGTCTGAGCTGGTTTCATATAAAAGAAAAAAAAAAAACGATTGATCAGCACGTCTTGTACAATAGGATCCATTTAGTCATTTTAACCTGCGGCACTGTCCCATTCCAACTCGTTATATAGTAACGCTACCTGACCAAGCATTGATATGTGACAAAAAAGGAGGCTATTGGCATTTTTATTTGATATTTATGATGTGGATTCAGGTTAGGGGTTAAGTGGTAGGGTTTGTTTTAACACTGGCATCAAATAAGGAAACCAAAAGCCTCCTTTTGGGTTGTATATCAACGCTTGGTCAGATAGCGTCACTATATGACAAGTCGGGATGAGACTGGGCTGCCTGAGCTGAGTGTTGGTGTCCTCTGCGCCTCTTCTTGGTGTCTCCCAGGTAACGGTGACTGCCCCATCAACGTGTATTTCACCATTGACACATCGGAGAGCGTGGCACTGAGAGAGTATCCTTGGGGGAGCCGGGTGGAGGAGCTAAAAACGTTTCTAAATATATTCGTGAGGAAGCTGGCGGGCAGCTCCCTGAAGTCCAGCGTAGTGCGTTGGACCTATGGCGGGCTGCACTTTTCGGACCGCGTGGAGATCTTCAGTCAGATCACCGGCGACGCATCCTTATTCCTTGCCAGGGCCAAAGCCATCAGGTACATTGGCCGCGGCACCTTCATCGACTGCGCTCTCAGGAACATGACGGAGCAGATGAAGCAGGTGTCTGGACGGGCGCTGCAGTTCGCTGTGGTCCTGACCGACGGGCATGTCACCGGCAGCCCATGTGGCGGAGTCCAGCAGGCTGCTGAGGCTGCAAAAGCGATGGGCATCAAGATCTTCGTGGTGGCTACGGACCAGAGCACCGTCGAGAGTGAGCTAAGACAGATTGCCAGCTCCCCCGTTCAGCTCTACAGGAGGGACTACCTGGCATTTCCGAGAGCCAACCAGGATGCAGCTGCCAGGATGGTAGTTGACACCATGGCAAGTCTTAGCATATAGTTGTTCCCTTTGAAAGGATCAGGAGCATGTTCTACCACAGGTCATCGTGAACAATGCTTAGCATTGCTAAAAAGGGCCAGTGCTTTTCTCAGCAAATGCATTGCGAAATTTCATAGTTGTTCAACAATGAGTCATCTTTGATAATATCCAGACTGGTACACTTGACAGTGGTATTGATTGCACTTCTGGGCTGAGTCTTCTAGCCAAGCTATTGCAGTTCAAGTCTGGGCCACATCATTAGTTAACCTCTTCAAGACGAATGTCCCCAGGCATATTGACAAATTTTCTGTGGCATGCTATTAGAAGTATGGAAGCCTCTCACATTTAAGGCAAAATTACTCTCAACCTGTTCACGTTTCAGATCGCCTGATTAACAATCAAACAACTTATTTACTGAATAATCAGAGCAATACATTGACCTGAAACAATAAAGAGATTATTTATTAAGAAATGGCAAAGCGATCATCTATAGCAGGGGTGTCAAACTGACCCGTAAAAGGGCCAAGGGGCTGCAGCTTTTCAATCCTACCAAGCAGAAGCTCACCTGAAACCACTGATTTGATCAACTGATCTAGGCCTGCACAACTGATTAGTTGTATCAGGTGCGCTTCTGCATTGTTGGAGTGAAAACCTGCAGCCTCTTGGCCCTTTTATGGGTCAGTTTGTCACCGCTGATGTATAGGTTACACTTACAATCTAAATGTAACATTCGTCATATTTTTAAGGATGGAAATAATACAAATAATTAATTTGTTGATCCAAAACTTACTTTAAATTCCGTCTTTGGTTTTAGAATCTTTTTCTGCAGAGTAATTTATTTTAAGATGGCCCTTTACCAATTACGCCCACTGGAGCAAAATGGCATCACCTATAAGCATAGGTAACAAATATGCGTCATGCTGTGAGCTACAGGAATTCAGAATCTTTAAAATACTTATTAATGTTTCATGTCATCATTAATGTAGACAGGGAAATGCCTGACAACTTTTTGGTGCAGTAAACAATTCCAGCTAAAAACTAACTGGCCGGTCGTTCTACTGATTAGTCTTTGCTAATGAGTGAATGAATGTTTTGTTGCTGATTGGATGTGAAGCAGGGCATGCACACTCGCAGCCACGATGCAGTAAGAGTTAATTGATAAAATTATCCAAGTTTTGACATAAGTCTTCATCAGGGTATTAAAACTGCAGTCCGTAACTTTGAGGAGAGAGAGGACTTCGCACAAAAATTTGAAAAAAGCAACTTTCAGATCCCTCCCCCTCCCTCTCCACTGCACTCCTCAGACCCTCCCCTAGAAAGCTACCGTGCACGCGAAGGCACGCAACAATTATGCATGCAACTGCGGAGAGATTTTGCACGTTCACATTATGAAAGCGGCCAAGTTGCCGAGGCAAGACGTTACTGTTGCGAATAGTCAACACTGCTGGCCAGCAAACAGGCGCGTCGTTAGACCTGAAAATTTCGGGGCTAATATCCCTCCTTTTATTAAAAACAAGTGTTTGCCACTAACATGGCAATATCCCCCGCCACCTCAATTTTATGTGTCCGTACGGACGGAGCCCAATGCTATATCCCCCGCTTCGCGCTAATCGCGCGGGCCAGGGATGATAATTAGTCCTGTCAAATTCTGGATGGTTTTCCGTCATTCACACATTTTCCAATTCAAGAATAATCAAGTGGCAGTTGAAGACACGGCTTCTCTCACCCATGCGATCTAAAAGCGACAAAATAATAGGCTACATTCAGTACAGAAAAATTATTAGATTATAATTGGGTCTATGCACCATCACTCGGCGATGGCATTTCATAACTCTTCGGCGAATGAAGGTAATTTCATACACCTGTTTTTGCAGCACGGTCGCTCAATTCGTAGTAAAAAAAAAAAAAATAGACAGCTGTCCAATTGGAAAATGTAAACAGACGAAAACCACTTACTAGTCTGAAATGCTGTCGCCGAGTGCAGGTGCATGGACATAATTCTGTCCTGAATGCAGCCCATAATTGAAAAACGTTATGTTAATAACGGAAACCCATCTACAGGATTAATTATTTTCAAAAAAAGGAGGGATATTAGCCCCAAATTTTTCAGGTCTAACGACACGCCTACCAGCAAACGAGCAGAAATAAATCATGTGGACATGAAAAGTAATCTACAGCAGTATGTATTCATTAAAAACCCAGCACACGCTTATTTCAGGAAGTTTCCCATTTTTTGAGTGCAGAAACTGTAGTGAATCCAGCTGAATGGCCAGTAAATCATGTATGTCAGCAATTAGCTGTTAGAGCACAGAAACGTTACACATATTTATAAGAACAACAACACAACTGATAAGACTGCCAGGTCACGTCATATAGAGATTTAATGCTGCTTTTTAATAAACAACGCCAGTAACGTTAGCCTTAGCACCTGAAACAGGCTAACGTTAGTTCGACATCATGCACTGCGGAGTACTGTAACAATTACAAGACTCTGGCTATTCGAACAGCGACTGTGCTTGTAAGCGACGTTCACTCACTTATTTGCAGAGCGAAAATGAATTGAGGCTGGTTAGAGTTGGGGTTAGTTTGGTGATCATGTCAGCGACGCCAACTCGTTTATTTGCAAAGCAAAAATGAACCAATAAATAAAGCAGGGGTTTACCTGTCGAGGAGAAAAGTCGCAAACTCTGCGTCAGTTTTTATTCCTTCCAGATCACGGAGTTCCTTCCACTTCTAAAAATCCACTCCGATGTTTACGCTGGTTTTATCCTGGGTTTTGTTAAATTCTTTCTTTTGAGCTTTTTTCCTTCTGGTTTCCTTTTTTTACTTGCCTTAGCCGTGTGTGCCGTTTCTGGAAACTGAGGTATCGGTATTTTTTTCCTCGCTGATGGTTCTAAGCTCCTGAAGCTGCTCTCGGAGATTTAAACTTGACTGAGCACTGGCGTGAACTGAGTAGGAGGAGGAGGCTGTCTGCAGCGAGTGCATGTGCACTGTTTGATGGCTGTCAGACACCATCCTGGCTCTAATTGGTTCTTTTTAGTCGGTCCGTACGATTCTTTTAAATTGCAGTAGGAGCATTAGGTGGGTTTAAATGAGCCTTTTCTTAATTACAGAGTACTCGTTTTATGTAATACTGTCTGTACACAGTGACAGTTTTAGCAAAAATGACAAAAAGTTACTTTTCTAAAACTTACCAACTGCATCTTTAAGGGATGATTCAATACCCTGCAAAAGAATGTCAAAAACATTTGCAATTTAATAAAATAAGTTATCATTGCTGTGTGCCCACAAATGTTCAACTGCCCTTCTTCAAATCTGTATTTTTACAATGGACAGCACCTCTATCACACTAATGTGCATTCCCTCTCACCCCCAATTAGGCAAAGTACATTAGAATCGGTTTAGAGCTAACATGCATTTTAAGGTGAGATTTTATACCTCCGACCGCACAGCACTGAAAATCTGGGGTGGAAGAGGTGAACTATGATTGGCAGTCTGTGCTGGACAGGTTTCTTCAGTTTAATGCTGAATTAATGTCCACTGATGACACACCAGAGACCTAAACATCAATAGCTGACGTAAGGGTATATACACTGCCAGGCCAAAAAAATAAATAAACTCCCACGCACTAATGTATTGTTGGACCGCCTTTAGTTTTGATCACAGCAAGCGTTCGTTGAGGCATTGGTTTGACAATCTTATGCAACGTCACGGCATTTATTTCTGACCAAAGTTGCATTATATTTTTGGTTTAGATCTTGTATTGATGATGGGAGAGATAAACCACACCTTCTCAAGCACATCCCAAAGACATCTAATTGGTTTAGGTTAGGACTCTGTGGTGGCCAGTTCATGTGTGAGAATGATCTTTCAGGCTCAATGAACTACTATCTCTCAAATTCAGCCCAATGAATCATGGCATTACCATCCTGAAATATGCTTGTGCTATCATGGATTTAAAAATCCATTGATGGAGTAATCTGGTCATTCAGTATATTAGGTAGTCTGCTGACTTCATTCCATTGCTGCATAACTTAGCTGAGCCTAGACCTGATCAACTTGGGCAACCGCAGATCATAACACTGCCTCCTGAGGCTTGTACAGTGAGCAATTAACATGATGAGTGCATAGCTTCACGAGCTTCCTTTCGTACTCTGATATGCCCATCGCTCTTTGAATACTCTTTGAATCTGGACTCATCAGACCACATTAACTGCTCCACAGCCCAGTCTTTTGGGTCCCTAGCATACTGATGTTGTTTTTCCCGATTAGCCTCATTTTCAGGTGGCCACGCTGCTGTTTACTCCCAATTTTGCAAGTTCTTGTCGCATCATGCGTGTGGAAATGCTCATACTTTAAGCAATGGTTTACATTATGCGGTGGAAGCTACTTAACCCAACAAGGTTGTTGGAAAAATGAGAAGCTACGCACTGTATCAATTAGCATTAAAAGAGTTGTTTCCGGCTGAAAAATATTAATTATGAATAATGATTCAATCATAGGCTCTTACGTATTTGCTTATTCAGCAGCCTTACCACAATTCGATCTGCCTCAGCTGTGTGGCTGAAGCTAAGCAGGTGTGGGCTTGGCCAGTACTTGGATGGGAGACCACTGAGGAAAACCAGGTTGCTGCTGGAAGAGGTGTTGGTGGGCCAGTAGGTGGCGATCTTCCCTCTGGCGGGATAATCCCCAATGCCCCAGTGCAGTGACGGGGACACTGTACTGAAGGAGACGCCGTCTTTCGGATGAGACGTTAAACCGGGGTCCTGACTCACAGTGGTCATTAAAGATCCTATGACACTCTTCGATAAGAGTAGGGGGCTCCCCGGTGTCATGGCTAAAGTCCCAACCTGGCTCTTTCGATCAGCCACCTAATCATCCCCTGATCTAATTGGCTGTGCAATTCCTCTGTCCCTCCCCACCTCTTCCCCCAGGGCTCCCTTGAAAAAGAGATTTCAATCTCAACGGGACTTCCCTGGTTAAATAAGGGTTAAATAAAAAAATTATCCAAATGGCGTTTTTCATTTTCTATTCTTGGCCATGTGGGGTCTCTTTGCTCTGATCAGCAGTAATCTGTGAGTTACGACATGCATTTCTTTTTTTCTAGGTCAAGGAGGGTAACTTTGTGGTAAGTACAGCATCATCAAGGACAATTTCATGTCCTCAAAGAAATAGAAACCTGACTAGTTTGAGCTCTTTATTGGCTGGCATCAGATTCAACATAAACGCGGTAAAATCTGTTCACTTTCCCCCAGTGTCGCGAACCAATGTGTGTGGAAACCGCCGGAAGGGCTGGACCCAAAGGACATAGAGGACGCAAGGTAAGACAGAGTGCAGAATTTTGTTCAAGCGTTGGTCATCTGTTCCCAGAAAACCTACAGTACAGTATGTTCAGACACGATTCTTGTCTCACAGGGTGCCAAGGGAGTTGAAGGTGCGATAGGCGCTCCGGGATTCAAAGGACAAATGGTACGGTGATAGCTACTGATTTGCACCTGGATAATGCAAACTTAGTGCCCACTTTTAGCAGTAGCGAAAGAGGACATTGGCGAACGATGGAGAAAATGAATTCAGCTGCAACAGACGCGGTCCTCGTTCCTGCTTAATTCTGGCAGAACCATCCGGCGCAATAGTCTGTTCGCACTTCCATTAGTGGAGCACCCAAAGTGGCTCATGGCATTAAAGCAGCGGATAGTGCATCATGAGGTCAACATCCAGTTGAAGAGTCATCTAGCTGCTGACCTGGTGGCCCATTCTGACCTGTCTAAGATTTAGTCTTGGCCCCTTAATCATAAAGATTAAGATGTAGGATGCAATATTCCACAAGATACATCAAAAAATTAGGTTTGTAATCCTTTCTGCGACCTTGACATGGTCCCAGAAGCACCTGTAGAAAATAATGTAATCCAGGGGTCCAGGCAATTAAACGTGCTGACCGCTGGAAGAGGTCACAAGATCAAGAATGAGCATGAAGTAAACAAGACTTCAGTCCAAGACCAAAACATGCTGATCTGCTTGTTGTGTACAGAAGATTAAATGTTAGTATTACATACCTTTTCCAGGAGCATCTTCCTCCTCTAATATTAATTTTCGTTTTTGATAGGGCGATCCTGGCATTGAAGGTCCAATAGGTTTGCCTGGATCGAAGGTCAGTTGTATTACATTCAGTATTTCAGCCTTAGCATGTGCTGCTGTTTGACTGTACAAAATTTTACATCATTGCCTATCTAATTTCAGGGGTTCCCAGGCCTAAAAGGCGAGAAGGTATGTTTTGTGGTTCATCAAATTTATCTTCTGTCAGCAGATCTTTGTTCAACATTTACTATCATTACTAATGGTTCAACTCTCAATGTGCTTCACAGGGCGATATGGGATCAACCGGATCAAAGGTACGAGGGTATTGTAATTTATCTGTTTTATGGTACATTTACAAGGATTATGGAAAGTAGACCTATTTTTCTCCAGTTATAAGTGGTGCTGCAAAATTTCTCACAAATTCAACACGGCCAGCTTCATCAGTTTTTTAAATGTTTGTTATATTTTGTAAAACTTCCAAAGAAAATTGTATCAGTGATGCACAAATAAGTAAAAAATAACTTTAGTGTTGTGTTAACTGCCATATTGTACCAACAGTATTTCCATATTTTGCATCTTGGGCTCGATTTCTCTCCATGTCTGATGACCTTGGCCTTATAAGCCAATTTTGATTCTATTGTCACAAGGTTATATTTTTTTTAAATTCCAAAATTGCGTTTTGTCAGCAAGTTACACTGAATATACGAGAAAATACAAACACAAGGCAAGGAGGTGATGAAATTTACCATACGTCAAAGATGCTCGAAGGTCATAAGTCTACTACAATGACTAGGTTTAACGGAACACAGCCCAACCTTCTTGGTGTAGCCTGCTGTATTCCACAAATTAACAAAATCAGTGGTAACCTTCTGCCAATACCCAGGTGATGAACAGTGGCAGTGTAATAAAGGACAAATTTATTGTCACATGCTGGCAAATACACTGTGTAGCTGCAATTATGTAAAGTAGCATGAGGTATGCAGTATTTGCATACCCATATGATTTCCAACATGGCCGTTGCTCCCTCCGCAGGAACCCTCCATTTGATTTTTCTAAATGATAAAAATGCTCCAAAGAAATCTCTTTACTACAGTAGATAATGCAATTAATACAATGCTTTATTAATGTCCACAAAATAAAAGTGTGCTCCTTAACAATGTGTGAATATTGTCAATATGCCTACATGAGCAGTTTCCTGAATCTGTACTTTAGTGTCCCGAAACAGGGTGGCAGCATTAGTATTGAAGCTGAGTCTGCCTTCTTTTAACGGATAGCCGCTGTTCATATCACATCCACTTTGGGCTGTCGCTTAACGGGTGAACATGTATTAACATACTGAGAACGACCGCTCCTATCGATGGATTGCAGCTGAGGTTGCGATGATCCTTCCATGTATTGCATACTATAGGGCCCACTTGTTATGAACTAGAACTATGAGTTCTGTCTGAGATTTACACCATTTATTTAAAATGTATACAATACACTTCAGTAATTTATTTTTATTGTAGCCTAATTTAGCTCTTCAATATTACAGGGACAAAGAGGAGCACCTGGATTCAGTGGAATTGATGGTGAAAAGGTGCGTCTTTGCCGTGCAATCCGTGCTACCACTGCCATAATACTATACCATTGAATGCCTTTAGCGGCCAAACAGTGCTGAGCTGTGCAATCGCTCTGTTTTTCAGGGGAAGAGCGGCACTATTGGTAGCCCAGGTTGCAAAGGGGATCCAGGCATGCCAGTAAGTGAATAAAAGAGCTATTTTCTGTGGCAATTATAGCACCCTCCACCAAAAATAAAATTTATTGTCTTCGTTTTGAGCAGTACAGCGCTACAGCAATCTAAATGTGGCTGCAAGCCTTGCTAATGAATTGGTTTCATGTATTTTTATTGCGACTCATGTACAGCATAATAACAAAGACTTTGATGGGTTGAATAAAATGCCTCCTTTATCATATTAAACAAACAATTGAATCGGTGAATTCAATAAGGGCCCAACTCCATGTTGAAAATAGGAATAGGAAAAGAGTAAAAAGCAGGGAAAAAGTACAAGTAAAACAAGAAACAAAAAATCGTCGTCCACACCTAGAATGATAGCTAACTACAACGTATAAATAGAAATACTTTGAACACAAGTGAACGGCGTAATCCACAACATAATTGAACGATCCCAAGCCCCGCCAACTTTCGGCTACATCGCAATGGGGCAAGCAGGGGTCTGACCGAACCTCGGACAACATTCACCTTAGGCAGCCGTCAAACCAGACATTTTGGTTTTCTGAAGATGGTAAAACGATGTGATATGTAACAGATACTCGATATGCCGAACGTGTTAAAGGCGTGTTTTTATTCCATTTCCAAAACCATAATAAGCCTTTTAATGTATTCCTAAACTAATTTTAAAAAAGATCTGAAACAGTTGTGAAATTAGTGTTTTTTTCATTGGTGATAAATCTCACAAGATAATTGCAATTTACGACACAAGAATATTACAGAAGGCACTTTTATCAAACAAATCTACGCAGTTGTATTCTCATGCCTTTTGCAGCAATATTCATTTGAAGGGCTGTAACAAAATGTTACATGCTAGCTAGCTACTTAGCTGTCCCATTGACTTGAATAGACCGCTGACTAACAAGAAACGCTAGCGATTGATAACGGTCACCAGTGAGCTACCCTTACCGTCACGGAGACTGCATTGACTGAGCAGTTGATAAAATTAACAAGGAGGCTAACAAGCTAGCTGCTTGTAACTGACATTCAACGACAATACTTCTTACCTGCATAATATTTAAAACAGCGGACAAGTCGCTTTGTATGTTTATACAGAGTTCAAAAAGACAAGTTGGGGAGAAAAGCTTAGCTGTTAGCTAGAAATCGGGAGAAAAAAGTTTTCTCTGTTCCCTCGAAACGTGCTGTGCAGTGATCATTTCTGAGAACAGTGTTTTAATTGGACTGAGGCAAAGATGAAGGTAAGGAAAGTAGTTGCCAGAGTTAATTAGCGCTTCCTTTTAACAACTTTGGCATTAGCCTTATGATTCAATATGAACAATTCGGTTGACGGCAAATATGCTCAACCAGGGTATAATGAAGTGAGGAAACCAGAGAGTAATTTGATAACATACACGGATTCACATTCATCGATGTTCTTTATAATGGGGAAAACTTCCAAGCACATATCTTATTAGAGGGCCATTAAAAGCCTTGGTCATATTAACTTTTCTTCTCGCACTTAAACGTTGACACAGAGTCACATTTAGATCTTCCCATCAGTAAGTGTGCTCCTTTTCATCCCCCAAAAAGCACATATTTAGGGAGACAAAATGTCGATGCCAAAATAACACCAACTCGCAAGCAACACATCAATAAACAGAACCAGCGCCACTATGCTTGTTGTTTTGAACTCAAGCAAGGCTGAAGTTTCCTGGTTAGTTGTCTGACCTAGCAACAGTAACAATGGGTGTTGGGGCTTGAGATTGGTCAATTCAGAGTGGCATTCAGAACGATATTGTTTTTGGTCATACTCAGAGCTAAAAGCTGACATCGACTGAAAATTAATCCATTAAATTTAGAATGGCACAAAGTATAGAATGTTTTCACTCACTGGTGAGAATGATGTAATGTTAGCGTTTATAGTTATAGTTCTTGTTGTGGGTTGCCATTTATTGCAACAGTGTGCACGGCTACTCGGACCAGCTTGTATAGTGCATATTCCCTAACAAACACTATGATCAATCCTGCTCTAAGCCTTATTAAACTTGACGACAAGTAGGCGTACAATTGGGCTACCCTTTACCCAGATGGAAATTGGTAGTAATGTTGCACATAGCCTTGTTTTTATGACATGATGTCCAAATTTTCTGAGTAATTTCCAGTTTTTGTCGTAGATGATAGAGGGATAGATGAAACGGTAGACCTAGCCTCTTGCTATGTTACAGATAGCCCAAGTAACTATCGAATCTCGAAACCTGGTCAGACCGAAAGTGAAAAAGGGAGGCAAGCTGAAAGAAGAATTTACTAATCTGGCATAACATAGAGCTCAAAATTAAGCCATTATATTGTTTTGTTGAATATGTCTCAGGAGGCACAAAGCTGCTGCGTAAATTTTTATTTATTTTTTTTGGCTGCGCTGGTCTGAGAGTTGAAAGGACAGGCTCTAACAGAGTTGTGGACGTCATCAAACTGACTTTATAAATGTTAAAAGTCCATCTGTTCGAAAAACAGAACGTTCAAAAGGCACAGATGGTCCCTTACATTCACAGTGAAAAAGTACATATTTCGTTAAACATACCATATAGCCCTGTTATGGCTGTTTATAAAAAAATGTAAAACCCATTGAATGGTTGCGATTGTGCAAACAAGAGGATGGACGTCCAACAGCCCTTTTTATCAGCTTAAACAAGAAGCCAATATCTCAGCATCTGATTCTACATGTCCATCCATATTGGAATTGACAAAAATAGGCAGAACATTGATGCAATACTTCTTTCTTTGGTTCCAGAGTTTAAACCTTCCTACCCTCTGTTCTAAAACATGTATTTTATTGCCAGGGAGACCCTGGCCACCCTGGTGATTTTGGGGTCAAAGGGGAGGCGGGGGACCCAGGAGAAAAGGTCTGTACAGTTTTTGATGATGAAGCACTGAGTCCAGCAATGGAAACAACTATGTTAACCCACAGTATCAGAACTATGGGGTAAGGTTACTGTCAAACGTTTAGTGCGTGTACACATAAAAATTGTGCACATATTAAAAATGTGTGCATGTTAATCTATAGTTGTGCATAAATAAAAAATTTGTACACTCTTGTTTAAGTCAAATCAAGCATAGATTATGCAGTGTAAAAATTCTCTGCGAGAATAAAACTCATAAAGTTACTACTTCACTAAATTACGAATTCGGATTGCAGTTTACGAAAGGCACTGTCTTCAGAATGAATACGATTCTGAACAGCGTGAAATAACTGTCAAAACTACTTCACGAGGTCATGGGCACTATGTATCGAGTGGAGGATAACATTGATTCTACAATCTGCGCAAGTGTCAGAAACAATTTGGATTTACTCAATTTTGATATAACCGTTTCAAAGGTTTACTGGCACGTTCAGCACGCGATGTCAAGCATAGCTGAGTTCAATGATAACTAGCATGCCAGATGATATTTCAAACTATTGGAATCGATATTTATCCGCACAATAGCCACAACAGGACACATAAACCAATGCCAATTAGCTAGAGAACAGAACAGACACAATTATATTCAATTTGCTCATCCACATGACGCAATGTCGCAAATTAAATCCGTGAATTTATTAGCCACTCGTCATTACTCAAAACCGGCCGCTCAAACGTTGAGTGCGAAGAGTTTAACAACACCCCCAATAACTTTTTCCTCGAATGTTTATTATGCAGTGCGAGGGGAAGGGACGTTTCAAAATTGTTTTATTTTCCACCATTCCTTCATTTGCTTGGGGTTTTAATCATCCGGTGGAAACGGAGGATCTAAGTTATCAATTCAGTAATTAACTAATGTAATCGTCATGAGTTTCAGACAGGGCAGAGGACTGACAGGTGACTATCAATGAGTATCAGCTGACAGCACAATTAGTCCCTGTATCATTAAAAGCAGCATAATGTTCAGTGTGGCATCTTAGAAAATCCACTGGTAATAATTATAATTTATCTGCTCATAATTTTTGTGCACATCTGCACTTATCACTAAACACCAACACATACGTTCAAAACAACTTTTTGCATGCAGAAGGTATAAATTTACCTAGGCCTGCATGTACAGGAATATTTTTTGGAAGAGCTCATTACACACTATATGTCCAGACAGAACAAGACACATTAACATACAAATTTATATTGTTATACATACACATTTTCTGTATATACACATTTTTTGTATATCTTTTTATTTAGGTCTTATGTACTACAATTACTTCATGAAAAGGAAATCTTGAATAAACTCAGAAACATGAATAGCATGTGAAATAGTTTGTCTGTGCCCTCTCCTCCATGTTGTCCTCTTATAATAATCTCCACCATGGTTTGCTGTGCTGCATGGGGATGCTCCAATAGCTGCGGGGTTGAGTACAAATGTACAGTTTGTAGGCTCAATTCAGCAGGAGAAATCTAACTATCATTCAAAATTACAACAACAAAAATGTGTGGTGATATTTAAACACTGCACATGCATTTTTTTCACAACCAAAGACCACACGATTTGGAAGCTTATTGTCCAGTTTATTGAAAGTAAGGAACGGGAAAAGGCTTCTTAGGGAGTTAAGACTCAGGGTGAGAGTGGTCTGTCTCATTGCAGGGAGTTCTCTGGCTCTTATTGAATCACCTGCACTTCTTCTTCTGAGAGAGAGAGAGGGAGAAAAAGACAGGAGAAAGGGTTAGACACACCGATATGGGCTTGGATGGGAAATGGTGCTGAGAGATGAGGCTGGTCTTTGTTTCCCAACTTAGCTTACGGAACTTAAGTAGTTGTGATCAGCTATGCTGCTGATGTTTAAGGAAGTATGGTGACTGGCATCAGTAAGATGTAACAGGAATTAGTATAAAGATGGATCATGTTCTTTGCAGTCTTTAAGACAAGTAATACAGTACAGCTCAATATTTATACTATTCAGTATGACTCTCCACTTAATCTTCTATGCTTCATTTTCCAAATTGTTTTGCCTATTAGGCCAATACTTTCTGTTTTCAATTCCTCCAGCTTCCTCCAGCTTCCCTCTCCCTTAACCATCAATTCAAAATTAGCAAAATAAGCAGCGACATACTACTGACAAGTAATAGTCAATAGAATCTCAACTCCTAAAAACTCTAACTATAGGTGACGTTTTAGCTAATTGAATAGCAGTAAATAAATTAGCTCATACATTCAATATAAATTGTGATGTATCACAGAAACGGATGGCGTTCTGCTTTACCATTGTGTAACGTTAACTTTATTATAATAGCTAACGTTAGCTACCTTGTACTCAAAGAGAACCTCACCACACCACCTCCACCACCATAGCCAGTCTGATGTTATATTTACATTAATTCTCTCACATTTCACTCCTCCCCCCACTCCGCAAAAACATCATTTTAAGAAGTTTTTTTCTCCAATATCGCGTCGTTGGATGAAATGACACTGAGAGAACGGAGTTTTCCATTATGCTGCTGCTCATGGTTTGCGCAAGTAACTGTGTCGCCAACTGTACCTAGCTCGTATCCTAGCCTAATTTTCTCCCCTTAAACATTCACTATATCTCTAATTGTACTGGGGATAATCAAGGAAAATGCTTTACTGTACGTGTTAATTTAATTTAGATGTGCACAGTCTAATTCTTTCATCGTCTTACCTTTTGACAGATCACGAACGGTCCATTCCACTTCATTTCAGCTGTTGGACTAGTAGTCTTTGTCTCTAACTTCCGGGAACTATTGGGAGACTCCATGACCCACCATTACTGTAAAACATTGGTCTGGAGTGAATGGAGTTGACGCAATTCTCACTCTACATGGCTCTGCTGTTCGATATCGACACTAGGCTGTGTGCCGAGTTGAGTATATCGGCTAACTGCACCGAGCACAAAGAAACCGATTAAGTTACGTAACTAGAAACAAAGGCTATCAACGAAAGTAAAGCCGCTTCATTTTCAACTCCACTATATTTTGCCAATATCAAGTTAGAACAAGTAAAAAGAGGTTAACATCACCTGATTGCTTGCTGTGCCCGCACCGTCTGCCATCTTGGCGCCATGAAATTGAACCCACGGTCGAATTTCTGACACATGCGCAGTTTGTAAAATCGATGTTATCCTCCACTCGATACATAATGCCCGTGACCTGGTGACGTAGTTTTAACAGTTATTTCACGCTGTTCATAATCGTATTCATTCTGAAGAAAGTGATGTCCGTAAACTGCAATCCGTATTTGTCATTTAGTGAAGTTGTAACTTTATGAGTTGTGTTCTCACAGAGAATTTATACACTGCATAATCTATGCTTGATTTCACTTAAACAAGAGTTTACAAATTTTTTATTAATGCACTACTATAGACTAACACGCACACATTTTTAATACGTGCACGATTTTTATGAGTGCACTCACAAAACTTTTGACAGTAACCTTACCCCATACAGAACTTCATGAATAATTTGTTGTCAAAGCCAAGCCAGCAGATATTGTTTCATGGAGCTGGGTTTGTCCTTCCTATATGAGTTGAATGAGAAATTTTGTGAATGTCTCTCTTGAGCAGGGTGTTACAGGACAGTATGGCAGATCTGGCCGTCCGGGGCCACAGGGAACTCCAGGACAGAAGGTCAGGATTTTGGACTCATGAACAAATATGTTACCGAGGAAGATCCTCTATGGCTCTTGGTAAAAATGCTTTTCATCACAGGGTGCCAAAGGTTATGTGGGGAACCCGGGTCTTCCAGGGAAGAAAGGAGGCAAGGTAACCATTCACTGGAGATTCCCTTAAATGTCATGCTTTTCTGTGTCCAAACTAAATGCTATGCCCATAATCTTCTTCTCTCAAATCAATGTGTACCTCAGGGGCCACCAGGACCAGGTGGGGAGCCTGGAAGTCCTGTGAGTGATTACTTTGCCCTTCCCTTTGTCGTAGAACCGAGAGATAAAAGCCAATAGTCTTATATCAAGTTTATTGTACGGGTAAAATTGTGAACAAGTGGTTGAGCAATACAAATTAAAACCAACTGCTGAAGTCTGTGGCTCTGTCTGGTACCAGCATGGCAAGAGGCCCTCAAGATGGAAGCTGAGAGATTTATCCTGAAACGAGGTGGGCTGTTCTTTACAGAAAAGTTTGAACTGATACAAATACACAAATGGAAGGGGAAACCAATGAATCATCTACAGAGGGGGTTTTGGAGGGACACGCGAAAGATAACATTGGAAGTGGATTGATGGAATAGCCAGACACAGACACAGAATGGTGGGTAAGGGGAAAGGGAGGAGTGCCTCCTTCTACTACGCCTTCCAATCTTCAGTGGAGTAAGTGTGTAGAGTTTTGTAATGTTCTATTGCATAAAAAATGCACCAGACCTGTAACTAATGAACAATAAGTCCGTAGATATTGGTTATTGATCATTAAAATTTCATCCACATTTGAACTACTCTTCAGATACATTGCATCTTTCAGCTGTGCTGTCGGACATCTGCAGTAACCTCACCTCTCAATGCCTAATTATTCTCGCTTTCGCTCTCCTGATAAACCATCTATTTGCTGAATAGTTAAAAAGCTTATAATGATTTAGGAATGATAAAGTGACCAGTGATAAAAGTGACAAGTGATTGGCTATTGGCAGCAGTTATATAACTGATGTAATATTTTAAGGATGGCAATAATGTAATGGAAAAAATCCAGAACTTTCTCTGAGTTCAGTCTCTTGTTTTGCCATGTTTTCAGCAGTGCAATTAATCTTAAGATGATGCTTGATTGCTTCAGAATATTATAAACACTCAAAAGAACACATCTGAAGGGGAAGAAATCTCAGACCTATTGAACCATACAAAACTTCTTGGCAAAAGGCCTTAATTACAATAAGCCTCGCAAATAATTTTTGCAAATCTGTGCTGTTTCATGACAGGCGTTCTGAAAGACATATTCAAGTTTTACATCATAATTTAAGTACATAGGAAAACATCTCATTACTTTTCAAAGCAATGTACAATAATGCTACTGAAAATGAATTAGCCTGTCATTTCACCAATCAGTCTTCGCAACTGAGCAAAATCAATATTTGGTTGCACATCAAGCTGCTGGTATACTGTATACTGCCAATGCTTTGGCATAATCAAGCACTGAAAGGTGAGGTTGTCATTGAACTTTCATATCACCAACACCTCAGCACTAATTTTCAGTCTGAATAAAACCAGGTCCACCTTTTATTGTCGTTCTGTGATTCTTTCTAATAACCACAATTCTCGTGTAGATCCACACACCAGAACCTGACACACCAGGGAAACCTTCTTCCCAGGGGACCATTAATTTCTGGATGTTATCATCCATAGTTCTATGTGCAGCGATCCTCACTCTTTTCCAGAATGAGCCAGTGTGGCTGCAGGCTTTCATTCAAACCATGCAGTTTCACACCTGATTCTACTACTCAATGGACAATGGTGTAAGCTTTAAGGGTTGATTAGTTGAATCAGGTGTGTGATTGGTTGGTTAGAATGAAACTCTGCACCCACACCGGCTCTTTCTGGAAAACAGTGGGTATCCCTGCTCTCGTGAAATTCGTTAAACCTCCCAGATTGAACCATTTTGTCTGGGAAAAAAAAAACATTCAACTCAATTGGGTTCCTCTGTGGAGAAAGACAAGTCGTTTGACATGCTCTCTTCTGAAAGCTTATGAGATATTGTAACATTTTTGGAACCTTTCTTGTTTATGTACCACATTATTAACCAAATGAACATGAATACTCAGGGGCTGAGAGGAGAGAGAGGGAAAATTGGTCTGCAGGGTAGGGCTGGAGGTCAAGGAGACAAGGTACACCGTCTTCATAAATCCTGTTACCTTGTTCTTTACCTCATTTTTGGATATGTGACCCTACAGTTTATCCTCTAAACAGCTCTTTGGTCTTACTTTATAGGGCGATGTAGGCCTGGACGGGGCAAGAGGACCTCCTGGATCACCTGGTGTTAAAGGGTTTGCTGTGAGTTTAGTTAATTTTGAATTTCTTTCAAATTGTTTTTTTATTGTTGAGGATGTAATCACCTGACGCCATTGGAATGTGTAAATCATCATCATTGGTTCCCTTTGCTCTTTCATGTTCAGTCACCCAGCACTCTGACTCTGTTATTCTGTTTTCGTCCAAAAATGCCAACAGGGGCCCCCTGGTTTCCCAGGAATCCGTGGGTCACATGGTGCTGATGGAGTTCTCGGAAGGCCAGTAAGTACTTGAGACGCACCAGGTTTGCAGCTTTACGACTTGTGAACTGAAAACCGTAACCTTCTCTATGTGTCCATTGATTTTTCCCAGAGTGACTGGTCTTCCTTGCATGATGAAAATAGACAGAGGACAGAAGCCATTTATCACAGGAAACAACATCCAAGCTCTTCTAACTTAATACCAGAGAATACAATCACCCCAAACCTTGCCAAAAACTATGCCATGATCTGATGAGACAAATGTTAATCTTAACTCTTAAAGATTGGTTTGGTGCAAAGACAGAACTGCTCCCCTGTAATGGAACACCATAATGACTGAGAAGAATGATGGTCACAATGACCTTAAGCGTACATCTGGCTCGAACTATACATGACTTTCTCAAGGGAAATTCATGGATTTGGATTGGCCCAGCCAGAGCCTAGACCTCATCCCATTAAAAACGCGTAAAATGACTGGAATACAGCGGTACGGAGGATATCTCCTGTGTTACCGACTGCACAGTGGAATAAAATTCCCTAAGTCCAGATGTGCAAACTTGATAGACTTATTTGCAAAGACTTAATGCATAGTAAATGCAAAAAGTGTTTGTGCAAATGTGGGACTTATGCAGCAAGGATGTTGTAGGTTTTTTTAATTGGCTTTGTCTTAATACTTAGCATTTGTTTCATTCTCTTGATTTTAAAAATCAGAAGGTCCAAATTAAAAAGAAATTGAAGATCTTAATGCTAAATATCTTAAGTCACATTTTCACACCTCGAGGGAAAATGTCTTATATAGTCACCTAAGTTCACTGCCTCTATTTTTCCAAAATGGACATTTTGTGACTTGAGTACTTTTTGCGCTGGTGTCATCATTTTGACGTGCATGTCGTTATTTCTGGATGTACAGTGCATTTCAAAAACGCATCAGTTTCAGTGAGGGTGTGGGAACTTTTTATATCCAATGCAATATTTACCCTCTGGCGATCATAGCAGCTGCAAGCTAACAGCACATATGATGACATCACACTGACCACCTGGGACCTGAACACCTTTTCTATTCCTGAATAGGGCTCTCCAGGTGAAGCAGGAGAATTTGGGTTGAGAGGTGAAATCGGAGCATCAGGACCAAAGGTGACTGGGGCCAAATCTTACAGCGGGGTGACGCTGGGCTGACATGCTGTATTTGACCTCAGATAGAACTCACTATGTAACAATAAGGAAAGTACAGGTATGGGAGCAGAATTTTATTCTGATCAATCAGTCATATATTCAATTCAATTAATCAGGGCCTTTAGCAAAGACTCTAGGGGTTGATGTGTGGAATTGGGAGACTGCACGGCTGGAGCAAAAGCCTGCATCCACACTGGCCGTTTGTTGGTATGATGGAATATTCCTCCCCTAGACACTGAGAATAGTGAGAAATAAGCCGTACATTCCCTTTTCCACACAAAAATGGGAGGATCTAGTGCTAAAAGTACTTAAGTCACATTTTCACACACAATGAGGTACGGATGGGAAGATACCTTTCGGTTATCAAACTCCACTGCCTCGATTTTCTCAAAATGGACACTTTGTGACTTCAGTACTTTTAGCACTGGGATGTTCAATTGTCAGCGGCAGTGCATTTTTAACATGAAATTAATTAAAGCTGGACTTGGAGGTTGACATTACATTTCATGGGTTTCATGAGTGACATTTGGTTGATTTCTTCTTTTTTTTCTCCTCAGGGCGATCGAGGAAAGAATGGGTACAATTATCGTGGCCCCCGGGGCTTGCAGGTGTAATGTGTTTATTGTATGCAATATTCGGAATTTTAAAAAATAACATCAATGTATTTTGTTCAAGTGAATGTTTGCCGCATTCAACTAATGCCATACCCCGTTTTTCTAAAGGGCGATAGAGGACAGCCTGGTTTTCAAGGATTACCGGTGAGTGACTAGTCCATCAATGGTTCTGAACTGGAGGGCTAGCTAAAACAGGGGGAATAATGAAATCCATTGTACGTCGTAAGAATAGCTGAAGTTGTTAGATAAATGAAAGGCATTGCTCTCCTCTACTTCAAGTTTAATTCTAACCTGTTGTAGGCTGCCTATTAAGCCCAATAACAAGTGCACACACTAACTGTGAATCAGAAAATTCTCTGATATAAAGTTGTATAGTATGTGTGCTGGTATTTATGCCTCATGTGCAGTGACCTACCAAGCAAACAATTTTTAGTATCCAGACACTGTCTTACATTGTTATGTTTTGTAGGTTCTCATAATGTTAGTGATATATATCTTCCAAATTTGGTTTTCATGACTATTTGACAAACATCAAGGGATGCTGCCAAAAAACTGTTTGAAAAACTGGGATTTTTCTGGGACTCATTCAACATTTCTGACAGCAGTATATCGTCAAAGACTGTTGGAAGTTCTTGTCACATTTTAGTACCTCTCAACCAGACCCAGTTCTTACTGGAACATGCATCTGTGCTTTTAGGGCACAAGAGGCCATTTTGGAAGCAAAGGGGAACAAGGGCTGAAAGGGCCGAAAGGAGACATGGTGAGTGTTTGTCACATGATATAACCTCCAATGATAAACAACGTATTAAGTATTTAGATGTAATGTAAACAAAATATTTTTGTTACATATTTTGCCTATTAGTTCCTCTTTTCAAAGCATGAAATATTCAAATTCTCAATTGAATGAAAATAGATTTTATTATCTTGTTGTAATACGATCAGGAACCAGATGCGAGAACCAGGAAGTGCAGTAGAGCTTGTTTTATTGAAAGGGGGGGGGGGGGGGGGATGACCCCCGCAGAGCGAAAGGTAACAGTACAAAGTCCACAATCCAAAATCCGTAATCCAGTTCGGCAAAAATAGAATCAAACACCAGGGCAGCAATCACAGTAGGACAGAAATGGGTCTGGTACATAGGAATAGTACTATCAGAGATACAAGCCAGAATCCACAGGACGTAATCCGAATCGTTACCAGGGCAGCAATCAGAAATCTCGTAGTCGGGCAGAAAAATGGTCGAAACACACAGATGCAACAGTAATCCAAAAACACAAAGGCAAAAATCAAAAGTCGGGCAATCCAGTCAGAAAGATAAACACTGAGAAATCGAGGCGAGAAACGTAGCACAAGAAAACTAGGGAGAACGATCTGACACTGGAAGTGCTTGAACAGACATCTTAAGTACACTTTCGGGGTGAGCACATGACAAGGGAGAACAGGTGCAATCAATGAAACAATAATCAGGACTGACACATGAGGAATAATCTAATTACATGAATTTGGCAAATGCTAAGACGCAGACAGGGATCACAAGACAATCCTATGAACAAATAACAGCTCCGGTTAAGGAGTACTAAAGTGTACAGTCTAAAGAAAAGGGAAAGCCTGAGATATACGTGGAAACTGCAGCAGAGATAATTAGTGATAGGCAAGGAGGGCGGAGATACAGATTGGGCGAATGCTGAGAGATCGTTAGTCTATTAGTATGAGCAGCTATACAATCCCGAGTGCAAGTTAGTCAGTTAGTAGAAATATACAATGTTAATCTTGGTTAGTAATCTATCAAAAATAATAAACTGTTAGTAGGGTTAGTAGATAGTAAAAGAGGGAGGAAGGAAGCACACGAGATAATGAATGAAGATTGAAAACCCAGAAACCAATAAATCACCCGAATGAGTGGTACGCAAGACTAGGGACCGCGGGCAAAGACCTACACAAGACAAGACAGGGTAGACGTAGTGCAATACAAGGAAATGAAAACATGGCATGGCTGAAAATTACTGAACATGAAAAATAATAAAAGAGAATCTAACTCACCAAAACACAATACGTTATCCTAAGAATGGTCATAAGGCAGGCAGTGGTCACTCAACACAAAAAGCATACATGGCTAAGCCAGGCACAGAACTTAAACATGACAGCAAAATGCAGAATCACAACATATCTAGTTTAATTTGATTTTTGCTGATTGAAAAAAAAAAAACCCCTACATGCTGCTGTGTTTCTTTGCCTTTAGGGCGAGTCAGGACCCATAGGTGTCCCAGGGAACAGAGGACCGAGGGGCTCGCCAGGCCTAGCGGTAAGTACTACTATTAACATCACACGTCAATAAGACCCCACAATGAAATTGGTGTGCCATTCATCTACGCATCTCAAGCCCCCTGATGTTCGAAGGAAAGTTATTTCTTTTTTAATTGCCCCCTCCCACACACACACACACACACACAATCATACAAACTGAAACTTCACCAAGAGCACTACGCACATATAACAGTGCTGAGAAACGAATACATATTATCACATTATTATGAATACTGTAGTACTCATTTTTTCTGTGTTACTTTTTATCTGAGCAGTATCAGTTGGTCCAAATTCCTGCTGCTTCTTTAACTTCTGCCTGAGCGAGAGCTCGTAGGACGTACAGTAAATGGGGCGTAGCTTGCAGGGATAGTTCTGCCAGGCGATTCGAGACATGATCACATGCCCGTGCATGTGCTCCGCCCCTCTGGAAGCTGAGCTGCTCTCCTGCTGCGCCTCCACACACGCATTTATCTGCCTGCTGCAGCACGGCCTCACTCTCTGCTGCATCATCATTAGGGTTCCACAATTTCTGGGACTGCAATTATTTTATGACCAATAAGAATAACTGCTGTCATGGGGAGAACAGGAGAGCTTGCTTCCTTTCTTTTCCATGAATTATGCCTGATACAGTCTGAAACAATCACCAGCCAAATTGTCAGAGGGCATGTAAAATGCTCTAGAAAAAAGCATTGTATTATTATTTATTATTATTATTTATTAAAAGCATTATTCTCTGATATCAGCATTTATCAGTGATGCACTGAATGGAGCTGCATTAAACCAGCGGAATCTTCATTTTTTTTTTTTTTACCAACGATTACTCTCACCTGGTTCTTGTTTACATTGCTCAGCTAATAATCAAACCGTCAATTCTTAATTTGATTTGTTTGGTTTTTGTACACCTATTTCTGGCCATCTTGATCACTGTTATTTGAAAGGGCACCTATTATGTGACTTTTCACTGATCATTTTTGTATTTTTGAACTCTACGAAAAACGGTTTAAATGCGTCATTAAAAAAAAAAAAAAAACACTTGAGTTTTCTCATGCTTGCCAATTCTGCAGTACCTGTCTGTGAAAGGCTCCATTGAAAGTCCTGCCCCCGCCCTCCCGAAAACATCCCAGTGTGCTGTGATTGGTCAACTTGATCACTCACTGGTGATTGGTCCACAGTCCACACCCCCTTGTCACACCCCTTACTATAAATGGATTTCAGCTTTAGATAAAAATATCGATTATGCCTTGTGGGCGAAACCCAATTGATTCAAGGGAGTGCCAAACTATCTGCTTGGTATGAAAAATCAAATGGTGACATCACCAATTGATGAAAAAAATGGCCAAAAGTGATTGGGGCGTTTCAGTCAGTTCTGGAGCAGTGAGTTTTGCGGTAGAAAGCGCTTCTTCGGGAGGTGACTTCGAGTTGTTCTCCAACACAGACCTTTTAAATTCGCACAAAAAACGATATGATTCGCGCTACTACATTAAAATGATGAAAAACCATAATAGGTGCACTTTAAGACTGCATCAGGTATGATTCATGATAAACAAAAAGAGCAAGCTCGCCCGCTCACCCCATGGTGGTAATCATTCTTATTATACTTAAAATAATCACGATTCAATTAATCGTGCAGCCATCAACCTAACCTGCTGCTACTTATCATCCCACCTCCATCAGTGTCTTGATGTGGGCTCTGAATTTCCCCCTGGGGCTTGGGGGGAGTGTATCCAGAGGTGTGAAATCCAGGGGTCGGAAAGTAAAAGTCCTGCTAAGTTTTTCTCCCTCCCACAGAATGAGCTGATCACTCATATTGGCTCTATCTCCTGTCCAAAGTAAATCCAGGTGGTTGGAATAAAGTTCTGTGGAAGATTTTTACTTCCTGAACCCGGACTTTACACCCCTGAGTGTATCCTGATGCTCCTGCTCTCTTCTCCTCAATTTCTGTAGGCTACAGGGTGTGTCAGGGTCAGGCAGGAAGCCATCATTAAACCCATTTGTTAATAGTGCAATTAACGGTTCGCACATGAGTTGGCTGAAAAGAACAGTGCCTGCCAACCCCAAACCTATCTACTCACTTTCAAGGGCTGTGCTGTACAGAGCCCTCAGATCGTCAGACAGCCACCTACTGCTCACATCGAAGTTCTGTACAAAGATCTACTCGTGTATGCCCATGCTTATGAAAATCTGCTGCTCAGGTCTTCCAACACGTTTCCAAGGCAGCAAACAATTGTAATCAGTCCAATGATCAGCCAAGCTCCCGGCCAGATAATGAGCTTGAGAATAACTGAACAGCAAAAGAAATGTCACAGACATTTAGTATATAAATTGTTTATCAGCAAATATTTGTGAGGTTGATTGGGACATCAGTTGGACACAGTTCTTTCATGTGATGACTCACCTTTGCCTGGAGCGTGTTTGACATGATGTTTGTGATCAAATTTATTCTTAAATCCAGTGAGATTAAATCAGTGCCTTGTTTGCCCACCATTAGCACTGATCACAGACACGAATTTTCTGTACATGGAATGCAAAAGGCGATTGATGAAGGCTGTAGGGAACTGGGCCCATATTCTCTGACAGGCTGCAGAGCACTGAGGAGCAGTTATTGACCTTAGTCATAACTCATTATGCCGTCTTTGGATATCGTCCCGTAACTGCTCTGTTGGATTCAGATCTGGGCTACGGGCAGGCTAAGGCAGCGTACGGATGTTCTGCTGTTGTAGGAAGTTTCTGGTTAACAAAGCAGTGAAAGCACGTGCTTTGTCTTGTTGAAACAAGTGATGTAGGTGAAGGGCAAAGTACAGCACAATGTAAGGTCTTAAAACCTGATTGATGCACCTGGCAGCTGTGACCCCATGGCCTCCAGCTGACACAACATTTTGAAACATCACTGGTCCAACTATTTGGTTCAGTGCAATTCCTCCCCATACAATGACGCTTTGTGCGCCCCACAGTCATCAACGTAACACTCTACCCTTCTATGCCGAACCCTACTTCTGCCATCTGCCACAGGAATGCAGTAGGGTCATTCCATGTCAAAACAGCCAATATTGAGGTTCCTGTACAGGGCACCACTCGGCTTTTGCTCGAACTTCGTCCAAAAATACCGTATGGTACCAAACAAAAGAATCTTTAAGCTTCATGTCAATATTTCTGATGGATTTTGTGCGACGCCCTCTTGAAATTTGGGTGCCACGCCTTTTCAGCCAGCTTGGCCGAAGGACCCAATGGGGCTTATGCTATGCTCGGGGTCTTTAGTGGTGGTCTGTTGTGCGTGCGTGCGTCCGTGCGTCCGTGCGAGTGTAAACTTTTGGCTTGTCTGCTCTCTAGCGGCTTGAGTTTTTGACCAATCTTTTTCATATTTCATATGTGTATATACAGTCATAAGGTCTAGACTAAGTTCGATTTTCAGCCAAATCGGATTGATACTTCGGCCAATAGGGGGTGTTCCATTTTGCCCATGTTTGGCCAAGCGGGCACAGTGGCTTTGCGACTATTTTTCTGACTGACGTGAATTGGTCATTTCGTTTTGTAGCATTTTGAAAGGACCATAAATCCTCAACTAATACAGATCGGAAGCTGAAATTTGATGTGCAGGTGTATTCTGGCCCATATATCAGGATTCTACAGCCAGAATCACCATGAGACATCAGAGGGGTGAGAGGGGAGTCCCCAAAATCCTTATTATTTTCAGGCAGCAAATGATTTCTCACTTTTCGGGGGTCCATAGGATTCAGTTCAGTGAATGTTTCCGCTGGAAATGTGGTTTTCCCTCATATTTGGGAACTTTCCCACCACTGAACTAAGTTTTAGGATAATAGCACCATTAGTGGGTGACTTGTGGGGGTCTGAAAACCACGGCGGGCCAAAATGAGCCTTTCAGACCCTGGACTTCGGACCCACAGATGACCCTGTGGGCACTGGATGGTGGTAATGGCACCATTATACCAGAAAAATATACATATTTAAACATTCATTTAATGAAATAAAAACATCAACCTCATTTTACTTGAACATATTTTATGAAAAAAGGAATTCTGAGACCCTTTTTCGACAAATTTCTATGTCCTGAAACTAGGTCAAACAGGATTACATAAAAAGAGTTAACCTTACTGTCTAAAATCAGTAATAATTACATTAATGCAGCTGTTTATCAATGAAAACCTGAGGTTAGCATCCAAAATAATGCAAAAAGGGACTTTAACCTCTTGTACAACATAACACTATGAAAGTGTCTGTTGTACATCATTATTTCAAAATGCAAACTCTGGACAGCAATCAAACTAATGCCGCCAAATTATTACGTGACACCCATCGATGCATTCTATTCCATTTCTATAGCTGTTGAGGACCAAAATTATTTTAAATATATAAAGTTCTCGGCTATTTAAGAGCTACCTCTGGTCAAGTATGTGTATAGGACATATTAATGACTCATTAAGCATCGAAGGATTGAAGGACAGTTATGTAGAGCGTGAGATTGCGACTTTTCACCCTGTTGAACCCCTGTGTGATTTAGGGTTCAAGGTTAACCCTCATAAGTCAGTCATCATTCCTACATAAGTTATAGAATTCCTTGGTTTCAAAGCGAACTATCTTGATATGACAGAATCCTTGACTAAAGGGATAGTGTAGCTGATCTTGGATCTGTTTAAACTTGTCATTATCCCGAAAACGATTTCGGCGCTCAACAAGCTGCATCACTTTTAAGATCCCACTGAATTATTAACACATAGAGGCTGACAAAGAAACTTATGTAAAAATCCAGTCAGGGGGTTAATGTTATTGTCCAGTGATAGTCTGAATGAAATTGGTCATAAGATTAAGAATAACCTGGCAGTTAAGGAAAACATTTACCATCCCAACCCAGAAGCGGTTGTAAACACAGATGTGTCAGGGCAAGGATGGTGTGTTCGATGTCAATAGCACCTCTGGCATTTGGTCACAGTGCCAAGCTAATAAACACATCAATTATCTAGAGCTGTTAGCAGTTAGACTGGCTTTGATATCCCTTTTCAATGGCAGGCAGAACATTTATGTCAGGATTATGTCAGATAATACCACTGTGGTGTCTTACAGAAATGCAATGGAGGGTTACAAGTCTATGCATGGTAACTTTCTTTCTTGTAATATCTGGACCTGGACGATAGTTAGAAATATTTGGTTGTCCTCAGCCCAAATTCCAGGGAAATCCAGTGTAGATTCTTATATCCTGCCATGTGACCTAAACCTGGAGGGGATATTTCCTGCCCACGTGTTTCCAAAGATTGTTTCATCATTTGGGCGACCCAATATTGACCTGTATGCCAGGAGGCTGAACGATCAAGTGGATGCACTCTCAGAAAATAAAGTTCATCATTATACTTATAGGGGTACAATGACTTGTCACTGGGACAGTACCTCATAAGGTATGCTTATGGTACCCTTGAAACTGTATGTGAACCTTTTTAGCCCCCAGAAGGACACAGACTGTTACCTTGAGGTCCAATAATTAGACGTTTGAGGTGCATTAGCATCGATTGTACTTTGACGGACAGAAGTGTTCCCCTGTAGCAGGGGTGTCAAACTGACCCGTAAAAGGGCCAAGAGGCTGCAAGTTTTCAATCCTACCAAGCAGAAACACACAATATCAATGATTTTATCAACTGATGCAGACCTGCACAACTGATTAGTTGTATCAGGTGTGCTTCTGCATTGTTGGAGTGAAAACCTGCAGCCCCTTGGCCCTTTTACGGGTCAGTTTGGCACATGTGCCCTAAAGTATCCCTATATATGTTTCCTGAAAAGTCCAGACCCAGAAGCAAGTTATATTGATGCTTCTGTCTTGATTGGTACAAGATTAAGTCAAAGATGAAGTCAAAAATTGGTGCTTGACAGAGCAACAGGGATACTTGACGTCCCTCTGTGGACAACACAACTCTTAATCACAGCTGCACTGAATCTGTTCGTGAGCACTCCATGATTCCTTAGAACCACAGGTCAGAATCTTATTCAAACAACTTTTAAGGGGCCACACCATCTGCACAACTGGTTGGAGTTTCTGGTATGCAAACTGTCTGGACATCCTTAATAGATGCAGGCATTTCACGAAGTTATCAGGTCCTTGTGGAGGGACAGTACCCACAAGCAGTACCAGGTAATTACACTTTTGCAATCAAAGATCAGTTGATCCACTGCAACCAACTGTGAAGTCTTTGCAAATGTAGCTGCATGCGCATTTCAATAAAAGGATGTGCATTGACATACCCTCATACGATGACAGACGCTGGTTTTTGGACCAGCTGCTGCCAACAGCTTAGATTATCCTTGTTGTATTTGGTTTGGGGACCACAGCGGCCTTTCTTCATCTTAAATGTTTACTCCTTGGACTATAAACATGCTTTCACTGTGCTGCGATCCATCTCAGATGAAAGCAAGCCAAGAGAAATCGGCGGCGTTTTTTTGGTAGTGTTGATATTCTCACCGTAAAGTTTCAACTTGCTTCTGTGGATGCAGTAGCAAATGGTCTTGACTAACAAAGGTTTACAAAAGTTTTTCTTAACTCATACCATGATATCCATAACAGTCACACGATGATTCTGTAACATGTCGCAGATATCAAAGATAACAAATGAATGCCCAAATCCAACAGATTTGACTTTTGGGGAACATTGTTCTAAAAAGGATAGAATATAAGCTTAGACAATTTTAATTTGGGCCTCTGCATCAAAGACTGATCTTAAGAGACTACAAAGAGTACAGAACAGGGCTGCGAGACTGGCTCTTGGCTGTTTTTCAAGAACAAATGTTGATTCGATGCACTCATGTCTTAAGTGGCCTAAAGTTATCACTAGACTGTCCATCAGATCTCTGGTCTTCATAAGGAATATTATTTTTACTCAGTGCCCTAGAGTCCTTGCTGATGAAATTGGTTTCTGCTCTGATGTTCATTCACACAGGACTGGAACTGCCGCAGCAGGACTTATATCATAGCCTTGTCCTAGAACTAATGCAATGAAGATGACGGCATTCTATCCAGCCTTTTCACTGTGGAATGCACTCCCTATAGATATTAGGAGCGTAACTGGAAAAACTGAATTGAAGAGAAAAGTCAAATCCCATTTTTAGTTTACAACTTCTCACTTTCAATAAACTATGCCATTTATCCAAATGCGATGAGATCTAGTTCAGTACTTTATTGTATGGATCACTTAGTGCTAGGTTGTGTGGTTTGTGTGGGTACTAGCGTGATTGTGGGTGGGTGCTAGAGGGTATGTAGGGTGGGTGGGGACGAGTCTGTGTGTGTATTTTGCATATATTTGATTGTTATCTGTATTACTGTGTCTTAATTGTTATTACCTGTTGATATAATGTTTTACTGTTTGTACTGATATTTTAAATTGGACCCCAGGAAGACTAGTCTGGCGCTTGTGCGTCGACTAATGGGGATCCATAATAAACAATAAACAATAAACAACATCTGTTGGCAAATTGGTGAGTCTAAACCTATCTGTATCTGTTTAAACCTGTTTAACAGCACCTGTTTCACATCACCTTACAATTGCAACTTTCCACATAATTTTATTTTTACACAATTACCCCCAGCTAACTTTTTTGGAGTCTGTTGCAGTCATTAGAATAAAGCATCAGATAATGTGTTATAGTAGTGTTTTCAAAATGATAGCCAGTGAATGGTCTTTTCAAATCACTCCTTTTTATTTCATTTGGATTTTTCATAAATTGCCAGCAATTTTAGAATCAGGGTAGTGCATTAACACACACCAATTTCAAACATCCAGTTCCTTTTTCCATTAACTGTCCTTAGTGGTCATTATTACAATAATTCTAATCCTATTGTTTGACTTTCTTGAGGGAACGATCAAAAATGAGGCGTTGATATTGTTCACTTCATATGTTCAGTTTTTATATTTATTGAACAATTCTGAGTTGATATTCGGTGTTGCACTGCAGGGTCCACCCGGTTCTCGAGGGGCCTCTGGTTTATCAGTAAGTATATACTATTGAATAAAACATATCCTCTCCAAAGTGTACCATCCAGTCTTTCAATCATTTCACAATGTTTTATTCTTCATATTTACAGGAGTGTGAAATCACTGGCTACGTGAGGGAAACGTGCGGTTGTTGTGGTAATATTTTAGAATAATGGCGAAATACTGTATCTTGTTCTGTGGTGATGCAAATCTTAACAAGTTCTCTTTGCAGATTGTGAGAAAATTTGCCCTCCTCTTGACCTGGTGTTCGTGATTGACAGCTCCGAAAGCATAGGGAAAACCAACTTCAGCCTTGCTAAAAATTTTGTAATCAGTGTCGCCAACCGACTAGGGAAAATGGCCAAGAATGTTTCTGACACTTCAGGTAATTTTGAAACAAGGCACCACCAAGTTGTATATTTTTTTGTTTTCATACCTTTGAAAAGAAAGATATATAGGTTTCTATATCATAGCCGCAAGGGCAAACAATGGCATGCACAATGTGAATCTTTGTTTGTAATAGCTGGAACAGCCGAGCAGCCGGAAAAGCATGGTTATTAATGTGGCTTAACAGAACCTAGAAGCCATTTTTCTTGCAGCATTTCAAAAGAACACAAGCTGAAGTCCGTAAATTAGGTTACGAGTTTTGTTTGGTTTTATCCAGTGATCAGGAATCTGAATCTGTGAGGCAAATTGCGAGAAGTGGAAATCAATACTTGAAATATTTACATTACTGATTCCCTTTAACACTAAACCTTGATTCACCAAGAGAGACAGAGAGTCAGCAAAATGCACCTCAGAAAGGCTTCTCACATATCAGTGTCAACCTTATTTGTCACAAAATAAACAGCTCTCTGATTGGTTGCCAGGTGCTCGTCTGGGTGTGGTCCAGTACAGTCATCGAGGAGAAGTGCAGTCAATTAGCATGAATGATGCCAGCATCACCTCAGTGGCCTCTTTCAAAGCCAAGGTTAGAGCTATGGAGTGGATCGCTGGAGGCACCTGGACGCCCTCAGCTCTAAAATTTACCTACGGCAACCTTATCGTCCCAGGCCGTCGGTCTCGGACCAAAGTGGTGGCAATTGTTATCACAGATGGCCGATACGATCCCAAAGACCAGGACAACCTGAACGCCCTCTGCAGTGGCGTGGACGTATATGCCATCGCCATCGGCGACATGTTTGACACGGATGCCGAGAGGCAGTCCTTGGAGAAGATCGCCTGCAACATGGCTGACCGAGTGAAAACACTCAGCGTGTACGCAGAACTGACAGCTGAAGAGTTTCTGGAGGAAATCGAGATTCTCCTTTGCCCAGGCAAGTCCGCATCTCTGCAAACAGCTTGAGGCTTTTCCACTAAGGTATCTGTTTATGCTCAGTGCTTACATGCTCAACTCTGGCTCATTTTCAATATTACAGAACCAGAAAACATCTGCCCAGACCCTAAGTGCATTTCAGGTAAGGCTAAGCTTTCTCCTACACAGCTAACACCCATGAAACAGAAATACAGGAAATGCAATTGTGCCGTGCCATTCAAATATGTGTAATCACTCAGACTTGTGCTGTTTTGAAGGAGCATTTTTGTCCATCATTGTAGCGTAACATTTACCACACAATAACATCAAGATATTAACTTGGTAAGAAATTGCGATTACTGCATAAATATATATATTTTTTAATTGAGTTTTTATGTCTAATTGCAAAGCCCCATTTTCAACAGCCTTTACCTCTGTATTCTAATCATGTACAGTGTCTTATTAATGCTGTCTCAATCATAAATTTAGTACATCAGAAAGTGTTCAAATTAAGCTTAGCAAGAACCGACAAGCACAAATCTGTGCAGACCCACTGTGCATAATGCACAGGCATTTCATTTAACATCCTTTCCAAGTGCTTCTTCTTAACATCTGTGAGCAAGTTACCGCAATATGCAATGCATATACCACAGTGACAGTTTGTACATCCAGTTAAAAATCTGGATATTTTGGTCACATATATATCTAATAATCTGGAATTTGTGAATATAAATTTTGATTTTAAAATGGCTAATAGGGACTGGCTTCAGAAACTTCTCCTTCAAGTGCAACTGGACTTAGACAGAACAGAGAGAGGGCGGCCCCAGTGCCTCCCCAGCCTCTAGTGTCAGGAGCACCAGAACAGATGTGGAGGACACTCCAGGATAAAGGCCATGTATCGAACATTTTCTCATTCCAGCAAATTATATTTTCTGCTTGAAAAACTGAATTATTAAAACAAGTTTAAGAAGACCAATCAGTTTTGAGAATATAAAGCCATGTAATAAAAAAAAATTTACTTGGTTAGGATCTTTCAAATTTCAATCTTCAGGGGTGGGCTAAAGTTTGTTTTTTTTATTTTTACTTTATCAAAACAACAGAGACTCAATATAGCGGAACAAATTCAAATCACAACTACAGGCATGAACGCAAAGAATCAAATCTGCCTACTTCATGAGTGGACAGGGATTTTTGAGCATTCCTCTCACTTGGCGCAATTTTCAGATTTTTCCAAAAATCCAATTTTTTTCACAAATCAGAGGCAGGAGGCTTTTTTTGGAGCAGGCAGGGATGCCAACCTACTATTTTTTTTTTTTTTTTTAGATGCTCTAATCGCATTTATTCTCATCCCTGCCCCCAGACCTCAAGGTGGCGCCACTGGTGCAGCGGCCCGTCGATATCTTGTTCTTTGTCGATGGCTCCGAAAGGATGGGCGAGCGAAACTTCATGAGTGCCCTGCGTTTCATCGAAGAGCTCTCCCGAGAGATCCCTCTGGCCCAGAAGGAGGACGATTACAAAGGGGCACGTTTCGCCGTGCTGCAATTTGGAGGAGAGCGCCCCCCAGAGATGCTTCTGGATTACTCCCACAGCCATAGCGGCATCTCTGCCGCCCTCAGCCGGGCCGTCTATCTGGATTCCTCCTCCGCGTTAGGGGAAGGCATCGTTTTCGCAACGGGCACCCTCATGAACAATAGCAGGGGGCGACACAAAGGAGTACGACAGCACGCAGAGCGGTCCTTCGTTTTCATCACGGACGGTGTGACCAGTGACAAAGATTTTCAGGAGGGCGTCGCGGCCATGAGAAAAGCTAATGTTGCGAGCACAGTAATTGCAGTCGGCCCCAACATTGACCATGAGCGGCTGATGCAGCTCGTTTTCAAAGACCGAGCACTAATCTTCCATTTCAAGAGATACAAGGATCTTGCAAGTCCTCAAGTTCTCAAACACATTGCTCAGTGTCTTGGATAGTCTTACGTCAGACATATACCCACATATGCTGTGCAATCAGATTGGCGTTTCCCCATTAACCTCTCCTGGAGTACCTCCCGCCCCGCATGCTTCAGATCTCTCCCAGCTCCTGCAAAGGTCACTCAATTCAGGGCTTTGTTTCCCGAAAACTTAGCTGCCATGCTATCGAATAACATAGTTTGAACCAGAGCCATGTAGAGAGCAACTTTGCTTTTGGGAAACATACCCCAGATTCTAATTATCCCCCTGAAGCTACTTGATGATGAGCCAAGTATTTGAATTGCCTGTGAGAAGAGCAGGAAGAGATCCAAAACATGCAGGACAAGTGGAACTCCAGGAGATGTTTGGAAATCACTGAATTAGAGGAACCACAGATCCAGTACTTCGACATTTTGGCTCATCTGGATCCTATGTGATCACAATACTCATTCAATTTACAATGCTAATTTGTCATTCCGAAACAGCATTGCAAGTACGTTGCACATAATTTAGTGGGAACCAAGACCATAGCTAATTGACCAAGCCTAAAAAAGGTGGGCAAAACCGTCAAGTTCTTTAGCCTTTTTCCAGTGAGCCTGAGTGAAAGAGTACGCCATTTATATCCATAGAGCAATCGCTTCGCGCTTTACATCTCTTAAATTGACATTAAATATGCAGAAACATATTAGCCTTCACATTTCAGTGGACAGACACAAACACTTGGGAATTGTTCCTAACGAGTTTTGAACCCGTGTTATTTCCACCACAAAAAAACATCCGACGACTTTATCCGGCAGAAAATGAGCTCCATCAATGTTTCTCCTAAGACGACAATCTTCTACTTGAGTTTTATCAAATCAGTTTTACTTTTCTGCATTGTTGCTTGGTATGGTAATTCGCCTCCAGCCAATAAAGAGGCGAGGTAGCCTCATCAAAGTGGCTTGTAAGACTTCAGGGAGGAGCAAGGCTGACCTTACAGACCTTTATAAAAGGCAGGTGGTCAAAAAGGCTACTTCCCTTCTGAAGTGCCATGATCATACTCTTCGAACAGCCTGAACCATTACCCTCAGGTCATTGGTTAAGGGTGCTTAGTCTGAGGACCAATAGATAAGTTTTCTTTTGTCCCTGCAGCCATTCAACTGGAAGATAGTATTTCAGTGTTGTCTGAAGATTGCTCATTTGCACAATCTGATGACTGGTTTTCTGCACTGTGTCCTTGATGGCAAATGAACATTTAGATATAATTCTGACCATCATCAGGTCTGGTTGTTTTGTCGATGTGTATACGTGATTGGTGCTATTTTTGTTCTAGTATGTGCCATTTTGTATATCCTTGCTGCAAGCCAATTTCCCTGAAAGGGACAATAAAGATACCTTTGACCTATCGTCAAGCAATGTCGCTTTTAAAGGTGCCCAGCTGAAACTGGAAGTGCGATTTGTAATTACATTACAACTTATATACGCAGTACTGTATGCACTATTTCCGTGTTGCCATGGACTTACCAATTAAAATAAAGTTCAAAAGCCTACAACTGTCATGACTGACATGCAAGGCAAATGCAGACCGAGAAAGGCCACATTAGGTCCATTCCACAATATTTTGGATAAAATGTGTCATCCCCTCAACAGATATACTCTAATACTTTCACAAAGGGAAGAAAAGTCATTTATGGACAACAAAATGAGACATCGTTTCTATTGGTTACCGGTCATTCTTCAGTATTTTGGAAAAAAACTATACGCCGTGAAGGAACTACTCTGACTTCTTTCAAAATTTCACATAGAGTGGACGAGTCATCTCCCTATTGACATTCACATAAATTAACTAGATGTGCCATGTCACTACAGAGTAATTAAGGTTAAATTACCTGGCAATTCAGGAGGATTTCAAAACAAACACCATGTATCAAATTTATACAATCCTCTGAAGCCTTAATGGCCTCCTTAAGTATCTTAATGTTGTCTTGCATCCAGTAAAATACAGTGGAATGACCCAATATCTGGAAATATCTCCAAACTGATCCATGAAGAGAGATTTTTCTGCAGTCACGACACTGGCAGTATGAGACCATATTTACAAAATTAATATTCAGAAACCAAAATAATTGTTTCAGGTCACACAATGACAACTACAGTGAATACTACTTTGTGGCTTAACTAATCAATTTTGCAATTGATAAGGTTTATCAACCTTTAAATTGCTTAGTTTGAGGTGTTGGTGCAGAAATAATCCCTTTCAATGCCACTATGACCGTATGGCTTATTTTCATTAGTCAAAGCAGAAACACTGAACACATCAAAAGATCGTTTAACCTCTAGAGAGGATCAAAAGAGAGGCTCAGGCATGATTTACCACATAGACAGCGCACCCAGTAACTTGCAATGGCATACGCACACATTTAATCAACTGTAATACACAAAAAAAGAGAAGTACATTTCTACAGAGTCATTAACGATTAGTTTTGTCTGAACCAGGAGGGGCGCTTTCGATTCTGTTCTATGATTTGCTTTCCTTTATCGGCATCTTGAGGCGTTTCACCCTCATAGAGTACAACTCGGGGGACAGCGGGGGTTTTGAGCGGCCCGCCCTCCATTTCCTGTATCTGACGTCGGATAAGTGCAGTCTCTCTCTGCACCTTCTCATAACAGAACCCACACAGCACGTGCTTCAACTTCAGGTGTCCACACTCGGGGCAGGGCACGATGTTCGTCTGAAAGACAAGGGTCAGCGTCTTACTGAACTCTCCGGTTTTCTCGTGTTAATGACTTCGTGAACTATTAAAATGCAATAGCCAAGTTTCAGCGTACGCATAGTAGGGCTGCAAACAGTACATTACATGTAGATGTTGCTCGTTTCATATTGATGGAGCCGCGTCGCGATTACTGCACAAGCTCACAACTTTGAACGAAGTCTGCTCAACTGCAAGTCAGATTCTAGAGGGTATTCCATGATTGTTGGTGAGGGAAACAGTGCACATTCTTTGTATCCCTCGGCCAAAGCTTAAAATAGCGCTTTGAATCCTCTAATATAAATAATGTAAAACCATACTGCCGGAGAAACTAAAATATGTAAACACAATGCAAAACGATGATGGATTGGCGAGGATAGAATCGGATTATGACTTGCAGTCAAGCAGATTCACAGTCTTAGGATGTACATTCTGAGCATGTGCAGTAATCGTGATCCAGCTCCTTTAAGATCTGAAACAATTTTGCCCAAATATGCCAAAAAAGAGGAAATCAAGAGGCAAATGCTTTCCACCAATTCTACCACTGACTACTGATGCAAATTAGCAGTATCTATGAACACCGCACGTGTGATGTAGTAGAATTAGCTGTTTTGAAAACATTCATTAGAGGCCAGGGTCATCAATGCTATTTTTATTCCAAAGAACTCCAAATCATTTCCCCTGAGTTACAACATTGGATGATAGTCGGCAGCAAAGTTCACGCTTGAACATTTAGCAAGCTACAGAAATTTCCTTCAAAGGGTTGGGCTAATCTGCTGAAAACATTCTGCTGAAAATTTGCTTACCAGTGGAAAGTCTCGGTATTGGCGACTTGGCTGTTAAAAAAATAATTTCTGAATCTTTATAAAAGAAGTGTGACATCTTGATCTAGGATACCTATAGCTCCCGATAATGTATGATTCAATTTCGTGACTCACGTTTTTCATATGCAAATGAGGTCATTAATGAGAAAATATTGTTATGGACGGGACATCAGTTTTTTGGCTCTATGTCATTTAATTATTGGGTACAAACATAAAATTTGGCATCAGTGTGTACTGACATGTGATATAGAGTGATAAATATGCAAAAACTGCATATTTTTCTGTGTTTCTGAAAAAAATGGACTTAAATCAAGGAATGTTTACAAATTACAAAAAAATCTACTCAAAGTTTCCCCCATTGTTTAGATATGAATCAGAGAACGTTGCAATTAATTTTACTCTTCCTAGGGATCATAAGTAATGGTAGTAAACACATTCCAGGCCAAAAAAATATTCAATCCGGAAAACAAAGGGTTCAAATTTTGTCCTGACCGTAACGAAGACGGTCGCGGAGAGTCCGGATTTAGTAGGAACCATGGTTAAATGCGCTAATTTAGAGTTCTGAGGATGAATTAATGTGGACTCGAAAACCCTCTTCAGTTTGTATCGTGGCAGAAGTGAATAAAAGTCTATTGGTGATAACTAATTACTGAAGTTGTCACTGATGTAATTATTTGCTACTTGGCTGTCATGGGTGACACGGAGTCCGCGTGGCACCTGACAAATAAACTTCTGACGTGTTTGTACATTGTTACCAACAGTAAATTCATTATGAGAATAAAGACTATTCAAATCAAAGGCCTGTAAGTTATAGAAAGTTACTGATGTGGCGCAGTTTAGACAAAGGTGTCAAACTCAAAAGGGATGCCAGTAATGCTGCAGAGATGTATAAATATGGGCCGGCCCAAAGTCAGAATCAGTCGCAACCATGCCGAAGACCGTGAAGGAACGAGCGCAGGACCACAGAGCCGAGATACGTGAAGATGAGGAACGACTAAAAGAAGCGAGGGTGAAAGATGCGGCCAGAAATCGATCAATTTTATTGATTTATTGATCAGCCTACACCGTATTGTACATATCGGAATTTTCATGGATGGCTTGAATCACTTTTTGTGCCACATTTCCGGGCTTGTGAAACTGCATACTACTACTTTTCATTGCTGGTGCAGGGTGCTATTCATTTGATGTTGTAAATCTTGATCATTTGTATAAAATCAATAATCTGTTTGATTGGTGGCAATTGGTTATCACTAGTGCTCTTGAATTGATGAGAAATGATTATCAATTTAGAAAAACTAGAAACTTACTCTTTCCACATGTATTGATTATTGATTTGTGTATTGATTTCTGATTATTGATTCCCAATAAAACTGTTCTATCTATGTACCAAATGTATTTGTCAGTCCTACTGGAAAATGTTAGGCGCATAGACTCCATAAAACCCTGTCAAATAGCCCGGAAAACAAAGGTCGACAAAAGCGTCCCGTCCGTAACGTTTTTGAAGTGTCCCGTCCGTAACGGATGCTTAATGAGCCTATTTCCAAACAAAAAAAAAAAAAAAACATTTTGTTCGAAATTTTCATTAGACATTCTAGAGAAACTCTCTAGATATCATGTGAGTGAGCAAATGGGTTTGGAATTCTGCATGAATGAAGAGAATTTTTCATTTCCCCAAAGCAACTAGAAAGTCATGTCGCCAGCTGTCCCGTCCGAAACGGAAATTCGATGCAATTTTTTAAGCCAGTGGAAATGGTCAGACTGAAATTCTTCATCTCATCTCACACAGCCTCTTAGGGTCAATACTGAGACCCCAAAAGTTTTTTCTCTTCAATGCCCATAGACAGTCAGTGAGACAAAAGGCCTTCTTAATGTCCCGTCCGTAACAATTCAAATACTGTGACTTGCCCCACCAATTCTTTTTTCCATCAACTGAACTACAAAACCCAAAACCAGTGAATTTGGCAAGTTATGTAAATCGTAGATATAAACAGAATACAATGATTTGCAAATCCTTTTCAACTTATATTCAATTGAATACACTGCAAAGACAAGATGTTTAACGTTCAAGCGGAGAAACTTTATTTTTTTTTTTTTGCAAATAATCATTAACTTAGAATTTAAAGGCAGCAACACATTGCAAAAAAGTTGGCACAGGGGCCTTGTTACCACTGTGTTACATTGCCTTTTCTTTTAACGACACTCAGTAAACGTTTGGGAACTGAGGAGACCAATTTTTGAAGCTTTTCAGGTGGAACTCTTTCCCATTCTTGCATGATGTACAGCTTAAGTTGTTCAACAGTCCGGGGTCTCCGTTGTCGTATTTTACGCTTCATAATGCGCCACACATTTTCAATGGGAGACAGGTCTGGACTACAGGCAGGCCAGTCTAGTACCCGCACTCTTTTACTACGGAGCCATGCTGTTGTAACACATGCAGAATGTGGCTTGGCATTGTCTTGCTGAAAAAAGCATGGGCATCCATGAAAAAGACATTGCTTGGATGGCAACATATATTGCTCCAAAACCTGTATTTACCTTTCAGCATGAATGGTGCCTTCACATATGTGTAAGTTGCCCTTGCCTTGGGCACTAATACACACCCATACCATCACAGATGCTGGCTTTTGAACTTTGCACCTATAACAGTCCGGATGGTTCTTTTCCTCTTTGGTCCGGAGGACACGACGTCCACAGTTTCCAAAAACAATTTGAAATGTGGACTCGTCAGACCACAGAACACTTTTCCACTTTACATCAGTCCATCTTAGATGAGCTTGGGCCCAGCGAAGCCGGCTGCATTTCTGGGTGTTGTTGATAAATGGCTTTCGCTTTGCGTTGTAGAGTTTTAACTTGCACTTGCAGATGTAGCGACGAACAGTAGTTACTGACAGTGGTTTTCTGAAGTGTTCCTGAGCCCATGTGGTGATGTCCTTTACACACTGATGTCGGTTTTTGATGCAGTACGGCCTGAGGGATCGAAGGTCACAGGCATTCAATGTTGGTTTACGGCCTGTCGCTTTTCTCCAGATTCTCTGAACCTTTTGACGATATTACGGTCCGTAGATGATGAAATCCCTAAATTTCTTGCAATAGCTCGTTGAGGAATGTTGTTTTTATACTGTTTGACAATTAGCTCATGCGTTTGTTCACTTAGTGGTGACCCTCGCCCCATCCTTGTTTGTGAATGACTGAGCATTTCAAGGAAGCTGCTTCTATACCCAATCATGGCACCCACCTGCTCCCAATTAGCCCGTTCACCTGTGGGATGTTCCAAATAAGTGTCTGGTGAGCATTCTTCAACTCTCTGTCTTTTTTGCCACTTGTGCCAGCTTTTTTGAAACATGTTGCAGGCATCAAATTCCAAATGAGCTAATATTTGCAAAAAAATTACAAAGCTTACCTGTTCGAACATTAAGTAACTTGTGTTTGCAGTGTATTCAATTGAATATAGGTTGAAAAGGATTTGCAAATCATTGTTTTCTGTTTTTATTTACGATTTACACAATGTGCCAACTTCACTGGTTTTGGGTTTTGTAGATATTGATAGATATACATCTAAAGAATAACTGATGAAAATTTCATCACAATATATTAAGAAACAAGCAGAGAATTCATAGTCTTGCCCAACAGCCCGAAATTTATGTCATGCCGTGAGGTCAGCCCAAGGTGTTTACATGTGAAAGATGATTGAAATCGGTCAGGTGGTTGTGGAGATATCTGCCCAGAAACACACACACACACACACACACACACACACACACACACAGACAGACTCACAAGGTGATTACAATAGACTAGCTCCTACAGGGGCTCGACTAATAAAGAAATTATGAAGGAAAGTAGAGAAGGTTGTAGTTTTTCAGCAGATTAGCCCTACCCCCTTTCAAACAACATCAACGGCTTTCACTTGGACTGCAGCCGTAAAGAAATACAAGTTACCTTCACTTGAATGAGTTTTCTAGGATCTCGTCTCCTACAGCGGTTAACCTCGATGGTTCGTCTCTTCTTAGGGGCGGCCATCCAAAAGATGTTATCCAGGATATTATCCGGTTCCTGGTTCTGTCCGCATTCATTCTCAGACTGTGGAAGGAGTCCTGGACCATGCAGCGCTAATGCAGGGGCTATGAGGCAGAAACGGGTTGCAAATCTTAGCAAGGCCGGCCATGCACGATCTGTTATTATCAAAGGGCACTTAATCGTTTTAACGAAAGACTTTAGCCACATTTTGCAGTCATTTATGTTGCTTATACATCATCCCTTACATTTCTTCTAGTTAACTAGCTAACACACACTTTCAAAAACAGCCAATATCTATTACACAGGATAACTTTATTTATTTATTTTTTCATTAGCTGACTAGCTACCCACCTTCAAGGTTTTGGGTAAGTCAATGCTAAAGATCTTTCACGGCAAGAAGACCAGTGGGTAGGGTGAGGTATGTTACTATCAGCTCATCGGCCGCCGCGATATTGGTTGCCATAGCGCGTTGCTTAATTTCCCGAAGTGGCAGGGGTATACACAGCAAAACCGCCTTTTATCGGGAAAAGGAGGGGAATTCCCGGAAATCCCGAAGAAGACGTAGATAAAAATGACCCCGAATTTCCCTTGTTACCTTGTTTTCAATTCCAGATTTCCCAGATGGCCGCCTGAGCACTTCAAAGTTTGAGGTGACAAAAACACCCTTCAATTTTATAGAAGCGAAGTAGGAATTCTAATAAAAACTGCACAGACTATTAGATTAAGTACTCAAGATCCAACAGACAAAAAATTATGAGATTTGGAGCACCAGCAGTCTGTTTCTACAGTCAGCAAAAGAAAAAAACTGTCTGTAGTAAAAATTCCAGAAATGGCACCCCCATTGAGGGTTGCACAGCGAAATTCAATTCTGTTTTCATTCATCATTTTGGAATAGGCAGATAATATTCCAATGAATATTATCTGAAAGTTTCATAGGCATATCTAAAGAATTAAGTAAGTTATAGCATTTTATGCAAACCATGTTTTCAATCACAGATTTCTCTCTTTTTTTATAGAAACTATAAAAACCGAATATATCCAATTTCCAAGTTTAATAACTTTGTCAGTTCTTAACCTATCACATTGATCTTGGTGTCATTTGAAAGTTTATTTCAAGCTCTTTCGTGATGAATAATTCATTTCAGCATAAAACTATGTTGAAAATTTTAGTAACATACCTACTAGGGCTAATCTGCTGAAAACATTGCTGAAAACTACAACCATCTATACTTTCCTTCATACTTTCTTTATTTCTTAATATATTGCGATGACATTTTCACCAGTTCTTCTTGAGATGTATACCCATCAATAAGAAATTCTGAAGGAAAGTATAGATGGTTGTAGTTATAATCCGCAGAATGTTTCCAGCAGATTAGCCCTAACCCTCTTCAGTTAGGACTACGTAAATTCTGATAACATTTGCAAGCGAGCTAACGTCGGCTAGTTTGCCCTGCATCATTATCAGCTAACTAGCTGATATCCAAGAGTCCAGAATAGTTTGTAGCGGGCTATACAGGAATTACGGTAACTACTATATAGCAATACAGCAGCCAGATGGAGCATCAGATCTGACGGTAAACAGTAACAGAAATTCTCTCTCACCCAACGGTCTGTCAAATCCGACAGTCTGAATGATTTTCAGTTCCAGACGTAACCAAGAACGCTTCAGTAAGCAGAGTAAACCTGATAAACTCGACATGATTAAAACTAACTACCGTTGAATAAAATTGTTCCACTGCATGTGCAGTAGTAGAGGCCACACTGATGACCCCACGGTCACGGAGGTGATGTAAATTCCCTGCGACCGTGTAGTAGTTTGAGGATTCTGGGAAACCCAATTAATCCACCAAACGTGGTTTATAAAATCAGTCATTGCGCGGATTCAACAGTAGTTTAATGTAAGTCGATTGGTAATTACCATGTTTTAACCATATATTAATTGATATTATCAGCATTTGTCGTTAATGTTATTACTACACTTATTGTCACGGCGCTCTTTGATTGCGTAAACGACTTATCCACCAATCACTATTGCCCGTGCAGTTAAGATCATTCCCCGGCAAACAAGCTTGCAAACATGACAGAGAGGGGTTATAGCTTTTCTCTCACGACATTCAGGTAAATGTAATAACTGTGCTCATAGACTTTCGCTCTTATATCAGATTTTACTTATGGTCAATGAAGAAATTGGCGATTATGATCATGCTGGGAAATTGTACGAGATTTACACGAAATAAAATAAATAAATAGAGAAGTGCGGAGTCATCACTGGCCAAAGCTTGCTAACGTTATTTGATTGTTATAGATTAGCTACAGTGAGGTTAGTGGTCATTTCGGACCACTGACTCAGCAAACACGTAATGTTAATATAACTCTAATTTACACTGTGTGATCAAGGCTTCTGATTCGTGTAATGCAATGTACGTTGGTTTCGGTTTCGATTCCAAGTAGGCATTTTGACGGACAATTCTGACTGGAAATGCCGTAAAAAATATATAAATTATAGCCTATATTAAAATAACAAGATCTTTGTGTGTTGTATATGCGCGTTTATTTGTCAGATTGCTGTACATCTGCATCCACAAAAGTATTATGTATTCGAAGATTCATTTCTACGCAGTCTATCGCTCTTAAAAAAACCCTGCTGAGCAAGCCCCCAGCTTAAGTCCGAGATATTTAAATGTATTTTTACAGATTTAGCTACCGTCTTGTGTCAGCATTATGTCAGAATTAATTACGCATGCCAAAATGAATTCTCTTGAAACGCGTTCTCAAGCTGATGATAGAAACGCATCAATTTGTTGTATCCTCCTTGCAGTCCGTCTGGCAAATTGGTCCAGATTGAATATGCTCTGGCAGCTGTAGCTGCAGGTGCACCTTCTGTGGGCATTAAAGGTAGGGACTTTACATTGTTCTGATTGGCTCAATGCTCCTGTGATGGTGATATGTTTTCAAATATCATATTTTTTTTCTCTTAATGTAGTCTGAGTAATTTGTAGACTGCAATGTGAACATGTATTTTTTTTCATGCTCATTGAGTATTCATTTCTTTGTGGCATTTTTAATTGGTGTGTTTGAACTTTCATTGAACTATCCATTTGAATTTTGAGTGGTCGTGAGCGGGGTTGTTTGACCCCCGAAAGTGTGGCGCTACCGTGTGCTGTGAAGCACTTTGAGGCCAAACACCACTCTCCCAAATTAGCCTGGGCTCAGTCAAAATGAGATCACGCATGGCCTAATGTTGAGAAAGTGCTCAGCTCATTCATTGTTTCTGGTTCATCCGATTATGCTATCGAAGATTATGCTATTGAAGACACGTGTACTAGGAATCTCTGAAAGCCTGGGCGAACATGGCTTGAAAATTGTGTAGAACATTGTGCGCCGCTCAGAGTAGGTAAATGTAGCTTTCAAGGTGGACCACAGCAAATCTTCCGCAACTTGTGTGCATGGAGAGTCGTATTAGTGTCATAATAATTTGCGAGTTTCACATTTTTTTTCTCAGCGGCTAATGGAGTTGTGCTGGCGACAGAGAAGAAACAGAAGTCCATCCTATACGATGAACAGAGTGTGCACAAGGTTGAGCCGATAACCAAACACATTGGTATGGTCTACAGTGGGATGGGCCCAGACTACAGGTATCGATGCTACATTCTGCCTCGAATGACACGTGTAATCATCAGTAATGGCAAACTGTATTTAATCAAGATGTGTGTGTTTTGGCAGAGTTCTCGTGCGGAGAGCTAGGAAGCTGGCTCAGCAGTACTTCCTGGTCTACCAAGAACCTATTCCGACTGGGCAGCTGGTGCAGAGAGTAGCTTCAGTCATGCAGGAGTACACTCAGTCTGGGTACGTCTCCTGCAGGGAGTGTTCTCTATCACAGTAACATAGTTCAAAAAATACCTAGTCCTTACAGAGGATCCTAGGGTTTGTAGGCAGTATTGATTTATGAATTCCAGGGACTGCAATTAAACTTCCAAACTTTACCACCAGTGGTACTACTGCTATTCTCGCAAGTCCTTGCTTGAGATCAGCTTGACGCGCTGGGGGTTAAAGTCGGTCAGTTGTCTGTCTGAATGTGAACTTCTGGTCAACACAGTAACTCTTTGCTGGCAATGCAAAGTCAGGTCAGTCTACGATATACAGCGATGGCATTTGCGCGAACAGAAGATTATGTCTCCAGAAAAAAAAAACATCAACATATCCTTTAAAGTAACTCGCTTGCGTGCCTATAGCATGAGCATTCATAGACTGTACAGTCTATGTCTGGAACGAGACGTGTTCACCATGACACAACTATTCTGGCCCTACCGTCCGGAAGGTTTGGACTTTTAATTTCAATCCCTTGAATTTGTACAATGATGTTTTCTGACGACCCATTTCTTTGTAATTTCAACCAACCCTTGTGTTTTTTTTTTTTTTTGTTTTGTTTTGCTTTTTATAAACATAGAGGAGTTCGACCGTTCGGAGTGTCCTTGCTGATCGCTGGCTGGGATGAAGACAGGCCCTACCTCTTCCAGTCAGACCCCTCTGTATGTTATAGAACTTATTCTCTGCTCTAACTGTCGATTGATAGTAGGTGTTCAGGATACTAATCAGAAGTGCTTTACATTTACATCTAAATGGTAAATTGTCTGATCACTGAGTTCATAAAATTTTTGAGTAATGATATGAATTGAGATGAATCTGAATGAGCTTACTCAATCAGTGCATACAGTACTGTATGACATTACAATGCAACACTGTCAAATATCAATTTTTATCATCCCCTCAAATTTAGTCTTGTTTTTGTGACTGATATTCAAAGATAGTTTTTTGAATGTGACCCATGTCTGTCATCAGTGAGACCTGACTTCTGCTCAGAAACTGTCATGCATGTGCACACAAGATACATATTTCTGTGACAATCAACACCAAAACCATCTGCAAACCAGCTGTACTGGTGTCTATAGCTTAGAGTGTTTGTGGCAGGGGATTGAATGAGATTACTGATGTTTTCTGAGATTGGAAGTGGACTTGGGGTCTGTGCCTGTACGGTAAAGAGCAACAAATTAAAAAAATAAGTTTGATCTGACAATTCTCTCTGGGGATGCCTGGTGGCAGACAAGGTTTGTCTCTGATTTAGGATCACATATGCTAGTGCTAAAATCCAATCTGACTCTCTCCACGGATAGAAAAAATCTTGTCTGTCTCACTTGTGGGCTGACAATCTGACATGGGTTACTTTCACCATATAGTATGAAAACTATGTAAAGCAGCAGTTATTTCAGGATGGGTCATTGTAATATGTGCATTTCCATGAAGTATGTGGTCATTTGGATGCAGGTTGTGATCGACATTGGCCTGGTGTGCCTCCATTTTTGTGCAATCCATCACAGCTGTTTCAGGAGAGTGAAGGCAACGGTTGCTCTCCAAGGCCTGACACTATAGCATTTTGTTACGCATCCCAGCCAGGCTCGCATTGGACTCCAGTCAGAGCCAGAAATCTTTTATGCGGCTTTGGCATGCAGTCCACTGGAGGGGTTCGCGATGAAGCAATATGTCAATTTCTATGCTCTGTGTGGCTTTCAGCCAAAGTTGGCATGGCTATGTTTGGTCAGGTCTAGTGAAGTATACTACTGTTGCTCATGCGCTATCCCACATCGCCATTATTTTCTTACAGGGTGCATATTTTGCCTGGAAAGCAACAGCAATGGGAAAGAATTATGTCAATGGAAAGACTTTTCTTGAAAAAAGGTAACCATAGAACAGTAACCACAATTTACATGCAGTGTCTTGGTTTTTAAAACATAAGACTGTTAAAATTGTAGCGGAGGGGTTTTTGCCTTCAGTTTGCGAATAAACTTGGTTCTTTGCAGATACAATGAGGACCTTGAGCTTGAAGATGCCATTCACACTGCAATCTTGACACTAAAGGTGTGTGGAGCTGTTTTTGTGTTTTCATGTTCCTACTGCCGTGTTTTTCTCTGGTAACGTGCATCTTTGGTCCCATTGCCAAAACGTACGTGAATTCTGGTGGCCTCAAGCTACATGATTATCTTTCAAAATCAGTTAAGGTCAACTTGTTCTTGTCGTATGCTCCTGCTGCAGTTACTGCACTGGAGTTAGTTCAGTTAACACAGGCTAAGTGCTCGGGACCGGCTGATGTGCTTATTCACTCAGAGTCTTTTGGCAGGAGATGGTAGCCTGACACCTGTGACCACCCTCCCTTTGTAAAGACCCAAACTGAAATCAGGGTTGTGGGTGGTTTTAAGCCAGTTGTTGTAGTGAATGATATTATCATTTGGGGAATCTCTTGGTTGTACTATCACAATATATTTAATGGATAACATTTTTATGCCCCCGTAAACGAAGTTTCGGGGGCATATAGATTTCACCTGTCCGTCCGTCCGTCTGTCTGTCCGCACTTTGCCATGGCTATAACTTTTGATCGGCTCATGACAGGACTTTGATACTTGGCATATGCTTTGTTTGTGAGAAGGCATTTCAGATGGGGTCATGACTTTTCACCTTGTGACCTTGACCTTGGAGCATGATGTTTGGTGGCAAAAACCTTAACATGGGCCATAACTTTTCATTAGCTACTAATAGGCATTTGATACCTGGCATACGTATTCCTTAGGATAAGGCCTTTCTGATAAGGTAATGAATGTTGACCTTGACCTTTAACCTTTCATTGACTCATGATAGGCGTTTAATGGTTAGCATGTGCATGTTATGTACGGGGGCATCTGTGTTTCACAAACACATCTTGTTTAAATAATATTTTATTCAATTATTCTACATTCCATAACAGAAGATGTAGTTTGCTTGCTGGTTTATGTGTGGTTATGATGCATCTACTTTTGCTAGTCTGGCATTATTGCTCATATCATTGCACTTGCTTCTCTGTGTGATTCATGTCTCTGTGGGTAACTGATTGATTTTGGTGAATTTAAGTAGAATTCTTTGGAATGTGCGAGAGGCTTTCTCCATCACTGTGGTGTTGGCTGTAATGTCTTAAGTTAACGTTAAGGCTTGAAAACATTCATTGGTCAGTGTGATATTCTCTGCGTTACAGGAAAGTTTCGAGGGTCAGATGACCGAAGACAACATTGAGGTGGGCATCTGTAATGAAGCTGGCTTCAGACGGCTCTCCTCCTTAGAAGTGAAAGATTACCTGTCGGCCATTGCGTAAAATGCCACCAACTTAAAGTGCGGTTCAGTTTTGTGATGTTAATTTCAGTCCCTAATACAACAAATAAATGGCACTAATTAAAAGGTCCTAGTTTTGGTCTTGTTGGTCTTTGTGGTCCTTCAGGTTTGTTCACTGCTCCTTATTGCTTCTGTTCTGTTCATTGTCATGATTTTCATGAGAAGTGTAAGCAGTAATGGCATGAAGTGTGCAGCTCCTTTCGCATGAGATCTGAATACTCCAAGGCCTCATGTACTTCATTCAAAATCTGTGCTGCTAGAAATTGTATCTTCAACCTCACAATCCATTCACAACTCCTTTTTTTGCCCAATGTCTGGACTACACATTAATCATATGTTATCCATTCCAAAAAAACTGAGAACCTATTACAAGAATACTAAAAATGCATCTGTCTGAGCAGTGTACTTATAGATATTGTAGTAGGAGCCAGAATGATCAGAACTCCTGACTGGAAATGTATTAAAATACGATTCAAAATTACAATGATGTCAATACGAAACTCAAAATGCCGACATGTGAGGAATGTACTGTACTTAGTTTCAATGGAATCAACCAAAATTAATCATCCATTTAATTAAAAACTATTTCAGTCCAAATGAGGGTTTCTCAACATGTGCAACCCAAAAAAAGTGTAAATAAAATTGATCAGATTTAACCTCTTAAATTTTCCTCTGAATTTTCCTTAAAGTTTGTTCGACATCAGACAAAGCATTTTTTTTCATTCTGCAGGACTATGTTACATATACAGTCTGTATCTACTGGTTTCAGCGCCTCGCTGAAGCTGCATCATACTTGTGTTGAGAGAAATATTCAAACCCATTTCACCATGTTTTTATGGCCACTGCATTACATCTAATGGAAAATATCTAGATCATGCACATCATTACACACACTTCCCTGTACTTCAGATGGACACATTTGGTATCCTTGGAAACCTTGGAATCTTCACTAGAATTTAAAATGACTGGTGCATAAGATTTTTGGGGATGTATTTGCAGGAATGGTATATAATGTATTCATTACTGTCTTTGTGTTTTTTATTCACTTCAGAATGAGCCATTTATAGTTGCAGAGGTAGCGGGGCCTCTTTCACTGAGCACACCGTTTTGCATCACCATGTTTCTACTGTAGCCCAGAGAAGCGAACCAAACACAAGCTTTCGAAAGGACCTTTGGATTTTTGCAAGTTTCACAACCCTCACATGCTACGAGGAGGCGGAAGGGAATTGTCATCAGTTGGTTGTAATTTGAAACCTCAAAACTAGATGGCGCCAAACTCTGCTTCCTGGTCGTTTAAAATGGGCCCAAAGTTCCATGGGTTTGTATTTTGCAGCTGAATCTTGTGGACTCAAATATCAGTCTGTTGGTTTTATGGGGTGAAACCAGGGATAAAATTCACCTTAAGTTCATCTTACTTCCAAGAAGCTATTTTGTGTCATATTGCTTCCTGTATCATTTGGGTAAAAAGTCCCTTTGGCATCAATTACCAGAAAGGAAACAGTAGAACAAACTGTTCTAAAGAGAGAGACCACACATGTAGGTTCCAAGAGGATCAAAGTTCAGAAATGACCGTCTCCATCACATCAATTTGGTATAAAACCTGATGGCTTAACTGAAAAGGGCAATTGATGAGCACAAAACCAGGAATGTGATCTTGAAGGGATCTGCGCAGAGGAATGGCGCAAAACCCCCTTAAATGTGCGAAATGAGTCCATGCCATTATCCTTACCAGAAATGGATGCAACTTGCGATTTGCAGTAATAATTCTCACACTTTCATTCTGGTTAATTTATTTTTTTAAATAATAGTGAAGTCAAAATCCAGTCTTCCATATCTCTGATTTGATGAGGTTACTGCAGTGCTTTCCAGTCGGCTTGACTGTGAATAAACATGTAGATGTGGAATGAGTTTGTCCAGTGCAGCCACTGGCGGTGGACAAAGTATCGGAGACATACCTGAAAAATGGCTTATACTTTGAAGACCACTGCCCAGCCAAAAAAAAGTTGCTGTTTGGATTTAAATATGCAAATATTTTGCCCCCTCTGAAAAATGGCAACATCTTTTCCACAACCTCGGGATACATCTTCCAACATGTGAGCGTAAGAAATGAGAAGCTACACATTGTATCAGTTAGGCTTAAAAGAATTGTTTCCAGCTGAAATACATTAGTCACAACAATAATGATTCAATCGTTGGCTCTGAAGTGTTTGCTTACTTCAATTCAAACAGAAACTTTTCTGTGGGCAGGCAGTGTAGTGGAGTCATTGTGGGAAGTTCTGAAGATCAGAGTGCTAACTAGATTTCCACTGCCTTCATCCCTAAAAGAACTTGGTGTCTGGAGTTCTGGAGGAAAGTTTAAACATTTTAATGAGCTTCTTCATGAGGTAGTAATGCACTAGCTGAATTAAAATATTATTAAGAAGTCTGCATTTTCTGTTTATTCCGTGGGTTTCAGAAGAATTCCCGAAAAGACGAACTTGGAATAGATTGGACGTCGAAACATCCGGGCCGTAGACCCTTCCTTGCAGTACTCAGTTCTGTCTGTGGATGGCAGCAGTGGGCCTGGCCTTGAGCCTGAGGAGCTCTGAGGTCGGTCTGTTGCTGTCCTGATAGAAATCCAAGCCTGTCAGCAGCTCCACATCTCTTACTCTTGATTGGTGGAACCACATCAGGTCCTCTACCCACTGAGACTCTGCTTCCTCACTCTGCGGATAAAGGAAGAGAAATAATAGTGAAGAGAGAATATCTCCTCTTAATGGATAGAGAAGTGAACAGAACGAGACGTCGAGTTATTTTTCTAGATTATTCGTCCTCTAGAATATTTGTAAATTCACTAACAATGGTAGAAACTTTGTGTTGGTTAATTCAAGGCATCAGTGGCATTTCAAAATGTTGTGTCCATGGTGAATTCGGTTTAAAATTCACAAAGGCAACATTCCGAAATATTCTAAATCAAGGCTAATTCAGCTTTTCTTTTTTTAATTCTGCACCCTTCTACAATTCAAAAGACATTTCTGTCACCATTGGCCTACCAGTTGAGAGAAATTATTCATACTCTTGCTGAAGTCTTTATTGTAACCATAGATATGGTCAATAAGCTGTTGATAAAAAATGTGTGTGATTTGAGTTTAAGAGGAATATTTTTTTCAGTTTATTTGTAGAAAAATTCGCTTCGTGGTACTGTATAACTGGAAGACAGTCAAACAGTAAAACGGTTAATTATCGCTAAAAACATCCTCCTGAAAAGGCAAACAGATAAAAATAGTTTGAGGCTCATCCTCCATAATACATACACCAAGTTACTGATTCTTTTATTATACGAACCACCAGTCAGTGGTTGTGCTTGAGAGCTGTACAACCCACTGGCGATAACTTGAAATTTTGTGCATTGTGGAACCACAAATTAATCAAAACCCTCCCTCTCAGTGACAGTCTGATTACTCACATTACTCAATCTCAAATTAATTCCAACAGCAACAGTAGTAAGTTCTAGCATGCTCAAGGGCGAGTAGGTATTCAAGTGCATTTAATATCTATGTTGCCTCTGGCACAGCCTGTCCTTGGCATGATATGTGCAGATCTATTGTTTCTTACATTACAAATATGGACACTGAGCTTATCCAGTTTGGAGTTGCATGAAACAGTAAATGAGGACCTATAGTCACATTTACTGTTTCATATTTTGCAATTTTGCAAAAGCATAACAGGGATGACTACTTCAAGGAATAGCTGCTACCATGACTTGGGCCTGTAATATCTGGTCCAAATGCAGTTAAGCTCCTGAACCACCTCAGATGTCCCTGTAGTGAGTTGCATAGGGTCGGACGTCTTACATTGCAAACCTCGGAGTTGGTTGGTCTGTGCGGCAGCAGGAAGGAGACTGTCTGCATCTCCTGTCTGCAGCTCCTCACTGGAACAGACGTGTTTTTACAGCTGCTGAGGACCGCAAAATAATGCGTGGGGATCGGTATTCGCGTACCGCTGACAAACCTTTGAAGGGAAACGAACAGAAGAAATCCATTGCGGGGTCTAGTAGAAGGCGCGCTCTTTTTGAGCAGTTGCAGTTTAGCTTTTTAAATTAGTGCGGGCTAGCTTACTGCTCAATCTGATCAGGGGTGTCGAAGTTTCCATCGTAGTTGTAATCAAACGCAGGGCCTGACACTATGTTAACTCCATTGTACTGCCAGGCATACTTCATCAAGAGCACTGTATGAAAGTAGTCCCAGATTTCTGGAAAACAACAAGAGAGATTGCATAAAACAAAATGTGGCAAAAAAAGGCCATCGGCTCGCCACTAATTATGTACAGAACTCACCAGTTTTGAGTTGTTAATTTGACTGGGTGTTCTGATAGACACATGAACAGATTAATGAATGAATTTCTCATTTGTGAGGCTTACTCTTGAATGCAGGGTACATGGGAACTACGTTGCTCATCATCAGTGCATCATACTGCTCCATGGTCGAGCCGTTGAGATCTGAAACACAAATATGATTCTCGCTTCCAATCTGCTGTTCCCAATAACAAGTAACTTTCACTATGTCTTCACAGTTCACACATTAGAAATTTCCAACTATTTGTTATTGACAAAAACATACTGCAGACAAAAAGGTTTATATCTGATAATGACATGATCCAGGGGTCAGTTCCAGAAAGCAGGATTTCGTAGTTAGCCAGGTAACGGCGCTGAGTAAAACCCAAATGCCCCCATCCTCACAAAAAAAGACAACAAATGCAGAAGAAAAAAAGAAATGTTGTTCCATTCCTTGCTTCTTACTTTCCCCAGTTTTCTGCGTCACTCAGTAATCTTGCTTAGTGGAAAGGGCCCCAGGTCTGCAGCAGTACGGGAGGTTAATTAGTGCGTGAATAAAAATGCTCTCTCACTGGGTGGGAAGAGGAAAGCATGTGTGAGGTTCCCTGCTGCAGCGTACTGGTCACATCGAGGACTGTCGTCAGCTGGGATCCGCACATCTGCCCTTAAGCAGTTCGGTACAACCTCAGGCAGGGGGGTTACTGAGAGCTGCATGGAGTGATGGAAGTTTTTTTTAGAGTTGCAGTTGCAAAGCATGGTGCACTTTTAATCGAGGCGAACATACAATGCAGCACCCCCATGGTAAACTGAACCCCTCTTCCTGTCACCAATGGCTTACCGGTGCAGCGACATTATTCATGCACTAGCTGAGGTCTTTGCAGTTAATACAAAAATTGTGAGTTATTTGATTTTAAGAGGAATTGTTGTTACATTATTGTATCCTTTCAGTTTATCATTTAAAAAAAAATCAGGGTGGTGCTGTTTAGCTGGAAAAAATTAACCAGTAGTAGGGTGGAAAGAGATTGTGGCCATCAGTTCTACCATCAGTGGCCACAGGATGACGCTATTGTACATACAGTTTATCAAAGTCTTCTAACATTACTTATTTAATACTGCTGTTGTAGACTGAATGAAAGATCTAGCTTACAGGCTTGTCCAATGTGTATGAATTCCATGCAGGCATCAGTGAGTTCTTGCTGTAGGCATTGATGTAGCCGTGTTGGTGCAACAGACAGTAATTTTCTCCCGAGCGTAACATTCTGGGTCGTCCAAACGGCACATGCTTTTCCTCAGACGTCAACACTGTTAGGAGGTATTTTCATGGTTAACCTTTCAACTGCTGACATTAGATATAATTAAATAAAATGGTCACTGATCAGATAGATATTTACCTTCATCACTCGTCAAATTCAGCCTGTCATTGAGGGTTGGGTCATTCTAAAAATATTCACAATTCAGTATGAAGGCAATCCTTTTATGAAAAACATTTTTCTTCATTTTTTTCTCTATTTTTCTTCATTTCAAGTCAGCACAAAATATATAGCACTTTTTTACATTTCTGCCTCTTTTCTGAAATTCTGAAAAGCAGCTTGTGGCAGACACCAGTTCAGCAGAATAACAGTACACAGTTTACTAAAATTAATTTACACTAAAACATAATATTCAAAGGAAATTATTCTGAATGAACTGGGCCAACAAACCTCAAAAAAAAAAAACTCAACTAGCACAATCATTTCCATCAAGATTCAGAACAAATTCTTCAATTAGGCTCCATGTAAATGCGTACCGTCTTTTCTAAAAAAAAAAATTCTCAGCAATTATGTATTTTAGGAACATTTAAAGTGATATGACCAATGTGTTATCCACATTATATCACTGATAGAGGATACTTTATGATGTGAATTCTTTAATGGCGAGATAGACAGTCATACACCTGAGACAGCTCCTTGTTACAGAATAACACAAGAGTGAGGGATAGTAAATTATTGCATCATTGGGCTCTGCAAACAGAAGAGAAGTGGTGGCTTGTCTGCATGCAGGTTAGAGGTTGTGCATGTTACTGGGCACAATACCAAGCTGAAATTGGCTAATCTCTCAAATTACTTGTGCAACAAATTCCTTTTCAGGGTAGTATGAGGCTGTACTACATAGAGCACTGATAATGCGCGATCATTTTGTAGGTGAGCTTCGATAAGTCACCTGACCAGGGCAGGAGCATCCCAGCTGATCTGCAGGGTTCAGGGTTAGAAGCGGGCACTGCCCGGGGAGCGTATTTTCAGCAGGGAAGGAGGGCACGTGCCATGGCTTCCTCAGGAGATGGTTCAAGCTGCCATGGCTTCCATTATTTGGGGCAGGATTAATCTCTAGAACATCTGTGAGGACAACAGCATGATGCAGTATGCTGACATCAGCCTTCGCAGGGCAAAAAATCACGTCCTGCTGTTACTCTTCTTCAGTGGTCACCAATCCTGTTTTGGAGACCAACCACTCAGCAGTTATCACTCTGACCACAATTTGGTATTTCTAGTAGTTACCAGCTAAAAACATATCACTAACTGTTGAATGAGATGTACTTTGTTGGGGTTGGAGTGAAAACCTACAGGGTTGCTGACCGCTGCCCTTGTTTAATAGAACAGAGCTGTTATTTCCAGACATTTCCTCATTCATGTGAGAGTGACATCACTTTACTCTAGTGGGCTGCATAGATCCAGAGCAGAATCCAATAGAGCACTTCTAGGTAGGATAGAAGGTTCCCAGAATTAATGTTTGATAGTCCAATACTACATGCAGAAGCTAATTTGTCAGGATGAATCCGACTGTCTCCGCCGTGACCAGTTTTGGCTGTTCTGGATGCAACAGGCCTGTCCGGTATTAGACAGGTGTACATTATAAAGGGGACAGTGAGTGCGTTACAGTCATGCGAAGCAAGAGCTATAAGGTCAAGACAAACTTATGTGTGCATGTGATGCCAAAGCAGATATAAACCAGTCATGTAAGCAAACAAGGCTAATTTAGATTGACGTCGTCTGTATGTATTTGTAAAACGATCTTAAAGCTGTTTTACTAACTAAGCTGCGACTATTCAATTGAATTTTATTTGTAGCTCCAGTTTTATACTAGAATGAATGACACAATGAAACAAGAAAGAGTAACAGAACGATTACTGCGAAGGGGCAAAAATTGTGTTTGGAGAAATCATTATGCTCATCATTAAGCACTTTTATTGGAGTGCTTTTATTATCTAATACTTTTATTTGAGCTGCGTGGATAATGACTGTTGCAACTCACCGCACATGAGATTGTAGAGCTCGATGTTCGAGAATGGCTCAACCTGTGTTTTGTACGGAAAGTTCGGCCCAAAGCTCAAGAACATGGCCTGGGGAAAAGGGTGAAATAAGCACGATGACTTTGTGATGTCAACTTTAATCTCCAGACCACAAAGAAGTAAGCCTGGACAAGCCTAGTAGCCCATCAGGCCGGTGCTTAACCCCAGTTTCCATGGCATGAAGTGACTAGGAGTATTACTACTGCCCCTGGATGGGATGCCAGTCCATCGCAGGTACTCCCCCAGCTCTTAGACAAGTTTCCCTGCCTATTTGCTGGTACCCATTTATACACCTGGGTGGAGTGAGGCGTGGAGTGTGGGAGTAAAGTGTTTTGCCCAAGAACTCACCGCGAAGGCCATGGCCGGGGCTTGAACCCAGGACCTTACAATCTCAATTTCATCATGATAGGGCGCTGTATATTCCTGGGACCCATACCAGAGTGGAGCTTGGCTATCAGTGCAATTTCCTTCATCCCTCCTCCTATGCTATATTACCATAGTTTTTACAACTCCACCTACCTGCATGCTTTCAATGTCATTGTCGTAACCATGAGTACCACCATCGCAGTATGAAAGAGAGCCTCTGTACCTGTAAACAAAGGTTTGAGGTGAAAACATTTCTAACACAAATATGTTAAAAACGTGAACAATGCTAACATGGCAAAGCATCAAAATGCAGCCAACTCCAAATGACATTTTTGACCATTATGAACAGGTTACCTCGCAAACAGCCATTTTGCGTTGACAAGAACGCTGACATCCTCTATGCGTCTATTGGCAGCGTAGTGGAACCTTTTGGGCAGGTGAGGTTTAAGGTAGGGCTTGATTTGTTGAAATTGTTTGGTGCACTAGGAGTTTAAAAAAGAGATGGTGAAATACATCATCCATGGACATGTGACACCAAAGCTATCAATCTTAATTACATCCCATTGAAAGGCATCACTACAGTCACCCTTGGCATATGATTTTTAGCCATTTTAAGAAAATATAGTACTTTTTAAGTTATCATCTATTTCCTAGTTCTGATTCTTCTGCTGTCATTTAATGAAGGTGGTCAGAAAACCTACTAAAACGAGCTACCAAACTGCTACCAAACTAAAAATGAAAATTGGTAAGATCACTTATCATTTAAAAACGAAGTAAACATCAATTTTTATGGTTTACATAAAAGGCTAGTGGCTTGTTCAAAACAGGAAGTTCTCAACATCAGTCCTGCGTATGGTTTTTCTCCCACCAGCAATCATAAATTGAAAGAGGAATTAATTTTTCTTGACTTGGTCCTTTTTATACTTAAAAACTGCATTTTTTTCCCTTGTTTTCCAAAAAAAAACTTCACCCACATGAATATTCAAAAACAATCAAAATGTCGTCAATCGTATACCGAAACAGCAGGCATTGATGACAAAAGGCCAATCAAAAGCCTGAAAACTCGCTGCAAGACACACATTCTAGTGTCACCAGCCAAATCTCTGTTTTCCTGAGGTGCTTTTCAGTGTGATAACTTATGTTTCCTTGTGTTTTGTCCTTTTCTTTGGCCTGGAAATCCTTCTACCTCCGTCATCAAGGAGAATCCTCCAATCCCTGAAATGCAACTCAAAGATGCGGAACGAGGAGGACACAAGGTCTTCTGGGAAAAGGAGGCTTCCGGTGAAGCTTAAAGCGAGAACACATGGGTGTATCCTATGCGGAAGCCTTTATATCTCATGGCGTGATGTTTAAATGCCCCGCCTCCACTTGTGACATCACTTAATGGAACAAAGGATTTCTCATTTGGCAGATTTGCCTCCTCTGCCCCTGCGGCACTTCATTTTATCTCGCTCTCAGATCCTCGCTGGGAGGAGCTAAGATGCGACGAAGAAACACTAGTGAGGGAAGCGACAAGACACGGTATCATCATCAAAAGCACCCCCAGTCTCATCAACAGTGAAAACGGACTTTCTAGAAGTCTTCACCCTAGAACAGGTTTTCTAAAGACTCTTTTCAGTGACAGAAAATGCTGATTGCATGCAGATGAAAAGCTAAGAACATAGAAAATGCTACGTTTTCAAAAATACTCGAGCACGTGCGGACAGGGCTGTCACCACCTTGTCTGAAATAGCTATAGCTGCTTGCCGTGTGGGATAATAATTGTGCTTTTCTATCTGAATTCATTAAAGATGAAGGTGAATCAATTGTGACCTAATTGCATTGCTGAATGTGTGACGTTTTTCCCCTTTCGCACAATGCAGGATTGGGTCGTCATCATTTACTGTACGTTGTCTTTTTGTCATTTACTTCAAAGTTCCTTTTATAGTGGCCTAATGTCCACCCTTTCATAAATTAGGAGCCAATTGATTCTTTAAGTCCGTCAATTACAATTTTCGCTGATTTTCTGCAATCAAAAATGTGCAATAAAGTGCAATAAAAAATAAAGCACAATTTTAAAAAATCCTCAGGGCATACATGGCGATTTCTGACATAGTATGGCCTAAAAGGGTAAATAATCCTGATAATCGTGAGTTGTGCAACTAAGAGCATTTAACACCGTGTTAAATTCTGGGATTGCAGTTGTGATTGGAGCAATAATCAGCATACACAGGAGGGCCTCGGACCATGTTGAGAACCGCTGTTCTAAACTTATTGCAGAACTTGGCTGCAGTACATCAATAGATTGGTCATCTCATTAGTTTCTATCTCTCCAGATAATTCCAAACAGCCGCAAAAAGATCCAGCCTGCACCAGATAACAAACGGTGAGGGTTATACCATATACCTTAAACAAAATACTAATATTCCTTCATTAAATTAGATTTTTTTAAAACAAATGTTTGGAAATGTCAATTCTGCACGCTTCAACTGATGCACTAATGTGAAATAATAAACATTTCAGGCCAAATTCCGTTTTTAAAAAACCAAAGACTTTTGCAAAAACTATGCATTGCTGACAAAAGGTTAGTGCTATACCCCCAAAGCCCTATGGGATTCTTTTTTTTTTTTCTTGTGTGTGTAACAAAGAAAACAAAAATAAAAGCCAACAAACTTAATTTCAATTTGCGTTTCATGTTAAATGATCACTAAAGGGCATTTATGTTATGAAGAAAGGGTGCGTAGCTACTCCTATTAAACTGTTCAACTGAATCCAGCAGGCACCAAACAGTAATATTTAAAACAAAGTACTGCATAATTTACCCAACAGTCGCTGTTTTATTGTTACTGGAGAAGCAGAAGCAAACTGACTCCTAATTTTCTCCGAGGGAAATACTGTCTGTTGACACAGATGATTGAGTTCATCAGTCCCACAGTATTGTGCACCAGCAATTATCCCATTAGGATTTTATTGCACAATTGACTCACTAAACACTCAGACAAAAGCGTAGCTGCCAATATTATCTTTGTGATTTTGGTGCGGTTAAACTCACAGTCATGTTGGCCACAAGCCCAGCTGAGTCCACTGGAAATTAAACAAAAACATAGAATGTTATGAAATAAAATCAGGCTGAGAAACAGAAATCAGACTAAAACAAGCTATACATTTTAAACCTTAGTACAGTGATTCCCAAAGTGTGGGCCGCGGCCCCCTGGTGGGCCGTGGTGGTCCTGCAGGTGGGCCGTGAGAGGTCATTAAAAATATGATTCATTTTTGCAAATATGATTTTTTATGATTTGTATTGTAAAATATTTGTTGCACGATTTAAATAAATATTTAGAAGTAATAACCTATTGAGTGTTATTGACCTCACAATATTTTAGGAACCTTATGTAGTTTATGATCGGAACGTAGCTTTCTGGTCATCATGACCGGGGGTCATAATCGGAGGAGCACGTACTGTGCTCGATAATTAATTCTGTCTTGTGTGTACACCACAGATTAAAAGTTTGGGCTTCCTTTATCCAGGGGCGAAGCTAGAACCGGGAATTGGGGTGGCACAGACACGTCCCTTTATGACAATTAGGATAGTAATGGCTAGTTCTCAATTATTTTTCTTTATTGACGCGTTTTCCAATTATCGTCATAGGCCACTGAAGACACGGTTTCTCATGCGATCTAACAGCGATGAAGTCATGGGGTAAATACCGTAAAACTGAGAATTGGGGTGGACGTAACATCTGTTTTAAAGAATTATTAGTCTTGACCTGTTCGCAGTCATTTTCATGATTAACAAAACGTTCACTCCGAGAGGCTCCGCACTTAACAGGTGCTGCTTGTTCTCCCCGATTAGGTAAGACGACAATCATTCATCTGGAAACGTTTGCTTAATTTAAATCAACGTTATTCAAAATTACTCTCGGTATTGAGTGGGAAAAAAGTGGCACTTGGCGTTAAAAAGCATGCGGCTCTATTTGACTTTGATTTAAATTATGCAAACGCGTCCAGATGAATGATTGTCGTCTTACCTAATCGGGGAGAACAAGCAGCACCTGTTAAGTGCGGAGCCTCTCGGAGTGAACGTTTTGTTAATCATGAAAATGACTGCGAACAGGTCAAGACTAATAATTCTTTAAAACAGATGTTACGTCCACCCCAATTCTCAGTTTTACGGAAATTACCCCATGACTTCATCGCTGTTAGATCGCATGAGAAACCGTGTCTTCAGTTGCCGATTATAATAATTGGAAAACGCGTCAATAAAGAAAAATAATTGAGAACTAGCCAGGACTATCCTAATTGTCATAAAGGGTCGTGTCTGTGCCACCCCAATTCCCGGTTCTAGCTTCGCCCCTGCCTTTATCCCCCTGCTTTTATTTCAATCCTGAATCTTTATAATAATAATAATAATAATAATAATAATAATAATAATAATAGTAATTAAATAAAAAAACAACAGCAACAACAATTATTGTTGTTGTTTTTTATTTTATTTATTTTCTTAACAACAACAACAATTATTGTTGCTGTTAAGTGTTCTGAGAATGCATAATTTCGTCTATGTACTGTTTATAGGACAAAGGTGGGCCGCGGACATTTTTTAGATTTTCAAGTGGGCCCTGATTTGGAAAAGTTTGGGAACCCCTGCCTTAGTACAAACAATATATGTTCACAACTTAATAGTGAGTTGTGAACGTAGTTGTATTGCTCGAGAATAATGACGCAGTTGTCGTCCATTGAATAACGTAAGTTCATGAAATTAGAAATACATATTTGAAATGAGCCTCAGGAAGATATTTAACTGTTCATACAGGCACACAAAAGGCTTTAAAGGTGTTAGAAACAAGATTTTTCTGAAAATTAATAATAATAAAAAAAACTCTGATAGTGTTTCCTGAAAGGTGCAGAATAAAAAGTATTTATTTCCTTATATTTGGATTTTAACAATTTTCAAAAATATTTTTGGGTTCGAAATGAGTCTTTTGTTTATTGTGGTGCAACAGCAGTAGCGACTCTCAGCCAATAGCTTTACAAGGCTGAAAACCTGTATTGTCGCTGTTGCTGGATTCCTATGGTTGACATATGTAAACTGTTTCCCTGCCACCAGTTGAACCCTCAAACAGAAAACTTCCATTAAGAAACTCCGCTGTCAACCACAATGGCGTATAGACCACAAATGGAGCAAGTCCCCAATAAATGTTGGTGCAGCCTTTATTCGCTGGTGTGAGCTAAATGAGGAAAGAGTTTAGAAACTGTTGAAACTGTTCTTCTCGATCAGTACTGTAACGTTTGTTTGCTAGCTAAGTCAGCTTTAATCCATGTAAGTGATCATATGCACTATATAGAGTTTAGATTTGAGTTTATTCCAACTTTACTAACAGAGAACGGAATCTGTATTTTCGCATAATCGCATTAAAGCATTCCAGGCTAGCTAGCATGCTTGTTACATTTAGGAGCTCGCCAACATGATTTACTGATGCTAGTAAAGCCAGTTTGTTGTTGGCTTTTATCTACACTACTTGCGCCTCAGCAATAGCAGAGCAATTTCTTTGGAAAGCACAAAAGCATTTCAACCCTAGAATGTCCTGGCATACTTTTCTCAACAAAATATGCCATTATGTTTGTCATTAGACTGTAGCCTTATGTACAGTTAGCCACTGTGCTATGTCTACTTCAGCACTACTAAGAAAACAATGTTCAATCACGATACACTTTAGAAATTCTCTTTTTTTGCCCACATCACAGCCCATATGGTCCATCAAGTAAAGCCTACAGGCATTAATCCAGCAACATTCCTGGCAACCCATTGAGAGGGAGTGTGCTTCAAACGATTCTGAGCTGCTATTCCACCCTGACACACTAGATGGGGGTAAAACACTCCACATATCACCGAATCTTGTATCCAGCGCCTAGGAGTTAAGACAAAGTCAGGCATGTTCAACAGAACATTTTTCAGAGGTCGTCATGGCATACATGCACAGCCTTCCATGTCCTTAATACAGCTGTACTCACGCTGTTGATGTGTGTCTCTCGATCGTATTCTTCCAAATGCCCCCTCATACACATACAAGTCTTTGACATCTCCTATCATGCTCTGCAGATACTCCACCCTCTCACAACTGATGTCCTCCATTCCTGCAGGGACAGGGAGCAGTGAAAATATCTTAGCCATATATATTTTTTTAAATTAGTAAGACATATTTACATCATTGTATTCTAGAGTAATGAAAATGGAGCGTATGAAAATTGATTGTTTTGTCGTTCTGGCAGGTCATGAAGGTCCCCGGCTTCATCAGCTGACAGCTCTATTGAGTGATATTTTTGCTGTCTCAGTCCATTCCTATGACATGGCAACGAATGTAAAATAGCCTCCCTCAACATATGCATAGTAGCTGCTTCCTCTTGCATGTAAGCTGATGCTTGTAGCCGGTCTAACCCTGTTCGTCATGTCTGCCTGTTTGCTGGTGCAAATCTAAAACTCATCCATGGGTGTTAACTCTCCTCTGGATTATAGGCAACAAGAGGCGCAATGGATTTCCAGCCACCACAGAGCAAGAAGGTTTTTGCATGCTCTCGTTGTGTCTGTATGGGTTTCCTCCCACAATCAAGACATGCTGCCTGTCTGTCCAGCATAATTTGAAACAAAGAAAGGAGTGCATTAGTACTGCTTGCCCCCCAGTGTGGTTCGGTTCGGTTTCTGGCTGCCCTACCCTATCCATCCATGCTAATGTGCATAATATTATAGGACTGCACCTCCTCCCGAAGACAGCTGCCTTGCAGTTGGCTGAAAAAATCTAACTTTGAAGACAGTGATCCTGAGTGAACATAACAATGGGTCGGTCAGTGTCTTCACCAAACAGAAAACTGAGCGGAAATTGCATCCTTCCAAAGAAAGTAATCCAGAGCTGAACACAAATTTAGTCATTTTAACTCTATAATGCCCCTGTATCATATATAATACACCAAATTTGAACGGCCCTGCCCACCAGGTAAGATGCAACACAACCACTACTGCTCACTGTATCATATCTGATACACAGTGCTGCCACCTAAAGGGAAGAAGTGAGATTACAGGAGTCTCTCCCCTAGTCACTCACTTCAAGGTAGTAGCTCCCATGTGAATGGGAATTCATGAATTTCCTTGGACTTTGGCAGTGAATTTCGGAATTCCAAGGTAAATATTACACAAAAACTTATTCTTATACATCTTAAAAGATAGCTATGGATAGTAGAGAGCATATAAATAATTTGATATTTTGAGTGTTGAGTTCTGGAGGGGTGCTGATTTTTGGCTGTATCAGATATGATACTCCTGGAATTAGAAGTAGTTCTGTTCAGCAATGTATATTTTTCTGTCACAAAACCTAATGATGAACAGTGAATCTGAATACTACCCTTCAATACTTCAAAAAATATTACTGAGTCATATTTTTCCTATAATGACGTCTGTGTCTGGGCATTATAGGGTTAATACATTTTGAAGTGCAGTATTTTAGAAAATCAGTCAACCTGCAGAAGATGTATCATACTTTATAGTATATTTATTACTGTGAAGGCAATTTTATATAACAATGAGAGTAGAAAAATGGGAATTTAGTTCGTCCTGTATGCTGCAAACAGGGGACAACACTGTAATACTGGAAACAAAATTGAAAATCCCAGACGTACCATGATCTGCCACGATAATAATGTTGATGCAATGATGAAGGCCCATTTCTTTCAGACCATCCATCAGCTGTCCAATAATCCTGTCCACTTCCTGAATAGCCAAGATAACCTGAGGGACAGATCACATTATCGAGAGGAGAAATCACTTTTTGCGACAATTACTATGTAGAATTAAAAATTTACTTGCAGTAGAAGTTCCATTCACAAAAGGTTGGAATCACTGAGAGCAATGTTGTGTGTTTCTGAATGGAATTGAACCTTCTATTCATCTGAGATGCATTACAGAAAAAGAAAGGCAAAGTCAATTTTAATGTCACAAAAGACTGCTGCTAAATTCATATTTGCCTTTAACATTACATATAATGTATATACCTTTGTATTTAATACGTACCTTTAACTCAATATTTTAATTTAACACTGACAATAAATTAAACTAATTTTTAGGAGAAATCAGCAGCAGTGCGGCGATGCCTTTAGCCATGCAGAAGTAGAATTATTGCAATAAGGCCGCAGAAGCAGACTGGCTAATTCAACTCGAATTCAAATTCACTAAAGGAACTTTGTAATTCTTAATGAAGCACAATCCTGCTGTAAGCTGCAATGAAAACTATTCAGTAAATACACCTTCAGCTGACCACAGATTTTCAATCAACCAGTATAAAAAGTGTTCACTTTATTTTTTTGAGCAGTATATATATATATATATATATATATATATATATATATATTGTTATGGCCCCAATTTGTTATTACATTTAAAACAACACAACAGCAACAGCAAGGGATGACAGACACAGTTTTAAAAACTTAAACAAATTTAATTAAACACAACAACTAACTAAACTGACCAAGATTGATTTCAAAACAAAAAAGAAAATATTTACAGTCCCTTTTTGTGGGCGTGGCTTGGTGATGTCCTGGATAACGAAAATGCTCAAACACAGGCAAAGAAATCCACAAAAGAAACGTCACAGGTCTTGAACAGAATGGCAGGTCTGGTCATCTTCTTGCAATTTCTCCTACTACTTTACTGTCTCAATTCTTTTCCTTATATACTCTTTTGCAGACCCCACCCACATTTAGACCTCTTTTTTTTAATTTTCTGAGACTTGCCCCAGACATGTCCAGGACATGTCTAAACATGACTCCAGTCTGAGCTTAACAAAAAAAAAAAAAAGGTAAATACTGCCATCTAGTGGCCTATATTCACATTACAATATATACACACACACACAACTGAAAGACGATTGAAGAGCAGCAAAATATTTCACTATGATGACAAAGTCTTTTATCTCATTCATGCTGACACTTAAAGCTCATATCACCTCCTGCATACGTCACAAGTGATATCACAAAAAAAGATTGCAACATGTGATAGGAGGAAATAGCCTTCATAGAAAAAAAAGGAAGTTACTAAATTACAATCATTTAAAAAAGTCTTGGAAATAACTGATGAATTCTTCTTTACTTGAAAGATAATTGTATGTAATGCTGTTTTATCGATAGGTTATTCCTGTGATTCCCTTTGAGTTTAACTGATTATAGATGTATTGGATTGCGAAATTTCTCGTCTACATCTTGTCACTTTTGGTCCTCTTGATCTTTCTGAAGTTCTTTCCTAGCAATGCACTTAATCTTATCAGCATAATGACTGCGAGATTCATTTTATGGCCCAATTAGTGCTCCCATCATCACTAATTGTCAGCAAATGACGTGTAATAATGAGAAGGGTGGCTGTAAGCAATGGCCACCATCTCCTGAACTGTAGAGTTCTGCCCAACAGCTGAAACCAAGATGATTAAATGCAATCCTTCTTCTGACGTGCACTCTTTTAGTGCACAAGAAATGAAAATAACATTTCAAATGGGATTGTATGTTTTCTCAGATGTGTTGACCTCAAGTGGTGCAATTAAAGTCAACAGAATTTACTTAGAGTAGCTGCATGAAAAATGTCCCTTGAACAATTATTTGAGTGATCAATGTAAAACATGAGATTGTGCTCAGCAGATCTGCTATTTCCTTTGAAAATCTCTGCATAATAATTACATATAAATACTTTTGTAATTAATCTGATGTACCCAGAGGTGCTACAAGGAAAATCTAACACAAGAAATGCCTGGAATGGCAATTCAAACTTTATTTGATCTCAAAATATCTAAGTAAACAGAAAGTTTTAATATAAAGTACTCTTCTAAATAAAGCTTCACACGTTTGTTGTTAACTAAAGCGGCACAATAAAGTTTACTGCCTTTTATTCTCACTACTAGGACTTTAAACCTTTATCAGACAAATCACTGGCGCAGTGTGTGACCTCTGTCTCATCGTTAATTCTAGTACTTTTTTATTGTAACTGCTGTAAAATTGCAAGGACGTGTCAAACCAAGTGAAATCAGTGAGTTGCTGAGACTATCAATCTAATATCAATGAATGTTGAAACTGATTTTTGAGACACTGGCATCTACAGTACTCAATTACAATGAGTTAATTGAAAGACTGTCTTCATTGCATTTTACATTAATCATATTATGTTGTGAACAACAGTAATGAATGATCCCTCCTCAAACAAAAAAATAAAATAAAAATATGACATAAATAAATAACAATATGACATAAGTGCATGACTCAGATATTTGAAAGTCAAACAATGAAATACTAGAGCACACGATTGGCAATACATTATGGTGCAAGTGACCAATGTTTCGACAGAATGTCTCCTTCAGAGTCAAAATAGAGGGCCATAGGCATCAATGCAAAATTAAATATCACGCCATATAAGGGTAAATTTCCTCATTGGACAAGGGAAGGTGCGTCCAAGTATCACAGCCAATGGTCTCTACGCATTCATACGCACACACACAGGAACGACTGAACGAATGAAGAAATCCCTCCCACGAAGAAACAACAACATCTCATTGGTGGGAGAAAAAAATGCAGCAAAATCAAGTACTTATGCTAGGTTCCCACTATCGCGATTCTCGGCACAATTGAAATCGTGGTCTTAATTGTGAGGTAATCGTGGTGATCCTATCGGATGTTATCCGATCTTGAGGTCAGTCATGGAAATCGTGTTGGTGTAGAAAAGTTTTGAACGGTTCAAAAATGTCCTACAATTAACAGGATTAATTGTCAATCGTGATCATCGCTTCACCTCGTATCCAAACCTGAAATTTTAAGCCGCTTACAAACTGGACGCGAAACTAATATTTTGCATGACAGATTACATTCAAAGTCAATACAAAGACACGAATACATGCGTTTCGAAAGCAGCTTCAGAAAAGTATCACGATCAGCTACGAATGGCCAATTGTGGCGTTCGTGACGGAGAACACGACAGTGGGAACTAAGCATAACAGAGATACATAGAACAGTCATAGGCAAATTACAAGAAACAAGACAAATTCAAGCCTTCATTTAAAAGTAACAGATCTCTTGTGTGAAGAGTAAAACTCCAGAATGCTTCTCTATATGGAGAAGTTTGTTAATAATGTCTCCGCCTCTTAATGGTGAGGAAATTTTCTCAATCCTCCAGAATTTAAGGGAAGCCACTGACTCGTGTTTGGCCTGCTCGTAATGATGTGCAATGGCATAGTCTAAGTTCTTCATTCGAATAGCAGTCTTATGTTCAGCAACTCTGGCTTTAAGAGGACATTTAGTTTGTCCCACATATACCAAACCACACGGGCATTTCAATACATAGATAACATGAGTGCTCTTACAGGTTATGAAAGAATTGGTTTTAAATATTTTGCCCGTACGTGGGTGCGTAAACTCTTTGATGTCGGAAGATTTTGAACAGTGGGTACAGTGCCCAGAGGGATAAAAACCTACAGGTTGAGTCGGTAGCTAGGAAGAAGGGGATGGTCTAGGAATATCGGAATGGACCGGCCGATCTCTGAGATTGCATGCGTGTCTGAAAGTCATTAAAGGAGGTTGAGCATTAATCTCTTTTAGAGATGGGTCACTTTTAAGAATGTTCCAGAGTTTTGATAGCTCAGTCGGTTAAGGCACAGCCTTGCAGGGCAGAAGTGACTATCACGTTGTGGGTTCGAGTCCCAGTCGTACCTACCGGTAGTGGTCGGCAGCTTTTTCAGAGAAGCGCACAATTGGCTATAGCACTACAGGGTTTCAAATTGGGAAGGGACTGCAGGAAAAGGGAAATAAAATAAATTGCTTTGTTCGTTGCTCAAGCGCCTCCTTTTGGCCAGATGGGCGCTCGTCAGGAAGATTCTAAGCCCGGTCATGTCCGGGTATCCTCCGCCCTTGTTCTGAACTTGTGAAGATTCAACCAATGAGTGTGTAAAAAGTAGTGGCTGACAGGCACGTGCTTCGGAGGAGAGTCGTGAACTGTCTTCACTCTCCTGAATTGGCAACAAGGGTTCGTATACGAGCAAGTGTCGTACATAGTTCACCAATTGGGCATTCCAGATTCGGGTGGGATTGGAGATGCCAAATTTAAAAAAAAAAAAGAAGGTCCCAGTGTTAAAGAACAACAGCAACATTTTTTGCTTTTCCTGCATATCAGAGATGGGCAAGCTCAGTATTCCTTCATTTGAAATTCTATGCTCCTCCAAATTATTTTTCAAAAGCCCACTATTTCAACACAATTCACATTTTGGTTCATTGTCGTTTGCCTTTCTGAATGACTTGATGCGTGTCCCCCCCGTCAACTGTGATCAAGAATTTACGTACTGTTGAACAGATATTATAGATTTATTCATCGATTCAATTTTGGCTTCCCATTCAACTCCGAAATTTATTATTAAATGTATGCCATGTTAGGTATTCATATACGGTAAGGCATCATTTTTGACAAAAGTGGCCTTTGAGCCACTGACAGACATTTATTCTGACAGAAAAGAATATTTTTATGTTAAGAATTCACTTTATTCCCCTTGTGTAAGTGGTTGATGAAGCCCAAGACTCCACGCTCAGGAGAAGTATAAGCACTGATACTGTACTTACGCCACCACTGACCGGTCCATCATTATGTCCAGATTTGTCTGGCTCCTCCAAGTACAAAGTGAAGAAGTCTGGTCTGTGAAAGCCCACAGACGAATCGGGTGGATTAAATCAAACTCCCAAGTCTTAATATTACATTTCATTAGACACAATGTTCACATCATAAAATGAAACACTAAATTCTAATCTTTGGCTCTGATCTAATCATTTTCCAAAGAGTGTTTGCATTCATCTTGCATGTCACCCATATCGTCATCAAACTGAACAGACTTCTGCTCCGAATTGCACAGATTAAGCTACCAAAATAAATATGCTATCTAACTGAGGTGCAACAAGTGAAAAAAGTTTTTTTTACAATCTGGCCATTCTCACTGAGGACACATGGCGACAGTGTAGATCTGTATCCGCTCAGGGAACTCTATCCAGTCGGTGTGTACTCATCGGTCAGAAAAAAATCAGATCTGCGTCACAGGTGAGCAAAATAAATTAGGTTTGGGTTTCTTCTATGCTGTAGATTGAACACAATGGAAAATAGTTTTTTTTGTGACTGAAAACTCCACTGGCAACAATATCAGCAATTAGTGCTTAAATGTTTATTTTGACCAGCTCATTACACAGCAATAAGCAGACCATAAATATTATTAATGTCAAAGACTGATAGGTCAAAATTTTTTCTCTTTCTGTTATTTTTCTTTTTGCATTGGCTTAAATGCCCTTAAAAGTGAGGTAAAGTTTGTAAATGTGGCAGGCAAATATTGTATCTGTTCTCAATCATCACAATACAATACCCCATCCATTTAAATCATGTTTTACCTCTCCTTCTCAGGTAATCTGAGCCATTTCAGAACGGTGAACACTCTCTCTTCAAATGGGATTTTTCTGAAAAACAATAAAAATAGACATAATAACAGAAATATAATAAAGAAATAAAAAAGATAAAAACATTATAGAAGACAAGAATTGCTATGCTGTTTTGTCGGGTCTCAGTCATTTCCTGTTCACTTCACATAGCAGGAAATACATTTATTTAAAGACATAAAATTTGATTTTACTCAAGAAAAACCTTTAAACAACACATGGATATTACTTCATCAAAGACTCTATCATTAATACAAAAGGTTTGAAAATGGAGGACCCCTCAAGACTCCAGTTGTAAAATAACCCCAGACTCCACTCTGAGCTTACATCTCTCTCATAAAAAGATAACACACCCATTGTAATCCATGTATATGTCTGGAAAGCTCCCATTGACTGCAACATCTGAACCAGGCCAGAAGAAAGTTCCAGATCTTAGTCCCTGGTACATTGCAGTCAGCCAAATCTGTAACAGAAATTAACACCCTGATGTGTCTACAAGAAGAAAACTGGACTTCTCTCAAAATGTCGCAACATTTGTTTTGCTATGGTCCCTGTCCTAAAATTTGATGACTGCGAACTGAAGACACATTACATTTATATTTTAGGCATTAAGCCTAAAATGTAAATTAAAAAGTTAATTACTTACGCTACTTGAGAAACCTCTGATTTTGTAAAAATTTAAGAAGCGTAAGCAAGCCTAAGCAGGAAGCTTTTGCAATAATGATGTACAGAATCCTCGCTGCAGCCAAGCTAGTAATCATATTCAGAGAGAAGAAAAGAAGTAGATCAAACTGCATCCATCAGAGAGTATTAGAATCAATCTTAAAGGCCCTCAAATTTCAAGAATAGCAGCTTTGCATGATTTCAGAGAGAAGAGCTGAATAGGCTGTGGGGAGATTATATCAGGACTCACAGGCTGACCCTGGTACCAGCGGGGATTAGACTTTTCACTATTTGCCAGGCTGAACGATGCATTGAATCCTGGGTCATACATGCTGTTGGCCACAAGTCCGTGGGATTCGGAGTACATTCCCTGTGGGGGTATAAAACAGCAGGGCTGGCGTTACAACATATGACACATTGAAGAAGGCATCAGAATGAAAATATTTCTGAAACGTTCAGCCTTTTCTATTGGCCCCTTTGCAAACATACATCTTCTTTTGCACATCACATCTCATAAGAAAGGCCAAAAATAAATTTTAATCGTTATCACTCCTTCCCCATGTGGCTGTAGAGTGCAGAGTGTCTAAAGACTATATGTTCTACATGCAACAACATACTGTTCCTGATAACATGGAAATGAACCCCCATTTTGCCATATTTGTCTGTGGCCAGCTGTAGCACGTCACGTATTTGGCAATAGAGCTGACAATTATATTTTATGGGCAGAGCTTTGCCTCACTGTGAAAACTGTCTGCTCTCAATATTAGAAATCAGCCGCCAACTGTACAGTGAACTCCTTCAATCCAATGACTGCAGAGTGCAATTTAAAGATGAGCTACTGACTGCATGTATTTTGGAGATCAAACACGCTACTCTGCGTTCACTGAAATTTTGCATTAGTATGTGTACACTGGGGACACAAAATGAACACAAAAAGGCTGATGACACATTCAAATAATTTAATGAGAGGGAACGAGCTGATAAACAGAGCGATGAGAAACAAACAACCATCACACTGGATACAAGGAGGGTGATGCAAAGACGACTCCATTATGGGAATGTGGTGATCACTAGAGTCCATAGACAGAGTTGCGGAAACTCATGAATAGGAGCCATTTTGTTTCCATTGTGCAAAAAACCAAGCTGTTTCCCATGGTGGAAATCCTTGGATATTTAATACTTTTCTCTCCAGGGAAACTTGTTTTTTTCCAGGGGAAAAAAACAATAAACCACCTAGCCATCAAGACAATGAAAAAAATTACTTACTCACTTTAAGACCAAATTTTCAGGAACCCTCATGTCACAACGTGCTCTGTCTAGGACTTCTACTAATGACAATTGAGCAAGCCAAAGAGTGCAGGCCATTTACTGTTGACTCACCGTGGCGATTGTGTAATGGTTGGGGAAGGTGAGGCTGGGGAACACGGCTTGCATGTAAGGAGCATGAGTGCCGCAGTTTTCTGAAACGTGAGGGTGAGAGGTCATTATCATTATAAGTGGCTTTCATTCAACGACTGCCTGACAAAGGCAAAATGCAAATTCATTACTTATCAGGAAAAAAGAGAAAACTTATCTTATCTACTCATAGTTTTCCTGACCCGTGACATGAGTACCATTTAATCTGCTATTATTGGCAATCATTTAGTCCATAAAGGCCATACATCTTGTTCAGCTGTTGCACCTTGAACAGCATGACTACAGATTAACCCCTTATAGAGCATGGAAACCCTTTCCTCACTATCGCTCTGCTTTTGTGTTTTGTTTGAGTACACACCCAAAACCATTTTGGAGACAGCTGTTCCACCCGGTGGTCCTTTGCTGCTGTGTCACCAAGGTTTGAAAATCACCATTTCGCATTGCCAGGTTGCGAGACTAAAATTAGGACAGCGCCCTTGTTGGAGGCAGGTGACGTCAGTTCTAGAACACAAATCAGCGTGCAGACGGCGCCCATGAACAGCCATAATTTGCATTATCCCATTGACTCGCGTTGTTTTGGTTGTTTATCTAGCTTTCAGATCGATGGTTCAGCATTGTGTTGTCAAATTCTGTAGAAATTCTGATAAAACCAGACATAGTATTAACAAAGTATTCCCTACTCGGACATAGTATTCCCTCTTACAGTTTACCTCCCCCGGCTAGCAACAGTTGCTCAGACTAATTGGTAGAAATGACAAGAGTCCAATTTATTTTGAAACCCTCATTATACATTACACTACGAAATTATACAGCGTTTTTTCCACACATCAATGACAACGAAAAATATCAAGTCGTTATAATTTCTGAGCTCGTGTAGCTAGTAAATCAGTTTGCGAGGCTCTTAGAGCAATAAGCCATTAGAATCCGTTCTATAGTCTGGATGTAATGACAGCTAAAGTGCGTAGTTCGGTACGATGTACAGCTAAGTGATGGCAAAAAGTAATTGCTGTGAAGTCTGCGAAAGTTTCAGATTTTTTGCAGATTGTCATCCTTGCAGAGTCACATCAATTATATCAACATTTATATAATGGCTTTGTCATTAGCATTTCTTTATAATTACATGTCATGCATCGGTGGTGGTTGTTCAGTTAATAAATTGCTTGATTGTTAATCAGGCAAACTTGATCGCAAACAGTTTAAGAGCAATTATGCTGGAAAGGGTGATGTTACTGAAGGCCTTCCTGACATCTGACGGCACGCCACTGTATGCAGCTAATAGTCCAATATATTTGCAGAGATCGGGGACGTTAAACTGTGTCAAGTCCTTCCTAAATTTACTATTGTTTTCAAATAAACGTTACCATAATTCAAACTATAGGAAAATAACATACCAAGTCATACTGCCAACGCAATCTTGTAATAATACCGCATCGTCAGGAAGGGCATCAGCTGCGTGTCCCACTTGGTCCTGAATTTCTTGCCTTGCTGGTGGCTCATAAATGTAGGGTTGTGGACCATTGTATTCCACCGTAACTGCCACACAAGGAACTAATTCTGTCTCCTCATTCTTCATCAGAGGAATCCTGTCATTTTGTCGTAATCTAGTCGGAATTCCCGCTAGATTCACGTACACTGTATGACGCCATGTTGACTTTGCCTGTTAGTGTTCTAGCGCTGATGTCATGCTCACTTCGGTTGCGCTCGGGCCGGGGTCGGAATGTTCCATCGGAGTTGATCAATAAATTTAATTTGCAGCGATCTGCGATTGACTTTTGTAAAAAATAAAGAAGTTTTGCGATCTTTGACTGATTCTCTATCATATAATGATTGCACATCCCCGAGGGTTTTCCTGCTCTTTAACCTCTGATTTTTCACTTAAATTTTCCCTTAAATAGGTTCAAAGTCAGAAAAATAAATTTCTTTCTACTGTAAGACAAGGATGCCACATTTTATGGCAACAACGTTATATCAAATGGAAAATATTGAGATCTTGAAAACCATTTTATGCATATTTCCCTGTAATCAAGCATTTGGCATCTTGGAAACCTTGGGGTCTTTACTTTAATTTTAAATAGGCTTGAAGTCCTCCAGATTTGCATACAGCAGCTGCATTTGCTGGACCCATGTATGGCTCCGTACGTTTCATGAGGTTAAATGAGAAACTGCTCATGTAATAAGTGAATGTTAGTATTAGACCTTGCAGTAAACAGCATGCTTTACTTACTTAGCTTGTCAAGCACCGGGACCAGTTGACTCCAGGTGGAAAGATACTCTGCACGAAACCCATCCAGTGATACGAGCAGCAGTGGTGGCTTTGAGAAACTTAAAATCAGACATGAGCCGTGAAAACACTAATTGTCAGCATGTAAAAATGTACGTTTCTGTAACATTATTGAACTGTTGGGGCCAGGGCAGAGGATCTGCAGGCACGCTTTTGTATTCTGTGGGGCTCTATTCATGGTCTATATACCAGAGGTTCTGGAATATTATTGCATTTCCCACTTTGATGAATGGCAGTAAAATTTGAAGGGTACCTCTGAAAATAATGGCGCCCGAATACTGAATGATTGCAGGGGAGATGTGCTTTATTATTAACATGTAACTGACGTTTACTTGTTTATTACACCGTTCTCTTTAAAGGAACACTGACACACACGCAGTAACACTGCATAAACTTGAAAAAAATTAACCAGTTTTCTAAATTTTTTTGCCATTGGAAAGTATTTATTTCCCACGAAGTCCATTTGAATTGAAATTCCACAATCGGGCTCCAACACTTCTTACCTCTTTAACACCCCCAAATATAACCAGCCACATTTTTTTTAAATTTGATAATCTCCACAATTGCTCCTTTGAGTATCACAATCTCAACAGAACATGTTTCCTTTTGTTTGCATATTGCGAAAAGCCTTTTTCAAAATGTGCCAACGTGGTTTATTATTATTAACCCTTATTTATCCAGGGAAGTCCCGTTGACAATGAAATATCTTTTCACGGGAGCCCTGGGGGCTGAGGTGGGGAGGGAGAGGACAGTTTGAACAGCCAATTAGATCAGGGGATGATCAGGTGGCAGGTCGAAAATTAGCCATGAGGGGATGGCTAAGGAAGTAGGGGAACAAGTGTCATAGGATCTTTAATGACCACAGTGAGTCAGGACCTCGGTTTAATGTCTCATCCGAAAGAGGGTATCTCCTTCAGTACAGTGTCCCCATCACTGTACTGGGGATTATTCCACCAGAAGTAAGATTGCAACCTACTGGCCACCGACACCTCTTCTAGCAGCAACTTGGTTTTCCCAGGAGATCTCCCATCCAAGTACTAACCAAGCCCACACCTGCTTAGCTTCAACCAGGCCACTGGAGCAAATTGAATTGTGGTATAGTTGCTAGTTTGAACTCTATGGCCAACAGGATGTTCGATTGAGTGGCATCTTTTAGTAGCTATTTTCTGGCATCGCTGGTCAATTTATGAACAGAGTTGTGTACAGTTGTCTTTGTCCTGATGCACCAATGAATCTCAGTGACTTCTTGTCACCCAGTGCTTGTTAGGTCTGCCCGGAACTGATAAACTTTAGACCTACCAGATTAACCTGACCATGACAAGATAATACGCTTGGCTGAATGAGAAAGCAAGATGCATGTGTTCAAATCCCCAGCTACTTATAGATGGAACACTGATTGTGACCCAAAGTTTTTTTTTTATTCTCGTGGCCTACTATTTTCACATTTTCCTTGATTCAACTAACCAAAAGGGTTTGGCTAAACCTGGTTGTACTATTTCACCATTCTCTGTAAACTTGAGAGACTGTAGTTCATGAAATTTGCGGAAAGGAAGTTGTTTTTCTGATACCGTAACCACCTTATCGGACTTCAATGAGCATACCATAGTCAAAGATAGGTAGATTGCGCATCTTATCTGTTTTTTTTTTTTAACGGTGAAAGTTAAACAGTTCATGTTAGCTTTTATGTATTGAGCCGAAGCCACATGATCACTTTTTGGAGGGGCTTTGCCTTAAGGCCCTGGTAAACTTACCCTGCTGGGCATTTAGGTGCTGCCATCTCCTCACAGGTGTCATCTACCCACTGAGTATCACCTGTCAAAGACACAGCAAGTATTTGATTAACTGGATAATGTATTCCTGAAAGTTCAGAGTTTGTTCTTTTACTTGACTCACATCTCATAACACTTAGAGGCCTCAGAGATGAAGAAAAAGTGAAATATTTCAAAATATTTGACCACTTGCACACAAACACAAAAAAGATTTATGCTAATTTTTTTTTTTAAGAATGCACTGAAATCTGAAGAAACAGTTTTACATTTTTTGGCATCCATAGTTGGTTCATAAGTATTTTAAAGTAGGTAAAGAAGTACATCCCATGCTAAGTAACTCGTCAGATCAGTGCTTAACTCCAGTTTCCATATCATGGAGGATTGGGATGCCAGTCCACCGCAAGTTAACGCTCCGCATTTAGTCAGGTTTCCTCAATAATTCACCAGTACCCAATCTTACATCTGCGTAGAGTGGGACGCTTTCCCCTGGAAAACTCCGTTAAAGCCATGGCAAGGACTTGAACTCTTCATTACTGTGCTACGGCTTCTAAAAAGTATCTTAGATAGATAGTAATACATCTCTGGCGGTGTTGCCTCTGAGAGACATACCTTGACAAACGCTCTTGAAGTTGGTACAGCAGTCTCCAGCCTTCAAGCAGTCATCAGAGCAGTGGCACTTACTACCGGCCATCCTCTTCTCTCCACATCGCAGTCTAGTGCACTCCCACTGCTCAGCTGAGGGTGGATAGATTTCTTTCAATTTATTTCCAAAGTAACCAAACAAACTCGACACATACATGTTGTTTTATTATAGGCTACTGTAAAAAAATTGTAGCCCCATTAAGTAATGTGAACATATTTCTTCTCAATAACTCCACTTGTCTTGGCAAGTTTTATAAATTCAACACAAGTTTATATATTTTCAAAGGTTAAACCTATTCAAAGTCTTCACAAATTGTGAGTTGAAACAAAGTTTATCTCATTTAGCTGAGTTAACTCACATTATTAAGGCAGCCGATGTACTTTCCTTTATAAGTTCGACCAGCTTGAAATGACAATGTCGGTGCACTTGCTTTCTAATGGATATGACTTGCTTTTCTGGACAGAGAATCATTGGGCTGAAACTCAAAATACTACCTCAGTTCCAGAGAAATGCAGACAGTGAGCAACATTTAAATGAAAACAGACTTTTTTCGGCAGAGTTTGCGGGGGGCTGAGGTCCAGGGGGCAGAAAGCCCCCCGCCCCCAGTGGTTGAGATAGCTCACAACAACAACAATGCTTGATTAAAGCTTTCTTGCACCTTTCTGCATAAGGAAATTTTCCTGGGAAACCGGATTCCTTGGACAACCCATTAAAACCATTTCCAGAGAAATGTAATGACTGGAAAAAAAATGAAAAATAAAAAAAAACATAGAGAATTGGAATCTACTTAAACAGAGACGCACCAGCTGGGTATGCAGTGACTCCCTTTACAGCGGGGTTAGTTTTGACCTGTTTCCGATTTAGAATCACATAAAATGAATTTAGGCTACTTAAATACCAATAGGATGGCAATCATGATTAAGATGAGATAACAAGGTGATAACAAAGCTATAACATGAAATTGTATGGACGACCATTTTTCCGCATCTGTAATTATAAAAATTTACATCCCTCTGAATTCCATCTCCCATATTCGCATTTTTTAAAAACTTTGTCAAACACAATATGGGCTACTGCTATTAGTGCAGTCAACCTTGTAAACACAAATCTGCGCAGATTGATAATTTCACAAATGCAGTTACGCAAGCTAAACATAAACTGCCCAGTCATCCTTCCGATAACTCCTCCGGTTAACTTTGAGTGATCACATACAACACCGCCCATCCAAAAAAGAAAAAAAAAGGAGAGGTCGCCATTTGGATTTAAATAAGCAAATACTCAAGAGCCCATGATTGAATCATTATGACAGTTATGAATTTGTTGCAGCTGGCAATAATTTCTAAAAACCATGACAGAAGAAGTATCTCATAGTTGTTGAAAAGATGTTACTGTGCTTGAAGCAGGGCAAATTATTGGCCGGCACCAAATAAAGACAACGACTAATTCTCCCAGCGTCACCTCTCCCTCTAATGACACTCAGCAGTCATTTTAAAACTAAAGACACTAATTATTGGAGCTTCAAAAGCATAATTTATTTCCATTTTAGCCTGAAGAAGGACTTTAGCCGTTCAACAGCTCTCCGTTTGCACATTGGCTCTTCACCTTCCACACGTTTTTAATGGGAGACAGATCTGGGCTCCAGCCAGGCCAGACTAGTTTCTGCACCCAGCGATTACAAAAACATGCTGCTATAATACTTGCAGAGCGTGGATTGTTGTTACCCATGAAAGTAGGCGCATTCCTGACAAAGACAACCTCAGGAAGGTGGCATATGTTGTTCCAAAATGCAAATACATTTAACTGCCTCAATTGTGCCATAACAGGTGTGCAAGTTGCCCATGCTGAGTGCAGCCACAAACCATGGCAGACACTGGCTTTTGAACGTGTCGCCGAGAACAGTCGGCATTGTCCTTCTGCCCTTTGGTCTTGAGAATATGGTATCTATTACTTCCAAAAGTATTTAAAAGATGGACTTGATTTATTTTCAAAATAAATTGGAAAGTGGACTCGTCAGACCACAGCACTCCTTGTTGTGTTCCGGGGTTCTGGCCTTTGACCAGAACAGTATTGCTTATGGTTTTAACAGTTTCATGTCCCAAGTTTCATAGTTCATGCTCATTATTCATATCACAGTTTTTAACAGTTTCTTGTTTCAGGATTTTACATTTCATAGTTCATAGTTTCATAGTTCATGTCACAGTTTTAACAGTTTCTTGTATTAGGATCAAGTATTTCATTATTCATGTTTATTGTTCATGTTTTTTACTTTTCCATGTTTTTGTTTTTGCCAGGTCTGCCAAGCCACTCCACTGCTTGTCTGCGTTCCGCCCCCTGCCTTCGTTGTTGCACATTTCAGAGCTCTGGTTGGCTTTGGTATTTCCCCTTCCTTCTGTGCTGTGCTGGATTCGGGGCTGTCTAAGCTTAATTGACAATTAACTGTTTTTAAGTTACTAACATTTACTAACTCTCACTGGGTGGTGTAATTCTTAGATAGGCACATTACTAATACTACTAATTTAGACAGGGAGTTTATTGTCATGATTCCTGGTTTGCTATTTCAAGATCTTGCTGTGCTTTTCTGTTCTGAACATTCATGCTGCTTTCAAACTGCATACTTAACTGGTACTTAAGCTGAGCCGCTCATTCTCTTAATGAGCAAGTCTTGTCATCCAATCTCTGTCCATGTCATGATCTTGCCCTGCCTCTTGTTTCTCCTTCTCCAGGTGTTGCCCCTCATGTCTTGATTTCTCACCCTTTATCTGGATGCGGTGGAAGTTGGCTGGCAGACAGTGTCTCAGTTCTTGTTCCATCAAGTTCACGGCCATAGTTGTTAGTAGCCAGCGTGTTTCACAGTCTTTTATTTTGCAACCCTTGGGGCCAAGTTTTTTGTTGGCCCTCGTGCCAGTTTTGTTTTGTTTCAATAAATTCCCTTTCCCTTCCACCTCGCATTTGGTGTCTTCCTGATCTCGCATCACTCCTCATCTCTTTTTGTCAGTCCATTCTCGATGAGCTCAAGACCAGAGAAGTGATGCGGTGCTTTTGGTTGGTGTTGATGTATGGGTCTTCCTCTGCGTATAGTGGAGGCTTTACCAGCATTTGATGATGAATCAGTGAACTGAAGTATTTATGCGCCAGTCTGGTTATGTCCTTTATAAAAGCATGTTGGCTCTCAATGCAGTGTCGGCTTGGGAGTTGAATGTCATGTTTATCCAATATTGGTATTAAGCCCCACCTTTCAGTAACAGAGATTACTCCTGTTTCTCTGTGTCCTCTGATTTTTTTTTTTTTTTTCGTCTACAACCCAACTCCGAAATAGTTGGGACGAATTTTAATTGTGAATAAAATCAAAATGCGATGACTTTCAGATCACATGAGCCAATATGTTTACAATAGAGCATAGATAACATTTCAAATGTTGAAACTGAGACATTTTGCAATTTTATTGACAAAATGAGCTTATTTCAAATTTTCTGCCTGCAACAGGTCTCAAAAAACTTGGGACGAGGCAAAAATACGGACTGAAAAAGCTATTATTATATGAGAGAATCAGCTGAAAGAACATTCAGCAAGTAATTAAGTTAACTGGCATCAGGTGAGCAACATAATTTTACACTATTTCGGAATTGGGGTTGTATGATAGACTGCCAATGCTAATGTTGAAACCTATGCATCGTACATTGAGGAATATTGTACTTAAACCTTCGACTCATGCAGATTTTGGTATCAAAACTCAAACCCTCTTGCTGGTGAACAGCCATACCTTTTGTGACAGCTTATTTTGTAACCAATTACAGTTGAGTGACCTATGACCTACTGTAACAACCTAGTGCCCAAGATGTTAAAAGGGGCTCCCCGGTGGCACATCGGTCTAATCGCACGCACCATAAAGGCTGTGTCCTTCCCGCAGCGACCCGGGGTCGATTCCAGCTCGGGTCATTTCCTGCATGTCTTCCCCATTCTTCTCCCCAAAAAACTTCCCCGCCCTTCTCTACTGAATGTCTATCTGATAAAGGAGAAAATACCAAAAAAAAATCTGAAGAAAAAAAAAAAAGGCACCAGGAGAGTGATGGGATGTGGAGGACCCAAGTGCTGAATGTGGAGTTTATTGAAATAAACGAGGTGAATAAAATGCAAAAATACACTGAACAAAAATATAAAGGCACCACTTGAAATATTGGCACCATTTCAAGTATGCCGTTATGAAATACCAAATATATTTGTTTTCATTTGCAAAAGGAATTTTTCCATTGATTGATGTCTAAAATTTGAGTTCAGCTCAGACATTGAGTATTTTTTTCATCGGTGTAATGATTGGTATGAGTAAACGAGTGCGGTGTACCCAGACTCTGCTCAGACAGAATGAGCAGTACTCAGACAAACCTCGGGCCGGGGACTATAAAAGGCCACACCAAAAAGTTGGATTTTTTCAGACGCAGCCATGCCTCAGATGTCTCAAATTATGCCGGAGTGTGCCATTGGCATGCTGAATGCTGGAATGTCCATCAGAGGGGTCGCGGCACAGCTGAATGTTCACTGCAATACCATAGTTCGTCTACGACAGCGTTTCCGACAGACTGGAGGCACAGCGAACAGGCCTCATCATCGTCGTCCACGTGTGACCACCCCTGCTCAGGATCGTCACATCCGGCTGGTGCACTTGCGTGAACGTTTCAGACCAGCGACACGCGCGGCCGATGAGACAGTCGGTCTGAACAATAGACGAATCTCTGCTCAAACAGTTCGCAACCGCCTCCGAGAAGCAGAATTGCATGCTCGACGCCCTCACCGTGGGCTGGACCTCACAGACGTACGCCGCCGGAATCGTCTCGCATGGGCTAACACACACTTGGCCCTTGGCACGATGGAGAAATGTGCTGTTCACAGATGAATCAAGATTCAACTTGTATCACGTGGATGGGAGACGTCGTGTGTGGCGCCGTGTCGGTGAACGGTTTGCTGACACAAATGTCGCTCGGAGAGTCGCCCATGGCAGAGGCGATGTCATGGTGTGGGCAGGGATTGCACACAGACAGAGAACTCCATTGCATTTCATCGATGGCAACTTGAACGTCCAAAGGTACCGTGATGAGATCCTCGCACCAACTGTAGTACCGTTTGTTCAACAGCATAATGTCACGTTCCAGCATGATAACGCCCGTCCACATGTCGCTAGGGTCTGCACCCAGCTCCTCACAGCTCAGAACGTTCAGGTCCTGGACTGGCCCACATATTCACCCGACATGTCGCCCATAGAACACGTTTGGGATGCTCTGGATCGGCGTATCCGGGACCGTGTTCCAGTCCCAGGTAATGTCCGGCAACTCCAGATAGCGCTCCAGGAGGAGTGGAACAACATTCCACAGGCCACCATAGACACTCTGGTAAACTCCATGCGTAGGAGATGTGTCGCGTTGAGAGATGCGTGTGGCGGACATACGCGATACTAAACTGTGAAATTTATGGTATCCACCCCTGCCCTGTTGAAACTGTTGCCAAACTTTTGATTGTGCGTGTATCAAGGTGTAACGGACATCAATATGATCAGTATAGATGTCTTTATCATGTTGTAAAATTTGCTGAGGTTCACATTATCCCATATGTAATAAAATTCACAAAACATCTGGTGGTGCGTTTATATTTTTGTTCAGGGTATAAAACTTCAAGGGATAACAAAAAAGGGAGTGCCCATAACAGAAGACTGTTACAAACTAAGGCTACCTGCCAGTGTGAGGGGAAATTAAGGTTTAAATAGGAAAAGGAATGATAATTAACGACGGAGAGCAAGCGTAATAATTAATTGAGATAATAGAAGGGAAAATTAAAACAATTTGGTGAAGGCAGGTAGCCAAGGATCCGGAATGCTTAAGGGGAGGGGCATTACACCTATTCAACTCGTTTATCTGCGGAATGTTCTTGTAGTGTTTTTCTGAAGATTGCACAACTTTTCCAGCCTTTCGATTCCCCTGTCCCAGTTTGGAACTTGTTGCAGACATTAAATTCGGTATTCAGGAGTATTTAACAACAATCAATGCCTAACACTGATGATAAACAATTTTGAAATGAAACAAGTGTTAAATTCTCACTGGGTTGAAGGCAGATGTCCTGGAAGTCATAGCAGCAGCTGTTACTCTGGACACACAGCTTGTCGCAGCGGCACCCGGGGTACTCGTTGTCATACGGCTCGTAACAGCGGTTCCTACAGGAAATGGGAATGTCTGGCCGTTCAGATAGAAAAGGGACAGAGAGGGCAAGGTTGGAAAAGGATGGAGAGGAGGCAGTGAGTGTGGATTAGGGCCAAATTGGAAGTGGTAAGCAGGAAATGAGAGAGGGAGATAAAAAGAGAAAAAATAATCTCCCTCATTTGTGGAGAGAAAAAATGGAAAAAGAGTTAAAGAACAGGAATAACCCAGGTGCGCACAAGAAAAGACTGTGTATTTTTCACTTTATGTTTTAGTCATAATTGAGTTTGGCTAAATATTACCTTGACTGTCGTTGTTGTTCAGCCCGAGGCCTAATCCCAGTCCTAAAATGATGGTCACAATGCTGACAGCAAGCAATCCAATCTACAGAAAAATATGATAGCATATGCTTACACATTTGTGTGGGGACTTGATGGCAAGCCAATTCTGCTTGTGAAATGGCTCGAATTTAAGATCGTTCCACCTCTTCTAAGAACTTTTCTCTCAGTCGTTGTATGAACTCTAATTTTACTGCAGGCAATTTCAGGTAATTATAAATTGCAGATAAGAGGTTGTATTAAGGACTGCATTATAAAATTTCACTTAGTTAAAATATAACTTATGCCTCTCACTAAAGAGATGGTTGCAAAGTCATCAACATTGAAGAAGGTGCGACAGGGAAATGATTAAATTCCTGCAATGGAGTATACTGAATACACTCACTCACTGTTACATGAACTACTTGGTGATTCTGAGTTGGAAGAATAAAAACACTTTACATTCATAATGATCCTGGGCTAGAAGCTGCCTATTAATTTGATTTTCAAATAAATGTAAGTGTTTGGCAAGTTTACACTGGGAGAAAAAAATGATATCACTGCATGATGGACACTACCTCTGCCAAACAAAGTTAAAATCTGACTCAATGCATTAATCAAAATTGGTTAGTTTCCTTTATAGAGAACATTTTACGTGAGGCTCATTTTAATACACACTTTAACATTTTTTAACTTTAACTAAAAGCAATGTTCTGTTCTACTTGTTTCACTTATCCCTAATTCATCTGTAGTATTTCTGCCACGATCACTCACATGAAAGCGAATCCACGATAAGCATCCTCACAATAACTGTATAACACAACAACGGTTTTAATATTCAGTGGTAGATACGTAATGAAAGCTGAAATCTAAGCCAATGCATAAAGTAGGTGGGACTTCAGTGATTAGAGTCTAATTACCCTAAACCTTACTATCAACGACAAACGGTTCAATAGTTATGAAGAATTCAATATAGGCCAATCAGGAAAGGGGACAGGGCATCAACGATTAACATGTGACCCTCTTCTGAGTCCAAGTTTTTCAACAATTAACGTGACCCCTTCATGAATCCGACAAACTACCCCCAACTCTCAATGATATACAGTTAAATGGTTATGAATAATCTAATATCAACCAATCATATAAGGGGTAGGGCTCTGTCATTTAACATGTGATCCTTCCCTGAATCCAAGATCCCAGCCTCCAACTCTCTACGACAAACAGTTCGCAAGTTAAAAAGTATCAAATATTGACCAATCAGAATGGTGAAGCCCCGCCCCTTTCAACTAGAGATCTTTCCTTGCATCCAACAACCTAATCCCCAACTATCTGTGACAAATGGTTTGGGTGATGCGGAAAGGAGTGTTGAAAAATCAGAAGAATGCCTCACATGTTTATGCATATGTTTATAAAGTCATAAGTGTGAGGCAAGTTTTGAGGCTTTTGCTGGAAAGTTCCAAGACTTGGTAAATGAATGAAGTTTAATGGAGGATGGAGTGATAAAAGGAAGCCTTTTTGAGGGCCACAGAAACATCAACATCCACATTCTGGGACAGTTTGAAGCTGTTGTAGAAAGTTCCGAGGCTCTAGTGATCAAATTCGGAGAGCATGAAAGCTTTCGAAAATTAGAAAAGCACTCAGAGCGCAGACCTCCGCCAGGGGGCAGCAAAACCCAAAAGCACGGCGATTGGAACTCCGGCCCAGTGGAAAGACTTGAAATCTTGAACTTTGGCGTATATCTCAGTTGTACTTTGGCCTGGTTATGCCAAAATTCAATCACCTGTTCCTTGACTTAATACCCACCTTCTCTGAAAATTTCATAAAAATTGGTGCATTACTTTTTGAGTTATCTTGCTTACTAACAAACAAACAAACAAACAGACAAATGCTGCCTAAAACATAATCTCCTTGGCGGAGGTAATGAATGGACGGTTATCGCATTGAACAGAGGAGATTTATATGGGGGATCATTTTAAAAATAGAAAAAAGAGAAATATGACCTGACATGAATTTGTAGAAGTTTGGTGTTTCTAGCCGTGAAAAATATGTATGAACAGTTTTAATAAATGGCCCATTATAAGTTCATGGGGACCAAGAATGGGACGGAGGTGAGGTGAGGAGTGAATGCTAGGTCGATTTTTACTGCTCTGCAATATGAGTGGCAGTAATGTCAGTCATAATAATGAATCATTAATGTAGATTCATTGGGTAATGGTGTATGTGTGCAGCTGTGATGTAATAGGTGAGAGGCCATGGTGGTGGCAGAAAGTCAATTTGCATTTTGGAGCTTAAGTATAGAGAGACAATCTCTCCTCAATGTTTTATGTCAATGTTGCAGGCGATAATTTGCCTACAATTGATAGAAGATTATAGCCCCCATCACAGTAAATCAGCCTTACAAAGAAAGTACAACCACCAAACAGGTGCTAGGGTAGCCTGCTACTGCCGGTTTCTAAACCATATGTCACGAATCAGAAGCTTGCATTGTACCTCAATGCATACAACAGTGCTCTCTGTACTTCTCTTCTTGGAAGTGCCTTCTCCCCATGATGCATAAAAACAATGTGCTTCACACGGTTACTGGCATGGCCTGCACAATCTTGACATTCAGAAACACCCCATCTGCTTGTCTGCTGCCGAGCACAAGCTTCTGAATGGCAGTGTTTTTGCAGGAAGTGATAAGGTTGGAAGACTCCAGCATCACAAGGGGTAAGAGAAGGGGGGCTGAATATAGTACAATTATTAATTTCATGAATTACTGTATATTTGGATATGTAGAAATGCATTCGTATTTTTTGGTTATCCTATATTTCCGCTGAGCAACTTATTTTGTTGACTGTTTAAACATGTATGGTTGGAAGGTTACTATTCTTTTGTATGCAGATCCTCCAGTCAACATTATTCTTAGTTAACTTTTGATACAGCTCGACCATCACTGAAGTTTCTTGGGCAGTTTATGCACTTGCCAGGTAAATTTGTAAATAATACTTAAATGTAAATATTAATTGTTCACATTTTGACTGCTTTGCTTGTGCTCAGGCCATCACGCATGATGTCCATATTATGTTTCAGTGTTCACTGATATCAAAAAGTGAAAGTATAAAACAATTCCGATAAATTGCAGGAATTATTACATTTAGTTAAATTGTTGCAAATAACAAGTTCCTTTGATTCATCATGGTCTCAAGATACTATTTTCTGCTATAATGTAGATCTACGTGCAATGTATACAGCATTTCCGCAAAAAATCCACACAGTATATTCAAGATTGCTTGCAAAAAAAATTCGGTAACACTTCACTTGAAGGTATCGTCATAAGAGTTGCATGACACAGTCATGAACATGTCATAAACATTATGTCAATGTCATAAATGTTGTCATTAAGAGTCATTTGGTTTTCTAGATGACAAGTTGACATTGCTTGGTTGTCTTGATTATGACAACTTCGTCATGTAACAGCTATGACAGTGTCATGTCACTCTTATGACGGTACCTTCAAGAAAAGTGTAGCCAAAAATTCTGTGTTGTATTTGCAGAATGTAATTTATGAACTTTAAATTTTGACATAGTCTTGAAACTCTAGTAATAGATTACAATAAAAGCTCATTCACTATCAGACTCACTTTTGGTTTATAGACAGAAAATATGCCAATCAGGCTGAACATGAATGAACAATGAAATGCACTTACAATTATCAGCTTTTTTCTTGAGATGTCTTTCCCAGATCCCATATTCTTGTTCCCCAAAATACTACTGCTGGTTGAAAGGCAAACTGTGCAAAACAATTAATTAAACTCAAGGCAGCTAAAAGAGTGACCTGTGACAAGCAGCACTTCCAAGACCGAATAGCTCAGAATCAAAGCGAAAATGTTATGCCTCTATAAATAGAACAGGAGGTTGCCCTCTGTTGGCCTATTGGAAAGGCAAAAATCACAGCAGAAATATATTGTAAAATATTAACCAGGAAGATGGCTCAACACCTTAATAAAGTGATCTGGCCCATTGGATGGCAGCAGATATAATGTTCCTGAAACTTTTAAACTTGTATTCGCTGGTCCTGGATTGAGGAAATGGTATGAAATGATGAGAGAAGTCACACCGGAGAAGTCAGGATTCCTTTGTTTGTTTCAGTTGTCTGAGAGTATTCACACCCTCTCTGTTTGTTCATTCTTGGCCAGTTTCTCTCGTTTGCTATTCCTGCCTGCGTCTGTTTTCTCTCCCTGTCTGTTTGTCCTCTGTTTGGGCCCAGCCTGTTTCCTTGTTTTTGGATTATTCATTTGTTTTTCTTTTGCTAAGGATTTTGACCTATGCCTGCTTCCCTACCACTCCGTTGCTTCATACTTGATTACAAATAAACCAGCTTTTTTCCAGATTTATCGACTATGATCACATCTTTTCTGCAAACACTGACAGGAAAACTTTTAGGAATCATATCTTATCATGGGTGCACAATTCCATGACTTCTACCTTCAAACACGGTGCTCCATATTTGAATTTACCAATCAATTGATTTCATTTTTGAAATATTGTCTCATTAAGAACTTTAATAATTATTTAAATAAACAAATTACTGTATAAAAGAAATGCTTTCCAGAGATGGCCAGTGACAATCTTGGCTATAGTCTTTGTTTACATTGTAAATTTTAATGATATTGTAGATCTAGAGATTTCTAACTAAATGTCTACTGTCAACAAATATGTAAAAAACTTTGAAGAGGGAATTTGCATGTTTGTTGCTGTTACAATTGTACCTCACCTTTACCTCACTCCCCCAATGTCGTAATGAGCAGGGAGGCCATCAATTTAAATGGTGCGGATGATGAGTTGATGAAGCGTGGTGGGTAAATCTGTTGATGCTACTGTGTCTTTTAGCTAAGTGCTCAACTGTACCTTTATTGTAAACAGTCCTCCTAATTAGGAGTATCTCCTAATTCTGTCCACTCACAGTTATAAGCCAGCGGAACTAAAGGGTGTGTCATAATCTATATTCAAAATGATTCTGGCTTTTCAAATGTTTCCTGTTCAGATATGGGGCAAGCTAATTGTTGAGTTATTGGATGTCCTGAATCTACAATAACCTGGACAAGCAAAGAGCATGCTAATCTTCATAGAAAATTATTTGTCCTGTTTATAGGTAAACGGTTTCAGGGGATGCACAGGTATGAATTGGCGGAGTTTGTGGATCTAACAGTATCATATTAAACATGGTCATAGTAGCCATCCAAACAAAGTATAAAAAATGAATAAATTAGGCTGCTTATTTGCCATCAAGGCAAATTTTTTGAAAAGAGCAGAAATCACAAAGTGTCACTGGACACAAATATAAGCCTTAAGCACCTGGTGCGAGAGCCTGCTCACTGCTGCTGGAGTGGGTAATGACAGGATCAGGACCGGGAGATGGGACTGGCGGCAAGATATAGATTGGGGGGGGGGTGGGTTGGGCGGCGTACCTGCTGATGGGATCAGGACTGGGAGGCAGGTCTGACACAGGATATGGAGATTGAGGCCCTGTCAAGGACGCTGATTTGGAAACTCTAAGACGGCAAAGGAAGGTCCCGCCTTGACCATGCCCCAAACTAATTTCATTGGTTAGGGTTGGGGTTAAGGTGAGGTGTTCGGACAACCAATGAAATTCATTGGGGCGATGGTCAAGGCCAGACCTTCCTTTGCCATCTTAGGGTTAGCAAATTCCCATCAGGGGCAGGGACCCGAGCTAGAGGCCTATCAGGGCCGGGAACCAAGGCCTTGGGCAACTACAGTGCGGTACTTAGTGCCTAGGGGAGCTACTGTGCAGTGTTGAGAGGCTTATTGGTTTAGTGACCCCCCCAGATCATATGCTCGGGGGACAGGCAGGCTGACTGCCAATACACAGACCCGCCAGGGCCAGGCAGGACACCAGAAATTGGCTACAGAGGACAGCTAGCTCCAGCTGGGTGGCAGGCCTGGGAATTGTACTGCCAGTGGGACTGGAAGCCTGGCTAGGAGCCAAACTGGAGGCCTTTGTCAAAGTGGCTAAGCTCCTGTTCTGGGCCATGGTGGACTCCTCCAGGCATCCTGCCAGCTGCGATTCGGTAGAGATCTCCCGGAAGGCCCTTCAGAGGTCTGCCACCTTGATCCAGATGTCCGGTTGTGTAATGCAAAAATGCTAAACAGCGGTCAGCTGCAGGTCTTTGAGATCATCTGCGGCGTCAGTCAGATCTGCTTACTCCATTTCCGATCAGACTGTTCTGTTATGACTTCAGGAAGGAGTATTATTACTCCTTCCTGTGAAGGAAGGATCTCATTTATGCCTAAGAAAACTGTACTTTTGTTCCTTTTGAAATTATTTAGTTACAGTCTGAAACCTCTAAAAAAAATTACAGCACATAATCTCCCCACTATCTGTGCAAAAGTTTATTCTAATAAAGTAAATCAGAGCAAAATTAGAGAGGTGTTAGTTCAGGAAAGTCCAGGTTCAAGCTCGCAAGGGGTGGAGGAAGTTACATAAAACCAGGGTGTAAAATGGTTTACCAAAGTATTAATTTTCAGTGGGGAGGTTTTGGTCAAAGAAATACAAACTGAAAGAGGGAACAGGGTAAACAGGTGCAGTCAAATCAAAACAAAGGATCACAAAAAGAGGACTCTTAAAAAATAGAGCTATCTGGAGGAAACCAAAATGAACAAGTGGTGCTAGGCACAACAAACCCTGCCCCTCAGACATACTTTGACCTACTTTTTCGAAATTCAATAGGCATCTATTGTGAGTCAGTGGCAATCCCTAAACTCAATTTGGGGAGAATGTAGCCATTAGTTTTGCTGCTATAGTGTTAACAGACAAACAAACACAGAAACAAACGCACAAACAAACAGAGAAACAAATCGAACCAAAAACAATACCCCTTGCCCTCACCCTTCGGGTGGGGCGGGGTAAAAATAAAAGCCTCTCTGACTAAAATATGTAGCGATTAAAACAAAAATACAATATAGACCGCACCCCCTATCCTAAGGATCTCAAACAGAGAGTAGGACTACATGTAAGCAAAATGTGTATATTTTCACACTAACTCCTAGCCCTGACCCAGAACATACTTTTACGTTGCACTAAATCACACACACAAAGGGTGTCTATAACCTACTTTTATGTTACACCAAATTACACACACGAAAGCTGATAATGAGGCATGCAAGCAAGCTACAAAATGCAAATGGCCGTGATAGAGGGAGACAACAGAATTTGAAAAAGGTGGTCCTCATGCGCTTCTCGGTGGTTGGACACTGGCTTCAGGGACCGCACCAATCACGTCCTGCGAGCTGACATCTGGAACCCAGGAGCCGATCCAAAACATGGGACCGCACAGCCCGATTTGCGTCTGAAACTGGCTTTATGACAGGTTAAACAGCCAAGGAGGAGGGCGTAGACCTCAGCCGTAACAAGGCGGCATCTACAAATTGGCCATCTGGGCGCACTTCGGGCAATGTAGGTTTCTCAGCTGCCAAACTGTAAAGCTAAGTTAATTTCACTTATATGTCACGACAGGAATACATTCCATCTAATTAAACATTTTTTTTTGTCGCAACCAGACCTGTATACATTTTCCCTTCAAAGAAAAAACATAGAAAGGAAATGACGTTTAACTCTAGTGAATCAGATTTATTTTCAATAAAACAAGCAAATAAACAAAACTATGAATACGAAGATAAGGTAAAAAATTTTGGTAAAAATAAAAACAGACAACCCAGCAATTATTTTTTCAAGAACTACGCTTCTGCTGCTCAAAAAAAAAAAAAGAAGATCTTCAGTAGGGATTTGAACCCAGGTCAGCTGAGCATGCGCATAGCACCTTAGTTATTAAGCTACTTGATCAGACTTGCAGCATGTATTTACACTGATTTCTAAACAGTGAGTCAGCATAACACGTCATGTACCTTGGTTTTGCAATTGTATCGCAGCACTCCCTTAGTTCTTGCGCATAATGGCGCAAGGATTCTGAGTCTGACACAACTGTGGAGACTACTTTGAAAACGACTGTTGAATATTTCGTGGACAATTATAGCATTATCGTCAACAAGCAACCGGTTTTGTGACTGCATTGCTGCAGTCATTCCTGCACACAGAGTACTTGTGCGTCCTGGTGCATGGACTCTCAATTAGAGGCACCGGGAATGCAAAGCTCTATCTCAGGCTAGGTTTGTACGATTACGGTGGTTGAGGGCTCATTGGAAACGTCAGAGCTCATAAAATCAAATGGTCACCCACTAAGTCAAGCTTATGACATTGCAAAGCCAATCACTGAGAAGAAATACATGGGATATGGATGGAGGTCTTTGTTGACGGAACACTGAGAACACAATGCTATGTGGAACCTATCTTGGAACCACGTGTTGTCCCCCACATCAGCCAAAACTCTAACATTATCATCATGCATGACCATGCTCGTCGTCACAAGGCAAGGATTCCCAGGAACTGTTTGGATACTAACAACATCTGGGTATTGGACGAGCCTCCTTACTAGCTAGACATGAACCCCATCAAGCGTCTTTGGGACATTCTGGATCAGCGAGTCCGTCATCAGGAGCGCCCACAGTGAGTTTCGAGCTGCTCTGTTGGCCAAGTAACCAAATTCCACCAAAACAGATTGACAATTTAGTGACCTTGATGCCGCGACAGATACAAGCACTGTAAGCAGCAAATGGTGGACAAACATTATTAAGGTTGTTCCAAATGATCCTGAATTAACTCTGAGGTGCAATATCTTGGAAATGTGTAAATAACGATGGTAAAAGTTCTGTTACATATATCTATCTTCACACTTTGTGATGGAAACTTTACTTAATTCTGTTTTTAATGCTGTGGTATAAATCGATATCTGACTGAGTAGTTTGATAAATGTGACCCTCCAGTACCAATCCTGTCACATGGGTCAATTTTTCAAATATGAGTTTTTGGGCTCATATTAAATGCACTTTCAGATGAGCCCAAAAACTCATATCTGAAAATTGACTCATGTGACTGGGTTGGTGCTGGAGGGTCAAAAATACATAGTTTACCATTGCTGTAGGGTGGTGGAAAACCTGGAAAATGTTCCGGAAAATGCTGGAAAAAGTGCTTGAATTTGACTTCAGAAGAGGTGCAGGAATGGCGGGATTCCTTCCTCAGTGATGCTCTGGCAGGTCTGTAATCAGGGTGACTAGATACCAACATAGCAAATGTGGTGCGAACAGTGAGTTTGAGTGGGGCAATGTGGGACCTCTTACCAATGCTGAAAGGAAGTCCCCGGATTTTTTGTCCTCAGACTTCTCATTCCCATGGACTTTTCGTTCCCGGACTCTTGCCCCACGAGGACTTTACCTCTTTGGACTTCTTGCCCCCGAGGACTTTTCATCCCCAGATTTTTCCTGCCCCAATGATAAAGAAATGTGCCACCATTTTTTTTTTTTTTTTTAATAAATTTGGCATCTCCAATCCCACCCGAATTTGGAATGCCCAATTGGGGAACTATGTACAAAGCTTGCTCGTATGCGACCCCTTGCTGCCAACTCAGGATAGTGAAGACAGTTCACGGCTCTCCTCCGAAGCACGTGCCTGTCAGCCGCTGATTCTTATACACTCGCTGGTTGAATCTTCGCAAGTTCAGAGCGAGGGCGGAGGATACCCGGACATGAACCAAGCCGGAGTCTTCCTGACGAGCGCCCGTCTGGCCAACAGGAGGCGCTGGAGCAACGAACAAAGCTGTTATCGAATACCCAAGTCCGGCAGTCCCTTCCCAATTTGTAACCCTGTAGCGCGATAGCCAATTGTGCGCTACTCTGAAAAAGCTGCCGACCCCTGCCGGTGGGTACGCCGAGGCTCGAACCCGCAACGTGGTGATCACCTCTGCACTGCAGCGCAGTGCATTAACCGTGTGAGCCACCCGGCAGCTCGCCACCAATTTTGACAGGCGGATGGATGGACGGACGATGGACAGATCACCATGATGTCGTAGTCAGGGTTAGGGATAGTTTAAATGTAGACGAAGGACAAACATTTTTGGGGACGAAAAGTCCACGAGAACAAAGAGTCCGGTGACAAAAATTCCTAGGGGATGAAAAGTCCAGGGACAAAGAATTCGGGGAAGAAAAGTCCAGGGACAAAAAGTCTGGGAACGAAGAGTCCTAGAGCCGTTGTTGAGTAAGGAGGTAAGGAACACATATCTGAAAGTCCTCTCATAGCTTCAACATTGTTTAAGAAGCAATGGAAAGCATATTGGCCATTTGCTAATGACCAAGCCTTTAATATTTGCGGATACAGGAAAATCCAATGCCTCAGTTGATCTTACAAATCAGTTGCGCTTTCCATTTATGGCGAATAACGCTAACATACCATGAGGCTCTGTGCCAGAAAAGGCATTCAACTGTATTTACGTCTCTATCGTAAACTTGGAGTCTTTGGAGCGAGGTCACAGCAGAGGTCATAATGAAACCTAGGTTAGAACATTCAATAATAATAATAAAAAAAAATGTAAAACTCCATGATGTATGGTTCATTACCCTTGATGGTTGCTGTGCTAAACTGCAAAAACATTACAAGAAGCGTAAAAACGGGTGAAACTGAAAACAGCAAGCACTCAGAGAGCGCAGAACCTCCGCCAGGGGGCAGCAAAGCCAAAAGCACGGCGATTGGAACTCCGGCTCATTGGAAAGACTTTAAATCTTGAACTTTGGCGTATATCTCAGCAGTACTTTGGCCTAGATATGCCAAAATTTCCTTGAGTTAATACCCACCTACCCTGAAAATTTCGTGAAAATCCGGCCATAAGTTTTTGAGTTATGTTGTACACAAACAAACCAACAAACAAACAGCACCGAAAACATATACCTCCTCGGCGGAGGTTAATAATGGAATGTGCATCCATTCATTACAAAGGATGCACACATTCAAATGTATAAAATATTATTTATTGTGAGTCATTGTTCATTCATAATGAATTTACATAGCGCAACAACAATAAAATTGATGTCAATCAATAAAGTTGATATAAAGAGTTGTCATGTAGGTCTACAGACAAGAATACATCTCACTCAAAGCTTGAAGCCACAGTAACGACACCCAACTCTCACAAATTTGGCACTGCAAAATACAACTGGCACATCAAACTATTATACAAACAAGTTGATTCATGCTCATTTTTCAAAAACAAGTAAATGTGTTATGTAGGTTTAACATAAAAACATCATCAGGCAGTGGAATTAGTAAAAAAAAAACAAAAATAAAAAAAAACCTCATTGTTACATCAACTCTAACAGAATACAATGGTCTCAGCTGGATTCCTGCACTCTGTTAGAGAAGAATTTACACTAGACATTTCATTGTAAAGGAATAATAAATATTTTTTTTAAAAACTGTATAAAAATATACACCTAATCACTGGAGATGCAGTGGAGAGAGAGAGAGCGGACAGCTTAAATCTCGCTCTCATACGTGTGCAGGAAAGTCTTTAAAGAGAGGATCTCGGTGTACGACCGACTGGTCCTGCGGTAGAAGTCGAGGCCGGTGAGAATCTCGATGTCGCGCACCCGCGCTGTGTGTCTCTTTATTAGCTCCTCCACCCATTTAGATTCCTCTTCAGAGCTCTGGAGGGTAAATTTATATATAACATTCATCATCAATACAAACTCACTTTCAATAAGGCTGCTCACCAACAAACAAACAAACCCGGTCAAAGTAGGATATCAATAACATGCAGTACAACAGATGTTTACAGTACTATGGAAAAGTCTTCGGCTCATTGAATACAATTCTGTATGGCGAGGATGTTTTAAATAAATGAAATGACAAGTTCCTGATTCCGATAATGTACTTATTAAGAGTTCAGAAATCTATACATATCACACACTTTCAGCCAAAATGGAACTGGCTTCACGTTTCAGATCAGCATCATGGGTTATGAATTGTGTTTGGAGTCATAGTTGTTATTCATATTAGATTGTGTCACTCGACACTGCTCTCTCCACATAAAACACAGTACTGCATGATGGTTCTTTATAACACTTGGGAACAGGGTAAAGTGCACAACCCCTGAAAGTAGAAAACTAGCCGTTTTCCTGACAGATTCTGTACGTCATGTAAACGTCTTCCCGGTGTAAAACTCTTACAGCAGATTTCCATCACAGTAAAACAAGAGACCAAGCACTAACTCAATGGTAAAGGCCAGACAGTAAAGTAGTAAGATCAAAGAAACTGTCGTGTTCGAGGCACCTCTGCATGGCAGCAATCGCCGAGAGGACTCTCATAATTCTGCACACACAGGACAAAGATCATGGAGAAACCAGTCACAAGAAAGAGCGTAAAACAGCACCGTAAAGGTAAAAGAGGGCTTTACTGACGGGGCGGATGATGATAGTGGGGGGGGACAGAGAGTTGGAGGCGGGTGGGACTCACGTTGCAGCTCTCCTCGTTGTCGGGCCGGTGCGGTAGGATAAAGGCGAATGCACTGAGCGGACCGGCGCAGGAGCTCACAGCCTGAGTAAAGTCCAAGCAGCTGGTGACCAAGATGTAGTAATGGGTGGGGATGGGCACAGAGCCGCTCACAAACCTAAAATGAGATGAGAACTGTGGTCAAACACTCACAGACCTACAGTGAGAAGTAAACTGTGGTCAAACACCAATATAACCTGGGGATCACGCTTTGTCATCACAATAGCGTCACAACCGTACAAGACACAGTCACGGTATAATGGGGGCGTAGGGGGAGCGGCAGGCATCATCCTCTAGTTCCTGTTTATTCAAGATGGATGGCAATGTCAAAGGCCGCATTATGGTATAGTATAGATGCTGTTTCTATCTTCTACTTGATGTTGGTAAAATACAAGCCCATTCCTTGAAAAATTTAATCCTGCAGAACCTAAATTTGAGGGAGCAGAAAACTGGCCAAAAAACCAACAAAAAAAAAAAACATTTTATTAATCTTGACTTGTTTCAATCATCTCTTCAACTGACAGTGTGTCTAAGACTGAAAATATTCAATACCATCATGTGTACCTCAGTTGGGTGAGATGAAAAAATAAACTTTTCATTTCAATACACACTTTTCAGTCTATCAATTAACATGGATACATATAGCTAATACCAGTTTCTTGCTCTAATTTTAAAAATCATGAAGTGCAGGTTAGCTGCAAAAAGCTAATGCAGATGTTACTGGAGTAGTTTTTCCTTTTTCTGTTAAGATTACTGAGGGAATAAAACCTTTTTCTGAATGGAATGATTTTATCTCCCCACTGCTGCTTGAGGAAAGAAGCTGTGTTCAGCGGCCAGTGGATAATTGAAATAATTGGAAAATTTGTTAATACCGTGACATTACAGAAAAAAAATAATAAAAATCAAGGCTGCTTAACAGTTGAGGGGATTTTTTCGGCCTTCCCAATTTTCAGCGTCACAGCTACCACTTGATTCGCAGATATAAAGAAGCTTGATCTGACATCCAACAACCATTATTAAACACTAGATGGCACTAAGACAAAAGAGAGAGGCGATTTGCTCGGCTGCAGATGACACTGGCATGATTTCAGCAATCCAGAACATGTGATAAAGAAGTTTTAAAAATTCACCGAAAAATGGAAAAGATTATTGAGCTGCTGTTTTTTTTTTTTTAAAGATGTTGATGGACAAAAACCACTATCAATTAAAGCCCTTTCAAAAAATATGAGTCGGGCTAACTCAAGCCTTTAAGTATTCTAAACTTGCCATGTATTTTCAAGGCCTGACATTCATGATAACATTCATAACTACGATTTTTTTTTTTGAAGTTTTCACTAATGAAATGGGAAAACAAGCATTGATATTGGCTAAATATGGTGAGAAATGAAATGCATTAAACATCACTTCAGATAATTACCCACATTTTTCAACATAGTTATGTTTCTTGAATTCTTTATAACCGATATCAGCAGCGTGACACAGCCAGATTATTAGCAAACAGATCTCTGAGGTTTATGGATGGTACAGTATGTAGCCATTATATTTAAGTTCTGAAGAGGCAGTATGTTGATTATTCAACTTGACTAGTGCCAGTTTGAAAAATGGGGGAAAATGGCAGAAGGATCACTGAAAAACTTCTTCACACAAAGTCTTGCCTCCCAGCCAAATGATACTTTGAGCAGCTCTCTGTCATGCTTTTGCATGCACCTTAACTGAGTAATTAAACATAGCAAACCTGAAGCTAAAGGACCATTTTTCAGACACTTCATACATGCGGCCACAGTGAGCATTCAGGGGCTGCTTCAGAGTACTGACCGCTATCCTTAACAAGAGTGAGTTTTTACTTGTTCAAACTAATGTCTCCCCTGTAAACAGCAAAAGCCACCACCAGTCTTATAGATGATTAATGCTCTTATAAAATTAGGTTATGAAATATAAAGCTGTTTCCGAGTTATGGTCCAGAAACACTTTGGAGATGCCAATCACTGACGGAAACCAACAAAAAATGATGTCTCCCCATGCCCCCCCACCCCCCCTCCAAGACATGATTATGTTTTTTGTGAACCAAAACTTACGACACTCTACTTAAAACCACAGCACTGGTTAAGTGGGAGAGAGCCACGATTAGTTGAGGCTAATCCAAGGCATGTTCCCCATAACATGAACTTATAAAATAAACAAAATGTTAACTGGAATTAAAAAAAAAAAAGTAAATAAGGTCAATATGGCCAGTTTTAACAGATTGAAATTTAAATGGTTTTGCCGAAAAAGGACAGTCAGCGGATGTGAGCTCTTACTGTTTCCTCTTCTCAGCTGAGTCTTGAAGGCCGTCGTAATCGAAGTCAAAGATTGGGCCGCTGACAATGTTTACGCCGTTTCTCTCGCTGGCGTACCGCTTCACCAGCGTCCTCTGGAAATAGTTCCACACCCCTGAGAGTGAAGAGAAAGAAGAAATGATCGTCTTCCCTTCAATTTTCATTTGTACTTTCTATCCCACCATTCTTTTCGTGAAGTGTGAACATCACTTTACCAGACATGAGATGGCGAGCGTTTGACTGATGCTCTAATCCACACTGATGAGTGACAGTGGAGAAATCTAGCGTCTATTTCAAGAGCATATCTAAGGTTAAGACATCAGCGGAGAAGAATTGCAGAAACCCACTAAAACTGAAGGCGGTTGAGCAGTGAAATGGGGAAAAACTTCAGGTGAAGATATACGAAAGAAATTTAATTGGGACAACCGCAGGGGGAGGGGTGTGAGTGCAGCAGGTGAGCTACCTTCACACTCTTGAATAAAAAGCACGAAATACTCAGATCTCCTGCCACAAGATGGCAGATATCTGACCTGGAATCAAAATGCAGTGGAGGGATGGACTGACGAACAGAAGGACAGACGGAAGTGCGAAAAGGCAAATGTGCGCATTGAGATGCATCCACAGATTAAATTTTGTTGAGAAATCTTGAACGGTTTAGGAGTTCTGGCCTGGAAAAGAGGCTTGACGGACGGACGTGCCGACAGACGAACAAGCGAAAGGACAACACTAGTTCCTACATCCCCCTTCCTCTTTGTGGCAGTGAAAAATCAAAACTTGTTTGCACTGACTTGTCATGCGAAAAAAAAACGGCTTCCATCAGCACATCAAGGCACAGAACGGCAGTTCAAAAACTGTAATCATTCCGAACGAATCAATTCATCTGGTAACCCTGGAACATACCGGGTGGCTAAAACCCCTCTTTCCCTTAAGGTCTGGCCTCGTTTTAGCAGGTTAAACACCACGGGGACGACATGCTCAGCGCAGCTGGTGCTGGAACAGCGCTGCTTTGTTCTCCAGGGTAACATGTCTGTAGTGTGCAATACTAACACAGGAAAAAGGCTTGGCCAGCTGTCTGTCTCAAGCCGGGCTGTCTGCCATCGAAATCCCAGCAGTGGCAGCAGATTGAGCAACTAATATAATTATTAGAGGATGAGACACAAAAGCTATACTGCATTTCCTCAATGCAGGATAAAAACCTTGCATACAAATTCTCCAAGTTTTTCAGGAGACAGAAATTTTGAACCTGATTTTCCTCATTTTGAATTTATTTGGGGTACTTTTCATTTGTTTGCAAAATGTAAGACAGAAAGGTTGGAAAAAACTGTTTACTTTTTTCATGAACAAATAAGATAATGCTGTATTTTTAAAAAAACCACTAAAAAAAGTCCTCATTCAGATCTGAGCTCACATTGGACTGCATTTCTCTCTGCTTTCATTAATCCATTTGTTAAGAGGTTTTTTGCAGTAGTTGCAATGGTCATCTCTTTGTCGACTTATATGAAAATCTCAAGCTGATCAAAATGTCGTATACAAGGCTTTCATCTGACGCTGACGATTGATGGTCCTAGAAAGTACTCTTCTAAAGGGTGTGTGTGCACACAAATGGAAGTAAGTGTGTGAGAGTTGCTCTTAGTGAGTGGGAGTTAAAGTGAGAGCATTAGCATGCCAAAGATCTGGAAGGTTTGCAATGAATGGGGTATTATGACCTGGCTGGCGCAACTACCCATTCACATTAAATTAGTCAACCTGAAGATGTGTGTATGGAGCAGGTTTAGGGGGAAAAAATCTGCTTCCATTTAGAAGCCAGTTAAAAAACATTGAACATGTCCACAGCAGCGCCTGATCAACCTCCCACAAAGATACCAAGGAACTAAAAAATATTAAGGGACGCTGTTAAAAACCAGCATAAAAGTGGGTGAGTATATACGGTACATTCAATCCATAATTATATAGAAATGAACAAGGTTATTGTTATTACTAATATTATGTAAATAAATAATGAATATAACAGCTTTCGGCTTTTAAGTTGCGTTTATTAACATCCTAATCTTATGGTGTAGGAATTATCAATGTTTTTGTTTGAGGTCACCACTGAGCAACCACAAGTAATTGGCTGCCCAGACATTCCAAGGCCAGGTGTGTGTTAATCCATCATTATTTCATTTACAATTTAAGATGATTAAACAACTAGAGTTGATGTAAAGTGTGACATTTGCATGTGGAATTGTTGTTGTTAAGTCTGAAATATGATGTCGCTGCCCATGAAGAGTGCTGCCATTAAGCTGGAAGATCAAAACAAACCAATTACAAAAATGACCAAAAGAGTAGATGTGACCAAATCCACCATGAGGCATTTTATATATATATATAGCTCAGGTGAGCTCAGGAACAGGAGTTGGGTAGGTCTACGAATGACAACAGTTGAGGATCACAGCTGAATTCTTTCCCTGAGGAGGAAAAACCCAAACACAACAACTAGCCAGGGGTGCGTTTCCCAAAAGTGTAGTTGCTAAATAAGTTAGCAACTTACATAGTCCATTCACAGTCAGTGGGTCCAACTATGTAAGTTAGCATCTGTGATTCGGAAAACATTCAAGAGAAAACTTCGCCAAAGTAAAAAGCCAGGGCTTACCACAAGATATAAACCAATTCTCAAAAACAAGATGCCAATGAAACACATCTAAGAAAAGCCTGTACAGTTCTAGAACATCATCCTACAGACAGATGAGACCAAAATTATGGGAAAGGAAGATTAGAAATAAGGGAAGGCAACGCTCATGATCTTGAACATAAGACCTCATCTCTGAAGTGTATTCATGCGTGGGCATGAATGGCTGCAAATGGTACTGGTTCCCTTCTATTTACTGATGATGAGACTGCTGACCAAAGAGGCTACATGATAGATAGATATACTTTATTGAGCCCCGTGGGGTAATTTCTCCTCTGCATTTAACCCATCCTGTAGTTAGGAGCAGTGGGCAGCCACAGAGCAGCGCCCAGGGGACCAACTCCAGTTCTAACGCCAGTCGCTTGCTCAGGGGTCCTGGTAGGAGTGTTCCTATGATGCACATTTTTCTGGGTGGGGGAAACCGGAGCCCCCAGAGGAAACCCACGCGAACACGGAGAGAATATAACACACAGAAAGGCCCCAGGCCAGATTCGAACCCACACCCTAGGGCTCAGAGACTCATGTAAGCTTAAGCCAAAAAGCCTCTAACTCACTGGATGACGTGCCGCCATCTTTAGCATTTCAAATTTTCCCATTGATAAACAATGCTGTGCACCATCTTCTTCAATTTATACCATCTCTGACTACTCCCTCTAAGGCTGAGGCTTCACAGGGGACTCAAATTCATCACCGCCAAAAAAAAAACTGTCTTTTATGGTAACAGATTATGGAGGGCCCATTGCATACATGGCCCAAAATCACAACAAAGAAAGGTTGACTAACTTACTCTTGAATGCAGGGTACATTGGAACGGTGTTTGTGATCAGGACAGCGTCTTGTCGACCCTCAGCAGTAGAGGCGAGTTCTGTCAACAGACAACACAGGCTTCAGTCTCATTCAGGGGCGAACTAGAGCAGAAATGTGCTCAAAGAGGAGAGGGCAAGGCTAGAGCACTATCAGAAATCTATATAGATATGGCACAACCCATCACACAAACAATTCTTTTTACATTTAATATCAATGACCAGCACACCCCCCTATATATTTGTCTAGCCTTCCTTTTGCACCTGATGCCACTGACTGTACGCAATTAAAACATGTATTTAAATCGCTCATAAATTAAAATTCTTTTTAATTTATATTGGCACTCATTCATCTGCATTTGCCCATCTTCCATACATCATACATCATCTGTTTGCGGCAAAGATTAGCTAATGCATACAACAATGCTGACAACCAGCACTATAACTTGAATGGGCACAAAGCTGACCCAGCTTAGCAACAATAATACAGGATGAAATGAGATATTAAGTGCATCAACACTTCACAATGCTATAGGTACAAATTAGCATGATATCGCTGATAGCGGGTGAGAGAGACAAAACTCACGTGGGGGGTAGAGAAATCCATAAGAGATCTGTTTGTCTGCTTTGTAGCCGGAGCATGACTGACTATAGCCTGGAGGCACTCGAATGTCTGGTCTCACACAGTTGCTCAAAGAATCTGGGAGAGGGGTGACATCTACCTAGAAAGAAGTAAGAATTTGAATCAAGCAAACTGAGTTTTGTGTTCACAACTCATGTTGCAAAACAGTCAGATAAACTACTGCAATAAATTTCCTTCAAAAGCTGCTGATAACAGACCTCAAAGACCATTTTCTTTTCAATGAAAACATAAGGAAATGTTTTGTTCAACTCTTTGAGCCAAGCCTCCTAATGGTCGATAAACTGGTGTTCTTAAACGGTCATAAATAATTTTGAGTTGCATAATAGCCAGGGCTTTGAGAGAGCTGCATTTTCGGGTCAAGAAATGTTACACTAGCTGGATGTAAGCTTTGTTTCCATTTCAACCGTGTTCCAGCACTGCTAGCATTTATTACTGCATACTTAGTAACTACAATGTATAATTTAATTAACTTACAACGTTGTAAATTAAAAGTGTGTCAGAGTTTGAGACCTGCCATTGTTATTTTTCATGTTTTAAGGGTATATTCTTACGTTTAGTATCATTCTTCTTGTGTTCACTCACTGTTTAATTCTCACATGCTCTTGATTTCATCTTCACCTGGGCGTTTGCCCTCCCCATACAGTACAGTAGATATTTAATTCTGTCAGTTCCCTTGTTTGTAACCACGCCCCTCACCACAATTCCCTGCACAATCATACCTGCAATCACCTCTCTGCTTGCTTTTAACATATGCAAGTTTAACATATTTCCAAAATTTTGTGGCCGTAAACAGAACCAATATTATCTGCTCAGCACGCAACTGGAAAATTGAAAAATTAATAGAAATATAAAAGAAATTACTTGAATAAAATGAGAGTAGTTTAGCCATGCTGATACAGAGTATGAAAGGAGAGTGAGATTTACCAGTTTGGAAACGGTGTATGATGTCCACAAGGGCATAGAGAGGGTCTCACTGTATCCACTGATATAATCACTGTGATGGAGAATGTTGTATTTGGAGCGGAAGAGCACTGCTGGTCGACCATATGGAAGATTCTTGCTATCTGCAAAGAAATTTAAAAAAAAACAGCGGAATAGCCTGAAAATTTGCTTGAACAAATTTCCACTGAAATTTTTCATTTCATTTCACAACCACAAATCAGAAAAAAATGAGGACAGGATGTTAAATGTTAAAACTGACTGAGAGCAATTGTTTGTAAATTACCTCTGGTAAGTCTGCACATGATTTTTAAAATGTTTTTAAATAAATGCATTTCGATTTTGATTCTCGCAATTTATTTTTAAAAAGCTGGGACAGTATTTATGATTTCGTAATGTTGTACAATCACAACACCAAACATTAGATGCTTAGGAATTGAACTGAAAATGATTCAGTGTTTCAAGAGTAAGTTTGTCCCACTCATCCTGCAAACAAGTCTGTAGGTGTGCTACAGTGCGGGATGCAGTTTGTGTTTCAAAATGCACCACATGTTCTCAACTGTGGACAAATCAGGACAGCAGGCGGTCCAGTCCTGCACCCACACCCTCTTCTCATTTGCTTTTGTAATGCATGCAGAATGCAGTTTCGCATTGCCTAGTTGGGCATCCCTGGGAAAGATGTCATCTTGAAGGCACAGCAAGTTCACGGAGCCCATTTAACCAGTAAAGTTTTAACTGGCATTTTTTAATGCAAGTATGTATTCTTGCTCTTTATAAAGGTTTCCAAAGTAATCCTGAGCCCATTTAGTTATATCATGTATCTCTGCTAATGCTATTGCTTGCTCCCTCGCCATTCATGCACAGAAATTCTTCCAGATTCCTCGAATCACAGTCGTTTTATGCACTACAGAAGGTAAAATACCCCAAATCCCTCTCATCTTTCTTGGAGGAACAAATATTTTTACACTTCTCAACAATTTACTTCTATATTTCAGGGCAAATTGGCAATCCTGTGCCCATCTTTGTTACTGAAGGACATGGCCTTTCCTAGATTCTGCTTTTATACTAAATCATGATTACAGTGACTTGCTGATAACAGCCATTTCAAATCATATCATTATTCAATTTTTGTTTTTACTGAATACTAGTCTTACTTATGTAGGAAAGTGCTGCAGACATGAGTAGCAGGAATTGATGTATATTTACAAATGAAATGAAGTCGACCAGACAGAGCATTAAATCTCTCGGTTTCATGCTGCCTGCCATGAAGCCCTGTCCATACCACCCCAACTTTTTCAGAATTGAAACTGTACATGAAACACAAGCATAATAACAGATTTTTTTTCATGCTGGCCATGAATAAAAAATATAGACTGTATGGTTTTGATGAATTCACTATAAAATGGGCATTACCATCCAGAGCTTGCCTCAGTCGCTGATTGAGTTCTTCCACTTTGTTCTGCAACAGACAGACCCACAGTGACTCCAGGTTATAGCCTCTTACAAGGATGACTTTCAATGCTCTCTGCCTTCTATTTTTTGAACGCAACTGCAAAAGATTAAAGGTGGAAATCTTTTGCAAGAGAGCTTGAATACATCCCTGCAGAGACAAAATTACTTGGTCATGAAGCACAACAAAACACAATCAGGAACAAATAATGTGACCAAACATAACTATTATTTTATGATAGGGAAAATACATTAAAACAAAAATCGCCATAAAGCACAGTAGTGACTAAATAAGCCACACAAAATGCTAAATCACACCAATTTCACAATATAAAAGTTAATCAAGGGTTGATTTTCCTCCAAAAATAAATCCAAGACAGATGTATAAAAAGACAGTGGCTAGAGGTACGCACATCCATACCTCGTAAATCTCAGTCTATTCGAACATCCGTATTGGACTGTTGTAAGGTACAGACAGCAGACTCAAAACAACTTGGTTAGTTTTAGGCAATAATGCTACTTAGTTATTAGGGTAAGAGTTATGGTTAAGGTTATCTTTAGGCATCAAAAATACTTGATTAGGTATAAGATTTAGACTGAGTTGGCATTAGGGTCCCAATACATCATAGACCTTAGCTTCTTCAGCAAGCATGGTAGGGTCCTGGTTAAATCGAATATCTTGTAAGTGGATAAGACCAGATCAATTCGAGCCAGATATACCTTTTTCACATGTTTACTGTTGGTTTTGAACTCAAGTCTGTGGCGATACCTACAGCGTCAAAACTGATGCGAAAGATCTTTCTTGTATCTGTACTGACGCTCAGGGCATCTGCCTAAACTTCACTTTATGACGCCTAGGACGTGAGATGGAAATACAATCCGTATCTTTAAGACGCTGTCTGTTGATAAGGCTTCGTACCCTTAGCCCCAGGACTATTCATACGGATATCCATACCCGTGGCCGTAGCCATATAAAAATACAATGCACATAAAATATTCTGCTGTAAATATTATGAGGCAAATGAATGAAGCCTCTTTTAATGGGGTAAACTTTTTTTGCTTCTCTGCCTGATGTTTTGGCTACAGAATAGCCCCTGAAAAACACGACTGCAATCTTGCTTGAACCTTCGAACCTGATAACCACCAACCTGCTGGGTTCTTTTAAATCATCTGAATGGTGGACGGGCATGAGGAATGTGACTGCGCCGAATGCTCACCTTGTCCTCACAGCTACACCCTAAATCATCAGTGATAGCAGAGGCAGGAACTGAGGTGGAGGGCTTGGACACCTCCTCGGGCATCGTGGGTTTATGGGTGGGGGTTCTCAAGATGTGGTTCAAACTGCCATGGGTTCCGTTATTAGGGGCGGGCTTCAAGCCCAGGAGGTCTACAGCAAAGAGAAATGGAAAACCTTTAGATTTTAACACAATATTTCTTCCAGACTAAAAAATGTTTGAGAAGAAAAACATTCAATTGTCTTACCACACATGACATTGTAAAGTTCAATGTTCTCAAAAGCTGGAACTTTAGTCTTGTATTTGAATGAAGGTCCGTAGGCCAAGAAAAATGTCTAAAAACAAACAAGAGAAGCAATGCGAAGCACCATTTATAACACAAAAAAAGAGAACTAAAATCTCCATCCCCAAAGAGGTTGGTAAAAATGAAGTGAAATGACCATTTTATGCTCCAACAAAAAGAACGACAAAGAGAAGTATGAATGGGTTACCTGCATGCTGTTTATCTTGTTATCGTAACCATGGTCACCATTAAATCCACATTTTCCAGGGTGCCTCTTGCCTTCTGGAGCTTTCCTTCAAAAATATTTTGGGAAAGTTTGAATCAAAAAAGAAATAGACTTTGTGACCCTGGTCCCCAGTGAGTTGAAAGCCAACTTCATGCTTTTGCTTTCACAGAATACATTTTGATTTAATCACAGTGATCAATCCATACCAAACCATCTTAAAATGAAGTCAGAGTAATATACACATTGCATGATAAGAGTTGTATGACCAGAAGGCCCACACCACAGAGCGTGGGATTCAATAATATATTAAAGGACAGTCTAAAAGAACTTTGCTTTGTTATGAAGCATAAAGATTAGACAGCAGAACAATGGCAAAAGACCATGCGGTCCGATGAGTCCAGATTTACCTTAGTGATGGGTGCATCACGGTAAGACAGGACACCCATGAGGTGATGCACCCTTCATGCTCAGTGCTACACCACACCAGTCTATAGAGGCATCATTATGAGCTCGGGTTGCTTCAGTTATTTGATCTGGGCTCAACAATGTTATGTTGCAGTAAAATGAAGTCAGCAGACTTTCACAAACTCATTGGCCACCACAAAGTCCTGACCTTAACCAATTGAAAGAGAAGGTTTTATGAAATGGCTTGAGTCTCCTGTCCTCAATACACGGTCTCAGTCAAATGTTAAGGCAACTCTGCTTTAAAATAAAGGCTGTAATATTGCATAAGATTGTAAAAAATAATGCCAGGACAAATGTTTTTGAAACATTTGTTTAAGCACAGAAGTTCCATAGAGAATGTTTCTTTCTTTTTTTTTTTTTTTGAAGGATGCCCCAGGTAAAATGCACGACAGAACAGCTGCAAGTGAGGAAGGATAGAGAGAAGTGGGGTCAAGCCCCTGGAGTGAATTTGGGGTCAAGGGCCACAGCTCAAGGGTCCAAAGGCAGAATTTATCCCAACTTTATCTCTCCACGTTCAGAAACCCTAGCCCCTCCAGAGGCTAGAATAGGAAACTCTTCAGCCACCAGTCAAGCAACTTACCACTAGGCTACCCAGCTGCGTCATGATTGGTGCTTCAGGCAGCCCAACAAAATTTTGCACTATGCGACTTTTTTTTGGCCAGACAGTATATGTTGGGACTTTTTACGCGGCTTACAGATCAAGTTTCAGCCCTTTATTCCCAGTGATAGCAGGCTAATATGGCCATAATGGCAGTGAGTGAGACAGAGATTGTGTGAGTGTGTCATGATCCTTTCATACTCAATATCTCAAGAATGGCATAAGCCATAACCTTCTAACTTCACACACTAACAGATATCGTGTAGCAGATGAACTGATTAAAATTTGGTTGAATCTGTGAAGTTGCATCATACTAAATTGATACGCCAAAATTCACTGCGTCGCACGGTCCTGTACAATCAAGTCTGACTGCACGTTGCTTGTATCATTAGCAATTTTGTCAAAGCCTGATAAAGGCTCAATTTTGGCAACAGTTATGCTCGCGATGTGTTTCTGGCTCCGCTGAAGTATATGGCACTAACGTTACTGGCATGTATCTTCATTTAATGTCTACAGTAGCCAGCTAGCCGGCTACAGAGTTATGTGAAAATTTTGGCATTACCTTTACTCGCTAACAACATTCTCTGAACAGATCCTGAGTTGACAAGCAGCACTTCAGCCTCGTTGCATCATACTTAATTCATAAACATTGTAAGGTTGTACGTTGCTCTAAGTCTCTAAAATGGACAACTTCAATTTTCATTGTAAAACCCCCCCCTCCTCCACGCCCACTGTTTGCAGTGCGGAGCTGAAATGCAAGCTGCTTTTGTGCTAAAGATGCTGGATGGTAATGTCTGTCAAATTTGGTCAACATTTATGACCGCTGGAGGTTACAGGTACAAATTATTCTCGAATGTCCAGCAACAAACGCCACAGACGGACTTCACACCATCTTAATCACTCAGCTTGTCAATGAGGAAAAATAAAAATAAAAAACAATGAATGCACCATTGAAATAATGATTATCTCCATCATGACCAGTAAGTGGTAACGTATTTCTTTTAAACCACTAAGCTTTCTGCAAGCTAAAAGGATTTTAGCTTTGGCCAGTAGTTCATAACCCTGTACACTGCTGAAGTCAGGCAAGTTCAGACATGTAGGATTACAGGGACGTTCTGAGCCGGGGCTGAACAAATTTTTGGCGGCACCACAAGCATCCACTACGAGACCAGACAGTTTTTAACTGAGAGCACCGAAGACACCATTTCAGTATCCTCACACATAAAAACTTGCCTTTATGCTAAAGCCCCAAACTCATCTGAAATTCGGGTGTTGCCAGGTGCACAGTAAACAAATGCAGTTCATTCATTCCTGAAAGACCACTTCACACTCTTACCTACTGGAGGGCAGAACTGCCCTGTGCACACAGCCTTCAGTTCACGGCCCTGGTGCCAGGGATTTAGGCCGTCTATATCTCCAAACGAAAATGTCAAAGATCCCTTTCATTTTGCCCTGCGGCTTGCCAAGTCAAACAAGAGAACCTTTCCATGTAGGGGAATCATTCTAACCATATGCATCACCAGTTCACTTTCTCCAGGCATTTATTTACTTTCTGCGTCACTCACACAGCAAGGCATCACCTTATGGGTTAACGTTAAGAGGGAGAAATTTAAACTTGGTTGGCGCTGATGACAAAACGTGAATGGGAGAAAAAAAAGCCCTTCAAAATAAAAGCCTGTCTCGATGAGTGTTCGCACTCCCTGTGCACCCTGAGGAAAAGTACATGTGGGTTAAGGTCAAGAAAACAAAGAGGAGAAAGGTCACCTTGCGATATGCCACTTCCTGTCCACCATTAGATGGATCTCCTCAATCCTGCGGTTGTTGGCGTAGTGTAGACGTTTCGGGAGGTGCTGCTTGAGGTACGGTTTGAAATGCTGGTCCGGCTTCTTACACTGTGCACAGTAGGCGGCGTAAGGACTGAGCGCTCATCAATGACCGGTCCATACAGATGACACACTTATAAACAGTGTATGATTGATTTATACTTACTGTAAGATTTGCCACAACTGCTTTAGGGTCATCTGAAACAGGATTCATAGATGTTAATTACAAGGCAGTTGCGACGGGTACGGCAGTTTTTCAATGCATTTCAATGTGGAGAGGTACAGCAGTACGGCCATTTCAAGCCCTGCCCTAACCTAACCCTAACCATAATCCAGAATCCTTATCCTAATCCCTTGAAATCGACTGCCCTACCAATAAAAACTGCCGTGTCTCCAGAAACTGCGTAGTTAAAAATATAACCATGACCGATCTGCACTAAAAGAGTTAAATTAACTTTATATGAATGTACATTTTCTATTTAGTATAGTGCTCTATTCAAGAAAGGGAAACGGACTGAAGGACTGATGTAAATGTGGTTTTTGATATTTGGTGATATGACTGGGGCAGAATTTCAGCAATTTCTTGCAGTGCACTGGCTTTCATTGCTTACATTTTGGGTTGTTAGGTGACCTGGAACGAATTCTCCCAAGAGACCCTGGGATCAGAATGATGTCATCTACATTAGTCATGTAGGAACTCAGGAACTCTGTACGGTCGCAATGCGCCTCCTCCATCCCTGTGTGCCATAAAAACATTTATTAATGATTGATTTGTTTGTTTGGTCAACACATTCTCATCCCGACTCACCGTATGGTGATGCTACGTAACCAAGCGTCGATTTACGACACAACAGGAAGCTTTCGGCAGCTTTATTTGACCCTTGGGGTTAGGGTTTGGTTTAAGGGGTTAGGGTCCGTTTTAAACCAGCTTCAAATAAGGATGCCAAAAGCATCTGTTTGTGTCATATATTGACGTTTGGTCAGGTAGTGTCAATGTATGACGTGTCTGGATAAGACTGGGCTCGTTTGATTGTTCATAGCGTGGTCCATGCATATTTGGACTTTGAAACAAATTTAAAGGGGTGTAATTTAGTTCCCTCAATATGAATTTTATCTTGACTCTAATTCCAACGAAGTTTGCTCATCCGGGTAAATGGCAATAAAATCAAAAAAGGGCTGATTTTTCAAGGTCCTTTCACCCTCTACAATACTGACAACAGTACAACACATTATTTGATTCTCTAACAAGTGAATTTAGTGCTCACTGAAAAACTACAATGTGATGACAACTAGATACTCCTAAACGGTTGGCAATGTTGACAGTTAACTACTGTTTAACATCACCATGTCCTTCAATCCCACTCTTTACGCAATTGTGTTCTCAAGACACTGGTATGCACAATTTTCCCCTATTCCCTTATTACGTAGGCTTTAAGATACACAATTCTACAGTGCCTTTTTTGTAGTATATTATACTTCATAATACACCATAAATTCTCAAGGGGAGGCAGATCAGGACTGCAGGAAGGCCAATCATGCACCTGCACTCCCTGCTTATGCAGCCTTGCACTTGTACTCCATGTACACTGGCATAGTCTTGCTAGAAAATGCAGGAATTATCCAGGATTACAGAGAACATCAGGATGGCAGAATGCGTTTGCTCTAAATTTGGATGTATCTTTCAGCTTTTATGGTGCCCTCTCAAATTTGCGAGTTGCCCATGCCGTGAGCACTGACACTCCCTCATATCATGGCAGATGCTGGCTTTTTGCCCGGATGCGTAGAGAGTGCACGCACATCGAATGAACACAGGTGCTGGGTAAAACTTGACCGTCAGAATAAAGAAAAAGAGAAAAGAGTATACCTGCACACTGTAGCTGTTTCTCCAACAGTTATCTATTATCAACACCTGACGAAGACCATACTGGTCGAAACGTGTAATAAATCACTACAGGAGCAATAGCTACAGTGCGCGGACATCCTCTTTTTGCCCGAATGCATCACATTCATAAAATTGTTTCACTGCATCTTGAAATTTATAGCAAAACGTAAAAAAGACATTCTATAACTCAGCTGCACCTCGACATAATGATCATGAACAATCACAGAACTGGATGGGATAGAGGTTCGGTAGAGGTTCCGTACCGTGGTCTCCCACCAGAATCAGGTTAACGCAACGGTGCAGGTTCATCTGTTTCAGACCGTCCATCAGCTGCCCGACGATCTTATCCATGTCCCTCAGGGGCCCGTTCAGCTGCGTTACACGATGATACAACACAGTAAATCCCATAACGTTTACAACAGAGACATTGTCTTGAGTGCAGATTCCCTGAGGGGTATTTTTTTTATTATTTGGCTTCACCATGTAAAAATTACAGCGACTTTTGTTCCCCAATTTCAGGGCAACATAATGTTTGGGTGAAATAGTTCTGGCTTTGGTTGCTTTTGGGGACTGTTACTGGCATATGTAAACACCCTGACTGGGACTGGGCCAATGCTCATCAAGGAAGCCACAGGAAATTTAGCCAAAGATACAGGTCAAATCTCAGGCTTCCCCCCAGTCAAGTTTGGATCGTCATTAAGAAGAAAGAAGGCACTGGTAAGCTCAGAAATCTTTAGGGACAGGTATGCTAAAAGGGAAATCTCTATAGCTGATGACTGAAGACTTATCTCTGAAACGAAGAACCTATGAAATGGGCAATAAGGATACTTCTAGGCTAAATTCCATTATGAACCACTTGCTACTTGTGAAAACAAGATGTAAAAAAATCGCAGGTTGCGAGGAAGCAACATAAAAATAGGCAACTAAATACTGGAGAAATTTCTTGAGGATAGGGCTGACCAAGATTCACCAGAGCGCAAACGCAACTAACCTGTGGACACCCCAAGGAACAGGACAGAATCTGTAGCAAGCTCTCATTAGTCAAACCTGGTCGAGAGGCTGAATGGTTTTGGCATGTATGGATGGCAGCAGTACTGATTTATTTGTCTTTGGATCCTGTAATCAGCAGCCAGACAGAATGAATCACAAGCATAATGCTGAGCCAATAAAGGAAATTTTCTAAACTAAAAACTTGGATAAGTCATTTGCTGTATTTGAATCTAAATTCAACACGTGTTGCACAATTATCCAGAGGAAAAATCCTGAGGCATCCAGACCACATAACAAGCCAGAGTGGAAGACAGTTTCAGAATAAGCCAAGCCAGAGCACCACAAAATGTGACTTTCATTTATATCAAGATTTACTGTTCTAAACGTTATGATGTCACCCTGAAAAAGGAGCACTATGCATAAAAAATGCTGTCACAGTGGAACAGAAGTAAACACAAACCCTTAAATAAAACTTCTGAATGAGCGCACGTGAAATATTCCCTCAAAAGTTTTCAATTGTGAAATTGGGAGGCAAATTATGAAACATACTTAAGGAAAATTATTGCCCTGGTCATGAGATGACCTCTCCTTGATTAGAGTCCTGCGATGCATCTGGTTTGCAATCGTGTCAAAGATCATGTGAGCAACCCTCTCTGTGCAACCGTGAGCGCAAGATATAGATTCTAACCTCCGGGAACCACGATTAATTTGGAACAGGCATGTTCTATTTTGTATCCAAACTCAGCGCCATTACGTATTCCATATGTTTGAAGACTATAAGACTTAAAGTGAGGAAGCAAGCAGCAATGTCCGGCAATTGTGCATCATTTAAGCCCAAAGAGGACTCAAAAAATGGCAAAAGGGGAAATACTACTGGAAAATGCTGACAAAAACTAAAAAGGCAGTGTACCAAATGTCACACAAACTTTTACAGCGACCTAAAAAGGACACAGTTTGCAAGTTTCCTGTACTAACCAAAAATGGAACCGTAGCATAATTTATTTGCCATGCTAACACCATGAAAAACTGCATATCAGCTTTCAGTGCTAGGGGATGGAAACTGTTTTTTCAGCTTCTATAACGAGCCCTAACGTACTGGAGTGGGCTCAGGAGTGCCTCACGGGAATCTCATGGTGGGGCGGTTCCCACATGGCACTGCTTTGCCCTGTATCTCTCTCATGTTCAGCTCACCTCGGTGCTCTGAGGTCCCAGTTTGTGTCCGTAAGTATCCAGCTGCTCAGAGTGCATGGCGTACACATAGGGCCTGAAGGAATACAACAGTAATGCAGCCATTTAGCTCAGCCTTCGTAATCTTAAAGCACAGCACTGAGACCATCTATTTAGAACACGCATAACATTAGCACTTTTGCATGACAGTACCTTTGCCGAAATCTCAACATACATTCGCCACTGATACAATCATTTCACAGATATCAGATTTTGCGTTATGCAACATAAATGGGCAGCTGACATTTTGAAATGAGCAAGAAATAGTTTAGCAAAGAAAAAAGTACTCTGAATTTACCTCTAATATTTGGCGTTCGTATATAATCACTGGCGGTAAAACATCAGAGCCCAATCAAAAACTTTTTATGATAGTATTTGCACTTCCTCTATTTACAAGTGCAGGGATGAAAATAAACAGAAAATGAACACCACTGGACAGACTAGTTGCTTATTTGCAATGAAATAATCACATTTAGAGGCAGGGCAGAGGTCAGGTCTGGCCAGTATATTTGAACGACAAACGCTTGTAATTCCAAATACTGTATATTCTCACTTAATGAATGAGTACAGAGCAGTGAAATTCCACTCACTCAGCTCAATGCAGTTCTTATTTTGACTTATGTGATTAATCAGGGGGACCGTGTATCACTGCTCTAACTTTTTCTGAACATTTTTCAATGTTTCAATCAATATTGCTACAGGATTGCCTTAAAAATCGTGAGCTCAGTCATTTCACCACAGGACATAATGCAATGCAGGGGCCCAACTAGCCATGTATACTGCACTAACCAAAACACTCTTTTTCTAGACTTGTAGCATTTTAGCAGAAATGTCTCATTACAACGGAGGCCTCCCCACGTGGCCATTCACAAATAAAATTTTAAAAGGGCTCACCTCTCTCCATCAGGAAGGTGAAGCCATTGCAGCATGGTAAGCACTCTCCTCTCCAGCGGAATCACTCTGTCGAGATAAAACACTGTGAGACATTACACCCAAACAACTGCTCAGAGAATCACTCATTCACACAGCACTCCTACATAAGGGAAATTCAGGGTCCTATTTTAATGATCTAAGTTCTTGGTCTGGAACGTATGGCGCAAGTGCATTTAGGGTGTGTCCAAATCCACTTTTGTAAGTTAAACGGTGGGTTAACTGGGCCATTCTCCTTCAGGATTTTATGGTAGAGAGAAGAATTCATGATTTCATCAATTATGGCAGGTCATCTAGGTCCTGAAGCAGCAAAGTTCCAGACCATCACACTACCACCATTGTGTTTGACTGTTGGTATGATGTTTTTATTGTAGAATGCTGTGTTGATTCAGACGTTACAGGATGCACGTTTTCCAAAAAGTTCCACTTTTGACTCATCAATCCACAGAATATTATGTCAATAGTCTTGCAGGTCATCGAGATATTTTTGGGCAAAAGTGAGACGAGCTTTTGAGTTCTTTTGGGACAGCAATGATTTTCACCCTACGCCTCTCCCACGAATGCCCCTTTTTGCTGAGTTTCTTTCTTATTGTGGAACTGTAAACACTGATCTTACCTCTGGCAAGAGAGGCCTGCGGCCTTTTTTGTTATTCTGTGTTCTTTTGAGACTTCCTGGATGAGTCCCGATGAGCTCATGGAGGAATTATGGTAGTCCAGCCCCTCCTAGGAAGATTTACCACTGTTCCAAGTTTCCTCCATTTGTATATAATCACTCTCACCGTGGTTCGCTGGAGTCCCAGAGCCTTGGAAATGGCTTTGTAACCCTTTCCAGACTGATACACATTAACAACTTTTTCTGATCTGATCTCAAATTTTTTCAGATCATGGCATCATGTGCTACTTTCTGCCTACTTCCCATTGCCAGACAGGGTCTAAGTGATGCTTAGACAAATTAAGTGATGCTTAGATTCAACATGGCTGGTAGTAATCATGTCTGTGCTCGTCTGGTGAAATTGAACTTAATTATGAGTTAATTTAATTAAAATTTGTTGATATTGTAACTTAGGGGGCAATTATTTTTTTCCACATTGAGCCAGGCAGGGCTGAATAGGTCTTTTGCGTCACTAAAGGAAATCATCATTTAAAAAATGCATTTTGTGTTTACTCAGGTTATCTTTGTCTAACATTGAAATAAGTTTGATGATCTGAAACATTTAAGTTTGACAAATTTTCAAAAATAGAAGAAATCAGGTAGAGGGCATGAGTCTTTTTTGCAAATACTTTTTCCTCTAAGAAGCGTCTAAAAAGGAAAGAAACTTCCTATCCATTCATTTAATCATCCATACAGCTCGAGATTCAGTGTAGGATATGAGTTGGTGGAAGTGGAGGGATGTATGAGTAGCGAGGTTCCCTCCCCCTCTTTGCTCAGCAGACCTCCGACGTGTGCTTGCCATTCGCAATATGGCCGCTCCAAATCACTTCACCAGATAACATCTTGGCATAAATTACCTTCCAACAACACCACAGGAGACAGGCCTCCGTATACACATCACCTTAATGTTTTATAAGGTGGTTGCACAGTCAGTAAAGTTAAGAGATGCCTGGCTTTGTGTAAATATGGTCATTTGAACGAATTGCTCACGATGTGAATCAAACACAATCCCTTCTGTGCTTTCAAAAATCCTACTGAAAAAGGCCTTTTTTGCTGGCTATTTGGGAGCCTTACGGCTGGGACTACAAGAACGAGCCTCTAATGGCTGAGCAGCAGCATGCACTTAACGTTAACCTCAAATGAGTAACGTCTCACTGCCTGAGTGCCATGAAATTGAGACGTAATTGCTGCTGGTCCTTTAGTTTTTGATTACTTTTTTCCGAGCCCAGGGGTTGGAGTTTGATTTTTACCAATGTTTGCAGTCTCAGGGGCTGATGTTTGCCACTTTTCTTCAGCTTTCTGGCATAAGCAGGAGAGAACTTAACAAGTGGCCCACAGTACAGCAGCTGGGAGGGTTGCCAGAGTGGGGAAACCATCCAAAATTAAGTGCAATTTTGATAAATCGATCCAAGTTTTGGAGGAAAAAACCCATGAAGGTCAATATGGGATGTAGGAGTACAAATCTGAGCAGTTGAAGGGGATTCTGGGAAATATTCTAGGGGAGAACGTGAATCAGAACTGCCAAGACTTGGTATTCTGTCAGCTCAGTCTGTGCACAGATAGACTTACACAGGCCAGAAGAATGTTCCTGCCTTCACCCCTTGCTTAACTGCAGTGATCCAAATCTGTATGGAGAAAGAAATGTTAACAGCTCAGTTCATTCACAATCAAGGCAAGAGCAACTTGGACCCTGGCATATGCCCCCTCCCGCACGTTTAATTGGGGCTAAGATTGGATAGGTTGCTTGTTAAGCATGGTGAATACTGAGAGTGAATAATACTGAAAGTTAAAAATGTTAAAAGAAAACTGGTTTTCGAATGAAGGTGAGGAATTCCTTAGTTATTGCCTGGAAACAGAAATCAAGATGGCTGCCGTAGTGGCCAAATTGGATATCGCATGGCACTGGATTTCGAAAGGAACCTTTTTCTACCCACCCTGCATACACCACTAAGAAATGAGATGGATCGGACGAGGCGTTCTTTAGTTATTGCGTGGAAAACAAGAAGTTTACGGCCAGACGCCTGGACGGATAGACAGAAGGGGTGTTGACATAATGCCCTCCGCTCATTCGAGGCGGGCACATGAAAATACTGACAAAGGCCACAAAGTAATTTTAAGTGGAAAAGTTCTTTAGTGAGTAAACTAAATTTCAATTCAATTTGGCACCCCTGAATTTCTATCAAGGTTATTTCAGTTTAAAAAGTTTAGGTTAATTCACATAAACCTCAAAATCTTAAATTGAGCAAATATTTGAAGTTAAGCCTCTAAAATAGCATTTCAATGTCATTCATGATAACAAAATTTAAACAGAATTGGTTTTTGATATCAATTTGAAAAAATACCATGTATGTATAAAACCAGAAAAAATGATGACTCTGTGTTCACAATTTCAGATGTTTTATTCTCTGTTCCATGAAAATGCATGTTTAATACAGCAGCATGCTAATGCACTGAAATGATACCCAACAGCACTTGGGTTCTCTGGCCATATAAGATTTTGTAACATTATCACGGCAAAAATCCTGCATACATAAAAATGCCTTCAGGACACAGAGCATCGGAACCGTTATGCAAAAACAACCCAGTTCATGAGACATTCTGACTGTAGCAGACAAAATTCAAAATGTGTTCTATGGTCCTGAGAGGCAATATATGAGACATACAGTCAGGTCAAGAATTATTGCCACTCTTGATAGGCATGAAGGAGAATGACAAAATAAAAGAAACATCTCACTTATGGGAAAACTACAAGTAGGCAATATTCTATTATTCAAACACATTTACTTTCACGTTTGAAAGGTTTTTATTAAATAATCTAATTATAAATTGAAAACAATGTAATTAAAGAAAATATTATTAGTTCATGAAAACCAGTGGTGCCAAATCTGACCAAACATAATCATGAGCCGGTGAATTCTTTAATCACCAGAAAATAATGGAGAAAAATCTCACAAATCCCTGTTTCAGAAGAAACAAACAACAGAGAGACAACTCACGGGCTGACCCCCCCACCAGCGATGGTTCAATTTCTCTCGGCCTCGCAGGTTGAATATGGCATCGAACACAGGGTCGTGCATGGAGTTCCCCACTATTCCATGAGATTCGGGATACAGACCCTGTAAATTACACATAAATGGGGCACATTCCAGGCTTTAAGATGATAACATCATTAAGATCAACATACAGTCATAACAATGACTGAAGGCATCTTTCCTTTCTTCCATGCCTTTAACCCTTAAATTCTGATTTTCAAGATAATTTTCCATTAAGTGGGGTCAAAGTTAGTAAATGCATTTTTTCTCCTTTATTTTTGGACAAAGTCGGTATCTGATGGTTGGAGCGACTCGCAGAAGTGACGCCGGTGGCAACTTGTGAGCCAAATATAGAGAAGGCACATAACGCCGCTTTCAACTAATAATTGGTCTCTACCTGTTTTCAATCATCTCTTAAAAACAGAATTATGTTAACTCAAAAAACACTCAACAAAATCTGATGCTTCTAGTTCTCCTCATTAAGGTAAGATGAGAAATATAATGCATTCTTTTCACTTGAAATTGAATTTCAATCAATTACACACATTAGGAGCGATTTGATATACCATACAGCACATCGCCAGGCGGATATGACGGCAGAAAAGCACGGGTCAAATGTTAAAATGTTGACGAGTGAACTTCCACTCATATCCACACGCGGTCGAACGCTAGCTAATATAATGGCGATTTATAGCGTTTCGTTCCAAAACGTGAACTCCGGCTTTGACACGTTTGTAGCGTTTATTTGAATTTTGCGGTATTTTCATGTTCATATATGTGCATCCACAATGGTATTTGACTGAAGCTGCTCAACGCTCATCGCATTTCGTCATGCATGCATCAGTGGCGTAGCCAGAACTGAAAATTGGGTGTGCCAGGAACATCCCTCTACAACTTCTATTAGTCCTGACTTTTTGATTAGACCTAATGAACAATACACTCCGAAAACAATCCACACTATCAGGGCTTGCGAGTTCTCTTCATGAAGGTAAGATGACAATCATTCGTTAGGATGCGGTTGAACAATTAGCTATTGCTCCTGACTTGTTCTCAATCATTTTCCTTCATTAAAACATTTTACAATTATAACAATACAATATTGCCAATTATAGACACAGAGTTTTTCTTAATGCGATCCAAGTGTGACAAAATAACAGGCTAAACTCATTTAAGAAAAGCAATTTCTTATTATTTGTAAGACGTGCGAATGTCGACAAAAAAATCCCCTTCCTTCATCTCATCTCCCGATTTAATGACAGTTTTGCGCTATATCAGCTCGCCTTATTACTAGTCTTTGTTGTCATTTGAACATACCGCACAGGTTAGATAGCCAGCATTGCTGGATAAACTAGAAACAAATGAACAAGTTAACAGATTAGTTTTTCTTTTTAGTAAAGTGAATAAAACTTTTTTGTCCTGAATTAAATTAACTATTTAATCACTGCAAAGTTGCATCGACAAGGAAGCTCTGTGCTTATCTACCTATGGATTTCTCTAATCACGTGAGAATTGCATATAAAAGAAAATGACTGAAAAGCAGAGCGAGACTAGTTATTATTTAAAATGATATTTTGTGCCTCCTCTAAATTCAAACAACTAGCTGTCATTGCATCATACTTACGTTGAGATAAATATTTAAACATTGGACAGCATTTTTTATGGCCACAGCATTGCATCAAATGAAAAACATCAAGTATTATTATGTTATATACAATTTTCCACAATTCATCAGGGCATATTTGGGATTGTTATAAACATTGAGATCTCCACTAGAATTGGAAATAGGCCTTATGTTCCCCCAGGTTTGAGTAAAGCAGTGGCATTTGACAAATCCACATATGGGATTGCAGACTTGAAGAGGTGTAATCAATCTACTCATTTTAAATGGGTCATTCCAGCTCCAGAAATAGGTTCAATAGTGGTGGTGTTTCAGATTGAAAGGTAGCTGGAGCAGGTTCCTAAATATAGGTATTTTTGATGAAATGAAATAAAACTAGTGGCTGCCACTAACATGGCAATATCCCCTGCCGCCTCAATTTTATGTGTTCGTACGGACAGACATACGTACTGAGGGAAGGAAGGAGACCAATACTATATCCCCCGCTTCACCCGCGGCGTGGGATAAAAAGCTGCATAAAAACTTTGCAGTTAATGGTCCATATGATAAATTATGTTAACACATGATACAATGCATTGTTCCGGTTAAATATCAAGTTATAACCTTTATCAAAGAATTTCAACCTCAGAGGTTACTCATCTACATTTATTGCAGGTCACTGCTTCTCTCTAATACATGACTTGGTAAGAGCTCCAAGATCATGATAAAACCTTGGTTTCAAAAAATTTTGAAGCAAAGTTGGGCATCAAGAAAAACTTTTTGCATTTTTTTATTTATTCACCATATATTTTTATACGATTTTCTGAAGGTTTTCGGAAAACGCAAGGAAAATCGCACTGAAAAATAACTCATCAACTCCGTGTTGTATGATTGTTCTATATGGGTTTGCTTATCGTGGGAAACATGGCATTATTTGGGTGTCTTGAAGTGGTAAGGTACGCATAGGAATTTACTGTTTTCACAGGCGGTTGTGTCTTTATTTCGCACATTTCCAGTTTTTTTGCCTGCTATATTTGCCTTTACCACTGTACAGTCTAAGTTGCCTTAACCTTTGCTTCATGATTATTGGTTGGATGCATTTGGGAAGCCTCCAGGGGATACAATGAAGGCAGGTCGTGTATTTGCTGGGCTGATGCCGGATAAGGTGAACAATTTCCGCTCGAAAAAGTAAGTTACTTCACTGTATTTTTTACGATAATAATATGCTTTATTTCTGCTTAGATGATTGTGCATAAGGTCAAAGGCCATTTGGATTCCAGCGCAGTGCTAGATGCAGTTCAACTAGGACATTTAAAAATGGTGTCGAAAGGCTCTAAATATAAATATTATAAATGTTGGCTGTTTATTTAGCCATCTAAATAATCTTTATTTAGATGGCTAAAATGGCTCCATTTACATGGCTTTATCTTTATTTATCATCCATTGAAGACACTGTGGACACCAACCATATGAGACTCACCTAAAAAAAGAATATGAAATCTCTTACATTAGAACTTTTTTTTTTAAACACAAATAGCATATGCATGAACGCAAAAGAGGTTTCATTTTATCCATAATTGCTGTTCCACATCAGGGAAAATTCTACAACCTGATTGAAAGCAGCTATTCTAATTTATTAATTTTCTATGACATGCATTGTTGAAACTAAATATCAAATACTGGACATTAGTTAATACTGACTGTTTTGTGGTAAAGGTGTAGTTCCCTCGTTTGAAAAAGCAGTGAACCATATTCCTGGCCTTTACCAGTGTTTGAGATGGGTTTTCTATCAAATTAGATTTACAAATAACTGGCATAAATTGCCTTTTTTTCAATGTTTTTGGTAAACTGCTCTAAATTTTGAATGGTTAAACAATTCAATCCTTTTTCTCAATATTTTCACGACAACCATGCACTCCAGATTGGCGTCATTTCCTCCATACCTCCATAATTGCAATTTGATTTAGATTTTTAGACATTTCACAAGTGAATGAAAATGAGTATTAGATCCTGGACTTCGTAGGGAAATGAGTTTGGTCATGAGGGTACAGTTCCAGCTCTCCAGTTCAAAAAAAAAAAAAGCTTTCATACATATGCACGAATGAATATCCAGTGAAAATAATAAGATGAAGTCATACATACTGTCGCAAGGCTGTACAAATTGGGGAAGGTTTTCGAGGGGTACACAGGTCTCATGTAGGGTGCGTGAGTACCACATGTTCCTGAAATTATGAGACAGAGATATCACAGTCAGATGTAAGTGGGCTCCACTCAGCGCCACACAGTAATAGAAGACCAATGGAAGGCTGAAAGAGCAGACATACATTCATGCTGGTACTGAGTGTGCTTTCAGTCAAATTTGTGCCATCGTAGGGTCTGGATCAGCAGCATTCTCAATTCACAGGAATTAACTGCCCTTCGCAGCTATGCATATAAAGGATTTGTTTTTCAGCAGCAGAAAATCTGGCTGCATGGATTGTGTAGAGATGCATGCTGCCATGGAGCAATTTGACTTACTTAGTTTGTCAATGTTGGGAATCACCGTACTGCCCCTTTTCATGTACGATGCACGGAATCCGTCAATTGACAAAATTATGAGAGGAGCACGGTCGAAGCTGGTGAGAGAGGAGAATTCATAACATCAGATCACCCCTGAACACTGTCAATCCATCCAAACTAGCACTAATCTTAAACCTGAAATTACAATGGATATAAAAATTTTCCACATTCTTATTGAAATCTGTGATGTCACGTTCCAACAAACTAAAGCCGAGAAAAAAAGCATATAGCTAATTCTTAAAAAAAGATTCTCATTAAAAAACCTAAAGAACCCTTGCTGCTTTCGTCAGTGCTTACACTTTCCGAACGAATACTTGAGAAAAAAATCACTTTTTGAATTTACTTCAGTGGAAAATCTTTGTGAGTCTTCATTCATTTTGAACATAAAAACTGTAATTCTATCCCACTCTTCATATTCCTGCTTGTCACCAGGATATATCCTGTATACAGCTGTCTTTAGGTCGTTCACTCATTTTTAATGAGATTGAGAGGTTGGGCTCTGAGTCGGTTATTTGAAGACATTAATTTTTCTTTTTCTTTGAGCCATTTGCTCTGAAATTGCTCTGGTTCCTCTAAATCTTTTCATCACATTGTTGACTTTAGATGGTGAGATCTCTAAATGTCATGCAGCCACGTGTGAAGAAATGCTCTCCCACGCCCCCTGTCACAGAGAAGCACCAATCCTAAATCCAGCCGTCTTAATTATGTCATAATTACACCAGGAAAACGTAGCTGCACATTGAATATTCATATGGAGCTGGTGCCTTAGAACTATTCAAAAGATGGTTCTTCAGTCTGAAACGATGATATAAACGTTGTTTGAAACATATGTCCCCATAAAACCAGTTCCACAAAGCAGGATTATTCAGTTAGCTGGATAACTGCACCGAGTAGAACCTAGACTACTCTACAATCTGGAACATGGACTGCAGTAATAAGACCTGTTCTGAGTTTTACTCTGAGCAGGTATCTGGCTAACTCAGCAATCCTACTTTGTGGAACCGGCCCCTGATCAACTAGCCTGGCATATCTGGCTACAAAGGCTACCAGAGAATATTCCATGATATACATTGATTATGAGCAATTTGTTTAACCTCCTAACTACATAAAGCCATATATACACAAATGAACGTGAAAACAGAATTATTCAGAACTGACAGAATTGTGACACTTAAATCCTGAAGTTGAAAGCCTCAAATAGGGATCTTGCACACAAAGGCAATGACTGGCTTGATTTGGCCAGCAAATTTGGCTCAATTAAAGATGGTGCAGCGCCAAGAGGCATAAGCCTCTTCTAGCCAGAAGTAACCAAGGTATGAATGAGTCAGGGTTACTCAGGGTTCTGCTTTCACAAATGCGCAGTACAGACATTAGAAGAGCACCAATAACACGGGTTTTAGTGGCACAATAAGGATAAACAAGGAACACTGGTGACTCTGTTAAGGACAAGCGGGTGGGGAATAAATTGCAAAAAATGAATGCATTTTTTTTAAAGCCAAGCTACCCACCCTTCAGGACATTGTTGACTCTTAATCTCTTCACATTCATCCTGCACCCACGATGTTTCACCTGCCGAGGATAGGAACTTAAGTTGAGCAGTTATTGTCGAACTGCAAGGCACACATATGATAATACACTGTTGTGGACACACTCCGTCGCAATCTCCAAACACCTAATTGTGTAAGAAGAAAAAAGGAAATAGTCAAGGCTAATGAGGATGCTGGTGCTAACAGGGGGTCATTTGGCCATTTTGATGAAATTTGAGTTAGTGTCATTTTTGAACACTAGATGTCTCTCTGCATCTTCCCTGTAAGTCTCATTGAGCTAGCAGCGTGACCATGAAAATGACCGTGCATTGAACAGTTTCCCCACATAGGCAGGAAAAAGTGTTTTTGCTCATTTTCTCAAAATGTCACAGATGGCACTTGACCCCCTTTTAGCACTAGCATCCTCAATTATTCCAAAAGATGAGAATGAAGTCAACGTTGAACCTTTTTCTCAGCTTTGCAACACCACTGACCCCTGCTGGCCGGCCTCTTATGTGTCCCATAGAGAAGAAAAAACCTCCGTTGTCTGGGGAGATCAGTCGCCCCTCACCTTTGCATAATGTTTTGTAGTTGGTGCAGCAGTCTCCCTTCTCGAGGCAGTCTTCAGAGCAGTGGCAGGCGTGAGCATCGTTTCGAGTTTCCCCACAGCGTTCTTTGCTGCACTGAAAGCTACCCTCTGATGACGGCAAGCGAGAGACAATCACACCCTGTTTTCTAAACGCTCTCAGGCATCCATGTTGGAATAACAAGGAAACAAGCATTTTACATTCCATTAACCCCTTCAACTCTGACTTCTTCACTTAGGTTTTCCCTCAAGTAAATTCAACATACAAAAGTAAAAAAAAGCATTTTTTTTCTCATATTGTAGGACAATTATGAATTATGTAGGATTCCTTCGACCATGTGTTGTGAGTAGAACTCGGGGTCACAAATGGATGATGACCAAAGGTAAATTTAGCACTGATATTCAGAAATATTTCTTCACCCAAAGAGTAATTTCAATGTGGAATAGCTTGCCTGACCATATTGTTGAGGCAGAGACCTTGGGGGTTTTCAAGAGCAGGCTTGACTGAAAGCTAGATACCATTGAGTCATTGAGTATCTGAAGGGATATATTCACAATATTATAAAGAAACTGGAGAGCTTAGTTGGGCTGAATGGCCTGTTCTTGCCATTCATGTTATGTTATGTTATGTTATGCTATGTGTCTCAGTGTATTCTGCATTGGCTGGTTGCAGCGCTTCACTGAAGCTACATAATATTTATATTGCATAAAATATTCAGACCCAGGTCCCCATGTTTTTATGGCCACAGCACTACGTCAAATAGAAAATATCTAGATCTTGTACATCATTTCACATACATTTCCCTGTATTTCAACAGGACATACTGTATTTGGGATAGTTGGAAACAGATCTCCACCAGAATTTAAAATAGGCCTGAAGTTCCACAGGTTTGAATACAGCAGTTGCACTTGAAGGACCCAGGTCTGTAGGTTTTATGGGGTTAATAACCCACCTCAAAAATTTTAACAAAGGTGCCTAACTTCAGCTAAAGTTGAGTAAAAGAGCCTAACTCAATGTTTCAGTGTAAATATAACCACACACACAAATCCATAACAAAATCGGAACCCATTGCCAACTCAGAACTACATTTTTAAGTAAAATGTGCTCTTTATCTCAATGCAAATCATTAGTAAGGGTTGAACTGTCAAGACGAAAATGGAAAAGACAGCAACTGAAGTAAATATCCCCCATGGACATTAACAGGGGTAAAGTGGGGAGAAAAATTACCAGTTTTTAGGCAAAAATCATCAAAATCAGAGCAGCAACTGAGGTATGTCTTGCACAAGTTGTCACAGCGACAGTTGGGTGCTTCGGCCTCCATCAGCTCAAAGCATCGGTTCTTGCATGACCCCGCTGTGCCACTCTGCGGTGAATCTGAGAGAACTGTCATTAGATAGTGCTATTAGCATCTGCACAAGATGAATGACACGAGTCATAACAGAGACAATGCAAGAAATGAAACTAAGTACTCTGATGCACAATAGCACAATACCAGCAAGAAAAAAGCTTTAAAAGCGCCATGTGGCACAGCTTATCCCAGCAATTTGTTCTCTGCACAGACCGTACTGAGATGTCATTACCCGCCAATTGACGATTACTCACACCTCTGAGCATTTTGCTTTGAGCCATAACTACTGTTCAAAAAGGATGGGCAGACTTATTGTTTGCGAAAAAGGCACAGAACAACCCAGTGTTTGGTCAGATATATCATACTTCATGTATCAACATAGTCCTTGATGGCTGAGAGCCTCTGGTTCATCATCGGGCGTTTACCTGGGTGTCAGGCGTAAAGACAAACTGGCCACTTAGAAGCACAAATTGTTCAGTTAATTACCTAGGAGAAATGAAAACCAGGGCTGGATTTGGATTTGAGGGCCAGGTTTGGTGATCAGTGTCATACATTTATGAGTTATCAACTGAATGAGAGTATAAAGGGAGGTCGAGAACATACTGAGTCATCTCAAATGCTCGACTTGATTGCACTATATGATTTCTTTTTTTTTTTTTTTTTTATGAATTTGGCATCTCCAATCCCATCCAAATCTGGAATGCCCAATTAGTGAACTATGTACAAAGCTTGCTCGTGTGCGACCCCCTGCTGCCAACTCAGGATAGTGAAGACAGCTCGCGACTCTCCTCCGAAGCACGTGCCCGTCAGCCACTGATTCTTATACACTCATTGGTGGAAACCTCATAAGTTCAGAACAAGGGCGGAGGATACCCGGACATGAACAAACCCAGAGTCTTCCTGACGAGCGCCCGTCTGGCCAGCAGGAGGCGCTGGAGCAACGAACAAAGCTACTATCTTATCCCCAAATCCGGCAGCCTTAACCGAGTGAGCTATCCGGCAGCTCTATATGATTTCTAAAGACATGACAAATGCACATTCATGCCACAAATCTTCTGTTCAACCACATCCCAAAGGTGCCCAACTGGGTTCATATCTGGTGACTGGGGACACTACTGAAGTACACAGAACTCTTGTAATGTTCATGAAACCAGTTTGAAGCGAAGTTTGATTTGTGACATGTTGTATTATTCAGCTAGAAGCAGCCATTAGAAGATTGGTAGATTGTGGCCAAAATGGGAGGCACATAGTGATCAAAAATACTCAGACTGAGACACTCAACTGATTATTGAATAGTAAAAGAGCCCAAAATGTGGCAAAAAAAAAAAAAAAATTTCCAACTCATTAGACCACGACTAGCAGCTTGAAATGTTAACAGAAGGCAGTTAGCTCCTTGGATTCATGCCCTTAACTCCAAATTCTGACCCATCTGCATGCTACAGCAGGTATTGAGATTAATTAGTTTTCCAGTCTTCACCTGCCTACTTTGGTGATCTGGTGTCCACTGCTATTTCAAAGTTCAGTTCTTGGTTGACATAGCGAGAACCAGACCTGACCAGCTGCAGTTGTTGCCCATCTGCTTCAAGATTTTACATGCCCAGAGCATTCTGTAATCCTTTTATGCTCTACACAGTTGTGAAGAATTGTTATCTGAGTAACCGTAGCCTTTCTGTCAACTCGAACCAGTCTGGCCAGTTTTAGAAAAAAATAATTTCGGTAGACAGAACTGCCACCCGCTGGACATTTTTTGGTTTTTCGCATCATTTTGTGTAAAGGCTACAGACTGTTGCGTGCGTAAATGACAGAAGGTACCTCTTTGTGTCTGCAAATTATTTATTTATTTATGTAATTTTTTTGGACTGCACAGCTACCATATGATTATCTGACTGGATAATTGAATGAATGAGCAGAGTACAGATATTCAGAATTAAGTGCTCGGTGACAATATCTCCAGCAGTGTCTTCTAATTAACACATACAAATTTGGCACTTATGCCAGAGAAACTGGGTGTATTAACTGCATAACTGCAAAAGTAAATAAATAAATAAATAAATAAATAAATAAATAAATAAATAAATAAAATCCTTTTTCCAGATCTTAATATTGATGCAAAAGAGTACAGAATAAACATACATGCATCAATGGACCAATCTAACCAAAACAGCCCGAATTTCCACTTCCGCCTTTTGTTTGTCTACTTTACAAACGCAAGAGCACCACGGACATAAACGATGCGAAAATACTCTGACTAACGCTTTGTTGCCGAAAAATCTCATCGTGCCTCAAGAACCACCAAATCCCAGGACCAAGACGCGCAACGACAATTGCGCGAATTTTGGAACAACTACGCCGTCGTGGGATAATCTGTAATTTCGGGTAAAATCCAGGAAAATCAAAGAAAATGCTCTCAAGTTCTGGTCGATGAAGAGTGGTTCAAACTTAAGAACCAGTTTTTCAAGTATGCTGAATGCGCACAATTGACCAGTGTGTAGCATCCAAACACAAAATATGCCACTAAAGGAGATTTTGTGGTCTTCACTTCTTTCCCTGAATCTCCGCATCACTTCTTTTCAGTCACTGTACAGCTAATTTAATCTGAAAAGGCATTTTATTCCAGTAGACAAGCAGTGAAAAAAAGGAGTTTAAAACCGCGTTATTAGGGCCATCGCAGCAAATCTTCAGTCAATACCGACATTATTCTTATCGCTGAACATTTTCATCAGAAAAATATTCATTCAAACATAAATTAGTAAGTTATCAGCAATACAAATGTATCGCGTGTCGACATCAAATCAAAATTCGTAAGCAGTTAATGCAATTCAACAGTTTTTTTCGTGCAGATTAACTGAAATTAGGTATTAAATGGCTTACTCTCTGGACGTAGTGGTGTTTCTTCTCTTTCTCCAGATCGTCTCGGACGATTAAAAACATATCCCATTGAAAAATTAGAACCAGAGAAGAAGGATAGGACGTAGAACACCTATAGAAAGATTTTACCAAAAAAATCAGATTAAAAAAGAAAATTCAAATAAAATGCATACAGATCCATAGCTCTGAATCAAAGCCCACGAGCATCTTAAATCCACGAAGAAACCATTTGCACTGCTGTAGTTAGTTTGACATGAAACGAAAATTATTTAAATTCACAATTACGCACACAGCGCATTTAAGGGATTCCCATCATCTCACTTTTACCTGTTTAATTGTAATATGTTTCCGCATTTTGATGGGCTCTGAGCGTGAAGCCTACTCCCAAACGACTGAAACTGCAGTTCTTCCTGCCTGTTGGTTTACTTAACTGCGCTACATCCCACCTGGACTGTGTCGGTTGGCTTCAGTTTAGACACGGATGCAAGTCATTGCACAAGCAGTACATTTGCCCTTTGATTGGACACGGGTCCAGTGTGGATGTGGTTCACATATAAAATCCTGGTGAGATATTTGGCCACGCTAGGACCACGCTATGAGGTACGGAACGTGCCCAAATGACTGCGTATTCTCTTGAAAATAGAAATGCAAAGACACAAATGCGAGAATCGTATTAACCAATCATGTAGGCCAAAATTGACCATTTCGAAGGAGGTATGCAAACGAACCGCAGTTTAAACACCAAAGTTGTTGGCTACAGTGGAGAAAGAAAAGTTGTATTGCCTTCGGCAGAATAGTTTCTGTGGTGAATAGGGATGACGGTTTGTTGGTTGTTGTGTAAATTAACTCTGAGAGTTAGAAACTTGCAAAACAAAGAGGAATACTTGCATTACTTCCCCCTTTTTCCCTTTGAAATTGCCAAGGCTTCGAACGGGATGGCCGATTTCAAAGAGGGTTTTAATTGCATAAAACACAGTGTTACCAACATTTAGGAACGAAAGCAAAAAATAACACATAAGAGATATGGTTCTATGGGTGGGCGGGAAAAAAGTTCACGCACCGTCCGTGACAGAAATGCGCGTTAAATTACTGACTTAAGTTGGTTCGGAATGAGTGAAAGTAATCTCTTGAGGCTGTAAAATTAATCAGAGGAAGTAATCGCTGGTAGACCCTTTGCCTATTCCACGGCATCGAACTCAGTCACCCATTGAGAGGACAGGGGAAGGGGAAGTCGCCCCCTGTAAGAGCGATGCATATTTTCCATTACATTGCAACAAAATGAGGTTTCATTTCACCCAGTGCAAAATGTTGATGCATGAGGTAACATACGGTAGGGACTGAATTGGCGATGTGGCAAATTTAGATGTTAGAAAACTTAAAATCATGTAAAGGGCCTTCTCAACCCAACGGTCATCAGCTTTCATCAACGTACATCATCAATCCATCCAAAGCTTATCTTAACTGCTTCTTCCTCATTCGCGGGAGTCGCGGGAGTGCCAGAGCCTATCCCAGCCTACTCTTATGGGCGAAATCCAGGAACACCTTGGGCAGCTCGCCAATTCATTGCAAAACGCAGGGGGAATGACTTATTAATTAAAATTTGTATAATTTGTATAAATCATATATTTTTATATCCAAATTTGAAAATAATACCAACTATGGTAGGCCTAATAATAATGCCTCTAAAAATTTGGGTCGTGATTAATTTCGCTCATACACTCTTCGAATGAATGTGTTGAAAAATAACACAAAAAATGTGTTATCACATGTACAACACATTTTGTGTTGAAATCAACACAAAATATGTAAAAAAGTAATTAAATAAATAAATAAAAAATCAACATTGATTGTGTTGAAAACTAGACACACAGGTGTGTTGAAAATTAACACGTCCCGTTATTTTCAATACATCTCTTTTGAGAGTGCACTAAATTCTGTATATTTTTGTTCTATCCTCTACCCCTACCCCAGGGACTGCATAAAAAGACGGGAAAATTGAGCCCATCAAAGCGATCAGTGGGTTCGTAATAAATGAAACTATGGACGAATGGTCGTGAAAACGAACAAGTTATTAGGCAAGCAAATGATGGAATCAAACCTGCTTTGTGTCATGTTAATGTCAATTAATGTCAATACGTTCAAGCTAATTATGTAGAAGGAATGCAAAACACCTGTCTTCAGCAACTTAATTTGGAGCTGACTGGCGTCTAATTTAGTCTGTTTAAAAATGTTGTCCCCTGAAATTTCTTGCAATATGGTAAAATAGACAATATGTTCAAGGGTCTTTTATTCTTTATGGCAATCATGGGCTCTTCTGTCAAAATGTGGCTTTAACCAGTAAATAACTGCTTTGAACATGTAACATACCTAATTAGGACTTATGCAATCGTTGTTGGAGCAAAAGCCGGCATACACAGGGGTGCCCCAGGACCGAGGCTGAGAACCACTAGTATAGAGGACCCACACTCATTTCCCTTGTGCCGGTCATCAATGTATTGTTCTCCGGTAGCTTTTTTCCTTGACGCTGGCTAGACCAAGCCTCCAGCCGTCCAGCTCACCGGTCTATGACCCGGACTGCACTTCGCCTATTATTCAATTATCACCTGCACCTGTTGTTCATTTCCACTGTGCGGTAGCAGTGTTATGAAGCTTAGCGAAAGTTCAGTCAGGAAGACTGTCTCTCTCGCGCACGTCAACTCGTTTATTTTCCTTTCATTCACTTGCATGCTCACCCTTGAACCTCTGCAGTCAGTCTGGGGCTGTCAATGGAGCAGTCAGCTGGTGTAGCAGCTGATCTCTTCCATCCAACCATGGCACACCTCAGTCGCATCGCTAGCCAATCGTTATGTCGCTGTCTTTTTAAAAAATGTCATTTTTCTCTGCTCTTGTTCGTTCATGCTGCCGTTCGCTGACCCTCCTCCTCCCCAACGCCACCCTGCTCCATCAGACCTTCTGTACTGCCGCTCCAGCTCCACCAGCCTTCAGCCACCACCGCCACCAGTGTCTGGACTCTTCGGGGATTTCCTGCTGCTGGTCTGAGCCGTCCTCCTGTTCTTCGAGTCTTCCCAAAGACTTGTCTGATTTAAGCATGTTAATTCTGACTGCGGTCTTCCTGCTGTCCTGATCCTCTCATCCCTAATTTACCATCAATGTATTATTCAGCCAGCGGAGGATGGGCTTCCCCAAAATAGCCAGGTTCCTCCTGAGATTTCCTCTCACTGAGGAGTTTTTTCTCACCACCGTTTGAGGGTTTTCCTCCCTACTGGGAGTTTTTTGTCTGCTATTCAGGGATTAGCCTGGGCTCTGTCCTTTTTCTCTATGTAAAGTGCTATATAAATAAAATTGAATTGAATTCCACTTATGCTCAACTCCTATTGAAATTTCTTGATTTCACTCAAGTCTCTCCTGATTGAACTATTAATGACCAAGCTTCGGACTTAGCCATCCCCGAAGTCTTGTAACTACATGCCTGTGCTGTATTCCTAGGCCTGGATAGATGTATTCTCTGCGTATTAGGCTATTCTCTCAATCTAATGTAGTGCTGTTAGTTTTAAACCAGCACTTTTAGGAAACTCGCTTCCTCTTTTATTTTCCTATTTGTAATACATTGTTACTGCAGCTAAAGCCCAGAGTCGGTTTTACCAATAGTGTTTATTAAGGAACCTTATTTCCTTTTTGCTTTGTATTGCAACATTTGTGCCTCCTGTTGTGCAGTAGGCATAATAAATACAACCAAATCCATCTTGCACCTGAGTCCAGTCCTCAACTTCCTGTCCTCTGCATCTGAACTGTGCATGAAGCATAACCCTTACAATAAGCACTAACCTAGAGGCAGGACTAGGGTTAAATGAGTTTTACCATTTGCTAACAAACAAACCTCAAATGGCACAGATGGTTCCAATAATGTGCCCAAGTGGCCAATTTGGAGATGCCGCTTAGACATTCCTGAACCAACAACTCTCTACCTTTGCTCTCCTTGATTAGAATGATCTTTGGAATAGATAATGGTGAGATGTTGTGCTACAGCTTTTTGAGGTTTCAGGCTGCTTAATTTCAAGAGGGATATTCACTCCAAAAGAGTAACACTTTGTTCATCAGAACTGAAATTTTTAATTTATGCTGCGTTCCATCTTCATTTACTCAGACTCGGTAAAATTCATACTGATACTTACACCTCTACCACAATCTCAGGAGTGTTAACTTTCATTTGGTATTAAGATTATTTCAGTAGGCCTTGTAGTTGTGGGGAAACTCTAGTCATTTTGGGTATGGCATTTTTGAGCGAAGGCCTGAGTTGTAGGCCCAGGGCTTGAGAGGCTGGGGGACACTGAGCCTGAGTGACAGCTAGCTGCTAGGCTCAGAACCAGGGTTTAAATTGAGTTCTGGGGAAATATTTTCCCCCCCACAAAAAGCCCCTGCCGGGCACAGGTGGGGGGGGGGGGGGGAGCACTTTACAAAATGCTGGAACCTTTGGGGAGGAGCTTACAGAGCTGAACATTTATCATTGGTTTGAGTACTTGCAAGATTTTATCACAACTCCCATTTTTAACAACTTGGTGTGGCAGACAAGCTTGTTTTTGATTTTTGTTTATTGTGCGTAAATACATCACTGCGGTGCTTAAGAGGAGTTCATATGACAGACGGACCAACGCAGTCCAGGCCTTAGTGATCTTTCCTGCTGAGGATGGCGCAAAAATGACATGTAAAGCAGCTGTTTTCATACATCAGCAGGAATTTAGACTGCAGTGGAAATGGAGACAACAATCGGCTGAAGGAATCTTTTAGTTCCTCGAAAGTGGTCGTTAGGACTAAATGCTCCGCGTACTTTCAGGTATAAACGCAGCTTAAGAGATCTCCCGTGCTCACAAGGTGAAACAGTACCAGCCCAGGCTGTTGGCCTGGTAACCATCAACTACATGGCACTTCAAGAGGCCGAGAAACTTCAAGGTTGAATAAATCTTTGGCCTCTGAACACATCAAGAGGCTCTAGGCCTCAAAAACAATTTATCAGCAAAAGCAGTTGTAGTTTAGAACTGTGGTCTTGCAGGTGCAACCACCATGTGATCCCTTGCCCCTTCTGACGGATATGAACCATGCCTTCTCCTACTCATGGCAGTAAAAGGCCATCCAAGAAAAAACCAGCATCCTTGCTCAGATCATGGTTGCTAGCACAAGTTTGATTTTCACACCAAGGTAAAAGGGAGCTCATTAAAATTTTGTTGATGCTGCAGATGTATGACTAACTTCTTCATTCATTTTTTTCAACTGTCCCAAGAATGCTCAATTATATTCATGAGCTACAATTGCCATTACCAGAGGCATTAAACAATGGCCATATCAAACAAGTGCATTCTTCCAAAGCATAAAAAATGCCACAAACACTTCACAAGTAAAGTTTGCAAAGGGTTGAGTAGCCTGTCCTCCAACAAAATACGCCTGGAAAGGCCTTCTGTCAAGCAGCTTATTATGACCTAAATTTACGTTTGGGAGTTAAACGACCTCTAGCGGTCATTTAAATGACCAAGCTTCGGACTACAACTACAATAACTACAATCTGGTTTCCGTCGTCAGCGTCGCCGTCAGTAAATCCATCACCAAAACCTAATGCTAACCCTAATCCTAATACTAACCCTAACCTCAACCCTAATCCTTACCCAAATCACTATTTTAAATGTAAATATGACTGAAACTGTATCTGGAACTGAAACTGTGACTCTAGCAGTACCTTCCTGCTGCTAGTAGGGGCGCGATTTGAAGAAACGTTTCTTTGGGTCGTAAATCAGAGAAAATGAGAATAATCAACCTATTTGAGCGTATGGTTGGAGGACAGGTTGGGGGGATTTGAATTTATGGAAAGAAAAATAAAATAATGAAAAAAATCTACAACATATTTTATTAATCAAGAATACATTAAACATATTTTCCTAGAGAAGATGAACAGGGGTTAAGTTAAATGACATAGACTGTGTGGTTGTTATGCTACCATGACTGTAATATGGGAAATACAAAAATGCTAAAAATGAGTCAATTTGCAATAAAAACACAACAGCAATGAAGTGAGCCTGTGTATACTAACTAATACTCATAGAAAAAAGTTATGTACATGGGACAAAATCGAGCATGGTTGGAAACTTACAAAATACACAATGCAATAAGGCTTCAGTGGAAAGGGTGCAATTAGCTTTTGTGCCATTATTGACCAGCCAAAGAACTAACCCACATTTTATTCTGGGACTTACAGCAAAAAAGAAAAATACAGCAAAACCCAGACATAAAAATAATTAGCCTGCAGGTTTAAAAATGTAGTTTCAGAACCTTGGCAGAAGCTTTAAATTGCAGATGTAAAAACACACAATAATACCGCAAGCATAATATTTACCACCGCCATGGAGGTTTTGTTTTTGCCGCCGTTGGTTTGTCTGCCTGTCTGTTTGTGTACAAGAAAACTCAAAAAATAATAAACGGACATCTCTGATATTTTGTGGGTGGGTTGCTATTACATCAAGGAAGGGCCCTATTGATTTTGACCGCCACTGGTCGAAAAATACGGCCGGAAGATTTCGACTGTGCTGCCTTGGCGGAGATTTGCACTCTTATAGTGCCTCCAGTTAAAAATGTGGAGCGACATGGACAAAAACCAACATGAGCATCATAATTGGGTGCTTTTTTTTTTTTAATCCTGTCTCTTCTCGCCTTGAAACGTAAGCCCTAAAAATTTAGACGCAAAACTGCAGCTACTCAGACCCCATGAAAACCTAAAGAACCAAGGAAACTGAAATTCAAAAATGGTGAGAAGATGTAGATGGAATACTGTACGAAAAAGGCAAGCTGGGTCTCCGTTATCCACCGGTCAGCCTGATGTTGGACCTAGTGGCCCAAAATTTGAGAACACACTGCCGAAAAAATCCATCTTTGCGCGGATGGTGGTGGGGAGGCGGAGGGTGTTTTCGGAAGCGGTCAGGGGGGCACAGCAGGGCTCCTATGATCTGGAAAAACTTAGTATGCGTGTCACTTTAACCATCATCTGCAGCAATTAAAAGTGGCAAAAATTTTAAAACACTACCTATAAGTGTCATTTGAACTTTCAAAATCAAGTGCCTATCTTCTTTTTAAGTCCAGAGCCTAAAAGTTTTTGTTCCATTGCGAGATCTTTGCCACTGATAAACTTACTAAGCTTTTCCAGATCGCAGGAGAAGGTGCCTGAGAGAGCGTTTCGCGCTCCCGGGCTTCAGTCGGAGAGGGAGGGCGAGCGGAGGGACCGGCCGCTGGCAGGGCTGTTGATTGCCCCGTGGACGTCCCTCTCTTTGTCCTTGTCCTTGCTGTCGTGCTTGTGCTTGTGTTTGTGCTTGTGTTTGTGTTTCTTCTTCTTCTTCTTGTGCTCGTGATGGTGGTGGTGGTGGTGGTGATGGTCGCCGTGTTTGGAGGAGGAATTGGTCTCCTTGCTGAATACTGGGAGGGGTGTTGCCGGCATAGACAGAATAGCTTGCTCCACAGATGGTGGCTCTTTACCTGCAGAGGGACATAAGACACACGAAATATCAAAATCACCACTTCCTGAGGATGGACGAGTCACAAACACTTTGAGCATAACTTTTGATTTTGTTTTGTCTCTGACCTGGTTCGAAAGCTTTTTACGTGAACACATTAGACTGCAGGAGAAATCAGACTCTAAATAAACCTTGAATGAATCTACTAAAATGCTAAACTGTCCAATCGTGAAAATAAGTATTTATAATCTAAATACTTAATTTCGCGATTGGACGTTTTAGCATTTTGCAATGGTAGTAGAAATCACACAGCTGACGACCAAAAAATTAGTACCGCCAAGCCCTTTAGGAGAAAGCTTTCCATTGAATATTTTGTTGAAGTCCAGAGATTTGGAACTTCAAGCATGAATGAGATCTTGTGCAGTCCCCTCAAATAACATTGGTACCCTTGGTAAATATTAGCTTAACCCTTTACCTCCCGGGACCCACTTCAGTGACCTATATTTTGAAAGCTTAACTATCCAGGGTCTCAAATATACAAAGTCACGACCTCTTCTAACCCAGAAGTGTTCTGCTCACTTGTGTGCAACTAAGACATTTTTTGAGATAAAGGGCCCGCTCGGCAATATTTATTTTTTCCATTCAATGCCCTGACTCTACACTCTGCCAGTCAACACAAAACGATTGTTCGATACTTAGCCCTGGTTTTTATGTCCCCTCTGGGCCTTGTAAGCTAAGAAATTAAATTTTCTTCTACTGCCTGCTCAGTCTGAGGATGGGACTAAAGGGCTTAGCCAGGAAGCAGGCCCCTGTACTTGTCAATCATTGAGTGTTCACAGTATGCTTATATAAATACTTAAAGAGCCCAGCACTGACTGAATAAGTGACGAAAAGTGCAAACTTCTGATCCTGCAAAAGCTAAAAACAGTGCCTGCTCCTCAACGGCTAAAGTCACGAAGACCGGAAAAGAGAAGAAAGCTATTGCGAAAGAATTGAATAGAGTGCGATTAACCAAGCGAGCTAACTTCATAAACGCCACGTGTCTTTGTGGCTGCACTGCAGTTTGTTAACTACAGTTTTTAGTTAGCTTACACTCCATCCAATGCTAGTAAGGAAATTTTACCTTATATGTAACATGAGGGTAACAAAGTAGTTTGTAAGTTAGCTAGCAAAGTAAGTTAGCCAATGTTACAGCATGTAAATTGATGAAAGTGTGCCAAGCTAACCAACATCATAGCCAAGTGAGTGACCTAGAAAACAAACGTAAGTAAACAAATTTCTTTTCTCCCCCCCTAGAGTCAAAATAGTCCACCTGCAGCCCGGATACAACAACTAGATTAGCTGCATATTGTTTCGAGTCAATGTTAACTGGGAGCTAAAGTTCACTTTTTGGGCTAGCTATTGCTAACATTGTACAAATCATGACTCGCACACTCACTGTTACTTAGATAAAATCACCTGTTATCTAAGCAAAGGATGGCAGCATAAAGTATGAACTGACGAAGAGACAATAATAACAGCACGCATGAAAAAAAAAAAATTGTTCCATGACGATCATTTTTTCTGCCAATCAATGCATTTCAATTAATGTTTTTTTTAATATTCTGAAACAAATCTCAAGAGGATACATCATAAAAGCACTAACTTATAAACATTTTTGTTTATTTTTACCATAATATTAACTGAGGCTGCCAATACGATTGGAGGACACTGTATTTAATTTGAAGAAAAACAGACCAATCATAATTGCATCGTCCTCTGCACTGCATTGAAGACCTTAATGTTTTGTTATGACCAAACTCAAGCAAACTAGACTGCAGATGGATACCTGGAGTAGATGGTCTTTCCAGCATGTTCAGATGATGATAAATGAAGGCTTGGCTGTCATGTACTGTATCCATGTCAATATCTTCCTCCTCTTGTTGAGTGAACTGAAAGAAGCAATCAATGCATTAATTTCTTTGCAGAACTTGACACATCAGGTCAATACGTTTTCAAGAGCAAATTCAACAGTCATGAAACAGCACATCACTTCAGTAAAAGAAAAACCATAAAAAACTCAATGTATTAGAAGTGTCTTCAAAAGACTCCACTGACCAGCTGACCAGCACCAGAAACTTGACATTGAAAGATCAACGCATTTTGACTTTTTCAGGTTCATTATAAATGCTTATGATCCAACTTCATGTGCAAAAAACCATTAGATTTTATACCCTAATATAAATAATGAAAATGGCTTTTTTAAAGACCTGACTGTCAGGTTAGCATGTAAAAACGTTGGTGTTGTAAAATGGCAAATGAATCTCCACCAGCAGCGTCTCACTCTGATCTGCAGTTTGTCCCTCCTGCGGCCCTCATCCTGCAGTACCTGTCCGGGCTCTGGGGGGGATCCCAGGGGGGTCTCCGCCTTCCTTTTCAGCCCCTGGGCGGGTGGAGCCGCGGCGCAGGGGGTCGTCTCTATCGTCACATGCTCCTCCTCCATCTGCCGAGAGCACAGCCCACCTAATTCCTGAACCGTACCCAAACTTCCAAGCCCCCCCCAAGTACAGCTCGGGCCCCAGTTTGTATAAGCAGGAAATGTCTGTCACATTCACACTCATGCGTGCATGTGCATATGTAGGCACACAGCTTCTTGCCATCTGCCAGGGTGAATGTAACAGTCTGATTTCTCTTTCTGTAGTCTCAAACAACTTGTACGGTTTCGAGCAACAGATCCTCCATGAAAACAAATTGAGGCCGCCACTTCTCTGCATCTCGCAAAAGCATAATAACTTGATGTTTAAGGGCGTACCAAACTAGCCCACCCATTGGCCACAGTGCACAGCAAAAAATGAGATGAAAGTCCACTTTACCAAGCATTTTAATCTTGTATTAAGACTTAAAACACTTATTTCTATTACCTTTTTTCTCAGCAAGGCAAGCACTTGCCAATGAGGTGAGATAATTTTGACTTATTTCTAGACTTGCCAATGGGATAACAAAATTTCACTTGTCAAGCACATGCTAACTTAAAATAAGCTAATATTTTCTACTTAAGAGAAAAAAACTAGAGAGTTTAGACTTGTCAAGACAGACACTTGTAGCAGTGTGATGTCACTATGTTAAGGAAGAAATGGTGGGACAGCAAATGAGGCGTTTTGCATAGTTTTGGCTACGTGTTTTCTGTCGGCAAGAATATCTCGGCCCTTGGGAGAACTTTGAAACTTAGTAGACCTTTTTCATACTCAATATATCAAATAAAACACCAGAGAATGGTAAAACAGGACAAGCATAATAGGACCCCTTTAAAAGGAATGAAGCCTGGCTCTGAAAAAATAACAAACCCAAATCAAAGGACAAAAAGATCTGCCATTAATGCATTTTTGCACGCATGCATTCATACAGCACTGAGTATAAGAGATATTAGATGTGTTTAACAGGAGACACGCAATGATCATTTTCCATTAAAAAGCTCTGGTTGTGCTTACGGTGCAGGGGAAGCCTATAGCAGGGTTGAGGAGGTTGCCGGGGGCGACCGTCTCCACGGCGCCAGCGGCCGCCTCAGGTTTGATGGTGGGGTTGAGGACAGCCTTCTTCTCCTTGAGGTTGAGCACCAGGCCCAGCTCAGGCAGAGGGAGGCAGGAGGGCCTGGTGAGGCCGAACAGGGTGTAGTACAGGTTCACTGCGTCGCAGCGCAGCCGCCAGTCGTGGGAAGTGCCTGCGACACACGTCCACACAGACAGTTACCTCAAAAGGTATCGAGAAAACTCCTCCCACTTATAACAATCACCTGACCAGAAGACACAGCGACTTGATACCCCCAATGACTTATAAATACCTTCAATGTTTCTACATTGACAAATAGAGAAATTACATACTTTTAAATTATTTCAATCAATTACATGAAATGCAAATGATGTCGTCCACAAAATAACAATTACAAAGAACAGACATGAGCATCCAGTTTTGGGAATAAGTACTTGCCCCCATCCCACTCTCTTCTATTTTTTGTCATATTTCAATGTTTCAAATCATTCAATTAATTTTACTGTACAACAGAGAAAAAATGAATTGACACTAAATACAGCTTTTAAACGATCATTCCATTTGTTGAAGGAAAACCGTAATTCAAATCTCTCCCATGTGAAAAAACAAGTGTAACCTGAAACCTGATAACTGGTTGTGCTGCCTTTGACAGCGATAGCACTCAAACATTTTCAATAAACTGGTAATGAGTCTTCCACATCATTGTGGAAGAATTTTGACCCACTCATCTTTGCGGAATTATTTAAATTCAGCCCCACTGATGGGTTTTTGAGCACAAACTGTCTGTATAAGGTCATGCTGCACTATCCCAATCAGATTCAAGAGAGGACATTGACTAGGCCACTCCAAAATCTTCATTTTGCATCTTTTGAGCCATTCAAAGGTGGACTTGCTTGTGCATAAGTGCAGTTAAGACTAATGGCTGAACATCCTCCGACAAGATTTTCAGGAAGTGAGCAGAATTCATGGTTCCCTCATTTATGGCAAGTCGCCCTGGTCCTGAAGCAGCAAAACAGCCCCAGACCATCCCCGTGTTTGGCTCTCTGGTATGATGTTCTGAGAATTCTGATAGCTTTACTGTACATCAGATGTAACGGGACCCAGGCCTTCCAAAACGTTCCACATCAGACCATAGAATATAATTCCAAAAGATCTGGGGGTTATGAAGATTTTTTTTGGCAAATGTGAGATGAGCCTTTGAGCTTTTATGTTTTTTGGTCAGCAGTGGTTATCACCTTGCAACTCTCTCATGGAAGACTCTCTTTCTAATTGAGGAATCATGAGCACTGGCCTTATCAGAGGCAAATGAGGACTGGAATTCTTCTGATTATAGTCCGGGTTATTTTGTGACCTCCTGGATGAGTCGGTCGGCCAAATTTTTTGGTCAGCAGTGGTTATCACCTTGCAACTCTCTCATGGAAGACTCTCTTTCTAATTGAGGAATCATGAGCACTGGCCTTATCAGAGGCAAATGAGGACTGGAATTCTTCTGATTATAGTCCGGGTTATTTTGTGACCTCCTGGATGAGTCGGTCGGCCAAATTTTTTGGTCAGCAGTGGTTATCACCTTGCAACTCTCTCATGGAAGACTCTCTTTCTAATTGAGGAATCATGAGCACTGGCCTTATCAGAGGCAAATGAGGACTGGAATTCTTCTGATTATAGTCCGGGTTATTTTGTGACCTCCTGGATGAGTCGGTCGGCCAAATTTTGGCAAGCTGGCCACCCCCGGGAGAGATCACCTTTGATCCAAGTTTTATCCACTTGTAGATAATGGCGCTTCCCAATGGTTTGCTGGAGTCACAGAGCATAGAAATGGTCTTGTAGCTCTATTTAGACCGACAGATGTCATCAACATTGTTTCTCATCTATTCTTGAATTTCTTTAGATCGCAGCATTATGTCCTGCTTTTTACATACTTCACACTGCCAGACAGGATCCATTTAAGTGATGTTTAGATTCAACAGGACTGAACACAATTTTTAATTGCATTTTTCTAATTGGTTGATTTAGTTACTAAGGAGGAAATTTCTTTTTCCAAATGAAACCAGGTATGGTTAGATTGTTTTTTTTCCTTCAATAAATGAAATCATCATTTAAAAATGGCACAGCGTATTGAGTTTACTCAGGTTATCTTTGTCTAATATTAAAATTAAGTTTGATGATCTGAAAAATGCATGTGAGGAAAAATATGCTCGAATAGAGGAAATCATGAAGGGGGCAAATACTTTACCACAGCACTGTATGTTTGACACAAAGTCTCCCTGGCCAGACATATGCAGTCCAGCTGTCCTCAACTGCTGTAACGGTTTACCAAAGTTGCATAAAAGGCTTTGTTGGAGGTATGGCGCTGAATCAATCTGACCCAAATGTAATAGCAGTGCGTCCAGTTCAAACAAACATCAAAAAACGCCGGTGCAGCCTCAATTCAAGTTCGAGAGGCGATTTCACCGTGACCATTACATTTTGACGATGAAGAGAGTAGGAACAGCAGGTCATAATCAATCAGCTCTCAACTGGAATCACCAAAAAAAAAAAATCCGGATTTATTTTTGGCACTGGATGCATCATGTGGCTGCCAACAGCAGCCACAGCCAACAGAATAAAGTAGTGATATTACACTGAAAACTCGAACTACATTAAAATTTACGCCGTGATCAGAAAACAAATTCTTGCCTTCACGGAGCTCACAAATGGCCCCACTGCATATATTTCTTCAAAATCTGCCAAATATTGTGAAAGAACAGATTTCCCTGCTTGCAAGAAGCATGTCCAGTAATCAAAAGCAGGTCATATATTATTTCTCCCAGTGAACCGTGAAGTTTATGGGGTTTTCCGTGTCTTAGATGAAACTGAGGGCCCCTGGTGGAGGGGTGGAGCAAAATGGGTCACATATGATGCAATACGGCACAGAAAATCCAGATCACAGCTCTGGAGTCAGAACATACACAGTATATGCGAACACATCAAGTTAAAATTGACATTTGATGACACTTCGTGACATTGAGATAAGGGCTGTTAAAGTTGGGCACTTTTTACTTGATCCGTGATAGTAATTTACTCCTTACATGATTCCAGTTAAACTCATAGGTGAATCACTCTCATTTTTTGACATCCAATAACTTCTAAGCACATAAAATGAACTAAAGCAAAAAAGTCCAAGTGGTATAAAATGCCAAGTTTTGCTTGATGAGTTCACGTATAGAAATTAACTGGATTTACCTTCACGAAGGGGGCTCAAATTAAAAAAGCAAAGCTTTACTACAGGGATGTTTCAACTACGGTTTCAATCCAGTGGCTTATTTTTGCAAGCCAAACTGGAAACCAAAACCTTGAATACAGATTGTACTAGAAATGAAAACCTCTATGGAGGTATATGTGTGTGTGCACCTATCAACAACAACACACCACTCAAACAAGCAAAGCTCTGAAATATATTAGCATGCAACTTGCACGACTGCTCAAAATCCGGATAACAGCAGAAATGATTCAGCCTTTAACAGGCCCATATCAGACAGGTCAGCCTCTGCAATTTACCTGAGTTCATCAGTTTCCACAACTGGTCAACCAGAGCTTCGCTGCAGAGGGAGGACTCTGTGGCTTTGGTGAAGGGTGGGTTTTTACCCAGCATGCTTAAAATCTTGTGCCTGCAATGACAATGTCACAGGAGGTTTCAAGTTCATACAAACTGAATGAAAGAACTTTTTCTACCCATAGATTTCACTTTACGTTTAAACATGCAAATAAATTTATTCTATTTTTTTTTTTTAAGTTGTCCACTTGAAGTGTTCGTTTTCTGGTTGCTTTTAACAAGCAAGCGAAACAAATCGAGTGAATACTGTGGAGGTCATTCTCTGGATGAAGTTCCCGTGATGTGGGACCACAGCTGAATTGCCTCACAGCACAAAACCATCACTGTGAAAGCTCACCTGATGTAGTGCGCTGGATCGCTCTGGACCAGACTGAGCAGCCATTGCAGTTCCCCAGAGCTCCTGTCAACTGCCAATAAACAGAGTGAAAGAAGTCACAGCGGGGCAGGCGCTGCTTCACAAAGGAACCTTTCAGCCTGGCCGCACACTTGATTAATGAGGTTTATATTAGCAATCCAGTGGACCTGCTTCAAAAAAGCCTGACCTTACGGCTTGAACAGATTATGCTTTCCAGGTGAACCCTATGCATGCGCTACACACGATGTGGTCACCCAGTCACCGGAAGTCCATTCTTCTTCATGACAGCCAGCAATTCTACGATTGGGCAACTGATGAATAGGAAGTTGCCCGATAAAAGTAGCCCATAGCTTGACATTTCCTGGGTATTGCCCATCAATAGCCAATCAGATTTTCGAGCTTCCAATTTTGCCAAAAGACTTCGACTAGCCTTTAATAACACATGAAAATGCAGCCCTGTTCTGACTGGCTGTCTCATCGCTGCATAAAATGAACAATATCGGTCAAAACTAAAACATGTTTGCACTGAATTGTTCAAAACAAATGACTCCCTCTACGACATCAAAAAGGGCACAGAATCAAAATGGATCATTCAAGCACATGATTTCCAAGGTGGGGAACTGCAAGAACAATGCTGCAATGTCTTGTTTCACACTTGGTCAGATGTTAGGGTGAGGGAGCAGTAAATTGTTATGTCCAAGTGCAAGGAAAATTTTGATTTTTGTTAGAGGGGATCTTCAATGCACGAATGAGCAGTAAATGTAATGCTGACTGTAATTCGGCAGAAAACTTTAGAGCAGATTTTGTGGAGACGACAAGAGACTAACTGCAGTTTAAAGAAGTAGCCTTGGCCACATATATGGACGTTAGGGGTGTCAACGTTTACAATTTTTTCTACAGGTGTACACGGGACTACTAACCGAAGTGTACCCGGTTACACGTTCGGAGATTTATGAGCTTTTTCCATCGCAGTTGCGCTGTATAACCACAGAAAGTAAAATGAGTTGAAAATAAAATCCTCTCTCATTTTGACAGATAAGAAAAAGTACAAGTGAGAGCTGAAAAAGGTTTAACCTTCTTTTTTTAATCACTGTTTTAACTATTGCTCACTTTTGTATATATATTTTTTTTTAAACTTAAAGTGCAAAATGCATCCCTGTCTCGGTCTGAATTTTCATATGCGTCTCATAGTAAAAGTAATGTGGAATTGGCGAGAGAAAGCAACTCTAAAAGAAGCCAAAGTAAGCTGAAGTGACAGCAAAAAACTTCACCTTTATATCCAAAAAGTTAAAAAAGTAGGGGGGGACTCTCACAATTATTCACTAAAATTGGCGAAAAAAATGTTTTCTTCCTCATCTTTAGAACGCGAGGAAGTGCGATCTGGTCGTGAAAAGCCAACAGAACACCAATCAACAATATAATATACAACAACACGCAACAATATAGGTCAAAATAACAAGCCAGTAACAGTTTTTGTTTTCAGCTGCACGACATTTGCACGTGGAGAAGATGATGAGCGCCGCGCTCTTCAAGTCCTCCGCAGCCTATTCCTGAAGTGGCGCGACACTGGCTGTGGCTGTGGGGTTTTTTTTATCTTAAAGTAACTGCGCCCCATGCATCTGTACGCAGATAAGAGCACTAGTGGGAACATTTAAGTGTATTGTTAGTTAATGTTATTATCAGAAGCTTTCAGACAACATTATCACCCCTAAAAATAGGCGACTATATGTATTGGTGAGAAATGAACGAGGAGGAAAAAATGACATGTACACGGTTATTGATTTTTCTAAACGGTTATGATTTGTTATCCGTGTAACCGTTTACACGTGTAGATGTTGACACCCCTAATGGACGTCATAACTTCTATCAAAGAAATAAAAACCAATTTGGAACAGAAAAGTACATAAAACTTTGCGCAGCCAATTGTAGACAGCCCAAGCAGCACTTACATTAAACAACTGTTAGATCCCATTAAAATGAATAAAATAAATTTATCATCCCTACCCTCATCAGAATTTGTGGCTGCATCAATTTTTTCTTTGTATTTTTAGCATTGAAAAAAGGGCAATCAGCATACTGCTCTCTGCAAGTACCACACGTGTCCACAGATGGACACTAAAGCTGTTCACTTGAAAAAGTGATTTTCCTGTGTTTTTCTGTCGAGTTCCAGAAAATAAATGGGAACTAGATCTAGAAGCTAGAAAAACATGTCACAAACGCATAAGTAAACTCCATATAGAAATATACAAGCCAAAAAAAAAATTCACCCACTCGCATTATTATTTTTACAGAGCCTTAATGTCAGTGTGGAATGGATCTTTTACTGTCCAAAGACCTCTGATGTACTCCTCAGCATATCAACTTCACAAATTAAGTGGTGGAATTAATCATGCTGGTAAAATGTCTTTCAAAGCTCAGCAAACAAGATTGTGAGGTCACTCCTGAGACGTTCGGCATAGACATGTTTTGTCTGCAGTCATTAAATTAGGATGAGGATCGTCAACAGAGACTTCGTCGCTGAACTTTGTTTTCCATGAATGATAAATAGAAAAAATCAAATTGGCCAAAAGACTTTTGAGGTCAAATTAAGGCCAGCAGTTATGCTTTGCAAGTGCATAAGAGAACTGATGGCAATCATAGACAGTTACGTTGCCCTCAAGAATTATTGGCACCCCTCAGTAAAAATGAGCAGAACAGGACGCGCAATTGAAAACACAAAACTCCACAAAAAAAAAAAAAATATATATATATATAAATGTTAATTCAATGCTGACTGATTCAACACCATACTTGAAGCCACCCAATTAAACCAAATTCACCAAAAAAGATCTCCTGTCCATAAGGCTGCAAAAACTAAACGCCACTTCTAAGGGCTTATAAGATTGTGAGTCGGGTTTGAAGGTCAGAATTTTATTGTGGTTCAATCTTGAACACAGTTATTCAATCTAGAGTGAAGAGCACGCTTCTTCACTTAACAAGTAGATCAGAAGGATCTAATAGCTGCGACCTCGCCTAGCATCCGTCACGTGGCCTAGTGTCCATGACTGGTGGTTTCTTGTACAAGTGAAAATCAATAGGGGACCCTTCTCTGTAGCGAGAAGCTTGTTCTAAGATGTAATAGCCATCCATGAAGTTAAAGTGGAGTTACGGTGCGAAAACTGAAATCGGGACAAAATCGACACTTTTTTGACCGGTGTGACCTTGGGATTCGACAGATGACCTTGAAAATCAATAGGGAACCCCTCCTCTATACCAAGAAGCTTGTTGTAAGATTTCATAGCCATTCATTGAATGAAACTTGAGTTACGGTGCGAAAACCGTGAAATCGGGCAAAATTGACAGTTTTTTGACCTTTGTGACCTTGGGATTTGACGGATGACCTTGAAAAACTATAGGGAACATCTCCTCTATGCATAGAAGCTATTTCCAAAATTTCATAGCGATCCATGAAATCTAACTGGAGTTACAGCGCAAAAACCCGCAGACAAGGTCGTGACCTCTGTGAACTTGACCTTTGACCTCGACCTTGTGCATGGACATCACTTTGGTGAAGGTCAATAACTCCTGAAAATTTCATGATGATACGACGACAGGAACATGGTCAAAAAGGTGGCACAGACCGACAGACAGACAGACAGACAGAAGCGTTCATAGAGCTACTTGGTCGCAGCTAAAAAGCAGGAATAGAAGCAATCTAAAAAAAAATCAAAGATTGATGTTAGAAATGTGGGAAGACGGTTGATACCTCGTGTATAATCCACGACCGCTTCCAGTGCAGCGATGCGTACGTCCACAAAGTGACCGTATTCAGCATAGGACTTGAACAGGGCGGGATCACTAGGGATGTGGCCGGTTTTCTGCAGCATACGGATGGCTCTCAGGCAACTGGATGAGGCAAATGAAAAATTTATAATGGCAAGCATAGGGCATTTGTGGGTACGAACTATGAAACAAATGCATTAACCAACAACAACAGAAGTTGTTCATAGAAGTTATGTTTGGAATGCGCGTGTATTCGTTCATGGGGTTCACTCAAAATTATTAAGATTAATGATGCAGTCAATTTACATGCACCTCAGCTATTAGTTTGAACTTTAAGTTCCTCCATCTCAATGTTCCTCAAGTGAAAGTTCCAGACCAAATTTCTTAATTTTGGTGAGTGAACACCTTTAATTTGCCAATAGAATTAAAACAACAAAATACGTACATTTGCACCAGCTACAAGCACATTCAAGCAGGCAAGTACGCCAACACTCACAAACACAATAGGCCTCATTTATCAAGCAAAATAAGGACAATTTTCCCCCCCTTTTCTTCCACATTTACTTCCTACCAAGGTTTACATACGGGAACTTTTTAACAGAATTGTTCAGACATATGAGGGAAAAATACAAGACCATGTGAGCACGTGAAACATAAACGACAGCTTATTTTCAATCTTGCATCGTTATGGTTTTATTGGACTATCTAAATTGAACATAAACCACAATGCTCATAAATTTTAAAATAATCTGAGAACATAAGGCGGAGATTTTTTTTCCAATTTAATGGTAGGCTTCTCAAAGAAGAGGGGCTGTAATAACATATTCAAAATGATCGTAGCATTTAAAGTTACCAGGTGTTATAAATGTGTTTTAACGGGCCTTTAATTAATTGGAGAAAAAGATCATTTTCAGGGTCAATCCACTCTGAATCCAAGCTTATATGACCCATGTAACTGGTAAGCTTATATTATATACACTGCTTACTTACTTACTTACTTAATCCTACTTTCACTGTTTGGGAAATAAGGCTTCAACGAGTTGACAGCATTTGGCCCAATCTTTAGCGACTTTCTGCGCCTCGTCCCATGCGAGCTTCATTTTTTCTATTCCAAGTGTGTTTTTTGGCTGTCAAGGCTAACATTTTCCTGGTGGTGTCCATCAGGGAGCTAACTTGTGTAACCTGTCCTAGTCCATCTTGGGTGCATGGTCAAGTTTTATCTCAAGGATCAAGCTAACACAGCCACTTTTATGGACCACATCCTCACTGGACATTGTTAGGCCAAAAGTTGTGGCAGATGTTCCTAAGCCACCCATTGTGGAGGCAATGATCATATCAATGTCCTCTTTTACCCCTCATCAGTTTTCTGACATGACATGAGAACGGATTTGATGTGGCCATTATAAAAAAATGCCTTTATTACAGGCTTACATATAAAATGGAAAAAGCACATAGAAGTACATAAATATTGGGATAGGATATGCATATTCACTCGGATAAAATTACAAGATGAATGCATTTTAGAACAGCTGCTTACAACGTCCAAACTTCCCTGCTCTTCGGAGCTGGGGTCATATTTATATCGGCAAAACGACATATTATCGATATTAGAGAACCATTAAAAAACTCTGCTTGGATTTCAAACCTAAATAACTTGCAAGCTTAAACAAAAAGAAAATATTGTAGTAAAAAAATTTCCAAATTCATAAAACTGTGGGTAAGCTAATTGGGTTTAAATTTTTATTACTCAGTATTAACTCTGAGTTTTTTCTTTGTGCATAATTTGATTAATTGTGCACGTTTACAATGTCAACTCTGTCCTCGGAGTATGCATGATTTCTGCACCTCTGCGCCACTTATGATTGAGACCCCAGGACTGGTGTCCATCCTTTTTAATAGGCGAGACAAGAAGAAGATCACCATCCTTCTCTGAAATGATTATCTTCAAAATGATGGTTTTCGATATGCTCATCCATTCAGCAAATACTTTTTGGCTTCTAGGTTTCAGGTTGTATGTCAACGTATTCGTGATAGTTTTCTTGTCCACTGCCCTGAGTCAGGTGTTTACCTCTGCAGTTATTTCCTGCCAGAGATCTGCCATTCAGCCAAGAAAGACATATGTCATGGTGGCAGGCTAAGCACTGACTTCCATCTTTGTTCCAGAGAAATCTAGAAATCCATTCCTCACCTGACAGTGATGGTATTCCTGAAGCTAGGCAACAGCTTCTCCATGTTGAGGAAGCGGGTTATCTCCTCCAGGATGAGTCGTACATCCGGGTTCAGGTTGTCCACTGTGCGGATTTCATTGCTGATGCTAATGGCTGGGGTCAGAGAGTTGGTCAATGCGTCGATCAGCTCAGCGCGGTAGTAATTGTCCGAGAACTAGCAGAAGGGATTAAAGCAATTAGTGCATACTTTAACTCTCCTACATACTCCCCCCCACAGCATTTCAAAAGTTAGAAACATGCCGTTCAGTGCAATGCTGGATTCCAGACGTAGTTATTGCAGTAACCGATTACACAAGACCGAGAAGGACAGAACATTTGTTTCTTTCCAAATTAAAGTTGCTTAGCAAAATGACAATCATAGCTGTCCAATAAAAAAAAAAAAAGTATGATCAGCAGCAGCTGTTCGCTATATTAACGCGTAGGTTCCAGCAGTCGTTCCCATACCTTGTTCTTCCTGTTATCGTTGTACTTGATAAGGTCCAGAATAAAGTTCAGGACCTCTTTAGGACAGAGATTCTGTACATCTCGGAGCAATGCCATGGCAACTGGCATAGTCTATAAATGGAGAGAGTAATGAAGATCAGAAGTACGAATGTGTATATGCACAACAAAATGGCAGATAAATTCAGAATGTCACTCATTAAAAAAAAAAACTTGATTGCATTTCCGTTCATTGAGAAACCCCTATCAAGAGAAATACTTGGCCCCAATTCAGGCCACCTGCACAGTGGTCTCAACTGAATCCAACTGTTCAGAAAAAGCCAACTTAGAAAACCCTGCCCAATAAAGCCAACGACTCCCTTTCCACTCCAGCCTTGAAAACACAGGGTTTGAAATTCCTGCCGTTTTCTACATCACAAACAGAAGTGCGACGCATAGCTCACAACAGCCCGTTCTGTCCATGCGCCCTGCTTCCTACCACAGCCAAACCAATCACACGACCTCTTTCTCCTCCTTACTGTTATTCGCATTTAGCTCCGTTCACCAGCAAATCAGAGCAGAGCTCAATAACTTAAAGGGGATGCCAACTCAAAACAGCCTGTACTTCAGAGCAAAGAGAATGAAATGGTCTTGAAATTATGCATTTTTATGTTTTTCTTTCGGCCAAAGAGTTAATAAACCTCGCTTAGGGACAGGAAAAAATATAACCTGGAGTGGGGGCAGCTTGATTTGGGATCTTTAAATTAATGTTATGGAAAGTACTCGATCATAAAGTCTAAAGCTCATCTATCAATTGATAATTCACAATAAAAAAATACATAAAACTATCCAAATCATTACTTATGTAATGGTCAGTGTGAGTAGGTACAGCAGGAATATACTACTAGTGCGGCACAATACCTTCTGCAGGAAGTAACTCTGAAAGTTGATGAAGTTGTTGGTTTTGACGATATTGGGGCAGCTTTTGCAGCAAAACATCCTTGTGAATAGGGACTTCATCGCAGGGGGGCCAGTCCATGTGCTAACCATGGAGTTTGCAATCTAAAAAAAAAAAAAAAAAACACAAAAATAATAAAATTTCAGCACAATGAGAAGTGGTGCAACAATGTTGAGGCTCGTTTAGGAAGCATCCCATTCGCAGCCCAAAGCGCAGCTGCAGCACATGTGGAACCCTCCCCACTGCGCCCATATCTGAGCTCCTGACAGCGCTAGCAGCAGCTCCATCTTCAACACTTATTCCACAGGACCCTGATATCACAATCACGGCCCTCAGTTCGAAGGGGGCGACGGACTGCTGCCAAACAAAGCTGAGGGCTCAAGGGGGGGGGAGGGACTGGAGTTGAACGTTGTAGCTTCAGATATTATATCAGAGAGTTTGGCTGCACAGACGCGTTTCGAAAACAGAGCGGAACAAGACACACTGTTTGTAACCAGAGTAACCGTGCGCAGTTCTGAACCTCCAGCCTTTGCCAACTTCGACAGTAACCCACCTTCACCAACTACCAGAATCTGGGTGTCGTCTTACAGAATGATATAGAATTGGCCTGTATAGTTTGATCAAAAAAAAAGAGGGCCGCAAGTGTTTTGTTCTCCAGGTTGGGGTTTTTTGGTCATTAGTGGCCGTTAGGCTCCCAGAGTGCTCATTAGGGGAAAAAGTCTCCCCTTCAGCAGGAAATTAGCGGAGTTTCAGTAATCTGTAGGTGAGTGTGGGGCCGGATATTATCATTGAGGGGGGTGAAAGAGGGAGGCTCGGTTGTATAAGTTGTTTGCGTTACCTAAAGGCCGTTCCAGCTGTTCCCATATCATGCCGACAGTTCCAATTGCATTCACCTAATGACCTGACCCCAAAACAGCCAAAATCAATCAGGCTCCACATTTCTGACACTAAAACACTCCCCCGCGAACCTTTTGAAAAGGAGAGATTAATTGCTATTTATGAGCTATTGTATAATGCACTAAATTTAAGATGTTCACTCTGGCTAAAATTCTAATCAGGTTCTTGCAAATTATCCTCCATTTTAATCACTCTCGATTGAATTAATATCTTCATCGAGTCATTACAGATTTTAGTTATGCTCTTTCAAAGTCTTAATAAAATCCTTACGGATGATAGCTGAGCTGTGAACTTACAAGTAATAAGGAGAATTCATAAGGATCTTGATTATAATCTTAAAAGATCTGACTGAAATCTGTGAGAATCTTAAGATATTAAAACATTTGGAGGAATCCTTAAAGATCTTCCTAAGATCTGAACTCTCTTTGCTATTATGCCATTTTTTCCTCAAAGTCTTCGGTGGGTAACCTATCACTCCCAGCAATTTAATTAACCAAATGAGTTAATTTCATCCAAAATAATGTTAGCAAAGCAGAGAAGTCAGAGAACGTACACTTCAAATCATTTTCCCAATTCGCTTTCACAGATTTGCTTTGTTCAAAAAAAGAGGTGTCTGAAATAGCCTATGAAATTTGTACAATCTAAAGCTAAATAAGAAGGTAGCAGACACTGATATTTCTTTTTTCTGGTATTCCCGATTTTCTTATCAGTCTTAAGGTCTACTGCATAACGAAATCTATGCGTGAGCTATGGACCAAGATGGATCCACATCCACTTCCAGAGCTTCGCATTTAATGTTACATAATTGGCAACGCTAAATTTGAATAGCTCTGCTATTTCAGAGGTCTGTGTCAGTCCTCTGACGAAATGCTTAACTGTTAAATTCATCATCTTTGTTGAATCAGTCATCACCACTGATATTGTTTCAAAAACTCTTTAATGCTTTCCATTTGACAATAAAAACTAGATGCATGTCGATGGCGCGCCATCGCAAATCTCCACAACGAATGTTATGGGAGTAGTAGTGATGTGTCAGAGGGCAATTCACTGGACTGGCATTCTGCTGTACAAATGATAATCTGCTTGTAGCAGTGACAAAGCACTGATACAGATCAGAGTTATAGCAATGTGATATAGTTGGTTAGTTGGATAGAGCACTTTTTGATTGTGTTGAGGGCATAAATTAATCTTCATTTTGAAATGAGAGTATTATGAAAGGAAAGGACGTACAGTACAGCGATTGGCACACCTGACACCATTTGACCTCGAAAACGGTCAAAATGAAGTCAAATCAAAAACCCGTCTGATATGTGATGAAGGGTCATCCCATGCAACTCCCATGTAAATTTGAGCGTCTGAGCTCAATGCAGAGGGAATTTATGGCCATTTCTATTTACAAAAAAAGGCCCCTGGTGGCCAGAAGAGGAAATGAATTTAAATTCTTAACACGTTGTGCTCCCCTCTGGGTCACTATCTTACACACACCAAAGTTTCAGGTTGACTGGTCTAACGGCCTAGGAGGAGTTACTGTTTCGGACGGACAGACAGAAGGACAGACGCCAAATGTATTACTAGATCTCCTCGCTTTTTCGGAAGTGAGGAGATAATAATAATAACGCTAGATGTTTTTCAAGCCGAAATTAAAAGTGCACAAAACCAAATATAATTCCTCTGTCATACAATTATGCTTCAAAAAAAAAAAAAAGACATATCCGAAGAAGACTCTGATCGATCATGATAATTTAATTCTGTTTAGGGTGGTTCATCATTCAGGATAGATTTTAGAAAGGATTGGCGTCAGTACTACCCACATGTTAAAAAAATACATTCTTAAAAAAAATTTTACCCGCTACCCCAGCCTCAAATTATTGACGTAACAGCAAACACTGGAGTTTTGTTGTCCGGCCTTACCCAAACCTGTCCCAGTTTATTTCGCCTGATTAGAAACATTTGCCATGAATAATGTCCAGTATATTTTTCACTTCATTATTATACAAAACATCATGGAATTATGATGCATTTTCCTCAGCACATAAATGACGTTAAATAAAGTCCAAGCGTCTTAGAAGATTCTGAACACACGCAAACTGTGAAATGGGACAGATTTAGGCAAATTAGTGTTCCTCTTCAGATGAGTTCATTTGAATGATTCTAGGATTCTCAGGGAATCAAGCACAGTCCTTAAGATTAAATATGATGCTAAAAAAAAAGTTGCTGAAAAAAATGCAAAGTTCAAAGTCCATTCTAACCCGATGTCCTCGGACGGGACAAAGACACTCCATGATCAATAAATCTCAACAATTCTGTTCCAGTTAAATCACATAAAGTACAACCCCAATTCCAAAACAGTTGGGACAAAGTGTAAATTGTGAATAAAGTCAAATCACACCAACCAGTATTTTATTCACTATAGAACAGAGATAAAATAGAAATGTTGAAACAGAAATTTTACAATTTTATCCGCAAAATAAGCTCATTTCAAATTTGATGGCCGTTACAGGTCTCAAAAAGGTTGGGGCAGGGGCCTGTTTACCATGGTGTAGCATCCCCTCTTCCTTTTAACACAGAGTGGAGGGGTCTTGGCATTGAGGAGACAAGTTTCTTGAGTTTAGCCATTGGAATTTGATCCCAATCTTGTTTAATACAGGCTTCCAGCAGCTGGAGAGTTTTGGGTCTCCTTTGACTGATTTTTTGTTTAATTATGCGCCAAATGTTCTGAATCGGTGAAAGATCAGGACTGCAGACAGGCCAGTTCAGCACACGGACTCTTCTACTACAAAGCCATCCTATTGTAATAGCTGAAGTATGTGATTTTGCATTGTCCTGCTGAAATACACAAGGCCTTCCCTGGAATAGATGTCGTCTGGAGGGGAGCATATGTTACTCTAAAACCTTTATATACCTTTCAAGATTCATGGCGCTTTTTAAAACACGCAAGTGTCCCACACTATATGCACTAGTGCATCCCGATACCATCAGAGATGCTGGCTTTTGAACTGAACGTTGATAACAGGAGTGGTAGTCTTTCTCCTCTTTAGCCCGGAGGACATGACGCCCATGATTTCCAACAAGAATGTCAAATTTGGACTTGTCTGACCACAGGACACTTTGCTACAGTCCATTTTAAATGAGCCTTGGCCCACAGAACACGGCGGCGCTTCTGGATCATGCTCAACAATGGTTTCCTTTTTGCATGATAGAATTTTAGGTGGCATCTGTGGATGGCTCAGCAGACTGTGTTTACAGACAGTGGTTTCTTTAAGTATTCCTGGGCCCATTTAGTAATGTCAATCACAGAATCATGCCAGTGAGTGATGGAGTGGCGTCTGAGGGCCCGAAGATCACAGGAATCCAATAAAGGTCCTCGGCCTTGTCCCTTACGCAGAGATTTTTCTAGTTTCTCTGAATCTTTTGATAACGTTATACACTGCCGATGATGAGACCTTCAAAGCCTTTGCAATTTGACCTTGAGGAACATTGCTTTTAAAGTATTCCACAATTTTTTTTTTACGCAAGCCTTTACGGGTTGAAGAGCCTCTGGCCATCTTTACTTCTGAGAGACTTGGCCTCTCTAAGACATCCCTTTTATAGCCAATCATCTTACACAACTGATGCCAGTTAACTTCATTACTTGCTAAATGTTCTTTCAGCTGATTCTATTATATATTAATTGCTTTTCCAGCCCTTTTTTGCCTGTGTCCCAACTTTTCTGAGACCTGATGCAGCCAGAAAATTTGAAATAAGCTCATTTTATGGATAAAAATGTAAAATGTCTCAGTTTCAACATTTGAAATGTTATCTATGTTCTATTTTAAATAACACACTGGCTCATGTGATTTGAAAGTCATTGCATTTTGATTTTATTCACAATTTACACTTCGTCCCAACTATTTCAGAATCAGGGTTGTAAATACAGGCAAGAAACATAATGGATGAAAAAGTATCTAGGAGTTAGTAATATTTGAATCAAGCAACTATATTCTCAGGGTAATCAAAGCAAGATAGATTTAGAAAGGGAAAAGAAAAAGAAATTTAAGCGTTTTAAACTTTTTCCCCCCTTTTCCCCACCCTGAACACAACCGAACCGCTTCGCCCACCGCGAAGCGACCTGCTTCCATCAACTCAGGAGGAAGATGCCACCGCATGCGAGTCCTCCGACTCACAAGGCAACTAGCCTTGTCTTCCTTACACAATGCAGTCGCTCCACCAGCTACGCACTGCCTGTGCTGCTGAAGGATCAAGCAGTTGGCGTACAATCCAGTTCGTACAGCTACATGCACTTGGCCGACCAGAAGTGGTCGCTAGAGAGCGATGAACTAACAAATCTTTAATTGGCTTAACCCCCTTTATCCCCTGCGATATCCCCCTCACGGGTGAACGCCTTAGCTGTGAGCCGCCTGGAGGCAGGCTTGACTATTTTTAGTAACGACAATCCAAATGACGCTTTTGAACCCAGTGTTAACAAACAGCCCTCCTGCACTAGCAAAATTCAGCAGAAGATAAAAAAAATGCTGCATCATCATAACGGAGCGTGAGGGAGAGTAAGGACTTCTCACCTTCGCCAGACAAAAGCAGGCCTCCATGCGCACTTTATAGAAGCACTGCTCCTGCTCCAGGATGTCGGTGAGCGCGAGGCGTGATGCGGGCGTGGAGAACTTCTCCAAGGCGTATATGGCCTCCTCCTGGGCCACCACATCCCGCTCGTAGCGCAGCTGGTACTGCCACATGAAGTCTGCCTGCTCAAACTCCACCTTAAGGACGATTATACCTTTAATTACTCTGAAATCTGTTTGAATAAACCAAAAATATAACAATCAAAAAAGATAAAGACAATTCTGCAAACCTTGCGTAGAATGGACATGTCCGGGTCAATCCGAATCCACAGCAAGGGAGAGTCCGCACTGTTGTTCCAGAGCAAAGCAAAATAGCATTAACATACGGACCATATCAAGTTATTCTTACATAAACTAGCTTATTATAAGGTAGGTAATAAGGTTATAAGGTATTATAAGGTATAAGGTATAAGGTTAACTCAGTTAACCCTTTTAGGCCAAATTCAAAAATCCCAGGAGAGCATCAATTCATGCTGCCGGGTTTACCGTAGTAACCTGCATGTGGGCTGAACCACAACTTCTCAGCTTTCAGGAACAGTTGGAATTTTTTCGATTATCCAAACCTTACGGTATATTATGGTACTTACAACAGATCATGCCCATTTGTGTCAGCGACGACACATTTGGATTAAAACGGTTAAGCAACACACGAACTGTCCGCACAGAATAGCAGTGATGCATGGTGCTACCTGAAAATAGATGAGTGAATAATGTTTTTGTGTAATGGCGCGGTGTAAACCAGGAAGCGTCACACGGTGCTCACCGTAACCTCCTCGATGCTTGCCCTAGCTTAGACTGAGCACTCCTGGCCCTCATCCTGCCTCTATAACCCTGAACTCTGAGGAAAAAACAACTCAACAATCACCCTGGCAGTTTCCTGACCAAACAGCATCACTCGACAGCAGAAAGGTCATTTATCAATACAAACAGGGAGATGTCAGATCTGCTTGTGCTCAACTGATGCACTACAATTCGCCACCAGAGTGACGACAGAACACAAACTCTTACTCCATCGCAGACAGGTCCATATCCACCTCCTCTCCGTTCATCAGAGGAATTTTCTTCTTTTTGTTTCTGCAATTGCAAGAAAAATATTCAATAGGGCCAAATCACTTCATTAGCAAAGTCAAAGACGGTTATAAAAGTGACAAATCACATAATACATTCAACATCAAAACTAAGGTTGAAAATGCATTATTCTCCAGACCAGGCCAATCAAAAGCCACAAAGACCATCACATCTCTTATTTATCTACTGCAGCACCATTGCTAGAAAATACACAAGCTGACCAAAAGAGTCCGACACTCCAATAATTTGTTGGACCACCTTAAGCTTCAATTGCGGCACGTATTTGTCATGGCATTTTTTTGACAATCTTATTCTGTGTTACAACATTTACTTCCTTCTTCAGCTGCATCAAGTTTTAGCCGAGGTCTTGTATTGACGATGGAAATGCCAAGCACTCATTAAGGCTTCACCACCACATCCCAGACTTCAATCAGACCCTCCATCATGTTTTTAGGAATAGCAGCACAGAATTTGGAAAGTCTTGAGAACAGCATTTCAGGCGATTTAGCTGATTATCTAATCATCTGTTCAGGATGTTTGTTTCTGATTTTTATTTGGTGACAATAACACGAACTCATGCATCAAGGTTTTTGACAATTAAAGGTGCACTTTGCAAGTTTGTTTACGTTCCCTTCTGCTGACATTCGAATAAAAAAAAAAAACAGAGGTACCCCACCCCTCCCTCCCATAGTTCCCTCCTCCCATGCTTCCTTAACTGTCAACTCTTGTCGGTGATTGGTCAGGATGGTTTGTAATGTTATGGGGCACAGCCTGTGCCCCTTGTGTTTATTTTCAGTTTGTGAGGCCTGTGCGGTCTCCAGAGTCTGGGTTTTTTTTTTTTTTTTTTTTTAACAGTGAACTTAGGAGCAGGTAGCTCACGGATCGTGAAGAGGTGTCGGTGAATTGAGACAAAAATATAATCACGGAGAAAGTAAACAAACTTGTATAGTGCACCTTTAAGAAGGATCCTCAATATCTCATTCTCATCAATGAAGAAACATCTTGAATAATGAACGGTTTTTGCGCACTTTTCATCAACGAGATTAACAAAGTTCCTGAGGAGAGCAAACCAGTGCTGCTCTGCTAACAACAAACTAATATGAAAAGATTGACTACCATTGCTATGGAGAAACTATTCAAATTTTCCGAAAGGTCATCACTTTTTCAAATAAAACAGATGTTACCTTCTACTTTTCGAATGGCAGGGGATGTCATGTTTGAGACTGTTCTCCTCAATTTGCAAAGTATGGTTGAAGGACCCATCGAGCTCCTGGACTGTCACCTTAATCGGACCCTAAAAACACACAGGTGCACAACATTAATCGGGGCAATATTTCAAGATGCATACAAACTCAAGTTTTTATTCTCACAGACGGCTTTGCGCCTACCACATATTTCTGAGTCCCCGAGGACGTGTAATCCTGTCGGATTTCCAATTCCAGGACATTCCGTTTCCGGTTGAAGGCAAAGCTGCCAAAGAACTTCACCACTCCACTCTGGTCTCTGATCGCAAGTTAAGGGTCAACAGTAGCATTTGCAAACAGGAACTAAAATGACACTTAAGATGGTGGCCACCTCCTCTACCCAGAAAACATGCATTAGCCAGTAATTACTCTATACTCTATGCTTTGCCAATCAAGACTGCTTTTAATGATCTTCAATGACAAAAACCAGGAAGGGATACAACACAATATGCCATACGGTACTGGAAGTGAGTAAAATACAAAGATGTTAAAGTCAAATAGACTTAAGACACCTGGCTGATACTCGACCAAGTTTATTACTGGATAGCCCCTTGTTTTTGAAGAATTCCCCCAAAAAAAACCATACAATACAATACACAACAACATACAACTTACATATTTAACAACACACACATCCTGTCCCACCCACACTTCATTCCCAGAACTCTGTCCCAAATTAATGACACTGGTGTCCTAACCTTCCCTTGTAAGCAAACGGGGAGGGGGAAAAATTACATGGGATTGGATTAAGACAGCATAGCCCTGAGTAACGCTGCCGTCTTATTGGCTACTTGAAGGATACACCCATTGTTTGATGAGGGGCCCAATGTCTTTGCCCGACACGTTGGAGATGGATTTGAGGAAGCCCGAAGTGGACACCAGCATCTGGCTCCACATGTGCGACTGGTACTTCTGAGATGAGGCCGTGCTGGCCAGGCTCAAGAGTTTGTTGAACACCTACAGGATCAGTTAAACACTCTTTAAATTTTACCATTCAAAACAAAAAAAAAAACAAAAAAAAATCATACTTTCATAAAATAATTTTAAAAAATGCTTGAAAGTTTTTACGATGTAGTATGCCAAGATGAGTAATGTACTGCCCAGCAAGATTTTAGATCAGAATTGCATTGAGTCCAATTTTTAATTTCAGTACGATGCTAAAATGCCTCCATCGAGTCCAACACAACACTTCAGGTCCACATCTGCCACAAAATAAGGAAATTAATAGTAATTTCCTGTGCCTCGCTAGAGTCGAACCCAATTCCATTTCAATTCACAACTAATTCAAAAAAATAACTGAAATTCAATACATTACCTGAAGTTCAGTTATTACCTTGCTCAAAATGTCAACATCTTTCCAAGACATTTTATACTTCAAGGATAATTTCACCATAAAACGAAAATTTTCTGGTCAAAGAAAGCTTTCCCAATCAAAATGAGCACTGAGCTTATTCTTAACGAAATAAAGCCTCACCAAATTGTAAACGCTCAAGGCATCTTCTTCACAAGACAATGGAAAAATAGCTTTTATAAACAGTGTTTTATAACTTGTCTACTGACCCATCTTTTCCAAAGTAGCTAAATTAGCAGACGGGGTGAAAAGCGATCACTTTCATGAAATGAAATTAATATAAAGTGGCAGTTCTTCAGAAAAAAATAAGGTGTACATGTACATCATTACAATGTGCACCTCAAATAGAATTTGCATTCATCTCTGTACCACAGTCACGATGGAAATTCACCAATTATGCTTTAATCCAGGGCTGCATAAATCATGGTTCTCAAGAGCTGAGAGTTGCTGGTTTTCCATCTTCCCTTTACCCAGGAGTCAGATGTGATGAAAATCTAGCCAATCAGTAGCACTAATTGTTCACCTAATTGGCTGGGAGGAAAGAAAACCAGGGCTGAATGTGGATTGGAGGGCCGGATTGGAGGGCCAGATTTGGGGACCCCTGCTGTATTCAGTCAATTGTTTTTCTTCTTGACCCCCAGTGAAACTACTCTTAAAGAGTAGGGTTTTGAAAACCTGAATACTGTGGAGAAGTGCGGGACTATGGTTAAGGGTTCCTCACCTGCAGCATGAACTCCATACTGATCCGGTTCTCGATCAGGCGCATCACGAGGTGAGCCTTGCATTGGAACATCTTGTAGTACTCCCATGACAGTGTGTGTGGGTGTTTGATGGAGAAGTGCAAGTGAGGTGTGGGGCTGCAAAAAAGAGACCCGGTTTTCACATATATATCTTATCCAATGACTGACTTACCACCTGCTGCCAAAGTGACAGATCACGGTCCGAGTACAGTGCCATTAAAACACGATGATGGCTTTTCTATAAAACTCTCCCAAAAGCACACTGAGCTGTCCAATTCCTAAGAAAAAGGGCTAAATGCAGCCAACTACCCTGGAACAGAATGAATTGCTCAATTCAAAATTTCTTTCCATTCTCAATACACTGGAAACAGCTAACCATGTTTTTTAAACTCTAGAAAAGGACCATCAATAGAAGTATTCAAACTGAAACATGAATCTGTCAAAGCAAGAAATTTTTATAGCATTGTGTAAGAAAGATTAGTTCCACAAGAATATTTGACCGTGAATGTCAGCTCATATCAGTTCACTGCCAACATCTCCTCAGTTAAATATATGCCACCACCATTACCAATAGCTTGGCAAGGAAAATGTTTATGGAAACTGCGGCGAGCTTACTTGTCTTTTTCTTTGGTACCGCTAAAAGTTGGATGAAGAAGAACACCCCCTGTCTTCAGTTCATACTCCACTATCTTGTCAAGCTCCTGAGGAGGACCAATCAGATCAGAGGTGTTGAAAACAGACTTCATGAACTCCATACACAGAGTGGCCACCACAACAGCAAGCAGAACACTCACTTCTTTGATCCAATGACGATACTCATTCACTCCGAAGGTCTTCTTCAGATACAGCCCATAAATATAACCGGAGATCCCTTTCAGCACCCATTCGTCTGACCTTGAGGTAGAAAGATGAAGATTTCAACGCTTACAGGTGCTAAAATATGGACTTGTTAATCCATTTAAGTCTAACTCTACATACACTACGGCACTCAAATGAAGTAGCCATTACCATTTTCTGTGCGCTGAAAGGATACGTCCAATAGAGAATTTTTATAGTCAAAATAACACAATCTCCATGTCGACAAGTTTAATCACTATAAAAATAGCAGGTGCACAGGTTCTCATGATAAGTATAATGCATGCCAATTTTGAAAACAATCCACTGTATGGTTCATGAATAAAGCTCTGGGCAAAATTCATCCCAGACAGTCGATTTTCTAAATCAAAAAAATCGCTAAATCTCTAAGAAAATATGTCGAACCACTTTAAAAATTGCAGGTACACAGGTTTTCATGGTGATAATAATGCATGCAAAGTTTGTAAGAAATCCATCGAGTGGTTTGGGGGGAAAAAAAAAAAATCTTTGGACAAATTTGCATCCACGAAGGACGAACAAAGACAGACAGATGGACAAACAGATTTCAGTAAACTCTCCCCATCCCTCCCCCCCAAAAAAAGTCGTGAGGGATATAGCTATTATTAAAATGTACGCTCAGATTGCAGCACAAGCAGGCTAACGACACAGGTTCGCGTTGTTATCGTTAGCTCGCTTGAATGGGGTAATGGGGAATGGGCTTGAATATGAGAAAAACATTCTGTCATATAAAAGGGATCTGTGCACCAAAACTACACCCCCACTAATATGTTAAAACCATAAAACCCATCGACTCATATTTGGGTCCGTCAAATGCAGCAGTTCCATTCAAACCTGTGAAACATCTGCCTCATTTCAAATTAAAGGGAAGATCCCCACATTTCCAACTATCCCAAACATGTCCTGCTGAATTACAGGGAAATGTGCATAAAATGATGTACAAGATATTTATTTTTTCCACTTGATGTAATGCTGAGGCCATTAAAAGCACAGCATCCTGCGTTTGAATATTTCTCTCGATATAAGTGTGATGTAGCTTCAGTGAAGCACTGCGGCCAGGAGAGACTGACTGCGTGCGTGACATTGTCCTTAAATATGAAAAAAAAGCCTTTTCCGCCTTTGAACTCACTTAACCCCTTTGCGTAGAATACAAGTAATTCCGATTTTTTCCTGTTATGCATGAGCCTATTTAGGCTTCATAAGTCAGGTTTTGTGTCACAGAGACTGTGGAAATTTATTCCAGTGAAGCAAGACATTTGGAAATTCCATTATCTCTGATCTACCGCAAAGTACGCAAGCCGGGAGCAAGGAAAATGCCCGTCGCGCTGCCCAGCACCAAAATTACAAAATGAATAGCGGATCAATCAAAATTGCTTGTTCCACCTGAAATTGAATAGAATTCGGCATCCCCCCCCCCACTCCGCATCTCCCCTCTGTCTCCCTCAGTCTCACACGGAACATCAACAACATTCCCTTATCCATCTGACAAGGACAGAACATTCTGCCCATGATAAGGACTCTGGACTCTGGACCCCCCCCCCATTTCCTTGAAAAAAATGTTGTGTTGAATCCTGATGTGTATTGTTATGTCTGATGTCATCAGTATGTTTCTCTTCTGTGTTTAACTGCAACCTTTAATTCTCGAAGAAGAAAGTGGAGTTGGCGGCGCGACAAACATTGCAGCAGCCCGGAGCACTTTCTCTCCAAACGTAATTTCGTTGTTATTCTGTAACAATGACAATAAATTCATCTGAATCTGAATTACATAATTATTTAGGAATTAAATTTCGGAATTTACAGATGCTGGCATCAATATTTGCGAAAAGGGGTTAAGGGAAAAGTTCAGTGGAAAAAAATTGAGTTTAAGGGGCTACATCATCAGGCTGGCAGAACTTTTGCGTCAACAAAACGCACATCAGTCAAGACAGAGGCGAGCAAAAGACTGAAGACTGCTGGGAAAGATTAGAAAACCCATCGCAAGAGCAACAGTCTGGAGCCTTCGCCGCAAGAGAGGGTGAATCATGGAATTTACATATTTCGCAACTACACAGTCTCTGTGACAAAGCCATGGTTTACAAGTCGTTACGAGAAACATCACCTCACCCAGTATCCTTAGAACAACATAAAGGGCTTCTAGGACTAGACCCAATGGGGAATAACGTCACTCCAACACAGACAATTAGCACCTGGCGCCTACAGGAGCTCTTCTGTTATAACAGCGAGGAGCTACAGCTGCTGCCAGATTAACAGTATTGCAAAAGCGGTATTGCAATGCGGTCATGCTGCTGAAGCATCTTTTAAAATTACAATTTCATTTTCGGCACCGCAAAAACACTAGCAAAGAATGAGACGCACAATTGGTGCCACTCGCGTGCAATAAAAGATTTATAAGCCCAAAACGATTTTAGGATCGAACCACTTTGACGTTTCGCGTTTCAGCGAGATCAGTTTAGACGCTCAACACAGCTAGTAGTTCCTTTGAACATCCCATTTATTTACAAGCTGCGATCATTATAAAACCTTTCTGGAGAAAAAACTTAAAAGTTTAAACTTTCAGTTGAAGGACACCAAGGTAATAAAATACATAAAATGAAAGTACTCTTGCGAGCTGAATACGAGCCCAATCCCTGGAGACTGTCTTCTGTTACAGACTTCAGTGAAAATAAACCAGAAAATTAACCGTACACATGGAACCGGTGCTCTCTCTCCACATCATAGAGGACGATTGCTTTGCTTTCCAACTGTTGCTTATACAAAGCAATAAATGCGCTACCCAGGGCCCCACATCTGATTTAGGTTTATGGATTTTGGAGACAGGGGGTCCATTGTTTGAGGTGATCAAATACTTGGACATCTCTCGTGAAATTTCAGTGTTCCACAGAAGTATAGCCAAGACTGTGGCCTCCAGACTGTGTGCCGGCAGCTCACGCAAATCAATCATTCTTACGCACACACAGATCCAGCTCAGCTTGGCTCATCCGCTCAGGATATTCTTGAAAAGCAACAAGTGTCCCTGTTAAAAGCGTATTAAAACAACTGAATGACAGTATTATAAATCCAAAAGAGCTTTTTCTCCTCTGAAATTATTATTATGGTAAGATGGATATTATGGGCATTCTTGTCTTTTTTTGTTGGTTTTTGTTCAAGGAATACATGATAGAAAATAAGAATGGGGATGTATTGGACAGTTTACTGGCAAAAAAACTGCAGGATTAAGAATAGCGAAGATATTCGTAATACATGTAAGCTGTGGTAATGGATACAAGACTAGAGTAAAAAACTGCAAATCAGGGGGAAGTACAGTAATAATCTTTAACGAGCAGTGACCTGCAAAACATACGTTGCCACAGCAAGCATTACAGCGCTTTGTGTTGCAGCTTTAACAAAAATAATTGGCTTTTTCTCTCCTTACATTAAACTACAAGATATCTCAGTTGAGATGCCATTATGCCACACATCAAATTTCAACAAAACCAAAATGAAAAGTGAAGATTTTAAGGACACTTGAAATTTGTTACCTGACCCCCAGACGTTAAACCCTCTACCGGTAGGGTTGCCTGCCATGACCTGGTGTTGCCTATCTGCGGATATAGAACTGAAAAATCTATCTTTTGAGCTTGGTCTGATCATTACAACCAAAGTTATGGGGGGGCAAAAAAAAGATTTCTGAATTTCTATGTCTTTGTAGAACTTAATCCTACTTCCTTTGAAAACAAATGGCTTGCATTGAACCATGACTGACCTGTGTACCACGTTTGGGAAATGATTGCCACAATATTGTAAGCGTTGCGTTGCTAACAAACAAAGAAACACACAGAACTAAAAACAATACCTCCCCTAAATCCCCCGAGACGAGGCAAAATTTGTTCAAAGCAAATCCATTTTTTCCATTTGTAAACAAATGCTGGCAAATTGCAGCCATGGTGAAAAGCTTTAAAAGTTTGCATTACTAAAATCTTATCAAGATGTGGGTTCAAGACGGCAAACATTTCCTAATTTTAAACGACCAATGCCACTTACTCCGACCACTTTCGGCACGCCACAATTGTTAGCCAGTGTCAGCTAACGATCTGAAAAGCCAGAGCGCTGCAAACAAAAATGGCTGCACAGCAATTCACAGCACTTAATGAAGGTACCAGTGAAGCCCTCGACAGTAATGGATGCTAAGGCAAAAATAAACCTATAAAGAGATTTGATTTCAATTTAAAAAACTTGTTGGCGAAAAAAATGAAATGTTTTCAATTAACTTCCATTGTGTGTGCAGCACACAGTTTTCAAAACATCTGTGCTGTTAGAGGCATGTCAGGTTTTTTAAAATCTGGCCACAAGACATCTTTCCGAAAACGTATGAAACAAGCTTAAATTAAAAAAAGTTAGACATTCTGGGGTACTAAATTTTGAACGGCCAACTTCACTTGAAGCTCTGTGCCCATGTTTGCCATGACGACGTCGGACGACGGGGTCCCATGAGCCACGGGGTCCAATGTGCCATAACACATATTTGTTACCAATAGATGTCAGAGCTGCTTAAAATAGGCAAAATAGTGATATGGTTCATTGGTCTCCATGGCTCATCAGACCCCAGTCTCCCCTACATAATCAACCGCCTCCCTACTTGGGAATGTCCCCTCATTCAACCATAACCACCACTTCCAATTGTGGTAAATCACCACTTCCAATTCGGAGAAAGGGGAAAAATACACAGGTCTCCCATGAAGAAAGCAGCATGACCAGCTGCTTCCGCCTACACCAAGACTAATGCATAACCTGAAGAGACTCAGAGGGATACCTTTCAACTGTGGCTTTATTGCGTATCTGCAATTAGACAACCAACTCCTCACCTATCCAACCTTTACAGCTTACTCTAATGAACTGCAAGGCAACCGCAGCTCAAGAACCTTTCCATTTTTTAAAATTCAGCATCTCCAATCCAACCCAAATCTGGACTGCCTCATCAGCACACTATGTACAAGCCGACTCGCATGCGACTCGCGCTGCAATCCTGGGAGAGCGCAGACTGTTTGCAGAAAACAACCGACGAGCACCCAGAGGACCAACGGGAGGTGCTAGAGAGACAGACTTTGCTCGCCAAGCCCTGACTGCATCTCTCCATTAATCCTGAGCAGTGCAAAGCCAATTACACGGCTATGTTTTGTGTTGCATAGATATCGCCTGTATTTCGCAAGCTAACAAGCTAGCCCCAGCCCTTCCTGTCGAGCGACATCTTTTTGTACCTCAAGGGGGGGATAGTGTAACGTACTGTCACTATACAGTCCTCAGTCTGCCCTAACGATGTCAAACCAATGTCGTAATTCAAATTTCATTGGAATAATGATATTAAAACTAGCCGATACCCATGCTACGCACGGGCTATGTGCGCGGGCATTGTTTTTCGATGCAATGTAGGCAGCCTGGGTTTTTTTTAAACACAATAAGACCTGATTGAATTAGTCGGTTTTACTTGCAAAAAGGGCTTCAAAATGCAGTTCACACTTTATAACTAAGTTCGAAACCTGACTTATCGTCACTGTCACACAGTAAACCGGTGTATGCGGAAAACAGACTCATTATTCACGGTGATTTCGGAGGAGATGCGTGAAATTACGCAAATGCGTAACTCAGAAATAATATATACATAGATGTGCACTCTAGGTGTAGTTGGCGGTTCCTGTGTAGACCTGCATTACTGTGTTTATACTTGATTCTGTACTTTATGTATTTCTGGGGAATTGAATGCAAAATATCCACTTGGGATGAAGTCAAAACCAAAGATCCCTAAAAAGGTGAGGTGAACAATTTTCAGGCAGTAGTCAATAACAGCATCGATGAGTCAATACGTCTCAATAATCAGCTGGGATCAAAGTACGAGAGAACTAGAATGGTTTTCTAATATTTATAATGCCAATTATAACAGGCTAGGCAACTACCTTGACATGTTACCCGATCTTACTTAACTAAATGACTGATGTCAGCCACCAGCTGATGTTAGCTTCGCTGCTAGTATGTCATTACGCTATGATCAGAGAGGCACGCATCCATCATTATTGGAGCTAGTCAGATCAAACATTTTCATCAGATTTTCAACATCCTTTGGGGCTTTATTTGACTGTACTGGGTCCTGACAATGACAGCGTGTGTAAAGTGGTGGTGATGGGATATGGTGAACGGTGAAATCACAGTGGTACCAAGTTGATGTAAGCATGTAAGCAGCATACATCACGAAGGCAAAAAACAGCCACAAAATTGCTAGTCGATTTATTCATGGGCATAATTTATGTCAAAGAAATTACACCATTACTATCTCCAACCATTAATTTCAAGCACTGGATAGTCTTAAATATTCACCAATAAACCATACCCCGGCACATCTCAAAAATACATTCGGACACAACAACCTATATTTTTACAGGCCAAATTGGCCATTAGTATAAGCTTATCACATTATTTCACACAAAAAAAAGGTAAAATAAATACTAGCGATATCCACATTGTAATGAATGCATCTATGAGCAAATGAAGCAGTTCGGGAGAAGGTGCTCAGATCTCATTGACTGGTGACTCCGAGGCGATGTGTGTGTTCAGGCTAAGACAAGGGGGGAAACACGACTCACCACGACATTCGAGAGATGAAGCAGCCAAAGAACTGCTGGGCCAAGGCCTGAGCCAGGCAGCGTCTGGTGAGGGGAGTCTGGTCGATGATCATGGCGCTGTGCAGGAGATTTGCGCTGGGAGAGGGACCGCAGAGGAAAATAAGCATTGGGTTTCATGTGTTTTGAAGAGAAGGCCAGGATAATTAAACAAAGAGAAAAACCAGCTTGGGACCGGTACGGCCGCGCAGTCCAGAGCACTGCTGGTGCTGCTCTGTCTCTGGGGAATAAACACAGGACCCACACGACAGCTGTGGCAGATTTTGGAGGACCCCCAATGGCGTCCTCGTGCTTAACCGCAACAGCAGTTTCCTGTGCAGTTTTCAGAGTAAACAGAGCCAAGCTGCCTCATACATTTTATACCCGTTTAAATGGACACGACTGACAAGACTGACTGGCCTAAACACAAGGAAATTTTTAAAAAATAATCATTTCAAATTTTTGTATACTCGCACACCAATACACTGCCTTATCTTGCGTAAAGTAGTTCTCCTTTGAAAACAGAACAGTTAGAGGAGGTCTTGGGTCATGCATATAAATACAGGATATACTTTTAGTAGAATATTTCTGCACTACCGACCACCTCTAATGAACCCCTACTTCTCCTCCGTGACTGTAGATATAAAAAAAATAAATAAATAAATAAAAATTATTTATAAAAAAACCAACCCAGATTTCATTGATGTATAGTTCAACTGCTATAGGCAGAAAGCAAACAACAAGTATGACTCAAAAGGCAAGTTTTTCTGCTCTAATGAAATTTAAGCATCTCTCACTAAACCGCAGACAGAGGTGCAGTTAGAATACATTACAGTTGTATTTAGGACAATTTTTATATGTAAAACTGCTTTGGGCTATATAAAATGCTCACGCATAAATGTACAACAGTAAACATCTGAAGTGAATTGATACACGAGATGACTCCGCGTCGAACTCTGAGTGCAATCTGCAATGTGTGTGTTGACAGAATTTTTTTGCACAAGCGCACCCTCTAGTGTTGAAGTCGTTCCACCTTGCTTAGCAACTGATCTCTTAAAACATGACTGCAGTACTGCACAACACTAAAATTATATGAGGACTAGAGGAAACAATAGTCATCAGATGGTGACATATCCCTCCTGCACCCGTAATCTAGTCTCAGAAATCCCAAAATATCGAAAGGCACTAGTCTAGGACCCAATTAATACGCACAGCAAGTTTCGTTACAAAAATATTGGGCGGTATTCGAGTTCTTTCCCGGAAACTAAATGTCCACAGATGGACAGACAGACGACCGTACGAATGACTGTATCCCTTTGCATTAAATGCCGGGGGGATAATAAATGTATGAGAAGCCACTGACTCAAGTGAACTCATCCACCATAAATATGTCACAATCAAACATTCACAATTGATAGTACAACAAATCTTCATCTGGAAGTTCTATGCTTGTATTGTCACTTGTTCAATTAGCCAACAATCCACCTCTCTTTGCCATTGTTAAATCACCCAGAAAACACACCAGAAAGCCTAGTCAAACAATTGGACATAGGTCGACTGCCAGCCCATTTTCACTGGGGTCCAGATACATTCATGATATCACACTTATGTAGTTAAATCTTTAATAGCTTTTTAGCTTACAAGATACATACACTTATCACGTCACATCTGGATCCAAACATTTCAGTGTTATGCTGTATTTCTCCCATTCTCTCTGTCTTTTAAAATAGAGGGCCACTATTCATATTAATATCTACATTTCAAGAGATTAGTGCGAGGTATCATTTGAATATTAATGATTCTGATTCCAATTCTGATTCAAAACTATTCTCAATTTCAATTCTATGAGGGGCGAGGTCAAAACTGGTCACACACTTATTTTATGAGGAAATGTATTCTTAAAAATCATTATAAGTCAAACTCAAGATAGTATTCATAAATTGTATTGTGTAAAACAGGGGAAAACCACACAATAATAAAGCAAGAGTATTACCTGAAGATGCTCATAGAGGCATAGGAGGACACCTGGACGTAGGCCTCGTCCACAAACACGGTCTTGAAGCAGGAGTAAGGATAACGACAGGTGAGGATCTCCTCGTAGAACTCAAAGATCTCGTGCAGGTACGACATGGAGTGCTTCAACAAAGGCAAGAGCTGAGGTAGGCAGAAGTGTGTGACCTTCAAAAAAGTTGGAAAAAAATTACTAAAGGGACATAACAAAATTTCCCAAAAAGACATAGGGCCGCGAACAGTGACCTAATACAAATTAAAAATGTTCTATACAATGTGCTTAAAAAGCATTTAAAACAGAATACGGATGAGCCAAAATCTGAAATGTTAAGGTCTTAGGCTTTTTGCCACATTACAGCAGTACTGGCACAGACTGTGAGTCAAGACAACAGCTCTCTGGTGCATTGTCTCCCTCTACTGGCAAAATACAACTGTGGACCAACATTTACAAACAGGGTGCATCTCAAAGCGCAGGCTTCATCCTTCCAAGGCTGCATTTTTAGGGGTTATCACTTATTTTAGGGTGAGTAAGCTGTTCAGTCAGTTAATACAAAGATTAAAAACTGTAGCGCGTTTCTGTTTTTGGAGATGTTTAGGGCTGTTGCAGCATTATTTACCCCAGTTGGCCACCGTAGTGAGGTCAACTTCTTCCGTGAAAATAAACAGGGCTCCTAGCCAAGTGGCTACATTGGACATTTAGGCTAAAAACATGGTGAAAAGACATCTTTGAGTTGAATTTGAATGGCGGGTCTTACCGACACCTGGTTTACGCCGAACGAGCAGTATAGAGGCATTTCGTGTTTTTTAAATGTTGTTTTTTACACTTGAAAGAGTGGTCACTAATGACTTCAGTTGATTTGGATTTGTCGTCAATGGTGTTTTTCTTTGAACCTCCAAAAGTGTTTTGAGGACGAACGAAATTCACGGACCCTTCGATTAGCCTTGGGGTGAGCAGATGAGTGAATTTTCTCTTTTGGGTGAACTACCCCTTTAAACCAAAGCTGTTTAACGGAGATGAAATGACGTCATGTCAGTTTGGCGGATGGAATTAAGTGACGATCCCTAAAAATGCAGCCTTCGAATGCTGCAGCCGGAACTTACAGATGCACCCATAGATCTCCTGCACACCAACATTAATGTTCTGTACAGATCCGAGTTGTCCCTTGCAATAACTATTTCCAGTTGTACTGGCAATGTGAAATACTGAGCTGGTTTCGGTCGCGTGAGGACACCTCATGCATGTAGGGGTCCACTAGTATCTCGAAGGGCCCCACAGCCAGGGAGATGTTGGGGGCCGCGGTGGGAATGGGCAGCATGTAGTGGAAGGTTTTCTTCCGCATATCGTGGGTGTAGACCGTCTCCACCAGGTCCCCGCAAGACACCGCCACCATTGAAGCATCCACTGTGAACTCCAGCTTCCACGTGCACAGCTCAGAGTACGAGTCCACGCAGGGGAACCAGAACCTGTGAAAAACACAATCCATCAGCACCGGTACCACTCAAGAGCTGAACCGAGCAAACAAAACCAGCACGCGCAAAACACTTAGCTACCCCACCACAGGGTGGCAGATATCTGGCCTGGAAACGAGACATGGTAGAGAGACATAACTATGAAAAGGCACATCCACACAGTAAGATGAGTCCATATATGAAATTTTGTTGAAAAATACTGAATGGCTTAAGAATTCTGACCCACAATGAAGCAAGATGGATGGACATGAACTTTAATGAATACAATAAGCTACTTCAACCGCAAGTCTGAACAAGCAAGATGCTAAAATTAAGTCACCGACAGCGTCGTATGCAAACGCAATAGGCTTCATAAATGTACAAATATATCAGCGAGAGGACGAGAGAACAATCACACGAAATGACACCTTTACATGTTCAGTCAGGCCCAGGAGGAAAACTTATTTCATTGCTACTGGTGCAGTCATAATATTTAGACCCATCAAAAAATGATGACATGACTACAGTTGCAAGGGTTTAATGCAACATGTCCGTACCAGTGATGATCAGTTCAGAAGTGAAATAGAGCAACAAAAGAAAATATAACTTGGTTAGTAGATTTACAAGCCACCGCAGACAGTAGACGCCCCCCTTACCGTGTGGAGTTCTGGTAACCGAAAGAGAAGACATGAGCTCCTCTCTCTGCCATACTGCCCTCTACGTCCGGAACCACGAAGTGCAGACCCCCTTTGGGCTGGTCCAGGGAGAATTCAATGTACACCTTCAGCACCTTCATTTCTGACAACGAGAGGGAGAGGATTTTAATCACTGTCAGGCTCTCTGCCATTTTCAGAAGTCAATACTCCTTTATCAAACGACTTCTGCAGCAACTTCCAGGACAGACACTGCTGAATCATTCTTATTTTAAATATACTCTTCCAAAAAAGAAACTATACATTGTTTTTAGCATCAATTTATTATTCATGAAATGTTTTGACAAATGTGGAAAACATATTGAAAAGAAAGTGTAACCAATAATTCAATATTTGTATAGTTTCTTTTTTGGAAGAGTATAGTTCAATATGTTTTCCACATTTGTCAAAGCATTTCATGTGTAATAAATTGATGTTAAAAACAATGTATAGTTTCTTTTTTGGAAGAGTATATAACAGGAGAGATAAATGGCCAGTTCATACTGCAGGTATTTACAAAACAAACACTTGACAGTGTCAAATCTTGTTTCTATATATCTAAGCTAGTTCACTGGTTAAATATCACTGAACAAATCTAGTTCAGTGACTGATCGAGTTTAATCACCCAGTGGTCATAAAATAAAAAAATTGCTTTGGGAACAAATATTGTGTTTGAGCATTATGTCAGTAATCTCAAGGATCCGCCTACGTAAAATGAGGGGAAAGCATATGGTCACAAAACAACTTCTAAGCTCCGATACTTTCAAGACATCAATAAACATTAGTGTCTTTTTTATTAATTCATCGCCACATATTTACTGAGAGTCAAAGATGTCTAAAAGACATTTTCAACAATGGCGTTCAGTCCATGAAGCTACCCAAACGGGATTGACGCAATGAGAGAAATTAGTTCTATCGTAAAGAAGGCTAACCAACTTAAAATGTTTGTGACTTTTATTTCCAATTTATTGTAACATTATTCAGGCCCTGTGATATTATCTGTACGCTAGCAAGTATATAAAAGTGAGTCATGACCCACAGAAATTGAGGAATTAAAACTGCAGGACAGAGGTGACCTGTAGATCTCACCGTCTCCCTGTTTCCACAGCTCTGATGGCACCTTGATGCACAGTTCCCCATTCCCAGCGTCGGGGTCCACAGCGCTGACGGCCGCAGTGTAGGCGCTGGAGAAGTAGTTCAGGTTTCTCCTGTGGAGCAGACAGTGGGAATGTCAAAAGAAATTTAGGGGTCATTCCATGTTTAATCAGAGGACTCCCGACTGACCATCGTGCATTTGCTTCAAACTCACTGTAAGTGATATAACTGAACCCAGCGTTAAGTATGAAGCAAATTCAAGATGGTTAGTCCAAAAACATTCTCTAAAATCTGCTGATTTGCCATGGAATCACCTTCAAATGCCATTATGCATTTTTCTGTGGTCATAGGAGGTAACGATGGATAAGTCACTCTTCAATGCAAGACATAGACGCAAAAATATCAACTAATAAACGTTGAATGAATAATTCTTACTGCTTGGACTCATGATGACACACTTCCAGTGTGGGGTCATTGTAAATAAATGGGGCCTCCAGCTCATTGACTCGAACCCTGTAAATTCTGCACTGTTTGCTGTTGAGTTTGATTCGATTTAAGTTCACCACAGTCGGGAAAATAGTCAGCTCCACATATCCCTGTAAGAATGAAAGATACAGTTAGAACAAACATATGAATAAATCTTAATGAAAGATGTGAGAGCCGTGAAACATTCCGCAAACATTCCAGTCCAATGAAGCTTAAAGCAGGCATCGCAACTGAAACAAAATCTAAGACAACACGTAAATGAATGTTACGACTAAGCTCTACGCTGATGCAAAGCACACCTTGGATGTAGTCTTATCATGATTCTGAATAATGTTTACTTACAATCACTGATTTTCTCTGAAAGTTTATGTTGTTTATGCATACCACCTGATGGGTCGTGAAAGAGAAGAGAGACAAAAGTCACTTGTTAAATAACTATACATTCCTTTATCATTTTTAGGGTAACAGCAATGCTCGCTTGATTATACTAGTTAACTTGTCTCTATGCAAGTGTCCTTCAGTGCGCTTAATCTCTATGGAGAGCGCGTGCAATCCTTGTATAGACAGTAAGGCAGGCATGGCAACAGGATTTCCCAACTAACGCCAAAAAGCTTTAGGGTCATTCCATCCCAAATCAACCAGAATGTGAGAAGTGCCCCAGGTCACTGTCTCAGAAAATTCTGAAAAAATACACAGTTGAAGCACTGTCCAAGGAATTAATGTTTGCAAAATTTCATGTCTGCAAGTGCAGCAGTTGCTGAGATTTTTTTTGTGGATTTTTTCAAAATGCATTTTGGACCAAATTTGAATGCTTATTTACAGCAAAGTAATGATGCTGCAGGGTTGTAATCTGGCATATAGGGCAAATTTTTCCTGAATTTTTCATTTTTGGCTTTAGGGGGCCGCCAAGCCAATGTTGACATGGAGATTAAAAAAAGTTTTTGAATAATTGAATAATAAGTGGAAAACTCATTGCAATATATTGCTAAACTGTAAAAATGTAAATAATTATGTATACATGAATAATATATTGAAATAAATACATTGAAACGAATTAATACTATTGTTGTCATTCCGTGACAATTTGGCTCTTGTCATCCGTGACATTGACTTTTTGAAATTTCTTGCCCATGAAGCAGGGTCAATATTTGTTTCTATAACGTACAGAATTAACAAAAAACACCTTAAATATGAACATATTGAAGTTTCATAACTTAACTATGAGAGGAATATCACTTTCTGGATAGTTAAACACAACATTAAAAAAACCACGTCAATTTTGTGTAATTCCGTGACGGAGTAGTTTTTGCTTGTTTCTTCTATGAACATTTCTCTAAAAATATATTTTCACTTAATAATATTAAAGAACAAGTTAATACCTTCAATATGACATATCATACATGATTTTATCTTATTTAGTTGTAGAGTTACAACCCAAAATGTAATGGGACTGTAATTCCGTGACAGCTTGGCGGCCCCCTCTATAAAAGGTGTATCTTCAGTCCCTTGTCATCCACCGACCACCCCAAATAGAGAGAAAGCTGATTTTGCAGAATTATTCTGCACCTTTGCAGTACTGCTGAGGGAGAATAGCTTGTCTTCTAGATCTGAAATTTTTCATGATGTCTAAACTCATATTTATGCATGTGTGCAGCAGGCACAAGTTTTAAATAACCATTTCCTCCAGCTCCAGTGGCCTATTTATTTTGGAACATTTTACGTTTTTCCAAAAACTAGACCATATTTCACCACCAAATACTACTGGATGACAGTGAATGACAGCCTTGAAATGCTTACCATGTATTAGCACATATTTAAGGATAACACATGCCAAGTTTCATCCAAAGAATCAGATGGGTTCTATTTTTAAAGCTATAAAATATTTGACAATTTTTACACTAAACTTGGGTCTTTGCGGCCATTTCCATAGACTTCACTTTGCATTTAATGTATCGATATTTAATATAACAATATCGTTGATGACTTTCGTAATATGACAAAAACATCTTTTTGTGGTGAAGGCAAATTGTGTCTTCATTCTCCAAAGATATTTCACACCTCTACCTCTGAAGTTCCTAACTTTCTTTACTAAGTTGATTGACTTTGATTATTACTTTTTTTTTCAGTCAAAGTAGTTTTCTGACACTTATCCCTCACTTTTTCACCAACTGTGCAGTTTAGCTCAATGGTGAAAATTAAATCAATTTCTCACGACTGGGTCAATATTTATATAGTAAAGGATAAGGATTGCATAATGATGACATCCTGCAGGGCAAGTTATGAGTACGACATCACTTCAAGGATCAAGTCTGGACAAGCTCCCATTTGAAGATAGAATGAGAATCAAAATGGTAAACAGATACTGCATAATTATAGATTTGGCATCATACCATTGAAATAATGAGACTAATTTCTTAGTTTACAGCATCCATATAACACCAGGTGCTACTTGCAAGGTAACCGCAAGATTGTTGTTATAAAATTTTAATCATCCACAACTGTGTTCAAGACCACATTAATGTTCAAAGGATCATTGCAAGGTTATAAATAATGAGCTATCTAAACCAATGCAAAGGAATTGTCCCACATATGTGCCTCAAGAAGATTGACCACCAATTTACAATTATGTACATGGTATCGTTAAGCCTAAAAATTTGATTTTATTTAATGCAACTTTAAAAATAGAACCAATCTGATACTACGGATGAAACTTGGTATGTGTTATCCTTAAATTTGTGCCAATAAATGGTAAATATTTCAAGGCTGTCATTTATGGTCATCCAGTAGTTTTTGGTGGTGAAATATGGGCTAGTTTTTGGAAAAATGTGAAATGTTCTAATATAAACAGGCCGCTGGAGCTGGAAGAAAAACCTCTGACTGTTTGCACACATGCTTACACATCAGTTTAGACATCATGAAAATGTTCAGATCTAGATAAGCCATTTTCCCTCAGGAGTACTGCAAAGATACAGCATAATTTTGTTAAATCGGCTTTCTCTTCATTTAGCGGGGTCAGTAAATGATCAGAGACTGAAGATACACCTTTTATAAAGCCAAAAATAAAGGAAATTCAGGAAAAATTAACCCTGTATGCAAGATTACAACCCAGCAGAATCATTACTTTGCTGAAAATAAGCACTAAAATTTGGTCAAAAATGCATTTTGCAAAAAAAAAAAAAAATGCCTTAAAATATAAATGGCCATATCTCAGCAACTACAGCACTTACAGACCTGAAATTTTGTAAACATCCATTCCTTAGGTTGTAATTGTGATTTTTCCCCCCCAGAATTTTCTGAGACAATGACCTGGGGACCTCTGGTTGATTTGAGATGGAATGACCCTTCAACATCCTGCTAATTTGGCAACGCTGATGCATCAGACAATCCGAACACTACACACACGATTGCAGTGAACTAATAACTGTGTGGAATAGTCAAATGAAACTGCGCTGCAGCACTCGCATCAAAACAGTGATACAAGATAAATATGAATTAATATTACTAGGAAGGACGTTTATAGCTTGACCTTGTCGTCCACAACGGAATCAATACGAACAGTTGAGCAATGAATGGCAAATGAATGAGCGAAATGGATACTTATAATTTATACGGTCGAGGACTTTCAAATCCTTTGTCTTTCTTTCTGTTCATGCTTGCAGTTGATATCGCCAGTGAACATCTGAATGTGCACTCCGTCTGTTTGGATTTTTAAATCCGACGAGAATAAAAACGACTGACTTGCTTTTCATAGATAACTTGGCTCATGATGAGCGTTAGTTGATCAGTTTCTCGCTGGCTAGCGGACCAGCCTGCTTACAGTAACATCACTCTTCAGCAGTCAGTTGACAGATCGCCCATATAGTACCTAAAACCACATATACAATCACCATGAGTTAGATCAAAATCAAAATACTGCCAGTCCTTAAGTTATGCGAGAACTAACGTTACTCCAACTTGCATTATTTCCTAGCGAACTTGAATAGCTTCACTCTTTACAGCACAAAGCAAGAGCAAATCCCAATGCATTTATTTTATGCGCGATAATGTTCCATCCAGATATATGCATTGCGAATTCATTGAAATTCAGTTCGGAGTCCAACAAATTCTCCTCCATTCGCCAGTAAGTCCTATCCTTACTGAAGCCGACACTAACGGCTGCGGCTAACACTTTCACCATCACAGTAAGCAGCCATTTTGTTTGCAACCTTTGACCTCCCGCGCAAACGGAAGTAAACATCTGTAAGTGCACTCTACGTAATTGCAAATCTATCCCCCAAACTACTTTCTTGTCTCCCACTACTCCATCCCCACTTCGCTTCTGATGTAATTTTTTTCCATATATATGTATATATAGTAAATTTTTTTAGCCAAACTGCAAAAGCAAAAACGCTGTCAAACTGTAGTTACCATACTGAGAGTAATGCAGCTTCACCCTCCAGTGACAAAAAGCAAAGTTACTCATTGAAACCCAATCAAAACGGACTTCACACAGAAACTTTAAATCTGATGAATTCTAAGAATTCTTTTCACAGAAGTCGTAACTCCTAAAATACCTTTTTTCCCCAAGGGAAAGGAATCAAGATCCCGATTCAGTTTTATACTCATTCCACACTTTAGGCCCAGGTGGGTGACGCTTTTGCTGCATGTTAAGAAAGTCTTGGGTTCAATTCCAGGCCTAAGGAGTGTGCACGCTCTCCTCATGGGTGGAGTTTGCATGCTCACCTTGTGGGTTTACTCCAGCTTCCTCCCAAGGTCCACAGACATACATGCTAAGCTATCTGGAGACTCTAAATAGCCCACTGGAATGAAAGACTATATATAGAATATAGTATATGCTTTGATTTCCTAAAGATATAGAACAGCACAGTAAGAGTTATGAGATGGCTAGAAATATTGTTAAACAATTTCAAAAAAAAAAAAAAATCCTTTTTTAGGTACCTGCAGTGTGCATTAAGTGCCAAAAAAGTTGCCATAATCAAAAATGGCAAACTCTGTGAATTGACTGCTAGCTCCATCGACCCAGTCGATGGAAAATGTTTGCTGGTCTTTATACATCATAACTGCACACACCCGTTGAATTTTACAGTTGGTCACATCACTTATCACTCCTTCAAGAGGGATAAAATGAAATCTCTCAACCATTTTTCAAAGGCACCAGCGAGCAAATGATGAAACGCAATGCGCCAGAGTCACACAGGTGTTTTGAAAAAACAGACATAAGAAATTAAACTTTAATAAAGAATCTAGAACATTGATTTCAAACATGGTAAAAAAAAAAAAACCCCACAACAACAATAAAACAGTTGTTCAAGTTGCTACAGGTCTTCTTGAATTGAAGACTTTCATTCCGTTCAGCATGGATGAGCGAGCATATTTGGTAAGGAGAGCTCCTGTCGTTTGCTTTTCACCACACAAGTCCCTGTAGGAGAACATAGAAATATACCCATATTTATAATACATTGAGTATCTCAAATATAAACCCTAAACAGCTCGTAATAGATTTTTTTTTTTTTCGTAATGTGAAAATGCAGGATAATTGTGATATTGTACTAATATAGGTACAATAAGTTATTCAAGTTATTCATAACATTTGGCGAATTAAATTCACTGAAGCACACAAAAAAAGTTGACAACAGCCCACTACTAAGCCTCACTGAGTTAAGGCTCTGAGCTGATTGAGTGCATACTACACATTGAATACACACAGTCCTTTAACTGTCCTAGTTAATTATCTGGACTGGTGCAAGAATGCAAGTTCACGCACTGTATGTAGGGGGTGATGTCGTCTTCCGTCCATTTCTCCCTCATGCTGAACAGAAAGTTGAAGCGTTCTAGAGTGTCCTCAGGCAGATCTTCAACCCTTAGCAAGCAAATAGTCTCTGGCCTCGTGCTGCGGTCCAATAGAGCCACACCCTGCATTCAACCGGGGACAGAACAGGTGCCTTACACCACAGAACTGCACTCGGGCTGAAACTGAGAACTGAAATAGGAATGCAGCAAGTGACATCACATTTGAAAAAATAAAACAAAATATACCTGCAAATGTGTATTAAACTGAATAACAGTTTGCATAAAGAGCCACGACTCCAAATCTGAAACGCTGACTACTTTGACCCCAGTAGGACACAAAGTTCTATGGTGTTGACGGGAGGAAAAATGAACATTTCTCTTGATTACAGTGTAGGTAGTCTACCAAATAATTCTAAAGGGGTAATTCTGCAATAATCAAGAGAACCTTGTGGCAGTGTGAAATTCAACCCAGCCCGATGGATCAAGGTCAGCTGTCAGTGCCCAGCCGCTCATAGTTGGCAAACAGACTAATGAGAGCTGAACAATCTGCCATGGCATGCAGCACAGGTCATCAGATTCCTTTCTCAATACCATTTTGGAAGCCACTGAACACAACGCCAAACAAAAGTGAACTCCTGATTAGCTCAAGAGTTCCCTTTGTTGCAGCCGAAGGCCTGGCAGTCTGCGCCTCACCTTCAGTTGGTCGAGCCGAGTGTTCATGCCCTCTGGGACACTCTGTTGCCACACTTCCTGAAACTCGGACAGGTTGAACTTGACTGCATTCTGTAGGAGCATGTGAGCAGTGGCTTGGCACACTTTGTCTTCACTGAGTGCATAATACACCTCACCATCTGTGATAGACACATGCTGCCTTTCAACAGAGAACCAACACGCACCAAAAAAACAATGCACTTCAAAAATAGACATCTATACTGGAGTTATTTTTTGAAAGAGATGATAAGATCCATTTTGTTAATTTATTTAAGTACTTAGTAATTACCTCAGCCAAGGAGGTTATGTTTTAGGCAGCGTTTGTCTGTTTGTTTTTTTGTTAGTTAGCAAGATAACTCAAAAAGTAATGCACCGATTTTGATGAAATTTTCAGAGAAGGTGGGTATTAAGTCAAGGAACAGGTGAATAAATTTTGGCATATCTAGGCCAAAATACAGCTGAGATATACACCAAAGTTCAAGATTTCAAGTCTTTCCAATGGGCCGGAGTTCCAATCGCCGTCCTTTTAGGTTTTGCTGCCCCCTGGCGGAGGTGTGCGCTCTCTGAGTGCTTTTCTAGTATAGTAATGTACTATAGTTCATAGTAATGTTCTAATCTGTTCCAGCCAATTATTTTTGCAATCACCAAGATGGTAGAAAGCACAGAAAAAATATGCAAAATGCAATAAACTTATCCATCAGGAAACCATCATTGAAGAAAGTTAAATTAACCCCAATACTAGAGTCCGCAAATAATATATTGTATGCCAACCAATGGAAAAGTAGACATCAGGTGTTCACCATTTCCAGTCAAAACAAACTGAAGCCAATTGTGTGAACTCGCTAGATTAAAAGGGGACAATACTGTCCTTCAGGCTTCACCTTCATCAGTATAACGCCTCCCGTAACAGTTCAAGCAGTGTTCGATCATCTCCCTGAAAGAGAGAACAGAATTCCAGTACCTTCCTTTTAATTCCTGGCTTACACTGATGCCAAGACATGACATTTTCAACACTGCACTGGTTCATCAAGCTTCAGCATATGCCAACATTTGTTTCTATGTCGGACAAAAACTGTTATGCAAAATTTGATATTGCATAGAGTAGATCATTGATCAAAAAAAGATTTGGCTCCGAACAGAAATGAATCCATGAGGTTTTGTGCTCATGTACAGATTCTACACTAAATAAAAAATATAATGTAAGGCAAGGCTGCACTTAAAATAAAACTGTTCTGCTGTCAGAAGTATGACAGCTCTTGAGACCAAATTCCAGCACCACATACAGTAAACACAAAAACCATTTGGGTTCAAATACCCATCAAGCGCACCAAAATCTAAGCTCAGACATCTTTAGAATACATCAGTTCCAGCAGAGGAAGTGATGTTAAAAATTTATTAATCGCTCATTTGAAAAAGTAAAACTTAATTTAAATGCCATTTTAATTTAAAATAAAGGTATTCATCTTTAAAAGTCTAGCTGTGCTAAATAGGTACATTTTTCACTCTTTGAGCACACACATTTTGCATTAGCATACTGCGGAGAATTTTATTTGAAAATTATACTTTCTGCGAAAGAAAAAGTTATTTGCAATTTCAGAAGTTTAGGTTTACATGTGTCAACAAAAAAATACCAGACCTTTCATATCAAATCAACAAAAATGAGCAAAAATCTGTTCATTTCACTCATAGTAAAATCTTAATTTACACACACAAGTCACGCAGTCTAGTGTGAAAGAGATTCAACTAACTGGATGCAGCAGTAACCAATTTTGGCCAAGGAAATCAAAGCAACAAACAATATTTAATTTGCTCTGATGGTTTTAAGACTCAAAGTCATAGGGCTCCATCTTGCACCTGGCACATAGCAGCACCAAGTACGATGCAAGCGTCTTTGCTAGTTTAAGACCGAAGCACTTGTCATTTTCCCGTCCAGCAATCAGATTATTAAAATAGCAAATTTACTTGCCAAAAGTCTGAGCACCAAAGGTAGTGTTGGTCTTAAAATGCGGAGGGTTCAGGCACACTACTGTCTCATTGGAGGCTAAGTCGGTCGGTCAATAATTCTGAGAGGCTTTTTGAAGAGCCAGACATCCCGTGCAGATCAACAATAAACAATGACCATGTAGCTTCTGCTACTTCATCTGCCAGAAATTTTTGCAGCCTTCTCATGCATTATATATTCAATATTGCCACATATTCAGCAATTCAGTGCCGTTTCTGGGTTTTTGTTGCTTTGGTCTAAGTCAGTGAGATCACTAAGCCCCATTTGTTTGAATATAACAGATTAACATGGAAAGAGCGGGGAAATAGATTTGATATTGGAAAAGAAAAGTTGTCCAATAAAAAATGTCCTTTTCTAAATGCAAACCTATTTATTTGATCATAGTGGCTCATTTATATTTACATTTATTTATATATTTATTTCACAGTGACTATTATTTATCCGCTTTTGTATTTATCGAACTTTGACTTAAATGGCATTACATATTTTCAGGCCTTCTAATTTCTGTTGAAAGACAGGAAGTGCCCGATCTTGTGCATTTCTTGAGTGATGCTGGAGCCGCATTAAACAATTTTTTGTGGAGCTACAATATTCAGTGCCTAGATAAAGATTAAAGTTAAAACTCTAGTGCTGCTATTGTGGTTGAAACAGAAACCAGCTTACACAGAGGGGCCCAACCATTGACATTGAGGACCATTACTTAAAGAATTCAGAAAGCCCTTGAAAACTGCTGTAGACAAGATAAAAGCTGCTGTAGATAACCAAGACAAGTAAGTAATGAGAAGCAACTCCTTACTGTGGCTCAAGAGGCCCCAGCTCTTGCTGGCTGGTTCCCAGGGGAACTTTACTGAAAGACCAGGACTCGGAATCCACCAACTGCATCACGTGACCCAAAAGTTTCATCTCATAGTCGAAGTCAAGTATCCTCCAGAACCCTACAAGATACATTCCAGTGAAATGAAAGCAATTCAGAGCCTAAATGCAAAAAAAGCACATCTCACAACAGCTCTCCATCTCTTGAGAAAATTATGTTCCTGGAAAAAACTGTTATCACAGCATTTCCTTCTTTTGATAAATCAGCAAGGCCTCCTGTTATCAATGATCACGAGGAAAGAGATGGCTCTCGAACCCCCATTTTATGCTGAAATGTTTACATGGTTATCAGGACTGAAACTGGCAGCCAAAGGAGGTTAGTTATGCTGTACTCACCACCAATGTTACAAGCATGAATATTTTCCAGCTGGGCAAGGATCTCTGCCTCGCTGGCTTGGATTCGGTGTAGCAGGTCTTCCATTGTATACTACAACAAATACCGTGAATGATGGTCAAAATCTGTGAATGCAGATTACACTGCAGCAGAATCATACATTTAGTCTTTAAATGTTTATGGCATAACAGAAAACGGTTTCAAAGTCGCACTCATGACAAAGATACATAGCTAAAATTAGTCATGCTGTCTCGTGCACAAATACTTTCAGTTGGCAGTCAAAATGTATACTTGAAACATCAGCGATGACCACATGGCAATTTCAGTTCCTTAATGCAATAAAATTTGTAGGATAAAAAAAGACACAGGAACTGATTTTCAACACGAGAGATATGGCACCCATTAACTCAGTGATAGTTCAGAGTGGGGCCTCATGGATGCCAGGACTGCAAACTGCTTTTTTGTGGACATTTTCCAAGGGTGAAAAATACTATCAAAACCTTTGGCTTCCTGCCAGAAATGGTGAATTATTGTGACCCTTTGTTTACGTGTATGTAAAACTTTACAGCAGAACTGCATTTGAACCCCAACTCATTCATCATTCCAAAGTAGGCATTATCTACAACAGTCAAATTTTCTGGTCTTCAAGATGTGCTCTTAAAACTACAGCAGTTGGTCTCCACAGTCCCTAAACACTTACGGAGTGCTGTTTCTAGCAGAGGTCATGCAACACAGTGGTAAATGTGCCCCTGTCCCAACTTTTTTGAGATGTGAGATGGCATCAAATTCAAAATGGGCTGATATTTTTCTACAATATAATTTCTCAGTTTAAACATCTGATATGTTGTCTACCTAATATTTTCAAATAAATAGTTTAAGTGACTCGCAAATCATTGCATTGTTTTTACTAGCATTTTACCCAGCATTCAAACTTTTTTGGAAACGGGGTTGTATTCTACAACTATTATTCTGACTGACAGCTAACTTGCAAGAACCTTGCAATGCTATGTGCTCCAGAAATAGTAATAGATAGAAACATGAGCAACCCATGACCGCATATGTAAGGCTCCCCACAAAACAATTTGTTACGGTCCAACTCAGCCAAGTGTACAACGTCATTAGTCGTTATTATTGTTAGCTATAGTTACAAGTGCAGTGCAGATTGAGCAGTGAATCACTTAATTCAACAAAAGGATTGAATGTTTTTTTTGTATAGGCCAACTGCATTGGAGCACTAACTTTGATTAAAAAAAGTCCAATTTGGTGTCACATCAAATTTATTAATATTCTTCAAATTTCAAATATTTCCCTATTCAAGAGTTGAAATTGTTTATCCACAACATGTTTAGACGCCACTACCTGAAGAATAAATGTTGTAAAACATAAAAATTTCAGGGGAAAAAAAAAAAAAAACCCACAAAATATGGGGGGGATTCTGGAAAGAAATGAAACGGATGTCATGGGGCCCTGAAAAAAGAAACAAAGAATGAACTGGAATGACTGTACGCTATAGCTGCCTCAGAAACCAAAAGGCTGAGCATAACCCATGAAAATCAGCCCCAGCACAATAAGTAGCTGAACTTTTTCAACTATGTAATGTTCCTCAAGCAATGCCAGACAAGCATGGATAAGATGCAGCACAGTTGTAAATCAATAGGTTGAAAGAGGTCTCATGTACTTTAGCGACTAAGGTTCTCTACAATTGTGCTTTTGCACCCGCGGTACCTTTTGTGCCGAATTCTCCTCCTGACTTGGCGATGATCCCTCGTATGGGCTCTCCATTAAGAGTTTCTTCAGCTTCTTTAACTTCGGTCGCTGCCGTCTCACCTCCCAGTAGCTGTTGGAGAAGCCCCAAATCTACAAGAAATTATTTATTCAGTACATTTCATATAAAGAAACATTCAGGATTTCTCAGCTGAGGTCTAATGATACAATACAGCTCAACAGCCAGGATGCAGAGCTTCAGCACCGCTGTAGAGCACGAAATCCAAGACTAGGAGCTCGTGGAAACATCTCACACTCAAAGTCATCTCCATGCTTTCAGAGGGACCGAACAGCCTGATACTCTCCCACTCTTTCATTGAACCAGAGTAGCTCAAGCAGCATTCCAGACCCCAGACTTGCCAAACAAAGGTATTATACAGGATAAATAGGCATCATACAAGTTTAGTATAACCATCAATGATTTATTGTCAATACTTTTGGCGATATAACCTAGTACCCCACTGGACTTGTTTACTGCTACAGCACAGTGGCTAGAAGCTTAAGATCTTTGGTCAGCAAGTGCTCTTAGGTATTTTTCCAAGAAGAAGAAATAAGAATTGTAGATCTCCCATACATAATCAATCAAATTTCTTTTCCCGCATGCAGAACTTTACATTGAGCTTAACCTGCATTTCATTTATCAAGTTACCACCCATATCTGGATTCTATCCAAATCATCCTGAATTACAAACATGGGGACTCTAACTCAAACCTTGGAGGGGGGACTATTTGCCAGTTTTTGATTTGTTCCTGCACTTGAAGAGCAACGTACAGGCTGGAGACTTCAGGAAGAAATGTGTGGGAAAGTCATGGATAAACTAGATTTTTAAATAAAATTGTACTTAATATGTACACAACAGTGATTTCTGGAGCAATTTTTGTGAGAGAATTTTGCTTCTGCATCTGGGAAAAAAAAAAAAAAAACCAAACTAAAAATGATGTCATGAAAGAGAGGGCAGCCAAGTTAAACAACAGAAAAAAAATTAATGGATCTCAATGCTAGCTTTGAGACTGAAGAGGTTGCAAATTTTTATTCATACGTGTGGGCCAGACCATAACCATAAAATTATGAGCCTGCTTGCCATCCTACAGAAGTTCCACAATATCCACAGTCACACCCATGTGCCCATTACAACACTGCAAAGACTATGATCATGCATCAGGAAATAACAAAACAAGGTACATTACTGGAGGTCCAATATTGTCAGGTGGGCAATTCTGAAGTATTGTCAACCAAATGTCCCCTCCGTGACAGACACTGAAGTGTTCCCCAAATGGAAATGGAGGGAAAAATTGAGATTTTTCCTCTAGAATATACTTGTAGTAGGGCATTATTATACCTTTAAATAAAAAAAAACCCACTTTTGATACACCAAGAGAATTTTGTCTGGGGGACGGTTTAGTGTCTCGTCACAGAGGGGACATTTTCTAAAATACCTCACAATCGCCCAGGAGTATTATAACTGAAACTAATGCACAAGTATCAGCTAGCATCAGTCGTACTTCCCAATGAAGAATACAACTCCACAAAATGGTTACCAATTATGCTTCATCATATGGAAGATTTTACTAAATCCAGTGCTGTGAAAAAGTATTTGCCCCCCCCACCAATTTACTCCATTTTTGCTGGCTTTTCACACTTAAATGTTTAAGATAATCAAACTCATTTAAATATCTAGCAAATATAACACAAATAAGGACAAATATCCAGTTTTTCAATAAAGATTTTGTTTATTGAAGAAGAAACACTACGCAACCCTACCTGACCCTGTGAGAAAAAGTAATTGCCCCCTTATTACTAAATCAACCAATTAAACATATTTACTTGAGAATTTGGTTCAATTTTAATAGATGCACCCAGGCATAATTACTGCCAGCCAAGCTGAATCTTAGCATCACTGAAATAGAACCTGTCTGATTTTGACTTTGAGTAGGTAAAAAGCAGCACATGAAGAGATTCAAGAGCAGAAGAGAAACAAAGTCATTGACATCACCTTTGTTTACACCTTTGTAATTTTAAGTGAAATGGTGAGCTGTCTTGGCCAGGTCTCCCTCGAAAGAGAGATTTTGAATCTCAAGGGATTTTCCTGGTTAAATAAAGGTTAAATAAAAAAATAAAAAAAAAAAGACATCAGTCAGTCTGGAAGGGGTTACAAAGCCATTTCTAAGGCTCTGGGACTCGAGTGAACCACACTGAGACGTGAGCCATGATCTACAAACAGAGAAAACCTGGAGCAGTGGTGACCCTTCCCAGGAGTGGCTGCTGACCAAAATTTCTCCAAGAGCGCATCAACATCTCATCCAGCGGGTGACAAAAGAACCCAGACTAACACCTAAAGAACTGCAGGCCAGATTTGCCTCAGTTAAGCCAAGTGTTCACGATATATAATGTGTTTGATCCACACCAAGCCCCTGCCTGAGTGTTTGAGTACTCAGAATTGGGCAGAAAGAGCCAAAATTGGCTAAACTGACTCTCAGTTCATCTCTGATGAAAGGAAATATCTGTACCTCTGAATGGATTAGGTGTCGCCCTCCCTGATCCCCCGGTAGTTGATCTGGGGTCTTGCAGCCCGGAATGAGGAGAAGCAGGTTTGAGGTGTCTGCGATTTTGAGATCGTAAGTCTCATCTTCAGTGCACACAATTGCATGTTCATCCTTGTCTCCTCTGATCACGAGACTGCAGCACAAAAGAGAAACAATGAATGAAACAGATCTCCTCATATTTCTTGAGGACTGGCCATTTCAAATTTCGGCTATTTTGCATAACACACGCACCATTTTCTGCAAAAATGTTTGGAATACAGGTTGCAAAGAGATGCAGGCCTGTTCAGGGAGGTTTGGGGGGGGCATTCAGCCAGAAATCTTTTCCATGGAGCAAATCATAATCAATGTCTGTTTAATATGGAGATGCTTTCTCGGCACAATTTGGACCCTACAATACCGATCAATCTTCACTTAAATGCCACAATCAGAGTCCTGTAGCTGACCATGTGCGTCCCTTTATGGCCACTTCCAGCATGATCAAGCAGAATGTCACAAACATGACAATGAGTTCAGTGCATTTCAATCACGTCAAAATTGATCGCAATCATGAGGGAACGTTTCCGACATGTTGCAGAGTCCGTGCCGCAGGGTTTTTTTTTGAGAACAAAGGGAAGCTCCACTCACAAGTAATATGGTGCTCCCAGTAAGGTGATTAACCTTTCAAGCAATGACTATGGTCAATACTAAATAGCGATATTTATGATGACATCAGAAGTTGTCACGCGATTGGTGACACCAAGTGCACTCGTAGATCTCCATCTTTAAATGTGTACTAATAAAAAGGTCTAAAATATCCCTGCCAGTCAGTTGTTGTGTTGGAAGTTGCACCGACAGATTCGCTAAGGGTTCAGGAACCACGTTTTTGAGGATTTTAAGCGAAGAACCGATGAGGCTACCGGCAATGTTTCTTTGCGTGATGATCACGCTGTCTGCCAACCGCCAAACTGCTCATGCTCAACTATGACGTCATTGTTTATAAATTAAACAAACAAGTAAAATGCTAGCTGCTTTTCCCTTTACTGTTCATTTGCGTTTACGCTCATCTAACGTTAACGACAGGTAAGTACTTGCATTTTTGAGCGACGAATCAGCATCCGCACCATAGTTTGTCAAATCATAGAGGCAGATGTTATATTTCTCACTCTCTGTAGTGCGGATAGATTAGTCAGAGCATGAAGATGACAGGTACGGTGCACATTCAAACAGTAAAATTTCGGTAAAGTCATTCATGTTTGTTCAAGCAGAAGCGATAACAACTAGCTAACGCATTTGGAGTGAGGCACTGTCCACAATGAACTCATTCTCATTTCCAATCAAAGTTTGACAGTAAGCTAGCGAAATGTTAACTGGCATCACTTTTAAGATATCGCACGCAACAACTCAAATACAGTCCACAATGCACAGTCAATCGGGCGAGTGGTTGAAACAGCTTGATAACAAGTTAATAAATTCATGTTTTTCCCATCATAATTAAGGAAGCTAGACAACGGTAATATTGCATTACCTCCGCCCAGACTCGATGTGTTTACATAACTTATCGTCCAGCTCCATGAGACAATAATCCCCTGATGAAACATGTTCACCAAAAGTCAAGCAATGAATCGCAGGTTGCAAATCTTCTTCTTTGAGTTTGGCGATTTGCGTTGTTGCCTGCACTTCCTCCAAAGTTCTCATTTCACTCTAACGTTACAATCAACGAGAAAATCCTTGATGTTACACCGAAATCTTCGCTTGTACTTCGGCTAAAAATGTTCACCTATCCAACTCTTCCGCGTTTAATTTTCCCGCAATATTCACCGGAAACAGACATGTCACATGAAGTGTGTGGGCGTGACGATTTTTTTTCAGCCAATCTGGGAATACCTATGTGAATATAATGGTTTTTCCCCCCCTCTTTTTTCCCGAAACACTGACGCTCTGTAAACATTAATTAGGTAGTTTACTGGTATTCGCGTTAAGTCTGTTGCCTCTGTTTTAATAAATTAATAACATTTTTAGTCCAAGCGCAAAAAATACTACGCTTATGCTCTTCCTGGTCAAAAAACGCGCTGTAAAGATTTTAATGAACCACACACTTAAAAATATTGAGTTGGAATCACTGATCCATGTAGAATAATTCCATACAGATCAGTGGTTGGAACCCCTGTAGCTCGGATAACAGGTCAGATTAGTCGTGTCATTGCTTTGGTACCGTTTGCAATGTCAGAACAATTTTTTTTCAATCAGAATTCTCTTAATTTAGTCATCTCGGGCAAATCCCAATAGTTTACAATGTGTTTAAGGTCAGGACTTAATGGTGGCCAAGTCGTGTTCTCACGCTTGTTTTCTTCATTCATTGTTTTCTTTGCTTGATGCAGGCCAGTGACTTGCCCCCTCTGAAATACTGTCACATGTTTTCGGCAACCAAGGGATACGTTTTTTGATATTATTTTTTAAATTAAAGTGACACTCTTGGTTAAGCTGTTTGTGAATCTTACTGCCCATGGTCGTGCTAACAGCAGATTGATTGATTGATCGATTAGTGAGTGACGCTCGAGTCTCATCACACCACTCCTCCCTAAGCTTTGCTTATTCAGGAGCAAAAATGAGAAGCAACTCACTTCATCAGTTTGATTTAATACAATTATTGCCAGCTGAAACATACTTATCACTGCAATAATGATCCGATCATTGAGTTTGTTTATTTTTATCCAAACTGAGACTTTTTTGGATGGTCGGCTCACTATTGTAGTAAATAGCATGTTCCACTCGACAACAATTATTTTAACCCCAACTGATGCAGTGTGTAGCTTCTCATTTTTTAAACAACCATGTTGCAAGACATATCTTATGGTCGTGGAAAAACATGGCACTGTGTTCAAAAGAGGTTAATTATTGACCTGCATTAAGTGCAGAAAACAATTAAGGGGATTGCTAAAATTGGGTAAAGAACTGGCGAATGCATAATGACAACTAAGCAGGATAGTGGTGAACCATCAACTTTGCAGTGAAAAGATGATCGGAAATTACATGACAGGTCGTGAGAAGAGATCACTAAAATGTTTGAAGTTTCACGTGTAATGTGAATATAGGCCACTAGATGGCAGTATTTACCTTTTTTTGTTAAGATCAGACTGGAGTCATGTTTAGACATGTCCTGGACATGTCTGGGGCAAGTCTCAGAAAATTAAAAAAAAGAGGTCTAAATGTGGGTGGGGTCTGCAAAAGAGTATATAAAGAAAAGAATTGAGACAGTAAAGTAGTAGGAGAAATTGCAAGAAGATGACCAGACCTGCCATTCTGTTCAAGACCTGTGACGTTTCTTTTGTGGATTTCTTTGCCTGTGTTTGAGCATTTTCTTCATCCAGGACATCACCAAGCCACCCCACTAAAAAGGGACTGTAATTATTTCTGTTTTTTCTTATTTATCAATCTTGGTCTTTAGTTGTAGGTTGTTATTAGTCTTTGTCTTTGTTAAAAATTAAATGTGTTTTAGTTGTTAAAACTGTGTTTGTCATCCCTTGCTGTTGCTGTTGTGTTATAAATGTAATAACAAATTGGGGCCATAACACACGGTAAAAAAAAAACTGACAGTAGAGCTCATGGCTATGTCTAATTGTGCAAGCAAGAGCATTCCAATGCACAAAGCAACAAGAAAATGCAAATTTGGGACTAAACAACTGCGTGGTCACAAGGAAGCTACTAGTTAGAGAGGCTAATGGGGGGAAAACTTCATTTTCCATTCAAAAAGAATGGACTCTGGAGCAAAAGAAGGTTATGTGGTCAGATGAGTAAGGCCAAGAAAGAAAGCCCATGAAAAAAAACACCTGTCGTGCATTTGTGATCTTTGCATAAGCCCCTGGTGGCAGTGGTGTGGTCTGGTGTAACTTCAATTGAGCAACTCCAGGCGGAGCAACATTATGCAGCAAAAAACTGAAGTCAGCAGACTACCTGAACATCCTTAATGACCAGGTTATCCCATTTTAGTGTGGGGAAAATAGCCACTAGATAGAAGTATTGACTTTTTTTTTTTTTTTTTGTGAAGCCCACTTTGGAGCTAGGTTTTTGGGCATGTCCTGGGCATACCTCAGAGGGGAAAGTCCCAGAGAATTAAAAAAAAGTCTGGAAGGTGGGAGGGGGCTGGAAAAGAGTATATAGGGAGAAAAACTGAGAGTGTAGTTGTAGAAGACATTGCAAGGAGAAAAAGTAGAAGGATACATTTGACCAGACTTGTCACTCTTTACAAGACCTGTGAAGCTCGTTTTGTGGATTTTTACCTGTGTTGGAGCATTTTCCTGTCCCAAGACATCGCAACAAAGCAACCCCATCTCAAGGGACTGTAAATATCTCATTTTCTTTATTATTTCAATCTTGGTCAGGCTTTGTTTTATTAAATATGTTAAAATTTTACAATTTTGTCTGTCATCCCTTGCTGTCCGATATGTCTAAGCAAATTGGGGTCATAACAAATTGGGGCCATAAAAAATTGGGGGCTCATTCGGGATAGACCACTGTGTGAGCCATTTATTGAAAATCTAAAATTTCAAATTGTGAAATAGTTTTTTTTTAATTTTCCTAGACATATATCGACAGATCAACAGAAATGGATGATTTCTTGGCATCACCAACCGGAGAGGTTTTGAAGTCTTTTAAAAAGACCGAACTGCTAGAAATATGCAGACAGTTAGAGCTGACAGATGTAAAACCAGCCATGCGAAAAGCAAGACTGGCTAGAGAGATTGTCGAATATTTTATTGATGAAAATGTGTTTGCACCAGGAGATCTGGAACAGTTTCCAGTGGAAAATCCAAATGTAGAAATGGAACTTAAATTTAAAATGCTGGAGATTGAAAGGGAGGAAGAAGAAAAATAAAGAGAATTTGAGAAAGAGAAAGAGGAAAGAGCAGAAAGAGAGAGACAGAGACAGAGAGATTTCAATTTACAGAAGTTAGACAGAGAAGAAAGGCTCCAAATGGAGCGACTAAAAATCAAAATGGAAGCTGAAAACAAATTTCATGCAAGCCAAGAGGTAAAGCTGGTGCCTCCATTCTCAGAAAAGGAGGTTGATAAGTATTTCCAGTGCTTTGAGAAGGTAGCTAAGAGTTGTCAGTGGCCAAAGGAACACTGGCCCCTGATGTTGCAAACTGTCTTCAGGGGTAAAGCTCAACAATCCTATTCAGCTTTGTCGGCAGATGATTCCTCTGATTATGAGGTTGTCAAAAAGGTTATTCTGACAGCTTATGAGTTGGTTCCAGAGGCTTACCGACAGAAATTCAGAGGTCTGAAGAAATCTGACAATCAGACTTATGTGGAATTTGCTAACGAGAAGAAGGTTTGCTTTGAGCGCTGGTGTACTTCTATAGAGGTCAAGGATAATTTCAACTCATTAAAAGAGATGGTGTTAGTTGAAGAATTCAAGAACTGTGTTAAGGATGATATTAAGACCTACCTTAATGAGAAGCAAGCACCGAATTTGCAATCAGCTGCCAAATTTGCAGATGAGTATGTTCTCACACATAAGTCCAAATTTCAGTCCAGCAGTAACAATAGATGGTCCCAATTTCAGTAGAAAGGTATTGGTGATACCTAAAATTCCTCACCCAAAGACAAAGACAAATCTGGTGATGATGTTCAGAAATCCAGTCTCAGGTCTGATCAAAGTGTGAAAGCTGACAGTGACAAAAGTGGTCTAGTTTGCAATTATTGCAAGAAATCTGGTCATGTTAGAACTAACTGTTGGTTCCTTAAAGCTAAGAAAGAGAAAGAAAAGGATACCAAACCCAATGCCTTTGTGAAGACAAGGTTTGAAACCACTGTAGTAGATGACCAATCTGCTAAATTGCCTGCTCCTTGTGGGGCTAAGAAGCCTGATACTGCAGACTTTGTGAGGAGAAAAATCCTTCCATTTGTGTCAGAGGGATTTGCTCATTCATTTCTCTGAATGAGCATTCTCCTCCTGTACCCATCCTAAGGGATACCGGAGCTTCTCTGTCACTTTTGTTGATGGACTCCTTGGAGTTACATCATGAGACAGCTTCTGGGGATTTCATACTTGTACAAGGTATTGAAGGGAGGACTGTATCTGTACCCCTGCGCTCTGAATTCTTGAAGTCAGATTTAGTTACAGGGCAGGTAAAGGTGGGACTTATGTCAAGTCTACCTATCAAGGGTGTTTCTCTGTTGCTAGGCTATGACCTGGCTGGGGGCAATGTAGTTCCCCCTGTTCATCTTACTTCACAGCCGAGCACTGAAGATGGCGATGAAGACCCTTCCCTGTATCCATCTTGTGCAATGACCTGTGCTATGGCCTAGAAGGCTCAAGAAGAAGATGATATGGTAACGTCCAGCACATCGAATAGTCTTGACTCAGGTGGTTCGCTTCATGACTCTGTTTGGCCTACTATGGTTTCTCTATTTGAGGACTTATCAGATACTTTTATCAGTTCTCTATTCAGCCAGCCAGATAGGTCTGGTGATTCTGATGTGTCTGAAGACTTGTCTCTGTCCAGAAAGCGGGTGATTCAGGAGCAAACCAATGATCCTGAGATTTGTGTACTAAAGAAGAAAGCCCTTCCTGATAAAGAAATAGACGCAGTTCCAGTTGGGTATTATCTCAAGGATGGAAAGTTGATGCGGAAGTGGCGCCCTCCTGATATCTCTGCCAATGCAGATTGGGCAGTGGTCAAGCAAATTGTTGTTCTGAAGGTCTACAGGAATGAGATCTCAACAATGGCTCATAGTTTACCTTTAGGAGGTCATGTTAGTGTAAACGAGACTGTTGATAAGATTATGAAACACGTCTTCTGGCCTGGACTTCGGAAAGATGTTTCCAACTCTTGCAAAACCTATCACACTTGTCAGGTAGTAGGAAAACACCTGTTAGACCCACCTCTAGCTCCATTGCAGCCTATCCCAGCATTTGGGGGGCCCTTCTCCAAGGTCATCGTTGATCGTGTTGGTCCATTATCCAAGACGAGATCTGGAAATCAGTACTTGTTGACAATCATGTGTGCATCTACCAGATTCCCTGAAGCCATACCTCTACGGAAATCAAGGCAACTGCAATCTTGAAGGCTTTGTTAAAGTTCTTCTCGTTGTTTGGCCTTCCCAGGGAAATTCAGTCAGACTAATGCCCCATTCACACATATCGCTACTCGCACATCTCTGAGCGAGAACCTTTAATGGAATGTGAACGTTTTCCAGCAGAATGTGGCGAGGACAGGCGAGTTGAGGACTAGCGATGCGATGTGGGCGGGTTCGGACATAAAATATTTTTTACTGTCAGCGATGCGAGTGAAGCGAGTTACCACTGGGAACGTATGATAGAGATGATTGACAATTGACGAGAACAGACAGTTCCACAGAGAGCTGCCGTTTGAACACCACGTCAAGAATATTAGTTCCTACCATCATGTCTGAAGCCACAACTTGTTTCCCTACAACACTTCTGGGGTGGGAAGTAAACTATCAGGAAGCCATGGCAACCTACGCCAGCGGCAGAGAATTTTCCTACCGGCGAGTAAAATTTTAGCGAGAAGCTAGGGGCGATGAGCGAGTAGCGATATGTATGAACGGGGCATAAGGTGGTAATTTCACTTCCGGATTGTTTCAGCAGGTTGTGTATGAACTAGGTGCAAAGCAGATTCTTTCTAGTGCCTATCATCCAGAAAGTCCGGGTGCCTCAGAGCGGTTTCATTCCACTCTCAAGACAATGATGAGGACTTATTGTTATGATCACGAGAAAGACTGGGATGAAGGTGTTCATTTGCTGTTTGCAGCTAGAGAAGCAGTGCAGGAGTCTACTGGATTCAGTCTGTTTGAGCTAGTGTTTGGCCATGAAGTGAGAGGACCTTTGCTATTATTGAGTGAACAATGGTAAGAGGAAGAGCCGCACATCAGTCTGTTAGACTATGTTAGCAAGTTCAAGGACAGATTGCGTGCAGCATGTGACCTAGCCAAAGAGAAGTTGAAATCAAGTCAGGGAAAAATTAAAACTTGGTATGATCATAAGGCTAGAAACCGTGAGTTTAAGCCAGGAGATAAGGGTTGTTTCCCTTGCATTCCAATCCATTGCAGGCTAGATTTCATGATTCTTATGAAATTCTGACAAAACTCAATGATCTCAATTACATTGTGAAGACTATAGATAGGAGAAAGCCAAAACAGCAGGGTCACATTAACATGCTGAAGCCTTATCATGATAGGAATGCTAGGGTTGCAGCTGTCACTTCAGATCTTCCTATGGCTGAGACTTGTGAAGATGAGGGGGAGTTTCAAGATGATGAACCTAGAATTAAAGCTGAAGTTCTTTCATGTAAATTGTCAAATTCTTAAGTGTTGCAAATCTTGATGTAAAACTCCAGCACTTAGAGACAGAAAGATCAGTTTTAGAGGTTGACTAAGAAATATAAAGATCTATTTCCTGATGTTCCAAAGAGAGTTTCTATAGCCTCTCATGATGTAGGTATTGGTGATGTCAAACCAATAAAACAGCATCTGTACCGGATGAATCCTGAAAAGAGAAAGATTTGCGCCGCTTCCTTGGAATGATCGGGTACTACTGCAAGTTCTGCAAGAACTTTGCTGAGGTTGCTCTCAGTCTCACCAACCAACTGAAGAAAGGCGTAAAGTTCACTTGGGGTGAAGCATGCCAAAGAGCCTTCGATCGCCTGAAGTCTCTGCCGTGTCACTTCCCCGTGCTCAAATCTCCTGACTTCAACAAACCGTTCTCCATCGCGGTCGATGCTAGGGACCAAGCTTTTGGATCTGTGCTCCTACAGAGAAGAGACTCTGATGACATTGAGCATCCCGTGGCATACTTCTCCAGGAAGTTCAATCGCCACCAAAAGAACTATTCCACAATTGAGGAGGAGTTGTTGGCTCTGGTTCTATCCTTACAACACCTTGAGGTTTATGTTTGCACAGGGCAAAAGCCAATGATTGTATATACTGACCACAATCCGTTAAAGTTTTTGAGTAAGATGAAAAACAAGAATCGGAAATTGTTGAATTGGAGTTTGATTTTACAGGAGTTTGACTAGGAAATTAAGCATGTAAAGGGTACTGACAATGTAATTGCTGATTGCTTATCCCATGTATGAGTCTATGTATATATCTCATGTGTTTATTAGCATATTGTATTATGACAGCATTCCCGCCAAACTCTCCAAACCTGCCATCTGAGAGCTCTGCTCTCTTAAGTGTGATCACCATCCAGCTTCTGCCCCAGGAAGTCACTGGCGGGGAGCGGACACGCCCCTTACAAAAGGCCCTCTACCATTTGAAATGAACAGACTACTCTGGCCTGTGTCCCACTTCGTCATTTCCATATCATACTATAATTTCATACTATAATTTGAGGAGCGTTTGTCTGTCTGTTTGTTCCCCTACTCCTCCAAGGTCCTCTGACGGATCTTCACCAAACTTGGTGGGTCTATGTAGGTTGTCCCTGGAATTGTCCTTGAGGGGTTAGTTTTTTGAAAGGTCAAGGTCACTGGGGTCAAAAGTCAATTTTTCACATCTCCCTGGACAGATTTTCATGAAAGTTGGTATGTGGACGTAGGTCATCTCAAGATCCTCTTGATGATAAGGGTGTGGCATAGCCCTTTACAAATGTAACTGCTGTATTTCCATCTCGATGCTCGCACAGTCGAAATTATTCTCGCCACGGGTAATTTACTAGTTCTTATCAATTAAACCTGTTATTGGATTTTGCTTTGACTCTGCACCCAGTTCATTGTCTGGAACAAAACAAATGTTTCTTTTTTTGTCCTGGGCAGATCTTAAACAGACTGCAGACAAGCTGAAGCTGACAATCAGTAGTTTAAGCTGTTTAACATGTGTACGTATTGGTTCAGTACGCATGAGTTCAACAGCAAAGAGTGAAATCAGAAGCCAAGTGTAACTGAATCGCTGACTTTTACTGATGCAGAGACCTGCAAGCTCAAACAACATTAGGCTTTGATATACTGCCAAAGCAATATATTCGCTTACAACAAAATTAAATACGGTATACTTTTACTTTAGTACTTTAGACTAACTTGATGGAAACATTGACATTTGTACTGAAAAACACACTCTGTCGCGAAGGACGTCCAGGAGTATTGACCGCATATTATGTCAGTGCATTAGCTATCTCGAAACACCAGGCTTCAGCATATTGGCCTGTCAGCTTTTAAAAGCCAAAAAACTTAAGTTGCATGATCTGGATGAAAATTTACTCGGTCTATCGGAGCATCACTGAACTGTTTGAGTCGAGTCTTTTCAGGTCACCAGCGTGCGACTTCCTGCCAGTTGGACTGAGGGCGAAAGCACGTGGAACGTGCTCATTATTCGGTATTTTGTTGCCTAGGCTAATTGTTGAATACTGCAAATGCTGACAGTTGTTTTCATTGTTTCTCTTGTAAGAGAAACTCTTTGACGGTGAAGAAATATTCATTCGAAAAGCGAACTACCACGTTCAAAGTGATTGTTTATCCAGAAAACATCAACATACGCTCCGCCTTACTGGTCAACTCCCCCAGTGACATCAGGATGAAGCGTTTATGTCATGGTGCTAAATCGCGGTTGAAAACGTGTTTTGCACGGTTCGATGGTAAATAAATGAAAATCCGATTTGTCCACGACCGGATTGAAATGGATTTACCCAGCTGATTGTACGGAAATCAAATCGGTGGATAACTGTTGTCGAAAATTTTATTTGCAATTCTGAAGAGTCTCTTTCACAGTATTATTTGGAATTTGATTCGCTGTTCTTTGCGTTTGTATTTCAGTGGAAAGAGAGTCAAGAAATGTGGAATTCGTTGCCTATATCATTTTATGCAGAATTACGTTTGGAATGCGCGTGTAATTCTCAATAGACGCAGAGATCTTTGGACGTTACTGACATCCCGTCATTTGCATGCCTGCAATGTGGTTCATGCAGCATGGACGGTGATTGACAACTTGCGTTTTTTAATACGCTGTGCTGTAACAGGGTGAAATTAGCGTCGGAAAAGCTCCGAGGAACATTTGACTGTAATGAAACACTGGAAATAACTGCTTTAGCATCTCATCACTGATTCTGCGGATCCCGCTTGTGCGAGAAATCTCACATATTTTTACAAGAGGAATTCCTTCGATCATTGGGTAAGATCTGCAGATGTTGAAAAGCAGTTTGTAGCCTATGTTCTTCTGAGGCCAGTATACTATTCAGGCTTCTGTCAAAATATCTATGGGCGGAGGCTCGCGTTGTCAGATGCCGCAAAAAACGACGTCGTTTTTTTTTCATATTTAGGAAAGTTCGAAAATGGAAGGAATTGGTAACACAATGCAGAAGAAGGCCGCTGAGTTGGAACGCATGGCTGAAGTCCTTGTCACCGGAGAGCAGTTAAGGTAATTGCGGTTATTTTGTACTGTGCTGATTACACTGAGTCCATGCAGGGAACTTTTTCGTGATATGCGCGTGTAAACTGTGCGGTGAAAACGACGCGTGCGCAGTTATTACATCAGTGTTGCACAATCGTCAACCTGACAATTATTATGCATAGTGTGTGTTTATATGTCGTTGCACTGGCTTCATTCCATTGAACGTGTTGGTATGAGATGTTGTCGGTGTTTACATTTAGTTTGCCACTGAGTTGGCTTCTGTAGATTTTGCAAGTATAAGAAAATGAGGCCTCTAACACCTGTTGTGGTAGCATAATTGAACAGCCGTCAATTATTTTTTTTAATGTAGCCTTATACAAACTGAATTACAAATCAGCAAGGTTTCCATGCAGACGTATGAAAGCCCATTGGGGACTGTGTTAAAATGATAATGTAGACTTTCCACAGTGGCATAATTTTCCGTGTGCGTTTGCTATTTAGTAAAAATTAGAATGAAAATGCAATGATCCAGTGTGCATTTTCATTTTCGCATAACCGCACGGGTGTTCTATCACCATACTAAAATGTAAATAGAAAAGATGTTTGATATTCAGGGCTCTATCTTACACCTGGAGCCAAACACAACGCAGGTGTCTTAGCTGGTGTAAGACTGATGCAGTTCAGTTTACATTTTCCCGTTCAGCACCCATGCAGTTTAAATACCACTTGCACCAATCCGTATGGGTCCATGGAGGTTTCTGTCTTTAAATGAGGTGTGGTCTAGTGGGTTTATTGCCATCTTGAGGCAACGGAAAGCGATTTCATGATTGACCAAGAAAAACCTGGTCTAGAGTGAATTGTTAGGATTTCACTGCTATTATAAAAGTTCATTATTAAGATAGTCATATGTGCCTAGGAGGGTGTGCAACAGAAGTACACTCTGCCTATTACACACACTTGGACACACAGCAGTGTAAAAACATACCAAAGATTGATAAAAAAAAATTACAATTTGAAAGATTATTTTTGTGTACATCAAGATAAAAAAGTGACATAATGGTTAGTGTGATCGATTGCACACGTGTACCTATGTGCCCCTTGTGGCTATACGCAAATTATCCGGGATCGAGCCACGACTGGTTAATTCAGGCCAACTCTGCCATTCCTGGAGGGGTGGCTTTTCAGGGAAAATGGGTATCCATTATAGACATGTCTGGTTACGCTGTATTTCATGCCTACAACAGTGTGTGAATGTTCATTCAGTCAGAACCCACTTGAATATAAACTGTAATGGAGAGAACATGTGGAGTGCTGAAAGTGCGCTTCAGATGTTTGATTAAGTCAGATTACATGGACTCCGTTTGGCAGGCGCAAGATGGCCCCACAAAGTTTAATATTGCACATGACCCATTATCTGCAGTTATCTCAAAATCAAGTTTGTTTCAAACTCAATCTCTTAACCGCTTGTCACTCTGACGGCCCAGGGAAGTTAAAAACAAGAACAGCTTTCAACTTACTTTGGGTACGCCTTGGATAGGCATTTTAGGCAAATGTTACCGGAGTGAGAAGGGGTTAATAAAGTGCTTGCAACCCATCCATTCCACTTGTATTATCAAATGCATTCATAACTCTGTATTTTGTTCGTTATGTGTTTTGTTTGGCTATAAAATCTAGTAGCCTTGAAAGGCGGCATTTTTCACAAGCAGAAAACCCACGGATGTTATTGGTATCACCGTCTAATTTGAATTTCTCCAGTACATCTGACTTGGCCTTCGAGGATAAGAGGTCGACAATCTGATATTCTCCAGCAGTTACTTTTGTTCGCACGTTGTCCATGTTGATCCATTTCTTGCCAAGCCTCACCATTAGTCGAGCAGAATCAAGTTCATTTCACTTTTTTTTAAACATAATTCAAGAGTTTATGGCAGGAATCAAAAATAAAATTTCGTTCTTTCCTCCCTTTTCTCATTTAATTTTCTCTTGCACCTTGCCCGTAATTACCAACACGTGATTATTTTTTTTAACCTGCACCCCGAATTAAAGCTTTTTTAAAATTTTACGCACAAGTTTGAGTGGGACTCCAGGAACTCAACCTGTATGGTGGTTTTTTCACATCTCTGTAAGATTAAAACAATTTTTAAAATATTTAAGTTTCGTAGTGTTGGGGTATTACTGCTTTAATGCACCAAATCTGCCGAAGTAAATCAACAGCTTTGAAGCTACCTGTCCAGAAATTGGAGGGTTGCTTCAGGAAAGGTTGCTCGCGCTTTTTGAGTGGATAGCTCATTACTGTTCTTTCTTTTATTCATTTGTGTCACTTTTTCCCCATAGAATTAAAATGGGCCATTTTTAAAAACTGCTCGTACTCATGCATCATGCTTGCCGGAACGTCATAGCTTCATGTTGAGTCAGATGTGTCATTCTCAAGATTTTTTTTATGATCCTCCTGCTTCCATCCCTCGATCTTCAGCTCTTCTTTTTTTCAGCTCAGTAGACTTAAATTTATTTTAAGAAGCTGTCATACCCCTGTAATTTGAAGGCTAGAGCCCCCAAACTTTAGCTACAGCTTTGCACGTGCTCTGCATTAAAGGATGATGTTGATGTTTCTGTAGTCCCGCCCTACCTTTCTTCTTCTTTTTTTTTTACCCCTTTGCACAGATATAGACGCCGGCATCCATAAATTCCGAAATTTAATTCCTCAATAATTTTGTTATTCCTCAATTGAATTTCTAAATGTCTTGCTTCACTGGAATAATTTTCCTGAGTCTCTGTGACATGCACAAATACTGAGTCAGAAAGCTTATATCGCATAACAGGCATAGAGAGTTGGCGGTTGGGGTGTTGGACTCAGGAAAGGATCACATGTTAAATGGCGTAGCACTAATGAAGGCACTAATAAGATCTCTTCATTAGTGCCACATTTTAATCCAGACCCATGAAACCCTCTTGCGCATTGTGTCCATATTTCTGGATTTTCACCTCTGGTATTGTGGTGAATGGATACCGACAGATGCTCTGTTGAAACCTGGGGCATGTTCAAGACTGAAGATTCCCACGCCAAGGGCTCGCAAGAGACGAATGACTCGCAAGTTCTTTCACCTTTTTACAATATGGCTGCCAACTAGGGCTTTCATCAAATTCTATCAAGCATCAGCTGTGCGGAAGTGGACGCCATCTTGAAAAGCAAGGTGAGTCTGCTCGCAGATGTTCTTGCCTTTCCACGCAAGACCTAATGTAATTTAATCGTTCAAGAGGCAAGAACTCGACAAGATCTTCAACATCCCCGTGATCGCATCCTATTGGCTCTGTCGCCCACCCTTCCCCAGGAACACAAGATTGCCATGCCCAGAAACAACTGATGCACATCATGCAGAAGAGGGGCAGAGCAGCATAGAATTGGCAAATATGTATAAGACATATGAAATTGGGTGGATAGATATGAGAGAGCACGGTTGTTTTATAATATTTTCAGGTAAAATGCAGCATTTTCTGAAATAGTCAGGGATTTGCTGCATTCATTATGTCTTCCCTCATGCTGTCAAAGTCTGCTGTCATTACTGTGTGCAGGCCAGGAGTGAGAAGCTTTCAACTGCAAAGCCTCTCTGAAATTATCAGGAAGCTACAGACCATCTGCCAAATCGATATATAAATCTCACATAGTGTGGTAGCTTTTCCTGGCAGACTCTTAAATGAGGATGCTGCCCTTTCAGCCATTAGATGTACAAGTTCCCCCAAAGACCAATTGGCCCATCAATTATTCATTGTTGTGCTGTATGTATTGGTATTACATATACATTTTCAGAAATTTCCATTGCCTACTTACCTCTGGGATGTGCACTCTTTGAGGAACGCACTTAAAATCAAACTTGTGAGTTTGTTCTGAAGCAAATAGTATTGGATATTAAGGCTTATGACTATGTTTTTGTCAATGTCTTGGTGATGCCATGCAGTAGCAAAAGAAAGATTCTGACCATTTGCTGATCTTGTGTACATTCATTGTTCATACTAACTGGCTGTGTTTTAACTAGCCTGTGCCACTTCAGAAGTCTGCATTTTTTGGAGTTTTACTAAGTTTTTCTCATTTCTTCTCACCAGTGATTACCAATCCGCACCTAAGGCAGGTTTAGGGAATTGTAGGTTTGTAGCCTATATCATGTGTGCATTCTAGCTATTTTGCTGCTGTCTGATCACAGAAGGAGCGTTGATCCCCTTGCTCATGAGCGCAGCACCACTGCGCCTCTTGATCTGCCAGTTCTTTTCAAATCTTAGTAGGAATCCTAACATGCACAGAACTCGGGCAAGGGAAACAAAAGCACGTGCGTGTACAAAGAGAAACTTACAGGCCCCCAGATGACCGAAGGTGCGAGAGCATGAACAGTGTGAGCCTAACTGACCATTTTCCTTCCACATCCCTGCTCCAGCAGTGTGAAGACTATTGTATGCTGCTGCCTTGAGACTACTCGCTACGGCTGCCACCAGTACAGCTAGATTCCATGGAAATCCTTTGTGGTCACTCGTGTGCCGCATGCAATCCGTTTTCCCCCGCACTTGACTTTACCTTGTCATCTCCTGAATACACTACTTGAGCTGTTCTCTTTTCAGAAATATCACTACAGCAAAGAAGCAGTTGTCATAGAACTGAGAGACTAAAGCCAATAGTCTTTTATCAAGTTTATTGTACGGGTTGATATTGAACAAGTAGTGAACAATACAAATGAAAACCAACCGCTGAAGTCTGTGAGTCTGTCTGGTACCAGCATGGCAAGAGGCCCTAAAGATGGAAGCCCAGAGATTTATCCTGAAACGAGATGGGCTATTCTTTACAGTAAAGTTGAAACTGATTGAATACAAAACACAAATGGACTGGGAGACCAATGGATGATCGACAGAGGGGGTTTGGAAAAAAGAGAACAATAGAGAACAATGGAAGTGCATTGGTGGAATAGCCAGGTACAGACAGTACGATGGGAAGGGGGGAGGGGAGGAGTGCCTCCTTCTACCACACAGTCAAGGAAGGCAGGACTGCGCTGATTTGGGTGGATGAAGAACTAAAACCAAGAACATGCATTGGGACCAGATTCTGGCTTAGAATCTTGATGTGTGGTATTCCAGTTTCAATGGCAAACTCACAAGTTAATAGATGAATTTCTAGTGAATTGCTTACTAATGTCTTTTACACGAAGGCCTCATGAAGTGGAGCTGACGCAGTGCAGTTGAACTTCCCTGAAGAACTGGAACATGTGCCTGATTGCTTTAAAGGTTCCCTGACATAAAACAGGCCGAAATTGACATTTAGAACTTCCCATTGTATTTTTTCGCGATGAAAACAAAGATGCAAACGCTGATCTGTGAAAATTTGTTGTTTTCAAACTATTTTGGATTAATTAAACTGATTGGGAACGCCCCCTTTGAAATGTCTGGAACTGGCCTTATATGGCAACTGATGTCACGCAAGGCAGCCAGCTGGTCAGATCTCCAGTCTTGACATTGAAATGTACATACACTACGCTTTACTTACCATAGCCAGCTGACAGACCCTGACAAAAAACCACTGCTGGAATACCATAGAATTTAGCACCAAAAACTATCGTAATAATTGTATGTTTTTTTTTTTTTTGGAATGCACAAGATAGATTTTAGATGTTACTATTGAAATATTGTAGGGCAACCATAGCTAATGGAATAACACTACAGAAAAAAACTAGCCTATACTATAAACTTCAGGATTATTCGTCAGTACATTTGCCAAAATAGGTGGCATTAAGCCGCTTTCACACAGGACACGAAACAAATTTTTGGCGTGACTCATTACATTCAAAGTCAATGCAAAGAGGTGTGTATTCGCGTCTTCACATTGACTTTGAATGTAATCTGTCGTGTTTGTTTTGCGTCCGGTGTGAAAGCAGCTTTAGACATGCACGCAAACTAGATGACTAGCTGACGTTAATTTCCTGCAGTAGTTAGCCAGCTAACTTAAGTTCGCCATAAAGTTAGATTTTAATGAATTTCGATTATGAAATTATACAGCAATTGTTCAGTCCAGTGTTGAGAGAACAACCAACTATCGACCTGCCAGTTTAACTAACCGCCTTACCCATTTAGCAGGCTAACGTTAGTTAGTGACAGTTGTGTGTATTTCCTTCTATCCAATAACCCCCGGTCTTGGTTCAGGCATTTAGCGGGCTTTATGAGCAGAGCGTACTCTCGTCTTTGCATTGACTTTGAATGCAATCTGTCATGCGAAAAATTTGTTTCGTATCCGGTGTGAAAGCGGTTTAACGCCCCCAATTCTGGCAAATATTCTGGCGAATTATCCTGAAGTTTAATGCCACAGATGGTTACTCTGATAAATTAGCAGGCGAAGGTAACTGCCACAGCTGGTGAGTAACTGGATAATCGACATGATCCAGATGAATCGGGAGGCTGTATTATGATGCCTGATCGCCGGCTGTGCTGTAGGTGGTGGGCATCCATCCAGCCATCTAGCTATGTTAGCCTACGGTTTGTCGAGTGTAACAATTAGATGGATAGATAGATGTCTTCATTGCAGGCTCATACACTAAACCAGGGGTCTCAAACCCTGTTCCTGGAGAGCTACCATCCTGTAGGATTCTACTCCAACCCTAATTCAACACATCTGATTCAGCTCATTAGCAGCTCGTCAAGATCTGTAACTGGGAAAGCAGGAGTGGTTTGCTTTGCTTGGAGTGATACCTTCAGGATGGTAGCTCTCCAGGAACTGTGTTGGAGACCCCTGTACTAAACAAACACACTAGAAAACGTGTGTAAACAAGCATGTAAATGGACCGTGGAGATTGCTATGGCAGAGGTGCGTTCCTTTGATGACGTCATAGGATCATGTGACTTACGCCTCGAAAACTTCCTACTTCTTCAGGGGGCAGGACGTAAGAGTGCAAAAAAAATCACTTTTATTCCATGAAATTGATGGTTTTTTCAGCCATTTCAGAACTTTTGAGTGCATAGAGAGATATAGATAATCACATAGAACAAAATAAACCAACAATTTCAGGTGGTGTGCCTCATGTCAGGGAACCTTTAAGGGAAATTAAAGCCAATGTGCATGGTGGATTCCTTGCGTCACATCAGAGCAGATTTCTGTATGGGCAATGTTTTGGGCTATGATTTCTCATTTCTTGATTCTTACTTTGACTCGAGCATGGCTTATACTGCAATACACAGTCTTTGAGGTTATTTTTATTGCAGCCAAACTTTCAAAGCTGCCATTTCATCTGTCAATTTCTTCAGACGTGTAAGTAATTGAAATGCCGTGTCCAAGAATGGAATGGAGAATAATACTTTTGAGATTTTTGGGGGTCAAAGTTTTCAAAACATATTCCAGATAATTTTTTGAATAGTGGCGTACTCTGGAACCTATTGCGGCATAGGGGACAAATCCTTTTTATGTGAAAAAAATACTCAATGTAAAACGTATAATGAAATAAACATGAAAATTAATTTTAGATTTAAGTACTTTTTTTCTGATAAATACCTGGACTTAAATACTTACCACTAAATAGCTGGACTTGAGTATTTTTAACGGATGAAGCCAACGACCCAGCTTCCATAGTCACCATTTTCACAGCTAGTCGTGTGACACATACCAGCGTTTTGATTGGACAGTCATGAACTTAGGTACTTCTTGCTCTTAAGTTTAGTGAATTTAACTTGGCAACACACAAATACACAGGGCTTGAGTTTTTCTTCTGGTCAAATCTTTGGTGTCAGATGATGCTCTGGCCATTGTGGCTTTTAATACTGGGGTCAGCTCTTTTTTTTTTTGTAAAATGTGACTTGAGTACTTCGTGCACGCAGGTCTTCAGTTGTGAAAAGGGAGGCGTCTCTAACTTCTGTGTACTGAAAGCGCAACAAACTGTAAAATTGTATCCTCTATTGCTTTGACCTAAAAGTGCTTGTTGCTGTGACGGAAAGGACAATAGAGCCCCACCCTATAAAACAGTCTTTTTTAATATTCCACAAATTCTTATACTTTGACCCATCAGAAAGTGTGAAGGAAACCAATTATTGTGAAACTCTAAATCTTATTGTTATTCTTTGTTACTATGGAGGCCGCATCCACATAGACCAATTTAATGGGTAACCCCTCTTTCAATTTGGAAGTATTGACTGAGTCAATCTGGGGCTCCCGTTGGCTAGACCTATATTCGGAAGCCAGGGGAAAGAAGCGGTGGAAATGGGCCTCTTGTCCTTGAGCCTTGCGTATTGTTCTCTGACCGCTTACCGTGTGATTCTCTTCCTTAGGAAGTAGATGGCAGGGGACTTGAATGGCAGACAAGCACCTTTGAGGTGCACCGCGTGCTGGAGGGTGGTTTCTGGACTGACGGATTTGCTTTCTGCGAAGCAATGATGTATTGGATATATTTCTCGGATCTTGGCTTTAGGGAGTTCATAAGCAAATAAATGCAAAAAACTTCAGGGGTCACTCTTAAGCTGCTTTCACACCGGACGCGAAACGAATTTTTCGCACGACAGATTACATTCAAAGTCAATGCGAAGACGCGTCTTTGCAATTGACTTTGAATGTAATCTGTTGTGCGAAAAAATTTCTTTCGCGTCCGGTGTGAAAGCGGCTTTATGCTTCCTTTACTGGTTTTTCTGTCTATTGAATGCTATTTTGAACTCTAAAACTACACTTTCGGTCTGATTTTTCCTATCATATGTGATACATTGCAATCATATCAACAATACGTCAGTGGGAGTGGTTTTTCTGAGTATATCGAAAAGTATGTGTGTTATGCCATGGCCTAGAGGTGGGCAACGTGGGCCGCATCTGTCCGTTTTTCTCCCCTACATCTGGCCTTTAATTAGTTAATTATGTAAATTAGTCGAACAATTAATGAAATTTGACGTTTCTGGGGCATTTATTTAAATTATCATGAGTGACCACCAAAGACTGTTCTGGTCTCCCAACATGAAACTTTTTTTTTTTTTTTAGATCTAATCTATGCACAAGTCTATATTTGTGAATGCCAGAAATTTGCAAAGGTGTGATTTAATCTCATGGTGGATACTTTGATAAGAAATGGATAACTGCTGTTTTTCATTGAGAAATATTTTGCCCCCATTAATTGAAATGCTGCATAAAATGTCTTTAAATACGTTTTAGTGTTTGTTACATTTAACTTACCGTTATCCAAAATCCTTTAGGTAGAGATTCCAAACTTTTAAGCTGCAGTGCACTGATCGTGTTGTTTTCATCTCTTGGTATAAAGTGCCTGTATCGGAAATGCAGAACAGATGTAAACAATATCTGTGAGCTATTCAGTCGGTGTGAAATTCTATATGAACTATCTCATCCTGTGCGTTAACATTAACTGCATTCTCGGTGTATAAAAGGGAAACGCGTTCAGACAGCTTCTGCTTTTGATATACATCATAACCTGGACCACATGGAAGGACTTTTCATAGAAAACAAACCCCCAAGTAATACCATCATTTTCCTGCCTTTCAGTTATTCGTTTTTACCTGTTTTTACAGGGGTAGCCCCTGTCATGAGGTAACTGTCGCCAGATGTTTGGCAAGAGTCCACACAACATTATTCTGTACTGATTTACCAGTACATTCGCTTTATTCATTTGCTATGAATTTATTTGACAGAAAATAATTTAATTAGCTTGATCCATTTGTTGTTCCCATAAGAATTCTATGTTGATAAGTGATGCTCGCACTTGAAATGTTTTTCCCATTGTACAACCTCAAATCCGGAAGTATTCACTGTATTCTGTATTCACTGCAAAAAAGTACAAAGACAAAACTAGGCTTATGCCGTCAGAGGTGACGGCTTGGGGTATATCCGTGAACGCCCCCAATCCTCCAATTCCCCAGTCCTTGAATAGATCTTGACTAGACTTTCATTTGAACTTAATTTCAGGTCAATCGGACAAATGGTTCTGAAGATATGGCCAAAATGGTAATTTTCCATCACAAAGCGCCACCTGGTGGCAAAATATTGAACCATACAGGTATGATGTCATCATGTGACACGTTGTGAGGTCATGACCTTGCAGTTGCGCATAGTTTCATGTCAATAGGACAAGTGGTTCCAAAGATATAGCAAAAATGGTGAATTTTATGTGAAAAAGCTCCACCTTGTGTCAAAATTTTGAACCAAACAGGTATAATGTCATCGTGGGACACATCCTCAGGTCATGACTTTTCATTTGCACTTGATTTGAGGTCAATCGGACAAATATTTCCAGAGATATGATAAAAACAGTTTTCGTTTTTGGCCCCTGGTGGCCAATCTAGAAATCGTAAATTGTCCAAAATTGAATCAGTTCTTCCTCTTTTTGATACTTACTCATATTCAAAACATGAAATTTCTAATCGAAATATTACTGAAGTTATTGCGTTAACACGTAGGGCGGCGCGGCAGCGGCGGTGGCGGTCGGACCAAAAACATAATATCCCCGAAACGCCATTCGGCGTTCGGGGATATAAATAATAAGTAGTGTTAACTCGTCAACTTTATTGGTTTTTTTTTAATAATAACTATTCATTTTGAAAAGTGATGTCTGCAGAACATTCCAGTGAAGTTGGGACTGGTGCATGCTCACTACTGTGTAACATCACATCTCCCGCTAATACCATTCATTTTTCCTTTTGGAACTGTGGACGCGAATTGTTGGAGTTTAGAAAGCAGAATGTTTTCTTGTTCTTGCATGAAATTGGACTTCAGTTGGTAAGCAGTAAAGGGTCAGTAGTCCACTGTGCTCATCTGATTTGAGAATCTCTTCTCTTTGTGTTTCACCCTGTACCTGACTGGTTTGATATTCGCGTATTTAAACATAGGCCTTGTTCATTGCTCATATGATGATGTAATTTTAGTGGCCCCCGATCGCACTCTTGAATGGAATGCTGGCTGGTGCGCTGCAGCGATCAAGGTTAGGTATTTTTGGAAGCTCAATAAATTATCCCTTATCAGAGGCAGCATACTGTGCGTGGTGACCTATTGAAAGGAATGGGTTATCACTGCTGAAACATGGAAGTAAGCAGTCGTGCAACAGCTTCAACAGGTTTAAGACAGACCGAAGGCATAACTTGTTCTGTTTTTATTCATTCGTAAATGCAGCTGTCAGGGTGTTGAGAAACTCTGCAGACTTGTTTTATTCTGTAGGCTTTTCTGAATGCTGGAATTTTGCACTTATCTACTAAATTCATAACCCCAACACAGTTACTGGATGTATATGCATTGTATAAGAATGAGGTTTATATGGCCTGATTATGTCATAAGTTCGTATCCTGTCTAGCCGGGTGATCAGTTTGCACTTCACGTCTGGGTGTATCTGCGCACGCATGCGTGCGTTAGCGTTTTTATGTATGCGTGTGCACACATATTGCTATGATTGAGTGTGTGAGAACCTGTATTTTAGCTAATACGTGTTGGAAAAAGAACCAATTACCTGAGCACTGAATTTTATTTTGGAGGATAAGACCACTTGCATTTAACTCTGGTACCTGTTATAACTGTACTCATACGTTGGAGTAAGAATGATGTTAGCGGTAGTGACGTAACGTAAGCTGAGATGCATGGGCCGGTGTCGCTGGTTAACGTGGGACACTGACTGAGGGTCTGTTTCAAACACTGTAGGCTCCGGCTCCACGAAGCGAAGGTAATCAAAGACCGGAGGCATCATCTCAGGACGTACCCCAACTGCTTTGTCGCGAAGGAGCTGATTGACTGGCTAATCGAACACAAGGAGGCCTCGGACAGGGAGACGGCGATTCGAATCATGCAGAGGCTGCTGGACCAGAGTATTATTCATCACGGTAGGTCTTTAACTGGAGACTGAGTGCGTCTGGATCTTCGTCTTCTCTTGGATACCCTGCTTCCTGAGTGCAGGTCTGTACCCTGCCAATCTGGCTTTTATTCTTTTCCAGCGCACGCACATAAAAGCATGTACATACAGTCAGGTCCTGAATTATTGGTGCTCTTGATGAAAATAAAAAAGGCTGCAGGTACTCTGTTCAGAAATCCTTGCTGAAGGCCAGACTGGAGGCAAAAGGCCTCACAAGGTCGCAGAAGCTGAATGCAGCTGCAGTGAAGGCCTGGCAGTGCATCACTAGAGAGGAAGCCCAGCGTCTGATGATGTTTACAGGTTCAAGACTTCGGGCAGTCTTCAGAGAATTAGCAACCCAGTATGAAAAAGGATAATTATTTTATGTTTTAATTTGGTTGTCCAATCACTTTTGGGCACCTAAAATGTGGACGGTGTGTCTCAAATGGGTGTAATGCGTGATTCATGCAGTAATCATGACAAACCATTATATTACAGCTAAAAGTCTTCACTTCAATAGTGTTTTGATAATTTCATTAGAAATCCATTGCCTTGTAGTAGAGAGCTGATACATTGAAAAATGTCAGTGTCAAAATATTAATGGGAGTGACTGTTTTTTTGAAAATGTTTTCATATGCAGCCATTATGAAGGACCCAGTTATTCTTGCCCTGAATATGTGCACACTGTCAGTGTTACTGCAACACATTTATGGAAATTTAGCAGGGAACCACCTTGCTGAAGGGGAGTTTGATATGTTCAGGGCTCATCGATGCTCAGCAAGACTGATCTCTCTGTGTTACAGTTTGTGATGAGCACAAGGAGTTCAAAGACATGAAGCTGTTCTACCGTTTCCGAAAAGATGACGGCACCTTCCCGCTGGACAGTGAAGCCAAGGTTTTCATGCGAGGACAAAGGATATATGAAAAGTATGTGTGTGCTTTTTCTTTATAATTAATGAAGTTTTTCTTAAGTAGTTGGGAATTTTAACTAGTCTGTTGTAAAATTTTGTTTGATATGTTGAGATGTATCACGTGGTCGTTGACAAGTTGTTAGTGTGTTTCAAGAGGGCAAATTATTGGCTCGCATCAAGCTGAAAAAAAACTACCTAGTAGATTGCTGAAATAATGGAATTCTGTTGGGAACTGTCCAGTGTGATTTTCATACCTGGAAGAATAATGGTGAACTGTCAACTTTTCTCTAAAAATTGGTCGAAAAAAAATCATGATTGTTCGAGATCAGCTATCGCTACAGCTGGTGCTAATATACCTTTGGTTGTTAGCTAATGTTAGCACTGCATGGCTATTGAAAGTTACACATCTAAGAGCACATGTACAGTATTCATTGCTCACGTAGACAGTAAAAATGTCCTGGTAACATCATGTATCTTTCATATACCTTTTTAGATACATGGTAGAGTGTTGACCAATATGATTCCGATCTTAAAATTGTAAATGACTACAGTTGGCTGTGCATCACTTGCAAGTACTGGCGGTAATTTTGAATGCTCAGCTTTCAAATGCAAAAGACCAGCTGCATTTACAGAGTCTGGGAGTAGCTTGGCCACACGTTTTCTCCAGGAAATTTGTTTTTCTAGTTGTTATTCCTCCGTTATCTACTTACTATTACTACATGTGCATCTCAGATGTACAGACCTCGTTCACCTTTCGACTCATAGATATTCAGATGATGGGTGGTGATGTATTTTTGGCTTTGATAAACTTCATGCTTGGTATTTTATCAATGATTAAAGGAGAATGTGGTGCCAGTCATAGAGGAATTTTGGAAGGATAAAATTTATCGAAATGTATGGATTAATCTCCTATTTGCAATACTCCTTGTCTCCGCTGAGCAAAGTTTTTCAAAACTAAAGTTCATTGAGAAATACCTGAGTTCATAAGTGGCAAAAGACTGAGGGTTCAGGTTGGCTTTTATCAACATTAATGAAGAACAATGCAGCTGCCATTTGATGCCCTTTTAAACAACTTCTCCTCAAAAGACTGCAAACATGTGCCTTTGCAAGATCTATTGCTCAGTGAGAAAAGCTGTTGCATTCTTTTTGAATATATTTTGTGGTCTGTGGTTTGTTGATCTCTGTATCTTTCTTGTGTGTGGTTATTATGTATATTCCATTTCTATTTTTAGTGTATTGTTTTCCGTTGTTTGTCAGTCCAGTGAAAGCGCTTATAGTGAACAGCAGTGAAACTGCTGTCTTGCTGGGGATTTGTTGTTGGTGGCGGTAAATGGTGGGGTGGGGTCTTAGAAAGTTACGCGTGGGCCCCCAGGGGCAACCAGGCCATTCCCCCTCTCTAGTAAAACCATTGTGTGGGGCTGTATGAGATTCCTGGACACTGGTGTGCTTTGGATTAAAGTCCAGATGGTATTGTCCCTGATTGCATTTAAAGCCTGTGTGTGGAGCTAGAATGCCTATAATGATAGTAACTTTATTTGTATAGCACATTTTAACAAGACTGTTTGCAAAGTGCTTCACAGAATAATAAGGCATAAAAGTGAACAATTAACGTAATAGTGTAATTGTAAGAACAACAAGAATATAATGTGAATTTAGTGCACAGAGATAAAAGAGATTAAAAAAAAGATCACCAACCCATTCAATAGCAATGGTAAAAAGAAGTGCTTTAAGATGCTACTTAAAAGCACTAAGTGTATCAGTAGCTCTTAATTGTAAAAGTGTTGGCCCAAGATAGCTAAAGGCTAATAATTTGAGTTATAAAAGTCCCACGTATTGATACATCCTCAAGTAGCGCCTGCATTGCTGCCATACAGCATGGATTAATGGATTCATGCTGTATTTACCCCAAACTAACCCTACAAATCTGTACATATCAGAGCAGAAATCAGTATTCAATTAAACAGGGAATATTTTTCTTCAATATCCAGCCATCCAATTCTAGCAAAAATGTAGGGAGTGTAGCCTCATCTTTTGGTTCTTAGCCGACAGAAATGTAACCTGCCATAGATGTTTTGCTTCTGTTGCCAATCTGTTGAAAAGACAGATGTGTTGTGAATTTAGAGATGGGCTTCGGCGCACCATGGATGGTAATATTAGCATTTCTGGCCTTTCACCTGACTTGACCATGTGCGTCCAATTTACACAGACTCGGCTCTCAAAAAGGTGTTTTCAGCCACAGTTTTTTGTTTATAATACTGTCTGTAAACTCTTTAGACTGTGGTGCTTGATTTTCTCAGATGGTCAGCTGTTGTGAAGAATATAGAACTGTCTTACTCCAAGGCTTAATCCAAGTTGTATAATGGTTAAAATTTCTACATCCTGCATTTTGTGAATGAAGTCGCTTAGCCACAACGCCATGTCTCCATATTGTAAATATTGAGTTGTTGCCGCAAGATTCAATGTTGTGAAGAGCAGTGTGTTTGCTACAGTATGGAGGGGCACCTAATGAAGTCAGCAGTGAGTTCATGTCATTCAGATCACATCAGTTGTGCTTTAGCATGTCTGGTCACAGGAGATATTCAGGAGTTAGAGCGGCAGTGCTCTCCATATGTCAGTGTCATTTGGAGCAGACTGTGCTGTCATTCAAACGACTCTCCTGTTTTACGATACCTTGCATAACAGAAAGACGATGTCTCTCGAGACAGAGCTTGGGGCTAAACTCAAGGCTGTTTACATAATCGCTATGGACACATTTGCTTCCTGGTTTGTGCCCGCGTGTCCTGTCGTACAGAATTCGAGCCAGTTCTGTTCCCCACAGTTGCCAGGGACGAAGCTGTGTGCTAAGAATAGTGATTTATGCGCTGGAAAACCTGTGACATTTGAAACTAGGATGCGCAGTCGCAGGGCTTGATGTGAGTGCAACAGAGGAGGCGTAGAGGCTGGATTGTTTTATTTTTTTCTCTCAGAGTCAGTAACCAGGAAAAAGGTTTGGACAATGTTTTACCCTCAGCATTGCTACGAAACCATTGTTGCAATGGACAGAGAGAGGGAGAGACTCTTCAAGTGCATTGTAATCTTGCCTGCAGTCACACTCCTCAGACATTGAAGACCCATATAGATGTTTGCTACTTCTCGCAGTTCTCCAAACTTACACAGGTCTGGGTCCTTGTACGGTCAAATACAAAAGTGCTTAAAAGTGACACAAGACACTATGGTGGCTCACTGGGGCAAAATGATGTTTTCATAATTTTGCCCCTGTAAGCAACTGCAGTGGAATTTAAAAGGAACTATCAGGATATCCTTGAAGAGTTCACTTTCTGCTTTAATTTAACCCTTTTGAAGAGTCAAGTAGTGATGTAAGAAAAAGGTCATGGGTTGACGACTACTGCTGATACACTATCTAAGTAAGGACACACATTCTTATGTACTCTTTGCTTCTATGACCAGTATCTCCAACCATCTTATCAGTTGAGTGTTCGAGAGAACTGGCAGAGTGTTGGAAAATGAGCCATTTCTGCCTCCCACTCTTTGGCTCAGTCAGCCAATGTACCACATTTAATTGATAATTAGATTAAATTAGAGTAGGCTACACCCAGACTTGTTTACTGGCAGCCCTGGTCAATGTCATCATCACTTGAATAGAACCTTTGTGGCAATGTGAAGTAGGCCAAAAGCTCTAAACAGGAAAATACTGCAGCAACGACATTGAATTCTAAAAAAAGAACATCTTTGAAATAATCAGTCTGGAAAGGGCTGCGAAGCCATTTCTTGGCCTCTGTGACCAGCAAACCATAGTGAAAGCCAATTATCTCCAAATGGAGAGTACTTCAAGCACTTCCCTGGAGTGGCTAGCCTTCTGAGAGCAGCCTTTCGAGAGTGCAACAACAACTTGTGCTCGAAGTCACTAAAGGGTCCTGTTATATTTGGAGTAAAGCTAATGGGGCATTTCATGATGGGAACATCATGATAACAGTCAAATATTACCGTCTTAGTGTGATTTTGTGATGAGGATTTGCTGTTTCATGGCCTGAATGACTTGCCATAGTTGACGGAACCAAGAACTCTGCTCTTTACCAGAGAATCCTTAAGGAGAACATCAGATAACCATTACGCAATCTGTTCCACAAGCACAATTGACCTGCACCCCAGACCATATGATGGCTGTTTATACTGTAAAAAACCCTCACTTGTAGCTGGAATAAATTTGTCACATCCACAGCGATGTGAAGTTCAGATCTTCAGTACCTGGAAGTGTTATACTGCAGTTGTTGTTGCTGAAGGTGGTACAAGCAGTTCATAAGTTTCGGTGTCAAGTACTTTTTCACACGGGTGTGGCGATACATTCTTCCTTCAATGAATGAAATGTTAATTTGACAATTGTATTTTATGTTTCCTTGTTTGGAAATTAAAGGGGGGCGAATACTTTCTTCACTGTACTGTAGCTATGTTGTATTGAGTTGAAGAGATTAGAGGGTGTTTTTGGTAACCAGCAATTAAGGGCGACCAAAGTGCTTGAGAAGATTTGAAAAGATATATCGCTGTTGCCTAAATACACTTTGTGGTTGTTTTTAAATTCCCTGGACAAGAATCAAGTGATTTGGCATGAACATTTTCTTGCTTTTCTTATCAGTAATGGGTGTGACCCAGGACCGCAAAGTAAGTCACCGTGATAAAGAGTTAGTCCTTTGTGCCCTGAGCAGGGACTCTGGTGTGAAAGAGATTACTGAAGGTCTAAGGTGGGTTTAAGGTCATTTAAAAGAAGAGAGCAGTCAGTAGAACAGCAATAGGTGTATGAGCTAATGGTCTGTGGAGGGAAAACGTCAAGCCTTTATTGTTTGCGATGCTCATTATGTAATGCCGTTCTTAATGGGGCTCTTGACTTGACTTCCTTTGTGAGGAAGTAAAAAATGTTGTCGTTAATTCTTCAAACATTACATTTAGTTACTGTTTAAGAAACTGCCCTCTCAACCCACTTCTGGCCAAAGTTTACAGAAGGTGAGCGATGTGTCAGGTGAAAAGGGGATACATACGTGCACTTTAACTCATTCCCTACGGCAAGCCGCTGCCAACGGCACGGCAAATTCTACCATTCCCTGTGGTAAGCCGGTGCCAGCGCCGTGGATGACCATTCGCAGTCCGATTAAAAACTCGAAATCAGTTGACGATCACGGTCATGGGCCACCTGTACTTCAATACTTTATATTGTGTAATTTTTGGGAAAAGTATTCCATACAAACATGACAATTTTATATAAAAGTATTCCGTAGGGAATGAGTTAGGGTTAGGGTTAGGTAATTTTAGGGAATTATTTATATCATTGTTGATACGCAATTTCTTGAACCTTTGTCTTTATATTTTACAGTTTGTGTACACATTTCCAATTTTATAGCTCATTTTATTTTAGAGCTTTAATGCAATTCAGTTGCATAAACTGCAATGTTGGTTGCCATTAAGCTATTTTATTCTTCCTCTGGTTTCATTGCATTGCTGATTCATTTCTTTATTCTTAATTTGCCCATGTTTTATCTCAGACTGTTGTTAGCCTGAATACTGCTCATTCATTGCAAAGCCCCGCAGGCTATTTCTGTGTCATTGGCCAGGGTTGTCTTGATTTATGGAGTCATATGAAGAATTTGAGTCGGGGACATCGGAGAATTTGAGGCACTGGAAAGCCCTCTGTGGTCGCGGAAGATGTAGTGACTGTGAATCGTCACACTTTGCTGGATAGCGTATTTGACTTTCGCACTACCGAGTGTTACACCTGTTAGCATTTGTTGTACCACTATAACATTGGCAAGGAGTGGATCGCCTTTGCAAGTGTTACGACCTGAGGACAGAGAGAGTCAAGTTCTGAAGAGAGATGAGAAGAGTTATTGGGAAAAGAGATTAAGTGTTGCGATGCTTTATGGCAATGTTTATAGAGGTCATGGAGATTGCTACTGTCCCTGCTTCAAATTCCCACTAAGACCACCTAGAATTCTTAACTGGTTTAAACTGCACCTATTACATAGCTTTTCATTGGTCATTCAAGTATTCTTGAAGTCAACTGAAAAAAGGCTTAAATGCATCATTGTTTAAAAACACTTGAGTTTTCTCATGCTGACCATTTCTGCAGTAGCTGTCAGTGAAACGTTCTGTTGAGGTCCTGCCCCCGCCCTCCCAAAAACCCCAGTGTGCTGTGATTGGTCAGCGTGATCACTCGCTTATGATTGGTCCACCGTTCGCGCGTGCGTCGGGAATATCACGCCCCTTACAATAGATGGATTTCCGCTCCAGAGTGTAAATCAGCTTTAGAAACAAATACCAGTGTAGCCTTGTGGGCGTAACCCATTTGATTCAAGGGCGTGCCAAACTATCTGCTTGGCACGAAAATTCAATTGGTGGCATCACCAATTGATGAAAAAAAATGGCCAGAAGATATTGGGGCATTTCAGCCACCTCTGGAGCGATGTGCTTCTTGGCAGAGAGCGCTTCTGGAGGTGACTTTGAGTAGTTTTCCGATATAGACCTTTTAAAAGGGCATTAAAACGATATGATTCACACTACGACATTGAAATAATGAAAAACCATGATAAGTGCCCTTTAAGATGGTCTAAGCTGTGTTTCTGACACCATTAGCTGGTCATAGCTGAACAAAGATGGTTACAGCTGGTCTTTATAGTTGGATCCAAATATGTCCTGTTGAATTACAGAGAAATGTCTTTAAAATTATGTACAATATCGAGATATTTTCCACTTGAAGTAATACTGTGGTCATAAAAATAAGGCATCCTGGGTTTGGCTGATTCTCACAGTATTATTGTGTTGTTGCTTCAGCGAAGAGCTATCAATAGCAGATGCAGAATATGTATGTGACATAGTCCTGCAGTGCGAAAAAATGCTTTTTAATGTTGAATTTATGTAAGTGAAAACTTAAGTGAAATAGTTAGAGTCTAAGGAGTTCAACCTGGAATTTACAGCTGGGGTAGGAATGGATAGAAGTGAGGAGAGTTGAAAGGAATGAGAAGGGAGAAAGAGGACAGAAGAGGTTATCGTCCTGCTTATATCCTGCTGTGTGTGTAGAAGCAAGGTGAGGCTGTTTTAGTGGATAATAAGGAGGAAGTTCTCTGACGGAGAGCTGGTCCAGATTGTTGTTGGCGTCTCCCAGCTGAATCAACAGGGTTCCATCCTTTGGAAATGGACTCAAAAGGATGTCCAGCTCAGTAGGATGTTTGTCCTGGGGCCTGGTGCATTGTGCAAACCAACCATAAACAGTTGTGGGGTTAGTAACACTCACGTGAAAACAAGAGATGAGATTGTGAGGGGAATAAGAGAGAGAAAATGTCAAGTAAGAAGTAAATGGATTAGTTCCCCCCCCTCGTGCCAGATGGTTGCAGCGCTCGGTAGGACAAGAACATTGAAGAAAGTACGGCTGGGGCGGCCAAGTTTTCTGGGGTGAGGGCATGACACTGGAGTGAGAGCAGTGAGGTGTCGGACAGGGCAGATGTGACCTTGCCTTCACCGCCAGTGTCATATTGGTCTAGTTTCATTCGTAGTTCTTGTAAGGTAAAGCTGATGATCTCTGTACTGTGTAGTCTTGCGATGACGGGTGTGTCCTCTTTGGGGAATGCTGGCAAGGTTTTGGAGGAAGTTCGTAGAATGCCACAGTTGGCATGCATCCATCTTGTGACAATGTGGCAGTAACCTCATTGCACTCCCTTAATGGACTCCACCCTTGTCGTAGTCCAACTTCAGTTTCTTGCTGCTGAGGTTACCAGGACAGCCACTGCTATCTGCGGAGTAATGCTGTGCATTGATGATTAACTTGTGCTGGACAAGGTTGCATCCACTGAAACACACCCAGCTATTTTGACGTTGAATTGGACCATCTATGTCACTCATTACTTCACAAAAAGAAACCAAAAGAAGACTGCGAATGACTACTTCAAATGAGAATTTACATTTACTTAAGTTACATACTGTAGCAGATAAAAAACTAGAAGGTAGGACCACTGAGTATATCACTGTTCACTGTCACTAATACTTTTCCAAAAAAAGAAAAATAATCCAGTCTTTTGCTGTTGTTTCACTTAGACTTCACAGTGATTAGGAATTATTTTGGAGATGATGAGGACATCTTGATTCAAATGCACTAATTTAAAGCATTTTGCATAACCCTTTAAAGATGCCTTAAACCCGATGAATAAAATTGCTTTGACTGTGACTCTGCTTAATTCAGATGTTTGATGTTCCGTATCCCATCTTAAAATTCAACCGAGGGGATCGACTGATCACACCTTTTACAGACTACTGAGCATAATGCTCTCTTTTCACTGCTTTTGTCTGAGTTGCAAGTGAGCTATAAGCCTCACTCATGAGTCACGCTTCAGGATTAGCATAGCTAATATCCTGTAATAATACATTAGCTATATTTTTAAAAACTTTATCAAATCAACAGATCGTTGGAAGTTACTATTTGAGAAGTTGGATATAATATTCAAGAAGCAGAAAAGAACGTACAGCCAACTTCAACTTGGCCATTTGCAGCAGGCTGATGTGCTCTCTGACCTGTTCAGGAAAGTGTTACTCAAGCGAGATACAGAGGCCCTGGAGATTAGGGAAATGACAGAAAGATTAGGTCTGGGGAATTAGTCCTGAGGGGAAGTGCTGGCTTGGGAGGGTTATGAAACTATGACTTTGACCCCAAACAACCTTAAAATAATATATATATTTGATGCCAAAAATAGGATGATTTCTGTAATTGGAATAGAACTTGAATTTCATGACTTGGAGGAAGAGCAGCTGTCTGAAGCTTTTCATTTGTGTAACTGAGGTAGTGGGAGGCTGGTGATGGGATGACTGCTCATTCTGTGGTCTTTGCTTTAAACAGGCTGATGATCACAGACAACTCCCTCTTGCAGCCCAGAGGGGAGGACGGCGGGACCTTCGAGCGGACGCTGGTGGCGTCGGAGTTCATCGATTGGCTCCTGCAGGAAGGGGAAATGGCGACCAGAGAAGAGGCGGAGCAGCTCGGGCGAAGACTGCTGGAGCACGGCATCATTCAGCATGGTGAGTCAGAGATGGTGGGTAACCTTTCACCTGGAGTGGAATACTGCCCAACCTGAGGACAGTTTGCTCCAATAATATTTGGTTTTTGTTATTTTGTGATTGTTCCAGTTGCTAGAGCCACTTTTACCAAGCATTGGACAAATGCAGTTACCTAGACTTTACATTTCTGAGCCCCACATAATTAGTTTCTAAGAATTTTTAAACCTTTATATAACCAGGAAAGTTCCATTAGGAACTTTCCCTTTCTGTAGGATGCCCTGGGAGAAATGCCAGGTAGAACATTCACATGTAGGGCAAGAGAGTAAAACGGGTAAAGCCTGTTTTGCCGCTTTTGGCTCCAGTGTCGGAGTTCTTCCCAACTAAATCCCTCAGGATGAAAGTCAAAATTCTATATGGGGGGGATGGGCTGGGAGTGCACCAGCAACTCTATAGTTGCCAGTCAGGTGGCTTACCACTAGGGTATCCTTCTGCCTCGAACTCTGAGGGGTAAGGCCAAGTTCGCTATATTTAGCTATGCCTGGGGTGGCTTTACGTGAAACAAGGTCTCTCAAGCAACCAGTTGCCATTTGTGCACAACACAGAACCTCATTCACTGCTAGCCTGCAGGGTTTAAAATTGACGCTGCTTCGTGCGTGGGTGCACCTCAGCTGCAGTGCCTCTGGAATGTGGGTTTGCATAGCAGTGACTGGAGCAACCTAATTGGTAATTGTTCGCTCACTAATGCGCAAAATGTGAGTTAAATTTGAGATTTCTATGCCCTGCCCTGTCTGCTCATCAAAACTGTTTTCTGCACATGCCTGGCATGTATTGTTGGGAATTGACCCAAACTTTTGTTTGTACTGTGGTCTTCTCCTCAAAAGGTATCTTTGGCACGGTTACGATGGAACCATCCTGGAATTATTTTTTCTGGAATGTGTTCCACAAATGATAGACCTGTCAGTCAACCTCTACCCATCCATTTTGCATTAGACACACCTGTTACTTGCGTTGATTGGAGTGGAGGAAGGATTGTTTGAATTGGCTAATTCCTGTTCATTCAGTTAGCTTCACATTTTTGCTCTTTGTATCTTGCATCTTTTTCCTGGTTCTGGTTCCCCAATAGGTTGAACTTCAGGAAACAAACAATGAAGGAGGAGAAGAAAAGATGTAGGTCAGAGAACCTCTGTCTCCAAAAGTGTGTGTGAAAGGAACGGGCTTAGACTCCAAATGCAGTTCAGCATCGGCAGGGCGTTTATTAGGATTAATACAGCTCATGGTCAAAAACAGAAACAGATCGATAGCCAGGCAAACAGGGTAATGCAGAATAGTCAGAAACAGAGTCAGGGGACAAGCAAGTAGTTCAGTAACCAGAGAGAGAATCAATCCGCACAAAGACAGTAACACAGGGACTGAGCTAAGGGGATGGAAGGGGAAGGAAAAGGGGAGTTGGATGGGATAAGGGATAAACACAGGAGAATCTAAACAGATGGGTACAAAATGGGAATTAGGGAGAACGAAGTACTAAGCAATCAACCAACGTAATACAAACAATCAATAACAAGACTTACGGGAGATATAACAAGAAACGAGCAATCAACAATTGAAACCAAGAAAGCGCAGAAACGAGACTTAACCAAAGACGAGCTATGGGAAGAAACGAGTCGACAGGGAGCTGCGGTATAAATGCGTCTTTTAACTAATCAGTGTAATCCTAGCTAGAATGCAGGACAGCTGTAGAGGGAGGCGGAACTAGAAAAGCAAGGACGGTGATAGGAAAGCGAGGGGAAACAGGTGGAGTTCTAACTCTGATCTAACTAATCACCCGTGCCTCTCTAACTATTCTTCGGTGCGGATAGCCAATCAGAACAGCCAGAGAGAAGGAAGTGGAATTACCTCACCGAAGTATAGGGAAGAGAGTGTGAAGACTGACAGGACGCTACAAGACGGAAACGAAAGGAAAACGTTCAAGACTAAAGACAGCGCAATCGTAACAGAAACATACATACTCCAAATGAATAAATATGACAAATAAATAAATAGCAATAAAAACTACTAAAACATACTAAAAACAAACATAGAAATCAGCGATTTCTTACAGTGTGGAGGTTAAATGCCAATATTTTACAGCTAACAATACTGTGCAAACAGTATATTGGGGAGGGGTATCAGAAGTTGTAGTTATTTGAACAGCTGTAATTGTCGGCAGCTCTGCAGCATGAATTTCTATGAGCATAATGTAATGACCTCACTACTTTATGTCAAAATGTCTAAATGACTAAAACTAGCTTTAAAGTCAGTTTTCTTAGGGCTTTGTCTTTGTTGACGTGTATGTATTTCACCTATAAAAACCTGATGATTTTGACAGAAGCTTGGAGAACTCTGGCTGTAACATTAACTGAAGGTTTTATTTTAGACCAAGTGACTGAATTCGACCAAGACTGAGTCAGGCTGTCTGACCACTTTTAAAAGGATGAAATCATGGTTTCCCTGAATGCAAATATCTGCAGAGTCAGTAACCTTGTGGGAAAAAATGTGCCTTTTGTCAGGGACCTCCCCGATTAAATTAGTTGACTGTCTCCTGGAAATGTTTGCAAGATACTGTGACACCCTTGTCTTCTGACATCGGCTTTGTGCTGTGACCCAGGGAAAATATTTTAATTTCCAAGGATAATTTCATTGGTGCTTTCAGGGAATTTTACAGTTTACTTTTACTCTGTGAAATGGCTGCATTTTGTAAGGCTTCCAAAATGCAGGAATAAGGACCTCCAATCACGTTATTCTGCAATTGAAGTTAATGTTCCCGTTAAAGGGTTCTTATTCAGCATTTTTTTTTTTTTAGCATTTTTGGAAATCATTTACCCAGGTGACGTCAGTTTCCTCATTATTCTGAGAGTTTCAGTGAATTTTTCCTCAATTTTCTGTGGAAGTCGCACATTCCTCTCGCTGCAGCACGAGGACACGGGGTCATCACATGTCACGCAGCCTTACATCCTGCTCTCGTGACTAAACTAATATCCTTGTTCCTCAGGATCTTTTCTCTTTAGACCTCTATACATGCTGTAGCATTAGCGTCTCCATGCTCATGCACCCACCCCACTGAGTCTTGAGCCCCCGGTGACGCTACTTTATCAATGATCTGCTCCTCTGCGTTTCCTGTCATGGTACTGTCTCATGTCTGCATGCATGTGATTTTATGCATGTCGAAGGTTCGAAACTTTCTGATTGACACAGAACACATTAGCCTACACTACAGGCCAGAAGTTTGGAAGCAAGGCCAATCCAGGTCAAAAATTTGGAAGCAACTTCAAGTTTCTGTTCACAGTGCCCTTCTCAAAAACCATTATGAAATCTGTGGATTTCGGGATGTATTTACTGCATGATTAGACTTTTCTTTCATTGATTTGCAGCATTTTCCTCCATTCACCTCTAGGTACTGTATACATCGATGTTACCAGGCCATTGCTGAATAAATGTTCACAAAAGAAAGGAGGGGCTTAGTTTTGCTAAGATTTGCAAGAGTCACAACTTCAGTGAAAAAGTAAAAAAAAAAACAAATCACAGTTTGCATTATTCACTTTATGTCATGGTTTACAGCCTACCGGTAGGCACTAGGACCATGGGCCCAGTAATATGGGCCTGATAATTTGAGTAAAAATTCATTCTGATATGTGACTCTTGATATAATAATCATGTTTATTTTGTTGCAAAGTATGCCAATGAAACTATGGTCATATTTATTCCAGGGAAATATAACATTTTCTGCAGTGCTGATTTTTTTACAGCCATGGAAAACTTGGAACCAGATAGGCGCTCTTGCACCAGCTTTTGAAAATTCAGCAGCGCCAGCTGCTCACTGACAGTCAGTAGCAGATGGACACATCACTGGGTATTAAACTGCTAATTTGAGTACCAGAACAAACAGCTTCTTTAACCATTATTCACTTTCACTTTATAAAGGAGGTTTAAAATATGGCAGGTGTTGTGTCACCTCAGATGGCAGCTCTTGTCGGCTTGAACTCCCCTCCTCAGGAATAAATGCATCGATGGATCTGTTTGCAGAGTGAATTATACCTTGTGCCTGTCTCGTGGCTCCTGCTGCATCCTCTAGAGCTCTGCACTTCTAACTGTGAAAGGTGCATGAGTTACAGATTGATTCAGCGGTGATACGCATGAATGAGCAATGAAACATTATGTGCTTACAGAGCGATACAGGCAATGAGCTGCAGAGAGACCGCGGTCTCTGGCAGTGACCCTTAACTGCCCTGTCACAGATTGGGTTACGAGAGTAGGAAGAGTTATGCAAGTTTTTTCTTGCTCGTTACTGAAGATCGCAGAGGTATCCTCTGAATTTTAAGCAGTAGTTCCAGAGAAACTGAATTTGATTGAATGATTTTAACATTGGTACAACAATACATTCACTTTAGCATATGCTAAAATTATTCACAGGGGGTTCGGACTTCAAGTCTATCTTGAGGAACATTAAAAAGTCAGTTTGGTGCGCTTGCTGCACAAACTGCATATTGTTACGAATTATGCATTAAAACGTACATCATATTTTCAATTCCAATCTGTGGTGTAATGTTGGGCTTTCCCTCTTGTTTCACCCTTAAATGTTTTGTGGCTGGCCTACTTATTTTTATAGCAGTTTGCCAGTCCACATCCTGTTGCATTTCCTCAGCCATCCGGCTGCTTCCGTGGTCTTTGTGGGGACAATCCTCACAGAAAGCTTGAAAAATATAGAGTAATCGTGCATGAGTAGGTTGTTACTTGGCAGAGCAATGTGTTTTCCGTTTGAAGGGAAAAAGTGTGCACAGTTAGTAGGGAATTGATTTTATTTTTCTTTGGGAAGCAAGTCTCATTTTATGTATATTTTTATTGTAAGTAAGGAAAAAAATTATAGTTTATAGTTCAAATAAGTACAGTACTTATTGCACTCAGTAGTATTTATTTCATATAGTTTTTACCCCTCGGCCTACTCAGGCCCGGAGGGGTATTGTCGTCACCTGCGTGTCTGTCTGTCATCCGTCGTCCGTCCATGATTTTGTTCGGGCCAGTACTCGGCATCTAACAATCATAGCTTCACCAAATTTGGTATGGTAACTCACTATGACCCATAGATGTGTAATGTCAGGTTTTTTGCTGGATTTGACCTTTGACCTTAGCGCTGTGATGTTGAGGCAGGAAATCATGTCCGGGCCGAGGGGTATTCAGCAACGTGTTATGTTTGGTCTTTCTTTTTGTCAAGGTTTTCAATTACTTTGGTTCATGATGTATGCGGCAATTTAGCGGGTGATTTTTGCTTGACTTAGTATTTTGCAGTTCCATCCTTGGCTTTTCATTTTAAACAAATGATCAATGTCACTGTTTGCCCATTTGAAGGTCAAGCCAACTGGGAGTTTTCCTACTCTAATAACTACTCCTCCTCTGTTCATGTTGACATGTAGAAAACAATAACTTTGAATGGACAATGGGCCAGCAAACAAGGACCATAATCCCTGGCGAGGAAGGGAGCTCAGCTAGGGTACAGCGGCCCCATCCACCCAGCACTGCAGTGTCACATCACAGAACTGCATTCTCATGCATGGACTCACTTCCTACCCACAGTCTTTATAAAATATTATTTAATTCATAAAACAGTATTTGGTATTCTTTTGCGCTCACAATTGTTTTTATGTTTTTGTAATAAAGTTTTATTTGTAGTTGGAACACGAAGTAGTTATCGTGTTATCTTAATGTTGTAATTTTCTTTATTGGACCTCAGTCACAAACAGTTTTAAGAATGCGCCTGTCCTTTCAGTGTGTCCTTGACCATTGCTGCTGCAATTTTCATACTGGTCACAACAAACCTTGAAACGGAAGTTTGGAAAAGTCCTCGGAGAGCGTAGATCACACTTTTGTCTTCTTCTTAATACATCAGTACTGCATCAAGAACTTTAGAGGCTCACTATGTTACAGTTAACTAAGCTCGATGTTTCTGTGAGAATCGAACATTCAAAATTTCAGAATTTAGTTTTCCGTCAGCATCCACTATAAATAATTGTTAGTCATCACAAAACATCCTGTTTTGAGAGAGGAAACTGTTGTTTTTTTTTAAGTTGCCTCTTTTTCGACTGAGATTTTATTTGCTTTGATGTGCATGTTCTGCTATGGCAACAGGAAGCAAACCCTTTGCAATTGTCTTTATAATGCGCTTTAAATAACACTCTTCAATGATGTTTATAATTTTTTGAAGGACATTTTTGAGAATGGTGTTCATTGAAACCAGACTGAGAAAGACAGCTGTTGACAGAGATGGAGACCCGATCACATTGGGTTTACAATTATGGGGAACTGCACTCCTGGCTGCTATGGGCGGGGGTTGTAGCAAACCACACATAATATTGCCTGTACCAGATGATCTCCCTCAGTGTGGGTTGCATTCCGTATTATACAGTCTAGTATTAAAAGTTTAAAGGATTGGTTGTTAAATTAAATTAGAACAGTGATAATCTGCTTAAATTAACTTATGAATTGCTATAAATCCACCTCCCCCCTCGGATGACATGTTAATATGTCTGTTCGCCGCAAAAAGTTTGTCATTCCTTTTTTCTCCGGGGTTGATGTTTTCCGGCCATAATGGATGAAGACAGGAATGCTCAGTTACAGTGAACAATCTATTTCTCTCCCTCTGTCAAAACAAGTTCTAAGTCATGTATACTGCATTGGTTAAAAAAAAGAAGGAAAGATAAAATACAGTCTTGCTACAAAGTGCTCGAAGCTGCCTTGAGAATAAAGTAGCACAGATGTCGTCGGATTGATTGCCTCAGGTTGTCCACAGCAGTCTTTTCTCGTCACTCAGTGATTTGCCGCCTCACCGCTGACAGTGCTGTCTGTGTTACGGGCCATTACGCACGGATTAAATAATTGTTGGCTAAAACATGCCTGAATAGGAGTTTCTGTGGCAGTGAGTGATAAAGCTGTCTGCTGAGTTGCATCTTTATGTGTAAAAACACTGTGAACCTCTCTTCATCCCTTTTGTTCACCCGGTTTAGGGTGACCTGTTTGCCCTGTGGATGAACGATCACTGCAATAAATGATGACTTTATCACATGTATCCTTGTGCAGCTTTTAAAAATAAAGGTTGGCGCAGGCTCGCTGGGGATAATAGGGGTGAAACTGGTTAAAATTTGTTAGTTCATCGCTCTGCAGCAGCCGCTTCCGATTGGCCAGGCACATGTAGTTGTATGAGTTAAATTGTATGTTGATCACGCTATCCTCTGACTTCAAAGGCAGAGGGTAATTGGTGATGCGACAGCATTGTGTAAGGAAGCGAGGGCTAGTCCTCAGGTGAGTCGTAGGAATCGCATGCCAAGGCATTTTCCTCCTGAGTCGATGGAAGCAGGTCGCTTTCAGGTGAGCTAAACAGTTCGGCTGTATTCAGGGTAGGGAAAAGGGGATTGGAAAAAAAAAAGATGAAGGCTAATTATGAGACGGCGTATGTTGGGACCTTGGTAGATGAATGCTGCCCTGTCTGTTTGTTCATTTCCTGCAGTGACCAATAAGCACCATTTCGTGGATGGGGGCCTCCTGTACCAGTTCAGGATGAACTTCCGGCGTCGGCGGCGGTTGATGGAGCTGTTGAACGACCGCTGTCGATCCATCCCAGAGAGCCAAGACAGCCCCTTCTGTCTGCGCAAACAGAATCCAGATCCGGGAAACACCAGCTTCCTCTCAGGTACAGTGCATGACCGTACTGTCCTGTCCTGTCCTGTCCTGTCCGTCAGCTAAGACCATGCTCGACTGTGGATGAGGTACAGTGGTGTGTTCATCCTGTCGGTTGAGGGTGTGCTGGTCTGTCGGCCACATATAGAGGTCTGTTCAGTCATTCAGTCAGCTGGAGGCTTTTTTGAGTGGGGCACCTTTGCTCAGTAGATCTCTGCTAGTCGTTCAGAGGAGCATTTCCCTTATCATTTAGTTTAACCAGGGCTGCCCAAGCCTGTTCCTGGAGATTTACCCTCCTATAGGTTTTAATTCCAACCCTAATTTGGCACACCTGAGTACTCAGCGCAGAATCCAGCTGTTGAATGCTGTGTGCTTTTTTATTTCAGATTGTAGTGAGGACCTAGCCTGGTAATACCAGACTCTGTTACTTCGCTTTGCTTCATCCACAGAGTCTGGACAGTCGTGATTGACAAGTGTTTACTTCCTGGTGGGTGGGCGCTTGTCTGATGTTTAAAATCATTGGTGTGCCCGTAAACTAATCACTAACATTTGGCGATGACGTTTGTTAAGCGCCGGCTCAGCTGCCTAGTAATTCCGCTGTAAACACAGTCCTTCACACCAGGAATGCAGCGAAAACAAACTGATCAGTACATTAAAATTAATACTGTACTCATCCATATGGCCATCTACCTCATTTTAGCCTTCTCTCATTCTGTTTAAGGAACCAAAAGTGCTCTTTCTCTTCTCCTTACAAGAAACAAACTGTTGAGCTGTCGTTTTTCCTGCCGATTCTGCTACTATTAAAAAAATGTAATCGACTCGAAACCAATGGCTGAATCGGCAAGAATAACACATTATTTACATTAGGATGAAATCTGCTTTGACACAAAAACTGAACCGTTAAAGCTGTAGTTGGTAACTATGAGGAGAGAGAGGACTTGGTAAGAAAATTTGAGAAAATGCAACTTTCAGATCCCTCCCCCTCCCTCTCTACTGCACTACTGCCCTGCCTCCAAAGACCCTCAATCCCAGAGGAGGCTGCCGTGCACGCAACATTTATCTGTGTGAGCACAGAAACGTTACACATATTTATGTGGACAACAACACAACTGATAAGACTGCCAGGTCACTTCATCAAGTTATTTTCTGCTACTTTCTAATAAAACGACGCCAGTAACGTTAGCCCTAGCATTGGAAAACAAGCTAACAGTAGCCCGACTGCAACATCGCTGTAACATCACATGCACTGCGGAGTACTGTAACAATTACAAGACGCTGGCTATTCGAACAGCAATTGTGCTTGTAAGCGACGTTCACTCGCTTATTTGCTAAAAATGAAAATGAATCAATGCCGGTTAGGGCTGGGGTTAGAAGCAGCTGTGCATGTAAGCGATGCCAACTCTTTAGCCCCACCGAAAGTCAAACATTACGTAAATAATGCAGGGGTTTACCTGTCAAGCAGAAAAGTCTCCAACTCTGCGTTGGTTTTTAATCCTTCCAGATCACGGAGTTCCCTCCACCTCTGAAAAGCCACTCCGATGTTCACTCTGGTTTTATTCCGAGCTTTGTCTAATTCTTTCTTTTGTGCTTTTTATTCTTCTGGCTTCCTCTTCTTACTTGTCTTAGCCGTGTGTGCTGTGGTTGTTAACTGAGGTATCGATATTTCTTTCCTCACTGATGGCTGTAGTTGCACCATTAGTTTCTCCAAGCTCCTGAAGCCTCTCTTGGGGATTTGAGCTTGACCGATCACTGGCGTGAACTGAGGAGGAAGGGGGAGGAGGCTGTCTGCAGCATGTGCATGTGCAGTGATTGACGGCTGTCAGACACTCCCTCAGACACCAGCCTGGCTCTGAGTGGTTCTTTTTGATCGGTCCGATGGATTCTGCTAACTTGCAGTAGGAGCAGTAGGTGTGGCTAAAGGAGCCTTTTTTTATTACAGAGTACTAGTTTTAAGTAATGTACATAGTGACAGTTTTAGCAAATATGGCAAAAAGTTACTTTTATAAGACTAACCAACTGCAGTTTTAACAATACTTACGCTAACATCATGCCGAGCTTGCTATCTAACTTTATAGTAACAAAGTTTGGCTCTAAGCGTTTGGTTGTCTCTCACAGAGACAGCCATTTCATTCATGGATAATGACAACATAACAACACTGAGACAGCGAATAGGTCTTGTGACATGAAAAAAAAACATGACTTTTAAAAAGTTTGGTGCTAACTTAAATAGTGCGAAATTTGCGGGCAGTGTAACACTAGAAGCTACAAGCTAGCTGAGGTGGTTCGGCCGTCTCTCATTGAGATGACCAGGGTACCAATTTCATATGTTTCATGATGGATATTAAGTAGATATGACAACTTCTCTCAAAACCTGAAGGGAGTAGTGCTACAACATCATTTCCATTAATAAAACTAGCCAAACATTCATCTTGTTGTGGCTATAAGTCGCTGATTCCCGGGGTATTCTCCATGACAGAGCGAATGACCTCCTGTGTATCTATGTCCGTGGCCATTGTTGATTTCGGAGACTACAATTTCAAACTCGGCGCAGTGGCTCCATCGTGGCTCTCGGCCACGCCTTCTGTTCGCTGGTTGGTCCGGCGTATTTTCTGCCGAGGTCAACAAGGCAGAGCTCCGATTGATCAGACTGAGTTGTGAAGCCAAATGAAATTGAGCGGAAGTACGTAGGCTGGCGGAGTCAGGCTAGTGAAGACCTGTAGTATGGCAGATTATGGACAGGATCTGGCAGCCCTGTTTTAAACAGTACAGGTTGTCTGTTGCAGCCGTGAGAGAGCGCACAAGCTACCTACCCCAAAAAGGTTGAATGACTTAAAGTCAAACGTAATTCTTTGAATCATGAGTGGTTTACTATGATGTAAGTTCAACATTAGCCATACTTTCTGTACGTGAATTGGCTCGACAAACCCTAAACTTGCAATCAGAGATACCACAAGTTACTATGGCTGGTTGACAGAGATCGACCTCTGTGACATTGAAAATCCTGGCTTTAGGCTCAACATACCTCACTAGCCCGCAATCTTTTACATAGGTCACCCCTCTGACATGCTCAATGTGTTCTATCTTTGGGCAAACACTCTCATCAGGGACTAACCAAAAGTGAGTTAATCTTACTGAGTCAACTTTGCTCTCTTTTATCGGCATCAGTAGCTATTAGTTTCTCCCTCAGCAGGCCTGTCTGGAGTCGTTGACACAAATGTGTTCACCTTCACTTAACTCCAGCAAGGTGACTGACCCAAATCTGTACAAGAATAACAATCTGATCTCCGCTCTTTCTGAGCCTAGTTTATCTGGCCCCTGTATTTACCAGTACTTACGTGATACCTTTCATATCTGCGCATTATACTTTTTTGAAGACAATGTGCACAGTTACATTTCATTTTTAGTAGATTTTTTGCCTATTTGTCCTTTATTTGTCTTTTACATTTTGCGCATAAAGTAGCTTCTGCTAACAGCGGCACTTTTGGTAAACATAATCAAAAGAGCAAATTAAAAAATGTGGTTGTTGTTAATTCTCTCAATCATAGATCAAAATGTATTTTAACTTGAATTTAAAAAACCTGATTGAGGGAAGAAAATTAATCCTATCTTTTAAAGATTTTTTTTTCCCCAAAAAACATTTGTATTTTTCAAATTATGGAAACCAATTGTCAAATGTAGCCAAAACATTGCAAGAACGCACCTTACCAGAAAAATTCCCAGCATGGAACTAGTCTAGTAAAAAGCAACCTGGAGCACACAGAGCTCAGGACAGAATTCACTTTAATAGAATAGGGAGAGACTGACGTTTCGACGTCTCCAAACGTAGCCAAAACATTGTAAAAAAATTTTAACATCTTTAGTTTTAACTCCAAACTTGCTATTATTGTTCGCTAGGTGCCCTTGCTAGCTTGTGACTTATACCAACATTTGTCTAGGCACAGAGGTGGTCAGACCTCAGATATTGTGTTCTGACCATTGTGTTTGCATTGTGCTTAAACATTTACTCTGGATTACCACTGCAAACTAAGATAACTCTGACCTCTAAGGGGAATTGCTTGTTTATCTTTGTTCCTACAAGTGACTCAGTCATTCAGTATAAGAATGAGCCCAGTGCAGCTCTTTTCATGGAATATTCTTGCATGTAAACGGCTGGGACGATTGCAGAGAGAGAGGACCTCACAATGCGAAGGTGCCATATCCTCGAATGAAACCCCCAACCTTATGCAGAGACTCACTTATTAGTCCCTTGTCACCCAAAGTGTACGTCTGGGAACTACTGATTTAGGCTGTGTTCTTTCATGCGTGCGTCTAGATTTGTCTCTGGAGCAAATGCCGACACTTATTCACTGTGGTCTTTTTTGAAATAAAAGTTTGGCCTTTTCCTCCAGTTTCGCCTTTTGAAGGTTTCGTTGACCGTTGACCTTCTTTGGTGGGGGACGAAACGTCTCATGCCAGATTTTTGCCACTGGGTCACATGTCGCACTGGTTGCGTCACCCGTTTTGGCATAATCCATGAAATGTAATATAATTTAACCATGAGCGCTCATTTGTTTCCCTTTGCTCAGCAAAGGTCGAATACTTCAGTGAGAAATAAGTGAGAGGGCGGAGCTCTATCAAAGTCTATCAAAATGTGTGATTTTCAAATCAAGATGTTTTGAAGTGATTATTTACTTTCTTGAGTTTGGAAAAATGTTTTTTTTTTTTCAGTTTACTATTTTGGCAGCTTGTGGTACTTCAGCAATGTTAGATTGGAAATGAGCACTTGAGATGTGTTCAAGAGGCCGGTGTTGTGCAAGACCTGCAGTGTGTCTTCGTTGTTGTTTTTGGGTGGGACTGATGCACATTCCATTTCTACCCACAAAGCGGGAAAAGCTGATTTAGTTGAAACCCAGATGTGGTTGTGTAGTTCTTCAAGCAGAACTCGAAATAAACCAAAGCCAGTCCAGCGGAGGAACCACTGTCAAATGACGATGCGAGGGACTGGGATGAACTTTCACACTCAAGTGACATACTGATACCAATTTGGTGAAGTTGGCAATGGTTAAGCTATAGGAAAGCCATCCCCACACAAAATCGTAGAGGAAATATATATTATTAAAAGTAAAACACATTAGGAAGAGCACGTATGTTGGAGTTCAGAGAGGTTTGCATGTTGTTCTGTTTGATTTCTGAATGGAAGCATTGAAGGAGAGGTGTCTGTGTGTATTCGTAATGTGAATGTGTCTGAGAATTTAGCAATTTGTCAGACTCTACATTTGTGTCTGTCAGTTAGCTTGACAGTTAGCATTTAAACTTACCATGTAAAAATCTGTGCGCATTCTTTTGTTTGCCGCTCAGCGTTGGACGTGTACGCGTAGGTCTCCATGTGTTCAAAATGGACAGACCACTGTAATGTGCAACCCCACCCCTGTCCATCAGTTGGCTGCACTGTATGTTTGAGTGGTGGCACGTGACACGTTTTTCACCTCTTTTGGTGACCCCCTCTCTCTCTTTCTCTCTCTCTGCACTCAGTTAGCCCCAGTAAGGAGATTAAGGTGGTGTCGGCGGTTCGGCGGAGCAGTATGAGCAGTTGTAGCAGCAGTGGTTACTACAGCAGTAGCCCCACCCTCAGCAGCAGTCCGCCTGTCCTCTGCAACCCCAAGTCAGGTACGAGCTCCTGCTCCCTTAGGTCAGCCTGCTAACAGTAATGTGCTGTGAGCGAATTACAGCAGGGTGGAGCCTACATGTTCAGCCCACATACGTGTCCCAGACCAATTTTAACCCAGAAAGGGAAAGAGTTTGCCAACCCTGAGAAAGAATGGACATTGTTCACATACCAAATGTTGCGCTTAGGAGTCACTGATTGGTTGGCGTGAGGTTAATAGTAATGGTAATGATATCATGCTGATCCAGGTGTAAAGCAATGAAAAGCTTTATTCTATACCAGGGGTGGCCAACCCTGGTCCTGGGGAGCCACAGGATGTGTTGGTTTTTGTGTTTGCCACCAAATTTCAACCTAAGAAACCAGGTTGGCTAAGATAACTGTGTAATCGAATTCTTTGATTTACAATCAAGTGTTGAGTAACACCAAACTCCAGCAAACCCTGTAGCCCTGCAGGACCAGGGTTGTCCAGCCCCTTCTCTATATCAATGTTTGTCAAACTCTGGGTCAGGGTATGGGAGAGAACAAGATGAATGCCAGAAATAAGTCCATTGTCCACTAGGCTATACTGGTATTGAATGTGTACGTCATGGATCACAGAAAGGTACTACATTTATAATTTAGGTCTGCATTGACTATTGGGCATTACATTGATCGTTTTCTGAAATCTACCAAATATAACAGTTTCAGCAATGTCTTTGATACAGCCTCTCATTTACTCCATGACTTCACTCAGTGCGATGGTTCAGCTCCGAGAGACTCAAGCCCTCTTGAAAAGCCATTTCTACCTGACATGGCTAGGAGTCCACTGAAGAGCTTTGAGGCAAAGACATTAAGTCCATAGCCTTGCACCAAAGGCGCGATATGACAAACAAGCCTGACATTGGGAAAATGGTGGCTGTTGAAACGTATTCTCGCTCACATTAGCATCTGGTGGCTCGCTCATAATTTATAATAATAATAATGCATCAATTTTATATAGCGCTTTTTTGGACACTCAAAGACGCTTTACAATGGAGGCATTATTCATTCACACTCTGATGGTGGTAAACTACGTTTTTGTAGCCACAGCTGCCCTGGGGCAGACTGACGGAAGCGTACCAAACATTCACACACAGCCATACAGGAGGGAGGGAGGGTTCCTATATTGCATGTTTTGGATGGGTGGGGGAAACCGGAGTACCCGGAGGAAACCCACGCGAACACGGGGAGAACATGCAAACTCCACACAGAAAGGCCCCAGGCCGGATTCGAACCCACAGCCTTCTTGCTGTGAGGCAGTAGTGCTAACCACTATGCCACCATGCCACCCATAATTTCATAATTTAAATGACTACAGGTTCTTAAAAGGTTCTGGAATGTTCCGTATTCACTTGAACATAATGATGATCTCTGGCTTGTTTTTCTTTTTTCTGATTTTTTTTTTTGCCCATTTCTTGTTACTTGAGTTGTGTCTAAGGAATGTGGTCTTGCACTAACAGTTTCCAATTTGCAATAAGATTTTTGCGAGCTACTTGGCCTAAATTGACATATTAAACTATTACTATTGCACTTATTTTTATTACTGAATTTATGTCAACAGTTTTCTCTCTTGAGTGTTAGCTAGGCAACTAATGAATACAAATACTGATGACATCAGTCAGTCTTGCTATACACAGAGCATGTGCTTGTGGCTGGTTGATTACAGTAGTCAGTAGTCTGCTCCGGCTGGGCTTAGCAGTGAATCCGTGGAGGAAAGTTGATTCTGTCAAGCAGTGCATCCAGCGAAAGAAATTGTTTTCGCTGCAACAGTGAGGCCTGTTGGGCGACGTACGAGTGGTATTGGCGGCGTTCCTGGAGGAAAGTTTCCGCCTCATTGCTCGAGAGCCACTCCTTTGCTTGCCTTCTCGATGCCTGGCTTCATGAATTATGACCATTGAGGCTGGAGACAGGAGAGTGAAAGGAAGCTACAGCTGCCAGCATTCTTCTCAGGAGACGCGCTCGCTGGCCTGGGATTAGGTTGGGCCTTTGAAGAAGACTGGCGAATCTAAACTGAGGAAATACTGAGAACTGTGCTGTTATAGATTAAAATATGTTTGGTCCGTTGCTAATGTGGAGGGGAAAAAATCTGTGATAATCTTGTTGGCAGCCACTCTCTGTCCGCTCCTGAAATCTGCATTGCTAAATTAAACCCTGGCATCAACGGGCTGTTTTTTCGTAAGACATTATGTTGTCATTAGTGTAAAATGATGTCCTTTCCAAAACATTTTAAAGCTTTTTGATAATTTCACTTTAATGAACAGAAGAACAACCTATGAGAGTTATAAGCTGTTTATTTTCCCTTATAGCTTCACAAAACTGGATGCTTTTGCAAAACTTTTTACGCTCCTTTTTATATTGATTCCTTACTTTCTTATCTGGAATGAGAATTCGAATTTCACTGGGTGCTCAGTTAATTGTCTCGACAAGCTTTTCAATGTCTGACTGATGATACTTTTTTTAATTGTAATTCTCATTTAAAATGATGCAATGTACATGTATGCATACACACAATTCTGTGAAGTATTTGTCCCCAATTGATAATTATTATTTTTGCATGTATGTCATGCTAATTGTTTCAGACTTCTCAAAATGTAATATGAGGCAAGGAGAGCATGAGAATGTGTGGTATTTCAATGTTTTTCTCAGTTTTCATTTATTGAGGGGCAAAGTTGATCCAACTCGCATATCACCCATTTCAAAAAGTAATTGTTGTCCCCCACCACCCAACTTAATAAGTGGCCACAAGTGCAATCAATCATTTCTGATAACTGGAGATCATTTATTAGCATGGTGACCTTCGGCTCACTCCTCTTCGCAGAATTGCATTAATTCAGCCACTTAGGAGGGTTTTTGAGTATGACTTTCCAATTTAAAAAGTGATGTAATTTCCACACCGTTCACCTGATTTTGATGCAAATGCCCTCGACCCCATGCAGAAGGGTCCACACTGAGCTCATACATTATTTAATTTCACCTCCAATATGCTGTGGTAGACAGGTAAAGTTACATTTCAGAAAATAACGCCACCATTTCTAGGATTGAACATTGTGGTGATGGGGACGTTCCTAGAAATATTGGAACTTTGGGGGAAGAACTGAAACCTCAATCCTACTGTTTTGTGCTTGCTTCAGTGGACTGTAGTGTTGCGAAACTGTGAGATTCTGTACAGTCCTTGCTTTAGACGCACGTCATAAACGAGAAAAATGGGTCAATCCTGGGAATAATTTATTGATAACTGAAGCAATAATGGCTCCCTCAGCTGGAGGACATTCCACTGCCTCCTTTTAAGGCGCACGTGAATCTTGACTCCATATCTGTCTTGAATCATGCCCATCAAAACGTTTAGACTTTTTTGATTAGACCTTATCATAAAGCAGTGTTATGATATCGTTTCCAATTATTTTATGACTTACATTGATCGTATGATAGTCGTTTCATCCTTGATTCACTTGGCACTTAATTTCATAACTTTGTTTTGTGGTGCCATAATTACATGAGCGCTATCAGTATATTCTTTCCCGACTCTCTCAATCGTCTTTGGTGAGTTTATTCACCTTTTAACTCAACCAGGAGCTTATTTAGCCCTGCATGTAATTTCACTGGATCATTGACTAAATTTTATATGAGTTTAAGAGTATACCGCTGTCACAACTCACTGGTTGCGTGTAACGTTTACGTTGCATCAGTCCTAAAGTTCTGTGGGGGTCGCTTGGGCGCTGACCATGACATCATTCATTTTTGACAGCAATACTGTTTTTCCATTTGCAACACTGCCATTTAAACGGAGCTGAAGAGTCCCTTGGCTTTGCTCCCGGTCCTGATCGACTGTGCTAAGTATGCCCGCGGTGGGCGCTGTGAATGCTGACAGTGTGACTCTCCGCTTGCTTCTCCTCCGCAGTTCTGAAGAGACAAGTCAGCCCAGAGGAGCTGCAGACGCCGGGAGGGCCGTTCATAAAGAAGACATTCACGGTGCGTCCGTCCGCCCCCCATACGAGCCCCCGGACAAAGAGCGCTTATACTGCAGCCGAGACGAGCTGTCCTCGAAAACCAGCGCCCGCTGATGATGTCTTCGAAAGCCGAGCGGCAAATTAGTTTCACTGAAAAGGCTTCCTCTCGCGTGACTGGATCAATCAGTTGAGCTCTGAGATCGTGGTACTAATGGAGGAAACCTTTGTAATATGAATGTTTGAGTGGTATTGGCAGTAGGATGGTTTCCAGGAGTGCGTGCGTGTTGTTTGTTGCGGGTTAAGCCTCTTTTACGCCAGACACGAAACAAATTTTTCGCACGACACATTACATTCAAAGTCAATGCAAAGACGCGATTCGCGTCTTTCCATTGACTTTGAATGTAATGTATCGTGCGAAAAATTCATTCCGCTTTCGGCGTAAATGCAGCCTTAGAGTTGGCCCTTAGGATGAGGGTGGGCTCCTTTAAGTTAATAACCGTACAGAGGTACTTCCGTTCACTTGCTTATGGAAGACGTGCAAGATCGCAAGCAATTTTTCAGTGAGGCAGATTCTCTTGGATTTTTTTCTTTGCATATTTATTATTTATATCTTTCTTTAGAGGTTACCTTCTATAGGTGTTACTGTATTAATTTTTGAGGAACCACTTGAACTGATTTTACTGGGAACACATCCTTGCTACTTTTTTTAACCCTATAAAGCCTGCAGAACCAAATATGGGTCTGTGAAATGCGTCTGTTGTATTCAGGCCTGTGGAATGTAAAGCCCATTGAAAATTCTTTTGGGGATCCCATGGTTTCTAAAGATTCCAAGTATGTCCTGCTGAATTACAGGGAAAAGTGTATAAAATGACGTATAAAGATCTAGATATTCTCCATGTGATTTAATGCTGTGGCCATAAAAACTTGGCGTCCTGGGTTTGAATATTTCTCTCAATATAAGTGTCATGTAGCTCCAGTGAAGCACTGCAGCTAGCAGATACAGAATATTTACATAACAAAAAAAAGAAGATTTTTCTGACTTTTAACCTCCTTAAGGGAAAACTTAAGCAAAAGGTTAGTTTATGAGGTTACAGGAAAAAAAAAAATCTCCTGTGCTACTAGGCATTTGTTTTTATGGGTGTTTGCTGGCTTTTATTACTGACTACATACCAGTGTTTTTGTCAGTCCCAGCTGTTTAGTTCTTTTTCTAAAGTAACTGCTATCAGTTGTTTTAGTGGGTGGCTCGATCAGGAACATTTATTAAATCACTACTTTAAGGTTGTTTCTATTGCCTTGAGACTAGGTAATCATGTCAATAAAGCCACCTTCTTTTCATCCAGTTGGAGAAATGAGCATCGGGAGTCCTTTAACATGTCGACTGCCAGTGATCTCAAGGGAGCGTAATTTAATTGGCAAGTGCATGCCAAGTCCTGGTGGTTCTGCCTCAGATTTTTTTATTTTTTTCATTTTCTTGGGAGATATTGCTGAATGGAAAATTCCTGAAAATTCGAGCTTCGTGCTCAGTTTCATTTTGCGGGGTAGAGCAAATTAAATTTTGGCAATGAAACGCGAAATGGCATGTAAGGCAATTTTTATGCATTCTTGGATTACGAAGACTGTCTTTTTTGCTGTCTTTGGCTGTAGTCATGTTGTATTTTTTGAAATGCAATTCTCTTAGAAATATGTGCTTTTGAACAGAAATTTAAAATTTTCTAAATGAAAATAATTGAGGAAGAGGGCGTACGCTGCTGTGTTCACTTCATATCGAAGACACTGCTTGTGGCGTGAGAATGATCGCCATAGTCTCAGATTGAATGACTGGCCATGGTGGCGCCAGGTGTGTTTAGCGGTCTAATCCCGCAGCCTCACAGGAGCAGAGCATAACTGAATTTGCGCTGCTCAGGGATATGGAAGCCATACAGTTGTTTGTTGTTCCAGCACCCCCTACTGGTTATTCAAGCATCCGTGGGTTGCTCTCTGAACAAGCACTTGTTTGGCAATTCTCTTAGAAATATGTGCTTTTGAACAGAAATTTAAAATTTTCTAAATGAAAATAATTGAGGAAGAGGGCGTACGCTGCTGTGTTCACTTCATATCGAAGACACTGCTTGTGGCGTGAGAATGATCGCCATAGTCTCAGATTGAATGACTGGCCATGGTGGCGCCAGGTGTGTTTAGCGGTCTAATCCCGCAGCCTCACAGGAGCAGAGCATAACTGAATTTGCGCTGCTCAGGGATATGGAAGCCATACAGTTGTTTGTTGCTCCAGCACCCCCTACTGGTTATTCAAGCATCCGTGGGTTGCTCTCTGAACAAGCACTTGTTTGGGTTTCACCCACCCTCATTCTGTGTATGATATCACTGCGAATGTGGGGTTAAAAGATGTGGCAGCTGATGGTCATGTATAGGGCTGCGGCTAATGATTATTTTCATTGTCGATTAATCTGAGAGTGGTTTAACAATTAATCAATTATTTGTTTCCCCATAGGATGGCAAAAATTTGTTAAGACTGCTCATTACAATTTCCCTTTGCCTTAAGTATGTCTTCAAATTTCTTCTTTCGCTCAACAACAGTCTGAAACGCAAAGGCTCTTCAATTACTACCATACATAGCAAAGAAAATTGGAACATTTTGGAAGCTGGAATTGATATTTTGATTGATATGTTGCTTGAAAATTGCCTGAAATGATTAATCGAACAAGAAATTGCAGTACTCGGCAGCTAGTTTTTGATTGATTGATTGATCAGTTAAATGTTACAGTCATGCATTTCAACTGCCTCCCCTCTTCCAAGTTGACAGTAATGGTCACACACACGCTTGTTTGTGCATGGTACGTGAACTGGGTTTTTAGATTTCAGTGAGATATGAAGAATATAGAATTCTGTAATGGCTAAAAACTCTAAATATTGCCAGCAGAGTGACTTTGTGTAAGGGAAAGCCTCCATTCTTATATGAATTATTACTAGCATTTAGGGCTGGACCAAATCAAATATCGCTGTGTTCTTGACTAATTATCTTGACATCAATATTTTGGCGATATTGTAGGAATAACTATTGTTGCTTTCTCAAAATATTTGCTGAATGAGGCATTTACTATGATGACCTGGCAGGTACAGGCAACAACTAGAACAGTCGTATAAGGCCAGAAAACCTGCATTACTTTAGTGTAATGCAGCCCTTAAAACCCTTATAGTCAACATTTGCCGGTACACGATATTATGATATACAAAATTCTGGAAGATATCTTGTCTTATATTGCAGTATCGATATAATATCAACATATTCCTCAGCTCTGATGGCATTAAGGCCAGCTAAATAAAACGTGTGATGCACAGTAAATGAGCTTGTTGTGATGTGGAGAACGGTGCTGAAGTCCTTAGTTTGGTTTTACAGATTGTGGGCGATGCTGTCGGCTGGGGCTTTGTGGTGAGGGGGAACAAACCCTGTCATATCCAGGCTGTGGACCCCAGTGGCCCCGCAGCTGCGGCCGGCATGAAGGTATGTACTACACCGTGCAAAACGCGAACTCGATCCAGCTACAAAAAATTGCTCTTTCCAATCAATTATTGACCATGGAGGAGGGCAATATCAGACTTCATGGACCTAAAGAAACCGATTTCTTTGGGTCCATAAAATCTGATATTGCCCGACTTATGGTCAGTAATTGTTTTATTACATAAACACAAATAGTTTTATGTGATTTCAAAGTTTTTTGTTTTGTCTACATCTGTAACAATGCCGTTGCGCTTTCACTATTTGGATGGAATTTTCTCTCTCCAGATTTCTTGTTGGCAATACCTCAGGGCAATATCACTTTTGATCGCTGCTTGGCACAACGGTTTTTAGCTTACCGGCTCTATGGGCCGATAAGCTATTGTCGTGGTGTGGCGTCCGTCGTCCGGAACATTATTTTTAGCCGGATGAATTTTTGTGTAAATTTGCTATAACATACTACTAGACCATATCTCCAGTCGTTTTTTTTCTCGGAATTTTGACTGAATCATTTTTGTCCGTTTTATAGGCCCTTGAAATTTTGGCTCCAATGTTAAAGATATGACTTGAAATTTCAAAACATGATTTCTCAAAAACCGTCTAACTTGTTTTCTAAATCTGGCAATCAGCTCACCTTGATACACTTTATGCATAGTGCGAGTGCCATTTTGACTGAATTGACAGAAGTGGGTCTCGTGGGGGCGCTGTACTTTAACATTGGGTCTTACGGAGAATGGGCCAAATCGGCTATGGAAGCTAAATGGTTACAGATAGAGTAAGTTTGTATTACTGACATATAGGAAGTAATATATGACCTGTATTTTGGCTGTGTTAAAGTTGATCTCAGTTGACCTTGAAAGGTCAAACTTGAGGTCAAGCAAAATGTTACAATTTTCAAAGGTTTCTGGGCTTGAAAATATTGAAGATTGGGAACATATGTGCATTGAACTCATGGAAAGTCATGTATGAACTTTCATATTGTGGCCTTGAACTTGACCTTTGGCAACCTTTGAAGATCAAACTTCACATCGTGAAATTTCAATGACTTCTATCACCAAAACTATTACAGATAGAGCTTAGGTTTGTATTGTGGCTGTATAGGAAATCGTGTATGAAGTTTCATTGGGTGATCTTGAACTTGACCTTCAGTGACCTTCAACGGCCAAACTATACAGTGAAATTTCAGTGACTTATATCAGCAAAATTGTGAGAGATTGAGTGTGGGTTTGTATTAGAGGCGTATAGGAAGTCTTGCATGAACTTTCATTCGGTGACCTTCATATTGAGCTTTGAAGGTCTAACTTGATCAAAAGGAAATTCAATGTCTTCTGTCACTGAAAAGGTCACAGATGGAGCCTAGGTTTGTGTTACTGACATAGGAAGTCACATGTGAAGTTTCATTTGGTGACATTCAGCCAGACTGTTGATGACATTTGAAGGTCAAACTTGATATGATACAATTACAATGACTTGCATTGCCAATAGGGTCACAGATGGGGTCTAGGTTTACATTAGAGACATATAGAAAGTCATATATGAACTTTCAGTTGGTGACCTTTGATTTGACCTTCAAAGGTCACATGTGACCTTGTGAAAATTCAATGATTTGTATCACTAAAACGGTCACAGATGGAGCCCAAGTTTGTGGTACTGACATTTACAATGTCACATATGAACTTTCTTTTGGTGACATTCAACTTGACTGTCAGTGACCTTTTAGGGTCAAACTCGACAGTGAAATTACAATGACTTGTATCTCCAAAATGGTCACAGATTGAGCTAAGGTTTGTATAGAGACATTTAGAAAGGCATATATGATGTCCATTTGCTGACCACAACTTGAAATTCTGTGACATTGAACACATATTGACATATTAGAATGACTTGTATAACCAAAACTGCTTCAGAGCTAAGGATTGTATTACAGGAGGTCTTATAGATGTACGTGAACTTTTATTAAGTGGCCTTGACATTTATTTTCATTTATTCAAATGTCAAACTTCACATGAAGTTTTCATAACTTTTATCATCGCTGTAAGACTGCTTGCCGGTAAGCTACAGGACCTTTGGTCCTATTTTTAGGGCAATACCATGTTTTAAAGAAGATCACGACCCTTTATTCCTAATGAAAAGGCACGGATAATTTGTAAATGTAATAATTATTTAAATACGGTTTTCCCCACCCACAAAAACATGCATAGTAGGAACACTCCTACCGGTGACCCTGACCAAGGAACTGGCGTTAGAACTGGAGTTGGTCCCTGGGTGCTGCTCTGTGTGGCTACTCACTGCTCCTAACTATAGGATTTGTTAAATGCAGAGGATGAATTACCCCACAGGGTTCAATAAAATACATCTTATAAATACATGTAAGCAGCTGGTTAACAATTCAGCAGTGATCGTAGACATGTTAATGTTTCTGTTTTGACTTCTGTTTTAACAGTAGTATCAAGCCCATGGGAGGTTAAAGGCACAGCTCTACTCGGCTCTAAACTCCCGCGACCCGTCCAAGCATTAATACAGTGCACTGTACACTAACGTTTGGAATCACTAGTGATCTGTATATTGGTTAAATGGGACAGACTTTGTTTCACAGCAAGCACCTTACCTTACCTTACCACCTTAGGTCCTCCCGTGCCTAGTCATTTAAGGCACTTCAGGGCAAGACAAAGAACCAACATATAAATAAACCACATGTAAATAAAACTCTGCTGGGACTTTCTGGAAAGCACAGAACACTAGAGGCAAGGCAAAAAGATCAGTAACCTGATTTAAAATCCAAAGAGTGACAACTGCGTGAGCTGCTTACATTACAAGTCACTCTGAAGTTTTGAGCGGTGGTGGAATTTCCATGGTTATTGCTTTATGCTCGACATCGCAGTATGAACTTTAATTTAAATCAGTTTATTAGTGTTACAAAATCTTAAACCATGTGCAGATTTAATTTAGTTGCTTCCTGTTCCTTCCAGACTTATTTTCAGCCACAGAGTAAAGACCAAAATTTTGTGTGGGACACATTTCAATCATTATTGTTTCAAACTCAGTTTTGAAAAATCTCTGTCATTTTACTCCTTCAAGAGGCACTGAAGTAGTTTTATTTGCCTGAATGAAACGCCTTGCTGAACATTTGTGATTGCACGTGCAATTTCGCCTTTTGTCCTGTGTACTGATGCTTGGCACTCTTTGGTATGTGGGGTCTTTGGGCTTTGTAAATAAGCAATCTGCAGTCATGGGCTCTTTCTCAATCTCATTTCTCTGAAGGTGAGGCTCTTTGCGTGATGAGTTTTCAGTGTTGCAGGCCCCTTAAGAGGCTTTCAAGTGCAGCTGTTCGGCACGCTTTGATCTGATCATGGAATTTACCCTTATATCCTTCTACCTGATGCTAGTTTGCCTTCCCTGAATTTGCGCAATTGACATCTATGTGGGTATAAGTATGCCCTTTTCAACTCCCACTTGAAATGTCTTGACCATTTCCTGGTCTTTGATCTCATATTGTCTCAAGCAATTTCTTTTAGCAACGTGCTGCATAAATTTGAAGAAAAAAAAAGACCGATTTTTTCACGTTAGTCGCCGATGGAAACTGCTTGTTTAGACTGCGGGTTATCACAACCAACAGCCTGCACTGTTCTGTTCGAAAATGAATTATTTGCTTAACCCTTTAACTGCCTGCTCAGACTTTTGGTTGAGTGCATTTAGAGTCACTGAATCTCAACTAAGAATGTGTTGAACTTAACTGACTGTATTTCTTTAGCATAATATACCTCAACTGAGTGTTGGAGATTGTTTCATCTGGGTGAGTTCAGTTTGACGAATCATTCAGTTCGTTACAGTGACACAACATGTGCTTTACCAAAAGGTTATGGCAGGACTCAAAATATATTTTGGTTCAGTTCTTTTAAACATCCAATTTGCTTGTCAGTATTCTCCAGCATATAATGCGGGGGGAAATAGTCATCAGTGTGTCTGTCCCTCTGTCCGTCTGTAATCATTTCGTTTTCGGAGCAGAACTCGAATACAGTGTAGTCGTTTTTACCAAAACTTGCTGTGTGTATTAGTCAGGCCCCAGACTGGTGCCTTTTGATATTTTGGGATTTCTGAGATCAGATGGCGGGGGAGGGTATGTCATCATCTGATGACTCTTGTTCTAACTTTGAGACATTTGTTTGAGTGTTGCTATGTCTGGCCATGGATACTTGAAAGAGGCTTACCCATATAGAATTTCTACTGACTTCATCGTCCATGTTTTTTTTTTTTGTCTATAATATTGAATTACCCGCAGTATGTTAGAGAGTAAGTTAGAGGGAAGCCAAAACATTAATAATTTGCGGGTTGACCCATTCCAAGGTATTATACTCCGTTTATATTGCTGATAATTTAAAGACAGCTGAAGAGTTTCTCTAAACCTGTGAGTGTCGACTGCACGTGCTCAACCATGACAGTGCTCCTTTAATGCGTTTCATAATGTTCAATAGGCAAAATATTAGAAACGCCATGGGAAAATGGCTGTTATTTTTAAGTATCTAAACTGCAATTACAAAAGCATCTACCCAATCATAGATATTGATATAACTGCTGATTATCAGCATATTTTTGCTTAAAAGAGGGCAAATTAGTGGCACTTTGCTAGAATTGACCAAAATTGTTAAAGGCTGAAGTAAGTTGGTCTCAAAATATGAAAAATTATTGGAGGTCAGAATTGGACCATTCCATTTTTGAACAAGTCTAAACAAAGAGTTAATCGTGAGCTTCAGAAAGCTTATGTTCATGTGCTTTCAAAATTTTTATGCACACCAGCTATATGTAATATGTAGCTTTTTCTTGTTGTGTGTAAGGAACTTACTCTGCTCCTGAGTAAGCTATGATTAATTGTCTGAAATACATTCGTAATTATTCGCTATTGCAACATTTACCGTAAGTTCAGGAGGACTGAAAATTCCCTTAATTGGGGAGTCCTTCACACACACTAGTTGAAAAAATTGCTCTCGAACAAGGTTGCATTGCATGAACTTCTTTGTCTGACAGCAGATGGAAACAGTGTTGTGAAACGAGTTTTGTTGCCTAGCATTAAAAAAATCAGAAAGGGAAAAACGTACTTCTCTTAGGATGCTCTTTTCATGGATGCAACATTTTATCCTATTGTGGCCTTTATTTATTTATTTATTTATTTCTTTCTTTATGGTTACAGTAACTGCACTCTCACTTGGTAAGTGCAGCTAATCGGTGGTAAAATGGGCACCATGAAATATTAATTTCTTATTAAGTTTGCAGGGAGTAGAGTGATAACTCAACATGATGAATACTTCATCCCTAGTACAGCCTTCTTCAGTTTGTACATTAAGGACAAACAATATGGCATTAAGGCCAAACACTCTGGGTGAATGCAGAAAAATTTTGCTAGATTTTCAGTTTGACTGATATATTGACATATTTAATATGATTTAGTCCTCGTTTATGTAATTAACCTTTGAAAAGTTGTTACTTGTGAAATTCTGAATACTTAGAGATTGGAAATCAGAAATTTTAAACTTGCTTTGAAAAATCCAGTATGTCGTGGGTTACCATTTTACAGAGAAAGTGCCTGCTTTTGCATTTTCTGTTTTAAAAAGTATGAACAAGCCACAGTGATTTTGTTGTTGGAAACTTTGGACACAAGTCACTAAAAATTGTATGTAATTTGTGGTGTTATGGCTGAAATTTCTGGGAGTTTATTGCATAGATCTGTTACTGCGAGCTGTGAAAAGCTGTATACTGCATGTTAGAGGGAAGTTGACATTTTTCCCACAGTTGTGTCGCAATGGTTACTTAGAAAAGAAATTGGCTTTCTCCTGCCAGTTGGCCTCAGCACTGAACTTAATCATCCTGACACCGTACTAAATGCTTGTTCTGTGCTCTGACTCTCTCTCAGGTTTGCCAGTTTGTGGTCTCTGTCAATGGTTTGAATGTTCTGGCCCTGGACTACAGAACTGTTAGCAACCTCATTCTGACGGGGCCACGGACGGTCGTCATGGAAGTAATGGAGGAGAGTGAGTACTGACACTGGGACCTAGACTCCGCCTCCCCACTCGCGCCTCGCCCAATGAGGACGTTACTGAAGCCACAAAGCCCTGGCAAAGCCTCCATACAATGAGGGCATTAGGCCTCTTTCAGGGGCCCCAAAGTTGCTTGCATCAGGGAGCCATCGCAAAAGGGACCTTTCTCCTTCACATCTACTCGTCGTCACACCCTTCTGTGCCTCTCTCCTCCGTGCTCAACCGCAAGGGGAACTTTAACACTGTATTCGTGGACCATTTCTATCCTTTTTCAGTATTGAATTAACTGTGAACTGTTGCCTGTGCACAATGTACTTCAAAGTGACAGGGCTCTACCTGTGTGTTGGAGGGTGACCTGTAACTAGAGGTGTAATGATAAGGTGGGGTCATGATACGGTACGTGTCCCGATCCAGGGGTTGCGATACGATGCCAATCCCAATACACTACAGATTATTTTATGGATGATTTTCTTTGTACTTACGAGCAAGCAGCAGCCCTGAAAGATTTCCCAAGACAGAGCTTCTGAAGTTTATTAAAACAAAGGAATACAGTTCCGTTTACTTTTAGGTACCACTGTTTGTTCACTGACTCGGTCAATGTCTTCATCTTAAAAAATTGATAAAATCTGAATAGGTCTCCACTACTATTCACTAGAAGAAACAGTCATTTTGCAAATTACTTATCATTAGCAGTTAACTTGAAGTCTGGAAACTTAACCTCAAACAAGTTGAAACAACACTTCAACAAACTGCTCTTGGAGCGAAGCAACCATTAGGAATATGAGGCATGTCACTACGTTTTCATTTAAAGCGATAGAAAATGTTGCAATTTCTGGGTTTAAGTAATATATGGGGACTATTTTAAAAAGCCTTGTGTATCCCCGTACACGTCCTCCCAATTGATGTATCGTATCGGAGGCTTTGTATCGCGATACAATTCTGTATCGGCGTTTCGTTACACCACTATCTGTAGCTGTTGTGTAATTCAGTGATTGTGCGGCCGAAGAGTACCAATGAGATGGAGGAGAGGCCTTTGAAACTTTTATAAATCTAACTGGTGGTTAGCGCCCGGGCCAATCCTCTGTGTTTGTTCTGACTAAGAGAATAAATTAGAGTTTCATTTGTAATTAGTTTAGGTTTATTGTCATGGTTGATCTACATGGACTTCAGCTGTGCTCAATCCCAGTATTTACTTTAAAACCTGTAACTGGCACTTAATGTGATTAAGCTAATGCAACGCTCGTTCATATGCAGAGTATAATGTTGGCAGGGGGCGGTGGTGGGGGGGCGTGGTTGTTGTCGTCGTGCAGTTAAACACCCTATTATCTGCATTAACAAACCGCATGGACACTGAAGTCCAAATGGGTTCCCAGTGCTTGAATCTGACCCTTGAACATAATTCCTTTCACTGGGAGTGAAATGCGCGCCGAGCATATTGTCAGGGTAGGACTATATGAATGAATATTTGTACAGTATTTTATTTGTGTGGTCTCAAAACTAGAATATAGGTAATGTTGGAAATGTTTGGACAGGTGGCAATGTAATCTTAACAAATGTTTTAATTGCCTTTATTAAAAGAGTGTATTTCCTTTAACTAATATAGAATAGAGTTGGGTGGAATAGAAATTATGAATTACATAATTACAATTATGAAGACCACAGCACTTAAAAGTCACTATTCATCACTGATGATTTTTTTATGCCTGGTGGGGGTGGGGATTATTCATGTTGTACTGAAATGTACGACCTGCCGAAAGACATGTAAATGTAGGTCCCCCTACCCCTGTGTTTCTTCCATCACTGACAGGCTAGTTGCACATTGGAGCAAAATTGCAACACAGATAAACATCAGGTTTTTTGGGGTTTTTTTTCCCCCAGGGATGACCAGTTCAATTCAAGTGGTACCGTTAGGATACTTTTTACTTGGGCCTGCATTTGAACTGTAGATTGAAGGGGTCCAATAATTGTGGAGTATGTGTGTACAGTACTTTAGTAAACTGAATCAGAGGTATTTGTGCTGAGGTACAGTAGATCCAGTACCTCTCAGCTGGCCATGTCGGATAAGACTGGAGTCCCCTGGTCTGGCCCTGATACAGTATGAGTAATTATTCTTTGAAAGTAGCCCAGCATTTTGTGTTGTGTTATATAGAGTTTAACTTAGCAGTATAAGTGTGCTATTTCAAAAGAAATGTGTTGTAGACTACATTAATAATTCAAAAAAAGATTGACATCAGTGTGTATTGTTGAGTACTTTCAGAAATGAATGCTTGCTTGCTATGGTTAATACCAAGTTTTTGTACATTTTATCAAACTGTGCTTGAAATTTGGAAGCTATTTAGCACTAATATTCCTCTATTTTCATTTTTCGCTGGATACGACTAAACAATGTTGTTTTGACAATGTAAAGTGTAGCACTATGTATGTTTTACTTTATCCAAATCCATGACTATATGCTATTCCACATGACAAATCCAAGCATTAAAAATGGATAAAATGTCTTTGTATACGCTAGATTTTTTTCTTCTTGAAAATCTCATGGATGTTTGTTGTGACAAGAACTAAGCCAAATCACAATGCCTTTTTATTTTGGTTACTAATTGATTTGTCATAGACTTGATTTGCCTTGTACAGCTATAAGCTTGAATAATTATTTTTGCTTAATTTTGCTGTAAGCCTCAGATAATCCGTTTTATCTTTTGCTTCAGTCAATACTGTGAAAATTTTGGAATCAAACTTAATTGTTTCGCTGCATTTTGAAGATCCTGTTTTTAATGCAGATAGAAAGGAAAATGGTTCTGTATATTTGTTTGATATTCAAAATGCAGACGACTAATGTACAATACCAACTGGTTGCATCACAATCATAAACTATGTCTATCGCACTTAAAGTGTCAAACGAGCGTGTTTTGGGGAGCTTGTTGTGTTTTGTTTTACATTTGGATGAAACAGATGACTTGGGTACAAATTTTATATTGTAGTTTTAATGTTTTTGAAGTTATCTGTACAATGGTTGGTGATTTTATCAAACATTGCTTTTTGGTTTAAAATATTTTCTTTTGAAAATAAATAACCACTAATGACTGAAACTGTTTTAAAATCAGTTTTTCTTTCGAAGGATTTTGTATTTGACTGTAATAAGCGTTCAGTTCTGCCTTGAGAATTATGCACCAATTCAGTTAGCGCAGGAAATGGCCCAAATCTGGTTCACATTATAGGAGGTTGAGCTATTACATGGTCACGTTTCATCCTTCGGGATTTATTTTAAAATGACCTTTTGAGCTTTTAGGGAGGGCTCTTTTCTTGATCCCATACCATTATATCTCGGCATACAGTCCTATGTAACAACAGGATCATTCTAGTACCTCCGAGATGCACATTACGCTTGCACTGCACTCAGAAACATGTACTGCCATCTACTGGTGGAATACGGTTACCTCCTACCCTGAAAGAGAACGAAATCCCAGACAGAGATGCTCTCAAATTAGTCGGGAGATCTAGTTCGACTATCTTGAATATTCTGGCTGTTTCAGAGTGGTTATGTCCTAGTATAATTGGTTGTGTGTTAAAGCAGTCTCATTTCATTTGAATATTTAAAGAAAGCGTTTCAGATGCGCAATCCTCTGCAAACACATTTAAGTTGAATGCTATTTATGTATAAACCCTGACGTGTACCGATTGGCCACAGTATTAAAACCACCTGCTTAATGTGTAGATCCCCTTGCGACGCAAAAAAAAAAAAAAAAAAAAAAGTCTCCTTTACTGACATTTGCTTGAATTCCTGAACCCAGGGTTTCCCAGCGGTACAGTTCCCAAAGCAACACACTCCCCACATCAGCCTGTCGTTTCTCCCTCCATGGACCTTGGTGACACCTCTATCCCACTTGATTTGTACGAACGGACCTGCTAATGCGCAGGATGTAAAAGAAAATGGGATTCAATGGACCAAGCAACTTTCTTCAATAGTGCCAATGTCCAGTTCCGGTATGTGCCCATTGTCAGCACTTTTGGCAGTAGGCTGGGGTTAGATTGGGCGCTCTGACTAGTCTGTAGACGCAAAGCAATATACACAGCAGGTTACTTTACATTCCTCACATAAGAATTATCACAATTCTCTGTGACTTGTGCTCGAGCAGCCCCTCTGACAGTTTGGACCAGATGGGATTGCCTTCGTTGTCCGTGTGCTTAATTGAGCCTTGGGCCCCAACTCCCTGTTGCCGGTTTATGGGGTCCCTTCTTTGACCATTATCTGCAGGTGCTCACCGCTGCTGACTGGGAGCGCCCCAGAAGCCTTGCCACTCTGGAGATGCTGTGACACACTTGTTTGGGCGTAATGATGTAGCCCTTGCCTAAGTACTGAGATCCCAGTTCTCCCACATCCAACACGTCAACTACGAGTCCCGACTGTTCGCTTACAGTCAGAGGTCTGTCTGTAGACCTTGAAATGCGCAATTTTTAAGAGATAATCTGCAAATTTGCTTGATCTCTGGGTTTTTAAAAAATGTTTTGGCTCATCTGTGTTGATTAATGTCAAATTAGTAGCAAAATGTCAAACAATTTATTCGTAATCCATTCTGATTATACTGCATATACAACGTATGTGCATTTTCATTTCCCAAAGAAATGTGTTTTTTTTTCCAAGTAAATTGCTGCATGAAAGAAAAATGCTTCTACTGTTTATTTCTTAGAAATTTATTTTTGTTTTTGACTACAGTGCAAAGACTGAAACAGACTGCATTCGTGTTATCTACCTCAGATTGATCATAAATGTGTAATTCATTTGAAGTGTTATATGAAAATGTATTTGCTTTTTGTTAATTGTATGCAATAGTGTATACTCCTTACTCTCTGCTCTGTTTTGATAGCATGTCTAAACACTAATAAAACAGGAGAGATTTTTAATGATTTCACTGCATGGTCTAAAGCAGGGGTATCCAGTCTTATCCGCAAAGGGCAGAGGTGGATGCAGGTTTTTACATAAGCCCAGTGCTACAACACGCATATCATCTAATTAACAAATCACGGGGTTCAATCAAGGCCTTTAGAGGTAAAATCACTTGTATTAGTGTTCAGCAGTAAGGAACACCAGCGCCCACACCGGCACTTTGGGGATAAGATCAGACACCTCTGGTCTAAAGCATACGGTGCAGCTGTGTTTGGGGCCTGGCCAAATCCACTTCTTCCTTTTTTATCGCAAATTATCTGGGCACAAAGCATGGAGCACGGTTCAAATGGGCTGTACTTAGGTGTGATTAGGGTTTTACATGAAATTACCCAATCAGCAAGTTATGTCCTATTCCCTTTTAAAGCCTGCTGCACTCGCATCTTGTTCGATTGCTATTATAATGGTGGGTTTGCCGAGCAGTAGGAAAGAACTCCTCTCCGCAGGGGAAATGGTCCTGCTGTATAGCGAGTGGAAACGTACTAGACCATCGTTGAAAGTATAGAAACCTGATAAAAAGATAATGAAGATTATCTTTTTAACCCTTTAACTGCCTGCTCAACCTTTTGGCAGAGCACATTTTGAGTCACTATTTTTAATTGATAGATGTGTTGAGCTTAAAAGATAAGATTTTTTTTTTTTCAGCATTACAGACTGCAAAGATTATTGGAGAAGGGTTTATCGGGCAACACAAGTTCAACACATCTCTCAATTTAATACAGCGACTCAAACTGCGCTTGACCAAAAGGGAGCAGGTAGTGAAAGGGTTAAATACCACTCACAAATCGTTTTAATTTTATTAAGATGTAAAAAGGAAAAAAACAAACTCATCATCCACGACGGTGAATGCTCAAGGCCACATTTAAAAAATATTTGTAAAATGTGATGTGATTTGAAATTTCCAATAAATTCAATCCCCCCTGCACAAAGAGTTCGACTTTTTTTTTTCAACCAAATCAGTCTGGGGTGCATTTCCGAAAATCACAGATGCTAAATTACATAGTTGGACCCATTGACTGTGAATGGACAAACTTTGTAAGTTGCTAAGTTAGTTAGCAACTACACTTTTGGGAAACACACCCCTGTTTGGTTACCAGACTATAGACGATGCAGCTCTTCTGACTGCGGGTCTCCCCTGTGCTGCTGGTGTATGTGGGTTTACTGCCATCGATGCATGCAGTTCAGCATCATACCTTGTAAAGTTCCATAATGTGTCCTTATTTACATCCCAGAGATATCCATGGAACATGGCAAAGTTATGCAACAAATAACACGCCACAGATGTTCCAACCTTCTGAGGACTGTGTTGCAATGGTCTGACTTGACTTATCCAAACATCTGAAGCGCATTTTTGGCACTCCTAATGTTCTTTCTATTGCAGTTTGAGTTTACGATTGAATGAAAATTCACACACTCTTGTAGGCCAGATATACAGGGTAATTAGTCATGTCTTTAATGGATAGCCATTGTCTACTGACAGTGCATCCCAAGAGGAATTCCCCTGAAAGACTGCTGGAATGACAGAGTTTAAAGGAGTTGTGGCTTGATTCAGGATAATTTGCAAATGCCTGTATGACTGTGCAAGTTGCATCACACATCACCTGTATTTTGATGGATGAGTCCATTTACAGTTCACACATATGAGAGCATTCACTGATGGGGCACATTGCCTGCAATCAATCACACACAGGACCTCAGGGACCCTGTTCACCCAGAGCTCCTGCTGAACTTGTTCACTGCTGGCAGATAACATGGGGAATTTACTGAATTCATTGTTGTGTAATCTTATTATTTTTAATTTTTGAATGTTTCTGTGGTTCTGTTCATCCCTGTGTGTGAAACAAGCAGAGGATAAACGTGTTGCACACCCGTTCATGTAGGCGCGATTTGCATTAATATAAGAAAATTCTGCACCTTTGACGCAATACTTGGGTTTTTGGTGGTCAATCGTGCAATTTGTGCTTACAATGCACCTGACCGCTCCTCATTTTAAGACTAACAGGCCTATGTGTACTCAGATGGACTCTAGTATCTTTGCTATTTAAATAACGTGGGAAATGGACAGGAAAATTACAGTTTTGTCGGTCTGAAACTAGCAAAGACTCTCGCTTTGCGCTTGGCACAGCTTCATGTCTGGTGTTAAGATAAAGCTCTACAGGTATATGTTCATGTTGAACGTCCTGGCGAAAGATTGCCTGTGGGTGGCAGTGTGGCACAATGTTGAAACTAACAGTGCACCCGTATTTTCACACTAACCTCTTGTGAGTGTAGTTAACCGCTAATCCTCGCACAAATGCGCGTACTGTAATGTGATGGATTTCTTTCAAGTCTAAAAACAGCCTTTTCCCTTTTCACGTGACCTTTTTTAAAAGTCTTTTATCATTGTATCATTTATATTAGGCTATGAGTTTTCACCCAGACCGAAACAAGCCACTGCAATGAATTCATCACCAGTTAAGAAGAGGATTATGTGAACAAACATCTTGTCTCGCAGGATCGTCGGACACAAAAGTCTCCCAATCATGATGCGGCAGTGAGTTGCGAGAGAAACTATCACTCAAACACGTCCCGGTAATCTCTCTCTCCACCTGTCCCACAAACAACACTTAAGCTGAGTGCTGTATTTATGTGGGACAGTGCAAGATCCTTAAGGGCGCCCTGGCTTTTTTCAGCCCAGTCCTTGTGTGAGGTATGACGGCATCTTGAGTTCTTGTAGGGAGTGAAGTTCTAGTGCTTTGCTGCTGAGATTGAGGAGCAAACATCTGCCCTCCGATGTCAAGAGCAGAACAAATACAGGATTTATCAGTCTGACAGACTAAACGTGTGGCCAGGTTATGCATGTACTAAGAGGTTAACAGTCACTGCTGGAGTACTTTCTGGAGCTTGTCATCCATATTTTTAGTTTGTGGTATTGGATGGACGCAGAACCATCTGGAATCCAGGGATAAAACAAGTTGGTAAAAAGTTGCCCGAGATAAACAAGCGTAGCTCAAATGTAAACATGTTCTTTGAAGGAAGGGACTTCAGCAATGTTGCAGCTATAAGAAAAAAATCAGAGTCAGAAGCCTAAATGTTCAGAATTATTTTAAATGGCTAAAATAAACGTTCACAACTGTGAAAAATCATCAAAAATACCTGCATTGTGTGAGACTGTTGAACTGGCATAAATCATTCTGTTAGATTCAGTTACAACCATTACCCATTGGTTGTGATGAACACTCAATGGCCACCTTCTTCGTCTACTTTAAAAAAAAAAAAAAAAAATCCTGCTGGAACACATTGTGTTTTTGCAGCTCCACTCAAAAAGTGTCAGTCTGCGACAGCAAAGTTTCTTGGTTATACACATTGGTGCAGCGCATGTACAGTATACATGCTGAGACAGTTAATTAGTTTTTTGAAACGTAATGAGCTGTGGTTAACAGTTCTGATATATGGATATACTGTAATGTTTTAAGTGTTTTTTTATATTATAAATCTCATTCCACTCATTCTGTCTACCCAGCATGATGAAAAGTGAACAATTACTTTATAATTCCGTAAAATTGGTTTCAAATGCGTTTTAGCCATGGAAATCATTTTTGTTCGGCAGCCACATCACTACTTAGACCCCTAATTACAACCCATTGCAAATATTTGTTTCCCTGAGGAAAATGACTGTCTTTATCTCAGGATCAGTCATTAGACTTGGCTTTGTCATTTGTGGAAAATCAGCTTTTTTGGCCAAGGTGAGGGAGCTTACATTTCTGAGCCTTAGTAAACAGGACAGTGAAGCCAAAACAACAGTATGTAAGTACAAATCATCATAAATGCTACCATAAGTACCAGCGTTGTGAAGCTGTTGACATTCTTTCTGCAAGACTGGCTCAGATACGGATTTCATATTTCTGTGGTGATTTTTAGAGCTGTAATTCTGCGGAACTGTAATTATGAGCCGCCATCCTACCAAATGTTCTGACACTGTTGGAAAACTTTGACAAAGTTGTTTTTGCTGTTGTTGGGGGTTTTTCTTTTGCCATTTGGCATAGGTTGTAGTATTTTTTTGCCACTGTTTTCATTGCTACCTCACTTAATTTTCCCAGTTTTGTGGCCGATGCACCTTGAAGTCTGGCAGTTTTTTGGCCTCTTTGGAACTCGGTACACTCATCTTGCTTTAGAAACATAGCTTCCAAAGTGCTGCTTGTTAGTCCCCCTTTAGGTAGATACACGCTGCTATTCAGCATTCTAATTTGTAGGAATTTGTAGCCTTTGTGGCTGTGTTTGGGAGGCTTCAAATTCAAAGCCATTTATCAAGGGAGCTATTTTGTTTATATCTTGCACAACTGCTCCATTCACTTGCAAGCAAATGATAAGTGATATGAATTTGAATTGATAAACAATACAGGAATCAGTATTAATCCAAAAGTAGTATAGAAAATTTGCTTCAGCAAGGGTTATTTAAATATTGCAGTCGAATAAAATACTTAGTTACTGTGGTGCATCAACTTTCAACGTCCATATCAGAAATGTGCGATTTCATTATTTACACTGAGCCATGTTCTACAAATTCAGCTATAATATATTATTGATGTATCATTAGCATACCTGTAAAAACTGTCTTTCGTTTTAGCAGTTAGCATTGCAGCATCTGACTGAGGCTTTACACATGATCCCTTTGTACTCATGCAGGAACTTTTTAAAAATGCAGCTGTGGTCTCGAAGAATGAATATTTACACATTTCTATGTTTTTTATTTTGCACTGAGTGACATTTGAATGTCCTGTAAAAAGAAGAAAGCACTGAATACTTGGGTATGTTAAAGCGGCTCTTTAAAGGGGCTTGAATATTTCATGTTTTGCTAATGCACTTCGTCGCACAAAGTTCAGGATAGGAGCATCTGCTAAATACCAATGATGCAACGTAATGCTTGTGATTACGCGTCGTATTTTGGGTTTCATTTTGGAGAGCTTTGTCTTTCCTGCTCAAAATGTAAATGTAACTTTGAGCTTGAAATAGATCTAAATGCAAATTATGATCTGAGGTAAATGTCTTTCATTAATTATCTCAGAACACAGTTCCACGTCCTCTTTAATTCTGTACTTCAGATTCAAAGGCATTCCTACCGAAATTCGAGTCCTCATGTTACTTAGAGAATGCTAATTAAAAATTCTCCCCATCAACACAGACAGATAAAAAGCCGGAGAGATAAAAAGAGAGTGTGACTAGAGAGGACAGAGTCTGAGATTCAGCTTGCCTTTGGGGCTCAAGGGTCAGGGAAGGTCGGGAAAATTCAAGAATGCTGCTGCTTCTAAATGCCAAGATAAATAGTTCAGGAGATGCAACCTGAAAACCAAATGTTTTTAGTCAATCACCGATCTCTGAAATTCCCCTGCTGTGTTGGTTATCTCTCTTTATGTTGATCTGGTGTGTAGTGTATAATGTTTCTACATTAAGTTTCGGAATGCCTTAGTGTAGATACCTAAAGATACACACCCCCCTTTCACATACGTATTCCGCTAAATACAGTGCACCCTTGGGATATTTAAACCTAGACATCTATCTGAGCTTGGTTAATTAATGCAATTTCATTACTTAGATACCTTTGGTATCCCAGTCTATGGTCCTCATACTAAGTACTGGCTAGTACTAATGAAATAATATATTCATTTGATAAATAAACAAATTGACTGAAATTAAGGTTTCATAAGTGCTGGCTCCCCTGGTTTAGTACCTGGTGCAACCAGCTCTGGAAAGGATAATTGCAAGGAGTCTTTTCTTGCAGTACTTGTCAAGCTTAACCCTTTAACACTCCGGTAAAATTTGCCTATAATGCCTATCCAAGGCGTACCCAAAGTAAATTCAAAGCTGTTCTTAAACCATTTGGAGAATATAGATGGTTTTGATCTCTTTTGAAAGGAGACAGTGAAGTTTTTCCCCCCCAACTGAAAGAATCACTGTAGGTGCTTCTGTCATTGAGTAATCTAAGATGGAACACACTGAAGTAGAAAGTTTTTATTCTCGTCTGAATTTTTTATTTATTTATTTTTTTGCAGATGCGTGCAAATGAGTGTAGCTGTGACTTATTAGCTGAAAAAACACACTGGGACTGCAGCATGAGGCTGTGACACAGGCGTTGATTAAAGCTGCAGTGATGATTATATTTTGAAATGGTTGGCATCAATTGAATCACAAGAATCTTAGCTTTCCGAAGATATGTGGCATGAGTATTTCACTTTATATACAAGCTGTGTAAATGACGTAGTTTGTTTTTAACTCCACGGGCCATCGGAGTGACAAGGTGTTTAAGACACACATTTGAAGGGATTTTGGAACATTCTGGTATACGTATCCTTTCAAGATCAGTCATATTCTTTGGCTTTGGTTTCTCCAAGTTCCCTCTCTTAGGTTCAGCCCACGAGTTTTTGATGGGACTGAGGTGTGATAACTGAGATCACCATTGCAGAACATTGATTTTATTTTCCTGGAACCGTTTTCATGCGTATTGTAAGGTGGGGCTTTAGGTCATTGCCTTGCTGTGCAGTCCACCCTCAGCCAAGTCTCAGCCTTCTGGTGGAGGCAACCAGATTGTCAGCCGAAATTTCCTGATACTTGGTAAAATCCATAAAGCTGCTGATCTTAAACAGTGTTCCTATACTTTCGGAATTAAAACAGCTGAAAAATGTCACTGATACTACATCATATTTCCCTCTGAGTATGGGGTTCTCTGTCTTTGTTTCAATGTCAGAAATGTTGATGCTGCTAATGGCAAAAACATTCCATTTTGGACCTCATCACCTTCATCCAGTCATAATTTAAATGACGTTTGTCAAACTCCAAGCGCTTGCTTCTGTGTCTTCTGGTCTAAAAAGCCTGAGGCTATGGATATGTCATCCAATGGCGATTTTTGAAACTTTGTGACCAAAAGATGACACCAAGGCCTGCAATCCACGGTGATTCTCTGTGCTTTTCTTTGCTTCCCTCACCATCCCCTGTCTGATCTGAGGGGGTCAAAATGCATTTGTATTTTCTGCTATCAGTCAGGTTTCCCATGATTCCATACATTTTGAATATGCATGCATCTTGCTTCATTTTTATAGTCCTACGACACAAGAGGTGATATAATGGGACAATGTTCAGGGAGCTGAATGCCCCATGCAGGTCATGAGATGGTGACACATTTTTGTTGTTTTGCTAATATTGACCAAGTTGATCACTGGATCCAAATGAACATTCATTTTTCCTGCTGAAGAGGAGGATGAAGGCAAAAATGTCACTGAAATGAGTGAGAACCGAAGATAGCTGAGGACAAGTCTGGCAGAGCATCATCAGCGAGGAAACCCGCCATCTGATGATGTCTGTGCGTCGCAGACCTCAAGCAGTTTCTGTGTGTTAAGGCAATTAGACCAAATGTTAAATATGATTACTTTATTCTATAGCATATTGAACTGTCCACTGCTTTCTTTATATACCAGAAAATGGGGGAACTATGAGCATAAGCTGCTTTTTTTCCCCATCAACCATCCATCTGATTTTCATGAGAGCTCCCTCACATTCGAGGTGACTGTCCGCACTCATCATTGTATCCTTTCAAACTCAAAGAACTGGGGTAAAAAAAACGCAATAAAAATGTCACTGTGCAATAAATAATGGTGCTCACTGTAGTTTCCTAAAATTGAGAAGAACTTATGTAAGTAGGATTTTACTCCTGGTGTTTAACTTGGTAGGTTTTAATTTTTCACTCATTATGAAATGTTGATTTGGATGAAATTTGATATGTATGCCTTTTATATTATTTAGAGCATTTCCAGTCAGTGCTGGCAATGAATCTTGCACCCACAGTAGGTGCCACCTGTAGGTCCAGTGAGAGCTATTGCATTCGGAAATTTTACTGCTTACTGTTATTTCATAGTAACACAGTGCAAAAATCTTGCTCAGCCATACAGGTATAACAAAATCAGACAACAGCGATGCAGTACTTCCTGCACACATTACAGAACAAGAGCACTCAGAGAGCGCACATCGCCGCCAAGGCCTAGCAGTCTCCCACATGCCTGGGACACGAGTAATGTTATTGTGCACTGCTGGGCAAGTAAATTTAAAATTTCAGGATTGAGAATTTGATCCAGATCACTCCCAGAATGAAATTACTTTGAAGCTGAGCCAGGACACACCTCTGGGAAAGATCTTTGTAAAAATCTGTCCATAACTTTTTCCGTAATGTTGCTAACAAACCAACAAGCGTACTTTACCCACAAACCAAACGAAGAACATAATCTCCGTGGCGGAGTTTATAGTAGGTTGCCAACCCATTTCATCCTGAGGCCCAATAAAAAATGGATAATTTGCTTCTTAATTGAACACTCAATACTAATTGCAGTGACATCCTCAAAACACCATATGTACTGCATGAAAGCCCATTTGGCTGAAGGCACACATGCCTCTCCATTGTGAGAATAATGGCTGCGTTTCAAACCTCGGAGAATGATGTCACTTGCAACAGCCCACACAATTCTTGGCAAAGTGATTTCGCTGTGCTACACTCACTTTCCTTATTCTTCCTTCTGTTCTAACGCGACCTCAATGGCTGGTAGACAGTGGCACTATGGTCCGAGGCACAGCACCCACATCGCTGATGAGATCTGATGAGTGGGATCGAACCACCGTCTCCCTGCGCGACAAACCGCACTCCTGAAAAGTCAGTTAGTCCATCATCGGAAGGCGAATTCCTGCAGCTAAGAGGATAATGATTGCTTATCTAATCTCAGTGAGGGCTGTATTATTATACACTGGATCTATATAAGATGTAAGTTTCAGCCCAGTGTGCTTATTAATTATTACAGCAATCATGTGGCCAACCATATACAAATATTATACATTATTTTGCTTGCTCAAATACAGAATATTAATTCTGAAAGACAGATAGATTGACAGTTAAAGAGAAAATATTTTCACTATTTTGTTGAGACCTCTGTTCGAAAAACCCCGATGTGCACTACGGAACTGCAGAACTGACTGTTCTTGAGGAAGTTGCAGGGAAAAATACAAACATAGAATGTTTTGACATAACTGCATCTAAACAGAAATACTGGAGGAGGAAAAGAGGATCCACATTCAAAACCACTTGGCTGTTCTGTTGGGAAAATTTGTCTGTATCGGTATTATCCCAAGTGTCCATGAGGAAGATTTGCACAAAACCCATTAGATACTTCATGTGTCGAAAACTGCCTTGGCCCAGGTAATACAATTTATGCAGTGCTAAAGCCAATTGATTGTCAGCAGTCAGCACAATTCATGCTGAAGCATGAATTAATTCTCCTCATGCAGCCATTACAAAATATTGTTGAACCCATTTGATTTTTTAAACAATAAATCTTGCTGTATAGTAAATGACAGTTTGTTATTTATGAGGGTTAGTTTATTCCTCAAAATGGTAACTCTTTTTTGTAGAATTGAGTCCTTACATATCACTCTCTAAGCAACAAGGCATCAAGGCCTCACCAGTCCTCTGTGAAACAGCGGCCAGTCCTTCACATGAATCTGGTTTAATGATAAGAAAGAAAGAAGCGTGGGATTGAGTCGGCATTTGCAAGTTGAAAAGGCTATTCTGATGACAGATAATTTGATATCACAGGTACAACCAAAGAGGGGGCTTTCATTGATGTGGGGGGCAGGTTTGAAGATTATTACACAAATTATCAATTAAGTATCAACCAACGCCCATCCCTTTCAACCCCACCGCCTGGATACGCTGCCATGGAGCCTAACGTTTGAATTAAAGTCATTACTTTCATCCCTCGGCGTACCAAATTGATATATATCAACCACAGACAGGAAGAGGCGTCTTTCTCCTCCATCGGTGTCGTGCACTTGTACTTTGCCAAGGTGGGGCTCACTCTCTGTGTGGCATGTGTGTACAGGCGAGACATCTGGGTCTTTCGAGGGCTGTGATCAGAGAGGATGGGGGAGTGACACAGGAAAGATGCAGCATGCCATTATTTGCGATCGCGCCTGCCGGTGTTGTGTGTGGCTGCGCAGGAGATGGTGTGGCACTCTGCGGTAATGGAGACACACCCTCGGCAACTCTACACAGCTCATCTTCCCATCAATGTTTATAACCTGGACACTTAGGTCTGCTGACCTGTGCCTAGCTCTACTGTTGGGAGTCTAACAGGCTCGTATATTTATTTTCGCAATGTCTAAAGACACGGCAGTTTCTTTTCTTTTTTTTTTTTTTGGTGCGGCAGTCGATTTTGCGGGATTATGATATGGATTCGGGATTATGGTTAGGGGAAGGGTTAGGGTTGGGGTTAGGGTTAGGTTAGGGCAGGGCTTGAAATAGGGACTGCCGTACCTCTCCACACTGAAATGCATTGAAAAACTGCCGTACCCGTAGCAACTCCCTTTAATTTTCATGCATTTCTCTGGTCACCGTAATGACTGCTATTGTTAGGGTACCCACTGCTCAACCTATTGATAATCGGGAATTAATATTTTAAGAGAATCATATAGCCTACTGATTTCAATCAGTTGTCAACTTTCCTTGAGTTATGAGTTCGCCGTTTGTGGTCCTCTCTTGCTGGATGGGAAAATGTCATGATTGAGAATGTAAAATGATAAACAAACAAACAAGGAATTAAACAGTTACCCTATGTTCTCACAAACTGCTTTGGCATCATGGACCAAACTCGACCGCATTAGAGTAAGATATTTTTTTCACCGAAGTAGTTAGTTATAGCCTACATTCACGGTCAGTTTAACTGCGTATAAATAGCCTCGTGAGACATTTGCAAAGTATTTAGAAAAGGTCGAAGATTTATCATTTCGCAACATTATAAAATCACGCCTATGCCGAGCAATTTGCATCAAGCAAAATGACATAGGCGAAGATTTATTGCGGGGAGGCTGATTACACCAGCACATGTGACTGTAAAATACATAATCAGAAAGGGAATAAGCTATTGGACGATACACTTGACGACGTTTTTACCTGAAAGTTGGATTATATTACATTTTCTGATAGCCATCGCTAATTCCTAATTTTTACATTTCATAAACCGTTAACCACATTGCATGCTCTCCAGATAACCGCCACAGATAGCATCACCTACGAGCGCAGATCGCGCATCGAGTGAGTTGTGATTTCCTCTCAGCTGGTCGTCCCATCATTTTCAATTGGTTGACAGGTTTTTCCTCCCTCTGTTCGCACTGAACGAGATGAAGGATTGAATATCTTAGAGGGATGGGTGAATAATAACGTGTGAGAAACACCCACATTCGGCTCAAGTCCGGGCTGACGAAGAGTAGGAGCTGGGAGAGAGGACGGGGAAGGCAGTCACAGTAAAGGGTGCCCTGAGGATCCGCTGGGAGGAAATTAAGACAGCACAGCAGCACATGCTCTGGAAGGTATTGTAGGATCTTGCCGTTATTTTGCTTCACTTAGCTCATCATTCTTTGGTGGTCTGATAAGTTGCCTCTTGGAAAGCTTAAAATGCATTTAATATGAATGAAAGTGATATGCTTGCGCGATTGAAATGACTAGAAATAAGACGGTGATTATGGAATGAAGCTAAAATTTAATTGCGTGCTCTTGGGTGTTGGCTGTTTATTTTTTATTATTTGATAAGTCATTGCAAGTCCCTTGATGTTTGTGGTCTCATCTAGGCTATGTTGGAGTAATTCTGCGGACGGAAAGTGAGTCAATAGAAAATGTTACCTGTATGCGCAGCATTTAAACGTTAAGTAGCCTATCAAAACTTTAATCGAAATATGATCATCATTGACATGGCAAGATTATTTCTAATTTGGAAAGCAAAAATTCAATTTTCACAATACTATCTCGCGGATAACGAAACACTAATTAAACGATAATTATTATTATTACTGGCTAATGAATCAATAAATTACTATTAAAGTCTTAATTCATGCCAACTTAAAGTATAATAACAATAATCACACTATGGCGACAGTTTGTCTTGAGATTACTGTTTGCTATCGACATGAGCGAGAAACCAACTAAACCACCTCGTCAAGTGGGATTTACACATGATTGAAACGGCGCGTCAGTTATTCAGGATAGTCCGGCGAGGGTTAAAAACTTCGTTGAAGATACTGCTCGCAAGTTATTTGTAAATTCTCGGTGCTATGAATACATTAGCAAGAACAGACGTACAGTGACATGAGTTCATCTCTTAAATTGAAGTTTTTTTTGGGTTTTTTTTTTTTTTCTCCGTGAGTAGTTTTTTCTCTCTCTCGAATAGGCAGGCTAGAAATTAAACGAACAAGCGTTTTCTCAGATACGAGATGCTAGGCATTCACTTGGATGATACGATATTTGTTCAGTCATTATAGCTACTTATTTGATCAAAGAGATGGACTTGGCGAGAAACACGCATTAATAGGTTTATTTCTCTTCCTGTCCGTGTAAGTAAATATGATTTGATTAATAACGATGTTATTATTATTCAACCCCTGGATAAAATGAAACATTATAGCCAAAAAACACTTCGTTTTTATGTGTGGGCTACAGCTCAGTCAAACGGTTTTATTTGCTGAAGTCTCACTCAACTTTCCCATGCTTCACTCAGGAAATATTTCTTATTTATAATGGAGGGGCTCAAAGTCATGTACAGCGGCTGTTTCGTGGCTCATTAATCTCCATATAATTGCTACTACTGCTCCATGTTCAGGGTTTCTAAAGCTCTAAAGGCCTCGGGACTATGAGAACAATATGGCAAGGCTTTCCCGCTATCTTATTGTGCTACATCAGCAACAGTTAATCCACTGGGTTTCCTCAATACCCTGTTGAGTGGACAACAAGGGTTACATTGGTCCGGTTGTCTACTCAGCACACAGAAGCAGTCCTCTGGATCCTGTCTGTCAAAGTTTTAACAATGTCACCACTGTTCCTGGGTCAGGCCATGTCACTTTTTCCGCCTTCTTTCACTGGAACCACCATACCACCCCCCCCAACCCAACCCTTCTCAGACAGACTTATTCAAGCATTAATCACAATGCGCTTGAATTATCTTCTCTCCCACCAGGTGTCTGAGGAGCATCACCCACACGTTTGTAAGGATGCGGATTTTGGAATTGGGGAGCTGGATGAACTGGCCGCTGTTTTTTCTGGCATTTTCCGCCTTGTTTACTCCCACAGTTGATGGGCAAGGTAAATAATGCTGACAGCTTTCAATCACCTGCTGTTTCTTTAGGTTTTTTTTGTTCCATGTGAAGGCTTAGTTGAAGTCTGTTACTACCCATATTTTATTCTTTCTGTGGTGCGTTTGTCCTTTTCATCTTCTTGTATGAGTTAAAAAGTTAGCTCACTTGGGAAATGACGCTTTTAAAGGTGTGATACATTCGTTATGTCACCAAGTTTGAGTAATAGTGCGACTGGTCACGCAAACAAGGGGCAAAGCCAGAAAAAAACTGCCTTGGTTACCCGCGCTCGTCCCAATGGTAATCAACCCTGTCCCTGGAGATCTTCCATTCGGTTGCGTTTCATTCAAACTTGAGCAAAGTGCACCTCAGCCAACAGATATAGATGTTAGATTCTCTGATTAGTTGAGATATATGTTGGGTTGGAATGAAGATGGAGAATATACAGAAATGTGGTCGGTGATTTCTGGTTCGTTTCTTGCTAATTGGCTACTGAAGAAGGGTCTAATGTCATGGAAGGGTGAATGCTTTCAGGGTGGAATGTACTGGAATCACGTGATAACAGTACTTTCTCGTCCTCTTTGGTCGATGGAAGTTCACATTCCTTTTTTTGTGGTAAACCGGAAGCATACGCAGGTCTTAACGCCCACATTTTGGAGGGTCCCCCCCGTGAATAGAACATGCGAGGGGATTACGGGGATTTCTCTGAAGAGGGCAGGTGGTTGCACACTGACTCATCCCCTGGTCACAGCACCTTCTCCACCTGCTCCGTGCGTAAAGCCGGCTGTGTCTGTGCTACTTTCTGTCTGGTGTGCCTCATTTCGGAAGCCCAAACGTAAACTACTGGTGTGGATCTCGGTTAAAGTTGGTTTTCAGTTGGCCCAGTGGGTCTTACTGTGGAGTCGTTACATTGCAGAATGTGTTTTCTTGCCTTGTATTCAAAATCAATACGTGAATCATGAATTGAGGAGCCTATTGCTGAAAGTACCTGAGTTATATTTTCATACACTGTGAGGTTAGTAGAGGAAAACGTCTTTTATAGTTACCTAAGTCCGCTATCTCGATTTTCTCAAAATGGACATTTTGTGACTTAAGTACTTCTAGCACTGGAATCTTCCATTGCTACTTTTCGTTCCAGTCATGACACGTTTTACTCAGACAGCATTCAGAAATCTTTCATTAACTGACTCAGCACATGCTTTGGGATTGATTCTTGACCATGGTAGATCCCAGTGTAGGCCCAGAATTTTCTTAACCAGGATACAGCGGGCTTCTGTGGCCAGTCTCTTTGCCAGCTACGTCCCAAAGTAAACATAGAGTAAAAAAAATTGTTCAAAAATATGAACAGGTCTTAATTCTGAGTCTTTGAAGCTTCCTAAAAAATCAGAATCATGCGATTTAGTGTCTCTAAGATTTTGGTGATGGCACATGGTTTCGCTTTGTCAATAAGTGAAAAAAACTAGGCTAACTTGCTAGCTATAGCACGCCGTAACATTTATCAAGCTCAAAACTTGCACTGAAAAAACAAGGTTGAATTCTCACTGGGTTATTTGAATGTATACGTTCGCTGCCTACCCAGACTGCCCTGGGTCCAAACAAAGAAATATTTTCCCTGTCTCCTCTTTTCTCAGGTTCGAGACGCTCGCAAGCTATTTTTGCTTCATACTACTTGGGTGAACATTCTTGTTACAGTTTTTTCCACTGTTTAAGACTTTAATATTTCAACACCCACAGCTGCCCTGGCACTGTATGTTAAAGAGACTGAATGCAAACTCAGGCCAGGTAAGTTTGTGCAGGAATGGTGATTAAAAAAAGAGAACCTGACAGATCTAGGGTAAGTGGAAACGTCCAAGTCAGAGGAGTACCTAAAGTAGATGAGGGGTAACTGCATCAAAGTTTCTGAGAAATTTGTTACAATATGTGTTTTATGCATAATGCAGGACCCCCTCTGTGCATCATTTAGGAGGCTAGTCAGTGCATGATAGGGTTTAAACTGTTATGACAGGGACCTTATTCTGGATTGGCATCACGGGCACGTTGGCGTTAATTTGCCATGGGACTGCTGGGTAACCCTAAGTGGTGAGGGAATTGACGAACGCTCTAAGAAAAGACCAGCCGGCATGGCTCTGCATTTACACACTGTTTCAGTGCGCCTGCGAGCATCCTTCTCTGCAAGTCTAGCAAATGGATGTGATATGTTCACCTTCTTTATTTATGACTTGAACATGGCTCAGTGGGCACCTGATGAATTCCTGCCTGCGTTTATGGGGCCCATCGTAGAACAATTTCACATCAAACAAATTGCATTCGAGCGAGCTGGAGGAACCCGTTTTCACTGCACCATTACAGCCTCCGCTTGTCAACTCGATTCATGCATATCCAGTCTACAATTAAGAGCTAAAAGTGCTTAAGAATGCAGCCGACCTTCCCTTGTACCGCCTGTGGGCTTCTCCTTACTTCTCGGTTTTCCTTTTCGCAAAGATTTGTTTTATTTTATCCAATGTTTCAATTGTTTGCATCAGAGCACTGATCTTTTTTAGGCTGCTCTGTGCAGGCTAATTTGTGTGCAGAGAGATGCACCCAGCTTTTTGTAGATCTGAGAGTACAGACCAAAACACAGCTCACTGGACCAAATTCGGATTCAATTTTTCCCCGAGAAGGGGATCTTGCCTCGCAAAATCTAGAGTTCCACTGGTTTTCACATCGCCTAAGTCAGGTTGGTGAACTTAAACATACATTTATGTTATATAATATCAAAACATATGCATATATAAATATATATGCATATAATATATGTTAATCTACCTATATGTATTTACTCTCATAGTTTCGAACTACCACATCATACAGCTTACGCCAAACTATTCTTTTTGCATACCTACACCCTGTCAATTCATGCCAGATCTTACCTGCTACCATTACCTTTCACTGTGCATCTCTGTGTGCACTTTAATTTGATTTTAATGGGAGTACAAGGTAAAGTATAGGTATGTAAAAATACTTTGGCGCCTTTCTGCAGTTTTAGTGGCAGCACATGAGCAGACACAAACCTGTGTGTTTGTAAAACTGTTCATAGTGCTTTGTACATAGTACACAGTGCTAGTTCACGGAAATAAAAATACTATTTTTATTTCGTCTGTGATCGTCCTTTAAATAGCTTGAATGTTATAGTGTTTCTGTCGGTGGGTTAATTGGTGGAACTGCTGTAGAAGCCAAGAGGAAATGGTCACTCTGATTTTCTCTTACTGTCGATTCTGCAGCTCTGGTGGCACTATTCCAGAACTTTCTTATGTTGGGTATTATGGGGGGAAAAAAGTCACATTCTCTTTATTGAAAGGTCTCCCATTGGTGTCGAATGAAATACACTACACTCTGCTGTTTAAGCAGTATTAGAAACTGTTGATGTCTACTGTTCTTGAATCTCTGCAAAATGTGTTCTAGAAAACCTCCCTGCTCCTGGCCATTAAGTCCCCCATCAACATTGCATTCTGTCTTGATCTTTGAGGGTTTCAAACATCAAAGATTTCTAGAAATAACATCAGATACTCTCCTGCCCTCACAGGAAATGGAGTTGTTGTCATTGGCACATGTACTCTCACTGTCAGTGGCGGTTCGTTGGCCATAACAAAGGGAAGCCAAAACCTCGCCCTTCAAAGCTTAATGACTTAAACCTTTCGCAGTTTACTTTTCTTGATCATCAGTTGCTCATACGAATTGGTAGAAGGACTGTCAAATTTAATTTTTAAAAGCATTGTTATACATTCCACCACAAAATTATGGGGGGATTTCTTTCACACATAAATTACAACATAAATTACCATAGGCCTATGTCTTTATAAATTCCACGCTCAAGTAGCTCGTGAAACGGCATAGATTCACAAATTGATTAGTGAGGCTTATTAACGAATAAGCTGTGCTGCATCGCATTGTTTACTTCTATATTATGATTGTAGAAAACGATGGTCGTGGCTTCTTGCGAAAGAAACTTCGCAAACTAATTTATAAAGACTCATTGATTCTTTGCGTCGTCATTTGCTATCGAGAATAAATTTGACTGTCCTTCTTCCAATTAGTATGAGCAACTGCTGATCAAGACAAGTAAACTGCGAAAGTTTTAAGTCACGAAGCTTTGAAGGGCGAGGTTTTGGCTTCCTTTGTTACGGTCGACGAACCGCCTTTGCTCACTGTACCAAATGACTCCCATGAGGAGAAAGAGAATGTGATTTTGCTTTCTGTGCAAAAACTGTGACGTCCATTTTGTCTGTGTCTGTGTCAATTCTATTCTCTTTAGTGGGACCTCTACAGCTGTGGCTTTATTTGTGTCATTAACCTTGCTAATATCTAGCTGTTTACCTAACATTATGAAATCATGCAGGACCTACAATATTTATTACTATACAAGTCTTCACTGAGTTGGCCATGTATTCACGCAAGACCTTTCTTTTATCTCTTTTTCTATAGTTTCAAATCCACGAAGACTGCGTTTTAAAGTCGTGGGCAAGAACAAATTGCTTGTGGCATGGAAAGAGCCAAGGGGAGATTTTCAAAGCTATAGATTTATCTATACATCTGAGCCAGGTAAGGAAGACACCTCATTCGCCTAGTTTTTGTCTAGTTTTGAAAATACTTCTCATACTGTATAGCATGGACTCCAGTCTCAGTACTTGCTGAGTGATGTACGACAAATATTTGGCCAATTGCCCAGGCCACTGGTCAGTATGGTTTCTTTACCATCATCATGCTCTAATGTGAAGACCAGGTACAGTTCAGTAATACCTTTCTCACTCAGAGGAATGTTGTTTAAAATTATTCACCTAGAACAGTATGGGTATCAGTCAAAGCAATGGCCTCCACCAAAAGTTAACGTTTACATCTTTCATCTCTGTATTCAGAACAGCACAGAAATAACAGTCTCGGCTGTGTCAGAGTTTATTTGGGCTAGAGGAGTGAGTTTATCGCTGTAAGTCTGTAATCCATTAAGATATATAGAAATATAGAGACTTTGTCTTTGTTCAGGTTGGCTCGTCATTGCTTAGTGCTATTAAGAATTATTCAACTAGAACAGTGTGGGTATCAGACAAAGCAATGGCCTCCACCAAGAGTTAATGTTTACCATCCCAGACCTTTCGCAAAGTCAATATTTTTGAACAAACCCCCACTGCAACCTGGGGCCAAAGAAAGAAAGATGAAGAGGGAGGTATCTGTGGAAGATTTGGAGGCTGATAACTGACACTTGTGTGGACAGAGCTCAGCCTGAAACCTTCGCTAGATGAGAACGTGCCTCAGGTCGCTGTGTGCTGTTGGGAAGCAAGCGCTTATCCTTAATCAAATAGTGAGATCTGGCTTGACTGAGGACAATAGATGCGTAAGGGCAGTCTGCAGGCTCAATTTTGCTCCTCCCAGAATTCCTTGTTCAAACTTGTTGTGCATAATTTTGCCAAAATTCAAAGCAACCGGGAACACGGTCAGTTCGCTTTGTATAGTTCAATCACTTTAGAATCATACAGACTCACCTCAAGCTCACAGTGTCGATTTTTCTCAAAATGCGTAAAAGGTGACCAAGTTTTGAAGACATATTTCATTCCTGTATGCAGAACGGCTCTGACATTCATTTGGGCTAGAGGAGTGAATATATGGCTCTGGGTCTTTCTGTGTTTAATCCATTGAGGTATATAGAAATTTGGAGACCTTGTCTTTGTTCAGGTTGGCCAAACATTACTTCGTGCTATCGCCAAGCAGTGCAAGAATATGTGTTTTTGAACACCCCGACAACACGTTGACAACACTTCGTTCGCGCGTTGTCAACGTGTTGTCAGTGTGTGAAAAAAGCACATATTTTTGAGCTGCTTGGCTTTCCATAACGTTGCTTCTTGTAGGGCTTTGCAAGGACTGGCCTACTTGAACAAAGCTCTGGAGACAGGGTTTGCTGTTCGGTTCAGCGGAATCCTATGTGAGCTGCTTTAAGACACTACAGGTCAATTCGTGGTGTCCTCTACGCTTAACAGTGGGGCCTTTTGGCAGTAGAGAATGCGCATGGGGATCTTTTTTGTACCAGAGCACGTACACTTTGTACTAAAACATGAAGATATAAAAAGAAATAGAAATTGAAGCGGACTCTTAATTTCTAAATCTTAGAAGAAAAGAAAAAAATCTAATAAGTTTGGTGGAATTAAATTTTAAAATTTAACACCCTCCCTACTAAGGACATACCGGTACACACCCAATTCCATATGCAGCAAGCAGGTTAGAGGAGAGTTCAGAAGAAGAAAATATAATAAATGTCGAGGATGAAGATGCCGTGCAATAAAAAGACAAAAACGAACCACAGTTGATTGCACGAGGCCTTTTCCTCCTCCGAACTCTCCACTAAACCGCTTAGTGCAACCGAATCATTTTCTTCGCTATTTTCAGCGTATTTCAAGTCTGCATTTGTGAAAATTTTGTTCGTATCTCTTCCTCTGATGTGTATTCACAAGGGCGACTTGGCATTTTGACATTCAGAGCATAAACAAGTGGGGTTTTCTGGGAAGTGAGCGAATGCTTGTTGTCAGTGGTTCGTGGGCGGTTGTCAGCCACTAGCATAAGTGGCATGATTGTATTCACACTACCAGACTCTGGGTCAGACGGTCGTTTAGATGTAAATATACGCCCTGGGTCCCCGCATGGCTGCAGCAAGGATGCAGATATGTGTCCTCAGTAGGGAAGGAGTTAAAAGTGCAGTCAATTATGGAATAATTTTACAGTCCCTCTAGTCACTCCTTGAGTTTGCCAGCTTTGGGGTGGCTGTCACTCCCTGGTCCCCTGGTGTAATTCGAGTGAGTCACTCACACAAAGGGACGGAGCCACTGCTGAAGTCAGTTCGAAGTGGGGAAAGATCAAATTGAGGCCGTTTTCAGATACGGCTGGCTGCTTTTAGCCTGAACGGTGGCCAAAAGTCTCCGCTGAACTGAGCATGCACGCATGCATAAATAGGTGAATAAATACATATCAAGTCACGCAGAGATGAAAACCCACGTCCTCTCGAACTTCGCGCTTCAGACGTGCAAACCTTGTTTCATTTAAAATTTTCAGAGATTGACATTAATTATGTAAATTGCGTCTTTATTTCAAAGAATGACTGACACATAGTTAAATGAGATTTAGCAGATCTGCAAACAACTGGCAATATACAATTCAATGAAAAGTATTGGGACCTTAATGCCATATTTCGGCAGTGTGAGATGAAAACCATGTATGTCAGTTTGGTTATTTCGAGATTTTCATATCAGTAGATGCAGAAATAACTATTGCAACTACTGTGACAACTTTGCAACAAATGGGCCAATGCAAGGAGAGAAAAATGTCATGTGACAAAAGTGTAGATCTGGGTGAGGACATTTTTCTTGAGGACAGCCTTGTAGGTAACATTATGTTGTTTGTTGATGAAAAAAAGATGCAATTTTACAAAGAAGGACAACCTTTCTTTCTTATATTTGACAAAAAATTGGAAGGTACCCTAAACAAGTTCAAAATACGGAAGTTTTTTCTGTCTTCTGAAAAACTTGAAAAATCTGTGCATGAGGATTTAGTCCAGCACTGACTGTTTGTTGCTTTGGTTCAGGAGTGGACACTGGAGTTGGAATAGGATGAACACCGTGAATTTTAAATGTTGCCAGCTTTATAGTGCACGTATTATGTAACTTTTCACTGATCAGTCTTGAATTCTTGAGCTCTACGAAAAAAGGCTTAAATGCGTCATTGTTAAAAAAAACACTTCAGTTTTCTCATGCTTGCCAATTCTGGAGTTTTCTGCATGCTTGCCTGTCTGTGAAACGCTCCATTGAAAGTCCTGCCCCCGCCCTCCCAAAAACCCAGTGTGCTATGATTGGTCAACTTGATCACTCACTGGTGATTGGTCCACCGTTCGCACCTCTTGTCACGCCCCTTACCATAAATAGATTTCTGCTTTGGAAAGAAACATTGACTAAGGCTTGTGGGCGAAACCCGCTTGATTCAAGGACGTGCGAAACTATCTGCTTGGCACGAAAATTCAAATGGTGACATCACCAACTGATGAAAATGTGGCCAGAAGCTATTGGGGCGTTTCAGTCAGCTCTGGAGCAGTGACTTTTGCGGCAGAAAGGGCCTCTTCTGGAGGTGACTTTGAGTTGTTTTCCGACAAAGACCTTTTAAATGCGCATAAAAACGATATGATTCACACTACGACATTAAAATAATGAAAAACCATAAAAGGTGCACTTTAATTTGTGGGTAATCACATGAGGTGAAATCGGGTGCATCACTCCGGTGGGTGCAATTCATTGGTGGGGGTGAGGTGCGACTTCCCATGATGACTTTAAGCTCTTCGAGTATGTATGAGGAAGCATTATATAAACACAGTGTTTATACATTCATTCTGTTTCAGAGAACCAAATGTAATGGGATAGTACAGCTCAGCTGCTTCTTGCAAGGGGTTTATCTGTGTTTCATAATATCAACAGCAAGAATGAAGACAGAACTTCTTCAGTCGAGTCTCAGTTTTGAGTCTATCTCTTGTCAGCATGAGGATGGATTGAGTGTCCATGCAATTCCTGTATTTATATTCCCATTATATCTCCCTACTTACCCTCCCGACCTTTTACGCTGTCTGTTTTAATGTCCATGGCAGTGTCCAGCGGGAATTTAAATTCACATTAACTTTAACACTTTAAAGATGTGTTTGACATAAACTGAAGATTTTGACTCACAAATGCCATATGGAATAGCCAGCTGTCGCTTTTTTAAAATCACATTTCTCATTAATATTTTAAAACATCAGACTAAACAAACACATCTCCACATGTCAAACTGGGCATGGTGTGGCCTTAAACATGCTCTTTATTTATTTATGTGTAATTATTTTTGTTACCTGCTACGTTTTTTTTCTGTATTCCCTTGTTCCCTAAAGTCGCTGTGTCTGGGGGCTCGTCTGGACCCCTCAGAAACAGCAGCACAAGGGAATACAATTATCTATGCCTTATTTGGACGATAAATTTGGCTCTCGCATTCTTGATAATATAGGCCAGAAGATGCATGTTTGAATTTCTCTGGAGTGCTTCCCTAGCTTAATCTTATCAGTCACTGAATTATCACAAGACTTGATTTGTGTTTCATATTTCAGCTAAGGAGGATTTTCTGAAATTAGCTTGTCGGTTAAAGACTTATGTTTTCTTGTCCATTAAGTCCTCCTTTGCCAAGTGCTCTGGCCTTCTGTTAAAGTTTTTTGTACATTGTGTAAGAATTAAGGGATCATAGTCACCCACAGAAACTTTCCCTGTTCTGCGGAGGATCTCCATGTCCCTCCTAACCTCTACTCTATGAAAATTTTGCTGACAAAGCAGTATCTGCTCCCCAGCAGCCAACTGCCACAGCGCCTGCTTTTAAATCACTCTAATTGGTCAATAATCAGAGTGTTCTGAGCAGTTTTACTGCCGAGGATTTAGAAATGAATCCACTTTTATGGAGAGATTTCCTCCCTCCCCTCTATTTTATACAAAGCGCAAATGCTTTTGTGGTTGACTTATGGTCTGGCTTTCAAGTTTAAGGTGCGGGAACTGAGTTTTAGGGTTATGCAGCATCTGTGCGTTCAAATCAAGTCTAAGCATGCAGGAGCACTGGAGGAACCCATTGATGTTTCTCCCTTGCGTAGAGGCTTGGAGTGCCTGCAACAACCCTGTTTTTACCTGGAATACATTCACAAAATGTCTCACCTCAACACATTTCGAATTCCTCTGCAAAAAAAAAAAAAATAGGAACTATTCATTAAATCGTTTCTACAATATTAGGGCAAAGCCAGTGCAAGTAAATTTGTTGTATTAAAAGATGAAAAAGTTTCATAAAAATGCTTGATATGGAAAAAACAGCACAAGAGAGCATCGGGAGAAGGGTCTCGGCCGACTGAACCCCCCGCTGGGCATTCTTTGGGGTGCAATGCATTTGTAGACTTCGGGTGATGCTGAACAAGCACTGGTCATGTCTGAGTGTTAGAACAGGATCACCACAGAGGGTCTGGGTCAGTCGCTCACAGTTTTCAGAACTGCAGATCAGCGAGTAGCCATTGACCAAAAAAACGGGATTAGGCTTTGAGACTGATTCAGAAAAACTACAAGGAGGGAGGGCAAGAAGAGTGAATATATTTGAAGAGTGTTTCCAATAGCAAGCAGTCAGCCAGCACAGTGGCTGATTGTACATCTTCAGGAATGATCCAACATGAGACGCATTCCACAGATGTGCCGGTTTCCATCCTTAAAGTTAAAAAGTTGCCATCAAAATATAAAAAAAAATTCTCCATAAATTCTCTCATTAAGCGCAGGAAACACAGTTTGGTTGTTGGGAGGCTTAAGTATTTTTTTTTTTTTTTTATAATTACAGCAAAGTTGAGGAAATTTGCGCATTTCAAAGAGAGAAGATAGTCATTACTGGCAATGTAACAAAAGTGAAGCAGGTGTGTTTTTACAGGGCTCCACCTGTGCGCTCCAGCTGTGCGAACAACGATTGATAGTTGCTTTGCCCCACCCGACGCCAGTGTTTTTGGATGCTCCAATGACCCTTCAAGTGTTTTTCACCTTGTTCTCCTGCCACTGTAGGACTGTAAACCAAAGTCCGAAAGAACCTGAATCAATAGTTTGCATTGAATGTACTATATTAACCATTTTGCCTCCTTTCCATTCGCAGATGGAGAGGAAACTGAGTTGCATCTCTCAAAAGGTGAAAACAAAGCAGTTATACACGATTTTAGCCCTGATAAGGAGTACACAGTAAAGGTCATCGCTGTGAAAGGTAACCAGCAAAGCCGACCACTGAAGGGAAAATATACAGGTGAGAAAATGGCCGCTGTTACTACTTTGTGGTCATGTGATTTTTGTTATTGTTCTATATGTCTATACTGAGACAACCCTGTGGCATTAATCATTCACTTTTATGGCTGTAAGTGTGCAGAGTAACATTTTAACGTTGATGAGTATGTGCAAGCCCTGGAACAATTAGATAATATTTGCATTAATTAGTTATAACACCCCATATCCACACGTTATAGAGGGAATTCTGGTAATCTTTGTTCCAAATTCCAATTGCACTGGGTAATGTACAGTTTCATTGTACCGGGAAATGTTTTATTATTCTATATGAGTGGGAACCCTTGTTGCCCTTTCCTATGGGGACTTTCAAAAGCAAAATTGAAAATACTTTAGAATATTAAACTATCACAGCAAAACCCAAGCTTGGTTAAAAGGCCAGGGAGAAGGTCAATGCACATTAACATTCCGTTATTGAAGAGAGAATGTTCCAGGTCTCGCAAAAACTTTTATTCCCTCTTTTTTGTAAGCTTAGCACTGACCTTCAATTCTCCTCTGTTGTTCATTTTCTGTAACTGTAATATCAGCAGTGGCGTCTCTGGAAGTGATAATTGGTGGGGGCCGGACCATGCCTTTGCGTCAATGATTGTTCCTGGCTTGTTCTGAGTTATTTTACGTTATTAACATGTTTTCCTATTTTGACAATAATCCTCTGGCAATCGAAGTTACGATTTCTCTTTCCATGCGATCTATTGACGACTAAATAAAGGAATAAATTCAGATCAGAAAAATTATTTTGGCCAATCAAAAATTGTTCAATGCGTTATGAAGGACAAGCTGCTCTCAAACGTCAGCGCTACCTTTTCCACACATCAAGTGATTTAACTGGTGCTGCATGATCATTTTGTTTAAATAAAATAAAAGACCATTTGAAACGCCTGTGTGCAATTCTGAATAACGCTGATTTAAATGCACGAAATTAAGTGCCCAAATTAATGATTGAAGGCGTACCAAAATGTACTGTACTGTACTATGCCGGCGTGCTCTCGGAGTGAATCTTTTGCTCAGTCCCTCAAGGACGTTGCATGTCGCACTTGCAACTATTAAAGCAAATTCAACCAATCCACGCAAATTTCTCGGGGACAAAAAAATAAATAAATCGCCAAGACTTTCATTGCCACTTTTTGAAAAAGTTACCGCAAAAATAAAAAAAAACAATAAAAAAGCCATGAAAATACTGGAAGGATTGTTTGTCAATTATGCGAATGATTGTGTGCAACTCAGGGTTAGTAATTGTTTTAAAGGGGTGTTCTGGGCCCCACCAATCTTTATTCCTAGAGACGCCCTGAATATCACTTAATGCTCAACAACCCCATGGAACAAAACCTCACAGTTTTACCCACCAACATTTTCCGAAAGAATCTTATGTAAGCTTATAAAACCGGAGGGATGAGATGGCTTGGAATTACACCAAGCCTCAGAAATGAGTCTAAGATGATGTGGGGCTCCCTGCTCTTTGTGGTAAGTGATGTGCTCCCAAAAAATGTCAGTGGTGGGTCGTGGTGTTCTGTCACTTAAAAACTGAACATTCATTTGCCCTCTCACTATGGTTTTCTTGACTGCTAGCTGGACCAGTTTCACAGAAAACAAATTAAGAGTTTGTTTTCGAAACGCAGGAAGTGCCACAATGACAAAAGTTGAGATAATACCATAGAGGGATGGCCCTGTGCTTCTTACACATGGTGCAAAAATCCGTTTTTAGAAATTCATACTAAAAGGTGTATTTTTTCATGGTCAAAGTTTGTGTTTTTTTTATAAAATGCAATAGGCACCAACATAGAAAGAGCTGATTAACGCAAAATGAGTAAAATGGATATATTGCATTTTGGAAACAAACTCTTCAAATATCTTGCTGACCAGTGGTGTTACACTAGAATTCAGAGGCACAGAAATATTAATATAATATACTGTAAATAATGGGAGAGCAGGATTAGATGCTCAGTCCTCACCACCGTCCTCTTCTATGTGTCCCAGTCCAAGACGTGGAGCCGGACGAGGATGTCCAACCTCAGAGACTGAAGGACAGTGATGGGCCTGATGATCTCAATGAAATCTCGGCAGGTAGGACATTACTGACTCTATTGCTATGGAAATGCATTGTCAATACTTCCAGCTTCTCAAAATGGAACAGTTCTCAAAAACATTTTATCGTCATTAACTTCCAGTTTCTTTTTTCAGCTGTGGTGCTGCATTTTATGAAATTAAATATGAGTGCTGGAAAAATTGTTCTAGCTCAAATCGTTATTACGCGTGTGCTGTGTGCTAGCGGTACAGTATTTACCATAATAAGTACATTGGTAAGGAGATCAGAAACTGTGCAATCCATTATTAACTTCCCAAAGTTAGGCTTTTGATTCTGCTTGCATCACTGCTGGTACAAGCATTTGAAAAAGCGGTCTTTTTTTTATGACAAAGTCGATGACTGAGACAGTTTCCTGCGATTCCTGTAACCACAATCCGTGATGCACAGATGCAAAGCATGTCGCTTAGTAGCTCTTGTGGTGCACATTTACTGGGCCCTTTGGTGTGGGACCTTGTTACTCTCCTTGCTGAAGTGAGTCGCAAATGTGCTGAATTGCTGCTGGATTTCTTTGGCCAGGGTCAAACAGGGATGTGTTTCCCAAGAGTGTAGTTGCTAACTGAGTTAGCAACTTACACAGTTCGTCCATTCGCAGTCAATGGGTCCAACTATGTAAGTTAGCATTACTGATTTCAGAAAACGCACCCCAGATGAGGAGAAGAACTAAATTTAAGACATTAGTGCTGAAGTTTCTCAGTCATAAAATGCCCCTTTTGAGGAGACCAAGACAGTGGACCTAGCTAAATATAAATGACGCTTCCCCATCCTATCCTCATGATGTGTCAAAATGTGCCCAAAGCACTTTCAGCTCTAGGCTCTTTGATTGTTCTCTAATGCCATCCTGACACCAAATGACTTTAGAAGTGATTTCAGTGTCGCGGAAAAGAATTTCCTAGGCTTCATCCGAGTAGTCATTTTTGCCTAGGAAAGTTCCTAACTCCTAAAAACTGATCCGGAAATAATTACATGACAGCAATGATTAGTGGATTTGAATCCTTTAAATGTTAAGGAAAGGTGTCTCAGTACTTCCTAATTTACCTCCATTAGCATAGAATACACAGAACAAAGAGAAATGAGATAACGCTATCCCACAATTCTGCACAGCGACCATTCATCCAGCCAATTGCGTAAAGAAACGTATGTATATGATGGGCAGGGGTCTGATGATTACGTTGCCCAATGTAAGTGCATTTGGATTCTCTAATTACCACAGTTTTCTTCATAAGGCGTTACGAATTCACTTTTATACCTTCCTTTTACCTTGTGACGTTCTCCGCGAAGGTTAAAGAAACGTGGTTAGGAATTAGTGGACAGGACGTAATCTTTTGACCATTCAGACGCAGCCCTAGTGTGATGTATAATCGTGGGTTTTGCTCACGTTGGGGCATGCTCTCGTTTCTCAATTGTTTGCTGTAAGGCAGACGTAAAACTCAGCTTGGAACAGCCTTTTTCTCCTCTTAACGTTCCGACAAAATCAAACAAGTTCACTATCATGGATGCCTTTAGTCTTTACTCACTGTTTGGCTCGTTAGTGAAGTGCTATGACATGAACATTACCAAAAAGTGTTCTCTGCAAGATCTTGAGTCTTTGCAAAATCTTAGAGCTGGCGAGTGAAAAAAACTGGTTTTATGACGTATTGTCTGTAGGTGTGAAGGGGTGTCACACATTAGTCTTTTGAAAGTCTTTTCAACATCTTGTAGTGTTTGGTGGGCATTAGGCTAAAGAGAAAACCACGTTCTCTGACTCTGCTGTTTGCATCTCTATTCCCTTTGCATGAATCATGTTGTAGTTACAGTGGCAAAGGCAGGTGATAACCGTTAATTTGTACGTGCTAAGTAATACATGTTAAGTATTACGGCTACTAATCAGCTGCAGGCGATATCCCTTTGGATTCTCCATAGATCTCCAGGCCTGGTCTGGTTTTGAGCCGTTCTGTCTGCTTTTGGTCTGAGGGGAGGTGTAGCGGTGTCAGCAGGACTGTGAGTCGACGGGAGTGATTCTTTAAAGCGACTTCAGCTCTCAGAAGTTTCTCGCTCTCTTTAATTTGTAGCCCACGGTGTCATCCTCCCAAGTTGTTGGGATTTAGAGGGGCTTCCTTCCTGTAAGCTGCGGGAGCTTAACATTACTGTGAGATTTCTTTATTCTTCTGCCTCAATTTCACGAACGAGTCGGAGCGTGTGTCACTGAGTTTTATATCCGGGCTCACGGAGGCTTGGGCACAGTGCTCGAAAACGTCAACGCTAAGCATGCGGCTGAGGAGTAAAGGCTTTTCCTCATCAACGATTATTTTTTTCATTTTTTCCATCAATGAGAGCAGAATAACGTCCTCGCTGAAGACTTATAGAATGTGATGCAGATTTTTTTTTTTGTGGTATACTGTAGTGGGCCTCCATACCAGAATTACCCAAATGAGCTTGATTTCAGTTTCCAGGCCACTGACAATGTACTGGAATCTTTTGCCTTTGCAATTCAATGATAACTCTGGTTTGTGAGTCTAGACATCTGCTCATGGGTTTGCTTTTTTAGAAGTGCTTTATTAAGAATTTTGGCACATTGCAGCGTTCACAACACTACAGATAACATGCAAACACATAAATAAAATAACTCAAGTTCCAAAAGTGTCCACAGAGTTTTTCTGTGTCTATATCCAGGGATTAATGCCTTTGTAAGTCCATTATTATTTGATTTACCACCACTTTGCTGTTGATTACAGTTTGGTTAATGATCATTTTGCATCTTGTTTTCCATATTTTTGAATTTATAATACAGATGATTAACCAATAGAGTTGTCTTGTCTCTTATGAAAAATTTTCTTTCAAGACGCCAAACATTATTGATTTGATGTTTACATCAAAATTCGGACCAATGTGTAACATTCTTTTCCATATTTCTTTTGTCCGATAGCAGTTAATTAAAAGATGTTCTTATTCTTTCATCGTCTACACAATTTGCCATTGGACAGGTTCATGTAGTGACAAAACAACTCCATTTTAATCAGATTTATATTTCTGGCCCTGTATCAGTTCTCCACACGTGGGTGAATGTTCAGATTTGTCCTATTCTCTATGGCTGCTGTACCTCAATGCACTGTCGCGAAAAAAACTGCCTTGGGTGCATTGGCAGTCACAGACAGAGGTCTGTCTCACTGTTGCGCGCGTCCAGACTGTGGCCGTAGGAGTGAAGACAGGCTGCCCTTATGTGCTGCTAATGATTGTCCTCGTGGGTAGGACTGTCGGAAGCAAAGCTGTCGTGCTAAACTGTCTCTCACTTGCACAAACAAGAGCTCAAATGAGGAAGATCGGAGACTATAAATATCAGAGTGTAGGCTACTCAGCCGGTGTGATTTGATGACACCACATTAAGGTTTATTTGATGTGGAGCAGGGGCGGCTCATGAACTGGCATTAGGGGAAGCTCAAAACATCCTGCAAAATTAATGATTGGTCACGACCTGTTTACAATCATTCATTTAAATTATCGTTACAGAAACGAAAACTTCGAGAACTCTCAACATTATCAGGTGTGGCCAGTTTTCATTTATAACGCATACTGATTACGACTCCAGACTTCTTGCGCTTTTCTTTACTCAGGAGTTGGAAGCAATGTATGTGTTTCATGATCGTTGAAATGAAATAAGATCTTTTGAAACGTCTTTCTGCAATTCCGTTGCTTCCAACCCCTCCAGTGCACAAGGACTTCAATTCCGCGTGAGAATCACATCACACTGTTCCACTGTCATTGATAATATATTTTCAAATGACAGAAAACAATACTGTAAGCGGACTATTGATGAATGATATCAGTGATCACCTTCCAGTGTTTACAGTCTACCAGTGGCGGATCTAGAAAATTTTACATGGGGTGGCAATAGGTCTGGGAGGGGTGGCATGGGGTATTAGGAAATCCCCAATTCCAATTAAGTTGGGACATTGTGTAAAACGTGAATATTAACAGAATGCAATGAATTGCAAATCTCATATACCCATATTTTATTCACAATAGAGCACAGACAACATACTGTATCTGATGTTGAAAGTAAAGACAGGCAGAGGTTCACCAATCTGCAAAAACACTGCATCTAAAAACTGGGGAACAATAACAGAAAGATATTCTTCAATGTATTTATTGTACAGTATGTCCCAAATAAAGGAAACCAAGAATAAATGGTTAATCCTATAAAAATTAGTGAATATTCTTTGATTAAAAATGACATTTGGAGTTATATAACTATGTCTTGTATCTTATAATGTCAGGTAAGTGGTGCTTTTGCCACACTCAACTGAATAAAAATGACACTTTTGGATTAAGTCAGGAACCACTTTGCGCCAGATTACATAAAATGATGACAGGCCTAAACATGGATGAACCTGGATGATCAGTTTCAACTTTTCATTGTCGGGGCCATTAGTGCTTTGTGCAATGTGTTCTGCTTTAAATGTAAACCCTACTAGCTGCATGACAGATGTGCACAAATCATGCAGCTGACAACAGAATAATGAGTTCTGACAATGATGCCTGACTAATTTTGTGTTCTTTGTATGATGTGAGTACACAGTTGTGTAATTAACCCTATATTGCCCAGACACAGACATCATTATAGGAGAAATATGACCCGGTAATATTTTTGAAGTATTGAAGGGTAGTATTCAGATCCACTGTTCATCATTAGGTTTTGTGACAGCAAAATATACATTGCTGAACAGAACAACTTCTAATTCCCGGCGTATCATATCTGATACAGCCAAAAATCAGCAACCCTCCAGAACTCAACACTCAAAATTTTAAATTATTTATATGCTCTCTACTATCTATAGCTATCCCTTAACATATAAGAATAAGTTTTTGTGTAATATTTACCTTGGAATGATGAACTTCACTGCCAAAGTCGCAAGAAATTCATGAATTCTCATTCACATGGGAGCTACTACCTTGAAGTGAGCGACTAGGGGAGAGACTCCTGTAATCTCACTTTTTCCTTCCAGGTGGCAGCACTGTGTATCAGATATGATACAGTGAGCAGCAGTGGTTGTGTTGCATCTTACCAGGTGGGCATGGTGCTTCCAATTTGGTGTATCATATATGATACAGGGGGCATTATAGGGTTAATAGTCCTAATTTGTCCTCTACCGGAAATGGAGGGGACTATAGAATTGTACTCCGTCCGCCCGCCAGTCCGTCTGTCAGTCCGTCCGTCCGCATTCGTGTTCGCTCCATAACTTCAATACCGTATGACCTAGGAACATCAAAGTTGGTGTGTGGATGCATCTTGGGGAGAGGGTGTGTCATGTACCCTATTCAGGTCACTTTGACCTACTTTTTAGGAAATATAATATGCATACACCGGTGTGGGGACTAGTATTGCTCAGCAATAAGACATTCGCCGATAGGCGGTGCACTTGTTAGTTTTATGGATATTAAGTTTTAACAGAATACTTCCCATTTCATTCCCAATTTCTTTTTTTCTGGATGCACTGTATTATTATGCCTTCCAAGATGTAGCAGAGTGAATATTTAGGCCTAATGAAATAAAAGTACCTCAAAATAAATTCAGTAAAAGAAGTCACAGTCCAGGACTGATAATGGCAATGTCCTTTAAGGGAGTTCAGATGACGATTGTTGTGCTGTGCAGCAAAATGTCACACAAACATACCAAATCTAGCTGTTTTCAACGCTGTTTCAACACTGAGAACAGCTAGATTTCTTAGATGATCGTCTGATGACCTCTAGTTGTGTGGTGGAATTTCTTTCAAGTCGTATATTGCTCCTGCCGCGAGTACTTATGAGCTACGTCACAAAACAGAATTGGTAGATCTATACAAACATATGTACGGTAAAATAATGACAATTGTATTTCAAGTTTCAATGGAATTTAAGAAATTTTGCCTGCTTTGGCTGACACATGCCAAATTCATGAGTACATACCATCCGTATGTTTGCAAAAAGGGCTAACGTTAGTCGGTACAGACTCGCCTGTACCTTTACCTGTGATAGAATGAGATGAGAGGCTAACAATACCGCTGCCTTACCTTCAGCATACAGGCTAGAGATACAGGTCCGCGCCCGTAGCCACTGCCCTAACAGTAAGGGCCTGCTTTTATTATGCAGCCTCATTGCTGTGATATTGATCACATAATACTGAAACTTAACAGCGATCGTCTGGATTCAACCATTCCCGTTTTTGATATCTAGCTAAATGCATCATAAACTGTTCTCGTTTTTACGATTATCAAAACTAACCGAAGGGAAAAATGCGCCAACAAATCCCACGGGAGTGAGTCACTTTTGACCAGCGATTCATGAGCCCATTGAACCATCACCTTTAGCGTATATTCCATCGATTGCAAATTTAACTTAACTTTATTAACTTTATTGAAACTCACTTGAAGAAAGTTGCGGGGCTAAGTGGCTCCACTCTGCTGCGCTGCACGCAGACTCCAACATGTCTATGCCAACTGACACACGCACGCAGACTCCGCGCGTTTGATGCAGGACCGTAGCTAAGTATCTGAGGAGCCGAATATTAAATTTACATTTATATATATATATATATATATATAATTTTTTTTTGTGAATTCATCTTTTATTTCGATGCTTTGAGGGGCTTTTAGACATAGTGGTGATTTGTTTTACAAGTATAGCTTTAAGAACTTTAAAGTTTGGGGGGCAGCTAGAGGGGAAAGGCTCGACAGCAGTTGGGAACGAGCTCGACAGTCTCTGGGAACGAGCCGAGAGGCAAGACTTCCATTGACTTCCCAAGACTGGGAAGAAGCATCAATTCACAAACCACAGGCTTGTCTCTTTACTCCCAAAATTCTCAAAAATACTAGAAAAACTATTTTATAACAGATTGAACAGTTCATTGAAAAGCACAGTCTACTTTCAGATAGTCAGTACGGGTTCAGAACAAACAGATCAACAGCACTTGCAATAATAGAATCAATTAAAGAAGACACAAATTCCATAGAACAAAAAAGCATACAGTTGGGCTGTTTATCGATTTAAAAAAGGCATTTGACATAATCGATCTCAATATTCTAATCTACAAGTTGGAACGGTATGGTATCAGGGGGGTAGTATCAAACTGGACAAGGAGTTATTTGAGCAACAGGCAGCAGTTTGTGAAGTTGGGTGTTCTTTGTTCTTCTTGTGTACATGTTATTGTGGTATCCCCCAGGGGTCAGTGTTGGGACCCAAATAATTTATTTTATATATCAATGATATCTGTAATGTCTCAAATATATTGAAACTGGTATTATTTGCCGATGACACAAATATTTTTTTGCACTGGTGAGGATCTGCACAAGTTATCAGGGGATATTACCTCAGAAATGAAGAAAATGAAAGCATGGTTTGACATAAATAAATTATCATAGAATTTAAGTAAATCTAAAAATATGTTATTTAGTAACTGCAAAAGGAATGCACTAGTAGAGGTTTACATTGATGAAATCAAAATTGAACAAGTCTCTAAAAATATATTCCTGGGTATAATAATTGACGACAAACTAAACTGGAAATTTCACACCAGTGCTACAATAAAAACTGTCAAAACGCTTATCCATCCTCAGTATAGTGAAGCATGTTCTGGATCATAGATCACTCCACATTCTTTACTGTTCTCTGGTTTTATCGTATTTAAATTACTGTTCAGAGGTCTGGGGCAATAATTACAAAAGTTCATTGCATCCAATAATCATACTACACAAAAGAGCAGAAAGAATCATTCATAATGCTAGATATCGAGACCATTCCACTTTTTTTTTTTTCTGCGATCAAAATTACTAAAATCTACTGATATTGTACAGTTTAAAACTGCACAAATAGCTTTTAAAGCAAAAAACAAAATTCTGCGGAGAAACATATAAAAATTGTTTAGCGATTGAGAGGGGGGATATAATCTTAGGGAAAAATTCAACCTAAAATTTCAGCCTGTGAGGACTTCTAGGATAGGTTTCTGAATTTCCATATGTGGAGTAAGACTCTGGAATGGTCTGATTGTGGAGCTCAAAATGTGTCAGAATCTACAGCAATTCAAAACCAAATAAGGACATTACTTTGTTGAGGTACAGTAATGTAGAGAGTTAAAACTCACAAGATTGTAGCAGGGACCTGCAGTGTAGTCTTTATCATTATTCTTACTATTATTATTATTATTATTATGGTTGTTTGGCTTACCTTATGTAAATATGTTATTTTGTTATTGATGTAAATATGTGTATATGTCTTCTCAGACTAAAGGATGCTCTCATGTATGTACGGTTATGGGCTTAAGGGCATGTGTATTTTGTACAGAAACATATTATGAAAATTCATATTATTGAAAAAGTTAAATAATGTACAGGGTTTATGTAGTTGGGGCTCTGACGGGATGATTATGATTAATCACTGATGGAGATGGGGTGGGGTGCAATAAGTTTATACTTCTTCCCACTCCCTTTCGGATATAAAAATTGAACTTGATAATGTGTAAACTTTTTTTTTCTATCCTTCCTGTTTTGTATATATTGACTTTTCTGTACTTGTCTTTTTTATATGCATATATATATATATATATATATATATATATATATATATATATGTATATATATATATATATTCAAAATAAACTTTCAAACAAACCAACAAACAGAATCTCTTACATGCGCGTTGATTGAATAATTGCTGACTACAGCAGGGCAACGTTGATATGTTGCTAAAACTCACACCGTATGCGTGAGAGTTGACAGGTATGCGTTGTTAATGAAAACTGCCCACACGTGATAATGTTGAGAGTTTTTGGAGTTTCTGTAATGGTAATTTAAATTAATGATTGAAAACAGGTCATGACCAATTATTATTTTTATGGGATTGTTTGAACCTCCTCTATTGCCATGTTCGCGAGACGCCACTGATGTAGAGGCCTCTGTGAAAGTCTCTAATGTGCTCCCCTGTCTGGACACCAATCATAGGAGGCAGTCGTACCTCTCTACGAGTTTTCTCCGGCTCTGTAACTGACTGAGTGGGGGTGTTGACTGGACAGGGAGGTACACCAACCCAGGAAGCAATTTGTTTGAAACCCTGAGCTGGGTAATGCTGCTCCCTGAGTCTGCTTTGTCCAGACCTGTTGTAGGAGCTGGCGGAGGTCAGAGGTCACGTCCGTCACACACATCAGTGTCTGTAATCGCACGGGAAAAGGGCGAGCGTAATGGGCTTTGCTGACCTCCTTTGTTAAAGGGCAGAACTCTCGAGGGGGAAGTCGGACAAGGTCATTACTCAGGAATTCCAGCACCTGTACCTCCTAATCTTCTGCTCAGCCACACGAGGTGCTGACTGTCGGGAGAAACGTGTGGCATTTTCGCTGAGGTTTACCACAAAAGTAGCCATTTTTGACCAGAAGAAACAGTGGAGGGGGCTTTTAGAGTAATGGCTTTATTTGGTGTTTGATTTTGGCGCATCAAGACTGTTAGGCGACTTGTTTTCGTTCGTGATTATTATTTTATTTCCTGCTCTTTGTGTCCTTCTCTGATAGAGTTGCCTCTCTTTTTTATGCCTGTGCAAAAAGCAAAACTGGAAGGGACATAATTACGAGAATAGGTGAGGGCCAGCCTGTGTCTCCTGTTCCCTGAACCTTTCGTGGGAATGAGATCTGACTGAGAGCGGTTGGTACAGAGCACTGTCACCAGAGAATGCACTTCTGAGCAATAAAGTTGTGGATTTCGTGGCTGAAATCGCTCCTTTCTGAGCAATACTGTTCCCAGTGATCCTCCACAACTCTCTTTCCCCAGGTCTATCCGTGCTGTTGACCCCATCTGTCATGACACACGTGTCTGCTTGATTGTTGTGGGTTGTTCCTATTGATGGATGGATTGTCTCGTTGTCCCTTTAGTGCGATCAGCTTTAGCCTCTCTGATTGCCTGGGGTATATAGGTTGCCGGTTTCCTCTCAGTCGGGGCTAGATTGTCTTACACTAAAGGTGTGAGGTTTTACGAAATGAGCCAATGGCGACAACCAGTAAAATACAAAAAAGAGGCTTTATTTCTGAAGGGGGAAACCCCCCAACAGAGCGGGCGACAGTACAAAGTCCACAATCCAAAGTCAAAAACCAAAGGGCGTAATCCAGGTTTGTAAACAGGGCACCAATCACAAAAATCGAAGTCAGAAAAAAATGGGTCCACAAACTAGAAGGCGACGAAGTACAGGGAGAAGGCAAAGCTCGTGGTCTAGGACGGTCCAGTCAGGAAGATAATCACAATGATACAAGGCGAGAGAAGCGTGGCACTGGTAAGCAATGGAGAACGATCTGACAAGGAGGTGCTACAAACAGACATCTAATATACATATCCGGGAGGTCACATGACAATGGAACACAGGTGCAAGCAATGGGACTGATAACAAGGGAGAAACACATTGGGAGGAAACTAATCGCATGAAATTGGCCGTAGCCAAAACGCAGACAAGGATCACAGGACAAACCTGTGACAGATAAACAGCTCCAGTCACGGAGTTCTAAAATACATAGATAATGAGAGAGAAAACACAGCATGGAGCAGTTGTGGAGACCCACAGAAACACAGCAGGGATAATTAGGGAAAGACAAGAGGCGGAGACTAGAATAGGGCGAATGCTGAGAGATCATTAGTAAGTGCAGCTATACAATCCTGAGTGCTCGTTAGTAAGTTAGTCAAAATATACAAGGTTAGTGTTGGTTAGTAATTATCAAAAATAACAAACTGTTAGTCTGTGTTAGTAAGACAGTAAAAGAGAGAGGAAGGAAGAACACGAGCTAATGAAGGAAGACTGAAACCCAGAAACCAGTAAATCACCCGAAGGAGTGCACACAAGACAAGGGACCGTGAGCAAAGACAACACTCATGACAAGACAGGGGGGGGAAGTGCAATGCATGGCAACTCAAAACATGGCATGGAATGACTGAACTAAAACATGGAAAATAATAAAACATGAAATCAAAATACCAAAACACAACACACGATCCTAAGAATAGTCAGACACGAGCAGAATTCAAAAACACAGAGGTCAGTCCGAACATATCCCATGGCATGGTGGAAACATGATGCGTGGCATGACAGAAACGTGATACTCGGAACAGCAGGAACATAGTACATGGCATGGCAATCGCAGAATCACAACAAACGGCTTGGGCTAAGGGGCTACTTTATTGGTTTACTCTAAATTCAAGCTCTGCTTCCTGATGTCCCCTCCAGGATAGGAATTGTGAGCACATAATTAGGTACGGTGGGTTCCACTAACCCTCTTCCATTTCTCCTTTTCCTCCTCATTATAAATGCATCCTAGTGACTCATCGTCGATCCTACAATTGGCTCCCCTACCGCCCAGTTTGTGACACACATCACTGTAAGAACTCCTGTCCAGAATGTTACAATCGTGCAATTTGTAATTCCATTTTATATGGAGGGTAGATAAACCTGCCTCCTTGTCTTGTGTGTGCACAGAGCACCTGTAGTTTTTCATAGCTTTTTATGCTGTTAGCCTGTCCATGTTGTGTTTCTATGCTACTAGGCTTCTCCTGTTTTGTTTCGGGCGCTCAGTAAAATGTTTGGCGCGGTATCCTCTAGAGTTATGATGAGCGCTGTAACATTAGTCTTTTCGGCAGCCTGCAAGCAGGCAAAGGCATCTTTCCTCCAGCAATTGTAAGCTGGCGAGTGCCAGCTCCCTATTTTGGGTTGGAAACAGGGAGCACAGTCTCTGAAGAGAATGTAGATGAATCAAAACAGACTAGTGGCCCCCTTTGACATGCCCGGCGGGCAACGCGAGTCCAAGACGGATAAAAAACCCGCCACAGTCGCTTCTCTGACAGAGATTCACCTGCATGTAAAGCAGTAAACTCGGAAGCGCTGTCACCAGTCTGTTCAAATTATGTCAAATGTTACGGACAGAATGCCAGCCTTTTCTCATTTTCTGACTGTTAACTGTGCCAAAAGGCGGACCAAATTAGCGCGATAATCAAATGACTCTGGTGTCATATAGCGGCTGAAACTCGAGTTGCGCTGGCTTCCAGTTACTAATGTTGATACGGGCCACGTCTGATAAACTGACGTTTACATTTCTCCTGTCAAAAAATACATTAAGATCTTGTGGGATACAAAGCTGTCCACAGGCGATTTCAAATCAGTATAGCTTACAAACTGCATATCATTCGGCCATATTCTGGTCAACACCTAAAAGAATCAGTATAGAGAAATTTAAGACCCCAGTGCTGAAAGTGCTTATGCCACAAGATCTGTTTTGAGAAAAAAAAATGGTCTGAATATATAATTGATCCATAAGATCTGCTAATTAAAGAGCCCAGTGCTATGTCCACTTTGAGAAATTTGAGAAAATTCTTAGGTAGCAATTACTGCAGTTTTCCCTACTCTTTTCCCTCACTTACTAAGTTGCCTGACAACTTGGTTTTGTTTTGCCTTGACGACATGGAGAACCAAAGCTCATTGAGAATGTAAGAGATTGTATGGTCAATTATTATGTCGCATAATCTAGATAATTTGCCCGTAATTGCTATTTGGCCGTTCAACAAAGAGCATACCATTGATTTGTTTTGTTTCATGCACGCAATTTCATTTAGGTTTTGTAGTCGTTCCCAGACAAGTCATTTCCAAACATCTGGAAATAGATTCTGATTATTTCACAACAGCGAACCATGTAGCTAAAATGGCACAAATACCCCTCTTTTAGAGCAAGAGAGATATGTAGTATTATTAGCCCACAAACTGATGCTGTTGTCTGCTCAATTTTGTGCTCTTTCACCCTTCCATCTTCGCAGAAATCTCTGCTTCAAACCTCTCATTTGACCATTGCTGGGATTAAAAACTTATGTGCAAGCTCAAATTTTCCCCCGGATTCTTACACAAGTGCTTTCTTTGCCTCTGTTGTTTAGTGTATCGTGCTAACAGCACTTGAAGAAGTCAAGACTGTATCTGTAACAAATGTCTACGCTGTCAGTTGTCGGTTGCTTTGGTGGAGTACAGACGGTAATTTGATTTCAGAGTCTCTAAGTTGAAATGTGAAGGTGGCACTTGAGGTGAAACGCAGTCTCTCGCCGTGCGGGGAGGAGAGGCAAACTGATGCGTCGACATCAGCGATAGCTGTCAGATGAAACATCCAGTTAAGACGCTCCAGTCTTAATATTTAGCCCCGGCTGCTGCCTGTGTTGCTTCAGTAACTTGTCATTACGTCTTCGCGTCGGCTATTAATTGAGCGCCCAAAGCCATTAATTATCCCATTGTTTCATGTTGCGAGCGCAGATCTGTTTTGCTCCATGTGGCTGCGTTTAAAAAGTGCACGATAAATGGTGACTCTGGTTCTGGTGTGTTATGGTGTGAGTTTTTATGTCCGGTTTTCGCACTGTGCGTGGGGTGGGGGGAGACTGGGTTTAGTTTGTTTCTTCTTTTACTTCATGAAGGCTTTATTTAATGGGACAGTGTAGTCTGAAAAATTATTTAAAAAATGACTCAAGTGCCAGCTGGTGTTTTCAATGTATTGACATTGGCATTGGTTTCCCTCCGCAATAGTGCGAAAGTAAATAACAGAAAATTACATGTACAATTTGGGCGATGGAAGAGAAGCCTTTTTACTTTTAGAAGGCCTAAGGTGCCTTAAACTTGGTCAATTGGGACAAGCTTATCGTTTTTCAAATCATTTTTGTCTGATTTTTTTTTTTCCCTGTGGCTTTTGAAAGATGTCCCGTTCGCTTCTCGCTGTCGCTGCAGATAAGAAATATTGTAGGTGAGTCCCAGCTTGTATTTGATACTAAATTTCCCAGTCTGTTCCTTTATTTTCATTTCATTATCTGCTCAGTTATTTTGTTATCTACTGAGAGAGCTTTGTTCACTTATAAGTCGGTATCGCCGAAGCTTGTGAAACATTTGGTAATTGATTGGACGGGGCTGTTGCGCACTTCTGATAAGGGGCTTATTTTGGATTACAGACTTGACCAAGGTGTTCCTCCTCCTTTCCCTCTGTTTCGCTGTCGCCCTGTTTTCCTCTTTAAATTCATGTCCTTCCGCCCACCCCCTCCATCTTTTTTCCTCGCCTTTTTTTTTTCATTTTCCCTTCATCTCATGCCAAGTGATTCTCAGTTTCTTTCTCCGACTGTTTTGTTGTATCAGTATGCCTTCCCTTTCTCTTTTTATCTTCCTGTCTTAATCTTTCTTTCCTCACTCCTCTCTGTTTCTCTCTCTCTCCCCCCCTCTCTTCTCTTCCCGCAGACATCAGGCACTTTGACAAAATCATTTTGCCCCCACTTGCCGACCCCTAAAATCCGTCCTGGCCCTCCCTGGAGGACGTGTCCTGTGCTGTAAATTCCTCCTTCAGAGGCGAGCAGGCGGGGTTGAGGTCTTAAGTCTGGCCACAAACCCACGTCTGCTCCTAACTCCATCTTCAAAACACTCTCAGGGGGATATTATGCTGCAGCATTAGGCCTTAATGAGAGTAAATGCTACATCAGCCTCTGTACTTTGTGATTCACACAGGTGTTTGGAAGGGAATCATGGGGCATAATCGCACACGTCATTCTCTTTCTCTGTCTCAGTTGTTTCTCTGGGTTAAAGAGGAGATTCTCTGGTTTCCTGAAAGCAGCATTGTGCTTTACTTCAGTACAGGATTCCTGAGTCCCTGCGCAAAGGGTGTATCTCAGCCAAATGTATTTTCTCAGGTACAGCTGGGATGTGCTGAGGATTTGTTTTACAGCGAATTTCAGTGGCAGATCCCCCCCCCCCCCTTTTTTCACAGAGAAGTGAAAAAATCATGTGGGACCTATTTTTTCAATAAGCCAAACATCAGCACGACCACATCATCGGCAATCACCATCTCTGATGGTTCAGTGTCCATGATCAATTTATATACCGCTTGTAATGGTTCAACTTCACTATTCCGGTTGATGGTACTTTAGACATTGCCTGTGTTGTGCGTGACCCACTCTGACCATAACTTGTGACTTTTTCTGCATGTAGTCCGAGTGCTTCTGGGATTACTGATATGGACTTTAAAAAATGCCATTTATTGCCTGGATTTTGAAAAGCAAGTAAATGTTACAAAAAGGAATTTAATGTGCCATCAATGACATCTTTGACTCAAAAAAAAATCGTCGCACTCAGGATTATATTTGTTTAGTCTTGTCGGTGAGCTTTTGAATGTCAAAGTCGCAATGATGATCTAAGGTCACAATGATGGGCTATTTTTTTTCATACACATTTCCTATCCTTTTTTCATTACTTTGACTGAGAGTTAATTGCAGCTATAAACCAGCTCTGCTTCTGCCAAAGACTTTGTGAATTTGGTCGGGCATAGGCTGATAATCACATCCTTCAGGAAACAAGTTTATATCCAGCATCCCTTGCATTTTTTCTTTTGTACACCCCTCTGACTGAGCAGATGTGCGTACTTCCTGTATATCTGATGCATGAATACTTCAGGAAGCTAAGAACTTAGTAGTGTGTGATGAACAGGAGCATTTCCTGGAGATTAGGCATCTCTTGCTTTGACAATTCTATGGCTAATTGTGTGTTGCGCCACAAACCCTCAGTGCTACCAATGCACAGTTGGGCTCACAAGTTGACAAACCCACAGCTGGTTCTTAACTTTGAGCGTAGTTAATTTGAGACATTCCATTTGACCTTTCTGGCTACTATTTAAAACATTAACTGGTGTTATACAAAAATGTAGCACTTAAGTCAATATTCACTGCGTTTTACCGTCCAACCGCTGACACTAAATTAGTAGGAGTTCTGCATTGCATAATCTAATGTCTTTTTCTGGAAAGCTCTTGAGTTAAAATGGACATTATAAATGCACATTATGAATGGTTCTCTTCTGGCTATTAAAGGAGACAGGTTTTGATGAACGAATGATTGCTCATTTCCTGACGCTTTTTGCACTAAACCTTTCCCCTGAGATTTTGGGAAGTTGAGACAGAGGACAACTGTATTTTCTTACCTTATTTCAGCACTCCTAGCAAAACCCAGGAAGGAAAATAAATTTATTCCCATGTTTATCTTCACGTTATTCTTTATTTTTTATTTTTGTCTCTGACTGTGAAAAGTCTCAGTTGGTTCAGAGCTCTGTAGATGGACTAATGTGAGTAAGAACTGCAGTGCAAGAGACAGAATGCTGACTGCTGGAAATGGCTGTGGACAGACTACACTGAAGGAGCGACTTATTCAAGGAACAAATTTACTGTATGACCCTCACCGTAAAGGTCAGAGGTCATGGAAGGCTGGGGATGCGCTTATTCAGTTTACGATCTGCGGTTTTGTAACTGGGCCTTGTTGCAGGTAGTTTCCAATGTGTGTAGATCATTTTACTGTTCTCCTATTGGGAAAATAAAATCAGACTCAGTGCGTTCCCGAATGGATGAGGATATTTTTGTGACTGCTCTGGAACTGCCATTTTGAGAGAAGACAGGTGGTGCGAAACCCACGAGAGGGCGATGCCATTGTTCCCGAGTTGCACCATCGGTGCTTGGTGAGAGTGAGAGAGCGTGCGCACATGCTGTCACGATAAAAAATAAATAAATAAATAAAAAATACTTCCCCCTCGCTGGTTCCGGGCAAAAATAAACCAAAATATGTGCGACTATGACAGCTTTTCTGCTCGTCGCTTTACCAACAGCTTTTGTACTTGCCCTGCCAGTTGAATTTCCATTTTTTTTGTGTGACACAAACAGACTTCCTCTCTCTTGACGGTTGCTCCCAGTTTTTGCCGTGAACCAAGGACAGGAACGTATCCTTAAAAATCTGGGCTGACTCGTTGATGGAACGAATGCTCCTGTACTTTATCTGCTGGTTAGCGCAGCTGAGACAAATCCAATTCTCTATTATCATTGTACCCTGTGGAATAAATACCTCAGGGTACATAAAGGATAGATTCTATATGAAGATGTTACGCTGCTTTGAGGTCATACTCTAGTTTCTTAATAGCATTTGCGATATATTTCATATAGTAACATGTCATGGCCACGAAAGCTAGCAGTCTCAAGGTAAACTTTTGCACTGGAAAAGGCCCTCTGATTGCCTGTGAGGCAGCGCACTGAAAACGGTCGATGTGAAAAGCAACAGCTTGTGTTCTTAGAACTTGTGGTTTGTCTCAAGACACAGATGAGCTGAAGCAATTTTTGGCCGAAATGAAAATGCTTTCATGAATATGAATTTGGCCATTAGGAGGAAACTTAGCAAGAAAAGAACACGTTTTCAAAAATGAGCTCATTGCCTCCCGTTCCAAGTTTCAGCTTTTACACCCTTGCGTTTATTAATATTAACAGGAAAAGATATTTAGCTAAATGACTATTGAGATAAAAATGAGATTCATTAGAGAGAGTGCTCTGCTTTTAGCGTGACAGCTGTACTGAGTTTACAGCTCTGCTGGGGTTTAAGCCAGTAACAAAAGATTATACTGTATATTTCACCAATGATTTAATAGTTTACAGTACCATGTGCAGACCAAAGAGAGGTTCTTTAATGGCCGACCGGCAAAAGAGAAAACAGCTTTATCGAATGTTTTCTGCATTGCATTTTGCATCAAATAGATGGATAGAAAAATTGGCAGAATACATTCCTTGAATCACAATCATGTTTTTCTTTTTTTGACAGATTCAAAGTAACATTATTTGGGGTTTGTTACGAGAGAAGTCTGTTAGTGACATTTCTGCTGCTCGGGTCTTGGTTGTTTGTGGTTGTAGATGTAGTTGTTATGTCATTTTTCTCTCTCATAAACCCAGTCCTCTTTCTGATGAGTGTAAAAAAAGCTCCTCCTTTTCATTGCTTTGTTGATGAGAATTCTTTCAGCTTGAGGTAAAAGTTGGTTGAATTTTAATTTGTTACCATGGAAATATACTCAATATTTATACAGCACCGGGCAAAAGTTTGGTCACTGTTTGACTTCAGCAAAATGGCACATTGTAAGAACGGAATAGTGAAAAACATCCAAAAAAAAGTTACTTTGCAGAATATTATCAAATTTTTAGACGTTTAGCTGGTTTTGGACTTATTGGACTGATCTGTCGAAGAAAAAAAAGGTCATTTTCTATAATTGGATTTTTACAGTGTGGGTTTGTACAAATTGGTGTGGACTGGTACAGTATAGATCTTAATATATCCACCTATATTCATTCAGTATTCTTGTTAAGTGACCAGGATAGTTTAAATATGGTTACATTTTGTCACCATGACCTACTCTGAACTGTGATTGATTTTATGTTGTAGAATTGCCACAAATGGCGAGTCCAACAGTGACAAACCTCACCTGCTATGAGTGAAACTTCTCACCTTGGCGTCATCAATTGCGGAATGCCCTCTCAGGTATACCAAAAGTCAGAAATATCTGAGAGGTGAAGGAACACGTGTCGTCTAACCGTGCTGCCGGATCGAGAGTAATTTAAAGCTTTGTTGTTATAATAATCTGACTCGAATTGAAATTATACTGAACCTTCCTCCGCATTAACGGTAACACACAGAAGGCTGCACGCACCGCAGTGTGGCTCTGCAAGAACGGCTATCTAGTTACGTAGATGCGGACGTGCCAATGGCTGATACAGCCGGCAATAATCCAATCAAAGGTATTTGCGACGGCACTAAGCGCAGGCGAGTGACTACGGGGCGCAGATACCCAAAGACCTGTGCGTGCATCAGAACTGAAAATCCATAGCTGTAAAGTGGATATCAGACAGAGAGGAAAGCTTGGTTAAGACTAATATCATTTATTTACTGATGTATGAATCGCAAATTCAGCAACAGTATGCGATGAGATAAATGACTACACGCGAATGTGGCGCAGTAGCCCATGTTAAAGAGTCTCTCAGAAACATTCCACTTTTCCACCTATATACCCAAAGATCAAAGGAAAACCAAATCATCAATATAGAGGCCCAATGAGTAGGAGACAGAAACATCTATAATCACACGTGCTGCACGCTCACACATCATTTGCACCTTACCTGACATAAGTCATAAAAACAAAGATGACCCTCCCACATGACTACACAAGACTACAAGATTGCTTAGACAATGCTGACCATCCTGAGGTGTAGAACAGAAATTTGCTGGAGTAGCATAATGACAAGGTAATGTGACATCATTAGTAAGTCCCTTATTGACCCCCGCATTTCAGCTTAGTAAAAAGTCCTGTTCCTCATGTGGGGACTGAGAGAGGCGCACTTCTGTAAACACCCTCCAATAGCTAGCCAGATATTGTCCAGTTTGTTAGCAGTTCATGGCATCACACAGCCATAATTCTTTGATTGTCTAACCAACAATTGAAGAACTTTGAGACCAGCAAAACACATGTTAGATGAAGTTCTTTTATGATATATAAGATAGTAGGAGGCTGAGGCAGATGCTTGTAAAAAAATTTCTTGTTACCTCAATACACGCAAAATGCTATGGCAAATATCCTATACTTAACAAGAGCTTTACGAGGCTTTGCACCATAATGGAGCGAAGGCTGGGCTTTTATGCAGTTACTAATGAGGTTAACTGCAAACTGGCAGAGCTGATTAGTGGCGATTGCAGGAGCAGGCTGGTTCCTCCGAATTCCGGAGATGCGGATCATTGGAGGCGTGGCATGACAACTGTGTTCAATTACAGCAGCTTATAGGAAGGGTATTAAGGTTGGTTTCCTCATTCATGTAGAAATCTGTTATGCAAAATTCAAGCTATCAGTCCCTTTATAGGTCTGTAAAACTCAGGCAATGATTTGGAATGCATTAGAAAAAAAGCCCCAGACTGAGAGAATGCCATTGCTTTGCTGTGAAAAGACAGCACAGACAGACATATTCTAGGCCTTTTCTCTCTCTTTTTGCTGTTCCAAATCATTTTAGAACTATACACTTTCTGTTACTCTATGGCACTGGTTGATGGGAGTCCTGACTGGTTTCCAGAAACCAAAATGAAACCTACTTCTGAGCCCCTACGCCGGAGAACCTAGGTCTCGGTCAATTTATTGTGTTTGCTTAGAGCTCTGTTGGATCGTACATTGAGCTTTAGTAAGCAAGGTGGCCTGTCTTGTGCGGCACTACAGTAATGCTATACTGAGAGATATGGGCTGTCGGAAAGGTGCGCTGCCCCAGAGCTTCCACAGTCAATCAGAGCCCATAGTATTCCTGCCGTTCGCAGGGGCTGGAAAAACAGCAGTTAGAACTGGATAGATGTTGGGGCAATGAAGACAGAGGAGAGATTCTCCCTCATCTTCATTCAGTAACAGCCCCCACATGCTTTGGCATTTTAAAAATGCCAAAAAAAAAAAGCAAAACAAACAAGAAACAAATGGTTTGTGCGCCCTCTGTAATTCTGGCATTCTCCCTCCCCCTTCCTCTCTCTCTTTCTCGCTGTCCCTCTCTCGCTCTCTCTCTCTTTCTCTCCTCTATTTTATGCATTTTTGGGATCATTGAAATGACTGTCTCGGAGAGTACAGATAAATTCATGATACGCACTGTCTGAGGCCCCTCTGATTGCACTGTCTATTAGTATTCCGCCGCTGAAATAATCAGAAGATTGTTTTCTCGCAAAAAGCCTACACGCTGCTTGCATAATCTTGGATTCCATTCCAGTGCAACAGCAAAGATATTTGATCAGTGTCCAGATTTGCATGTTTGCATCATAGCGGTGGTATCCTGAAGTCTCTTGGGTTTCTTTTGATATTACAGCTGATTTCTCTCGTTTATGTCTATATCCGTTGTTTCACTAAATTGTTCTGTATTATATGTGAATGCCTTCATCGAGAATGTTTTGGCAATGTTGTTCTGATCCCAATTTTCAGTAACGCAGTATTTTCTCTGACCGTTAAATGTGGTCGATCAGACTCCATTGGAGAACTGTAATGTTTGAAGTATTACTGTGGATATTTGCAATGTATTTGATTTTTTTTTTTCTCAGGAGATGTGCACATATTTTGTGCTTACTCTTCATAATCACAAATTGAATAGCTATCATATTCTCCGTCAAAAAAAGCTGCAGATTTAGTAAGTGCAGTCTGCCGTTTCTCTTACAAATTGGGGTGATAAGGGTTCCATCTTCTGCGTTAATCTCACAGCTGTAATGTATCTCACTGTTCCAGCTCTTCATAGAACACAGTAGAACATATTTGTTTAGTCCTGTGAATTCTAATCTTGAAAGAAAAAAGCACCATGGGACATCTGTGAATGTATCATCAGGTATCTTGAAAAATGTTGCAATGCGGCCCTGGTTGCAGGAGAGTTTTTAGGAGTCTGTCACAGTTTTAGCCATTTATGCTGTCAAAAAGTATTTGCACCCTTCCCTTTTTCTTCTCTTTTTGCGTAGTAGTTTTTTTTTAATGTTTCAGATCATCCAATTAATCTTATTACAAGACAAAGAAAACATGAGTAAACACAAAATGCAGCAGTTAAATGATCATTTCATTTACTGAAGGTAATGAGTTATTCAAAAGCTGTGTGACCCACATTAAAAAATAATCGTCCCCCGTAAACCTAATAACTGGTATTGCTGCCCTTGGGGGAAACAACTGCTATCAAATGTTTGCGATAACTGGAAATGAGTCTTTTACAGCGCTGTTTGGGAACTTTGACTTACTCTCCCTTGCAGAATTGTTTTACTTCAGCCACATTGGGGGATTTTTGAGCTGGAAATGCATCTCAGTCGGATTTATGTCAGTCTTCACTTGAGCTTTAAGTCACAAAGTGATGGCCGGACTCTCTCCCTCAGGATTTTCAAATAGAGAGCAGAATTCATGGTTTCATCAATTATGGCAAGTCGCCCAGGTCCTGAAACAGCAAAGCAGCCCCAGACCATCACACTACCAGGCACTGTGTTTGACTTTTCGTATGATGTTCGTATTGTTGAATACTGTGTTACATTTGGAAAACAAATGAAATCAGGAAGGGTGCAAGTATTTTTTGACAGAGCTGTAGTTTGTTGGAAACTCAAACTGAAAAACTGTCATGTTGCGACTGGGTGGTCAGCTGCAATACGTTCTGCTAATCATGCGTAATCACATCGCACTCGATCCCTCGATCCTTTTCTTACGCCAACCAGTTCTATTTCTCTTTGTTTTTGTTTGGTTTTCTGAGCCAGTGATTCTTTACTGTCATTTTTTTTCATCGGTTTGGACTGTTTTTTTTTTACCATTCGTGGTATTACTGCACTTTTGCTGCTGATTGTTTGAGTTGTGTTTGCAGTTGAAGCCACTCTGGAAAACAGCACCCGTTAAATAGCAGCAAAGTCGAGCATTCATTGCTGGCTGTGGATTATAAGTCCTTTAGGGATGGAAGGGTTAACATCGTACAACACTACTCTCCTCATGAGCTAGGGCATCACAACAAAGGAACCTGTAAACAAGATGCCATGTTCTTTCGAATAAAGATTGGACTTAATTCAGTTAGTCAGTCGGAGAATCGATCAGTCTTCATTTAGCCGCGTTTGTTAACACCCCTCCAGTACCAGACCAGCTTTTTCCCAGACATGGTTTACAGCATCTGCTGGGCGAGAGGCAGGATATTTTGCCAATTCATCACAGCACACCCACGCGCAAACTCACGATTTCGCGAGCAGAGAACCAGAAATAAAACCCAATTTAAACGATCGAGGAAGAACAGGAAAATTATCCCCTCTCAAAAAGACAATAACTGTAAAAAAAAACAGGATGCGGAAAAGAAAGGCCTCGTAAATTCACCACTGTAAATAAAAATTGGGCAGCCCTTTTAGGACATTCCCAGATATCGTGAAAGGTTTTCATCCAGGTTCTATATGATCACCTGAAGTCAGGCGAAGCTCTGTGGCAGCCCACTAATCTCTTTCTCCTTGAGTTAATAACCTCTCCTGCGCAGAAGTCGCACTGCCCCAATCTGTTTGATGTGCAGCGTCTGTGCTGTTAGAAGCACTAAAGCCCAGAGCTCTTTAGTTCGCAGCTCGAAGTGTGTCCTCCGAGTATGTACTTTCTGTCTCACGCACGGTAAAAATACAGAGGGTACATTTTGAGGCTTTTATCGTGCCATATCAGGACAAGGTGCTTTACTGTTATTTCACTGTTCGCACTTCTTTGCGGCTACATTCTTTACACAGGGAAATTCCAGGTCTTTCTGTCCTGCAAAAGTGTTGTGCTTTGACTAGCTGGAACTGCTCACGATAGACGTTGGTGTTGGCATGTTTATACCCCTGAGAAAATGACGTCATTTCATATCTGTGTTTATGTACGAAGTTTCTGGATTTCTTGCCATCAGTCGAATGGAAATGCCTGTGGAAAACAACTTAAAGGAAGTATGCACCAACATGTCAATCTGTGAAAACAGTGACTTTTTAATCTTGAGGTTTTTTTTTTCATCATTTCTAAACCTGCTTCCTCTACCTTCTCTGATAACAAATCACTGTGCATCTCTGATGGAAATCTGACGTGAGCACTTAATTAAGATGCCAGTTTCTTTACTGTCTTTGTTGATTACAGTATTGTCTAGAGGGTAAATATATTTGTTGGGCAGATGTCACCTCCGGATGAATAGGTGTGATTGTAACGGGCCACACTCGTGTAAGTAATGAATTATTCTGCACTGACACTCCACTGTGCGCACACAAGTGGATTAATTATACTGTCCATGTTTTGTCACATCATTTCATCGGTCTCTCTCTCTCTCTCCCTGTCTTTACTCTCCAGCAGATTATTAAACAGAAATTCTCCGAAGAGTCTTTCAGTTGAGCACAATGGAGGAGAGCATCGCATCCACAGCCCCTGCATTGCACCACACAAGCCTTGCCAGCGGTCACATGACACAGTGGCCTGGTTATTATATGTTGTTGTGAATGACAAGAAGTCTAGAAGGACAAGGCTCTGTGCGCCTAAACCCGGAGAACCGAATCGCTCGCAAATGCGGGGATTATCGATGTGTTGGACCCCTGATCCTCCCTGGCATTACGTCTGGATTTGTCCCTGTTATTGGAATGCGGTCGTGTGTGAAACCAACACATTTTTTCATTTCGAATGCATTTCTCAGATGGCGGGTTTCTCGGTGGCTCGTTCTGTTAAGGCCTGTAGCCCAGCAGGGCGATGCCCGGGGAGGGGTGAGGTTTTAGTCCAAAGGATTTCTGGCTTATTGATTGGCTGCTCAGCGTTTGCATGTTGAGCAGTGCTTTGATGGGGCTTAATCTGGTCCAACCATTGGTAGGCCACACTTTGAGAAGTGCTGGCTGATGTATGCTATGGGGAGAGCACATGCGTCACGGGATCAGTGGTTGCAGCACCAATGCTCTGCTACAGTGGTAGTATAATCTGGTCATTGGACTAGTTTACTGCAATTCTCCCGAAATGTATTGCACTTTACATGTCAGGTTTTTTATGATGTTTGGGGTAAAGATAAATTATTTTACCTGATTTGAATGCACTGCGAGATTTTAGATTTCAAATCTTAACGATTTTGAAATGAGAGGTCCATGCATTTTATGTTTTCTCGTGGTGAAAGTGAATGATAGTGCGCATATAAGAAAATGTCTGCGAATGTCTTGTCATAATAGCTGCAAACCAGCACTTTTTGTATGTCAAGGAGAAATAAGGAGCAATTATAATGTTTTTCAGCCATTTTTTTGCAAAGTGTGGAAACCAACCGTGTTCACAGTACATTTAATTCAAGGCGATCTGCTGAGAAGCACTTAAAATAAGGTTTCAAATGCGCATAAATGAGGAAACCTTCATTTGTAAACCTATCAGTTTGTATCGTCTGCTGTGACCAGTTCATGATCGATCTGAACTTGATGACAACACGATGAGACGCACATCTGTTGAATTACATACCTGCTCATATGCTGCTAATTTCCTTTGCCACTATTTGGCCTTTTCTCATATCCGGACAGGGCACCTCTGATGTACAATCAATTTCCCCCTCATAATGCCACCCATCGCACTATGTAGCTTCGCGGCAGTCGAGCTGGTGTTACTCACTGTCGACCAGAAATAGCCACTTGCCCTTTTTCAAATGCAGGAACAAAAATTCATCATTAGGCAGGACTGTTTGAGTACCCGACACCCTGGCCACTGGGGGAGATAGACTGTGGAGGGAAAGCAGATGGACTTTTAAATACAAATAAACAAAGAGCTGGAGTGGAGATGTATGGTGGTGGTGTATGTTCCAAGCCAACCCTTAGATTAATGGAGCGCTCTGAAATGCATAAATCACCCCGTGGGCTCAAATGTGTGTTTATGCCGGACCCAGCTTATCTCTGTGCGCTAGCCTTAGCCGAGGTCATTTTCCCACACATTATGCTCGGGATGTGTTGGATCTGGATAGTGCTCAAAGCATTGTTTGCACTTTCTGCTGTTTTATGGTCTATAAGATCTCCTTGTGGTAGTTCAGGACAAACTTTACTACTCTACAAGTTGTAACGGATGTGTGCTAAAGAGAGCTTGCTTGGTCGACGTTGAAGAAATGTTGCTAAGTCACTGTACTGTCATTTGTTTCCATTGTATTGTCGTGTCATGGATTAGAACAATCAATAAAGACGCATTTGTTGAAAGCTGTCTGGAAGGTTTTCTTGTTTCCGTCTTTTGAGTGATTGGTCGTGGCTCTCTGTGCTGCCCTCTTTGTTTTCTGTGTGGAGCTTCAGCCCGGTTTGTTTGTGCTTTTGTGTCGCAAGCTCTTACGTGGGTTTTCTCTGGTTGCCTGCAGTTGACCACTTTGTCTGCACGACCCCGGCGATTGCGGACATTGTGATTCTGGTGGATGGTTCCTGGAGCATCGGGCGGATAAACTTCAGACTGGTCCGCATGTTCCTGGAAAACCTGGTGAACGCCTTCTCTGTGGGAATCAACAAGACCCGGGTCGGTGAGTTAAGCCTTAATGTCCGTCCTTTTCTGCATTGATCCCGATGGCTTTGAGCCCAGACTGCATTTGGACCAGCGTCGCACTCCTGTGATCCTTCACACATTAAATATTCACTTACTCCTGCCTTTTTATTTGAATGGTTGCCAAAGCCTGGATCCAATTAAAATGTGTGCCCAGACATTATGTCTAAAACCAAAAGATCATTTTTTATTCGCTCTTAAACACAGCTTGACAAGTTCATCGTGTCATTTCTGAATCTGAATTTTTAACTGCACCTGCGAATGAGTCAATCAGAGTCCAAATTTAAACTGAATCCAGGCCTGACTGAGGAAAGAGAGGGGTCTGGGAACGAGAAGAGAGAGATGTTATTCAGTGAGGAGTGGATTAAGAAATTGGCGAGGTTGTAGAGTTCGTTGTCTCAAGGCTCTGCTTTGTTCAGGCTTGGCCCAGTACAGTGGGGACCCCAGGATTGAATGGCATCTGAACGCCTTCTCTACCAAGGAGTCAGTAATCGATGCGGTGAAGAACTTACCCTACAAAGGAGGAAACACACTGACAGGTACGGTAAGCGCTAATATAGCAACCTGCCTCGGCTAATGCAGACTGATAATGTGACTGAGCAGTAACGAGCGGATCTGTTTATCTTCCTACAATGGCAGGTTTTTTCCGCATTTGGAATGACTTAATTAATTCATTTGAGTGCACATTTGCGCAGTCTTTGTTGTCAACTTTGCGGTTTTAGGAAATGGTGTCATCAGCTGACACCTTTAATTACAATTCACTTCACAAGTTACGCTTGCACACAATGAGGAAGAAAGATGCACAGCTCAACAGCTTTTGGATTTTACACCTCAATTGCTTTTGACACAAAGAGCAATTATGAGTATCCAGTACATTTAATTGCATCAGAATTAGCTGACTGCTGACACTGTCAAACAAAGTTACTTACAGGTGATTGATTTAACTCCTTAAACTCTAACTCTTCACTTTAGTTTTCCCTTAAGTAGACTCAAAGTTAGAAAAAGCTTTTTAGTCATGTTGTAGGACAATTCCACAGGCATACTGTTTTTCGAGTGGTTGCAGCACGCCACTGAAGCTACATCACACTTATACTGAAAGAAATATTCAGACCCAGGATGCCATGTTATGTGGCCACAGTATCATATCAAATGGACAATATCTAGATCTTTTGCACCATTTTATAAACACTTCCCTGTAATTCAACAGGATGTATTTGGGGTCATTTGAAACCTTTAGATATCCCCTAGAACTTAAACTAGGCCTGAAGTTTCACTGTTTTGAACGCAGCAGCTGCATTTTATGGACCCATGCATCAGTCCTTAGGTTTAATGGGGTTAAGCAGCAGCCATTTTCCTCCTTGAAACAATGTCAGTTTGGGACCTTGGCTCCCGGTCCAGCACCTTAACCACAAACTGGGCTGTAGGGATGGAGAGGGGCCAGATTCTGCTGCGGTATAGTTCATATACAGTATGATATTAGTACCATATGTGGGCCCCACACATGCATAGGCTGAATCAGACCAAGTTAATACAGTCAGATGGAATGATTGCTGTACGACCTCATGACCTGCCTTACGGTTAGGGTCATTGTGATTATTGTACCACCTGCTCTAAACGATAACTCCTTTTCAGCGACCCCTCTTACTTCAGGCTGACGGGGACCGCGACCGCTCTATTAACCGCCTGTACTGGAACATTTCAGAGACAGAAAGAAAGTTTTGCACCTGATTGAGGCTGTGTGGGTGGGAAAAATGGCTGTATTGTCCTTGTATTGTCAGCGTTTGAAATTGCTTGTGGATTCATTCCTTTTTCTTCTGCTCAAATTGCATTCTATTATAAGTGCTACTTTGCAATGATGAAATGTCATGTATAGTCTGGTTTTTATAGCACTTCTATTATACTGAAATATTGTGCCTATTTCATTAGACACGAGGAGAGCTTGCCACTCTGGGTCAGTGAGGCTATTGTCACCGCTATCAGTCAGTATTAAGCATTCAGGCCTTACTCTCCGACAATGGAATGACTTTTTGTCGCGTTATTGAATTTCTTTCGGTTTCTCTCCCATTTTTTGCCCTCTCCTCTGTGTTTTTTTAAGGTCTTGCACTTACCTATATCCTGGAGAACAGCTTCAAGCCAGAGTCCGGTTCGCGACCCAATGTTCCCAAAGTTGGGATACTGATCACAGATGGAAAGTCCCAAGATGATGTCGTCCCTCCAGCGGAAAGCCTTCGAAATTCGGGCATTGAGCTTTTTGCCATTGGTATGAAAGGGGCTTTGAAATATAATTATGTCTTAAAATCAAACCCTTGGAGTGTATCATACCATACACGCTACTCTGCAAATAAATATATAAATATATGAATTTCAAACAAAGTGCCTTAATGAAAGCAGTGACGTACGTCCATCTGCTATACCAACATGTATTTAGATGTTTTCAGGATTTAAATCATGTGTGCGAGAAAGTTCTTAGATCATTAAGTCAATTTTTTTGTCCTCAAAAGTTGGATCTCTGACACATGTTGATTCGTTGTCTATGGGTGGCGCTGTTAGTACGTTGCAAAGCTTTGGTCAGTCAAACACATGAAGATCTGTTTAGGACATAAAAGGCAAGTCAGTCTGGTGAACTGTAGGACTCCATTTTGGAAGTAAGTGCAAACTTGCATTTTTAGTATTAATGAAATTGGATAAAACCATGAATTTACAGGTGAATTATGCAAATAGGATCGTCTTTGACCTGACTACCGTCAAAGTATTCCCAGGGCACATGTGGATATATCATGGCCAGAAGCCTTGGTTCTTGGAATGCCTGTTGAAACATACCCCGGTTCCATGAAAAGGTACAGAATCGGGATTCGTTTCAACAGACAAGCAATTATTCGTGGTAAATTTCGATGTATGGATGTGCACTCTAGGTTCAGTTTTATGGTACTCAGGTGGAAGATGACCCTTTAAGTGTCAACTGCAGATCAATTTTACCCATATTATGTAAAATAAATAAATCCTTCAGTCGTACATCCTTGAGTTTCGTAAAACTTGATACTCGTGGTGTATTTAGCGAAAGTGTGCAGACACGAGTGATGTTGTAATAGCATGTTTCACCCCATCCCACAGGGGTGAAGAATGCAGATGAAAATGAGCTCAAAACGATCGCCTCCGAACCCCACGAAACGCACGTCTACAATGTGGCCGACTTCAGCATCATGAGCTCCATAGTAGAGGGCCTGACCAAGACTGTGTGCGACGGCGTCGAGCAACAGGACAAACAGATCAAAGGTGCAGTCTTCTCCCACAAACACATATCTTTTGGAGAGCCCATCGAGGAATTTGATACCTTAAACCCTTAAGTTTTCCCTTTAGTGGGTTCAAAGTCTGAAAAGCCATTTTAATCATATTTAATAAAATGACAAATGCATATTCTGAATTTCTTGATTGCTGCGCTTCAATGAAACTGCTTCAGACTTATATTGAGAGAAATATTCAAACCCAGGAAGCCATGTTTTTATGGACAAAGCATCACATCAAATGGAAAATAATGAGATCTAATGCACCATTCTGTGAATATTTCCCTGTCATACTGCTGGATGTATTTGGGATTATTGGTACCTCGGGACTCCACAAAAATTTTAAATTGGCCTGAAGACCCACTGGTTTAAACACAGCGCCTGCGTTTGACGGTCTCATGCATGGCTTTGTGGGGTTAACAGTCAACCTGCAGTACGAACAGTCCAACAGCACGTTAAACAGAAATAAAATGTTCTCCATCAATGATCAGAAAACTACATCAAAGAAACTAAGGCTGCGTTGCTTCAGAAGCGACTGGCATCTTTTAGACTGCTACATTAACTTACATTATATTACAATTAATTTGAAGAAGTGGCTGTCATTCAAGGTGACTTTCGCAAGTTGCAAAGTGTGTTTTCTCATGAATGCAAAATATCACCCAGAATGCTCAGAAGGTGCAGTCATTGGCAGTAAATGGAGATAATTAACTAAACAGACTAGCAATTTGTATTGTAAACAGGAGTAAACACCTTTATATAGTCAAAGTATGTAACAAGGCTATACCGATAAGAATGTAGCAGAAGATAAAGAAGAATAATTAAGTGCAGTGGAGCTGACATGCTGTCGAAGGTCTTTTGTCTGTGAAACTGGGTGGAGGTTTGGCTGTCTTGACTGTAGTGGGGACCAAAATAGACAGGAGACGTGACCTTTTGAGGACACAACAGAATAGTCAATTTGGCAGGCACCAAGGATTCACAGTGAGCTGATATAGATATCCGATGAAGGGAGATAAGGAGAGTGTATATCATATATTGTTAGATCTACTTGTTCTTGCCTGTCAACGAATAAATTCATTTTGACTTGGAATGACATTTCCTGGTTATGCATTCTTCGAATGGCATTTCATGGTTCATTGTAAGGCAAAGTAATGGAGATTACTTGGGGTAAATTCAAAGGGCAGGAATATATTTGACCAGGTATTTTTAATGCTTTCTTCCTCATCAGTCTTAAGGGACGACATAAATGATGGAGTTTGGATGAGATTTGTAGGAGGTGTGTCGGGTGTTAGTTTGTTTTCTAAAAATGATTGCAAATGTCGTTTCAGGAGAATCTAACAGCCAGGCGACTCTGGGCGCCCCTCAAGACCTGGTGACATCAGACGTGACTGCAAAGAGCTTCCGGGTTTCCTGGAGCCACGCGCCGGGGCCTGTGCAGAAGTATCGGGTCGTGTACTACTCCACTGAGGGCGGTCGGCCCGACGAGGTAATTGCAGCCACGCGGCTAATGACGGCGCCGAGAAGCCTCGTTCCTGCTCGTCTCTCCGTGTGATATTTGTGTTACTACAGGAAACATACAGGACACTACTAATGACAGTACAGTACCTCACATCCTGTTCAGATGCATTTGAAGACCACAAAGGAAAAACGATCAGAGTCCAAATTTTGCATTTTTGTATATTTTATATATGACGATATTTTAAATATTTTTGTATATTTTATATATTATGATATTTTATGTCTTATACTACTTTTTTGCATATAATTTCAGTGCTTTTTTTCTTAGGTTGTTTTGAATTTTTTATTTGATCATTTCATTTGACTCAAATGTAACATCAGCATTTTTTCATTGAGGTCTTCATTGGTTTTTAATTCAAGCCCACAGTGTGGAGAGTATTTGTAGCTTAAGTTACCGTTAAAAGGTTAAAGTGAAAAAGTCATTTGTTAGCTGATCATTATCTGCACGTTTTTCAGATGATGATCAGTGCAGATGCAGTGTGTCAGCTGACCCTTACAGTTCACTGGAGTTGGCCGATCCCAGTGATTGTCCTGGACTGATTTGATTGCTGTAATTTGTCATTTTTCTGATTTTAGTTCTTGAGCTTTTCCAGACGTAGTTTTTCCCCTTACTTAGACCACTGCGTAAGCAATCACCACATAATAGTACAATGGTTATACGAATGAATTGGATTCCTTGTCTTGGATGTCCCGTCAAATCTTATACCAGGTGAGTCCAATCATTTCAATGGCCTCATGCAAGAAGGGTGTTAGTGACACTTTGGTCAAAAATGACTTTTTTGGTTGTTTTTGAAAAACTGAGACTGGCCCATTTCCTGACCAAGTCTGGAGTCTCAATTCCTGTCCTACAGGGGTTAAAATGCCTTTCCAAAGAGTCGTATCTGCTGGCAAATTTTTTTAACAGGTGGTGCTGTGGCAGTTTTTTGGCTGTCCTGTAAAATTTGTAAAATGTCACTTACGCCCTTCTTGCATGAAGCCATCGATATGTTTAGCACCATAGCACTTGATTTAACGAATGAACTCAACATGGTCGCTGCATTTAATTAATGCGTCAGTCGTATATTAACGCACCACGTCGGGGTTTGATCAGTGTTTCAGCATGATCCGTTATTTTCTTGGTTCCATATTAGTCAATTTGCCGCTTATTGGGCCCATTTGTGCAGTTTGGCTGCCCAGCCTCGGTGCTCATGCCCATGTCTGGAAGGCTCTCTTTGCCCACACCAATTTAATCAAACATCGAGGAGCGCAGATGTTAGTCCTCTAGCGGTTGGTACCATCAGCCCTTCTCGCCCTGCAGGCTGTGGTAGACGGCAGTGACAACTCGGTGGTGTTGAGCCACCTGAACCCGATGACTGAGTACCAGATTGCTGTGTTCGCTGTGTACACCAGCACAGCCAGCGAGGCCCTGCGAGGGACAGAGACCACCCGTGAGTCCCTCTCTCCGTCTGACACTTACAGCAGCGACAGAGCAATGCAGTGGCGTGGAACCTGGTCTCGTAATTCAGGGGCTCGGTTACTGAGACAGTGCTGTGCTGCTGTCGTACACCTGCGTCAGGCACTTAGCCGGAATGGCTTTTGAAAGTATCCGGCGGTACGAATGAATATGGAATATGGAGTATTTGCAAGTTGCTTTGGATCGGAACAGCTGAGCACAAATGTGACATTTTACCGTTCAGCTATATTATGGGAGCTAAGCATTTTTACTATTATTTTCTTTTGCAATGTGCAGTGTATAAATTAACAAGTTATATATGATGGATATCTGTGATGGAGTGGATTGAAAATATAGAATTCATGCAGTCCACATCGGACCTGACTTATCTCTGTAGTGTCGAATGTAACACATTTTGATGTTGCTCCACCCTTATTGCTGAAAGAATGGCTCTGACATTGAAAGATAAACCATTAAACTATGGCCTAATCTGTAAATTCCAGCGTGTATCTATGGGTTGCAACGTGAAAGAAGAGTTTGACCATTCTGGGTCAATTTTTGGGACCAAAACTCTGTGTAGGTTGCATTAGCAGAGGTCTCAGAAGAGGCCTGATTGGGTTGGGCTGGGTATTGGCATGAGGTAACTGTTTCCACTACAGCCTGACGAGAGACCATGACCTCACTTCCTGTTTTGCAGTGGCCTTACCGACAGTGAATGACCTGGAGCTGTCAGAGGTGACCCACAGCACCATGCGAGCCCGGTGGCAGCCTGTGGAAGGCGCTTCTGGATACATGATCCTTTACGCCCCGCTGTCTGACATCGAGCCGATGCACGAGAAGGAGGTGAATCGAGGAGGGAGGGAGGGAGGGAGAGAGAGAGGGAGAAATTATATAATACTTATCACACCCCTGCAGAGACACTAAATCAGAGACCCAGTCAAGCCCTTTCATCTTCCTGCTGAGCAAATCATGTGACAGTAGCCCCTTTCAGTCTCGCACTGTTTCATTATACATCTGTGCTCAGTGATGAGTGCTGCTCCACCTTTTTGAAGCAGAACTCTACGGAGCAGACTTGGAGCTGAGCATCCTTTACAGGCCAGTGCAGGGTCAGCGAGTGAAGAATGCTCTAGTTTATGTTGCTGTTTTATCCTTGACAATAAAGTTATGATTTATACTCCAGCCTGCGTGAAATTGATAGCGCAGAAGTGGCTTACAGATTCAGAAATGATTCAAGCACTTCCACTGCATAAGTTTAGTAAGTGCAGATTTTATATACTCCTGTATTTAGCAAAGTATAAAAGAATTTAATAATGTCCAGTAAGCTAGAACATATTTATTGTTTAATATGTTCTTCTCCTCTTTAATAAAAATCCAGGGTAGAATACGATTGGCGAACATAGAAAAACATCCAAGGCACATTTTTTAAAAAGCCTTTATTGCATAGCCAAATGCAAAGTAAAAACTCTGCTAACCAATGTGTTCCAGGTCCAGAGAGCTTTTATCAGGGTGAGGTCGTTATTGTTTAACTTATTAACATGTAACATAATATCAATCCTGTCACACTTGTTAACTACATTGGCCAATGTGTGCAGTTTCTGTCCTTGTTTTGGGAGAGTTAGCGTGCAGACAGTGTACAGTGTCGTTCACCTCTTCCTAGAGCAGTGCAATTTGTGGGACGGGCTTGCACAGTCACGAACTCAAGGAAGACACTTCACGTGCAACTCCGTGGAGAGATTTGTCAGCAGATGTTGAATCTTTTTCGCCCAGAAGTTTTTGGTCTACAAGCCGTTTGGGAGTTTTTCTTTTATCTTTTACAGTTTTTTCTCTTCTGTGATATTACCTCCATAAATGCTGACTTAGGCTTTTGTAAAAGCTTTACACTCTTAAACTGTTGCCTGAGACAGCATTGCTGAACCTTGCCCAGGAACGAATTGATAGTCATTATAACTATTAAACTATTAAAAACCATTATTTTTTTTCACCGTTTTACCAATGGCGAAATATCTGCTGACCATAAACTTACATCACTGTGAGGCCATCCATGTTCAGACACAGATGTTTAGCATAGCAGGCCCCAGTAAAACAATTATAGGAAAATTGCCAATGAAACAACATTATTTCTATGAGAAGTCAGTGTCTTGTGAATGAGGTGCTTCAATCGTAGGTGGCAACTCATGTAGTTGACACAACCGTTCACCTACAGTATCTCATGTTGGCCAAAAAATTATGGAACCAATGAGAGAGGCCATTGGAAGGTAAATAGAGAGCGAATATTGGACATGGGGTTCTGCGACACAGTAAAACATGATAGCTCCATTAAGTTACGCAAACTTATTTCTTTTCTTTTCCTTTACTCCACTTATTGTGACAAGTTTTTGGTATTGAACTCAAGTTCTTACGTTTTCAAAAGTTAAGCTTTTAGTTATCTATTGTCTTGACTAATTATGAGTTGAGTTAAAAGTTGCAAGTTGGCTTAAACTACTTTCAATTGCAATAACTCACATTTTTAAGGCAGCCGGAGAACTTTAGTCTCTAAGTTTACAGTGTAGAGGCCTGACTGATGCCATGTCTGCGCAGATTAAGGTGGCCGACTCGGTGAATGATGTCGAGCTGGAAGGACTGTCCCCGGACACAGAGTACACAGTGACGGTTTACGCCATGTACGGGGAAGAGGCCAGCGACCCCATGACCAATCAGGCGACCACACGTAAGTCTCCTCCCCTCACGACTCGAGTGGAGCTTCAGCCTCAAGCTGTGGCTGCTTCTGAATAGTCTTTTTTGCTAACTGAAATAATTACGTGGCGGCCATGATACGTTTAATTGAATTCTTTAAATGTCAAGGAAAGGTGTCTCAGTGCTTCCTAATTTAATTCCTTTAGCATAGGATACACAGAACTCTCCTTTTCGAAAAGAAATGAGATAACGCTATCCCACAATTCTGCGGAGGGGACTCATGATCACCTTGCGTAGTGTAAGTGCATTCGGATTCTCTTATTAGTGCGGTTGTCTTACCTGTTAAGAATTCCCTTTTAGAACTTTCCTTTACTGTATGATGTTTTCCACTAAGGTTAAAGAAAATCAGTTAGGGATTAGTGGAAGAGACGTAATTTTTTGACTATTCGGATGCAGCTGTGACTTACTGGGGCAGGGTGGGGTTCCTTTTCCCCTTGACCTCGTAGCTTTTATGACACCAAACTTATTTGCTTGTTTCAAACACGCCATTGTTAGCTGCAGCTTGTTTTTTGTTTAGCCATTCCTGGTTTTTTTTATTTTTTTTTTTAGGGTGAATCCCTGTAAAAAAACAGGAATACATTCTTTCATTGTAATTAAAAATGCTATTTTCAAAACTTTTATTTTAAATACCTCATCTTGTTTATTTCCCGTTTTTGTGTTTCTTGTTTATTTAATGATACGTGCCTATTTCACACAGGCTGTCACAGTCAATGTTTTCTCATGCTACATATGAAACCCAGTGTTCAGGGAAGCTATAATAAAAAGAAGTAATACAGTACATATTACATGAAACATTTCAGCGAAAGTAATAATTTTGTTGCACTATTACTTTCTAAAACTAATCACTTTTGTGTTACTTTTGAGTTCTTTTAAAAGAATCACTGAAACGGCTGCATACATGTGAAATTGATCAGATGGGGTTTTATAGCTGTAGCATGTAATTACAACGTACATCAGTTTATCTGCCATGTCTTTGATTTGACAACTGGAAATGATTGTTCCTGGGAGGTACTGCTTTTCCTGGTGTGCATCTGGTTTTCTACCAAAGTTGAGTAAAAAAATTGAAATTATATATATATATATATATATATATATATATATATATATATCAAATATAAAATAATAAAAATTTAATCATAATTGGTTATATTACTTAGTTGTCAATTAAAGTAATGCTATTACTCTGATAAGTTACTTAAGAAATATATGGCTCCTAACACTGGCGAAACCACTGCGTTAGAAAGAATGTTTAAATGTTTAATGCTCAGAGGGTCTGACATTTGACCTTTGACTCTTCCCAGTACCGATGAGTCTGCCCCAGAACCTGAAAATTTCTGATGTTGATCACAGCTCGGCGAGGGTGACCTGGGACCCTGCGTCTAATGCAGCTGGGGGTTACAGGGTTATGTACGTCTCAACCGATGGTGGTCCGACCCACGAGGTGAGACCTCGTTCATGCTTCTCCGCACGACAGATGGATATGTCTGAATTTGATTCTGTAATGGAAGTATGACGCGTTACATTCTCCTTCTCTTGACGCTCTCTCTTTATCACCCCCCCCCCATCCTCTATGATTAGCAGGTAGCATAGGGAGGTTTGCAATTATTTTCCTAGACAATAGGAAGCAGTCTCCAATACCAAAATCAACTGGGCTTATTATAATTATTATTTGGTTTAGTATTTTTCAAGGTGTTCAGATGCTGCACTTTTCACATGTACTGCTTCCATTAAAACTGGAATGTAAAAGTGCCTCAGATAGAATTAATGGCTTTTGTTACTGTCTAGACTTTTGCTCCTGCGTAAAGTGGTTAGCTTAAGTATTTGGCTGTGTTCCGTCTAATATTCAGTCAAAAATACTCTCACCTAATACTCTAATTTTGTCTCTGAATTCAAAAGTATCTTTCTTAGCCCGTTTCCATAAGATTTTCTGTGAATTATGATGCCGTGCTTCACTGTCATCGACCACATAATTCAACAATCAAAGTTTTCACTGTTATATTATAGGGGGACGGTGTCACAGATCTTCTGACTAAAATAGGTGTTGAATGATCAGTTAATAATACCAAAAATGCCGGCAACTTAGAAAAAAATACTCTAGTGTGGAAATTAAGAATGGTTAAGGCCTCATTGATTCCGTGTTGATTGTATTCGCTGTTCACGGTGCAACCGCGAGCAGTATAATGATGCAGTGCCCCTGTTATCTTGATACAGCTGGACGTGGGTCCCGTTACGTCAGTGGTTCTGAAGAACCTCACCTCTCTGACCGAATACACGGTGGCCATCTTCGCTTTGTATGATGACGGCCAGTCTGAATCCCTGACTGACCTCTTCACCACCAGTAAGAACTATTTCACACACTGGCACTGATAGCAAGTCACATGGCTGCCATGAATTCTGTTTCAATTCAATTAGATCATAAACTGACTGGGAATTAAATTAATGGTCCAAAAAAATGCCCATGGTTTCTTGTGAAGAATTTTTAATTAATTTATGGAATTACAACATAGTCTCTTTATTATCTGAATTGAACTGGAACTGAGCCCAACCTCTGTAAGGGCCAGCTTGATCTGGCTAAACTCAGAATTTAGCTTTTATCGCAAATTAGACTTTCGGTTAATTTATAGTTAATGAAATGGTTCATTGGACTGTGACTGGTTCTACTCTGAGTTAACCTGTGTAGCAATGAAATACAGTGTGTTAAAAGACACTTGTAATAAAGTCGCTTCTCTGGACAATTAAGCAAATTTTAATCATTTTGGCTCTGAGCACCATCTCAATAGGTTTGAAATTAATCAGTGTAAATGTGCTTGAAGGTTAGACTTTCAGCTTTAGTTTAAGTGCTTCGCCAAAAAAATGTTATATACCATGTTGGAATTATTTTGGGGGCACAAATGTATTTGGACAAACTAACGTAATCATAAATTGAAATGTATATTTTAAAACAAAGCTGCTCACAGCGTGTTGACCACCATCGTAGTGGATTGAATTCAGCCAGAGTCGACTGAGCCCAGCAGGCTGCTCAGAGCTATGGGCGGGACACAGTTGGTTGGTGTGAGCTCAGTTCCTTGCTCAAGGGCGGACTGCTGGTGAACCAGAGGCCTAATTTCTTGAGGGTGTTCTTGATCCGGCCAACTACTGCAACGCGGTTTTTCTTCATCTGAGATGAGGAATATCTTCTGTGATCCACAGCAGATTTAATCCATGGTCTTCCGAGCCTTTTGGTGTCCATGAGCTTATCAGTGTGTGCTTCTCCTGTTTTTTTTTAGGAATGAGCCAAATAGTTAATTTGTTTTTGCTGTTTGTCAGATGGGTTTATTTAGATTTTTCAGCCTCGTGCTGGCCTGCCTAAGTGGCAATGATGGGTGGTAACATATCATATTAAAAGCTCACAGCTGCTGAGTGTTGATGTCGTCCTGGTAATTGACTGCCATAGAGCAGTCGAATGTCCAGTTACCTTTGCCCCATAAAAAAGTGGGTAACTTCAAATGTAATACTTGCACAGTTTGGTAAATTTGGATGTACATATCCCCAAAGTTCTATTTATTATTTAATTCGAAACTGAATATGCTGTGGCATACCGCTAAAATAGCAATTACGTTGTCAATGTCCAGATGTTTATTCGCTTGACTCCATTAGAAACCGTTCTTGGCCAGGGCTGACAAGCAGGTCGAGACAACGCATGGCCCAAGTCAGTTAGTCTCTCTGGCTGCCTGCCATTTTCAGTCCTGTAATCTAAATCACTGTTTCCCAAACTGTGCGCCGTGAGAGCTTCCCAGGTGCGCCGCGAGAAAACCCACTTACTTTTTTTCCTGATAGCCTAATAATATAAAACTGCTGAAGTTACAGGATATAAAAATAACAATTCATGTCATTATCAATTCATTCAATTCAGTTTACTAAAATGCCTATTTACAATTCCTTTTCAATATTTCTGCATCATGTTTTAATTATGATATTTGACTTTTGTATTACCAACGAAATAACATCCATTCATTCATAATATTGTTGCGACTGGGGTGTTTGACTTCTTGCATCGCTATTGCCAGCCATTGGTTCGTTTTGATGGCGAGCATGCGGCCGTGATTGGCTGCCGAACTGGTGGATTTTGGGCAATCACAGTGGCATTGTTCGGGCCAGGATTTTTCTGTGCTCTGTCAATAAAATACAGTTTTTTTTTCATTGAAATCATATTATATGCAAGTTTAAAAGTACATGTGTATACAATGTATACAATATTCTCAAACAAAAAAGCACAAGGCCTCACAAACCTGCAGCGTTCGTATTGCTTTACTATTTGCAACATTTTTTAAACTTTTATACAATATTCAAATTCGATTTTGAATATTGGCCCATTTACGTTTGTGTATTTGCGATATTGATGTTAAGTGTGTGTTCTGTCAAAATGAAAATGAGTCTTTTAGTCATTTATGTTATGATTGCATAAAAGCCTGGTTGAAAAGCTTGAGTGGTTGTCTCCTCATTCAGTCGCACTGCGGGGTAGGTAGAGCGTGCGGAACGCTACAATATCATAGCGGTGTGCCGTGAGATTTTTTCATGGTAAACAATGTGCCGCGATAGAAAAGGGTTTGGGAAACAGCGATCTAAATAACTTAATTTATTTAGCACACTTTATTTGAAGTGTTGCTCATATAGGCTTTATACAGCATGTATAATGCCTTCATAAATGAGACATAATATCTTCATAAATCATTCATAAGCGAATGTCATGCTTTATAAAGGGTGAGATAACGCATCCTTATTCAACATGTGATGCCAGATCTGACAATGACAATGTCACTTAGCCGACAAGTCACCCTTTATCGCAATTAGCCACTACCTAAGTGACATCGTCAGTTATATCACATCTGGCATCACAAGCTGAAGAAGGATGTGTTATTTCACCCTTCACAAAGCATGATGTTTGCTTGTGTATGATTTATGAAGGCATTATACATGCTGTATAAAGCCTTTATGAGCAACACTTCAAATAAAGTTTCACCATTTATTTTAAACGGCATAGCTGGGCTACGCCTTCCTGTTTCGCTCTTTGAATCACTGTTCACACGTCTTTGCTGGTGTGTGTCATATCTGCTCCATTCAGAGCTGGTGCCGGAACCTCATGACCTTCGTACCAGCGAAGTAACCCCAGATGGCTTCAGGGTCAGCTGGCAAAGCCCTTCAGATGACATTGTGCTGTACAAGCTGACCTGGATGCCTGTTGACGGTGGCGATGCAGACGAGGTCAGTGTTACCGTGTCATTTTGAAGAGCAGCAGTAAGAAAGGAAATAGATTCCAGAGAACAGACAGTACAGACAGCGCTTGAAAGGATGCTAATGCTTGTCACTGACACAGAACTCCGTGGGGGCATAAAATTGTGCTTCAGCCCAGGGATACATCATTCCTTCTTTCCTTGAATAGGTATTTATTAGTTCTCTGGTAGGGTATTATTTTTCTCTATTCATGTGTGATATTGGACAACAGTGGGTGGGATGTGATGCACGGCTTTGTTTTGTTCTGCTGCATGGCTGACGTGATGCTACTCCCTTCTCCAGCTGAAGTTTCTGAGAGGTTCAGCTCTGTTTCTGGAGAAATGCATGATGTACTGTTTGGAGGAAAACTGCAATCACCTCTGCCGGTGGAAAAAAAAATGAAAATAACAGTCCCCGTGTGTTTTATAGTCGAGCTAAGAACTGAGGCTATCCTGTGGAGAATTTGCACAGAATTCAATCTACCACCCCAATGCTTAAAATGCATGCGCATTATAGAAAATGCAAATGAAACAAGTGGTCCCAGGCTTGGCAAAGCTGGCCCCTCGGACATATTTTAGGTGTGAGTTGATCCACTTGTCGGGTGCATGTGCCTTTGGGATTGATTTTCCAAGGTCAAAGCTCATGGTACAATCGAGATTTACAAATATGAGTCCCTAATAGTCATTAATACCAAGAAGGTATCTACATTAGTTGATGAGGCATAGCCTTCTGAAAACTTGTCTACTTTGGTCTGACCTTTCAAGGTCATGCAAAATCAAAGGTCATGGTGTCATTTTAATATCACTGCAAACCCTGACAAGTGTGGTGAACTCAAATGTTTTGTGGAAACCGATTACCTCAAAAAAAGTTGAGTTTACCAATTTAATGATCTTGTGTTCACAGTGCTTAAAAACATGCAAAAAAATGACTTCACCTTATTTTCTTTAAGTTCCTTCCACATAATGCAATCAAGATGGCCTCCGTAATTTTTTTGTGGTAATCGGTTTCCACAAAACATTTGAGTTCACCACACTATCAGTGTAATTGGGGTAGTAGAAGCGTATAAAAATTTATCAAGGAAGTTTTAATGACATTGCGGTTTTGCCACAGCCATGCTAAAAGGCTCGCTTCATGTCAGTACTGTGTGAGCGCCCAGACTGAACAGTTCAGAAATGCTGCTGCATGCAGTTGCATTGAATGTCCTCTTAAGGCTAGAACTTGGTGATGTTTAAAGAACTGATGACAGGTTCTGCTGATCGGGGCAATGGAGTCTTAAGGGGGCTGCTCAATGGAATTACAGTCCAATTTTTGACTATAGGCTGTATTAGGGTCCTTTTTTGGCACCAGAACATGCACAACGGATAACAAAACAGGGTGAATAAGAATATAAACTAAACTGAGAGCTTCATTTGTGCAACTCAGAAAAATATAGTCCCAGGAAAGTAATTAGTTCAGTGCAAATATTTTAAAAGAATTTCAGTTAGAGAGCAATATAAAATCATACTGCCACAGTCCAGTCCTAGTTTAGAATGGAGCTTTTGGCACCTGAAGAGGTGCAGTACCTCGGGCTACCACTGGAATTTTCCAGGTTTATTGAGAATGTCAAACCCAGATCTCTTCAGCTAGAAGCACAAAACATGATCATAATTAACCCTACAACTTATCCTCTGATGGTGGTGTCACTCTCCGCAGCTTAAAAGCATTGCAGACCTAATTAAGAGATTACCGTGACAGAATGAGCCAAGTGAATTCAGATGCTCTCCTTTTCTTTTGTTCTTCACCAAAGACTATTGTTCCTGGAAATGTCGACAGCTCCATCATCACCGGCCTGGAACCATCCACAGAGTATGAGGTATCTCTGTCTGCAATCTTCTTTGACGAGACGGAGAGCGATGTGGTGACTGCCCTGGAAACAACATGTAAGAGAGCACACACCTCTATTCACAAATACACACTAGAAACACACTACCTTGCCGGTAACCAGAATTCCACACATTTGCTTGTCCTTGTCAATTTACAAGTGTCGCCCATTTTGTGCAAAGATGATACCTGGCTCTGTTATAATTACAGTCCATCAGTGCAGTTCTCCAGTTTTCTTGGGAATTACAGTTCTACCCAAAGTGTGGAAGTATTGGAACAATTTTTCTCCTGACACACAGGATCAGCATATAAAATGCCGGAAAATACTGGCGCAATGTGCCCCTTGCTGTGCCAGCCGTTATTCTTAATGGCTCACAGTTTGTGTTTGCCATTGTCATGGGGCGGACATATGTAATCTTATAGCCCACAAGACAAGAACTTACAGGATGTGTATCTTGACCTTTTGGCTTTGAAGCTTCATAAATTATCTTTGAAACTCTTTGGGGGAAAAAAACTTGCTCTCAGAGTAGTCTTCAGAATTTAAGAATGAGAAGGACATTGCTGTTGTACATGTGTATGAAACATACACTGAACAGCAATATAAATGCACAAACCAAAAATGCTGAGTTAAACTGACCTATAATTAAATATACCCACAAATAGTGTTTATTGGTGTACTGGATGATTTGTTTTGCTCAATTCTAGTGACCCACTTCTCATTGATCACTCCCTGTGAGATTACTCACTCATTGAGTTATTCCGCCCCTGAGCTGCATAGAGCATAACAATGAGTTGATCAGTCAGCGTGACCAATACACAGGCACTCCTTGCACCAGGGTCAATAAAAGGCCACAGCAAAATGTGCACTTTTGTCACAAGTCACTATGCCACAGATGTCACAAGTCATGAGGGAGCGTGCCATTGGCATGCTGAACGATGGGATATCTGTGACAGCGGTGTCAACACACTTGAATGTGCGTCATTCCACCATCAGCTAGTTGAGAAGTCGATTCAGAGAGCCTGGCAGCACTGTGAATTGTCCATATGTGACCACGCCCACACAAGATCGGCCAGAACAGCTGACGAGACCATCGGACTGCACAACAGGCGGATATCAGCTCAGACTGTCCGAAACCGCCTGAGGGAGGCAGACCTCTGAGCCCGCCGACCGCACCATGGTCTCAACCTGACCGCCGTCCGTGATCGGTACAGACTCAACTGGGCCGACCATAACCTTGGCTGGACGCTTGCACAGTGGAGGACGGTGTTATTTAGCGATGAATCACGATTCCAACTGTACCGTACTGATGGCAGACAGCACGTATGGTGGCGTGCGGGCGAGCGTAACACTGACACCATTTTCATGAGTCGGGTGGCACATAGTGGTTGAAGAGTGATGGTATGGGCAGGCATATGCCATGGACAGCTTACCTGTTTGCTTTTCCTTGAGAGAACTTTAACGGGCAGTGGTACGGAGACGAGATCCTGAGACCCATAGTCATGCCGTTTGTGCGACTCCATCACGTGACATTCCAGCATGATAATGCCTAGCCACCCACTGACCAGTTCTTCTTGATGAGGAAGATGTCCCTGTTCTCAATTGGCCAGCATATTCACCCAATATGTTGCCAATTTGGGATGTTCTGGACCGGCGGGTCAGACATGTTCCAGTTCCAGAAAACGTGCGCCAGCTCCGAGTTGGGCCGCAGCAGGAATGGGACAACATTCCACGGGCCTCCATCAACAACCTCGTGAACTCCATGCGCCGGAGGTATACCGCTTTACGTGATGCCGATGGTGGACACACTCGTTACTGAGTGCGGTGACCTCTGCCCGCTGACCCCTGTTGGGTTCAGGCTGTGATAACTCATGAATTGTGTACAGTAAATTGTTAGTCATGTTTCTGTTGCTTGAATATTTAGGCAAGAATAAAATAATAATTGTTTTGTAGAAATATTGCCTGATTTATAAAAAATAATTTTAAAAAAATCACTGAGAGGTTTAAAAAAAATCAATCAATTTAAAAAAAATGTGCGTTTATATTTTTGTTCAGTGTACATGTCCTTCTTTAATGCAACTTTGAAATGTATTGTGTTGGGTTGTGTCCTCGTTCTGCCTCCAGCATTCTTTTAATTCCCCGCTTTGAGCAAAACTGTGCTAATCATACATGCAAAATAAAAGGCTTCCTTGATAATGTTTTATATATTTTATTCTCTCATGAAACATTTTATCATGAAATATCTTGAACCAGAATATCTTTGCATTTCTTTCCTTTCATTTTCCTTCATAAACTGGAAAGTCTACTTATCAACAGCAAACTCATTTCTAACTAGTTTCTTAGACCTGTGCTCACTGATGAGCCAAAACATTAAAAACATCTCTCACCGTTGAAGCAGATATCTTTGATTATATCAAAACAACAGCGTCTGTTAAGGCCGTAGACAGACTGAAGATGGTAAGCAAACAGTTGGTTCCCGCTGTCGATGTGATGGATGTGGGAGAAATGGGCAACTTTGATGAGGCGACAAGGCGACCGACTGAGATCTGAGCAACTTTGACAACGGCCAAATCGTTCTTGCCAGACAAGTGGGTCAGAGCATCTCCGAAGCAGCTGGTCAGCTGGGGTGCTCCTTGTCGGCAGTGCTGAATACCTACTGACAGTGGTCTAAAGATGGTCAAGCCAAAAATCGGTGACAGGCTGTTGGGGGCCCAAGATTCATCAGTGCTCATGGACAACGAAGGCTATCCCGTCTGCTCTGAACCAACAGAAGGGCTATAGTGACACAAGTCGAGGAGGTCTTTAATGATGTTTGTGTGATGAATGTGTCACAACACTCAGTGCGCCGCACCCTGCTGTGTGTAGAACTCTATAGCTGCAGATGAGTTGAAGAGCCCATTCTAACCTCGGTCCACTGCTGAAAGTGCCCATAACGGGCACGTAAATGGTGGATAGGCTGCATTTTCTAGTCCTACGACTCAGAGCGCTTTACAATTACACCTCTCATTCACCCTGATGGCAAAGGCTGCTGTGCACAGTGCCGACCTGCACATCAGGAGCAGGGTGGGGTTCAGTGTCTTGCTCAAGGACACTTCGACACGCTGTCTGGAGGAGCCGGGGGTTGAACCAGGAACCTTCTGATTCCTAGACAGCCTCCTGAGCCATGCCACCCCGTAAGCGTCGGAATTAGATTTTGAAGCAATTAAAGAAGGTTCCTTTCTCTAGCAAGTCCAGTTTTTTTTGCGTAATGTGCATTGGCTAAGTATGTGTGCATCATGTATCTGGGGAAGTGATGTCACCAGGATGCCCTGTGGGAAGAAGACAAGCTGGAGGAGTAATTGTAATGGACTCAGAAATGTTCTGCTGGGAAACCTGGGGTCTGAAAAATTCGAGTGGATTTGTGTTTGACGGAGCTGTTTTTCAGGCAGCAGGGGGACCTTCACAATTTTTGGCCACATGTTCTTATCTCGACTCATCATATAGTGACGCTTACCTGACCAAGTGTCAGTAAACAACGACAATAGAGGCTTTTGGTGTCCTTATTTGACTTTTAGGGTTAGGGTTAAGGTTAGAGGTTAAGGGGTGGGGCTAATTCTAACACTGGCATCAAGTAAGGATGCCAGAAGCCTCTATTTTCGTTGTAGATCGACTCTTGTAGTATCACTATATCAGAACTTGCTCGGGATGAGAATGGGGTCTATTAGACAGTTGTTTCAATGTTCTGGCTAATCAATGTATGCGGTTATGCTTGTATAAACAGCTGTAATAAGTGCAAAGTTTTAGTGTACTTTTTCACTTCAGATATTGAAAATGGAGTGGACCGGGTACAGAGGTGTTTTTCTGCTTGTGTTAATGTTTGGATAATTGCAGTCTGTCTAACACTCTATTCTTATTTTAGTGGCAAGGACAACAACCGTTGTCACGACAACTGCACCGACTACCGCCACTGCAGGTAATGACCATTTATTGAACCTCATACAATAGCAGGATGTAATTTAGGACATGACGTAAATAGACTGTACAGTTTCAGTTGCTTTGGATAAGTATGTCTTTCAAATGAATTCTGGGCAATGTAGGTTCCTTTGTCAGGTCTGTTTTTGACTGCATTGGTGAAAAGCATGACCATGTCTCCCATCTCAACAAATATTTCACAAATATAAGACATTGCTTATACACGGTTTTGCTAATGGATTGTGTGATTTAGTTAGGCGAACTTGAATGGAGTAAACTGCTGTGATATTCTACCTGCTTGATATGGCTTTGTCTTGCGTAATAACTCATTTATTACATGACTGCTTGTATGTCATGCAATACCTTCTCTGGTAAACGTCAGACTTTACTAGTCTTAGTTGCTATATACCCATTGTTGTGGTTTGAATTGCGTGTTAATAATGGTCATATCTTTTCGGGGGGGAAAAAAACACAAAACATATTTTTTTCCATTTGCAGGCAACCATTGGTAAAGCCAGATACACTGATTGGCCAAAAAAAAAGTCACTGTTTGGATTTAAATAAGCAAATGCTCTAGTGCCAATGATTGAATCATTATTGCAGTGAATTCAGTTGGCAACAGTTATTTTAACTTTGACTGATGCATTGCGTGTCTTCTCATTTCTTACACAACCATGTCAGAGGATGGACATGGGGTAAATGATTTGCCTGTCTCAAGCAAATTAAAAACTAGAGATTGCTGAAATCACTGGAATATGGTCAAGAATCATCCAAAGCATGATTAAAACCTGGAAGGATAGTGGTGAACCGTGAACTTTGTGGAAGAAAGGGGTCAGAAAAAAATCATGAATCATCACGCTTCATGGAAAAAAAAAAACAAATCATGGCTCCGTCTAATTATGAGCTCATGGCTAAGTCTAATTGTGAAAGTATGAGCATTTCCAAATGCACAATGTGGCAAGAACTTGCAGGATTGAGACTAAACAGTTGGATGGCCACAAGAAAGCTAATTATTAGTGAAGTTAGTTAGAAAAAAAAAACGGTTTCAGTTTGCTAGGGAGCATGAAGATTGGACTGTTGAGCAATAGAGAAAGGTCATGTGGTGTGATGAGTCCAGATTTACCCTGTTCTAGAGTTTATGGCGCATCAGGGTAAGAAAGGAAGCCCATAAATGAATTGATTGCACCCATCACGCATAGTGCCCACTGTACAAGTCACTGGAGGCAGTGTTATGATCTGGGGTTGCTTCAACTGGTCAGGTCTAGGCTCAGGGGAATTATGTAGCAATGAATTAAAGTCAGCAGACTACCTGAATGTACTGAATGACCAGGTTGTACCATCAATAGATTTTTTAATCCCTGACAGCACAGGCATATTCCAGGATGTCAATGACAAAATTCATTGGGCTTAAATTGAGAAAGACTGCTACAGCGAGCATGAGGAATCATTGTCACGCATGAATCAGCCACCACAGAGTCCTGATTATAACTTACTGAAAGTCTTTGGGTAGCGCTGGAGAAGCCTTTATGGAGTGGTGTGACTCTTTTGTCGTCAATATGAGATCTCGGCCAAAAATGAATGCCAATAAAGTCATTAATAAATGTTATAACATTGCATAACATGTCAAAATGACAAATGCGCACCGTGATCAAAGCTTAGCACCGTTGGAGATGCGAATATTCTGAAATGGTGTCATTGGCTTCTTGTGGTAATATGTGATCTGGGAAATGAGCTTGTAACTCTTGGGTTGCATGTTTTAGTTCTATTCGGAACACTGCCATTGCAATCTTGAGTATGTTAACATTGCTAAATCCGAAAAATGGTGAAAGGCATGTTTTTCATGCCTAAAATGTATGTTGTGTTTCAACCCAATGGTAACGGCATATATTAAGCAAGTAGCGTCATTGTCGTTCGATGGTATGTGTTTTGTTTGATGTTTTTGATAGTGCTTCTGATAAAGGTGTGTTTGTTGGAGATAATGGTATAATGTGGAATTACATTCTTGGCTTATGGTGTTGTGCTATTTTTGTGTCACGGTATATAAAGTTTTATAATTGTTGTGGTATGCAGCATTTGATAAGCTATGCGCTATCTGCTATGAATGATGAAGTCCGCGTTAATTTTTCTCCTTCAGTGGTGCGGCAGGGAGTGAAGAATTTGAATATCAACGAGGAGACCACTTCCAGCCTGCAGGCATCCTGGGATCTGCAGGACCCCAATGTGCTGGAGTATCGCGTGTCCTACGTCAGCCTGAGGGGGGATCGAGCTGAGGAATCCGTAAGTGCGGCTCGCCTCGCCTGCCCCCACGCTGTTCTCCTCCTCAGCATGGAGCAGGACTTCACACTCTTCGCTCGTGGGCTTTGCGCTCCCGGTCTTCAGGACGGGGTCTCATATTCACCCCGAAAGGAATTTTGTTTGGATTAACTATTCTTGGAAGGTTCGCAGTTCAGTTGAGGAAAATGTCTGGGAGCTCGAGGGCTTAACATCGCTGGCACGATGACAAAACTGCTGTCCTGCTTGTAATAAAGACTTCTCACGATGGAAACAGCAGTATGATAGCGTTTGCTCAGGGGTAAACAGGAGTTCAGTCCTCAGAATGGGAAAATTTGGAATCCAAAAGTCTGACCTTTCCTGACATTGAGAAAAAAAAATCAGTGGAAATCTATGAAAATCTGAGGAATGATGTGAGTATCCTTTGCAGAGGCATTTTCTTTGCAATACATATCCCATAAATGATTATCCTATAAATGTGTATTCTGAAGATGCATATCCAATAAGTGCATATCCTATAAAAGCATATAGTATAAATACAATGTACATATCTTATTAAGGCATATCCTATAGATGCATATCCCATAAATGCATATGCTATAAATGCATATTCAACCGATTCGTGGTCCTCAAATCACGGTCCTCGAGGTCCTGGGAGTACCTGGGAGTCAGGTGTAAAGATAATCTGGCCAATCAGCGGCGCTTAATGTCCATTTACTTACCTGCGATAAAAGAAAGCTTGAACTGAATTTGGATTGAAGGTCCAGGTTTGAAGATCCTTGCAATAGATGATCTATCAATTGATATGCCTCTCCTCATCTGCAACTCACCTGCCGCGCCTGACCCTACATCGAAGTAATGATTGAAGGAGCCAAAGGAACCCTCATTCCGCTAATTTATGGTTATTTGATTGGCACGTCTGTGATAAATTCTCTCCCTTCTTTTGATTGTTCCACTGACTGGCAGAGCTAAGCTTAAGAAATGGACGGATGAATGGAAGGATTGGAATGAGTCATGAGATTATATTTCACTGAATGGAGGGTTCCGTCTGTGCTCTGTTTCCTGGAGGTGTTTCCTGAGATGCCAAGGAGACGTCGTAATGATAACTCACAGGTTTCCAGCACCTTCTTCATTTCTTTTTACATCTCGTTGAGGAGCACTTTGGCCTGTAACCACCATATTGATAAGTCTGTATAACCTCTGCTTGCGTTTGTGGTCTCCTGTCAGCCATAGCTCGGCAGTTTGATGCAATAATGCGGGAGTCGCGACCTGGAAAACACTTATAACTCAAATTCCATTTTTTGAATCAATTTTCCCCTATTAGCAAGATCAGCACTGTTGTCTCTTATAAGCCCTGCCTGACAAATAACTGCCAGAGAACGTTGACTGTGGCCAAGTCTCGCTGTCCGCTCTTGTTCCTTTTCCTTTCTTCCATACCTGCTGAAATTTCAGCGGTGTTGTCATAGGTTTTTCAACAAAAGCCTGGCTTTTCTCCTCCAAAGCTTTCAGGCCACGGCGGTCCCGGGGAGCAGTTCCGATGAGTGACTCCGGTAGTTAAACCCAAGCACCTCCTCTCCTCCCCCTTCATATTTTAATTTTCTCTCCCAGGCACCGTGGCCTCAGTGGGGCAGAAGACCGAGGAGACCGTTAAACATAACAGACATTTCATTACCTTTTCATCTGCCATTTAGGTCAACCAAGCCCAACCTTAACTACAAAAAAATGTGGGCGTATTTCGGAGGGGTTTGAAAGTTCTGTTCTGTGGCTTTACAGGAGGCTCTGTGCAGTAGATCTGGTGGACATTTCTGTTGACAGGGGTGCTTTGCGGAGCGACCTGCTTTGTAAAATCATCATAACTATTGGTCCCCGGGGCTGATTTGTAATTCTCAGTCGTAGCGCAGATTCATTTCAGGGATTATGATTTGATTATAAAGAACGCATACATTATGGAAATTTCATTTCGTGACAGAACTTTCGATCAGGACAGAGACGGTTCACTGCGTCGTCATAATAGCAGTGGTTTTTAACCTGAGAAATCACTGAATTATTCATCATTGACATTGCGAATTTATACAATATGCAGATTATTGTTATAATTTGTGAACATTATGGGAAGATAATTTGACATGTAACAATTCGTAAGAGCAAACGGTATTTGGGCCAGCTAAGCTGCTGGCACCTTCCATTTTAATTTCAAACCTGTATACCTTTACTAGGCTGAGTTAGAGTTAAAATGAACACAGCATGATCATTGGATTGATTCCTAAAATATTTCATTATTTAACCTCACATTTATATTTGTTATCATTGCAACTGCCAAGATAGATTATGTCGCCTTCGGGAAAAAAAGCTGATAAAAATAAAATAACGGACTGCTCTGTCAAGACAAGGAGAAAATTATTTCCTCAGCAGACAGAAAAGGTCAGTTTTATATTTGGTGATCAATTTCCTGCTGTCTGAAAACATAACAGTTTGCGTCACATACAAAGCTGGACGCAAGTATCTGAAAACAGCCAATTTCTTCGCGTCAAGACGGTTGAGTTCACCGAAATTAGAATTAAGGCACAAAACTAAATTTAGCTGCTGCAGCTGAAGGCACAAGTCTTTCAGTCTCCCTTAGTACAACAGCGTTTAATCATTTTGATTCCGAGTCCCCATATTCTTTCGTTGGATTCGCTGGATAATGTGCTACTTTATGTGCAACAAAGGCTGCTTTTCACTACTCGTTTGGCCACTGAGTCACAATGAAACCAATCTGATGTGTTTAATATTAATATTGCCTTTGTTCGAATTATCTGTCTTGTTACTTCAATTTGTCTTTGTTGAATTGGTGATAGGCGATCCTCAGGGATATTGTACACTGAGAGGCATTAAAAACGCATAATAAAACATACTGTTTTAAGTAGTGGTAAATTGTTTCTTTCGTAGTTGCAAAACTCGGGAAAACTGTGCTTTGGTAATGAGACTTTCCCTCACTGTTATCGTTACATTGGCGGTCAATTCAGCAGTTCTTATGCACTATTCTGACATGGCAGAAGACATTTTATGGAATGTGTTTTTGTGGTGTCACAGATAATGCCCTTTGTCGGGGACGACAGCGGACACATCTGGTCATTCTGTGTCATCCCTGCAGTCTGGACAGTCATTTAATGGACATTAGTGCGTCCAGAATCTTGTCTTTGACACTGGCCGTCATTCGACGTTCAAAATGTTTGATTCTTCTGAGATTCATTTGTTCGTGAAGTGGGAATGATGTGACATTGTTTGTGTTTTTATTGGCCCTGACCTTCAACTTTTAATGTGCAAAATGATTCCACTCAATATGATTTGCGACCATGATCCAGGGACCTGTGCTGTATTTAGATAATCATAATGAGGTTTTAAACCAAGAAAGGATTCAAACCCAGAGACTTGACATTTTGCAGTGCTTACCACACCTGATGGTCATCATGTCAATCAGCAAAAGGGAAAACTATCAGTTTTCAAAATAGACGATAAAAACCACTTTGCGTTTTTAATGCCACTGAGTATAGTCCAGCAATCTAAACTCGCAACATAAAATTGCTGGTGTTCTGATTGTACGTAAACTGAAATAGTGGTCATTGATGGAGGAGTGGTGTGAGCAGTGTGTATTGTCTTGTTATCCTGATTATAGCTCAGAGAAAGCAGTACTTCTGTTTCCAGCTACCCGTCTTCATGTGAAATAAGCTTAGAGAGTAGACGTCTGACCCTGTCTGAAAGCTAATGCACATAAAAATACCTTAAATGGGTGACAGAATTCTGGACAAATGTCCTGTGAACAGATGAGACCAATATTTCTCCACAGTCAGAGGTCCTCAAAGTGTTTTAGGCAATTACTAGCAAGCTGAGACACGGTCATGTTTGAATCTTGCAGTAGTGCCTTGGGAAGTCTTCAACCAACATTTGTCACTGACACATACTGTACACGCCTGCCTACTAAATAGTGTTTCTGATACGTAGGACAGGTGTTTGGGTGTTTTCTTCATTATGGTGAGACCTCTCTGTCATCAAATGTACGGGTCTACCTTGACTTACCAGGCCCTTTGTTATTACTCAGTGCGCCATTCGTTTTAGTCATGTTCCAACCAGTTGATTTCGGACCGTTTGAAGTTTGACCCGCGCGCTGCACGTGAATGTTCTTTCCTATTTCTCAGCCTGACAAAGGGCGACCTTGACTGCAGTTGACACAGCTTAGGTTCTCATGTTTGCTAATGTCAAGAACAGACCGCAAAGGTAAACATAATGATAAAACTTTGTTACTGAAAGCACTTAGACCTCCACTCAGAAAGTGCATGTGCGAGGCTGATTAATCATAAACACCTGCTAGGGTATTTGTCTCAAACATTATGGTTCCTTTAAAAAAAGGGACCGTTACATTGAGTGGATGAAAGGAAAGATGCAATAGTTGGGGAAACAGGTCTGCTTGCAAGCGAATATACTGTTTGTATCGTGGCACACGCAAGGGGTAATTACACGTACGATACTCACGACCGCAGAAGTACTACGTACAGTTGGTGAAATGATGATGCATGGCTCGGGGGAAATAGAAAACAAAAGGGTCGATACGACATTGCTGTAGAAGGAAACAAAACCAAAAATACCGCCAATGAAATAAGGAATATTAACTACTATGTTACAGAAAAGAAAATCCCTATCGACACTGACGGACTCAAAACTTAAAACAGCAGGTGGTAGCTGCCTCTATACTAGTGCTCTAACAGAGGTGTTCAGTGTGCGTGTAAATGTACTCATACGAAGGCCCCCATCTAACCTCAGCCATATTGTATCCCGCATCCCAAAGTAATTAACGGAAAACAAGTAATGACCCAAAATTAAATAGACAAATGCACAGCACAGAGATGAGAAATTAAATGAAGGAGTGCTCCTGGAGAGAGAGGAAGGACTCTCAGTACGGACCAGCGTCAGACGGGGCAACGAAGGATTGGATGAGACAGAATGAGGTGGAATCTCGGGTCAGAGGAAGACGAAAGCATCGGAGGAGTGACGACCAGACAGTTGACAGTCGGATTGATGATTCGTGAGAAGTAAAAACCGGGAAAGTTCACCCGCAGGGAGAGACTGAAACACGCACGTCACACATGGAGCAAAACACACACGGCAATACAGGATTCCTGTAACAGGGAAAATGTATAAAAATGCCGTTTAATAAAGTCTGAGAATCGGCATCTGCGCTTCAAGCATGTGGATGATTACAAGTCTAACATGGCCGATAACGGAGCCAATTGACTCAAAGTACGCGGTCCCAAACATGGCTAACAGTCAATAGATACACTGTAATACATTGCAGGCTAGTCACCAGCTGCTTTAAAAATATGAGTTAACTCCATTAAGTGTGAATGAACTCAACTTGAGGCTGATCTTTTTTTCAGCTCACAGTTAGCAAAGACAATGGATAACTTTAACTTTTGAAAACTTTTGCACATGAGTTCAATACCTAAAACTTGTCATGACAAGTTATGTTAAGAGAAAAAATATGTTCACAGAACTGAATGGGGCTATTGTGTATTTCAGTGTGCCTGTAAGTGGGACTTGAGAGTGATTTAGCCTGGTCTAGTGTCGAGCTGTATATTCTAGTAAACCGCTTCAATGTTTGAAAATTCAATTTTATATAAAAATGTTAATCTAAATTCACAGTGGAGTGGGTCGAAGAATGTTTTCTAATATTAAGTGGCTTATTCGTTTTGAAAGTTTTGGAAGTGTTTTAGCAGCAGAATATAGGATTAAATTGAGGATAATTGCTGTCACACCTCATCGCTCGCCTGGTGATCTCCGCTCAGGTGACGGTTCCCAGCCAAGACAGCGACGTTCTCCTGCAGCTCCTGCTATCTGACACCGAGTATAAGGTGACGGTCACTCCGGTGTACGCTGACGGTGACGGAATAAGCGTGTCATCGGTGGGGAAAACATGTGAGTCAAAACTTTTTCTGCTGTTTAATGCTGTCAAAGCTTTTACAAAGAAAGTGTGCAGTTTGCTTTAAATTTTTATCCTCTGAATTATCAAAGAAATTAATCACCTTTGATCATCCTCTCCGGAACTTTGGCGTTAAACCTTTTTGTCTTTTCGACTCTGAGAGGTCTGGCATTAACTGTAAATGGGCAAGGTGACAAATATTGATTTTCTCCATTAATACGGCTAATGGAAGTCATTTATAATGACAACCTCCTCTCCTTCCAGTAATTAGGCAATAAAATAGCTTTTATGTCTGCTGGTGCAATGGATTATGAGCACAATTCTCTAAAAATGAGCAATCTTGACAGCCATTCTTCCTTATTTTTAAAGTTGAAGTGCACTGCATGTATTCAAGCTCAACAAGAAAAGCTGGAAACTGCACTAGAACCCGAAAACCGCCACAATGATTAAATAATTTCTTTTCCAGTCACGCGCAAACATTATCTCCTATATTAATACTCAGTATCCTGATTCATAGCATAAGCCTGCTCAAAAATGGAGTGATTTTATTAGTGATACTAGTCTCTATTTGTTGAACACCTCTTCTAGATGCTCAGGTTTTCCTGAGAATTCCTACAATTTGATTAGTTGAATTAACTTCTTTAACATTGAGTGACTGCCGCTTTTGGTGTTATTTCTGTAAGGCTACGGGCCATACAAGTCAGATTGGGTCATAGGCATGTTCCCTGTAGTAACTTGAATGTTTTCGGTGTCTGTGCAGTACCTTTGACGGCACCTCGAAACCTTAGGGTCTCAGAAGAGTGGTACAACCGTTTCAGGATTACCTGGGATGCGCCTTCATCTCCCTCCATGGGGTACAGGATCATCTACCAGCCTATCTCTGGTGAGCAAGAGCCTCTAATTTAGCTTTACCAGATTTGGGGGGCTATTACAGTCTGTGGGGTAGGTTTAGCCAGGAAAATGTACAGTTGGTAAAGGATTCATACAGAAAATTGACTTGAAAATCAGTTACGGGGGTAAACTGTAACTGGGGTGGTTCATAAGGGGCTACTGTATGGGTAAAAGCCTTGAAAATGTATAGTCGAAAGATCATTGGACTGGGTTTTTGTGGAACAAATCCGCAAGCATCTGGCCACATTACCGCTAAGGCACTTCCATTTAGGGGAGTGCACCCAGGCATGAGGGAACGAGAGCCATTATAAACAAGAAAAGTTCCTAAGACTGTTGGAAAAGGCTTTTGTTCCATCTGTGGCTGCCGGCGGACTGTTAACAGAGCGCTTTAATATGACGGGACAGCATTTGGATGAAATATCAGCGAGTCTGGCTTTCTGTAAGAAACTTCTGTGGAAAAGTTTGGAATGAAAGAAGAACGAAAAGGATCCACTCCTCGCTCTTTCCCCATTAAATCTATAAAAAGAATGCAATCAGTTTTTTGTGAAGAATGTAATTATTTGGAGTGCTGAAAAGTGAAATTGGTTCTCCGGCAACATTAAAAAACACCCCAACTGTGTAGCGAGTGAGTAGACTGCAAACGACTGGACTGTCGATGAGATGTGCGCGATGTCTATTATTTCAGCTGTAGTTCATGCCCGCTGTGTGCTGCGTAAAGTAACCCTTTACTCCTGAATGTTTAAAGCACTGGTGATCTGCTCTTTGCATCAAAATCTACCTAAGCAAGCCATTCAAAGCATTCTTCAGTCAAAAGCTAGAAAATCTTTTTTGCCGCAGGTAGTGTAATAAAGCCAAATTGAAGGGTCTAGCGCTAGAAGTACTAAGGTCACACTTCCACACACTGGCGTGAGGTAAGAAAGGTTCCTATCAAAGATAGTTTCCCTAAGTCCACTGCCTCGATCTTCTCAACATGGCATTTTGTAACTTAAATACTTTTAGCACTGGGGTCTTCGTTTATAGCCTTGACTAGATAAATACACCACATTTCTACGCTTAACTTGAATTGCGGAGAATATGACTTAAGAACTTTTCGCTCTCGGGTCTTCAGTTTTAGTCCTCCTGTATGGTTGGTCGCCAGGAACAACAGTGTTCTCTAATGGGGGTTGCAGAGGTGTACAGGGCTCTGAAAATAAAAACTTGCCACATATTTATTCCTTCCACGCTAGCTGATTTTACAATGTCGTTCTGCCTCCTGGCTGCATAAGAGAGACTGGTCCCCATTGGTCCCTAGGAGCCATATTACTGTTTTGCCTATTTTAAGCAGCTCTGACATCTATTGATTTCAAATATGTGATGTGGCTCAATGGTCCCCATGGCTCATCGGACCCCAGTTTCTCCTATCTCCTGTCGGAACAAAATATGGAGACGGATTTTAATTTTGGATTTTGATGTTAGCCTGTGTCGCGGTCTGAGGTGGCGCGGTCTGACCGTTCGCTCCGTCCCACAGTTCCGGGCCCTGCTCTGGAGATGTTTGTAGGGGACGACGTGAGCACCATGCAGATCGTCAACCTGCTGACGGGCACGGAGTACAGCGTCCAGGTCATTGCCTCGTACACCACCGGCTCCAGCGACGCCCTCAGCGGCAAGGCCACCACGTGTAAGTAAGGGTGGGGTTGGAAGCAGTTGTTGTCCCACATAGCCGTTGAAACATTTTCAAAATGTTTTTGGGATGTTATTGAAAGGCTAAAACACAAAACCTATGGACCCATATGTTGGTGCGTTCAAACGCAGTTGCTGTATTCAAACCTTTGAACTTCAGGCTTGTTTTGAAGTCTAGTGGAGAGTCCAATGTTTACGATAATCCCAAATATGTCTGGCTGAATTACAGGGAAATGCCTGTACAATGATGTACAAGATCTTGGTATTTTCCACTTGATGTAAGTAATGCTGTGCCAAAAAAACATGGCATCCTGGGTTTGAATATTTCTATCAATATAAGAGTGATGTAGCTTCAACGAAGCGCTGCTACTAGCAGATAGAAAATATGAATGTGACATTGTCCAACAATATGAAAAATGTCTTTTTCTGACTTCAAATCTACTTAAGGGAAAACTTAAGTGAAAGGATAGAGTTTGAGGGGTTTATTTATAACGACTGGATCATAACAAGAATTTAATTATGCTGAAGATTCAGACTCGGCCCGCTGGTAAAAACTTGCCCACACGGCAGGGTGATAAGGTGGGGCTGACTAACAATCAGGCTGCCAGTTAGTTAGTTCTCAGCTCTCCTTTTTTCCGCTGGTCTGGTGCATGACACTGATCTGGGGCCTGTGGGGAAATTGATGGACGCTTCCTTTTGTTAGTGTGCAACTAAAATGGCTACCTTTTAAGGGGTCATCAGCTGTACATTATATTTGACTCCGGTATTTGACATTTAGTAGCCTCGGCAGTTTGATGTATCTGTGGGCTTGAGGGTTTGTCAGTTGGCAAGCTGGACGACACATTCTGTAATTTTTGCTTCCATTCTACAAACTTCTCAATATGCCAATATGCTGCTCAGAATATTGTAATTCCCCAGGTAAAACGATTCTCATTGTGATTCAGGCAATCAATTCGCTGAAGGCAAACTAAATGAAACTAATGGGCTCTCCGGCAGCAGATGGTCCTCAGTCAGTGTTGGCACCGTTGAGCGTTGGTTAGTGGAGTCCGTCTCCACACCGAAATGTTTAGCTGAAGGAGACACCACATTTGCCATGTGTGTCTCGCCAAGCAGGATATTATTCCGTAGTAACCATCTGAACCTAATGCTAATATTCCTGTGCTGCAAGTATGCTTTTACCCACAAAATAATATAAAAGTCGCACAAAGCATGGTAATACGCCCACATGGCAGCCTTTTTGATGGCATGTTATTTGACTGAAAATTTATTAATCATCACCAAAATCAACAGTGATAATATCACCATTGACCTGCACAACAAATATGAAAAGAATCCAAATAAATAGTATTCTCTGGAGTAAGAGACAAAAATATATAACAAAAATATACATTGCTGCTCTGGCATTTTTGCATTGTGATAGTGTGGCACTGTAGCAGTGACGTATTAGTAGAGTGTAAATTAATAGGCAGGAGAAAGCTGGGCGCATGAGATGTTCGGGACCACGGCCCTGAAGTATTCGCGTGTTCCTCTGAGGCGTTACTTTAAAGCGACTCTTGGCATCTGCTATAAGGAATGCAAAATATTTTGTACCCAGCATGTGCCGGCTGGTGGAGATTTTTCAATGCACCTCCACCGGAGAGGGATGGCAATTCAATTCCATCAGTTCTCAATACCGGCGAGGGGTTTCATTTTAGCTGCGGAATTTGCATTTTGAGCTCAAACAGGAATGCAATCGTAGACTCGCAGGAATAAGGGACTGCGGTGAAAGGTCTTCTGATTCCTGTGGTATACCGCTTAAGATCTGCAGCATATTATTCCCACCAGTAACGATCTGGAGATAATACACAGTCATTTAGCATTTATTAATTAAGTATTACCAGTTTCTCAGTATTTTTATTTTGCTCTGTCCATCAACAGCATGTATTTAAAGACAATCTGACTGTCGCCATTAGGGCTGAGCTGAAGAAATAGGTTCTATCACCTGTGTATTTGAGATGGTGTTCTTACAGACAGCGGTGTTTCAATATTCAGATGTTTGTGTGCAATATTTTTCCTTTGCAATGTCGCCGGGCGCACTACAGAGTAATACGTATTTGAGGTTGTCCCGTCAAAAATGAAATACTGTAGATTAGCTTTCTTCTAGAATCCTTCAGCTGTTGATCAAAACAGTCCTGTCACCTCCTTAAAGAAGTACATTTTTTCATTTGTACCAGATAATACGACCCGTGACTCGTAAGTGGTTTATTCCTGATACATGTCAGTATATGTCAGTAACTGTCAGACCTGGGTTACATGATGATCCCGACTCTCTACTGCTTTGAATTTCTTGAACTGTACTAACCTATAAGCTCTGCTGAGGTCTGACAGTCATTATCCTCTATGGGAAACTGTTATTGTAGAGATTCCTGCATGATACTCTGCACTGAATTTGCTGAACAGGGTGGGGAAGCAAAATTTGCAAAATAAATCACCATCCATAGATTGTATATTATTCTCAACTGGCATGTTTATTGAAAAAAAGAGATTATAAAGCAGACAATGAAGATGATAGGTAGTCCATTATTCAATATGTCCACCATTATTAGTAATAACAGGTGCACACAATTCAGGGGAGTGGTTGTGGGATTGATTGTGCTTTAAATGTCGGTGCAAGTTTTGATTCCCCACCCTGTACGTCACACACTGCATTCATTATCACATGGCGCTCAATGCAGGGGTCATGGTTTGTGTGGTGTGCGTGTGGTTTGGACTTGTCTTTGCGGCTCTTGTCCCGGAACGCTATCGAATTCCTTGGCCATCGGATTCTTTACTCAGCTGGCTGATTGAGCTGGGGCGGTGCCTTCCCGGACCCTACTAGTATATGAGCAGGAGGTCTGGCACGCCCCATTCGCTAGAGTGTTTGTTTGTGGCTTTGCACTATAGCCAAAGATATCTGTAGTCAGGTTTGTATGACTTTCCATCTTCTGATTATTGGAGTTTCTTCTCCCGTTTTTCTCTCTCGCTCTGCTTCCGTGTTACAGGCTATTATACGTCCTTTGGAAGCGCGAGTACTTTTGTTTGGTCTGTATTATTCTCTGTGTTCGTACTGTGTCCGTATTGCTCACTTTCTCTCTGGTCGTTGCGCTTGGCCTCCTAATTCCACCGGCCATTACAGAAGGATTGTGCCAATAGACTTCTGTATGTACATTTCTGCATAGTCATACAAACAGCATATGTGAATTCAAACTCACCATTCAGAAATTGTTTTAACTTTTCAAGCAAACCCACTCTATCTGTGTATACAGTGCTACCACGATTCGTATTTGAAAGCGGCATCAAAACTTAGGTGAGACTTGGATTCGATGAGCCGTAGAGACCAATGAGCCATATCACATATTTGTAATCGATAGTCAAGCTGAGTTAGAATTTATTTGTATAACGACCACAGTTGACCAACGTGCTGAACCAGCTTAAATAGCTTAATAGATGTCAGAGCAGTGCAAAATAGGCAAAATAATGAAATGGCTCATTTACTCCCATGCCTCACTGGACCCCAGTTCTCTAAATTGTGTATAAGACTTATAAAACATCCGCTGTATGATATCATAGTAAATATTCTTTTTGAAAATCAATGATTCAGTTGTTCTCGGGGATAGAAAAGCATGGTGGGTTTGATTTTTCCAGAAAAATACTTTGGCCGGAATTAATTGTTCTCTCTCTTTTTTTTTTCAAAAACCTAAACCAAACTGAGGATTACTGGTGTGTAAAGCTGGCACTGTCTCCTCGTCATGGTCTGAAGCCTTTTGTTAGGCCAACACCACCACGGCAGGCTGTTCTTAAAGAAATAAATGAAGGATTTTAATATTGTTATGTCATCTGGTTTCGCTCAGCCGTGATGTGGGACTTGTCGGACTTGGCAGCCGGGCTGACTTACTTGTGCGTCTCTCTGTCCTGTAGTGAAACTGGGGGTGACCAACCTGAATGCCGACCAGGAGCGTACAAACAGCATGTGCGCCCAGTGGCAGCCCACCACTGCCTCAATGTACAGGGTGATCATCGAGTCCCTTCTCAGTGAGTAACACACACACCGAGCCCTTACAGCACTCTGTTCTATAGCTTTAGCAAAACATTACCATGTGCACAAGTGAATTATATTTCATGGCAGATCGTCAGCTTAGTGAAATATAAACTGAGTGCACATTGATTTATCATCATTGCTTGTCGCTTTCTATCGTTCATGTTATTCAGCAGTGTATTATCACATTATCCTGGATTTATGGACATAACTAGCTATAGATGTCTTGGTCTTAAGTGACAAGGAACGGAGTAATCTTTCTAAGGAATTTTTGAATACTCTGCAAAGTGTGTGTGTGTATGTGTTTGTGTGTGTGTGGGGACTCATACAATTTGGTCTCTCTTCCATCAGGCCTGATGTGCAGAGTTAAGAGGCTGTGCTAGTTAGCTTTCAGCTCACTTCAGCTGTCATTGATTAGGGGGCAAGGGTCACTCCTGAATTGGTCTGGTCTATGACATCTTTTTTGTGTTGCAATCAGGCCTAGGCAATTACCCTCACAGCTCAGTGTAGGTTTGTGTGTGTGTGTGTGTGTGTGTGTGTGTGTGTGTGTATGTATTTATGTGTGTGCGTGTATGTACGTGTGTGTACATTGTAATACATTTCATGCTGGTTTAATTCAGTTAAGAAAGTTGCCTTAAGAAGGAGAGTAATTCAACTTGAGTTATGCAACCTAAACGTAAGCTTTGCTTCAACTCGCAATTAATCAAGCCAACGGATAACTTAAACTTCTGAAAACTTACGAACTTGAGTTCAACATCTAAAACTTGTTGTGACAAGTGGAGTCCTTCACATAACTTAACGGGGCTATCATGTTTTTGTGTGTGTGCGTGTGTGTGTGTGTGTGTGTGTGTGGTCAATTTAGACGAAGGGTGAAGAGTGCAGTGACGTAGCTGCATTACAAATGAACTCAACATGCTTGAAATACACAGTGCACTGACAAGCTCTCTAAAGTTCATGGTTTCATTTTCCTATTACAATTTCAATGTAAACTTGTTGTCATGTTAAATAAAGCAATGCCGCCCTAGACATCAAACAGAATGACACAGGAAAATGTTCTCACAGGAAGGGGAAATTAACAGAACTGTCTTTCCAAGAAGTTTCCCACTGTTCCAAAGACCCTGTTATCATCAGTCAAAAAATTACTGTTGTAACCTCAAATTACCAAATTCTTGAAAAATTTCTCGACAGATTTTCCTTTTTCATGGCGTTCATCAGTGTATGGCGGCAGATAAATGTTTCCTATATCTGAACTGACCAAAATGAACTGTTTGTTTAAAAGAGAAAGAAACGCCCTTTTCTCAGTGCTTTTAATAACCTCTCGCTGAGCTAATCTGAAATCGCATCCAAGATTTGGCTTGTGACTGAACTGCACACTAAGTGATTCTTTCATGCAAATCAATCAGTTTAAAAACCTTAGGTCTTCCATTCTTGGATCAGTAGTCTTGTGGTTCATGTTATTATGAGATTCAGGATGGAAGTGAGTAAGACTTCCCAGAAACTCATTCGAAATAAGTTCCAGAGATAGACCGAAGCTCCAGGAAAAACTACAGTCAAGACAATAAAGCTGTTTCATCTCCTAAGTTTCAAAGCAAAATAAATTTTTTGCTGTGCTCTGACCCAGTTCAGGTGTCATTGCTTTGGACATTGTTATATGGATTAAGGAAAGGCTGGGATGTGTGAAAGGATCTTTTTTAAATGAAAATAAAGGTAGGAAGTATTCCCTGCAAGTGTAATTCACCCATGGAAAATGGGTTTAAAATAGTCTCTGAGCACATGAAGCTGCCCAATGAACTGGTGACCCCAAAATTTAAATCCTTAATCACGCTGGTCATGTGAAATCCATGGAATATTTTGCCCGTTGAAGATGGCTCAGCAGAAAAAGTTTGTGAAAGAGGTTATGTTTTATAGCTTCGGAATGTGTCCTTAATTGTGGCTGAAACATTTTGATTGAAAATGTGAGGTTGAGAATGACCTCCATTCGTTTTCGCATCTCAGTACACTGTAGGTCTCTGCTTTGATATTTCAGCTTAAGCCACTCAGTATCGTAATGTAGAATTATTTAAATGCACTAAAGTTCACGTCAGAAGAACTTTTAGAAAGTTTCTATAAACGTATCAACAGTGCAAGCATCCATATTTTAAGTGGTGTCAATTAGAGCCTGCATTGAAGAAAAATGGATTCGGAGTCACTCACCATTTCTATATTTATTATAGTGTCTGAAGCCCAAGATAGATATCAAATGATGATGGGTGATCCATTTTACTAATGGTTTCTAATGTTGCAGCTACTTATTATCATATCAAAGTGTTTGTTGTAATAGTATTCATTCATCTCAGAATTTGCATGCTGGTGCCGACATTTCTCCTTTGTTGTGTGTTTGAAAGTCGCTTAAGAAGTTTGCTATGCTTTGTCATTTTAACCGTCTGCGACATCATATTGGAGCTAAATAATGAATATGATCTTAAAGTGCTAGCTTTCAGCTTTAATTTGAAGGTGTTTAAAAGTGTAGGAATTACCCTGCTTTTTAAATGTGTTCACTCAATTTGGGAAAATAAGTAATTGAACAATTAGCAGCTCCAATATATGTGTCACTTTCCCATTATTTCATTTACCTGAAAGCAGGTGAAAGTTCTCGAGTTGATCTCAAGTATGGCATTTGTATTTGGAATCAGTTTCTGTTAACTTTCAGTTAGAAGTCTTATGAACTGTCACTGCTAGTGAAGCAAGCCATCCAAAGACTGAAAAGGCAAAACAGACACATCAGAAAAATGGCAAAAGCCTCAGGTTTTGGCTAATTCAACCATTTGGCTTATTCCCAAAATCAAAGAATGGATTTGCGAGCCTAGGAATACAAAAAAGCCCTGAAAACCACTAACAAGAGTGATGAAGAAAAACCCATTCACTGCAGACCAAAGACAGAACTCCCTCCACGAGGTAGGCCTTTCTCTGCCAAAGCCAACAATCTAGGGTGAACTTCACTAGAGTAAACAAAGAGGGTTTACCACAAGATGCTAACTTTTGGTTAGCCTCAGAAATGGGTAGACCAGATTAGTGTTCGCCAAAAATCATGTTTTAAAGTCTGTAAAGCTTTGGAAATACATTCTGCGGACAAGGTAAATATGAACTTTAAGTAGAATGATGAAATTGAAAAAAAATTAAGAGAAGATTATGTACAAGGGAAGGAACTGCTCATGATCCAAAGCATACCACCTCCTCTGTTCAGCATGCAGTAGGAAGGGTTGTGGCGTGGGCATGAATGGCTGCCAGTGGAACTGGTCCCCATGTATTTCTTAATATGAATGCTGAATTGTATAGGGGTTAGTTATTTGGTCATGTCCAGATAATATCAATTATCTATTGGTATCTGTGGGCTCCAGTCTTCAGGCTGCAAAGGATCAGCAACTAAGTATTAAAAATATGAATTTAGCTCATGAATATGCCTGTCTGTCCTTTCACTTCTCTGAGCCCCTATAATTACAGGGCTGTATATAGAAAGTTGTTGAAATCTCTTCACAGTTTATGGCATATTTTTTTGACAAAATCTTGCAAATTAAACCTGAAAATAAAAGCTTCAAACACATCTTGGTGGTGTGCATTGCCAAAATGATTAAAAAAAATTGTCAATGTCTAAATACTTGTGTAGCTGATTGTTTTGAGTTCAGTGTTTTGAGTATGTAGGATTTTCTGGTAATGAGGTCTGAGATTTCAAACCATGCAAATGACCAGAAACAAAGAATTAACAAGTCCGCTTCCAGTCTCTATACTGTCCTCCTGAGTGACATTGTGTAAGAGACTATGTTACGTTTTGTTTTAGATGGGCAGCGGCAGGAAGTGAGCGTTGGAGGCGGGGCCTCTAGACACTGCTTTTATGACCTCACTCCTGACACCCAGTACAAGATCAGCGTCTACACCCAGTACCTCGACATGGAGGGTCCGGCCGTCACCACTGTGAGCGCAACACGTAAGCACCTGCAGGAGCCGACAAGATTGACAGCAGAATCTCTTCACATTTTACACTGACATGAGCAAGGTTGTTCCCTCTCTGAGGTGTATTTGAGTTGACATGCAGAGTGAGTTCTGTGATAAATTAAAACATATCCTTCAAGGACTTCTCAGTCTTTCCCTTTGGACAAGTTGAGAGGCTGCTATCAAAAGTCATTTTGCCCTGGGTACGTGCTCTATTGCAATGAGAGGTACTGAGGATATAGTTTCAGCTGAGTAGGCAAAATTAGAAGTCGCCTCTAAAAATGTAAACTGTTCCACAAAACTGTTTTAAGTAACCTCTAAAGAAATTATTTGATTTTTGTCTAGTTTAATTAATTTAATTAATTTTAAGTTACTTAACTCAGTTGAGTGGATCTGTTTCACTCAAACCATCAAAATCACAGCAGAAATCACCACATTGATTATTGCACCGTACTGCATATTGCTGGTAATATGATTTGCTGTTTGAATTGTTGTGTTATTGTGGTTTTTCATGAGCCATCTGCAGTGTGAGGTGGGCATTGTTATTGTTTCTTTGTTTTTTTTTGTTTATCTTTTGTTTATGTGGGTGTGGAAGACAGATATTTTTACATTTATCACAGACCGTTTGTTCATTGAGCACCTCCGTCATTAATGGCTTTTATCCAACTGCAGTTTTGGACTATTTTATAGTCCTTTTTTCTGTCAGTGGATCTGCTTAGATAATGTGGCTACACGTTCACATTGGGGTTTGCTAGCCAATATCCTCAGGCAATCCTCAGTCAATTGAAGACAGGCCTCTCCTTCGAGAGGCTCCTAGTTTTGTTGCAGGCTTGGAGCACGTTTCCCACCAGCTTAGCTGCTACCAATGTGAGCAACTTACATACTTTGAGCCGAAGCTCTGGTCCAAACTATGTAAGTCGCAACTATGCTTTTGGGAAACATACCTTTGAGCGACGTGTGGCTAACGAGTCAGAGGTGAATGCTCTTCAGCGGCAGCGTAACTTGCTCTGGCGCGGACAGCAAGAGTGTTTCGAGAAGCAGTCTGTTTGCTTGTTTTCGAGAGTGAGGAAATCTTTTCCCTTCTCTTTTCCCAATCCCGACTGTAGTCTCCAGTGTTCGGTATACTGAGAGGATGTGCGCTCATAGCGACCGGAGCTAAACCTCTCCGATCCTTACGTTTCCACACCCATGCTACATCAGCCCCCTGCAGCATAGATGTCACTTTGCTGCTACAATAACCTGCCAGTTGCGCAGCCCATTGGGTAGGCAATGAGGCGAGGGCAACCCCTCGTTTTTCTGGGGGCGAAAACCACATTCGTTACTCGGGGCACAGTTCACCTTCCTTTGATGGCGTCTGAGGTGTCACCTGGATACTGGACTGAGATTAAACCAGTGCAGACGTCAAACAGCTTTAGCGACTTCTTATGATGTGGCGTCTCAGGCTGGGGGAGGTGAGGGATGGAGGGCAGACGGAGGTGTAGCGGAGATGAGAGTGGGAAAAAAGCACCATGAAATGAAGCAGACATGCGCTTTTGGTTTGCTAACTCCCTAGCTGCGTTTAGGACGGCAGCAGTACAAGGCTGAGGCTGTTTGAGTCTCGACCCAAGGGGACCACTTCAGGAATTAGCACTTAGCATATGAAGCTTGGCTTGTATTTCCTCCAGGACAACGACTCTGCATTTAACCCGGTTAGCCCATGTTTCTGCTCACACCGCGGCGATGGTACGCTTACTCTGAGGAGCCTAATCCTTTGACAAATGCTGGCCAGGTGCCGTGAAGATTACTCTCTCATTTCTTCTTTGCTGGCTTTTGTGTGTCATGTGTCCTCGCTTAGTTTCTGCACCGACGGAGCCGCCAACCCTGCCCCCGCCCACAGTGCCCGCGCCCACCCTCCCTCCAGCAAGAGAAGGTGAGGAAGAAACAGTCCTCTGACGTGACCTTTGACATGGGAACATCACATAGGCATGAGGCCATAGCCTCATATTACTAAACCTAACACAGACCTGTCTTTTTATGCAGCAAGATTCCCTCCGGTGTTCACTAAGCATTGCTAATGATGCCTTAAATATCGGTGTAATAAAGTTAAAGCTACAATTATTTAGTCCCACATCTGAATTTAAGTCAAAACAAGTGGTGCCAGGCACAACAAACCCTGCCCCCGAGTTCAATAGGCATCTATTCTGGGTCAGTGGCAATACCTAAACTGAATTTGGGGTGAATCTGACCATTAGTTTTGCTACTAAAGTGTTAACAAACAAACAAACAAAGAAACAAACACAGAAACAAACACAGGCACAACCACGGAAACAAACACAGAAACACGGAAACAAACACAGGCACAAACACACAAACAATACCCCTTGCCCTCACCCTTTGGGTGGGGTGGGGTAATAATCATTTCCAGTGGTTTTGAGCTGATAAGAGAAATTTATTTAGTTAGCGGTTGGTGCGGTTGGGGTCAAGGTGTGTTTTCTTGCACAAATCGCAATGGACTCGTAAAGGCTTACAAATATGTATGTAAGAACAGCAGGCCTTTGCCTGAAAACTCATAACATTAACCAAATGTTTACTGATTAAGCTGTTATGATTCTGAGTACTTGAAGCTATTTTAAAAGCTTCATCAGTTGAAATCCATACAAACATAGTTAACAAGTTCATAGTCACAAGAGTACAATAATTTATCTTAATGTAGTTATTTTTTCTTCATGGGTGTGGTTATAAAAAGTTACTGGAAAGCTTTCAGTCTGTGAATTATTCTCGTCACGCCCAACTTTTATCTCAGTGCAAGATGTCACATGTTCTTCCACAGTCATTTTTCATTTTTATTCTGTAACATATGTTATGGTTTCTATTAGCTCAACATACTGCCGCTTACCCTCCCTAAAATGTGTTTCTGTTCGCCTGTGATGAGGCTTTATGTGGCCCCCGCGGGCTCCATGTAGCACCAGTTTAGAGCCAGTGCAGTAAACGGCTTATGTGATTAAGCTTTAAATGTCCGCTGTTGATGGCCATTTTGGGGAATGAGGAGTGCTCATTCTCAATCAGCTCAGTTCCTCTCCAGCAATCAGACAGTAATGGCGCCGCTCTGACATCCTGTGGCACTGTAGTGTGATTGTCGATCTCTGGCTCTCTTCCAGTCTGTAAGGCAGCGAAGGCCGACCTGGCCTTTCTGGTGGACGGGTCCTGGAGCATCGGGGACGACAACTTCCAGAAAATCATCCGCTTCCTGCACAGCACGACTGGGGCCCTTGATAAGATTGGTCCTGACGGCACTCAGGTACGATCCACTTTCGGGTTTGGCACTCCATTTTGAACCAGTTGTGTACATTTGACAGGCGTTCATTTATAAAAATTTCTGAAAATCAGTATCAATAATCAGTGCATAAAAGTTTAAAGTTTACATATGTTAGTGCTATACATCCAGTAGTGTTTAACCCTTTGTTGCATAGTGGCTACTAAAGTAACCAAAGACACCCACCACCCTTAATGGGCAAAGACGAAAAGAGTCAAGCAACAAAGGGTTAAAATCAATCAGCCTAAAAGCAGCTGGAACCCAAAGAGTCTGTCTAAAGAACAAAGTATTTCGAACAGTCAGACTCAGTCAGACAATACCGGTAAGAAGTTTGCTTGTTTGTGAAAAGTTTTGGCCTTGCCTGTAATGGCTGTTCCGGGGCAGGGGCATTTCTGCAATTTTCTGGCATTATCTTTTAGCCTCACGGTGGTCTTTGCAAAGGTGGGCGAGCACTGCAATTTCCCAGGGTTAAGCTAGCCCTGTATCTTAGCCCCTGGCTTTCAAAAGCCTGGGGTTATCTCTACCAGGTGTGAAAAAGCTGACTGCATAAAATGAGAGACAAATCAGGACCCTTGGTGCCGCAAAAAGGATGCAGCATTTTATTTTTCAATTCCGCACAACTGCATAATAAGGGACAGGTGGCAACTCTAGGTGCAAGGGATGTGAAGTTTGCCTCTGCGTTGAGGTTTTTAAGCTTATTGTAAAAGCGGAGAAGGATTTGTAGAGACACGGTTAAAAGATTCTGCATTTGAAAAAGATTACTTGAGAGTTTGAGCGGAAAGATGTAAAATTGTTGAAACATAGCCGCTGAATTATGCATATGTGGAATGTGCCAGGGCCATGCCAGGGATAACAGTGGCAGAGTGATGCTGGAAAGCGCATGAATCTGATTGGCAGGGTATTTTCTGCATCATTACCCAATGGGGACTGGCCATCTGTGATCCGCTTATACCATATTCACAGTCCAGCTCCAGAAGTCCCTTTTCCCGAGTTCTCAGGCCTAATTATGAGGTTTGTTGTGCTTAATGTTGCATTATAAACAACTTGTTCTTGTTCTGTGTTTGATCACTGTTTATGAAAACTGGACAAAGTGTCTTGTTAGTCCATATGGGCTGGGCTTTACTGGAAGCATGACTCTCACGTTGTAGAAGGGGCTCGATCAATTAATAGGCAACACTTTATAATAAGGGTAAATTATTTAATGCAGTAATAAGCATGAACTACCAATTAATTACCAGTTAACTAATGCATCTGAGAGCTAAATAAGCATGTGGTAACCTTAACTTACCATTTATTAATGCTTTTTTACATCCTTATTATGAACATGAAAACATCACTTAAGCATCCATAGAGTAACACCTCAAACTATCAAACTGTTCAATAATGTATTAATTAATACCTTAGTTAACATGAACACCATTAGTAAATTATTAGTAAACCCATAGATTTGCTGTTAATTAACTGATAGTTAATGCTTCTTTCTGCATTAGCTTATGATAATTAAGGTACTCTTTATTGTAAAGCGTTATTAATCAACCAATAATATTTCTCAATTTGCATAGCCATTGAATAACAGGGTGAATAGACTGAATCTTTGAATCTTAGAAGGCACATATACTATCGAGAAGACTGAATTTTGCTGCAGGTGCCTGAAGTAGAAAAGTATTGCTCCTTGAGAATAACAATTGGGGCAGATATGGTCCTCATTCTATGGCTTTGTTGTTTAGAGAAGCAGATTCAGACGGCTATCGCCTCAGTCAGCATCGCAGAGCGACTTCAAAATGAGCTGCTCCCCTGAGATCCCATTAGGTGAATGTGGGCCAAGTCTAGACTAGGCGAAGAGGGCTCATCGATCATCATCAGGCCGATCACAGCCCGCTCATATGCAGGTCTGCGAACCCGGGGATAAGGGAGAAAAATGAGGGAAAATACCCTCGCACCCCGAGGCTTAGCATTACAGCGTTCGAGACTGCGGCTTGAAGGCAAAATTAAAGGCATGACAGGTCAAGGCTGAAAATGGCCTGCATAAAGCCAGATTGTTAATAAGCCTCTAAACCAAAGGAGGCACGTTCTGCTGTGTCTTGGCAAACGTTTCAGAGCGATGTGGAGAGTTGAGAAATTCAGCTGGGGAAAGTGACAGGGCTGTATTTGTCCTGGCAGGGCGCAAAACAAAAGCTCCTAAAAGCTGGGGGTGTTCTAAAAAATATATATATATAACATTTTTTCTTCTCTTTCGCAGGTTGCAATTGCACAATTCAGTGACGACGCCAGGACTGAGTTCAAGCTCAACTCGTACGGCGAAAAGGAAACTCTGCTGGATGCCATTCAGCGCATCTCGTACAAAGGAGGAAACACCAAGACAGGCACGTATAAGGTTTTTACTCTTGGCCGGGCCGGCAGGACGGAGATGGGGCCAGAGCCTCCGGGCAGATTCTCAGGCAGACGAGGGCCACCTGCCTGCTCTGTGATTTAGTTAGCGGAAACAGGTGCTCATAAGCAAACAACACTGGCAGCTCCTGGCTGACACTTTGTTTCCTGAACAAGCGGACATTTTATTTTTACGGCGCAGCTTTAGTTTTAATGGCAAGGGCTATCTTTTTTTGAATTTATGCTTCCACTTGTGCCATAAGTTTTCAAAAGTTAATATTTCATGGTTACAAGTTCATTAAATCAGCTCTGGCGGCTATATTTGAGTCACAGAAGTAGAGGCAGTGACGGCCTTTCTCTCTGTGCGATGGCTCTGGCCGTCTCATAATTTCATTTTTCTGCGTCTGTCATTCTGTGCCCGTGGTGTGTGGTCAAGCCCGGGGCCAAAAGTATGAGAACATGCACTGTTCTTAAAATACAGTGAAATTAAGAACTTGCATGCACATATTGGCTTTGGAATTGCTCTTCGGTTTTGCCGGAGAAGCGTGTGATGTCGAACAGGCAAAACGCAATACCCTGGCTGTTGTTTTTCCTGGCAAATTTTGTTGCCGCCACAGAGGGAACAATGCCACTATCTGGGGGCCTGTATGCAAAACCAACGGCACTCTGCCCTGTGGAATTTGGACCGTCTGAATCTCATGTAACCAGACATGTTTTGGCTCTCATTTTGGTATGAATTTATTCATCAGTGCTTTCACAGCTTTTGGCTCAAAGCTGAAAGTCATTGATTCGCCAGGGCCAGAGGTACTATGGCAAATCCCGTTCTTTTGTTAATTCATATTTATAGGATAAACTTTGGCTTAAGACGAAGAGCAGTATTCATTTTATGTTTTATTTTGGTGGGAAACTGAAGAAAGATATACCAAAAGCTTCAACAACTTACGAAACCCCAGGGCCCAGGTTGTATAGAGACACCATAAAGAATGAGCTCGAAATTTTTCCTGTTGCTTTAAAAACACCCAATACTGGAGCTGCACAAATTCTTAATAGTCAAAAATGCTATTAAGAAAAGCCCATGAACTTGTTGACACTAACAAGCCTGGAGGCAGTGGTAAAAATATAAAGGGGGAACAACACCCGGGATGATTTATGAAATAAATAACAAGTTTGCCGTTTTATCTTTCATCCTCTTTGGAAGTGGACTTGTGATTGATGATTTGGCAGTCGGGCAAGCTCTCCCCATCCATCGAGGGAGTCGGGCATCTGGGAAGCACCTACGTACCAAGATAGAGGCCACTGCTCTTCCACGCCTCGGCGGCTATTGCGTTTTCAGTTTACTCCATTTCTTTTAATGAGATTTTAAAACAGATATAGCTTATAAATTCAAAGAGTAATGTTTACTCCGCTGGTCGGTCATTTTTCTTTTTTGACAGGCAGCGTAATAAAAAGGTAAAGGGACAGTTGGGAAGATGTGCAAAGCTCATCCTCCGCCCAGATTAGATTTTAAAAATCTCCCTCTGTTGTGCTATCGGCTCTCCGCCGTGATGCTACATATTTTATTCAAACGGTAGTTCGAGGGCTGCCGTGTGTAACCTTAGACATTACGAAGGGATTAGGAATTGTAATTGGCAATGGGAAACCACTGGAGTGATGCTTTGTCTGTTTGGCTTCTTTCGAGCCCCAGCTCTAGTAAGTGTTCATCAGAATCTCTATGTGCGGGCCAATAAGATAAGATAAGATAAACCTTTATTAGTCCCACAAGGTGAAATTCCAGGTTTACAGCCGCAGTAAATACACAGAAGAAATATAAAATAGAAATATACTTCAGTAAGAAAGAAAGCTTACGAATTAAATAAAATAAATATGAATATGTATGAATGTAAAAAACGATATTTACATCTGTTATTTGTGCATGTATGATATATTACGGTTGGCGATTAAGCTATTATACATATAAATATGGTTTATTGCACTCAAGAGAGGTTTTTGTTTTGGAGTCTAACGGCTGCCGGAAGGAAGGACCTGCGATACCTCTCTGTCACACACTTCGGGTGGAGCGTCCTGTCCCTTATGGAGCTCCTCAATGCAGTGAGTGTGCGTTGGAGGGGGTGGAAGTCTTTGTCCAGCATGGAGGACAGCTTGGCTGTTGTCCTCCTCTCCGCCACCTCCTTCGCAGGTTCAAGAGGGCATCCCGGGACAGAGCTGGACTTCTTTAAGTTTGTCCAGCCTCTTTCTGTCAGCTGCTGTGATGCTGCTCCCCCAGCAGACAACTCTGTAGAAAATGAGGGGCGGGGTCATCTGCTTTCTGGCAGTTTGATGAAGAGCACGTGCCATTGGATAGGCTTGTTGCCTGGTGAACTACAGTGCTGTCAGATCGCTGAATACACCACCATTAATTGAATACCGCTCAAAAATTCATCATCTATGCAGTTCTTACTATTTTATTCAGTAATAGCGCTTGTTATAGTAACTCATGTGAAACGGCCAGCGAACTTTACTTTAAGATATTTAAGTAAATATGTTACAGACATATTCAAATACATTCAAATTTTGAAAAAAATGAAGAGAAAAGCAAGTACATATATAAATGACATTAGCATCATATTGAAGCAGTAATAAAATGGCAAGTATCAAGTATTAGTCTGGCTGTTGGTTCTAGTCGAGCAAAAAAAACTTTTAAGCAATGAACAGCACAGCTATTTAATTTACTGATTCTACATCAGTGTCCACCTTGAGATTTAACCACTGCTCTGCAAACTTTAGGCATGTGGGATATTCATTTTACTAACCTAAGATTCTTTATGGATTTCAGTGTGGACTGCAGTATGTCCCAGAAGTGCAGCTTTGAAGTTGCACACACATCTCAGACTTTATGATCATGTTTGATCACACACCAATTCTTCGGAGTTTAAATTCGGAGATCAAGCTGGCAAGTCCAGATTTTGTATTTTTCTTTCCAAAACATCCCGGCTTGGGTTTATGTTTTGGGTTGTTGCTTTTAAACATATTTCTTGAGTTTAAATCCTTGCCATGATCTCTTGTGATTCCTTACTTTTGAGCGGACGTATATCAGTCCTTTAAAGCTGGCAATGTGCTTTTCTATGTTGCGGTCCGATATGATATGATTCAGATATGGATTTATTCAATCCTTTGGTGATTTTTAGAGCTGTTGTTTTCTGGTTAATAACATCTATTCCACCATGAGTCTGTATATGGCTTTTAGAGAGCTTTGTTTTTGCTGTTTCTGGTCTTTGGTGCATGATGTCATAATTTTTGATACAGTTCCCCTCAGTACCTGAAGTAATGTAGTGACCACACCTCGCTTTGGAGAGGTGCCTTACGAAATACTGCCATTTCCCCCTGCCTCTTTAAATAATTTTGCCGTTTTTGTGGCCGACTGCCTTCAATTCAGATGTCAAAAATTTGTCCATGTGGAACTGTGTTGGCATCCTCATCTCGCTTTGGAAACTTGCCTGGTAAATTACTGTCAGTTAGACCTCTCACGCACATGCATGCTGCTAATTAGCTTTCAAATTATTAGGAGGTGCCCTGCGTCGTTGGTTTTATGATTGTGTTTTAAAGACCACGAAGTTTAAACCAATTTTTAAGGGTGCTTACAATATTTTGCCCGCACCGAGTAGATTTATTAGCTAGCCGCCTGATTCTATGGTACATCGTACATTGTGTCTCAGGAAAGGAAATACGTTTGACCTTAAAATTTGGGCAAAGTGTGGAAAAATATGAGCTTGTGCTGATGTGCTCATCTCAAAAACTATGCAGATTCACGCACAGCTTTGAAACTAAGCAGTAGTTTTCAGAAAATGCTGAACTGGTACACATTTGCTTAGATCAGCATATATCCTTGCCCATGAGTTTCTGGGTTTTATTGGTGCGATCTACAGCACATATGGTTACTGGAACAGAGAACTGATTGTATGAACCTGCACTAACACTTCTCCTGCGCTGTTTCAGGACGGGCCATTAAACACGTGAAGGAGAGCGTCTTTACCACAGCCGGGGGAATGAGGAGAGGCGTTCCCAAAGTTTTGGTGGTTCTGACTGACGGCAGGTCCCAGGATGATGTCAACAAGGTCTCCAAGGACATGCAAACCGATGGTGTGTTGCCAGTGAATGGGATTCTCATGAAAGCAATTTGAGATCTGTGAAAAGTTGTCAGGGAATGTACTCTGTCCGTACAAAGTGCAGTAACTACAAAATAATTTATGGAGTAATGGCTTAGAGTTTGTTTTCTGTCCCAACAAATGAATATTTAGCACATATATGATAGATTACGGATAACTATGACTTGCCATAGTATTAATTCTATACTAAATAAATCCTAACCTCCCTACTCCCTCCCTCAAAGCTACACTCATGGGTTGGCATGACTCAGGCAGTGGAGCGGGTGGTCTAGAAATCAGAAGGTTCCTGGTTCGATCCCTGGCTCCTCCAGAGAGCATGTCGAAGTGTCCTTGAGTGAGACACTGAACCCCACATTGCTCCTGATATGCAGGCTGGCACCTTGCATGGCAGCCTCTGCCATGAGGGTGAATGAGAGGCAAAATTGTACGGTGCCGTATGTGTATTGTGTCGTATGACTAGCAAACTTGCAATATAAATGCAGTCCATTTACCATATTTTACCAAATATGTAATTACTGCACTTAGGCTTTGAAGGGCAGTGCTGTAAATGTGATGTATATTATCAGTATCCACAAGCAAGGCCCTTTGAGTATTACTGAGTTACATTCCTCTTGCAATGGACCCTTTGTGGTGATCCTCTCTGTAAACGACAGGGTATAGAGCTGATTAGTTAGAAAGTAAGGGTATCTGTGCAGTGGAAATCTATGCCATAGTTATGTAGGCCCTGGCCAAAGTCTGACAGCATGTTTAATGTATTCAAAAAATATATTTACTCTGTTGGACTACTGACTGCAGAAGTCAAAGTAAGTTCCTCAGTGATTATACTGCAAGGTCATTAGCATTAGTCAGTGCATGACCTGCGGAAACCAACGTGCAGTGTAAGGACTAAAATTTACCAGGGTCACCAAGCAGTGGGATCCCTTTGACACAGGTGAACAATTATATTGTCATGGTCTGCAAACTGTAAGGATTACAGTTTATATGACTCAATGCATTCATGAAACCGGTTGAGGACACTGTGTTTGAAACAGAAAGAATTAAAGAGTTATTGACAGATAAGAACCTCGGGAATGACTTGGTCTATCATGTACTGTCTTTGAACACTAAATGACCGTTCTTGAACTTTGTGCATGAAACTCATTCATGAACTGTTCACAAAATTATTCTTGAACTATTCATGAACAGTTCATGAACATCTACATTCATCAAAATAAATTCATAAACTTTGAGAACATGTGAGGAACTTACTTGGTAATTGGCAAATTGTTTATGAGCTAGTCATGAAAAACAAATAGTTTGTGAACTATTTTTGCCAGGTTTCCCACTCAAGCACTGCTCAGAGTTGAAATGTAAGAGGAAACTAAATGGAAATGAAAAGCTTGCAACAGCAATGAATATTATGTTCATGGAGCAAACTGAAATTAGTAAAATGACAAATTTGGAACACGAAGACATTTAGTTGCAGAACATTAAGGGGATACTTGCTGGTTTAGTCTGTAAACGCACCCATGCTCTGGAGTGGAATCTTGACCGTTGTTAGTGCGGTACTTATGAGTTCTTATCTGGCTGCATAAGAGGATCATCATTTGTGTTCAGAGGTGCTAGCGCTTCTGTTTGTTCTGTAGGGCTTCAAGTAAAATACATGTATTATAGCAAGGGTGGTCTTGAGCGCTGTAGTCCCTCATGCATTGTTATTTTGCTTCACAGGTTATAGCATATTCGCCATCGGTTTCGCCGACGCAGACTATGGCGAGCTGGTGAATATCGCGAGCAAGCCGAGTGAGAGGCATGTCTTCTTTGTGGACGATTTGGATGCTTTCCAGAAAATCGAGTTGCAGCTGATAACATTCGTGTGTGAGGCAGCATCAGCCAGTAAGCACCGACCTTAAGCAACCAGGAATTCGTACTATATACTGTATGTCAGACCTGAGTCAAATTAATCAACTACTGTACTTTCAACCACCAGAAACCTCTGCCAATTCTGAAACAAACATCTGAACCAATATTGAAGAATATGCAGATCTTAATGCAGTGTTTCCCACAATGCAGGAAGCAACGTGGTGGCAGACCGGGGGGAGGGTACATGCTTTTTATTTTGTTGAGCGGGGGGGTGGTTGCTGCTTCTCATTTTGTTGAGTGGAGCAGGGGGTGCTGCTTCTTATCTTGTTGAGTGGGGGAGGGCAGGGGAAGAGGTGCATTTCCTTTTATTGACGGGGGCAGCATGGCACTAATGCACACTTCACACGTCTTCCAGTACTTATGATTTTACCGTTTTTTTTTTCCTTTGCGCACACACAGATGAGAGTGTCAGTAGAGAAAATCCATTTGGGGCGGAATCAATTTGTGACGGTCTGAGTCGATTCTGTGGCGGCCTGCCACACAATGGTCTATGTGTGGGAAACCCTGTAATTCATGTTCTTTCAATACATTACAGTGTAGTCTGTGAGTATTTACACAGTGAAAAGGCTGTAAATTTCTACTTGGTTTGCGCAAAATGTAAACAGTCACACTGTGGAACTTGCAGTCTACTTTCACCTCATTTTCATTTTTTTTAAGGGGCATATTGTGCTTTTTCAGTTTTTCCCTTATCTTTAGTGTGTTGTATACTTTTTTTGTGCATGTAAAACGTTTACAAAATTGTACAGCCTCAAATCAATGCCAAAAGGTAGTTTTTATCTCTGACAGAAAACAAAGCTCCTGAACTGCCTGAAACACCTTGTTTATAGTCCACCCTTCTCTTTCATTACATATCTATGTCATGATGTATCAAATTGGTGTAATACCCAAGTAGCGGCTAATTAGGCATGGCTCTGAACAAAACTAGGTAGACCATTGGCCAGGAAGAGTTTAGTTCGTGCGTATCGCCATGCTGAGCAGATGCTTTTTCTTTCATGCGATGACAAATATTTTTGGTATCAACCTCCAAAGGAATCACTGTTACTCAGCAGTTAAACCTCAGCCTTTCATTGTGTTCCTTTCACTTCACCGAGCTGTGCTTCATTAACTGTGGTTGTCCAATCACAAAAGATTGTGCTTTAGGGAAGGGGGCTTTAAAGAGACAGGAGCCAAAACAGCCTGTTCCAGGCTGAGTGAGCCTAAGGTGCCGCACACACAGTCTGTACAACTGTAACTAGGTGCTTTTTGACCATGAAAAACACGCAAATGTTTGTAAATAGGCAGCAAAAATGAAAATATAAACTGGGAAATGGGCATAATATGACCCAATTTAAATCCAATGTGGAGACACAGAGGTAAAATGAATGACCTGCACTATTACTTACAGACCATACTGTGTGTCTTGGTATAATTATGGATGGATAAGTTTGGCTGTTTCATATTTATATTGACATTGTCAATAAAAATGTATTTTGACCCAAATGCGGTTGCAGCATGAACTTTATTCGGTTTTTCTTTCAATGCTGAGCAAGATTAAGAAGGGGACCGTATTACATTAGCCGCGGCTATGTGCAGTGAGCAGTCAACAAGAATCAACATACAAGGGAACATTAGCATTGTAGGATTGTGGGGGCTCAGATGCTTAGAAAATTCTGACTTTGCTGTTCTGGGATTGTCAAGACAGGAGGCAGTTCTCAAGGAATGCAAATGAAGCTGGATATTGACTAGAATAGTTATTTATTTATTTAATTTTTCTTTCTTTTCAGCTTGCCCCTCTCTTTTGATGAGTGGTAACACCTTAGCTGGTAAGATGCCAAGTTGCTCCCATAATTTATTGTATATTTTATGTACACCATTTGATACTGCTCACAGAGGAAGGTTTAGTGGAGTAATCACAGGGGGCTGTGTCTCTCAAGTACTTGAGCTCAGTCCTTGGTGATAATACACTCTCTTCAGTTGTAATTGTTATAATTGTAATATTTCAGTTTTAGTGTATCTTTTTTGGTCATTATTGATGTTCGATGACAGATCATTTTAATTCTTTGGTTTTGATGATACGCTGGTGGATCTATTATAAATTAAACAAGTGTTTGCCACTAACATGGCAATATCCCCTGCCGCCTCAATTTCATGTGTCCGTGCGGATGGACGGAGCCCAATGCTAGATGCCACGCTTCACGCTAATCGCGCGGCGGGGGATAAAAACTGCTCTCTGATTTAGTAAATGAACAGTTTCTATTTTAATATCATTATGTTTTGCCTCTGTTTTCAAGCAACACAAATCTTTCTTTCCTGGTTTTGAGTTGCAATTTGCCACACAGAAATACCCCAACCAATCAATAATAAGAATTATTACGTAAGATTATTTACAGAATATATTGACATCCTTTGGAAGTGTATAATTGCCATGAAACTAACTCTGGGATATGTTCTGTGCTTTGGACCATTAGCTCTCAGAGTTGCTGTCCAGCTATTGTGAAGCTTTTCAGAAACATCCGTAAATCTGTGAAATATCCTTCGATACATACTTTAACTCTATGGGCCTTATGAAAACAGACCCTAAAATTGAAATAACGTTAGAATTACTCAAACATGAGTTCTCACGTCTAGTGGTTTTATTCTATAATATGCATGGATGGCTATATGTTTTCTATAATAATGTAGTGTGCGGTTACTGCATTATATTTTATGATGAAACACGAGCATTTGGTTGGTAATATACGTTGTATATTATAATAGTTATGTGGTTTTTATCATTTTTTTGGTAATTTTGGTTTGTGGTCAGTCCTTTTTTTGGTCTACAACATTGGTTTGTGTCTGTATCTTTGAGCTGTATGGTTTATCTATGAAATAAAGAATATACATCCGTGGTTATATAACTCCCTCAGGCTTCAGAATGATGGAAATGTTCGGCCTGGTGGAGAACCAGTACGGCAGTGTGGAGGGCGTGTCCATGGAGCCTGGAACCTTCAACAGTTTCCCCTGCTATCGGCTGCACAAGGACGCCCTCCTGTCCCAGCCCACAAAGTATGTTTCGCAGAACTGAGGACTTAACTTGGTCACACTTTAGATGAATGAGACATAATGTCTTCATAAATCATACATAAGGAGATGTCATGCTTTGTGAAGGGTGAACTAACGCATCATGTGATGCCAGATGTGACAATGACAATGCCACTTAGCTGGCAATGTCCCCCTTCATACCATTTAGCCAATGACTAAGTGTCATTGTCAGTAATCTCACATCTGGCATCACTTGCTGAATAAGGATGTGTTAGTTCACCCTTTACAAAGCATGACATTTGCTTATGTATGATTTGTGAAGACATTATGTCTCATTTATGGAGGCATTATGCATGCTGTATAAAGCCTTTATGAGCGACACTTTATCGAAAGTATGACCCTTAATTTTTTTTAGAGAATTAGCACTATTACTGGCCATTTAAGCCTGACAGTTGGATCCGCAACATCACTATACACCAAATAAGTTCAGTTGACATTTATCTGAAGTGACATAGACATGGCAAATAACATCGGGATCGCCACAGAACATAGGTCAGATAAGGTATGGTGAGCATGAAGTATTGTTTAATTTTTAGCCTGGCGTTGAGTAGCCGGTTAATACAGGCCAGGTCTGCTAGAGCAAAGGAGTAGTTTAAATCTGTATAGACATCCTAACTCTGAAGGAAACTTCAAGAGACTCACGGAATTTGGGAATAGTTTCCTGGAAACAGTCCCAAATCTCCTGCAGATCAGCTTTCTACAGGCGAAGGTTAAGAAGGAATCTCCATTATCTTGTCACTGACAATCAGATATACTGTTAAGAATTCAGAAGATAACAAGAGAGGGATCAGCTATGAGGACATATTAATTCTGTTGATATTTTGTAATTCATACTTGAAAGTTTGGAAAATGTAAGATAAAATATCAAGATATGCATAGTTGATTTTGGTCCGGAGTGGAGTATAAGAACTAGTTCAGGTGTATATTCAAGTTATTCTGGAAAATCTACAGTTCCCCATCCGTGATTAGAGAATTGGGAAGGGCCACCACTGCGGAGATAAGGTGGGAAAGCTGAGTGGTTGAGATGAGTAAGAGAGAAATAGTTCCTACCATCCTGATCGCAGTGCAGTTCACAGTGATTGCGCTTGTTATACCTCCATCAGGTGGTAAGATGTTTTCGCCGGCGTTTGTTTGTATGTTTGTTTGTTCGTTCGTTAGCCAGACAACAGGATATCCTAAAAAGTTCTGGATGGATGTCAATGAAACTTTGTGTGTTGATAGATACTGTGCTAAGGAGGAAGTGATTAAACTTTAGTGACGATTTGACACATATTCTTGATCCGTGAGCCAAAGGAATTTCTTTCCGCGTTAATTAAGATGGCCCTGTTGCGGCTCATTTGATACTTACGTTCAATGACAATTCCTAAGTCAACGATTTGCAACACAGCAGAGGTAATGCACTCTCCAGTTACCCTCTAGTTTGTAATGTGTAACTGCTTTCTGCTACTACTAAAGTACTGCAGTGTAGGACAGACTCAGGACTTAATGTCTGGCAGCTTGTGGAGTCTCTGGAGATGTTCAGTTTGTGGACGGGGTTTGGCAGCAGCACAGGCGAGGCCCCATGGCCAAGACATTACTGCTCTGACACGTCTATCTTATCTCAGTACCCTACTGTGATTGGAAATTTGTGCATTGGGACACAACTAGCTTTGTCTTAACAATGCTCGGAAGGGGTTCCCACAGGATACCTCAGAGCCAGGGCCAAGATCAAGCCTGTCTTAACAGGTTTTCAGTATTCAAGCGAGACTTAAAATCATTTTTTAAAAATAAGCATTAAAATGGAGAACATGAGTGAATTTATATTGACATACGGGTACGTCCATATGAAATCAACCAATTTTTACATAAGATCCGTGGGCATAATCATGGATATTTTTGTAAGTGAAATAGAATGTTGCTTTGGTTGCCCAATAAAAAAAGTTTGAGCGCAATTGACCCACTAGTTTTGATTTTGGGGGGCGGGGGGTAAAAAAAGTGGGCGTGGCACCCCAGTACCCTTAAATGTGTATGTATTGATACCAGTTTGTATAAGTAGCATTTTTGAGAGCCTATGAAACCTCAATAAATGGTTTCAAACTACTTTGCCAATAAAGGGTTGTGCAGTGCCTAGAGAACAAGTCCTGAAAAGAATCATGGGGTTTGCTTTTCTACTTTCAGAACATCAGCCTGTTAAAAATGGAAAAAATGCTCATTTTAACAAATGGGGGGCACAACCACTTTTGTCTCCACAGAAAATCAAAAATATTTGGCCGATTGGGCTAAAACTTGGTATGTCTTTATTGGTCACCCAAAGCAACATTCTATAAAAAGTTTGAAGAAAATCCATGACTCTGCCCATGGGAGCCCTGGTTGATTTCATGTGGAATGACCCTTATGTGATTGGCAAATTTTGAAATGAGTCAAAGTACTCTACAAAAAAAAAAAAACAACATTTCTTTTTATGTCCTTTTTGTGAGATAAATCTAGAAATGAGTTGAATTTATCTATGGGGTAGGAAAATTTCACAGGATTACGTATAGGAACTACAAGCGAGCACCAGAGAGTGCAAAAAAAGGGAGGCTTTATTTCTGAAGGGGGAAACCCCTAACAGAGCAGGCAACGGCACAATGTCCACAATACAAAAATCAGAATCCAAAGGGCGAAATCCAGAACTGTAAACAGGGCACCAATCACAATACTCTTGGTCGGGCAAAAATAGGTTCAGTACACAGGCACAGGTATGTCAGAGAAGCAAAGCCAAAATCCAGTGGACGTAAACAGAGTCGAATACCAATACAGCAATCACAAAACTCGTAGTCGGGTAAAAAGGATTCGTAAACAGGTGCAGACAATAGTACGCCACAATGACAAGATCAAAGACCAGACAGGGGGAGACAAAGTTTAATGCATGACAGAAATAAAAACATGGACCGGAATGAAACTATGGTAAAATATAAAACATGGAAAAACTAAACTAGACAATACATGAACAAATCTAAGTAACCAAATCACAAGACATAATCCAAGGCATAGTCAGGCAATACAGAGAACAGACAGAACATCAAAAACATGGCCAACAGAGCAGAATCAGAACAACTTATTCCATGGATGAATCTAGAAATGAGTCAAAATAAGCGCACATCAGAAGCAGAATTTTTTTTCTGAGAAAAAAAAAATTATGCAAATAGGTCTTTAAGTCTAATTAGAAGATTAAAGTACTTGGTAAGATTGTTATTTCGCAGTGTGTCTTACCACATTGGTTTTATTTCTGTCCCTCATCTTGCAAAAACATTATCAAAAAAAGATTCTACATCAAATTTGAGACCTAAATGCTTCATACGACTCTGGTTTTAGCGACTGCAGAGCTGTTGCTAGTGAGTGCTGTGCCTCTACTGTATTCGCCATCATTCCTCCTGTATACTGTGTTGCTGTGGAATGGAAAGCAGTCTCTGGCTCGATGTGCCACTCAGTTTGTAGAACCTGTGAAGAAATAAATATGCAGTCAAAAGTGATAAAAGACATGAAGGAGAAATGAATACAGTTCACAGGGAGCCACATCTAACTGCTTTCATGCAACAGCCAACCTTATGGCCAGCATTCCTCAAAGAGTATGAATTAATGGCCGGAAAAAAAGGTGCAAACCTGGACATTAATTACAATGGAAGTGAAGTCTGGCCAGTGTCTCTGCCACAGTCCCTCACTGACAACAGATCTGTCTCTGCTCTTGCTCAAGATAAATGTGAACTTAAAGAAAATATTATGTCTCCTGGGTCAGAGATGTTATTTGCAATGAAGGATTGAGAAACCTCTGAATTTTATTATTTATCCTGTGCAACTCACAAGCTGTGACCTGCCTCAGGTTCATGACACTGAGACGAGTGATATAGCCTTTACCATGTTTTGTCATCCAGTGGACGTACCTGACCAAATATGGGCCAGAATTTCCCTCATGCAATCACTTTTTTTTGAAAAGCTGTGTACCAAAACTAATGAGTGCCTTTTAGAATTTGATTTCAAATGCCATGCTAAATTTTTTTGTGTGTTTTATAATTGTTTTTCTACAGGTGGGCCAACCATCTGTTATTAGTTTTGACATATAGCTTATGTGTCAAAAATACATAAATCCTATTATTAAATATTTTATACTGAATTCATGCAACTGGATTTAATCTGAACCCTGCATACAGTGAAACATTAGAACCTTGAATTTGAAGCAGTAGCCTCTTTTTCATCATGTGGGTTTCCATGCTCAGTGAGCAGATTTTCACTGCCTTTGTGTGTCAGGTATCTTCACCCAGAAGGATTGCCCTCAGACTACACCATCACGGTGCTATTCCGCTTGCTCCAGGAGACTCCCCCCGAGCCCTTCGCTATCTGGGAGATTCTCAATAAGGAAAACGAACCTCTGGTGGGCCTCATTCTGGACAGTGAGTATTGCACCTGTCCCTACACCTGTACTTACGAGCTGAAGGACACTGGAGCGACAGACACGGTGGATTGAATCTGTGATTCTTGTTAATGCTGAAGAGTTTTTGTGTCTCCTCTCCGAGGGAGGGAGGGAGTCTACAATGGGGGGGGGGGGGGGGGGGTGTTGATTTTAGCGCGGTTCCCGTTAGCGTATGCATCGGCATCCCCAAGGAGTTTAAGTAAATGCTCAATAATCCTTTATTAAATTTTGTAGCTGCATTCATCGGCTACTAATCTGGAGCGCGTTACCCGAAAGCACTGATGCTAACTTACATAGTTGGAACTACTGACTGACAATGGACAAACTATGTAAGTTGCAAACTATGCAAGTTCTAGCTCCAGAATGTTCTAGAAGGCACATGCTAAGCAATAGTTCCCCGGTTATCCCAGTTGGGTTAATACTGTATAAATAAAAGCGGACTCTCCAAAGAAAATGTATTTAATTAGTGTTGACACTTCAGTATGCATGTCTATGGATGTAATTGCAATGTAATTGGTTTTTAACGGTCTGATAAATTGCAATCACCCATAAATGTGCTTTTGATGAAGAGCAGAGTGCAGAAAAACAATGATTAAATTCCTGTCTTTCAAATCCAGACAGTGGGAAAACCCTCACCTTTTTCAACTATGACTACAAGGGAGACTTCCAGACCGTGACGTTTGAGGGTCAGGAAATCAAGAAGATTTTCCATGGAAGTTTCCACAAGGTATTTGTCTTGCACAAAAGTGTGCAAACTTATGTGAAGTGCTAGTGTTTGCCTCAGCAGCACTGTAAGAGCCTGCAGATGTCAACAAGGGTTTTTATTATTTATTCCTTTTGTTATTCACAAGATATATTCTCTTTCAGAGATAATCACTTCAGATTTTCTCTACCGAGCCTTCCTCGCTTTGAATGTGTTTTCTGAAAGGCCATCTTTTGAACTGTTCTGTATGCATAAAAAAAGCTATAAATGTCAACAAGACAGAGACCACTCAACCTAATATATCTCCCCACCCTCCTCAAGCCTAGCTTCGTGACAGTGCTCAATTGTCTCTCTTGTTTTCATTTTGTCTGGCGTGGGTTTGCTTTTCGATCATACGATCATGCGTGGAAAAGCCACGTCGTTTGAACACTCAGAATCGATCGGTCTCGGTTAAAACGAGAGGAAATGCGCCGCAAAAACGTCTCGCTGGCTTCTGTCACATCGGTCTGCTGTGCCTCCGTGCGTCAATTCCCCCGCGAAGCCGAGCAGCAAAACGTCTGACAAATGAGAGCGTTTGTAAACACCCGTAATTGGAAGCGCTCCACGGTAATTTGGAGAACATTATTGCGGCGTGCCGTCCTCGTTGGCTTTGCCTGTTTGTAATTTGAGAGCCTGTGGGTTTTCCACCTCCAGCTGCTATGATTAGTGAGAACCGAAGCAGGACTCTGTTAGCAGGGAGGCTTATTTTATTCCTTTCAAGTTAGTTTGTAAGTTTTTGCTGATTCTTATACTTCTTTTTTCATTTTTTTGGCAATCTGTCATTTCATTGTTTGAAAAGATGGAAGCTGAAAAACAAATAAATGAATTAATCCACAGGATATGATGTACATAAAAGAGTGTTCAGGCCTGTTGTTGACACGAGACATCAACGCCAGCACATCGCTAGCTTCTGAGAATGGCAGGCCATCATATTCTTGAAGATATTCTTCAGACAGAAATGTTTGGAAATACTCCTGTAACACAATGTCACTTTGCTGGAAACACCTTAGTCTGGGCGATTCATGGTTTTGGCTGGGCCTCTTAGTTCCTTTGAAGGAAAATACTGGAAATCAAACAATCGGATAGCCAACTGGACAGGCCTAATCGCTCAACACATCTGCCCGACTTTACTAAAGCTTCCGGCCTCTTGAATGAATGCAGTTCCCAGTAGCAATGTTCCAACACCTAGTGCAAAGCTGCCCTTCCCAGTGGAGTGGCTGTTATAGCAGGAAAGAGAATACTAACTCCATACTGTTCCCATTATTGCAGAACGTTGTGTTGGACGAGCCCATTCTCATCTCGACTCGTCATACAGTGACACTACTTGACCAAACATCGCTATACGACGTCAAAGGAGGCTTTTGGCATCCTTATTTGACTCCAATTTCAATCGAATCCTACCCCCTAACCTCTAACCCTTAATCCGAACCCTAACCCGAAGCGTCAAATAAGGACAACAGAAGCCTTCTTTGCGTTGTATAGCAACACTTGGTCAGGTAGTGTCCCTATATATTGAGGCGGGATGAGAATGTGTTGGTTGGACAAGCAGGATCCATATACTTTTGGCCTCGTAATATGTATTACCCCACTTATTACTAGTATTTTGCAGACGGACACATTCAGTTTATTCCTAAGTTTATTTTATGACTGCAAACACCACTGTATATGATGCCAAGTCAAATAAGCAATTCAATTATTATTTTGGGATTTAATTTCTCTCCAGATTAAAAGAAGATGGTAAAAATTCTTCAGGTAGAAAACCACAGATTATATAAACACTTGATTAATCAGAACTTAGCGGAACTGTTTATTCACAAAATGGTTCGTGTACTTCAATTGGCCGTGTAAATTACTCACCCGGCATACGAAAACCCCGTCTCAGTTCTGCTACAGCCTCGAGGCTCGAACGTCAGCACATATGTTTTTTGGGAGACGGTAATAGGAAACATGTTCCCCAGCTCCTACTGCGGGGAGACTGAGTTTTGGGTTTATCTGCGGCCAGCTAGAACTTTCTTTCAAAATTTCGAAGCCGTGCGGAGAAATTGGCACCGCGAATATCGCTGACCCCAGGAACGACTCTCGGGCTCAGAGTTGTTATGACAGCTTTTAAACAAACCCTCTCGTGGAGAGAAATCCTGATAATGTGCACGGAAGAAGAGAGGTCATCTCTGTTTCAGCTGAGCTCTCTGCCCTTGTATCTTTCTAAAATGGTGCCGGGCTCAAAGGAATCTTCCATTTGCGGCGCACGATATCATCTCGGCACTTGTAATGGGGTTATACGGGAGCTGAAATTAAGTGAAACTGGTGACAGCTGTAACCATAAGTTAGTGCTTGAGCATCGTCCATCTCACAAACACATTTGATCTCGGGGTTCTGGTGTTTATAAGACATGTGGGAGTCTATGCTGACTCCAGCTTTTCAACACTAACAGTCTGACGTGCTGAGTTCTGGGCAAAAGTGGTCTTGCCTTTTTGAACCAAGTATTGGATCGTTCAAAATTCGGCATATCTTTAGATTTCAATACAGGAATCATCAACTTTGGCCCTTAAATTCAAATACCGCCCAGGTTTTCTTTTCTAACTTAATTAACTAATTACTGTAACTTGACGATTCATGCTTTTGATTGGCCAGATTGTCTTTACACCAGCAGGAAAACCAGCAGTTCTCGGCCCTCAAGGACCATGATTTGATGATCCCTGCTTTAATAGAGCAAACACTGGTCTCAGCACTGACCTCTGGCAATCAGTGAGAGTAATGGGGATATAATCATGTGCCCCTGCTGTGTGTGAATCATATTCTGCATTGAAAAGAAAATAATCGCAATTTACACTCTGTACAGCGACACTGGTAATCAGGTAGCTGAAATTGAGGAGGCAAGCAAATTAAGATGCGTAGCTTTTGTTGCAGTTGGGCGATTTGGGGAAGGATGCAGTTTGCTGTTAGGACGGTATCTTGTCAATGAGATGTTTGGAATTAAATTGGCTAATTTATCATGTTGGCAATGAAATTATAACCGCATTGAGTAGGATCTGACTGGCCCTGCTTAGTGAGAACGGCCTCAACTGCTTATTTTTGTTCACACTGGCTGGGACCTCCTTGTAGTGGATGCTAATTCATGCATTGTCCTCAAAACTTGCAAAAACACACAAGCCGTGAAGCCCTCCATGTCCACTTTTGCCATTATGCACTTTATCTATCATGAGCTGAACAATGTCTAATTAGAAAAGATTTTGTATTTAGTCTGTATAATTTATTTGGAGCCTGATTTGAATTTTTCATAAAGTAAGACTGTATGTGCACCAGTGGTGTAGCCAGAGCAAAGACAAGTATGACAGCAATTAGTCTTGGCTAGTTCTCAATCATTTTATTTACTGACGCGTTTTCCTGTTATCGTAATTGGGAACTGAAGACACGGTTTCTCTCCATATTTCATCTCCATAACAAAGATGAAATCATGGGCTAAATTCAGTACTGCAAAATTATTTACTTATTAATAGGCCAGTGCTTTGTGTTGATTGAACTGGTCCGTGTTCCAATGAAAGGCGGACTTTCACTCCCAGTATTGTGTGTGTTGATAAAAAAAAGTGGCACTCGGCAGTTCAATAGGCTATAAAAAGCTTGCGGCTCCAGCTTCTACTCCAGACGACAGGTATGCAATTTTGAATAACATTGATTTAAATACAGCAAATCCGCGTCCAGATGAATGATTGTCGTCTTACCTAATCGGGAAAACAAGCAGCACCAGTTAAGTGTGGCGCGCTCTCAGAGTGAACCTTCTGTTAAAAAAAATGACTGAGAACAGGACTAATAATTGTTTTAAACCGATGTTTTGTGCAACCCAATTCTCTGTTTTTGTTCCGCAACAGTACTGATTTTTGCCCATGGTTTAATAGCTGTGAGATTGAAAATGGAGAGAAACTGTGTCTTCAGTTGCAAATTACGATAATTGGAAAATGCGTCATTAAAGGAATAGCACGGACTAATTATTGTCATTAAATGACGTGTCTTTAAACCCCCCCTACTGGCTGCGCCACTGATGTGAACAAAGTGAATCAGCTGTGGCCTACTTCAGCATTGCATTGGTCTATACAGCGAACTTGGACTGGGTACCGGGTCTCTGTATTGCTGGGGTTTGACTTTTCTAACATGACATGTACAAAAAAAGCCTCACTGAGCTGTAAAATAAAATTGATTTGCAGTCTAAAATCTATTAAGCTGCTAACAGATGTCATATTTAAAAATAGTCTTTTTCTTTAACTTCAGCTTGTCAGGTGAGTTTTACATTAAGCCTGGTGGGAAAATCTGTTCTAATTTAAAATGTCAAATTGTCAGTATAAATTTAATTTCCCTTTTACATGCTTTGTCTGCTGCCTAAAACTGGCACGGATTTTCAAATTTGAGTATGCATTATGCATTGAGTATGCAACTTTTATGCATGCATTTTTAAAATACGGCTGAATTAGTATGACAACGCCTATTTTGGTTTTTGTTCTGTAACGTGTTATTATATTTTGGCTAATACTTCCTATCCTGCTGAACAGTATTCCTTTCTAATGGCAATGAGTGAGTATATTGTACTGATCACCTAAACCCTGTTTATATTAATGAGCAAAATAATTATCCTTCTGAAGTTGGGCTGTACAATGAATTTTATCCATTTATTTCAGTGCAGTAGGAATACCTGAGGGCATGGTGCAGAGTACAGACATAAAAGCTTGCACCTTTTTTTGTGATATACTAATGGTTGGGGGAAAAAAAGGTTAAAAAAAAAAGAAAAGAAAACAAATTTAGGTTTTTGGTCACCTTAGTCCACTTAAATCCAAAGTTTAATTATGTGATCCTTGGACCACTGTGCACTTCTGTGGAAATTTCGTGTAATTTCATCAAATGGTTTTTAGCACCAGACTGCTGATAGACAGACAGACAGACAGACAGACTGGCTGATTGACAAATGCCACTGATAACAATACCCCACGACTTTCGGGTGAGTTACTATAAGCTAAAGTAATTACTGAAGTGATACCCAGGACCATAAGCTGCTTTGCTTGAATCTATTCAATAAGCACCCAAAAATAGTCTATTCTGGGCAACCGGAGTTGGATGTTGTGAGAACAGAGCAGAATCTCTTTAATAGGTTGGCCTTGATAATAGTACCTTACCTCATATTTCTTTCTGTTATATGTTGTCATCACCGCAGTTCATAAATCAACAGTCCAACCAACAAATTTATCAGACGATTGTTGAATTGGCCACTAATCTGTAATTTGATGTCACAGAGAATGAAATGGGATAACAAAGAACTTTAACAGGAGATTGCAATCTGGAGAAAAAGTTTTAATGTTCTCAGTGAAAGATACTTAACTCTGTTCTGCATGTAGGAAACAAAAGCAGTTCTGAACGGAGTTCTTCATTCTTAAATATGTTACCTCTTTGAGCCTAAACAAAAGTATCAAACACTGTACATATTTTAGGATATCAAAGCTCAATGCATTGCAATCAGTTAGAGCACTAGTTTGTCAGTTATCATGCAAATATTGAATACAAGTATATCTTATATCAGCAGTCACTATATATTGTATCACAGTAAGAAAGCTCATTCCCCAATCAAACTGCTATGCATCCTTAAAACGATGGCGCATTGGTGACCAACCCTGATCTTGGAGGTCTTCCATCCTGAAGGTTTTACTTCAACACAAACAAAACACAGTTCATTCAGCAGGTGGAGTGTCGATTGATTTGCTGATTTGCAGAGTTAGGTGTGCAAATTAGGGTCAGACTGAAGATTTACAGGATGGTTGATCTCCAGGAACAGGGTTGGTCATCGCCCTCAGAGTGGGTATTGAGTAATGGGGGCCAAAGAAAGCAATAGAGCCAAAACAGATTGTCCTTGTCCACAGCTTCACGTGGCTATCAGCAAGAGGTCTGCCAGAGTGGTCATCGACTGTAAGGTGGCCGGAGAGAAATCCATCAACGCTGCGGGGAACATCACCACGGATGGGATGGAGGTGCTCGGTCGAATGGTGCGATCTCGAGGGAGCAGGGACAACTCCGCCCCCGTGAGTTTGAGCGGCAGAGCACTCGCACAGACGCAGCAGATGGTTATGATTAACTCTTTAAAGCATGAGGTCACAAATATGAGGTTAGAGCGTTTATGACTGAACGTTCCAGTGCCAATAACATGTTGTTACTGTTAATTGAAAGCAAGCAGAATTGAGTTTTAGATTACTGGCTTAGAGTTTTGATTGAAAATTCAAAAAAAAAAAAAAGAGACCTCAAACGGTAAGAGTAAGAGTGAGATATATAACTCTGTGGGGTAATCTGTCCTCTGCATTTAACTCATCCTGTAGTTAGGACCAGTGGGCAGCCACAGAGCAGCACCTAGGGTACAACTTAAGTTCCTTTGTCAGGAGCATCGGTAGGAGTGCTCCTACAACGCATGTTTTAACAATCGTAAAAGTTCTATTCATTCCACTGAAGCAGAAACACTCCAGCTAAAAGCACTCTGGGAAAAATTGATGTAGTCTATACGAGAACCATACTATTGCAGCGTATCTATCTGGATTGTGCTTTATATAAATTCTCAAAACTTCAATGTTGAAACAGGCGCTTCTAAATCGAACCTCCGATAGTTCATAAATAATGAATATGGACTCGTAGCAGGAGCTTACTGTGATGTTCGCTCGTAGGATCTGTGCCAGGGCTCTCTTTCTTTTTGAATCTTTTCATTTTACAAAGTTTCTGGACAGAATGTCCCTTGTGCCCTGGAGAGCGGTGACAAAGGGTCTCGCTCAGACTGAATGTCAGAGAAGGAAATGGGGTGAAGCATGGCCCTTTGGGGAAGTCCAGTAATGGGGCTTGATGGATCGTCTGCGCTACATCAAGCAAAATAAATGCGCTCTTCTACAAGAAATACTCTTTTCAACTTTTTGAACAAAGCGTTACTACCTAAAGCTATACCTCATTTGTCACAGTGGGAGAAAAATGAATGTACAGCATGAGCTGTGGTTTGAATTTATGGAGTCAAGAGTAATTATTTATGCTATAAGCATAGCTAGTGTTTTAGTAATTTGATCCAGCAGTTTAGATAAAGAGTAAAAACCTGTAAATTGCCCATTGCTACTTGCTCAAAATGGCACTGTTTACTGTCAGCGATTTTTATGCTATACAATGAAGATAAGGATGGGTGATCAGTTTCTAATTAACAAACCTTGTCTTCATGCCAACTTTACCATGCATTGCATCACAATGATCGTATTTCTGTGTATATGGAAGCATATGAAAGAGACCAAACAGGCCTGACAGTATCATCTACAGTTCATATCTAAAGAACGAGGAAGAGAAGTATTCACTGGTAAAGACAGAAAACCCTCGCTCACAAATATCACAGAAAATTCACTATGGCGGGAGCATTATGGCGTGTGCCCTCGTCTGCGTTCTCAGGTAAAAGGCTAGCACAGCGTCACAAGAGTTTCCCGGAGTTACCTGGCCTGCATTGTGGGGCATCATGGGAAACAGTTGGGCAAACCAAAAATTCAGCTATCGAGGTATAGAAAAAGACAAATAAAACAATGACTGGAGCAAGAATCCTATTTACTCGCGTTGGTCAATTAATAAAAACCCAGTAACGTTGTCTGGATGAAGAAGAAGACTCCTATGTTTGTAGCAAAGGCAGGAAGAGTTTATTACACAGCCGGCCGTGGAAACAACAGCATGATGCAGAGTTCAAAATTCATTAATTTCGAAAGAAGCTTTATACCAGCAAAAGTACAGAGATTTGCAGATGATTTCTTTCACCTTATCAGAAGTTGTTGCTGATTGGTCCTGGGGTTTACACATTGATAAAAAGGGCTACTCTACGATTGGGCCTCACCTGAACCTCTTAACTTAATTGGTTCAATAGACTCCCAACCCCCGACAGTGAGCTCCATATATGGGCATACGGAACCTCCAACTAAAAGGTGCTCGTGCATATTGTGTCCTGTCGGAACTGAAGACAAACGGAGATCCCGGCTGGAATTGGCAAATAGGTGATATGTCCTGTCGGTTCCGACGCCCTCTTTATCTCCTAATACACATTCAATAGCTATTGATCGAACCATCTGGCTCGCCTCATATGGCCTTGAAGAAAATCTCTGTTGTTTAGTTTCTTCTTTAACCACTGATATGAACAGACGTGCCCACGGGAGAGGTCAACATCACACACCGAACAAAGACACGCAAGCAGTGTATATGATGTGAGGTAGTACCTGGCCAGACAGTCACCCCCACCTGGGCCGTCTCGAGGTGGCTCTCTATTGACAGTATTCATAGGCAAGCCTAGTCTGGATGCTCCCCTGACAGGATGTCCAGACCCCTCACCCTCACCAAGCAATACAGTGGAGACTGTCCTCAGGTGCCAAACTGATTTGCATGTTTATGGGGAAAGCAGGTAGATGGCAATCAACGTATTGGCTGAAGCTCATTCAGATTGGGCAAACGGCTTTCAAACCGCCCGCCGGTGCCCAGTTGATTTGCATAGCTCCTATACAAAGGGAGACTTGACAGTGAGCAATCAATGTATTGGCCGAAACCAATTGGCTTTCATGGCTGACCATGTGTTTGGAAATATGAAAGAAAAACTGGGGGAATATGCTGAGAAACTCCGAAATCTTACAGCCTATACCCAAAAATCCCATTTCCCAACACTATAAACAAGTCTAAAGTAAATCATAATGCATCCCAAACTATTTAACTTTTTTTCATTTTACAATCATTCTTATTGGTTTGCGAGTGTGGGTTTTCTGTCTGATCGTAAGAGCACTCCTGTGTATGCTTTTGTGTATCTTGACCAAGGCTATTATGACTGATTCTAATGAATAAACCTGTATTTACACTTGTAGCCAGAACAAACACGTTTGAATCATTAGTTTTGCGACATACATACAGCAGTTCTGTGCTTTTTTTTCAACAGTTCCAGCTGCAGATGTTTGACATCATCTGCAGCACCTCTTGGCCCAGCCGGGACAAGTGCTGTGAATTGCCAGGCCTGGTAAGAGACTCCCAATTTGTGCACTCTCAACCCGGTTTCTGATCCAATCTCAGCTCCATCTGTTTCTGATCCACTCTCAGCTCTAACTGTTTCTGATCCGCTCTCAGCTCTAACTGTTTCTGATCCAATCTCAGCTCTATCTGTTTCTGATTCACTCTCAGCTCTAACTGTTTCTGATCCAATCTCAGCTGTATCTGTTTCTGATTCACTCTCAGCTCTAACTGTTTCTGATCCGCTCTCAGCTCCATCTGTTTCTGATCCACTCTCATCTCTAACTGTTTCTGATCCGCTCTCAGCTCTATCTGTTTCTGATCCACTCTCATCTCTAACTGTTTCTGATCCGCTCTCAGCTCTATCTGTTTCTGATCCACTCTCATCTCTAACTGTTTCTGATCCGCTCTCAGCTCTATCTGTTTCTGGTCCACTGTCAGCTCTAACTGTTTCTGATCCAATCTCAGCTGTATCTGTTTCTGATCTACTCTCAGCTCTAACTCTTTTTGATCCACTCTCAGCTCTATCTGTTTCTGATCCACTCTCAGCTCTATCTGTTTCTGATCCACTCTCATCTCTAACTCTTTTTGATCCACTCTCAGCTCTATCTGTTTCTGATCCACTCTCAGCTCTAACTCTTTTTGATCCACTCTCAGCTCTAACTGTTTCTGATCCACTCTCAGCTCTAACTGTTTCTGATCCACTCTCAGCTCTATCTGTTTCTGATCCACTCTCAGCTCTAACTCTTTTTGATCCACTCTCAGCTCTATCTGTTTCTGATCCACTCTCAGCTCTAACTGTTTCTGATCCACTCTCAGCTCTATCTGTTTCTGATCCGCTCTCAGCTCTATCTGTTTCTGGTCCACTGTCAGCTCTAACTGTTTCTGATCCACTCTCAGCTCTATCTGTTTCTGGTCCACTGTCAGCTCTAACTGTTTCTGATCCACTCTCAGCTCTATCTGTTTCTGATCCACTCTCAGCTCTAACTCTTTTTGATCCACTCTCAGCTCTATCTGTTTCTGATCCACTCTCAGCTCTATCTGTTTCTGATCCACTCTCAGCTCTAACTGTTTCTGATCCACTCTCAGCTCTAACTGTTTCTGATCCACTCTCAGCTCTATCTGTTTCTGATCCAATCTCAGCTGTATCTGTTTCTGATCTACTCTCAGCTCTAACTCTTTTTGATCCACTCTCAGCTCTATCTGTTTCTGATCCACTCTCAGCTCTATCTGTTTCTGATCCACTCTCAGCTCTAACTGTTTCTGGTCCACTGTCAGCTCTAACTGTTTCTGATCCAATCTCAGCTGTATCTGTTTCTGATCTACTCTCAGCTCTAACTCTTTTTGATCCACTCTCAGCTCTATCTGTTTCTGATCCACTCTCAGCTCTATCTGTTTCTGGTCCACTCTCAGCTCTAACTGTTTCTGATCCACTCTCAGCTCCATCTGTTTCTGATCCACTCTCAGCTCTAACTGTTTCTGGTCCACTGTCAGCTCTAAATGTTTCTGATCCAATCTCAGCTGTATCTGTTTCTGATCCACTCTCAGCTCTAACTCTTTTTGATCCACTCTCAGCTCTATCTGTTTCTGATCCACTCTCAGCTCTATCTGTTTCTGATCCACTCTCAGCTCTAACTCTTTTTGATCCACTCTCAGCTCTATCTGTTTCTGATCCGCTCTCAGCTCCATCTGTTTCTGATCCACTCTCAGCTCTAACTGTTTCTGATCCGCTCTCAGCTCCATCTGTTTCTGATCCACTCTCATCTCTAACTGTTTCTGATCCGCTCTCAGCTCTAACTGTTTCTGATCCAATCTCAGCTGTATCTGTTTCTGATCTACTCTCAGCTCTAACTCTTTTTGATCCACTCTCAGCTCTATCTGTTTCTGATCCACTCTCAGCTCTATCTGTTTCTGATCCACTCTCAGCTCTAACTGTTTCTGATCCACTCTCAGCTCTAACTGTTTCTGATCCACTCTCAGCTCTAACTGTTTCTGATCCACTCTCAGCTCTAACTGTTTCTGATCCACTCTCAGCTCTATCTGTTTCTGATCCAATCTCAGCTGTATCTGTTTCTGATCTACTCTCAGCTCTAACTCTTTTTGATCCACTCTCAGCTCTATCTGTTTCTGATCCACTCTCAGCTCTATCTGTTTCTGATCCACTCTCAGCTCTAACTGTTTCTGATCCACTCTCAGCTCTAACTGTTTCTGATCCACTCTCAGCTCTATCTGTTTCTGATCCAATCTCAGCTGTATCTGTTTCTGATCTACTCTCAGCTCTAACTCTTTTTGATCCACTCTCAGCTCTATCTGTTTCTGATCCACTCTCAGCTGTATCTGTTTCTGATCTACTCTCAGCTCTAACTCTTTTTGATCCACTCTCAGCTCTATCTGTTTCTGATCCGCTCTCAGCTCCATCTGTTTCTGATCCACTCTCAGCTCCATCTGTTTCTGATCCACTCTCAGCTCTAACTGTTTCTGATCCACTCTCAGCTCTATCTGTTTCTGATCCACTCTCAGCTCTAACTGTTTCTGATCCACTCTCAGCTCTATCTGTTTCTGATCCACTCTCAGCTCTATCTGTTTCTGATCCACTCTCAGCTCTAACTCTTTTTGATCCACTCTCAGCTCTATCTGTTTCTGATCCACTCTCAGCTCTATCTGTTTCTGATCCGCTCTCAGCTCCATCTGTTTCTGATCCACTCTCAGCTCTAACTGTTTCTGATCCACTCTCAGCTCTAACTGTTTCTGATCCACTCTCAGCTCTATCTGTTTCTGATCCACTCTCAGCTCTAACTGTTTCTGATCCACTCTCAGCTCTATCTGTTTCTGGTCCACTCTCAGCTCTAACTGTTTCTGATCCACTCTCAGCTCCATCTGTTTCTGATCCACTCTCAGCTCTAACTGTTTCTGATCTACTCTCAGCTCTAACTCTTTTTGATCCACTCTCAGATCTATCTGTTTCTGATCCACTCTCAGCTCTAACTCTTTTTGATCCACTCTCAGCTCTATCTGTTTCTGATCCACTCTCAGCTCTAGCTCTTTTTGATCCACTCTCATCTTTATCTGTTTCTGGTCCACTCTCATCTCTAACTGTTTCTGATCCACTCTCAGCTCTATCTGTTTCTGATCCTCTCTCAGCTCTATCTGTTTCTGATCCGCTCTCAGCTAAATCTGTTTCTGATTCACTCTCAGCTCTAACTGATTCTGATCCACTCTCAGCTCTATCTGTTTCTGATCCACTCTCATCTCTAACTGTTTCTGATCCGCTCTCAGCTAAATCTGTTTCTGATCCACTCTCAGCTCTATCTGTTTCTGATCCACTCTCATCTCTAACTGTTTCTGATCCACTCTCAGCTAAATCAGTTTCTGATTCACTCTCAGCTCTATCTGTTTCTGATCCTCTCTCAGCTCTATCTGTTTCTGATCCACTCTCAGCTCTGTTTGTGATCCACCATGACCTTTTTCTGCTTGTGATCCATGATGCCCTTTTTCTGCTTGTGATCCACTGTGACCTTCTTCAGTTTGTGATCCACTGTGACCATTTTCTGTGATCCACTGTCACCTTTTGATGCTAGTTCGGATCCTTCTACCAAATCAATGTACAGGGCCTGGTTTAACCTTGGCATTGCGATACATGCACACATCCTCTTTGTGCTCTATTGATGGATGTTTGTTTCTTCTGCACATGCAGTTGGTATGGCATAGCCACATATGGGAGAGCTTATCATTATTATATAATATAAAGGTGTTTTTTGCTGAATTGATTTTGTTTAAAAAAACAAATACTTGCAGGGTAATAATGTGACGGGGAAGCTTTAGACTGAAGGGCTGTACTGTCTAGGCAGCAGGTCACTGCACATAATATTGTTATGAAGACATTATACACATGATTAACACATTATATACACATATATCATGGTCTGGGTAAATACTCCTTACTGATTGGCTGGCAGGTATGCGTTAAAACCGTGGAATGCACAGGTAGTTGGACTACAGTAGTTTCACTGTTTGAAATTCATCCGGTAGCCAACCTGTAACCATAGCATCGTTGGAGAATGTCACTGTCAAACTTTGAACTGTCGAGAGCAGAGCACAACAAAACACAAATGGATGATTTTAATATTTCTTTTAACGAATTTGGAGAGTACAAGAGTTTTGATGAAATTGTGGTAAATGACCATGGTATAAGCGGGATAATCAATTCGTAGGTGTGCATTATGCGGTTTTAAGGCACTTCGCGGAGGCAGAGGTTATTCGCCTCTGCGTTGTGCCTTAAGACCGTGTGATGCACACCTACGAGTTGATTATCTCTTACTTATACCATGGTCTTAGTGAATACTCTATTCTGATTGGCTGGCAGATATTGATTCAAACTGTGTAACTGCAAAGGTAGTTCGGCCTACGGTAGTTTCACTGTTCGAAATTCATCCGCTAGCCAACACAGCACAGCACAGCAACGTTAGAGCACTGGCATTTGGCTGGGTATAACAGAAACCTAGCTACTCATTTATCTCCAGTAAAACAATTGTAATTGTGTATGGTAACAAAGGAAGCTAATGTGTCCACTTCATGTATAAGCAACTGCTCACAGTTTGCTAGCTACATGCTGTGACAACAGACTGATTTCAGCTCGCTGGCTCTACAGAAACAGTCGAAAGTTCATTGTAATTGTGGGTAGCAAATCAGCTACAGTCTGGATAATCTCAAATAAAGTTGTGTTATGCATAATCTCCGTTTCAGCTGGAATCCATTACCAAATTTGATTTGATATTGCTGGCAAATGACTGTGGTATAAGCAGGATAATCAACTCGTAGGTGTGCATCACACGGTTTTAAGGCATTTCGCATCGGGTGGTTATTGCCTTAAAACCGTGTAATGAGCACCTACGAGTTGATTATTCCTAACAAGTAGCACGTCATTCCATTTCCTTCAGTAGGAAGAGTTGCTCTCCATTTTGTGCATGTTTTCTTTGCACCCACTGGCGGAATAACATAAGGGGTTATTCTCCAGGGTAGACATGGTTCCCACCAGTCACATGTGCATTCAGGTATGCTCCAGGAAAAAACCGAACCTTGCCTTGACGCTCTCACTTTTGTCAATTCATTTAAATAGATATCCTCCCCTCCCGCATATGGTACTACGTCCTCAGGAACTAACTCTCCACAATGTTGAGCCATGTGCTGACACAAAATTAATCAAGATTGTGCAACTTCGGAAAAGAGGTAGCGATTAGTCCTTGCGTATATTATCAAACTCAGTGTAGGAAATTGGGCCCATTATCTCATACAGTATTATCTAGTGAAATAGTAATGTTTTAATTGAACTAATCCATCTCCATTGTGTCATTTGATTTAGGAAACTAATCTGCGATGCAAATTGTATCATAATATTTTGAAAGAGAGCTTGTGGTTGCTGTTCCTGGCAATGCAGAATTTGCCTCATTATGTGCAAGTGTTCTGTTTATTCATTGCTTGAAATATTAAGTAGGTTGAGACAACATGACCTTTGGAGGACGTGTCACAAAATCCCCCAGTAGATGATGTCTGACAGCTGCGCAAAACACAAGGTTTTAGCGCTTGTTGGGAACTGCAAAGCCGATGTTATGGAGACACAAGTACATCAGTAATACCTGCACTTGTTAAAAACTAATGTTTTCGATTGTGTGGCAGCAGTCAATGTCACTGTTGTGTCAGACTGGAAGACCCCCTGTCGTTCAGAAGTATTCTCTTTGGAATTTTTAAATGCGAACTTCAAAGTCATGACTGGTTGCTACTCATTGCTAATAGGGTAAAACACTTAGTTTTAATTGGATAAATTAAAGTTAGTTTAATGATATCCCTGTCCAATCAGGGGGTCAGATGGAGGGAATTTAACTGTTTTTGGGGAGAGAGGGGCTTTTTTTCTCTTTTTTGTGAAACTACCTACAGATCAAAATATGGCTATAAGGATTAGCAGCGGAAATTGGAGTATTCTAGCTCAAAGGTTAAACTATTTGTTTCTTCTGAGCAGTTTTTTTCAATTGCATATATACCATAATTTTATATATCATATTGCTCTATGAAAACAGCACCTGTATGAGTTGGCCATGTATTAACTAATCGAAAATGTTTTTCACATAAAATCAAAGGGACATTATTAACTCCTGGATAAGCTGTTTATGAATCTTACTGCCCATGGTCCTGCTAATGGCAAATTGATTGATTAGTGAGTCACACTTGAGTCTTGTCACAACACTTCTTCCTAAGCTTTTCCTATTCAGGAGTAAAAATTATATATATATGTATTTCAAAGCTGAGTCAAGCTCCTGCTTAATTATTATCTAGAAAGGTCTGGATCCTATGGAGCTCAGACATTGAATAAGATTAGCACTTTTTTGCCTGCAGTGCAGTTCATTGAGACACATTTTAAATGGTGCTGAAAGTGAATATAAAGGATTTTATTTGATAAAAGCATGGTTTAGATGCAAGCAAAGATGACAGCAGATATTGGGTTCTTGACAGCTGGCTAAAGAGGCTAGACTGCAGGAGACTGTCAAGTCATGAGGATTCCAGGAAAGTTAGGAGAAAGGTAATTGAATTTCTCGGCAGCAGCTCTCAAATTTTCTCAACTAGAGTCTCAGTCAGAATTTGCTGGATGAAATCCCTGCATGTGTAATTGAAATATTTTGTCTAACACAGTGGAAAAAAAAAACACCTGCACTTAAAGGTATGAAGGATTTTAGCCCTAAAGTAAGTAAGTTTCTATCATTTTTTGCTGTTCACTGGTTAAGGGGATCCAGAATGTTATGGTAATGCTCAAAATGCAGATATACTATGGATTCAGAGTGGATTAATGATTGAATAATGCTATAGTACAGTGGCGTGAAGGTGCATTTACCACCTTCTTCATTTCTGCTTGTTTTGCTTAAGAACATCCCGTCATTTTTATATAAGACAAAGACAATGTGTAGAAATGCAAAATGTCACACATGCTAAAAAATAATGCCACCTAAATCAAATTTCTGGTTTTGCCACCTTTGGCAGCAACAGCTGCAATCGAATGTTTGCAGTGTCTTTTACATAATTTGGAAGAGTTTTGGCTCACTCCTTTGTGCAGAATTGTTTTAGTTCTGCCACAGTGGACAGTTTTGGAGAATGTCTGTTTCAGTTCATGCCACGAAATCTCAATCAGATTCAAGTCCGGACCTTGACTGGGCCACTCCAAAACCTTCATTTTGTTTTTTGTGAGCCTTGCAGTGGAAAACTCTCTTGTGTGCTTTGGACCGTTGCCCTGCTGCATAACCAAACTGCACTTGAGCTGTAGGTCAAAAATTGATGACTGGACATTCTTCTTCAGGATTTTCTGGTAGAGAGTAGAATTCATGGTTCCATCAATTGTGGCTCAGATCCTGAAGCAGTGAAGCTGCCCCTGACGATCACACTACCAGCACAGTGTTTGACTGTTGGCATGATGTTCTCATTGTGGAATGCTATGTAAGCTTAATGCCACATGTAACTGTCATGGTTTAGGTTGTGTGTGTGTGCCTTAAGGACTTTCTCTGTGGCTTTTGTCCCGGGACGACATCAAATCGCGTTACAATCAGATTCTTTACCCAGCTGGCTGATTGGACTTGGGCGGCACCTTCCCCGGACTCTATATAAGCCCAAGGTCTGCCACAACTCCTTTGCTAGATTGTCTGATTTCAGCTAACACTTCAGCGAGAAGATATTTCTAGTTAGGGAAATTTTGCGAACTTCTTCGCGGTGATATTTTGGGAGAAATTCTTAGTAGGAAGACTTCCTTTTGATTCCTTCCCTCTTTCTCGTAAGGTCTGCACCAATTAAGGTGTTCCAAGATTTCTCCATTTGCAGATAATAGCCCTCCCTGTGGTTCATTGGAGTCCCAGAGCCTTAGCAATGGCTGTTTGGTCCTTTCCCGATAGAAGTTAATGACTTTATCATCTGTTATTAAATTTCATTAGATTGTGGCATCATGTGCTACTTTTGCCTACTTCACATTGCCAGAGAGATTCTTATTAAGTGATGTTTAGATTCAGCAGTGCTTGCAGTAATCATATCTGGGTGTGTCTAATGAAACTGAACCCAATTATCAATTTGTTCAAACGGCTGATTTAGTTGCTCAGGGGCCAATTATTTTTTCACATAGGCCTAGGCAGGGTTGAATTGCTTTTTTCCTTCAGTAAATAATATCATCATTTAAAACTGCATTTTGTGTTTACTTGGGTGTGACAAATTTAAGTAAATGAGTAATACATTTCTGTAACGTAGGCTTCATGGAACAAGATTCTGGAAGAAGTTGGCCTCACTTATGCGTCCAGTTATAGCCTGTTGTAATTTATGGCTTTTATCCTTTTGTGGATGCGGGAAAGTTCTACCTCCGGTCTAAGAATGCGCTTTGGTAATAAACAAATGCTCTTTTGCTTCTGAGAAATTGTAATTTTATTGGTGGTTGCTCAACGGGAGGGGGTCACTAATTCAACTAAACTGGATGAATAACACAATCAATAAAATTTGCTAGAAACTAGGGCGGCATGATTCTGGAAAAAATGGGAATCACGATTTTTTTGTTGAGAATTGAGATCACGATTCTTTGGCACGATTTTTTCCCACAAACTGAACTGTTTATTGTAGTCATTAAAAAAAAACACAACTGGCCATTAAAGTGCACTTTAAAAAAAGATTAAAAAAGGTAAAAAGACAAAATAAGCAAAATAAGTGCACCTTAAGTGCTCTTTGACTCCATGTGGCCCTGAACTAGGGATGCAACAATGTCAAACCACAACCGTCAGTTGCCAATTACGATAATTGGAAAACGCGTTAATAAAGGAAACTGATTGAGAACTAGCCAAGACTAATTGCTGTCATAAAGGGACGTGTTTTGGTACACCCGCTGGCTACGCCACTGATTCAAAGTCAATGCAAAGACGCGAATACATTGCATGTATTCGCATCTTCGCATTGATTTTGAATGCACTGATCTGTCGTGCGAATAATTCGTTTCGCGTTTCGTGGAAAAGCAGCTTAAAAATCGAGCAATTTATTTAGCTAAAAAGTACAACCGGCATGTAGCCTATAATGATTAAAAAGCGATTATGAGTAGTACACATACCAAACAAAGCTTCCGTGTAAGGGTGCCAATAACCAATAACAATAAAACCATTTTAATATGGCACTGTTTTTCAAAAATATAACGATATAGGCCGACGCAATGTGGAAAACATTTCATTAAGCCTGTCCACCGTGAGGTGTAATTCCTTTTCGTATTTACATCAAATCGTCAAAAGTAAGCCTATAACAATAATCTGGCAAACGCATGAAGGTGAATCTGTGCTGTTTCCTGGTCATTTTAATCTGAAAATGCCACTGCCAAAAGAACAGCATAAACATAAATTGGACCGTCTTCCAATTCAAATTTGTAATTGTGCGAATCAAGTGCTTGATTGTCAATTGAGCATGGGACCAAGGTGAGAACTATTGCTGTTTAGACGATGATAATTCTACAAACCTTGATGTTGCTTTGTTCATGGTTTTGAAGTTTGGAAACTGTATGGCCATGTCTGCATCAGGTCTGATTCATAAAGGAAAAATAGCGAGCTCGTCCCGTTGCGGGAGTTATTATTAATGCCCCGGGTGGATTTTCATCAGTGTTCATTCTGCATTTATTTTTCCTGACCACAAACTTTCCTGCACTCTGCACTTTAACATTTCTCCGTGTCTCCCTCGCTGCCTCTGAATCTGCACTGCTAGCCAACTCTGTTCGATTCGAAAAACCCCACCATTTACTGCTTACCTTCTCTGTCTTCTACATGAACTCACGTGATGTAGAGCTGCTTTGCCATACATAAGATGAGTGCGAATGCAACGTCAGTGCTGCGTTCGGGGGCGGCCTCAAGCGTCCCCAAGAGACCGCCTACTACTCACTTTCTTTGAAAACTACAGAGTGAGTTTGTTCTGCGGTCCTGAAATAATGCTGGAAAATCGTTGACTTTTAGAAATTAGATCACGCATAGGGGTGAATCGAGATCACGATCTTCTGGCGATGTATCATGCAGGCCTACTGGAAACTATATTATTAATGGAAACCTCACAAAGTGTTTTTATTCAGTGGATGGTCTGAAGTGCGATTTCAAATTAGGCCCAGAAGGCAATTTTACTGGCTTGCTTTAGGAGGCAGTGTCACTTCTACATTTCTTAAACATTCACTGCTCCATCCAAATAAGCTTGGAGTTCATGCCATGCGAGTTTATCTCAGAATTTTTTTTTTTTTTGCCCGCCATCACCTCCCCTCTTTGGTGGAATACTTTATTTTAAATTGCAAATCTCATGATGAAAACTAAAAAAAAAATAAATAAAATTAAAAAAAAACAGAGCAAAACAGTGGGCTAATATTGCAGCTAAAGTTTAAATTGACTCAATTTGATTTTTGTTTGACAGTCAGAAGACATCAGTGGAGTGTCAGTTATTGTAAAGGTGGGCTTATGGTCACTGCACTGGAGGTATTTAAATGCTAAACCTGCTTCTTGTGAAAATTCATGAGTTCAGATAAGTGCAAAAAGATTGGAGGAAATAATGGTTTTGAATGACCTCAATTTGCTCAAAAAGTGGCTGCTACAAAAACAAACAAAAAAAAATTAAATGAATGAAAATAGCTGGGAGACAAAGTGGACCCTAGGATGGTGAAAAGTTGATTGTGTCTATTCCTTTTATTGGCTGTTCAAGTTATTCCATAAAGTGGAGTGGGATTTGAAGCACAGTCTTACAGTTATTTCTGCTTAGCTGTCAATGAAATTAAAGCAGGTTCAATTGTTTTCTCTCACCTTCTCTGGGTGTGAAAATTAATTGAAAAAAATCTAAATTGTGTTGAAGTGATTGAGGCTCAATATCTACTCATACTCTGTAGCTAGCAGCACACCGCCAGCACTGCCTCTACTGCAAATAAAATATTGCTTGCACCTTTAGGAACGATTTATGATATCTGACATCACACAATAACTAATCCAAAAAAGATAGTGGTTGGAGAGGGAGTAGCTTTACCAAGTGCCTGTAATTATACAGTATTTGCGGAGGTTGCTGAATGATGATTGTATATACTTAAGCAATATTAATTAATCTATTGCAAAGACCCATGTTATGTTACACAAAATATCAGCATTATTTTTTAATTTTTTTTGTGTGCTACAAGTATCTAATGAAGGAACAGTAAATAATGATTATCTGTAGGCAATGAATGATGGCTAATGCCAGATGTGATTTAAATGAGGTTTGGACTGAGTATGTTTATTCATGAGTGAAAGTTTCAAACGTTTATCATAAATTTTCACTTCAAGCTTTTTGAAGGTAAGGGGTTCAATAGACCGTAATTTTATCCATTCTGTGGCGGCGAGGGTCATGCCAAATGGATGCAGTTCATTGTTAATCTTACTAGACTCGTGTGTCCTCTGGAGGAAAATGGTCTGTATGTGGATTTTATTTTTTATGAGTCTGAGATCTCAAAATGAGTCAGTCCTAGGAAATGACTCAAATGCATGACAGTGTCTTCCTGCCTAGCTATTCCAGTGTTACTTCTCTGAGCTGCCTCTGAAGTGCTGATTCTGAATGGAACTTCAAATGGGCAGTTTGAAATGATGTATGACAAGCATAAGAAGTTCAGTTTGAACAATACTTCCATGCACCTTGGGGAAGATTTCCAGAACATTGGTCACAGTGCAGTTTTAGTCCCGTAAGACAACTAATACAGATAAATTTGTTAATAGAATTGAAGTCCTGTATGCAAGAAGTACCTAAGTCACAAAATAATAATTTTGAGATTTTTGGGGTCAAAGTTTTCAAAACATGTTGCAGATCATGACAAGAGACAATGGAAATGCGCCAGTACACAAGACTTAAGTGCTTCTTTGCAGAAATCTTTGGTATCAGATGATGCTCTGGCCACTGTGGCTTTTAATACTGATTTCAGCTCATTTCTTGATAAATGTGGTTTAAGTACCTCTTGCACAAGTCTTCAATTCATTTAATGGTAACTGCTGAAATATTTTTCGTAACAGTTCTTATTTACGGACGTCCTCAATTCACTTGACCCCTTTATGAAAGTTTTTTCATAATAATAATCAGTTACAAATTGACGTGTCTTCACTGATGGCGTGCTAATCGTGAGGATAGACAAGTGTTATGTATGAGTATTTTATGTCAAGCACTGTATATCATTTGTAAATGGAGATTTGTTACATGCTGCTTTTGCTGCCTTGCTGATCAGCTATTTATTCTGTTCATCAGCACCCTCTGGTGGTGTGTCTGTAGCAAAACATGATCTGATGTAATATCACTTCTTTGTAATAGAATAGAGTCTTCTGGCATCTTCCAGCCTGGAGGGGGCGGGATTACCCAGGAATCCTGTAGATGTGATTTTGGTCAGTAGAGGCAGACAGAGTATTTGTTTTGGTAACAGTGTTACAAAGTGGCATTTGAGTGTTATTACAGGATTGAACAGCGGATTATTTGCAGAGGTTTTATTTATTCAGTGAAGAATACATTTCTTTTAAGTTTTCATTTCTGGTTTTCTTTGTTGTGATTTTCAAGTCACAGCGCAAGTAAAGCATGTATTTGCAGTTGGGGTTGCTAAGCCTTGGCCTACGAGACTACTTCAAACAGAATGACCATAGCATTACATAGCACTTATCATAATATAGTGCACAAAGCACTTTCCAAAATAAAATATAAAAGAATGAATCAAGCAAAAAGTAACGTAGGGTAAGTTAAAGTAGCACATTGCCTATTAACAATACTGAAAGTATGAGAACAACAGAATACAAGGTGAATTTGTGATTGAACAAAATGAAAACAATTTTACCTTACCTTAAATAACTGCCTTTTCCAAAATGACGCCAGTGTGTTGTCCCCAGCAGTCACTTTAAAGGGATTGCTGGAGTTGGATGATGGCTGATCATTGTTGCGATTTTGTAAACTTGATTTGATAAACTCATTGTGGGCAATCTAGTGAAGCATTGTTAATCTTGTTAAGTTCTGATGTTCTGATCTAAGTGGGTGCGCACGTGCGAGTGCATGCATGTGTGTTTGTGTGTGTGTGTGTGTGTGTGTGTGCGCGTGCATCTGTCCTTGTTTAAAAATGTTGCTGATTGTGCAATGCACTTCAGATTTCAATTAAACAAGAATAGCTCTGGAAATTTCATGTCATTGTTCGGCTCCAAGTCTTTTTGTAGAGCCTATTATACAGAATTTGGCGGATTTCTTTGTACCCTAAAATACACACTCTTGACGTCGGAACTACTTTGTTTTACAGAGAGTGGAAGCAGACTGTCCTGCCATGCCACACGCTTGTACCTGCTCCCAGGACAGCAAAGGCCCCCCTGGACCCTCCGGACCCCCAGTAAGGAACCCCCGACCTATTTCAAGCTGCAGAGCTCGCTAATATAAGGGAATCGCCTGACAGATCCCGATAGAAAAACTGATGAAAGCCACATGGGTGGCTGCTGACTGTATTCTTGGTATTATCATTAGTTATTATTCTGTACAGTGTAGGAGGTGATAATATGTTGCAGGACCTATAGCAAGACACGGAATAGAACACTGCAGAATTTTAAAATTCTTTAATTGTTGTTTGCAGCCTGTTGTAAAATGAAAATATAAAAATTCTAAAATGCCGATATTTAATTTGCAATAAGAAACATAAATCAGCAGCCTTTTCGAGAGAAAATTTTGCTGGTAGCTTTTAGTCATACATTCTTTATGTAGCTTCTCTGTTCTACTTCAGTGATGGAACCAAAATAGTGGAAGAATTTGAGAGCGGAATGTGCCGGAAAAGGTGGCATGTCAGCACATTCAGGATACACTGCTGGTGGAACCTGATACAAATATGCTTCATTAGATGAACAGGCTCACTTGAAAAGCACTGTGGTGGGAGAAGGGAGGGAAAATGTACTTCAGGGGCTGTGAAGGCCGCTCTGTGTAAACTCTGTGATGTTTTAGAAAGTAATTACACGGATATCGATTCATCAAAACAAATTATTCTTCTCCTTCCTGTCTCTGCTCGTATATTTCCACATTCTCGTGGAATCTCTCTGCTGTCAGGTTTCTCATTTGTCCTCCCAGTCACTATGAATTTCTCCGATCTTCAATGGAACATCAGGGTGCCTGTCAGTAAACGCTGCTGGAAACTGACAGTTGACCCCTAGCGGCTATCTCAGCAGCTGAGCTTTCTTATGATCATCTATGAATGAATGCATGATTAGCTCTATAACACCGGAGTAGCAGTATTTTCGATGCGGCGCAACCCCGCTTACGAAAAAGTTTGAACGCTGTGCAAAATGCAAACAAAAACAGAAAGCAATGATTTGAAAAATATTTTAACTCCACGTTTAACTGGAAGCACCACAAAGACAGCATATCAGTTGTTGAAACTGAGAAATTGTTATTGTTTCATGAGAAATATTTGCTCATTTTCAAATAGAAGTTTGAATTTGTGTTAAAAAAAAAGTTGGAAGTACTAAGCTTTTCATTGTTCATGAGGCGCAGTTTGAGATATAAAATACAGTGCAGGCAGCCGCAGTGAACTAAGGAGGGAATGTTGCTGAATGTAAACTGTTCGCTAATTCTGATTTCATGGCTCATGTCCTCATTCGCTCGTGGTTCTTATTCTTGGACTTTGCTTGATTCTAGCGGGCCCTTGGGGGTGTAATTAAAGTGAGCACTGAAACAGAAATAAGGCCAAAAGGACAATTGCTAGCGGACGCCAATGGCCCACGGCGTAGGGTTTTGCACAGGTCATTTCTTGCAGCTGGGTGGCTTTTTTCCTCATCATTAGATGAGCTGAGAGTACTTTTACTGGCTCTAGCCCCTCAAAGTAGTCCCAGTGAAGCAAATTCGCGAGCTCACTGGAATGTTCCATCACCGCCTAAATTGCCGACAAACCTCCTTTCATTACTTTCAACAAAGCTAAGACACAAAATACTGTAAATACCATAAATGGGTTCATTCTTCGGGCAATTGGTTCGGACAAACAGTATGCCGCAATGCGTCAGTTGTCTTTCACCATTTAACAATTTCATTTAACATTCATACTTTTCTTAAGCGAAGAAGCGGCTTTGATCTAATGAAGAAACAATTTGTTTTTTGTGCATTTATGTCTGATATCACATTAAAGTATCTAACTCAAGCAATTCTAAGAGCACCTGTTGGCCAGAGACCTGAGTTGTGCTTACTTTTTGAGCTGTTAAATGTAAATCCAATTTGGTTAGAAATCCTGAAGGCCTCTGGGCCGTGTTAAAAATGTCGGTTATGACAGTGCTGGGTTTCTCAGGTTACCCATGAAGGATTGTGCCCTGTGGTTTCCGCCATATCCTGGAATTTGAAGATCACAAAGACGTGATTAAGTTTTTTGCGACTGCGGTTGGAGTGATATATGCGTGTGTGCTTGTGTTCCAGGGTGGCCCAGGGATCAGGGGAGCGAGAGGGGACCGAGGAGAGCAGGGGCTGGTGGTACAGTATAGCCCCGACCAACCTCACTGTTTACACAAGCTGCAAGCTGGGCCCTCCCAGAACTAAGATCTCATCAACATTTTAGGCTTTTCACAATAGCCTTGAAAACAAGCTCACAGCCCATAGAAATTAATCAATGCCTTTTCTGTTGTTTTTAGAGGTTACTTTGTTCTGAAAGCTCTCCGGACTGCCTAGGAAGCTTCCCTCAGAGGGATTAGCGGTTTGGCTTTGCTACATTACATTTCAATTTGGTTATTTGTTGACCCTTTTTTCCTTTTTACTGCTTTAAAAGCAGCATCATCCTCCCAAGGGCATAATACTTGGTTTATGATTGGGGGGGACAAAACGACTAAACTGCTTGTGTCTGCGAGAACACATTTTCGCATGCCTGTATTCGATTAGCTTCAGCTGTGTGGCTGAAGCTAAGCAGGTGTGGGCTTGGTTAGTCCTTGGATGGGAGACCACCTGGGAAAACCGAGTTGCTGCTGGAAGTGATGTTGGTGGCCAGTTTATTGCGATCTTCCCTCTGGTGGAATAATCCCCAGTGCAGTGATGGGGACACTGTACTGAAGGAGACGCCGTCTTTTGGACGAGACGTTAAACCGAGGTCCTGACTCACTGTGGTCATTAAAGATCCTGTGACTATCATCGACAAGAGTAGGGGGTTCCCCATTGTCCTGGCTAAATTCCCAACCTGGCTCTTTCGACCTGCCACCTAATCATCCCTTGATCTAATTGGCCATGCAATTTGTCCACTCTCTCTCTCTCCACCACAACCTGATGTGTGAGGAGCGTTCTCATGCAGAATAGCGGTTGTTGCATCACCCAGGTGGGAGCTATGCATTGGTGGTCGAGAGAGTGGAGTACCCCGTATGACTGTAAAGAGTTTTGAGTGTCTAAGGGAAAGCCCTATTTACATTCACTGTTCATTCATTTATTTTTTCATTGGTGAGACATTTATCTAAGCACATTATTGGGGGTGGAGATCCCCCATGCCCCCTTTAGATTACACCCTCGCATCTTCCATTCCTCGCTGGATGTGTTTGCGGGCCAGCCAGAGATTCACGATGGCGTGTGGAGAATGTGTTGTTTGGAGTTAACAAATCAGACACAGATGCCACCTAATTTCAATTGCATGCAGGATGGGTGAAACAATATTTCTGAAGAGATATTGCTCATGGTAATGACTGCTTTCCCATGTAGGCTGCCTGTGGTTATTGTTTTTATCCTCATGAATTTTGTTTGCATTTGTTGCTGATGCATGCGATTCACAGGGAGGCTGGGAAGACTACTTATTGGTTCAGTGTGCACTGAGGAATGAGTATCTATAAACCTCATTCTGAAAAATTTTCTCATGAGGCCGATTTACATACGATAATTTATCTGCATCCAGACACATAAAAGCAGCTTAATGCAATAACTGCTATACTGACGACTGAAATGGAGTCTCCCTTCAGTTTGACACTGTTATAAACTGGCACCTTTTTTGCCAGTTAATTTAACTGTCACCTTTTTTGCCTGTTATTTTAACTGTAAGTTTACAATGAGTTTACCGCAGAGTTTTGTGTGTGTTAAGTGTAAACCACAGTTGAATATGCGCAGGACTCCACTCACAGTTAAAATAACCAGGAGACAATGTGTTAATTTGACTTTTAAATTCGAACAGTTTATAACAGCATTCTGTCACTTCTGTACCATCTATGTGACAATGAGATGTGACTGGCCCTTAATTTTCTCGCATTGATTAGGGGCCACAAGGTTCTCCGGGAGATATGGGCCCTCAAGGGCCACAGGGACCGCCTGGCTCTCAGGGCCCTAGTGGAATGTCTATTCAAGGGCTGCCGGTAAATCTTTTCCTTTAGTCTTTGTGGTCATGTGTTGTTCATTGACTTAAGTTGCCATGGGTCTTTTCCAATTACATCCATAGGGCAATAGTTTTAGTTCACGAAACAGTGATATGAATAGAATTTAAATCTAGTCAAATTAAACTGTAATTTTATGTCAAATCCTACATTCAACATTGTACTGTTTTCTAGAATATGTACTCCACTATTTGCATGGCACATAGCAGTAAATTTCTTTGCAGTTCTATCCTATGTCTTGTATTGCTAGCTGTATATTAGCTTTTTCTATTTGTAAGTAAAAGGAAAGCTTTTTTTTGGAAAAGGTGATTAATAGGATCTGTGTATCCTGGGGAAAAAAATGAACAGTATTAAATAGACTGTATTGCGAAGTGAGTCAGATATTGTTTTTAATACTTTGCACACTCGTTAAATGCAAGAAAATCACTGGAGGATGGCCCTGTGTTCCACTTTATTTTCATGTTTAGTTTGGTAATGTGTCTCATTAAACATGTTTCAACACTGGCTGGCTTGATATAATCGGAGGATGGGAGGGTAATTGTAATTAATTGTTACAATTACGAGTCCGTGCTACTGATGTTGTTTCAGCAAATAATTTTTAGAGGGCTTTCAAGGGAACTCATATTTTCTCTTTTGTGTGCCCATGAAGAGGCTATTAAAGTGTTGAAAGGAGAGTCAGTCATAATATGGAGCTGACAAGGCTTTCTGTGCCTCTTTCAGGGGTCGCCCGGGGAGAGAGGAGAGAAGGGCGATGTCGGCGGGCAGGGACTTCAGGTAAAATCCGTTCTCGGGAAAATCACTTCTTTTAGATTTCATTAGCAATCTCCATAATGTGCCAAAATTTTGGACTTGGGGTTGTAGAATGAGTTGAGGGAGGGGCTGTTTTTGAATTTTCAACTTTTATTCAAGAGGGCCACCCCCCCCCATAACAAAGTGAGCCGTCCCATCTCTCCAGTTGGTTGATGGAATGTTAATTGATATCTATGAATGCTTTTTTTTTGCCTTCTCACTTATCTTTTTGTTTTTCAAGCAGACAGTTAGCCTGTCCTGACAGACAGACTGTTCCTTGGTATGGACCTCACAAATGAGGGGAATGTCTAAACTAGCTTTGTTTGTCGCCGCCTGTGATATCTCGCTGCTAATCAGAGTCTCAGAGATCATCATCATTGGTGTATCGGGGCATCATCATCATCAATCTAAATTCATCACCATTATGAATGGGCTACCCTGATTATTTCTTCCCACATTTATAAGCACAGACGTGATACTCAAATTTGAGTCGCATAGTCTCTCTGTTTCATATAATGGACTCCCAGGGGAAGGATGTCAGGGAGGGTCTATGAATGAATAGATATGTGAGCGGATGAAGGCCTCATTACCGGCATTACAGGGCTGTAATTACAGATGTATCATCTGTTGCACGTTCGTTCCTGCTGTGGTGTTTCGTAATTAGAGCTTTCGCCCTTCCGGCAGCCGCGGGCGATAAGAACCGCCGCAGCACAAACTGGGCCACTCGCTTTGCCGCAGGGCGTCCTTTACGTGCTGAGAAAGCAATGAGGGTTCCCCTCCATCCTGCCGGCTTAATGGAATCAGTCATATGTGAACATTGTAATGAATTCCAGCCATTATTAATTACTGAAAACAGCTACAATAGCGGCGGCGTAATTAACGACCTCCAGCGGACGTGCGAGAAGCAGGGTGCTTTTATCCCTGGTATTACCATGGTCACCGAGCAGCTACGGTTCTGATCTAGGAATGTGAATGCTTTTTTTATCGCTTTTGTATAGAAAAGAGAAGTATTGTATGGAAAACGGTTTGTCTGGGCTCTGCCAAGGCTATTTTTCTTTATTCTTTCAAACCTACTCAAGAATGAACTTCTATAATCATTATAAGCATCGAACTGCCTTTGTTGACAGAAGGCAGAGTGCACTTTGTCAGGTTCATTGACTCTAGATTCAAATATTGGAACATTTGATAACATTGATTTTCAAGTCCTTGCTGCAACTGTCACAGGACTGAGAGCAGAGCATGCAGCGAATTGCAATATTCTGTCAAAAATTAAATTTTTCATTTTATTTTCAAATTTAAAGTGAACTTGTCCCCTTTAGACATTCATTTTTATGGTGACAGAACCCTTGTGTCCATCCTAATTAGTTCTTCCCCTGTTCCAGCAGTCTGTGTGAGTTTTTGTTTTTTTTTTCCTACTAATTGATTGTCTTGTTAAGTCTGCTGTTCTCTCAGAGTGATCAGCTGTCACCAGTCCCCTCCGTCTGACTGTCCTGCGCGTCTCCGGTCTCAGTCGGAGCTGGATTGGCTTACTCTAAGGGGTCTTACTCTAACTGTTTTCCCTGACCTTTTACCCAAAACTGTTATTCTCCCTGATGTTTCTTCCAGTGAGCAAATTATTAGGAACAGTGGCTTTTTTTTTCAGCCCTCCTCCATTTATTCTCATCCTCCTCATTACAAACCATCCTATTCGCTCTGATTCCATTGTGCAACTGGCTCCCTCTGTCCAGTGCCTGACATATTGGGCTTAAAGCAGAAAATTGTTCATTTAACTACAGAAAACAAGAGTCTGCTCTCACTACTCCATTCAGCCTTGTACTCAGTTGCTGGAATTCTGTGCTCATATGATGCATAAAAATTTCTGTAATGACAGAATGACAGAATCTTTGTAAGTTATTAGAGTTTAGGGTCGACTCAGGAGAGTTTACACAGAGAAGTGCATGTATACGTATCTCGTTCTTGTCACTAGGGTGGTTTTCCATGGTCACAGGAGACTGTTCTCCCCGTCATTATTGTATCCCCGGACGATGATTGGGGGATACTATGGATACGTCTGACTGTGCCGCGTCTTTAGAAGTTTCCTGTGAGTGCTCTGCAGCTCACAGTTCTGTTTAGATTCAATTCATGTTCGCCATGGACCTCTGAGTGTGGTAAGGTCACGAAGGCTATCGATTTTGGGAGTGATTGCTTAAGGGCAGGGGTCACCAACCCTGTTCCTGGAGGGCTACCATCCTGTCGGTTTCTGTTCTACCTCCTGTTCAGCTCACCTGAGTCAACTAATTAGTCACTCAGTTGCCCAGCTTGTGATCTTGTTAAAGAAATTCTTACCTTTCTGGCATTTTTACACTTCTCTTTTGCAATCTTAAAATGCTCCTAATAAGCGTATGGCACACTAAAATGTAAAAAAAAAATCCACCAGGTGTTGAAACTCATCAATATTCAATTCTCATATATTTCTGATAAAAGTCTGACCAATCATTTACTTCGGTCTGAATAAAATGATTTGCTGAGCTTCCTGTCTGTCATCTGTCTTGGCATCCCATCCAGTTGCCTACCGCTGTCACCGCTTGCGAGTCGCGCACCTCTCTGGCAGAGCAGCAGAGCAGTAGAGACAAAACAGGTACTCAACAAAGTTAGCCTGCAATTAAAACAGCTGCAACTGCTCCTAATTTAATGACTAAAGTTACCGGGACAATTCTGGTGAGGTAAGACGATATGACAGCAGTTTTTCAAGAAAATATGTATGAATTCTGCCGAAACACGAAGCATTTGACTGTACTCAAACAGGCGCTGAAATGCTATAATTACTATAATAACGTTAATGATAGTTCGTCAGACATTATGAGGGCATTTTATTTTATACCACATATAGAATTCAATATTATGTAATTACTGTTGGTTAGTTTTCACTAACCGGTGCCTCTGAATCTGACTCCATTGCTCCATTTCAAGATGCTTTCCCACCGGACGTGAAATGAATTTTTTGTACAACAGGATACATTCAAAGTCAATGCAAAGACACAAATACGCGCGAGATTCGCGTCTTTGCATTGACTTTGAATGTAATCTGTCGTGCGAAAAGTTTGCGTTTCGCGTCCGGTGTGAAAGCAGCTTCATTCGCGCTGCTCATTTTCTCACCGCACGCGTCAGGGGAGGAGGGGAGCCTCAGAGGTCAGGCTGGCGGAGGAGGGTGGGACTTTGGAGGGAGGCGGAGTTGTTCATGTTCAAATTTGTGCTGTGCCGCATGCCAGAAAGGTAAGAATTGCTTTAAGTAGCTAATTAGTTGAATCAGGTGTGCTGAATAGGAGGTAGAGCAGAAACCTACAGGATGGTAGCTCTCCAGGAACGGAGTTGGTGACCCCTGCTTTAGGGAATCCGGGGATTCGCGCCGAGCTGTGGGCGACTAACTGTAGTTTCTCTCGTTTATAAACAGTACATATTGTATCCAAGGCATTCTAATGTATCTTTCTGGGTATGTTGGGAACTTGCAACAAAAATGTTTCTCAACCTTACCTGTTTCGCTGAAAGAGCGGTTCTTTAGCCAACCTTAACTGCACTCTAAAACGTAGAGCTCTGGGTCCAGACGGTGTGAAATTTTTTCATTTTGCTTTTGATTGGTTGAAGGAGTCCTGGTTTCCCCTGCTAGAGCAACATGCGCTGCTGACTGTTTGCCAGTGTACACAGAATGTTTCCCAAAAGCAGAACCAAACTGCCTCACGTGCCTCGTGAAATATGCCCGTGGACCAAAGAAAACGGTGCATTCACATTTAATCAGGCACACTGATGGAGTGTCGTTTAAGCGCGGATCGGACCAAGCGTGCTCAGTTCGGCTGTCTGAGTCCTGTCCCTCTCGGCGAGGAAAGCAGTTGTGGGGCATGGGGAAATCATTTGGAGAGAATAACCTGGAAGCCATTTCTAGGCACCCGGCCCATGCGATTTAAGGACTGCTGAACCACAGTAATGTTTCCTTCAGGGCAAATATAGCCCCTGCCCTCAGTTTCAGACTCTACAATAAGATCTTTGTGTGTGTGCCGGTGCGTGTGCGTGTGTGTGTGCGCCCGCGTGTGTGTGTACGTGTGTGCATATGTGTGTGTGTGTGTGTGTGAGTGTATGCATATGTGTGTGTGTGTGTGTGTGTGAATGTGATGTGTCTCTACATTTGCCCAATACTCCTTCCCTCCACAGAAATCTCTGCTTTTTTGTAATAAATTGCAAGCACTTTTATTCAATCAGTATTCTGTGCAGTAGATTAAGAATGACCCCGTCACAAATACTATCACACTCAGTGAAGGGGATTCAGCGCACCAAATAAATGAGATTTTATGCAGTGCGCACTGTGCATGGTCTTCATTTAAACTTTTGCACTTCGCCGTTCTCTCTCGCATGCTCATGAAGTACAACTTCTAAAGCTGGTTTTTAATGGGCGATTTATCTGCTACGAGCTTCGTGGTTTGGCCGGTGGTAAATGCACAATGTCAAATGCGTCGAAAAAAGTGAATATCCGCCTGGAACTCCCGGATCTGCCATCATATTTCATTAGCTGGGCCCTCGTATCAAGCAGATAGGGCAAATTTCCAAGTATAAGAGGTTTAGCGGAGAGTTAAATTCAGTTTCATCTTTACGACACGTGAAACTCCTGTAATATTATTCCTGAAATGATAATGTTATTATGTGTGCACAGTATAGAACTGACCTTTTAGTAAGAGTACCATTTTGCATGCTAAGTTCTTCCTTTCCAAAAAGGTTTTAAACAAGTTTTCACAGACAACTTTATAATTTTCACTTGAGAATTTTCCCTTAGGCATCATTTATCAGTTATTAATGAATTCTGGACCGCTCCCAAAGTAGAGGAGAGTATTGGTAGGGATTGCGGATAGGAGATCGGACGGATAGGAGATCGGGGCGGGTGTGGTGTTGGACTTAGTCTGTGATTGTATGGACGTTGGGCGCCCCCCGGGTGGTGAGACTCAGGGTGGGGCATGCATCTTGTCGGAGTCCATGTGGCTCCCAGGCCCCCCGGGGTCCCAGGTGGTGGCTGTTTCTTGCTTCCTTCTTGGAAAAGGGAAGAGTGGGAGAGATGTAGAAACGTTGGAAGTATATGTAAGTGTCAGGACGAATAGGAAGGCGCATTGGGAGTGGCCCTGTTCATTAACCTGCGTTATCGGGAACACCCTTTAAAGGAGAATTCTGGTGTGAAATTGACTTGGGGTGTATTGAAACATGATAACGAGTACTAACTTTTGTCGAATATCCCACCCTTGTACGCACACAACATTTTGAAATACATGGCTTTTTAGCCAAAGCTCCCAACAGGCTAACAATGGTCGTGAATGGACATAGCGTTGCCATGAAAAAAAATTTCTATTTTTTCATCATTAACAAGGCTTAAAGTAGCTCCACACTTCATTGGTAGAATTCCAAGGGCCCTGACATTTAAACGAGGCACTGAGTACTTTGCAAATGCATGGGTAGTTTATTAAAAAAGAGTGCTTATGCAAACAGTACCTTGAGGTAGTTTTCAGTGGCCTCCATCTTGAAAGTCACAATAAGTCGATTGACAAGCATGAAGGAATAGATTGCAATCTGTTCCCCTATCCTTCCTATTCGTTCATACTCGTCAATCGACTTATCGTGACCTTCAAGATAGAGGCGACTGGAAATTACCTCAAGGTACTGTTTGCATAAACAGTAGGGTTGTCGCGTTAATTAATCGCGATTAATTTTAGCGCAATAAAAGCAACTGCCACTATGAGGCAGACAGACGTGATTGCTTATTACCCTTTCCATGACACCTGATGCGGTCATTTGAAATGCTTGCAGGAAGAAAACTGTGATTTAAAGTCCGCTAATTACCAGCGAGGTTGGACAGCCTCCATCACCTTGGCATAATTAGCTTACCTTCAATCAATTCCCACCTACTTTGCCTGACTTGCAATCAAGCCAATTATTCAGCCAACTGACAAATCAAAACCAAAATGTGGCCCATAATGATTAAGAAGAGATAATGAGAAGCAGACAGACCTAACCAGGCTGCCGCGTTATATTGAAAGATTTTCAAATTCGTTAACAATTTACATGTCACGTTCTATACGCTTAAACAAAATGTTTTCCACCTTCACTGTTGGTTATTTAGACGCTCAAAAGTAAATAAAATCAAGTGCTATGAGTTACATTATTTTAAATTACTCTCGTTCAATTATCTAATAAAAAATGCCTCAAATTTGCAGCAAAGATTTGCCTGAATGTTAATTGCCAAATCTTTGGTGCATTTGACTATTGCCTGCAATGCAAACATATTCTCTCTTGCATTCACGTTCGGTATGCTTCACAAAATGTTTTCCACTTCACGTAGCCTATATCTTTAAGCTCTTAAAACCAGGGCCATCTTTGAATAATTTCTTTCTTTTTTTTTTAGAAATATCTTTTATAATGCATACAAAATTCCTCAGTGAAAGGTAGAATTTAGAGGTCTGCTATTTATTCAGATTATTGAAATTCTCTCAATCTTACACGGCAACCTGGTTAGGCCCATCAGCTTCTCATTATCACTTCTTAATCATTATAAGCCACATTTTGATTTTGATTAGTCAGTTGGCTGAATAAATGGCTTGATTGCAAGTTAGGCAAACTACGCTGGAATTGATTTAAGGTAAGCTAATTATGCCAAGGCGATGGAGGCTGTCCAACCTTGCTGGTAGTTAGCGGACTTCGAATCACAGTTTTCTTCCCGAAAACATTTCAAATGACCGCATTAGGTATGTGTCATAGAAAACATAATAAGCAAGAAAGTCTGTCTGACTCATAGTGGCAGTTACTTTTATTGCGCTGAAATTAATTGCGATTAATTAACGTGACAGCCCTAATAAACAGTATTTTTTAATAAACTACCCGTGCATTTTCAAAGTTCTCAGGGCCTCATTTTAAATCTCAGGGCCCTTGGAATTCTACCAATGAAGTGTAGAGCTACTTTGAGCCTTGTTAATGATGAAAAAATAGCAATTTCTTTGCATGGCAACGCTATGCCCATTCACTACCATTGTAAGCCTGTTGGGAGCTTCAGCTAAAAAGCCATTTATTTTGAAATGTTGCCTGCGTACAGAGGTGGGGTATTCGACAAAAGTTACACCCCAAGTCAATTTCACACCGGAATTCTCCTTTGATACACTGCTGATAATTAGTCACAGAATAATTAAGAGAGTATATTTGTAATGCAGGGAGGGGGAGAAAGAGGCACAACTTTGCAAATAAACATCTTCACTCGGTTTGTTTTCTCTTTATTTCCGGAAGGGTGTTCCTGGATCTCCTGGGCCCATGGGACGAGACGGGGCACCTGGACAGAGGGTAAGTCTGACCCCCCCCCTTCGGTTCCTGACCTACCGGCTGGGCCTCCGCAGAAGAAGCCAAATCAAACGTTTACTTTTATTTTTAACTCGAGCATGCACTCACCGAATCCCCACTGGTCTCTTTCTACATCCAGACGAGTTGCCAGAGGACTTTCCTATGTCCTGGATTACGTTACACTGAGTCTCTCCTCGTACCCGGTGCATTACTTGTGGTCTAGTGCAGTGACTAATGTGGCTTCTGTCTGGCTCTGCTCTTTCAATTAGAGATCGCTTCTCATGACGTGTAGGGATACGTTTTCGGTGAAAAGTTCAGTGGTTGCCACTTTTTTTACAAAAAGAAAGCTGCAGAACCAAAAAAATAATAGTTTATGATTCTGAAAATACAAAGTACATTTGCATCATAGAATAATTTAACCCGTAAAGTGCTTAATTTTTATTCACCCTATCCCTCCAAAAGTTAATCATTCATTATTTAGTTGAAAAATGACCTTCCAGACTCATAGGTACCTGCATTTCTAGCTAATTTGCCAACTAAAAATGGACAAAATTGTTAACCTTTTGAAAGTTGAAATTTGAAAAAATTGTATATTTTATGCTCGTGTGACCATAGCAGTAATTAGCAAGTTAAGGGTTAATTGATCACCTCAAATTGCATTTGAAGACCCCAATGGAAAAATGTCACATTTGTCACATTTGCACATTGGGGAGAAATGATAAATTAAAAATTCAAAACGATCTTTGAAACAAAGCACTGAAAAATATGCATAAAATATATCAAATATTATAATAATGTATGATATGATTACATATTATTGTAAGTATTATAATAATATATAAAATATACAAAAATTCAAAATTTGGACTCATTTGATCATTTTTGATCATTTGATCATTTTTCATTTGCTTCGTAGAATATTTTAATCAATCAATTCAGCGCAAATCCGAACCAAAATATAATCAGGATAAGCTTTTCTTTGAAGATGGTTGTGCATGACCCTCTGTATTGCATTCAATTATTTAATCTATCCATTATTATGATGAATATTTAGCTCAATCTCAACCACAGCATCAACTAAAGTTAATGTTGTTGAAGGTAAGTAGGACAGATAATGAGAAAAAAGAGAGGCGAACCAGTTCTTTTTGTAATGTTGCCTTTATTGTGATTTCTACCTCGTTAATTGCTTGCTGTGTGTCTTGCCCCCACATTAGTGGTCTTAATGCCTGATGAATCAGACTGCTTCAGCAGACCACATGTTAATCTTTATCTAAGGCGCTAAAGTAACATAACTCCACGTCATCAGCACAGACCGCTGAAAGACTGTAGGGTTGCGCCGCACAGTGAAACCAGAGACGGGGAATAATCCACTGGTCTCCGTGGTGTGTGGAATTCTCTTCTGCGTACTGAACACATATTCACTCAGACTGATAGGTGACCTAATAACACTTTGATGGGCACTGGTCCAAAACTGGCCCAGCTTTTCATAGGTGCCCTGATACCTGTCTACGCATCAGTAAGATGGAGAACGGGGAAACCCTCAGTGGCCTGCTCTATTTTATAAGAAAACACGGGACTCTAAAGCTGAGCTGAGGCAACAGTTTATATATCAGAATGACTCCTGAGCTCCCTGCCACTGGTAATGAAAATGTATTATCCTAAATTACTGGGAAGACGAAGATGTGCCTTGAGATTTGCTTGCAGGGCAATCCATCACAGTTTGTTCACTAGAGAGAATGAAAAAACATTACCCCGCTAAATTTCTGCAAACCCCGCCAATGGTTTCCATCTTATCTGCTCTGTTCCCAGTGTGCCACTGTGCAACTGACCAGCCTTAAAACTTTACAGTTACCTGAGGGAAACATGTTCATTTTATTTGGAATTATGTAGAAAAAATCTCCTGTGTAGGATTTGCTTTGTGTGAAAGAGGAAATCTGACCTGTCGTAATGCTGTAATGTAATTTGACGTAAGGTTTGTACAGCTGGCCAGGAGCCAGTGTGTCTGATAAAATATACAATGCACATCTGAGCAATAAACCTCATCGCGGGAAAGGTAATGTTCCCTAAAGAACTTTAATGGAGTGCCAAGTTAAATGATATTAAGAAAATAATGGAACTCTCTAGGAAGATGTTTACTCTGGTATTTATTCAAGTACTGCTGGCGAGTGAATAACCTACAACCGTCTTTTCTGTCAAATGCTGGACTTGTTTCGGATTTCAGTTAACCACCTTTTTTTGTTATAATTTTACATTCAGACAAAATTGCAGAAAGACTAGATTTGAAAACTGTCTTACTCAATCAGTGCACCCTGCCTGAGGCAAAAAAAACCAGTATATTTTGGCTTATAGTTCCTATTACCCTACTGATTAAACGATGCAGACATATTACGCCACACACATTTCAGTTTTAACTGAAATTAGGAAGAGTTTTACGGGCGAAATATTGCTAGATGCCATCCTACTGAGGTGTTGCCAAGTAACCAAAGACTGGGACCCCACCCCTCTCTCTCATCACCAGTCCTGGCTAGAATCTTTAAAGCTCTTTAACTGGTGCATGTGTTATTTTCACCATTTCAAGCCACCACCCACGTGTGAACATGCCCACTCTTTGATTGCAAAAAAAAAACTGCCTAATAATGACAAAAGGTCCAAAAAAAGCATATTTGCATGGGTTGCAAATCTTGAAAATGAGAGCAAATTATTTTTTATTGCTTTTTATACATTGATTCAGTGAATGTGGTCTGGGATTGAAATTTTTGTGTGTGCATGCGTTGCAATCAAGCTTTGGATGATTTCTGTCCGGTGTGCCTGTACTTCACTTCTGCATCGACAGGCGGTAGCTACCCCCCAGGGGAGCAACCACACCCAACGGAAAAAAAAAACAAAAAAACCTTCCTGGTATCTTTATTTGCAGTGCAGTCAGCAGCAAATTTTCCCGCCAAAATATGCTTCCTGTGTATGATGCCCTCATTATTGGACGTTGTGAAAGAACTGTAATTATTTCTTTTGGGTGTATCGCTGCCGTGCTCATTGCAGAATTGACAGTGTATTGGTGAGCCGTTGTCTAGTTACACTGGTCACAATTCAGTTTACCCAACTGCCTGAGACTTAGTGGTTTTGTTCCTGCCCCACAGGGATTTCCTGGAAAAGTTGGACCACAGGGACAGCAAGGATCAACAGGACCAATTGTAAGTGTCGCTGCATGACATGCTTTTTACCAACGAGCGGAAAAGTGCAAACCCTGGCCAGTCAGGCTCAGCTGAGCAACTTAAATATAATCGTTCAGCCAGGAAAGACCGCAGGGGATTAGTTCTTCTGAATGCTCTCCTCCAGAGGAAGGGCAGGGGATTGCCTAGCGTTGTTTGCTTTAAAGAATTCCTTCCAAGCCAGATACGCAGTGACGAATAACGCGTCGAACGAGTTGCGGTTACAGAGGTGTGGTTTGTTAGCTCTTTGGGGACCTCACACAGATGCACTGAATACCTGCTAACATCCAGTCTATTGTGCAACTCTACCTCAATAGGGAACCCCAGGGGCTCCGGGATCTCCAGGATCTAAAGGACCACCAGGGCCAATGGGCGACCTGGGACCACCTGTAAGTTGAATGTCTCACTTACACCCGTTGAGCCCATGCATGATGTATTGACTGGATTCAACTGGATGACAGGAAGTTAATTGGGCGACTCAGTGAGCAATTATGGTGGGGGGTGGGGAGACTGGAAAGCAACAAAGAAGAGTTGGAGGAAGGAAATAGGATTGGAAAAGAGGGTAGAAAGGTACGTAAATAAAGGGAGAGAGAAAATTCCAGGAAAGGAGAGGGTGAGGGGAGAGTCAATGATCGAGAGAAGGGGCCAGATTTCTTAAATTGCAAGGCCAGAGAGTACAGGCGGTGCTCAGAATACCAAAAGCAACCCAAAAATGGGTTTAACTTTGAAGTCTCTAAACCGCAATTTCAAGAACATCTAGCAACACCAGACATTCGTTTTCATTTAATTTAAATGCTAATTAGCAGCGTTTGTCTGCTTAAAAGAGGTCTGACCTGCAGCAATTCGATAGGTAAGTATTCAAAGCCAAGAAGGAAGCCGACACAGTTCCAAAGGGGCCGCAGAGCTGGTGCCAAAACTGCAGATTTGTTGGCCATAAAATGACAAAATTATTGTAGGTGGCAACAGGAACTGTCACAGGAGTTATGACAGTATACCAGACGTATAAAAAACAATAGCAAAAAAATAACTGTGGCTGCAAGTCTTGGCTCTCCTCCAGGTACAGACAAACGCTTGGTAGATGAATTACTCGGTGTCCGTGCTTCATTCCTTTGATCCGTTCGATCAACAGTGGAGGAATATATGAAGAGTTTGCTTCCAAAATGCAATAAGTGCCAAAATTACAATAATTGAGACAATACCACAGAGCAATGACCCTGTGCTTCTTACACATGGTGTGAAAATTAGTTTTTAGAAATGTATACTATAAGGTATATTTTTTCTTGGTTCAAGTTTATATTTTTATGTAAAATGCAATAGGCGCCAACTTAAAAAAAGCGTTTTTACTCAAAATGAGTAAAATGGATATATTGTGTTTTGAAACAAACTTTTCATATGAATATACAGTGTAGAGAGATGAGAGATTATGCACAAAGATAAAGGTTTCAGTACATGGCCTGTGTTTATAAACAAGTCTTTTCGTGTTTTATTTTGCAAGCAACAGAAGTGTGTAAAAAGTTCACACTAAATAAAGTTGATGTTATAGTTTGACTGGCGTTAATGATCATTAATGGGTGGTTAATGAACTGTTGATTCCTTTCAATGATTGTTCAATGATGCTAATGTTTGTACATCCACACAATTAACACTGCAAGAATGGTGATAAATACCGTCCACATTAACATTCTGTTAATGACGCATGAAATCGTGACAAGGAACACTCATTTATGCTAACGATTCCTCAGCCAGAATGATGAATCCTCTAAGGTGAAATTGATTCCAACTATCACCGCTAATGAAGTTTAAAAGGTGTTTTATTTTGAACAGAGGAATCATTGTGGGTGCATGCTTGTATATTTCGGTACAGTCTGATATCCCTGCCACCTGGATGCAAATTTGTGACCGAGTGAATGTACGACCCCCAATTGGAAAAGTTGGGCTGTTATGTTTAAAAATAAAAAAATAATTAAAAAAAATAAATAAATAAATAAAATTAAAATTAAACTGAAAACAGTGATTTGTTAATTATATTTGACCTGTACTGCATTGAACACAATGCAGGAGGACATTATTTGATATTTCACTTCATGATTTTATTAAATGTTTTTGAAAACAAATGATTTTTTCAATTTTGATGCTTGCAATGCATTAAAAAAAAAGTTGGGACAGTAAAGTATTTATAATCTACTCAACACTTAATAAAGATTAGAGACTTGAAGACATCAAGAGACTATGCATTTCAGGGGCAATTTTGTCCCATTCCTCTTACAAAGTGTCTAAAGGTATGAAACAGTACGGGTTCTTCACTGTCGCGTTAAGCGTTTCGAAATGCACTGCAAATTCTAGATTGGGGGCAAGTTTGGACTGCAGGCGGGCCAGTCCTGCACCTGTACCCTCTTCTTAAGCAGCAGTGCCTCTGTAACGTGAGCAGAATGTGGTTCTGTGTTGTCTTGCCGAAATCGGTATAGGCATCTTTTGGAAAAATGCACATTGTTCCATAATATCTGTGCAATTGTCTGCATTAATGATACCTTTACCAAAGCGCAAGTCACCCTTGCTAAGGGCACTGATACAATCCCATGCCATGACAGAGCACGGCCTATTCGGTCCTATCTTGGACCTGTACCTGCTAAAATTCTGAAGGGTCATTGTTTTCTTTACTCCGGAGCACAACAGTGTCCATTTATTCCAAAAAATAAAATCCTGAAATATTGATTTTACTGTCCAAAATGCACGTTTTTCACTGTGGGATGGTCCAGAGAATGATAGTCCAGGGATGCCTCAGAGCCTAGAGAAGTCGACAGTGCTTGTGGACAATTAACCCCTTAAGCCCTACGGCCCGGTACCGGGGGCTGGTTGTTACGCACAATAAATACAGCATATTTCCAAATCGCAACATTGTCATGCAGCATATCCACATTTCGCGAAGAAACTATGCAAAAAGCTCATGTAGACCATTTTTACCTCAACCAAACCCAATTCAAGCACCAAGCAAGTAAATAAGCATGCAGCAAAACATAAATGTCTGATTAAATCAGGGATACTCATTCTTTTCCAGAATGAGCCACAGTGGGTGCAGGCTTTCGCTCTATCCAACCTGTCCCACGCCTGATTCTACTAATGAACCCTTAAAGCTTTTGCCATAGACCCTTGATAAGTAGAATCAGGTGTGTAACTGCATGGTTATAATGAAAGCCTGCACCCACTGCGGCTCATTCTGGAAAAGAGTGAGTATCCCTGGATTAAATCATGTCAGCGCTAGAATTTCTCCTTAAAAACGACACCTCAAATGAAAGCCCACAGAATCCAACGATGTATGCCCAGTCGTTTTAAACTGACACCACACTCACACAGCAGACATACACTTTACAGTCTACAGAGACAAGCAAAGAAATTTCTTACCTTTGATAGTAAGCCTGTTTGAGCCTAGTGGCCCATCGGGCCAGTGCTCAACCCCAGTTTCCATGGCATGAAGCAACTAGGAGTATTACTACTCCCCCTGGATGGGATGCCAGTCCATCACAGATACTCCCCCAGCTCTTAGACAAGTTTCCCTGCCTATTTGCTGGTACCCATTTATACACCTGGGTGGAGTGAGGGCCCAACACACTGTGAAAGCCATGGCCAGGGCTTGAACTCAGGACCTCACGATCTCAAGTCAAGCCTACTTGACCACTGCACTACCGCGTCTCCACCTTTGTTATTTTATCATTAAAAAAACAGTTTGTAAATCTACGCTTGCTATTGTGAGCTCAATGTCTGAAAGCATGTTTTTCTTTTCAGCATTGCTTCAAAGATCTCAGTTCCTCAGCATTCAGCTTGCTTGCAATGTATTTTCCGCTCTGTGATCGGCTTGTGATGATGTCAGTAAAACTTTGCCAGCAGCCATTTGATTCTACGGCTTTTTACGATTCCAACGAGCTCTAAAGCACCTTTATCGCACAAAGCTAGACTGAGCCAGAGCTTTGCATTCCCAGTGCGTCAAACCGCATCCATGGGCCATTCGAATGTACTTAAATAGTGCGACAATATAAATGCTTAGCTGGTTTGTTTGTGGTATTTTCGGTATAATTATCCGCTAAATATTCAACCGTCGTTTTCATAGTCATTTTCTGACAGAAACGCATGAATACTGAGAGCTCAACAGTACAAACAAGGTGAGTAACTTGTAGTATCGTGTAGTGGTGAAGATGATGGATTGCAATGCAGACGAGTAGGGTTCAATTCCAGGGCTGTGCCCCGTTTAGTTGGCATTGACTTTTTTTTCACATGTAAATAATTGATGGGGTTTATTCTTTTTACTTTTTTCCATTTTTTACCTTTCTGTTGTATTCATAATCTTATTAATTTGCCTTTTTTAAAAAAATAAATAAATCTGCTCCAGTGGAGCCAAACTTCATTTTCTTTGTATTTATTGTCTTTGAATAGGATGGTATAGGCGATAGGACTGGCAGAAATAATCATTTAAAAAATATTTCTAAATTCTAAAAATTAAAAACTGGTTGTATTTGGGCGGAATGTATGCCTGTAGCGGCATATAAGTGAAATTAGATGAGTTTTACAGTTTAACATCTGAGAAATCTGATTTGGCACACAAGGTACCTGAACTGCCAATTTGGAGAAGCCACCTAGACATTCCTGCCGATGAAGTCGACCTGACAAAGCATTAAAAAGCATATATTTTTACTGTCTGCAATGAAATACGAGTCAAGGTGCATTTAGAAATTACTGACGTAATTTTTCCATACCTTCCCAATTTCTTCCGAGCTGGTATTGTACTTCTGTCAAATGACCCTACTTCGCGCAACCATGATCCAACACCTCGTATAATGGTGGGGCATTTAAAGGCTGTGATTTATTTTCTCATTTATTTTTGCTCGTATTTCCAGGATGTTTGATCAATGTCTAGCGCAGAATAGGTCCATAAACTCCCCAGTAGTTAACTGAACAGTTTATTTGCTCTAGTTACGGTGGTCTGTTTCTGAATAAGCTCTTGTCGCTTGTCTGAACTGGTGCGTCTCCGACAGACCGCTATCTTTTTAAACAATAAATACTGCAAGAGCAAATGTGCCCATGTTGACTGTTTAGAAATATATAATAGAAAATTTCTTTTACAGGGTCCTGCTGGCATTAAGGGTGAGAAGGGTGAGCGGGTAAGTCTGACATTAAACTTGAATGCACGATACAGTATTTTGAGGGAACAGCTTGCCATACTTCAAACCTCAACTCAAATATAATTGCAGTTTATCAGCTTGGGGAGGAACGGGGCTACTGACAGCCTTCCAAGATACAGTTGGCTGTGGTTTCCTGCAGTTTATTGCCCCAGAGTGTGTGAGTTTTTATGGGATATTAATGCAGCCTCTGTGAAAAACCGTTAAATCAGCAGGTATTGTTCGAAAAGGTGCTGCTTTCAGTGCAGGTAGAGATGCGTTTTGTGCCTGCGAGCTGGAAGATATATATTTTTTTCAGTCTCTTGACAAAAGCAGCCTGCACTCCATAGTCTGCGCTCATTTTTCTCTGTTAACTGTTGGGTGCTCGGCAAAGGCTTTTGGACACAGTGTGCGCGGGCATAACATCTAACGCTGTGTCTAATTGCTGTTTGATTTTAAAGGGTGACATGCAGTCCCAGTCTACAGTCCGTTCGATCGCCCATCAGGTCTGCGAGCAGCTGATTCAGAGTGAGTTTCCTGCCTGCCTGCCTCCTTTTGGACTTCCTGCTCGTCTCAGACTCGCTAATCTCCTGTGCATGTTCCCAGCATGCTGAACAGCTCCTTCTCCGCTGCAGAATTGAACAGAGTTAAAGCCCTCCATTTGCGAGGGCATTCGATGTAGTGTTTCGTATCTGAAGGCCCCATCCTCCTGACAGAATAGGTGATGAAGAGTCTGCAGTCTTTATTGGACACGGCCACCGTCCTCCATGGAACGGTATTTAGCATTCAAGTCAGGCTGAGTTCTTGCAGTTAACACTGCATTACAGCATGTATTCTCTCCGACAATACTGCGCCTGTACCCTTTGATATACAATTTGCATTAAAAAAGTTATAACACTGTAGTTATATTCCAAAGAATAATGTACATTATTCAGAATTCTATGCTTCTAAGACACCCACAGTTGATTCACACACTTCCAGTGCTCCCAACATTTTCAGAGGAAATGCTGCATGCTGTCAACTGAGAGTTCTGCAATTACATTACTATGCCAAATCTCTTTTATTTTCAACTTAATTTTGATTTTTGGGAGCCGACAAACATCACTCAAGAGTAGATTGGGTAAATACTTTGGATGTGCAATCAAAGCAATTTTTTGGTCCCCAGTAATTGAACAGGCCCAGAAGCGTGTGAGCTGTGAAGTGGCGCAGTCATTATGAAAGAATCTTTAGCTTTGAGTGCTTTCTTATGTCTCTCTGAGGCGAGAGTGCTGAGTGTCTTTGTGCTGGTCTCCTCTCCCATGTAAAATGGCAATTTTTGAATCTCAGTATTGTTGTGGCTCCTGAGCCAATCTGAATTAAAGAAGCAGAGCCTCTCACCGCGCAAATACTTTTTTTCAGTGATGATAACAAAACTAGGAAAAAAAAACTAACAAGCAAAAGAGCAGACAAAGCTGGAGTGCTGGGGCATTGGCTAAGCATTGTCAAAGGGGTTTGTCCACAATCAGAAACTGGGATGAAAGGCCGTATGAACCCGAGCACCTAACTCATTCCCTACGGAATACTTTTATATAAAATTGTCGCTTTGTACGCAATACTTTTCCTGAAAATGACACAATCGCCAACTGATTTTGTGTTTTCATTGGACTGCGAATGGTCATCCACGCCGCTGGCACCGGCTTACAGTAGGGAATGGTATAATTTGCCTTAGGGAATGAGTTAAGAAGCATTACATGCCTTCGCACAGGAGTAGAGGGTGCTCGGAAAAAGCCAGTTAGGAATGTACCTGATAAATACTGTAGATTCTCAATGTTTAGTTAAGGATCACTGATGACAAAAGACTGAGAGAACTGAACAGCAATCTAGCAAAGGGAGGACAGAGACAAGGAACTTAAATATGCAAAACGATAATCAAGAAAGAGAGAGAAGAGGTGAGAATGAAATGAGGAGGGAAGGGTGTAAATCCAGACAATGATTAAATAACAAGAACCGTGTAACAAAAAGACACAGAAACTGACACAGACAGCTAGATTGAGGGAAAAAAACATAGGAAAAACACTCAGGACACAAGCGATAGGCTCCAAAACTTTTTGTTAATTCTCTGTAGGCCACGTTTCAATCCAGAGGATTGCGGAAGATCCTGTGGATTGAAATGTGGCCTTCCCAAGAATTAAAAAAAAAGATTTTGGAGCCTGTCATGTCCTAAGTGCTGTGTCCCGACCCTAACAGTCTGTAGCCTTCCATTATGCCTTTACACTTTTCGTCTTGCGCCTGAACATTTTCCCCTGTATGTGAGTATTTTTGGCACGTCTCCCGAATGAAATGTTGGAATCACGCTTTCTGCTATCCATATCATCTCTAACCGGAATCTATATAATCTCTCCTGCAGGTCACTTCTCCCGCTTCAGCTCGGTCCTGAACCAGATCCCCAGTCAGGCCGTCTCAGTCCGCACCGTGCCGGGACCCCCAGGGCCGCAAGGGCGACAGGGCTCCCCAGGACCACAGGGCGAGCAGGGGCCTCCCGGAAGACCAGGATTCCCTGGGGGAAGTGGACAGAATGGGCGACCCGGAGAGAGAGGTAGAGAAGCTGGTGGGGGGAGGACAGAGAGGTGTGGAGAGAGGGAAGAGAGGGACACTGCTGGAAAACAGAAAGAGAGGGAAGTGTACGGAGAGAGAAGTGTTATAGTAGAACAGAAGGGGTGGATTCTGAGTTTAATATGACTGCTGTAAACGTCTATCTCTGGGAATGGGATGACGCCCTTGAGGGGCTTCATCTACTCTGTCAGCGGAAGCAAATCTAATGAAGAGGTACGACAGTACAGAAACTGTCTGGGGTTCTGAGCACTGGATGACATGATGCCAGCGGCCCTGAGATATTCGTTTCGGGGCCTCAGGAGTCCAGTATCAACTCTATCAGTTTGACATAAGTAAGCTATCAACCTGGCAAAGTAAACCAAAAAGACATTACCATAGGCCGAGAATTCAAACCATCTTGGCCAAAGTACTGTATGTCAGTCTGTTCGGGGCTTATGGTAGACCTTGAACTTCAAGAGTGTTTTTCAGGGTGTAGTTTTTCTCAGGGGTAAAATCATTCAAATATTCAATATTTTATGAAGAGTGAACCATCAGGACAGCGAGTGAAGGATCTGGACATCACCACTGGTATAGTTTTGAGGGAAAAAAATGAGGAAATCCACACCAGGTATCCCAGGAACTGTAATATACTATACAGTTTTAACTCTACATTGTAATCAGTTGTCAAGTCAGCCATCCCATCGAAATTTGCATCAGGCCAGATTGCTGACTGCAATATGGTGAAAAAAATGAATAAGGATGACAGGTCTGTCAAATAACTCAAATTATGATTACCTTAGCTGGACTTTTTAACTAAAAATGAAATCCAGAATAATCATTTTATTGATTTCATTATTTAGTGATTTTGAAAGGAAAAAAAAACAAAGCTTGTATTTATGTATTGATTATTTTATTCATTTATGCAGTAGAGCAAAGCACTTCTGACTGTCAGCCCAGATTCCATATGCTACATCAAGACTTGGATCTGCCACCTGCAAATTACGTTGGATGATAACCAGATTGAAGATTACGCAAGATTTGGAATGTTTTACTCCCATCTTGTGTGTCTGGGGAGAATAGCAGTCGGGAACTGCTTGAAGCACACACTCCTCCAGTGGGTTGCCATTGCCAAGGATTATATTGCTTGACTTAACGTGCCTCTGCCTGGAGATAATAAGCATTCACCGGCGTTTGTTGGGTTGTTCTTTCATTCACCGGTTAGAGGAAAACATCAAAACGTTATGTATGGATGTCAATGACATTTTATGTGTTGATAGACACTGTTTTAAGGAGAAAGTGATTACATTTTGGAGAAGAACAGATATATTGTTGATCTAGGATCCAAAGTAATTTCTATGCCCATAAAGATGACACTGCTATTAAACGCTCACGTTCAATGAAAATACGACAGTGGAGTGAATGCACACTCCAAGTGCTCTCTAGTTTTGGGTTTCACTTGATGGACCTTCTACGCTATGTTGTTGGTGATAGATTTAAGCATGTGCGAGCAATTAATAGATTATATCCTTTTCTATCCAGTGATAGTCTAAACTTATTCCACAGTACCTTTTATTCATAATGACCTCTCAGTAGCTTAGAAAGCCTCATGCAATGAAAACCACATGGAAAATATTTTGGCACCCTCTATAAAGATGTACTGCAATGGGGCTGAACATGAGCATTTGACATTGATTTGGCAAAATGAAGAGTGTACTCTAGTCATCACAACAATGTTAAGTAAGTGTAGATGATTTGCATCCAGCAGTCTCTTTCCAGGCATAGTTGGAATAATTCTTTGTATACTGATTTTTTTTGGTCCAAGAATTCATGCGCATAAATTAACCGCTAGACAAACTTTTGATGCGTATTTTACCCAAGCTCCCGGTTAACGGTAGCTCTGCTGTTGCTTATTGCAGCTATTGAATGCCAGATATTGATGCGCATTATGAATGCATAGCACTGACTGAAGAGCTAATGCTAACTGAAGCACATTCAATAGATTCATCCTCTTCTGATACTGTTTTAGTGAAATCCTTGACTGGTTTTTCTATTTCCAGTGTTTTCCTTGCTTTTTAATGACTACTGAGTCAAGTCACTCAGATAATTAAAGGAATAAGGCAGTTGAGACATGGCTATTAGGTTCGTTCAGCCGAAAGATAGACACAGATTATGGCTTTGTGCATTACTAAAGGCCTGGTGTAATGTGGACGTAGTCAGGGTCAAGCATTTCAGGCATAGAATCATTGATGACCCTAAAACACAGGCGACACATCAGAGTGCCATCAATGTGACAATGGCTATTGTGGACAGGAATCTGAGCTGCTGTTAATAACAGCTGTGATGCATGTCAGCAAATAAAATCCAGGGTTTCTGGAAGGGCTTAGAGTCATTCTCAGCTAGATGAGATTAGAGAGATATTTATGGGAATCACCTGAGAAAAGTCAGTTCTGAAGGGTTGGATGACTTTGACGATCAATGTTTTTCTCTGGAGAAATCTTTTGTTTATTTTTACCTGTATAACATGAAATTTTATTTCAGTTTTTTCACTACCCGTTTCGAGCATTGGCCTACTGTATGTTTGAACTTCTTCTTGAAGCAACTCAATTGAGGGGTTAGATAAGCACAGGTACTCCCCATGACTAAACTGCTACTTCACTCAGGGGGCAATGGGTTGGACATTTTATTCCAGAGTAGGTTTCGTGTGCCACCTGCACAAACAGGCAACAGGTTCAAGCGTTTGTTTTTATGTGTCTGGGGAGATATATACTCCATTGAAAGTAGAAGTAATTGTAAATAAGGTTGATTTTGTTACGTACAATCTCCAGTGTTTATATCCATAGCAAGCAAGCGAGCAAAACTTTGTTTAAATGACACATTTCATTCCAGTTGGAGGTACAATGTGCTGCACAGGGCGTGAGATACTAGTAACAGTGGTGACCACCAAAATTTTATGGGCAATATAAAACGAAAACATTAGACATAAGTGGAAATAATTTAAAACAATCTTATAAATACTACCTATCAGTTAAAACCATTTAAAAAAGTCAAAATCAAATATGATTGACGAAAATGATAATTAGGACCAACAGTCAACGCGTAATTTGACATGTTGGGTCTTTCTGTGTCGTCCTGGGGAAAAAAAAGGTTCTTACCTTTGCAGTATGTCTTCAATCATAAAATCTGATTTTACCTACGCTGCTGACGTGTCACTGAAAATTGAAGTCAACATCCAGGCATCCAGGATGATGCAAATATATCTGACCTATGTGACACTCCCAAGAGACAGCTGTGACAATTTTAAAGGGACCTCCGGTCTGTAATCTGATAACCAAGATATCTGATATCTGTTAATCTTAAAAAATTACCAGACATCCAGTTGTCCAGAGCTTTCAAGATACAATCTATCATTGAATCTATAGGACTTAGATCATTAGGGGACAAAAAAAGTATAAATTAAACAATAATGGGCCTACAGTTGACCCCTGGGGGACACCATATGAGATAAGAATATGTTTTTTGAAGCTAAAATTCCAGAGACTTACAATAAAATTACAAGAAAATAAAGGGAGTTACTGGGCCCTGAATTTCACCTGCGCAAGCCATCAGGCAGCTCCATGTATTTCTTACCATGTAGAAACCACAGCACAAAAGTCTAGTGCGCCACTGGAACCAAGTTATTTGAGAAAAATTATCTTTGCTTTCTTGCCGCAGGGAGTTGACTCACTCAAAGCAGAACTATTCTTCAAGTACTCCAATCACAATACAGTTATGAAATGAGTAGTATGGATATATGGGGACATCCACTCCTTCGCTAAAGGGCTACTGTGGCCTTCTCTCTGAAAAGGTATTCGCAAGAAATCTTGGGTACTTTCTTTTCATTAGATATGGTCAGGCTAACAGGGTTCTGCCCAGGACACTAGGAGTGCTGGATGGAAAGTTCTGCCGTCTCCTAACCTGACAATCCACCTTCCACAAGCTACGAAGCATAATACACATTATTCATGAATGATCTTGTCAGTGAAGGGCGTGGGTTTAATCTGAGAGTTGGTGGTGATATCTAATGCAAGCGCACAGTGCACGCGAGCTGGAAACGTTTTTTTGACAATTTTAATACAAATATTGCCTCTCCGTCACCAGAACCAGAGAGGCAATGGAGGTCTTTGAAAATTAGAGGCGTCTCGTATATGCACCATGGAGAACATCATAGAGAGATGCCATATTCATAAACGTTTTTTCTCTATTTTGTATCCAAATACTTTTGATTAAATCTCTGAATACACCTTAACAACTGTAATTTATGTTTCAGACATTTCTAATGAAGCTTAACAAATCTGAACAATTCATAAAACTTTTAACAATTCATAAGTAAGTTAATTACATGATATGCCATGTCATTAACGACTATTACAATTCATCCCATTATTTCATCGCTGTTAGATCGCATATGGAGTGAAGCCTTGTCTTCAATTGCCAATGGATTATTATGATAATTTGAAAATGGCTTTGTAGTAGTTTGATTGGAAGCACTCATTTTAACTGATCTTTGAAAAAATAGTGCCGTCGGGAAAAGCTGAGTGGTCGATGCATTCTGAGCGCTGGACGGGGCCGACCAGCTCCGACCAGCATCGGCAGAACCCTGGGCTAAATTGATTGGTTTGGACATTTAGAATCACGCTTATGGAAAATAAGTAGGTATTATATGAATGAAAAAGAGCTTCTGCTGCCAGTTTGTATTTGTGAGTCATCCCCTTGTACTCAGGACATGGGAGTCCATGCCTAACATGTTTGCATTTCCTTCACAGGTACTCCAGGAGAGAAGGGTGAAAAGGGCAGTCAAGGAGTTGGCATTCAGGGCCCTAGAGGCCCCCAGGGTCCACCAGGTAAGGATTGTCTCCAGGCAGTGCTACAGAAAGGGATAATAATAATAATAATAATAATGCATCAATTTTATATAGCGCTTTTCTGCTTTCTGGGCACTCAAAGACGCTTCACAAGGATACATTATTCATTCACTCATTCACGCTCTGATGGTGGCAAACTACGTTTTAGTAGCCACAGCTGCCCTGGGGCAGACTGACGGAAGCGTGGCTGCCAATATGCGCCTACGGCCCCTCCGACCACCACCAAACATTCACACACAGCCACACAGTGTTCCTATATTGCATGTTTTTGTGGGTGGGGGAAACCGGAGTACCCGGAGAAAACCCACGCGAACACGGGGAGAGCATGCAAACTCCACACAGAAAGGCCCCAGGCTGGAGTTGAACCCACAACCTTCTTGCTGTGAGGCAATAGTGCTAACCACTATGCCACCGTGCCGCCCAAATAGTCACTCACACAGAGGATGACAGAGGACACAGAGGAGGACACAGAGGATGTCTCCCTGGGATGATTTAAAGGGCATTCCAGGGGGTTCAAATGGTTTTATATGTTAATTTACTCATGCCTTTCAATTTAATATTTGGGATTTTGGTGCATATCGATTTTCTCGACGACGACTCTTGAAAACTTTCACAAGATTAGAAGTGAAGAGGCAGGGAATCCCACCTGTTTTTATTTAGTAGTTTTAGACTCTGGGGAGCTTGGCTAGAATTTAATTCAGTTATTTTGACTGAATTTAATATAAGGATAGTAAATTGCATCAAACTTGTACTAGTGCTCTAGTATCGATCTCACCAAATGTCAATTATGGGCATACCGGCCGAGGGTTGGTCTTGTTAATACTTCTTGCTGCTTAACCCTATAATGCTCAGACAAACATCATTATAGGATAAATATGACCGAGTGATATTTTTGAAGTGTTGAAGGGTAGTACTCAGATCCACTGTTATTTTTTTGGTAAAGTGACCTTGACCGGTGAACAGAACTTCTTCTCATTCCAGAAGAATCATATCTGATACAGCCAAAAATCAGCACCCCTCCAGAACTCAACACTCGAAATTTCAAATTATTTATATGCTCTCTACTATCCATAGCTATCCCTTAAGATGTATAAGAATAAGTTTTTGTGTAATATTTACCTTGGAATTCCGAACTTCACTGCCAAAGTCCAAGGAAATTCATGAATTCCCATTCACATGGGAGCTACTATCTTGAAGTGAGTGACTAGGGGAGAGACTCCTGTAATCTCACTTCTTCCCTCTAGGTGGCAGCACTGTGTATCAGATATGATACAGTGAGCAGTAGTGGTTGTGTAGCATGTTACCAGGTGGGCATGGTCCTTCAAATTTGGTGTATCATATATGATACAGGGGGCATTATAGGGTTAAGTTATTCTGAAAGAAACACTTGAGTGCATCATGTGGACTCTGGCAGGAAGTGAATCCCTCTGTTGGAATTAAAAGGATGATGCTCTGGTGAGACTCTTAGGTATTCCAATAAGTAGTTTTGTCTCAGAAAAAAGAAATCTTTTTTATTTTCATGCTGATCAGTGATGGTACTCCTTGGCTGGCTCAGTGAGTTGAATTTTAAAATACAGTGCTGTGTCACAGAACCCATGGGGAAAAAAACAGCAGAAATTGTGAGCTTAGGCATGCTGCTGTCAGGAAATGAATATTGAAGCGCATTGAGCATTGCGCGGATTAAAAATGCCTCAACTTGATCCATGCATAAACTGTATTAATTAATGCATGTAATTCTGAATGCAAAGGTTATTCCCCACTGCGTTCTGTCAGTGGATCGGTAAACCCGTGGTAATAGCGCAGGTGTTCGGGATTAAAGCAAACGTCAGTGGAGCTGTGCTCATCATCAAGGCATATAATCGGAGCGAGGAGCCTGGAGCGTGGGTATTAACCCCAACTAAATTTCTCTCTCCTGCAGGACCTCCAGGGGAAGGGCGGACAGGAAGCACGGGACCGCCTGGCAGACCCGGCATTCAGGGCACACCAGGAAGGCCGGGCGTCCCTGGTTCCACAGGTCCTACCGGGCCTCCGGGGTACTGCGACCAGAGCTCCTGCATGGGCTATAACGTCGGAGGTGATTATCTGCTTTTTGACCGGGGCATGTCGCTGTGATTTCCTCACCATTACCTAGCGAGGAAAAACAGGTGGTTTTCTCTCTATGGCTCATGGGGGCTCTGTGTTTCAATTAGGATTCAATCGAAGCCTTTACCCTCACACATATGAGGATCACAATGGAAAAACGATCAGTCACATTTTCACGTTGGGGAGAAATGATGAATTAAAAATTCTTAACGATCTTTGAAATAAAGCACTGAAAAAATATGCAAAAAATATAAAATATATAAAATATTATAGTAATATATCGAACCCTGACTGCAATAAACAGTTATGTCCAATATATAACATATGCACATAACTGTTTATTGCAGTCAGCCCTCAATATGATATTATTTTATATTACTATAAATATTATTATAATATATAATATGTAAAATATACAAAAATGCAAAATTTGGATTCGGAACGTTTTTCCTCTGTGGTCTTCATATGCCATTCTTTTGCACTCATCCCTTTTAAAAGAATAAAAGTGGCAAGACACAAGCACAGTATAGAACATTTGACCTTTGGCTTGTGTTTGAGGGCAGGGTAGAGCTTTTATTTAATCTCACCACTACAGTCTTTGAATCTCTGGCCTTCGTGCGATTCAAAAGGGTGGTCAAGTTTTTCGCTCTTTACGCAAAAATACGTCACTGCATTTCAAGGTGCAAAGCTGAGACAGAACTTTGTCCAGGCTATGGGTAGAATCCAAACACTTAATACTGTCTGTAGTAAGGAACCATGATTCAAGTCATTTCTGACCATTTTCAAAGGTCATAAACAAATTCATTGTTTGGCTTGGCTTTGCTTTCTATCTTGCACATAGGTTAATTCTCAGAGACAGCCTTACTGTAAAAAATAAATGTCCATAGATATGCACAATTTTTAAGTTATTTCACTGCAAGACTAGCAGGTTATTCACTTTTTTAAAGATGAGGCATGAGAGAGTCCCTTAAATGCTTAAATGTACAGCACTATAATTTGGAACATGGCAGAGGCAGTGCTTCCACTCATCTTTGCCAAGCCCATAATTGTCAAGTGGCCTTTGCTGAGCTTCTGTGAAAACAAATCAAAGATAGTGCGAGCTATGTGTCAACTGACTTAATTGATTTTGAGGACCCTCTACCCATCTGCATGCAAAGTTCTCTGATTATATCCCTGCACCTTGAAATACAGGAAGGACTGGGATGCAGAAATCAGTATAAGGTTCAGCGTTTTGGCACACTGTAGTAATGACTGTGGATCCAGATAATGTCCACGGTCAGCACACTGACAGTGGATGAATGTATGGTCTTGGTTTTCAAATGATATTGAGGCAGCAAGAACAAATTTATTTGACCGTAATAGACTAGTGAAAGCTTGGATGTTTGTGCTTGACAAGCTAACAGAAGAATAATAGAGAAGTGATGCTGTTTAGATACGTAGTCAGTCACCCAAGCTGTACTGCTAGATGGCAGGAGGAAATTGTTGTAAATGATTAGTTGAGTCTTTTCCAGACTCTTTGTATAGTGACGCTACCTGACCGAGCGTTGATTCACTACGAAAACAGGCTTTTGGTGTCCTTCTTTGAAGCCAGTTTAGAACCAACGCTACCTCCTTACCCATAATGCATAACCCAAACCCTAACTCTAAACATCAAATAAGGATGCCAAAAGCCTTATTTTTTGGTGTATAACGACGCTTGGTCCGGTAGAGTCACTAAATGACGAGTCGAGATGAGGATGTGTTGTCATGATACCTCATTCTGAGATTCCATTTGGCTATAATCTCACTGGGTTTCTTTAAAGATAACTTGATAGTCTTGTAATCAAAATGCTTGCTAAAATAAACATAAATGAATGCAAAATTAACCGCTACAGCTTGACTAGCTGCACTTGTGTGATTCAGTGACAATTCAGCCAACTATGCCTAGGCTGGCAGTGGTTAGCAGTATCCCAAATTCAAGATGTGATTGTGACATCACTCTCACTGCTACCAGTAAAATATTGTAGCTAATGGTTGGTTGTGACAACCAATATAACCCTATCATCCACCCTTGTTCTATTTATTTGAATGGTTGAATCACGTTAGTAAATTGATAACACATCTCTTGCTGGCACTCGTCATTGGGCAAACACGGAAAAATAATGCACTCACCTATCAGCCGATCATTACCAAGTACACAGCCGAGTTAGGGTATGTATTAACTGAAACATATAGTAGCGCTTTTCGAATATGCCTATATTCTCTAAAATTTGTCAGTTCAATATCCCTTTATCCTCGAAAAATTGTCAGTTCATCCTTAAAATGTCTGTATATGATTTTACTTTTGAAACCGTTATCTCGCCAGGCAAGTCATTTGCTATGTGTGTTCCATTGAAGTCAAACCTGATTAGCTCAAGTTTACATACGGAGACACCCTTAACTATGACCAAAACTGCCTTCTGTGTCCCCATCCTTTTCTTTATGGCTTTTTAATGGTGTGTGTGCATGTGGAACTGTAATACAGTGAGAATTTATTTGAATTTCCATGAGCTAATGCATGGACCTAAGGTACTACTGTAGCATAAATATATCTGCAATGTAATACTTCTCTATTAGGGGGAAAGAGTGGTGAAGGTTATACTGTATTTAATAGTGGAAAAGTTAGCTGCAGTAGATGCACAGCCCACTAGTTTCTTTAGAAACTAGTGGTGCAGACGCATCTGTGTTTTTGTTTGCATACTGACATGTAGTATGTGTCTTCTCTGTCTTTTTGTCTTGACCCCTATCCTTGTCATGGGTTCAATGGGAAGGCCCACAAGAGTATGAGAATGACTACTGAGCAGCCCTCACAAGTGCAGTCTGTACTCTCGTCACTACAAAAAGCAAACTATGGCTGAGGATTTGGGCGAAGCGCATTTATTTAATCCTAGCTGCAGCCCACCCACCACCTTCAGGTGTCAGTCTCCACCAGCACAGAACAAGCGCTTTCTCGCTTGCCAAGAAAAACTCTGCCTGATCCCTCCCACATTTTTTTTTGCTTTCTTTGCCATGCTCCATAAAATGCTGGCCAGCTTTGGGCCTATGCTAATGGCAGCACATTTCCAGCTCTAAAACCATCCATTTCCCTAATCACCAAGGCCACGCGCCAGGCTTTATGCTTGCTGTTGACTGGTCACATCTGATGTCGGGTTCGAACTCCATAGGCCTACGCCAAGCTCTGCTGGTGTGTTGGTGCGTTGTTCCAAGCCACCGACAAGCTAATAGGTGGTTCGTTCACCCCTAAAAAGAAATTCACCCCGCTCCTCTAATTCACGGCTGCTCTGAATTTTGTCAATAATCTTGTGCCTTTGTCTCTGCTCCTCCCTGTTTGACATGCTAACCCAATGACTAAACTTGGCGGTGGTGGTGGTGGTATTGAGGTGGACATGGTGACCCAACTGACCAAGATGTTCCCATAGTACAAATGCCTCCCAACTCCTACCAAACCTATGACCCTGCTGGCAATTACGAGGAGGACGACGAAGAGGAAGACCCAGCCCGGTACATCGGGTATGGGGCCTACCCTCCGCAGTACTACCAACCCAACTACCCTGCACAGTCCGGCTCGCACCACTCCGAGGACACCATTGTGAGGTCACCAGGAATGCACCGATTCATCAGGAGTCCGCCGGAGCAGATAGACTCCGCCTCCACAGAGTAGATCAACTATGAAGTCGGGGGGGGGGAGGAGGGGAGGTGAGCCTGGACATCAAAAAAGTAAACCTGACGCCTTTCTGATTGCCCACAACACAAGAGCACCAGTGTCACCATTCAAAAGGTAAAGACGCCAAAAGGGGCCAAAACGAATTCACGCAGCGTTCCCAGGTGTACATGATGGAAGATCCGAAAGTGCCTGATAAATTCTGTATATACCCGTTTTGTGGTGGTGGGGGGGGTTATTGTTAGCAGTACTCAATGATTTCATTTTCATTAAGTTGCATGACAACCTGTAAGGGAGGGCAGGAGTTGGATGGGAGATGGAAATGGGTTGTGTTACTGTTTTGCATGTAACTGGTATCTTTTACGCTACTTACACCACGATAAAATGCATCTGTGCCGTGTTTCCGATTGTTTTACTGCGTAGTACTGTTGCCACCTTTGGGCTCTCCTCCCCTCATCAGCCTGACACGTTCCTGCCTTTGATTTCCAGTATTTCCTCACTTCATTTTCTAGTTTATTTATTGAAAAGGAATGTCCTCTGTGGTGAGGTTCTGTATTTCTTGCACTTATACAACATCCCCCTTATACATCATTCCCCTTCACTGGATCCCTGATGGTACCTAAATCTGAACCGCTACGTTTCGCAAATGACTGGAATCATTCTTCACGTACGTGTAATTATTTCATAACTGCAGGACGTTGCCTCTCATGCGTTCTTATAGTCACATTAGTCACGGTCATAGTATAAAATTACACAACCTGAGGTCGGGGGGGGGGAAGAAAAAAAAAAAAAAAGATTTTTGTTGACTTTTTGCATTTTTATTACACGAGGACAGGTGTTGTGCTAGCTGTCCTCTCAAGGGTCCGGATAAGGTGCTAGAATGTGTAATATACGAGCTAGATGAATCTGTGAAATGATTATTTTTCCACCATCACATTTTTTATACAATGTGGGGCCTGTTCACTGGGGTGGTATGTTGAATAGTTAGGCCTGTGGTCTAATTTCCCCTTCAGAGAAAAAGAAGTAGAATGTAGAACAGGTGTTTGTGGAAAGTCTCATCTCAGAATCTTTGAATTTAGGAAGTAATTTATTTTCACTTTATTTTTTTTGTAATCAATAAAACTGAAGTACAACCGTAAACATGCAGTTGCTACTTTCTTTTACTGCCAGCCTTAATTTCTAATATTTCAAGAGAAGGAGAAATCTCCCATGGGACGAGGTCAAAAGGTTGTGTTTGTGTAAGTAGGATGATGGGTCGGCGCTCAAAACATGTTGACGAGACATAACAAGATGCCACAGCAAGCAAAATGACCTCTGAACCACACACCATTTCACATTTCCATTTAGATGCAGCCTCAGCTAAGCACTGCAAAAGATTGTGCCGCCCTCTGTGGATGCAGGACCTGACTTCATTGAAGAGGAGCTTCTGAGGGCGGGAACTAATCTAGTCAATGGACTGCCAGGACTCTCGAGATAAAATTAGCTATGACATAGTCCCGTAAGGACAGCACATTAACTTAAGATTTACACTGGGCTCCATCTGAAAAGTGAATCAGTCTCAATACACTGCTGTGACCATGGATACTAGCAGCAAACATTAAAAAAAAAAAAAAAACGTGCCAACCCAAAGCTTCCATACCAGTGACCTTTGAGGTTCATATTTGCCTTTTTAAAAATGTTTCAGAACAGACCAATCAAAAAGGCTAACGTGGCATTAAAATGTATCAAAGGAGCATATGAAGTCCATTAAGGCCATGCGACGGGGCTGAATTACAGCGGAATCAAAGTTCTGAGGAGACTGCAGAAATTGTCTGTGGCTTACAGGAGACGGCCAAAAAAAAATAAAAAATTCATGAACGGAGAATTTTAACCCGGTGAAATAATCAAACCAAGCCACTGTTTTCTCAACAGCTATTTGGATGAAATGCATGCCAAACTGAAACTAGCTTTTAGTAAGTTAAATTGGCATCTTCAATGGATCATATTCAGTGTTTTCAAGACAGTCTGCCTAAATAAAGACCAGAAAAACAGGTTGGAAAAAATGGGCAGTTTATTTAACATTTGAAAGACTGTGGAAGTGTTGTGTGAAAAAAATGTCCAGTCCTCTCTCTGAAAAAGGAGGATGTGATGAAGTGTGTTCATTGTGAGGATGTGCAGGAGGCAGAGGTCACCAAGGTCAACTCAGCTTGTCACTTCATCCTGAAATCCTCTGGCCTGGAGAGGAGAAACAAACAAGTTTAGACGCTTGTCCAGCACGTCATGGTACGAGCTCCCCGGGAGACGCCAATTCACTGGTGATGGCTGCATCTGCTCTGAAAATATGTATTCACATTTAAAATCACCAGCATACAGTAAATGCAAATAATATACATAAAGTTACAGATGGTAGATTCAGGCAATGTATTGCTAAGGTTAGACTAATCAGATGTGTACATATTTGTTTAGAATACCACACAGAACTTGTCCTGAATTGGAACCTCATTACAGTAGAGCTATAAGAGGCGATAATGGTTGTTTTTTTTTTCCAGGTCATAAGCTGGATTGTTGAACTGAAATGGTCATTATTACTCCATATTTGAGATGAACATTGCATTTTGTAGTCTTCGTATTATCTTCATTTGGAAGTCCCAGCCCCAACCCAACCCTGTTAGGTTCACTTTAGTGATTGGATAATGGCGAGTCTAGTTGCTCTGAATGGCCTGTTCTCACCACTCATGTTATATATTAAAATTACTAATGAAGATAAGATCTTTCTGAAAGGAATTTATGAAACAAAATGTTCATTGCTCTATTGCAGACACAGGGTCATAACTTCAGACATTTTGCTGACCCTGGACGGACTAAATGAAACCAGCAATGCAGTAAGTTACTAGCTGAACAGCATCATTTGAGGAAAAAAGGCAGATATTCACTGCAGGCCTTAGTGCTTGCTGCAGTGACGATTTAGTTCTTTCAAATGGTCGACAATTCACTAGGATGTGGCAATGTGGGAGTTGGAGGGGAGGGGTGGTATCTGTGTCTGACTATCTGATGAAACATTCCACTGCATTCACCGATAAAAGTGGGAGCCCCTTCCCCGTAAAAATGTGGAAACTTCAACAAGAATTCAGTATGATTAAAATGTAACTCGTGACCATTGAAATGACTTGGTGCAAGTCAGCAGAACAGCAACTTTTTTTCAGGTCACTTGATATCAATGTCCACAGGCATGCCGGCAAGAAAATTACATCGCCCTGTAATCAAACATTAGTAAAAATGATCCAAATAATATTACTTACTACTTGTGTTGTATGAGAGGCAATCTAGCCTCCAGCAGTTTTTTGTGGCAGATGCTGCAATTTTTGTACGGCCGAGACACCTGGCAAGACTGCAGTAATCTCTCCCTGCAGGTGTTTACAGCAGGGGAAATGCAAGACTCCAGCTGAACAAGTGAGAATGATTTAAAAAAAAAAAAAAAAAAAACTGTCTGCACACAGAGCCCAGAGGAGATTGAGACGGCCGTCACACTCATTACTCAGCTCTTGAAAGTCACAGCAAGGGGACTGGCGGGACAGTAGATGTTCGAGCTCTGATATTATTTATCCGGTTTTCGGCTTCAGGGGGAAATCTCGCGTGGCAAATAATCGTTTGGATTCGAAAATTCATGAAAGGGGTCATACTGATCAAAATAGAAGAGCATCGCCAGGCAGTAACATTTTTTTTTATTGGTTCTCTTGGGCACAAGTTCATGTGTTTCAGTGTGGGTCCAGCTTTGTGCGTGTTCAGCTTCGTCTTATCACCAATTCCTAACTAATATCAAATAAAGTGGTGATACGAGCTTGATCTTGGAGCACAAATTTGCCCACACGTGGCTCCATTTTATTCTAAGAAAGTGAAAGGATTACGACGAATTACCTGAATAAAAAGCTCTTGATAATTTTGGAAGAAAACAAAATAATCAAGAAATTTAAACTTGAATTAATCTTAAAGCAACGGTTCTACATTCTGTGCAGAGCTACCATTGTCAGACCAATAGTTGCTAAGACAACTACACGAGACAGTTGCATAGTCTTTTCTTCTCAATTCAGACATAAAATGACAGTTTAGAGGGGGGTATGACCATTTCTCATGCTTAAATCATCTGGAACAGCACTGCCGCATGTACAGAGCTTACAGTCTTACCAGTAAGAACTCAAGACCACATAATTAAGTCAATGTCACGGCAGTTGCCTTTCGGTAAAAACTCAAAGACCAATGTTGATACAATTAAGGCCATGAATCCCCTAGACAAACATGTTCGCTTGTGATTATACATTTAGTGCACGGCTCCAGTCCAGCCTACAAAAAAAAACAAGATTTTGGTGTACACCAGAGATACTCACTCTTTTCCAGAATGAGCCAGTGTGGGAGCAGGCTTTCATTGTAACCATGCAATTTCACACTTGATTGTACTAATCAAGGGTCTATGGCAAGAGCTTTATGGGTTGATATGTAGAATCAGGTATGTGACTGGTTGGTTAGAATGAAAGCCTGCACCCACTCCAGCACATTCTGGAACAGAGTGAGTATCCCTTGTGTACACTGTCACTGTGGAGTGTTAGACGGTTGACCGTTAGCCCACTACAGTTGCTCCTTGGCAGATATCCATAATCTTGACTCCAGTCTCCTTATCTGGGTGAAGACGTGGGGGTCCATGACCTCATAGCAGGGCTGGGGGAGGGAGTGGCATAAGGATGGAGTTTCTCACTGGAACATTATTCCGTCTCTTCAACTCCTTTTCCATATTACTTTGCTAATGGATTTGGCTAAACCCGATGTGCCTCGTCATTAACTTTGATCACTGCATTTTACTTTCTTCATGCTTTCAGAGCCCATAATGCATTACCAGGATTGCATTATGTAAATCCAACGAGGGTTTGAAATTCTTCCACGCATTGGTCGCTTGATTCATTTTATTTGACAATACAAAATATACACAGTGCTAGTAGCCCTAAGGCAGCGCTCAAATACACAGTGTTAGTGAAATTATTAGGGGCATTAGACTCAAAGTCATGAGAACTTATTTTTTATGTTCTCCTAGTACTGCGACTTCAAATCAGAGTATTGCTCTGTAAGAAATGAATCACTAGTGTTTGGACCATGTGGATATTATTTACACTGGCACTGCCATTTCAGCCACATTTGTTATCTCAGGCTGCTTTATAAAAGTGGAGATGTGAGATAGCAATGGGGTGAGACAAAAGTTCAACCAATGTAAAGAGTTAGAACTTTATTTGTACTCCCAAGGAAAAATCTGGAACTTTCTGGACTGGAAAGTATGAAAACATTTGTTTTATGTCAAGAATATAAATTGTAAAGAACATTCTGGCCATCCACAGCATTCTGTTGAAAGTGCCACCACTTGTTCCCCCACAGACCAGGCAGTGCTTTTTCAAATAAAACCTTCTAAAACATGAAAATGTTATGTTTTTAAAATGCATAGCATTCATCTGTGGTTCAGGGCATCAGTCTGGTTATAAATGAAGATCTTTTTTGCCTAGTTCAGAGGAGTGGCTCAGCATGTCAGATTGAAACATAACAGACCCCTGATTCACTTTAGAAACCAATAAAAATTCACAGATTACAATGATTTATTCCATCATAAAGCCAGACGTTGACTTGGATCTACTTTGTATTAGCATTGAGCAGCTTCTGCTCCGGAATACATTGGACAAAGTGCCCTATCAGACTGCTGCACTTGGGCACAAATATTGTGCTTGGATTGTTTATGAGCATCATCCTCTCTTTATCCTGTCATTTGGAAAAACCAAGCGAGTTTCAGTGGGAAAGGTCTCGCAATGAAACACAAACTTTTTGATTCTGGACTTTTCCTAAACGAAAAATGAAACTTAATTTTAACAGTTCAAATAATACTAATAGCTAGTGTTAAAAGATTTTCACCACCCTTGAAATGAAATTGCAAATGAGGGTTAAACTCAGTTTCTACCAAAGCAACATAACATTAGGTTTTCCAGATCACAGGAGCTTTGCACTCAAATAAGTTTATGCAACCAACTTTTATCTAGTACCAAACTTGACTGGCTAATCTCGGGTACTTCTCCCGAATGTATAGATCAGTGTTTCTCAAACCTCTCCTGGAGGACCACCTGCCCTGCCTGTTTTAGATCTTTCCCTGCCCCAGCACAGGTGATTCAAATAATCAGGACGTTATCAATCAGCTTTAGAGGGTCAATAACGAGCTGATCATTTTAATCACCTGTGCTAAAACAGGGAAAGATCTAAAACATGCAGGACAGGTGGTCCTCCAGGAGAGGTTTGAGAAGCACTGGTATAGATTCTAACTTAGACAGTTTGAACCACGGACCATATATGGTCGATCTATGGAAGTTGTGAGCAACTATGCTTTAGGGGAGCGTACCCCTGGACGGTTGAACTCTTAGCAGAGTTTAAATTTTGCATAGATTGACCACCTAGTGGCGCTACAGTGCATATGAAATTGTAACCGCTATGCGCTTAGCCCACACAAAGAACAGACGTCAGCACTAACAGTCGGAACGTAAGTCCCCAGGGAGATGGGAGAGGAGGAAGCTCGCCGCGGTGGCCTTACGCTTCTCACCCCGGTGTTTGTACTGTCTTATTATTCCTGCAGAATAATCCCTCAGCAATGCTTGTGAAAACAGCAACTGTCTATTTTCTATTCTACACTGCCCATATTGGGAACAGATGCTTTTGCACTGTTGTTAAATTCCGTCTGGACGCACTCACTGGAGCTTCCATACGTTACAAGCATTAAAATTCTGATGTGCATCTCATGCGCAGGTCTTTTATGCGCCAGAAGCCACGGGGCCGTAAACTTTCGCTGCTACCAAAATCCCAAAGCGGAAACAATACCCAATATTTCTGGTAATACTGAAATATTTCCAAATCCGTCAAGGTCTCAGGCCAGTGACCACCTCAGAGTTCCATAAATAAGATTTTAACTTCAACCCTTGAGCTGCTAGCTCAGCCTTATGGCAGAGCACGTATTGAGTAACTATATGAGGGGTGTCCAATGTAATCCATGAAGGGCCAGTGTGGGGGCTGGTTTTTTTTTTTACAGCCCAACACTAACACACCTGATTCTACTCATCAAGGTCTTGACTTAAACCCCTGATCAGTTAAATCTGTGGAATCAGGCGTTGTATCATTGGTCTGAAACAAAAACCTGCACCCACACCTGCCCTTTATGGAGAAGACTGGACACCCCTAAACTATATCTAATTGAGAGATGCGTTGAATTGATTGGATTTGTTTTAAATGGGCACAACATACCTCAGAGTGATAGAAATGGCTTAATCAGGTTGAGGTACACCTTTCAATTAGATGCAGTGACTCATAATGTGCTCTACCAGAAGGTTGAGGCAGTTAAAGAGTTAAAATGGGTTCCACTTCACTGCAATCATAGAGACCAAAATGACAAGGGTACAGACTGAGCGATCCCACTGAATCTAGGAATAGGCCTTTACTCCCAGGGGCAAAGATCTCCCCCAGTGGAGAGATAAAGGCCATGGCTTAAAGCTGAGCAGTGGGCCCAGAGAGAGCATTGATCCAGGCCATAGCTCTGGGGAGGAGATGTACGGCAGAGACAGCCTGAGCCATCTCTCAGGCTGATGGATAGTGGCAGTGCTGGCTCTGGGCGAGGTGCCCCGCCGCATTAAGAGAAGTGGGGGAAAGTGCTGGTCAATCTCGCAGGCTGTTTAGAAGCAGCGCGCATTAATGACCTGGAAAATACAGCGTCGTTTTCAACCCCTGCGAGCCTACACGGTGTAAATACACATTAATGAAGCTGCCGATTCTGTTTTTTATTACGTTCGCCAAAGCTGCAAACGGCATCCGAACACATCCTCACTCCCCGCCGACGAGCCCCTTTTCCGCGCTTTAACATTAAATAAAAATTCTAATGTCGGGCCTGTAACCAAGCCCAGGACCCATGAATTAATTCTTGTTCGGTGCAAATAGCCGAAGACAGTGAAAATGAGGATGACATTAGGAGATGGCCATGATAATTGCGGTAATAAAACCTGAGCATGCAGTTCAGTAATATCAGCGTACGCTACACAGTAAACCAATACAACTGGGAGGTCTCTCTTATTGTTACCCTAAAGAAAAGTACCTTTCAAATGAACAAGTGGCTATAGCTCATGATTATTTAATGCTTTTTAAAGACTGTGTGGGTAGCTGTAAGAGTAAGGGGCCGTCCACACAGGAGACATGTCCGTTTTTCAGTGTGTCGTTTTTGAATTATTTCCCAATGGTAACATGCACGAGATGTCCATCTTTTTACCTTGCTTCTCCAATACCATGTCAAAAACGCAGAGCGCTCGCATTTTAAAGAAGGAATGCTATCATAGCAACATTTCATTGCTCACCTCTTCTCGCTTTTACAAGACGTCTGAATTTTATGCTCAAACGACAATGCCTCAAATCGCAAACAGCATATTACAACTGCAGTCGGTTGAGGGACAGATGAGGAGAGTGTGTCTTCGCCAGTGGTTACATTCCATTGCCAAATATTACATTAATAATTCTCAAATTTCCAAGCTCCCGTAAGTTTTTTTTTTTTCCTTTTTCAAAATTAAGTACTAAAGCACAGCAGGCCAATAAGTCATAACCATAAGTCTCGCTTCTTGCCGATTAATTTAATTGCGACAAAGTCATTGCTTTTCCACAAAGCCCCAGACTACAGTAGACGAAAACAGCCCCAACAGAAGTTCAAAATCTCTTTTCCTGCGGCCGCCACTCATACTGTGAGCGTCCTCAAGGACGAATGAGAACGATATGCTGATGAGACGTTATGTGTACATGAACGCTCGAATGCCAGAGCGCTGCGTCGCGTCAAAAAATGGTAAACAAAGCTAAAGATGAAGGTGCCGAGGAGCATAAACACTGAAGGGGTTTCATCTGAACACTGATGCGACCAAAAATACAGTGTGGGATTAGGCAGAGGAGCTTATGGAAACAACTGGCTTGGAAAAGTTGTGGTTTTGCTTTCAGAGTGTTTCACTTTGCAGAAAGAAAATTACAGGGGCCTGGTATGCAGTCTTTTCAAATAGTGGTCTGGAGGTACTGAAGTGGTGGTTCTAAAGCAGCAGGGATATTTCCTTCTGTATATCGACATATATTGACGGTAGAAAGCGGATTTGGAAAAAAAAGTTAAATATCATTAAAACACACTTGGAAATTTAACCATCCTAAAACTACTTACATGCAATATTCCACACTACGTCTGGGAGACAACAACGTGAGGATGGAAAAATGATGGTGGGCACTGTAATAACGGTGCAAACTGATGCACTGTTGATAATAGAGTTATACTCTTACGTAAGGCACTTAAAAATACTTGAGGTAAAACTGTTATTACACGAGAGTCTACAGTCTCAGAGCCCAGTGCTAGACCACTTGGGCAACAGTGGTAAAGTGGGGACCAACGTGGAGTCAAAATTGAGCATCGAAGCAATTTCAGAGCCCAGAAACTTCTGGATTTGTTGGGATGTACGAAACCTCTGCATTTCCCTCTCCTCTTTCCACTGCCTATCAACACAAAAGCAGTCATTGAGGCACCCTTCTCTAAGCTTGTGTAAAATGGTAGGTTTTGAGCCAATACTCCAGGCTGGATGAGAAAACATTTTTTCTTGCCAGGGAGTCCCTTTTCAGACTCTTGTGATCACCGAAAGGTATCAGCATACATATAAGAAGTTTTGGATTTTAAAACATCAGAAATTTATAAAACAGAACCAGTTTCAATAGAGACAAATGAAACTCCTACATAGACAACAGAAATCCAACAACAACAACAAAAAAAAAAAAGTCAACAACTTAAATCATAAGTAAGATACACATTTTTTAATGTTGCCCTTAAAACCGTGACAGTCATGGATTGGCTGGTTGTAGACTTGGGGTTCCATTTAGGTAGAAAAATGAACTCAGACCTTTCCATGATAACCAGATGCTAGTGTGCTGTTCAGTAATTTCAGCCAAAGCCTACCATTTGAATCCTGTCTAATTTTTTGTTGATATTAAACTGTGATAAATGCTCACTTTCAACCCAAAAACGAACAGCCGATGTGGAACTCCCCACTTGACAAGTGAGAACTAATGTAATCCAGCCAAGAAAGGCATGGTTGCTATCATAAAATTCTTTGAGTGACTTGTTCCTCCGATAGAGTTTACATTACAATAAATAGCTAATTTATGACAAACTCAGAGTTATGACAGACATCTCAAGGTCAGACTCCTTGTTTCACAAACAAGACAAGTCGAAAATGAGTTTTGATAAAACCCAGCCGACTGACTTTTCTCTCCCAAGTGGCTACCAGGGTAACTAGCATTTTAATGACAACAGTTAAGTCGAGCACTAGCTGGAGACCTGACATGTATGCACAGGCAATTTGTGAAGTTTTCATTCATTATAAACTTGGCCAGTGCTCTGTAAACAGACAAGATAAGAGGCACATTTTTTATTCATGCTCAGTGTCAAGGTTAAGAGGATGAGATGGAGTGAGTGCAGCTGTAAATGGACTACTGACCAGTCCAACAGCATATCAGGAAACACCTGTGTTATGTCTGGCGTGGCTATGATAATGCCGTGTTCTGATTGAGTTTTTACATCAACACGAGGCATGTTAGGACTCACTCTTTTGCTCAAGGCTCAAAGTGACTGGGTGGGTTCCAGGGTCATTTATAAATTTAAATGCAAATCGAAAAGGCGCAATAGTGCATCAGGAAATGACTGAAGAGATTACAGTCAGTAACAGTTTTGAGGAAACACACAAGACAATAATCTGTTCAGTGTTAAAAAGTCAAAAGTGCTAATGTTCATTCAACAGTGCGCAGTGTAATAAAATGCAACAAGACATGAATGTCACCACACACAGCACTGAAAACCCTAGATTAGAAGCAGAGTAGTGGTCTGTCCTCAATTCAACCAATATAAAATTCAAGACTTATAATGCTTATTGTCATCATAATCCAACTGCAGCCAATCATATCGTATAGTTTATCAGATGCAGTCCTGAATTTGTTCCCAAAAAGTATTAGTGTAAAGTTGACAAAATTAATTTCATTCTGGCAATTTACAGAGAGGAATAAGGTTTTCAACAATCACTCAGTATTCTGCAATTCATATACTGTTTAAACCCACTACTCTCACACTTCATTTGTGCAGTGAAGTGAAAAAGACCCCCCCCCCCCTGCCTATTTCCTCCATATTTGCATGATTGTCACAAAAAATGGTTTCAGAGCTTCATGCAAAATGTAATAGGAAAAACACAAAGTAACAAAATGTATTCTGCCTGTTAATATCTTTACGTCGAGGCATAGTAAGCTACTTATTACAACCTTTCGGCTACTTTAGATTGCTGGAAATATACAACGTATTTAAGTAATGTTCAAATTGAACAGGGCTGGCACTACTCAAGCTGTTGTGGTTTTTTTTCAACTATTTTAACTGATTATCAATTAAATCTTGAATGAGTAACAGAGGGAGAAATTACTTTAACATGAAACACCAATTTGTGTTGGATAAAAGTTTTTATAATTTTCCTCAAAAAAAAAAAAAAAAAATCATAATTTTAAAAATATAGTTTTTTCTTATCGTTTACTCAATTTTGTTTCATGAAGTGAAAAAATTACTTGAGATTACCATGTAAAAATACAAGAAATCAGGACACAGCACTGTACCCGAGTTTAGAATCTGATTTTGATTTAAATCACTGCTATACCCTCCAAGGCTCAAAACTTATTTTGAGTGAAAGATGAGCGCTGTAACCAGGCCACAATTTCCTTCCATCTGGTCTGACCTTCATTTAATCCCGCAGACCCATGATGGATCGCGTTCCTGAGACCCCGCCCCTTCCACAGTACAATCTGAGATTATGAAATCATTTCTCAGCCAGTCAAAACATTTTTTACATATTAGTAAACAGGAAGGGGGACAGATATCCAGTTTAATCATGCTACATTGATAGGGATAGTACAGCCCAAAAAAATATTTTTGTTTCTTTCTTGCCTCTGTCAAGCAAACCCACAAGAAAGCCCTCTGATAGTTGCTTTATTCACTTTTTGGTGTAGGCGAGTTGGAAACGCTGCAGGAAAAAAAAAAAATAATCCGATTGTTCGGATAAAGTATTCGTGTGGGAAGCCAGGATGGGGTAGAATGACCTGTGGTTCAGTACAGCTGTCTGTACTATGGAGTAACGGAGAGGGAATGGAGGACCTTTGGCTCCTTCATGTTGCGAGCAGAGTGAACACGGCAACGACAGAACTGAGAGTTCACGATTGGGTAAAATAGCCAATTAGTAAAGAGTGACTGTAACTCACCAGTAAGATCGTGCAGAGTGGGAATAGCAGGATCGAGAAGGATTAAGCGTAAATGATATTTCATGTTTTCTGTCCGCCCTCTCACCCTAGCTAGCTGAGCCCTGATGACGACGCTGACGATAGCCTCCCATCGGGTTTAGCCAGGCACCCATCGACCCAGCTTTTTGAGGGGCATTGTCAAATTTGAATGGGTTTAGACGGACGGGAGTTGCTAAGTTACATGTTGTATCATTTTAACCAGTCTAAACCCATTTTAATAAAAATGCCCTTTTAAAAGATTGGTAGACTCCTGTCTGGCTAAACTCTAGTAGCTTCCCAAGAAGACTAGTCATCGAACAATTCCTCAACGCCCAACCTATAAACCTGCTTTTGCTGTGCAAGACACGTGGGCTCAACCTCAATAAATCAGCCAAGCTGCTCCTGGGATACCAGCCCATTGGTGGGGGTGGAGGTAGGGATGCTTCAGAAGATGATTAATCAGCCTCGCCTAATAGGGCACCAAGAGCACTCAATTGGGGTGTTGAACCAGGTGAGCTGATAAATATGGTTTTTAGCGGGTGTGGTAAAGCTGTCTAAAGGACACTTACGGAGTCCATAACATGGGGAAGGCGTCGCGCTCCTCCTGGGTGTACTCTGTCAGTTTCCGGGGAATGTCCCTGGGCTGAGGGAGCTCTTCAGTCAGGTTCTGCAAGATGTCTTCCGGTATCACCTGAAAAATCACAGATCTGCCTTTAGCCGCTTTCACACCGGACGCGAAACGAATTTTTCGCACAACAGATTACATTAAAAGTCAATGCAAAGACGCGACGTTTCGCGTGTATTCGCGTCTTCGCATTGACTTTGAATGTAATCTGTCACGCGAAAAAATTCGTTTAGCGTCCCGTGTGAAAGCGGCTTTAACCTGTTGACACCATGTTTGGGCAAAATAAATTCAGAATTCAGATACTTTTCTGCATTCAGACAGAACGGCATACTGTGCAGTGAAAACAAAAAATGAAAATACAAGAAAAAACATACCCTACAGAGAAAAGCACAGCTCAACATTTTTTTTTCTCCTCTCATGATCCCTAACATTGACTAAACAATAAATAAAGATGTAAAGCACTTTTCATCACAAAACATTTGGCTTGTTCAGCGATGACAACACTGACAAAAACAAAGTATCTGCACTTTTGCACTGAAAAAAAGCCGCTTTAACTCCATGTTTAGGCCAACTGTACGGACAGATGTTGACTGAATGCAGGCCAAAACTTTGCGCATCTGTTCTACATTACCTCCTTGCTGCAATGTTGACAAAAATTGTGATTAAATGATAGGAAACTAAAAAAAAAACAAGCAAACCGGCCATTTCATTGATGAAGCTTAGCAGCATTGTGCTGATACAGCTGCCCAAGAGGCATGGAAAACTAAAAAAACGTTGAAGATGATGACAATAGACACTCAGAAGACTACATGCACTGACCGCACCAAAACTCAGCTGGCCTACAGAATCCCATTAGTGTTTGTAAGCATGAGAATATAAATCTCAGTCAGAGCGCAGCAGGAAGGAGTTCGAGACGCGGGGAAGCTTACATCATCTGGAAAGAGGTGCAACCTCTGCATCATCGTCCTCCTGTGCAGATTTTTGGGCAGCATCCCGTAAATAGCAAGTTTGACGATCTGTGGGTCAGAAAACATACAACAGGGACGTGTTCGAATCTCGAAAAAAAGGGGAAACCGTGCCACAAAACGCAGCAACTCTCCAACCCTCGAGCCTAAACACATTGAACTGGTTGAAAGACCCTCAAAACTCCAATTCACAATAAAGAGATGCAGCTGCTTTTGCAAGTTGTTGTGTTTTCTGAAAGGCCGGCGGTGATGGCTATCCGTTCCGGGATCAGGTCATAAATCATGCACAAGCAACTCGGCAACCCCTTTTCCCAAGCTTTTGCCGTAATGAAACCAGGGAAAAGGCACACAATTCCACATTTCCCCCCCTCTGCTCTGAGCTGAGCTGCCTCACTTTTCCCGAACAAGTCGAGTCACAGTTGAAACTGGGTAAGAAATATGTCGGCCAGACAAATGGAAGGAAACTGCCCTCCCCTTTGACCGAAGCAGCGTGGCACATTAGTTTTCCCCTTACGACGGTAAAAAACTAACAGCCCAGCAATTCGAAAGCGGTCGCCAGACCCATATTTCTGGTCAGGAAGTCAACCACAAGCAGGCCTGGGCAGTTTTTTCCACCTTCTGTGCTTGTTAAGAAAAATTCTTCATATCCCCAACCAAACCCTGCAAGAAGATAAAAGACCCCTCGTCTCACGACTGTATTCAATAGGGAAAAAAAAGCGGAAATAAACAAACAACTCAAGTCAAATGAGACAGGGACACATTCCTTCATTTGTGTGCGATGTGTCCACAGTCGTTCATGGAATCATATAATGCGTCCTGCCCTCGCGTATAGAAGACCGACCATCATTGGGGAACCGTCCGCAGTGCTCGTCACAGAACAGTGGGAGGGCATTGCGGAGCAAACATCTTATCGTAATGCAGCTCTCACCCTGACAGGTCCAGCCCCATCTGCGATAACCGTGCCTGACACACACATTTGTCTCATTAATAGGAGCTAATGTACTGGAGGGAATGGGAGATGGCAGGGTTCCAGGGCAGAGGTATTCTCTGAGGAACAGCCACGCATCTGTTCTGGCTGCGGTCCGCCCACAGAAATTATCCCCACTCACCATCGATGTGACATCACGGTTCCAGGGTCCCGAAGCGGTCAATCAATGGAACAGAACCGTAATACAATTTCAATCCAGTGGAATAAAGGAATCTTTTCTTTTTTTTTTATTGTCCAGCAGCACTTTGTCAGGGACTATTCTGGAAAATGCCAAAGAGGACAGAAACCACACTAGCAGAAAACAGACTGCCCAATTACCCAATTAGATTAATTTAATACAGCGATATGATGGGTGTGTGGCTTTGTCAAAACCTGCCCATGAAAACATAAGCATTGAGCTCCTCAAAAGGCGGCTACTGGCTGTATATTCGACTCCATCAATGGCTACTTTCGTGTGAAGAAAAAAATTAATCTACCTCTTTTAGGGAGGATGTGATATCCAAGTATCTCATTTAATTCACTGCTAGGCTTTGATTTGCCAAAATACATGCGAAAGTGATTACCAAACAACCCAAATAGTAAAATATTGATACCCATTTGACCAATTAATGATTTCCAAGTTCTTTTGAACATTCACAAGCTATGGGCAAACGGCACGAGAAGTAAACTGTGACATTCAAAAAGTTGTGTCATCAATTTATGTGCTCTTCGTATCATTTACGCATAATCTCAAGAAGCCATATTTCCTTTTTCAGATTTACTGCTTACATTTTAGATGTCCAATGAATTTATGCATTTGTGTAGTGAAAGGTTTTATAGAGACCCGTGGATAAAAAATTATCCTTTATCATTCTATCGTTTGGATGACACAATTCAGGCTATTGGGAACAAAATGCGGAAGTGGAAACGAAACCTTTTTCCAATTACTGCTTGAGAAGCATGCCCTATGGGGCAAAACCCTGCGAGAGGAACCAACACCCCGAAACAGATCAACCAGTCCGAGCACAAGGAGCTGTAGCCAGCTAATGTGCTAGAAAGTGGCTTGCTTGCAAGGAAGTTCCAATACCCAGCACATATGGTCCAGTGGATAGCACAAACTCAGCTGTATTGCTGCAGCTGCTAGCTGGTTCAAATCCATTGATTTCCAGGTGAATTGATATTGACAGCAAGCTAAGTGAACAATGATGGTCATTTATTGAAGACCATTAAATTGATTTAATCATATAATGACCAAATAATTAGCCACTGAAAACCCCTGATTTCATTTGTCTTCAGTCATTGTTGCAATGTGTCAGGACAATTCATCAGCTATTTGCCTTTCTTTTTTGTGGAGACCGTAATTCTTTGACTTGATAACTTTGCCTGTGCATTATAAAACAATCTATTGATGGCAGAGCATAATGTACAATCTACACAACCCTTGCTGAGTGACTGTTTAGTTATATGGATCACGTCTGTGTAGAAAAGCCACAGAATTTGTCTTTTTTTAAACTAAAAAACACACATTATTAAAATTATTGTATAATCTGAGCCTCTGGCTGATTGGTATAATTCATCTAATAAATGGAGAAGTACAGTCTGAACAGAAAGCCATTGTCACAGCTAAGAGAGACGGGCGTGTCCGAGACTATAATAAGATGTCTTGAACACGGAGGAGCACTTAGACTCCGTCTGTGGCTGTGACCTTGATTCCCTGATTGGGCAGAAAAAAAATCACAGAAATGCCAAATGCTGCTGTACCGCAGCATGAGATTTAGGTCAGCCCATCCACTTAGTATTATTCCCTAATGATGAAAAAAGTAATATCAGGTGTGTTTCAAGAACAGAGCCTTTCAAAATTTTGCACGCACTCTTCACACAAGCATGCAAAAATGAAACAAAACATGATTTGTTTTACAAAAGAAAGATCTAAATCTCAAATTGATCAAATAACCACCATTTGAGGTCATTATTGCTGAGCATAGTTCATGCAATTTTTCTCTTTGAGGGCAGACGTATGGTTCTAAAAGTTTGCGCCAGCTTTTACTCTTAGCTCCTCATGTACCTACCTGTCAAATATATTTTTTGGAAAATAGATTTTATCATCTTTTTTTTTTTCTATTGTTTTTATTCAATAACTGTATTATCCTGAGAAGTAAATTATTCCTTTAACTGCAGGCCATTTACCATACCTTTCGCCATTTGGGGTCATTACAGAAATTAAACCACGTAAGTTTCACCAAAGAAGAAGAAATAAAAGATGGCCAAAAGGTGTCCAAACTTTTAACTGGTACTTGAGGTCAAGTCGTATTTACTTGCTCAGGACCACTCCTACGACAAACCAGCTCATACATGTGTGATAGAGGGTAAACCTTGAATTAAAAATAATTTTATTTGTGCTCATTTACCCACAGTAAACAAGAATTAACAATTATACCGACACTGCCAAAAACCAGGTCAGAAAACTGTGACCCTGAGTGAGTTTGATCCAGACACAGGTCCAGAATTTTCTGACATGGTCTCGAGCAGTATCAATATAAGTTTTCAAGTATCCCTAAAGATGACTCCAATTTTAAATGAAAAGGAATATTTGGCAATTTTAATAAATATTGATAAATCAAAAAATATGCCCTGGTACAGTTGCTCAGGCCTCGTGACATTTTCTGTTTCTAAAAAAAGTTCACATTCACCACTGGTTAACGGACGGTTCGTCTACCGCTCAGCTGTAGGCCATGCCTCGAATTTTATTATGACAAGAGGTTAACAAATTTATGGAATCAAGAACTTCATTTTTCTGACAGGATGAAAGTAATAAGCTACTTGGTTTAGAAATGCAGTTTGAATGGCTTAGGTGTAATAATCCAAATGTCCCAGTGTGTTGCATTTTATAACATAAAATTAGTCATTTTCAGGATTCCAACCCAAAGCACTGCAGCACCAACAAACAGGTAGGACACACTCCCATTCTGAAGAGGTCATAAACCATCAATGTACACTGAACTGATATTCCAAATTTTAGTTATTTGCAGTCAAAATATCCATTGCAACAAATGGGTTCGGCTGATAAATGAGAAATATTTGAATTATGGTAGAATATACTACATAGAGGCTGCGTGTACATAAGTTAGGCCATCTGTCACAATGAACTGTGTAATAATATGTCATCGCATTTGTTTATCATTCCTGAATAGGCTTGGGGTCAGTCAGGTCAAGACCTGGAATTAATTTTTTTTTAAATATGCTTCCATCCCTGAAGAACTCAGAGATGATTGATATTAACTACATCCTCCAGTGCATTCTGGGGATTAAACAGGAAACATGGGGACATTGGTAACCATTTTAAGCTATACGGTCATCTCTAAAAACCTACATTGTTAAAACACTCCTTAGTTTTACAGTGCCATCTACTGGCCACCATAAAACAATAAAAGACGTACTCCCTTAATCATTATATTATTTTAATTTCCGATGTCTGATGATAATTGTTTCATTGCGTTTCCATGGCCATAAACCTGTATGATATACTTCTTTATTCCTTGTTCATTACATTTATTTGAATCATCCTGCTTCCAACTACAAAAACTACACTGCAACGTGCTGCCATTCCTCTGAAATACCCTGGGACTTAAACCAGTGGGAGCAAATACTGCCCTCATTGCATTCACTGCTGCCAACTTGTAATATGTAATTGAACAAAGAGGAATGCAGATGAGATGATAATAGAATATTTTTCATGAAATAGTGTGATTCTGTAAAGAGGCCAGCATGCCATACTCCACCCCCATCTGGCTGGCTGTGTTTCAGATTCGTCTGGCTACTTCAGAATCTGTGGAACTCCCTGCATATGGAAAGTGACTGAACAGTTTCATATTCTGTTTGCAGTTCAAGCAATATGTTGACACAAACATTATGATATACAAAGTATAATGTTGTCCCAATAATATGATTTATCGGGGGTTTGGAGTGCAATAGTTCTATGTTCACTTTAGAGTTTTTGAGAAAAAATGATTTTTAGGTTTCCAAGTGTTCTATTAAATCAGGTATTTCATGTCATTTTTTTTAACCAGTCACTCCTTTGCTGCATGGTTCAGAAGTATATTGAACACCAAAGTTTTCAGAGGAGTTTAACCGCAACATCATGGTCAAAATTGTCAAAAATGGACATGTCACCTCGGTGCTCCAACTATTCTAGCACATGATGTGACAACCCAATGGTGATTGGTTGAAGCCAAGTTCGTTTGCAATGGAAGACAGACTATTCTGTATTAAAATGCATGTTTATTCATCAAAATGCCATTGTTTAATTTACAAAACCAGTGAAGTTGGCATGTTACGTAAAACGTAGATAAAAACAGAATACAATGATTTGCAAATCCTTTTCAACTTATATTCAATTGAATACACTGCAAAGACAAGATGTTTAATGTTCAAACTGAGAAACTATTTTTTTTTGCAAATAATCATTAACTTAGAATTTAAAGGCAGCAACACATTGCAAAAAAGTTGGCACAGGGGCCTTTTTACCACTGTGTTACATCGCCTTTCCTTTTAACGACACTCAGTAAATGTTTGGGAACTGAGGAGACCAATTTTTGAAGCTTTTCAGGTGGAACTCTTTCCCATTCTTGCTTGATGTACAGCTTAAATTGTTCAACAGTCCGGGGTCTCCGTTGTCGTATTTTACGCTTCATAATGCGCCGCACATTTTCGATGGGAGACAGGTCTGGACTACAGGCAGGCCAGTCTAGTACCCGCACTCTTGTACTACGGAGCCATGCTGTTGTAACACGTGCAGAATGTGGATTGGCATTGTCTCGCTGAAATAAGCAGGGGTGTCCATGAAAAAGACGTTGCTTGAATGGCAACATATGTTGCTCCAAAACCTGTATGTACCTTTCAGCATTAATGATGCTATCACATATGTGTAAGTTGCGCATGCCTTGGGCACCAATACACCCCCATACCATCACAGATGCTGGCTTTTGAACTTTGCGCCTATAACAGTCCGGATGGTTCTTTTCCTCTTTGGTCCGGAGGACAAGACGTCCACAGTTTCCAAAAACAATTTGAAATGTGGACTCGTCAGACCACAGAACACTTTTCCACTTTGCTTCTGTCCATCTTACAGTAAATGAGCTTGGGCCCAGCGAAGCCGGCGGCGTTTCTGTGTGCTGTTGATAAATGGCTTTCGCTTTGCATTGTAGAGTTTTAACTTGCACTTGCAGATGTAGTGACGAACTGTAGTTACTGACAGTGGTTTTCTGAAGTGTTCCTGTGCCCATGTGGTGATTTCCTTTACACACTGATGTCGGTTTTTGATGCAGTACCGCCTGAGGGATCGAAGGTCACGGGCATTCAATGTTGGTTTTCGGCCTTGTCGCTTGTGTGCAGTGATTTCTCCAGATTCTCTGAACCTTTTTACGATATTACGGACCGTAGATGATTAAATCCCTAAAGTTCTTGCAATAGCTCGTTGAGAAATGTTTTTAAACTGTTCAACAATCAGCTCACGCATTTGTTCACTAAGTGGTGACCCTCGCCCCATCCTTGTTTGTGAATGACTGAGCATTTCAGGGAAGTTGCTTTTATACCCAATCATGGCACCCACCTGTTCCCAATTAGCCCGTTCACCTGTGGGATGTTCCAAATAAGTGTTTGAAGAGCATTCCTCAGCTCTCTCAGTCTTTTTTGCCACTTGTGCCAGCTTTTTTGAAACATGTTGCAGGTATCAAATTTCAAAGAGCGAATATTTTCAAAAAATGACAAAGTTGACCTGTTTGAACATTAAGTAACTTGTCTTTGCAGTGTATTCAATTGAATATAGGTTCAAAAGGATTTGCAAATCATTGTACTCCGTTTTTATTTACGATTTACACAACCTGCCAACTTCACTGGTTTTGGGTTTTGTATTTAAGCAGATTTTGTTGGACGCATCACAGAATGAAAATGTGAATCCTGATTAAAAATGAATGCAGATGGACATATATTTTGCTCCAAGGATTAGCTGATAGAATGCTGTGAGAGGGGGTAACAATCTTAAAACCACAAAATTTGGACATATAACCACTGTGCTCCAATCCCTCGATATGGAATATTATGCAGGATTGCTGGTCTTGCCGTGGTTCTCCGTTTACAGTCAAAGTCCTTCACCCTGCCAACTTGCTTCCAATTTAATATTTAACCCTGTTCCGTGAAATGCACCTGCTGCATTCAAACCTGTGGAACTTCAGACCCATTTCAAATTCTCGGGGAGATCCTAAGGTTTCCAACAATCCCTAATATGTCTCCCTTAGTTACAGGGAAATGTGTATAAAATGATGCCAAAGATTCAGATATTCTCCATTTTATGTAATGCTGTGGCAATAAAAACTTGGGTCCTGAGTTTGACTCAGTTTTCTCCCAGTGAAGAGCTGTGACTAGCAGATATAGCTTATCTGTGTAACATTGTCCTACAATAAGTAAAAAATTCTTCTTCTGACTGAGCACTCTTAAGACAAAATCTCAGTATAAAAAAAACTGAGTTTCAGGGGTTAAAATCTTCTTTTCTTCATATCTCTGTTTTCTGATAGCGGATGCTGGAGTGGAAAAGAAATTCCGAGCATCACTCGTTTTATAGGGAACCCTGGAGATTTAATTTTGCACGACATTCAGCCCACTGCGCAAGCATCATGCCCAGAAACATCCAAAACCCATTTCCCAGTACCAAGTTCAGGTTAAACGGAGACCATCTGGAATCGAACCAGCTGCGACCTCAGCCATTGCCCGGGGCAGGGCTCGATTTGAAAATGTATAATGACGACAAACAATCTATCGCACTTGTCATACCCATGTTCGACCTCAAGGCAACTTTTTGTCTGAGCTGGTGACATGCAACGTCTGAAGGTAGAATCTAAAACGATTCCAATATTATTGCGTCGATGTGGAAAGACAATTTATGATTCCAATGCCAGCTATGCTTCGTGGCTGGAAGCGAGTGTGAACCAGGCGTCCGCAGAAGCAGCTAGTAAGAAAAAAAGATGTCACAGTATGCTCATTTCGTAGTAATTATTCTGTAATTCTCGGTGTGAAAATTGTGTGCATTGTGCCTTTGAAACAAAATGCCCAGAATCATTTTTGAGCATAAATGGCTTTCAAACAACTTGGCCCAAATATATTCTGTTGGTCCTACTAGAAATGTGAAAAATGGCTAAATCAAAATAAATGCCAAAGGACTATATTTATTGAGCTGAGAAAATTAGTCATGCAGTACTTTCATTAACCTCGGTGTGAAAAATGAAATCTTCACGTGATGCGCGTCTGAATTTCGACGGGATGATTAAGTGCCTCTTCGGAGATGAGATAGAACTGATTTGCAACCGGGGCCTGCGTAGCTTGTTTATCTATGCGCACGTGGCAATCTTGCGCCAGCCTGCCGGCGACACTCTCCGCGAGGTACCATATGTCACGGCGCGTCTGTGTCGGCGGCGATGCTGAGTGCCTTTGATTACGCGGAGCCGCTTGTGTCTGGAAAGAGCGCTTGAAAATCTCGCCGGTTCAGGAGGAGAAAACAATTTCGATGAGCGTGTGGGAGGGCGGGGGCGGGGGTGTGGGGGGGATTAGATGCTAAGGGGAGCCGAGAGGCAAAAGGCGAATTGGCAAGAACAAAGTGAAATAGTAATATGAGAGACAAGTCGCTCACCTGGAATGCTGCTGCCATCGGCAACGAGAAAAAAAGTACCGGAATTTTCCGCTCTTTCAATTTATTGCACTGTAACACCATGCCAAGGAAATGAGGATATCAGTGAAATGCATCAAACACCTAATATCTCATCTTAAAAGGACCAAGTTCATCGTTGTCATTCATTTGCTTCGTTTTCCCCATCGATTCTTCAATGCTGAAGAAAAGTTGCGCGAAACTGGAAAGTTTCAAAACTTGAGAGAAAGAGCTGCCTGCAGGTGCTTAGGAGACTGCGTAAGTACAAACTGAAGAAACGGATGCACCCAAAGATGAAACTTCATACCTCGCCTGATGTGAAAAACAGTACTGTACTGCCTAAATGCAGAACCTTCCACCACCCAACAACAGACAGGTGCATTATGGGTGGTTTGTTACAGAATGTACCTGCAGCACCCCTTGGCTTCAACTCCAAACCCCGAACAGTTTCACTCACCGCAGTGGGGTCTTTATGGTGAAGCTGGGCTGCAGTGACTTGCTTGAATCCCCCCGGGTATCTGAATGAAACAGAGAGGTGTCACCACGGGATGGAGACAGGAGTCACAGTCATAACATTGTTTGAAGCTACAGGAAGCAGCTCGTTTTGGTCACATGCTTCAACAGGGAAGGCTAGTTTCAGGCTCTATACCTTCCTGTGGTCATTGATCTTCGTTCAGCTGCACATGCCAATCGTGTAAGGGATAACCAATCAGGTGCAGTAAATAGTTGGATGAGATTCATTATGTCTCTAATTTTAGAACTAAAATTTGACTTGATTTTGAATGCAGAACTACGCTTTCTAGTCTGATATAAAAGAAGTCGAAGTTTAATTTTTAATTTTAATTAGGTGCAATAAATGACTCGATAATGGAGTGGGCCTCTAAGTGCAAGCAGGATTGGCGTCTTGAGCGAAGTAATGATCTGTTATTTTAGGAAGCAAAGCAGCTTCAAGAAGAAGACAGAGCAGTTCTTACCCCGTATGTGATGAGTACACCTTCTGTTCCCATTTGTTTCCCGAAAAAGCGATGTGCTTGGTGTTCATGATGACCACGTGATCTCCGCAGTCACCTGGTGAGCACGCACGTGATGCCAATCTTACACACACATTTCATCACTCAACATAGCCCTGCGTAATACTCCAGCCATGAAGAATTGTTCAGTCTTTGTCACATTCTACAATCAATCCCATCAGCAATCTGAGCATTGAAAAATGTGCTATTAAGAGCCAAATATAAATTAAAATCAACATCTGCGTGGCCACCTTCCACCTAAAAAGTTAGTCATGTAGCTTCACAGTTTTATTTTAAAACAGGCTGGTTGGTGGTCCCAAGAATATTGCAGACTTTGCCACTGTTCAGCACATTCGTCATCTCACTTCCGTCTCTCCAGTTCATTTCAGACAGTTTTGATGATGTCAATGAGGACTCTGAGGCTACAGCTACCATCTGTCACGCTAATGAAGTGCAAAAATGTCTTGGGATCACATAATTTTATGATATGAATATCCAGGCATCTCAAAATGTGCTCTTGCATAATATAGCCTTTCTAATGCAGAACACCAAAATAATCTTCTAAGGTAACAATGCATAATTAAAACATCCTGGGAGCCCAAGAATTAACCCTTAGAGCGCTAAATACAAATAATATTGCTCAACGATGTAAGATATCTAATTCAAAGCTGCTGAAAACCTGTCATGTGGCGACTAGATAATCTAATTTATATATTTTTTTAAATTTATTTCAGCGCTCTAAGGGTTAAGTAGAATGCAGGGAATTTCCTGCCAACCTGTGTTCACAGATGGGAATCTTTGGTAAACAGACATTAAAATTGACACTGCTCTAAGCAACGGGTCAGGGGAAACCAATTGGTCGCAGCTACAATGCGGGCACCCCCCCCAACGGATGCACATACTGGAACTGAGTTCATGCCAGGGATTGGCCACTGCAGCTCTATCACGGTCCAATCAGGGGATGCACAAGAAAATGTCATCTTTCTTGATTGTCAACAAACAATAAAATCCAGTGAGCAACATTAATTATGATGCATTTGACTTCATGTTCAAAGAGACATTGCCCAATTGTTGAGATCTGTCCGTGCAAATTTTGGCTCAACGTTGAATGATTAGAACACTTATCTACGAAAGGTATTTCAGTACAGCGGTGGAAACTCTATAGTGCCAAGATCTGAATGTTAAGGTTCCTATTTGATTTGTTACTCCTGGATAAGCGAAGCTTTGGAAAGAGTGTTGTGATGAGAGTTGAGGATCACTCACTAATCGATCGATTTGCCATTAGCACGATTTAGTTATGGATGACTAATTCACAAACAGCTTATCCAGGAGTTAACGATGGTGTCACTATGATTTTTCTATTGAAAATAACTGGAAGAACAACCTCAACTTTATGTAGCAGAAGAAGAAGAAAAAAAAAAACAGCAAGATCTGTGCTAAAATATTGTCTGGTCACCTCCCACCCTTCTTCAGTATATCAAATTAGAAAAATGTGCCTATTTTCACACTGAAAAGTCTACCTCTTATGACAGGCAAAATATATGTCTGAATACCCTAAAAAAATGAAATACAGAAAATGTATGGCAGAATAACCTGGAGCCACAAACCTCAAAATATTCTCCCATCTCTGCATCACATACTGCCTCTACTGAGGTGAATAACTCTTTCCATTTATTACATAAAAATCAGTAGCGGCCTGCAAGTGATTAAAAAAAAGGCCTTCTTTACGCTCATCTTTCAATGCTTAATTACCTTATCCAGTCACAATTTACTCTGCCTCATTAGCAAGAGTTGAAAAAAACTAATTGATGGGATGACTGCCAAATTTTATTTTCAAAAGCATTAGGCATATTGTACATTGTATCACCAAGATATACCAACTCTGTATATCCTCTGTTGGTATCTCCAATACCAACTCTGAAATTGACTCCAACCCTGAATGACAATGTGAAATGTCTATATGTCTACGCAATTCTCTGAACTCACTGTTATGAAGCAGCACAGATTTGCGTAAATTAGTTTGCAAGGCCGATTAAGGAATAAGCCGAGAAAGACCATGCCATTTTGTTAATATGGTCACAGCTAAAGCGTACTGTTAGGCATGATGCACGGTGAAGCAACACTGTACTGATGGTTACTGTCCAAATAAAAGCAAAACATCTGAAACCTTCCCATGTTTCCACGCTGCTGAAAAAAAAAGCTAAAATCAGTGATGCAAGTCACTGTAATTGGATCTTTTGCATTTATGCGGATTATTTCCATCCTCGCAATGGCACATCAGTTATACAAAAGCAGTCAATAGGCAATCATTTTGTCATTACCATTATAAACCATGTATTGTTCTTCAGTTAATTAATTACTTGATATTTAATCAGGCAAATTTAAACAGGAGCAGCCTCAAAACTAGAGAAAGGATGATGTTACTGATGACCTCTAAACAATTAATCACACAACACTGATTAGAAAACTTCAGATTAGGGTGCAGAGGGTATGTAATACTCATCCCTAGACACATTAGGATCATTCATATGGGTTAAACAATCAGCTTCTCCCTGATTATGCATCAATTATGTGTCGCTACGATATCATAACTCACAAACTCTTTAATGCTTACATGCTAACAGAGAGGCCCATGTTTCAGTCTTTATTAATTGTGGTTTAACAAAACTGCTAGTGTAATAATCAAAGAAAAACCATCATTAGCTTATGGAGTGTTAGTTTATCAAACTATACTTCTGACCAAGGATCCGTGTACATGCACTTGGGTATGAGTTTGGTATCAGCACATATTAATGTTCACACAGCAATAATATGATTCATAATATACAAAGTTATATCAGTTTAACAAATACAAAATCAAAGGAACACAATCGCTAACTCCTGGATAAGTTGTTTGTAAATTAGGGATCGGTCATCCATGCCAAAATCATATCTATCTTCCCGCCCGTGTTAACGGCAAATTGATTGATTGATTGATTGATTGATTGGTTGATTGGTGAGTGACACTCAAAAGTCATCACAACACTTCTTCCTAAGCGTCGCTTATACAGGAGTAAAAATGTTCTGTTTCATAAGAAGGTGAATGAGATGCATTACAATATTATATGAATAGCAATATAAAAAGTGACAAAACATTCTACTGTAAATGTTAGCTGCAGTTTTGCTGTGCTTAATTAAGGGAGCAATATGTACTTATCAGTTATGGCTGATGTTTTTTAAGGCTGAAAATTTCTTTCCCCTAATGTTTGGCACCATGTCGCACTAGATCCACCCTGTGGCCAATGTTAAAATAGCCCTATAAACAATGGCAGTGACCATCTGTAGTGCAAATTATACATATTTATGGGATACACACTTGCGTTGTAATGAAAGGTACTAAAGGGGACATGACAACTCAATATTACATTTTAAATAGCACAAAACTAAGGTATGAGTTCAAAGGTAATGACACTTACTTAAAGCATGGTATATAGGTTTGTGTTTCCCTTGGAGCCTAATTGCACACATGTTCGCAATCTTTCCGGGAGGCTGCATTCTGCCGTCTATCAAAAACCAAGACCTGGCAAAGGTGGCCCATTGCTGGAGGAACAACAACAAGGACAATCAATAGATGAACAACAATAGAAGCTAATGTTAACCAGTTAACTCAAACCACAAATAAATACTTTCCATTTTCTTGGCTAAAACGCTGTATACCCAATTGACTGTTGATTACATCAACAATGAAGAGGAATTTCTCATGCCATCAGATGAAATCCCAACACAACAAATACAACATAGGCTAGATGTGGTATAATTTATTTAACTTATCATAAAATTTGAAGTACAATACTGAGTGGTGAAATTCAATAATTACCTGAACCTTTTCTACTCATCAAGCCAAAAAATGATAAATGCCATGATTTCCCATTAGAACAGGTACATGACAGCTAAGGTGTATACTTCAAAGCAAATTTAACATTTGCCTGGCTTTCCTTGCTTGAGCTGACTAAACAAAGCCTAAACTCCAAATCAGCGATACCATCAGTTTGCATGGCAGGTTAAAACGGTAGTTCCCGAACTCAGTCCAAGAGACCCACTGTGTATGCTGGTTTTAGTTCCAACCACACTTACAATTCAAAATTTAACATGCTGTTAATTTTTTTAATTGCTTTACAGGCCAGAGAGACCTTTCACCCACTTAAATTGCTTGCATATAAAAGCTACACATTCCATAATGTTTAAAAGCCCAGTGTTTATATTGTGAAATTACTGGTAAGGAAGCCAAGCCAAGGTGGCAATAGATTTTAAATGATCAAAATCAAGACTGTGGTGAATCAATAAGCTGCTAATTAGGTTTCTAAACACAGGGGTTTGAGTTCTTTCCAAATGGTTTTCCTACAACCAATCACAAAAATAACAAAAAACAGTTTTGACTCATCATCATTTGATTTGAGTTTGAAATCTTAATTGCCTAATAACCATTTAATTTTAGTGATCACTTGTCCACAGTTTCAACAATTAAAAGTCAATTGATTCTCCAACTTAAAGAGTCACAATTCTCCTCTCTGCTTATGCAATAATGTAAGTAGTAGTATGGTACAGTTTCACCATGCGGCTCCCCAGCTCTTCAGCAATAATACATAATGTGGCTTAAAAGTGCAAATAATCCATAGGAGTATGGGTAGAGCAGTTAAGAAAAATTCTAGGATTGCAATTGAGACTGGAACAAAAACCAGCATATGCAATGGGTCCCAAGGACCGGGATTGGAAACCTCTAGGTTAAAAGAGAGCCACTTTCGTGACACTGAAAACCCCGGCTTTTGGCTCAACACAAAACGCAAACTCACTAATCTCGATTCGTAGTAAACCCCTCTGACCCAGCCGGTATCAGAACCAGATTACCTCGGCATCATCGGTTTGTTCACCTTCACTACACCTCAACATAAATTCGTCCTCCGTGCCGAATATTAATTGGTACCAATATTTTGCACATCCATTTCTTCAGCCAGGGCAAATCACCCAATTGACCAATAGGCACTGTATTTCATAAACTAGATTATTAGCCAATATGCTGAAACTAAGAGTGACGTTCAAGCTAATGTTGATTTGATCTGTCATAACTTAGCCAGCTACGCGCCGTTGCTAAATGCAAACATAGTGGTGTTAGCTTAGCATCCCAGATGAAGTGGTGCCGTGCATATGCTCACAAACATCGCATCGACATGAAGTATTCCAAAGTCCACATGTGCTAGAGGATGACAGATAAAATTACCTTACCTGGGCCGATTTAGTAAAACTGGACATAATACAGATGCCCAGATCAGATGGTTGACCCTCAATGTGACGGCCGGTGTAACCTCGTATAGAAGCCGATATGCACCGATACGGAAAAGAATAGTTCCATAAATCACTTTAAAAGTAAATCAATCTTTAATATTACAGGCTGTATGTTTCATCAGATTTACCTTCATTTTAATAATAATTTCTACCCAAATATTTTATATTGGTGATAAACGTTCTTCATGAGTGGTAGTAATCCCTAGAGTCCAGTGCATTTTGAGCTAGCTCAGACCGTCAGCGAATGACTGCTTCCTTTCTTCGAGAGAGCGGGGAATTCACACTGGACTTAAACAGTACATTATTTAAAATCGGAAAACACAATACAGGTAGATATGACCACTGTGGGCAGGAAGAGACAATAGAGTATGAGGTGAAATACTGTGAGAAATACGAAGCAGAGAGGAGGCATATAACTGAAAACTTAAGGAAGATTAAAAAAACAAAACTGCTTCCATTCGATAGATATCCTGAGAATGGATTCGAGAAGTCAGTGTCATAAAATAATGGTACAGGATTTTATAATAACGAAACTAACTGATACGACGATTTTTTTTTCACGAATGATAAATACTCGACCTTTTAATCCACACTCCATGTCAGTAGATGGCGGTAGTGCACCCAGTAACGATATCCAATGCCGGTAAAATTCGACAAAAGAAGAAGAAGAAGAAGTGAGCGGGGAATTTTGTTTTTAGATTAATTTCTGTGTGAGTCGTCAAGTGACTGAGTTGGTTGTATATATTTTAGTTTAAAAACAAAAAAAATATGGATAGATACGTATTGGTAGTCAGCTTAAATCTAAAAGAACAATATGGCAAAGTCGTGAACAGCTGTCCAGGTAAATCAAGTTTGTATTAGGAGACTGAATCCTCTTTTGAAACAGAGGTGTTGAGATGAACTATCTTGGCTTAAATGAGCTAGCGAGCTATCTAGAGCTAACTAGCTACCATGTTATTACGTTCGCTGCGAATACCATCAGAGCATTTAAATTAATTTATTGGGAACACATTGCATGTAATTAAGCTGCCAATTCACTTTAGTAATTTCTAACATTGTGAATACGATAACCATGTATGTGGATGAGGTTGGCAGCGATATCGTAACACAGCTCCTCTTAACTAACATACGATCTGTGGTTGTGTGTATACTTTGGCATGTCATTTTTGAACACAGGTTTTGTTCAGTATTGTTTTGCAATACAAATTTCAAGTTTAGAATTTTATAAACACGTAAAAATTCGTCGGCAGTGTGCAGTAGTGTAGTAAACGTCATTTTGTTTTAGTGTCGGGTTTTAGCCTGGTATATGTTCAGATGTAGATCAAAGCACACCCTAACAGTAACTTTTACGGCTTAAAATATTTTTGTAGACTCGCATATAATGTAAATGACCGTATAGCTGATCTTATTTGGTTTGTTTGATTTGTTAATTGTGATTAAAACACAGACCTGGACAACGCTAAACTGGTATATGATGCCCTCAAAGGAATTGCCATTTCAAATTCTACAGCCAAGATCGCTCCCTTTCCACGTAAGTACCTACGGGAGCCATTTTTTGCGAGTATTTATGTGTAACGTTAACATTAAAACTAACAATATCAACATTGAAAGCCGCTAGATTTTGACATGAGTTGTTTTCTGATACCCCAAATCCGGGAATTGTGTCATAAATCAGTGCCACCTTCAGTTTCTAGTTTTGCTTAACTTGTCCTCCAGAGATGTAAAATCAAGTTTCAAAAAGTAAAAATCCACTCCAGTATTTTGTTTCACCCTCCTGGATCCACAAGTCTGCACAAGTTTTCAGTCAGTAGGTAGAAATGATGTCATGTGACTGAATTCAGGGGTGGAGGAAAAACATGGTGGGACTTTGACTTTCTGACCCCTGGATCTTCCATCTCTGCCCTCCACCAAACTTCTGCATGAACCCCTCTTGGTGCGTCCCTCAGCCTGCTCTCTCGCCGGGTCCCCTGGATCACAAAAATGGTACTGTGCGATCCAGGCCAGTCGACGATTCTTGCAGGTAAGCCGATTGATCTGAGAATTATGAGTCTTATGATGTCTTGGTTTTGAACAGTATTTTTAACTTGTAAGACTGTTATATAACAGTTTAGTAAACTTGCAAACGTGACGCTACCCAGCTGTATTGGGCTTGATGATGAGTCAACACATTTTACTAGTGCTATAGTGGCACTTTAGTATGTTTTAGGTGGGTATGGACACGTTTCACGATTTAAAGGAAATTATCTCTGTCAGGGTTAAATTATCCCTTTTTGCCCTCAAGGGAAATTTTTACTGGTAAATAGTAAGCAGTTTTGAGGATTGCAATTACCCAGGACATAAGCACAGACTTGCCGTGTTTTGTTCTCAAAGGTTATTAAACATTTACACAGTCCCTTTAGCTACATCCAGTCCAATTGTATTATTCTCCTGTATCAGAGGTAACTCAATGAAAGTAGCTGTTTTGATGAACAAATAATTATTCATGTACTAAACAAATGACAAATTGTGTGGTAACAAAATGTACCATTGTAAATTATGAGATATATTTATTTTCTGTTTTTCACTTGCAATACCATCCAAGGGAGCTATGGAAAAAAATGTGTGTGTGAGTGTATATAAATATTATATATATTATTTCACTTAACCAGGGCCTGTATTCACAATGCATCTTGGCGCTAACAGTAGGTCCTTATTGCCGGATTTAGGAGAAACTCCTCAAAAAAAATGGGCGTGTCAGTCGTAGATTTAGGACTCCTAATTAATTTTACTTTGTGTTATTCACAAAGCATTTTAGCCCAAAAAGTAGCTCCTAAGTCTGGGAGAGCTTAAAGGTAGTCAAGAGGACTCCTAACTCGCTAAAACCTATTCACAAAGAATCGGAAAATGGCTGCTGCTGTTGAAAGATGGAATGATTTGGAAATTCTGAATGATGGGCAGTTGTTGAAAAGATTGGATTGACCGTGAAGAGATTTTATTTGTTGTTAACTTGGTGAGGGAGGGATTTAAGTCTCCAACCATGGAAAACAACCCAATAAGCTCCGAAATTAAATGTTTGACAACACTTCGTTACTTGGCCACTGGAAAAATGCAACTTTGCAACGCAGTCAATTTAGGGATTTCTCAGTCAGTTGCTGAATTCACAAAAAATCATTGCGCTCAGTGAAACTCATATAATCCGACCGTTATCCGGTTTCTAATGGATATTCGCCAACACAAATCAAACTTGAATTCATGCCCATCTCAGGTATGCCCGGTATCTCTGGTGCGATTCGCGGGGCCCATATTCGAATTATTTCTCCAACCCAAGATGAAGAGGTGTTTGTAAACAGAAAAAAGTTCATTCCATTGACACCCAGATAGTATTTGATGCCGAATACAATATTTTGGACATTGTTGCGAAATGGCCGGGATCCACGCACGACTCTCATTTTAATGGAAAGCAGCTTATGACAGTTATTTGACAGGCATTATGTGCCTGCAGGACGCCACTTGCTCAGGGACAGTGGAGGGTTACATTTAATAGATCATCGTAATAATACCAGCCTGTGTCATATTTTGTATACATATCTAAATTGTAGGCTATAAATTATAAACCAAGCTTGGTATGCTTTCCTGTTTAAACGACAGCCCGTTTATTGGCTGCAGTCTCGGACCTCCCCTGCAATAGCAGTTCATACCACCGCTTCTCACAGTCGTCTGTTGTCAGAGTATTTGCTGTTAACCCCCAAGCCAAATACTTCCCTTTAATTAGGCTACATGCTTTCGCTCCAGCTCCAACTGGGCCAGCTGCAGTAACTGGTCGTAGCTCCAGTTGGGCTTTTACGTCCTTTTAGAACTTTCATCCATGACAGTTTAGGGCTAACTAACTTCTACGGCTATCATCGCAACATATTCTCATGGGGTAATAAGTTGCTAATTATTGGGGAAAATGACGAGTTTTATTATTGACTCGTTTTATACTATTGGCGTTTCTACAACTATCTCTTTCCTATGCAAGTTTATTTGCCTAGAGCGTGATGTGTGGGGACTGCGCATAGTGCATTTTCAGGAGTGCTCAACGTGTTATGTTATGGGACAAAACAGCCACTTGGACTATTTCCTCATTTTTTCCTCCATGGGTTGTATGTGGGATATTTTTTTCAATGGGCTGCCCTGTCACCAAACAACCAATCACCGTGCTCCTTGTCCCAAGACTCGTGCATGAGAATTGACATCATCCGTAGCAACAGAGATTTACTCCCACCTGTCTCAGAGCTACTCCTAGTCTCGGAGTTACCAGTTTTCTTAACTAAAAGTTGCTCTCGGCAGCTTTGTGAATAACTTTTAAGGTTTTACTCCTAGATAAAATGTTTTAGCGCGACTTAGGAGTACTCCTAGCGGTAAGATAAGATGCTTCGTGAATACGGGCCCTGGAATCTTCTCTTACCACTCTGCTCTGTAACTACTGTTTTTAAACCTGTGACAGATGAACAATATCAAGAACTCCTACACATTGACAATACCAGAGCTGGGGACACGAGAGCCCATACCTCCGCCAGCATAGCTGGATTTGAAAAATTTAATCACTTTTTCCTCTTGTGCCACTCTAAAATCCTGCAAAGTGTGGTTAAAATCTATGGAACTGTTTTTGAGATATCCTGCTCACAGACAGACAAATAAATAAATAAATAAACAAACTGAAGTAAAAAATACAACCTCCTGGCAGAGGTAATTAAAACAAAAACCTACAGAACCAACATATAGGCCTAATGCCTTTGTGAAATAGTGTTAAAAGATATCATTTCCTGGGCTACTTGCATTATAGCAATAAAAAGGATCTGCCCTTGCTTATGATGATAAAGCTCTGCGATGTCTAGATCAATGTCGACTTCAATCGCTTTTCTGGCTTGGTACTCATCCTGTTCTGGATTTTGTATTGATTGTTGCAGAAAAGCCTTTTTTGCCTACACTTGCAAAGGGAAGAACAGGTGGCGTGGTCTTATTTTTAAAGCTCCAAATTATTAGTCTAGTTGTGTCTATAAATAAAATCTCAGACGACATTATTTATCCCCAGTCGAGCCCATTCTCCATTGATCTTTACTTTGCTCTGCTGGAATTCCTCTCCTGCCTCTGGAGCTCAGTACTTGAGCTCTGATGATGATGTCCTGCACTCTTATGTGCTGTTTCTCAGCATTGTTTCTCATCTCTTCATCACTTTCAGAAGAGTGGTCAGAAAGCTTGCAGTTCTCTAGACCCTCTTGACTTCATGCTGCCTTTTTTGAGCTGCAATGCATGGAAATTTTTGAATCATTCATTTAATTTCACTGAGCTGGCTCTCTTGCTGTGATGGATTAAGACAGTTCAGACATGTTGCTTTAGTACTCCTGGTGTTGCTTATATTGAGCAACACAACACAGCCTGGTTGCAGAAGGAGATGTGAGCGGTGTTATTTTGGTCATGTTCTGTGAAGCAAGTGCTGCGGGGTTTTGGTGAACGACCAAGTTGTGGTGGAGAATATAAAGGGAGGCAGTGTTTATGGTGGAATTGATCATTCCTGTTGACTGGAGAGCTGCTGGGGGCCTTGAGGTCTCCATCACGAAAGAGCCTCCGATGTCAGCATCTGGTGCTCAATAGAGGTGCATGAGAACCTTTGAGGACGAAGCAAAGTAAAAGACAGCAGATAAAAAGCCTGACAGAAGTACTTCATGAACTTAAAAAAAAAAAAGAAAACCTAGAGTTCGACAAAAATAGTTTGTGCTACATGCAGTAAAATTTGCTGAAAAGGCCTGTGGCATTGAGAAGTGTTACGTGAAACCTCAGTTCAGCAGCCTCAGAGACACCGCAAAGAGCAGACTTATCAGATTTGGACATGTTCATCTGATAAAGAATAATGAAGTAGAGCTAGGGCTGTAGGTCTAGGACTGTTAGAAGGTTTAGTTTATACAAAAGGCCTTGTGTCCTGTCAACACATGGGAGCATTTGTTGTTATTTCATAGTGGGGAGTTTAAACATAAAACAAAACTATGCTGATATTATTATTTTAATCTTTGTTTTGTTGCTTTGTGCAAACACAAGCTATTTTGTATTATATGCTTGTATATTATTTATCAGCCATATTAAAGTATTAGTGGTTATGTCAGCACTGCAGAAATGTCATTGTAATTGCTTGAGAGTCAGCTTGTCTTTCTCCCAGCAATTTCATATTTGCTTTGGACCGTGGTAATGAGAGGACAAAATCGCATAATGACAAATATTGTAATATTAATATTTTGAAGGATAAGGCTCTTTTTGTGTCTTGGTTGCATATTTCAAATGCATGAAAACATACTGGACTGTTTTGATTGAGGATGTTATTTTTTGTGTTATTTTTGATAAGAAATAATTCTAGCTGAATGGCACATTTCTGGGGATAGGGAGTGTTTCTGGGCACGTGGTAGTGACTATTTATTTGTTATCTTGTGAGGTGCCAAAGCCATGTCCGCTTGCATTGGTTTAATGAGTATTTCATATTTTCAGCATTGCTTAATTTTATTATCCCCGCTATCAAGTGGATGGGGAATCAAAGAATGACTGATGTCTGTCTGTCCACTTGTCATACTTCTTTTCTGGGCCAGAACACCAAAACCATTCAATATTTCTCAGTGAAATGTCATATATGGATACATCTTATTGTTTAGATGTGCCTTTTCATACTTCCATTAGTCCATCCATCCGTCTGTCTGTCCCTCCACCGTGTTTCTTTTCCAAGCCAAACATCAGCCATTCCGAATCATGGACACGATGTACTGTTGGCTATCTATGCGCATGGACAACCCCTCAATATAGAACACTTGCCTCCTGAAAAAAACCAAACATAACGCGTTGCTGAGTACCCCTCGGCCCAAACCAGATTCCCCGCCTTTCCTGTCACCGTGAGTTACCATACCAAATTTGGTGAAGCTGCGATCAGTGGTTGCTGGCTACTGACCCGTCCTGCCTCAAGGTCACAGCGCTAAGGTCAAAGGTGAAATCCAGCAAAAAACATGACGTTGCACATATATGTGTCACAGTGAGTTACCATACCAAATTTGGTGAAGTTGTGATTAGTAGCTGCCGAGTACTGACCTGGACAAGATTTCCAGGGTCAAGGTCACAGCGCTAAGGTCAAAGGTCAAATCCAGCAAAAAACCTGTCGTTGCAGATCTATCTATGGGTCATAGTGAGTTACCATACCAAATTTGGTGAAGCCGCGATCATTAGTTGCTGAGTACTGACCTGGACGAAGTCGGCCGAGGGGTAAAAACTGCCCAAACTGATGCCCATAGATCTCGTGGTCAGAGCCTAATATGATTGCACTGCGTAACGTTAACTGTACTTCGGGTCGTGTAAAGAAGCGTTTGATGAACTCATGTATTTGTGTATTTTGAGGATGGCTGGTGAATGTCTGAAACTCGTCCCCATCACCCGTTGAGTTGAAATTCTAGGCCCTGGAAATTAGCCATTTTACATTCAGATGGGAGATAGGTGTGCTTGCCCTTAGTGTGGTGTCAACATTCCAACAATTAAATCCAGCTCATTAACATTACTGCACTTAGTCCTGGTATATTTGCAGAACGATTTCACATTGTCGCCCGCTCGAGGCAGTGTTTCTGTATTTTTCACTTTGGGGTCTATTCTCCCATGCGCACAAGTCTAAAAAAGCGCGAAGCTACCTGCTTTTAATCCTACGCGTATTCTGCCCTCGACTTAAAGCTGCAGTATGTAACTTTGAGAAAAGTAACTTTTTGTCATTTTTGCTAAAACTGTCACTGTGTACAGACAGTATTACATATAACTAGTACTCTGTAATTTAGTAAAGGCTCATTTAAACCCACCTAATGCTCCTACTGCAATTTTAAAGAATCGTTCGGACCGACTAAAAGAACCAATTAGAGCCAGGATGGTGTCTGACAGCCGTCAAACAGTGCACATGCACGCGCTGCTCCTCAGTTCACGCCAGTGCTCAGTCAAGTTCAAATCTCCGAGAGCGGGTTCAGGAGCTTAGAGCCATCAGCGAGGAAAAAAATGCCGATACCTCAGTTTCCAGAAACAGCACACATGGCTTAGACTAGTAAAAAAGGAAACCAGAAGGAAAAAAGCTCAAAAGAAAGAATTTAACAAAACCCAGGATAAAACCAGAGTGAACATCGGAGTGGATTTTTAAAAGTGGAAGGAACTCCGTGATCTGAAAGGATTAAAAACTGACGCAGAGTTTGCGACTTTTCTCCTTGACAGGTAAACCCCTGCTTTATTTGTTGGTTCATTTTTGCTTTGCAAATAAGCGAGTTGGCGTCGCTGACATGATCACCAAACTAACCCCAGCCCTAACCAGCATCAATTCATTTTCGCTCTGCAAATAAGCGAGTGAACGTCGCTTACAAGCGCAGTCCCTGTTCGAATAGCCAGAGTCTTATAATTGTTACAGTACTCTGCGGTGCATGTGATGTTACTGTGATTTTGCAGTCGAACCAACGTTAGCCTGTTTCAGATGCTAGGGCAAACGTCACTGGTGTTGTTTCATTAAAAAGCAGCAGAAAATCTCTTTATGAAGTGACCTGGCAGTCTTATCAGTTGTGTTGTTGCCCTTATAAATATATGTAACGTTTCTGTGCTCTCACAGCGAAATGCTGGCATACATGATTTACTGGCCATTCAGCTGGATTCACGAGTTTCTGTACTCAATAATCGGGTAACTTCCCGAAATAAGTGTGTGCTGGGTTTTTAATGAATACATACTGCTGTAGATTACTTTTCATGACGACATGATTTATTTCTGCTCGTTTGTCGGCAGGCGTGTCGTTGGACTTGAAAAATCTGGGGCTATTAACCCTGATTTTTTAAAAAAAAAAAATGAATCCTGGCTAATTCTAGATGGGTTTCCGTTATTAATACGTTTTTCAATTCACGAATAATCAAGTGCCAATCGAAGACACGGCTTCTTTTCCTCATGCGATCTAAAAGCGACAAAATAATGGGCTGCATTCAGGACAGAAAAATAATTTAATTATAATTATGTCTATGCACCTGCACTGGCGACGGCATTTCAGACTAGTAAGTGGTTTCGTTCGTTTACATTTTCCAATCGGACAAATCTATTCTATTTTTTTTTAATACGAATTGAGCGACCGTGCAGCAAAAACAGGTGTATGTACTTGTCGCCGAAATTACCTTCATTCGCTGAAGAGTTATGAAATGCCATCACCGAGTGATGGTGCATCGACCTAATTATAATCTAATAATTTTTCGGTACTGAATGTAGCCTATTATTTTGTCGCTTTTAGATTGCATGGGGGAGATAAGCCGTGTCTTCAACTGCCGCTTGATTATTATCGAATTGGAAAACGTGTGAATGAAAGAATTTTCCAGGACTAATTATCATCCCTCGCCGCGCGATTAGCGCGAAGCGGGGATATTGCATTGGGCTCCGTCTGTATGGACACATAAAATTGAGGCGGCGGGGGATTTTGGCATGTTAGTGGCAAACACTTGTCTTCAAAAAAAGGAGGGATATTAGCCCCGGAATTTTCAGGTCTAACGACGCGCCAGTTTTTTGGCCAGAAGCGTTGACTGTTCGCAACAGAAACGTCTCGCCTCGGCAACTTGGCTGCTTTCATAATGTGAACGTGCAAAATCTCTCCGCAGTTGCATGCAACAGTTCGCGTGCACGGTAGCTTTCTAGGGGAGGGTCTGAGGAGTGCAGTGGAGAGGGAGGGGGAGGGATCTGAAAGTTGCTTTTTTCAAATTTTTGTGTGAAGTCCTCTCTCTCCTCAAAGTTACAGACTGCAGCTTTAAGTCTGTGCATTACGCGCTTGGGGCGAAGCAAGGTCAAAATCGGGGCATCTCCAGGCGCTTCTCATGCAAATTACACTTACGCGTATTCTCCCCCTGGCTTACGCGCTTTTTCTGTTAAGCGCTTTTGAGGACTGTATTAAGGTCGAGCACCAACATAAGGCAAAATGGAATATTGCGTTTGATGTCGGTTATAGGCCGAGTTTTAACATTAATTTTATTTTGTTTAACATGGTAAAGGTTGAGACATTCAATATTCGATTGTTCATCCTTATTTCTAAACTACATTTCTCAAAACCATAATAAATTATCAAACGAAAGATATTACTCAACAGCCTGTTCTCCAATTAGTTCAATTGCAAATGCATTACAAACAATTACAAACATACCGGTGGTCATCAAGGTCACAACTGTGCTGTCGGCCCTGGCATCTTGGTGATGTCATGCACATATCTCATGCGTCTGTGTCAAGGTGTCTGACACAGTTCGTTGACGCTCCAAGTTCTTCACCATGCACTTCCACTGCAGAAAGAGTGGATGCCACCTTCTCCTCCAGTGCAGTGAAATGCACAGGGGATGATGGTTGCCCACCACCTGCTGCGTGCACAGTTCTTCTGTGTGCAGTGAGCCTGCGCCCCGTAGATCTCTCCATTTAGGCTAGGCAGTGTCTATTTTGCCGTCTGACTGTTCCCGTTTTTTTCTGCTATGTTGCCGTCACGTCCGCTTGACATGCGCAGTTGTCACAGATGTGGACCTCAGTTTGTAGGCATATACACGGCGTCGGCAATTCACGCTATAGGGCTATTATGCCCTCTGCCCAGATGGCAATTCATGCTGGAAGGTTATTTTGCCGTCTGCTCTGGCGCATACTTCTCCACAAGGCTATACTTTTATCACAGCCGCGGACAGCACTACAACTGTTCGCCATGTTTTTCGACCGTCGGATCAGGTATAAGTTAACCAGAAGCATTTTTAATTTGCAGAGCACGCGAACTAACATGCAGTAGCTGATGAGCGGTCATGACTTAGTTTGAATGCAATCAATCGCACGAAAAATTCGTTTTACGTCCGGTGTGAAAGCGGCTTGTGTATTCGCATCTTTGCATTGACTTTGAATGTAGCTAATCTGTCCTGCGAAAAAATTTTTCCTGTCTGATCTGGAAGCAGCTGTATGGACAGTACGCGACAGTTAGAGAGAGCTATTACCTATTTAATTTCCGCCTTTTTCGGCTTCATTAGCCACAACAAAAAGGGGGATGAAATTATATCAAGGTAGTGCAGAGAAATCATTTGTAAACCGGTAAGTCCACATCTGTGAAATTTGGTTTTCGGCTTTGGCTCGACGTCGTCATCATTGTGTTCATGTTCTGTTAACAAATGCGACTGCCCTATATGTTCGTGATAATCTAAAAAGTTGTGATATTCTCACGAGGGAAGAGAATGGTTTTCTAATTGAGGATATCTGTATTAACTAATTTGTGTCTTTGTAGCCTATTTTTTTTTACCATTGATAACACTGTGTGTTTTAATGTGTGAATAAAGATATTATTATATAGGCTACTCTAGATTGAGCCCTACCCTGGCCAATACCAAAGCACTACCCATTTGTTAATCAATTTTAGCTAATAAAGAATAGCCGACATGGGAAGAATCATTATCAGTCAATGGTATCATTGATTATAATAAAGTATTAGGCACAAGTTCAAGTGAATATGTCGCTCAAATCAAATGGGACATAATAGCCTACGGATATGGAATTGTGCGATTGCTGAGGCGGTTTTGAGGCGGGGGAGATGACCGCGTGCGGGGTAAGAATCCTTGTTAAAGCATTTCCATGTCCTTTAGTTGCAAACCTGACATCGTAGTAGTTTGAGATTTCAAGTGCGCAATTTCTAAATGAGATCATATAAACTGTCTTTGAATGTTAAAAATGTTCTCTTTATTTATCTCCTTCCCTGTTTTCCACGGAACAAGCAGGCTGGTGTAGGAGGGGCACATTTTTCAAAGCTCTGATTGCGCTGGTGGAGAAGCGCTAAATTCTTTTTGTTATTTAATTATCGTGGCAATTTGTTGTTTTGCATAGCTTTAATGCCATGGTGGCTAGAGAAAGAAATAAAAAAGAGATCTCTGCATTACTTCTTGTAATTGGCACAGACATACAAACCCAAAACCAGTGAAGTTGGCACGTTATGTAAATCGTAGATAAAAACCGAATACAATGATTTGCAAATCCTTTTCAACTTATATTCAATTGAATACACTGCAAAGACAAGATGTTTAATGTTCAAACTGAGAAACTTCTTTTTTTTTTTTTGCAAATAATCATTAACTTAGAATTTAAAGGCAGCAACACATTGCAAAAAAGTTGGCACAGGGGCCTTTTTACCACTGTGTTACATCGCCTTTCCTTTTAACGACACTCAGTAAACGTTTGGGAACTGAAGAGACCAATTTTTGAAGCTTTTCAGGTGGAACTCTTTCCCATTCTTGCTTGATGTACAGCTTAAGTTGTTCAACAGTCCGGGGTCTCCTTTGTCGTATTTTACGCTTCATAATGCGCCACATATTTTCAATGGGAGACAGGTCTGGACTACAGGCAGGCCAGTCTAGTACCCGCACTCTTTTACTATGGAGCCATGCTGTTGTAACACGTGCAGAATGTGGCTTGGCATTGTCTTGCTGAAATAAGCAGGGGCGTCCATGAAAAAGACGTTGCTTGGATGGCAACATATGTTGCTCCAAAACCTGTATGTACCTTTCAGCATTAATGGTGCCTTCACATATGTGTAAGTTGCCCATGCCTTGAGCACAAATACACCCCCATACCATCACAGATGCTGGCTTTTGAACTTTGCGCCTATAACAGTCCGGATGGTTCTTTTCCTCTTTGGTCCGGAGGACAAGACGTCCACAGTTTCCAAAAACAATTTGAAATGTGGACTCGTCAGACCACAGAACACTTTTCCACTTTGCATCAGTCCATCTTAGATGAGCTTGGGCCCAGCGAAGCCGGAAGCGTTTCTGGGTGCTGTTGATAAATGGTTTTCGCTTTGCATTGTAGAGTTTTAACTTGCACTTGCAGATGTAGCGACGAACTGTAGTTACTGACAGTGGTTTTCTGAAGGGTTCCTGAGCCCATGTGGTGATGTCCTTTACACACCGATGTCGGTTTTTGATGCAGTACCGCCTGAGGGATCGAAGGTCACGGGCATTCACTGTTGGTTTTTGGCCTTGTCGCTTACGTGCAGTGATTTTTCCAGATTCTCTGAACCTTTTGTCGATATTACGGACCGTAGATGATGAAATCCCTAAATTTCTTGCAATAGCTCGTTGAGGAATGTTGTTTTTAAACTGTTCGACAATCAACTCGCACATTTGTTCACTAAGTGGTGACCCTCGCCCCATCCTTGTTTGTGAATGACCGAGCATTTCAGGGAAGCTGCTTTTATACCCAATCATGGCACATACCTGTTCCCAATTAGCCCGTTCACCTGTGGGATGTTCCAAATCAGTGTTTGATGAGCATTCCTCAACTCTCTCAGTCTTTTTTGCCACTTGTGCCAGCTTTTTTGAAACATGTTGCAGGCATCAAATTCCAAATGAGCTAATATTTGCAAAAAATTACAAATTTTACCTGTTTGAACATTAAATAACTTGTCTTTGCAGTGTATTCAACTGAATATAGGTTGAAAAGGATTTGCAAATCATCGTATTCTGTTTTTATTTACGATTTACACAACGTGCCAACTTCACTGGTTTTGGGGTTTGTACATAGGCCTACTATTACAGCCGCATATCGTGGGCCTGCTGATGAAACCTTGTATCTTCAAAGTGATAAACTTTGCAGGAAATATATAAAAATATAAAAATATATATAAATTGATAAATATAAATAAAATAAAACATCTTTAATTCTGCGTGTAAGAATAGTGGACAAATTTTTTGTTTCTTATCAGTTTGGAGATATGAGGTTTTATCAGCAGGCCCACGATTTTCAAGTTTAAAGTAAGGTTTGAGTTTTCCAGGGACCACAACTGCATTTTCATGGTTAATCAGAAAATCCTTGTTCCTTGTTTTCCTGACAGCCATAATCAATGAGATTTTTACAGAGTCCGCCTCTCTTTTGGATCAGTCACACCTCTTTCATAAGGCCGCCTACATTCTGAAGTTAAGCGCTGTGGGCGTGATCGAAGCGAGTAGGGGAAAATACGCGTAACTCAAAAGCGCTTAACTCAAATCGCGTAAAAAAGGACTTACGCGCTTATGGGAGAATAGACCCCTTTGTGAGGTGTGCGGCGTCACATCGCCGTGTTGATGAGTATCACCATATTACACGGTAATATCTGTAGGGCTTTGGTTGCATTCTGTGCCCAAGTGACTTACGGTGACGGTGATTGTTGACATTTTCCCAGCTGTGGAGCTCATGGTCTTCAGATTTCAGGGCAAATGTCTTCCAGAGGGGTACCGCAGAAACAGTACATCTATATTTAAGCAAGAAAAAGATTGAAATGAAAGTGCTGCAGCTTTGATGAGCTGATTAAGGGCCATTTAAGAAGCCATTAAGCGCTAACGGTCCATGTGAATGTTGTCGGAGCAGCTAAATTGGTTTTTTCAAGACGTGATTTATTTTAGTCACTTCATATCTAAATTGAAAATGTTTCTAGTTCCCATTCCCAGTACAGTAAATCTCCACAGAAACTGAAATTCATGCTTCCATTAAACCAATTGAATGACTAGGCATTTTTTTTTCCCAGTGAGGGAAATACAGTCCCAAAGTGATTCTTTTAAAAGTGCATAAAAATTAATTAGGTAATGCAGCAAAATAATGTTTGACCTGAAGTAGTTTTTGTTGTTTGTAGTTTTGTATGTAATGTTTCGTTTCATGTAGTTTTGCAGCTTGGAGTGGGAGGAACTGGGGGCGGGCTGCCAGAAGAGCGACAGTGAGGAGGTGGGGCCAACTACCCTGGAGGCGTGTCTCAGTGCATTGGACCATGTGACTGAGGAGGAAGATGCGGAGGAACCTGGATCACAACAGTATGTTCATTGGTCATCTTCTCTGTCATGCTATTCTTTGCTTTGAAAAATAAAATGTATGGTTTATCATAAGGTTGTCAATTTATACTTTTTTTGGTGTTCTGGCATTAAATTCAAAATGAGTGAATATTTCCAAAAAAAAAAACAATACAGTTCATCGGTTTGAACATTAAATATTTTGTCTTTGTAGTGTACTCAATTGAATATTGGTCAAAGGATTTGCAAATCTTTTTATTCTGTTTTTATTCACGTACTGCACAACGTCCCAACAGCTAAAATAGCAATAATGCTGTCCTTGTCCAAATATTTATGGACCTGAATGTGTACATACTTTGATCCTCCCTCAACTTAATATCTGACAAATTGTTGCAGCACATACAGTAAGATTGAAGTAGCTGTTAAAACAGCAATTATTTTGATAACTGGTTAATTTTGTTTTTCCAGACTGTTTGAAGAGGCTGCTGTGGGCCTGCACCAGCTATCAGATAAACTTCCAGCCCCAGGTGCCATTCTTTGAGTTACATGAATTGAAGAAATAATCCAAGCTGTATTTGGGCCAAAAGGCTTTCGTTTTTCCTAATATATCTGTCAACAGTCACTGAAATGTTTGCAGTCGAAAATGTTCATTTAATATTTGTCATATGATGTCTCAGCTTTTTAATCAATCGAATTTAGTGGTCGTTCGCTCTTCTGTCATTTCAGGAAAGGCTCTGCTTGACGTTATTTTACTGGCTGCCGATAAGGAAGCTCCCAGCATGCAGGAATTTTTGCCAGTCTACGGTTCGCTGAAGCATTTGCACGTTTGGCATTCTGCTAAGATGACCATAGTGACAGAAAACAGCGCTGGGTAATGACTCAATACTCTTTCCTGTAAATCCTGTTGGCCTGTAAACATTTTCTCAAGTCAAAATTTTATGATGTCACGGTCTTGCCAGTAGGGGGCAGACTGTGCTAACATCTGTAGCCAGTACTTTGCAATTTATTTTGCTTGCGTGTTTAATAATAACGATTCATGCAGTATTGTGAGTTGAAAATTTTGGTCCAGTTGCTGGTGGGAATTACTAAATGGAATTCCTAAATGCAGATGGGTTTCTTTTTTGACCAAGTAAATGCAGCTGGTTATGAATGAAGCTGTGTTAATATATTATGGTGATAAATACCGGTCTGAAATGTAAGATTTCTGACGATGCTTACTCAGGCTTGTCTCTCTTGCAGATGGCAGAAAGCAGCCTTGTACTTATCGGCCACGATTTGTGGTCCCGACAGTGTACTGAACTGTATCGACGACAAGGAATTATGGAGGGGTAGCATTCTCATTAAAGAGAAAAAGGTAATTGGTTCAAGATGATATTTATTTCCTGCAGCCACTCAAATCCCACACTTTAAGAATGCCTGCTTGTGTACTCTTAAGCGAGTGCAATAAATGGGTTTATTGTGTTTTAAGCGCTTCTGTGGCCCACAGCTAATGATGTTTTGTATTTCAATTTTTCTTCACGTACAGCATATGGGGAGGTGTATAAATGAAGTGGTCTGTGTTGAGTTGTGAACATCCAGATATTGAGTTTAATAGTTTATAAGCTTATAGAAGGTCAGGTTTGTTGATATTCTAGCATCGGAGAGATGATACAGTTTATTCTTTTGTTTTCCTGTCATGAAGTTTGGTCAGGTTTGTCGAGTAATTATTTTAGAATACTATAACCCCTGCACTTAATCACTATGTTGGCTTTTGTCTGTTTAGCATGATCCATTGTTATTTTAGCGTACTGCTGTGGTAGAGTTTCATTGTGAGGTAGTTTGCGAAGGAATAGATGTGTTAATTACAGTGGCGGGTGAACGCGGCCTCGGAGACTTGAGCATGTGCGCTTGTGTCGCTTGCTCGTGTGTGGTGGAGAGAGTTCGCCCACACATCGCTTACGTTCTCGGGAACACGTGAGGAGCTGAACCCCTTTAAACAAAGGAACCGCTGGATACTCCTAGTGAAGGTCACCGCTCGCTTGTGACTGAGAGAAGGCCGATGCAGAGCGGGCGAAGAGACGTTCTTTATGCAAAATTGGCTGGTAGCTAGATTTTTTATGCATGGCAAAGCAGGCATCACATTTTAAGAGTTGAGAGGAAACTTTCCAGCTGTAAAGTAAATATCCAGTTTGCTACTTTTTCAGCTCGTAAGCATCTTTTTTGAGTGTTTTTATATTCTATATTTTATTGTACTGCTATTTAAATTCTTTTTTTTTGTGAGTGAGCTGAGCTAGAAACTCTCATTTTTAAATTTGCACTTCCCATTTTTATGAGCTTTTGTTAGATTTGCATCCTGGTCTATCACTCTTGTGTCCCTTAATGAAAGGACAAGTCTTTGTTATTTGGTTGCATGACATCCTCATAAAATATGCTGTAATGGATCCAAATTTCGATAGTGTACTGCAGACAGGCTGTTTAAATTGCTGGTTACCCTTACTCATAATACGTGAACAGGGTTGGAATTAGAAACTCAGTTAATTTGCTCACCAGTGGGTGCATTAAAAACCTGTTGCTTGCATGTTTGGTTACCTAATGACCCATTTAGCGAGCTATCTTGGCAAGTATGAGATAACTTGCCAAAATAAATGTTCTCGGGCAGGCCAGTTTAGACTTTGGACCAGCAAGGGAAAATGGATTGCACATATGTTTTTCACTTGTGAATCCTCTCTCAGAGATTCTAAAGAGGAAAAAAGGGCACTCCTTGCATATTTACACATGCTGAGCATAATTGAGCCATTCACATTGACAACTATACACAAGTAGATAAATTTGGGAAGGTGACAGCAGCACTGTGGTGATGAGATCAGGAATTTCTAATTTGATATTGTAAATTTAGTCCTCCTTTCTGTACGGCTGCAGTTCGTCTCGGAGTTGCAGTTCGGTGGATTTTGCCTGAAAGACCAGCGCGGAAACTCAAGTCGGGGGCCGTCTCTCAAACCCGCCCAGAAACTCACCGACCACAAGCTTTCCTCCGAGGTGAGGCCTCCCGCTTCATCACAGCACTCGCTCCGGGTCCTGAGGGCCTCGCGCTGTGGGGCGTCCCCTTCCTCGGTCAATCGAGGACATTTCCGCAGAGCTGAATGCAGCTCATCCAGCAACTTAAGCAGAATGAAATGTGAGCTCACTCGACCGAGAGAAAGAGTCTGATTGTGACTCGAGATTTGAAACCCCCCCCAGTGCCGACTCCCCACACCTCATTTCCTCTCACCCAAGATGATGTCTTCATAAATGTACCGTCTGAACTCCACTCCCTATTGGAAGAACTGGGAAGTCGCTTTTCTGTTTTTTAATGCGTACATCTTTTCTCCCCCCCCCCCCCCCCCAAAAAAAAAAAGATACAGCCTCAATCATCATTTAGTGCCATGTTTGTTGTCGCGGGATGTAGCTATCCAAAGACGCGGGGCTAGCTTTTCCCATTAGCGGAGTGCGGCTCGGTTGCATACGCAGTCATAAAAGTGTGAAACCGGAATGTTCTTATAATGAGTTTTCCACTGACGATTAATCAGCAAAAGCTGCCGCAGTAACCACCGCCCCCATTTCCGATGCACTATATTAATCTCGGCCACCTACCCACCGCCACCACCCCGGCTGTTTACCCACGATCAAACTTCTTGATTAATAGCACACGCTTTTATTAATGTCATTATCCTCTTTAGCTTTGTTTCAGCAATATCTGTTATCATAAAGTATGTTGGTGTAGTAAAATGTAATTGTGTCCTTATCTCTTTATTTATGGGCCTGGAGCAAAGCGTTCCATCTGTTGCTGGTGGTGTTAACAGGACACGTCTGTTGGTTTTTTCCTGCTATTATGTGACTCTGTCACTCCCTCTCCCCTGTGTGTAGAATTGAGTTTGTTAAAGACCTGTCCCCATCATGTTGAAAACGGTTAAAGAGCATTTGTGGACTTGCTTGTTTTCTAAATGTCATCCACTTTAAGCTGGGGCATTGTTGTAACTGGGACAGCGATGTGTGTTCCTTACCCTCAGAGCCAGAACAACCAGGCTAACTGTTGCTGTTTTCCACGTTAGAAGAATAATGCTACTTGTATTAACCCTATAAAACCCACAGACCCATACTTGGTCCGTCAAATGCAGTTGCTGTTGTCAAACCTGTGGAATTCCTGACCTATTTTGAATTGCAGTAGAGATCCCAAGGTTTCCAATGATCCCAAATATGTCCTGCTGAACTCCAGGGAAATGTGAACAAAATGATGCATACTATCTAGATCTTTTCCATTTGATGTAATGCTGTGGCCATAAAAACATTGCCATCCTGGGTTTGAATATTTCTCTCAGTCTAAGGGGGATGTAGCTAACTGCAAAAAGCAAATTCAGATGATGTACATTACATTGTCCTACAATATGGAAAAAATGCCTTTTCTAATTTAGTACCGACTTAAGAGAAAACTAAAGTGAAAAGTTATAGTTGCAGGGGTAGAACTCTGATTCTGAACACTTGCAAAAATTTAGATTGCTGTAACTATTATTAGTTTCAGCTTGCATATTGGGCACTCCTGACTGTATTTGGCAAAATTAGGTTACCCATGAATGAGTCAACCGTGGCACACCACCAGAGTTTAAACTGCCAGCTACATTTTCTCATTTCAGTTTCCTGCAACACTTCATGAGTGTCAGTCGCATGAGCACTGCAACACTCTCGCTCCCTCTCCCATTACGATCAAATATCTGCTATCATATTTGAGTCTGTAATTGAAATGGAAAGCAAAATTTTTTTTTTTTTGGTGTAACGTGTCGTCGGCCTGCTGATAAAACCCTGTATCTCCAAATTCCATAAGAAACAAAAACTTGTATGTCCACGATAATAACCTAAACAGTGCCAAATACAAAATACATTCTTGGAAGAAAAATAGTCATCCTACCCGAAGACAGATCAACTGCAGTCTTGCATGCAAAATTAAACCTTTTTTAGCTCGCTGGGACGAGTAACGTCCCGAGAGCTATTGTCGTACCCCCGGCGTCCGCGTCCGCGTCCGTCCGCGTGCAAAAAAACTTTAACCTTGCCCCGGCGAGCTTTGTTGTCTTTCTGACAACTCTTGTTATGCTCTTCTGTAAAGTTTATCATTTTGAGGACACAAGGTTTTATCAGCAGGCTGACGGCATAATCATTGGTCGGCTCATTGTGATTTTCTTGACACGATGACCCATCTGCAAGGCCTGGACCCTACTTGTGTTCCCCTCGCCCCTGCCAGCCAGGTGACCGAGCAGTAGAGCTGAAACAGCGTCGTGACGTAACATATTCCAGCAGTTCCTTACCACAGTCATGGAGAACCTCTGTGTAAGCTGGGTTTCATTAGGACCTGGGATGTTTTTGTCTTTTTACTTCTTCCTTGGAGATCAACTCAGTAACTAATTCAAAATGAGAAACATTTAAACTATCTCCTGGTATCATTACTGTAAAGGCCAATGTAAGCAGATCTAATGAGGATATTGGTATATGTGGTTTCATGTTATGTCTCTTGTATAGCCTAACCTTTGCCTCCAGGTTTGTTAATGAAATGTATACAGTGGCTTGAAAATCAAAGGCACCCCAGCCTGAAATGCATTATTGATACTATTTTTTAAAAAAAAATGATAACACAATTGTGTTATTAATTCAAGATGCCAAGAAAAATGTTGTTGTTCCTTGAAGTTTCAATGGAATCAAACAAAATTATACATTTATGTAATGAATGAAGAAATTCACCAAATGAAGGTTGCATTTTAGAGGTAGATTTAATTATGGATTTTTAGAGGCCAATAAAAATGACGATGGTTTGAAAAAAGGAGGAGAAAGCTGATTGATTGACACCCTCCGTTATTTCCTGACATTCTGTATTAGTGAAATATAGTGTGTGTATAAGTTTCATATATTACCTTATCCTGATTAATAAGGTCTATATTTGAAAAAAATGCAAAAACACTTAAATTCACGTGAAAAAACTAAAAAAACAAGAAAAATTGTGAATTAATTAAATACGGCTAGTAAATTAATTAAATATGGCTGAAAGTTAAAATATATCAAATAAATTAAAATGAATGACAAATATTGCAGTTGGCTACAATTTAAATTTTTTTGTATTTATTGTACCCCGCCGCGCGGAACGCGCAAAGCGGCGGGACATGGTATTCACGACCGTCCGCCCGTCCCGAATCCTTGTCGGCGAGATATCTCAAGAACGAATTGACAGATTTCCTTCAAATTTCATATCAACATGTATTAGGGTGATACCCCGGCGCCAGTCGATTTTGGTGACCTTGGCGTCACTCTCAAGGTCACACCGAGAGATTGCTCATTTTGACACGATTTCACATCTTGTGGCGGGGGACAAAGACACGTTAGTGGCAAATGCTTGTCATCTATTCACATCTACTCGAATAATTTGAGTTGCTCTTATTATAGGGGGAAATTATCCTGCAAGTGTTTAAAGAGTGCTTTTCAAATAAAACCTTTTGAATGCAGGTAAGTTTCCTGAAGTTTGAGACAAATGGTGATCATCACAGAAGCTTTCTTGATAACTAGGCGTACATTTGGGTGGAAAAAAAATGTAGCAACACTGTATAATTCAAAAGATAAAACTTTAGTTGTATCAATGAAGTTACTGTAATTTTTTAAGAGAATTACTCTGTCATTATTGCAACATCAGTTGGGGTTTGTAGTATTGTGGTGTGTGACCTGCTGTACACACCTCTGCTCCTGCCTAATCAGCTTTTTTTCTTTTTGTATGGTCACCATTTTTAAGAAATCTGTTTTTTTTTTTCTCTCCTAATTCAGTCATCAGTAAGAGGATATCCGCCGGTTTGATTTAATGGATTACATCATTGGAAATGAAACATCTTGATGTGTGATTAAATGGGCTTCATTCTTGGGATAAGTTCCAATTATATTGGGCTGGTTCATGACTGACCGGCTATTGCACGTCCCATTATATTGTTAAATGCCACTTTTGCTAACCACAAAAATGCTCATGCACATTCTCGCGGTGGATCCTTAAGTGTGCAATTTCATTTAAGAAATGGATTGTTGCCTGGCTGGATCATTTGGAGGACAGAATGCCAAATTGTCAAGTGAAGTAACAGATGAATGGTTTCTATTCCTCCTTGTTTTTTTACGATGAACAAAAAGCTGATTGTGTCCAGATTTTGTTGGGAGAAGCAAACTGAAAACGAGTCAATCATGATCTGAATGCCTCTTGTCTGGAATGCCCAATCCGAGAACTATGTACAAGTCTTGCTCGTATGCAACCCCCTGTTGCCAGCTCAGGAGAGAGAGGCAGTTTGCGGCTCTACTCCGAAGTACACGCCTGTCAGCCCCTGCATCTTTACACTCATTGGTCGAATTCTCGCAAGTTCAGAACGGGGGCGAAGGATACCTGAACATGAGCAAGCTCAGAATCTCACTGACGAGCGCCCGGCTGGCCAACCGGAGGCGCTTGAGCAACGAACAAGGAAACTATTTTTAATTTCCTTTCCCAGCAGTCTCTTGCCAGTTTGCATCCCTACAGCGCTTTAGCCAATCATGCACTGTTCTGAAAAAGCACGACCGAATATCGAACTCGCACCGCAGTAGTCACTACTGCTCCGCAAATGCAGCGCCTTAACTGAGTGAGCTAACCAGCAGCATCTTAAGCCCACAGTTTCTAACCCTATCGCCAGAGTAATGTGTGATGTATTTTTCCTGGAGCGGGCAATTGCTTTCTAACAAATGAATCTCTGACACGGTCTATACTGTAATATAAAGTGTTTTGCACATTTATGGCAGCCCCTGTACTACCCTCTAGAAAACACGTGCTGAGTCCCAGTACTGACTGCCTGCTTTTGGCGGAGCTGGGGTTATCTTCAGTCTCATACTTTCGTAATGCTGTGCTGTAAACCAGAACATTATCTCGCTCGAAATTTAAGATAAAACTACGATATGTAAAGTTAGCTCTCATTTAAATATGAATTCAGCCACGCAATGACACAACCTTGACTTTGTGTATGGAGCCTTATGCAAAAACATTGAGTCTTTTTTTTTTTTTTCTTAAGATTGCATTCTGGACTTAAGAAGTCCCTTAACAGCACGTTGCTCAATTGCTGCTTTGCCCAACTTGGCTGGTCCAACTCAATCCTATTGAAAACCTGTTGGATGAACTGAGGAGAGCAGATGAAGAGCACAAACTCAAATATATGACTGATCTTAACAAGACCTGCATGGTGGAATGGTCTACAATCCCATTAAATGTGTGCCTTAACTTTGTCTAAAAATATAGGAAAAGACTCCATGCTGTTAACCTGGCGGGAGGGTGTTGTTAATTTACACTTTGTCCCAACAATTTCGGAATTGGGGTTGTATAAAATGAAAGATGATATCGTTGTTTCCATTGGAACTTAATGAACAACAGTATTTCTTTAATGCTGTTATTTTTAAAATTGTATTTATGGTGCATTTTCAGTGTCAGTAATTCTTATAATAATTGACAAGCCTTGAACCGCACAGACTAAGATGCTAATCAGATCTTCTTACATTGGCCTGTACAGCAATGATTTCTGGAGATGATTCAGATGTTTCCAATTTTAAATGGGCGAATTTAGCTGGCTGTTCTCTGGGCAAAACGCCCCTTTCAATGTTGTATATTTATTAAAAGGATGAAAATCCTTTACAAGTGTACACACTAAAGTAAATTGCTACTTTAACCTATTCGTTGCGAAGTTAGTAGCCAGTGCTGCGTTTTCATGGGTTTTCATATTTTTGCGGATGAACATTGCGTTTAAAGAATCCATTTTCGCTACTTTGGATCGAAAACAGGTTTTAGAATGGGAACTCTAATGGGCCTTCAGGTATATAGCCCCGTATGTAGCAAGGTGCCAAGCATTATGGGTTGTGACATAGAAGCCCTTCCGTTGCTTTGGACCAGATGGGATAACCTTGGCACCAGTGTTAAGAAATGGTCAACTTTTCACTTCATCTGTGAGAGTTTATGTTTTAGGCTCATCAGTGTACGTCAACACTTAAAAGCTTATGTTTGTTAGCCTCTTATGTGTATGAGACGATCACGAGCCCAAGGGGACTATTTCCCCAAACAGGCTGTGAAATTCCTTTAAGAGCATACTGTGCAGTTTGCACATTTTGTTCATTGTATTCAAGTGTTTTCCATCTCTCAAACTCTTATTGCTGAATACTCGGCAGCTATTTTGCATCATAAAGGCCGGATGGTTTGTTTACCACAGAGTGGCCTCGGGTGCCTTTAATTTTTATACTGCTGTATAGGCAGTTTTATTTGGCAGAAAACAAGCTTGTAATCTATGAATATTTCCTCTTACGGTGCATCTCATTATTTGGGGACCAAACACCTCAAGTGTTCTGGTACCCCTCTGTAATTGGGTTTGTTTCCCACTCGTTTGGCTATAAAAGTCCACGTAGTTTATTAAAACTCTCCGTAATTGACAGGTCTTCAGAGAGCTCTCACAGTAACTAAGGCACACGATGACAACGAATGCGCCTTATTGTGCCTCTGTGGGTTTTCATTTTTAAATTTTCAGCTTTTAAAAATCAAACCCTACAATGGAAAGAGCTTTGTTAACCTCATCCAAGACCGTAACATCCGTTTATTGTTGATAAATTGCTGACGGCCTTTCAAATTAGTTTTTACGGTATGTGCTCATTACGGTAATTAGGTCAGACTCCGATCATGGTGTGCTTGTAAAACACTGCATATTAAAGTGTTGGAATTTATTCTCTTGATACTTCATTATGACGCATGCCGGCTCCTGATTCAAACCCCATAGAGGCAAAGTTATACACTCAACATCCACAAGCTTGGCTGTACCCAACATGTTCCGGTGTAACAGGACAAAGTGTATCCCTGCAGCCTAGTGTATACCCAGGGTTAAAGTGGACTTGTCTGTTTTATACCCTGAGGTATAATCTGGGCTAGCTCCCCCCAGGCCAGATTATGCCCCCCACATTCAGTCACATTTTATAATCCAGGGTATATTTTGTCCAAGGGCAGATTATACCCGGGTATAGTCTGGCAGGGGGATAATCTGGGCTGCTACACCCCGGGGTTGGACCCCCATTGGCCTCCAAAGCAGCCTGAATTCTTCTGGGGATGGATTAAGCGTTTTGTTGTGTAAAAAAATAAAAAATCCTCAGAAATTTTGACCCATGCTGACATGGAAGACACATTCATGATCTGGGCGCACTCGTTTGAACTGAGATGTGGGGACTAGATCATTAGAGTAAATTCAGGTCACTTGTTTGTGCAGAGGGTTTGACATGATGTGTATGTTGCAGTGTGACAAAGGATTTTGCTTGTAGTAATGGTTGACTGTGGCCATAATGCAGTGGTCACGGACAGCTTCAATTCTTAGGCATACTGCATTACTGCTCCACCATAAATGCATACATGCTGATGTAGATGTTGTGATGTTGTCACAACCAAAATCAAGATTCGCCAGACCTGATGAGGAACTGTTAATGATCCTTTACCTTAATGTCCTGTCTGGAGTATTAACCGAAATCTTAAAGATGGCGGGATGGGGATGTGATGTTGCTTCCCTTTTGCATTGTTTTCTTGGTAGTTGCTGTCAGTTTTTGCCGGTTTTTTACAGCCTCGGCAATTCTATTGATTTTTTTTTTTCTCCTTTATAGCCCCGCCACCACCCCCCACCCCCCCTCTCTGGAGATCAACTTTATTTGGTAACAAACATTTTGATGAAGGGGAAAAAAGCATAATTTGAAACCTCAAAGAGGGAGGGTTATTCCATCAGAAATAAGACACATCTGTTTTAGAGCTTGTGTTTGTGTGTGTGTGTGTGTGTGTGTGTGTGTGTGTGTGTGTGTGTGTGTGTGTGTGTGTGTGTGTGTGTGTGTGCGTGTGCGTGTGCGTGTGCGTGTGCGTGTGCGCGTGCGCGTGCGCGTGCGCGTGCGCATGCGCGTGCGCGTGCGCGCGTGCGCGTGTGCGTGCGCGTGCGCGCGTGCGCGTGCGCGTGCGCGTGCGCGTGCGCGTGCGCGTGTGCGTGTGCGTGTGCGCGCATATTTGCGTGATCTGTGAAATACCATTACTGATGGGATATTGCCATCCCCTCTTCCCTGTCTGTCAATCTGTCTTCCCATTGATTGTTATGGCTCCAGCCAGTGAACCGCCACAGGAACAGCCCTCAAATGTAAACAGGTCACACACATCGGGCGTCTCAAAAAGCCTATATGAGGGCAAGGTCATGGCTCTGATTTTACCTACTTTTTTTCTAGGTCAAAAGTCATGGTGGATGACTATCACTCTAGGGCGCACCGAGGGGTATATAGCACCGAGCACAATCTGCTTTTATTTTTACCCTGGAGTTTGGATAATGCGCAACATGCGCCATAATTCATTGGACAGTGACACATCTCTCATTCTGGCTCTGTACTCTTGCACCTTGAGTTTGACGCGATGACAACGAAGTTGACATGCAGGCCGTCAGCTTCTATTCCGGGGTGTTTTCATGGTAATTATCACTTCATCCCGAAGTGCTGTCTGCCACAGCCTCGTAAACCCCCCCCCCCCCCCCTTCCATCCCTCCACATTCTCTCAGCACTGACATTCTGTTAATACCTGACACTGTCTCCGCACAAAGCACTCATTGTTGCCGAATGAGAGGTCAGTAACACACCCACTGCTCTGCAGGAAAAGAATTTGCCGCAGGTGAGTGTTTATATGTGTCAGTCACGCTGTGCAGGGAATACGCTCCTGTATACTTATGTTGGACATGTGAGTTATGACTGTTGTTTATATATTTTGAATACCACTCATTCTTCTCTCCCTCTCTCATCCTGTAGGTGTCCCACTATTACCGGCCGGTTCTGGACCTGATCCAGTTCGTCAGGGTCTCTGAAATGCCAGCTTTCCTCCTCTCCAGTACAGAATACAAACTGTATCCTTCAGAAGCTTCATAATCCCTGCCATGAATTATGTGGCATGTTTCATGACGAAACGAGCACAAGAGGACGAGGAAAAAATGGCTGCAGGGCTTTGGCTCAGATAATTAATTTGTCATCTGAACCCACATTTCCACATTTTGCATAAGCGGGCAAACATATCGCTGCCAGCAATTTAACATAACATGAGCGGCGAAAACAGGCCATTCAGCCCAACTTGGCTCGTCATTTTGCTATTACTATAGTGAGTCTAACACTTCTGATACTCGATGACTAAATGGCATCTTGCGCTAAATCAAGCCTGCTCTTGAAAATCCCCGAGGCTTCTGCCTCAACAATATGGTCAGCCAAGCTATTCCGCTCTGAGATTACTCTGTGCAAAAAAATATTTCATAATATAAGTGCTAAATTGACCTAGAGCTCTACTTACAAAACTTGACCTTAGTAATCCTACATAATTAACTTTGTTAATCCCCTTAACATATTTAATATTTGCGCTTTCACTGATTGTTGATTAGATGACCTTTCAAGCACTTGTTACTTGAGTAATACTTGCAGTGTTCAGTATTCTGGTTTACAGTTAGTCCTCTGGCAGTAGGGAGTGTGGTGACATCTCGCCGTATGAAGGCCATGTGAACTTCTCGCAGAATGCTAGCCTTTTCCCTGCTGAGGAGAGATGCGGACACCTTCTTCGTAGCAGCTTGGCACGCTTTGACTCGAGGAATAATAAAATATCACCTATTCCCTCGGAGCAGTGCCTGAAAGGGAAGTGCCAGTTCAGTAGAATGCCATTGTCAGGTTTGCAGTCGGGCTCATTAATAATTTACTGTTATCTTTCGCTGACCTTCCCTCAGAATTGTTCTGCTTTCCATTTCTCTTCAGTCAGACTTGTTGCTGTAGTCATTACTGTAGTTCAGCGCGCAGGCAGTCATTACCCTGTGTTATCTTAATGAGCATCACTCTCAGTTCTGTTCTGTTCTACTCATGCACACACTTATGTGTATGTATACCTGCATGCAACAAGCACATGTGCAAACACACAAACACATACGGAGCAAAAATGAAAATAACACTGCCCTGATGTGTTATTCATTCTGTTTCTCGAGAGGCTGGATTGTTCAGCAAACCTCTTCAAATATGTAGCGTGCTTCATAAAAAAGAAAAAAACTTCGTTCATAATGAAAAATGTCAACACATCTCACATGTGCACGCTCACAATGCATTAATAGTTTATATTTTTTCATGAATAATGACATTTTAAAGACCTTAACCTACCAATGCAGTGAATTGTCTGCTAAATCAAGTAAATCTAAATTGCTTATGGACCAGCTGAGAACTCTTCGGGGCAAGGTACAGTGTTGGGACCTGTCGTCTTTGTGTGGATGCGGCCTCAGTATCAAAAATTTATTTTGTCCCTGAAACATATAAACAATTGTGTAGGTTTATTACCCAGGGAATTTTGCTTTAGGTAACCTGGTAAACCTTGTTGTAAGTATATTTTTTGTGGCCTGAAAGCTTCAGATGGGTTGATTTCAGGTTTTTTTTTTTCACTTAGATTTTGGACCTTTTTGCCAGAAAAAAAATCTAAATCTAAAAGAAATAATCATTTGTGCGATACAGTTATTTGTTTACCCTGAATTTGATTGAAGCAAAAGGTGACAGTTGCCAGGGAAAGCTTCTGAGAGCAGAATACCTCTGTTTGTACATCTATGGTTTTTATTTGTCCGGTTTGAAGTATCAAGGAAATGGTGCATTTGCATGATCATGAGAGACTGCAAGGAAAAGCAACACTTCAAAATGGGTAGAAAAGGAATTAAGCGGTTGGTAGTAATCGCCAAATCGAGCTCAATCGGGCTGTCGTGATAATTAATCGTGAATAATTTAAGCGCAGTCAAAGTAACTGCCACTAAGAGGCAGACCGACGCGATCGCTTATTACCTTTTCTATGACACTTGCGTAATGCGGTCATTTGAAATGCTTCCGGGAAGAAAACTGTGATTTGAAGTCTGCTAATTACCAGCGAGGTTGGACAGCCTCCATCGCCTTGGCATAATTAGCTTACCTTAAATCAATTCCAGTGTACTTTGCCTGACTTGCAATCAAGCCATTTATTCAGCCAACTGACAAATCAAAATCAAAATATGGCCTATAATGATTAAGAAGTGATAATGAGAAGCAGACGGACCTAACCAGGTTGCCGAGTTAGATTGAAAGAATTTCAAAAATCTGAATAAATAGCAGACCTCTGAATTCCACCTTTCATTGAGGAATTTTGTATGCATTGTAAAAGATATTTAAAAAAAAAAAAAAAATGAAATTACTCAAAGATGGCCCTGGTTTTAAGAGCTTAAAAATATACGTTACGTGAAGTGGGAAACATTTTGTGAAGCATACCGAACATGAATATGAGAGAGAATACGTTTGCATTGCAGGCAATAGTCAAATGCACCAAAGATTTGGCAATTAACGTTCAGGCAAATCTTTCCCGCGAATTTGAGGCATTTTTTATTAGATAATTGAACGAGAGTAATTTAAAATAATGTAACTCATAGCACTTGATTTTATTTACTTTTGAGCATCTAAATAACCAACAGTGAAGGTGGAAAACATTTTGTTTAAGCGTATAGAACGTGACATGTAAATTGTTAACGAATTTGAAAATCTTTCAATATAACGCGGCAGCCTGGTTAGGTCTGTCTGCTTCTCATCATCTCTTCTTAATCATTATAGGCCACATTTTGGTTTTGATTTGTCAGTTACCTGAATAAATGGCTTGAGTTCAAGTCAGGCAAAGTACACGGGAATTGATTTAAGGTGAGCTAATTATGCCAAGGCGATGGAGGCTGTCCAACCTCGCTGGTAATTAGCAGACTTCAAATCACAGTTTTCTTCCTGGAAGCATTTCAAATGACCGCATTAGGAAAGTGTCATAGAAAAGGTAATAAGCAATCACATCTGTCTGCCTCATAGTGGCAGTTACTTTTATTGCGCTTAAATTAATCGCAATTGATTATCGCGACAGCCCTAAAGCTCATGTACTTGAGAAGTAAACAATTATAGTTGTTAATTATATCCCTGAAATACGAGTTTCGGGATATCATGGTTTCGCCCCACCCGCCGCTGCGTCCGCAGATTTTAGCCATTGGCGCGATGACTCGCAAAATACTTGCATTGGCTTCTCATTTTTAGCATGTGGGCAGATATGGTAGAGAGGACGAACTGATTAGACTTTGGGCAAGTATGCACCCCTAGGTTTGGCACCTGGTGGCGCTATATATTGGAGGGGAAAAAAAACAGTTTTTTAACCATATCTCTGTAACAATTACTTACACAGACCTCAAATTTGCCTCATATTGTAGGTCTAATAAAGGTAAATCTTATAAAGGGGGCGTCGAGGATTGGGGAAATTGGGGGATATACCCCTTGCTGTCAGCTGCCGACAGCGTAGGCCTAGTTTGGTAATGCTGTTCTGCCCTGAAAATGCTATAATTATTGAGAGATCATGTTGGCATCAGTTTAGCTGCAAGTAGGGTCATTAGGTCAAATTATTGATTGGAATAGTCCCCTGGATAAAATAGTTACTAATTAATGAAGTTATACAGTAATTCTATTATTCAATTGAAATGAAGGAAGGCTGATTGTTCATGCTCATTCCAACCTGGCAGCTACTAGTTGTGTTTGGGTGATGTCACTGACAAAACTTCTAGAAACTGGGGACGGTGTTGCTGATGTGAGCTAAACCTGTGAGAAATTTACGCCCAAAGGTAAACTCTTTTCTCAGAGCGTACAAGATGTACAAACGCAGCAAATTTCCAACATTTATTAGTCTACCTGTAAAACTCTCAATGCTCTTTCATAGAGCCAGAAAATATGCCGTAGAATAGAATGGAAAGTTAAGAATTCAGTGACCGTGCAGCATATAACAGCCCTATGAAGAGGACAGGCCAGGGCGCTGTAGATGGAACACTGTAAAGACAATATGGAGTTCTGCTGAGCGTTCGTCATAGTTCCCCTGTATTGGCTTACCTGCTTCAGAATTTGGGCTTATGGGATCATGAAGTCTTTTGTCCTCCTGTCAGGTGGGGGCGCTGTTCTCGTTATCCTGCACAGTCAGCACTCAGGCTGCCCCTCCGGCCACACTGCTCAGCAGTCAGAAATGGAAGGAGTTTGTGGCTGAAGGACCCAAGTCCTGGCCGGGTGAGTGCTGGACTTGTGTTTAATTTGTACCGAATAGAGCAGAGCATCAGTGCTCCTGGAGGCTTCAGTGCAGTGTCCACAGTGATGCAAGTGGTCGGTGTAATGGCGGTGATGGATCGCTCGCTTTGTGGCTGCAGTAGATAGAAAATGCAATATGCTTCAGTGCCTAGATATGCCAATTTCACCCCCACCCCATTAAATTCACACTTAGCAAGTCAAACGTGAAGACTACGTTGGACGACGGCCGCAATGAACTTTCCCGTTTTTCCCCTTTTTTGGTCTTATCTGTGGCCATTTTGTGACCGTTTGGTGTGACGGGGGTTTTTCATGTAGTTCCAGATGTGGAAGTGAAAGGGGAGAGAGGCCACTACTTCCTGCTGGTGCAAGGGGCGGTGGCGACTGGTGGCTGCACTGCACGGATGATACACTCGGCCAATCAGGTTAACGGAGCGGTCGCCTTGGCAACCGCCAACGGAATCCTCCAAGAAAAGAGCCAGTCGCCAGGTAAAATGCGTGCACAGGTGATTAAATATATTTTGCTATTAGAAAAATATTTACCTCAACAAATTCAGAGGTAGTGAAATTGGTGAACTTGCTAGCACACAATCTTTAAAGATGGCAACGAAAGGTGTCCGTCACAAAATATGGCATTTTTGAATGGTATAAACATTACAGATCATCCCATCCGCATAATTATGTGAAGCCAGCTGCACTATCACATTGTTTCATCCCGTTTGAGTGACGCTTTGAGTGAACTTTTGATGCCAAGCCATTTTGCTATCGCCCCGAATTCACAGAAGTCATTGGGAGCGCCACTGTTCTGTTTAGATTTAATGGCATGTGCAGTACTGAGCAAAAGTCTTAGGCACCCCACATTTTTTAAAAACTTAAATCTGGCATTAGATGTTTATTGTTTTATTTTCCACATTTGCGTCGCTGAAGATAAAAAGTATATTTGAAATTCCAAATGCTAAGTCTAAAAAAAAGTTTTATAAATAATGTTGATATTTCATCATAAACAGTTGACACAGATAATATAGTCTTGACAGAGCCCTGATGTCAGCTTCATCATGGCTGTCTGCAGTTACTTGGAGGGACAGACGCAAGTGAGACAGTCAGTCTGAAGAATAACGGTGGCAAGTTTTTTGCTCTACTTGGAACAAGCAAAAAGCTGATCATCTTATAAACTATAGCACAACAGGACAATGTCTGAATTTTTTTAGCAAAAGGTAGTTACACCAAATATTAGTTTGATATAGTTGATAACGCTGACAGTTCTGTTTAGTACAGTTCTCAGTTGTTTGAACCTTTTTATTTCACCATTTTTGCCAGTATATTTGCCCTGCAAAATTGCTGTTAATGTGCCTAAAACTTTTGCACGGTACTGAATGTTCTGTCATAATGACAAAGAAAGAATCTTGGTTTAGATGTTGAAATGGACATGGCACTTCCAAATAAGTCATGTCCCTCAACACACTTGGCTCAGGATGTCGAGGCATCAAGGCCAATACCTTGATCATCAAATATTCAAAGTGGTGAGTAATTTTATGCAGACCTTCAAAGCTAGCGCAGATTGTATCGCAAATGATTGATGCCAGTGTCGGACTGCGAACACCACCATCTCTTTGCAATCATTGTGCAGACACCACAGTAGACTGCTAAACAACAGGGAATATGTGACACAACTACGTACATATACCATCTTTGGCAGGTCTCTGGAACAAGGTGGTTTTGTTAAAGGAAGGCTTCTAGTGGGTCTATAATGATATTTGGTTTGTTTTCCTTAGAGGTTAAGGCTATTGCTTATCTCATCCTCAGGACCCTAACTGTTCAACTCCATAGCTTAACACTGCATTATTTACTCCCTGTTTACTAGATGACACTGACCCAATTCACTGTGCTCATTTGGTCACTAGCTGGTTTTTTGAGAAAGATGACGATTTTATCCCTATGCCTGGCCTTCTCGATCACCAAATATTAAGGCAGTCTACCATTTATGGAACAATCTGAAATCTTGTTCTGTTAGCTTAGCAAATGCCAGGGATCCCCAAATCTCAGCCTCGAATCCAAATTCAGCCTTGGTTTTCTTTCCTTTCAGGCAATTAAGTGAAGAATTACTGCTGCTTATAGGCTGCTGATTTTCATTACGCCTAACTTCTGTGAAAATGGGAACGAAAACGCGCTCCATAAGTGCTCACCATTCCTCTGATAAAACCTGACTTGACACTGGCCATGGAAAGCCAGTGTGGCTTACATAATGTATGTGGTTGGTAATTGTGGAAACCATTCGATTAAACAAACTTTATTCGGCTCTTGCGGTCTTCCACAGCCACAAACACTGCCGAGTGGTTGCGGAACCTTCCCTGTCTCCGTGGGGACCAGCTGATTCAGAGGGAGAGGAAGCTGGCGAGAGTGCAGATGTTGGCCCTGAAGGAATGTCTTCGTAAGTGGAGATTTCAGTGTGCTGCGCCTTGGCAAAACACATTTAATGAGAAAGGATAACACTCGCTGGACCTGAGTCACGGCTTCTTATATACACTTGGGAGGAAAAGTTAAGCACCACTCAATTCTCAAAACAAGTTCCACTTCACCAAAGGACGAAATTAATAACATCAACAAACACCGGCCAACTCTTGGAAATCTGGCTCGGACATACCTTTCCTGGAATACCAATTCAGTCTGAAAATAATTTGATCTTTACTTCACACTTTATTAGCTTTGAAAGTAAGGGTACTTCTGAAACACATTTCATGCTGTTCATAGTATGGGCCTACTGACCTTTAAAGATGGCAAGGAGACCTATGTTTGCCAAAAAAACTCCCCTGTAGTCTGAACTTAAATCTGAAGAAACTAAATCAGTATCTGACAAAGATGAAACCCAAGTTTTCAGAAGTGCCACCCAACTGCTCACATTCAGCATGTGCAGTTAAGCACAGTCCATGACAAAGCCTTCTGAATGTGAGATGCAGGTGAAATGCATGCTGAAACTTTCATGCAAATATACATTGTGCAGGACTTGTTAATTTTCAGGAAATTCCAAATTTTGAATTTTAGCAGTGCTTTACTTTTTCCCAGGTATATATTTATTTGTAAGCAAAAGCTTAGCTAAGTAAATGGGATCTACTGTACTCACTGCACCATTTTCCATATGCCAGTGTAGTTTGTTTACCCCACAGTCAAACGGCATCTCTTGTCTAGTTTCCAGTCAACGGGATTGATTATTTGTTATCCAAAAAATTGGGCTGATGAAATGGACAATAACCTGGATATCAGCCTGATCACTATGTGGGGATTTTGCCAGGGCTTAACCGTTAGTTTATAATTTGGGGGCCAGAACAGCTGCAATGGTTGCATTTGCAAGGGCATGTCTTAGTATTTCCATTGATGTTACGATTATCGCTGCTTCTTACTGGGGGAGACAGACCCCTGTCCCATTCCCCGTTAGATTATGCTGTTGGGTTTTTCCTCAGCTGTTCAGTGCTTTGGTTGCTGAAAACATGGCAGCTCTCTCCTCTTCTTATTTTTCTTCCCTCTCCGCTGCAGGTCGGAGAGAGGCGGGACAGAAGTCTGCTTCGGTGCCCGTCAATGACCTGAAGGTCCTGCTGAGTCTGGCTCGGGAGCAGTACCTCCAGATGCACGACTCCCGCCTACCTAAAGCAGCGCCCCTGCTGGAGGAGAAGGAGAACTGCGGTGGCAAGGCTCCAGGTGCCTTTCCGCTGCCTTGGCAAGCTAATACACGAACCGAGTTTCACTCTGACGTCGTGTAACCGCAAGTTCTGAATTTGCAGAAGCAGCGGTGGAAATCCCCCGGTGTGCAGAGTGGCCCGAGAGAAGCGTGCTTCAGAATTCGGAGAACCAGAGGAAGAAACGCCAGCGGACGAGGTAACCTCTGCTTTGACGCAGTTCCCGCTCGAGCAGTACAGGAATTGTGGGGTGGGGTCGACCAAAAAATTTATCCTTGGAGTTCAGCAGGTTGGAGTTTTCTGCAGCTGAAGATGGCGGTTGTGTGTGTCCTGGACTACATTTCCCATAAGCCTCAGGGCTTCAGTAATTAATTCTGCCTAATTCTGGAACCCTTTGTAAATATACATAGCAACAAAAGTTTCTGTGACACCATTTATGTGTATGTTATTAATGACACACAAAGATCTCAATGCAATCAATATGTTTATTTAACAGGAGAAACACTGACTTTTCAGTGCCAACGTCACTCAAAACGAAAAATGTCATTTTCATGCGTCATGAAGCACTTATCTGACGTCTAACCAATTGTGACCTTCACACTTCAATACCGGGTGTGACTTCCTCGTGCCATGATGCAAGCAACGCATCTCCGGCGCATGGACCGAATCAGATGTGCCAGAAATTGCTGTGGGATGTCATTCCAAATCTGACGTAGACGTTGTCGCAATTCCTGGAGTGTAGCTGGCGGGTTATCCAACCGCCGCAAACGTCGATCCATCTCGTCCCAAAGATGCTCGATTGGGGACATGTCTGGGGATCTGGCTGGCCATGGCAGGACATTGACATGTTGTTGCATCAGATACTACTGTACAATCCTTGCAACGTGTGGTCTGGCGTTATCATGTTGCAGCGTTATTCCGGGACCATGTTGCATCAAAAACGGTACCACCAATGGCCGTAGCACTTCATCGCGATATCTTTGACCTGTCAGATTTCCATCAATAACAAGCAAATCTGTTCTGTTTCTAGCCGTGATCCCTCCCCAAATCATGACACTACCACCTCCAAAACGATCAAATTCCTGAACACAGTTGTTGGCATAACGTTCTCCACGTCGACGGTATACACGTAAACGACCATCACATCGGTTAAGCATGAATCTTGATTCATCAGTGAAGAGTACAAGATCCCACTGACGTTGGATCCACCGTCGATGTTGTTGTGCCCACTGTAGACGCAGTCGTCGGTGTTGTACTGTGAGTATTGGACGTCTTGCTGGCCGACGTGGGACAATGCCAAAATGACGGAGGCGGCGACGGATTGTCTGTGCAGACAGTCGCCTCAAACCAGGTATTGTTCTTGCAGTTATGGTTGCAGGTTGGAATTGATTTCGGAGATGGGTTGTTCGAATCCAGTTGTCCTGTCTGGGAGTGGTTACTCATGGACGGCCGCTGCGAGGACGGTCTCTGACATGTCTTGTCTGCTGATGACGCTGCCATAAGTTCCAAATGGTGTTTCGGTGGACATTCAGGCGATGAGCAACTTCTCTCTGCGAGGTTCCGGATTCAATCATCCCAATGGCCCTCCACCGATCATTTTCAGACAGTCTTGGCATTTAGAGGGTAGAGTTCTTGATCCGAAATGGCTGTGTTTTCGATAAGTGATGCTTCCGTCGTTCATCAGGCACAATGTGAACATTCCAAAAATTCTCCTCTTTTATTGCCATCCACAAGCATGATTTACGCACATTTTCACGTGCAAAGTCATTTTCTCGCATTTTCATGATTTCCATTTCAATGTTGTGTTTACGTGTACTGTTTCAGTCTGATATCACCATGTATGACAATTTCATAATTGCGTTATGAAAAATAATTAACAATATTGGTGTCACAGAAACTTTTGTTGCTGAGTATATGAACAAAAGTGGCCATCTGTTAATGCCTTTATCGCTAATGCTCTTGATGAATCGTGAATTCAGAATTATTCTCAAAAATGTGCACCGCAATTATTGGCACACAATATTGTTTGGGCAACCCTTCCAAATATCTTGCAGTTGTGTCGATGGCATGATGGCTCCCTAGACACTGAGGTTCTCCAACTGTGATCCTTTGAGTTTCTTTTACCACTTCAGCTGTCCCCCTCACAGTGCCTGCATTTAAAATTGGCACACGTCCTCTTCCAGGCAGATTTTTAACATTTCCATTAGCTCTAAATGTCTCAATTATCACCCTGACAGTTGGGTGCTATTTTTCACATTTGCGGAGCACAGAAACTTTCTGTGACACATCAATTGATATTTTCTTTTGTCTTTAACCCTGGTGATGTATGACTAAAAGAAATCAGCCTTTGTGTCTCCGCATTGGAAATGAGGAATCATGGGTGATCATTTAAGTTTCCTAATTATTATGCTGAATGTGAACGGGGAATGTAACTCGGTTCAATTTCTCTTTATTTCCTCTCTGTCAATGACCTTGGCACCCTTGCTTTTGGGAAAAATATTTAGTGTAATGTAGGAATATTTTTTCCTTGGATCAAATTTTTTAAAGGAGCAGTATGTAATGCAGTCAGCAAGCATTTAAAATGGGTAACACAGTCTAATTTCTAAACATCGGAGTCATTTTTGCCCCGCCCACCCCTTGCCCCCTCCTTCCTGGACTCAAAGCACTAGCTGTTGCCTGGCTGAGGACACTGACCCAACACGAGCGACTTCAAGCGTTATTTTACTTTAATAAGTGTGTACTCACTCCCCCTGTGTTTATTACCCATGCTAACTCATTTGCATAAGTTAAACTGCGCTCAGCAAGAGGCTTCACTTCTTGGAACGTTTATTATAAACATTCTCCTGAAGGTCACCAGTTCACCTAACTTCCAATCCAACACCAACTACCAAAAAAAAAAAGAAACACCACTCGAGATAAACATAATCACACAAGCAGTGTGCTACCTTATAGTGTTGGGCAGACTACTTTACAAAATGCAACTTCAACTAAAAGAGAAGAAACTCACTTTGTTGTTTGGCCAACAAGGACTAGTATTATCTGCAGGTTATTTTTAGCTACATCGTTCCACTAAAATATCTATCTAGCTATCTCACGCTGGTGGAATTTGAATGCATTCATTGATTTGGTCACGAAATTGAATTAAATTTTCTGAAACTGGTATATGATGTTTTGATAAGTTGGATAAATGCTCAGTCGGAGCAGTTATAAATTATTTATGGTTAGCTTTAGCTGAAGCTCAATGCTCACCTGTTTAGCAATACTATAGCGAGCAAACTCGCATTCTGTCTTAAAATCATTCCGTGGTCCAAGCAGTCCTCTTCTTTTTATTGTATCTCCAACATTAACCAGCATTTTATTATGCCACTGGTCATGGAACCTGTTGGAAGGATGTTGAGGCTGTCCAGGTTGGGTAGAGTTTAATGTTTGTTCTCTTGATGTAGTTTGCTTGCTCGCTTCTGTGGCTGCAGCTTGCTGTTTGCCTGCCAATTTGTTTTGTATCTTGCAACCAGAGGTGTCAAAATGGGCCGTGGGCTGCATCAGAAAAACCAAGAAAGGGGGGGGGGGGGGGGGGCGTTCCAGCTTGGAATGGAAATCTCTAAGGAGTATAATGGCTGTAGCATAGTAGTTGGAGAAGCCAGTATTTCAATTCTGCATATTTCCTAATCTCTGATGATACATAATTGTCATTCTATGATGTAGTGAAGCAAATATGTTGCATATTGATCCTTAAAATTCAAGATTAGACTTTGTAATATTTTATAAGATTAGGCAGATGAACAGAAACGGCTTGTTCTCATACCCTTTTCAGCTGAAACTTACTAATATTTCTTTACTGTTAGTAGTGAGTACTGTTAATGTGTGTTGCCGCTTACATTGTATTCAGAGGATATTTTTTGTCTTGCTCCTCTGCCTGTCTGATTTAATGATGTTTTAAGTGCTGCTGCACCTGACCGCTTCTGGTACGCCATTTTTCCACAGGTCCAGTTTGATGTTGGCAGGGGCCTCCAGCGAGAATTTACTGGGGCCAAAGGAGGGCCCGAGAGGGACCCCTGCCTTGCTGGATGCCCAGGAGCTGCTGAAACACTTCACCCCTGAGGGCCTGCCCAGCGGAGAGCTGCAGCCTCTCCAGCTACACAAAGGGTATCTGTCACACACAGCTCTCACTAGCGCATCACATGCAAACAAATATACTGCATTCATCGGTACACGCAATTACACACACTCATGTGAGTGTCAGTCTGACCAGATACTTGTGTATCTATCTAGTCATCTGCATTTGTATGCGCACTCATTATCGCGCTTGAATATGCTTCACTCTTTTGCGCATGAACATTTAACACACACACACACACACACAAGTGCTAATATTGGCGCGCGCTCATTCTGACAAAGAACAGAAGCCAATGTGCGATCATAAGGAGATGTGTACCTGTGACCATATTGGGCACACATGCATGGACACCCAGTAACATTGTCATGTGAAATCAGTGTAAGCTTCAGCAACAGCTTGAGACTGCAAGTACTGCCATGCAGTTTGGCAGTTTACATAGTTATTCTGCAGTTTATAGATCTAAGGAGATTGGTTGACGCAAAACAGTAGCATTCAGGCGATGAGTTGTGCCCCGTAGAGACAGACTGCCCCAGTGTTTTACCTGTATTGGACCCCTTTTACACTTAGCCTCTTCATTTGTTTTGAGCTGATCGGACAGCAGTCAGGTCGTCAAAAGTTTGAATGTTTTTGTGTCGGAGAAGCTAGACTGATTTCTCAAACCTCCTCGGGAGAAGTTTCGAGAGGATTGAGGCCACAGAGCGGTCATCCGTGACTGGATCCATCTACAGTGGCCGCATGTGTCTGCGCTACGCTCCAGCTATGCTACTAACGTGCAGGCAGAAGAGAAAGGCCTTCTTGACTGTTCATCTACTCATGTTTACTTGTTGTGCAGAGAGAGAACTGCAAATCGGATTTTTATCTGTCGGGGACTAAGGGAAGGAAGCAGTCGCAGATATCAAAGAAATCATTTGAGATACTTTACAATGTGTGGAACAAGTAAAGGACGAAGAAGACCTGCGGGTAGCTGTTAGACAGGCCTGGGACAACATCAGCCAAGAGGAATCACTGGGACAAAACGAAAAAAGGGATAACGAACTTCAAGTGATGAATGAGAGATCAGACGTGTGAAGGAGGTTGAAAATGGAGCGAGACCGTTACAGAAAAACAAGGGTGAAAAGAATCAAAGGAAGAAGGAGGACGGGGAGAAACAAAAACTAGAGGAGCCTGGGGACGCAAACAGGAACCAGAGCATGAGGGGATAAAGAGATAAAAATAAAATAAGCAAAAAAGGTGAAATAAACTCAAATGAGTACAAAAGCACTGGAGCTAATGGCATAGCAGGTGAGCAGGCGGACAGCGGAGCAGGAAGGGGCGTGGTCACAAACAGGGTGATGAAAGGCTATTGAGCAGAGAATGGGGAACGAGAGAAGCGCAGCGTAAAAAGAAGGTAGGAAATATAAATTTAAACTGCACAAAATAATGAACTTGGCTTCAAAATACATTAAGTTAACTGAAATAGACAAAAAAATACTGACCAGAATCAAAAACTTACAAAAAACGCATTGATAAGCCGAAGGGTAAATGGAGTATGGATAAATAAAATCCACTTACAGTCCACGAGGAAATAACAAGTGTAAGCGGGCCCTGATTTCTGCGCAGGAGTCATGGTTGTCTGGGACATCTGTGGAAGGTGGGCTGTGAGCCATTTATGTTGGTATTACTCCTGAATAAATGATGAAATGACTTTTTTTCTTTTTCTTTTTTTTTTTAAACTGAATAGTGAGTCAAAGGTTTGGGTTTAGCTTTTTGTGGAGATATATTCACAGCACCAGATATGCTTGCTCACTGTGGTACGTGGGCAGCACTGAACCTTTGAACTTGTCTAGACAAGATGTGTTCTGCGCCGTTGCGATCAATAAACAGTCTCTTTCGTAATGAAAACACCTATCAAATGCAGTCTGTCCTCCATGAGTTACTTTTAAAGTCTTTGGAGAGGCTCTGAATTGACCAGACCACAATGGAATTCTCTGCGAACGCAGAATAACTGCTGTGTTAAGCAAGTACTGGCCTTGCCTGACATAGAAATATGCTAAATCTCCAGATTGTACTTCAGATCATGCATCTACTTGATTTCTTTATTATTGTTGTTATTATTATTATTATTATTATTAAGCTGAGAGCTGGAGAATGGAGAGCTGCTGAGTTTTATATCTCTTTTGAAATTATACAGCTGAAATAGACCAATTCTTCTGGCCAGATTTGTTTGCAGAGTTAAAATGAAAGCACTGAAAGTGCTGATGCCTCGGTGCTTTCAGCAGTGACAAGTATGTCCCTTAATGAAGCAATAAAATTCTGTGTGGACATGTCAGAGTGCCCTAGCTGTGCATCTATGCTTGACATAAGCTATGTTTCCATCCACTTGTCAATCGAATTATCTGAAGTTCGCCAAAAATATTCATGCGAATAAAGGCGGTGAAAATGCTTTTCCACCTAACAGCATTAAAGCGAATAAAAACTTGTGTGTAATGACGTCGCCTGCTGCTTTGCAATCAAATCGGGGTATCGAATAGATTTCTGACATTTTAAGCTGTTTCCATTCATTTTCGCACTGAATCGCAGAACCTTTGAGTGAACAGAAGTAGTGTGGTAGCCAACAAAATTAACTAGTTAGCAATAATGGATCGCGTCTCCCAACAAATAATGATAAGTTGTTGTAGTGCATATGTGCCAGCTATTAGGGCTGCTCAATTAGCCAATTAGGCTTCACAAAATGTTCTCCACTTCACAATGCCTATATTTTTAAGCAGTGGCGAGCGGTGGACAGGAAACAAGGAGGGCGATAAACATGTCTTTAAACTGCTTATTAGTCTTGATCTGTTTTCAGTCAATTTCCCTGGTAAAAGGCACTCTAATCCTCCCCTCTCAGGTGTAGCTAATTGTGTTCGTTAAGATCAAATCAAATGCATCAGTTGAACGCAAAAAAGAGCACATTTCAAGCTTTTTCAATTAAACAAACATTAAGCACAGGTTTTGTCGACTTGCTTAGGATCTGACAGAATTTAACGCAGAAAATCCACAGTGGTTTTTTTCGTAAAGAGTTGCCTATTAAGGCATGTGAATTAAACATTTTGTGGAATTTATTATTCGCTCGCCTAAACATTTCATTATAAGGGTAACTAACATGTTGACCAAGAACAATGATTGAAATCGGGTCACTAATCTCATCCGTTGCAAGGGATGTTTTCCGTCCCCTAGGTTTTCCGTCCACCACTCGCCACCCGCCCCTGTTTTTAAACACTTAAAACCAGGGCCATCTTAAAATAATTTCACTAAGAAATATCTTTAATAATACATACAAAATTCCCCGATGCGAGGTGGAATTCGAAGGTCTGCTATTTATTCAGATTACTGACATTGTTTCAATGTAACACGGCATTCTGGTTAGGTCTCTTTGCTTCTCATTATCTCTTGATCATTATCATTATAGGCCACATTTTGGTTTTAATTGGTCAGTTGGCTGAATAAATGGCTTGATTGCAAGGTCGGCAAAGTATAGGGGAATTGATTTAAGGTGAGCTAATTATGCCAAGGCGATGGAGGCTGTCCAACCTCGCTGGTAACTAGCTGACTTCAAATCTCAATTTTCTTCCCAGAAGCATTTCAAATGACCGCACTAGGTATGTAAAAGGTAATGAGCAAGCTTGTCTGCCTGCCTCATAGTGGCAGTTACTTTTATTGCGCTTAAAATAATCGCGATTCGATTAATTGAGCAGCCCTACCAGCTATTAGCAACATGCAAACCATTATCAGAAGGCAATGACGGCATCGAAACACCGTCACGATGCAGTCGCAGAGTTATTCGGCAAATAACGTTTCCACCGGCAGTTATCGCATAAACCTTTTACCGATCATGAAGAAAATCCGATGAGATCAACCGTATAAACTTAATTTCGATTCGTTGAAAATTAAGTCTAATTTCTCCGTTTCCATAAGCCATTTTTTATTCGATATGACTTAATTCGCATAAGAACGTGTGGATGGAAACATGGCTATTCTGAATTATTTACCCACCAGTGGCCAGTTGACAAAACGAGTTGATTAGCAGCTTCGTAGGACCGCTTAGCGAGACTGCAGTTGTTAGCCTTAGTGAAGCCCTGCAATAACTGAAAGCATTGTTCATTTACACACTGTTACTTTGTGGGGGGAGAAATCATTTCTGATGTCTTATAAAGTTCATACAGCAGTCAGTTTGAAAATCCACGCAGTGCTGTATGCAACAGTGTAATGTGTGTCTACATGAATCACTGTTAGCATTATGCTCCGTTTGTGAAGTTTTGCCATCAGCAGTAACTATTGCTGTGATATAAATCGAACGAAGTTGTAAAGCGATTCACTGTGAAGAGCTTTTTCTTCGTTTAAGTCTTGATCGCTCGCAGCAGCCATCGCGGTAATTAAATAGTGCTATAACTCAAAAACAAAACTCTATCTCAAAAATCTGGCAAATTTAAATCCAAGATATCATGGCATTTAACCCGTAGAGCAATATTCTGGGACTTGTATTAGACAGAATGACACACAAACAAATGCCCCGCTTGTGCATGTGCACTGAGGCATTATGATACATATAGGGCCCAGGTCCATAGACTTGGCTTAAGTGTAGTTCTGGACTGAACTGAGTTTCAAATGGAGATTCTGTTTTAAAAATTGAATTTAGTCCAGGATAAAGCTTTGTTTGTCTGTGAAACTGGCCCGTAATGTAAATAATTTAGAAGAGGCTCGTATGATTATTAATAGCGCACTTGAGTATGGTATTCAGTTCAGGTATAGTGGCCAATCAAGTCGTCCTATGTTATACATTGTTTAGTATGGTCTTTCCATCGTGCCATGTTTATTATTATTCAGTGCGAGCTGTTATCAGTGGATATAGACAGCTAGCTGATGTTATCCTACTCCTATAGCAGTTCCTCAGAATGGCATGGTGATAAATGGAAATGACAGTGCGTGTAGGAGGATAATTGAGTTTTAATTGATGAATATGCCTGGCGTTTATTCACCGGTCTCTTTCGCACCAGTCACTTTTCCATTGTTTCCTCTGTTCCTTTAAACTGACAGGTCCGTCTATCACTCCAGCATGTGATTTCTTGCTCAATTGCTGTCGTTTCAGGGGAGTAGACTCATAGCTTTTAAGTGGAAAAATTTGCAATGCTAATTTGCGAGAGTACTGGGAGGTTTATTTCTCCTTGCTGGCAAAGTTAATTATATTCATAAATAGTGAGTCATCTTTGCCTCGACTCACTCACCTGTAGCGTGTGGATGAAGGCTGCTGAAGGTTTTCCCTCATTGATTTTTATGAATTTGCAGAGTAGCTGCATTCATAATTCTGAGTTAGTTTGGAATGCAGGGTTTCTGATGTTCACATCTAACCCTACTAATATAAATGAATTAATCGGGTCTGTGAATAGAGCCGTTAGAAGCTGTTGTCCCTCCAAAAATATGAATGCAAGTATCAGGAGTTATTGAGAGTGCTGCTAAAATCCCAAGTTGGTATGCTCAATGGCTCGTGGTATCTGGAAGTATTCAGTGATGGACATGTCGTTCTGCATCGTTCATTCCAGGAACCCTCTGGCGGTCACTTGGAAGAGCTTTGCATCGATTGGACTGATGGTGCAACCTGCTGGCATTCTCAATGCATGCAATGAACAACGGTCATATCACCTTGGCTAATTCCTCTTTGGCAGGGCGGTGTAGCCATCTTGCCAAGCTAATTGTTGTGTGCCCCGAGGCCCTGTGTAGCTTTGTTTATTTAGAACAAGCCGTTAAAAAAATATTTTAATTTTCTTTCTGGAAAGAAACCTAGCCATCCATGCGGCACACCTTGTTGTTTCACTCTTGAGCCATGAGACTGACAGAATCATGCAGTAACTAGAGACCTGCTTGCAATGGGATCATAGCAGCCGCTGGTCATACCTCCCATATTTCCGGTGCCATTGTTCAGACCACACCCACCCTACCCTCAAACTCCGCCTTCTTTTTGACCTCCACTACACACCTGAAAAGTTTTCTGACTGTATTTTGCTTGATTGTGACGCTATTAGAGTAACTTAATCTGTCTACAGACAGTCGGGCATATAAACACCAGGCAAAGTGCTCAAAACTGCTCCTGTGGTAGTTTCCTGCTGCAATGGTTGTCTCCAGGACCACCCTTGGCCATAATGATACACACTGACTTTTTTCACTGGAATAATTTTCCAGAGTCTCTGTGATGCAAATACTAAGTTAAAAAGCCTCAATAGGCTCATGCATAACGGGAAAAATTGGCATTATTTGTATTCTACACAGAGGTTAAACAAGTCGCCCCATCAGAAGGTTTTCAACAGCACAGGATAATTAAATTAATATTTTTTTAAATGTATTTCAGCACACTAAGGGTTAAAGGTACATTTATCAGATGGTCTTCTCTGAAACGGCTTAAAAAGATAAAACCGTAAGCAATGTGAGATGTGCTGATGTTGCTCATTAAGCTGAATTTGATTTTTAAAACGATACCACAGTAAGCTCATCATCAGCCACGTTCCTCAGAAGTAGAGTTAATTAAAAAAGTGCAATTTATCAATACTAAGCTCATGTCCAGGAGGTCAAAAATATCTGAGTCAAGGAGGGGATTTGGGTATTTGAGAGAATGTGTTTGATAATTTTCTTGCTAAAACTGCTCTCCCTTTGCATCTTTGAAAAATGTCTGGTGCCTCCTCCTCTCCCTCTCCAGGGAACACACCTTCCAGCTGTCCGCAGACCTGAGCCCGGGGAAAGTGTCCCAGCTCCCCTTCAGCAAGGCTGCCAGCTCCCATTATCATGGCATAGAGTGGGTACCCCTCTCTCTGAACAAACTTGACATATTTCTGTTTGGATGTTTGTGAGTGTACTTGTGACACAGTGTGGGCTAGAAAATTTTCCGACAGAGTGGGGACATTTTGTGGAGGTGAGGACATTATTTGCGTGTCTTCACAACTAAACAGGCAAATTGTGACTGAAGAATGAATGGAAGTCAATGTAATATATCCTTACACAAGGATAGTCGTACAAGGATATGTGTGTGTGTATGCGTGTGTTTGCGTATACGTGTGTGTGTGTGTGTGTGTGTGTGTGTGTGTGTGTGTGTATGCGTGTGTGTGTGCGCACGTGTGTGTGCGCGTGTGCGCGTGCGTGTTTGTGCGCGCGCGTGTGTGCGTGTGTGTGTGCGTGTGTGTGCGCGCGTGTGTGTGTGCGCGCGCGTGCGCGTGTGTGTGTGTGTGTGTGTGTGTGTGTGTGTATGTAGGGTTTTGTCATCTTTCTTCATACCCTGAGAAACGGAGTAATTTGCTGTGCATGGAGAGAGACTGCAGTCTTGATTGGCCTCAGGGATGTAGTCTGGTGTCTCCTGCTGTATCAGGTTCTGTCTGGATGAACGGAAGGCTCTGGACCGTGACCGGAACCTCATTAAGCTGCAGAGCCGTCTCATTCGCTTCGAGACCCACTCCACCTGCTCCAAGGATCCGTGCCCTGCCCCTTTCGCCCTCAGCCCCGCCCCCTCTCCCGCCGTGCTCTCTGAGCCAGGAAGCGTCCCAGACGGAGAGGCGCTCCTCGCCGAAATGAGGAGGGAACCTCGAAGGACCAAGCGCCAGAACTGGGACACTGACAGCGTCTACCCACACAAGAGGTAAAGATTTAACCCCTTAAAGGGGCATTGACAGCGTCCTCCCCCACAAGAGGTAAAGATTTAACCCCTTAAACGGACACTGACATCATCTACCCACACAAGAGCGGAAGATTTAATCCCTTAAAGGGACACCGACGGTGTCTACCCACACAAGAGGTAAAGATTTAACCCCTTAAAGGGGCATTGACAGCGTCCTCCCCCACAAGAGGTAAAGATTTAACCCCTTAAACGGACACTGACATCATCTACCCACACGAGCGGAAGATTTAATCCCTTAAAGGGACACCGACAGTGTCTACCCACACAAGAGGTAAAGATTTAACCCCTTAAAGGGACACTTGCATCACCTATCTACACAAATGGCGAAGATTTATGTCCTTAAAGAGACACTGACAGTGTCTACGCACTCAAGAAGTACAGATTAAACTCAGTAAAGGGACATTGCTAGTGTCTATCCACATGAGCGGTAAAGATTTAACCCCTTAAAGGGATGAAGACAGCATCCACCAAAGAGAGAGGTAAAGATTTAACCCAAGTAGGCATGCTGACATTGTATGCCTGCAGTAGAGGTAAAGATCAAACCAGACCCCTTACTGGCTTTTCTTTGATGGCCTATTATGGTCGGGGGTAAGAGGAGGTTATGCTCATTAAGCTCACAGTGCAGTTCAGGCTCTGAAGAGACCCGACACGTCCCCTCATTTCCTCATATTAATCTTCTCATTAACCTGACCGACTGATCAGAGGAAACGCTGAAACTTCTAGTTAGAACTTTCAACAGGATTTTCCAAATCACCCGGATCCTCTTCTTATTGAACATAAAAGTAGAATTGGGATGAAATCAAAGGATTGCAGATTTAAACCACCGCTCACGTCTACTCCTGACAGAATATTAAACTGTTCATTATGATATTAAAGTCAGAGGTTTGCGAGGACTCCAGTCACAATCGTGTGAAGCCAAATTACAGTTGAAAGTCCTCTCTGTTGGGGTTTGGTTAAATGTTTAAAGAAAAAATGGTCTTGCTGAAGTGATGGTTGTTTTGACCTACCTGAGCAGAGGAATGAAAATACAGCATACCAGAGGTTTGTTTGTGGAATTACTTGTTGGACTGGGTTGGGAATATTCACAGCTATGTGCCTCAACTTCTCCAAAGCGGAATACTTGAGGTACTCAACATTCTTTTGAGTTGTAGTTTACAAAAAAATCTATGGTAGTATCTTATTAGTACCATAGAAATGGGTTCCAAACATTCCCCTTGAGTTCCCTGGTAGAATGGTGTTAATGTTCAACGGTTGAACAGGAAATGATGCTGTCCCATGTCACTGGCACTGTTGAACAATGAGCCGGATGTGTCCTTCTGGGGCAAGCCCAGTCTGAGTCATGTGCCTTATTAAGCAATTAAATCCCAGTAGAATCTGACCGCAGATCTGGAGTAACCAACCCTGTTCCTGCTGGTGTGTACACTTTCACTCCATCCCTAACAACAGACATAGCATTCTGGAGATAAAAGTCTGGACTGAGCTCTTAAAAACATGTTGCCAAATTTTGATAGATGTAAAAACTTTGTGAAGGTGGACCTCTGGGGCCGGAGTTTGTCTTCTTTGCATTTGATAACTTTGTAATTTTTGTCCCCCAAAGCCTTTCAGCGTGAAAGTGCCTTTCAGTTGTCGGGTGCAGTTTTTTTTAATTGAATCTTTATGACACGTTTAAGTTGCTGTTAGTTCTGCTCAAGCAGGTAAGGGCAGTGTGTGGAGTCATTTGAGCTGGACGGCTCTGCTGTGGCCTGTTAATGAGTAATCCCCTGCTTTACCTCTGAGTGACCCCTGTCAGCCTGGAGCTGAATTCGGTTTTCACCTCCAAAAACCAAGGAGTGAGAGTGAAAGAGCGGGTCCAGGAGTGCGTGAGTTTGCGAGCAGAATTTAAACCCAATATGGTGCCCTGGAAATAAAAATTCCAAACCCATCCTCTACGTAAACTGTAATGGAATAATGTTTTGAAGGGTTTAGTGTCTAAATTGTACATAAAAATGTTAAGGGCTCCTGTAAAATCCTCGTAATTGATCCTCTATCTGAAAAAAAAAATTCAACTTCAGAGGCTGAAAGCAATTTGCTTGCAGGCTGGTACAATATTTCTGTGGCTCAGAGAAACCCTAACCACCAATAAATTCATTATGATCTTGTTCATATGCTTTAAGTTACACTTTAGAGCTTTATAACTTACCTTACAACTTTTCAACAGGAAAAGTGTTTTTGTTGGGGAAGGGATTCATATACTTTACGTTGATTATGAATTCATTTACATGATATTGTGAAACGAAAGTCTGATTAGGAATGTAGTTTGTTCTCTCAGTAAGAATTGGGTCATTTGATTGGCTGAGGCAGTGGTCATATCTTAATACAGGCATACCAGCGCTTACTGCCAAGTAATACCCTGTGCACATTTAGATTTTTATTGCATGTCTTTAAGTGCTGTAATATAATATGAACGCCTGCAAGTTTGTTTGTTTGATCTGAGTAAATGATTGAGCAAACGACAAGAATAAATAATGAGAAATTGTTTCACTGAACATTCAGGATGATCCGGTATTTTTGCATTTATGGCACCATTGTATGTAAATGACAAGGTTTTTTTTCTAGCTTCTTTTTAATGATAATGTCTTTGTCCCGCCTGCTCTTTGGTAGTAATTATACAATGACTATATTTTGGTGTGAGTCATGTTCACTCTGAAATGGTATTTTATAGATTTTAGATTGGTTTTCCAAAAGTGAAGGTAACCAAGATGGCCACGGGAAATGTTGCACACAAAAAGTCACGGTGTCCATTATGTTAAGGAAAGGTGCTTCACTGCTTCCTAACGTGTGAAGCACAGGGTACAGTGAACTAAATTTTTTAAAAAGAAAATGATGGGCGACAGACGCGTAATCATGTTTCCAGGTTTAAGTCTTTGGATTCTCTAAACAGTGTGGCTGCCTTCCTCAGCCCTTCTGCATCCCCTCCACACCTCTGCTTTACCTTCAGTAAAGTAAGTTTTCCATCATGGTTAAAGAAAAGTGGTTTGAAATTAGATGATTGGATGTAATTTTTACCTCCACCAAGGAGGTTATGCTTTTGCTTCCATTTTTTTATTTATTGGTCATTAAAATTGACAACCACGTCACTTTGTTCCGTTAGTCGTCTGTCTGTCTGTTTGTTAGCAGGGTATCTCAAAAACTTGCATAGATTTTAACCAGACTTTGCAGGATGTTGCAGTTGCACAAGAGGAACAAGTAATTAAATTTAGACATATCTAGGCCAAAGTACAGCTGAGATATAGGCCAAAGTACAAATCCAGCTATGCTGGCGGAGATTTGAAGTCTCGAGTCAGACACCAAGCGATTTCGACAATGATCCCACTAGGCGAGAGTCATTTATTTGTTTGTCTGTCTTTTAGCAAGATATCTGAAAAACTGTCCCATAGATTTTAACCAAACTTTGCCGGATGTTGAAGTAGCACAAGAGGAACAAGTAGTTAGATTTTGGCATATCTAGGCCGAAGTACAGCTGAGATATTGGCCAAAGATCAAATCCAGCTATGGGCTCTCGCGAGTCCAGCTCTAGTGTGAATATTTGAACATAGCCTCTGTTTCCACTACATCAGTGTCCGTGGCTTCTGTGTGGTCTGAGTGTCGTTGAGGGACCCCTGCTTCCTCCCTCAGGTTGTCGAAGTCCGAGAGCAGTGAGTCCCTGGGGTCTCAGTGTAGTGGGAGCAGTGGGACTCACCCGGTAGTGCGGGCCCTGAGACAGCAGCGGCCCCGGTCCCTGCCCTCCGCGGGACCCAAGCTCACCCCTGGGGCCCCTAAGCAACCACACACCCAAAACGCGCCTCAATCCCAGCCGAGTGACCAGCCCAGCAAAGAGTCCCGCTCGCAGAAACATCGTCGAGTAAGACTGTTACCTGTATCTCCAGTCTAACTCACATGGTCCTTGATTTTTAAGTTGTTAAATAACAGGATAATTTCAGCTCAGAACGCATTGATGTATTGTACACAATGCATTTTAGTATTGTTTGTACAGCTTGTCTCATGGAAATGGTGCAGGTTCTGTCCTTGAACCAGCATGGTCAACATAGGCCTGATACACCCCCCAGCAGTTAGTTAAAACAAATGTATTTTTGATAATAAGGCTTGTAAAATGCATTCAGCTTCACAGGTCTGCGGCAGTCGCAGACATCTACCTTGTTCATCTAAATTTGTATTAATCGTTGGACCTGCTGTCAAAGTGACATTTTGCATGGTGATATTCAGGATTCTTGAGCCGCTGGTATTTCTGCGTAAGCTTAATAGAGGTTAATCTAAATTAGTTAAACTGCCAAGCTGTGCCCTGCTGTTAGTTCTCCTTTTGCCAGAAATAACCAGGATCAGTTGCATGAACAGGCTCTCATCCCATTGATTGAATCCAACAAGGATTATGTAATAAGCTGTTCCAACTTGAAGGTGAATGTTTATGATGAGAGCTGAAGTTTCAATCTGCCTGCTTAACAAAACTGAGGGAGCAGCATGAAGTATCTCGGTTTTTGATGTTGCAATAAACAATGATGTACTGAAGGAAAAAAGGAATGAGACATTTCTTTCGTGAGAAAATATGTCCGTTTCCTTTTTTGAAGTTTCATGTAGTCACTCATTTTGTCAGGAGTTCCCATCAATCATCCATCTTGTTTCAGATGCTGAAAGAGGTTGTGGAAAAAACTTTGGAAACCCACGGGATCACTGGTGAACACGGCAGCTTTGAGGCCTGCAGCAAAAGGCTGTTTGAAATATCGATGTTCTATCTCAAGGTATGAGTTAATGTGGCCCTTTTTAGAATTACTTAAAGGGCATCTAAAGTCGATTCTCAGACGGGACGTTGAACGTCCAATGTTTACGAACCAATCACTTGCTTTTGTTGACATCTCGCATTGTCACATGACCAATTTCATTCATCAACCAATGTCATGTTTACACGCGTAGGTAATCCCTCTATTTCGGTTCTTCTGCGCAGGTGCTGCTCGCTGATTGGCCGATAAACAAAAACAATGGGAATTGACTTTAGATGCGATTTAAGGTGCTGTGTGCTTTTCAAGTAAGACACCAGTCAGAGAGTTCTGAACAGTGGCTTTTATTCAACCTAAATTTGGGGCTTTGGTGTTACCAAAACAGTTGTTAGGTTATTATTGCAAAAATAATCTTTTCTTGAGGCTCATTCTGAGCAAACTGACCACAGAACCACTGAAGGCTGACAGGTGTCAAGTGCAGATCCTGCCAGAATGTTCTCTGAATATTCCTTTGTTGTGCGATTAACAGGATTTGAAAACTTCCAGAGGTCTATATGAGGAAATGAAAAAGGCTGCCAGCAGCAACGCAAAACAGGTAACATCCTGTTTTTACTGTGCCCAGTATAAGCAGTCAGTTCCTATTATAATCACGTTTCTGTTGAAGCTAGAGTCACCAGAATTAACCCCACATCAGATAACTTGATGTAAAACAAGCCTCGCGATGACGGCAGTATTTTAATGTAATATTTTTTATCCACATCATCCGTGAAGGTCTCAGAATGGACTTCAGTGTCGAATAACAACTGTTTGTTTGAGAATGAAATGCATTCGAACAGCTGGATGTGCACATCTGTGCTGGTATTTGTTGTGAGTAGGGGGTTGTCATTGATGTTCACCTCCGGAGGAGGTTATTTCATACCTTTGCTTTGTGGGGAAGCAGGTTTGTTTGTTGGTGACAACATTACAGGTTAAGTTATGAACAGATTTTTGTGAAATTTTTGCCAGAGATCTGTCTTTGTCCAATTTAGAAGTCATTTCAATTTGGGGGTGATGCAGATCAAAGTCTCGCTTCAGGAATGCCCCCCCCAGCAGGAAGGGGGGAGACATTATTTTTGTACAGTTTCCCATCCGTATTCGCGTTGGCGTTCCCACTGTTTCCAGGCTGTAACTCGAAAGCCGTTTAAGATATTTAAAAACCACCAAACCTTGCACACATTTGCATCAGGTCGTGCAGACGTGCCTTTCGCTATTTTCAGGTCACTAACTTTTCTAGTTTCTTCTTAAATGCCTGTGAACCTTAATGAGGGGCAGCTGCATTGGGGTGGGGGGGAGAGACATTGGTTTTTGTTTTTTTTTTTTGGCCTTAAAAACATTCTCTAGTTTTTATTTACTCGCGTGGTGGTACATCATTACGCTACCTGTGTGTGTCCCAGACGTGGGGGACAGCTGGGCCTTCATCAGTCCTCTGTTAATCTTCTATTTTTGGTCCTTTTTAACCCCCCACAGGTGATTGACTGGGTTCTGGAAAAGGCCTCTACAAACTAAGGGAGTGACGGCACGCAGGGTATTGGTGGTCCTTGGAGTTTCTTTTTTCTAAATATTTTATTCTGTTTGTACGTTTATCCACGGGTTCCATTTCTTGGATTGTAGACAGGCCTACTTTTTCAAAGTTTGACATCAAGAGAACGTTTTTATGGACTGAATCATGGCTGCAGTTGTGTGATACAAGAAGGGTTGTGCATTGACTAGAAAAGAACTCGATGCATAATTTCAAGTTTTATGATAACTTCCTGTGCAGGTGGTGAGGGATACTGTTTTATATGCAAATGTTTCATGTTCTATTTTTGTGATTCTTAAATTGTATTGTATCTGAATGTGGTTTTTTTTTTTTTTTTTTGATATTATTAACATAATATGCATTAAAGTGTCTGTTTTAAACAATTAGCTTTAGTACTGGAATGTGCTTGTTTGGGTGCTGGAACAAGGTCAGACTGCGTGTCTTTATATTTCAGGGTCTGATTTATGTTGTAATATTGATTACCTGCTTTATTCGTAAATGAAACCATATTAAGTTATAAGTTTTAAAAAGTACTGGGAAGATGGGCATTTTAAAACAACTTAAAAAAAAAAATTAGTTCAAGTGACCCTGCTTTTTTTGCTTGACTTGTCTCATCCATCAATTTTACAATGTGTGGTTTCCCTGGAGGCAAACGCAGCCAAAAAAAAAAAATTGTATTCATTGTCCTTTGGTCTCAGGCAAGCAGTCATACTGTTATCACTGTGAAATGAATAAATGAATCGTCTACATTCACAAGCATATCCAGTATTTTCTGAACTGGAGATTACTTATGCCCTTGACCACAAGAGGTGTAAAATTTATTCATTTATTTATTTATTTTTTAAATCAGGTTTTTAACCCTTTGAGCACCAGAGGCAACTATAGTTTCCCAATTGTGTAAGATATCAAAACCAAATGCTGTTAAAAACCTATCATGTGGCAACTTGTTTAAAAGAGCTCCTGCAGGGAGTCGGTTAGATCGACCTGAGTAGATTATCAGGTCGATCTGACTGGTGTATAAATGAATTTGATTCTGACCTTGTGCCTTGAAATGCCATGTCAAGTTGGCGGCTTTACAATCGTCTTGTGCTATACCTGTAACGTTAAAGTCTGCTCTGACGATTAAACCCTGCAGATTACACCCTGCCTCTTCCACCGATAGACTGTTCAATCGAGCCCAGTCTCATCCCAACGCGTCATATAGTAACGCAACCCGACCAAGCGTCGATACACGACAACAAAAGGAGGCTCTTGGCGTCCTATTCTAACACCACTTTAAAACAAACCTTATTCCCTGACCCCCAACCCTTAACCCGAACCCTAAACGTTAAATAAGGTTGCCAAAAGCCTGCTTCGACGCTTGGTCATGTCGCATCATTATGTGGCGAGTTGGGATCAGAATATGCTCAGTCATCCATAGTATTGGTAAGTTTCTCAATGGCAAAAAAATTCTTGATCCCTGCTGTGAAAGGTGAAAAATGGAAACACTTGTACATGTTTGTATTTGAGCTTCAGTAATGTTGCAATATGGATGCTGTTACGTACTGGGGAGAGGAACAGCTGCCCCGATCTGTTTCATAGGAAAGTTCCAGGTGGTCATGAACCTGAAGATGATGGCCTCCTCATGCTGTTCTGTGTGCAATCTGCAATGATTAAACAGCATCCAAGTTCTCCATCATGATGCTCCATTTGATGTCGGCGACTCCATGTCTCGGCTCCAATGCAGTGAACGAGGAGACGTCTGAAAAATGGAGGAGGTTGAGAGCTGGGGCGTACCTGCGGCCTGACATTCCAACTCCGTTTCATTCATCCCGGTGACTGGTGCTCTTGCAGGAAGCGAAAGTGTAGGTTCATCATAAATGTATTTTCCTCTCTAAGCTAGTGGGCATGTGTTACCCATGCCATGCATTACGTAGGCCTTTGTTTTCTACTTCATCTCATTCTATTTATACTGTGGATTGTCTAGATTAACGACTTTGCAGAAGTCTCTCCAAAGGGCAGGGAACTTGTGGCTTGATTAATAGAGAAATGTTCCCTGTGGTCTCTCACAAGAGTTTCAAATAAAGTTTATTTTAAAGAACAAGTGGTATTTTTGGCTGTCAATCGTGGGTCACAAATGTTTCTAGTGCAACCCCATTCTGAAAAAAGTTGTTATGGGGTGGAAAATGCACATAAAAATAAAAGCAGTGATTTGCCAAATCATCTTTGACCTGTTTTAAACTTAATTGGTGCAGGGAAAAATATTTTGTGTTTACCTAATCAACTTTGCCTTCGTGTAATGCACGATGCCTCTGACTTTGACGCCGGTGATACTTAAAAATATTGGAAGAGGGGCAATTTAACCTATGGATGGACTGCTCTCTTCTATCATGTACAACAGAAGATTAACCTCTTCTGCATTCTGTGGAAGCAGTTCCATTGAGTTAACTTGAACATATGAAGTATACAATAGCCACAAGTACACATGATAAGAGTGGCGATTTATAAAGAGGCTGGGCAACTTCAATATTGACACCAAATGCTGGGAAACCGGTAATATGTACAAGAGGGATGTGCGCACAAAATTGGCTGTTAATATTTGTCTAGGGACTTGCCTTTATTCTGAGGACATTAATAAAGCTTTTTTTTAGCTGCAATATTCATTATAATGAAGTTATTTGGTGTGCATGTGCATCGTTAAAAAAAAAAAAAATAACTGTGGTTGTGTTTGAAACTGCATTACGTACTGCACACTGTACCAGTGTTGACTGGATGCTGCACTGATACTCTGGATACTTTGTGTCACTGTCCCAGGTCCATTTGAGTGTGAGGCATGTTTAGCTCTTTTCCCTCCCTGGACATACCCACATAGCCATGCTGCGTTAGCACATTTGGTTTGATACCATCTCACCCATCTCCTGACCCAGCTGTTGACCCATGATATAGCATAACCGTCTCTATTGAAAATTTAAAGACACAACTTTACTTCTGATTTGGTGTAGCTTAGAAATATCTATAAATAATACATAAAATTTACAAGAACACTATATTTGTATCATCTACACTGCCCAACCAAAAAAAAGGTCTGACACATTTTGTTGAACTGCCTTTCGCTTTGATCACTGGGTGCCTTCTTTATGGCATTGCTTCAAAAATCTTACGGAATGTTACATCATTTATTTCTGATCACAGCTGCATTAATTTTTGGCTGAGCTCTCGTATAGAAGACAAAGGAGTCAAATCACTAGTCTAAAGCCTTCTTCAGCCCTCTCCATAGACTTGAAATTCGAGCGATCGCCAATACAAAAAAAAAAAAATACTCGAATTGCGCAATCAAGCCCCATTTCCAGTGCTTTATGGGATAGTTTGGTGCCCAAGTCGCTTGCTGTCTTGCACAGCTGCGGGGGAAAAGTTGCGTTTGCATGCACGGATACGGATATTTGGTTGCATGATACCGAGTCCCACCCTTGAAGCCGTATTAATTCTTCATGTATCCAGTGCTTTTCCTTGGCTTGATTTTAGCGTTATATCGCTAGCAGTTTCTCAATTATAGCTGATTTGTTGTCGTCATGCCGCTACACGCGCTGCGCATCGGAAGTGTGGCAGTACCGGAAGTGTAAAAACTTTGGTGAAAAAGAAACCTCCAGGTATTTTATTTTTGTTTTAAAAATAATTTCTCATGCTCGCTGAACCACTCGTTAACAATGTGAGCCAAATGCACCTTGGCATTGTCTTCCTGGAGAATGCCGGTGACATAAAGCGTTTAAAAATCCATTGAATGCACTAATCATTCGATACATTCAGGTAGTCATTTGACATCTTATTGCTGAGTCATTCCATCTCATTTCAACAAATCTGAGGAAATTTTGTTGCATGACCTCCTCTGATCATCTCCAAACTTTTTTTTTAACTATCCCAACATAAGAATAGATTACTTGCAAAGTTTTAACATCATATGATAGCTATTTGCTAAGTTATAAAATATTTAAATCCCTATTTTTCCACTCGGAAATTGATATTTTAGGTAGAAAGGCTTGATTTAGGAAGATAATACTGGGAACTGACTGATGATATAGACTTACAAGTGATCTGAAGGGTTCAAACACCTTAACAATAGAGCAGGAAAAAAAATTTGGAATGAATATACCCATTTCTCTGTGGTACAGGGCAATTTAAAAATTTGGCGAAAATGGCATTTTTCAAGAATTTAGGCATTTTTTTCACAAATTTTAATAAGTAACAAGGTTCATATGTTATAAAAATCTCAAAGTACCTTAAAAGTTCTCTCTAACCTAAAAATATCCAAGAGCTAGCTAGTCTCCTTAGACCTCAAAACGATGCCTATTTATGAAACAGACTGAAAAACACCATACATATATTGGCACAGAAACCAATGTGGGACATGGAGTAGAAACATGAAACTTTGTCTGTATAACAATAAACATCTGAATAATTGATATCTGAAGTATCAACATTGTTTCTTGAATCCTTCATGGCCAATTTAACCAAGAAATGCACTATGTTTTATAGGCGTTTTTTTTAGGAATTCTAACTAATATATTGCAGTTAAAATGAGTTATATTGCCTTAGGTCCCATGTAAAACATGTAATTTGTCCCCAACTTATCACACCACTATTTCTGTCCTTTGAACTGCTTGAATTTCTCTGAAATCAGGCCATCATCTGCACCAGATATGTGGTACTGTCCACCACAGCGTGTTGAAGGAGCAGTGATTGGACAGAGGATGTGGGCTGTAGGCACCCACACTACGTCATCCTTTCTAGGCCATGTGAACTTCTTGCTGGGACCTTTTGGGTGCATGAATTTCACTTGCAAATCTTCAAATTCAGCTGATAAGTCAAATACGATACCGATCCACCAGCTGTTGTCATAGACACAAGCGACATATTGGCCAGGAAGAATAGTGAGGGGCTGAGAATCAGGGCCTGGCTCCTGGAGAACTCTGTTTTTGTCAGGTTCTTGCTTGGACACAGAACAGATGAAGCCATCATCAGTTCCTGAAACTCTGCTCACTTTGAGTTGTGTCTCTGATTCTGGCACAAAGCAATGATTGTCCCTTATTCCTGTGACTGACCTCGCATTTGTAAACCTTGCTTCCAATTTCTCTCCATTGGAAAGGACTTCTTCTTTGTTCACATAGAAGAACTTTATGCCAGGTATGTGCTGTCTCGCCCATGTGAAGAGAGCTTCTGGTGTGAGGATGTGGCCTTCACGGGGACTCTGGAGACTTGCCCGAGCTGCTAGTCGTTTAACTGTGCCCCCTACCCCGTCACATGGTCCCTTTCCATGAGATGTTGCAAAAAAGTGCCACTCAGCTGTCGCTCCAAAATCTGCACTGTGATTACACAGGTTTGACATGTTTTTGAAGTTCTTGTATTGCGATGCCGCTCCATCAGAAACGTAGATGAACTTCTTAACAGCTGGGTACTGTTCCATCAGGTAGGGCACAAGGACTGTTTGAAATGTGTGAACGGCCACAGTATCATGCTTCAGATAATCACTGACAATGCAATAACTTAGTGCCTTCAATTCTCCATTAAGTTTCACATAGGCTACAAAGGGATGAAGGGTTGCTTGGGAATTATCCCAATGGAAACCTTGGGCTGCATCTTGAATGATAAATGAGTAGTTTTCTGAAAAATCACCACACAAAACGACTGTGTCATCAGGTAAGTTTTCTTTGATACTGGACAAATGGGCACTCTGGGCTTTTGCTATAAAGTGATGCTTGGTCAGTTGGTCCACTTTTGTGACCAGGTTATTAATGAATGCAGCACAAGACTCCTCCTGTGTCACAAGTGTAGTACGGTCAGTGTGCACCCACTGCTTGTACCTGATTATGTCCTCATCATCTGTGTCTTCCTGCAACTGAGTCTGCAGGTACTCTCTCAGCCCAGCCTCTCCAGGACAGTGCTCACATCTGTGGAGCATGCACTCCTTGCTCTTCTCATCACACACCATTTTCTGGATGAGGGTGTGGTAGGTCACCTCTGGGCCTATACATGGAGTCATCAGCTTAACGTTCTGATGTATGGTGCACACACAAACAGAGTGGGTCCCCTTGGCCCCTACTGTGATGCACCATTTTGGTCGCAACTCACAAAACTTTGAGATGCCTATTTTCACCTCAAACTTCTCCTTGAAGGCCCTGTGCACTTCATTCAGGTTGCAGAGAATGAGCCGCTTCTGCATTTGTACTCTCTTACCATCTTTCTTCACAGAGACATAATCTTTCATTCCAGGACACATCCGACTTATATCGTCTGATTCGTAGAAGTCTACCACCTGCTGCTTGACCTCTGCTGTTATCCCATGGCCAGATTTTGCCTTTGGATTTGCAAGAACACCATCAGATTTCCTTAAATCCCTGGATTTCCTCACCAAGTAGTTAGTAACTCCAAATTCTGAAGCAGTCTTTTCTATTGTCCAAGATGCTGGTGCTAGCGTTAGAATTTGTACCTGCTCCTGCTTGGGAGATATTCTGCACTTTTCCTTAAGGGCCTCTAGCAGCACCTGATAGTCTAGGCAGATGCAATCATGATGCTCATCTCCATCTTTTGTTGCCTTGGATGTGGTTGCTGTGCCACCTACTGCATCCAGCTGTTCTGAGAGCCTCTTCTGTGCTTTTGCTACCTTCTTCTGGGTGTAGATGTCAACTTGTGACTTGTTCAGCTTATTTACTTTCAGAGGTGAGCAGCCAATAGCAGTCAGGGTCTCGTTCAAAGGTGAGAATGCCACTGATCTTTCTTCAGGTACATACCAAGGGTCAGTCTGACTGTCTTCTGACATGCTGCTCTCTTCACAGGTTTCAATTTTCTTGTAGCATTGAGGACAGACCTTCATGCCAGGCTTCACATTCATATACCCTTTTGACTGTAAAGTTTTGGCTGCCTGTATGTCAAGAGAGCGGAGACTTTTCCTGACACTAGCCTTGTGACATCTGAAAGGGTCGCAACATGCTTTCTGTAAAAATTCATATTTGTTCAAATACAGTTTTTCATGATGCATGCATACTGAAGCATCTGCAGGTATTTCAGACCCACTTCGCATTAAAAGAAGTTCTTGTTCATTGTCTGTGTAGGTACAAAATTTCCGCAGGCCCGTCTTCCTGCAGTAAGTTGTCTTATGGCATTCCTCTGAGGAGGCTGTCCTGAGAATGCAGTCTGGGAGTGATGCCATTTCTTCTTATTCAGTTACTGTATGAAAGAAAAAACAATGTCTATATAATAATTAACTTCAGATATGCCCTTTGTAACTTATACTACGATGCTGATGCTTCAGATTCATCTTTCATCTTTAGTTGGTCATGTAAATGGTTCCTAAAAACAAAAACGAGGATCAAAATATATAGTAAATTGATTCAGCAGTTGCTCATCTTTGGCACAAGAAACAAATATGAAAGTAAGTTCACACATACTTCACACATACTAGTTCCTCCAAAAAAAATTTGAACCGCGTACCATGTATCCCACATGCACTTTTTAATGCCTAAAGTTAGGCTATTTTGGGTCTACACCTGAGTTCAACAGCCTATAAATCAATAAATAAGTTTTATTTTAATGTTTTAAAACTTTTACCTTATGCAACTTTCATCAGTAAAGAAGAAAATTCATTCTTTCAATGTCTTTTCACAAGAATAAGTCCTAAAATAGAGGCATGAAAAACCCAAAATAAAGTCGCCCATGAAATAATAAGGATATTTTGGGAAATTCCACAGTCCAGTATTTTTTTATTTTCATTCATTTCTATACTTTTCTCACCAGAAGGGTAAAAGTTTTGGAAGGGGAAAAAATTCTGACCATGTAAAAGGAGTATAAATTACTTTTTTTAGTAGTTTAAAACCCTAAAATCATAGGCGAGGATTAAGTTTGGACTGACTATGGGTATTAGATTAGATCATTACTGCTTACTGTATGTTTATAACCATAATACTAAGTTGCATTTGTTCATAAAATTACCCAAATAAAGCCCAAAAAAAATTTTGGGAGGATCTGAGAAAGTGGTGCAACAAGCATTTGTTGAATTGACATGGAATGACTCTGCTGCATAACGTTGCTGCGCCTGGAAAAAACCAATTGCAGCAAGCCCAGATCATAACACAGCCTTCAGAGGCATATACAGTGGGCACTGTGCGTGACGGGTGCATCGCTTCATGAGCTTCCTTTTTATACGCCCGTCTTAAGACGGGACGTATTATGTCATCACCCATGTCTGTCTGTTAGCAATTTCTTGTCCGGGCATAACTCCTGAGCCGCTTGAGCTACATTCGTGATACTTCACATACACGTGCACCATCACTAGGCGCTGTGTCGCGCACCATGATTTCGTTCACCTGGTCAAGGTCAAGGTCACTGGCAAAGGTCACATGGGGCCCAGATGGGGCTTGTCCGGAGCATAACTTCTCAACCGCTTCAGATACATCCGTGATATTTCACACACGTGTACCATCACTGAGCGGAGTGGGGCTGTTGTCTGTTGGATATTGGTATCATGTTGTCTGTCCACTTCCTGATCCATGTTCATCACGAGTGTATTATACACCGTTGGCGGTGCTCTTCTTGTTTACATTGACATGCCCACAACTCTGGAATACAGTAAATCTAAACTAACCTTTTACCATTGCTCCACAGTCCAATCTTTACGCTCACATGCAAAATGAAACTTTTCAGGCACCATAACATCTCTTACGAAAAGAGAAGCTACACACTGCATCAGTCGAGGTCAGAAAAATTGCCGCCGGCTGAAACACATTTATCACTGCAATAATGACTGGATCACAGGCTCTTTAATATTTGCTTATTTAAATCCAGAGTGACTTTTTTTTTTTTGGCCAGGCAATACTGAATATTTAATATGGCTCCATTTTACGACAGCGGATGTAAAGGTTTTCAGCCAAAATGAAATGTAATTGTCCAGCTTTCTTATTACTCAATGCTACTCCATGACCATGCATTGGTCTGAGCTGCTAGTGCATAAACCTCAGTAAAGCTATTCCTAGATGCAGGACTTAAATGGACTGAAATTTTGTGCAAATATTGCATCCAGCCTTAGAAACTTCAGACATTTCCCTTCAGTATGATTTAGACTGTTTTTATTTTTCTCAGCAATGTAGGAACTTTTCCCCCTCTGTGTGTAATGGGCTGTTACGAAAGCCCATTATGCACACATGATCCATGGCCAAATTCAAGGACCTGGCAGCTTCAGTACCGGCAGCGAGTACTTTCATGCTGAAAACTGCCAGGAAATTTACCAGCATAAGCTTAAAGTAATATTTTTTCATGTCACTACCATTTTAAAATCCATCTCTGAACTGCTGAAACCATTGCAAAGATCTGTCACTCTTCCAGTATTCAACTTCAGTTAACCGCTTTGTCATGAATTGACCTTGTGTGACAGGCGGAGTGGGATGCATGCCTCTCGAGCCAGACAATCGGTACATTTGCAAAATGAGAGGAACTACATACGGCTTTCAAAATTTTACTTTGAAATTAAGTTCTTAAGCTACAACAGACGAGCACTAGAATGAAGGCAGCACAAAAAAATTCTGACCAGCAGTTCTCTCAGGGTTGAATTTTGAAAGTCAGTGCTTGACCTCACTGCTTTCAATTCAAACTTCATATTCATTCTAGAAATAAAGAGTACGTGCAGACCCTCGGCTTCTATTGTAGATTGATGAACAGACATTACATTTTAAAGGCTTACAAATTAGGCCTAACGTTTTAACAAAGTATAATAATACTTCACACAAAATCACACCGTTTTACACAATTCTAATTCTTGAACCAGTTACATTCAAACTTTTTAGGACGTTGGTTCACTCTACCCAACTAGCCCGTTTTCATGCCAGTTTTGAGTGGAACCAATGCATCATCAATCGTTTCCTGCTTCTAGATTCTTCTCCCTCCTGTCTACAATAACCACACCTGCTGATCTCATCACGGGTCGCAAGATTAACTAACTATTTAGATTCCCATTTTGAGTTCTGAACCCATTTATTTTTGGTGTAAATGCTTTTACCAGTTCAAAATTAGCTGTGCAAATGAGAACCAGACCAGTTCTTTGCCAGTGTTAAGAGGTCCATTAGTGGCAACTCCATTGGGTACACCTGAACACTGATTAATGTAAATATACATTTAAAAAGTCACTGTCCTGAGTTATAGAGTTCAGTATGCACTACCATCCATTTATTTCTTAAAATCACAGCGCAAATATTGAGTAAAGATATATTTTAATTAATATTAATGTCAGTTAAGAGACAAAGCAAAAGTAGGCAAGGTTGTCTACTGGTAGGTTGCTTGACTGGTGACTGCAGAATTGCTGGTTTGAGCCGGCGCCGGGCTTCTGACTCGCATCTGGAGAGATAATTTCTGGAAAAAATGCTTCCGTTGGGCCCTAAAGCAGATCCCTTAACAGTAAAATCACTCCAGGAGCTTTACCCTTGTTTCCCTTTATCTTGCTTGTTCAATTTGGCATTTCTCCCAGGATGCCCTTGAAAAAAGACTAACATGATTGTATTAAAACTTTCTACGGTTGAATAAAGATTTAAAAATGAATAAATAAATAAAAAAAACAAACAAATGGAGGAGTCTCTCTTCAGAGAGGAGTAATGAAGTTAAATTTAAACATTGCGAGGTGTATGCAGTGGCCAGAGACTAGCGAGGAAGTATTGCCATCTCTCCAGAGCCTCCTCCACAAAGAGGAGCCATTTTAGAGACGGATTGTAAACAGCAGATAGTAACAAAGAAGACTTTTTTTTAAGTATTCCAATGCGGATAACTGGCTGTCTGTATGCACACCCATCCAATAGATAAATACCAGCAAAACCATGGCAGTGGGTGGCAGCTACATCAAAGGAATGTGTTTATGCTAAAAAGGAGAAAATTTTGCCCAACCTTCTTCATTCAGGTCTGGCGAATCGCTAATATATTGGGAGGGTAAAAGGCCGCTAGGTTGCATAATAGTTTGAGAACCGGGTTCGCAGGTTTAATTCTCAGGTAATGGTACTACTGTTGTACCCTTAAGCAAGACAACTTATCTGATTTACTTCAGGGAACAACCAGCAACATAAATGAATTCCATGTAACAATTCAAAGCTCTGTAAGTTGCTGTAAATGAAAACATCCAGTGCTAGCAATGTGATGGCTTGATCGTCAATCAGTCTCCAGCCAATCACCAAGATTTGCATGCAAGAATATATTTCAGGCTCTGGCTAAAAATTCTGGCCACTGCACTTACCCCCAAGAGAGCAAGTAAATTGCTAAAAATGTTTCATCACGATTTCGCCAGAACAGAGCGTCAGTGCCTTTGAGATGTTTGATTGTGAAATTGGATGGGTACTGACATAGCTTGGCAAAGGGAAGAGTGGGTTTTATGGCCATCAGTTGTGCGAACTACTTTTAAAAACAACCCCCAAACTGCATGCAAAGGACACGACCTTTAGAATCTGAGAAAGTTTTTATGGTACATCAGCCAAATGGTGAACTTTCTGGCATGACCTGAATAACAAAATAAACCCCAAGTCCACCGTTCGCCACATCTCGCTGCTAGCGAATACGGCGAAGACCTGCCGTTTCCTGGAGGTATGCGGCTTATTCTGGATTATTTGTGGCTAGACCCAGGACGTCCCGCTAAACCTCCCCCACTGAAGGGCTTGCCTCAGCCCCAAAATCTACGACCATCCGATGGCTGAGGCTGCTGGGAGCCTCCAGGCTGGGACAATACCCACTCTAATTACCAGTTAACTTGGAAACTCTCCCAGCCTTTGATTTGCAGGCCTGCATTCAGGGCCGAACAATGCCCTTGTTTGTGCGTACCCTGGATCTCGCTGCAAGCGAACTGCTGCATAGCAGAGACAAAGTTCATTTCTGTGCGCTCATAAAAACTCATTACAAGACCAGAGAGGAAAAGGCGAGCAGGCACACACGCAGTCCTCCTCCCACAATGCATTTTCTGTCTCGTCTGGAATATTTGGCACTGGAAGTGAAAGTTGTTTATTGGGATTAACAGGGATCCACCCCTTGTTAATATGCAACAACAAAAGATATTGAAATTAAACATGTGAAAAGTACTGGCTGTGCCCTTTAATGAGTGCAGGTCATGTAACACGTAAACAGGTGCACCGTTTCAAATAAGTGAAGAGTGCATGTCGTAGATGTGGGGCACACTTGTGTTCATGAATGTGTGCGCACATGGACACATTCATTAGTCCATGGACATGTAGGAGTTTCAGCATGCCTGGCTGTTTCCTGCCAACAAGGAATGGCTGGTGTGCGAGTGTCTTTTTACCCAGATACTACTCGCAAGAGTTAGTTCCCAGAGGGAGTTGCAACGAGGATTCCAGAAAATCTGGTCATGAAGCAATTTTGTTTCCATTGCGTTATTGGGCTCTGTCTCAAAGGGAATGATTCACCACCCCCCCCCTCGTTTTTCTCTTTTCTCATGTACAAACATTTCCCCTCTTATGCTTGTCGATTCCGTTGCTAGTTGGTTTCCCCCTAAATTAAGTTTCCATTTGCAATTCAATTTCCATTTCCATGTTGGAAATAGTGACTGTTTGTTCAGTTATTTGGACAGTGTAGTAAATTTACACTGCTACACTTACTGTAGAATGACTACTGTAGAATATATCCAGGTTTCATTTCTGTAACATTCTACCTTGAAAAGATATAATAAACTGTCAGAATGTGAGGGGTATACTCACTTTTGTGAGATACTGCATTTCGTGATTGCAGCTGATGCAGCATTTCCGGCAAGGGAGCTCAGTTTTGCCGATGTAACATGTTTTATCCCTGTGTTATATGTTGTCGAGTTTTACCTGACTGCAGCTCTGCATAACACTTTTGTCCATGAAAAATTTCCTTGTAGACGTTAAAGTTAATCTGACCTCACCGTCTCATCTCAAAAGCCCTCCTACGACCTGCACTCCTGGCGCCGCCGAAACTGAAGTGTCTGAATGTTCATTCTTGTGCATCAAAAGCACATTCCTGTTTTCCATTTTCAACAGTGTCTAAAATATACTCTTCCAAAAAAGAAACTATACAAATATTGAATTATTGATTACACTTTCTTTTCAATACGTTTTCCACATTTGTCAAAACATTTCATGTATAATAAATTGATGCTAACAACAATGTATAGTTTCTTTTTTGGAAGAGTATATCATTCTAACTCAATTGTCTTCATTTAGTCCACTGGATTGAGCATTTTACCAAGAATTGACATGTGCTGGAATGTGTTTAGGAATTTAAAATGAGTCAGTGGTTTATTATTATGCTCCTCCAGCAAGAAATAAACACCAGTGACAAAGTGTAATGGCTTTAAATATGTAATTTCTGTGTATTAACAAAGAGTAAAAAGCTATTGTAGTCATTCACATTAGCTGCCATAGATGACAGTTTACTTGAAGTTAAGGGCTGGTGTCACACAACCAGGCCTGCCTTTTTACCACCACTAACCATTATGGTGAGTTCTAAATATTCAGCAGACCGCTCGCTAATCAAAATCTTTAGCTGTGAAATGAATGTTAAATGTTAGTTCCAGTATTATTTCAATTCCAAATAGGCAGGTTAGTGTTGTTCTCTTTGATTAACTGATTTTATCTAAAGCATGATTCTTTCCCTCATTAAAATCATCCTTCGTGTAAGCGGTTACTACACATTGTAAATGCTGCGACGGTAATGTTTGTAATTCTGCCAGTACGGAAATCAGCCAATTGTTCTGTGAAAGGCATTGCGTTTGTTTGGGGCGGATTGACGTCGGACCAAAGAGGATCCGATCCTGTATCGGGTCTGTATGAACTTCAGTCATTTAGTCCAGCGTTCACATCCTCCTCATTTGATGTGCTTCAGAGCGATCTTCACTTCCTCATGCTACCAAACATAGCCTGGCAATCTTTGCTGAGAGGAAGGTGTGAAGGATGAAGACTATAGGCTTTGGGCAAGAGTGTAGATCCAGTTGCTATAAAACAGGGAAAAAGGGATTACATTAGATAGAACATTTAAAACATGAAAGAATGTATTCAAAATTACACAATACCCTAAATGCAAACATAGACATTAACGCTGCCATTTTGCAATATTTTTGACCATAATGTCATGGCTGATGTTCACTTGGACTCTTGCGCAAATATAGACACCAGCGTCAGTAAATCCGAAATTTAATTGCCAAAAAATTCTGCAACTGAATCTCCAAATGTCTTGCTTCACTGGAAACATTTTCCCCAATCTGTGCGTCACAAATACTGACTTATAAAGCCTAAAATAGGCTCATGCACAGCAAACAAAAATTGGCATTACTTGTATTACGCATAAAGGAGTTAAATAAATCATAATTACAAGGGTCCATTTACATCCATAAACAAAAAAGAAACGAACACATCCAAAACCAAAAACAGGCAGGTGTCGAGCCAAAAATGGGAGCCAAGCACAGTTCTCCACATCCAATTACATCCATATCAGCCAAAACGAGGTTTAAAATGTACCTCATGTTGCAAAAGGTGACCAATTAAATGGCTGCTTTGGTCACAGTTTTTTTTTTTTAAATTGTTGACTCTATTAGCCTAGACTAGGATTGTCCAAATCTGGCCCACCAATCTAAACCTAGTGCAGATTTTCTCTTCCTCCCAGCAATAAGTGGGCAGTTATTGCCACTCATTGGCCAGACTATCATCACTCTTGAACTCAAGGTAAGGGGGGGGGGGGTGGTCAGCAGTTCTCGGCCCTCGGGGAACATGATTTGGGGAGCCCCTGGCCGAGACTACCATATGATCAACTGCAATTGGCTTAGGGGGGGTGGGAGGGGGGATAGATGCTGAGAAGATTGAAAATCAAAATGAATGCAGGGATCACCTGCATTATACTACATTAATAAATTGTTACATCAGTGCTATTGTTTTGAATTAACCCTTTAGAGTGCTAAATGCAGGTATTGTTGCTCAATGATGTAAGATATTCAACTCCGATGCTGGTGAAAACAGCAGGGGAGCCCTTTTAAACAAGTTGCCACATGACAGATTTTCAACATCTCAGGACAATAACATTATAAATTCCTTGAAAATGTATTCAGCGCTCCAGGGGTTAATAATTTGTTACATCAGTGTTTAAGTTTTGATTTAATGGGCCACAATTGTTTTCTGGTCTACAGAAATCAGTCATATTTCTGGCATGGCTCAATGAGAAATGGAGTGCATTGTACTCATTAAAATGCGCAATTCACCGAGCTGTCAGTCAACTAGAACTGACATTATCATTTAAATGAAAGCACAAGATGATCCTTTCCATGAAAAGTTTTAGAACGCAAACTTTCAAACAGCTGTAGATAGAAAAAATTAAAATACTTTTTGTTTGAAAAACCTAAAGTGACCACCTTTTGCAGTAATAACTGCTAAGCAGATTCATGGATTTTCTTTCTTACAAGGACAGTCATATGGTTCCGGTGAGTTACAGCAAACTCTATTCTGCAAGTTTTCAAGGATGTGCTGAGCTAGTCATTTGCTTCTTCTGGATTTTTTTTTAGTCCATTTTCCACCAATGTTGTTTTTGCATCCTTTCCTTGAAATAAACTTTTTTAAAAATGGCTAAATTTTGTTCACTATCTAGTGAAATAAAAGACTATCCGTATTCACAGCTTTAATTTTTACAGCTTGCACTTTGAGGCTCTGAACACAATTTACGCCTATGTACATTTCATTATACCACAGAACAAAAAGGTAAGAGAACTTGACCAGTTGTGTACATTTGTACATGGAGGAATGTGTTTCCTATAATGCATTTTTTGAAAGAGAAAGACATTTTGGCTAGTACATTAATAATACCCAGCTTGGCTAAAAAAAGTTGCACACACTGATATTTCATTAAATCACCATAAGCTCAAATTATAGTGCACATTCGTTGTGGAATTATTTTGGTCACAACATTTCTATCCAACCAGAGTAACATTAAAGGTGATGGGTGCAAGATTTTTAAGGAAAGTAATCTTTTAAAGATGCATCAATAGGGCTTCTTAGAAGCGCAGAATATTTTCCAACAACAATCATATTTAGGATTTTAACCATTTGCCCAATTTTGCCAGGTCTGAAATTAGTCAAATTAATTTTGGTGTACAAAAGCAGTAATGCCAATCAGCCAATAGCGTAACACTGTTCAACCCACCCAGTCTCTATTGCTGGATTTTCTCTAGCTAGTCAGAAACTTAGAAACAGAGTACGGACCTATGCAACTTATTTTGGCCAGGCAGTGTACTTGATGTATGGCAGGCTACCAAAACCAGCTAAGGCCACAGAGTCAATTTTATGCAAAGAAGTTGGGCAATACTCACAATTTCACCCTCTCTTCCGCCGAAATCCAGAAAGAGCATCCGAATGCCGTCGTCAGAGGACATTTTGAGCCTCTCGAAGGGGTAGCTGAAGAGCGGCCTGAGCAGGGATCCCCCCTCGGACTCTGCCAGTACGGTGAAGCCCTGCTCGTAATGAATGGTCAGGCGGCACTCCTGGTTTCTGTACATGCAGCCTGGAAAACGATGTCAGAGGGTAGTATGAGAGATTCCTTAGCCCTTCTCTGTGGAATCAAACGCAGGACAATGAAGAACTCACGGACAACTCCTCTTCAGAGGATGATAGTTTATTACAATGCATAAGGGAGAGACAAACTTGGTACATGGGCTGTCTGGACCAAGCACATCTCCGCTTCCCTTGTGCGAGTTGCGACTTAAAAATACCATTTGTGGTCATACATGTCAAAGACAGTTGGGCCAATGGATGGCCAGAGAGGACTCAGTGATGCAGTGTCACATCCCCCCGCTGCAGACCCCTCCAGAGGAAGCACCTCAGGAAGAGAACCAGGATACAGGGCATCAATAAGTTTGAGGTACTGATAAAACAGGTGACATTAAAGCCTAGGAGCTCATTAACAGTCCAAGCAAAGATGCTATTCTGGGGTCTTTCTGTCCGATAAACAAAAGAACTGCAGCGACTACGGCCTTTTTGCCATTAGATAAGTGAGCAACAGTTATTGCACAATGCGTCTTACTGATATGTACCCTGCATTCTCCGGCATGTTGCTAATAACAAGCTCCAAGGAAAACATTTATGTTGGCACAGAGGCACAGGAACACAAGCCCACTACAGGCAAATTTTCACCCCTCTCATTTTCCTTAAAGGAAGTTCCCAGAAGAAAATACAAAACTATAGCCAAATTAGAAGCGGGCATTGCACAGAAGTTGCAACATTATCCACACATGTGATGCTCAATTGTAGCTGCAGTCTCCGGGTTTCCCACCAGAATCATCCCATTACAGTGAAATGCTTTCAGCTCCCAACAAAAGCCCTCCTTTCAGTCATGACAGTGAGCAGAAAAACACAAGAACCATCAACCGCGAGGGAGATCAGGTTCGGTTACTATAACGACCAACTATCTCTGTTCAGCAATTTACAACGTGTGATGTTTTTAGTGCCATTCCAGCACTAAAGCGTTTTATGGCCCAACCCCTCCTCTCTCCGAAGGTGATGCCTGGGTGGCTGAAAAATCAGTTCAAAAACTTTCTATATAAATAAAAAAACAGCCCCTATGCTACCTCATTACTTGCCAGTCAAGCTGTGCACCCTGGATACACCCTGCCGATGGAGGGCAACTGCGTTATCAGGCATATTGGGTCACCTCCAAATGTTACTCCCAGTGTTCTACAATCCAGCAACGTCTAGATCTTCCGCAGCAACAATTTCTTCACTCAAACACACACGTACAGATGAGCCTAAACACAGAAACCACTCAACAATGAAGAGAATACTGAATAATTCATTGATTATCTCATGATGACAGTGTATGTCAAGGTCAGCAGACAGGCCTTAAAATGGTAAGCGATCAGTCGGCTTTCCTAGTCTAAAAGTTGGATGCGAGAGAAATGGCACAATCGTCATTGTTATGGCCAGCGGAATGGGTCAAGCGACAAGGCCTCTGGGGCACTTCCAGTCAGCAGTGGTGGGTTCCCATCAACAGTGGTCCAAGAGGGAAGGAACGATGAAGCAGCGACAGGGTGTTGGGCGCACAAGGCTCAACAATGCACATAGGCGATAAAGCTTATCCTGTCTGGTCTGCACCGACAGAAGGGCAACTGTGACACAAGTCACACAGAATTTTACTGATGCTCACCAGAGTGATGTTTTAACACTCAGTGCATCTCACCCTGCTGTGTACAGTACTTTGTAGCTGCAGACCAGTTGGACGAGCCATTCCAACATGGGTCCACTTACAATAGGAGCTATAAAGGGCTCGTGCCTGACCTGAACCTGAGAGTCTTGTTTTCTTTTACTCCGTGTGCATCAGGCGGGTATTTGTGCCCCGTTTAACTGGGGAAGAGAAGGCAGCAGGACGCACTGTGGGAACAGAACAAGCCGGGGGAAGGGGAGTTATGCTCTGGGAAATGTTCTCTTGGGAAGCCCTGAGTTCGGGAATTCAAGGGGACGTCAATTTGACAGAGATGCACCGCAGCAGGAGGTAGACCTACGTCATTCTAAGCAGGTGGTTTTATTGTTTTGGATGTATATTTGCCATGTTAACAATAAATACAGCTCAATGAGTGGTCAAGGACCCAAAACAAATGCTAAGCTTCTCTCAAAAAGGTAAAAGAAATGTGGTCAAAAGCAGAAAAAAAACTATAGAATAATAATTGTTTTTCTGGTTTTCAGTGTCAAGTGGTGTTTCAGCATTCAGAGAAAAGGATTACAAACGTATCTGGCCTAATAGTGCATTTAGAGGCCGAATATGCAAGGCCTCATATAGCCAGGGTGAAACAGCTGCCCTTTTCCAAAATTGCAGCACAGGCAATGGAAATGTCATTATGGTACCAGATGGGCCTCTTTCACCAAAACCCGAAATATAGGACAACTGTCTGATACCGACACCCCTAATCTTAGCTGGACAAGAACTACATGCATTCTCATACCTGCCATTAATCCTTTTTGGACAGACAGACTGTGGTAAATCCAAGATCTCAGGGTCTAATCTGCATCTCCAAGACTCGTGTTACAGCAAAGCACAGCATGTACCTTTACAGGCCATCCTTCTTCCTCATTCTGAGAAACGACGACTCATTTGCATTTGTTACTAATTGAATCTGGGTCTTGTTTTGAGAGAGCTCCCTGGGGGAAAAGTATTTGGGTCAAATATGTGTATAAACATGCGCGCAAAAAATTACTAATAAGAAAATGTACAATAGTGGCAAGTTGACGAAAAAAAAACGCACACAAACTTGAGCGTGTCTTTAATGATATGGTTCTAACAAAAGCAGAGGTTTCTGTTTATAGAGCAACAAGAAATACAGATTATTTCTTCCCATTCAATTCTCACTAATTATTAAAAAACTGCAAAGATAAGATTTTTTTTTTTCCTCGTCTACTCGTGTTTTCAGTCGAGTTCCTATCCCAAAGCGGTTTTCTCTGAAGATTTCAGTGCTCTGTAATGCCCAACTCCATTAGAAGCCATCCATAATTTAGTATGCAAGTACAATAACAGACTTATGTTTGGGCTCACATTTTTCTAGCAATAATAAAGAAAATGAACACCTTTTTTTTGGGGGGGAGAGATAATCAATCTTAAATCTATCAAGTGAATCACTGTCTGTGATAGTAATTGCTGACTGGCCTCTTTTTTCCATCACCTCCTACATTGGCAGTCCAGGGGTTATGGGAGTTCAAACCAGGGGGCTGTTGAGGTTCCCACAGCCGAGCTGCACTTATGGTTTGACTCTCTGTGACTTTTGTGTCCAATAAATCCCAAAGAGCTTGAATTCAATTCACGGGAAAATGAAGAAGTGTGTTCAGTTATTTTGCCAAATGTGGCTTCTTTAAGAACTCTGAAATTGTCGCCACCATTCTGGCGAGCCAATTTCTCTTTTTTGACTGCTCTCATCTCTTGAACAAACCTGCCTCCCAACATGTGCCATTTGAGGTGGTTTACAGAAGTGAAACCATAAAAATGTCACGATTAACTGAGCACTACAACTCGAGTACACAGTGTCCAAACATTCAGCAGCTACTGTATCTCTGACGGCGTCTATAAATGTTGATGTACATGCCCATACCTGCATTATCCCAGAAGGCCTCTCGGACTAAATTTCTGAGAATTGGTCGGCGGGGGGGGGGGGGGGGGGGGGTGGCGGCTCGCAAGAGCAGAGGTAGTGCAGGAAGAGGCAAAGTTCACAAAATGGGCCTTCAATGAGATTTTATATTTAAATTGTGTTTACACTATCATTTTCACGAGCATTCAGGGTAGCACGAGTGAAGCAGTAAGGTGGTTGCATGTCACAACTGGACCCTGAGCCTTCCTGTGTGAAAACCGCATATTCTCTCTGAGCAAGCATAGTGTTCTGCCACCAAACTCTGGTTTTCGAACCCTCCAGACAACGTGTCGAAGTGTCCTTGAGCGAGACACTGAACCCCACACTCCTCCTGATGTGCAGGTTGGTGCCATGCCCAGCAGCCTCTGCCATTAGGGTGAACGAGAGGCTAGAAAGCGCTGTATAAATGCAGTCCATTAACCATTTTCCCCACAGTCCAAGGACAAGGCTTACAGGATGAGTGGTGGTTATGTGTGCAGCCTTTGACGAATTGTTCAGCCTGTCCTGGTCATTTTCTGATATAATAATGAATTAAAACTATGTGAGAATTGGTTTAGTTTTCCAAGGAAAAAAAAAAAATGAAGGTCGTAATAACTATGAAAATGGATGGAGTTTGACGTCTTTGATGCCTTACTAGTTCTATGAAAGCACTTAGCAAAGTAAAGAGAATGATGAATGAAGCCTTTCTTCACAGTGAATTGTACTAATGAGTGATTTCCCAGTCAAAAACAGTGTGCGTATGTGTTCTCGCCCCAATACAAAAGCTTCTCATCCACTTGTCTATGTACCATTCTATATTCGACATCTTCACTCTCTGTCAAGGTATGATTCATACAAAAACATTCAACTGCCAGCAGAATATTTGCTGCCACTGGGAGTACATTTTAGTGATTTAAATCCAATTTCCACATCTTTTCAAATCTGACCGATTCATTTCAGCTTCAACATTTCAACATACACTTACTTTCCAGTCATAGCTGGGCTCGATCTGAGGCTTGATTGAGGATCTATTTTGTCTGGTAAAACAACGCAATCACTCCAACACATTTCCAAATAATCACACAGCAAAAACTACAACAAACTATGCCCAAGGCAATTTAAACAAGAGTTAGACAGCACACCTGGTTTAGCCAGACACTGTAGGTAAGCAAAATCAAGAGGAACTAGGCTTATGGCTTCGGAGGCGACGGCTGGGGGTATATCCCCGAACGCCCCCAATCCTCCAATTCCCCAAACCTTGAATAGACTTGCATTTGAACTTAATTTAAGGTCAATCGGACAAATGATTCTGAAGATATGGCCAAAATGGTAATTTTCCATCACAAAGCGCCACCTGGTGACAAAATATTGAACCATACAGGTATGACGTCATCATGTGACACGTTGTGAGGTCATGACCTTGCAGTTGCACATAGTTTCATGTCAATTGGAGAAATAGTTCCAAAGATATAGCAAAAATGGTGAATTTTATGGGACAAAGCTCCACCTTGTGTCTAAATTTTGAACCAAACAGGTATAATGTCATCGTGAGACACATCCTCAGGTCATGACCTTTCATTTACACTTGATTTGAGGTCAATCGGACAAATATTTCCAGAGATATGATGAAAACAGTGATTTTTTCACTTTTTGGCCCCTGGTGGCCAATCTAGAAATTGTAAATTGTCCAAAAAATCAGTTTTTCCTCTTTAGGATACTTACTTATATGCAAAACTTGGAATTTCTAATTGAAATATTACTGCAGTCATCACGTTAACAGCTAAATTAGTTTTTGGCCCCTGGTGGCCAATCTAGACATCGTAAATTGTCCAAAATCGAATCAGTTCTTCCTCTTTATGATACTTACTTATGTGCAAATTTTGAAATTTGTAATTGAAATATTACTGAAGTTATCACGTTAACACGTAGTGCGGCGGCGGCGGTCGGACCAAAAACATAATATCCCCAGAACGCCATTCGGCGTTTGGGGATATAATGATGATATTGTAGGCTGTAAGAATTATTTCATTCACAGTCAATTTCTTCCTCTTCATAGGGACTAAGGCATATTCACAAAAGGCTGATTCCATGAATCGAGCTTCCGATGGAAGATGGACAATGTCAGAAACCTCCGGCCAAAACTGTGCAATGTACCAGATTGCTATGCCCATAATGCTATTCAAATAATGAATCAAGTATATCAATCCATGGCATAAACACATACTGTACTGCATATGGTACAATCTAGTTTGACAAATTTGGCCAAGTATCTTGCAGGACTGCAGACTTACACCGGTGGAGCGAATGCCACCCCTCCAGCAGAAAAATGTACTGTTGGGTACAAAAATTTCAGTGGTGCAGTAATAAGATTTAGAGTCACCAATAATTTGACTGATCTCTCTGAATATTCATTTTATGGGTATTTACAGAAATATCAGGTGCTTAAGCGCGGTTAAGATTGTGGTCTGCCCATTTCAGTTTCTAAAGCAAATGAGTAAGAAAGGGAATGTTAATTCAAAAGGCAACTTTAACTCGATGAAGTAAGGAATGGTTCTAAATTACCCGTGGGAACTTCTTCGGAGTAAACTGCAGTTCGTGTCACAAAATTGGACATAAACATATACTGTATTTTCAGTAAATTACTGAATTCAGCACAGTTGAAGCGTCAAATATGTTAGTGTACAGTTTTAAATATAATACAAGGTGAATGGAGTTTTAAAATTGCTCGTGTTATTGTATTTGCATTTTCCAGACTGTGCCATTTTTTTTCAAATTGAGGTCGTGAACAAACAAATACTGCTGCACCATGCATATACATTTCAGCAAGGTACAGAAAGTCAGAAAGGGACAAATGCTCTCATAGGCTGGCCCTTTGGGCTGAATAAAAATGAAGACCATTTCAAATTCGGACTAATCGTGAACACAGTCTTTGCGGGTGGATTGCCCACCCAAATACATTTGCAAAGAAATGTAAGAATAGCTATGACACACCTTTCACAACAAAATTGTAAAAAAAGTAATAACAGTAAAAAGAAACTCTGATGTAAAATCATGTGTAATGGGCTAGTTTCACAATATAATGGACTGTTTTGTGTTCAATCCAAATGGGAAAATCCCTATTCAAAATTGAACGTGGGTTTGAATTGCGTCTGATCTGCGCCTGTGAAACTCGCTCAATAATGTGCTTGACTTCTCCAAACTTGTCCCGTCAATTATGTGAAAATTGTGTGCTAGAAAATGAGTAATCTTGACGGACCGTGTCAGCGCAGTCTCGGTATGGCATTAATGACCTCCATCTTTCAAAATGCACATTTCAAAGTACAGTAGATGGGAGTTTTGCTTGTATCCAAGTTCTGAGTCGAACGACAGAAGAAGAATGTCGCGCCTGTGCCAGCATTGGCCGTGATGAGGGGGGGGGGGGGGGCGCAGGCCTGGAGGATTAGGATTGTAGGCCGCAGTGCCAGGGTCGCTGCCCTCCCAAGGGAAGAGCACAGAGAAAGACTTTTTCAGAGGCATTCCATTCTAAAAGTGGAAACTGCTAATGTCTTCCATGTGGAGATAATGCGCCAAATCTCACTCCAACAACCCCCCCCCTCATCCCCGGACCCTCCCAAGCAGTCCAATTCAGAGTGACTGTGCGGAAGGTGTTGGGATTTCATAAATTATGATGAGGATGGAACTGGGTGAGAAGGGACAAAAGAATATAAGAGCCGAGTTTGCGTCACTCGTCAGGAGGATGATAATCATCCTACATCTCAAGCATCTCAAGGCTCATGACCCAAACCGGAACATTTATCAGTCCAGCCCTAACATTATGTCTGCAGCAACTCCTCAAAACTGTGATATGCAGAACATTCTAGAAGAGAGAGGGGAAAAAAAAAAAAAAAAAAAAAATCGATCCCTCTCCCACTTCCCCCGACCCTTTTCAACACCTCCCCATTAAAAAGTCTCTTATGTAAACAGTGAGAGTATTAAACAGGAGCCAGTGAGGTCTCTGGACCTTTTCACTGCACCGATGACATTTTCCTGATTTAATCCCAGCTAAAGGGCAGCATCCCCCCCTGAGGAGATTATGGAAAATATGAAACATTCGTTTGGTTGTACTCCATGTGAACAGCACCAAAAAAAAGATAATTTGGGAATATTGCATTTAAGTAATGGGCACTTCTGCAAATAACACAAAGAAGCTGAGAAAATCCTGAGATCACAGAGGATAAGAAATAATTAGAAATGTTAAGTTTCTGCAATGTACTCAATGTTAGCTTTCTGTCCTGAAGATCAAATGACTGAATTTTTGTGATTTACATACAATGCACACTGAAAATGGAAAAAAAAAAGACATAAAATACTTGCTTTCAGACCAGCAAAGTTACATTATTTTCCTCCATTAAACTCTAAAGTAATCACAGCACAGAAAATGAAAGTGATAATGCCGTAAGACGCAACAATAAAAACGACAGCCCTTAATGTTGAGATATTCTTTCAGCCGGTGCATTAGCGCGCAGTCACGTTAAGAGAGCCTCGCTTGATGCTGGCAAAGCACCACTGTTGCGTGTCTGTGATTGAAGGGCATTGTTCACTGCAGCAGTAGCAAGCAATACAAATCGATTTAATAATCATTTAGCCGTCCATTCAAATTTAAGCAGTTCTTAAACATGCAGTCAAATGGACATTCCACCACCGCGAACTGCAGGCAGTGAGGACAGTTTAAGTCTGATATTTACTGGCAGTAGCGCTTATGTCCATCAGTGGGTAAGGCAGTTTTGTGGTACTCATTATAGTATTACGCTGGATTTGTACGGACTTACAGTAACCTCAACGAGCTTACGGTTCAGCCGAGTACTTACTTGTGGTGACCTCCCGGATCATCTCCGCTGAGGTGTGACAGCCAGTCACGATAAGCCTGGTCCATAGTGAAAGGTCCTTGTTGGTCTCCGCCCTGAAGAGGTGGGCCTCGATGCCGAGCCTGGTGCCCGTGCGCGTGGCGAAGGACAGCTCCAGCCCTGGCTTGGGGGATCCTCTGTCCGGACCCGAATAAACAAGCCTGTGGCAGCGCAGGGGACAGAGTCAACTCAGTCAGCCCTGCACAGCGTGAGAGGGTTGCACACAGAGCAGCATCCCATCACTCCTGAGAGCAACAGCACAGCTGTATCCGGGTACTGAATAGAAGCAGCTGCTTCATTTTGCAGGAGACTTGCAAACGCAGGTGCGGTTGCAGTAGCATGACCATTCAAAAGTGGGCTGGTGAATGAGTCTTGCCCAAAGACTCTCAGGTGAATACAATGTGTGATCGTTCTATATATATATATACCTGCTTCAGCACAAAAATCCTGAAGATTCTGCCTTGATACCAGGTTCCAGATGTAAGTTACTATACTATGCTGAATGAGGAGTACGATTTGTGAGTGAATGCAAGTGCATGCTTGTGAACACGAGTGCATGAGGGTTTGCGCCCAGGAGGCATTTCTGCAAGTGTGTGCACGCAAATTACCGGGTAGCTAGTAGAGGATATGAGTGCGCAGGGCTGAACCAGGACTCCCTCATCCTGGGCATGCAGTCATAGAGCAGCAGGTCCTTCTCCGTCAACATCACCAGCACCGGCCTCCAACTCAGCTTCTCATTCTCAGTCTGCAACACAACACACAGGGCCAAGGGCCATGAAACTGGGGTGTGTGTGTGTGTCCAGGGGACCGAATGTGCTTACACATCCATGAAGAGGTTTATTTCTTCAGTAGGGTTAGGTTTCAGTCAGTTTTCAAACCCCCCAGTCACAAAAAAGACTTGATAATCCTTATCAGAGTTACACCATCCATAACCATCTGGATCGAGCTAAAGGTTTATGTGGATTTCGTGACCAGATCTGAGGTATTCGACGGGAAATGACAGAACTAATAGAAATTACTGCCCCAATTGTTTTACTCTCACTTGTGTAAAGCACACATGCATGTCTTGGAGTTTAAGAAATTGTAGTCCATTTGCCTGTACACCTTTATTTTTCAAATGTGTGAAAGAGGCCGAGGCCCCGTTTACACTGGTCATTTTGCGCATCTTGTCATATCTGAATATCGGTATACAAGCCACTGTTATTTCCTCACAAAAATTGTTTAGGTTTCTCCAACTTGCTGTTCGTGTGTCCCATCACTCAACATCTTTATTATTTCAGTTGAAGGACCAAAGGGATAAGACACCATCACAATATACAAAAAAAAAGAAAAAAAAAAGAAAAATGACTAGACAGGTTGGTCGCCCGCGACCAATGGGTGAAGCCAATACCACCCCCCGCCCCACATCGCCCACATTTGTCATGTTGGCTTATTTTTGACACAAAATTGTCTATTTAGTGAAATATGTTACCATGGCAACCAACATCGATAGGCACCGTGTCCCTACGCATATTCATACCAAATATAAAAGAAATGGCTCTAAATTTGTGGCCTGTAGAGCGTCCGCACGGAAATCTCCACGGTGGCGGTGGACGCGTGACAAGGCCAAATCCATAGTAACCCCGACATCCTCTGGAGGTTACAATTAATGAAAGAGGATTCTTTACCTCCGTCTCAAGTGGGCATAGTTTTCACAGTATGACACAATGTAAACCGTCTCTAATCTTCTGAGGGCTGTGGTACATTACCATAATATTATCATATTTATAGATCTTGGCGTAGCTAATGAGGACCGAGGGATTGTGGTTTATCTGAGCCATTTCAGGTAACAAGGGCAACATCTCTGGGGGAACGAAGGAACACAGAACATATTTTAGGTTTTAAGGAGATGCAGTCAGGACCTTTAAGGAGGCAGGGGGAAATGGAAAATCCTGTGCTGCATCAGCCAGTCCATAAAAGCAGAAGCCAGCCCCACGTGTTGGAGCAACTAAGATGGCACAGAGGGAAAAGGGGTCTGTTGGTTTAGCTGGAGGTGTAATATGTTGGGTGGAGCATAGCGCTAATGCGCACCGATCAGCCACAACATTAAAACCACCTGCCCAATATTGTTTACTTTCGCCTCATGCCACAAAAAAACAGCTCCATCAAACTGACATCCTCTTGAATTCGCTGAACCCAGAGTTTTCTCAGCACAGAATTTCCCAGAGCATCGCACCCTCTCAACCAGCTTGTCTTCTTTCCACAGAGCATCCTGGTGCCGACTCCTCTCCAGGTAAACGGTGCACACGTACCCAGCTGATGCTCATGATGTGAAAGAAAAGGCAGCCTCACTCAACCAAGCAACTTTCTTCAACTGCTCCAAGGTCCAGTTGGACTACAATGTGCCCATTGCAGGCAACATCGGTGCAGGACCAGGATGAGAATGGGAACTCAAACTGGTCTACAATTACAACTAGTGTTGCCACTAAATGTGGCAATGTCCCCCGCCAGGTCACGGAAATCGACTGGGGTCGGCGTATCACACTAATACGCATTGAAGCCAAAGATGAACGAAATCGGTCAAACCGTTCTTGAGATATCGCGTTCACAACGAACGGGACGTGACGGACGGACGGAGCTGAATACCGTGTCCCCCGCTCTGCTCGCTACTGCGGCAGCGGGGAAACAAAAATTCTATTCAGAGTACAATGCACTGCGCGTCCGGACGCATTCCTCATGCGACAATCATTAATATTCTCTGCAACTCTGCAAACAAAGAAGCCCTTTTGCTGGTTCAAATGAAACGGGACGGCCTTTGTGACCCTTGTGCAGCAATGAGCCTTGGGAGCCCAACACCCTGTCACCAGTTTATGGTTTGTCCCTTTTTGGACCGCTGTTTGCTGGTTACCACTCCTGATTTGGAACACTCCAGGACTTTGCGGCTTCGGAAATACTCTGACCCCATCGCCTGGACACACCTATTTGGCCCTTGTCAAAGTTGCTCGGGTGTAACGTGTCCCTACCAGAATGGACTATTAACTTGCCATCTAAAGTCAGCTTGCAGACTTTCACATGCACCGCTGTTTCAAGAAGTTCAATGTTATTTGCTTCCTCTGTGAGTGGTTTTAAAGTTTTGGCCCATTGGTGTATGTGACTCCTGAAGACTGATCCATTTACACTTGACCACTTTGTGGCCACAACGAGTCTCAAGACTCCTCTTAAGATGGTTTCAAACATGGGATTTAAATCCAGTCAAAATGCTTGCTATCCTCGATTACACTTCAACATTTAGCTATCTGATTACAATCTGATAAGCTCAAGAGGCATGAAGTGGCCGAGAGCAACTAGAGTCCGTTTCTGAGAGCGACTGCTTACATCCGAAAGTTCATTCCACTTAGTAGAGTTGCTTCAGTAAACAAATGAATTCCAGGCTCTGCATCACAGCAACCCTCAGCATTTTTACCTTTACACAGCAGACATGGTGCTCATTTCAAAGACTTATCATAAGAATATATATTCCAAACAGTATATTTCACAGTGAGCGCATTACATTTATAATTTATGAGGGAATTATTTTTCAGACCGGTGCACTTTCATGCTGCAACTCTCTCCAGTCCTCCCCCAAAAAGCCCGGTTTAATTGAATTGTTTGACTCCAGTAATGAGTCATTGCTTTCTACGTAAGTTTTCCACAAAGGTGATGGCTTTTAAGAGAGGAAGAAATATCTAGAAGCTGGCAGGAGGCACAGGGTGAGCAGCATGTTCCATTACACTTCTCTTACTAAAATATCTGGTTACGATTCGTAGAAAACAAGGAAGCTGCAAAGCTTTACAGAGTAAGTGGATGGGTAAAACGCATACACTGAGATGACGAACTAAACTGACATTATGCCCCTTCTCCGCAAGTTTAACGCAGTTCCCTGGGGTCGGAGTTAAATGTCTGACATGCTTTGGTCAAAATACCACAAACATTAAGCAACACAGCATCCGTCTCACCCTTTGTAAACAGTCTCTTTTCAAAATGGCCGGTTTGCAAGCCTGTTCCTGTCGAGCAGTGGAGTTCAAACTCGGTCCTGGTGGCCCCCTGCGTATGCTGGTTTTTGTTCTGACCGTTACTGCAATCACAGGATTTTGATTCGCTGTTTCTTAGTCCTAATGAGGTATATTTCATGTCTAAAGTTGAGTTTCATGTCTTCAGCAACATTTTGACAGAAATCTCTGTGTGTGCCATGAAGAGTAAAAGCCCCTTTAACGTATTATGTTTATATTGCTTTACTGCAAGCAAATTCAAAGAACATTTTTCAACAGATCAAATCAGACATTGAGTAAATCGGCGAGTCTGAAACTAGATTGTTGAAGACAGGTGTTTAGAGTTTAAGTGCTTTAACTTAATATCACAAATATGACCCAAAGTAGGTTTGACCCAGACATTTGCTTGCCAAATAAATTGTTGGTTTAGGTGACCGTGTCTCCACGGTTTCACCATTAGAGTAGCTGTTGATTGTCGCTTTGTTAATTTGCCTTAAATTAGCAACAACACCATCCAGAAGCGCTTCCGACTTCTCTGGGCTCAAGCTCATGACGAATGGACTGAGGGGGCAGTAGACAGGAGTGCTGTGGTCAGACGAGTCCATCTTTCAAATGATTTTTGAAAATATTGAACACTATTCTCAGGGCCAAAGAAGAGGATCATCCCAACCGGTATCACCAACATGTTCAAAAGCCAGCGACCATCGTGTTCTTTTGCAGCACTACACTTGGCATGAGTAACTTACATAACTATGAATTTAAAATTGATGCATGTGCATTTTGGAAAATGCATGCTTCAAGAACACCCCCACTTGTTCCAGTAGGACAGCATTTTTTCTTAGTCGCAAAGCCTGGGCACTGTCTGCAGCCCAGACCCGTATCACAGTGAAAACATGCGGCAGATTATGAAGTGGGAACTACGGCAACGGACACAACAGACTGTTGACCAAGTGAAGTCTGATATCAGGCAATAATGGGAACAAATTCCACTTTCGAAACTCCAACAATTAAGAGACCTCAGTTTGAAAAGAATGAGTGTCATTAAAATAAGAGGTGATGTTACACAATGGTGAATATGCACCCATCCTAACTCCATTGGGCCGTGCTTCAGCAATGACATTTCAAAATTAGGAGAAGCCTTACAGGCCAAAATCCTCAGCTATGCACACTCACACACCATCAGAATCGCTCGCACGCGCTATCAAACTCTCTCTCAGGCATGGTCAAGCTCTCTCAGGCACAATGAAACTCCATAACATTGCTACTAGTTCGCTACTAGTCTCCAGAGGACAATTGTGAAAACAGCAAATGCCACAGCACACAAAAGACTGCAAGTGCAGAATTAATGAGGCTGCACTGCAAGATGCAATCCTCTCAGCAAGAATCCAGAGCCCAGATTTTACGTTGAAAAAATTACTGCGACAAGCGAGATACAGTTTTGTAGAGCAAAGCAGAACATGATCTAAAGCACCCCTCTGCACACCTATGAAATATAGCAAAGACATTTTCATGGCTTGGGCATGACTGTTTCTGAAACAAGCCAACTTTTATTGAAGATTTCACACAGTAGCAGTAGCATGAATTTAGCAGCACTTGATCAGGTACTGTGTAGCAACCTACCCAGACATTCCTCAAACCTCATCCGACAACATTTAGAATCATTTTCCTGAAAGAAAAACAAACAATTCCTTTGGCGAAAGATGTCATCAGATGGAAATCAAATGAAGCTTGGATTTCACTTCCTGAGAAGATGACTAATGACAGGCAAGTCAGTGACCACTGCAAAACTTGCAACTCCATGACTGCACTTTGCCAGGATAAGAAATCACTACCCTGAAACTCCAGTTTCACACTACGTAAATAAGCATTTCCCCCTCCTCCATTTCCTCCATTTTTTGCATATTAGTCATAATCATAGTACACAAAAAAGCAACATGGGGTTTAAATTGAGCATTTTATCATAAGAAAAAGGATAGATAAGCCCCAAAAGTCCCAAAATTTAAAGCGGAACTCAGGGATAAACCATAATGCTGTTTTATCATACATAATTAGTAAATAAATATTGTAAAATACAAAAATGTGGAATTTTTGTTTTCAAAGACGAGATGAATGAGGTTTTAATCCCCCTGATTAGTCGTCTTCTGCTTCCACAGTCGCGTGATAATGACGTAACGTCGCCCGAGAATGACAAAACTTCGCCCTTCACCCAGAGGAATGCGCCGTTATTGTGTTGGATAGTGTGATTGTACCAGTCCATCATTTTATGACAAAAGATCGTTCAATATGGCCCCTTGACTAGTTGCACAAGATGGTGTTAAGTACTTTCTGAAATACGCAGGGTTGCTTCAATATCAACGGTTTGCTTCTGTCACTTATCAGTCTATATCAGATACTGAGCAGATGACTGGTATATCATCCCGGATATGTGATTTTAGCCATCGCTGATATTCCCAGGATTTGGCTTAATTGTTTCGATTTTAAAGTGAGTTTACTTTAACATGTTCTGATGCAACTACCTAGCTAGTTCTGCTACATCGTTATGGTTTTCTTAGATGTACTTAACTTTGTTTACTCAGGTAAACAAAGTATCGACAATACTAAAATATGCGTCGATTGAATGTTAGATTTATGACAAGGCATTTCGTCGTTATGGAATATTTACACATTAATTACCAGATATTTTCACATTTGATGTCTGTCGCTTAAAGCCAGGTCATCACTCATCAGTGAGAACGGCCGGAAACGTGATGCTAGTTAAAAACCGTCTCGTTTCGCGGTGGAGCAGCTGATGTCTCATTAAGAGTGCCAACGAACAAAAATCAGTCACGGGTAATCGAGACAAATCTCGCGAACATCATTCGCAGTTAATTATGCCAAGTCCTGAGAATATCGGCGATAGCTAAAAATCGCATATCCGGGATGATATATCTGTCATTTGCTCAGCATCTGATATAGACTAATGAGTGACAGAAGCAAACCGTTAATGTTGAAGCAACCCTGCGTATTTCAGAAAGAATTTAACACCATCTCGTGCAACTAGCCAATGGGCCATTTTGAACAATCTTTTGTCATAAAATAATGGACTGGGACAATCACACTATCAAACACAATAACAGCGCATACCTCTGGGCGAATTGTAATGCACCCATGGATTCCATTTCTGCCCAGTCTCTTCCCAGTCTGCCCAGTCATAACCGCAATGCGGTTATGGATATATTCTTGTAGGTTAGCCACTCCAGGGAAGATTCAGCACCTTTTCAAATCTTCTCCATTTGAAGACAATGCTTGGCCAAAGCATTTCAGTAACAGTCTCTTTGATCTCCAATAGAATTTATTTTGAATATGGCATAGTGTCGGGCTTGCTGAGGCAATTTCGTGTACTTCACATTGCTGGAATGATTCCAGTTAAGTGATTCTTGGAATCACTAAGGCTGGCAGAAAACAGCCTGTGTGTTTCTTGATTATTTTTACCCAATCATCAAATAAATTTTGAAAGTGTAACTCAGTGAGTCAGTTGGTGTTAACCAACTTTTTTTTGCAACTTCACAAAATAAAATGAGCACACTAAACCCTGGTAAGTGTGGTGTACTCAAATGTTTTGTGGAAGCCGATTACGTCATAAAATTGTGTATGCCAACTTCATGATCTTGCGTTCACAGCACTCAAAAACGTTAAAAAAAAAAAAAAAAACCTTCACCTTGCTTTCTTTAACTTACTTCCACACAATGCAATTGAGTTGGCCTACGCAATTTTTTTTTTTATGGCAATCGGTTTCCACAAAACATCCGAGTTCACCAGACTATCAGGGTTTACAGTGAACCATATTCATAGTTTGGTCAGGTGATCTTCATCTGTACATTAAATTTTGATTGAAGATCTGAAACAATATAGAGTGAGGATTATGCAAACGCAGAAGACATCCAGAATGGGGCAAATACTTTTTCTGCCACTGTATACAGGAGCTCAGCATTACAGAGAAACCTCCTGTTCAACTCTCACACCGTCATCGAGGGCACAAAAGAATTCAAGAGGCTCTGTTAGACATCTAGGAAATGAATAGTCTCACAGCTCTCCGGAGAGCATCAGAGTAGAATAGCTGGACCACAAACAAGCCTTTGATGAAAAGACCTTTACAAGCAAAAAAACTGGAACACACTGTGCCAGCTACTCCCCTAAGTTAAGAAGGTTTCCTCTTCATAATTATTCATTAAGACAACCAAAGAGGATTTGTTTTCCTTTTATGTGGCGACAAGATATGTTCAGCAAGGGCTTCATTGAATCGTGTAAAGGGGCAGGTCAACAAATGGCGGCCAGTACAAGGACATCCGTTAACGATAATCCCTGCCAAACCGCTGCTAATGAGAGAGCACTGAAAAGCAAATGCAAATGGGGAAAAAAATATGCTGGAGTCATGTAAAATTTATGCCTGAATAAAATATAGCAGAAGCAGTGGATGACCACAAAATAATCTACCGCCGAGTAGTCTGGTTACATTTAGCGGCCTGCATATTTGCAGCAGTTAGAGTAATGTATTTTTACGAAGTTTTGTTCCCTTAATCCTGAAATCTCTGAACCTACTTGAGGGAAAATTAAAGCGAAAATCAGAGTTAGAAAAGCATTTGTATCTATTGGGTAGGACAATTTCACACACACACATTCTGTATCTGCCGTGTTGAAGAGGCAAGAATTAATCTACAAAGTTTTAATATCGGAATCCAGTAGTTTCAACAGTTAGACACCCTTGCTTAATGTGCGGTACTCTGAATACCACACACACACACACACACACACACACACGTGCATCAACGCTGGTCCAAAACTAAAATTACCCAATTCAATGGCCAAAGGCCAAAATCAAACATTCAGAATCAAAAGATAGACTGATCTTCCAATGGTTATGTCAGATATCAACCACCAAATCAAATCCGAAAATGTAAAAACTCAGAGCTGGTTTAAAAAAAAAAAAAAAAAAAAAACACATAACATCCACTGAGGAAAGGTCCACATATTTATGTGGTTCCAAAGAGAGACGGGAAGGCATCCCCCTTCTAAAGGATCAGAGTAGGTTATGCTGATCGGAGGACCTGTAGATGTCTGAAGGTGTTAGAAATGGTAAACTGTCTGAAACCATTTCCCAAGACCATAAACATATTAAAATTTCTTAATGTTACTGTTAAGCACCATGACATCGAACAGCCGCGAATTAATTTTTGTCCTTTAGAAAATGGGAAAACCTGCATTTAAAGTGGTCCATTTCCTAATCCTACAATTCAAAATTTGGTTGCGAATGCAAATGAATGCAATTCAACGAAAGCCAAAAGTCATTCAAATTGAAATTCATTAACTTCCCCACCAATATGCTAAGGTAGACAACTAAATTAACATTGCCTTTGTTGATGTCCAGATATAAACGAGTCTGGCGCCATCTCAGAACAAAAGGACATAGCAGGTGAACGGCAAACTACATATTAAATTGCTAACCTTTTCTGCTAGCCATCCGAGGTGGCAGATTTCCCTGCTGCCGGCAATTCCCGTTTTCCCGATCAGCTCCCTCACCTCGGTCATCACCCTCGCCATCAAGTTTGTAGTGGTGGCCTGTATGACCCCAAACCAGGTCTGCACACTGGAGGAGTCCGTACACCTCAAGACTACAGTGTGTTTTGCATCCGGAGAGTGAAGTTCAAAGTGTCTGAAAAGTAAGAAGAAAAAATTCATGAATCAAAATGCAGAACAGCGATTTAACAAAAAAAAAAAAGTACCTCAATGCCCAGCCTGCCCTGATTGACAAGTTCCAAATAAAAGATGACAGCTATTCAGATGCAACATAACAGCAATGTACAAAGGGTGAATGTATAACTCACAGCTCTGGGTTACAATGCACTCCTCTGGTTACTCTCATTTTACTTCAGTGTTACAAGCAAGGAACAAACAAAATTATTACACCTGAATGAAGTAATTGCAACCTGATTCAAGTATGAGAACTTCATGCAAAAATAATATTACATTGGCATAATAGGAATTGTGTTAAAACCATTAAATAATCAGAGTAATCTCAAAGTGTGCATGCAATGGGCTAAATATTGACAGAGTGCGGATTTGTCCATACATACATGGGCATTTCTAAGAAACGCAGTCATTTTCTACACGTTTAATCCTTTTGCCACATGCAAACTGCATTTCTGGTCAATGAAAATGGACCTTTTGAAAAAGCCGTTCCAGGGTAAAGATTAAGGAACTCCGTTTTCTCCATTTACCTGTGGGATTTTTGGTTTGTGATGTCTAAGTCTGCATGACTTTTAATGATTTTTCAAGGCTTGCAATCAGCCTACATGGACTGACATTAAACGGTAACATCACCTCCCGTTGCTTTGGAACGCCCTTGACAGAGCTGTGTTTGTACATCTTTGTGTGCAGAGAGATTTTTCTGAAAAAACGAAGATGAACAACCCAGTTTCTAAAAATACACGTGAAAGTGTGGACTAAATCACAGACATCCCAGACTTCAAATAAAAACTCAACAAATGAACCTCTGTTGTTCCTTCGTGTTAAAGATACAAACCCCGTACAAAATGACCACAGGAATTGGAGCCAGAAGCTAAATGGAACTGAAGGGCTGTTACTGGTTTGAGATGCTGCATCCCAAGAGACCCAAGATGATTCGTTATGGACCATCATTTAACTATAGACATTGGGGAATTGCTCAAGCTTTCAAAATCCCCAGATCACATGCGAGAGCCTGAACAGAAATAACCTCACAGTACTTTTTGTGGCAATGCAATGCAGGAGAAAACCTAGAAAGAGACGCAATGAGTAACCTACGCTCTTATGAAAGGGTCAGAAGACATTTAAACAGAAATGCCTTTCAGTAGAACTAAGGGCAAAAATTCAAACATTGTGAACATGGCTGTACATCGGCTAAGCAACTCAGATCATCAGTTTTCTAATATTTAGGATTTGGCCGATTGAATCATTTAACATGTCAAAAGTCAAGAGAGAACAGTCCACTGATTAGAGAAACTGCAGCGACTGGAAATAGTGTTTCCTGTATTTCAAATGGGGTGCTCCAGGAAAATATTCTTGACTGATCAATGACAATTTTTGCTGAACACTAACAAGGAGAGGTAAATATTACAGAATTTTGTAGTCCCAGAAAAGCATAAAAAACTACAGACACCATCTGTGAAAGAAGTAAAGAAGTGGCACATTAACAACTACTGAAATAAAACCTCAGAGGAAACAGTCTGCTCTCACCATGCAACCTTCTCTCATTTCTACTCTCACCAAGCTGCACCTCTGGCAAATCAAACAGTTTCAGAGAGTTAGAAAGAGGGGGGGGGGGACTATTTATAGCCAAAAAAAATCTCATGCCACCGTTTCGCAGTAATCATTTCTTAACCTCGTATTAAGTCAGGCAAGTCAACTGCCTGACCGTGTGAAGATGAGCGCAGCGCAGACGAAGATGACCTCGCCCTCTGACTGAATATGAGAACAGACTTCATAGAGGGCTTTCAATTGTGTTCAAGACCCCAATTAAAAAGTAGACAAAACGGCTGATAAATGGGAGTTCTGCAAATTGCTAAGGTGTGAAAAGGAATGTTGAATATTTGTTTCATATTTGATCAGAGAAAATAAGCAGTAAAGATGCACGAAAAGCAATCAATAATGTGTAGTACTTAAACACGGTGCCAAGGGGGGAATCCCTGGGGTGGCTCACTGCTGGAGCTCATGAGCATAATGGCCCTATTTGCCTAGCAGTACTTCCAATACTTACAACAATACAGAGCTGAGAAATAGTATTTATTCCTTCCTGATTTCTGACATTTTGAAAGGTTTCAGATCAAACAACTAATCTTAATACAAGACAAACCCAGCGTAAACACAAAACATAGCTCTTAAATGATCATTTCATTTATTGAAGGTAAAACATTATTCAAAGCCTATATTACCCAAGTGAAAAAAAAACAAGGCGACATGGTCATCACTATCCTCCATGACGATGAAGAGCCATAACTCCATAAACAAATAAATACAAATACAAGTCAGGGCACTAGATGAAACCCCACAGGACCAATTGTAAAATATTTACAGTATAACAAGCAGAGGCAGATAGAGGCAGATAGATCTTGAATAAAAGATGATTAAAACTCTTCAAACTCTTTACTCTGCTCCATAACTCCTTATGTAATCCTCATTACAAGCCAAGACCACAGGTGGCCACTGCCAGTTCATAAACTAATAATATTAATCAGTTACTGCCAAAAAGGGCTGTGAACTTTGCACATACGTAGAAATGACAGATAAAATATGTAATACTGAGGCAATATCAACATAATAAACCTCCAAGCACTAAACATTATAGTGTCCACATCCAATATTTTTCTACTCATCCAAGACATGCTTGTGTGAATATAAATCAACAAAGGAATGTTGTTCCAAGACAATCCAATAAAATCAGCAGCAAGTGATAAAAGGAAAATGATTTCCCAGCAATAGTAGGATGAAACATTGAAACAAGCCCCTCAAAGCCAGTATAAACCGGATTTTCCTCAATTTAAAGGGCCAGCTGCAGTATAACTCTTCCAAAATAGACTTCATCTGCACAGTCCGGGGAATCTCTCTCAAAGTGCGACTCTCCATCATCTCGACTAGTTTAACAGCACTGTAGAGGTGGAGACATTTCTTCAACAATTTAACTAGACATACGTTTCCCTGGAAATGAGCAGTGTAAAGCAGTGCAATGTAATATACAGCTAAAACCGTAATGCACTGAGTCCAAGCGCATAAAGCCAATATTGCATTGCTTAAATAGTGGCCAGTCAAGCCAAAATTCACTTCAAGAATCATGAAGAGTTCTCATTCTCTGGTCTCTTAAGCCAAAATGGAGGATAAGTGCACTTCATTTAAACCAGAAATGTTCACACACATTCTTGGGGGAAGCTCAGAAACTGCCTTGAAAAACCATCCTGAACTAGAAGGGCAATGGAAGACTGCAGACCTCCGCCAAGGCCAAATTCTCTCCTTGCAACGCTGAAGAAAGTGAAAAGTAACTTCTGTATCTGTCCATGATTTGGGAACTGCACCAAAATTTAACAGGTTCTTCCATGACATGAAGAGTAGAGAAATTTGTGGATTATCAGTAATTAGGTGCTTGAATCCCAGCCATGTCATTACTGGCTATATCCATAGATTCACATCGGCGAGGCGACAACCGGCCCTGCCTATCCAGAGACAATACAGGTGAAGACTGTTAAATTAGTGAGTCTCATCACCATCGAATGGTCCGCCCTGGTTGGCCAGGCACTTGTAGCCGCAAGACTCAAACACATGCTGAGTGCGTAACCCTTTGATGGCACAAGCAAGCTTACTTGGTTTTAAGATTGACACTACCATTTCTGCGATGAAAAAATGATTAAACAACCATCTTTCTGAGCTGAAATGCCAGACTAACATAGCATTTACGGATAAATATGATGTTTTCACCCCCTTGAGACACATTTAGTCAATAGAAAAAAAAAGGCTAATACTCATACTTTTTTTGGCAGATTTTCAGAAAATCAAGAAAGCATAATAATAATAATAATAATAATAATAATATGTCCTGATAAGGCAACAAGAAATGAGGCATAATAATGTCAATTGGTCTTGAAAAGGACTGTATAACTGTCGTAAAATACAGCTCTCATTCTCTGACACCATCTACTCCCAGAGATCTTTGCATAATTAGAAGTGTAAAAAGTAGAGTATCTCAGCACTGCAGTCTTAGTCAGATTTTCTTAGAAATAGTCATTTTCTGCCCCAATTCCAAATAATAAGTCTTAACGCTTAAAGTGCGGAATTTTTACACAGCCTAACCCTCCAAAAGTAAATCATTCATTATGTAGTTAACAAATGTACTCGCGTGTACCCGTGAACCCTTCTGAAGGTCACAGCCAACTATTGGCAAAATTGTTGACCTTCTGAAAGGCAGAAATCTGAAATTTTGCTTTGAATATGTTGCGCCTTTCTGGACTAAAGCAGTGTTTAGCACTTTAAGGGTTAAAATCAGCCCATGCGCGGCTGCGATAGCCTGCATGAGCTCATGAGGTCACACATAACCGCCCGAGCCTCTGCCTCACTCCGCAGTGCACCAGCTGAGCAGCACAGCTGCCATATTTGATGAAAGGCGCGGTAACTGATATGACGCTCACTTCTCTAAGACACCATCCTGGGGTGGAGCTGTAACCAATTTTGCACCAGCCACTGAGCACAGTCAGTGGAGAAGTTGGACTGGACTTGATTTGGACTGTGGCCATTGCCAAGCAGGAGGAACTGCAGCAGCAGGGAGCTTTTCGCCTTATGTAGAATTAATAAAGCCTTTATTAACAAAAAATAGCAGCAATAACACTCATTATAAGCCAGTCATTATGGTTATGAGATTATATGTAACAAGTCATTAGAGTCAATTCATATTAAATAAGAACCACAATGACCCGTGCAATTCTCATAACAATTTCAGTGAGATGTGCCACCAAAATCAAATCTCGCCTGGAGCAGCAGCTGTCCTGCCCGTTTTAGATCTTTCCCTGCTCCAGCACAGGTGATTCAAATGATTAGGATGTTATCAATCTGCTTTAGGAGGTTAATAATGAGCTCATCATTTGAATCACCTGTGCTAAAGCAGGGAGAGATCTAGAACATGCAAGACAAGCGGGCCTCCAGGAGAGGTTTGAGAAGCACTGCTCTACAGAAAAACTGTCATTAAAGGCACCAAAAGGGGTCCAAATTTCCCTGGTTGGCGTAGTGGGATGTTAAAAATATAGTATATACTTAGTTACCTGTTTTCGGGGTCGGATATGGTCATGCCTCTCGTGACGTAGCACATTTTCAGAGGGATGCACCTCCTGTTTCCCTGTAGGGATACGATGGCGGCACTAAAGGCATCAGACTGCGTGACGCCGAGGCGGGGCGACTCTGGGGGGGGCAGCTCCCATTCAATTTCAGATACAGGGTTGCCTTTCTTCACGTAGGGCGTTGCCTCCCGCATGTATTTCACTGGAATGATAAATAATAAAAGGCAGGGGGGTTGGGGGGGGAGGAAAGGTAAGAATTGGTCAGAATCACTCAATAGCTTAGACGCCCACATTTTTCACTTTGGCTCATTTTTGACACCAAATTGTCAAATTTTTTTTGTGAATTCTGTTACCATGGCAACCCAAATCAATAGGCACCGTGTCCTGACCACTGCCCATACACTTATGTATGGGCAGTGGTTATGTATGTACCAAAAATAAAAGTGACAAGAGCAAATCTATAGTAGCCCCGACTTCGTCCAAGGGATACAATACACCAACTCTACGTTCTTCTCACCTCCAAACCTAAGAGTCGCTCATCACTGAACTTGACCTGACCCCACACACAACACACAGTAGCTATAGATCAGCATTAGATGGTGAAAATAAAATTTATCCGATGCAGTTTGGCAGTAAAGTCGGCAGCAAGAGCGACTCAGTGTGCTCACAGTAAGGCAACTTTTGAAAAGTCTGTATAAGAACGTCTTGAATGTCATTTAGTTTTGCAAGATGGTTGTCGGCAGCCGACTTGAGTGTGGAGTTCTAACCTCGGAAGCACAATATACAGAAAATAGTGACCTTGGTATTATATCAAACAAGTGTGTGCCACTAGAGGTGGCCATATCCCCCGCCGCTTCATGAAATACCGCTTCAGTAAATACCACATACTTCAATGTATTAAGAGTTTGAGAAGTTGCCAAGGTGGTGACCTTGAAAATAAGGTCAAGGTCACCCATATCGACTGATGTCTGCATAATGCCCCAATGTAGGCTGATACCAAATTTGAAGACTCTACGTGCAACGGTTCAGGAGATATCGCATTAACAAGAAACGGGACGTACGGACGAACGCTGCTGAATACATAGTCCCCCGTTCCGCGATGCCGCGGGGGACGATCACAAAGCAATAGAAATGCCCTTTCGATTCAGCTCATATTCTCAAGAAGAGCGACATCAATAAGTTTGCAGTTTCTACCATCAACTGCAAGCAAATCACCAACCTACCTTTATATTCAGGTTGCTTGAAAATCAATTGTAATTTCAAATATTGAGTTGCCTTTATTTCTCAATAACCTTATTGGCATACATTAATAAAGTATCAAGTTTTTCACCCAATTCTCCAGCTCTGGATCGAGTACAATTTGTAGAGGTTTTCTGGTTCATTTTCTCATACAAATCTTCGGTTTCTGGCTAAATGTCTTCAATAAACACTGAACATCCTTTTCAACAATTCTTGCAATAATATGAATCTTTATACAAGACATATAAGCAACAATGTGTGATTTTGTGGGGGCAATCTGAACATTTACCTTAGTAATGTAACTTTGCTGCAAACCCTGTTTGATACAGGTTTGTGACACACAAAGATCCCTGGCACTCATTACAAGATTTTACATTATTAGAGTAATTTTAGTGCCACAAAAAGGTGGCCTAATAAAGGTGTTTATTTAGGCGTAATACTTTTATGAAATCCAGAAGGCAATGTTAAATATAAGTAGTCATTTAAAGTTGTGAAATTATTTCTGTTGCTCAGAGTTAAAAAAAAAATAAACAATTTGCTCATCGTGTACAACTATGCATTCAAGCCAAAAACCAGTCTACGACTGTTGATCCCGTATGTGTGATCAAAAGTTATGTCTCGATACATAAAACCACAAACTGGCGATCGGGGAGGCTGAAATCCATCCCTTAAAAATAATGATTGGTCATGACGTGTTTTCAATCATTCATTTAAATTACCATTACAGAAACTCCAAAAACTCAACATCAGGTGTGGTCAGTTTTCATTAACAACACGTACTTGTCAACTCTCACGCATTCGGTGTGAGTTGAAGTTGCACATTTACACTCCTCTGCTGTGGTCAGCAATTATTCAATGCATATGTGATTCTCGCGCGGAACTGAAGTCCTTGTGCATGGAGGTTTATCAGTTTCACGTGCGATTATGACTCCGGACTTCTCACGCTTTTCTTTACTCAGAGGTTGGAAGCAATGCATGCGTTTCATTATTTCATTTAAACAATTTAAACGATAAGATCATTCGAAACGCCTTCCTTCCAATGATCTTATTTCATTTAAACAATCCGTTACACTTTACTTGAAGGTACCGTCATAAGAGTGACATGACACTGTCATAACTGTTACATGTATCATGTAAAAGTTATGACAGTGTCATGTCACTTATGACAAAGTTGTCATAATCAAGACAACCCAATCAATGTCAACTTGTCACCTCAAAAACCGAATGACACTTAATGACAACATTTATGACATTTACATAATGTTTATGACACGTTCATGACTGTGTCATGTCTCACTTATGACGATACGATAAGACGATAAGTAAAGTGTTACCAAACGATCATGAAACACAAGCGTGAGAAGTCCCAAGTCATAACACAGGTGAAACAGATAAACCTCTATGCACAAGGATTTATATTCCGCACGAGAATCGCTTACGTATCTCTTGCGTTGCAGCAGGGGAACGTGAATATGCCACTAAAACTGACGTCGAATGCGTTTTTAATGAAAACTGGCCACACCTGATAATGTTGAGAGTTTTTGGAGTTTCTGTAATGGTAATTTAAATGACTGATTGAAAACAGGTCGTGACCAATCATTAATTTAAGGGGATTGGTTTCAGCCGCCCTTATCGCCAGTTCACCAGCCACCACTAATAAATAAATACATATATATGCAATATATACACACACACACACACACACACACACAGCGCTCTCCATAATTATTGGCACCCTTGGTTAAGAGGTGTTCTTTAGCTTGTAATAAATTCAGTTTTTTTCTAAATAACATAGGACCACAGTGAAGAGAGGAAACTCCAACCTTTAATTCAAGTGCATTTATTCTGTGGGAAAAAAATCTCACATTAAGAAATAATTCTTTTACATCAAATCATGTGCGCCACAATTATTAGCACCCCTGATGTTAATACTTTGCACAACCCCCTTTTGCCAACAAAACAGCACCTAATCTTCTCCTATAATGTTTCACAAGATGGGAGAATACAGAAAGAGGGATCTTCAACTATTTCTCTTTGCACAATCTCTCTAAATCATCCAGCGACCTGGGTCCTCTCCTCTGCACTCTCCTCTCCAGCTCACTCCACAGGTTTTCAATGGGGTTGAGGTCTGGGGACGGAGATGGCCATGGGAGGAGCTTGATTCTGTGTCTGGTGAACCATTTCTGTGTAGATTTGACCACATGTTTAGGGCCATTATCTTGCTGAAAGACCCAGTGATGACCCATCTTCAGCTTTCAGGCAGAGGCCACCAGATTTTGATTTAAAATGTCCTGGTATTTCAAAGCGGTGGTTGTTTTGGTTGTTTTGGAGACTTTGTGACCCCAAGATGCTATCATTTGTTGCAATTCTTTAACAGTGAGCTTTGGAGAACCTTTGATTTCTCTTACCATCCTCCTCACTGTGCGTGGTGGCAAAATAACCTTGCGTCCTCGTCCAGGTTTGTTTACCACTGTTCCAGTAGTTTTAAACTTTTAATGATTCCTCTGTCAGTAAATATGGGCAGGTGCAGGCGAGTGGCTATTTTATTGTAGCCATTGCCTGACTTGTGAAGGTCGACATACATCTGCTTTACTTGAATGGTGTGTTCCTTTGCCTTTCCCATGTTGAAGAGTGGATAAGAGAAATGGGCTCTGTGTCACGTCATATTTATCCCCAGGAAACAGGAAGTAATGATTTATTAATTAAATGTTCCTAGATACTCTGATCAACTTTGTAAACTAGAAATGACAGAAATACTTCAATTACATTTAATTTCTAGGAATTGTTAGGGGTACCAATAATTGTGGAACAGGTGATTTTATGAAAAATTATTATTTCTTGGTCAGGGATTCTTTTTTCCCCCTTAAAATTCGCTTGAGTTAAAGGTCGCATTTTCTTACAATTTTCAGTGAGAGAGCATGCTTCGGCAATAAAAATTGAATTTATTTTAAGGCTTTTAACACATCTTAACCAGAGCTGCCAATAATATGGAGGGCGCTGTATCTATTTTAAACTTCATAGTGGTGCTCCATGGGTGCAGCCGTCTATAATTGGCATTAGATATGCAGCATGTGGGAGCAAATTTTTCACAAACTAGACATTTTAGAAGGAACTATCAGGTCTCAATATTCAACACTGAATTTGATAAATTCCAGTCAAAAATCTGCTTGTGACTTGCTGGGGAGACATTATCTTAGTGGGCATACACAGCCTAGGTAAAGATTCTCAACCTAATTAATGAAAGAAATTACTATGAAGTTACTCCACACACCTTTGTGAAACCACAGTTGACATAACGATGCGGTTAAAAAAGTATTTGCCCTCTTCCCCATTTCTTCCATTCTTGCTTATTTGTCATACCTAAATGTTTCAGAAACTTCCAACAAATCTTATAAGACAAAAGACACCAAGTGTGGCCAACATTAGCATAGGCCCAATACAGACACAAAACTAGAATGGCAATGCATTTTGAATATTGATAAAGCAAAATGTAGTTGAAGATTGACAGCTGACCCACTTTTACAAATCGGCCAGAATGGAAGTGAAAATAAACAAGCACGGTGAACTGCTACGATATGGTTGCATAAATAGGGCTATTTTTGTTGTCAATGCCTTATGAATTTCCATGATAAGCACAATGCAATAGGCTAAGATGTCTCAGCAGGTCAGCCTAAGAGGCATGAGGCTTTTGAAGCTTTGTTTACAGTAAGGCAATATGTCAAGTCCCATATCTGCAATCACAGGGAACCTGACAAGTAAAAATTAATTTTGAAAAATATATTTTTTTTTAAAGAATCGAAAATTGAGATGCACAACGTCGATGGGATGTTGCACCGTGTGATAACATGGCCAAAAATTGTTAAAGTTAGTTACAATAGATAGGCTAGATCTCCCTTTTCTTTCGCCTGACAGCACTAGAGCAGAAGACAGGACAGCATTTAGGCCAATAAGGGCAAAATGCCAGCATTCCGGAGTCGTCTCTTCACTGTTAAAGATGCTGGCGTTTGGCGAGAACAGTTTAATTAAGCAGCTGGTTCAGGACTGGAGAGAGATGGATGGTTGTACCAGGGGGGCAAAGTCGGGCATCTGAACATTCCATCTCTTCATGCCCTCACTCGACCCCATTTTTCCCCAAGAGTACTGCACATCTGAGTAAAATCCTCAGTTTTTAAACCTTCGCAATGACTGAATGGCCTCCATCTGTCAAATTAGCCAAAGACTGATTCTCAAGCAAGCAGTTTATTGATTCCCGAGTTTCAACAATGTTTTTATAAACCGCAATGCCAGTGAAATAAATTGTGCAGCAGACAGTTTTAAGTTCTGCTGCCCTTAAAAATGATGGGAGCCGTTTCTCCAGAACTAAATTGGCTATATTCCAGCAAAGTATGGATAAAGCACAGAAGCAAGATTATCTAAAAATAGTGAGATAGAGTGTGCAGTAAGTATACTTTGCAAATGGCTGTAAAAAATTGGATAAGAAATGCACAGTGGAAAAAGCAAAGAAAATCATATGTAAACAAATGATAAAGAATTTAAGCATTTAGTAGAGCAGAAAAAAAAGTGCAAATATGCAATTGCTGTGACCACATTTGCTCATGTATCCTTGCGGGTAAGCATTCACACGCACAAAACCTCACAAACATTTGACCTCCGTGGCAAATTCCATGGCAAACAGACCTTGGAACAAATGAAGGTCGCCTGGTCCAGTGAGTCCCATCAAGCGCAGCTGACTGGTGTGTGTGTGCCATTTTAGGAAAGAGATGGCACCAGGATGCACCGTGGGGAAAAATAGAAGCTGGTGGAGTGTGACGCTCTTGGAAATGTTCTGCTATAAAAGCTGGGTCCAGGAACTGAAGTGGGTATCAGCTTCATAGACTGTTTTTGCAACATGAAAGGGTCCAACACAATATTCGGCGGTTGGTTTCAATGTTTTGGCTGATGCTGAAGTTCTGCCATGTTGGTACAGCAGTTTCTGCTAGGGCAGAACCAATGCCATGCGTGTTGCGTAAGCCATGTTGCGTAAGCTTGTTAGCGTACGTGCATTCAACAAGGTCATTCAGTCAGTCAGTACAGCACATGGACTAATCACAAAAAAAAAAATAAAAAAATTGATCTGGACTTCAAATGACCTGACAAAAGGAACAACAGAGAGCAAGAGCTCAGACTCGGAGCCCACCTTAAACTGGGAAAATGTAATGCAGCCAGAGTAAAAAATAAAATAAATAAATAAATAAATAAATAAATCACACAGTTCAATGAGATTGATTTCTTAATTTAATGTGACATACGTGTACCTTATTTATTTAAGCTTGGAAGAGCTGTTTTACGCTTCCCAAAAAAAAAAAAAAAAAAAAAAAAGGCTGGAGAGGTGTTTATTAGGCAGAATACCAATGCTCATCACTGTCAGAGACATGCTGCGTATAACTTCACCACATTCCGCAGGGGAGGACATTACTACCACATTCAAGGTCGCTGTTCTCCTGGAGCAGAGGCATTTTAGTCTTATCTTATCGCAGCTAGAACACCCTCACCATTACAGTTTAAACTTCTTCAGCTGTGTATATTGTACTCTGACCTTTAATGTTTGAATAATCCACAGTTTTTATGTTTGATAATATTTTTTTCTTTGACCTTGATTCCACAAGTATTAGGACAGCATGTTTATTTAAATTAAAAAAAAAAAAAAAAACAGAAATTCTGTTTTACTTGAATTCATTTGAAAATGGCCCAAAAAATGTATCGAGTTTCACTTTATCAACTGATTTCTACAAATATTCCACATTTGAAGCCTGGAACATCCAAAAAAATTGGGGCAAGAGAATGAAAAGGCTGGAAAATTGTGGAAACTTCAGAAAAGTTTACCATTTACCATTCCTCTGGTAAACAGGTGAATGCATAACCTGTCATTCAATTATGACTGGGTACAAAATGAGTAGTCAGAAATGGCACAGAGCTTTATCAGCAAGATTGTTTGAGGTTTCAAACTTAGCCAAAAGCTGTGCAAACAAATAGTTTCAGATAAAGGTTTCTGAACGTGTTACATGAAATTTAAGGATTTTACCATCAACAGTCCATAATTTAGTGAAAAGACTCCAAGAATCGGGAGAAGCCAGAGTTGGCACCATGCGCAGAAGTCATGCCTAATACAAATACTGGATGTGTGTGACCCTTGAGCCCGCAGCCAACTTGAAAATACTTTAAAACACCTGCGTCAATCTATTAAGCTAATAAGACATATCAACAGCCACATATCAACAAGTATCCTGAAGCACCGCCAACTTCAATGGGCTCAAGTTCATCTGAAATGGACTGATGGGGAAATGGAGAGGAGGGTTGCGCTCTGACTTTGTGTTCTCAGGGCCAAAGAGAAGGGCTATCCCCACTATCATTAGCGATACGTTCAAAAGCCAGTGTCCGTCATGATCTGAGGCTGCATTACTGAACTCTGCATGGCCAACCAACACAGTGAAGGAACACAGAAGGGTGCATGTGCAGATTTCCACCCCATTTAAGCCTACATAGTTGATTTTATCTATGAAGCTCACTCAGTCCCACAGCTTATCTCTCAGAGAAGACCTATGGTGTATGAGATGCATAAATCTGACCCACAGTTAAGCAAATGCTAACCGTTAGTGGCACGAGTACAGCATAAAATCAGAAACGCACATTAGTAAGAGCAGGGACAGGTGGTGCCTGGTGCAATACACCCTGTACAAGAGAAACATTTTATACTTTTTTGGTTAAGTTTTGTGAACCAAATTAGTTCCAAAATTTAATAAGGTGATCCTTGGACCTTTGCACACCTGTACTGAAAATTTAGTCCAATTTTATCAAGAACAGTTTTTTCTCTAAACTTCTGACAGACACACAGGCAGATGACCAAACACCACCAAAAACAACACCCCTCCCCCTTCGGATGGGGTAATTATAAGAATGAAAAAACAGACCAAAAAAAAGAAATAAATAAAAAAATAACATTACTGCAAAGAACTTAGTAAAATAAACCTTTTTGAAGACATTTTGCTCAGTGCAGTCAGACTTCAGAACCACAGTGTTTTTAACTGGACGTATAATACAATATTCTAACTAACTTCACCCCACAAAAAAGTATTGTGCAGTATGAAGTTAGTAATTTTAGTATTTTTAAAAACTTTACAACGATCTAGACCAGGCAAAACTGTACAAATAATCAGTGGACTTTCCATCCAGGGAGGTTCATTCTTAAATGAACAGTCCAAAATCACGTCGATGAGAGACAGACCAGGGTGATGCTGCTCAGTATGAGCCGTGTGGTACAATGCAGATCCATTTAATGGCATGAGCTGCAAACCTCAAACATAAGTACACATTCGTCCCAGAATATGAACGTCTGATGCATGGAGCCGGATTCGACTCAAAAAAGGCCGGGACAGTGGGGCGGAGGGTCCTCTCTTCCGGTCACAAAAAAAAAGGAGAAAAAGTCAGTAATTTCCCTCCAGTACACTGCAACCACAAAGCACTTTTGTACAATTATCGCTAAAGTGTCTGAAACAGAGCTATAAAAGGACATGGGGTGTGGGTGTTTCTAAAACTGTTTATATGAGAAAAAAAAAAAAACTTTCCATTCGGCTGTGGGGGAGCTGAGGGGGGATGGGAGCCTTCAGTTTCAGGTTAAGACTGTACAAACATCCTCTCACCAGCTACGCTACTGCTGCCTTTTTCTGTCCTTATTTGTCTAAAACCCAAAAAGTGCTAATGCTGGGAGATTACTCCCGTAAAGCCGGCTCTATTCTTTTTCTTTAGTGCCCTGGGGTTTCTGTGTAACTCGAGCACCCGGACGTTCCAAAGAGCCTCCGTTAGCACAAAGGCTATCCTCTGAGGGCACAGGTAATGGATTTCTAAGGAAGGTAAACATGACGCGTCCCAACATTCTTATCTACAGGATGACAATGAATGTCCATTTTATAAAGAGGGTAAACAAAATGTTTTGGCTGTTTAATACCTGACCAGAAAGATTGTATACTAATACCACAATATATACAGTGCTTAACAAATTTATTAGACCACGTCATAAAAAAACCCCCGAGAAAACACGAATATATAAGAAATTTGTCAAAAACTTTTTTAAAACTAAAAATTGTTTTGCCATTTGGCAAATAATAAACTGAAACCCCTAAATAGCCCTTTGTAACACAAACAGCATTGTGTGGCCTCCTTTGGCCTTGATAACAGCTTGCATTCTTGCATTCAACCACAAACACTAATTTTTATGTTCAGGAAGGCAAGAAAATCACTGTTATTTGGCATCTTAAATCAAATAATAATAACATGTTTAACTATTTTTCTCCGCTTTTTTGGTGGATTAACCATCACAGAAACATGAAATTTATTTTGGTAATTACCAACACTTAATTTAGGGCAGCTGTGGCATAAACCTTACATTGGGCGGTGGTCGAATAAATTTGTTAAGCGCTGTATATACACACACACACACACACATACCCCAAAAATGTAATATTCAGTCAGGACCAATACAATATTATTTTGGATCTGTATACAGTCGCACAGTATTTGAAATGAAATAGTCAAGATATGCTAGGAGTATTGACTTTCAGTTTTAATGGTTTTCATTCTTTGTTTATTGTTTAACGACATTTTCAGCACATTGTTTTATGGCCATGTCATGTATTCCTTGTACTCATTCTAACCACACGTGCGAATCAAGTCACACACCGTTCACTCATATTGAAGGGCAATTTAGCATATATCCAATTAGCTAGATATGCTTGTCTTTGGAACGAAACCAGAGTACCTGGAGGAAACCCACACAAACACGGGGAGAATATGCAAAACCAACACAAAATGGCCCAAAGCCAGATTTGAACCCATGACCTTCATGCTGTGAGACAGCAGTGCTATCCACTGCATTTTCACGGCTCAAACGTAATTGGACGAATTGGCAAATGAAACTGTCATTTCACTGTTGCCACACCATCAAAACAGTCAATTAAATGCAAGCTTGGATGTTATTTGAGCAGGTGTTTGCAACTGTATGCAATAATAAAAATTAAAAAAAAATACCATAGCATAGATGTCAGACGTACGCAAGGATTTTATAGAAGATGAGCGGACGGAAAGACTTTGAGGTGCATTCATGTTCTTGAACCTGAGCCATTAACGTCAGTATAAATACCAGGCTGTGCAATTAATTGAATAGTGATTGGTTAACGTAATAAGAATAAGTTCCGCCATGGGGAAAACTGATGAGTTTGCACCTTTTTCTGTTCCTGATTCATACCTGATATGGTCTTAAACAGCGACCAAACATCAGTGGCCAAATGAAGTGCTTCCAGAAAAAACAGCCAGAGGTATTTGTTTGTGATTCGCTGAATTTAAGTGACAAATTCATCATTGTCGTTTAACTAATGATTACCCTTAACCTGATCCTCACTACTTTGTTTGTTTCACGATTTGATGCACTCAGTCACTAAGACTGACTGGCTGAATGGCCAAATTGAATCGTACTTTCATTTGTGATGTTCTGAAACTTAAAAAAAATCTGCCAGGTTGAGAGTTTGACCATTTTGTGGAAATGTGAAAATCATGTCATGTTCAGACTTGACAGGCTTCAAAAGGTTTTCCATTTTATCTACATTTTTACACAAAACTGAATACACTGCCATCTTAAAATTAATATCAATTTTTTTTTACTTTCAGCAGTATAGAAGAGTAAGAAGAAATTTTAGAATAGGAAATGGAATTCAGAGGAAGTTCTGATTTTCTTATGTTCTCATTATTCAGGTAAATGCCATTCTTACTATCTTGCATAATACCCTAGCTGGGCCTTCATTATCATTTTTTCATTATTATATGCTAAATGGCGGTTATGATAGGTTGCGAAATAAATTACTTTGTTGGAATTCAGGCAAAACACATTGAAAAAGATTGAGTGCAACTTGTGAGTTAACATGTAATACAAAAGGCGCTGGAAATCCGGGTTTATCCGCTGCACAACCACACAAGTGATTTGTCGAATTCACTCAGTCTCTCCCCCCCCCCCAATCGCCAAAAATGAGTTAAGGTCAAAATTGCGCTTACTGGGTCTATTGGCATCATAATAAAGTTTTTTCATTTGGCAAAATGTCTACCTGTGCCTCAAAACCACAGGGGCAAACCACAGCAAGTACACAACTTAGTCAAGTATCCCAAGGTAAAACCCAGTAAGATTTGCTATGATGATGAGATGAGACCACTGATTACATCTATGATCAAAGCTAAGATAAGATATACTTTATTGAACCCCGTGGGGTAATTTCTCCTCTGCATTTGACCCATCCTATAGTTAGGAGCAGTGGGCAGCCATGGAGCAGCGCCCAGGGACCAACTCCAGTTCTAAAGCCAGTTCCTTTGTCAGGGGTTCTGGTTGGAGTGTTCCTATGATGCATGTTTTTGTGTCAAGCTAGGAAGCACCTTGTCTTGAAAATTAAATTTATATGTTTAGTTTTTTACTGGTTGATACTGCTTGAAACAACTCGTTCAGTCTTGGCACTGAGTGGATATGTCCAACTGGTAAAATGGGGATAGTTCTAGTTTATCAATGTTTCAATTTGAGCATTAATGCATTTCTATGAATTGTTCTTTTTTAATTTATTCTTCATTCATTTCTTCTAAAAACAAGGTGGACAACATCTTTGCTGGTGAAATCGACAGATGTAACTGCTCAGAACTGTGACTTGCTAGGTTTTATTATTCCATTCTCGCAGATATTCTGACGGTAAAACATAGTAACATTAAATCCTGTTATGGAACATATTTTTTGATAACTCAAAAGTATTTCAGAGCATTTGATTAAAAGGGTTTTCCACTACCAAACTTCTCAATGGTATAATTCCCAATCTTAATGCAGGGGCTGGAATTGTACCCCGTTTTTCTCCAAACTATCAAAATGTGACTGACTAGGCATTTCCTTTGGACAGTAGCATTAATGTTTGGCATTTAAAAACGGCATCAGGTGCATTTTGACTGTATGAAGAGAGCTGTAATTCCTAATCTTCACCTGTTTTGTATACCCTCAAAATTAAAGCTGAAAGGCTGCATTTTGAGCTCATTATCATCATGTAAATTAAACAGCAACATGGTGACAAGTGAACAAACAATAACTCTGTAAATATCCAAATACAGCACCCTGTATAATTATTGGCACCCCTGGTTAAGATGTGTTAAAAGCCTTAAAATGAATTCATTTTTTATTGCAGAAGCGTACTCTCACACTGAAAATTGTATAAAAATGTAACCTTCAACTCAAGTGAATTTTAAGGGGAAAATAAATCCCTGACTAAGAAATAATTATTTTTCATAAAATCACCTGTTCCACAATTATTGGCACCCCTAACAATTCCAAGGAAATAAATGTAATTGAAGTATCTCTGTCATTTCTACAGTAGTTTACAAAGTTGCTCAGAGTATCATTTAACATTTAATTAGTAATTCATTACTTCCTGTTTCCCTGGGGCATAGATATGATGTGACACAGATCCCATTTCTCTTATCCACTCTTCAAAATGGGAAAGACAAAGGAACACGCCATTCAAGTAAGGCAGATGTCCGTCAACCTTCACAAGTCAGGCAATGGCTACAAGAAAATAGCCACTCGCCTGCACCTGCCCATATCTACTGTCAGAGGAATCATTAAGAAGTTTAAAACAACTGGAACAGTGGTAAACAAGCCTGGACGAGGACGCAAGGTTATTTTGCCACCACGCACAGTGAGGAGGATGGTAAGAGAAATAAAAAGTTCTCCAAAGCTCACTGTTAAAGAATTGCAACAAATGGTAGCATCTTGGGGTCACAAAGTCTCCAAAACAATCATCAGGCGCTATCTACATGCCAACAAGCTGTTTGGGAGGCATGCATGGAAAAAACCTTTTCTCACTCGCAATCATAAATGCAAACTGGAGTTCGTCAAGCGATACTGGGACTTCAACTGGGACCATGTGCTTTGGTCCGATGAGACCAAGATAAAGCTTTTTGGCAACAAACACTAAGCAGGTCTGGCAGAACACAAAAGATGAGTATGCAGAAAAGCACCTCATGCCCACTGTGAAGTATGGGGGAGGATCGGTGATGCTGTGGGCCTGTTTGTCTTCCAGAGGCCCTGGAAAGGGTGCATGGCGTCATGAACGCTTTGAAATACCAGGACATTTTAAATCAAAATCTGGTGGCCTCTGCCCGAAAGCTGAAGCTGGGTCATCACAGGGTCTTTCAGCAAGATAATGACCCTAAAAATGTGGCCAAATCTACACAGAAATGGTTCACTAGACACAGAATCAAGCTCCTCCCATGGCCATCTCAGTTCCCAGACCTCAACCCCATTGAAAACCTGTGGAGTGAGCTGAAGAGGAGAGTGCAGAGGAGAGGACCCAGGTCGCTGGAGGATTTAGAGAGATCGTGCAAAGAGGAATGGTCGAAGATCCCTCTTTCTGTATTCTCCCATCTTGTGAAACATTATAGGAGAAGATTAGGTGCTGTTTTGTTGGCAAAATGGGGTTGTACAAAGTATTGACATCACGGGTGCTAATAATTGTGGCACACATGATTTGATGTAAAAGAAATATTTCTTAATGCAGGATTTTTTTTCCTACAGAACTTGAATAAAAGGTTCAATTTTCCTCTTTTTTCATGGTGGACCTATATTATTTAGAAAAAAAAACTGAATTTATTAGAAGCTAAAGAACAAATCTTAACCAGGGGTGCAAATAATAATGGAGGGAAGTGTATTTACAGATTAGACAGAATACACCTGCGCGATAATTCTACATGCAGTTATTCTAAAGGCAACAGATGTGTCTGCCACCTCTGAGGAGAAGCTTGCATTACATTATAAACTGTAGAAAATGGTAGCTTTGTCTTTACCAAGTAGCAGTCAGCCCGATGATATAATCAAACCATAAACAGCATTTGTTACATTCTGTCCTTGACCAGTATCGCTTGTTGCAGTTTATTGCACCAAGAAAGGGAATCTTTGTAGAGACAATGCTCTGAAAGTAGAGAATGCTTCATTTGAGGCCTGTCATTTCTGGATGTGGAACACTGCGTGGAAACAAAGACCTCCTTTCATACAGCTTAATTACAGGGGCTGCCTCATTTCACATAAAAACTGGGGAGAAGGATTAGAGCACAGCAGGTATCAAGATTTCCCGCTACCAAAATCCAGGAGAAAAGCATGTCCTCACGAGAAAGGACAGCAGGCACTATTGATTTTGGTAATAGGGCCCGACTCAATGAGCGATTGAGCGCTTGTTTGTGCACAGAATAAGGACCAAACAAACACAACACAGATACGGAACAGCTAACCACAAAGCAGTCGTTCAAATTTGATATACAGTAATTAAGAGCATATTGGCAGCCAGTCAGAAGATCTCACACTCAAACTTAACAAGACAAACTACCTCCAAAAAGATCCCAGGAATTAACATTTCTTTCACAATCTTAGAAAGCGCAGATTACTCACTCTGAATGTGACAGCATCATAACAAGCCCAAACACAGCCCGACATCACCCTCTTTGAGAAAAATACCAATGAGTAAAAGGGTGCACTTCCTGTCTCAAATAAGGCATAAGGATGCATCTTATTTTTGGCAAGCCATTCCTGTTTGATTCATACATTTACAAGAGGTATTAAGAACCACAATTCTAGTTAAAAACAAAGTTCAAATGAATGGGCAAATTAAATACTTGAGAAAACATCATATTTCTTGACTGCCAGTGAAGTACCCTCAAGTATAACCAATGTTGGGATAAGTTGTCATTTAAATAGTTAAGCATTCAAAATACATATTATATAAAACAATCACCAAAATGTATTTTGAGATGTTTTATTATTTAAAGAAAATAAGTTTTTAAATGATAACACAGTTCTCTCCTTAAGAGATTTATTTGGAAAGTATCCAGCATAAGATTGCTTTTCAAATTTTATGCAATATGGGTCTTCATTTCGCCAAAGGTAGGCAATTCTTCATGTAATGTGAATATACGCCACTAGATGGCAGTATTTACCTTTTTTTTTTGTTAAGCTCAGACTTTAGACATGTCCTGGACATGTCTGGGGCAAGTCTCAGAAAATTAAAAAAAGAGGTCTAAATGTGGGTGGGGTCTGCAAAAGAGTATATAACGAAAAGAATTGAGACAGTAAAGTAGTAGGAGAAATTGCAAGAAGAAGGATACATGTGACCAGACCTGCCATTCTGTTCAAGACCTGTGAAGTTTTCTTTTGTGGATTTTTGCCTGTGTTTGAGCATTTTTCTCACCCAGGACATCACCAAGCCACCCCACAACAAGGGACTGTAAATATTTCTTTTTGTAGTATTCAATCTTGGTCTTTAGCGTAGTTAGTTGTTATTAGTCTTTGTCTGTTAATTAAATGTGTTTAAGTTTTAAATTGTGTCTGTCATCCCTTGCTGTTGCTGTTGTGTGTAAATGTAATAACAAATTGGGGCCATAACAAATTGGGGGCTCAAGGTCCGGGATAGACCATTGTGTGAGTAATTTATTGAAAATCTAACATTTCAAATTGTAAAATTGATTTTTTTTAATTGGATACAAATATATTGACAACAGCAATGGATGATTTCTTGGCATCACCAACCGTAGGGGTTTTGAAGTCTTTAAAAAAGACAGAACTGCTAGAAATTTGCAGACAGTTGGAGCTGACAGAGGTAAAACCAGCCATGCGAAAAGCAAGACTGGCTAGAGAGATAGTTGAATATTACATTGATGAAAATGTGTTTGCACCAGGAGATCTGGAACAGTTTCCAGTGGAAAATCCAAATATAGAAATGGAACTTAAATTAAAAATGCTAGAGATTGAAAGGGAGGAAAAAGAAAAACAAAGAGAATTTGAGAGGGAAGAAAAAGAAAAACAAAGGCAGTTTGAGTTAGAAAAATTAGCAAGAGAAGAGAAAATTGAGAGGGAAGAAAAAGAAAAACAAAGAGAATTTGAGAGAGAGAAAGAGGAAAGAGCAGAAAGAGAGAGACAGAGACAGAGAGATTTTGAATTAGAGAAATTCGATAGAGAAGAAAGACTCCAAATGGAGCAACTAAAAATTAAAATTGAAACTAAAAATAAATTTTGTGCCAGTCAGGAGGTAAAAATGGTGCCTCCATTTTTGGAAAAGGATGTTGACAACTATTTCCAGTGTTTTGAAAAGGTAGCAAAGAGTTGTCAGTGGCCAAAGGAACACTGGCCTCTGCTGTTGCAAACTGTCCTCAAGGGTAAAGCTCAACGAGCCTATTCGGCTTTGTCTGCAGATGATTCCTCTGATTATGAGGTTGTCAAAAAGGTTATTTTGAGAGCTTATGAGTTGGTTCCAGAGGCTTACCGACAGAAATTCAGAGGTCTGAAGAAATCTGAAAATCAGACTTATGTTGAATTTGCTAATGAAAAGCAGGTTTGCTTTGAGCGCTGGTGTACTTCTATGGAGGTCAAGGATGATTTCAACTCACTAAAAGAGATGGTGTTAGTTGAAGAATTCAAGAACTGTGTTAAAGATGATGTTAAGACCTACCTTAATGAGAAGCAAGCACTGAATTTGCAATCAGCTGCCAAATTTGCAGATGAATATGTTCTCACTCATAAGTCCAAATTTCAGTCTAGCAGTAATAATAGATGGTCCCAATTTCAGATAAAGGGTTATGGTGATACCCAAGATTCCTCACCCAAAGACAAAGACAAATCTGGTGATGGTGCTCAGAAATCCAGTAACAGGTCTGATCAAAGTGTGAAAGCTGACAGTGACAAAAGTGGTCTAGTTTGCAGTTATTGCAAGAAATCTGGTCATGTTACAACTAACTGTTGGTTCCTTAAAGCTAAGAAAGAAAAAGAAAAGGATACCAAACCAAATGCCTTTGTGAAAACAAGGTTAGAAACCCCTGTAGTAGATAACCGATCTGCTAAATTGCCTGCTTCTTGTGGGGCTAAAAAGCCTAATACAGCTGACTTTGTGAGGGAGGAATTTCTTCCATTTGTGTCCGAGGGATTTGTGGCTCTAAATGAGCATACTACTCCTGTCCCCATATATATCCTAAGGGATACCGGAGCTTCTCAGTCACTTTTGTTGATGGACTCCTTGGAGTTACGTGATGAGACCGCTTCAGGGGATTTCATACTTGTACAAGGTATTGAAGGGAGGACTGTATCTGTACCCCTGCGATCTATATTCTTGAAGTCAGATTTAGTTACAGGACAGGTAAAGGTGGGACTTATGTCAAGTCTACCTATAAAGGGTGTTTCTCTGTTGCTAGGCAATGACCTGGCTGGGGGCAAAGTAGTTCCCCCTGTACATCTTACTTCACAGCCGAGCACTGAAGATGGGGATGAGGACCCATCTCTGTATCCTTCTTGCGCAGTGACTCGTGCTATGGCCAAGAAGGCTAAAGAAGAAGATGATGTGGTGCCGTCCAGTACATTGAATAGTCAGGACTCAGGTGGTTCGCCTCATGACTCTGATTGGCCTACTATGGTTTCTCCGTTTGAGGACTTATCAGATGCTTTTATCAGTTCTCTATTCAGCCAGCCGGATGGATCTGGTGATTCTGATGTGTCTGGAGACTTGTCTCTGTCCAGAAAGCGGTTGATTGAGGAGCAAACTAATGATCCTGAAATTTGTGTACTAAAGAGGAGAGCCCTTCCTGATAAAGAAATAGATGCAGTTCCAGTTGGCTATTATCTCAAGGATGGTGTGTTGATGCGGAAGTGGCGCCCTCCTGATATCCCTGCCAATGCAGATTGGGCAGTGGTCAGGCAAATTGTTGTTCCGAAGGTCTATAGGAATGAGATCTTAACAATGGCTCATAGTTTACCTTTAGGAGGTCATCTTGGTGTTAACAAGACTGTTGATAAGATCATGAAACACTTCTTTTGGCCTGGGCTTCGGAAAGACGTTTCCAACTTTTGCAAAACCTGTCACACTTGTCAGGTAGTTGGAAAACACCAGTTAGACCCACCTGTAGCTCCATTGCAGCCTATCCCAGCATTTGGGGAGCCATTCTCTAGGGTCATTATTGATTGCGTTGGTCCATTACCCAAGACTAGATCTGGAAATCAGTACTTGTTGACAATCATGTGTGCATCTACCAGATTCCCCGAAGCCATACCTTTACGTAACATCAAGGCAACTGCAATCTCAAAGGCTTTGATAAAGTTCTTCACGTTGTTTGGCCTTCCCAGGGAAATTCAGTCAGACCAGGGTAGCAATTTCACTTCAGGATTGTTTCAGCAGGTTGTGTATGAACTAGGTGCAAAGCAGATTCTTTCTAGTGCCCATCATCCAGAAAGTCAGGGTGCCTTAGAGCGGTTTCATTCCACTCTCAAGACAATGATGAGGACTTATTGTTATGACCATGAGAAAGACTGGGATGAAGGGGTTCATTTGCTGTTGTTTGCAGCTAGAGAAGCAGTGCAGGAGTCTACTGGATTCAGTCCATTTGAGCTAGTGTTTGGTCATGAAGTGAGAGGACCTTTGCTATTGTTGAGTGAACAATGGCAGAGAAAGAGCCGCATATCAGTCTGTAAGACTATGTTAGCAAGTTCAAGGAAAGATTGCGTGCAGCTTGTGACCTTGCCAAAGAGAACTTGAAATCGAGTCAGGGAAAAATGAAAACTTGGTATGATCATAAGGCTAGAAGCCGTGAGTTTAAACCAGGAGAAAAGGTCCTTGTGTTGTTTCCCTTGCAGTCCAATCCATTGCAGGCTAGATTTCATGGTCCTTATGAAATTCTGACAAAACTCAATGATCTCAATTACATTGTGAAGACTCCAGATAGGAGAAAACCAAAACAATTGTGTCATATTAACATGCTAAAGCCTTATCGTGACAGAAATGCTAGGGTTGCAGCTGTCACTTCAGATTCTCCAATGGTCGAAACGTGTGAAGATGAGGGGGAGTTTCAAGATGATGAACCAAGAATTAAAGCTGAAGTTCTTTCATGTAAATTGTCAAACACTGAAGTGTTGCAAAATCTTGATGTAAAACTCCAGCACTTAGAACCCTCACAGAGAGATCAGTTTGAAAGGTTGATCAAGAAATGAGGATTTGTTTCCTGATGTTCCAAAGAGAGTTACTATAGCCTCTCATGATGTAGATGTTGGTGATGCCAAACCAATAAAACAGCATCCATACCGGATGAATCCTGAAAAGAGAAAGATTGCTGAGAAAGAGGTTGAGTACATGTTAAAACATGATATTATCAGACCCTCCAACTCCGATTGGAGTTCACCCTGTGTGCTAGTTCCAAAACCTGATGGAAGTACTAGATTCTGTACAGATTATCGCAAAGTCAATGCTGTAACTAGAACTGATGTGTTTCCAATACCTAGGATTGATGATTGTATTGATAGTGTAGGGCAAGCAAAGTTTCTGACCAAGATTGATTTATTGAAGGGTTATTGGTGTGTGCCTTTAACTGAGAGGGCCAAGAGCATCTCTGCTTTTGCCACACCATCTGGATTGTACCAGTATAAAGTCCTACCCTTTGGCATGAAAAATGCCCCAGCCACGTTCCAAAGGATGATACAGTCTACAATCGCCGGATTGCCACACACGGGTGCGTACATCGATGACCTGATCACATGGAGTGACTCCTGGGAAGAACATCTAAAAGATGTAGAGACGTTGTTCCAGCGCCTGACCCAGGCTAACCTGACTGTTAACCTGAACAACAGTGACTTTGGTTATGCTACTGTCACCTATCTTGGCTACGTCATAGGCCAGGGTAAGGTGGCACCCATAAATGCTAAAGTCCAAGCCATCATGGACTTTCCAGTTTCTGACAACAAAAAAGCTTTGCGCTGCTTCCTTGGAATGATCGGGTACTACCGCAAGTTCTGCATGAACTTTGCTGAGATTGCTCTCAGTCTCACTAACCAACTGAAGAAAGGCGTAAAGTTCACTTGGGATGAGGCATGCCAGAGAGCCTTCGATCGCCTAAAGTCTCTGCTGTGTCACTTCCCCGTGCTCAAATCTCCTGACTTCAACAAACCGTTCTCCATCGCGGTCGATGCTAGCGACCAAGCTTGTGGATCTGTGCTCCTACAGAGAAGTGACTCTGATGACATTGAGCATCCCGTGGCATACTTCTCCAGGAAGTTCAATCGCCACCAAAGGAACTATTCCACAATAGAGAAGGAACTGTTGGCTCTGGTCCTTTCTTTACAACACTTTGAGGTTTATGTTTGTACAGGACAAAAGCCAATGATTGTGTACACTGACCACAATCCGTTAATGTTTTTGAGTAAGATGAAAAACAAGAATCGGAGATTGTTGAATTGGAGTTTGATTTTACAGGAGTTTGACTTGGAAATTAAGCACGTGAAGGGTACAGACAATGTAATTGCTGATTGCTTATCCCGTGTTTGAATGTGTATATATATATCATGTGTTTGAATATTGTATGATATTATATAGACAAGTGTTCACTTAACCATTTTGTATTGAAAAGAAAAATTTTGCCTTTATGAGTCAAAATTTTTCCCTTTTGGAATGGAGGTGTAATGTGAATATACGCCACTAGATGGCAGTATTTACCTTTTTTTTGTTAAGCTCAGACTTTAGACATGTCCTGGACATGTCTGGGGCAAGTCTCAGAAAATTAAAAAAAAGAGGTCTAAATGTGGGTGGGGTCTGCAAAAGAGTATATAACGAAAAGAATTGAGACAGTAAAGTAGTAGGAGAAATTGCAAGAAGAAGGATACATGTGACCAGACCTGCCATTCTGTTCAAGACCTGTGAAGTTTTCTTTTGTGGATTTTTGCCTGTGTTTGAGCATTTTTCTCACCCAGGACATCACCAAGCCACCCCACAACAAGGGACTGTAAATATTTCTTTTTGTAGTATTCAATCTTGGTCTTTAGCGTAGTTAGTTGTTATTAGTCTTTGTCTGTTAATTAAATGTGTTTAAGTTTTAAATTGTGTCTGTCATCCCTTGCTGTTGCTGTTGTGTGTAAATGTAATAACAAATTGGGGCCATAACAAATTGGGGGCTCAAGGTCCGGGATAGACCATTGTGTGAGTAATTTATTGAAAATCTAACATTTCAAATTGTAAAATTGATTTTTTTTAATTGGATACAAATATATTGACAACAGCAATGGATGATTTCTTGGCATCACCAACCGTAGGGGTTTTGAAGTCTTTAAAAAAGACAGAACTGCTAGAAATTTGCAGACAGTTGGAGCTGACAGAGGTAAAACCAGCCATGCGAAAAGCAAGACTGGCTAGAGAGATAGTTGAATATTACATTGATGAAAATGTGTTTGCACCAGGAGATCTGGAACAGTTTCCAGTGGAAAATCCAAATATAGAAATGGAACTTAAATTAAAAATGCTAGAGATTGAAAGGGAGGAAAAAGAAAAACAAAGAGAATTTGAGAGGGAAGAAAAAGAAAAACAAAGGCAGTTTGAGTTAGAAAAATTAGCAAGAGAAGAGAAAATTGAGAGGGAAGAAAAAGAAAAACAAAGAGAATTTGAGAGAGAGAAAGAGGAAAGAGCAGAAAGAGAGAGACAGAGACAGAGAGATTTTGAATTAGAGAAATTCGATAGAGAAGAAAGACTCCAAATGGAGCAACTAAAAATTAAAATTGAAACTAAAAATAAATTTTGTGCCAGTCAGGAGGTAAAAATGGTGCCTCCATTTTTGGAAAAGGATGTTGACAACTATTTCCAGTGTTTTGAAAAGGTAGCAAAGAGTTGTCAGTGGCCAAAGGAACACTGGCCTCTGCTGTTGCAAACTGTCCTCAAGGGTAAAGCTCAACGAGCCTATTCGGCTTTGTCTGCAGATGATTCCTCTGATTATGAGGTTGTCAAAAAGGTTATTTTGAGAGCTTATGAGTTGGTTCCAGAGGCTTACCGACAGAAATTCAGAGGTCTGAAGAAATCTGAAAATCAGACTTATGTTGAATTTGCTAATGAAAAGCAGGTTTGCTTTGAGCGCTGGTGTACTTCTATGGAGGTCAAGGATGATTTCAACTCACTAAAAGAGATGGTGTTAGTTGAAGAATTCAAGAACTGTGTTAAAGATGATGTTAAGACCTACCTTAATGAGAAGCAAGCACTGAATTTGCAATCAGCTGCCAAATTTGCAGATGAATATGTTCTCACTCATAAGTCCAAATTTCAGTCTAGCAGTAATAATAGATGGTCCCAATTTCAGATAAAGGGTTATGGTGATACCCAAGATTCCTCACCCAAAGACAAAGACAAATCTGGTGATGGTGCTCAGAAATCCAGTAACAGGTCTGATCAAAGTGTGAAAGCTGACAGTGACAAAAGTGGTCTAGTTTGCAGTTATTGCAAGAAATCTGGTCATGTTACAACTAACTGTTGGTTCCTTAAAGCTAAGAAAGAAAAAGAAAAGGATACCAAACCAAATGCCTTTGTGAAAACAAGGTTAGAAACCCCTGTAGTAGATAACCGATCTGCTAAATTGCCTGCTTCTTGTGGGGCTAAAAAGCCTAATACAGCTGACTTTGTGAGGGAGGAATTTCTTCCATTTGTGTCCGAGGGATTTGTGGCTCTAAATGAGCATACTACTCCTGTCCCCATATATATCCTAAGGGATACCGGAGCTTCTCAGTCACTTTTGTTGATGGACTCCTTGGAGTTACGTGATGAGACCGCTTCAGGGGATTTCATACTTGTACAAGGTATTGAAGGGAGGACTGTATCTGTACCCCTGCGATCTATATTCTTGAAGTCAGATTTAGTTACAGGACAGGTAAAGGTGGGACTTATGTCAAGTCTACCTATAAAGGGTGTTTCTCTGTTGCTAGGCAATGACCTGGCTGGGGGCAAAGTAGTTCCCCCTGTACATCTTACTTCACAGCCGAGCACTGAAGATGGGGATGAGGACCCATCTCTGTATCCTTCTTGCGCAGTGACTCGTGCTATGGCCAAGAAGGCTAAAGAAGAAGATGATGTGGTGCCGTCCAGTACATTGAATAGTCAGGACTCAGGTGGTTCGCCTCATGACTCTGATTGGCCTACTATGGTTTCTCCGTTTGAGGACTTATCAGATGCTTTTATCAGTTCTCTATTCAGCCAGCCGGATGGATCTGGTGATTCTGATGTGTCTGGAGACTTGTCTCTGTCCAGAAAGCGGTTGATTGAGGAGCAAACTAATGATCCTGAAATTTGTGTACTAAAGAGGAGAGCCCTTCCTGATAAAGAAATAGATGCAGTTCCAGTTGGCTATTATCTCAAGGATGGTGTGTTGATGCGGAAGTGGCGCCCTCCTGATATCCCTGCCAATGCAGATTGGGCAGTGGTCAGGCAAATTGTTGTTCCGAAGGTCTATAGGAATGAGATCTTAACAATGGCTCATAGTTTACCTTTAGGAGGTCATCTTGGTGTTAACAAGACTGTTGATAAGATCATGAAACACTTCTTTTGGCCTGGGCTTCGGAAAGACGTTTCCAACTTTTGCAAAACCTGTCACACTTGTCAGGTAGTTGGAAAACACCAGTTAGACCCACCTGTAGCTCCATTGCAGCCTATCCCAGCATTTGGGGAGCCATTCTCTAGGGTCATTATTGATTGCGTTGGTCCATTACCCAAGACTAGATCTGGAAATCAGTACTTGTTGACAATCATGTGTGCATCTACCAGATTCCCCGAAGCCATACCTTTACGTAACATCAAGGCAACTGCAATCTCAAAGGCTTTGATAAAGTTCTTCACGTTGTTTGGCCTTCCCAGGGAAATTCAGTCAGACCAGGGTAGCAATTTCACTTCAGGATTGTTTCAGCAGGTTGTGTATGAACTAGGTGCAAAGCAGATTCTTTCTAGTGCCCATCATCCAGAAAGTCAGGGTGCCTTAGAGCGGTTTCATTCCACTCTCAAGACAATGATGAGGACTTATTGTTATGACCATGAGAAAGACTGGGATGAAGGGGTTCATTTGCTGTTGTTTGCAGCTAGAGAAGCAGTGCAGGAGTCTACTGGATTCAGTCCATTTGAGCTAGTGTTTGGTCATGAAGTGAGAGGACCTTTGCTATTGTTGAGTGAACAATGGCAGAGAAAGAGCCGCATATCAGTCTGTAAGACTATGTTAGCAAGTTCAAGGAAAGATTGCGTGCAGCTTGTGACCTTGCCAAAGAGAACTTGAAATCGAGTCAGGGAAAAATGAAAACTTGGTATGATCATAAGGCTAGAAGCCGTGAGTTTAAACCAGGAGAAAAGGTCCTTGTGTTGTTTCCCTTGCAGTCCAATCCATTGCAGGCTAGATTTCATGGTCCTTATGAAATTCTGACAAAACTCAATGATCTCAATTACATTGTGAAGACTCCAGATAGGAGAAAACCAAAACAATTGTGTCATATTAACATGCTAAAGCCTTATCGTGACAGAAATGCTAGGGTTGCAGCTGTCACTTCAGATTCTCCAATGGTCGAAACGTGTGAAGATGAGGGGGAGTTTCAAGATGATGAACCAAGAATTAAAGCTGAAGTTCTTTCATGTAAATTGTCAAACACTGAAGTGTTGCAAAATCTTGATGTAAAACTCCAGCACTTAGAACCCTCACAGAGAGATCAGTTTGAAAGGTTGATCAAGAAATGAGGATTTGTTTCCTGATGTTCCAAAGAGAGTTACTATAGCCTCTCATGATGTAGATGTTGGTGATGCCAAACCAATAAAACAGCATCCATACCGGATGAATCCTGAAAAGAGAAAGATTGCTGAGAAAGAGGTTGAGTACATGTTAAAACATGATATTATCAGACCCTCCAACTCCGATTGGAGTTCACCCTGTGTGCTAGTTCCAAAACCTGATGGAAGTACTAGATTCTGTACAGATTATCGCAAAGTCAATGCTGTAACTAGAACTGATGTGTTTCCAATACCTAGGATTGATGATTGTATTGATAGTGTAGGGCAAGCAAAGTTTCTGACCAAGATTGATTTATTGAAGGGTTATTGGTGTGTGCCTTTAACTGAGAGGGCCAAGAGCATCTCTGCTTTTGCCACACCATCTGGATTGTACCAGTATAAAGTCCTACCCTTTGGCATGAAAAATGCCCCAGCCACGTTCCAAAGGATGATACAGTCTACAATCGCCGGATTGCCACACACGGGTGCGTACATCGATGACCTGATCACATGGAGTGACTCCTGGGAAGAACATCTAAAAGATGTAGAGACGTTGTTCCAGCGCCTGACCCAGGCTAACCTGACTGTTAACCTGAACAACAGTGACTTTGGTTATGCTACTGTCACCTATCTTGGCTACGTCATAGGCCAGGGTAAGGTGGCACCCATAAATGCTAAAGTCCAAGCCATCATGGACTTTCCAGTTTCTGACAACAAAAAAGCTTTGCGCTGCTTCCTTGGAATGATCGGGTACTACCGCAAGTTCTGCATGAACTTTGCTGAGATTGCTCTCAGTCTCACTAACCAACTGAAGAAAGGCGTAAAGTTCACTTGGGATGAGGCATGCCAGAGAGCCTTCGATCGCCTAAAGTCTCTGCTGTGTCACTTCCCCGTGCTCAAATCTCCTGACTTCAACAAACCGTTCTCCATCGCGGTCGATGCTAGCGACCAAGCTTGTGGATCTGTGCTCCTACAGAGAAGTGACTCTGATGACATTGAGCATCCCGTGGCATACTTCTCCAGGAAGTTCAATCGCCACCAAAGGAACTATTCCACAATAGAGAAGGAACTGTTGGCTCTGGTCCTTTCTTTACAACACTTTGAGGTTTATGTTTGTACAGGACAAAAGCCAATGATTGTGTACACTGACCACAATCCGTTAATGTTTTTGAGTAAGATGAAAAACAAGAATCGGAGATTGTTGAATTGGAGTTTGATTTTACAGGAGTTTGACTTGGAAATTAAGCACGTGAAGGGTACAGACAATGTAATTGCTGATTGCTTATCCCGTGTTTGAATGTGTATATATATATCATGTGTTTGAATATTGTATGATATTATATAGACAAGTGTTCACTTAACCATTTTGTATTGAAAAGAAAAATTTTGCCTTTATGAGTCAAAATTTTTCCCTTTTGGAATGGAGGTGTAATGTGAATATACGCCACTAGATGGCAGTATTTACCTTTTTTTTGTTAAGCTCAGACTTTAGACATGTCCTGGACATGTCTGGGGCAAGTCTCAGAAAATTAAAAAAAAGAGGTCTAAATGTGGGTGGGGTCTGCAAAAGAGTATATAACGAAAAGAATTGAGACAGTAAAGTAGTAGGAGAAATTGCAAGAAGAAGGATACATGTGACCAGACCTGCCATTCTGTTCAAGACCTGTGAAGTTTTCTTTTGTGGATTTTTGCCTGTGTTTGAGCATTTTTCTCACCCAGGACATCACCAAGCCACCCCACAACAAGGGACTGTAAATATTTCTTTTTGTAGTATTCAATCTTGGTCTTTAGCGTAGTTAGTTGTTATTAGTCTTTGTCTGTTAATTAAATGTGTTTAAGTTTTAAATTGTGTCTGTCATCCCTTGCTGTTGCTGTTGTGTGTAAATGTAATAACAAATTGGGGCCATAACATTCACAACAGATTTCTACCTGGACTGGAATAGAGCATTTACATTCGTGTATATCTTCAACTCTTCTCATATTCATTATGTGTGTGTATGTGTGTGACTTTTTTTTTTTATGGACCGCCTTTAGCCTTGATCACAGTAGGTATTAGGTGTGGCATTGTTCCAACAATCTTATGCAAAGTCACAACATCCATTTCCAACCAGGACTTTATGCTCTCTGATCTACTTTTTCACGGTTTGAGCCAGACGAATCTTTGCACTGTCATCCTGGAATATGCCTGTCCTGTGAGGGAATTAAAAATCCATTGATGGGATAACCTTGTCAGTCAGTGCATCCAAGTAGTCTGCGCACTACTTCTTATTGCTGCATAACAATAACATTTATTGCTGAGAAGGGTTGGGTTCAATTACTTTTTTCAATTACAATTACAGTAATTGTAATCAATTACTTTCGTAATTTTACTTTAATTCAAATAAATTTTTTTTTCTAAAAGTCATTGTAATTGAACATTCTGTCCAGAAAATAACTGTCATTACAAATACAATCAATTGTAATTGAAAAAAGTAATTGAACTCAACCCTGTTGCAGAGCCTAGACCTGAATAATTGAAGTTTAACCCTTGATCATAACACTGCCTCCAGAGGCCAGTACAGTGGGTACCGTGCACGAAAGGTGTATCGCCTCATGGGCTTCCATTCTTACCCAGATGGGCCATTAGTCTGGGACAGGATAAACACGGACTCAGACCACATGACTTTATTCTAATGCTCTTCAGTCAAAGCTTTAAGCCACTTTCACACCGGACGCGAAACGAGTTTTTCGCACAACAGATTACATTCAAAGTCAATGCAAAGACGGACTTTGAATGTAATCTGCCGTGCAAAAAATTCATTTCGCGTCCGGTGTGAAAGTGGCTTTATGCTCCCGAGCAAAATGAAGTCATTTTTCTCCCCTCGATTAGCCTCACTAACAACAGGCTTTATTGCAGTCCTGCAGCTGTCAAGTCCCAATCCTACAAGTTATTGTTGCATCGTTTGTGGAAATGCTCTTACTTTCACAATTAAACATAGCCATGAGTCCTATGGCCAATTTTTACGATGAGACTTCATCATTTTAGTAATCGTCAATCATGATCATTCAGTTTCCTTTCCCTTCCCTGAACCATTTCTTCTGCAATGTTGATGGCACACCACTATCTGACTGGGCTTTAATAATGCGCTGGGCAGTCTTTTTTACCCAATTCCAGTGATTTCTGCAATCTCCTTAGTCATTTTCTTTGCTTCATGCAGGACGATGAATTGCCCATTGTGAAACACAAACATCTTTTCCATGACCATGAGACTTCTCTTCTGACAAGGTTATTTAACAAATGAGAAGCTACATACTGCATCAGGCAGGGTTAAAAGCATTGTTGCTAGCTGAAACACATTAATCACTGCAATAATGATACAATCAGTTGGTCTTAAGTAGTTGCTTGTTTAAATCTAAAGGGCTTATTTTTTGGACCAGCAGAGTACGGTCTACATTTCCATCTTAAAATGATGAGACTCCCAGAGGAAGCAGGGCTGCAACTGAATCTCAATTAAGCAAAAGCATCCAGCCCAATGGGGATTGCGGCCCATTAATTACAATGTCAGATGTTTCTTACTGAATTCTTTGGCCCATTCGATACGCAATCAACTTCTTGCTTTAAACCATCATAAAAAACACGTACAAGTTTACCTTTTCATCAATATACAATATGAAGCTGGTATCCACTTAACCGCATTTCTGAGAAAAATCACATGCCTCAAACTTAGCTAACCTTGCCATTATTTAACTTGAAGACAATAATCAAACCAGCTCCACCCTACAATTGTTGCACGAGTCCAAAATAATTTTTTGACTTTTCGAAACTATCAAGACAATGGAGACCAGATTAATTTCTGTGAGAATGGTGTATACAACAGAGAGGCTGCTTGTCAGAAACATTTTCACTGGATATTTTCAAGTCACAAACATCACAAGTGATCCTGCTTGTATATGCAGTTACTAAAGCGCTTGGATTTCATTTAAATCATGCATTTCAACAGTGAATGAAAAAGGCATTTATTCACATTACATCTGCCAAGTTGAATATTACTACAGCGTTATCACTGTTACAAAGGCAACTACTCAACCAAAGGAATTTTTTTGTGTTAAGTCATTTAACAGTATGTTGCCTTGATAATGGAATGAGAGCACAGCAACAATTTCTTTGAAAGATTAAATTTTTCAATTAAATACTGTTGCATGGCCAGGATGGGGGCATATTGGGTTATCATATAGCTAGCCAGCTTACTTATGTTAAAACATATCTAAACTTACAATATTTCCACCTGCTGAAAGTGTAATATTGTAATGCAATTCACCAAACACAAAAAATAACAGCAATGCTCACGGGCACATAATAGGTCTGGACAATAGAACAAATTTGTGATAATGCTCACCTCAAGTGCCCAAATAAAAGCATTCAAATATTTTTCACCATAGAGGAAGAACAAGAAATGCTTACTTTTGGTGGCAAAAGCCAACAGGTGAAACAGGAAACTCCAGATCGGAGCAACTGGTCTTAATTAATCCCCTTCCTTATTAGGCCTTACTACTGGAGGAAGTTATTGTGTACGTCAGCTGGCTTACAGCCAAAAGGGAACCTACACAGCACTTATGGCATACAGCCAATTTCCTTTCCAAGAGAGCAATGTTGGTTAGTCTTTTTACAACGTCAAGGCTGGCCAATTCCAAAGATATTCAAAGCCCCTAACCATCGCAGATGTCAACTGACCTGGATTTAGCCATTTAAAGTACTTTATGGCACGGTTTGACACTTGGATGCCACTTTTAAATAAAAACGAGCTCTGTGTGGACTTCTATCCACATATTCTAAACCTGCACATGCTTACAGGACTTTCCAGGACAACAGACGGTCCCGCACAATTTTACGCCATGTTGGATCAGACGAAGACCTACAGTCTGACATTGCCTCGACTTGAACCAATTTCTGAGAGGGAAGGGGCTCGATTTTTGCAAACAAGTCATTAAGGACAGATGATGGAAACGGAATGTAATGAGTTGACAGTTCTGTCAGACATCAGGCAAATGAGGACCACAACACAAACGCTGCCGATAGATCATTTCATACAACTAATGCGTTGCATATTTCAATGTCAGCTAGCTTTGTATTTAATGGGATGCATTTCAATGAATGTGAACCAGTGTCCATAACAGCTAGCTAGTATGTCACTTAACTCCACTTGCAAGCTAGTGGTAATTGACGGGTTTACATTTATTCAGTTGGTTTAGTTTCAAATATAGCACACTCAAATCAGGAGAACCGCACTGCCGGCAGCTAGCCTTATGCCATTGGGGTTCGATTAAATTTAATTCGCATTTTTCTGTTTGGCATTATCTTGATTTATGATTTACAACCCAACTTGACAATGGTATTAGTCCTGCTCGTGGCACTAATTGGCTAATTGTTTGTCCCCCTGCGCTACCCCTTGAAGCACTAAACTACTGTGGAAACCGCTGTTAAACTGACACAACGTCAGACAAATTGCTAAACTTGGCATATTCAGAGGTCACTAGACCCAGGAAAGTTTGTAATGCTTACCATTTTTGATTCAAATGAAATCTGAACCAAAATAAATAAATGAATAAATAAAATTTCTGCCTGCCTACCTGGATTCTTTTACGAATGTCATCAACAACAACAGTATTGGTTTAGTTTACCCTAACGACCAGTGATGCCCGCTTTGGCTGTATCAGAGCAACAAAAGCTGAGAGACAGGTGGAATGTTGTCGTTATAGCAGCAGTTTTTGGACAATGATGCAAAAATGATGTCTTTGGATAAATATTTGTGTGGCAACTATGGAATAAGCATAATAGACAATTCCATGCCAGTTATAATACGAAATAAATGCACCCCTAAGGGTGATTTTTGGATTGAATAACTCTTTTTTCAGACTCTTTGGATGGGCATAATCATGAATTTCCTCTAAACCTGGACAGAATGTTGCTCTAGATGCCAAATCAAGTTTCTGCTGGACTAGCTCATCAGTTCCTACTTTCTGAGTGGTCAGAAAAATGGGCGTGGCACCCTGGGGGCACACACCTGCATTTTTGCCTTTTTTTTTTTTGCAGGCCATAACTCTGAAGCTCAATTACCTGATTTTTTTTTTTAGGAACTTTTCCCCAGCACACGACTATCTTTTAAGGACAATCAAACTGGTGTTGACCCTTTAAATGAAGCTCTACAGGCTGTCAAAAATGTTATTTTTACCAACAGGTCTCAATATATACACATTTTGGGGAACCATTTTAACACCCATTTAAAGCCATATGTGGATTTGTAAGTGCCGGTCAAAACCTTTTACTGGCCACCAATGAATAGCTTGTAGCATTAAAACCTCTCAACAGAGGGGGGCCAATACGGCATTTCATATATTTTGGTTTCAATTTTGCTGAAAATTACATGAGGAATATTCTTGTACCAAACTACACCGCACTGAAAAAGTATTTGCCCCCATCCTGATTTCTTAATTTATATAAAAATGTATCAAAATAATTTATATGAGCGGCCGGGTGGCTCACACGGTAAAAAGGCACTGCTCTGCAGTGCAGAGGTGAAAGTTGAAAAGCACTTTGGGGTCATATCATGCGACTAGAAAGTGTTATATAAATGCAGTCCATTGAAGATGCAGTGCCTGGCCAATAAAAAAAGTCACCATTCGAATAAGCAAATACTTGGAGGTCCATCATCAAAAAATTTCTGCCCTCCTGTTTTTCGATTTGTTAATCTCGTGCCAGTTAAACTGCATTCATATAGGTCAGTTGGCTAACTGACAAAAAAAATAAAATTTAATTGAGCGCATTGGGCAGCGCCATTATTTTCCCTAACACCTGTCTCGCCCAATTCTCGGGCACGAGATCATGACGTCAGCACGGCGGTCAGGCGATTCCAGGCATCGTGGCCAATGCACTGGATGTAATGAGATTCTCTCGTCAGTGAACAGATCCAAAATCGCTTTGAAAATGCTGCATTGTCAGGTGTACGGTTGTGTCAATGACACAAAACAGAAGATGGCCGGTGTGACAATTCGCCGTTGCATTATAAACTCACACAATGGCACAATGCACATCACCGATCGGGGAAGCTTTGTTTACACTCTCAGTCACGGCCTTCACGTCACGATCCCGTGCTTTCGCGGGCTGAAACTCTGTCTCGCGTGGCAACAATGGCGGCATCCGTTCTGGACTTTGTCATTGAAATTACGGGCAATTATCGCCAATTACGGGGAAAGGAATAATTATCTTGCGGAAATACTTAAAGGGGGTGCTGTTGGACTTTATTGCAGTTAATACAAGTTGAAATAGGTAAGCGTGAAAATCCTCCTTTCAGAGCCTATAACTGAATCATTAATCGCAGCGATTAATATGCTTCTTTTCATTCTTCATCATTCTTTTAACCCTGAATGATGGTACGTGTAGGGACTCATTTCTTAAACAACCATGTTTAAGAGAAAGGACGTCCATGAAGCGATGCACCTGCCGTGCACAGTGCCCACTATACATACCTCTGGAGGCAGTGTTATGATCTAGGGCTGATTCAGTAGGTCAGGAGTAAGTTCCGCAATGATATGCAGCGATAAAATTAAGACAGCAGACGACTCGAATGCGCTGAATGACCCGGTTATCCCATCAATGGATTATGTAATCCCTGACATCACAGGAATATTCCAGGATGACAATACCAAGAGTCATTGGGCTCAAATTATGAAAGAATGGCTCAGCAAGCATGATGAATCCTTCTCACACACGAACTGGCCACAAACGTCCCAACCTTATCCACTTGAAAGTCTTCGGGATGAGTGGGTGAAGGTTTTAAGAAGTTGTTTGACTCTCCCATCCACAACACAACATCAATAAAAAATTTATACAATTGTGGATGGAAATAAATGTTGGAACCTTGCATACCACTGTGTAAACAATTCCACCACAAATGCATGCTGTAATCAAAGCTAAAGGCGGTCCAACAATATATCAGCGCGTACGATTTTTTGGCCAGACAGCGTAAACTGTGCTCCAAAGTAGGGGTGTCAACGTTTGCAATTTTTTCTACACGTGTACACGGGACTTCTAACCGACGTGTACCCGGTTACACGTTGGAGATTTGAGCCTTTTTTTCGCAGTTATACATCGCTATATAACCACAGAAAGTAAAATGAGTTGAAAATAAAATCCTCTATCATTTTGACAGATAAAAAAACGTACAAGTAAAAGCGGAAAAAGGTTTAACCTTTTTTAATCATTGTTTTAACCATTGCTCACTTTTGTACATTTTTTAAAACTTAAAGTGCAAACTGCATCCCCCTCTCTCGCAACGAGAGCTGCGCCTGAATTTTAATATACGCCTCATAGCAAAAGTAATGTGGAATTGGCGAGAGAAGGCAACTCAAATAGAAGCCAGAGTAAGCTGAAGAGAGAGGAAATAACTTCACCTTTATATCCACAAAGTAGGATGGTACTCTCGCAATTATTCACAAAAATTGGCGAAAAAAAAAAACGTTTTCTTCCTCCTCTTTAGACGCGAGGATGTGCGATCAGGTCATGAAAAGCCAACAGAACACCAACCAACAATATAATGTACAACAAAACGCAACAATACAGGCTAAAATAACAAGTCATTAACAGTTTTTGTTTTCAGCTGCACAACATTTGCACGTGGAGAAGATGATGAGCGCTCTTCAAGTCCTCCGCAGCCTATTCTTGATGTGGCGCGACACTGGCTGTGGCTGCGGGGGGGTTTTTTTATATCAAGGTAACATTGCGCCCTATGCATCTGTATGTGGAGAACTGCACTAGTGGGAACATTTAAGCGTATAGTTAGTTAATGTTATAATCTGAAGCTTTCGGGCAACATTATCACCCCTAAAAATAGGCGACTATATGTATTGGTGAGAAATGAACGAGGAGAAGGAAGAGGAGGGAAAAAATGACATGTACACGGTTATTGATTTTTCTAAACGGTTGTGATTTGTTATTCGTGTAACCGTTTACATGTGTAGATGTAGACACCCCTACTCCAAAGTACTACATAAATTTCTTGGCAAATGCGCAACAGTAGGCCAGCCACTTTAAAAGTTACAGACATCTAACAGTGAAGACGAATTTCCAGAAATTTCAAGCACATAGCATGAATAGTTCAGAAGTAACGACTTAGGGGGCCTCCCAGGGGCTCACAGCTAATTTGTTCAACTGGAAGCTCTTTGGTCGGGAGTTCTAACCCTAACCACACCACATTCGTTGGTTCATCACTGTCTAGCGGCCATGCACAAGCAGCTGTGAAAGCTAAATTATACACTGACTATATGATCCTCTGACAGCACAGGCTGCAGAGTAATTGGCAGTGAGCCCGCATAGTGTAAAGCAGCGTGGGGCTATGTGAGTCAGAAGAATCTTGGGCCACGCCATCTTCCTCCTGCGCTGATGGGAGCAGGTTCAGGGAGACAAAATAAATAAATAAAAGCTAGATGGCACTCAGGAGAGCATATACCATCGCCAAGCCAAATCTGTTTTTTTGGGTTGTAGAATGTGTTCCGGATCACTTCCAAAATTTAATCAACTCATCTTTGGACTACCACCATCATCGCTAAATTTTGCGCCAAATGGTTCACAACTTTGAGTTATCCGGTCAAAACTATAATCCAAACTCACGTTAGATGGATAAATTGTAATTTTTCCTTTAGATATGAAATGAAATAACCCTACATTCATTTTTGAGCAACACATGCTGCCATCAAGATTACATCTTTTCCAGGGAAATCCATGCATTTCAACAAGATGATGCTGAACTGCTTTGTGCAAGCATAAGAAAGACAACGCTGCGTGAGCCGAGGGTATGAGTGCTGGACAAGCCTGCCTGCAGTCCCGACTTGTCCTCAATTCAGAACGTGCGGTGAACTTTGAAACGCAATATGCCTCACAAAAAATACCCCGTTCTATTGCACACCTTAATTCCTGCTTGCAGGAAGAATGGGACAAAATTACACCCGAAACACTGAATTACTTGCAGTCTCCAGCCCTTGAACTTTGAGCATTACAAAATGGAATGGCAATATGACTAAATGGAAAAGACCTCACAGTCAACTTTTTGAAATGCATTGCAAGACTCAAAATTCATTTAAAACATCAAGGAAATTTTCGATTAAGACATCAAATAATGTGCAGTTGTAGGCTATTATTTGAAAAGTAATACAGCCAGGCCAACGATTGTTTACAAATCACTGCTTTCAGACTATTTTCACATACCGTCCCATTTTTTTTTTTTTTAAATGATTTGGTTTGGTACACTCATTTGAAAAGACTAAGCCACTAGCAATTGGAACAAGGATGTAAGTGCAAGTCGCGGTTTTGGGAAAAGACAGATTCGCTTAGATGGCCCTGATTGGCTAATGCCTTCGCAAAGCGAAGTGACGAGCTTATTTTCATTCACATTTAGAAAAAAAATTAAGCGTCGCATGTCCTTTCCCAAGTGACGTAGGCTGAAATTAATATTTAACAACATCTTGGAAAAGGTAAGCTGCTGGTGAACTTTGCGCGAAGCGACCTGCGGAGGCGAATGGCATTACGTGTCTTCAATCACTTCAGGCGGAAGGGAAAGCATTTCACTCTTAGTTGAGAATTGTTTCCAGAGTAACATCCCTCACGATTACAAAAAATATATAACTTTATTGTAAAATGAGGATGCCTAGGAGGTTCGGTCTACGCTTCTGAACGGCAAAAGAGGCGTTTGAACGATTTCTTTAAAAGTTTAGAGTCCGAAACTGAACTACACTGGAAGTGCAAGTGTCAGAAGGTCCCGTGGGAAAGGAGGTTCACCCCTGCTTACCTTCGAGCGTCACCTCTCTGCCAGCCCGCTTCAGTCCTTGCACAGCTTCGTCATGAGTGGCGTCCCTCAGATTCACCCCGTTGACAGAAAGTATCGCATCCCCTACATACAAAGCCTGAGTTTGATCCGCCGCCAGACCCTTGAAGATCTTACTGATGAGTATCGGCATTTTGTTTTCTTTACCACCTTTGATACTAATTCCAAGACCCCCCACTTCTTGCTTCACCACTTTGACGCATCGCTTTCTGTTTGCAATGGCTTCAGGCACTTGTTCCGGCAAATCCGTGAAAGCAGTCCTTACCCCAGCTTTGGGACTGTTTGTGGGATCAATGTGACAGGAGTCGCTGCCGTAAGATCCGTTGGTTATGCCGTTTAAAGTGACATTTTCCTCGGGGTCCTCGCAGCTCAACGTGAGGGCGTCTTCGCTCAAGTTCGCGAGCACTTTGTGCCATCGATCCCGCACCAGCACTTCTAAAAAGCCACTTTTTTGCAGTCTGTTTCCAGAAACCGCCGTTGCCACCGCCATCTTTGGCGCATTCTTAAAATGCCATGTGATTAAACACACATGGGACTTTACTCCCGGACTTAATGGGGCAGGTCGGCTTTACTCTTTTTGGCGATCTAATGGCTAACTCTCGCAGTTTGGGGAGGAGCAACTCGCAGGGAAATCCCACTCACTAAACAAAGCTGCGCTTCAGGAGCGGGCAACTGCCGGGAATATTTGAGGCAACACGACGTTGATATGCTTTTGAGTAAACAGTCACTGAATCCGATAAAACCTCGATACATTTAATGGAAAGTTGGCAATAATACATTCATCTTCGCGTTCGCGCTAAACTCTCTCACACACGCTGTTGAGAACATAGCTGGAGAAGAGCCTTTCTTTAGACTGTGCTTTTTAAGGTTGTTTTTATTTCAAACAAGCGATCAATTCATTTTCGCCCATGAGATGAGAGAAAATGACAGCTGAAGTGTAAACGGCAACATCCCGTGTGTTCTCCTCAGGGCCCTGAATGTTTGTGCCGATCAAGCAGGGACCTTGAAGCTGAGCACTAAACTCACTTGCCGGTTTTTATGATTCAAAGATGACGACACTCCTTGGTTTCCGTGTCGCTGATTTAGCCAAAGGAAATAACGTGCACTACCTGGCCAAAAAAATAAAATAAATAAAATTCGCACACTAATGTTCTGTTGGACCACCTTAAGTTTTTATCAGGGCGCGCCGCGCAGTCATGGTGGCATTGTTTTGACAATCTTATGCAGTGTAACAACATTTATTTCCGTCCGGGGTCGCATTAATTTTTGCCCGTGATCTTGCATTTACGGCAGGGGTGTAAAACCACTCCGCAGCATTCTCCAACACGTCCCAAAGACTCTCAATTGAAGAAGGTCAGACTCTGTGGTGGCCAATTCATGTGTGTAAATGATTCCCCTCGCTCGCTGTACTACTTTTTCGCAATGTGAGCTCGTGAATCTTGATATTGTCATCCTGGAATATGCCTGTCCCATCAGGAATTTAAAAAATCCACTGAATGGGATAAATTTACCATTCAGCACATACTGGTAGTCTGCTACTTCATTTTATTGCAACGTAACATTGCTGAGCAGAGAATTGAACAACTGAAGCTTAATCCCAGTCTCACAACTCTGTTTCAGACATGTATAGTGCACACTTCACAGACTAGTGCGTCGCTTCAGGGCCTTCTTTTCTTACCCTGTCATGCCCGTCGCTGTAATAGGGTACAACTGGGCTCATCAGACCACATGACCTTTTTTCATTGCTCCTCAGTCCAGTCTTCATGCTCTTTAGGAAAGTCAAGTAGTTTTTTTTTTTCTTTTTCCAATAAACCTCTCTAACAAGTGGCTTTCTTATTGTCAAGCAGCTGTTTAGTCCCAATCCTGCAAATTCTCAAACCATTGTGCCCGTGGAAATGCTCTTACTATCACAAATAAACATATCTGTGAGTTCTGCTGTCAAGCTTCTTTTTTTTTTAATGAAAAAAAAAACTTCAACAAGCATTTCAGTGATCGCTGATTATGATCATACTGTCCCGTCCCATTCCCTGTGTCATTTGTTTTTCCCGCCGCCCGGCTGTCCATGTCGGTTTTAGTCTTATTTTGTTAATTCCCATCCTGTGCACAGCACACCTGTGCTCCCTCATTGTTCATTGTGTTCTTGTGTATTTAGGTTCCTGCTCTCTGTCTTTATTTTGCTTGATTGTTGTCTCTGTTTCTCATTGTTTTATTCCATCCTAGAAGCTACCTAAATAAATCTAGTAAACTACTTATTTGGGATACCCTTCCCAGCATCTGTAGTCTTGGCAAATGGCTTCTTTCTGTCTCTGACCGACCCTGTTCGAAGGTGTGCACCTGCCCAGAGTGCCTTGGATCATTTGGCTTGCCATTCCGGTTACTGACCTCAGACTGGTCCCTTCGACCATACCTCGCCTGACTCCTGTCATATTCCCGTTCACCTCTGCCTGACTACGGACAGTAATGTTAATTCTCAAGCAAAGCCTACTGAGTTTGTCCTCCTGTAAATAAAGGCCGAATATGGCAGTCAGTGATCTGCGCATGGTTCTCGTTCTGAAAGTCGTAACAAAATCATGATTTTTTCTCTGAACACATATCTTCAGCAAAGTTGATGATTCACCACTACTCTTCCAGATTTTAATAATGCATCGGGCCGTGCTTAACCCAATTCCAGTGATTTTACTGATCTCCTTAGTAGTTGTCTTAGCTTGATGCAGGCCAATAATTTGCCCCTCTTGAAACACAGTAACATCTTTCTAATGATTGTTTAAGAATTGAGAGGAAGCATACTGCATCAGTCTGGTTTCAAATAATTATTGCCAGCAGAAATATATAATCATTGCAATTGTGAATCAGTCACAGGCTCTTGAGTGTTTGCTAATTTAAATCCAAATGGCAACTTTTTTGTTTGGCCGCAGGTGATGTATACTTGTGGGTTGCCAAAATATAACCCGATCACATGCTGCACTATCATATTGAGTTAATATGGATCCCTTTGGACCCTGCAATTAGATAATTCATGTCTAATTATTTTATTAAACAGTCTGAAAACACTTAAAAACAAACCCTTGTTAGCTTAAAGATTCTAATCAAATCAAATTTCGTCCTGTTTCATCTGTTATTTCTTTTAACATTAGAGATAAATTATGTTTGCCCTGCATGTTGATGTTGAAAACATTTGGAGCAAATGTTAGGCCTTTCAAATTCATCTGGCTACAACAAGTCAGTTGAGGAGTTTGAATTTTTCTTGCTGGTTGATCTGGATGTTATTGTGGGTCTACACTACAGTATCATTTAATTTGCAATTATCGGAAGGAAGGGTATGACCAGAGAGAAAACAAAACAAGATAGAACGATTCATAATATAGTACTCGGTAATATTGCAACCAATGGGGGGGGGGGGGGGGGGGGGGGGTGACATGGAGTGGACACCAACTGAAGAACTAAAATACACTGATATACAGTAAACCAACAAAAACTGGACAAAACTTATAGATATAAACAGGACATGAATTTAATGACTGAAATGCACAGACAGGGACAGGACCAAAGATACAGACATAAACAGGACTTAAAACTGAAAGATCAAGATGCACTAACACCAACAGATGTATACAGGAAAAAACGTAATGTAATAGATGGAACATAAACTGAAGGACAAAAATCCACTGACATAGACAGACATACGGTAGATGAAACAAAGCATGCAGACACAGACAGGATATAGATGACATTTTCCCCCCAAATATTTCCGTTTCCCACCTCCGACCCCCCCAATCAGGGGACATCTTCAATGTTTATGTCACAAATACACACAATTTCCAATAATATGCAATCAGTGACAGGTTGCGCCGAGCAGATCCACACATAAGTGTCCTGATGCCGTCTAAATCATTTTACTTTCCTCCACTTCCCTGTAATCCTGACACAGTGGCCGATAGCCCCAAGCATAGATGGTAATAACGATGAACATCAGGTTTATGAAGAAATAATGAAAGGTAAGCTGGTCTCAAGTTCAAAATCAGGGGTAGGGTAACGGAACACAGAGCACTGAGCATGGATGTGATCCAAAAATGGGCAGAGAGTCGAAAGCCAAAGAGGCAGGATGCGGTGCCAAAATTGTAATCCAAAAATACATTGTACAAAAAACTAGATACCCGGGCACAGTTTTCTTCAGGATGGGAATATGATGGAAGAATCCAAGACGCGAAAACCTGAAACACAAAGGAGATCAAACACTGGAAATCAGACTTGGGGGGGGACACAGTGAGACACACTGCTACAGGCAACTGATCATACCAGAGGAAAGTAAAGGGACTACATACTAAGAGAGGTGAAATGGGGGACAGGTGGACCGGGACGGTTGCGGTGCAATGAGGGAGACGGAACGGGGAGAGCATGACGAAGTACGGGAGAACACAGGCGCGTGGAAACACATAACAGAACTATCACAGAATAATAATAATAATCACAGAACTAATGCATGTATTTATTTAAATTCTTGACGGTTCTTGCAAGAATTAAGCAGTTGTTTCCAGATTTTATCTTTTTTTGTGATCTCACATTATGAAAGAAAAATACTTTTCGTTGCACATGAAAATTTACTGTAGTCATGTACGTCCCCAAGAGTACATGTTTGAGGACTGAGAGATGTCTATTCCATTGAAATTCAGGACCTGTTCGGTCATGCCGAGCCATAGTTTTTCACATTCCCTTGAAAAATGTAACAGTGATTCTTCACTAGTGCCGCATTTTGCGCATTTATCATTCTCTCGCCGTTCCGTTTTGGACAGAAGTGATTGAGCGCAGCATATGAGGTTCAAAATTTTAAATTGTCTCTGTTGCTTGTTGAGCGAAATGATCCCTTTTTTGACCCAATGCCAGCAGATTTAGTATTCTTGCTTATTAAGATCTGGAGTCTATTTCATTAATTTATAATCCATTTCATTAAGCAAAACATAAATCGTTATTGCAAAGGTTTTCTCTCATATCTTAGAAATAAGAAATAAGCTTTTTAATTTATGGACACTTCATATGCACATTGTTGTAGATACAATATTTCATTGAAGTATGATTTAAATATTCAGATTGTGATATGCAATTTTTTGCAATATGATCATTGGAAGTCTTCAAACAACCATTATTGAGTTGCGATGAACTTCAGTAATCTCCTTTTCTTGCCAAATGCAGTTTATTCGTTTTCGTCTAATTGTCAATGGTAGACCAACAGAGATGGCCTATGTCTCACTGCAAGCTGTTTTCTAGAGAACAAAATAATCAGTTAACTATGTAGTAAAGCATTTATCGCTATCAATTTGAAGCATTAAGTTATTCTGAATCAAACTGGTTCCTCTTTTCCGTCTCCCTTGCATTTTTCTGTAATGAGCTGTCAATGAGCGGTGAGCAATACTGACATTGGATAGAGGACAATGCCATCTAGTGGAAAAATTATATAACACAGTCACCAACGTTTTAATGGTCCATTTGCCTCCAGTGCATATGCATACTTATATGCAAATAAGTATTTGGCCCACAACAGTGCCATTTATATCGATACTTAAATGAGAAACGTATAACTCCGTTAAAGGCACGACAATAAAATATTTCACATTTGTCTTCATCCTTTACCTACACTTACCTCCAATACAAAAATTTGCTGTGTTGGCTGTAAGCAGCTTGCGGTATTCTAGTGCATTTGCGAAATCAAACTCAATACCTGGTCTTGCGGGGTATGGTCTGTAGTATGGTATTTTTCCAAAGCTGTATCACACCACCTAATTGACTCGTTTATTATATGTTTATAAACGGTTGAATACACCAATCCCACAGACTTCCAGTAGATGGCCAATCAAGATCGGCGAAGTCAGGGAACCGGCAATCCTAATCAGGAGTAGAACTGCATATGGGTCAATGACTTGACATTGTCCGAGTGCACGACTTTGGTTAAAAATAATTTTGAATGATTCATAATAAGCACCATTTTATTCTATAAAACCTGTTTAATTTGAACATATTTCCAGTTTATCATAAAAATGATATATATTTTATGTTTTGCCATCTCAAACCCTCATAATGTCAGGTCACAACCGTCCGAGCAAGTTTACACTATGTGAAATGTACTAAATATGGAATTTAGAATATTAATTAATAATATGGGGGCATAATTTTATTTTGAAAACCTTTCAAATAAACAAAGTTTAATAGTTTAATCGTTCATAAATTGTTTGGAAAATCAAAATACCTGCCCCTTACAATAAGGAATCCATAATTTTCTTTTAACACCCAGCTCAATGACAAAATAGTAATGTTTTAGGCAGAGTAGACACTTTCAGGTATACTTACTAAAAAAAAATCACCAAAAAAAAAAAAAAAGAGGGAAGTGTGTTTTTTCTCAAGAAACTTTTGGTTGCGCCACCTGACATTTTTTGGCTGGTGAAATTACAAATACAGTCTAAAACTGTACTAAAACCCCATGTTGTGCAACCATTAAGACTACTTTAAACACACTCTTCCAACTGCAAATAAATGTATTCTGCACATTTTTAAAGATTTATTTGAAAAAAAAAATTTTTTTAAAGGCTTATTTGTCATTGACCCATATGTGTCCAATGCGGCTACTCCACTCTCTCCACATCCATATTGCCACGCCCCCTTTACCAATCTACCCCTGCCTGGAGCAGGGATGTATCACTGAATAGACCAAACACGCCATTGCTTGGGGCATCTGAACTCAAGTGGCCTCAACAAACGCTGACCTGAGAGTGAGGCCCATAAGGATCAAAGACCCTATTGCCAAGGGGCAAAAGTCCTCAGAGACTGATAAAAATGGTCTGAATTTAACAGTAACATTAACACGTTCTGTCCTTGCGATTTTAACTGTTAGTAGAGTCCTGTGCCCATTTAACTGTGGTTTACAGTTAACATACACAGAACTTCTGTTATAGACTGATTGTAAAATTTGTGAAAATAGCTTGCAAAAAAAGTTCCAGTTAAAATAACTGGGGAAAAAGGTGCCGGTTTTTATAACAGTGCGGGCAAATGTTAGGACTTACAATACCTGCCGATGTGTATATAGCAGGATATACACCAATGAGCCAAAACATGAAAACCACGTACAGATAGAGCTAAAAACATTGATTATCTTGTAACAATGGCGCATGTCAAGGTCTACAGACAGACCTTAGAGGATAAGGGAACACTCTTTTCTCATAGTCCATGTGTTAGAGGAGGGAGAAATGTGACCAGAGTGACTTTGAGAGAGGCCAAATTCTGTACTGCATTCAGCCTGGTTGTTTTTTTAATTTTTGCCTGTTTTTCAACTCTGATTCTTGCCCAGTGGTTCAGTACCGCAATATTACATCTTGTTATCGACCTGGACTGTCTGACCGTGAAACCTGCCTCATTAAAATTTTGGGCTTTGTACAACTGTCTGCGCCTGGATCCATTCACAGCGCTGACCTCAGCAACATAGAATATATGGACAGTACTTTGTGTAATTAGAAACATATTTCACTATTATTTTAGTGTGATCTGCCCCTTTAATAGGTACAATAAACCTGCTTCCTTGTCTTACACAGCTGAATTTTGCCTCAGGATACGGATTTATTCTGTATATTTGTTTTGCGATGCAATCAGTCTTGCATTGGGGCAAGAGGCCTTGTCATAATAATAACTTACTTTACTCTCAAAAACTTGGCCAAATTTCTTACAAAAATTGGTAAATTCAAGATTTGTGTCATCTCCGCTTCTAAGTTTTGATTGTTCCAGGATCATTGGAATCGGAGGGCGTGAGAACTGTGATGATATTCAATGAGAAGATGAAACGGCTTCTGCTCTAGCATATACTTTGATGCTGGATTAGATGAGCCTCTCACATTTCTTCCAGTATCAGAACAATAAAGGGAAAGTGGAAATAATGATCACTGTATTTTCCTGAACTGCAATACTCTGCAGTAGTCCTAAGGAAATAAGGGATGTGGCCATGGTAATTGCAGCACTTTAACTTCAATCAAAGTATTCTAACCTCCCAAACTATCCTGGTATTCCTCTTCACAGGTTTTATGGCAGATGTTGAAAAAAAAAAGTGCATTAAGAGTACCTGATAAGGTATACAAGTTCCCGTTCTTAGTTTCTTTGCAGTTAGAAAATGAGTGGATTATGTAATTACACTGTGTTCTGCTTACCTCCATATTAAAACAAACTCCTGTCATCTTAATAGGGGAGACCGGGGTTTGTTGTCACACTTTTCACACTTTTTTATATTTCTTGGAATCAAAACATCATATATTTATAAAAAATGTGTGCCAGATGAAAAACCAAAGTCTCAGGTATATATTTTGTATTCATGTCATTTCCATATCTTATGTCAGTGCAGAGTTATAGTCAATTAAATAGAGATTGTCACCATGTGACAAGTTGCCCCACCAACGGGCAAGCTGTCACACTTTATGGGATAAGATGTCACACTGAATTTTGCAACTAATAAAACAAGGACAAAATTATTGTTGTTATTTTTTAACTTAAAAGTGAATAAATCTTAACAGAAAATATTATGCAACATGCATTATGAAACTTATGAAACTTAAACTAGTCCTGGAAGATCTATGAAAAAACTCAAACAAAACCTGACCTCACTAGTCAGCCCTGGAACATCCATTTTAGAAAATCTCAAACAAAACTTGGCCTCACTAGTCAGACTCCTCATCTGAGTCGCAGTTCTGCCATACGTAGATTGATTTGCCAGGGGTGCATTCTTCATGGGCCCATCCTTTGCATATTATGCACTGCATCCAGGTTTCTCCCGGGCGGCGAATTCCAAATGGCTTTAAGCGCCTCCTTCACAGATGTGTTGGTGAGAATAGCAGTTTTTCTCTTCGTTCTCAGCTGGTTAACTTGTTTTCTTCACATGTGACAACTAACCCCCAAATGACTGAGACAAGTTGCCCCAAACTACCATGTTTGCTAATGCTAGCTCTTGCTTAAATTTAGCTTAAAACAGAACAATGACTGAGGTATGACAGGATGCCTTAGTATCTTCTCTAACAAGTCCACATGTATGACTGCTAGGGATTTTTATCTGAAAGAAGCTTATTTTAAAATATATAAAGTTAATATTTTTTACTTTGGGTTATGGAACATGGTTAATTTGTGCTCATCTCAGCTTACAATGTGTTGTTCTCTTTTCACACAGGACATGAGACCTGACCATGTAAAGACAGAAAACTAGTATTCCAGTTTCTTGTTGCGCCCTCTAGTGGAGAAGATAATTTCAGTGTGACAACTTACCCATGAGACTACAAGCCCCGGTCTCCCCTACATACCCAGTTTATGCAAACCCACTGCCATCCTGCCTTTAGTGTTATATTATCGAGTGATGATCCTGCGCTGTAAGTTCAACAAGTGCAAACTCCATACGTCTCTGAAACTTGGTGTCTTAGACATACAAAATCTATAACTGATATAATGGAACTGTCAGCGGAGAAAAACCCTTAGAAAAAATATGTTCATGAAATCAACTGGGTAATGCAGTATATTGAATATCAGTGTTACCATTACTTACACAGCATATGTGAAAAGCCGTGTGCTGTCTTAGAATCCATCTGTGTGGAAATGGCATAAATTTATTTTCAGTTGAGAGTTTTATTCACTCCACATGTTTGTATATGTAAGTCATTTATCTTATACAAGTGCTTAAAGCTCCCATATTTTTGCAGTTTACTGCATTAATGTACTATCAATCAAAAATGGAAATGTGTTTTTACTCCTTGGTTTGTCATTAATCAACAGAACCCGGAGATTATTTAAAAAAAAAAAAAATTAAATCCTAAAACATAGGCTTTAGTTGAATAAAACTCTGTTGAACATTCGTTTTGAGATTATGCCTCTAAGAAACTGTATTTTATCAATAAATTAATTCAGAAGTTAACAATGATAGTCTTTACGCAGCACAGAAGTAGTATTTCCAAAAGCATTGTCTAGCTGAACAATATATTTTATTGCAGTGTTATTTTTTTGTGCTTCAGAACCAATGAGCTCAATTTTCCTTGCATTATTTATTCATTCCTCTGCATATGATTTAAGAATATGCTTGAATTTTCTTGTTTTTGAAATCATTAACCCAGAAATTCATCTTTTCTAAAAAATATAAATAAATAAAATACGAAGGTAATTGGGCATCAGCCAATTAGGCATGTGTGATTGTAACAAACAAGAACATGCAGGTCAATGGTGAAAAGCTCTGATCTCAGATTCCAACCACATACAAATCACTATCAACACAATTCTTGTTCTTTAAAAACCTAATTAAAATGGCTGTAACTCTTTATAGCAGGGCTCTCAATCTGGCGTAGGTCCAAGGGGCTGCACGTTTTCAACCCATCCAAGCGGAATCACACTTGACACCAGCGGCCTGCTGTCAGATGTTCAGAAGGCCTTCAGTAACCTCACCCTTTACCGCTCGATTGTGCTCAAGCTGTTCTCGTTCAAGTTCGCCTTATTAACAATCAAAACAATCGATTGAGCAACCAAGAACAATCCATGGCCTATAATAAGAAATGATAATGAAAATACTGAGTGCCTATTGCCTACATTTATATAATTGATATGGCATTCTAAGGACAGTAACGGCAACATAAATGCAAAAAATCGGAAACTTCCGCTGACTTTGCAGCATTTATTTTCACCATCACTAAGCTGTGCAGCGTGCCTAACAATGCCCTTCAGCGTGACCACATTCAGAATATAGAACGGATTCTCATGGCTAATTGTTTAATGAGCCTAACAAAACTAAGCAAATCTGCGCTGTTTATATATATATATATATATATGACTATATGGGCATAATCTTATGTCGTCATTTTTGTACGGCAGGAAACGCCTCATAATTGTGCGGTGCAATGTATAACAATGCTATCAAAAATAAATTTGATTGTTGACCGGTCGACTAAATCACTGGCACGTTTTTATTTACAAAGCCCTTCTTAACTTGCTTTCATCTTATTTATGTAATTTTCTTTGTTTGAAATATGCTGGCAGCTTCCCTCCATGACCCATTCAAAAGACCTGTTCTTGTTCTCACTCTCTGTTCCCAGAGGGCATCTTGAAATGGTAGAGTTTTAGATACGCTTCTCCTGCAGCCTGGAACCTGCTCCTGGAGGATCTGGGTCTCAAGGATGTTGGTCTCTTTAAATGTTTTAAAGAGTAGACTGAAGGCTTTAGAGGAAGGTGAATCAGGCTTTAAATCTTTTAACAGATGACCTGTTCTGTGACTCAGAATTTGCTAACTTGTATTTGTAATTGTTTTGTATTGCGTCAGTAACGTTGTTTAAAAGGTGCTGCAGTCAATCTTGGCCAGGACACTCTTGTAAAAGAGATTTTTAATCTCAATGAGGCTTTTCCTGGTTAAATACATTAAAAATAATAAATTAGGCTGAGCAACTGTTGCTGGGAAAGTATTGGGAAAAGTAACCTGCGAGAGGTTTGGGTTAATGAGCGTTGAAGGGCGAGGTTTCTGAAGGCCTTTGTTACTTCTGATGGGCCGCCACTGCCTGATACAGCTAATTTCATCAACTGATCTCAGCCTGCACAGTTGATTATTTATATCAGGTGTGTTTCCACTCTTTTGGAATGAAAACCTGCAGCCCCTCGGCCCTTTTCACGGACCAGTTTGAGACCCCTGTTTTATAGTTAATGTATATTAATTACCATCAGTGAATGCAGTAATAAGCATAATAATAAGTAACAGGTTCAGTAACTAATGTGTCTAGTCATCTTTAAGTGATGGCGTTCGCATTAACTGAAGTTTTAATTTGTGCATTATTGAATAGTTTAATATTTTGAGATGTTACTTAAAGAATGTTTTCAACTACACAATATGGGTGACAGAGAGAATTAGTAAATGGTTATTTACGGTTACATGATGCTTCTTCAGCTCTCTAATGCATCAGCTAACTATTACTCAACATAATGGTTATTACTGCATTAACTACTGCATTATAACTACTAACTGTCTTAATTAATGAAGCCGTATTATAAGGTGTTACCAAAATAGCTGTTGTGTACAGCAACACATGTGCTGTAGTGGAGGATTGAAGAGCTTCACTAAACAGGAGTTTGGTCCTGTTTGGTTCGCCACATCAATCTCAGAAAATTAATCTAACACAACTGTGCTTGATATTAGTTGTATAGGATTCATTATATCTTAGCTTATGAAAGGATTATTCGTATTTTCTTTTATCACAGACAAAAATTTAGATTGAAGTTATTTTTCTCCTACCTTGACATGTTTCGACGGCGAGCTTTCGTCTTCATCAGAGGGTCACACAGGTGGGATTGTGTTACGTGTTTTTATCAGCTGATGTTACGGAGGTGACTCCCCTGTCAGGTTTTTGGATGGCTTGGTTACACCTCCTGATGTCAATGCCCCCCCCCCCCCCCCAAGGACGGTGCTCCTGCTTGATATTAAATTATGTGAATTTGACCCTGAAGCTTTATTGTCAGGTCAAATAGCTTTAGCTTAATGAGATCGGAATATATCCTTCCAGAAAGTGTCTGGGTCTGAATGATCGGTCCGGAATGATCACTAACAATGGTAAAATTGTGAAAAATGGCTGCATATATTAAGCAGCATGATATGGAATCAGTGACACCAGATGCGGGAAAAGGGAATGAGGATTTTATTTAAACCAAAACAAAACAGGCACGAGGGCCAACAAAAAACTTGGCCCAAAGGGTTGCAAAAAACAAACTAAGGTAAGCTACACAGAGCTATAAACAATAAATGCAAAAGGCAAAAAACAAAAGGCACTGGAAACTCCAGGCGAGAGGATCAAGAAAAATAAATAACAAGACTAAATATATACACACAAAACAAGAGGCTAGGACGAGACTTGAAACTAGAAATGCTAGGGAATCTTGACAAAAGAACTTGGCTAAACTTGCACATGAAATGAGACGCGAGAAACAAAACTTGAGACACTGTCTGCCAGCCAACTTCCACCGCATCCAGATAAAGGCTTGGAAATCATGACATGAGGGGTAACACCTGGAGAGAGAGAAACAAGAGGCATGGCAAGATCAAGACATGGACAGAGATTGGATGACATGACCTGCTCATTAAGAGAATGAGCGTGCTCAGCTTAAGTACCAATTAAGTATGCAGCTTGAAACCAGCATGAATGTTCAGAACAGAAAAGCACAGCAAGATCTTGAAATAGCAAAGCAGGAATCATGACAATAAACTCCCTGTCTAAATTAGTAGTATTAGTAATGTGCCTATCTAGGAATTACACCACCCAGTGAGTGTTAGTAAATGTTAGTAACTTAAAAACAGTTAATTGTCAATTAAGCTTAGAAAGGCCCGAATCCAGCACAGCACAGAAGGAAGGGGAAATACCAAAGCCAACCAGAGCTCTGAAATGTGCAACAACGAAGGCACGGGGCGGAACGCAGACAAGCGGTGGAGTGGCATGGCAGACCTGGCATGAACAAAAACATGGAAAAGTAAAAACATGGACATGGAATGTAAAACATGAAATGCAAAAACCTGATACAAGAAACTGTTAAAACTGTGACTATGAACTATGAGCATGAACTATGAACATGAAACTGTTAAAACCATAAGCAATACTGTTCTGGCCAAAGGCCAGAACCCTGGAACACAACACAGCAAAGTTTATAATCCATATGTTAAGTTAAAACATAAAGGCAAACATTCATTTAATATATGATTTCTCATGTTACAGCATTTAGTATTACGTAATCTCATTTTTTTTCTCCCCGCCAATACTTTTGACACCCATAGTTTTCATAAAATAGAAATAATTTATTAGAAATATGAGAATAAATGTATTGAAACAAGAGGATATGGTTTTCCCATATGTTTGGACTTGACAGATGGATTATTAACTGAGTTGCTTGTTATATACAGCCTTTGTTCATAATTTTTATCCAGACTGGCGATCCTTCTGGACTCGACCGAAACCTCTGACAAGTCTTATTCGTGGCCTTTCTCAGATACAGCTTCTGTCTCGCCACTCTCCCAAAGAGAATAAATCTTAAAAGCTGATGTCATTCCTGTTCCCCGTAACTCTTCTGAGGGCACTTGAGGACTATTTATACAATGTACATGTTTAATCATTACAATCCAGTCTGGTCAAGAGATTTTAAACAGTAAAATGTTTATTTCATCTGGAAGGAATTGAGGTAATAAGAAAATATGAATATGTTTTTCATTCAAAGGATTCCCAGGGACTCCTTCCCATGACCCCAGTTTGGGTGACCTCCTTTGTGGGGTATCCTCAGTTAACCCTCTCTTGCTTTTTAGATTACATCCTACAGCCTCAGGATATAACAGTTTTTTCCAGGGGCCTAAATGCGCTTACTGAGTGCTTCATTCAGAGCACCTGTATAGCGGAATATTCATGAATTTATCCAACCGGCTAATCATGTGGCGGCAGTGCTGATCAAAGATCATGTAGATACTAGTCAGGATCGTCAGTTAATGTTCACATCAAGCATCATAATTGGGGGGGGTGATCTCAAAGGCTTTTACTGGCGCTTGGTTGTTCTTGCCGTATATTAGAACCTGCTGATCAGAGATTTTCATGCACAGCAGTATCCTGAGTTGTTATACAGTAGAATGGAGATAATAGCAAGAAATAATGAGTGAGCAGTTGTTCTGTGGACCTCGTTGATGATAGAGGTCAGAGGACAGTGGGCAGATCGGCTGGAGGTGGCAGAAATCCCACGGTAATTCAGATTACAACTTATTACAACTGCGACGAGCAGAAAACAATCTCAGAATGCACAACACGTCAAACAAGAGGCAGATGTACTACAATAACAGACAACATTGTCGAGCTCCACTCTCGTTAGCCAGGAACATAAATAGGCTGCAGTGGGCACAGGCTTCCAGCGCAGATAGGAAAAATAGGACTAAGGGCCCTGTAGCTCACTGGCAAAGATAGAAGATACAGACATCTTCAAGATCATTTTTGGTCACTTATACCATTGCCAACTAATTACATCATTTATAGTCCCGGACAACTGAAGAGCCTTGAGCTCTCCGTACTGCACTTAAGTCACATTTTCGCACATCATGAGGAGAGGATGGGAAAACATTTATAATTATCTGTGTCAACTCCCTTGATATTCTCAGAATGCACATTTTATGACTTAATACTCTTAGCGCTGGGTCTCCAATTTTCACCTAGTAAATGCAGTATTAAGCTAGATACGAGCAATTCTGAACGACATCATACTTAAAACTAAAAGATTAAATCAAAGCTCATCAGATATGAAGGTAAATCATTTACAGCGAATAATTTCATGTTGCCAAGTGCACGACACAGAGCATATTTTCTAATAATATTTCATACACTGTTTCAGTCATTTACTTAATCAGGATAAGAAAAGAATGGCTGATTTTGGAGAGATAATCTTTCTTCCTTGATGTAGGATGCAGGCCCATTATGCAAGTTTTCATATTTGATGTTAGACTATGAGCAGTTTGGGAAACGCTTGCACAGGCAACAAGTAAATCATCTCCATGATAGTGAATAAACTAAAGTAAATCAATTAAAGTAAGTAAATTAATTCCAAAACTTCCTTTGAAAATCTGTGTCCGATAGTATTTCAAGAAAATATAATTGGAACAGTGAATAACATTATTTACCAGTTTGCTAAAATTGAGAACAGCATTTTCACTCCAGCACAGCTGAAATTGCTGTTGTTCTCGTTTTTGATTACATTCATCCCAAAATTTTGTTTCCTGTTTTTGTTTTTTCTCTTTGAACCGTTTTTAATCCCTGAGGTACAGTCGTAAATTTCAAATCTAGATTAAAGACGCACAATTTTAATCTGGTTTATAATCAGACAAAGTCTGGGGTCTTAGTGGGAGAAGCACCATTCACAGCATTACGGACTGACAGACTCTCCTTGCTGTCAAGTGTCAACCAGCTGTGACCCCACCTATCTGGCGTCATCCATGACTAGAGTATCTCCCCCACATCAGTGCTTGGTTCTCTATGGTTTAGTTCACATGACCGTGTGAACAGCTCAAGTCACATGAAATCGGATTTTTTGAAAATCCGATCTGGGTCGCTTTCAGATGTGGTAGTAAATCGAACACGTGTATGATATTTTGCAAAGCGCCCGCCGTCTGAACAGTCATGTCGCGTTTAACGCGACTTTTACATCTCATTGCGAACATTTGATCTGATTAGGCTACTTCGGTAAAATGTGCCAGCTAAGGCAAATGCATATTATACAGGAATGCCAAAAATCTCAATCTCAAAGACAAATCACAATGCTTTTGAAAACAAAGATAGCAAGATAGATCGTTTTTTAGAAATGATCATTTTTAGGAGGCTGTATCGTGCAACTAAAATTCTTTAATGGGAGACCACCTTATATTTTCAGGACAACTGATATTCTGGATCGATTGTTTTCGATTGCTAAACCCATTAGAAGCACATGCTTTTAAACCTATATAAAATTGATAAGAAAAGCTATGATTATTTTAGCCGCATGAGACGCCACATGAAATACTTTAAACTTGCGCAAAAATCAAATTTACTTTAGATTTTACTTTTATCCTAACTGTTGAGCATTTCCAGACTGTGGTTTCGTGCAACATCAGCTATGAATCACGTTTAAGGATTTTTTTGTTGCTAAGAAAATCTTTATTTACAGTAATTTAAATACTGTAAATAGCCGATGTTCTTCTTTTCCATTCTCTTCAGAAATAACTAAACTAAAATGTTAAGAGTTTTCCCAAGTCGTTTGGCTGCGATGGTCGATTTCGAATAGAGTGGTGTAAGGGGGTTCAAGGCACAACACCGTAAACGGTGCGTTGCGAGTGACGTCTTGACGTCTTTGTTATTGTTCTTCTGCGCATGCGGGTCTGTTCAGGGCCGTGGACTGTTCACATGGGAATCAATGTAGGCCAAATACAGGTCACATTTCAAAAGTAATGTGAACCGTCAAACAAAAAACATCGGATCTGCGTAAAAAATCGGAATTGAGCATTAAGACCTGGCGTGTGAACTAAGCCTATTTCTGTCTTTGTCACTGTGCAGCCATAGTTTAATCCTGGCAAAGGCATCTTTTCTAACCCTGTCTTTTCTTTTCATTACACCCTTCTGCTGTGCTGAAATTTCCAGAACAATCTTTTTCATTTTCTTCCTCTATACTGCCAGTTGGGCTCCTGCCCCATATACTGAATCAGTTTCTCTGGGCTCCTCAACTACTGCTGTCTGACGTCCCATAATTTACTATGTGTCCCCTCCCCTATCGCAGCCTGGCCTCTCCTGTCATCTCAGCTGCCCCCACAGGACTGCCACTGTGCTGAAACTAAACTTAAGTTTTATCTATTGCACACTGACTGTGTAACCAGGCTGACCATCTGAACCAGCACCCTGAGCTAGCTAGACCAAGATGGGTCTTCTCCCTGGAGTCCAGTTCCTTCTAAGGTTTATCCCTTGCCATTGTTGCCCTTGGCTTGCTCCTGTAGAGGGTTAGGCCAGGGTTGTCACAGAAGTGCATCGTGACAATTCTCTGTGAAAACTGCTATATCAATATCGCTCTATTGATTGATTGGTTGAACATATTTCTCACATCAGTTTGCCCCCAAAACCACCTGCACCGTTGACAAGGGGCAGGATGGGGTCATAGATTTATGCTGTTGGCCAAAATTCAAAACCTAAAATTTGCTAATCTGAGCTCTAGACTTGTCTGACCAGGTAACATTTTCTCATCTTCACTGATTTTTTTTTTTTTTTGAGGTGATTGAATGTCCATTGCAGCTTTATAAATCCTAGTCTTTGCTGATAGCTTTGAAACCTAGCATGGTCACCTGATGCAGCAACCCATTTGTACGAAGGTTCATGTGATAGATTCTAACATGTTTTGTGATCAAAGATGTTGTCCGTCATACCACAACAGCTGATATATGAGCATTTTTGACCTTTCTGATAGATTAAACAAATCTGCCTGTTTTCCCCTGACCTGTCACATGATTGGGCCGTCAGATGCAGGACTGCTACAGACTGGATATAGTTGTTTATTGCCACAATCCCTTGTGACAAGTGAAAATCGCAGGAAGCCTGCTGTTTTTCACCCCCTCGAGCATCAATAATCATACTATGGTCAGAGATGGCTTTAATACCTGATCATATTAAAATTTAGAAAATAAATTAACCCCTTCATCATACCTGCTTGCTTTACTAAATGGCAGGACAGGATTCAGGATTCACTGTTTGTAGGAGCAAACCACTTACATCATTGTTCAGAAATAACTGATGAGTCAAACTGAATATGCAAAAGATTTTGCCGGGCAAAAGATGATGCAGAATGACCTAAGTGGTGTTATTTATTGTTTTAGCTCACACTAGGCTACAACTTGAAGTTACTCTTATGTCTTTATTAGGTAAGAATCTGTAAATAAAGTGATTTATTTCACACTTTTAAAAAATGGCTGGATTCGTGGTCACATCTATGATTGCTGTCATAGCTTACATTTTTCTTGATTCACGAAAACACCACTCTGAGCTCATGCAAATTTTATTGCACAAACAATGAAATAATGATATCATAATGCAGAACAAGCATTGGCATGTCTGACCTATCCAGTCTCTGTTATTTCCGCTCCTGTTCTGCATGTGCAGTTTTTATTAAACTCATTTATAGACTAAATGTGCAAGTTTGAGGTCCGACTGAGGTGAATTTAGAAACGTTATTGCACCCACTGACCTGGATTATTCCTGAATTGTCCTACATTTCCAAATAAGGAACACGACCAGTGCCTAAAATAACACGTTGAATTAACACACTTAGAGCCTGCGAGTACTGCGAGAGGCCTCATGGTGACCTCCAACTGCAGTTTCATTATGGTCTTCCGCCGCAGAGAGACTGATGTTTCCCACCACCATTTAGTCCTGTTTACACACTGCAAGTGGCTTACCACCACATGCTGTTTACAATTAACACAGGATGTTTCGTCTTCGGCCAGATTTGTTCAAAGGCTGCTCGGGTCGGCTCTCGATTCACACCGTCTACAAAGCCCACCACTGTAATGATTCACCTCCTCAGTACAGTGTACTCAGTCTATGTGGGGTGCTTAACCCAGTCCGGTTAATGGCTTTCACTTGGCGTTCCTCATGACAGGCAACAGGCAGGCCTGCTGGGGCCTTCTTGGATTTCCCATAAAGGCCACTCTTGTCCTTGGACACCACCAAAGAGCTTCCAGCGCTTAAGTGGAAACAGACGCCCCCGTGTAAAACAATGCGCTCCGGCTTCCTTCACGCTGGCAGGATGAAATGATTAAGGCGATTGTGAAATAAAAGGGCTCTGGTTCTTCCTCATCTGGATCCGAGCTCTGGGAGCACTCTGACGGACAGGCTGGTGCTTGTTCGGCAAGCGGACATCCAGATGATATGCAAAGCACATGTGGAACTGTTAAGGCCGGATCAGTGGTTTCTCTCCCACGACGGGCACTGGTAATATTTACCACATTTGAGAGTCCAGGCGCTCCAGGCTGTTTGATTACTGTATATGATAGAGTGGAACTGGTCCAGCAGCGGTGGACACATACAGCAGTCTGCATTGGAGGAGGAACACCTTAAGATGTGTGACTCACGGACCCTTTCACATACATGGAAATCAAGCGCGCTGAGACAAAACTTCAGCTTATAACAACACTGACAAAACGCGTTTGTGCCCTCAGCACTGCACTTTGAAAAGCTGCTTTTGCCACATATCTCGGGTTTTCAAGTGTCTGCCTCTCTAAAACACTTTCTCTACTATTTCTCAAGGTATCATTTTGAAGCTGCTTTTGACCATCATAGAATTGATTGAAGCAAAATGCATTGCATTCCGAGATCTGAACCAAGCAGGGCAGTGAGTCCTGGGCCTGGATTGGGTGAGAATGCACCTCCTGGCTCTTAAGGTGAAGCTGGTCTTCCTGGATCTGGGCCAGAAGATGGAGTGTCTTTAGGATCTAAACCCCCTGGGTTTTGGCCAGGTGATGCAGCCTTCACGATCTAGACTACACGACAGAGCATCTCTCAGATCTGAGCTGGTCGATGAAGCATTACCGGGATCTGGATCAGGTGCTGGAGCTCCCCTTGGATCTGGATCGAGATAGTCTTCTGGCCCAAGCCCAGACAAGTTCAGGCCATCAGGGTTGGGTGTCAGGGATCCCTCTGGATCTGGACTGAGTGATGGATCGCCCACCGGCTCAAGACGGGGGGGGTGAAGTGGCCCTTGGATCAGGGTTGAGCAGTGGAGCGTTCTCAGGAGCATGGCTGTGTGACAAAGCAACCAGTGGATACAGGAGACACAGTGAGCAGCGACGCAACTGCCTGATCAGCTTGGGGCGACAGGGCACACTGTGGATCAGCTCTAGGAGGTTAAGCGCCTACTGGAGCCCGTGTAGACGGTGTAGTGGTTGCTGGATCAGCATGGGGCAGTGAAACACCCTCTCAATAGGCACCTGGCAGCGGAGTGCTCATTAGATCAGGACAAGACAGCCGAGCGTTCACGAGGTCAGGACCGGGCAATGGAATGGACAATGGATTAGGATTGTGGGACTCAGCACACGTCACGGTAGGGTTGGATGGCAAAGTGACTGCAGTATCCGCACTGCCCAGCAGAATGCCCACAAGAACTGAACTGAATGGTGGAGTGATCACAGGTCTGGACTGCAAAGCAGAATGCCCACAGGACCTGGTCTGGTGGCCCGAGTGTTGAGGAACGCCTGACAACAATGAGTCAGGGACTCTGTGTCTGGCAGGAATTTCTTTGCCTACTCAGGCAGGGAACCCCACAACCAACGTTGGAAGTTCACCTCCTTGAGGGCTAAGTTAAGAGCCTCCCATGCAATGATTTAGAGGACGCCTTCAACCACTCAGCTTGGAGGCAGAGCAAGAAGTGCTGAAGGTCCATTGGCTCCATAACAAAAGATCCAATGTGCTGACTCAATTTCAGTCCGAATTGTAATGCTATAGGCCTAAGAGAAGGAACCAGATGCAGATCTTCAAAAAACCCACAAGGCACAACAAAGAGGACTTAACAATCCAGTAAAGAGGTGACAAAGGAACTTAAATACACTGGACAACTAATTGGTGTGAGAGAAGGGGACATCATCTACGAGTAGAACTGGACAATAATGAGATGTCAAGAAGTAATGAATGAAAAAGACTGAAACAGAAGACGACTGCTGGATTGCGAGGAAAACAATAACCAAAAGGACCGGGATGTGACAGAGATTATTGCAAAATTAAATGATATTTGAACGGTGCAGTTCTCTAAAGCTGAAAGATAGCCTAGCAGAATTAAAATTGTAAGAGTAATTCAGATGGTATTAGCAGGTAGCAATAGGGGAAACAGCTGTCTCAGGGTGTTGCGTTGGGGTTACTTGAATTTTGTACTGTACCAAATCAGAAGTTGGAACGGTATGCTACAATAAAATTAAACCTGAGCTCAGTGATTTGTAAATAATCTTTGACCTGCATTAGATTCAAAATAAGACAACATAAAATCATTTGACGATTCATCACATGAATTTTCTTTTATTTTTCAAAATAAAGACATTTCAATTTTGATTACTGAGACATATTTAAAAAAAGAGATGGATTTAAAAGTTTTTTCACTTTTTTTTGTTGCCATTCCTTTTTACAGCACTTAGGGGCCTATTCTCCCATTTGCGCGTAAGTCCTTTTTTACGCGATTTGAGTTAAGCGCTTTTGAGTTACGCGTATTCTCCCCTACTCGCTTTGATCACGCCCACAGCACTTAACTTCAGAATGTAGGCGGCCTTATGAAAGAGGTGTGACTAATGCAAAAGAGAGGCCGACTCTGTACCAAGCTCATTGATTATGCATATCAGGAAAACATGGAACAATGATTCTCTGATTAACCATGAAAATGCAGTTGTGGTCCATGGAAAACGCAAACCAGACTTTAAACTTGAAAATCGTGGGCCTGCTGATAAGATCTCGAATCTCCAAATTGATAAACAAAAACTTGTCTGTCCACTATTCTTACATGCAAAATTAAACATTTTTATTTTAAACTATATTTATCAGTTTACATTATTTTATTATTGTATTATTTTTAAAAAATGTATATCTATTTTTAATTTTCCTGTGAAGTTTATCATTTTGAAGATACAACGTTTTATCAGCAGGCCGACGATATGCCCCTGTAATAGTAGGCCTATGTATGTCTGTGCTAATTACAAGAAGTAATGCAGAGATCTCTTTTTTATTTCTTACTCTAGCCACCATGGCATTAAAGCTATGCAAACAAACAAATTGCCGTGATAATGAAATAACAAATAAACAATTTAGCGCTTCTCAACCAGCGCAATCAGAGCTTTGAAAAATGTGCCCCTCCTACACCAGCCTGTTTGTTCCGTGGAAGACAGGGAAGAAGACAAATAAAGAGAACATTCTAGTCACAATAAAATGACAAAGGATTAACAAAGGATTCTTACCCCACACACAGTCATCCCGCCACCCATTATTATGCCTATTATGTCCATTTGATTTGAGCGACACATTCACTTGAACTTGTGCCTAATACTTTATTATAATCAATTATCCCATTTACTGATAATGATTCTTCCGAAGTCGGCTATTTTTTATTAGCTAAAATTGATTAACAAATGGGTAGTGCTTTGGTATTGGCCCGGGTAGGGCTCAATCTAGAGTAGTCTATTTTATAATATCTTTATTCACACATTAAAATACACTGTATTATCAATGGTAAAAAAAATGACAAAGACACGAGTTAGTAATGACAAATATCCTCAATTAGAAAATCAATCTTCTCTGTCGCGAGAATATCACAACTTTTTAGACTATCACAAACATATAGGGCAGTCGCATTTGTTAATAGAACATGAAGACAATGACGGCAACGTCGAGCCAAAGCCGAAAACCAGATTTCACAGATGTTGGTGTTGTATGGCAAGCGAGCACTGAAGGCTGATCCGAGGAAGAAAGCTGCAAATCGTTCTGGATGTGGCTTCAGTGGGAGATGTAAGGGCAGTATTCTCGATTTAAAGCATAAATGGAAAGATCTGCGGGGCGCTGTAAAAGCCAGGCTCTCTGCACACCGGAGAAGTGTGCACGCAACAGGTGGTGGGCAACCATCATCCCCTGTGCATTTCACTGCACTGGAGGAGGAGGTGGCATCCACTCTTTCTGCAGTGGAAGCGCATGGAGAACTTGGACCGTCAATGAACTGTGTCAGACACCTTGACACAGACGCATGTGATATGTGCATGACGTCACCAGCCACTCTCTGGAACGACCTAGATGCCTGGACCGTCAGCGCAGCGGTGACCTTGATGACCACGGGTATGTTTTGTGGATGATTGCTGTGGCAGGTTAGCTGTTCATTTAGAAGTCGGCAAAGATATATGATTACCTCACGGTTCAGACAAAAGCGCTGGATGCACTCGGTGTTTGTTAGTCCCAGGATGTCCAAAGGAGGCCGGTATATGCATGGTCGTCTTCGAGTTCTGCGCACTCCTCTTACTCTTTCCCACTCAAGCAAGAGAGCAAGCAAATGCAGGACTGGCATTTTGGTTTTAGGTTTTGAGGGCATGGTAGAATGATGGCGAACAGGCTGTTGCGTAATATCATGTGATGATTTTGTTTGATAATTTATTATGGTTATGAGGAACGTTGTTAAGAAGTAAGGATGAACAATCGAATATTGAATGTCTCAACCTTTACCATGTTAAATAAAATAAATGTTAAAATTCGGCCTATAACTGACATCAAACGCAATACTCTATTTCGCTTTATATTGGCGCTTGACCTTAATACAGCCCTCAAAAGTGCTCAACAGAAAAAACGCGTAAGTCAGCGGGAGAATACGCGTAAGTGTTATTTGCCAGGGAAACGCCCAGATTTTGGCCTTGCTCCGCCCAAACTGCAAAACTGCCTTCGGGGCGCGTAATGCACAGACTTAAGTCAAGGGGAGAATACGCGTAGGCTGAAATGCGCTTTTTTCAACTTATGCGCATGAGAGAATAGACCCCTTAATGAACATTTTGAGACTGAGCACATGTAATGATTAAGTGTTTGAGGCGTAAATGAGAGTAATAATTCTAGCAACGGGTGTGCCACAGTATGCAGTCATTGCTGTTGCATTTTGCTTTTCAAAATGCTCTATCCATTCTCTATTGCGGAGAAGTCAGAACTGAAGGCAGGCCAGTCCAGCACCTGCACCCTCTTCTTATGCAGCCATTCCTTTGAAATGCATGTAGCATGTGTTGTCTCTTGACCTAAATCCCATAGAAAATCCGAGGGAGGAGCTGAAGAGGAGAGTCCGCAAGCGACAATTTAGGAATCTGAAGCATCTCGAGAGATTTTGTGTGGAGAAATGGTCTCAGATCCCATGCCATGTGTTTAACAACCTCATCATGCATTATGGAAATCACAGAGCTGTTTTCCTGGCAAATAGGCTGCACAAAATGTTAAATGAAGAGATGCCAATAATAAAGAAAATATTTGTTTCATCATAATAATTTAACCCCACAGAATCTATGGCCCCATATATGGTTCCACCAAATGCAGCTGCTGTATTCAAACCTGTGTGGATTTTCTCTTAAAATTCCACTTGCGAGATTTGATAAATTATTGTTTTCAGTAAACAAATGCTTAAAAAGTTTGAGACAGTGCAAAATTGTTAACTGTGCCAGATTTTGGGTTCTGTTGCTACTATCACATTGTGCATTTTGATTAAGGGATTAAGTTCATGTCAAAACATCAAATAACGTGTTCTCATTCTCCTTCAAACATAGTTGACAGTGACCTGATTTTTCATTTCAGTCTTTTTTGATTGTATTTGCATTTTCCATGATGCACCAACTTTTTGGTGAATAGGGGCTGTAAAATGCAAGCGCTTTCACAATGTTGTCTAGGTTTAAATCAAACCTTATTCTTCTCTATGTTAGTTCTGATCATGCGATCAATAATACTTGCTAGAGACTTTCCAGATGATATTCCTCCTCTGCAGCAGCTGTGACTTTGGCATAAGAGAGGCAGAACCTGATAGCGGATGGGAAAATGAGAGAGCGGGGGCCCTCTGCCTTTGATTATGGTTGGCCAGGAAATGGATTAATTTTTATAGTGTGAGTCCTGCGTTATGCTTTTTATTGAAACATGACTAAACAAAGACAGTGGTAATTCACTCATTGACGTCCAAGCCTTTTTTCTCGTGTGACTGAACTTCGATGTCATGCAAGAACAGAGTGCACGTTTATTACATCAGTGATGTGGGCAGGATTCTGTAGTTTCAGTTGTCGAATAGTTTAGTCTCATTCTCCGACAATTGCATCTACTTTATTAAAACAACTCAGCCTATCTCCCTCCCAAATGACATTCTAATATGGCAGCTACCCAAGTGGTAAATTTCGTACTAGTGCAATTGCACACTAAAGCCACCCTTTTTCATGCTGGGTCCAGGCTATTTCAACCACAGCAGACAAGTGTTTTTTTTTTTACTGACAGGATACAGGCTGCACAATGGTCCCTATGAAAGACATACCCTTTCACAAATGCCACTGTACACCAAAATTATGTACATAAAGCCATTGGCAAACCACTTCTACCAAACTCTGATAATAGCATAGTCATCTGCTTCCCATCAACAGAACCAAGACAAGGAAACAGTAACCTAAAGTACATTAATTTCTGGATGCAAAACTATTGTATTTTTGTAGAGTTCAACTCACCTCTATAACTCCAAGCTTGAACTGGACTTAGCAACAGAGGTGTGAATGACTGCATTAACTTGTTGATGTTGTCCCAGAAAATAAAATTACAAATTTGAGTTATTTTCAAAATATAAAGCTCAAATCCTGGAGGGTTGCTATGGCTATTGGTTTTTGGTTCTTTCCGGCACTCCAGTGCTTAATTGAAGGCATTGACTGAAAATTCCAGAAACACTGCGGCCCTCAATGATTGGAGATTAAGACCACTGGATTAAGGACTGTATAAACCAGAGAAAAAATTGAATTTCAAAGTAAAATAGAGGAAAACATGGGACACTGAAAGGGGAATTCTGAGATGCAAGAGCATTACACAGGGAAGCTCAGAACCATTTCAGAGAAATGTAGGTATTTTGGATTATGGGCTACCATTCTGTCTCAGTAGCTGGGAAAATGTCTGTATTAAAATCCTTTTGTCTTGCGCCTGTAATTGTAATTGGATGTGCGCACACTACCTCCACTGCGCTAAAATGTATCCCAAAGAAACTCCTCCTCCAACTGAACAATGACAATAAAGCCATAATCATGACTTAATTATTAAATTATCCTTGGCGAGGACAATAGCAGAGCAATGGCACGGCCTAGGTGCAATGCTGGGAGACTGAGGACCTTTCACAGTTTGAATGAAGACAATTTGAGGCTGCCGTCTACAGCACTGTGCATCTGGTGTCCAAATTCAAACCAGAACACACATCAGATTTTTGCTGACTTGGTCTACTTCAGCTGTGCTTTAAACATCTTGCAGACCCATATTCTTCCCATGATCTTGAGGGATTTTGAGGAGAATTCTTTCACTGTTAATGGTACCATTCATGCGCTTTGGGTGATCGGATCACAAGTGGTCAGCGCTAAGTACAACTGTTAAAGGTCTACAAGAGGCTTTGAGATCTGATCACTCAAACTACTTGCAGAGGTGGTCTGGGATGCATCTAACTACGTATGTTTGGGCGTTTAAGCACTAGTCTGTCCTGATGCGTCCCCAACGAGGACGTACAATTGGAAAAACGTCATCAATGTAGGCTGCGGACTTTTGATGAAACAGCGCCAATGCTGGAGCAGCGTATTTACTGTGCGCCAGGTCTTAGCGAAAGCTATATACGAAATCTGATCACAAGTAGTCAGCTTAACACTTGGTGTAAGCAGCAATACATCTCACCTGACCACTTGTGATCCAATCACCCTAAATGCATGTTAAAAGCAAGTGTAAACACACCCTTGGAAGTATTAACAGTAGTACCCAATTATAGCAGGCCGAAGGAGGGCCCGGGTGGGTATTTCAACAGTCACACCTCTCCCCCTCTTTCATGAGCGTGTCCTCACACTCCATGCTTTACACATGCTGCCATCCAGACTCCAGACTCCCGAGTAATAGTCAAACACAATGACCACATCGCCAAAGAGCCAGGCTCATGCAGAGACATTTCTAGTGACAGGACCCTTTAACTGTCACACCTCTCCCCCTCGTTCGTGAGCGTGTCCCCACACTCCATGCTGCCATCCATTAGATCCCCCAGATTACGCCAGAATGTAGCAGGCCAAAGGAGGACCTGGGCAGGGACTTGAACCTCCAGACTCCCGAGTAATAGTCAAATGCACTGACCACAGGCTCATTGGTATGATAGCCAGGGCGCGTACTTATTAGGAGACATTTCTAGCAACAAGACCCTTCAACTGTCACACTATTATGTCACCGAGTACGCAGTGAATGAGCCAATACAAGCCATCTCAAAATCTCTTCCTTTGTGACACCACATGGGGAAAAATCATTAAAACATTTCTTATAAAATGTTTAAATGCCATATAATTTGCTATTAGGCTGAGTCCTTGAATAGCTAACTTTAAAAAATTTAAAAGGTTCAAGACTCAGGTTATTACGTTTTGGTGTGTATTGTCTAATGCAACTCTGTCTCCATTTAATTTTATCGAGTAAACTAAAGATGATAAAATTATTTTGTGTGCATGTGTGTATGCGTTTTGTGCAGGGCTAGTTGGTTTTGCATTTTTTTTTCTATCAACCATCCATTTTCTGATCCCCATATTCCTCACCCTCATAAGCTATTCAGAGTCGCCAATTTCCAATTGGAAACACGCAGGAACACAGGGTGAGCATGAGATCTCAAAACAGACAGGCCCCAGGCCAGAATGGAGGATGTGCAAGCGGGAAATGAACCACAACCAGTTTGAATTAAATGCAACTTAATCATTTGATTTTTCAATTATGTTTGTGCAATGATTCCAACCCTATCTGTAACTGTGGTGGTTTCCTAATGATATTGTCCTCTTATATTTACGAGTGTGCTTAACAAAGCCAGTGAAAGAGTTTTTTTGTCCAGGTTCTTTTGATGGTCCATTAGGAAAAACTAAAGGAGAAACTTTTTTGAAAAGTGCACTCCGTGTCAAAAATCAGTGGTTTATTAATTGATGTCAGTAGTTCAATCAGTTTCTTTTAGTTAATATTCAAAAGTTAGGTGCTTAAGAAATATTTTCCAAAAAATTTGCCACACCTGCTTCATGTTTGAAGAGGTCTCAGGGATTGGTGTTTGTCCAGATTGCAACATTCTTCTCACAACATTACTAAGTCCTCTAGTCCTCTGTGTGTTGTACATTTGGATTCTGTAGCCTGTGACCATGACAGTCATGATATCAATTTTGATAGGAATCTAAAAAAATAAAAAATAAAAAACCCAAGAGACAAGTGATGGAATAGTCTCAAACACATGAGAGGACAGTAGCCAAAGCGGCTTTATTGGGGCAAAATAAAATCAGGTCTCAGACAGACCAAAAATCAGTATCCAGACAGTCAGAATGTCAAAGCCAAATCACAAAGGAGATGTCATTATTCAGAAAACCAGACAGAAGTAATGCAAGGGCGATCAAAAATTAACTAAAGACAGGACTAAATGATGAATAAAAAAAATAAACCAAACTGTGGCAAGGGATCAGGAAATGGTTTTAAGAACCATTGTCTGTATGGTTCAGGCAGGTGGTGATAGTCACCTTCTTCAATTTTGCAGCAACTTTGGGGGTTATGTCCCTACCATAACTAGATTATCCCCCAAATTTTTTAGCCCTACCTGCACCAGTTTGACCCCTAAAACCCGATCAAGTCCAAGCCGAAAGAGGGCCTAAAATGCCAAATTATCAAAATTTGATTTTTGGGTTGCTCTTATTCACTGCAGGAACTTTATCCCAAAGTAAAAGTCGGAAAATTGAATTAAGGGGGGATGGTCTGTGGAAAGAGTGATTTTCAGCCTGGGATCTTCTTCACGCAACATACGGAGGGTGCTCCAATATGGCCGCAATTCATTTTCATTACTAGTTTGTACCCCTTACACTCTGTGCGCGATCAGTGCCCCAGACCTTTGACAACTTCACCACACTGGTATGTAGTTAGACTATCTATTTGAAGTGAGAAAAGTTTAGGATAATGATTGTGCACATCAACAGGTGGCGCCGAACACGGCAAAATGCTAAAATTTTGGCGCATTTCAGCACCACCTGGTGGCATGCGTGGTTGACTTACAGGGCAAAGGTTTGTTGCATAATGAAGTATAGAGGTCACCCATTTAGTTTATGAAAGCCATTTCTGGGAATAAGGACTATTGTCCATGATTTACTAACAGATGTACTGGTACATGCGTAAAGCAGTATCTACTCAAAATTGCTCATGATTGGTGCAGTTGATTTTTCAACCATTTCAGGTAATGATTCATTATCTGAAATAAGGTCAAGTCCATAACATGGCCTGTTCTACTGGGACTCACCATCAAAATTCACCTATAGCAGCTTATATTGACACGTGCAAAGAATATCCCATGCTTTTTGTCATTGGAATTTCATTGATAAAGGCTAAAGACATAATTCATGAAAACATATTGTTGGTATCATGGCTGCGCATTTCATAATTTGACCAATCATGAGCAATTTGGAGCGAGTATTGCTTTACACGTGTACCAGTACATCTGTTAGTAAAGCGCCACCTATTATCAACAGTAGTCCTTATCCCAAGAAATGGCTTTCATAAACTAAAAGGGTGATCTCAATACTTCATTATGCAACAAACCTTTGCCCTGTAGGTCGACCGCGCACACCAACAGGTGGCGCTGACATATGTCAAATTTTACTATTTCGCCATGTTCGGTGCCACCTATTGGTGTGCGCATACATTATCCCAACTTTTTCTCACCTGTAATAGATAGTCTAACTACATACCAGTGTGGTGCAGCCGTAAAAGTTCTGGGGCACTGATCGCGCACAGAGTATCAAGGGCGCAAACTAATAACGAAAGTGGATTGCGGCCATATTGGAGCGCCCCCTATACGTTGCGTGAAAAAGATCCCAGGCCGAAAATCCCTCTTTCCACTGACCATCCCCCTATAATTCAATTTTCCCAACTTTTACTTTGGGATAAAGTTCACACAGTGAATAAGAGCAGCCCAAAAATCAAATTTTGGTAATTTGGCATTTGGCATTTTAGGCTCTTTCGGCTTGCCATTGATTAACCCCTAAAATCCAAACTGATGCAGATAGAGCCAAAAAAAAAATTGGGGAATTTTTTAGTTATGGTAGGTACATAAAACCACCAAAGTTTCAGCAAAATTGAAGAAGGTGACTATCACCACCTGTCTGAACTTTACAGACAATGGCTCTAAGGCCTGGATAATACTTGCTGCGTGACCGAACAGACGCGTATACAGTGTGCTTCGTGAGTGCACACACTTGCTTCAGCACAACGCTTCCAAAACGCATAGTATTGGAGGTCTCCACTAGAGGCAGACAGCAACATATCGGACCCTGAAATCGCGAAAACGGCGGGCGGTATTGCCCGGATATCGCATACACTGTCACAATGGATTCATTTGCACAAGCGCCTCTAGCGGTCATGTCAATACTACATCTCGCGCATGCGGCACGTTACCTCGTGTCGAGATGAGAAATGGGGGAACAATCAAACAATTAACAATGAACAACAGGCGGTGTAGGAGTGAAAACAGGAGGCACATGGCAGATGACAGGAAATGCTCAATCTGCAAAAGAAATGATGAAACATGGAAAGTAATAAAGAAATAGAAATACACAGATTAAAACACTGACACCGAGTAACCAATGTGAAACCATCATATTCAATTTGGCATACAGTCATTCCAAATTCAAATGCAAATTTCATGGGATATTTTTTATATTGTATGATATTATAAATTTTCTGTTTTTACCTTATTTGCTTTACTTCAACTCAACATGAAAAAAATCTACTTTGAGGCTACTGCACTTCTTAGTAAGCTGCCCTATAAGCTGCAATAAGCATTTGTTGTAAGTACACAGGTATTGTTGTGAAGATGGTTGCGATTAGAATCTTAGAGGTTTTTTTGCTGCTAATGGGTAATCCAGACCACTTGTAAGTGAATTAATGAGGCACCTTTATTATAAATTTTTTTTCTAAATGACATTATAATGACTATTACTGGCATTTCGCAGCTTTAGCCCAGAAAACTCAGCCCATTCCGCCATTTTTCAATGCACACACATTTCACGTTAAGTAGCGTTTCAGTCACTAGAGGGAGATAATGTCCTAAACTGTCTGCTTAGGCAGGCCGAGGAGAGTTGTGCTGCAATAAATGGATGCAATTGTCTGGCTTGTGTCTGGGGTTTATCCCCATGGCAACTAAATAAAACAAACATTATCATGATGGGAACAAGTGAAGGGTTCATTTGCAGAAACAGTTATCTTTATTTTGATTTATTTTCCTAAATCATGTTTTTTTAATTGTGCACTCCAGGGAATATCAATCAAATTAGTGTCGGTTCGTTTCAAGGAGATATCTCAAAATCTCACTCTCTCTCTTTTTTGACTCCGCAGTCAAAAGAGTATCAATAACTGGTGCAGGTTTATTTTTTTAAGAATGATTTTTGTCTGTCTTAGCAAATGAACTCTTCAAGTATAGAAACCCTGCAATTTGCCAGACAGTTTGTTACATTTAACTGTTAAAAAAGCAACAAAAACCTTGATGAATCAACTGAATCGCAGCCTCAAATAGCTGCAAAGACCTCTGTGTCCCCACAATCTTATAATAGACTCCACTGCGAGGATTTGCCAAATTGAATTGGCACTGCTCACCAGACTACACATGCATGGGACCTCCGACACTACACTCCATTGTGAAAGTATTAATTCTTTATTTTTTTTTCCAGGATATCTTTTAAAAGAAGTAGATCTTTCCCCTCTTGTGCAGCTGCAGTCCTCAGATGTCAATGTCTCCCAGAATGCTCCGTCAATGCCAGCGATTCAGATCACAAATGTCACTCGGAACGGCAGATGTGCTGTAACACTAAGGTATGTGTTGAAACCCTTCCCCACTGTCACTTCTTAATCCCAGTTCTTTCTTCCTGACGTTTCCATAAAGTTTCAGTCTGTATCAGGTTTCCACTTCATGTCATTACTGAGTATTTCTGTGACAGTTGAATTCCCCTTGACGTGGCACAAAGCTGTCAGTTTTGTGATTTTGGCGCGTGACGCCCTGGCTGACTAAGGTTAAACGTTGGCTTGTTTGAGGCAAGAGTTCTTCATCAGTGCTCTGAGTACAGCTGAAAACATAAAAAAAGGAAACACATGAAGTAGTGGACCGCGGGAGAATACAAGTATAGGGGAGTGATATGAGAAGGAAAACAGGGCAACTGTAAAACCCCTCCCGGCCACGACGTCCGCATGTTCCCTGCATTACTTCATCCACACCCATTACAGTCACCAGGTTAATCCTTGTAGTGATTTACTCAACTTGGAGTTCTTACCAAGCTAAACTCACTAAAGCCTCTGAGTTTTTCGAACAAAACTTATCTCCTCTTCCATTACCTTTCCTTTGACTTAAAAAAAGTTCATGAAGCAAAAAATTACATTAAGGTTACTGCCACCGCACCAGAACAAAAATAGTCGTTGCTTTTGATAGGATTCACCTGGTGTATTCAGCCATCTGAAATGTACTGGACATAAATATTCGAAGTGCTGACTTGTCCATTCCTCGCTGCTGTCCGCATGCTACCGAGAATGAATCCAATATCCATTCTGTATTTAAAAGAAATATATATATTTTTTCCAATTCCATGCCACTTAGTAGACTCATCAGTTTTCATAGACACACAAAGGTAAATGAAAAATAAAATCACTTGAGTCGATGATTAGTCAGAGTTAAGAAAAAGCGGTGACCATTACACGTAGTAGTTTGAACATCTTCATTGTGGATCCATTAACACACTGTGCCACGTGCTACCACAAGGAAATTTGTGTGGGAAAACAGTCTTCATTTAAGTATGCATGCTGAGGGGCGATGCTTTCACTGTTCAGGAAGTAATCCAATTTGTCCTTTCAGATCTATGACTTTGAAGCCTTTTCCGGCCTTCTGTGTGTTAATTAATGTCTGAGAGCGACACACTGGACCTTAATTGCACAGCTGCTTCCTTTAACGTTTTTTTTTTTTTTAACAATGAGAGAGGGCAGCTTCCTCACAAACTCATTATAGGGGAGATGTGGGTACAAACTAACAAGGGGCATGTTTAAACATGATAATTTTGTGGAAAGGCATAGAGCAAGAGTGAAGTACTTGCTTTCACTTATGCATTATTACAATGTGCAGTTCACCAAGTGCACTGAAGCATTGACATTTCCTACCATTTTATGGACAGATCGTGAACCTGCTGACTTTACAGTTCTACAAATCAGACGTAAGTTGCTTGGCCTAAAATCTATGACTCCAGCCATGAGTCTTCATCATTTTGCCAAGTGACTTAGAGATAAAAAAATTTTTCCCCTTGAAGATATAATAGAGATTTATTTTTCGAAAAAAGAAATACATGTACTGGGTTTGAACTATTAATCTGCAAAATACTGTTACTACCAATTGAAGTCTGCAGATGTGAGCTCTTTACACTAATGCTCCTCCTGTTCACCGCCATTTTTAATCTCACCTCCATTCACTGGTCAGAGTTACACAGACATGAGTTGGAGGAAGGCACTTTGGACCAAATTTACAAAACCTATCAGGGAAGGAGTAGTGATCTTGAAAGACATTTATCTGTTATTTTGTTTTAGCTTGACCATTAGCTGACAGGCAAAGTGATTCCTCAAAAGACATGCACAGTATAGGAACATGACCGCGATTGTCCCAATATAGTCTCCGGCTTTAGAATTGGAGTTAGCTCAAGGGTGCAACTCAGAACTAACTAGAATGGGGTGTAGTGCAGGGGACAGCTTACCTGACAAGATTCAATAAAAATGTATCTCATAACAGCACTAAAACTCTAAAATCCCTGTGAATATGGGCTCTCTTGTTCAGCTCTGTGTACAAACTTGCAGTCGTGACCTGATTACTTGGAGGCCTGTGCTGGCATCCTTAAACCCCCGGGAGTCGATAAGCTGGAATCATACGAGGCCCTAGGGGTGCATCAATGCTCTGAAACAGGCATGTTCAAATGATACGCCATCAAGCAGCTCAGAGGTGCTTCAAACACTTCAGATGTCAAGTGTTGCTTTTTTCCCCTACTATCATTAACCCAGCAGTCTCAACTCCCCATTTTCAGACACATGTTCAATGTAAAATCCACTATCATTCACTATTATAACACCACCAGAGAACATGTGGTCCCCAGAAAACCGATTCAAATTGTTACAAAATCCTTTAATATTTATAATCCTGTGTATTAACAATGCCACTGCACTAACAGAAATCCCAAGCAGTTAATTTACTTAGCAGTGATAATCATGTGAGTGCACATCAGTTGTAGATCATACATTTTTTTATTATGGTGGATAATGAACCCTGGATTTACATTTAGAGCTCTCCCATTCACTGTGTGCTATGCAAATTTGTCATAAACTGAATTTTCCAGGAACATATTTAAAGTGGATTTTGATTTACAACAGTGAATGGGATTATATTTATTCATGTCAGAATACCTCAATATCCCACTGTTGAAAAACAGTACTTTGGCATTTCAACACTTTCCAGTCAATATGCATTAAGGTTAAGTGATATACAATCACATTTGTGATGTAGCGTGTGAGCAGTGTCGTAAAAGATCACTTGAACTGTGTAAGCAACTGTGTTCATTTGAACTGCAAATTTTTAAAAATGAATTGAGTCAAAAATATAACAGACATGCATCAGCAGATCTGTAGAGGTTAATATACTGTGTATATTAAATGTTTTATGTCACTTCCTTGAGGCTATATCATGTGACCCTTCTCACTCTTTTTGCAGCAAGCATAGGATTCCCACACAATTTGCTCACAAAGTCATTACTATGTGCAATCCAGAGTAGCCAATTGAAGCACCTATTACTAAAACCCCATAAGTCACACTTGACTTGACTTGACTTAACTTGTGGGGTTTTAGTAATCAGTGCTTCAATTAGTCTCACATCCATCTTGCTGTGAGGCAGTAGTGCTACCCACAGCACTACCATGCAGCCAGTGTCGAAGTTACCGTAAATAAAGCGGCATTAGATACTGTATGTCAGTGGTTTGTTATACATATTGAACAAAAGATTATTACTGGCTTGTTAAAATGTAATGACTCTACAAAGGTGATGTTTTCAGTTCTATGTGCCATGTAGCGCAGTCTCATAAATGGTCATGCACCCAAATACACATGCATACATGCAGGCTACACACATGCACATTCAAACGCACCACGCCCTGTCTTTTATTGAACTGAAACCTGGTCTCTCAGCAGCAGTGCAGACTCTCAGTCAGCATGGTAGCTGCTAGTAATGTGCAATAAAAATATACTTTGATCCACTCTAATGAGTGACGAATGAATGAGGCTCCACCTAAGCCATATGGTGACCAGTTCTAAAAACTCTCAGGCTCTCAGAATTAAGCTTTTGCCATTAACAAGCCTTGGAGGGTCATCACATATCAGTATCTGACAGGCAAAAATCAGAAATTCATCAGAAACTAGAAGGCCATCCCAGATGTAACCCACCCACAAAATTTCAGAGATATTCGTTCGTTACTTTTTGAGTTATCTTGTACACGAACAGACAGATTGACAGGTGGACAAGCCAATGCCAGAAAAAACAAAACCCCCTTGGCAGAAGTAATAAAGTCACACACTTTTCACCAGAGGTGGAAAATTCAGAGGTCAAAGAGCAAAAGTTTTGCTGTATTTTGCACCCTCTCAGAAAGAAAGTAAATTATTAAATGTCAAAAAACATACTCATGCACCAACAGTTTGCCAAACAGTGCTGTAATATCAAATGGGACTGAATTCTATGGTCAAATGAGACCAAAAGATTTCTTTGGTTAAAAAAAAAATTCTATTTGGAACCTCTTCCCGACTGTGAATTAGGGAGGTGAATCTTTGATTTTGAGGAACATCTTTCCTTCCAAACATTCCCAGACAACTTGTTTGGATTCAACAGCCAGTTGATAAGTAAAAGCCTGACTGGTTCTATCAGAAAACTTAAACTGGGTCGAGGCGGGACAATGGGCCAAAGCATGCATCAACATCAAGACAAAAATAAACCAGCCACAAAATCAAGGTTTTATTTTTGCCATCCCAGTCCCTCAATCGAAATCCATCTGAGAACCAGAGGGATGAGCTGACAAGCAGAATTCAGAAATATCGACCTGGGAATTTTATGGTTCTGGAGAGTTTCTGCATGGAGGAATGTTGTCGGATCCTTTGGTGTGTCGTCTCCAATCTCATTACACGCTGACAGAGTAAAATCACAGCTGTTTAGCAAGGGGAAGCTGCACAAAGTAATAAATAAACAGGATCAAATATTTGTTCCGCATATTGTTTTTTGATTAAAAAAAATCATTTTTTCCATGAAGGTAAATATTATTTTATTTCAATCATTTGTCATCGATTCAGAACATAGACGCCGAATACAGATCAGCGACAAGCCGCTAGGATGTCTTAAATTAACAGATGCCCTAATAAATTAAAACTTTGCAGCTAGGGGTTAAACACTGAAGACGGAGGGAAGCAGTACAGCAAAGGGGAGACCAAAACCAGAAACTTAAATACCCGAAAATCAGAATTAACTCTTAACATTAGAGCGAATACGTGCGCAGACCATGGGATGGAAACACAAACAGAGGGGTAGAGAACGAGACAATGATTGAATAACAAGAAGCAATTAACAAAACAAGACCAAAACCAACAAAGACGACTAGACCGCAGGAAAAAAAAAAAAAAAAAAACAATTAGGAGGACATTCAAGTTGTGACAGTACTTCAATTGAAGATTATATTTTTAAATTAACTATCAATGGGATAAACAATTGAAGCACCTATTACTAAAACCCCATAAGTCACACTTGACTTGACTTGTGGGGTTTCAATAATCAGTGCTTCAATTCTGGAATTAATTCATAACTACTTTGGTACATATTTACCAGCTGTGCCAAAATTAGAGTAGGGTACTGTACAGTAAGTGTGAATATTGCCCTCGAGCCCGACTGGCACATTACCACCATCACTGGGTACCTCTCTCTTTTTCTCACTCTCTCCCTCCCTCTCTCCAGACCTAATATAGAACAGGAGTGTGGCTCCGACATTCAGGATCAATAAGGGTGTTATTGCCTTTCATAGGCCTGTAAGGGGTTCCCATGACTCAAGGCAATTAATTACGCACACTAATCAGAAACTTCTGCCAGATGTATTTTAATAGTTTTTGCGAAATTACCACTTGCGTACGTTGACATCATCAGGCGCACCACTATGAAAAAACCTCGCCTTTGCCTTTAAATCGAACTGATAATGATTAACTCCCTTTGAAGCGCTAATTGAACACATGTTCCTTTGATTCACTCCGTAAAATTGCGAAACGCCCTTAGCAACGCAGGGGATTTCACAGACTATCGCTTGACAGGTCACACAGCCTGAAATGCTTTTGCGAGCGGTCGTCTCACATTAAACTGATGAACAGGTGGAGGAAATGTACAGTTTGTTGGCCGCATTATTGGCAGCCGAGACAAATGTTCTCACTGCTCGAAAACAGAAAACACAACTCGTGGAGCGTACCACTTTAATTAACAACATAACGAAAGAACACTATCGCTAGTCCCATTACACCTGTGAAGTTGTGGAAGTAGGAATGTGATAATTAAGCACCTCTTCCTTGAATACTTTTTTTTTGGTGTACCTTTGATCCCTCACTACAATTTTTACTATGTCCCAGAAAAAATACTCACAAAACTATCCCATTAAATCACAAAAAAAAAAAAAATTGTCCCCAGCTATTTATAAGTCCGTAATTAAAGAAAAAAAAAAAGGCACAGAAGGTATGTGCAATAGTGAGCCAGACATCATAGCATCCTTTGGGTTAATTATTCCTGACATCCTACGAAGACTTCCCTCCAAAAATTGCAGCTGTATGGATCAATAATGGTCTCGGTAATAAAAGGGCCGCTGTGGGCTGAACAAACGCTACTCCCCCAGGGACAGCCATATAGCCAGAGATTATTAATATTTATAAACATTACAATGGTGTTTATTTCCCATTTTTTATGTATCAGCAAGTCTTTCCTTTTTGTGTGAGGACTATGTCCCTAAATAATATTAATACAGGGTTTTAACATTTCATGGAACCAAGCATTACTTAATTAGTGTCCCTTTATGTCAGTGTAATATTAGCATTTACCGTGGAATTAGCAACGATGTGTCAGCACCATTGTTTTAGGATAGACTAGATAAAGGTCTAGGTTAACACGCAGGCTTGGCCAGAGGTTCAGTTCAGTGGTACAAGGCCAGACACAGAAAAGTTAAGATGCTGTTGATGATAGTTTATTTAATCTCATTCCAACCAATAATAAATGTAAAAATGGCTGGTTTTTGAAGGCCTGCCCTGTCTGAGTCAGCTGTAAGGGTTCTGGGTTGAGGAAGTTTCTGGTGGGCGTAGGTGAGCAAGTGATGCGGGGTCGGTGCTGTTCGGCTGTATACAGCCGCTGGTATAAGGGTATGTCTGCTGGCTCAGTGGTCCATAAACGGCCGAAGTGCTGAGCCTCAGGAACCTGAAAGGCCCATTGTTTTTCCGCCAATGCAGTTCACTACAACACAGGCTGGTCATGGTCCATGCTGTATATGTGCATGAGTAAGTGGTGGCTGGTGGCCTGAAAATATAGGAGGCATGAGGCCGTCTCAGCTAGTTTTACCGTCACACTTTAGATGAAGTGTTACTCATGAAGGCTTTACACAGCGTGTCAAATGTCTTCATAAACGAGACGAAATGTCCTCATAAATCATACATACGCAAATGACATGCTTTGTAAAGGGTGTAATTACGCATCCTCATTCAGCATGTGATGACAGATGTGATATAACTGACGATGTCACTCAGCTAGTGGCTAATTGTGGTAAAGCAGGGCTGCCCAAGCCTGTTCCTGGAGAGCTACCATCCTGAAGGCATCACACCAACCAAAGCAAATCCCACCTGCTTTCCCAGTTACAGATCCTGACGAGCTGCTAATGAGCTGAATCAGGTGTGTTGAATTAGGGTTGGAGTAGAAACCTACAGGATGGTAGCTCTGCAGGAACAGGCTTGGGCAGCCCTGCTATAAAGGGTGACATTGCCTCCTAAAATTATGAAGACAATAAAAGATGCTCACACTGTCTATGGCCGCAAAGCATTTTTTATTTTTTTTTAAAAGGGATTTCCTTGGAAATCCACATGGAAATCGAGTTGCGTGCTAAACAGGAAATAACAATAAAACAGTCCCATAAAATTGAAACAAACAGACTTGCGATATGTAGTTGGTGTTTTGTAATCTCTTCAGCTGCTCCCCGTCAGACTCCTTTGTGCAGTCTGTATCTGATCTTGCACATCTACCCTATTGCTCAAACAAGTAGAGCTGCACTCTTTCAAGGTTTACAAATACTGTTTTATCAATACTGTCATTAAAAGAAGAAATGAAAGGCAAAAGGACCACAAGACTCCTTAATTGTTTTCAGTAAAGGTCAACGCGGGTTCCTCATTCTACATCATTCCTGAAAAGCAAATGTGGATTTTAACGAAGTAGTTTATCTTTTTAATAAAGTGGAAAAAAACCTTTTTCCAAAAAAGAATTGAGCCTGCAGTTGAATCGTTGCAATATTGCATTACGAGGAAAGCTCCGTATTTAACTGCTGATGGATTCTTCTAATCACTGGAAAACTTGTTAATCAATCACAATGACTGAAGACAGGCCAAAACGACTTGGTAACTGAGACTAATTAGTTTCAAGGGATTTTTGTGCCTCCTCTAATTTCACTATTGTATTCATGTTCATTTGAGTATGTATGACTATATGTTGTAGCCTAGAGGTCAGACAAATTTTTCATAGTCAATAAACAAATTGTGACAAATTCACCGGTAAACTCTGGATCCAGATGAAGTTTTTATTGGGAAATATGATTCAAACAACATCAATGCCACCATTTCAGATTTAAGAACTTCCATCTTTTGAAAAGTTTTAGGGGACAGTTATGCGCTCCAGGAAGAATTACAGCTATGGCACCATTTGGACGTCTGGGTCTAGGATTACTGCTCCTCTGCGCAAAGGATTCAGATTGACTTTAAACAGATTCCTAAGTCCGCTGCATCAACTCTCATGCATGAGCAACTTCAGATGTTATAGTCATACATTTTTGGATGTAGGTAAGCAAATCGTATTGGTTTAAAGTGTCAATTTTGATAATCCATCTTGCTTGCATGTGCTCATATGAAGTCAAGAATTTGCTGTAAGCAGGACAGGTGAAGTGGGGACTAGTGTTGCTGACCGTGTTGCACCCTGATTTTTTGAAGCATATTGATTGGCTCCTGTACGTAATATTCTGCGTAATTGATATATGCATTAGGCCCACCAGCAGCAGCCCTCTTAAGTCTGGAGTTCTAAAGTGGAATGACAAGGGTGACAGTTGATGGGTCCTGTCACTAGAAATGCCTCCGAATAAGTACATGCCCTGGCTACCTTGCCAATGAGCCTGGCACTTTGGCAATGTGGTGAGCACGTGTGACTCTTACCCGGGAGCCTGGTGTTCCACCCCCCGCCCAGGCTCTTCTTCGGTCTGCCACACAAGCTTTTGGAGAGCAATAATGTTCTCGTTGTAGTGATTCCACAGTTCACTGGCAAAGCCAATTCCTGTCTTCTGTAAACTGTGAAAGATATGGCAATGACTGCCCTGTTGAAGCAAGGAAAATCCATCTACGCTTTAGTGAGTATGTGGACTCTTGGAGCTTCCAAAACTGAATGCAGAGGCAAGATTGCTCTCACAACTTAGACATGAAATATGGGCAGAACTGTCAAGAGCCTGTTTCTGCTTATTCTCATGAATGCCCATAACTGCTGCATTTATTTAATAAAGAAAATGACATCTAGGGGCTTTCTCAGCCTGGGATAGTGCTGTATTTCTAACAAGTGAAATTTTTGTCTTTGTTACGGAGTATCATAGTCAACGTCTAAATAGGTGCACTTATTGTGAATATTTTTGATTTTCTGAAGATGTTTTTGTTGGTATGTTTACCTCTGAAGTATTAAGGCTTAAAGCTGGACACAATGTGGGTATTTTCACACAATCCTCATACTTTTAAAGGGTGCTAAACTCACGAGGAAATGTAGCTTCATATTTTTATCCTTAAAGTCTGCTCTCATTTCATACCCAAACAGACACAATGCCCCACTGAATTAAATGAATGAAAAACAAGTCCTATTTCGAACCATCTGCAGACTATGCTTTAGGTCAAGCCTTCAGCATAAAGTGAGAAGTTCATGGCACAGGGTAGAATATTTCTTTTTTAAATGGCAGCTCCCAGACTTATTGACCTACTGACCTAAAATGGTGTTCCGGTGTCTAACAGGGTAAGTATAAATAAAGACTGAGCCAGATGTTAAGCATAAAAACAAGAAAGTGCCCTCTTACCAAGGGGTACCATTTGAAATTCACATTTGAAGCATGACCCTTTCATGAAGATTTTTAGAATCCTGCCAGGTGTGAAAACACCACCAATGTGTGAAAATAACCCTTTAAATAGACAAAAAAAATGAACTGTCACTTATTTAATACTTCCCCCTTTACTTATAATATGTAATTGTGATTAGTCTCGTATCAAAACCATATGAATCAAACGGGGATTTATTCTTGATATTAGAATATTTATTTTTTCAACCTCCGCCACTTGGGGGGCAAATGGCTTAAATTCCACCTTTTTAGACCACTGTCACAAAAAGCTTTGTGTCTCAAAAACTGTAAACACTAGATATATGGTTCAAGACTTTTTATAAACTGGAGATTAAACGGCAGAAATGCACCATTTAAAACACAAAAGAGACCGCATGTGCGACGGTCCATCGCTGATGCCTCAGAGCCCAGAGAAGTCGACAGCACTTCTGGACACTGTTACTGTAAGGATTCCTGTTTTCGCAGTAAAGTTTTTACTCGCATTTGTGGATTTAATATGTGCTTGACAAAGATTTTCCAAAGTTATCCCTGGGCTATGTGATCACATCACTTGAAGATAAATGACAGTTCTTGATGCAGTGCCATCAGAATGATAGAGGATCTTGGGCATTTCCCTTTATGCGCAGAAATTCCTCCAGATTCCATGAATGTCTTAATTATGCACATCGTTCTTTCTACCTTTCTTCGTGGAATGTTAATTTTTAAACCTTTCTATGATTTTCTCACTCTTTAATGGGCTAATAGGTAATCGTTGGCCCATCTTTGCTCTTTTTGTGCTAAATGATGATTACAATCGTCTGCTGATATCAACTGTTTCAACTGTTTATTAATTTTTTTTAAACTTCATTTTTTAGCTCCCACCGCTGGCGGTGCGGGCGCTATGGTATCGGGCTTCGTCCGTGCATGCGTACGTGTGTGCGTACGTGCGTACGTCCGTCAACACATTTCGCTTTATCTCATCAATGATTTCAGTTACAGGCTTCTAATTTTTACTGGACACGCTTCCCTACAAATGACGTGCCTAAAGGTGACCATGGCCTATTTTTTTCAAGGTTACTAGCCTAAAAATATCACCAAAAACTTCGACATTTTGTTGTATTTCATCAACCATTTCAGTTACAGGCTCCTCATTTTTACTGGACATGCATCTCATAAAGGCCTACAAGTGATGTGCCTAAAGGTGACCTTGGCCTATTTTTTCAAGGTCATTGGCCTCAAAATATCACCAAAAACTTTGACATTTTGATTTATCTCATCAACTATTTCAGTTACAGGCACCTAATTTTTTCTGGACATGCATGTCATAGAGGCCAACAAATGATGTTTCTAAAGGTGACCTTGGCCTATTTTTTCAAGGTCACGGGCCCAAACATATCATCCAACATTTCGACATTTTGCTTAATCTCATCAACTATTTCAGTTACAGGCTCCTAATTTTTTACTGGACATGCATATCAAAAAATCCTACAAATGACATGCCTAAAGGTGACCTTGGCCTGTTTTTTCAAGGTCACTGGCCTCAAAATATCACAAAAAACTTCATCTATTTTCCTATATTTAAATTTCATTACTGGTTCTAAATAGCTCAAACCCCTTTTTGGGATGTGTTGCAGGCCTGAATGGCAAGTATGGACTTGTATTTAGAAATAAAATGAAATTCACCAGTCCAGACATCAGAGGAGAAATCAAAAAAAAACACATTTTTTCAGTGCATTTGCAGAAAAAATGTGTTATTTGGAGGGCCTACCAGGCCACAAACAATGAAATAAGCCAACCCAGTCAGTATTTTTGCAGGCTGCAGTTTTCATAAGACAGCATGCCATTCAGATTTAGCTCCTTTTCCTACATCACACGAAGGCTTGCGAGATTTATTTTGGCCTCACTTGCATATCCCCACCCACGGCTTGTTAGAGAAGGTGCCCTATTCTTGCCCTATTGTTGTGTCCCATTTTGTTTCCCTGTCAAATTGTGTTCTCCCGGGAGAAAACCAGAAGCTTGAGAGTGCGTTCAGATGATTGAGAATGAAAGGAGTAAAATTGCTCAGAAATCATGGATTTATTTATTTTATTTATTTATTTTTTTACTAGAAGTTTGAATGTTTATAAACTCCCTGCTGGACATACAAGAGCATTCTACCTTGGAAAAAAACTGCATAATAATCTTGTGTATATTTACAAGACAAATTTAATGAGACAAAAACTCAATTTCTAAAATAAAGACCAAGAGTGACTAATTTTAGCAAAGCCCGAACTTGTAAATCACGTACTGTAACCTTACCATTTTTGGAATTTAAAAAAAAAAAAAAGCCATTTTGTTGCACTGTTTACTGTTATTACATGTAATATGCAGCTATTGCTGTCCCTATCTGCGACCAAGTGCACGTAATTACCCACAGGTTTTATCAGACCAAAAATATACAACTCTAGCACTGAGCAAAATCCATCTGACTGAATAAGACTCAACAGCTATACTGTTTGAATATCCTATATCTTCATTTAATCACAGCTCAGTCTGCTACTTTTCATCAACTTTGTAATACATCCTTCTGCTGGTCCGGCCGTTCTAGAATTCCAAGCGCAGCCATGTAGGTCAACTCATTGGGAATGACGTGGAATGAAGATGACCGGGTAATTTCCGTGCAGTTTGGTACATTTCGGCAAGAGCCTGAAAGGTAGCTGGGGAACTGATTGAACCTGTCTCTTCCAATGGAACTTCACATCTGTATACTTAAAAAACATCTGGACTTGCTTCGCCTTTACCAAGGAAGCAATCAGTCACCACTAAGGTTCCACGTAGGTCTCAACTCAAAAAGACAAATCAGAAACGCTTATCTTCGAGTGCCAGTCAAAACAAAGTTCGATGCGAACACTTCACAGCTTGTGTAAATAAGTATTTAAGGACATTGTTTTAGTACATTACAAATTGCCGTGATTTATTGCAGTCAGATGCACAATGAATACAATATTTGGGAAATACGGAGATGGTGTCTTGTCCCTTATGGTGTCCATCTGTGTTAGTGCTATTGGTTATCCTGGAGCTCATCTAATAAGTTTGGATTTTCATTATTCTCATTGCTTTGACTGGTACTTTCAGATGTAGAATGGCTGAAAATACAGAGAAGATTAGCGCCAGGACATCACAGTGTGATGTAAATGTCCCTTTGTAATTTGTACTCTATTGGGATTTGAAAAGCTGTTAGCATCGTTTAAAGTAAAACTGATGACAGTATTGAATATTACAGCCAGACCGTGCATATGGATAAGAATGCTTAAAATATATCCCTCGTAATCCCCTCCCATCTTTTCATCTCAGAGTGCTGTAAAGAGAAACGTGCAGTGACTATGTCAGTATCACTACAGTTTAGTTTGAGGGTGCGGTTCTAGCGCTCTGCTCAGTGATGCAGCGGTGGGTCCCGGTGAGGTTCTGAAGGATGGATAACACATGGAGTACATACATCTTCAATGCACAGAGATTTTAATCTTTTCATTTCAGTGCTGCACCTTGTTCTCTCTCTCTCTCTCTCTCTCTCTCTCACTGTCTCTCTCTCTCTCACACACACACACACACACACACACACACACTGGTTCTTCCAAACAGGTGTTTCTCCTAATTTAATCAAGCTCATAATTCCAATGTTTTCAGCACTGAAAGAAAAATTTAGGTCAAATACAAAGGCTAGTTTGGCAAGAGGATGCAAACTCAGAGACTTTAACAGAGAAGTGATTCCAGGGATACATGTGGCACTTTAGAAGATTTTATGATGAAGATGGTTAAATTTCCAGATTTTTCATACGCACCCAAGGCAGGGGTGTTAATTGGATGGAACTTGTAGCTTGGCATTAAAGGAATGACATCATCAAGAGCAGCTGCTCTCGATTCTACAAAGTCACGCTACTGTATTGCAGTGTTGATCAGCTGTAAATAATTTGACAACAAATTTCACTTGAGGTTGTGAGCATGACAGAGAGCAGATACTGCAGGTTGCAGTAATGCATCCTATGAATGTAGAGCTGAAAAGTTCATAAGGATATATCTTCTGGTATCAGTCAATTTTCTCCCACAGAATTTGTTCAGATTTTTGTACAAAGTAATCAACTTCACTGTTATAAATTGACTAAATTTTGCAGTTAAATTAATGCATTGTCTCCATGCTATTTTAACAGTAAGTGGGGTCATGTGTGCATCGAACTGTGGTTTACAGTCACACCGAACCTCTTTTATAAACTGACTGTAAATCACAGTTACAACGTAAAGTAACTGGCAAAAAAGGTGCCAGTTAAAATAACTGGTAAAAAACGTGCCAGTATATAACAGTGCTGAGAGTGCTAAAATTCAGCAAATTGACCGAAGATTTAGCAGCAGTGCAGGAAATGCACTCTTTAAAAGAGGCACATTGTCCATCAAGGTTCAGAAATGTGCTTTGTTTTGACAGTGTACTGTTCAATTACTTCCACAGTGATGTGCAGGGAATGTCTTGACATGGTTTGGATGCACTCCTGTTCTTGAACGGTCAATACTAATCCCTACTCTAATCAATCTCAGTGATCACATTCATCCAGTGGTGCAGTGTTTCTCTCCTGCTGGGAGGGCGATTTCTGCGGATGACTTTGCCCGTCCAAGGAGCACATGTGGCCGCCACATGGTTTGATTCGCAAATGCCATGGCCTTCTGCGTCACCAGATCTGAACCCAATTTTAGCCTTGATGGAAGATTCTGTTGGGCAGATGCAAGATGTTCTGGCTGCACTTGTTGGCCTAGTATGATCAATACAGGGACATCATATTGGTTCCCCTATTTGTTTGGCCTTTACCTGTATCAGTTTAATTCTGGTGGCATCATCAGTCAAACAACAGGAAGTATTTAGCCATTTTTCTTCCCGAGCCTGAGTGTCTTTCACTGTGAAAATACATCATTTTTGCTGCACCAGCGGTCATCAAAGGCCTTAGTTATTATGCACACCTGATTAATATTTCTAACCTGGCTGACAAAATTTACGGGCTAAGCGAGGAAAGATGACGGTTGTGGAAACGTGATGTAATAGGAGCAATATTGTCTCTGAAGTGGAATCTCTCGCTTATGTGTTCAAACAATTTTGCCAATGGAAAGAAAACTTAAACATGTAACAGGCCATAATTTACAAGCTGAAATATCCAGATAATTATTATTTAATAATTAGCTTAAAGATTTGGCAGGCTAGGGCAATGATTTTATCATAGGGGCCTGATGAAATTGGGATATTATCCATTTTAAGAGCCACTGATACAGAATAAGCCCACAAATTTGATTTAATTTTTGATCATTTGCAGATCTCTATATTCCACTTTTTGAAATTGACTAACCATTTTTTTAAACACTTCAACCACATGGAATTCTTTTAAATATGCCTAAAACTTATTCACAATACTGCTCATACGTAATTGACTGTCCAGGCTCCCCCCTTCAGAAGCCACACAACCTTGACTGAAGAGGTGAGTCCTACAATCATTACTACAGCAAAATGCCTTCAAGAAATTAGTGCCAATTGCACCCTATGGATCAATAATGTTCATTTCACCAGCGTATGGAGGAAGATGATGCAATAAATTAATCAGGGCGAATGCTGGATTTCTGGAATACCTACATCCACGCTATGAGGTCATGTCTGATGAGGATTTGTTACACAAGATCTCTTCTATGAGACGAAAGTTAGGAAAGTTAAGCTCAATCTGCCAGCATTAGGGAGGAGAGGCATTCAACTTCCAGAAGAAGACCACTAAAACTAGACGCATGGCTAATCTACGTGTCCACAATGAAGGGATCATACGCAGATAAAGAACTGTAAGAATAATTCTTCAAACAATCTCTGTTAACCTTGCTCCCATGTTTGACAGGTTTGTGCTGTCTCGAGTAACAATTGAGGTGATATAACGAGAGAAGGACTTTGAAATAATTAATGACTCTAAAGATGAGCAGTAATGTCATCTTGTGAGCGTGTGTGTGTGTGTGTGTGTTTGGTTTCAACAAGTTAGTCATTACAGAATACAAAGCACATATGTTCCTGACGTCAAATCAGCTCTGTGGATTATCTTAATGATGAAAAAATGAGTCAATGTGGCTTAAAAATACTTGATTTCAATCAATACATTCACAAATGAAATTATTTTTGTTTTTTGTTTTTTTTAAATACTAATAGCAACTATAACTTTACATAACTGCTGCCACAACCATCTTCCCATCATATGTTGTACCTCTGGCTTCCTGGCAAGTCTTCCAGAGATTCTAAATTTCTAAAAACTTTCCTGTGTTCAATGTTCCATTAAGGCTTGTTGGTAACCAGGTCTCACATCTACACAAAACTGCTTCTGTGGGTGACAGCGCTGCCACTGCCCTTTAGCTACTGCAAAGCTAATGCCCCACCTTTTACACAATGCTGAGTCGCTGTATTATGATGGAATTTAGGGTAGCGGTGCGCTTTCAGAAAGTTTTGTGGGTTGCCTCAAATGTAGACCTTTGCAGGCCTAGCCGTAATTCTCACCTTATGAAAGTCATGCCACAGGTGAGCATTTGTCTCCAGTGGTACCCCCTCCGAAGTCTCGCATTGTTTAGAGGAGTGGGCATAAAGATCTCATAAAATGATGCACACCTCCGGCAGCTGTTGGCACCATCATGATCATTACGGGTGAAGTAGCACACTGTGGTGACTGTGCTTTCACTCCTTTGGCTAGACCCAGGCAGAATCAGAAGATGCAGACCTTCACTCAGCTGTTCCTGGGATTGAAAAATAAAGGTGAGAGGCAGAGGCAAATGTCTGGGCTGTACATCGAGGGTCTGGAAGGCATCAGTGACTTGATGGTGGAAAAAGTGATGTCAGCCAACAGCTTTGGTGCAAGATTCCTCTGGGTCCCAGTGTACCCGCTGCTCATCTGTGCAGGAAATTTCACTTTCAACCTAATACCAAACATAGTGTTTAGCATTGGCTAGAATTTACTTGACAGGTGTTCAAATTTGAAGCTATCCTAAGCTTAACTGAGCACAAAAAAATTACTAAACCCGGATCAATAGGGTTTTTTTTACCCTATTCCTCAGCAGAAAAGCCCTAATCTTTTGTGTCTTCCCCTCATTTTATGAAACACTGCTTCCTGAGCCGAGCCCGGCCAATCACGACAGAGTGGGCTTTAAGGCCAGAGGTCTTCAAAAGAAAGTAAGCAAAACAGCCCATTTTAGATTGAATGAGCATGAGATGCTTCACACACAACCTGAACAACTGTACAGAGGTGCTCTTTGTCCATAAAACTATGCAAGACGTTTCCAGGGCCTCAAGCAGGGCAGCAGATCAAGGGGAGCAGTGTCTTTACTCCTAAATGGTGGTTCAGATTTGATCCAGGTTTGGGAGAGCACAGGTTCATGTTAGCCCCTCCAGGAGTCAACCCATTCCCCCTGCAGCTCTCCCTGAGGGGTCCAGAGGCCCACTGGAATTGGATGTTGTATCTCATGACAGATTGGAAGGATTACTAAATGCTTTTCCATCTATTTCTCTGATTCTACATGCAATACGCTGCATCAGTCAGAGTTGTCACTCTGTCCTCATGGTAGAGCAGAAATGGCTGCAACATCAAGGTTCTCAGAAATTTTCCACATGTTGAGGTGCAGTATGACCAAACACAACCTTCCTGCCCAAAGTAGGCTTACTTACTCCGTAGCTCATCAACCAGATGACTGAACTTTGTTAGATGAGAGATCACTCCCTGCCCAGCATCTGTGTCCAGTGAGAGCTCTGCATAACTACGTTTCAAGAACACAATCTCTGCGTCGCTCTCAACAGCTTTTTGTCCCTTATGGCACTCTCAAAGCTGGCCACTCGGAAGCAGGTCAAATCTGCCCTGGTGAAAGCATTGGGTTGATACTAGAGATTTGCCGACAAACGCTACCGCAAACATTTTCCGCGGCGGCAAAAAGTGTGGCTGTGCACTTAAACTCTTCCAATTTATTTGTCATCCAGAAAACGTGTTGCATTGGGCGTTTCAAGATCTCTCATCGTTTTAATGCTGTCTCAATATCTTTCCCTCCCTACGCATCCACTCCTTGGTACATGTTTAAAAGTTGAATCCTGTTGTGAGTATTTGTTGATCTCTGTATTTTTTTTTTATCATTATTTCATTTTTTTGGTCTATCATCTCCATGTTTATCTCTTTCTCTGTATCTCCATGTGTTTTCCTTTACCTTTCACTCCTACATGCTGCGCCTCCCTGCCTCTGTGACTCATTGTATTATTGTCTTGTTTATGACCCCACCTCCTCCTTCACTGCACTTCCCTCCCTGCTGTTCTTTGTTTCCGTAATTGAAGCACCTATTACTAAAACCCCATAAGTCACACTTGACTTGACTTGTGGGGTTTTAGTAATCAGTGCTTCAATTAGTTTTTGGTTTATTTAATATTTTCCGTGTCTCAGTCTCTCATTGCGAATTAATCCCTGTAGCTTTTCTCAGTGTCCTACGAACCTTTTTCCTCAGAGGTTGACTTTGTTTTCTGTTTTCTGAGTTTTGGGTTGCCTACTGTGTTTAATTACCGACTGTTCCCACTATCTGCCTGGATTTTGCATTTTTGTTCTTTCTTTCGATTTTGTGCTGCATTCTGCCTGTTTGGTTGTTGACCTGCTGCCTTATTTTGGATTACACCACAGCGCTCTGATTTCATGTTGGTATCCCACTGTTAGGAAATCGACTTAGACAACCTGACCATTTGCTTAATAATACTGTTGCTCATTGATCTGCAGTCTGCTATTGAATCCTTGAGTATTTCCATGACACCAGAGGTTACCAGCCCCCCTTGCATCATGAACATATTGCTCTTTTCACTGAGAAACAAATCTTGGATAGTCCTGAAGTCGATATCTCCACCAGTTATCAGGTTGACTGAAACAATATGGCCCAGAGGAATGATCCTGGATCCCTGCTTATCGCATCCTTAATCCTGCACCAATCGCGCTGTTATAAACTGGCACCTTTTTTTGCCAGTTGTTTTAACTGCAATTTTACAATCAGTTTACAGCAGAGGTTCCGTGTATGTTACTGCAAACCACAGTAAAATGCACGCAGGACTCTACTAACAGTTAAAATCAGGAGTCAATGTCTTAATTAAAATGTTAAATTCAGTCAATTTATACCAGTGTAGGAAGTTCGGACACCATGAAAGTGATCATGAATCGAATGGCTGGTAACATTCCTGGGAGGGGAATATTGTCATGAAATCAACACGCCAGCACCTGAGGGTGCTTTAATCCTGCTGCGCCTACAGTTTCCATTTTTGTATTGTTATATAATCTTGTAATTGCTTATTACTTCTTTTGTCTTCCCCTGAACATTGCTGATTAGCCCTTTATTGTCTCCCATCGCCTCATAGGAGACATAGTAATGCACCCCGTCCGTGCATTTGTGCGTCCGTCTGTCTGTCTGTCCGTCTGTCCCAAAAGTGGCTTTAACATGATAACTCAAGAGGAAAATGAAATACAGACCCCATGTTGTGCATATAAGAAGATGAAATTATGAACCAATTTCCAATTCAATATCGGTGACCTTGTGCTATTATTTGACCTTGCAATCAGCAGGTCAAATATTGATACTTCACCTATTTTTTTGATTTACAAACTCAAAATTTTTCACTGTGGTGTTTTGCGGCATTCTCTTTAACCTAATGGTCACATTTTATGGATCTAGTTCCTTGCGATCTTTCACAAAATATCCACTTTCACACTGAACAGAATTCACCTCCTTTAAGGTCACAGGGTACATATGCACAGCATGCATCTTGATTTGGGCTTTTTTCACGCTTGCGCTTTGGTACTTCGCAACTGAAAGCGCTGAAAAAAATTTCTATTTATTCGCTGCATCCCGGCCCACCTCCCTTCTTCTGCTCTGTGATTCATCAGGTTATTCCCAGCAGAAACTTGCAATTTCACTTGTATTTTGGTGAGTGCCTCATTGCGCCAAGTCTCTGATTGACCACATGAGTACAAAAATAAAACCGTCTCCACCCTGATGCTTAAAGGACTACCAGGAAATGCAATCTGCTGAAATTCCTGTCTCTCCAACACCTTTCAATTTATGGACGTAATGAATCAGTTTCAAACCCTGGTGATGTGGAGACTTAAAAGCAAAATATGATAGGCTTAGTCATTTTATCATTTAATTTTGTATAGCCATTTATTTTTATTAGAAAAAGGTGTCAGTGATTCAGTATGTAAAACAGTACTAATGAGATTGGAGGGAGTTGCTCAGCCATCAGTAAAATGTCACAAAGCTGAGCGTGACATTAGAAGACCTTTCCACTGGATGTAAACACGCACCCAGATGTTGCACAATGACAAAATAATTCCTGTAGTATTTAGCACACAACAGTAAAATACTACACGGCTCAAGCAGCACACCCACCCTTTGAGACGTTGTGAAGCAACGATTTGGTCTCAAAAGCTGTGCAGCCTTTTTTTTTATTTGACATTTGCAGACTTCAGAGGTTCGGGAAGTTTGCTTGCTGATTGGCCATCTGCAGTGGGATCCCAACACCCTGTGTTAGCTGGCAAACCACAACAAACAGTTTTTTTTTCAGCACTCTAATGATTTCCATGCAAAATACATTGGATTTTTATGGAAAGAGCTCTGTTGCGATAGTAGGTGCTTTGAAGACTTTATTCATTGTCAATTTTCATATCTTTGACATGGTGGATGTAGATCTATGATTGTTTGTCATTTAGACATGGAACAGAGAGATGATAGGCAAATTGGGCAACTTATTCCCCTTAAGGCAAGCTGTGATTTACCTCAATTATGAATGCGAATATTGGCAGATCAGTCGCTGAATTGCATACAGTGTGTGGGCATTTGATACACATATCAGTGCACCACATCTTTATAATTAGGAAAATTGTTTGAATGAAAGTGCTTCAGTTGATATGAAATAATAGTGATTCCATGTCTTGGTGCCGTTTGATTGGCTGACTGGCTTCCTTCCATAAGCAGGAAGTTGTAATTATGGAATGAAACAATCCGTAATGCCGAACTGTTTGTTTTTATTTGTTTTTGCAAACCTATGACTAACTGTGCAGACATATAATATGATATACTGACATAGCAATTTCCTTGCGATAGCTGTGGACTTATTAGTGCTTATGTTACCATGTGTTTTTAATGGACCAGCTGCATTGTATTTTTCTCTCTGTCACCCGTCAAGGCCTTGGCATCCATTTTTATTTTCTGGAGAACCACTGCAGTGCGGTTCATTTGTTGCATCTGGCATCTGGCTGCGCAGTCAGGGACATACACCTTACAAAAAGCATGGAAAGTCAGCAGTGACGCTGATTTTTTTTGTCTGACTCAGAAGCACTCCACCATTGCCATTTTTCTTAGAAAAGAGGAAAATTAAATCAATATGGCACTGATGAATCTGACATTTAGCGTATGAAGTTAAATCCGACCTCCAGCACGCTTCATCCCCTACTTTGTGACAAATACATAGTACTGACAACCATTTTTTTTTTTTTTATGAGATGAATAACAACATTGTTTTATTTTAACTCAGAACATACTCTCGCATTAGCAAAGGAGGGCTTGTGTTTACTCAAAAGCTGCAGAAAAGGAGATAAGTAAGTAGTACTTTACATCCACCATTTGATTTAATGCACAGAACATTTTGAGTTTGACAGACCGTTTTCACCATTTTGGAGTACATAACTTTTCTAAAGCTTTCTGTTAGATGGTAAGAAGATAGTTAATAGTCTTTGATAGTTTTCATGGGATTTCTTGTGCGTAAATAGGCTACTAACTGCCCGACTGTTCGTCTTTGTACTCCTAAATCAACCTGTTTAGTTTGAGTGATGTTTGATTTATCTTTTCATATTTTTGAAATGAAAAATACTTAGCCAGAAAAAAAATGGGCTGAATGCTTTGTTGACATTTAAAATATGGTTGAAACCACTTTATTTGTTATAATATTACCATGTCCCAAATATTACGTAGCAAATAGAAAAAGACAAACGACAATGGCCACGATCAAACCGAAGGAAGGAGAGAGCAGAGCTTGAAAAGAAGAGAGAAGAAACAAACGACACATTGATTCGAAGGCAGAAAGTAGCTTTGCCTTTTCATGAGTGGGCATTAATAAGCTCCACCATCTCTGCAGGCTATTTAACTTTTTATGTATCATAGAATTTTATTTTCTACAGCATAAACAAGTCAATATTTTGAGGAATGGGAGTTAAACAAAAGCAAGAAAATATCAGGCCTGTCGAACTCCACTTTTCATATTTTATTAATCATGGAAGGTAACATTGAGCAAATCACGGTCCAGAAATTTCTGAGCGCTGTCTTGCGGTTCATGCCGTGCCTTACTCAATTTTTTTGATGGGAAAAAGCAGTCCAAATTTTTGAGAACAAGGTAATCTTCCCGCCATCTGTCGCAGCATCTGCCCCACAGCTACACGAGAGTACTTATAGTTCTTCCAGATTCTTCTTTCGCCAAACACTGCTTTCTTATTTTTTCATTTGTTTCACTGGATCCTTATTGGTTGGTACCGAGGTAGCAACTACTCTTCCCTAGGTCCACATATAAAAGTAGTGCAAAAATACAGCAATACAAAAATAATGCCCACCACCACCCCCCCCTCTAAAAATTTCTGTTCATATTCATTTACATTCACTCATACATACAAGCTTATTTACATTTGCAGCCATCAAAATCTTTTGGTATTTGCATATTCCCAATTATTAATGATGCCAATACCAACACAAATAATATAATAATAATGCCAATACAAATAGCACAATAGTATCAAAATATTACATATGACAGGCAGCCATTACCGTCTTAATTGGACGGTATTCCGGATTTAGACCTACTGAGCTGTAACACTGTGAACAGGGGGAGGTGGTGGGAATTTATGTCAGATATTTCTTTGCAATGCACCAATGCATCACACTAGTTAGACAGAGCCACTCCCACCTCCCCCCAACTTACCCCACACTCATTCTAGAATGCCAGCATGTGCACCCCCATCTCAGATGGTCAAATGTGGGTAATTTGAGTTTTACGGAGTCTTTAGTTGGATTTCTCAAAGACCTCTGATTTGTCCAATTTCTGTCAGACCATAATGGATTTGTAAAAGTCATGCTTCATACCAGGTGTGGTGTGGGGGTGTTTGGAATTGCAGAGCATGTGCAAACTTTATATGTATAGTATCAGAGAATAAAATTTTGCAGAAAAGATTTTTTTTTTTAAATTCAGCAGTACACTGGATGCCTGATTTATATTTATGGCAAGAACACTATTTACTGATTGAGCTGCATGCACAGTCTCATCAGAAAATCACCAGAGGCAAGTTCAGTCCATATATATGAGCTTAGGAAAACAATCCAAATAACTCATAAAATGACGGAAAGTTGTGGCTCTGCCAATGCCAATTGGCCAAGGGATTTCTGTTATCTGTGAGTCCAATAGTTTGTGAAATGGGAGAAGGGGGGGAACTCATCATTAAATCATTCATGTTAGTATCATCTGTGTAACACTTCTCTCACAGTATGGATCATTTTCACTGGATGACGGGGCACTGGAAGTGTATTTGGTTCTGAGTACATTTGAATCAAAAGGGCCCAACTCCACCAATGTATTTTTTTCAGGGGAGCATTTTTTCTGTTTGCTGTTAATGCTAAAAAAAAGGAAATTTTAAACAGCCACCTGTAACGTGTTAAGGCCAAACAGAGGTTTATTTAGGCTGAGCATGAAGTATACTGCCTGTCACAAAAAATAATGGCAGCACTTGAAACATGGCGGAGTTGGGCCCGTTTGTAATTAAACGGACAAAGTGAAAGGATTACAATGATTTCTCATTGTAAGTGAAAGAAATTTCAACTTTATTTCAAACTACAACATTGCTTCTGCATAGGGTATGACAGTAGGTCTGCTTTACGTCCAAAACTCTGCCAGTGGATGCTTGTTCATTGTGTTTTTCTCCTCAGAATCGGACATGTGTTGTTCTGGTGGCGCTTCCATGTTTGAACTGGTGCTGCCATCTAGCGGCCATGAGTAAAATTCGTTGAAGAGGGGCCCAACTCCTGGAATTGGGCCGTTCTTCAACTCAAAGCAAAAGAACTCACCTCAGTTAACAGCTTTAGGCACTGGAGTTGGGCCTTTCTTCAATTCATTTTCATAGGTCTTATCCCAATATACAAGATAGGCAGATAACCTGGGTTTCTCAAAAATCATGGAGTTGGGCCCTTTTGTAACTCCATGATTCATTTACTGCAGCACAGGATAAACACTAACGGAGATAGAGGTCGACCTCATCATTCCTGAAATAAGGCTGAAGGAATTTTAGGGCTTGATCCAATTGAAGCTCCTATTGCTAAAACCCCATAATTCACACTTGACTTGACTTGACTTGTGGGGTTTTAGTAATCAGTGCTCCAATTGCTTATTTTAACTGTCATTTCTCATTTCACATCCTGATGTCACAGTCTAAGGTTTACCTATAGGGAAAGCAAGAATGAGTAGTATTAAAGGAGATTACATAGATTGAATTGAAGGAACATGAATTAGCAAAATGAATTTTTGTTTTTTTCTGCCCAGGAGTAGTCAGTTGAGATACTGAATGGATGGATGGACAGATTATGCTGCTCATTTTAAAAATTCTGACATGTCACAGAAGTACAAAATAAAACATGTATTTTTAACATGTTTTTGTTTTTTTTTTGTATGGGCATTTTTGTTTAACAACAAAGATAATCAGAAAAGTAAAATTTTGCCTTTAAAAAGCCCTGCTGAAAAGTTAAGTTTAAAATTCAAAGAGATTGATAGTTTGTATAGTAAATACAACACAGCTGCTAATTTGCTGTATTTGTTTTCTTACCTGGGATGTGCCAACCGAAGGTCTCAACATCAATGCGTATTTATTGATCAATATGAACTTCAATTAAATTTCATTTGGTTTTTGCCATCTGCTCATTTAATAATCTTTCACATCTTTCCTTCATCTTTGAATAGCTTTTTTGCATACCACACCTGACTTGATTAACACAGTGGTCACCAACCCTGTTCTTGGAGATCCCATCCAGTAGATTTTTTTTCCAACCTTAATCTGGCGCTCTGCAAATTATCAGCAGAGCAGGATATCTATCTTTTGTGAGAGGTGTGCTTCGTTAGGACTGGATTTTAAATCTACAGGATGGTAGGTTTTCAGGAACAGGGATGATGACCATGCGCATGGGTCGTATAATAAAAAAGGTGAAATACGCAATTGATGGGCTGGGAATCTGATGGCAATGCTTTGAGATGACTTTAGAATCAGCCAATAGGCTCATAGGTCAAAATTAGGTCAGGGAACTTGTTAATCAGGACAGGTTTTCAAACCGTGACATAAGGAAAATGACATGACTGATTTAATTACTAAATTTCATGTAAAGTGTCCCCTCCAGGCTGAAAAAGGATGTCTTCTGAGGTAAAATCAGTGTGGATATCCATATTTGCACACTGCTTCAAATGGCAGTTTTGAGTTTATGGTTGTTCTTAGATACTTAGATATTTCTACTCCATCATGATTGTGTTCCATATTGTCCATGGTCTGTTTGGTAAAAGCTTGAGTAGTAAAGAGCTCATATCCTTGGACTAGGGTATCCTTCATTAGGGGAAAAATTAGTCACACTAGTTGCAAAAGTCTTCAATAACATGGCCATGATGAGACAGTGACAGAGCCAGGGTAATTTTCCAGCAATGTATGGCCTTACATTAAAATAGACTCCGATAGTGTGTTTAACACTCGTCAAGCTGGACCAGATACCATCAGCATTAATTATTCAATTGAAATTAATTCAGCACTGTAAATGCTTTCGCTTACCTTCTTGCTTCAATGACCACTTGAAATATCTGGGCTTTGTGATGGCCACTCCAGTCCCTTGATGTTGTTGTTCAGAAGCAACAAGTTTGGAAATCTGCTTGAGGTCATTTACCATTTGGAAGACCCAGTTGCCACCAAGTATTAATTCCTGACTGATTTATCGAGATGTTGCTTCAATAAATTGTCCACATAATTTCCCGTCCTCATGATGTTATCTATTTTGAGAGCGCACTGGCTCGTCCTGCAGCAAAGCCCCACCACAACATGATGCTGCCCCCCTGTGCTTCACACCTGGGACGGTGTTCTTCAGCTTACTTTGTTCCATCAGGTCAGAGAACATTTCTCTACAAAGTAAGATCTTTTTCCCCCATGTGCAAATGCAAACCATATGTGACACCTGCCCCCTAATAAGTACCACGCCCTGGCTACCTTGCCAACGAGCCTGGCTCTTTGGCGATGTGGTCAGCGCGTGTGACTCTTACCCGGGAGTCTGGGGCTCAAACCCCTGCCCGGGCCCTCCTTTGGCCTGCCACATTCTGGCGTTATCGGCAAGATTCGGGGAATCCCAGTGAATGGCAGCATGGGTAAAAGCATGGAGTATGAGGACACGCTCCTGAAAGAGGGGGGTAGATGTGACAGTTGATGGGTCCTGTCACTGGAAATGCCTCGTAACCCGCCCTGGCTAACTTGCTAAAGAGCCTGTGACTGTTACCCGGGAGTTTGGGGTTCAATCCCCCGCCTGGGCCCTTCTTTAGCCCGCCACACATGGTTTGCCTTTTTTAATGGTCATTTTGGAGCAGTAGCTTCTTCCTTGCTGAGCGGTCTCTCGAGTTATGTCGATAGAGGACTCACTTTACTGTGCATATAGTATATACTTTTATATCTGTTTTCTTCAGCTTGTTCACAAAATCTTTTGCTCTTGTTCTGGGATTGATTTGCACTTTTCATGCCAAAATAAGTTCATCTCTTGGAGTGGTCTCTTTCCCGGGCGGTACGATGGCTGCGCGGTCTCATGGTGTTTATACTTGTGCTCTGTTGTTTGTACAGATGAACGAGGTAACTTCAGGCATTTCTAAATTACACCCAAGCATGAACTGGACCTGTGGAGGTCCTCAGTTTTTTTTTTTCCTCAGGCTGATTTCTTTTCGATTTCCCATGATGTCAAACAAGGAGTCAGAGAGTTTGAGAATTGGCCTTAAAATACATCCACACCTGCAATTGACTCAAATGATGTCACTGAAGTGATCAGAAGCCTCTAAAGCCATGACATAAGTTTCCGGAATTTTCCAAGCCGTTTAGAAGCACTGTCAACGTTGAGTGTGATAACTTCTGACCCACTGAAATTGTGAAATATAAGTGAAATGATTTGTTATATACTGTTATATAACAAATAACAAGTAACAAGTAACTCTATTACTAGAGTTGCTCCTAACCAACTCGCTGGAACTATCGCTTGTTCATATGAAATCTGCAAAATGGTTTCAAAATGAGTCTTAATGACTTCAACCTACCTGTGTGTAAACTTCCATCTACAACTGTTATATCTACTCAGACAACACAATGATAAAAGCAATATAGGCACTTTCCATCGGTTATTTAGGTTCCACGTACAGATCATTTGTGTGGGCAAGGCTGTCCTGAAGGAAAGGAAACTAATATAGTTGAACAAAATGGTTCAAGCTCTATGGCAAATGTAATGCAAAGTCGAAGGTGGGAGTGTCAACATGTAAACAGAAAACACAAAAACTAGTTTATAAATTCATAATTTGCTGACAGCCTTGTACTGGAGTCTAAGACAAAAACATTGAAAAAAAAAACTCAGAAGTGTTAAACCCCAAAGCAGGGGGACATCTGTCGAGTGAAAATCTGGAGCACCTGCACATGGTAATTCTGCAGTGAATATCCCAAGGCCTTCCTCTTCTTCTTTGGGTTTTATGGTAGTTGACAACAACGTAGTGCAATACCACCTTCAGCAGGATCTTGGTACTTCAACTAATATTACTTCATTTGGATTATACTGTATGTATAATACAAAAAGGGAAGAGAGGAAACCGAAGTAAAGAAAACAAAATTCTCTCTCATGGTTGCATGTTTCAAAGCCTGAGAGCAAAGTCTTTTTATTTAGCCCATAATAGTCCACAGCTAATGGTCCACAGCTGATGTGATAACAAGGAATCACAGCTATGGTCCTACCTGTATTCATGGTTATAGCTGACCTCCAGTGGACAGCAGCCTGCAGTCCCTTGCTGCATCGTGCATCCTGGTTCTTGACCTACAAAAGATGTCCATGCCGCGTGAGCTGAAGGGTTACGGGCCAGCATAGAAAAATTAACAACTAATTGAAAATTCTAAATCATAATATAGCCTCATTACAATCATGCATAGCCGGCTGATGAGTTACCATAAGTTTCAGCCCGTAAACGAGACAATCAGGCAGACTGATATCAATTTACCGCCACTAGTATTACCAAAATGTAGGAAAAGTAATTTAGCATCACTGCATTCAAATACTAGACTATTTCCTCTGTCAATAGATGAATTTCTCTTGTGAACGCTAACACAGACTTTCACACGGTAGGTAATTCCACTGTGTACTGTGGCATTCTGCGCATTGAGGTGCTCATTGGTTTTTATGGGAAAATTCTGAAACACAAGGATCTGCTGAGGACTCCAGGTGCTTCCCTGTCTTACTCTCTGTCCCAAAGGTGTAGCTTTTCACTCAGTAGCAGGAACCATATTGGTTTCATTAAACTGCATTGAGAGTAGAGAACAGTCTTAGCAGTTTGCTACAGCATTGAATTATTCAAATTGTTGCACGAGCATCCCATTTAATCTTTGTTTGATTTAGGAGGCCGCTAGAGCTGGTGCAATGACTTCTTTTTGAATGTACAATACACAACCTGTATATATGAAAAGCATGGAACACAATGAGCTCATTAAATTTGAACAAAATTTTTAAACTTCTGTCGGTCTTTATTTACTGCAACTGTTTTTCAAGCAATTCAAGCGAAATATTAGAGGACTATCATCTATTTCCATTGTTTAAAACAAACAAACAAACAAACAAAAAAAAAAACTGTAAGGCTGTTCAGTCTTGCCTTCCTGAGTCTCCTCTTATAATCAAAAGCAATTGCCATGAGGGTCTAACATGTCCAACAAGCTCCCACGGTAATGACTTCTCGCTCGCAAATGTCTGTGTCTTCAAGCCAGACTCTGTCAGGAGGGATATTTACCTGTCCATTTTATTAATTGACACATCTGTGCTTTATAGGAGTCCTGGAGTCACCCGAGTGCCGGATCTTGGAGGAGAATGTTTCATGAGCCATTTTTTTTTGCAAGCACCACTTTTTATTTCCTCACTAATTCTTCAAATGCCAACAAAAATAAAGGGAATATTAACAAGATAGAGAGGTAGGTTCTCAGTACCTATATTCCAAGCTTCAATGTTAACTTACATTGCATTAATTTTACTTAATTTTATTATCTATTTATTTATTTTAAGTAGTATATTCCCCTCTCTCACCCAACCTGAACTCATCCATCCAAAACTTGTTAGTCGTCCTGCTTCCATCAATGCAGGAGGAGGACGTCATGACACGATTCCTCTGAATTACACGATGACTGGTCCTCGTTTTTTGACAGAAAGCAGGTGCACCGGCAGTCGCATTGTGCCTTTGTCGTCAGACGACTACAGACTCAGCATGTTTTACTCATTCAGCTGCAAGCATCCGGCTGATCGAGAGGCGAACCTGGGCCATTTGTTGCCTCGCCAATGTGAACCTTGGCCATTACTGGGAAAGGCTTGCCCGGGATTCGAACACCCAAGGACTGGAAAACATTCATTATGTTGTTTTTTTTTTAAACAAATCTGATCATTTGCTCTTCAGTTTTTGCTGCTCAATTGTAAATCGACAGAACATGCAGCCCAAGAATAGTCAGTGTACAGCATTACCCACAAGGTCAGTGGCGTGCACAGACTCTCTAAGGGGGAAAAATGAAAAAAAAAAAAAGGAAGCCTCCTTCATGTGGACCATCGTGAAGCCAAACTAGGGTCAGGAGGGTCGTGCGTGCATGCTGACAGCCACCCAAATACTGGAGTGAATATGAGTTTAGGCAGAATTAGGTCGCACACACACACACTTACCCCTTACGTAAGAGTGTGTCCCACAGAGACATGCACAGACTTTCAGAGAAAATGCTTTTTCATTGGATACTATTATTTGGTTGTTGTCTGATTCATTTATGATTCTGTACTCATACTGAAATTGACATCATGACTGATTAACTAATGCTGTTTACTGTTTATTTACAAAAATAGCAAATATATGCAACTTAGCTGGCTAGATTTAGATCTTCAAAATCAATACTATCATAACAATACAATTATGAGATTCATTCCGTTAAATTATCATATATCCAGAATTGATCGCTTGTGAAAGCAAAAATGACAGGTGTAGTTATGTCATGCCACGACCACGACAGTCCCAATCACCAGAGTTCTGAGGACCGGCCGGCTCCCACGCCCATCAACTCAACTACACGCAGCTGTCATTAATAATCCAATTTAGCCTTTATAAGCTTGCGCCTCGCACCACAACGGAGCGAATTCTCGTAGAACCATTGTGTAGCGCACTATTTATAGCTGTTAGCTTGTAACTTTAATAGACTATTGTCAGTCAGGTCTTCTTTGTACATTTTCAGGAACTGTTGCCTCCAGCATTTTCTTATTATCACTTGCTTTAAATAAACAATGTCTATTTTTCTTTGCGCCTGAATCCAATCACTTTCAATTTTATTTCAGTGCACACTACACGGTGCACTGATAAAAACTTATTGAAGACGTCGCCTACTATGGATTCAACAAAGATTACACTCCTGGAAGACGAAGAGTACGCAACAGGAAACTCTCCTCCCCTCGACCTCCTCAGTGCATCGGCGACGCAGCAGAGGGAGAGTGTTTGACTAGTAGCCGCTATGCATGAACTCGTCCGATGCTTCCACAATCTGAACACCTCCCGTTCGCCCCCACCACCCACCGCCCCAGTCTCTCCCGCCAATCCACCGGCCTACCCAGCCTGTCCCCGGGGTGATTTGCCAGTGCGTTTTCTGCTATAAGGGCTCTCCCACTGCCTTCAGAGGATTCTTACTCCAGTGTTCTCTGTACTTCAGTTACCCCTCTACCCTCAGTGATGCTGAGTAGACCGCTGCAATCATCACCCGCCTGACAGACAAGGCCCTTGAATGGGCCACTGCTATCTGGGACTATACTGCCTTCCCCACCCACGACAGTTTTATCACTCAATTCAAGGCAGTGTTTGACCACTCAGGGAATAAGGCTGGGGACTGCCTTTTGGACTTGCGGCAAGGGTCCAGGTCAGCGGCAAAATCTCTCTGTTCCAGGACCCTGGCTGCAGGTAGTGGCTGGAATGAACCAGCACTTCTCACTATCTATCGCAACGAGCTGAAGCCAGACCTGAAAGCAGAGATGACATGTCAGAACCACGTCACTCTCCTGGGCTCCTACACAGACACCTCCATCCATCTAGATGAGCTGCTGATAGAGGTAGGTTAACCATGTTATGCATTTTGAATTAATTGGTGTAAGCCATTCAAACTGTATACAACTCATGGTATCAAATTAAGAGTGAAACGGAAGTTTATTTATTTACTCCCACACAAAGAACATGTGCACTGAAGTAAATATACCCCTTCATCCTCCCCTTAATCTTTGGACCCTACTACCATTTAATAGCAATATTTATAGGGCAAATTATAACAGCAAAAATTGCTAGGGGAAAGAAAATAAACGGTATACATTTATTTGTGAACAGCACCACTGGCTGGAATTCATTCACATGAAACTACCATAGTGTGACAGCGTTCACATTAAATATTTATCTGGGTGATGGGTGATGCAAAGGAATTCTTTGACATGAACCTTGTGCAGCATCAGGCGTATTCATTGATATGCCTGCTAATTCACTGTTCAACCGATTGTGATGCAAATTTCTTTATTGCAGACTACAAAATTATCAAACTACCAAAGGCAATAAATGCACTGTTTGCAATGGGCAAAATTGTTAATAACTTCGCCGCTACTATAAAATCTGGCTCAACTGGAATTCTACTACCGTTTGGCTTAATAGGTCCCTGGGATGGGGAGCATAAACTTTCTTTGGCTTCTGAAGGGGGTGTGACTGAAAAAGTTTGTGAACCACTGATTGAGAGCAACCACATTTTTTTCATAGCCTTTTTAGCTAGTATTTACCAAGGGTGCCATTATTATCTGAGGGAACTGTATATAAAAAGAGAGGTATTTGGTTGAAACACAGAAAAATAATATTTTAGGACCAACAGCGTTGCAGTCAGTGTGACAACAGACTTATGGAGGGTAAACTTAGTTGAGTGAGACCATGAAAATATGTAGGTTAGCTTGGATAAGTGTGGCATTATGGGGTGCAGCAGCTTTGTATATTTTTATGAAAATCCTGTACCTACACCAAGTTCCTACACATTGAATTCCTGGGGTCTCCAATCTGCAAGATGCTCTTCAAGCGAAAACTAATGCTGATAACAGACAGTCACTAATATGTCCCTCCTTTTTCTCTTGCTGAGTGCACTGACAAATGATTTCCGTCAACTATAAGTAGACATTTTGTAAACATAATAATTGGTTAATATTAAATCATTACTTAATTTTGTATATTGAAACCTTATGTTCCTGCCAGATATTAAGCCATGACAGGACACTATTTATTCCAAGGACTAAATTCTGTTAGAGAAATACTGTTGTTATTATATCGTTGGGGAAATAAATTGGGACATAGGAAATTGTTTATTATGGTTTGAAGCTAGCTGCAGTATGTGACTTTTGTTACCCTCCTCTGGCATTGAGAGTAATTTCCCAAACACCATGGATTTGATGTGATGATGTTTAATGTGAGATAACACGAGTGGGGAGCACAGGCCTTTAGCCTGACTGGGCTTACCATTTTCCTATCACTAAAGTGAACCTATCACTTCAGACACTGAAGGAGTATCTGGTACTGTGAATACCCAGCCTGGATCTGAGAACTCCCGTTGTCTGCCTATATGATACGACTCGGCGAGCTATTCCACACTGTGATCACTCTCTGTGAAAAAAAATAATAAATTCCTGGTATTAGTGCTAAATTTACCCTTGCTTAACTTCAATTAGTGACCCTAGGTATTGCAAACAAAACTTGGCCAAAATAATCTTGCATAGTTAACTTTGTTAATCCCTTTTACACATTTACTGACCTCAATCAGATCACCCAAAAGTCTTTTTTTATGGAGACTGAGGAGATTAATAATTTCCAGCTTGTCCCAATAGCTTTTATCTTTTATACCAGGAAGTAACGTTGTGGCTCTTCTTTGCACCTTTTCTAAAGCCTCTATATCTTTCTTGTAGTATGGTCCCTGGAACTTAAGTGTGGTCTGAAAAATGTATTGCATAAGAGAAGAATGACCTCATTAGATTTATACTCAGTACTTTTGGCTATATATACCAGCATCCTGTTGACCTTTTTAACCACCACAACACAGTGGCTAGTGCTCAGGATGTCTAGTAGTGAGCTTGTCCCCATTTCCCCTGCCTCCAAGAGCTCTCTATTTATATTGTCCCATGAAAATGAGCACAGAGGGCCCAAACTCCGGGTGATTGAATCATCAGATGAGGTAATTATCTTAGCCAGAAATGTAGCATATTTTCTGCCACTTAAAAGAGTGCAAAGCAGTGTGTTTAGAAAGTTGTTATGAACCGACAGCTCATTATCTTCCGTCTTATTGTCGTCAGATTAGAGGATGGAAACTAACTGCTAAGTGGCTAGTCAGCAAAAGTAGACCTAAGTTGTTGCTCATTGCTCCTAGCAGCTGCTCATTGACTTGTTACTTATTCAGAATTCGGAGCAAAAGCTGTTTATGTTTTGCAGCTTCAAAATAGTAGCTACTGCAATAAAAAACTGTCATCTATTGGTTAAAATTTCTGTAAATTGTCTTCTTGTATTACTCATCCAATCATAACCTACCACAAGAGAGAACAAAACACAAATTTCATCTTTCAAAGTTGGCCTATGAGTGTATTATTCGACAATAAACACGTTTTGACCATACAATCTTCAGACTGCATTTTCACAAGGATGAATGAGCTAATGTTTTATATCTCAAGCAATCTTTGAGTCAATGGACGTGTTCCGGTCATGACCTTAAGTGGTTATAACTGCAAAGTCGACTACTCCCTTGTAATTACTCGTCCACTCCCTTGTGATTCTTTGAATAGCCTAAATGCAATCAAGGTGCAGTAGACAACTGTGTTACCTAGAATATGGAAGGCAACTTCATGACTCGGCTACCAGTTATGATAAACGGTGAGAAATTTGATGAAGAGGAAAAGCTGGACTTTCCTTCTTTGTCGTAAAATATGTCTTTGAATTCGATAATGCGGTTTGCTGTTTATCCATAATGTTGACAAGGGCTACTTGGAAAAAGAAAAAAAAGAAAAGCCACCAAGCTCTTTATTATAAATTTGACTTTTTTAATGAGTCTTCTGACCTGAATCGTATGCCACCAGAGTGATCTTCCATCAAACCTTCTTGGTCACCATTCTTCACAAATCACAAAATGGCGTGATCTGCATTTCATGGTACAATAAACATTCTATAACTAATCAGTGAATATCATTTTCAGTCCAAAGTAGAGCAGGCTACCCTCGATCATTTTGCCACCTCACTAGTTGAAAATGATTTATCAAGGCAAAGTTGTTTGACAATGTGACCACGCCCTTTTCTGGCTTCTCTGCCTGCATGCTCACCTGCTTTATGTTCTCTTGACTTTGTTATCTATTGCTTTGTTCGTTTCATTTGTTTCCCTTTTTCCATGCTGCTAGTTTCCATCCTGCTTCTTGGTTATTGTCTCTCCTGATCCTAAAATGGGAGCTTACTCAGCACAGGGGCGGATCCAGGGTACTTAATTTGTTTCCAGAACTCACTCAAACACCTCATTGATTGGTTGGAAACACTTTCAATGTGTTGGAACTCACTCAAACAACATTCTGATTGGCTATCTCATGGAAACTACTCACTTCGAAACCTGGATCCACCCCTGCAGCAAGTTATTGTTATATGAATTATTGCTTTATTGTTAGCGACAAGTGCAATATGTCAATATGTCTCCTGACTAATCTTGACTAAACTCAAATGATTGGTTCATGAAAAGGTTTAAAATCGTGAAAAATCTATTCACTGCCAACAAGGAGGAGCATAGTCTTTGTTGCATATCTCAAAAGCAAATGTGACGAAAGTTCTGGAAATTGAGATCAATCGCTAAAAGTTTCTAATAAATCTCAATATCACAAGTCCCTTACAATGCCCTCCAAATTTCAAAGATTTTAACCTCACCATCTGAGAGATATAAGTATTTTCCCCGAATCAAAGAATAATAAAAAACATAACCATTACAAAGGGGTTCCAACAGCTATGCTCCTTGTAAACCTAAAAATACACTTAATGCAATCGTTTTAAGACAAGCTATTACTTACACTACTGCTACAGAGCATAATAACAGCACTGACGATTGCTGGTGTCAAAAGAAGCAGGTATGTCTTCAGTTTTATTTCATCATTCATCTCACTGTGTCTTTAATATTTCATCTTTTACTACGGTGACTTTAAACGAGGGTGATTGGTGACAGGACAGAACTGAGAGTTCTGCCTACAGCTGTAAGGTTCCGCAGACCTCGATCCCCCCGACTCCCTCTTGAGAGCAATGACTTTTGAAATGGTGCTCACAGCTGTTAGCAGGCAAGGAGAGGAGGGGGGGTATTTAGTCAGCATTCACTGTGCTGGAGAGCTTTTCCTAGCTCAGCACGTGAAAAAAGTACAGCGGCCCCATCTGCGATTTTATTAAAGGGGTAAACATGATTTCGTTCAATGGCCTTTAATGAAAGACTAATGACTGGAGTTTAGGATCGCTTGCTGTGGCAAGCGTTCCCGGGAGTCCGCGACTGAATGTATCCCTGCTGGTCCGAACAATGAAACGATTACATTGGAACACATGCAACACATGCAGACACGTGTTTATTATTTTATGGAAAACCTACCCCCCTCCAGGAAGAAAACAGAATTATACTGTAAATTATGCAGCCTGTCACATGTTCTTATCAACAGACGTTTTCGAGTGCAAAAACTCAGGAAAGCAGCACGATGCAGCTGATGCAACTGCTGTCATGTGGCCACTACATTCAAGGCATACAGATTTTGGTTTTAAGTATCTAATGCAATTATCATAATACTATTATTACTATGCACATCAGTTTGATCTTTGCAGAATAATCTGACCGAGTGGATTAGACAGAGTAGAGCAGGTCCCCTCCGGTGTCCCATTTTAGATCATCAACTTACGTCACTCGTTTGGAGCAAAAACCTCATCCGATTGATAGAAAATCAGCCTGGTATGGTTTACACTTGCATACGCTGAGCATCCTCCCAAGAGCAAGCTGGCGGCTGCTGCTGCTTTTCAGTGTAAAACAGTATGACTGAGCAGCACCGGTGACTTTGCTTGAAGAGTGAGCTGCCAAAGCCAATTCAATGCAAGCACTTGGTTAATGAGTGGAGCCACTATTGTAGGGTGAGAAAGACAGTTTCCTGCTGATCAAGGAATTCCCTCTGTAAGTGAGGTAGCAGTACAACATTGTTGCGGAAGTTAGTTGCGCAAAGTCCTACAAAATCTTCATGCATAGCTGGCACTAGGGCTGTAGACTTTTGTCATTGTTGTGGATGACTTCTCAGTGCTTGTTATAAAAACTCTCCAGGGTCCTCTGATATCTCCCAGGTGCAATGCAAATCCCTTGCATTCATCAGTTCATCCCAGCTGAAAAGAATCCATCTTGCTTACATTATTTTCATAAAAGAAAACTAAAGTTACAGCTTGGCACTGAGGTTTACATTCCCCTGACGGAATTTGGGAGAAGTGCACCATTTTTAGAAAATATGCGCTACGATAAAGAAACCTTCTTTCATTTATGAACAGTGCTCAGATGAAGCCATTTATCATGACAGAACTTTGTAACCATAATATTAAACATTGTAATAACTGAAATTACAATGATCAACTGTTTACGTACCCTGGCAAAAAGTTTCCATACCCTTCGGTATTGTGATTTGCCTCATTGAGCATATTTACAGCATGTAGCCTTTTTTGATTGTTATATGAGTCCCTTTATTTTCTCAGATGGTAAAACTTCCCAATATTCTTGGTAAAAAGCCAAAAGTCCTTTATAATCTTCAGTTGCCCTGCATGTACTGCACATATGCGTCTCAGAGATGATGCTGAGGTCTGGGGACTGTTTACGCCGTTCCAGAACCTTTATTTCTTATGCTGCAGCCACTGAAGGAATGACTCAGCCTTGTGTTTTGTGCGTTTTTTTTGCTTTCGCCGTGACAGTATCCAGTAAAGTTTATACATGCACACACTAACAGTGATGACTCTGAGCTTCAGTTTGAAGTCATACACATTAGAATTGGGTGGACGGTTGCAGCTTTTTATAAATAGACCCCTCACCCCTATTATAAAGGACCGCAAGTATTAGAACATCGGGCTGCTCAGCTGTTTCATGGCCAGATGTGTTTCGTTCCCTAATAATGAGCTATGAGCTGCACAAGAATGAACCACACGCTCTTATGTCTGAACCCAAGGTCCGAAGAACTGAAGAGGGCACAGGCGATCCAAAGTGGGTGGCAGTCCGAGTCAGGCAGTTGGATACTGAATTAAAGAGGTGATTCCAAGCTGTGGTCAGGGACTGTCCAGAGGTCAGATGACGGGCGGTCAAGCTGATTGAGGCTCCTGCTGAACTGTACATCCACAGCATCACCGGGACTGTGCCAATGGCGGACTGTCCCTGCTCTGGAGACCAAGGGAGAGCAGAGAGAGGGTGTTCTTACTAAATGGCTGAATTACTTCAATGTTTTTACTTTGTTTACCAACACACCAGTGTCCACAAAGCTTGGAAAAGGCTCATGGCTAGAGGGCGTCTAACAGGCAAAACAATCCAGCGACTACTGATAGAGCACAAGGAAATTAAGTACACATGACAACAATTCGGCACGAGAGCACTAGAGGGGCAGAAATTAAATGAGACAAATACAACCCCAATTCCGAAATAGTTGGGACTAAGTGTAAATTGTGAATAAAATCAAAACGCAATGACGTTCAAATCACACCAGCCAGTATTTTATTCACAATAGAACAGAGATAATGAAGCAAATGTTGAAACTGAGAAATTTTTACAATTTTAACCACAAAATGAGCTCATTTCAAATTTGCTGGCTGCTACAGGTCTCAAAAAAGTTGGGACAGAGGCCTGTTTACCATGGTGTAGCATCCCCTCTTCTTTTTAACACAGAGTGGAGGCATCTTGAGGAGACAAGTTTCTTGAGTTTAGCCATTGGAATTTGATCCCACTCTTGCTTAATACAGGCTTCCAGCTGCTGGAGAGTTTGACGGACTTTTCGTTTAATTATGCTCCAAATATTCTCAATTGATGAAAGATCTGGAGTGCAGGCAGGCCAGTTCAGCATATAAACTCTTCTATTACGAAGCCATGCTGTTGTAATAGCTGCAGTATGTGGTTTTGCATTGTCCTGCTGAAATACACAAGGCCTTCCTTGGAAGAGATGTCTGGAGGGGAGCATATGTTGCTCTAAAACCTTTATATACCTTTCAGCATTCATGGTGCTTTTTAAAACATGCAAGTATCCCACACCATATGCATGAATGCCTCCCCATACCATCAGAGATGCTGGCTTTTGAACTGAATGCTGAAAACAGGAGGGGTGGTCTTTCTCTTGTTTCGCCCGGAGGGGACAACGTCCATGATTTCCCACAAGAATGTCAAATTTGGACTCATCTGACCACAGGACACTTTGCCACTTTGCTACAGTCCATTTTAAATGAGCCATGGCCCACAGAATACGGCGGCACCTCTGGTTCATGCTCAACAATGGCTTCCTTTTTGCATGATAGAGTTTTAGGTGGCATCTGTGGATGGCATTGCGAACTGTGTTTACAGACAATGATTTCATGAAGTAGTCCTGGGCCCATTTAGTAGAGTCAATGACGGAATCATGCCAGTGAGTGATGCAGTGGCGTCTGAGGGCCCGAAGATCACGGGCATCCAGTAAACGTCTTAAAGGCCTTGTCCCTCATGCACAGAGAATTTTCCACTTTCTCTGAATCTTTGGATGATGTTTTACACTGTCCCTGATGAGAGCTTCTAGGCTTTTGCAATTTGACTTTGAGGGACATTGTTTTTAAAGTATTCCACAATTTTTTTTACGCAAGCCTTCACGGGTTGAAGAGCATCTGGGCATCTTTGCTTCTAGGAGACTCAGCCTCTCTAAGACATCCCTTTTATAGCTAATCATGTTACAAACTTGAAGCCAGTTAATGTAATTACTTGCTAAATGTTCTTTCAGCTGATTCTCTTATATATTAATTGCTTTTTCAGCCCCTTTTTGCCCGTGTCCCAACTTTTTTGAGACCTGTTGCAGCCAGAAAATTTGAAATGAGCTCATTTTTTAAATAAAAATGTAAAATGTCAGTTTCAACTTTTGAAATGTTAGCTGTTTTCTACTGTAAATAACATCGGCTCATGTGATCGGAAAGTTATTGTATTTTGATTTTATTCACAATATTCACTTTGTCTCAACTATTTCGGAATTGGGAGTGTAAATTGAAAAAGACAATACTACAAAAGCAACACAAACAACAGGAAACAAGGGGAACCAATTAAGTACACAATTGGAATGCGGCATAATGTCATTTAAAAGTGAATTCCACAGTACAAGGCCCACAGATGATTTCTACTGTTGCAATTGCTTGCATTCAGAATCTATTGCTGTTCACTCTCAATACGAAACTCAAAGAGCTGTCCTTTCCAGCGAAGCAAGTTATTATTGGGCTGAAAAATAAAAACTAATACTTTTGTACATCAGAGAGACAACATGGCCATTCAGTGAGGCTTGTGGAACTATTTGATATATTCCTGAAAAGAAAGAAGGCTCTGGTGAGCTCGGGAATACAAAAAGGCCAGGATGAGCACAGACAACTGTTGAAGATGACAGAACAATTCTTTTCCCGGTCCAGAGAAACCCCATCACAATAGTTGGACAGATGAAGACTGGTCTCGAGTTGGTAGGCATATCAGTGTGAAAGTCTTAAATCAAGAAAACACTTCACCAGCGTGAATAGACAGAGTTTATCTCAAAAATCCTAAAATCCTGCATATTCGTTTAACAACATCCTATCAATGGATGGGACATAGATCAACATGCACCAGAAAAAAAATGGCAAGAGCAGAATATGGAATATGGAGAAGGGAGGGACTCGTTCATGATCCGCAGCATACCACCTCATTTATTAAGAGTGGGCGTGTGCGGGCGTCAATGCCTGCTTAGTTTGCTCACTCCTTTGTATTCATAGGTGATGTGACTGCTGATGAAACCTGGATTTTGAATTGTATTGAGCGATGTTATTCATTTAGATTCAGCCAAATACTTTGGAACTCTTTTGACAATGCTTCAGAGCGCAGATCGATGATGACTTGGAAGAAGACTGCAAAAGCAGCCCAAGATTGTCTAAGGCAAAGAACTAGAGTGTTCTATAGAAGACTAGTCAATCATACAATCTGAATCTAATTCAGCATGCATGTCAATTGCTGAAGGCAGAACAGCCCAACAGCAAGGCAGGAACTGGATACAGCTAAACTCTGCATCTGGTGGGGTTTTGTTGGTTCTCAGTGACCTCAGTCACTGACTGTGAAGGGTTTGCTTCAGAGTAGTAAAAAGTTTGATTGATAATTATGGTACTTCTTCCAATTACTTCTGAGCCCCTAAAACTGAGAGGGTCGTGAATAAAATGGGCGTAATTCATACCTTGTTCACATAGTATTTAAATAAAAAACCCTTAGATTGAAGCTGAAAGTCTGCACTTCAAACACAACTTGTTTTTTTTTTCTTTTGAAATTCATGGCTAAAATAATGAAAATTGAGTCACTTTATGGATATATATGGCCATATACTGTATTGTATACCATACTGATTAAAATCAAACAAGGCTCAAGAGCAGAGTCTTAACCATCCGTTGCTTCAGTTCTCTCGAGTACGTATTAACTGGCTCAAAATACTGGTGGAAACAAACATTTGAACAGGGCATGTACATTTTTGACCTTTGCAATCTATGATGAATATAACAATAGCTTAATCCAGTAATGATAAATTGCTTCACGTTAGCACTGCTCATACGGTAAAGATGATTTTGTATAATCTCTCATATTGTCTAAAATTAGTAAACATCTGACAAATTCTGCCCGGGGCACATCACCTTGTGGAAAGACCTGTTACAAAAATAAATAAAGGAGAATTAAAATGGGATACGGGGTATCTTGACAGCTCAATACACTGATAAAAATGTTTGTTTAGTCGTTCCTTTGTCTGAGTGCCATTGCTTTCAGAACTGACTCCTGCACAAATATTTAAAACCCTTTTCTTTGATCAGCTCCGTAAAACAATGGCTCCACACTGTCAATGTGTTATAATATCTTGAGTGATGCATTTATGAAAAGGCAAAGGCTCACAAGTGACACGTTCTGTATTTAGAGAAGAGGCATTGATTGGTTTAACATGGTATCAGGACAACATCAAGTTACTGAACTACAGTTCACAGTCTGTTGTTTAATTGGCAAAAACAATGACATTACCGGGGAAATGGAAAGAGAAAGCCCTCCATGAGTCATCCAAAGTCTCAAGCACTGAAAAACAAACAATTTCACTGAAATAGAGTTTGGTTGGAAGATACTTTTGATGCAAACGTAAGTTGCCTCTGGCAAAAAAACAAAGTGTACAGATTCTGGATGACGAGGGGTCCTCTGGTTTTCTTTGTATTGTCAGTCTGTGATATATCATGGCAAAATTGTCGGCATTACAGCGTTTTAATACCTTTGATATTCTTGTCTGAGGTGGGCCCAGTGATGTAGAACTATAGCATGAATAATGGGCTCATTCTTTGGCCTGAATAGAATACACATGCTCTGTTTCCATATCATTGTGCTGACATCCAAGTCATTAACACATTGTAAACAGTCATCAGTGATACAACATGTCATGTTGTTAAGCCAGGTAACAAAGTTCATACATTAAAAATGAACTATTTAGTCTTTCACTGGAAGGGTTAAGTCTTGAGATGGATTTTCTATTGAAGAACCTTGGCACTGTCAGATTGAAGCTTTAGCTGATATTAAAATATCAAGGCACTACATTTTTGGCATGACATACTTGTCACTCAGTCAGACATACAGAGGCAATTTCACTTTACCTGGGATTAAGAGCAGTTCAGGCAATCTTTCCGGCATTATCTACGCTGTCCCCCCAAAAAAGTCACGCACTCTAATATTCTGTTGGACCGCCTTTTGCTTTGATCACGGAGCAGATTCGTCATGGCGTTATTTTGACAATCCTATGCAATGTTACAGCATTTATTTCTGACCGGAGTAGCATAATTTTTTTTTGCCGAGATATTTTATCGACAACGATGGAGTCAAACCACTCTGTAAAGCATTCTCAAGTACATCTCAAAGGCTTTCGTTTGGTTTAGGTAAGGACTCTGTGGTGGCCAGTTCATGTGTGGAAATTATTCCTCATGCTCGCCGAACCACAAGTTCATAATTTGAGCCCAATGAATCTGGGCATCGTCATCCTGGAATATGCCTGTGCTGTCAAGGATTTGAAAAAATCAATTGATTGAATGACCTGGTCATTTAGTATATTCAGGTAGTCTGCAGACCTTATTTAATTGCTACATATCATTGCTGAGCATTGACCTGACCAATTCAAGCAGCCTCCGATCATAACACTGACTCCAGAGGCTTGTGAAATGGCCCACGCCCATCGCTCCGGAACAAGGTAAATCTGGACTGAACAGACTTCATGACTTTTTTCCCCCGCTTCATGGTCCAATCTTTATGAACCTTAGCAAATTGAAGTTGTTTCAAATATGAGCCCAAAAGCTCATATTTGAAAAACTGACCCATGTGCCTGGTTTGGTGCTGGAAGGTCCCATATGGTGCCTGTGGAATTGCTCATACCTTCACGATTGAACATAGCCATGAGTTCTACAATCAACTTTTTTTACGATGAGACTTAATCAACGGTTTTAGTGATCTCGGACCGCGATCATTCATGGTTTTTTGCGCGCCCATTTTTTCCATGTAGTTGACTGTTCACCACCACCTTTCCTGGGTAGAATAATGCATTGGACGGTTTACAACCCATTTCTAGTGTTTTCAGCGATCTCCTTATTAACTGACTACGCCGGGTGCAGACAGATAATGAGCCCCTCTTGAAACACAGTAACATCTCTCTCCGACCAAGGGATAAATACTCTGACATAGCTGTGAATGAAATTAGAAGCTGCCCACTGTATCAGTCAGGGTTAAAAGAATTGTCGCCAGCTGAAACATATTACTCGTTGCAAAAATGATCCAATGATAGGCTCTTAAGTATTTGCTTATTATTATTGGTGAATACTTGATTCTGATTGGTCAATTTCAGCATTCTAAGGCCAGTTATTTCTGAATAGAATACCAGACAATTGCGATGGATATGACGCAGTTCCCACCATAGAATCTAACTGGCTTTTTAGCTGAAGCAATAAAATCAATTCTAAATCAATATGTTTTGTTAAATTATAAATAACCATGTAATGAGCGGGATAATGTACAGTGAGCTGGTCATTATTGCAAAATAAACCCTGACAGGGTGATGCAGTACCGCGATGCAAAGCATCTTGTTTCATTGATGGAATAGCTTTACTATTTTGCGCCTTGAGTGATTGGAAAAAAAAGGCGAAAAACAAAAAAAAGAGCTTCAGTACTGCAATGGCCTTTTCACTATTACTTTTAACGCTATGCTTTGACCTTGTGAATATTATAGCTTATTTTATTTCAGTGTGGACCATCTTTTACTTGATATAACCTTGCAGCAGACGTACTGTATGAACTGAACTGCTGCTGAATGAGGCTACTAAAAAGCCTCGAAATGGTGTAAAAAATGCAGAGAGCTGAACACAGTCCCAGGGCAGAGAATACCTTAGTGCTGATGTGCGGATCTGGGAGGGGTGTTCCCTCTGACTCAGAGAAGAGGTCTTGCAGTCAGGCAGAAATCATGTTACCATATGTGCCATTGGATTTTAGTAATGTAATTTAAGCCTGCAGAGAGGGAAAGAGAGAGAGATAAAGAGTGAGAGAGAGAGAGAGAGAGAGAGAGAGAGAGAATTTGAACTGTACCTATGGCGTTTCCCGGGTAAATCTCTGTACATTGAAATTCTATGACAAGGCAATATTTTAAAAATGTAATAGTAAATACTGTAAAATATGAAACACTGCTTGAGTTGCTCTGGGTTTGTTTGAACTGCATGTAGAAAGCTTCTACAAAGCATTTTTGTAAATGATTGGTATGTCCAGGCATGCATAATTCTTCATGGGTTGATTTATTGTCCTTCTGAAATTTAACAGGTGCTTTTTAAATAAGACTACAACAAATCTGTAGTTTTATTCCGTCCTCGGAATGGAGCAGGAAATACCTTTTAGAGTCAGAGATATGCTATAGAGATACTTTTGGGAAATATACCATGACTCCAAGTGAAGGTATTTATTTGGCTGTAGCATCAGCCATTTGCAGCTATGCATGCTAACAATAATTCTGTGGCTTTTCCCTGCTAAACACAAACAAGGGACAAACTGCAAAAGTGATTGGTCTGGTAGTTCAATGTGTCTGCTGTTAAAGCACTAAAACGCGACAGTTTATGCCAATGTCAGGGAATTGCACAGTAATATGGAATGGTTTAAACAATACATGATTATCCTCTCTCATAAGATAGTTAAAATTTGACTGAATTTGTGTCATTCTTAACCTGGAGCATAATGTGGTGTAGTATCAAATCCATCTTTTATTTAAATTCTAGTTTAAATGCAAAGTGTGTCATATAAATAAATAAAATTCATGGGTGGCTGCTTATTGCCGTGCAGCGAATGTGCTTGGCTGGGACCAGAAACGTGGGTGGTTCAAATCCCAGTATATTCTTTTGACCCCACATTGACTCAGAAGCATTGGGGCCTTTTTGGTCTTTTCAACAGCACAAAAAGTCACTTTGGATATGAGCATCACCCAAAAAAATGACTTGTAATTCAATACACAGGTTATTTAGTGAGCTCAGTAGAATCCCCTCCTCTGATTCCATTCAAATTCAGCGAGACAGTTGTTTAAACGCCACTCTGTTTTAGACTCAACATCCATTGTAAACTGTTGACACTGGCTATATTCTGAAAAAGTAGGCTTTAGTACAGTTTTTCCAGGGACAGTAAGGCGAGTGAAGTTCAGCAGCAATGCCCATGCGCTCTGATGCAGCAAAGCCACTACAAATGAAAATGTAATGAAGTGTGCGGAAATGTTGTCCTAATCATGTGAGAAATTGAGCCCAGCGGTTGTTCAGTCAGGTCACGGAGTCACGCTTAGCTTGCAAGCCTGCCTTCATTAGTGATGGTACAGATCGTGAGCCAAGCCCACATCAGCTGACGGCTCAGCTGATTCCTTTCAGGCACTCACTTGGCGAATCTCAAACAAGGCGCCCTATTTAAAGATGCTCTGCCTGTCTACTATTGCGGCTTTCTCTGCTCACTCTACAAGCCCACCTCCATCCCCAGCTCCTCACGTTTTTTCAGACTGACCACAGTCATTGATGCCTTTGCTCTGTTCTGTAGCCCTGGGGTGTTTGCTGCAGCTCTCTCCACCAATAGCATCACACGTATGCATGGAAGGGCAGGTCTGTGGCTCTCTCTGCCTACTGGCTTTTCATGCATGCGTGTGGTAGGGCGGGGAGGCCCCAGAACAGAGCCATGCAGCCAAATTCAAATATTGAAAATAAATTTGCTGCAAGTGACGAAATAATTCAGGGTTTTGACAAAGTGGACCTGACTGAAATATTATTCGGATTGATGTCTCATAGGAGGCCGTATACCCGACACTTCAAAGCCAATATTAACTGCTGGGCAATGAAGGAAAACCAAGCATCCAATTTGCATAGTAAGCATCAAATCTTTATTTTGGCACAACAAAAAAGTGCTTTATATCAACACCACCGATGTATTTTTGGCACAAAACACAATCATAGAAATACTTTTACAGTTTCATTCCATAGTTCTTCTCATGTGGAAGTCCTGATCGCGCTGAACCGAATTCCGGCGGCAGTCTGGCTTTGCCTTTTCACGATCTTTTTATAGTATCACTTTTTTTCAGAACACAGAATGAAGAAACTATGCCAGAAATGCTGATGTAATAGTACTCTGGATCTGAAATACTTATTTCTTGTGCAAAAATATTGGTTCTGTGCACGGTTTGCATTATTGTCTTTGACATTTCAGACTGATATTCTATGTTTATCATTTCCCAAATGCAAACAGTTTCCATTTTTGAGACAGAAACAAGACCTGTTCAGGACTGAAGATAAGATAAAAATTTTTAACATAAATGTAGGTCTAGAAGTATCCCTTGCTGATGAAAAAACCTTGTCAAAATATAACTATCTCAAAACATAAGGCTATAAACCACAGAATGGTCTTATAAATATGCTGGTTGTCAATGTACACAATTAAAAAAAAAAAAAAAACACAGGTTAATCACTCTTCCTGTTAATCAATAATTTATCCCTAGAATTGCATTTTATTGTCATCATTGCATACACATAAATCCAGCTTCATAATTTCACATTTTTGGTCAGATACACAAGTCATTGTTGTTACAGTTATTCATGCACATTGCATATCTATCAATATTAAAAAAAAAAAAAAATCATGAAAATAGAGACTCTTTGGTGACTACGCAAAAAAAAAAAAAAACAAAAACAAAAATAAACGTGTCTATAGAAAAGGCAATAAAAATACAATGTAACAAGTCAACAGCTACAGCATGGCCAATGTGCTGAGAAGTCCACCTTTGGCTTTCATTATAAAACTATATATAAAAGGACCCATGTTTATAATAGATTATAAATTACTTGAAACAAGAATGAGTCTTTTCTGACTGCATCCCAATCACCCACACAATGCAAACAACCACTGAGGTATTTTTTCTTCATATTTGTCTGTCAAGCATGATGCACATTGAGAATGAGACATAAAAGTGCATAGGATTAGAACTCATGCCAGTTCCATGTTCCAGAAACATGATGTCCATTTTGGTGGTTTTCATTTGTAAAAAATAATAAAAATTATTATTATAATAACAATATTTATAATACAAATAATAATAATAATAATATTGTTCAACTTTGGAACATCATAATTTTTTTTTCAAAAAAAAAGGAATATCCTTTGATTCAGTCACAGCAGCAATGATTCGTCTCTTATGACGACGTCACTTCATGTCACCTGCCGAGAGTCCACCAATGAGTGAGCAGTCTGAGATTCTTCACAATGTAAACGTAAGGGCGTGGGGTGGGGTGGAGGGTGTAGAAGGGAGTGGAGTAGGGGTCGGGCGGGGGAAGCAGGAAAGGGCATGGATTACACACGGACATTATACATCGAGCACCATATCATACTGCTGTTCCTTCTTTCGCTTCCCGCACTTAGTGATTAGCACCGCGTACAGAGTCAACAGCACTACCCAGTAGCTGGCGTAGGCTATTGCACCAATGATCAGAACTAGCTTTTCTGATTCGGGGAAGGGTTTCCTTGTTTCTTGGACGACCGTGAAGATGATGCCAATGAAAAGAATTGAAAACCAAACGGAGATTGGAACAAGCCCTATAAAGTTCACCACAATTGTCTTCCTGCCTGAAGTCCCCCACCCGGCCTTGTTAATGGTCGCTATGGCAAACATTTTAGCTGGGAGTAGGCTGGACATATATAATACTGAATAGAAGGACATGAACACCATAACTATGTTACCCCGCAGACAGCTTGCGAAGGAAGATTTGATTAGCGCCACTGCTTGGACAATCAGTAGAAAGAGAAGAATGTTCCAGATTCTGCCTTGGTAGAACAGCTGGATTGCGGTGGCAATGAGGAAGAAGGGAAAAAACCCAGTGATCACAGCCTCGTACGTCATCCACAGGTGGTGCTTGTGGAACCACAAGGCGTTGTACAACCACTCACGGAAGTAGGACTTGCTCCACCGGGTCTGCTGGTTGAGCCATCGCAGGTAAGTGATGGGTGTCTCGGTCAGACACTTGGACCTGGCGGTATATTTTGTGGCATAACCTAGGCTCAGCACGCGGTTCGTCAGGTGTCGATCGTCCCCAAAACTGCAGTGGCTCCCCATGAAGGTCTGATTGTACCAGTCTTCCAAGAAGTCGTGGAGCAGGGAGTTCCTATACATACCCAGGGGCCCACTAATGCACTGAACGCACCCAAAATAGGACTGGCAGGCCCTCTCAATGTTGAAGGCCATCCAGTATCTGACACTGCTAAGAAAGGACACCCATGACTCGTACTTATTCAGAATCTGTGAAGAAAGCACAGTAACAAGTATACTCGAGTCAGAGAATGCGAAATATTATCATTATTGAGAGTAGCATCCAGCATATTATGTGAAATGATACAATAGCGCGATACGTAATGTATCATATGGAACTTATTGATGGGGGACTGAGTTCTTAAATGATACCCAGTGGGGAATAACCACTAATCCAATCACCATTTCCTCTTTCAGAAGTATATAGTATGTAGGGCTAAAGTTAGCTAATCTTAGCTGGGAATTCACATCGATGAGATGTTACATCTACAACATACTTGTATGAAGGGAAATATTTTTTTATTACAATCATGTTCAGGAGGAATTAGTCCAAATTATTCTAAATCAGAAGTTCTCTTTTGGATTCATGTTTAGCCCTTTCCAAATGCTACTCTGATGGTTTATATTCAGTATGTCTGCAGTTTTGTAAGCATTATTCACAATCACTGCAGAGGGTAGCATTGACTGTGCACCACAAGGACAAGAAGGCCTTTCATAATGGATTTATCCTCAGGCAGATGTCTGAACTCTGACTGCATGGGTGTGTGTGTGTCCTGTGACGAAGTGTTGATTTGTTTGTGACGTATTTTCTTCCCTAAAGCAGTCTGGAAAAGGCTCCTACCCCCTGACCATGAATAGAAAGCTAGTTTTGGGATTGCAGGTCTCTTTGACCCCTTAAACTCAATTTTTCCCTTAAGTTTTCCCTTAAATGGGTAAAAAGTCAGAATAAAACATTCTTTCATATTGTAGTACAATGTCTCGTACATATACTGTATCTGCTGGTTGCAGCTGTTTACTGAAGCTGCATCACACAAAAATATTCAAACCCAGGTCACCATGTTTTTATGGCCACAGCATTACATCAAATGGAAAATAACTAGATCGTCTACATCAAGTTGTACTCTTTATCCTTTAATTCAGCAGGACAAATTTGAGAATGTTGGAAACCTTTGGCTCCCCACTAAAATTTTAAAAAAGGCCTGAAGTTCCCCAGGTTTTGATACAGCAGCTCAAACTGACAGACCCATATATGGGACTGTAGATTTTACAGGGTTAAAGAAATGAGGCTATGGCATAGCAAAAAATGCTCACAGTTTGCACTTGGCTGAATTGCATAACCACACGATGATTCACCAAATCATACCTGTACGTCACCCCCCACTCCGCCCACCATGGGATCCTCCTCCAATACCTTCACCATCTCCACTGAGCATGCTGGGTCCAGCATGGTGTCAGAATCACACACCTGCAATTGACAAAGGATGCCCTTGAATACCCGCAGAGAAGTTCAACTTATATTGCTTTTATTTAGATAAATAAATGATGAATTGAGATGGTATTTTAATATTGAAAATCAGTGGTCCAAGGGGTTCACTGCACATGACAGGCCTTTTGATTATTGTGGATAAAAATAAAACATGCAACTTGAGCAAAGTTTAGAATTTAAATGCATTTTCCCAATCTAATATTTGTTTTTCATATCTTTTTTCGTTGCAATGACCACATAACACCAAAGCTGTTAAAACCCACATAAAACAATTCACAGTTTTACAGAATTTTCACATAAACAAGTCTTATTCGAAACATGTAAACATGCAAGTTTGATGCTGAAGTCTGCAGCTATATTAGCGATCAGACGAGGAATAAAAACAATTGGCTTTAAAAGGGACTAGACTGATTGGCTATTTGCATGCCATGCCACAAAGATAGCAACAAATTAATGAAGCCACGAAATCCAACCATTTTCACACCTTGCAAAATAAACTATGACCAAACTATCTGCATTGAAATAAGCATGTTGCATCTAATCGCACCCCAAATGGATTTCAAGCAATTTGATGTTGCCTTTGTGCCTGTCTATAAAGATATGGCCCACTGTATCAAATGTAGTTCTGAAATAAACAATACATAAGGTTGCTTGATGATGCAGGGTTTGCTGTCAGTTTTTTCGATTAATTATTTGTATTGGAGATTTTACCAGACTGCATTTCACGGCAGCCATCTTATATGAACCTAACTGTGTAAAAATTGCCTTATCTCACTGACACGTTGATGTGAAAAATTCAATTGAACAACAGTGAATTAGGTGGCTAAATGGTTACTTGTTCCAAGAAAAAAGCACACCGCCTGAATGGATCTAACAAACAAACTTCTTTTTAAATATAGTTTTTGGGGTCAAAATCACGAGAGAGCAGTCTGGAAAAAAACCTATTAATTTTTTTTTGTCATTTTTACTGAACTTTGCATTTTCTTCCACGTGACTCGCTAACTGATATTTAGACAATTCTGCATTGTATTTAAAGAAAGGTCTTTTTCTCTCTGCCTTCGAGTAAAATCACTTCATTGGGGCTCTTAAATCAGCAAGGCAAGGGAAAGGTCTGCTATATGGTCTCCTTAAGGCAGTGCCTCTCATAGGGGCACATGAAGGTTAATTTTAGACCACGTGAAGAAAGGTTTAGTAACCCAGTGAGGGGGGCAGATCTGCAGTGGCCTAGAAATAATGGAGTCAGTCTCAATCCAACATGCAAAGGTTTTGGCGCAGTAAATTTAGGTCAGTCATCCTCAGTCTTTTAACCCTGCAGACACTAGACAATATAGCTACAGACTGTTCACACTCTTAAGAGAAATATAAGAGTTTATCAATATTGTAGGCACACTGCTTTATCAAACGATTGCATATGGTGTGACAAGATATTTTTTAAAAATATATAGGCACCTATGGATGATTAATACCAATCAGCCATATATGTCCACTGCATGATTATTTTTTTGCAATTGCCCCGGACAGGCAGCAAATGAAAATTCTGTCCTCGAAGTTGATGTGTTGGAAGTAGGGAAATGGGCAAGCGTAAGGGTGCCAGCGACTTTGACAAGGGCCAAATTCTGACAGCTTGACGACTGAGTCAGAGCATCTCCGAGTCTGCAGCTCTTGTGGGGTTTTCCTTGCCTGCAGTAGACAGTACCGGCCAAGTGGTCCAAGAAAGGAAAACTGGTGAACTGGTGACAGGGTTATGGGTGGCCAAGGCTCATTGATGCACCACGAGAGCGAAGGCTGGCCCATGCAGTCTGATCCAACAGAGGAGCTACGGTAGCTCAAATAACTGAAAAAGTTCATGCTGGTTCGGATAGAAAGGTTTCAGAACACTCAGTGCATAGCAGTTTGTTGTGTATGGGACCGCATATCCGCAAAAGTCATGGTGCCCATGCTGATCCCTGTCCACCACCGAAAGGGTCTACAATGGGCAGGGGAGCATCAGAACTTGACCATGGTCCAGTAGAACGGTGGCCAGGTCTGATAAATTGTTTTTGCTTTTGCATCGTTGGATGATCAGGTGCGTGTGCTTCGCTTACCTGGGGAAGACATGCACCAGGATGCGCTATTGGAAGAAGGCAAGCCAGCAGAGGCAGTGTGATGCTTTGGCCAATGTTCTACTCGGAAACCTTAGGTAGTGTCATTCACAATAATAGTACACATGCGACCTTACTGACCTAAACATTGCTACAGACCAGGGATACTCCACGATGGAAACGGTACTCTCTAATGGCAGTGGCCTCTTTCAGCAGGACTATACGCCCTGCCACACTGAAAAAATGGTTCAGGAATGCTTTCAGATCTCAATCGAAATTGACACCAGTGGGATGTGCAGGACAAACAAGTCCGATTCATGGAAGCCCTGCCATGCAACTAACAGGACTTAAAGGATCTACTGCCAATCTCTTCGTGCCAGATACCACTGCAAACATTCAGAGGTCTAGTGGATTCCATTTCCGATGGGTCAGGGCATGGGGACCTATACAATAGTAGGCAGGTGGTCTGTACAGTTAGATTCTTTTTTTTTTAACATTGACGATTGTTACTTCAAATGTCAACCCCACTAGGCCTCGTGGCTATAATAATTTAACTCAAGTTCCATTCAGCAACCAACATGTGAACTACAAGAACTGACTGTTTGCTTTACATATGAGGTCTGTTTGGGAGATCTTGACACCTTGATATGTGTCGTTAATACAACTTAATCAACTAATTACAGACATTAGGGCACTCGGTAGAGTGCATACCTCCACCGCGCCATATGTCTGCATTGCTGGTTCTGGGTCGACAAGAATATTATCACCAACAACTACAATCAATTCTACTTTAATGGAGATTGTATTTAATGCTGAAATTTCATGAAAATCGGTTTACTGCATGAGGGATGCTAATTCTATTTAGGTATATTTTTACTTCTTTTGGAACAAGAATCCAGAATATGTTCCGGATCACCTCTAAAATAGATTCAACTCATCAGTTTGCAGTTAACAGTTTCCTGTTAACTGCAAACAGAAAAACATGGGATTATATATGTATGTATATATATATATATATATACATATACATATATATATATATATATATATATATATATATATATACATATACATATATATGAAGAGTTTGTTTCCAAAATGCAATAAGTGCCAAAATTACAAACGTTGAGATGATACCACGGAGCGATAACCCTGTGCTTCTTGCTCTTGGTGCAAAAATAAATTTTTAGAAATTCATACTATAAGGTGTATTTTATCATGGTTAAAGTTTGTGTTTTTCTATAAAATGCAATAGGCGCCAACATAGAAAAAGCTGATTTACTCAAAATTAGTAAAATGGATATATTGTGTTTTGCAAACAAACTCTTCATATGTATTTGGAAAAAATAACACGATCAGTTTTAATGAGCTGTTGGGCTTCCACAATCGGCCAGATCAGCTTCTACAAGTGTAAAACGTTGCTGTTTGCTGGAGGGATGGAGTGCTTTTCTTCCAAGAAATCCCTCATTTGATGTTTTGATTATGATGACAGAGAGCGCTGTCTAATATGTTGTCCAAAATCTCCCATTGAGTTCAGCTGTTTAGAGATCAGGTGACTTGAAGGCTGTGCAATCTGTTGCTGTAAGCTCTCAATTTGAAACCCAAAGAGGTGTCGCTGCCAGCTAACCAAGCTATTAATAGCCAACAAAATAAAAAAAAAAACAAAACATAAAGATCAAAACCATTCGGTATGGCCAACTGAACTATTTAGTATATTCGTATGGTCTGCTCAATAATAAAAAAAGGTCAGAAACACTATTGATAATAATTGTAGTGGGTGACAGAATAATTTTTCCCCAGTTTCAGAAAAGAACCCTTTGCAACAGTTGGCCAAATCACAAAACTTTCCTGGAAGTAGGCGATTCAGTGCCAAAGTCAGCAATCAGGAGAAAACCTCCCAAGAGTAAATAGGGAGGGGATATTTTAAGCTGCAAAACCATTGGTATGGCTCAAGAAGCCTGGTAGAGCATCACTTGAGAGGAAACCTGTGTCTCCTGAGGTCTGTGGGTTCCAGACCTCTGGCACATCTCTCAGATCATCTCACTAATTTCAAAATGAGAAAAAGACAACATGAGTGAACAAAGAATAGCTTTTTAATGGCCTTTTCATTTAGGGAAGGAAATGAGTTATTCAAAACCTATACCATGCATGTGGAAAAAAAAGCCCCCTAAACATAATATGGACAGGAAATGAAATCAAATGCTTTTGATAACTGTTGGGAGGTCTTTTACATCGCTTTGGAGGAATTTCGGCCCGCGCTTCTTTGCAGAATTGTTTTAATTCAGCCACATTGCAGAGTTTACAAGCATGAACCGCCTGTTTACGGTCATGCAGCAGCATCTCAATTCGATTCAAGTCAGGCCACTCAAAACATTTTACTTTGTTTCTCTCCAGTCTTTCAGAGGAGGACTTGCTTGAGGGCTTTGGATCATTGCACTGGTGCTTAACCCAACTGCGCTTCAGCTTTAGAAGGCAAACTGATGGCTGGACATCGCTAGGGCCTCACTTGCCTCAGTTATGGTCAGTGCTTAGGATTCCACAATAAGTAAGAGACTTGGCATCAATCGAGGAGTATAAAAATAAAAAACCACTGCGGACCAAAAGGGACACAAAGACTTGTCTCAGATCTTGATGATCCCCCAAAACTTTTTGGATAATATTCTGCGGACTGACAAGTCAAAGGTGGAAGTTGCTGTGAGACGAGTCCTGTTACATCTGGCATAAAGCTAACAAAACATTCCACAATTAGAACATCATGACAACATTCAAACACAAAGGTAGTAGTGTGACGCTCTGGAGCTGCTTTGCTGCTTCAGGACCTGGGCGGCTTCCTATGATTAAAGAAATCATTGCTTCAGCTCTCTTCCTGAAAATCCTGAAGGTGAATGTCCGGCCATCAGTTTGTGACCTAAAGCTGAAGCACAGTCGGGTTATGCAGCAGGACAATGATCCAAAGCGCACAGGCAAGTCCACCTCTAAATGGCTCAAAAGAAACAAAATGAAGGTTTTGGAGTGGCTAGACAAAGTCCTGATTTAAATCCAATAGAGATACTGTGTTATGACCTTAGCCAGTTCATGCTTAAAAAAAAAAAAAACCCTCCAGCCCCCCGCAAAGAGTGGGCCAAAATTCGAGCACAGTGAAGAAAATGTTTGATTGCAGGTGATGGCACCAAAGGGGGCCTAAACAGTTATCAAGTTTTGGGGGCCAATTGTGTGTCCACATGATTGATTTAGGTTTGGAATAACTCTTTACCCTCAATAAATGAAATAATAGGTTCAATGCTGCTCTTTGAGTTCGGTCACATTGTCTTTTTCTTACATTAAAATGAGTTGAATAATCTGAACATTGACAGAAGACAAATGAGCAAAAATCAAGAAGGGACAAGCGACGCACTCCTCCTGCAACAATCACTACAATTTTCCGTCAGTTGCTCCACCGTAACCCTTTTGTCATTTCAGACCTGACAGGATAGCCTTCATCGTCCTCACTCGTTGATGAACTGTGGGAACCAACAGTCTTTAGCAGTTCTTGATTTGCTCTTCCTCGAACTACAGTCAGAAGGCACTCAGCAATGCTGACCAGAAGCCCCCCTCAAGGCCTCTGGCCATAATCATTTGGCACAGGTTCCATTCTGGAACCAACATAAAATTTCATCTGCTGACTGTTTGTTTACCATATACAGTCTGATGGCAGAATTTAATGAGTGCCGTTCATGTGATACAATCAATCTATTTTGTATGGTCATATTGTTTTGACTCATCAGTGTGTTTGTATGTACAAATTAATGGTAAAATCAACATTAACAGCTTTAGCACAGTGTTGGGCCGCCACAAGCTACCAGGTCAGCTTCAATATACCTTGGCATTGAATATATGAGCATAAAATTACAGAGGGGATGGAGAACATTTCTTCCAAGAGATATTACCTCATTTAGTGTTTTGATAATGGTGACAGAGAGTGTTGTCCGACTCATTGTTTGAAAATCTTCCATCGAGTTCATTTGGTTTGAGATCTGGTGACTTTGAAACTGGTGGGGATACTAAAGATAGTTTTCATGTTCATTAAACTATTCAGCGTACACTGATGCCCTGTGGGGCTTAGACCATTGTCATCCCGGAAGAGAGCACTCCAGCAATGTTCACATAGGATCTAAAGGCGACCACACACAATAGCTCTGCATTTATTTGCTCTGCTGCCTTTAATGAGATGAGAGATAACCGAACAAATGCTTCTACTTTTGTGATGTTTCTCGACACATTTATTCAGGTTATTTCCTTTTCACTTTAATTTGTCACCGCCGGTGTGCTATGTGTGTGTCTGAGTGCGCGCGCTTGTGAGTGTGTGAGCGTTTATGTGTGTGTGTGTGTGTGTGAATATTTTTTTTTGCTCTTTTAAATGTAAGTGCTAATATCTATGTTCATATATTGTGACAGTCTTATGGCCTATAAAGTTACCGGAGGTCCTGAATACTCCTGAGGTTCATGAAAGTTCACTGCAGGGAGAAATGCTGCAACTAATTTCCACGACTGAAAACAAACGGAGAGCCAATGTAATCCTACCAGTCATTATGGCATAATGACCCCAACATACTGCAGCAGTGATGTGATGCAGCTAGGTTCGAATGTCAAACGTAAGTCAAACTAACGCAATTTTTTGTGATATGCCCATGTGCTCGAGCCATTTCTGTGGATTAGGAAAGCTTTTCAAATGAAAACAATACGAAATGCAGTCCTTATTTTGTGGAGTACAGTAGGTATTGCTCTCGACATATGGTAGGCTTAAATTAGATCTGCCTTGTTAAGGAAATTTCCTGCAATGACATACAATATGCTGTTTGCTCGCTATGCCCTAATGTGCCACTTCACTTACTTGGGCCTCATAACAGTCACATTGTACCTTGAAACCACATTACCTTTAAGAGGTTGTTTAAGGATAACTTTTCCTTCCGAATTCTGCCCTGGCATCCTTCCCTAAGAGTTTAAGTGAATCCTAGAAGTATCACGTCTCAAAAGTCTTGTTTTAAAGAAAAAGCCTTATTTTTATGGCAGACTGTTAAATAAATCCTGCACTTCTTGCTGCCAACTTCTGAAAAACTGACAACTCTGCGATACGCAGTGCTCTGTACTCTATATAACCTGTTCTTCAAAATTGTTTTTCCGATTTCCAAGAACAGATAAAAATGTAGAAACTTATTGTATCCAGGCCACCTGCCAAGACATTTAGGCTGATCTTTGCGTTTGATGATGAATGAATTTCATGAGAGAAGTCCTACAAAAGACTTGGAAATGACATGTGACGACTCCCATGTGCGTTGAATTGGACAGGTGAATCTCTTCGAGGATTTGTATTGTAACTTGACTTGCGTCAACTACTATTCTTTTCCGGCATTTGGGGCTTTGCTATACTTAAGGGGATACAAGCAAATCCTGAAAAAATCTTGATCATTAAAGTATGTTTCTGAAGAGCAAAAAACAATGAGGCCTTAATTCTATCAAATCTGCATCCTGTTGTATCGTATCAGGCCTTCCCCTTACACAGTGGAGTCACATTTTTATGACCACCAGCTAATACCCCAAGTCACCGCCATGTGTAGCATGGACAGAGTGTCTCAGTAAGGAGCTGAAAGGTTGTCACAGGTATCTGGAGCCTCGCTGACTGCAGTTCATCTGACACCTGCTGGAGGGTGTGTGGTAGAGGATCCATACAGCGAACATGACGATCAAGGTGGTCCCACAGATGCGCAATTGCGTTCAAGTCTGGGGAATTATGGGGCCAGGGAAGTACTTGGAAATCTTGTTTGTACTCTACCAACCACTGTCGGACATTTCTAGCCGTGTGACACGTCGCATTGTCTTGCTGGAAGAGCCCATCCGCCCCAGGGAAGTCAATCAGCATGTATGGGTGTACGTGACACATGACAGCGACGAGTGATATGTTTGCAGAATACCTACAGCACACCTTATATACCCACCAAGCCAGCTCACCTACACGTGCCTTATTTTCATTGGCTGCGCTCTGCTGACATCGAAAGTAGGAGGTGGTCATAATAATGTGCTACAGCAGTTAACAGCAGACGTTAAAGCAATAAACTTTTCAGAGCACAATGAGATGAAAAGTGCTGGCTATATCATGTTGTGTTTCCCTTCGGTGATGACATCAATTCTATCAGTGTCATTACTATTTATTTGCTTTACCTGTTAATCTTTATCCAGTGAGACCCAAATAGCTTATATTTAGCATAAGTAAAATTTATACAGCTGGGTAATGACTGAGGCAATTTAGACTATGGTAAGTGCCTTCACCGAGGGTAAAATAGCAATGCCTCACCGGGGAACTGATCCTTTAACCCAAGCCAGATTGTTGTAATTATTACACGGGTTTTGAGTCAATGCAATTCTACAGTATTTCAATGTCCTTTTTGGAACTTATGTACATATCTTATGGTGAAACATATTTGTCTGCTCATCTATAACATTTCGTCCCAATATATTTGTCCATTTTATGCAGAATTTCTGCATAATATCACTGCATTGTGGGAGAAACAACATTTCCCCCTTCATTGGATAATCTTTTTATTCATACGTCTCAACACTAATGATACAGACTTAGCCTCTGTATGTTCGCAGCTAGATATATAGGTTATGAGAGGAGGGAAACCAATTCTGACACACATCTGAGAATAAGTTCAAGAAACCTCCAGACGCTATACACCCAGGACTATGACGCATGAATCTACGCATGCATGTTGAGGTAACTTCTGAGAGCTTTTTAAAGCTAGACAACTTGGGTGGGGTTGGGTAGGCAGGTCATCTGAAATGAGGGGGCTCATACAGTTGGGGTGCTTGCAGGGGAAATCGAAGGGCCAGTGAAATAAACTCAGATTTCATTCCCCAGTCTCAGTACTGTGTCAGTGACACTCTGTCAGACCTGGTGCTGGAGTTAAACCGATTACAGACTTCAGGTAGCCCACTAGCGCTGATCAGGATTGTAAAATTTAATTATTCCTATTTCCTATATGATGGCCATAATACATTAAAATCATATGGTTTCCAGCATATTTAGGTCCTGGACACAGAGTCCTGCCTCATTTTGATACAGCTAATCATGTTAGAAGGCTAGAGAGCCAGTTTTCAGAAAATAAATGTTCCATTTTAGCAGTATTTGACCTTCATGTGTTTATGACCTGTTCTTGACAAACCTGGAGGCCAACCAATGGATAAAAGCTCATTCTGGAGGCGACTTTACAACATTTTGTCTCGGGGACTCCAAAGCTCCTTTGAATACAAACAAGAGGGGTGAAAGAATAACATTAACTGCTGAAACGCTGATTTTTGATTGAATCTCTGCAGAAATGAGATCAAACTTGGGATCTTTGGGAACCACAGGATCTCCATTAAAATATAAAACAGGCCCACATTTCCACAGGTTGGAATAAAGCCGCTGAATTTTATGATTTGACAAATGCGATCTGGCAGAGTTGAAAAGGTGAAAATGAAAAAAAAAATTGAACTATTGCATTTAATTTTATCCCAAGAAGAGGGGTGCTCTCTAGAGAGCTTTTGAACTCATTGATTAAAAAAAAAATTGGAAAAAAAAACGCTTCTTAACTTCTGCTGTCGACTGGGAAATATTTGACGTCTGGCAATCTCAAAAACTATTAATATTTTTTGGTAACATCAAATAAGAAAGCTCTTGTCATTGGAGTCAATGTATTCTCAGCATTAACAGCAAGTCAATATGATGCTAACTTCTCGACAAATAGCTAAAAAGATATTTTACATTTTTGCAAAGTTATGTCATAATGGTATGTCATAACATCCCCAAAATAAAATCACTTCCTGAACTTTATATTACTTTCCCTTTTCAATTTGGGCCAAATCAGCCGAGCAGTTTTTGAAATGTTTTGTTCATAGACAGACAGACAGACAAACAAACAAACAAACAGACAGACACAGGCCATTACATAAGCCCCATTAAACAAATTTCATTCATCCTGAAAGGGGTGACTGAGGTCACAGCACTACACATGGCTCACTACTTACACAGTACTAAGTACAAAAAAAATCCCAGATGAAGAGTGAAAATGAACTGGACCACCCACAAATTTAATACTAAATCATTCTTGTGTCTGCGCCAGGACACATGGGATTTCCAGTTAAAAAATACATGTAAACACATGCAAGTGGCATAAAACTTCTTCCTCGAATAAACAGAGTTACCATAAGCTTTTCAGCAGTTTGCACTCTATAGTGCAAGGTCAGTGCCATTTTCCCTTAAGAGAAGTAACACAAAAGTATCTTTGTGGAGCTGAGTATGCTTCGGCACAGCATGCTCATGGGCTTACCTGCACGTAGTCCACGCTTCTCCCCAAGGCTTTAAAGGCTGTGTACATGACTTCTCTCTTTCCGCCCCACTTCTGCATGATGCAGATGCATTTGTTGTTCAGGACCAAGCGAGAGACTTGCTGCAGGCTCTCCAAGTATGAGTCATCGGTCTCGTCAGGCCCCCTGTGGTGGTAGTTGCTTTTCCAAACGTACGAGACCGTTTTGTCCCTGCCCATGACGTCCTGAAAGATTTCCATCATGTACAGGTCGTCATCGTTATTCCCATCGATAACCATGATCACCTTTATCCCCGGGTAAGTCAATCGCTTTACTGAGATCAAACATTTTCTCAGGTAGTTGGGGTCCTCTTGGTAGGCAGCGATGCAGAGGGCGAGCGATTTGTTCAGTTTGATGGGCGTCTCGAGTGATCGTTTCATTTTGCGGTGCTCCAGCAGAGCGAACAGGCTCTGGATTATGAGATGAGTGACCAAAATGGCCCCGTAAAGCCCAAACGAGAAGTAGTTTTGTGCAGTCGTAAAAAACTGGTAGCCCATGATATAGGCAGTGGAGATCCCCACAAGCAGCGAGACCCCAAACAGTGTTGTCCCAATGACCCTCAGGTAGGTCATAGTTTTTTCGCATCCCATCTGAAAAATTACAAGAAGAAGAATAGGTACACTGTGAAAGCTACAGCCAGAAGATTCATTTAAGGCTCTAAGACGATAATAACCTAAAAGGTAACAAGCAAATGAAAACCATAAAGGAAAGACAATCAGAGTAAAAATTTTGCATTATTGTACATTTTATACATTATTTATCATTATAATATTTATAGTAATATATCATAATATTATATATTATTATAATATTTGGTATATTTTACTTTTTTGCATATTTTTTCAGTACTTTGTTTCTAAGATCGTTTTGAATTTTTAATTTATAATTTCTCCACAACGTGAAAATGTGACCCTGATCATTTTTCCATTGTGGTCTTCAAATGCAAATAGTATTTTCAAAACCTTGAGGAAAATCCATGTAAATATCTGTTTAGATACTCATTGCCTAGGGAAAGCCGCTGCCAACGGCGCAGCAAATTCTACCATTCCCTCAGGTAAGCCGGTGCCAGCGGCGTGGTAACTAGTCGCAGTCCGATGAAAACACAAAATCAGTTGACGATCGCAGTGATGGGCCACCTGTACTTCAATTCTTTATACTGTGTAATTTCCGGGAAAAGTATTCCGTACAAACGTGCCAATTTCATATAAAAGTATTCCGTAGGGAATGAGTTAAAGGAATAACGCACACTTACATGTACACTACAACAAGAAACTAAGCACGGCTATTGTAGAAACACTTTCATTCCTGTTCCATCTCATCCCCCAACCCTTCAAAGATCTGACCATTTTCTTTAACCACTTGTTCCAAGTTCCTTTCCTAATGCTGCGCTCCATCTGCTTGGCAGACCGTAGAGTGGAACACCACCCTCTGACATCATCTGTTTATATCTCCGTGGGAAGACATGAGCCCAAGCGGCTGTAATTCTGGGCCTACTTTGAGGAGGCTTTTTCTTAGTGCTGAGCACAAGCCACCACATTGAGCAAACAAGTATGACATGTGACATTACTCGTCACATTTTGAGCAGTGATCACTGGATCTGGCTTAGTGGGGGTCAATTACACCGGAGCACAGTGTTGAATTTACGGGACAACAGAACAATCAGCCCGAGAAAAATCCATATTCCAAAATATTGCTGCAGTTGTAACCACACTGTAAAGTTACTGCCGCTGAAGGAAGGTGTGAACCACATACACATGTCACCAGCTCAGAGCGAGTCTTGTTCTTGGATTTACGAGACTCCTGACTCACTTGGCCCAGACATTCTGGGCCCAGCCCAGCTGACTAAGCTGTAATAGTATCAGAGACCCAGCTCTTGGGGTGTCCCGAACCTCGCTTTCATGTCTTCTTGTAAACTCTGCACAAACCTGAACCCTTATTAAAATGGACCATGATTTCCTCAAAAAGTACCTTGGACTTCCAACGAAGAAGTACATGTGACTGCAGAAACAGGCAATATTAACAAGTCATTAGTTGATGTTGACAATATGCTAAAATACTATTTATGCTAAAAAGTATTGATGGTTTTCTCTTCCATATGGATGGTGCAGTGTCAGGGACCGACTCGCAGATTTGACTAGGTGCCACAGCGTGTGAGAAACACCGACGACATCTGAGCCTCTCATCAAAAGTACGTGGAGATCTGACTAATTTATGTACCATGTCGAGAAATCTGTGCCTGAACTGTCCAATAAGGTATGTATATTTATGCAGTCAGTCTGTGAGCAAACTCATGCTATAAAGCTTATTCTTCCAAAATGGACGGGGGCCAAGAATTGGCTGAGGCCGGTGGGAGGGGGTCTTTGCATTGCTGTCGAGTGCTGCCGGGCTGAATCTGGACCAGTGGGGAAAACGTTTAAATCTCATGCTTCAACCGTGATGAAATACAAAACCAGAGCTTGAGAAGACATGCACATTTGCCAAAGAACTCTCCATGGAAATTGACCTTGCATTTTCAGATTTGAGAAAAGAGAATAATCCGGAATGAAATCACTTAGCAGTAATTATCAACTTCTCATGGAACTGTCTGAGGACAGTGATGTAATGTAGGTTAGTAAGCACTGATACTGCATCCAAACTAGGTAAGACAGGCTCGTGTTATTTTAGTATTCTGACGTATCATTCATTAACGAGAATGCAAGTCTCTACCTGAAGGAGCTGGGGTAAGATCTTAAGTGCCGATAATGGGTGAGAATTATAAAATTTCAGGCGAGGGATATTCTTTTAACAAATGGGAACCAATTGGATTTTTAGTGGCTTTTATTGAATTATTCATTCAAATGCCGTGCATCAATGAGAATGCAAAGTATGATTGGAACAAAAATACATTTTATATGACATTTAATTTACTGTACCTGTCAATCTGGTGATGTACATCCAGCCCTCCAGCCCTCAAAATCATTATATTTCTCAGTACCAGCATACTGATTGAATATTCATAGACATGCACATTTATTAGGACTTTGGGGATGCCCAGTAAATTTTCCAGCACCCTGGGGATGATTCCAGAATGAAGCCTGAAACACCCTGAGAATTGCTGCCTCAAACCAACCATACTACGCAATCATTTTCTAGATTTCCCCTCAGAGGAGTTTGTAAGTTACTGGCAGTATTTTGTCCCATTAACTTACACCTCCCAGTCAGCTTCAATGCTGCACAGATTCAGTTTCTCTCTGTAGACCCAGAGAGAAGTAAAAAAAAAAAAAGAAAAATGCTGAAAGACTTTTACACTCAGAAAGTTTTCCAGACAAAAGTAAACAAACCGAGGCAGAGGAACAGTGAATGAAGTGCGAAAACATGCCTCTGAGCTCCTGAGCTTTAGCCATGTGAGCTTTCGCTATCCCAGGCGGGTGGCGGACGACACGGAGCCGGTCCAAGCATATGTCCTTTTAATGGCCCCAATAAGCCAATCGGTTTGAAGGGCAGCTGCATCCGCATGCATCAAGGCAAACAGAATAACAGAGCCTCACAACAGCAGCTGTAGATTTCAATTCCTGCAATGTTTACACACTGGTGTGCATAGCATCATTATACAGTGAATTTGCAGCATGCTTTGCCCCCCCCGACCTTCGTCCCTATTGCGCCCCGCCCCCGCCCCCCCCAAGGGCTCCAGCTGTCTAGTCAGGGGGATGGTCTCCCACCCTATGCCTTATTTTGCTCATTTCCTCTTCCTCTAGCTGGGTGGCAACAGTTCCCCCTCTGCTGGAACCTGGGGTGAAAAATGGCCAGGAGACACCCCCCCCCCCCCCCAAAAAAAAACACCAGATTGTCTCTGTGACTCTTTTCTACTCTATCCTTCAGCCACCCCCATCTACCCTGAGTCCCGCCCCTCCACTTCCTGTCCTGGGTTCCAGCCTCCTGTGCTGGCTGGCATTACCCCGGTGTTGCGCTCTAATAAGGAACAGGCAGAGGAGGAATGCTTCCCCTGTGGGTACAAAATTGTTCCCAGCTTGGGACACCCCAGATTTTGCATCTGAGGCCGGATAACTGCGTGAAATAGTGACAGCGGAGCCATGGGGCGGCATACAATAAGAGCCGCACAAAATACTAAAATGTATGACTTTGGCAGGGGAGTATCTAATATATCTGAGCCTAAAAAACCCTGAGAAAGGTTGAAAAGATTTGCTGAACCGGGCCTGTCGCAACTCCGGTAGGTCCAATTCCCAAAGCACTAGCTCTTTTCGGGTGTTGTGGACAGATTTAATATCGTGGGTGTATCTAAGCTGATTACGGATAGACTGCTGCAGGGAAAATGACTGGGTTCATGCGCAGATTGGCTTGTGTCATTGAATGTGAGCTTGCTTAGTCACCGTGCTGTGATGGTGGAGATAGCAGACCCAGGACCCACTCTGGCCACCCTACAGCTCACCATTACGCACAGAAAGGCTGTTCCTTGACACAGCTGTTCTGGCCATGTTAGTGCCTCATCTCCTCCCAGCTAACTTCGCTGCCAACAACATCTGCCTCCCAAAAATCATCAGGATTTTCCCTTCCCCAACTACTTCCTTATTCTGCTCCCACAGCTCCCCCTCCCGCCCCTCCCACCACTTCTAGTTGCAGCCCAAATCCCTTTATAACACCGGTCCTAGCAGCATTTGTGGCATTCTGCTCCGTCATTCCAGGAAGCCTTCACACTGACTGGAAGAGCCGATTTTTGGCCGTTTTCTTATGATAGGTGCATGCACATTCGCAGGCGAGTTCCTACAATGTGAAATACTGCTTTGTGTAACTTGCTTTGCACTGCGCCCGACCACTTATGCCAGTAAATGGAGAAAAACATCGTTACAGGTAAAATAATGCCAGAATCACTCATTAATCATTTGTAAGCAATGCTCACAATGTTCAAATGTAGAACAATGATACGACTGGCTTTATCCCTGTATGCAATTGCACCAAAGAGGACTGCTGCTTGACATGGAGATCTACCAGAAGTTAAAGTTGTAGTTTACACTCCAGAAAGTATTTCATCAAACTGTCATTCACTTTCTAATTACATGCAATCATTGTATACCAGATACCAGGGTCTTCATAACAATGTTATGGCCAATTGTCAGATTTTTGCATGGTCATTTTGCAAAATACAAATCACTTTGCTGGCTTCTCAACATGGCTGAACAATGATTCATAACCAGATGTTTAATTACGATTGCATTCGATTGAAAAATGTCTTCAAAATCAGACAAAGCTGGTCAAGATTAATAAGGGAGTGACTGATTTTTTTTTTTTTTTACAAACAATATTTCGCAGCTGACCAGCTTGAAAAATCAGCAAGTTCCCAAGTTGGACTCTTGCTTACTCTGATTGGCTCATCAAGTTTTGCGCAGCAGCTGGATCTTAAACAAGGATTGAATTGTGGCTGCTCTTACTAAGAATTTGCAACTGGGTAGCTATTAGAAATAACTTAACACTTTTTAAAAAAAATCTATGCAGTCAATCTATCAGTGAGAAGTTTGTCAGTTCAGGGAAATACCGGCCGTGCCTATTCCTCATCCAGCAAAGCGCAGAAACCTAGCACACATTCTACGAACTCGATTTAAGATGAACACATTCTGCGAGCCTGATTTATGAGCAAGAAAACGATGCTCTAATGCCAAACATCTCATCTCTGGAGTGCTCTGCGTCTCTTAGCAATGTCAATTGCTTCAAAATCAGGGCAGCGCGCCTGAAAGTGACGTGAAGGGCTGGTCTGACGTCAGACTCTGTCTCATTCTAACGGTATAAGGCGCTTATTGGAGACATTGCGGTCTTATCTGAGAAAAGAAAAGGTCTCTCCCTGCTGACAACGCTTCTCTTCAAGGTTGCATGGCCGTATTCAGACTAATCTCTGTTAAATAGACAAATATATGTTAATCTGCAGCGAAAATGGCTCAATAGAACAGCCATGAATATTTTATTCAATGAAAATTACGTTGGAAGTACCTAAACCAGTTGGGATACTAAATCACTATGCATAAGTAGTATTTTCAGTTTTGACATCCCACTTTCTAGTGCTTATGTGCAGTTTTCTAAAAGCCAAAGCAAGATTTTAATTTCTGTGAGACTGATGCAATGTATTGCGTTTCAGATCAGGAAGCGTGCGTCCAGCGCAATCCATGCAGCTATTACCATAGTTCTTATGCCAACTCAGAATGAGTGGAATTAAAGTCTGAATGCACACATAGACTACCACCGTTTTTCAATCGCACGCAAATGACGTGAATATCCAGTAAAGCAAAATACAATTTCTCACTGGCTGAGTTTTCTGGGAACTGCCGCTCTAACATCATCAGCTGCACAATGGATCATTTATGCTGTCAGGTAACTTTTATACAGCATAAAAGCGCTCATTCACTCCAGAAATGCATCGGCACTACTTACAAACGTGATTTTTTAAAAGTATGCTTCGCTACATGTCATTGAAACGAGAATTTTTAGTAAATTAGGAGGAAAATGTTTCGTACCTTGAAGCAGCTTAAGTTGATTTCCTATTCCTCTGTATATGCAGTCAGGCGAGGCTCCTTTTGCAACTTTTAAGTTGAATTAAAGTTATCAACTTATCTTGAGAGTATTCAGTAGAAACCGAAGATACGCCTTTGAAGACTCCAAAGCTGTACAATTTCCAAGTTTTCCCATTAACGTAAAAAATGTGAAAAAAATTCAAGTTTTGCTTCCTCTTTCTTCCTTGTTCATTAATGAATGAATCTGTCACATACGTGGATATAGGTTTTGCTTAATCATGTCAGTCAGTTCTGGTCGTGTCATTCAATAGTGGGGCAAAAAAAATCTATTATTAAACAGTAGTCTGTACTGATGACAAGAGCCCAACTAAATTCAAGTTTTTTTTTCCTTTTTTTCCCAAGCTTACAGGTTAAAGTCATGAACTGTCGAACCGCACTACTTGTTCTACTTTTTCTGGGTCTGTAATTTCTTCCAGACGCCCCAGGTTTACGCTTCCTGTAGCTCTTACATATCCAAAGACTCTTTTAACCAGGGAGAGATTTTGGAGTTGTTTTAATAAGGGGGAGGTCGAGGGACGAGGAGGAGCGATCTTAAAAAAGCAGCCCATTCAAACTTCCGAAATGTGGATATATGCGTCTGCCAATTAACCTGGACTCTGGGAAATGAAGTGCTTGTTTGAATATTCATATTGCTTCTATCTTGATTTTAACATTAGCATTGTAATGTGTAGTGTGAAAAAAATTCTGAGCTGAAGTTTTGCCAGTTCACCCATCAATACTGAGAAAGTCTACGTACCCAAATCTAGGTCACTTATGCGCTGACATACATTCGCCAAAGTAAAGCTAGAACAACGAAATTACTTATAAAATGCAAATAAAAGTATTGAAAGAAATAACAATTCTCGTAGAAAATAATGATATCACAGATCGGTAAGATGCTAAAAGATCAATGGGATTATGCGGCTCCCAAACCAACTGATAACAGCGCTTTACAAATATTCACCAGCAGGCAGCGCCACATAATTCTGAAACCCATTTTCTGCAAGAAGCCCGAGAAACCGATTCAGTTGAGCTGGGCATCCCACTAGGTAATCTCTTCAATGATTCCAACGTTCCCTCAAACTCGTTCTAAAGACCGTCTAAAGTAAATGCACCGACTGGCAAAAATGCATAATTCCATAATGCCTGTTACTGCTGGCTTTCCATAAACTGCTGGCTTTTCATAAACTAAAATTTAGATAATTTGAATGTGGATTTTCTGTGCTTTACAAAGGTCTGTGCAACATTTTGATGTCGGGGAGACCATGGGGCGGCCTTTTAAGAATTTACTGATTTCAAAATGCACACATTTCAGTGAATATTTTTCATCCACAAGTTCCAAATCCTCACTATGATGATAAACCAACCATGCAGGTCCAGGACTTTTGTAGCAGTCACAGTTTTACTGAAAGTAACTGAAGTGCACTGTGTACAGGTTGGGCAATTCAGCATTTTACCCTGTTTAAAATGGTCATTGTTGTCAGGACAGAAGATATTGGTTGGCTTGGGAGTTAGATGGTGCAGCTTTCATTCCAACGTGTCTTGCAAACATTTTACATATCATACATCATACAGAGCCATTTCAACGCATATACACACCTTTAAATGTCAGGTAAGAGCCTTTATCTTGTTTTAATATGAGAAAAGGTTACAAGCTCATGTAGACAACCTGCCACTATATGCCAACCAACCCCATCACGGATCATCGCAGGATTGGTTGTCAGAAGACCTGAGATTGGTTGGTTCAAAAATACTTTTCGGTTAATAATAATCCTTTTAAACACAATAACTTAAAAAACCCAGAAACTCCGATATATTCTTAATTAGTAAATTTTGCTTTTGAATGAAAACTGTCATTTTTTTTAAGTGTGGTTGCCCTAATGCTTTAATGTCTTAACTGAATTTGCCCCATGTCCTGATCATTATTATCCCAAAGAAACATGTTTACATGATGAGATTACACTGTCATAACCTGTAATAATAATAATAATAGTAATGTATATTACAGTTATGTGATATTGCAATAGCATTGCATTGTTATTTTAAACCTATTAATGATTTAATACAATGATCATGATATAAAACATATACTAATGATATTAGAAATTTGTTGATCAAATTGAAACTATAATTCCAAAAAAGTTGGAGCATCATGGAAAATGCAAATAAAATCATATGGACTGATTTGAAAAGTCCATTCACTGTTATGATCCAGACCAGGAAAGAAATGCAAAGTCAGAGTACAATCCAATATCAGGGCTTACTGACATGAACACAGTAATGACAGAGAAACGGAGCCCTGAGCAGAATGATACTGTTCAGTTCAGATGGTACCGGCTGAGTGCAGGGGTGTGTCCATGCGCGGCCAGTGGCACCCTGAGACAGCAGCAAGATGGAGTGCAAACTCGTCCCAGCAGAACTGTCAGCTGGCAGGTTCGGGTAGATTAGCAGGAACGCGGTCCCAATACTGATGACCACAGAAGGCTTAGGAGGTGTGCCTAATAAACTGGGCAGAGGAACAGACTAAAGTTTGTTTGAAAATGATTCAAGGGAGCATAGTCCCAATCCTGGAGACTGAAAGCAAGGCTTGAGAGCTTGTTCCTATTATTACAGCTAGAAAGAGCACTTCCATATTTAAGTATTATGAATTATTTCCAAAGACAATAAAGTTTTTGTACTTGGAAGATACTGTCTGGTTGCTTAAGAGCTTAGAGCAAGTAGAGCAATCTAGCGACCAGGATACTCAACATAAGGGGCATATATATGGCAACACACTTCTAAGGGAATGGGAGACATGAATGCATATCACCAGGCAGGGGAGGCAGGCAGGACATCTGGAGACAAACTATTCACCACTGCGTAACATTTACCATAATCACGCTCATTGAGCATTTAGGCACTGAAGCCACCAGTTGGTGAATTTTCCATTGCTTCGTCATCAGCTGCCTAATTGTATGTTGTCTCCATTGCTGCGTATATAGGAGACAGATCAGGACTGTAGGTAGGCCAGTTTAGCAGCTGCACTCTCTACTTATGCGACCATGTACTTGTAATCCATGCAAAATGCGGAGTGGAGAAAAAGTGGGAAAAAAAAGTGGGAAAATTCAGCACATCCCTGAACAAATGTCTCAATGCCAGGATACAGTATGTTGCTCCAAAATCTGTGCATGTCTTTCTGCATTAATGGTCCATTTGCAATTGTGCAAGTCGCCCATGTCATGTGTCCTGATATAAGCCCATACCACGACAGACATTGGCTCTTGGATCTGACAGACATAATAGCTTGCTTTGCCCATGTCATCTTTGTTCCGAAGAATATGGCAGCTGGTTTTTTTTTTCTTTGTCTCTCTAAAAACCACATTTAATGAACTCTGGACCACTCCCAAAGTGGAGGAGGGTATTCGGTGGAACGATGGATCGGGGCGAAGGCGATGTTGTATGGACTTGGTAAGTGATTGTGCGAACATTGGGAGCCCCAGGTGGCGAGACTCAGGGTGGGGCTCGCGTCTCTCGTCGGAGTCCGTGTGGCTCCTAAGCCCCTGGGGTCCCAGGTGGGGGCTGTTTCTTGCTTCCTTCTTGGAGAGGGGAAGGGACGGAGGGACGTAGAAACGAGACGAGCGGGGATTGCGGGAATGAAGGCGGTATATATAGGAAAGCGGACGAATAGGAAGGCGCATTGGGAGTGGTCTTGTTCATCAACCTTTGTTTTTGGGAACACCCTGAAGTGCTGAATCTTCAGGCCACGAAACATGCTACCACTGCACTACAGTCCATCTTTGATGATACTAAGCCCAGAAAAGTTGGCAACACTTTTGAACAATGTTGATGTGTCTTCAACTTTGCCTAATGAAGGTTTTACTCCCATTTGCGGATGCAGTGGCAAATGGTGTTGACTGAAAAGGGTTCATTCGGGTATTTCTGAGCTCATGTCACAATAATCATTGCAGCCGGATGATGTCTGAGGTATTGGAGATCACAAAAATTCAGAATTTCACAGAAATTTGACCACATTCCTTCCATCTTCTAATTTTATTACTTATGGTGGAGTATGAAATACCCGAGATCCTACCGATTTGCCTTTGGGGAATGTTGATCTCGGATTTAAGGATTGTATAAGACCAAATAATTATTTCATTTTTATCTTCATTTTATGTCTTTGAGGCTATTAAACATCAGTGTGCCAATCAACCCCATTATACTGTGTCCAACGATGCTACCACACTAATATATTTTGTCACAACCTTAAATATAAACATTTTTTATTAAATGTCTCCACTTCTAATTCTGTATTTGCTGAATTAACTACATGCTCTGATTGTTCTTTCTAGAATATTCCTGTCATGTTTTAGCCACTGCAATAATTTCTTTTTAACCCAGAAAATATTCAATTGAATTCTCAACTTGGAAGTCTGTCACTACCTAGAATTAGTGAGGTGAGCCTGATAAAGTGGCCATGGAGTGTAAATCTTCTTTAAAATGATTGTACTGTTATAGTGTTTGTAATACTGAAAAGCATACAAACAGGGATAGAAGTAAATTTGACACCTTTGTTCAACATAATTCTACAGTATATGCAAATTGTTTATCTGTCTTTAAATTTATATTAAAGTTTTTTTTTTTAAATTTCATAATTTGTTATAGGTTGTACATTTCTTAACGTCCAACAAAGTTTTCATGTTGCACCCGCACTCTAAGTGTATAGTGGCTAAACTCTTTATCCTAAGATGGCAAAGTCACAACCTGCCCTGCTTCTGATTGGCTTGTGCTCATTACCATTGCTGATTGGGTTAGTTAGGTTTAGGCATAAGCAGTGAGACTGGGTAAGGTCAGGGCAAGAATATCCTGGCTTGCCAATCTGAAGCAGAGTGGTGTGGGTCATGCCTTCACCATCCTAGGAAGAAAAAAAAAATTGATATATTGTGGGCAGGCCAGGCTAATGCACGAGTCCTTTATTATTTCCATTTTCCATCTCAAATATTACTCTATCAGTGTTCTTGTTTGCTTATTACATAACATTACATAATAAACAAGCTAATTTCTGCAAATGCTTGTGGTGTGAAGCCATGTGAAAGTTGACCATCATCTCCTTTAATTTAAAAGCCACTAATCAAGGGCTGATGACACTTCGCTTACATCATCAGGACTTTAATAGTAATGCATTGCCTGTAGCTGCGGATGGCTGTCCAAACCCCAGCTCCCTGAATTACGTATGTCTTCTTATGCCTGAAACTCCAGTAATTAGTAATCCAAAGCAGCTGCGAGCCTTGCCGCCATCTCTAACAACGATGCATCCTTATTTCCCAGCAGTGTGCAGTCCCTGCTCTGTTCAAAGTCCTCTCATCGTGAGGCTGGAATTATTATTCTCTATATGGTAATGAGGGGTGGGTAGCAACACCTGTTTTAACATAATTGCCTAACTCAATTTTTCATAATGACTCTCAGCATATTAAACATCATCATCATCACCACACATTCCAAGGGACTGACCTCTTCAGCTCATTTTATGACAATTTGTTTGCAGTTTCGATCGTGGGACTGTGATGGCCATGGCAACAATTTCATTCGGCATTTGGTGAAGCGTCATTGTGTCGTTTCTGAGGTGCACTTTGGATCAAGGTTTTGACAGATGATCTAACCACAGCCCATTTTAAGGCTTCCAGGCAGCTGTGCATGAGTTCTGACTTTTTTGCTGGGGGAGGCTGCTATCTTCAATGGAGAGACTTCAGAATTTAGGATACCCCAGAGAAAGAAAGACATTTCAAACTCATTAATCTATGCGCAGACTGTTTTCAAGTGCGTAAACTTCACATCTGCATCTGAACACTCCCATGTCAGTCCATGTGTCCTATTGTGTGTTTAATCCAATTCTTAGCATTTATAGTCTGGACCAGGCACTGACTGCAAACAAGGAAAACTTCAAAATTGTTATGGTCTGG